>OY979663.1:5421200-7921200 GCA_963855955.1 Luperina nickerlii
TGGCCACAAAAAATGAGAAATGTATTATGTTGAAGACCGTGATGCTAAATTTTCCTTGGGCAATGAATGTGGGCTGAGTCTGTTTTAATGAGACTCTAATTGAAGGTCACATAATTAAGCCAAATGTAATAATTTAAGTGATCAAAAGGGATTTGAAAAAATCTGCGTTAGAAATTAGAATATTTCGCTAAGACATCGTACTTCTGAATATTCGTAATGAATGTGGAACTAATCGAAGGTTAGGACACTAGGTAGTAAAAGTAACAAGCATTGAAGATGCTAAGATAACTGGTTATAATATTAGTTTCAGTTTGAACAAGATAATCGATTTCAAAAGTATATATGTGATCTTTATATATTAATAACGGTTAAGTAAATATTTACTAATAGTTTTATTATAACCATATTTATGTTTGTCTTGAGTTTGAATTTTAAACAGAAACAAAACCGGTTGAATTTAAATTTAAATAAATTAACATGTTTCTATTAAGTGTTGACGTTATCAGCTGTTTAAAGTTCCTGATCTAAATCAATTCACAAATTATTACTAATATGCATTTAATTAAGAAACTGATAAAAGTAAACCCCTACATAACAGTCACGTTGAAAATTTCCTATCCATAAAACATGTATGTCTCTTTTCAACATGGGCGTACGTCCAACGTCCTTGGGCGGCCGTGGGCGGGACCAAAGGCAATACTAAAGTGACTACCTAAATCGTATATGTACTAAAGTGGATACATAGTGCTATTTTCAGGACTGGAGTCAGCGGTGCGCGTCTGGCTCACCCGCCATTGTCCGTGCGTAGCCGGTCGAAACGATGCAGTTCCCATGTTTTGCATCAAATTAGCTATATCTAGGGTTGCCTGCTCAAGGCCTTACGAATGGCCGTTGATGTTCCTTTGTCAGTTTTGCCTGGATACTTCATTCAGCATTTTCATTTTCAAAGAGTCGTTGACTTAAAATTTATCTTGTGTAACATCTATATCGATAGTGTTCAGAATTAGGTTAATTCACGAAGGTTAATTTTAAATTCAAAGTTCATTGAATCCATTTACTATTGAAAACTTTTTCTATATCTAATCTATTTCAGGGTTGATTACAAGATTGTATCGATGACTCAAAGAGGCTATCAATAGCCACTACATAATTAGTTTTCGCTTCATTGCATCAAAAGGAAAATTACTTGACGGAACACGAGACTCTTTGATAGTAGATTATTTCTTTATTCAAAGAAAAAGAGTATCGTCTATGTAGTAGTTTGTATAGTTGAGATGTAAAATATATTTTGAGTAGATTTGAATATTCAAGGTCGAACTGGTACTGTGTAGTGTTTTGTTCAAATCGTTACCGTATTCGTATGGCTTATTTTTGATATTTTATTCAATAGACACGAAGGTAACGCTGCATTGTAAATTACTTCTTATTCAAATATTCGTTAAACATTTTGTTTGTGAAAATAATGTCTTTTATACAAACTATTGTTATAAATCTATAGTTGTAAGTGCTTTTAGTTTCCTCCAAATAAAATTTTCATTCTGTCTGTAATATTCTTCGTATTTTATTTTTTGCCAACCCTAATTACAGCAGGTTGTAGTTCCAGTATAATATCTGTATGCCACTGCCACTTCCTCAGATTGTGATCTTTTATCTAAAGAAGTTTTCACAAGCTAAGGTTTTTTAAGTCATTACTTTTGTTTATATGAAGGTAAATGTTTCGCAGTGGCTGAAAATTTGTTTTTGCTTTTTTATTCGTAAATCTTTAGTTTAGCTCCATAAATATTATTCGGATTTACGTCCAACTTATTAAAAATCTCACACTGTATAGTATAAAGGTACCTTTATGAACATAAATAATAATTCTCAGTGTAATGCCCTCTAACACCAACATTAAGCACTACGACTGCTTTCCCTTTCTATCAACTTTCCTGTAGATCACGCTAGATGGCGCTTTCTATAACTTGCTCAGTCGTCTAACAGATGGCACCACATATCTCAACGATTTTTAAATTTACGCAACGAAACTTTATCTAAACGTGAATGAAAGATAAAACCAACGTTTTTTATGTTTGCATGGCCTTTTACAAGCGGCCTTCGTTCAACAAACACTCACTTTCACCACCACTTTTCAGTAAACAAAATTCCGGATATTTAATAATAAACACTATCTCTTTACCTGTTACTTACTCATTTGGGAGCAAACGAAGGTAATTCGGTTAAGCAATATAGTTCAAACATTCTTTGTAAATGTGTCTCTTTTAAAGCGTAAACAGTACTTAAATAAAAATAAAAACACGATTATAAAATTAAATAGTAGCGCGTTAACGATGTAGGAACAGAATGCAGATAGTTATCTTTATCAGCTCTTTATCTTTCGCAAGTTCTAAAAGTTAGTGAAATAGGTCAGTGGGCTAGGCTAGGTTAGTAACCAGTAATTATCGTGCGCTGTCGCAGTTTCGATTGTAATTTCTGTTCG
The DNA here is from genome assembly GCA_963855955.1 of Luperina nickerlii. Lineage (NCBI taxonomy): Eukaryota > Metazoa > Arthropoda > Insecta > Lepidoptera > Noctuidae > Luperina > Luperina nickerlii. Next base: position 5,423,677 of record OY979663.1, read on the forward strand.
TATTTGAAATGTCTTAGTGTTATTGTCTAATTTGGGACACTTATTACAGTAAAGGGAAACGGAACAACCTGACATATTAAAAAAAATATTGTAGGCATGGGTATTCTAGATTTCTAAGACATGCGAATGATTTTTATAATGGAGGAACACTGACTCCCAAGTCACAGGTCTAAACCTAGTTTGGGAGCCAGGGGACCTATGTTTGAGATTCTACTTTGTATGTTGTAAAGGTAATATCTGTAACCATGTTGTCACTTTTATGAATTATAGAAATTTATTATTATTATTTCTAGAAGATAGATTCAAATATTAAAAAATTTAAAAGTGATTGCACTCAAAAGTAAAACGACAACCACGCATATACTGACAAAAGAAAAACAACAGTTGTCCCAATCAGGAAGAACAACACCACAACACTTGTTTACAATACCAACAACATCTATAAAAATATCTGAATCAGTCCAAGAATCAAGGTTGGTTCATAAAAGAAACGCCGGGCTGACTTACATAACTATACCTACCCACACTAATTAACCACGAATCGACCTAGAATGGTCGTCCACATTACGATCTTACTCGATCAGTACCGATTCTAGATTGCTGCTGTCTTAATGGTTTTTATGACAGTCATGTCACTGTAAAAGGAGGAATAGAACGACATAATTGTAACTCAACATGTATCTATAAATAATTAGTGACTAGTACGATTTATTAAAAGTAATCGTGTGTTTCTGTAACAAGAACGGTTTTTAGAACTTATTAGGGAATTGATTGGTCCGGCCGACATACATATTTGTAGCTGTAAATTTTACCGCTGATAAGTCTTACAATGTTGCACATATTATTAAATTAACAACATTGAAGGAAAATGAACGCGGTGTAATGTTTTATGACGTTCATTTTTTGTATGTGCAAGCCTGAAATGGATTTAGAATGTATGCAAACTGTAAGTTTAATGAAAGGGTACAAGGACATTGAAAAGTCCAAAATTTACTTGTTTTTGCTTCAAACACAAACGCAACAACCACTGTTCATTTCGTCAGTTTCTTAACAGATATTATAGTAAAGTGTAAGGGAATATGTAAAAAGATGTTCGAACTATTTATATGGCAGGAAAGGAAGTAATATTCAGACTGCATAGCAAAGAAATCGCTGAAGCAAATCCAAATCCCATTATCGAAAGCGATAGAAAATTCGGATGTTAATTAATTGACCATACTAACCGAGGCTGGACTGTTAACGGTTTGTAAACGGTTTACGAAACATTATTGCAAGCCTAGAAATTGTACAAGACAACCACTACTGGCCTACTGGAGCGTATGATTGAAAAAAGTTCCAACTTTCGCTGTCTATTGGCAAATAAAATTGAAAGTTACGAAAATGTCTATGTCAAATCGGCTGATTAATGAACTCTGCTGATCTGCGAAGCAAAATTTTGTAATTTGCAATGTTAATCTGACTATTATAGTTATCGAAGATATTGATTGATTTTTTGTTACGGACGGTTATAGCCGAAACAATTTATGTTGCTGCAGTTTGTTTGTAGCTATCTTAGAAATGAGTCAGCTATTTCATTTTATGTGAATTTGTTGTGTAAGTTATATAATTATCGTCCAAATTCTAATGTTGTTTAGGGAAGACCCGATTTCGATATTTGCGTTTCACGTTAGAATGTTTTCCGCCATGAAATGAACGGAAAAATATGCGCATTGACATCATAACAATAATTTTTTCCCGTTTGGTTGGTGACAGACAACAATTCACTACTTTTCTATATAAAAATGATATCTCGGACCACAGGGCGTTTCCCTGCACACGATTCAAGAAAAGTATTTAGTGCTCTTTCCTCATGAGGAAAAGTGGAATTCCTTCATGCGGTTTGCAGACATTCGCTATATTACTAGGTACTTTAGTAAAATACAATAACTTACAAACAATACAATAACATAACAACTTAATAAATTAACAAACAATACAATAACTTTTAACAGCACAAAGTTTTGATTATCTTTATATTATACATAATTCTTCAGTACGTCTGAATGTCACTGAAACTCCTCCCAAACGGCTAGACCGATTTTGGTGAAGGTTTTTGTGTGTGTAATAATCCTTGCATGGTTTAGATTCACAATTGGACCCGGTAGGTGTCGCTGAGATCTAGTTCTGGGAAACAGGACAATGTATGTTCGGTCAGCTAGTTGTGATATTTATAAATCAATTGAAAAAGAGTCCCCAACAAGAAAAAGTTTGTTAATTTATTTCACTTCAAGTGATATAGTTAAATTATGTTTAAAAGGAATACATACATATTTTATTTACATATATACAATTTTTGTTTAATAAATCGTTACAAGGGCTTTTCAACATACGTGTCACCATCATCTGTTTCAATACAAAATTATTATATTCTTATAAATGAAAATTTATTTAAGTTCCGTAAAAATTAATGATGGCGGTGGAAATGTTTAAATATTATTCCTATTACAATGTATATATAACAACTTGTGTTCTTCAACGATAATCCTTGAAGAACACAAGTTAGGGGGTTATTGGGCAATTTTCGTTGTCACACGAAACGGAAACATGTGTTAACATTATACCAGTTAATAATCAAACAGTGAGATTAGTGCGGCCTTGTTAGAATAAAATGAAAAATATTTAACACTTGTCCAGCAATGAATAGTAGCGTGATAGATACACACAAATTATAAAGCAGCTAATTCCAATGTGACGCAAGCGACCGCAACAGAAGCTAACAATGTTGTCTTAAACAATGTCCAGACTGTCTCCATACAATCAAAAATAAACTCAATGCAATTTAATACAAATATCAAAACGGTGTCAGTAGAAACAATATTCACAGTCGCTATTAACACTTCATTGTTTCCAACTGATTGATATAATTTCACAATCTTTATGATCTTTATGAAGTTCAAGTAATAAGTAAGTGACCAAGACACGCTGACGTCGGAGGTGTCGTTACAGCAGCAGCGGAGGTCACTCGCATTACCATTCTTGCAAGAGATGACTCTTATAGAAATGTCATCGTAGGTAATTGTCAATGATATATTTTTATGCTAAACAATCATGAAGATGCCGTGGAAACAAATGGAAAAATCTAATGATGACGACAGTTACTTAATGCTACAACTAGGGATTTTCAATGAAGAGTTACACGATCTCATTAGTACGAGTGACAGAAAAAGCAGAATTTAAATTAAATGCTACTAATTTTAATTTATTTTAATGCAAATGAAGACATTATGAGAGAATTAATAATCACCATTTGACTTATTAGTAAAACGCATTCGCGTTAGAAAACAAAGCAATAAATCTGGCCGTTGAGAATGTGAGTAAATTACCCGATGCTGTATCCAGGTTAAATCTCAGCATGCTCTGATGCCTCGCGATTGACACCGGATCGACGCCATTCGGCCCGCTTGGTCACAATCGCAGATAATCTCATGAACCGCATTTACATGCTCGTGAACGGGTTTCTGCTCTATTTACATAACTGAAATGATCGGCTAAATTAAATTGTCTGTATCCATTTTAACGCCACTTCTATAATCCGTTGAAATTTTGCGACAATCTCCGAGGCACTAACTTCACGCCGATCGCTCGCTTACGAAATGCAAATATATTAATTAAACACGCTATGCGGCATCAAAATAATATAACGAATGCTAGCATTTGAATATTTTAATAATAAGGAAGAATTCTAAGTTACGAGTTTGGGAAGTCGTAATAATAATGCCGGTAGTACACGGCTTCAATGACAAACGTATGTACAAAGGTACTTAGCAACAGGCCAGACCCCTTTACAAGCTTCTAACAGGCGGGCGAAGTATGACAGAAAGCGATAGTGATGTAAGTCGATAGTCGTCAAACAGGAAACCGCGGGGCGCGCGTGGCCAGCGATACGCCGCACACGCTTTGTGCTGCTGGCCTTCGGACGAAATGTTCGCTGCCAGCACCGACTGCGCTGCCGCACCATATACATTATGTAATGCCGACTCCACAACAAATGCCAGTTCATTCATACCGACCACTCGCCTCAGCATTCTAAGCCCCATCGATGCACTTCCCCACCGATTCCCACACTCATTGTCATCGAACATCTTGTAACTGTTACGAAAATAAACATAGGAATTTACGTCTCAGTCGATAAGCTTATCGAAGATAATTTCCTTTTGCGTTGTTAAACAAGGAACTATCCAAATTAGTTATTTTAATCAGAGTCGACTTGAGTCAAATGAGATCATTGCCATTACGATAATTTGCATGATAAAATTGGCTTTACGTTTACAATATACTTTAAATATTTTGATGGTTTCATTCACCAGTCAAGTATTTTATAATAATCTGCGTTTTTATATTCGTCAATGTGTTTAGGCGTGTGATGAACCATGAGTAATTTTTGTGTTCGACGTTTAAAGTTTATACAATTGACGTGTTTGTACAAACCTACTTACAGAAAATAAATCATTTATCATTAGCTTTATGATGAGTGTCTGTGGGTGTGATTTAGAATGTCAGCGGTCAGCAGACTGATCAATAATCAAATATAACATTGCCGTCGTTGGCAACTGACAAACGTATTTATTTATAAATGCCATCGTACCCTTGTGCGAGAGAGTCTTGGGCCGAAAGCGCAAATCAGTTTTACCTTCGATGATGCTAAAATAGCAGCGCGGTTACACTCTCACCTTGCGTTTGATTGACGATCGATCCCTTGTGCCAGATACTTGTTAACTGTTACTGCAAACAGCTCTAATATATACACACTTATTACAAATGTATCGTCGTTTCGGATTGCGATTGCGAAACTGTGACACCCGTCGAGTCAGATGAAGATTTCCTCTGTTCCTGTCGTAATGGCGTCGCGCAGTGATCAACACACCGCCTTTGGCGTATTTCTACATTTTCGCAACTATTTTGGTTCGGAAACAAATCGAGTTCGTGTTCGACATTTTGCGATCAGTGCGGCAGTTAGATGACTATTTATAAAGAACGTGTCTAAGAAAAGGTCGGATTTGATTGTCGGCAGTCATTTGAATATCTCTGGTGTTATTACAGCAAATTATGATGAATTAAATCGTCTATATAGAGGCGTTCTCACGCCGCGAAATTAGTTGACCTTCACATCTGTGGGCGCTTTGTAGCAAACTGAACATACGTTTATATGAATACAACTATTACTAAATCGATACTTATTTAAAAAGTTACATTCAATTGTTTGAAGTGTTAGTGCGATTGATCTTCACAATTCTCAAGCAATTATATTTGAAAGCAAGCAGCTAACGAAACATGAAGACGTCTTCTTTGTTTGATTAATATCTATTAGCACCAATCTCTTCCGTTTACTCGCCTGTTCTCTACAAGCGGTTCGAGGTAAACCAGACTCGTCCAAGGTCCGTTTTGAAATAGGATGGCACTTGACCTTCAGGATGAAAGTCAACAGTATTGCGCAACGTACCGGCGCGTGCCTCAGAACTCTATGCTAATAACCGAGCTCGAGACACATATTGGAACCTGATCATGACCCACATCCATGTTCAAGGATTTCACATATTTGGAATTCGATGATTTCAAAACTGACAGAATTTTAAGGTGTGTTTTGTTAGCGTGCGCAGATGCATAAATGGATGAATGGAATAATTTTATAGCCTTTATGAATAAATATTAAAATGGAAAAAGTAAGTTATTTTCTTCGGTTTTTCCGTGCTGTAATGACGCAAACGAAGACCGCACAGCACAATAGATCGGGAGTGTCGAGTGATTCATTTCATTAATCACTGTGTTGTTAGAAGTTCCTTCTGTACGGTCACGTGTTCAAAGAATTACATGCCAATCTTTAGAATGTTGTAAGGTTGTAGGACCGGACTAGATTTTTCACCACTCCTTTCTACACATTCAACTGATTAACTCACACATTGGTAGCACGTGTAGTTTGTGTTTGTTTGGGCATACATTAGTGTGCGTGCGCGCATGTGTATTGGTGTACGCACACGGAGGCGTGCGCGTGTTCGTGTGCTGGTGGAGCGTGCGTAGATCCGCGCGCACGTTGCACAGGAGGGGGGAGTTAGCGCCGGCGAGCGGCCGCGATTTTGTAACAGCGTTTTATTTCAAGGTCACTCGAGCAGTTTTTAGAAAGTTACTTCACTCAAGTCTTAGGTAAAAACTCACATTTGCATCGTTCCCGTCAACACTGGGCCTAAAGTAACAACAACTTTATAAAAGTATTATGGTAATTTACAGGTATTGAATATTTAATTGAAAGTTTCCTGTTTCAACTCGAGTGGTTATGGTTAATAACGAATACCGGTCTCGAGTAGTAGACCGTACTGTTCCCAAGAAGTTCTTGTTGTTATTGATTATTTTGCATAATAATTAATAAATTGTCTTTATAAACACTATAAAAGCGGTTATGAATTTTAATCAGGTATGAATAGTTTTCTATTATTCTATTCCAGTTCAAACTTCCTAATTTATGCAGACAACTGTAGGTAATTCAAAAGAGGTTTCCAAATTGAGCGGTGACGTAATTTCCGAATGAGGTGTAAATAAAAGCGAGGTAAATCAGCTGAATGTCTCCAAATGCACATAAAAAGAATAAAAACGCCACGTTTTCTTAAAAATAACATCCGATCATTTCTCATTTCGCCACATCGTCGCTCACTTCCATATATGAGCCGTGATCTTCTCTGTAGTTGAAATGATGAAATTTAGTCGACTGCCATTTCGTAAAGTTGCATAACGGCGAACGCTAAATTTTGCTGTCAGAGAAAGTATGCGAAAGGCTTTACGTAATGCGACCACGTAACTGCTGTAGCGACTCAGTTTTGATTTCCTTGCTTTTATGTCCATCACGGTTACGTGAATATTTTTCGGGGTAATTTTGAGAAACCCCGATTTAGCTAATGCTGTAATCTTCAGCCTCATTTTGTTTTGCATTATTTTCTCTGATAGTTTCATCGTTTTTCAATTTCGGATTCTATGCTAAATCAAGAGCAGTGATGGCCCAGTGGTAACGGCCGCGATTTACGGGATGTAGGTCGTAGGTTCGAACCCACGGCGCGGCGCTTTAGTTTGTGTATTTTTTTTTTATCGCCACTGCTCTCAAAACGGTGAAGGAAACCATCGTGAGGAAATACGTGAGCATGTCCTAGAACCAAACATTCTAAAACATGTAACATCCAACAACCCGCACTGGACCCGCGTGCTGAATAGGGAATATGCATGAATTTTTTTCATGGCATTTATTAACAAAATATGAAAATACCGTAGTACAGATGACAAAAAGTGAAATTAAAATTAAAATCGGCCAAGAAACACGGCCTATATGAGCATTTAAAACTATTGATTACACACCAATTAGACAGAGAGATCTGACATAGACTGTGACGTAACATGTCACTACGGCCATATAAACTCCGTGTTAAATTTCGTTTTGCGAGAAAGAGATAGAAACAAATCTTCGATGACTCATATCTTTTTTAATTTCATAGTTATCCGAAAAACAGTTTTACTAAACTGTTTATTACATGAATGAGGATTAATTTTTTAAATAAAAAAAAATCATGCATATTCCCTATTACGGCCCACTCACTCTTACAGAGAGGAGCCCTGTGTCAACATTGTAGACCGATTATTATGCTGTATCAAATATGTCATGTCTTTCCACCTATCTAACCTGTTTCGTCCTAGTGCTGGGAAAAGCCCTTTATCTTCCGCATCATCTGTCCTCTGCTATTGTGGACCAGTGCTTTCAATAGGAGACAATTTCGTCCCTCCATCTTTGCCTTAGTCTCTCATCTCATCTCAACAGTTTAGTTTAATTCGTTACTATGTACATCGAATTTTATCCGATTCCTAGCATATATTAGGAGCAAGTCTCTGGAATTTATTCGCCATTCATACAGACATTTCCTTTTATGTCTGTCATCATGCATATTTATGGAATAATATCTTTTTATAATCGAAGATCTTTATTCAATTCTTATTATCTTGTATGTGTTCTTATACGGATTATTGTTTGATTGGTATGACACAATATAGTAATTTTTAATAGCAATCATACATAACCATAACCAACATCATCAAGTATTTTTAGTAAAATTTTCATTTTCTACAATGATCTGAGATTAATACATTGTTCATAGATTCTTTGAATACGGATGTAAGTGTTAAAGAGTAAACATAATCGGGAAAAACGCTTATGAACCGCGTTGACGTGACTCGTCAGTATTAGGTGACGAACCTATTGAAAAAAAAAAGTAATTTCTCATATTGAATTAGTAATGAAAAGAAACTCCTATGTTTGAATCATCATTCTTATAAGAATCAACGACAAACTGGTTACCCATACAAGTAAAAGTGACAAGGATAACAATAACATTCCGTATGTTCTCTCTAACAACATTTGTATTGGTTGATGTATATTAGTACCAGGAAACACTGATTGATATAACTAACAACCTAAGCTAGCTATAAGATAAAGTTTTAAGTTTTAAACGTTCCTGACATATTTTGCACAAGCATAATGATTAACCCTTCAACGTCAAGTCAAGAAGTTTGTGAGTTAAGATTAAGCACGGAACGCTACTGAGAACTACAATACAATCTCTGTCCTAATTTCAGAGTTATCAGCGAAGTCAAATATCAACGGAACGGTACGCACGCTACTGCTGAAGATAAGCAAAACCACGGATTTGTGACTTGAAGTATTGCAGTTACCAACGAATCGATTTGTTGATTTTGATTCTAATAAACTGAATGGAGATTTTTGATTGATCGATGACATTGAAAGGAAACCTTAGATTGAGACAAGGCAAAAGTTAAAGGTACAAGATGAAATTCCAACTGAAATATTTGTAGTGTTTTCTTGGCCCATTCTGTAACATCATCTTTTCAAAATACTTTGCAAACATGTATTAAGCCTTTTAAAAAGTTTGTTTCTCAGAACACAAGGAACGAGATAAGACGATCTCAAAAAAAAACCATTTTTTGTTACATTTGCATCAACCAAGTGTAACGGTTGCTCAAGTGGGAAAATGTGCCGTAATTTTACCGAGATAAGCATCATCTTTCGCAACCAGTGCAAACATTGAACACGTTTGGAAAATGGAGCGATGGAAATGAAAATAATATTTTTTGTAATTTCATCACCTACGTGTCTAAGATATTGATGCTAATCAACAATAGAACTCTTGATCTAGAAATGTTTTTCAGAGAGATGAGCAATATAAAATGGAAGTGGATGTAATTCGAAGCTAAAGTTTAAATATATTATTTTAGTGATTTAATGAGTCAGTCGTCGTCGGTCGACGGATAGGCAGAAGCCCGAAAGTCTGACAGCCAGTCTAGCCAGTAACTGGGTGGTAAAGGTCAGTAGGCATGTCAAATACAGGTATTCAGCTGCATCTAACCCGATGGCTTCCAGTGTAATCACACTGGAAGCCAACTCAAACTTAATTGGGAAAAGACTAGACAGGATGATCAATGGACCCATAGGAAACAATATATTTAAAGGAAACTTTTGGGTATTATTAAATCGAATATATAAAGATAGAATTGTTATACTACTGTAACATTTATTTGCATAATTATTAATCAAGAGAATATGTACATAATATAAGTTAACACTTAAAATAATAATATGGGCATGTGAAAAGAAGCAAAAGAAACATAGGCCATCAGAAAATTCGTCCGTATCGCTGTCAACAGGAACAGTACCTACCCAAAAGGCTGGCAGCTTTCCGACGTTGTAGGGCGATTCTTAATGGCTAATTCTTTGGCCAAGAATAGGCCGACTAACCGCTTGGCGATATCTCGAAAAACCAAGTGGGCACTCGGACCCCATGGCCCTAGTGTTTCAACTTCAAACGACTCGAACATATAACTCCCAATTAGGTTGAAATATTTTCGCCGTTTGAGGTTTTTTGCACTTGCAGCCGCCGCCCCAGCACAGCCCACCGTGCTAGGAAGATGGGATGGCGCAAGGGTATTGACACATGTTGTATCCCACACCAAAGGTCTGCCTAATTTCCAGGGCATTATGGTCATTCCGTCTAGTCTCTTCCCATCGTCGCGTGGCCGGCCGTTGGGTTCTAAAACAGCTGGCACCAAGACGTGACAAGAGCACGACGAATGATGTCATTAATGCGGGCGGGCCGTGCCATCCGGCTTGCGTTACTACTGCCGGATAGGATATGGTGTCCGAGGCAGTCGACAGCTTCACCGCACTGACAGCGATTCGGAGCTCCGCAAGGAGCGCCCAAACGCAGACAGGTAGTGAGCTGGAAGTTGGCGTCACCCAGCATAGTGCCTATCTTGGGTGACGGGAGTGTTTGAAGCCAGAACTCACTTACTGTTACTAGAAATAAACAGTAGCAAATAGAGATGTTTATTAGGAGAACACTTATGGAAATAGTTAGTAAAGTAGACCCTATTAACTATAATTTAATGGTACAGGAAAACTTGTAGAAGGAAACTTATATTTATATAAAATTACTAGGTATATGCACTTGTTATGTGGAACAGTGGAATAAGCTACAATATTTAGAGAAGACTGATTACAAACAGGGTCACTGTGTTTAACTAATGATGGTCTAAATGTGTTATTGTATATACATATATTAGTTGTGCCTTATTTTACCTTATGGTGTATAAGCGTGCGATTTATTAATGTATTGGTGAATTGAAACTCGTGTAACATTGACATTGAACTTCTAATACCTAATTAATGTGTCACTTAATCTTTTCCTAGTAGAAACTTTGAGTCATGCTTCCATAGTCTGGTTTCTTCAAATAAATTTGATTTTCGAAGTGAAGATTTCTTTAGACGCGTTGGGCATTTTTTGAGATGGGAAAATCCATTGAACTCGCGACACTGTTACCGTAACCGACACCGCGCGTGTTCTGTTTATAAGACGATTAAAAAAATACACACGTAATTGTTCAAGTTTTTACTTCTGTCAGCACTCCCGGAGTGCCACTTTTTTGTCTGTATTATTGGATTTCTCTACGACGACATTTGTTATTCATTTTTGAAATCGCTTTTCGAATTTAAAGGTCAACTCATTTTTCAAAAACGTGTCAACTTGAAATGATTATTCTTCACAGTTAAAACCCTTAGGACCAATATGTTATAGCCTTATAGGTATATAGTACCTTTGGATTAGACGGATCAGCCAGAGGTTTTAAAGATGATTACTTTATGGACTTACACAACTACCAAGATGCTGTTTTTATATCCACGACAGGAATTTCAAAGGATTGTAAAATATTCAGACAAATATAGGTATGAATTTTTACGGTGAAGATTACTTGTATTTACAAGTAAGGACAATGAAGTTATAAAAGTTAAGTTTATAGCAAGGATACGTTACTTTAATATTATTTAGTATACAAATATAATAGGTTGTAAAAAGGAAGACGGATTCAACGACGTAAGATATTGACTAGACACGAAAGACACTCACACAAAGACAATAATTCGGACTACTGCAAAGTACCAGATCAAGGACCTGCAAAAGAGCAGAGACATACATTTTTTTACTTTTAGGCAAATATAATTCAATGAAAGTAAAAATGCAATAATAATACCGGGAACGGCGGGAACAATGCTCATAAAGGATCTAAATTCGACGATGATCTATTAGCGGAGTCTTTCGCATAATTTTTATTTTATGTTATTTGGGAAAACAAACAATCGTACATTGTGTCTTATATCTAGATAAACCGTATGCTATAAGTAAATGTACAATCCACTACATTCCGATTAGGTACAGTTTTGGTAAAATTAAATAAAATCAATAACAACAATACAATTTTTTCGTTATCTTATAATTCAATAGTTATTAAATACTTAAATAATACATATAATTAAATTTTGGTAGAAACAATTGAATCATACATTGACAAATTAGAATAGAAACGCTGACTCATAAAAATGTACCTAATATTCTGAGCACATGTGACGCTATTATGTTTTACTTTCTACAATCGTGTACAGTACATCTAAGTTATGGAGGAAGCACACAAAACATTATTCATCCTGCTAGGTCCAGTCTAATCAGAAAAATAAATTTAAATATTTATAGACATGTGATAAAAAATTATGTAAATCTTGATACGGACAAAAAAAGCTGTTGACTGACATAGGAAACCCGAAGTTATTCATGAATTTAGATTTTTTTGTATAAATCCGATATTAGAATGTGTAATGGAATTTTTCAGTATAATAAGACGACCGCGAAATATTAGAAGAATATGGAAACGGTAAAAGGACAAATGTTTGAACAATGAATGCTGAATAAAGTGCATACCGTGTGAGGTATATAGAAGAACATTAGTAATACTGGTCGAGGCTAAATGAATGGAGAGATAAGAAATAATGAAAGCTGTTACGTAACTTTCATTACGATAGTCAATGGCTCTTATCAAAATTTCAGTCATAATAGTAACTGACCTACCCGTACGCTCGCATTTTGCTAAAAATATGTATGTTGGGCGTGAAACGTGTGCTTTCGTTCACGATACTTCAGTTTTATTACTCTTTACTCTAGGGCAGGGATGGCGAACCAGTGGCACGCGTGCCATTGATGGCACGCGACAAATTATTTTGCGCACGCCTTCGATCGAAAAAGTACCTACGTAATACACTGAAATTTAACAAACGAACGCGTTTGAGCCTACTTTACGGAGTGAGTAGGCGCGGTGTAAGGAGCAGCAGGCGGGAAGCGCGGAATCGATAGTATTGTTTTATAATTTTCCCTGTAATCACAAAAAAATGGCACATCTATGACCTCATCAAACATTTCTTTACAAAAAATGGCACGTTGATCCATAAAGGTTCGCCACCCCTGCTCTAGGGCTTGTTTGTGAACGTGCGCGTGCGCCTAATAGTGGGGGTTTGTGGGAAATTTCGCGACAGTGTGAGTGCACTCACACGCACGCAGCACGCCCTACTCCGGATGTGAGCGCAGATTTGTGCGCCTGTGAATGTGCTAGACTAAATTGATAGGTCTATGCGTTATCTATGAAACACTATTATTCATTGTGTGGCGGTGTGCCAGCTACATGGCCATGTGTGAGTTATTGTTTGGAAGCCTTGGGGTCTTTAAGTTATTTTACAACTTGCCACTAATCGAATTGCCTATAAAATTGTGAACAGAGTTTATGTGTAGATCAGAATTTTTATTGCCAACTGTGACAAGCGAACATAATTAATTTATTGGCGTGTCAAGGTTCCAAAGGTTATTATTAAAATGATGCATTGGGTGTATTGGTTGGACCGTAAAATAGCCAGTGTAATGCATATGTCGAGGTGCATCGTATAATACGAAATAATGAAACGAAGAACCTTGTAGACGAAGTACTAGCGAAGAACGCGATAGCAAGGGTCTGTCGAAAGCGTTTGACTATAAATATTAAATATTCAACGCAAGGGTAACTACGTAATAAAACTAATAGACCAAAACATTTTGGCCTTTAAGACTCGTAAGGACATTATATTATGAAAATATAAATCCGACACCTTTTCAATTTTATTGACACGTCGGCCTTAAGAAAGTATGTTTTTGATTTGGTACGAAAGCGGAAGCCGTTTGAAACCGCACCCATAGACATCAACGATGATATTGAAGATTCTGAAGGCAAACTAGTACAAGGACTTCCGAGAGTTATAAAGGATGAACCCTAATTGAGTCGGGGGCTCGTTCGTGTGCGTAAACGTTTGAAAATCGAACGCGGCTCGGGCGTGCGTGTGAGCATTGCGTGTGCGCAGACTAGCCGATAACAATAAACTATTTCCGAAGTGACCCAGTTCCAACGTCCTTCGGTAATTTGTACCGTGAACGGGAACAAGAAAGGGCTGGGAGTCATTTGACAACGACCATTCCAAATTTTATTGTCCTAAACAATACATCTCTTTGAACTACCATATTGTCTGCCATGCTTAGGTACTTTTATAATCATTTCAAATGGCGTCATATAAAACATGACTTAAATAAATTTAAAGTTGAAAGTACCTACTTGGTGTTATTCTATTTAAGAGTAGGTACATTAAAATTTAAAATGTCGGCAGTAAAACCATGGAATTGTCTGTGATGTATGTCTGGTCAAATTGTGAGTTGTTAACTGTGCTAATAGAAGAATACGTGACAGTAACTGTCCAGTGACATTCTAATAATAAGGATTCATTAAAATTCGATTAAATAATGATTAAAAACCAAAACGAAAAGATGATAATGAGCCTCTATATGACTACTGTCCAAACGTTACGAGTATTTCACAATCACAACTAGCGCACACTACTGACAATATCGAGCCCTCTGATAACGCTTTTTAATTCAGTTCAATGTCACATGGTACGCAGAACTATGAAGAAATTACATGAAACGATAAAGAAGTTGACACATTGATTGTGTTTGGACGAAAAATCGAAGTGGTTCCGAACTGCCGAATATATTTGTAGTTCTGAGAAAATGTTTATGTCGACTTTGCAAGGAGTAAATGCCGATTGCGAAATAGCATCGAGCAGCTCGGCTCTCGCATTTGAGATTTTAGAAATGTTTGCGTTTCTACGTTGTAAACCTAGTTTCTCGGAACGTTAAATACGTGCACAAAGCCTGCTAACAAACGATGCGTTTTACTAATTACGACTCCATTGAAAATTCATATTTTCGCGCAAGCAGTACTGCCAGTTTACGTCCGCTATTATTAAGAACGTTTACGTTGCCTTATTTCCTACGTCTGTTATTATTCAAGACAATTATAGATGGTAATATTAATTAGATTCAAGATTTTTCCTATTGCTATGCAACGCTTGTTTAATAGTCGTGATAAATTCATAGTACCAGTGCCATATTTCCAGGAAATAGGAGTTACAATCGAATCATAGCGTGACCTAATTACAACAGTTACATTTGTGGTTAAATTACAATTATTAGTAACGAATAGATTATTACTGAACAAATAGAAGCCCTTGGACGTGTTCATAATTAGTTTATGCAAACTGCAGACGGAAAAGATCTAGTTTTTAACCACGTGTAGATGATAACAATGTGGATTGTTCCACTCGGAAGTTACAATTGATATTGCGTAAAATAAATATTATCGTGTAATTAATGTTGTGTTTGACAATGCGAAACTAATTATTTGATTGTGTACCATTTAATATAATGACACAACTGTAGCTAATCGAACGCAGTACAAGTGCCTGCGTCTATTAGTGCATACAGCAAACATATAATATTCTTAACAACTTCAAAGAATCTCTATTATAACGATAAAAAATCATATAAGAATCTGCAGTTAGTTAAGAATCTCGTCTAACTAGAGAAACTAATTAGATTGGCTTCTTGCAAGACACATAAACCTACAACTAAAAGATATGAGACAGCAGTCTTATTAGCTAGGTCAGAATGTCTTCTTGGAATTGAAACCCAAAGTACAGTAGATAGTAATTATCAAAATTTAAAGGTTACCGAAATCAAAAATCTTATCAAACTGTTAACAGTGGGTGTTATCGAAGTGACCATCGTGTTATTCAGACAATACGAAGGCCAATAGGCATGTTTTAAAATATTACAGCTACAGTTTGCAAAGGTTTCATAACACATTTGAATACCAAGGTTTGTTGTATATTAAAATATTTATAATACAAAATTTTTGGATGTTCAACTTGTTGATTGAATATGAATATGGAATGTATATCATCAGCATAGAAAAGTTCAAGGAGCCATTATCATGATATCGATGATAAGTCGTCTGAAAGTAACGTTACTGAAACGAATATACATAATCTCAAACTTTGGAGCTTTTATATGATTTTGATCAGCGACTAGTTTTCGCTGCTTTAGAGTATATTTGAGATCTACCCGAAGGGACTTAATATTGTGTTGCACACTATCTGTCGTTTGACGATTTTGAATACAGTCTTTTGAGTTTAACATACTCTATTCCTTTTCCCACGATCCAATTGGTCTAGAAAACTATTAACAAGTTTTCTAATTTTAGAACACTGTATATTGATACGATTAATCCAATAGTATTCAGTTTATTTCAGTTTTATTGCGGAACACTATAAATACGCGTGATATTCGTTAAGTCAAATAGAAAAACGACATTGGGCGATCATTCGTACTCGCCCTTTAATTGTTTACTCGTGCCAACTGCCGACACTTCTGCTTCATTGACACAATTCTCTTTCTCAGCATCAGTATCAATTCTCATTGCGTAATTTTCGTTCACAACATGATTGTCTCTATCAATTTTGGAGTAAATGTCAAGAATAGTCATCACAGCCGCAAAATATGGAATTTTGATTGCTTTTAAGCTCAAATTAGTTTTCCAAAGTTTGTAATATTTATTTCGGTTTCCAAAATTTGAGAGAAATGTAGATTTCGATCCTAATTTGTACCGAGCATTTCATATGTAGATTTAATCTTTTTTTTACGGAATTAGTCATTAATTTCAGCTTTGGCTTCATTAGCTGTTTTAGTAAACAACAACCATCCAATATTTACATGTTCAAAAAACTTGTTATCATGTTAGGTACGGTCAAGTCACTTATCACATCATGTATTAAAACTGCGCAGTGGCATTCGGTATACGGATCTATCAGTGAGCTATGAGAACCTTCGTTTCCTTTGTAGTTTTAGTTATTGAGTTAATATATAAAACAATTTACTTGTAGATACGTCACGTACCTATTTGAACTTCTAAGTTTTATTGTGTACTTTTTGAAAGGGTTAAAGTAGAATATAGGTACAAAACTAACATTATGCGTCACAATATTGGTAGGCAAAATTATTGTTTTGAAGCACGATGAGTAAGTATATGTTTTATTAATGTCTATATCAAATATGAATAACATGATACTTAATGCTGCTGTGACGAAAACAAAATTTCCAGGAACCAATGTTTATTAATCAAAATAGGTAGTTGATTAAGGAAGTGATCATAGTGATCACGCACACGCACGAATCTTACAATCAAAACAATATTAGTCAATATCACTCATTATCAACAAGATTACTTCGAAGCCTTGGACAGGTAATTAATGAATGATAACAACGATTAATAGAAAATAACTCAAATAATTGAATGAGATTAGCTTTTCGTTGCGCAAGGTTGAGATGAAACAGGCAAGATTAAAAATAAGTTTTATAAAGAAATTCACTTGAACTGGCAAAGTTGAGAGGAGAATAATTGCTGGAAGCGTAATATTTACAACAATAATCGATTCTCATAAAGATAATTTGCAATTACGTGCCAAAAGCAATGAATCGACTTTTACTATTGCGAAACGAGTATTTATCAGTTCCGAAATCGATTTAATGCTCGAGCAATCAGAAGTGAAATTCGCGGTTAAACAGGTAATTAATTGGCGTTCATTAATGTGTTTCGATAAACGATAAGAGTTTAAAATATTATTGTTTGGAAACAAATTCGTTAATTTTTCATTAAAAGGAATTAGCTTAGCAAGTAGAAATTTAAATAACATTACAAGTGAGCTTTAATGACAATCTGAGTGTTTATTTTTAGTTCAAGTACTTAAGTATCTTAATATTTTTTGTTTCTGCTATTGAATGCAGATTTATGTAAAGTGGTATCAAATCATTAATGATGTATTGAGTGACAATTTTTTTTATTATAATAGATATTTGTAAAACTGGGAGTCATCGCATTCAAATATTTACTCGGTATGTCGAATGCGCGCGAAATCAACCGTGGAAAAGCGGCGCGGGCGCAGTTCATACGCTGAGCTCAGTCAGTCGATTTCGCAAACCACCATCTAATGTGAACCTATTAACCTCTTCGCCGAGCGAGGCTCAGGCGAAGGCGAGAGGCGGATGAAGCGGCGAATAGTGCGTTCATTAGAGCCAAGGTTGTGCCGACCGTCCCACCGGACCGACGATGTGACTACCTACCCACCGCCCACACCTACATGCGCATCCCCGCATACCTACTAAATTTAAGGTAAACAAACAAAACAACCTTACCTTGCCAACTGTAATGCACTTCTATTAGCAATCTCATTGTAGAAATTAAAAAGAATGTTACTATCGAACATATTAACACTTTATCACAGCCATATTTTTCACAAAAATAAATTTCATAAACAAAAACAATCCGGAGCACCAGCGATCACAGGATATCACAACGCCGGAATCTAGGCACGTCCGTGCGCGAGCGACGTCAAATCAAACTGGCCCGGTCAAAATGACGAAAGTGAAAACATCGCACGCACAGAAAAAAAGGTTGGCGCGGTACAGTCCTTGCAGGCCACCTCTCGCGCGGGCTCTAGTGACACACTAACTGCGAAGCGCGCGCATCGCACATCGCCTATATAATGAAGCGCTCAGAGGCTCAAACTTCAAACGCCACCGGACGGCACAAAAAGAAGATGCCTCGCAACGGTAGCTAGGAAAGATTGAACACAAAGAATAGCGACACGTGGGCGCGTGTGCGTTCACGTGCGAATGTCGGTGTGCGCGAGAGATAGGCGGCCGCAGGAAACTCCGTTCTCTTCCACTAGGAAAGACCTTGGATATGAATCGGCACGTTGCAATGTGTACCGCCATCGCCTACGCCAGTGGTACCTACTTGACGGTACCGACAGATTAAACGATGCTTCCATATAAGATGTTTATTATTCTCTCTAGCGATGGGATGCAGAACTAAACAAACAGCCAGGTCAAAAATAAATATTGGAGTGGTTATAAGTTAATGAGCGTAGCAGATAGCTTTATTGTTATAACAAGCACTGGTCGCCTGGACAAACACTATAATTACAACCGATGATTACGATGATGCAATGAAAGTTGATAATGCTATTAGCAATTTGACACGTATTTAGCGTGGGTGGTCACTGAGAAATGAAAACCGTGGCGCAATTA
Organism: Luperina nickerlii; assembly: GCA_963855955.1. Taxonomy (NCBI): domain Eukaryota; kingdom Metazoa; phylum Arthropoda; class Insecta; order Lepidoptera; family Noctuidae; genus Luperina; species Luperina nickerlii. Next base: position 5,442,588 of record OY979663.1, read on the forward strand.
CAGTAGGTGAAGACGTTTAAGATAATACAGTTAAGTAGGTCGTTAGAGAGTTCGCAAATGGTTTTAATGAAACACATTTGTTTTGAGCAAATAAAGCTGTTACTGTGTGAAAGAACGCAGAATTTATAGAATTTGAGTTCTATTCTGAAATATGTGAAAATTGCAATGGACTTTTAGTTTTTCGAAAGATAGGCATAAATCGTTGTATTTATAGAAGTAATTTTTTAAAGCTGTTTCATGTTTAAAGATATAAGACAAATGATTCCACGAAAATACACTGTATGGATTATAATATATGAAATTTATGGATTGACCTTAGAAAAGATTGACAGAGATTTTTGGGTCATAATTTAAATTGTCCTTCCGCAGCTGCAGATTTTAGCAATACGAATGTCCTCGCGACATTTACATACAAAATGTTTTGATCTTTGAATGTGAAATAGAGGTTACGTGTAACAAAACAGTGGTTTTGTTTTTATTATCATTTTTAACCGAATCATTAACATATTGATGGATATGTAGATTTTTATATGGATCACCGAGACCAGATCAGATGGTTGTGTCCTAAAGTTTATAATGTGCTAATGCGACTATAAACCGCTCCTCGGTTCTCGTAACAGCTTTCCACTTTCATTTCCTCACTATCATTGTCTATACAGATTGGATAACACAGTGAATTTCTTCAAAAGACACAAATTACGTAAACTCGTCATCAGCTACTGTGAGAATTACTTTAATTGCTCCTTGTGTTTGACTCTCAATTTAATTTTTGTTATTGAGACTTTATTTTCGTAACAAAGTAACAGGCTCCCACATCGGCCGGGTCGTGTATAATTCTATTGTTTATCTCGATGTGAACATTTACTAATAATGTTTATTGCCATTGAATTAATTAAACACGGAAACATGATATCATGCAAAAGTGATATTTTATAAATGAATCTATTGATAAATTAATAGTGAACTGTCGTTGTGCAGAATTATTCATTTATCATAGTATTTGTAACAGGCCTTTTCATATGCGTTGCAAAACAATGGTCTGTTCACGGTTTTACGAAATAACTATGTTCTACTAAAACACAGTCATTAGTGTAAAATATCAACAATTGAATAGTTTCTTGGATAAAAATAAGTTCACACTCGTATTTGGCAAATATTTGATATCGTATTAATGCATGGGCCATTTTATGTTCACATTTGTCAGCTCACGCTTCAGCAGAGATAAAACACAAAAAAATTCACACGCCATATAAGCAAAGTCTACTTTAATGATATGGTCTGCAACGTCTATTATCATATTTCGTCACCGACCATCTTTATGATTCACAGTAAAATAACTCGAAAACGTGCTGTAATTACTATGCCGTTTCCTGATAATAAACTTACAGTTTTTAAAAAGGTAATTTGATAAATCTTTCTACGACCTTAAACCGTTCGCCGGGCAAGAATGCAGAAAGCGTTGCTTATTCGGCCGTGCATACATCACATCCTCGAATTTCAACTCATAATTTCGTTACATTGGTTAGCGAAATCGGGATGAAATCATCCGATATACAGCGGCCTTACTTTCGCGTCGCCATTTCTCCGGGTGAAAGTTTAAATATATTCATTGTACTTTTGTCACTGGCTAATCACGAATTTTATCATAAATCTTAATCCTGACATTTAACGGCACGCCCACTAATGTTCGCATTTGAAAATGAAAGCGTTTAAGCAGTTATTGCACGCGTGGATTGCATAACTTGATTTTTATCACGATGTATTGATAGATTAACAGATCTTTTAGAAAAGATTATGAATATCAGCGTCGAAGAAAGATGGTTTATGTAAGAGAAATACAGCCTACTAAGTACCATGTTCAACTTCAATAGTACACCAGTTTTGTTATGTGAGAACAAAGTGTCCTTTTCGCTGACCACGTGTGTCACTAATGGTTTTCTAAAGCGTGTGAAATTGAGATTCTAAAATAGAAAAGCAATTTTTTAACATATAATATTATTGTGTTCGTTGTAACGATACATAAAATTTGTATTGCTAGCATAGCAACTAAACTAATTCCGTGAAATGAATTTCGTCAATTACAAACGATTAGATCATCTATATCGTGTCGTTTTATTACTTCGATTTGGCTCGGTTATTGTGATCGTGGCGGCTGTTCGCGTGAAAGTGTTTCGGTCACAGTGATCCTCTGCATCCGCGTGCAACATTGGATCTGTCACGATCGGCCGTGCTTGCCATTTATTAATATTAAATGAAAATTCGTTATCCAACTGGCCTTGGACCGTGTTCCTTTCAGTTCTCCTTAATGATGACAGTTGCTCGGAACGTGCTGTTTGTAATAGCTCCAACTCAATGAATCAGTTGTGGTCACGGAGAGTACAAGGTTTTCCTCTGCCACATGTGCTCGCCGCACTTTTCACATTTTCATCACCAACCACGCCGATGAGTGTTGAAACGTCCATTACTTCACAAATCGAATTTCTAGCAGCGATAACTTTCGAAAGAAAATTCGACATGCCGGAGGTTTTGTAATAGTTATTGAAAGCGCGGCTCGTCGAGCGAGGCTCGGCGCAGACGTCGAAAGTGAGACCGAGAGGTTGCGCAGGCGCGTTACGAAGTTTTTATTGTCGGCCGCGCGCGAAATCACTTGAAAGTTGTATTGTCCTTGGATATTTCACTTCTTTATTTGTAGCGTTTCCGACACCCGAGCCGAAGTTCAGTCGTCGGTGACGCCAATTGTGCGCTTTGCGTGTGTTGGTGACACCAGTCCCCTTCACTAATATCTCCGATGTTTAGAACCGAATGCGCGGGATGGAGCATTAAGGTTTCGCGACCTTTAATTACTGCTTTTCTCTGTAGAATAGCACTTTCTAAATCACACAATGATATCCTAGCAACGAGTATACGTCGATGATGCTTACCAGGGGACAATGTTAGAAGAGAATCCAGTGTTGCCGGGGCAATCCAGGGTATGTGTGTTGTGGAGCGCGCGTCGACTTCCCGGCGCTTGCGCCACTTCCCCGCTTGCGACACGCTTCCTGCGGGAGAGTGCGAGGCCGCGCGCGAGTTCCGCGCGCAACAACTTGCACAACGCTTATCGGCGACCCGGTTTCTACTTTCGCCGCGGGAATCACTGAAACTGAATCCTGTGATGCACTGGGAGTATCACTGTAATCCGGGCAGAGTCACAGTCGCGGGCGGTGTTGGGAGCGCGGTATGTATTCGGCGCGACGGCGCTGCGGGCCGCGGGCGCCGGGCGAGTGGCGCGCGCGCTCCGGCGCCGCTCTCGGTTGCGCCACACTGGAAAGTAAAAGTGAGCGGCGCGGGGCGCGGCGGCACATTTCTCCCACTTTCGCTGACGTGATTCATTCCTCGTTCGGCGTCAAGGTCGCTTCCCGCAACTCCCGCGACGCGCTCCTCCCGTTCCGACCACGTACCGCGCCCGCCGCGCGCTGGTGGTGCCGCTCAGCGCCGTGACGTAGCGTTGCAGCCACCAGCGCCAAACACGTTTCCATTACGATTTGAAAGTACATGCACCTACCGTGAGAGGTACTTGAAGCGTGCGTTAAATGTTGTGATGCAAATTGTATTTTTGCGCATTACAACATCGTGTTTTGTGCCATAACGTGTGCTATGTGATAAGATTAAGAATGGAGGAATGGGAGAAAGATACCAAAACTAGGCTAATTTAACGGAGGCCCTCCATCTTGTATAACCATGTCAAGCGCACATGACGATAACTTTAACATATCATAAAATGTTATTTATATCCACTTCAATGGATAGATGAATGGAAAACTTACAAAGCGATACATCCATAGACATAATACAAACATGTTTTATCCCATTCTACGCAGTTTTCACACAAACACGTTATTATTCGGAAGTGCGCACCATACAAACGAACGAACACACACACACACACACATAGCTATAGCTCTGGCTATTACGAGTTTACGACTTCTTACAACTGCGAGCTTCCATACAAACAAACTATGTATGTTATCATGTATATACCTACTTTTCTTAACTTGGAGATATGCTCATGTATTCTGCACTACCATGGCGAGATAGTGCAGTTATGTGGGACTCTAACCCACTAAAACTCCACGGTATCCTCCTCTGCCGCTTACGGCGGGAAAACGGGCACGCGTTAGCACTCATCCGTGAAAGCACTCATCCGTGAAATGTATGCACCTACTTGGCTCCGAGTTACTGTACTGCCGGTCGATTCTGTAAAAATCTCACCGTGAAAACTTAGGTGAAGTGAGTTTGTTTTTGCTAGGAATTGACACTATTGACAGCTCATTCCACGCTCACTTCACCTAAGTTTTCACGGTGAGATTTTTACAGAATAGCACCGCTGAAGGAAAAATGTGTAATTTTTCAACTAGTGTTATTAATAGTCAGTATGAATCAAACTAGTTGATTGAAAGAATTCCATCCTTTATAGTTGCAACCTTAGAGGAAGAATGGGCCAATTTTCTCTATATCATCCATCGCCATAACCTGCGGTGCTATTCTATAACAATATCACCGTGAAACTTAGGTGAAGTGAGCGTCAATAGTGTCATTTCCTAGCAAAAACAAACTCAATTCACCTAAGTTTTCACGGTGAGATTGTTACAGAATCGACCGGCTGTATCTTGTGATCACTAGTCCGGTTGCCAAGCGTGCTGATTATGGCAAAGTGGCAATCGTTTTCAAAGCGTTCTGTATTTCAACAACGAGTTTCAACAGGATTGACATAAGCTTTTCAGTAGTTTATGTCAATCCCATAAAATTTTTGACATTTCCTTCATCGTTATCGCTGATGGAATGTCAGTTTGTATAGCACTTTGCTAGCATAGGGCATTAGGCTCTCGTACACTTTACATACCGACTTGGAAAAATAGTTTTATTTTGATTTACCTATTTATATTCATTTTCGCGCGGTTTCGCTAGAATCAAGATAATACTGAGATGATTGTGTGAGTACTGTAAGGGGGCGAGAGATTGGCGGACGACATTTAATCCACCACAGATCGAAACTGAAGTTCTAGGTCCACTTAATAGTTGTACCTTGTCCCATAGACCGGATAATCCTAAGCTCAGCAATGGAAAGTTTCAAGCAGAAATTCCGGAACTATCGCACTACCAACGCCATTTTCGAATAAATGTGAAAATATAAGTCTTTACATAAATTACCTATACTCAAGGTAAGACTGGTAGCCATTAATTTAAATAAATATTCACTTTCTAAGCCCAAAAGTTAATGAGTGAGTTTCCAATACCGAATGAAATTGGTTAGTTCATCAGTTGAATGTGCCGACAACGATATGCAACTGTGTTTGGTAAATAAGTAGGTAGCGAACTTTCATTAACAGTAAGTATATAAGTACTTGTAAGAGAAAATGATTGTACGTAGTTGACTTTTTTATTGTTCTGTGTTTGAGTGGGGTCTGTTTTTATTGTAGTGTGTGTTACTTTCCTTTTGTTGTCATGGTGTTTTCGGCCGTTTATTTGAGGTCTCTCTTTGTATACGGCTCTACTTTTTTCGCCTTGAACATGACACAAAGCATAAAAACATTTTGATTTCCTGGGACTCTTAATAATATAAATGGCTCTCCTTTTTTTTTTATTTTATTCAAGAAATTTCTTACAACAATGGGTGGTTGTGTTTGGGGACTCCTTTTAAGCAATTTTTGTCCGTGTTAGGAGGCCCCAAAAATTTTAGAGTCCACATTTTCAAGCTGTCAGTATGTAAAGGTAATAAAATACTGCAGGTATTTCAAACATACAGGAGCTCTTTCACCTTGAATATTTTCTTTAAGTTTTTGACAACTTCATCATCATCATCATCATTTCCAACCGAAAGACGTCCACTGTTGAACATAGGCCTCCCCAAGTACCACCCTTTCGACCGGTTCCTGCAGCCTTCACAAGGTCATCGCTCCATCTTGTGGGAGGCTTTCCTACGTCTTCCGGTACGCGGTCGCCACCCCAGAACCTTTTCTGACAACTTAAAAGATAATAACTTTCGCCAGACTTTTCATACCATAATTAACGCATTACATATCGATTTACATAGTAGAAGTACTTATCAAGTGAAAATTAAATAACATTGCATAATACCGAACTGTTGCAGTTTGCTAGTCAGTCGCTTACGCTTTGTAATTTGACGCCGTATAACTTGTAAGCGATAAGCGATTTACTTGTATGTTGAAGTTAGCGACATTGTAAGATACGGCTCATATATTAGATGCTTATGGTATAATTATGATCACAATTGATGCAGTATAAGTACTTGGGAAAACTTTTACAGTTAGGCGGGTAACTGGATTGTGGAGGTCAGATAGGCAGCCGCTCCATGTAAAATACTGGTATTCAGCAGCATCTGGTTAGACTGGAAGCGGACCTTAACATAGTTGGGAAAAGGCTAGGCAAAATTAGGTTGAACTAAAATGGTGGTTAACATAAACTTGATCGAAAGGTATTAAAAGTAAATTGAGAAAACGCCATAATATAATATGATATTAATTTAAAATCTGTAGAATTTCTAAAGAGAAAAACCGAAGAAGGAAATCTAAGAGAGAAAATGTGGAGAATAAAATAGAGACGAACTAACAAGAATTTCTCGGCCTTTCACGTGACATCGTTGAGAAACTAGCTACTTTTTGCACTTTTAGTCGCAGCCTGCCAGTATGCGTTTATTTTTATTCCCTATTGTTGTATCATAAATGTAGTCACCTTTCACTGTTCCGAGAATTCTATAACTACCATTGACGATCATTGCTAAATTAAGCAAAACTTTTTTCTTTCTTGAACAACATCCAAAAGTGAAATGGGAGATGGCTGACTTTGATGAAATGACAGATTTTCATTTTTCTTTAAGCAGTATTTGTTCATTCATGAATAACATGACTATCTTTTAAATTTTTACGAGTATTAACAACAATATGGGATAATATGGAAATCGAGATGGTGTGCTGTAATAAAATAAATAATATATTTACATGGAAGAGAAGTTTTCTTTTAATAAATATGTTAAAATAGCGGCTTATCACTTTTGAAAAAAATTGTTGATTACGTTAAGATTTTGATGGCGCAATAGCTGGCGAGATCGGTAGATGACCTTGAGACTGGTTCACTAGCTATGGGTAAACTTAGGCTTGATATTGATGGATGGCTGGCAGACTTTTCTGGGACATACTGGGACATTTTCTGGAACGTGCTGACAGTGAGTTGAAAGTAACTTTCAATATTTCCCTGGCTGTCTGTAGCAGTTAATATCTGCTGGAAGGATGTCGGAAGGTAATAATGTTCTGTCTATTTATAGGGCTGGCATATTTGCAAATCAATATAAAAACAATCGTAGCGTTCCATTGAAAGGCCAGTGGTCACTAGTAAAATTTACGAGTTCAAATGGTAATGAGTGCAAAAAAGTGTCTGCAATATATGATGTTTATGAAAATCGTGTTCCTTTAAAAGCTATTAATTTGGCGCTTGCATTCAAAGCATGATTTATTGTTGAAGTGCAGTGTGTTCAAGTGTGACGCGTCTCGCTACATAAAACTTGTCTGTCTGTCGACACGAACTTATTTATTTATTTACCTTTGCTTGTGTGATAATGTTATTTTTAGCAATGTTCTTGCCTATCCTTGGCTTATAGTGATTATTCTACGTTGATTTGAGTTTCTTGTTCCTTAATTTTGTAAAAAGTCAAGATATAAATTAAATAAATAAGTATTTCCCGTAAAAACGCCGATTTTCAAAAGTATAATAGGAAGTGTGTCATTGAATCAGCATGTTTTATTATTTACTCACTTATTTTCTAATTTTTTTCAAATTTCCCGTGTTAGAATTAGAAGGTATAATTTTCAACCTTGTAAAGAGAGTTTAACAGGTTTTTCCATTTTGATTTAAAAGGCCTCTGTTACCAGCAACCTTCAGAAGATCATCACTCCACCTAGCTTAAACTTGGGTAGACGAGGAGCAGATAGATGACTGACCGATTAAAATCCTGATAATAGGCAGGGCAAGATGTTCCTATCTAAAGGATGATTTCTACCAAACGGCTCGCACTGCATCCGATCGGAAAGGATACGAACGGATGCTGCGACAGCCGATCGCGTCCGGCAGCGTGTCGACGCATACGATCGGCTCCATACCGTCGCTTGCGAACGTATCTGTTTCTGCCCTTAGTCAAATAGTTTCATTCCTACCGTGTTGAGGTGTTCTAATTTTTGAAAATGGTTGAAGTTGACGTAGTATTGTTGGCTATTGCATTAGAAGAAAAATTTGGACGACAACCGAAAGGATTCGATCGGATACGACGACAGGCGAACGGACCCATATGCGTGTCGCAGCATACTTTCGGCTACGATCGCGTCTAGCGGAATACGCCCGCGGTCAAGCAGCTATGCGCGGCTTGGAAATAATTTAGACTTTAAATACTGTGTCCACGATTTAGTATCGTTTAAACATTGTAAAATCCGTTCCGATCCGATGCGATGCGAGCCGTTTGGTGGAAACTCTGCCCACCTGCGTTTAAGCACAACAATGTTTGCATTAGCGCTATATATCTTTAAAACTGAACAATAACATGTAGTACTTGTGTTTTTACAACTTGGAATGTTGCCCAGTAGGTACACTAACGCAACACGAATGAACGTAGAGAATAGTACAATAACGTTTGTAAATACTTATGGTTAGGTAAGGTTAGTAATATTTCTTTCATTTTCGTCTTGTGATTTTCCACAGAAAACCGCCACCGTCAATATTGTAGGCTAGAGTTAGGGTTTTTTAGAAGAGCGGTGACCGCCATTTATCGTCCGCAATTTTCCGGCGAATGACGTCACTGAAGGTTATTTATGATAGTAGGCTCAAACTCAAAGCATTTATTTCAAATAAACCAATTATAGATACTTTTGAATATTCAAGGGGTCGGTCACTCAGAGAGATGAAGCTAGTTGCCCATTCCAAAGCGTAGTAGGTACCTATGGAGAAGAACGGGCAAGAAATTCCATGGACACTCTTTTAAATCATAAAATTGTTACAAAATATTTGTTTCATCCTTCATGTTGAAATTATACATGTGAGAACGGCATAGAAAGACGTGCACGTAAGAAGATAAAAACAAAAAAACTCGGCCACCGCTTTTCTAAGAAACTGTAGCTTTAGCATGAACGCACGAAGTAATTTTTAAATGGCAATACTCATTCCTAAACTAATATTTATTTCGTTTGTAGTCTTTATTCAGATCTATGGGTGATACGCAGTTATTAGGTATGTTTGTCGCATTTTAAACCGAAATACTATAGGATAATTGTATTTTTGATTGTTTGAATGCCTATTGGGAAATTCCTAAACAGGATACCAGCAATTTACACAGAATTTAATAGGGAAATGTTAAATCTTATTACTTGTTTGTTTCATACAGTCGTGATACAGTCGTCGGAACACCGGATGTGCGTTGCTAACTCAATTCCGTAAAATTGATAAAAATATAATATTTGTAGAAATATTATAATTTTTATCAATTTGCCTAAGTTTTTCCCAACTATGTTTTGGTCGGCTTCCAGTCTAACCGGATGCAGCTGAATACCAGTATTTTACATGGAGCGACTGCCTATCTGACCTCCATAACCCAGGTACTGAGTAATACGAAACCCCTTGGTAAGACTGTGTCAGACTTTAGGGCTTCTGACGAGACGACCCGTAACGACTGTAAAAGGTCTACAAATGACAGCCGGGACCAACGGCTTAACGTGCTTTCCGAAGCACGCAGGGGTCTTGGTATGTAAAGATGATCACCCATCCATAGACCAACCGCGGCAAGCGTAGCTTAACCTGATCGATCTGTGCGGCTGTTATTATTACTTAGCCACAAGCCTCTCAAGGTAAGGTACAAAAACTGTGCGTGAGAAAATTAACACAAACGGCTGTACACAACTCTTCCGCCGTCGGAGGCCACACGAATACTTGAGTCTAAGTGAGATCCGCATTGATATTGTGAAAAATAAATAAAGAATTTTTTATTTATATTATATATATTTACTGGCGAAATGTTGGTGTAATAGTAGTACTGTTACACCTCTACTCAACCTCCACCCTTCGTGGAATACAGGGTTATAATGTATAAGCAAAAAAAAATATCTCTACCAAACTGCATAGCAATTTTCTTGTCAGATATAGCTCCTTTTCTAGCACAACATAGTGAAAAAGTGCTTATTATAAAATACCACTTTTTCACATATAGGTACGCTAAATCATTTATACAATTCTGTATGTTATTTTGAACTTTCGGAGATGTCTTTAGATAATAAAACAGTTTTCTTTGTAAACTAATTTTCATTATTTTCACCCTAATTCGTGAATTGGTTTTTAAATAGTTTTCAACCACTCATTTTGATTTAATTAAAATTGTGCACAAAACAACTATGTGTGTGAATCATGTTTGATAGCATAGCATACTACCTATTTACTTTGTTTGAAGATGGTTAGGTATACATGAATTGCGTTCTTCGATGGAATAATTTTGCACTAATTTTAAGTTCTCTCCATTCTTCTGCGTCACTGGGCATTTGTTTTTCGTAAACTTCAAGGAAAATTCAGTACTCATTTGGTTTTTCCATTTTGCATTTCGACCAATATACCAACTTGAAACTTTGAATATAATTTCAATATATTCTAGAATATAACAGCGCAACGGCAACTTAACGTGAATTAGTGACGATACGGTTGGCGCAGTGGCTGAGCGATCGACTGCTGCGCTGCGTGTCGCGGGTTCGATTCTCGCACGTAACAAATATTTGTATTGCCTACTGGTAGTTGTTCCGGGTCTGGCTGTTTGTGTATGTGAATTTAAATGTTTGTAAACGCACCCACGATACAGGAGTAATTCCTAGTGTGACGCAACATAAAAAATAAAAAAAAAATTAGAACGATTTCGAATCAGAAATACAACTGTCCTATAGAATTAAATTAAATTTTTGCGACTAGTACAGTTAGTATTACCCATCGATATGAAATTATACCATGTCCTAAAACTTAGTAAATATTATGTGCGTAACGTATTTTCTATATTAAAATTATTCTAATTTACGCTATGTTTACTCCTCAGGGCCTCAGGTCTTGAACGAAACTTCCTGTGCACTTGATTTTAAACCTAATACAATGATAAACCACGCCATGATCGAGCCTCTCTCAACCATTACACGTTTTGCTACTGTAAAGTTTCCTGTGATGCTTTCGCTTTTCTAACGGGAAATGAAAGAAATACAGTTAAAACACAGGAGGTATCTGCTTTCTCCACGGTGTAAGCTTTGAAGGCTGATTGGAGAAAATCTTAGCCGCCTGCCGATACAATTTATGTGATTATTGATTAGATGTTGAATGGAAAACAAATATGGCTACCTTACGGCGTATACATAAACCCCTTTATTCATAAACGTTGATTAAAGTAGTGATTAGCGACTGTTTAACTATAGGTACATTTTTGACGTTTTTAAACGTCACTTTAATCATCGTTTATGAATAAACCTCAAAATATGTAGTAGATAACTATGTGTAGTTTGGCATATTAAGGCATTATTTTTTTATAAGGTTTATTCAAAAGGAATTGTGCCAAGAAGCAGTAGGTGGCAGTGATGACAGCAATTTTGCTAAGCTTTTTCAGAATAGGGCAAAGGCAAAAGACAGTGGAAAAAAGCCGAAAAACAAAAGAGCCAAGCAAGAAAAGAGTCAATAGCCAATATAGAACTATTGCCTGACAGACATGCTGAGCTGGACTCCCATTTGGTGCATGCTTGAGGCGTATACCGCACTTTATATATTCGTTATTTCGATTTAAAGTATGTCAGAGTGCCTTTTGATTCCTTCAAGTATATGCTTTCATTTTTTATTTTCTTTATATTGGCACCTTGTTTTTATATATTCATGTAATTTGTCTAATCATTTAATTGAACTTTTGTGTGTCGTGCTATATCTTTTGTGTGCACTTGATTAAATGGTTTAACTATCTATCTAACTATGATCAACAACACGATAATACCTAAATGCATACCTCATGGTGATGATGACGTAGTATTCACAAAAATTATATATTCAAGAATTAAACATTGCCAAAATATCGCAAAATGGAAAGTGTGTCTGCCAACGTTGATTAGTGCAATTTGCGAGTGTGATGTGAGTGATTAGTAAAAGTACTTTCGATGAGGCAATTGCTTACGTTCAATGTAGGTTTTGTAATTTTTTAATAATTGTTCCTTTCTTTTACAAATTACGAGTGTTTCATGTTCGATCTTAATACGGAAAATCCCTAGTTCCTCTTTTCGTAGAAGTGGATTTAATAGCAGAAGGGGTACACGACGCAATGGTGCAAGACGATACTCCTTGTCAGCTCTAGTCTAAGGGTTACGAAACATGGTCAGTTCTTCGTTCATATCCATCTGACTTGACCAAAATCTGTACCGTTGTTTGCTTTTAAGGCCTCAAGATCAATTGTCTACAAAGCCCAACGAAGCAGAAGTAAATCACTGTAACTAAACAGTCTGATTGTTTTGTGTATGTGCTTGCTTCCGGTCAGACCGTTTTGGCGTAAAATCGTCTGTTCATCATCATTATATCAGCCGAAAGGCGTCTCCTTCTGGACACAGGCCTCCCTCAAGCATCGTCTCTTTGACCGGTTCTGTGTTTCTCGCATCCAACCGATTCCTGCGGTCTTCGCTAAGTCATCGATCCACCTTGAGGGAGGCCTTCCAACGCTACGTGTTCCGCTACGCGGACACCACTCCTAAACTTTTCAACCTCATCGACCATCTGTTCCGCGAGCAATGTGCCCTGCCCACTGGCACTTATGTTTAGCAATTCTTCTGACGTTACCTTGGTTCAAACATCAACATTTCTCCAAACATACTAGCACTAAAATAAATTTTATTAATTTAAATAATATTAAAAGGGATCATTAAATTAAATTAATAATAGGTAATCATCGATACGACGAAGAAAAAGAAGAAGTAGCAATTCATTGAAACAATTGGATTAGTTAACTCCATCACCTTATTCGCCATTCTACCAATCAAGCACATTTAAATGTTGCAACCAAACGGAAAGTTCAAGCGACTCATGTCAAAGACCAGCCAATGAATTCCGTTCACTTTCTACGTGACTCGACCAAGTTAGCAACGTTAGCATATCAACAAATAATAATTCAAACAAATCGATTGTTCACAATACAATATTTGGATCGCTGCCAACCCCGTGTTATTTTGTTGTCGTTACGACGCTGCACGCTGGTCGATGATTGATCCTTCATTGTTACTTGGATTTGGTAACAGTTTATATGGGTCACAGTATGTTTAACGGTTTTGAATGATAGTTCGTTTTATTGCAATGTCAATCATGCTGTCTATTTTGGCACGTGCTTATACCTCATTGAGCAGTGGTGGCTAATTGGTAACGGCCGCGACTTAGGAGTTGTACTTTGTGAAAATTGTTTCATTGCCACTGCTCACAAAACGGTGAAGGAAAACATCGTGAGGAAACCAAAATGTTTTAAAAGCAAAAATTCGAAGACATGTGAGCCCGCACTGGACCTGCGTGGTTGATTACGGCCTACTATGTCCCAGTCCTGGAAAGGAAAAATTCGAAGACATGTGAGCTCGCACTGGGCTCGCTTGGTGGATTACGGCCCACTATGTCCCGGCAGTGACAACGTTACATTACATTACATTATCTATGTATGTATGTGCCCAATTTCATCAAAATCCGTTCGGCGTGAAAAGGTAACAGACAGAGTTACTTTCGTTTTTATAGTCGTCTGGGGGTAAAATAAAAGTTAGAGGGACTGTTCTGTTTGCTAACTATGGAGGCCTGTCGTGAATTACCTCACTATTACTTTTGTACTGTTAGTTGTAAGCCACCCAAACACAATAAAAAAAAATTATATTAACATCCGAATTGCGAACCTTCACCTTTTTTGAAGTCGATTAAGGAAATAAATAAAATAGATTATGCTAGTTATATTGATAGTATATTATCTAACCATATAATATATGATAACATATTACCAAAATAGCATTAACTTCTAACCATAACATGCTTGGGATAGCCGAACACTTCGCACCACTCTTGTTGGTGAATCCAACCCCTAGCTAGCAAACACGGTGTTGCCATTTTATCTCAATTTTCTTAGATAGCTCATATATTGAAGCTTGTTTCGAACGCACGCTTGAGTTCCGGGTGACATACATAGTTATTGCTGCGATCCTTACTTGGTCCTATGCGTGACAGATCACTAGTATCAAAAATAAATTATCGATATTCCATGCAAAACTATCATTGTATTCTTCGGTGACAGCGTTAAATGTGCAAAGTTATTTAAAAATATTCTCGCAATACCGTGTCCAATTTAAATGACACAATTTAATTATATTATCGACGAAAGGATCTGGAATTAACTGGTTTACCGTATCTATAGCTGAATTGAGATGAAGTTGCATGACATTTAGGAGCTGTCAATGTTTCTTTTATTTTGCCGTCAATGTGACAGTTCCTGACTTCTCGCTGACAGGACAACTGTCAGATGTAACCGATGCCTAGCGATAGGAGTGTTAATTGTAGTAGTTTTAATTAAAATGTAGATTTTAATAGATTGTTGGCTGTTTATATTCAGTTGTATCTAGGCTTCAGTGTCGAACTGGGTGGGGTTTAAGTTAATTTATTTCATTTCATAGCTGGGTTTATTATATTGTGTTATATATTTATTGGTTTTTTTATTTTTTATTATGTGTATTATATTATATCATCTTGTAAGTATTTTAAGTAAGTACCTGTGTAAAGTTTATTACGCTCACACTTCACTTGTATTTAAACATTTTGATGAAACACATTTTCTGTAACTGCAAAAAGAAATGGGTGTCAAGTAGGTACTTGATTTTCAGCACTTTCCAATTTCCTTTTGACCTTGAAATGAGTTTAAGCCGCCGCTTAATAAAATGCTCACCAAATATATGGTACCTACATTTAACGTTCACATACAAATTGCACGATAACATAATTATTTTCCGCGGCTACTTTTTCCTATAAGCGATAACGACCTATCACACGGCTATGAATAATAACAGGAAACCGTGTCCGCCAATCACAGCTTCCTTTTTATCAGAAGCACCTCCCCTAATAAGCTTATCACTGTTGAGTGCTGAAAACAAGTCTCTTCTAAAAAAAGGCATAATCGCTGTTAGCGGTGACTTGCTTTTTTGGTCATTCATAATGCAGCCCGTGTAGGTGAAGTCGAATTTTCTCTTCATAATTACTTTACCACTTTTGTCATTAATTTCCAGTGAATTTAAACTTCACTAAGGTTGAAATCATCTAACTGTCACAAAAGCAAAACGACCCTAAAGGCTCCTGCAAACAGGCGCGACACGCGATAATATCGAGCTCGACACAAAGGCACCGCAAGTCGCGCAATGAGCGGTGCCTTTGTGTCGCGCGCGATCCGTGTCGCGCGTCGCGCCTGTTTGCAGGAGCCTTAATGGTTTATAACGTGCAAGTTACATTCAACCTTAGGCTTTAGCCAGGTCGACTATACAAATAAGCTTGCTTCTCTTCTTCTACTGTCTATGACTTATATTTTTCCGACCATAAAATGACAGCTGATCGCAATTTCTCTCATTTGACAGTTCAGCCACGTTCATTGCGTTATTTACGATGCTAAGCAGACGAACTTTTCAAACCTATGAAGCAATGGATTAGAAATTTTCTTCAAAACCCTCAGATTGTGATTGAAAGTGTGTTACGCGATAATTTAATTCATTTCAATTCATTTATTTCAGATAAATTACAATTGTTAGTAGTAGTAATCATCAATACATGTTTTTTTAAATAATATATTAAGCATACAAGACATAGACACACAACAATACAAACATTGGATCAGGACCGCACTCCTCATACATGTAATTTTTTCCAATGCTTCATGCCTCAGAACTCCGTTTTTTATAAGCCGATTTGCGAAATTTTTTTTTAATTGAATGAATGTAATTTTAGATTGGTAGTTTAATCGAAATCGGTTCAGTAGTTTGGTTTTTAAACCAAAATTACTGGTAAAAATTCAAGTAAACGAAATTGTTTTTGTCACGCGATATCTCCGGCAATTGTAAATCGATTTTAAAGATTCTTTTTAATGGATAATACCTATCCGATAAATCCGATCGGGATAAAAACTATCCTATGTCCTTGTCCGGGACTCAAACTATCTCTATACCAAATTTCATCTGAATTGATTCAGCTGTTTAAGCGTGAAGATGTAACAGACAGACACACATTCGCATATACATATAATATTAGTATGGATATATGAGTATGGATTATTTGCATCGTTATTCTGTCTGTCTGGAAAGCTTGGGCGGTGGCGGCTGACATGAAAATGGTAGCGGGGTTTGACTTTACAGTGCCAAAAACCCTCTCCAGGAAAACACACAAACTTTCTTTCAAGAATAATGTATGACGTCATTCGACAGTAAATAATGGATGCTATGGGGCGGCCACCGCAGTTTTAGGAAACCCTAACTTACAGTATTTTATAACTCGAAAACCACTCACAGATTTAAGTATTTTTTAATCTATATAAAATTCAAAGTCCTGACTGACTGATATATTAATGCACAGCCTAAACCTCTGGTCCTACAGACATGAAATTCGGAAGGTGTGTTCTTTGTGAAGAGCAGGTATCCGATAAGAAAGGGTTTTTAAATATTCAACCCCTAAGTGGGTGAATGGGGGACGGACGAAGTCGCGGGCAGAAGCTAGTCTAATATATTTTCACTAGCTGGGTTCCACGCAAGCGCAGCTAGTAGAATACTTATTTAACCTACACCTTGAAAGTCGTCAGCTGTGAGTATGAGGCAATTGGCTGATGATTATTAATGAGGCTTTAACTGATTTTAATAGTCTTAATTGAAACCTCTTTCACAGGAGAAACGTATGACATTGTCAGGATAGTTTATAATTCACCACCAACTACTATACAGAGTCATATTAAATTAGCTAGCTAAACTCTGCAGACGTGATAGGTATTGATTAGGGATGTTATGGATATGAAATTTCGGATACGGATTAATTACGGATATAGGAATGATTATTATACCGGATACGGATACGGATATGAAATTATTTCGGATTATCCGTTAGTTTCGGATAATTTCGGTTACGGTTATTAATTTTTTAGGAATTTCTAAAGTACAATACAAATAGTTAATAAAATAGTTTAAATTAGATTTAAATTTAGAATGCACATTGCACATATTTATTTACTATGATTTAAGTTTAACATAACAATCATAGCTATCTTTATCTTGTGTCTCAATTAGGCTCCACCCCTATCCGATATTATCCGAAACTTTTATTTCGGATTCGGTTACGGTTACGGATAAAATCGGATATCCGATAGTTTCGGTTACGGTTACGGAGCTCCCTAACATCCCTGGTATTGATATCTAATAACGATAAAATAAAAATGAATAAATTTGATGTTCATTTCTGGGGGTCAACGACCACTGTTAGTCGTTACTTTATAGTAGTTGAGAAAATCATTTTTCGCTTTATCATTTTAAAATATCAAAACCCACCGAAGTTTCGCTAGCTAATTTAATTGGAACCTGTATATTTTCTGAAATCTGGAATGTAACAGTGCTCTTGCGAATACCTTTTATATTACCGGAAGGCGAGGGGTTCGATTCTTACAAATATTTTAGAAAAAAGTACAAAAGTACTATGTGGGGTGGTTTTTTTTTTTGTTGTTTAGTCTATATTGTGATCCAAATGCTGAGCAAAGGCCTCCCCCAAGTCCTTCCAGGAACTCTTTTCCGGCGCCATCTTGAACAAGCCCTTGCGGTACGCATCCAGGTCATCACGTCTCCTCTTTCTGGGCCGGCCTCTGTTGGATATGTATCATATATCTTATTTCCAAATAATTTAATGAGATTCTGCAGTTCAGCCAGTCGTTTCAGTGTTCAGCGCGTCCAAATTAATGAGTGATGAATTAAGAATTGAAACGTGATGTTATGTGGATGTTTTAATTCTATTCCTTTAAACGAAATGTGAAAATCTATTTTTGATTACTCAATGTGATAGTGACACATTTTAACACCCAGACATTTACATTTACATTCTCTGAGTACCTACTTTCTTCAACCACACAAACCAAAAGTTTGACATACTGTATCCAAAATTCTTCAAACAAAATTGACACAACATTAAAATTTTATGAACTTCAAAATAGCGTGTACATTTTCGGTATATACAAAGGCACACTTGTACAATTTATTATTAATATTATTGAAGAAAACAAATAATAACGCATATAATGCTCAATAGCGCGACATTGAAAGTGGGCGTCGAGTTACGTAACCCTAGAAACGGCGGTGACAAGTATTGAATATCATTCGACGCACGTGGCGGACCGATGATGTACCCATGTAGGTACTCGCCTGAGAAGGTGGTGCAGAGGGATGGCAGAGGAGTGGTTCTTTAATCGCATCTAGAATAATGGTACGAAATGAACCCGTGGAACCTATGGAAAAAAGACGAACTTTCCTATATAATTATTATCACACTAATATTATAAAGGCGAAGATTTGTGAGTGTGGTTGTATGTTTGTTACTTCTTCACGCACAAACGGCTAAACGGATATGGATGAAATTTGGCACACATTATAGTTTATAGCTAGGATTAACACAAAGGGTACTTTTTATCCTGATATTCCCACGGGATCGACACTTATGCGGGTGAAACCGCGGGGTGTTGCTAGTTCAAGATAGAAATAAAATCAAATAAATTTATTTGTATACACAGGGTAAAGGTTGTTACAAATTTTAAAGATATCTGTCTATACAGTGACACATAAAATAAGTAACATTTAATTTATTTATTATTATTATTTTTTTATTTATTTATTTATTTATTTTTTTTATACACAGGGTAAAGGTTGTTACAAATTTTAAAGATATCTGTCACAGTGACACACATAAAATAAGTAACATTTATTTTTTATTTTTTTATGACAAAAGAAGCAAGAAAAGCAGTTTTCAGAATACATTGATTGGTCTTCTTGAAAACAAAATCAAAGGCTTCCGAAGCGAAGAAAATTCATCAGGTAAAGTTTTTTCAGCAGAACCCATAATAAGGATCAGGTTTCCAATAAAAAAACTGTTGCTTAGCGTCAACTAGGAAAACTAATTAGTAGTCGCGGGGTCATTAACCTCTCAAAAAAAGGTGTTGCATATTTACAGAATTAGAATATCGTACGTACGTACGTAGTACGTAATTGGGTGGCTCTTAATTAAAAATTTGATATCCAACCTACCTCTTGGTACTGGCTAATTAAGGATGTATTATGATTTGTATTATGCAAACTACTCGCGTTATCACTAAAATGTAATAACGTAGTAACTAGGTACGAGTAAACTTACCTATTAATAATAATACCCCACCGCCGTATCGCTATACGTTGACGTCGTGGTGGTGCTTGCGCGCTCCAAACTCTAGGCCTGTGCCGGTAGAGTTTACATTGCCGGAACAGGAGCCAGACCAAGAGAGATACAGAAACCCGCAGGGCAGCATATGGCGAGCTGTAATTGGGCAGTAGCGACACCACGGCCCCTATCTCCCGGCAGTAGTCTGGATCCTCACCTCTCGCTTGTCTTAATTGGCCGGCTGGAGTGAACACTGACAAGGAACAGAGCTCCCACCTCTTTCTTGCCTTTATTTGCTGGCTTGAGTGGAGATTCGCAAGAGCACACGTGCTCGGGGGAAGGAAGTATTCCAGTAAGTGCTCGTAGCGATCTTGGCCATCTTCCGGGCTCTGAGATTGTTCTGAAAGCCGTGGAATATCTCTCCACTCCTCAAGCACCTCGGGACATGTTGCCCCCTTGTCGCTACGTCACTATGTGCTAGCGACCGGTTCCGGAGGCCAATTATTGAGCGTGCAAGTTAGCGCCTGCCATTTTATCCGTGTATACATAAAACATTGATCAGGCAGGGGCTAAAGTTCTTCCGAAGTTCTCGGTTACCAGTTCACCTTAGCCACCCAAATCCATAATCCAATATCTTTGTTTCCATATTCTGTAATAGTCCTACACCAACCGAGGATTGTCTTTGGGTGCACTTGCATAGTGCGAATAGGGATAATCGTCGGTTGGTGCCGTATTTAATTAAAAACGTCTAACGGGCGTCTGCGAGTTGCCTTCGGCCCCTCTTACGCCTTCCAAAGGTCCGGGACCCCAGGGTCCCGAGATATGTCAAAGATATAATAATAAATAATTTATTTTGGACCAAACACATGTACAAATTTCATAAGCCTGTGACAGTTTGTCATTAGTTATTAGTCATTGTCAGTTTGTTATTAGGTGATCGCGTTGCTATGTCTGCACTACATGTTAAACAAAGACTTATTTTATTTGTAATCTCAATAGCGGTGTTTCCTCGCATTTCTATTTGAAATAGAGCAGTGAGTTTAATATGATAACCCCTTTGCTTATCAAGATATTCTCTCTCTCTCTCTCTAATGCATATGGCCTAATTTTGGATGATTATAATTGGCGCGGATAAGCTCCGATGTTGTTTTGTTAATTAGTTTGTCGATTCGCAGTTTAGTGGTCTTTGTGCATGTTTGAATACCTTGAGTGTCTTTGCACTTGTTGTTTGTCTGACGTAGACATTGTCGCAGCGTAGACGCAGCGTAGGCCGCGTAGGCTCAGCGTAGGTTTCGTAGACGCGGCGTAGATCTAGCACGATCGGAATAATGTAAATTACAAAGATTTTAAAATTGAATGTACTTGTTTCGCACATAATAATTACTTAGTTTTAAGACTTCATTCATATCTCTGGGTAATACTTATTGTGCTTATCACAAAACTGAGTACCAAAATGCTATTGAATACTTACCAAGTATTTTCGATTTATAATTGATCGAATTTATGTTTTGTTTACTTCACGCGTTCGTGCTACGGCGTCAGACGTAGCGTAGAACGCGTAGGCTTGGCGTAGGCATCGTAGACTCAGCGCAAACACCGCGTAGACACGTAGAGGTGACGTCATTAGGCCACTTATCCAGTAAGTCCCTGTATCGTTCATTGAGGAAGAAGCTATGCGACTTCTATGTTTGGAAAAGTTAATACAGGAAAAGTGCTGCAGGATTTCACCATAACCGTGAAAAAACTGTGTTTGATGTTGACAGAGGTCAGGTAGGTCAGATGTCATTCGCTCCAAATATAACCAGAAATTGCTTCGTTACGGATACATTTTTAGGGTTGACATTACAATTCTATATTTAAATTAAAATAAGTAGTTCATTACGATAATAAAATTTGTGGGTACCTTTTATCACAGCCTTGAAAATATAACAGTTTTTTAATTAGGTCCATTGAAAAATGATCGGTATACAAACAGTATAGTCACAACAAGTAGGTAGATATACTTGTTACGATTCAAAAAGGCATGAAGGCTCCCTCAAACAGGCGCGACACGCGATAATATTGCGTGCGACACAAAGGCACCGCAAGTCGCGCAACGAGCGGTGCCTTTGTGTCGCGCGATTATATCGCGTGTCGCGCCTGTTTGTAGGGGCCTTGACGCGTGATTTTAAAGAAGGGAAAAGCACATCTGAAAAAAAAAACTTATATTTTACATATCATAATTGTCGTTGTCTAAATGACTGCCAATGCTGCTAATCCTATCCTACTAATATTATAAATGTGAAAGTTTGTGAAGATGTTTGGATGTTTGTTACTCAATCACGCGTAAACCGTTAAACAGATTTGGTTGAAAATTGGCACATAGATAGACCATTTCCTGGATTAACACATAGGATACTTTTATCCCGATATTCCCACGGGCACAGATTACTAAATAGTTACTACGTAACAGATACTTCACTCAGTAGAAAATTTCCAATACCTATTGCTATAATAGCCTACTCCTTCGCGTCAGCAACCGCTACATGCTAAAATGTGCCTAAATGCTCAAGCGTACAGTTGTGATTGCTTCGCACCGCGCGATCCCACAGCAATCGCAGGGCTGCCTCTTCGATGAAATTAAATCAACATAACTATTTGTGTCTATTTTATTGAGAACTGTGAATATGTTCGGTAATTTAAAATTGTATCGTATAAAGGTAATATATGTTTTTAATAAATTGGTGCAGACTGTAATAATTTTGAAACGACAAAAAATGGTAATAGTTTATCACTTAACTTTCTTCATTGACAGGTAAATGGAAAAATATTAGGTGTTTATCCCTTCTTTTACTTGATTTGCACCCATCTACTGCACATAAGGCACCAAACGGCATTGTAGGTAGGTACCCGTACAAACGAATGGAATGATTAAAATTGAATAACGTGCGTGCGCTTCGCTTGCGAAAACCGCACTGAATATGGTCCGCAAACGGCCCGAGACCGCTCGGCCGGGCGGTAGGTAATTATAGCGCGCAAGTACATGGAGTGACGGAGGCCTGCCATGGGATCGAAACTTACGCGGGTGAAACCGCGGAGCGCTGCTAGTACTGTATAAAGTTCAAATAAAAGTTTTCTTTCATCCTAAATACAAATAAAATATCTAAAAATAATCAGTAAATAGAGTTACATACACGATAATACCTACTAAGAAACACTCGACGATAACATAGTTAAAAGAAAATGTGTCACAACCTTGATTTGTACGATATTATGTTACAAAACTGATAACCCCGTCCGGGATTCGTATCGGCTATCATTCAGATTCGGCTGTTACGCAAGCGGAAACCGTATTATGTGGTGAGCTGATATTGTTGTTTTGTGAAGTTTTTTTTTGTTTGGGCTTTTGACTAGTTACAATTTTCTGATTATATCGACTCCTTGACGGTTCAAAAGTATCTGTAAAGGCTCCTACAAACAGGCGCGACACGCGATATAATCGCGCGCGACACAAAGGCACCGCAAGTCGCGCAACGAGCGGTCTCGTTGCGCGACTTGCGGTGCCTTTGTGTCGCGTGTCCTGTCGCGCCTGTTTGAAGGAGCCTTAAATGGTTTTATTGAATTAAATATTTCAGTTTGAGTTTATTATTTTCATAAAACGAATTATTTATATAATTAGGGGGGACTTTTATGGAAAATACAAGATAATTATCAAATCATGTATTTTTCCACAAAAGTCCCCAACTATAAAATATCTGTTAGTTATTCGGTATGTCTTATATTTTAATTTCAGAAACAGTATACCGCTACAAATATTCAAGGGGAAGTTGCCATAATTTGCACACGGCTTGGCTTGGATTTTGGATCGACAGTTGCTAGTAATAACATTCCGATCATTCTGAATATCCTCTGAGCTAGTTATAATTTTCCTAAATCGCTTTTTACGATCACCTAACATGATGAAGAAGGAAAAATTCTTTAGGTTATCATACCATCACAATCATCGTTATTGCCATTCAGCCGAAAGACGTCTACATTAGCCTTGAGGCTCGCCACATCAACTGTTTGGACCTTTGTAAGATACACATTCTTACCGTGAAAAACTACGATTTATTCGCCGTGTGTAGGCACGGTGGTCAGTGTTGTATTGGTCACTATAGAAGCTTTGTTGACAGACACGTTTCTTCTTCGGCGCGATTTATACGCCGTACCGTAAACAAACCGTGCCGTGTACAAAGTGCCTGCCGGTGCGTTCCGCATCATAGTAAAAACTTAAAAAGATGTATTAAAGTAAATACGTACGTACCTGTTATAATCGCGAATCATATTGTAATCAAGATACAACCTGACACTGACCTGAAAATTGCAAAAAACGTAAGAAAAATTGAATTTAAAGCGATTGTCACATGTCTAGGCTCTCGAGTTCTTTAAGGCTCCTAAAAACAGGCGCGACACGCTATATAATCGCGCGTGACACAAAGGCACCGCAAGTCGCGCACTTGCGGTGCCTTTGTGTCGTACTTATCGCGTGGCGCGCCTGTTTGAAGGAGCCTTTACTTGTAAATTCTGTACGACCATATATTAATAGTGTCTCTTTATTCATTCAGTTTGAATGGATTCACTAAGCTTCAATATAATACCAGTCACATCACAGATAAGTCATAGTATGTCGTAATGTTCTTTTGTTTTGGTGCTACTATTTATCTTGTCTATTCGTCCTCGGTTTCGGCCTCGGCACGAGATAAAAAAGAACTTGAACTGTTCAATCCGAATAGTGAAGATTTTTCTAGGTTGGATCCGGTATGGTGGGAAATTTTATTTATTTATTTAATAGTTCAAGCACATAAATGTTCAGAGGCGGATTACTGCCATAGACCAGCCAACCAACCAGTCAACCTTTGGGTGATGCAGAGACAATCAGTGGTAGGTGCAATCATGAACATTGAGGAATAAATATTTTAGGTAAATATAAAGATACTAACTACTAATAATTTTAAACTACTAATAATGTTGTGTTCGAAGCGATAGGGTTCTACTACATAAAGATGTGTCGATGTTTTTAAAATGGTACGTTCCTGCTGGCTCAGAGGGACAATTCCCGTATTTTTAAGAACGTTTACAGTCAGTCTCAATCTGTCAAAAATACCCCTAAATTACACATACACAACATACTCACATACACATCGCTCACATACACACACACTCACATACACACACTCACATACACACACACACACATACACACACACACACTCACACACACACACACACACACCCACACACACACTTCCATGCACACACATTCATTTTACATTTTTGACAAGATTTTGACATTGATTGTCGCTGAGATGAGATTGGGACTAGATTTTGAATGTTTTTAATTACGGTAATTTATTGTCCTTAAGAGAACAGAGACGCCTCTACTGGAGGCGGCATTGTCAACACTTACCATGAGAAAACAGTGACATGCTTGGTTTGACCAAGCCGTCACAGTTTTCTTGCATTACGTCACTAATCTGACGGCTTTGAATGGGGTCTGTGATAAGTTGTGCGCACTTTCTTTTTCATTTGTTATTATATTTGCAATCTAACACAACAGCGCATCCTAATATATTGTGCTATGCTAAACTAGCTGCTGCCCTCGACTTCATCCGCGTGAAGTAACTTGTTCCCACACCTACGCCGTCGCATCGCATCGCCTGCCCGCCCTATTCCTTCATTTTCAGCTTCTTCTGGGTAAGCTCACCTATCGTAGACTTTGCCTCTGTCACCTCTGACCTAGACTAATGTCAAGAGCAAACCAATTTCAAACAAAAAAAAAATTCGTTTAGCGTTCTTTCCGACTTTTTTCTTTCTGCTCGGCTCCTGAGGGCCTTAGCATGAAGTTAAATTAGCCTTCCTCAAGAACTGGGCTATCAAAAAGAATTTCTCGAATCCGACGCCGACAGATAGTTCTAGAGATTAGCGCGTTCAATCAAACAAAAAAACTCGTCTCTCCAGCTTTATGAACCACGCAAAAATCGCGAGCAAAAAAAGAATGACTGACTGTTAGTAGATTCTGAGCACGAGCTATATAATCCATCTAGATATATGCAATTGTGCACTACGATAGATTTCAATTGAATCTTCGTTGTTACATCGTGTGTTGTCCCATTTATCTTCTCGGATTGAGATCGGATGCAGTGAAGACAGAAGTGGACTAGTCCATTTAACTGTGTTAATAGTGCAACAATATTTATTTGTAGTTTGTTATTTGTTCTGGCTTAAGCTTACAGCGGAATACGAAGAAAATCCATCAAATCTACTTATAGTACCCGGTGATAAATATTGCACATCGACCTTTGGAAAGAAGACCCCTCCATGCCGGGAAAGAAGCTTTGCCTTTTATACCTAGTACTAGCTTCTGCACGCAACTTCATCTACGTGAAATTTATGGTCCCCCGACCCACCCCATCGCATTGCCAGCCCACAAGCCGAAATTAGCCGATTGTCTCTTTCCAAAGGTCGATGTGCAATATTTATCGCCGGGTAATGTAGTTTTTTTTCAAATAAATTTTTGGGTACTAACGGAGCTAGCATACATAATCAGCATATAATGTTCTCACTTTTGGGATACAGGCCTCCTCTCGGTGAGAAGGAGTGGGCCGTAATCCACAACACTGGCCCAGTGCGGGTTGGTAGATGTCATGTCTTCGAATTTTTGGTTTAAGGACATGCCGGTTTCCTCATGATGTTTTCTTTCGCCATTTTGAGAGCATTGGTGATGAAATAATTTACATAAAGTAAAGTGCCTGTCTGGTTTCGAACCTACGACCAGTTAGTCGCGACCGTTACCACTGAGCCACTACTACTCCTACTAAAGGAACTAGTTCTTTGACAAATACTAAACTATCAGCCTTCTCCTTTGTAGAAGTCGGTTAAAAATGCAATTTGGCTTCCGCTATACAAAGTAATAACCTTTTAAGAATGTGAATATTACCGTATTTTTTTCCTTCATCGATACATATTATTGTTAATAGTACCGACCTACTGTTATATTAGCGACAGTGTATTCTGATCGTATTTTTATCGGTTTATAGCATTCCTAAATAGGCATATCATTTATATAATCAATTAGTTTCTAGTTTACAGCTAAAATAGTAACGAGTGAACTGTGATAAAATGAGTTCGACTGTGATAAGATTTTGTTTTGTATTGATTTTATAAAGTAGACAAATAATAGTTTTTATATGAAAAAAACTGATAAGCGTCTTCGCTTAGCGATAACAATAATTCCAGGCCCTTATAGATTTGTCGTATTAAAAAAAACTCCAAAAAAACATCAGCTGTAACTGACTAACACTAGAATGCCACAAGGCCCTAGAACGAATCACGGTACTAAATCGCAACACGGTAACGCTACAATGGATTAGAGGTCACCACAGTGGATCACTTGGAAACGATGCGGCTGACGAACTTGCCAGAAGAGGATCCAGCACAAGACCTTACGGACCTGAACCCATTGTGCCCATTCCTTTCAAGCAGCTAAGAAGCTGGTTAAAGGATCACACTCGAATACAAGCGGAAAAATGGTGGACCTCGACACCAGGATGTAGGCAATCCAAGGAAGCTATGCCATCCCTGGATACAAAGCTGACCAGGCGCCTTCTGCGCCTGGTCGCGGGGACCATCACTGGACACTATTCACTAAATAAACACTTCCATACCCTGGGAATCACAGACAGTCCCCTGTGCAGAGCATGCATGGAGGCGGAGGAAACGGTGGCGCATGTGCTTCTTGAGTGCACAGGCGTTACCAAGATTCGCGAGGAGACCCTGGGAACACCAACATCCCTTGCGGATGCCCTGAGGAGACCGGGAAGTCTAATCTGCTTCTGGAGGGAGGTGGGCTGGTTGGAGTAATCGGCCACCATGGCACACGCACAATGGTCCACTTCAAGGACTAAGTGCGGAAACCTAAACCCCATGATAGATAGGAACATCAGCTGTCAAACTCAAACTATTTATTTAAATTAACCACTAGTGTCCGACCGAAACAGGTTTTTCAGCCGAAACCGAAACCGAAACCGAACTTTCGGCCTTGCTCTTAGTTTCGGCCGAAACCGAAACCGAAACTTACTTAAACATATTTAAAATTTCTATCGTATACAGAAATCTGGTGTTTTTTACATATTTATTTGAATATACAATGTATATTATACATACAGACAGTTGAATACTTACCGGTCCCATAATGAACTGGCCTGATATAGTTCTACGCGACATGTCGCTACATGTTGTGTTGCATTAAATAGTACGTTTATCGTGCACTTAATATAAGAAACACGCATTGACATGTAATGCTTAGTCTTAGTTTAGCAGACATTAGCATAACGAGAGTCGCGTATTTTTTCAAAATGTCGAAAACTGAGTATCGAAGTGTCATAAAGTTTTTGTTAAAAGAAGGTTTATACCCTGCCCAAATAAAAGAACGATTGGATGACGTGTATAAGGAGTCTGCCCCCTCCTATAGCACAGTGAAAAATTGGGTGAAAGAGTTTCGCCTCGGGAGAGAAACCGTCGAAGACATTTGCCACGACGGTCGACCTGTGGAAGTGCTCATTCCCGAAACGATTGCTCTTATCGAAGAGGAGGTTCTTTCTGAGTGACCGCCGTTTGAAGATTAGAGAAATTGCAGCTAGGCTTGGGCTCTCTAAAAGTACGTCATCGTGCGATCCATGAACATCTTCACATGAAAAAAGTGAGAGCAAGATGGGTACTGAAACTTCTTTCAGCGGTACACAGACAGGAAAGAGTGCGCTGCGCTTCGGAGTTTTTGGATCTTTGTGGCGAAAATTTAAAGACTGTGATCGAGCGGCTAGTGACTGGTGATGAAACTATAATCTTGTATTATGACTCACAAAGCAAGCGCGAATCAATGAGATGGCGTTATAAGGGTGAAAAGCCAAAGGTGCAACAATCGGCAAAAAAACTGATGTGCACAATCTTTTGGGATTTTCAAGGCATTTTGATGGTGGATTTTAAAGAATACAGTCGTGAACGGCTAATATTATGCTTCTTTAATATATAAATTACGAGACAAGATAAAGTAAAAATGAAGAGGCAAGCTGTCTAAAGGTGTCCTGTTGCTCCATGACAACGCCCCTGTTCATACCGCTGGTGTTTCGAAGGATGCAGTTCGTCAATGCGGGTTCACAGAAGTTGAACATCCACCTCACAGTCCAGACATAGCCCCGTCCGACTATTATTTATTTCCAAATTTAAAGCGAGACTTAAGAGGAAGAAAATTTTCAAGCGATGAAGAGTTGCAGGCGGCCGTCTTCGGTCATTTTGAGGCTAAAAATTGTGATTATTTTTATAAAGGTTTAGAGATGTTGATTCACAGATGTCAGAAGTGTGTTAGTAGTATTCATGGTGATTATATTGAAAAATAAAATTGGTTTCATTTCATTTCATTCATTAGTTCATAGTTAGGCCAATTCATTATGGGACCGCCCTCGTATGTGCAAAACACAACCTCAACTCCATGCGATTAACGATGGACGGCGACGAACTGGGCCAGCGACGCGACGAGTGAGCACGAGCTAGCCGCGAAGTTCGCCGAACGATGGACGATAATTCATGAACACTCGAGTTTCGGCGCGGCCGAAAGTTTCGGCCATTTCCTGGCCGAAACCGAAACTAAGGCCGAAACTAGATTATTTGGCCGAAACTGGCCGAAACCGAAACCGAACTTTCGGTCGGTCACTATTAACCACTCGATCCCGGCGTGGAATCGTGGTACGCTATCGGCCCATTAAGGCTCCTGCAGACAGGCGCAATCGCGCGCGACACAAAGGCATGCACCGCTCGTTGCGCGACTTGCGGTGCCTTTGTGTCGCGTGTCGTTTCGCGCCTTTTTGAAGGAGCTTTAATTGCGTAACACACTATAATCACAACTTGAATCATTTTGAAAAATATTGCAAATCCACTGCTCCATATGTTCGAAAAATTTGTCCGCTCAGCAACGTAAATAACACAATGAATGTTGTTGAACTGTCAAAATGAAAGTCATTCCTACTGTTAGAGTGTTACGCAATTACCCCGCAGGAGACAACACATGGACATGGCGTAGATCGTACAGTCTGCGCTAAGTGCTGCCCTTTCTTTTCTAGCTAGACTTCTCACATTTCTATTGCATTTTCTGGTTCTACACAATCGCGTGAGGCCCGTGCCGGACGGTGCGTACGTGTTCCACGCGCGCCTCAAAGAGATGTCAGCATCAAAGGAAGGGGCCCGTCAGGGCCGAAGCCTGCCGGATCAGCGAAAAGGTCCGAAAGGGTTACCACTGGCCCGGAACATAAAGGGCTAAGGAAGGAACACGGGTGGGTTTTAGTCAGTAAGAGTCTGACACTCCCTTCCGCTCCACCCAGAGCGGGAGGGCTCATATGATGATTTCCCATCCTGAAAAAACACTGGCACTCCGGTAGTGCCGACAGAAGTGAAAACTTGAACAATTACGAGTGTATTTTGTGAATCGTCTTATAAACAAAACACGCGTGTTAAGGTGTGTTCCTTATTTTATAGGGTTTTTTGCAAATCAGGTATGATGACCAAAGTGACTGGTTTATTCTTCTCGTGAAAGGAATTTATTCAGATTTACAAATAAGCACACAGGATAGACTTCAGTTCGTGGTGTTGGTCGCGGCAGTGGTAAGAGAAGCAAGCCGCTCGCATGGAGCTCGTCGTCAGTTATATATCCGTGGTTCAGCGCCATCTCGTCGTTGTTGGATGAACTACGTAGTTAGTACGCGAGGCCCTCGTAGTTCTTCCCGATGTGCATAGATGGCGCTGTCCTCAACAACGCGCGTCTTACGTTTTACGTCTTACGAATTTTCGATCAGGGTCACGTGACCTGACGCGAATTTAGAAGTTTTTACCCATTCCAAAAAAAGTACACAGCGCCGCTAAAGAAGTTTTCACTTCAAAAAAAAGCCAGTACAGGCACTTTTGAATTTGACAAGGAGTCGGTCAGTCAGAAATATGAAGATAGTTGCCCATTCAAAAGCGTAGTAGGTACTTATGGAGAAGAATGCAATACAATTACTGATGGGGTCTTCTTTATCGAGCTAAGAATCGAAAATCTATCGATAATTATTCACCGATCCAAACTCGTACGGGGAAAGACGGTAAACGAAACATGAAATGAAACCATAAAGTTTAGCAATTCACCGACGAGGATAGTTTAACATAATCATGTCGACTTATCTCAACTTACAGGATATGTTATATCAAAATGTGAATAAAATGCACATTGTAGGAAAGTTCCACGATTTAAAAGAGTCGAGAGGAAGCCATTATCTACTGTGTAGTACATAATCCTGAGTCACGTGGTAGGTACTCAACGTGACCTAACAGGGCTTATAATAATACATGTAAAATGTTTTATGATCTATAAAAGTTTATTGTTTTGGGGGAACAAGCTCATTATTTAAATCTTTGGTTGTCATGACGCTGGGCTCGCGAATGTTCTTCGCGGGTGTTTGTACTTTTTTGTAGAATTTTCTGGTATACTCAAGCGAGTCTGAATAATTTCGTTTTCAGTAAAGTCCAGCCTAAAATAAAATACCCTGCTGTGTAGCTTACTCTGGGGCTGTTCATTTATTACGTAAGATGATTTGAGGGGTCCTAACAAGTCCTATCTTTTCTTACGTAGAGATGGGAGGGGTCTAGACTTTTTTGCTACTTTTTCTCTGCAATCTTGGTGAGATTACGATCTTACGTGATCGATTGATTGAGGTCGATGTGCAATATTTATCGCCGGGTACTGTACCTCCCTACCCTTCAACCTTTGTACTCCCATATTTTGCCTGATATTTTTAAGTCCATTTAATAGGGGCCTACTGCCATCAACCGGGAAAGAATCTGGGAAACTCTCAGAAATTCCTGATAAAAAACCCAATAACAATTTTCTCGACCTGAGAACCGAACTTAGGACCTCAAGTTCAGTATTAGCGCTTGCGACCAGTAGATAAACGAAGCAATATTGGGATGGTATGCCTGCAATAACTTTAGTACAGTGCGTGCCACGTAAGAAGAGACTTGACCCCGCCTCCCCCGCCTCTTTCCGCCGCCCCTATGACGTACGGTCCCGTCCCGCACTCAGACCTCATACCGCTAAAGATACCTAAAATCGTGTTCTGCGCATGTCAGACCACGTGGTGTGTCAAGTCTCTTCATACGTGGCACGCACTGTACGCTATTTAAGATTTTCAAATATTGTGAAATCTTACAGACATTGACTAGTTTTTACCTACATTGTAGCCGTAGTCCTTGACCTAACGTAATATATGTAACTAGCTGCGCCCTGCGGCTTCACTCGCGTAAGTGTCAATCCCGTGGTTGGAATATCGGGATAAAAAGAATCCTATGTGTTAATCCTGGTTATAAACTATCTGTGTGCCAAATTTCATCCAAATCCATTTAGTAGTTTTTGCGTGAAAAAGTAACAAACATACAAACACACTCGCAAACTTTCGCCTTCATAATATTAGTGTGAAGTGTGATTATTATATTATACTAGTTTCGCCTCGCGGTTTCACCTGCATAAGTGTCAATCCCGTGCGAATATCGGGATAAAAACTAACCTATGTCCTTTCCCGGGACTCAAACTATCTCTATACCACATTTCATCTAAATCGGTTCAGCGGTTTAAGCGTGAAGAGGTAACAGACAGACACTTTCGCATTTATAATATTAGTATGGATATATGGATATTAGTATGGATTTTCACATAATACTGTGATATATTTCAATTTACAAGTACTAAAAGGTAGACGGGGCTAGTGTCTTAATAATAACTGGTCAATTGGAGGTTAAGCTACGCTTACTGAGGTCCGTTTGTATTTGGGTGACCAGCCATTACATAATTATGGAGATCCTTCGGTGCCTCGGAAAGCATGTTGAGGTGGTCCCGGCCGTTATTTGTAAATCTTTGACAGTCTTTACTGATTGACTGGTTGTCAGACTTATCAAGGAGTATCGTGTTACCCAGTAACTGGGTTGTTGAGGTCAGATAGGCAGCCGCCCCATGTAAAATACTGGTATTCATGATGTTCAATTCACTATATGTAATGGTAGATCGACACTTCACTCTTTAAGGTACAACTAAATTTGCTTACGTTTTTCCGAACACTGTCTCTCAAGATACGTCTCCTAGTTTGAGAGGCAGGGTTTAATTTTTAGGGATCTGTAACAAAAGGGTAAAAACGGGATCCTATTACTAAGACTCCACTGTTGTTCTGTCTGTTTGTCTGTCACCAGGCTGTATCTCATGAACCGTGACAGCTAGACAGTGGAAATTTTCACAGATGATGTATTTTTGTTGCCGGTATAACAACAAATAATAAAAATAAAATAATATAAAAATTTAAAGGGGCATAAAATAAACGTTTTTTTATAAAAGAAAATAAAAAATATAGCTAGGAAATGTATTAAAAATATTTTCATATTTTTCTTATGTAAGTACCTATAATTAACTAGCTGTTGCCAGGGGCGGTACCTTCATAGAAGCCGAAAAGCCCGGCTTGCCCTAATAAAATCATAATTCACAACAACAAACTTACTTAAACCTATCAATAAATAAATATATTAAAAAAATACCAATCAATGAACTCGAACACAAACATTAATAACTGAAAATCAGCCAATCCCTCAGTTGGGCGTTTTTTTTATACATTGAAAATCTGTGGGCTTGCCCTAATTTTGACCCCTAGGCACGCCACTGGCGGTTGCCCGCGACTTCGTCTGCAATTAAGGATGAAAAGCAGTTTATGGCCTTACCCAGGTCATGGTCTATCTGTGTGCCAAATTTCACTGAAATCCGTTCAGCCGCTTTAGCGTGAAAGTGTAACAAACAAACTCAGTTTCGCATTTATAATATTAAATACATACTAGCAGTGCCCCGCGGCTTCACCCGCATAAGTCTCCATCCCGTGGGAATATCGGGATAAAAAGTATCCTATGTCCTTTTTCGGGACTTAAACTATCTCTATACTAAATTTCATCAAAATTGATCTAGCCGTTTGAGCGTGAAGAAGTAACAAACATATAAACACACACACACACACTCGGAAACTTTCGCTTTTATAAGTAATATTAGTGTGACTAGCTTCCGCCCGCGGCTTCGCCCGCGAGGTATGTCGATAAAAACTATCCTATGTCCTTCCCCGGGATGCAATCTATCTCTCTGCAAATTTTATCGAATTCCGTTCAGTGGTTTAGGCGTGAAAAGGTAACATACAGACAGACAGAGTTACTTTCAAATTTATTATATTAGTATGGATATACTAGCTGCGTCCCGTGGTTTCACTCGCATACCTAAGTTTCGATCCTGTGGGAATATCGGGTTCAAAAATAGCCTATGTTAATCTAGGGTGTCAGCTACCTCCATACAGAATTTTATCAAAATTGGTTTAGCCGTTTGAGCGTGAAGAAGTAACAAACATATAAACACAAACACACACACACTTAGAAACTGTCGCCTTTATAATATTAGTGTGATACTAGTTGACCCGGCGAACTACGTAAAAATTCAGTTTTCTTTTTTGTTATTTTTTTCCATGTTTTAATAAATATTCTGCTATTCCGGGTGAAGACAAATCCAACAAATAAAAGATTATAAAAATCGGTCCAGCCGTTCTTGAGTTATAAATGGTGTAACTGACCCGACTTTGTTTTATATATATGTATAGATATAATGTGATAAGATAAAGTACCTGCAGTCAAACTGAATCATCTTTCGAAGCTACTTACCTTCTGCATTGAAAACAACAGTGCCTCAAGCGAACCGGTACCTCCAAGCAAAGCGAACACCGCCACGATACTTTGTTAATTAGTGTTTTTGCGTACTAATCGGTACATGTTTGTATGTATGTATGTATGTTCGCAAAGCAGGAAACGAGACGAGACGCTATCGCGAAATTCATTCTCACTGATGCACTACGGTTGAAGAGTATTGGCCACTGATTAATGGATACTGCGATTGTCGGAGAATTTGTCATTGTTTGTTGAAGTGAAAACTTCTTTAGGTACGAAACGGAACCGTCACGCTCGGGTCGCGTATATACGCGTATACTGACTCCAGTCGTAAGTTTTCATTTCTATCGTGCGGTCATTTTTATTTATTGGATGACTTGGTATTTTTTCCTAACTTAAATTTTTTTTAATATCTAATTTCGATAAAGAGCAAGAATATCGCTCGACTTGTGATGAGTTTATGATTTTTGAGATATTTCAAAAGCAGCCGCCGTAGATCAATCGTACTTAATGTTGTTTTTCTTTTCTGAATTTGTATTATAATTCATGTGATAATGATTCTTTATTATATTGTTGTGAACAAGTAAATAATTGTATACTATGTAGAATATGTAAATAAAACGTATTGTTAAGTACCTACCTTTGAAAGTACGAGGTAAAATAACAAGTTATTTATAATTTCACAGTATTCTCGTATTTTATAATTTTCCGTTATACATGATTAAGAATAGCGAATT
This sequence comes from Luperina nickerlii, assembly GCA_963855955.1. Taxonomy (NCBI): domain Eukaryota; kingdom Metazoa; phylum Arthropoda; class Insecta; order Lepidoptera; family Noctuidae; genus Luperina; species Luperina nickerlii. The sequence goes on from OY979663.1 coordinate 5,477,558, forward strand.
TATAAGAGAAATGTGGTTTTGGTTTTCCTTTCATGGATTGCGTGTCTGTTATTAATAAATATGTTTTTTTATTACTTATATTAATAGGTATATTTGAGGAAATAGAAGGGATTTAAGTATTTAACGTTTCATATTGTTATGAAAGTTATCTTTTGCGCAGTTTATTTGTTACCAACCTATCCCTGTATTGTTAATTACGTACGTATATAAAACAAACGTGTTTGTTTTTATTGAAACTTCCTTTCTGTAGTCAACGTAGAGAAGATTGGCGTCGCTGAATGTACATTTTATATTGGATAACAATGGCAATGCAATACTGCAATGTGTTTCCTGTGACTAGATATACCTACAAATTTATCAATGGCCAATTCAATTCGCGCGTAGTCCTCGCGCATATTCAAGGTCGAACCGCTGATCTCACCGACCATTTTTTCTACCAGTATTACACGACCATTTTACGATGTACCGAAATTCTATGGGATTTAATACGAAAGGGGAAAACGATGTGACGTTTTCACATGGCCGGGTTACCTATCGTTCACAAACTCGCATGCCGCCCATTGTAGCCAATCCAACCATTTTTGAATATTTCATACATTCGTAGCACTTTTTTATTGTTTATGTGTTTTTTGTGGTGCGGTTTTTTGTCGGCGTCACATTCGGGCGCCCGAGAAGGCGTTCTGAGGACGACTCATGGTCGACTTTGTTATTACACCAGACATACATAATTATGTTAGATGTAGTACCTAAATCTAGCATATACATATGTCTGGTGTAACTGTTGTGCCTACTTTGCACAACAACCATGTATATAAATTTTTTGGTACCAACTAATAATCTTTCCCGTTATTATATTATACTAGCTTCTGCCCGCGACTTCGTCCGCGTGAAATTTCTTGTTACTCCAACCCACCCCATCGCATCGCATCGCCTGCTCGCGCTATTACTTCGTTTTTACTTAGCGTTCTTTCTGACTTTTTTCTTTTTGCTCGGCTCCTAATGGTCATAGCGTGATGTTAAATAGCCTATAGCATTCCTCAAGAATTGGGCTATCAAATGCAAAAAAGAATTTTTCAAATCCGACTGGCAGTTCCAGAGATTAGCGCGTTCAACCAAACAAACTCTTCAGCTTTATAATATTAAGTATAGAAGTATAGATGTACACACAGTAAAATACATACATAGGGATATGACATGATTATAATTTGAGTACAAAGGTTTTTTAGTATCTAGGGGTAGGGGGTTTATTTATAAACGGTGGTTATAGCTAGGTGACGATCACTGCGATACCCTTGGTAAGAATGATAATAGGAAAGTAAGAAAGTAGTAGAATCCATACTAATATTATAAATTCGAAAGTAACTCTGTCTGTCTGTCTGTATGTTACCTTTTCACGCCTAAACCACGAAATGGATTTCGATAAAATTTGGCAGAGAGATAGATTGCATCCCGGGGAAGGACATAGTATAGTTTTTATCAATATACTCGTATCTTGCGGTCGAAACCGCGGGCGGAAGCTAGTATAAAATAGTTTTTACTTTTTTATTTTTTTCATATTTATACACACCACAGAAGTTATAAGTATACTACCGATAACTTCTGTGGTGTGATTCTGATATAGCTATCTCAGAATTGAATTTAATTGCGAATGTGTATAAACATGAAAATTGACTGAAGCTTCAAAACAAAACGTAAGAGCGGCAATAGATAAGAAATCTACATACTTTTTTATTTTATTTTGACGGCGAATTATCTAATGAGGAACTTAAAATTAGATAGCAAATTGAAACGGCGTGATAATAACGTTTTAATGGTCAACAAAACAGCTCCCGTAAGGTTAATGGTAACTCAACTTGATGATTAAGGCTCCTACAAACAGGCGCGACACGCGATATAATCGCGCGCGACACAAAGGCACCGCTCGTTGCGCGACTTGCGGTGCCTTTGTGTCGCGTGTCGTGTCGCACCTGTTTAAGGAGCCTTTATCATATCATCATGGAGTGTGCCCGGAACGAGCCGAAAAGACGAGATTTATTTATCGATTTAGTAGTATGTGCTTGGGGTATGTAACAGCGTCCTTGCTGTTCCTGCTTCGGAAGCAGCCAGGATGCTGTACAGGCTCGTGAATATTGGTATTCATCGCAGAGGTAGTATGAGATAATTTTTAATCATGTAGCAGTATATAAAGTCGATTTGTAACAATGAGGGTGGCATAATCTGTCTAGATTAAAACAACAAACAAAACAAACAAAAAAAGAAAAAAAATAAACAAAGAAAAAAAAAGCTTGAACTGAGATGTCATTCCTCGTGATCCTAGGCATTGACACTATTGACAGCTCACTTGATGCATAAGTTTTCACGGTGACAAGTTTACAGAATACCACTGCAAGACTCGGATCGTCTGATTTATCGGCCATCGGTCCTTCCAACTTGCTTAGTCTGCTAGCTATGTCAGTAATAACTCCGAACCCAAAATGGTACCTAAGTTTAATTATTTATTTCTGTTTACAGAAGAAAGCTTTTTTTTTTCAATGGGAAAACATAGTAGAAAACCATTTTGTTATCCTTAGTCAGCACTTACCAAAGGGATTGGATTCCATAACTAGAAAATCCTGTTTTTTTTTTTCAAGGTATCGATTTTATCAGCTTAGCTCAAGGAATTCAATTATTAAGGTGCCACTAGTCGTTATACAAAGCTCAGTTATCGAAGAGTTCAATAAACTTTAGTTGTAATTGATTTATACAGTGTTTTTATCATAAAACTCAATTTTCCAAAGCACTTATCGATATTTTTTATGCGCCTATCAGTTCAGAACGGTGTTTCTGTGCATGAGAACTAGACCTTGTGCGTGTAGACTAGCGTTTAACTGCTCATCACTGGTACTAGTTCCGTCAGACACGAAGCCAGGTGAGACAGCGTGCTTTCTGGCCATGACCACCAGTGAGGTCGAGCTCGCGACTAGTTTACTCTTAAGGCTAAAAACTTTGGCTAAAGTTTTTTTCCGTTATATCTTAGCTCAGCAACAGCCGAGCAGTGGTGCCCCAGGCAGGTGGTACTAGTATTTGATAAATAAAATAAAAAATCTACATCAAAGTAATTCGTGGTTACCCACATTTGTTGGCTATAAGTATATTAAAAATTTCCTTCCCCATTTCAGCAGAAACTACCAACGTAACAATCATTAAAAAAAATTCCACGTTAATGGATTACTCATTGAAACTTTACAACAATAATTTAGATTTATCAATAAAAATAATAATTTTATCAATCTTCATAAAAGACTTTCAGATAATAATAAAATACTTATGAGAACTCAGTGGCCACTCGAATCCATACAGGCACTTTACTTTGGCCACTTTATTTCATCACCACTGCTCCCAAAACTCGTGGGGAAACCGACAAGCCCTGGATACATACATGTGACATGTGACATCCATACATGTGACATCCACCAACCCGCACTGGGCCCGCGTCGTGGTGGACACGGGATACGGCCCACACCCACACACTCTCACACATAGGAGGTCTATGTCCCAGTAATTGGAACTTTATATAGGCCGGTTTTGCTTTATCTTATTAAATTAAAAGTATTGTAAAGATTATCATCGTCTTATCAATCATCAAACAGCCGAGATCTTCGATATCGCATTCCATATCTTATCTCTAGAACTAGCTTCTGCTCGCTACTTAGTCTACGGGAACCTGGTTTTAAGGGGCTTACATGACCTAAAGCTCGGTCACTGTCGGACTGCATAGAAAAGAAAGAGAAGCATAACACAACGCTGGCAAATTATTGCAAAATGAAGCAATTATTTAATTATAAAAATCAATTGTTTGGACTAAAAAGTTAAAACACTAGGTACTGTTTTAGTATGTTGTTTGTAGAATAATCTGACATAAAATCAGAATGTTTTATGTTTATTAGTATAGTTTTTTTATCGTAAAAAGAAAGTTTTTAGAGCTATCTTCATGATTTTTTTTTATCATATCAAATAAATTATATTATGTTTTTAACACACTACCTACCTTGCATATATCCTGAACAATATCGCATATTTTTCTGATTTTGTTTACTGTAGTCGATCATATACTTTTATTGTTTCTAAAACTACCGTTTTTTGTGTTTAGGTCCTGTAAGCCCCTTAACATAAAAAAATATCCTATAGCTGTGCACATCTGATACTACGGTTTCGCAACGTTATTTCTGAGTTTTTTTCTTTATGCTCGGCTCCTAAAGGTCGTAGCGTGATGTTAAGACCCTTTCTTCCTCATGAGTTGAGCTATCAAATGGAAAAATATTATTTCAAATCCGACTGGTAGTTCCAGAGATTAGCGTATTCAAACAAACAAACTCTTCAGCTTTATTGAACCTTTAGCTTCTGCCCGCGACTTCGTTCGCATGGAAGTCGTCAGATACGCGAAGCCTAAACTAAAATAACAGTCACATTTTTATAAAACTTCCCGAATCCCGTTGCTATTACTTCGTTTGCACTTAGCGTTGTTTCTGAAAAATTTATTCTGCTCTTTTTCTTTTTTCCAAGCTTGATACATGCCTTTAAGACATCGACTATCAAATGTAAAAATAATTTTTCAATTCCAACTGCTAGTTCCAGAGATTAGCGCGTTCAAACAAACAAACAAACTCTTCAGCTTTCTAAATTATTATATATTAAGTATAGATTATCAAACAGCCGAAATCTTTGATATCACGTTCCATTGTCTTATCGCTGGAATAAAAGTGAAACTTGTATGTACTCTATGTACTTTCACAATACTTTGGAACGTATCTTATCGCGATACGTTATAGTAAACATCGTAGTAACGATAAAGAGTACAAAACAGGTGTTTTAAAACAAAACAAAAACTGTTTCAAGATGTTTTGTAAGAAATCTGATAATAATATTATGGTACCGTATTTAATTAAATCTCCTAAAGGACCTCTGCAAGTTGGCTTCGGCCCCTCGTATGCCTTCTAAAGGACCGGGACCCCATGGTCCCGAGATATGTAAATAAAATAAAAATATATATTGTTGGATACTACTACCCGGCCCAGGAGCGCGTGGGACGCGGTCACTGCAAGAAGGCTGCCGCAGGTGGCAGGCCGGTTCTGTGGTCATTGTTTGGCGGTCTATGGATTTTGACAGCGTTGCGTGCAGAAGCGCTATCCGTCAGCCGTCAGCCGTTCGGTGTAATCTGGTATCTCAATAATCTCTTGATGATTTCTTTAATTTGATTAGTGGTGATTTTGTTCCTCTGATTGTAATTTTGCTACGGTTGATAATTATTTTTATAATTCATGTGATTAGTTTTTAGGATATCAAATGATTCTTCTATTTAATTGTGATTTCACTTCTGACCTAACAATATATAATTATATTTTTGGATTGGTGTATTTATTTTCAAAGAAGATAAAGTCTACATAGGTAATATAATATATAACAGGCTTAAAATAATAATAATATGTACAGACGCCAGCCCATCAAGTCGAAAGTCAGAAATCCTTAAGCAGCTTAAGGTGGAACTAGTCGCGAGCTTGAAGTCACTGGTCGGCATGGCCAAAAACCACAATGTCTCACCTGGTATCGTGTCTGACAGAGATAGTATCAGTGATGAGCAGTTAGACGCTAGTCTACATGCACAAAGTCTAGTTCGCACGCACTCAAACACCGTTCTGAATTGAAAAGCGCGTAAAAAAAATACGAAAAGACCTTTGGAAAATAGGGTTTTATGAAAAAACCACTGCATAAATCAATTATAAACAAAGTTTATTGCACATTTAGATAATTGAGCTTTGTCGGTGCCGTTTTTGTTTTGAAGATTTTATACCTCTTTTATTACTTATTTACACCTAAAGTTGAGTTAAAATTAGCAAGAACAACGAATCTTTGTTGGCTCATAACTTTTTATTGGCTTTTATTTTACTATTCTGTTTCCGTACAGACAAAATAAATAATAAGACAAAACGATATCATATTTAACATTGGACGTACAATGTCAAACAGTGGAGTAATACCCTTCCGAAATTTGTATGGAAAAAATATCGACTAGTGACCTCTTAATTGACAAAAAATAAAACGGTAGGACACTTTCGCATCAATACATCATAATTCTCTAGTTCCCTTGACCTAAATAACACTCAAGATTAATAACTAACCCACAACCGCTTTCATTGTCTGATTAGTTGATCACCCAGCATTTGTTTTGTTTAACACAGATGTTCGCGTTTAGTCTACATAAGTAACGATAAATAGGCCAGATTTGTTTACAAGGTTTAGTGCGGAGAATATTCTGAATGAAATATGTATGTGAACCATGTCATAGTTCTCCTATGGAATGTGAGATAGGGCTAGATTATGCGCACATTCGTTTTAATTACGGACAGACGACTACAACTACTTTAAAATTTAACAACATTCTTTTTACCTTTTTCTTGTATTTCTTAGCGATAGTTCTTGTACAGCCTTGACCACGAGTTCCACGAATTGATAAATATTTAAATATAAAATTAATGAAAAGATAAATTAACACGATAAGCGATAGTGTTCTGTAAAAGTTGTATTGATTCAATGAATATGTTTATATTTATGCATATTGGATTGACGTAAATCACGAAATTAAGTAACTTAATGTACAGACGCCAGCACATCAAGCTACCCGAAACTGTCAAATTTTCTTAAAGAAATTTGACAGATTGTAGTAGCTTGATGTGGTGGCGTCTGTACGTAGTTTAGTTTTCCTGTCGATGTTAGAATACCTATTATTTTTATTTATTTTCTTATTATTATACACCCTAGATTCTAGGCAATGGTAAAGGCTCCTATAGATAGGCGCGACACGCGATATAATCGCGCGCAATTTTATCGCGTGTCGCGCCTGTTTGAAGTCATCATCATCCTCCTGCCCTCATCCCAATTTATTTGTGGTCGGCACATGTCTTTTTCTTCCATAGAATAGAATAGAATATACAACTTTTCAGTTACCGGTGCCACTTTCAAACTTCCTCTTATGTACTAATTTCTTATTCTATCCATACGTGTAACACTATGTATCAGAGATACCTATCATAAGTTACGGAAATGTATGAAAATGTTAATGGTTTAATTAAACTGAAAGAGACCTACAGCGATCTCAACATAGTGCTACTTATAAAGTACCTATTCGAACGTCAGGAACATTATCAAAAATAAAAAACTAAAACCCGACTACTGAAAAGGATGAAACAAAAAGTACCTTACCGTGGTCGCATGCCGCTGTACTAACATATTATAAAGCTATATGCAGCTATTATAATATACTAGCATGCGACCAAGGGAAAGTACTTTCTTGTTTCATACTTTTCAGTAGTCGGGTTTTAATTTATAAACTTATTTTTTATTTAATTATTTTGGGGCTTAATTCAGTAATATTAATATTTTTGAAATGTGTTAATTCAACCCTTTCATTTGATACCCAACTCGGCATAATTAAATATTTTTTTTTAGGTCATGACTTTATCTCCGCTAGAGGACGCCATAGTCAATTTGATGTAACATGACATAGCCTATAACTAGCGGGCGTTGATCGCCCGCTAGTTATATCGACGCTTCCAATGATACCTCATTTGTCTAATTATGACAAGTACTTTAGAAGTTATGAGGGAACAGATGAACATGCATACATACATTCATTCATACATACATTACATACCGGTCAAAATCATAACCCTCCTGTTTGCTTCGCCATAGTCGGGTAAGAAAGGACAGACTCTGACGAAGCTGGGTGTACAAAACACCAACTAATTAGTAAGTATCGCGATAACATATCATTTCCAGTTTTAGCTAAACTAGCATTTTTTTTTCAGGATGGGATGTCATCAAATGACCCCTCCCGCTCTGGGTGGAGCGGAAGGGAGTGTCAAACTCTTACTGACTAAAACCCACCCGTGTTCCTTCCTTCGCCCTTTATGTTCCGGGCCAGCGGTAACCCTTTCGGACAATCCCGCTGACCCAGCAAGCTAACCTCGCATTATATAGGCTTTTCGTACAATGAGAAGTCAGCTTATACTAGTAATGTTTAGCTTGATATGTCGCCGTGCGTACCAAAGATGGTTCAGATTCGCTTCTTCAAGAATTGATGTCACCAGTATCGTCATCAGTTCAGCCGGAAGACGTCCACTGCTGGACAGAAGCCTCCTCCAAGCGTCGTTGCGTCCCTATTTATGTATGAAATGTAAAAGTTTGAGTCCTACAAAAATGTGATAAATCCTGAGAATAAATTTTGTATTTTTGACAGTTTTTCCATACTATAACTGTCAGACGTCAATTTTATTCCACGGTTAAAAGATATCTGACATTGGTGCAATCAGCCCTTAGTACTTAATTAAAAACATCATTTTGTTTCTGTTAATTATTTGAAGCTGACAGAGGCAGCGTGATGTTATAAATATATTTAGCGCTAAACCTTATACATTATGTAGTTCAAGCGGGCCTGAGTTTAACTCTAATTTAATTTTCAACTTTGTATGCCCCAAATGTGTAGCTTTAACATCTATGTTTAGATTGCATAGAAAATATTTCACAACTAATTGTAAGTCATTGAATACATGCTATGTTGTGTGAGACCGTCCTATATTTTCTTACCAATTAATTTTACTTTACATGCTCGAACAGGACAATTGGATGCTTGTAAAAATAATTGATAATCTTGTAAGTACTGACAGATCACTTATGTTCTACATAACGTGTCCCTGCTAGCGACGCGCGGACGTAGACAACGCAAGCGTAGCGATAGCATTAAAACTTAACAGGTATCTAAAAATAATAATGTATTTTTTCAAATTTTTGACCAAAACTGGTACTTGTGTTTTCCTTTAACAAACGTACGCGAAAGAAATCATAGACACCTTGAAAGCTAGTAGGTAAGTACCTAAAAAAATATAAACATCCGAATTGAGAACCTCCTCCTTTTTTGAAGTCGGTTAAAAATGGGTTTAACCCAGGAAGGATATAGAAAAAAGTAAAACAGACTAATAAAAAGTTACCTAATTCCATTAATATTATATGCGCAGACGCAGCACCATTACCTGCTTTTCGCCGCATATAATTATATCCTACTTGTTTTCAACATGGAATTTACCTAAACTAGGATAGGAAAACATGCCATATTTCCTCGAAAACTATATTAAAACCACCCAACAAACACTCATTAAATTAAATTGATAAAACAATGTGGTTAGCAAGTGCACCAATTATTGTCTGAGAGGACAAAATTTCAGAATCGCTAAAAATAATTATAAGTAAAGGAAATAACAACACAGCCGTTGAAAAACACTGAATAAGGAAAATTTTAAACGTGTATAAAAGGTATAAATATGACTTATTTCATTAGCAGCGATAGTAAATGTACCTAATTGTGAAGAGGTAACAAACAGGAAATCCTGGTTTTAAACCGAGATCTGTAGATTTAATTGCTTTTTATGTTAATTAATTTTAATTCCTATAGCCTTTATTATTCGCCAATTAAAACCTACACAAATAAACCTTTATTAGTAAGCACACGCTTTGAAATTATTACTTTTGTATAAATAAAATAATACTACCTACATTTACCTATTCTCATAACATTTTCCTGAAAACTAAAACAGTGGCACTCCGGGAGTGCCGACAGAAGTGAAAACTTGAACAATTACGTGTGTATTTTGTGAATCGTCTTATAAACGAAACACGCGCCGTACCGGCTACGGCCATCCGTCTTACGAATTTTCGTTCAGGTCACGTGTGCTGACGCGAGTTTAACATTTTTTACCCATTACAAAAAAAGTGTACAACGCCGCTAAAGAAGTTTTCACTTCAACAAAGCACCTACTTACTTCTCAATTCTTTAGTGTATCATTCATATACGTATAATACAAACATCGTCACGGGACCCGAATCTCCCCGATCGACCTAGAATTTTCCCGAAAATGTCATAGAAAAAATCCCTTATCTCGCGATGTCTTTGCCAACGCTACCGCGCTCAGGAACAACTGCGCGCATTTTGTTTATAGTCACAAACTGTTGAATATTTATTTTGTTATGTCGAGTTTGATCGCACACTCTGGTGGGAACAGGCCACCGTAGATGTCGGATACAAACAATATTGTAAACACTATTGATTATTGATACAACATAACATTTCACACGTCATAATTGTACCCGACTACCTAATATAAACGGATAGTGTGAGATAATTTTTGATGGCAAACATCTTTGTTAGTGGCTTTTGTCATGGTCTTAGTTCATAACGTGACATACATTGAAGCACCTACATTCATTACTTCCGGTGTCTTTAGTTCATAATTAACATTTAATAACTACAAACAAAGAGATCGGTAAATGGTCCAGCCATTCTGTTACGATGAGAACATCGCAAGATTTTAAACGTTCGTCGTGAAATTTAACCTATTCCTTTGTTTGGTGTACCAATAATAATAGAATCCAATAATATCACTAATTTAATATGTCGTGAATTTCCATAATAGATAGAACAAACACAATGTCATTCGAGTAGTGACTAATTTTAGCTATTTATTACAAATTATTTGCAGCTAAAAGCATAATCGTGACTAAGGGAACATTTCCATAGAGTGTTAAGTAATAAACTACGTTTGTTTATGACATAAAACCCCGAAACTTGCCAAAAATTGACAAATAATACTAGCAAGAAAGCTAAAATCTATGCCAGGGTTCACCAGCACTTTTCCGTCGCCCAAGGCGATACCAAATGATTAATATAAAGCATTTTTTTACAAACAAATGATATCTTACAATTGCGGTTAGATAATAATGACCTCAGTTTGTTGATGCATGACTTCCTAAGGTACCTATATACTTTTAGTTCCCACATTAAGTACAATGTCACAAAAAACGAGCTATTTCGACAACATGTGGTCACCACACAAGGTTACGACTTTGCTTCGATAGAGCAGTATGTAGGATTATGAAATCATCACTATTAAAAGAAATTTTTTGTTTATTAGATGTGCATCTTGGGAACTAAGAACTTCCCATTGGAGTTTCTCGTTTGTAAAATAAACAAAACGTATAAAGTTTTACTGCAAAATATGGCACTGAAGGGGTTTACATGACCTAAAGCGCGGTCACTGCCGGAGAAGCGCGATGACACAACGCTGGTAATTTATTGCAAAATATGAAGATATTAATTATTTACAAAAAATCTATTGATTGGACTAAAAAAATAAAGCACTAGTACTTTAGTATGTTGCTTGTAGAATAATCTGTCAGAATGATTGTATGTATATTAGTATGGTTTTTATTGTAAATAGAAAGTTTTTAGAGGTACTTATCTTCATGATTTTTTCTATCGTATCAATATAATTGTATTATATTTTCAACACAATACCTACCTAGCATATAGCCTGAAGATCATATATTTTTCTGATTTTGTTTACTGTAGTCGACCATATACTTTTAATGCTTCTATTTGCGCTTTTTGCGTTTAGGTCCTGTAATCCCCTTAAAGGCTCGTAAACACAGGCGCGACGCGACACGCGACACAAAGGCACCGCAAGTCGCGCAACGAGCGGTGCCTTTGTGTCGCGCGCGATTCGCGTCGCGCGTCGCTCCTGTTTGCCTTAATACGGCGACGCAATACGACAATAAATTAAAATTCATTTATCTAATGACATTTCTAGTCTGCATACGAAAAGTCAATTAAGTATATCCAATAATTTAGTCGCTATACCTGATCGGCAAAATCCGTGGTCAGACCATGACTATTATTTAGTTTGTTTGAAAAAATCACTATTTTAATTTTGATGATAGGATTTATTTTATAGTTCCTAAACACGCCTATGCAATAATTGTCAGTTTTTTTTTAATTTATTGTCGTTTTTCAGTTCCACATTATACAGTTCATACCGTTGAAGGAGGAAACCAGCATGTCCTAGAACCAAAAATTCGAAGACATTTGACATCTACCAACCCGCACTGGGCCCGCGTGGTGGATTATGTCCCACTCCCTCTCACGGAGAGGAGGCCTGTGTCCCAGCAGTGGGAACATTATAGGCTGATTATGCTATTAGAGGGGCTCGTGGCTAAATAATAACAGCCGCACAGGTCGATCGATCAGGTTAACCTACGCTTGCCGCGGTTGGTCTGTGGATGGGTGACCATCTTTACATACCGTGACCCCTCCGTGCCTCGGAAAGCACGTTAAGCCGTTGGTCCCGGCTGTCATTCGTGGATCTTTCGACGTCGTTACGGGTAGTCAGAAGCCCGAAAGTGACAACCAGTCTTACCAAGGGGTATCGTATTACCCACTAACTGGGTTGTGGAGGTCATATAGGCAGTCGCTCCATGTAAAATACTGGTATACAGCTGCATCCGGTTAGACTGGAAGCTGACCCCAACATAGTTGGGAAAAGGCTAGGCAGATGATGATGCTATAGGTACCGTTGAAGATGGGTTACTGTCGAGGATCAACATGGATTTTCTATCGATGAAAGCTACAATTTTCCTCAACAAGTGGGAAGGTACAGTAGCTTCATATACGTGCAAAAGTCTATAACGTTAACGGCATAGACAAGGCTGGGTCAGACTTTTGCCTAACCCGTTATGGGCGAGGAATGTCTATGTAATTTAAGGAAAAACGGTAAATTAGCGACAAACTTATGCGCAGTCGCGTTTGAGTTTTAGATCCAACTGGGTGTCCTGACCAGTGCTTGTCGTATGAATTTGCCTAGCCTTTTTTCCAAACTTATGTTGGGGTCAGCTTCCAGTGCATGTGATTTAGAGAGCATTAATTAGGTATATATCTTAGAGGTCGATGAAATAAAAACTGTCGGCCGCCCACACTGGATAGAAGTAGCCCAAGACAATTGGCTAACTTTGGAGGAGAAGGCCTTCACCTGTGAAAACGGGGTTCTTGCTAACAATAATAAATGATAATTTAATGAACTAATACTTGAATAAGCAATTTAACATAAACTAACAACCAAGGAAGTAAATGCAAGAAATAAAAGGCATTTTTATTTTTTATTTTATTTATTTATATCTTAGAGGTTTATTTGTAGTGTTGCAGTTTTGATGAAACAATTAAATTAGACGAGTAAATCATTGGTAAAATTGACCACTAACAAGATTTCATAGAAAACAACAACCGCTCTCATATACATACCTACTGTGAAATCTGTCCCAATCATTAGATACATTTTTCTCCCAACATTCTCCATGTAAAATGACGTAAGTGCATGTACTAGTACAGCAGATGGTTCATTTATTTATTTTTACTCGTTGCGTATATATTGCCATGCCCTATTTTTGTACGAAAATAATCAATTTCTTAGAATATGCTGTGGACGCGAGAGTGTTACGATTTCGTCATACTAGCACGTTTTAAGTTCTCACTATTACTTTTAATAACTTTTTCCTGAAAAATGTTTATGATTACATGGGTGGGACACCACAAATAAACCGAATGTGTTAGGATTTATTCACACCTGAGAGTTAACTAAAGTCGTCAAGCATATTTTTCAGTTCTTACCTTAACATTCCGTTAAGTTACAGTTTCCTTGAAGAGCGGTGGCCGCACTCAATGGCCGTAGTATCAGCTGTCATGAAAATGATGACAGTGACAGAGATTTAAATCGTCGGATTCGCCCGCATCAAAAGATAGCGCGTTTATGTTTTGTTTTGACACCTTTGACACATAATGACCCAGTGACTTGACTTGATTGTCATGGAAATGCTATTTATTAATGTGTGTGCTCACTCTTGGACATAAACTAACATGCATGGACACTTTTTCACGTGACTATGTACGGTGTAAACAAATCTAGCAATTTAAATCTTTGGGCCGCTGCCCAAAGATTTAAATTGCTAGTCAAACCCCGCTGGGTTTGACTAAATATCAAAATAATACTGGTACAAATGACATACATGACAGGCGTTATGTTAAGACTGAACCGTTTTTCTAGAAAACCTGAAAACCAAACCAAAGCTTTACCCCGCTATATGTATCGCTCACGCTGTCGCTATGGTCACTGCAACCGCTCCCGCTACCGCTGTCGGTATCTTGTTATAAATTTATAATTATAATGAAAGTTAATGATTATCACGGTTGAGAGGTTGTATTAGGAAAAGGTTGATGCATAATTGCATTACTTAACAGGTTGGCAGGGATGCGCATCCTGTTACCATTGTTTCAGTAGGTACATGATTCTGAACCCCAATGAGTTGAAATTTTTCGTCGCTTACTAAAAAAAAAATCTGCTGTTCCATACATTTTGACCGCGTAGGTATTTATTTTACACTTTTCTGCGAAACAGCTGATTATTTTTTTATGAAAAATGTCTACGTCGGAGGTCTAGAATCATGTGTTGAATTTATTGTTACAATTTGCGTATTGATGTCGCTGTCCGCCTGTATACCTACTATCTACGTAAATACGCAGTGTCTATTTATACGTAAATAACATAATAATGACGTCGATACATCATCGTACAATGTACGCATGTATGTGCGTCGTTCATTTTACGTAAAGATAACAAGCACAGTTTTCTTACAAATTCAAACATAATTCCGATGCCCTCTCCTAGCGACGCCCTAAGCCGAGGTCCGTACCCCACAGGGGTTCTCTTAGCGTGTAGTCGCTTAGTTTTTAAGTTTTTTAAGCCCTGGTGGCCTTAATTTATTGAGGCCACTACAGGCAATTCTGCTTAAGCAGACGACAACCTCCACAATTCACACGAAAATACCCAAATCACGACGCCACTAGACTGAACTGCGAAGATGCCAGTCCCGAAAAAAAAAAACCAAACATCGGCAAGGTCACCTTAAAAGCGAAAGGCTCAATAAAATTGTTCTTTTCAAATTTAAAGCTCTAAATGAAGGTGTGAAAGTAAGAATTGTATCAGTATGTCTATCAGCTATCTTGCATCGAACAGGGTGCGAGCTCGTTGTTATATATTATTAACTATTATTAATAATAGGCTAAGAGCTTTTGAGTTATAGTTTAGGAGATAAGGTTGGCTTTGTGAAAGTGTTATTTTTATTAGTATTGAAAAGGCTGTACTTGTAACGAGTAACTAAATTGCCTTGATTGTACTACATTGTTTGCCTGCTGGTGAGTTTGTTGCGCAACTTATTCTTCCCAGCTAAAACACTAGGAAGTGGTGGAGGTTTGGGATGCATGAAGAAGCCTCCTCGTGTAGCCCAGTTTGTTCTGCCAGTTACTCAACTGAACCGAGCGCTCGGCGCATCCTGGACAGTCACACACAACACCTTATTTTACTGGTCAATGGCCTCCCTTGGTGGTAGGGCTAACGCTTGCCTGGTATGCGACCACCCTCCCACCGGAGTCCGGCGTCAAGCAGCCTGCTGTGTTTCGTCGATGCGTGGGAGTTCCAGTGCCTTAGGCATCTTCTGGGCTCGCTCGTTCCATCATAGACGTCATCCATCGCTTTTCATCAGGCGTGATCGAGGTCCAGAGCGGGCCCATTCAGCAATAAAAAAAAGAAGGGAGGGTGCTTAGGGGGGCTGTCTTATATGTATAATTTTGACGTTCAAAACATGCTGATTCTCAGCTTAATTTGAATAAATAATAAATTAATAAAAATTCTTCAGAACTTGATTCATAGGACTTTTGTTTTTGGATTTATCGATTCAAATTTTTTTAAACATTTTGTAAAATTACTTACAGTTTAATTTTAGCTTTTCCTGCGATGCAATATGGCACATTTACCTGAACAAATATACCTACTTAATATGAATTAGCGAGCCAAGTATAATAAGGACAATATTTTACTCATGTGTTTTTCTCAATACATTTCCAAATAGGAGGATAAAGCTGTAGGTAATTAGCACTGGCTGGCATATTACCTACTTTTATCATACTAACGGATATCCCAACTATTGTCACGGTCGAGGACTACCTATTAACTGTTTCTTTCCCTAGAATAAACCGTTTAACTTTCCGATGGTTTCAAAATCCTCTTCCACAGGAACAAAAAAATCAATCTGTCCAGCTTTTTCCCCAACTGTGTTGGGATCGGCTTCGAGTCTAACCAGATGAAGCTGAACACCGGTATTCTACATGGAGCGACTGCCTATCTGACCTCCACAAATTAGTTACTGGGTAACATGATATCCATTCGTAAGATTGGTTGTCAGGCTTTTCAGCTTCTGACTTCCTGTAACGACTGTCAAAGATCTACGAATAACAGCTGGGACTTACGGCTTCCGATACACGGAGAAGTTTCGATATATAGAGTGTATCCATCCACGAACCGACCACGACAAGTGAAGCTTAACCTTCATCTAGCCATGAGCCCCTCTATACCAACAAATCTAGCGAGAAATTCAAGTAAATAATTAGGTGCAGCAGTAAGATTATTAATTAGGTGCTTATGCTTGTAGCGGTATCTACAACGCCACATGAGAACAACGCATCATACTGACGTCACGCAAATCCTGCATCTCACAATCAGAGTTTACCGCGCAACTAACATAGATACAACGGCCCGACATGAATCATCGGGCAGTTGCCCGCCAGACACAACACCCGTCTGGTCGGAGGATCCTCCCTTTTCTAACTTTACACCCTGTTCCTCATATGCTACATTTTATAATCAGCTGAAGTGAGCAGGGAAGTGGGAAGGACGAGTGTGTAAACACGATACTTCTCATGCCACTGACATTGTTACTCGCGCTGCCCGGCGCTCCCCAAAAGAGCGGTTTTTTCTGCGGAAGTCAAAGGACCGGTAGCGCGAGCGTCAGTGCTTGTTTACATTCTCATGCGCCGTCGCTCAGTTCAGTTCTCGCCGAGCGCCTCGACGTCTGCCATTCCCGAAACTCGAGCGAAGTGAGTGGTAGGGCAGTATGTAAACATACACTTCTCTCGATCCTGCAGCAGCAGTACAGCAGTATTTGTTGTAATTTCTGACGTTCAAAAGTGCCTTTTATGTGCCTATTTGAAATAAATGCTTTGACTTTGACTTTGCAGTATTTAGGGAATTATTGCCGGCAGCGCGAGGGGCAGTGGCAGGGGCTGAATGTAAATGTAGTATTATAATTAGAAGCAGTAGGTAAGTTACCCTATCTTCCCAATCCCATGTTTAGCCATCTAAATGTATGTGATACCAACAACGGTTACATGGCTAAACTATCTACTAACAGATATGATAAGACAAGTGATTGTCATTTTCCTGACCTTAACCCAATTTATTAGATTTATTCCGGTCTGATTCCCTGGATCCCCTGCTAGTTATTCTTCTGTTTTAATCTGGGGTCGTCACAACATGTTTTTAGGGTTCCGTACCCAAAGGGTAAAAACGGGACCCTATTGCTAAGGCTCCACTGTTCGTTTGTCCGTCTGTCACCAGGCTGAATCTCATGAACCGTGATAGCTAGACAGCTGAAATTTTCACAGATGATGTATTTCTGTGGCCGCTATAACAACAAATACTAAAAACAGAATAAAATAAATATTTAAGGGGGGCTCCCATATAAAAGTGTTTTTTTTCAGCGTTTTTGCCTTGTGGTACGGAACCCTTCGTGTGCGAGTTCAACTCGCACTTGGCTAGTTTTTTCTTCCATACATGGCTAAATAATAACAGCCGCACAGGTCGACCGATCAGGTAAAGCAACGCTTGCCGCGGTTGGTCTGTGGATGGGTGACCATCTTCACATAAAGAAACCCCTTCGTACCTCGGAAAGCACGTTAAGCCGTTGGTCCCGGCTGTCATTCGTGGGTCTTTGACAGCCGTGACGGGTCAACAGAAGCCCGAAAGTCTGACAACCAGTCTTACCAAGAGATATCATATTACAAAGTAACTGGGTTGTGGAGGTCAGATAGGCAGTCGCTCCATGTAAAATATTGGTATTCAACTGCATCCAGTTAGACTGGAAGCCGGCCCCAACATAGCTGGGAAAAGGCTTGGCAGATGATGAGGACTTCCCTATTAATCGTCATTTCGGCAGTCACCCCTTTCTAACCATGTCATCATTCACACAGTCCATCCATATTTTCTTTGGTCTTCTCCTACTCTTATAGCCATCGACTTAATTAGAAATTAATAAGGTAGTAAAATAAATAAAAATTCTTACATGTGACGTGTGGAGTGTGTATCCGACCGCATACAAGGTTTTTCCTCTTTTCCGAACGCACCAGTAGGTTGAAACAGTAATAGTAATATTTATTTCAATAAACGTCTATTTTAAGTTATGACCGTATGTAGGTATACATATGTAGAAACAAATTTAATTTTAATAATAATATTTTTTTTTTGTTAAATACGCCGAACTAAATGTAATTTAGCCAATCAGTAATCGGTGCATTGTAATAAGAGCAGAAGTACCATTTCGATCATTTGATTGTGGTTTGGTTCTAAACTTGGCCGAAATTAAAAGTGGGGTAGGTGGATATCTGGATACCTACCAGAATATTAGGTATGCTTCGCCCAATGACGATTTAAGAGATTCGATTTTCGACTTTCTACATTTATTATTCATTATGTATTAAGGCTTTATCATTTATTGCGGAACATGGGGTACACCTTATGAAAGTGAAGGGTGAAAGATAAGGTTACGCCGAGAAGCTCATTAAAAATCGTGCAGAGAAAATTCATATAAAAATTAAAGTTGGATGTAATTGAGTTCGTTTAAAGGCTCCTTCAAACAGGCGCGACACGACACGCGACACAAAAGCACCGCAAGTCGCGCAACGAGCAGTGCCTTTGTGTTGGCCGCGATTATATCGCGTGTCGCACCTGTTTGTAGGAGCCTTTATGCAGAAGCAACTCATCTAGGACTTAGTTTTCAAAATTTAACTTGACCCAACAACGTTCTTAACTATTGGGTTAAGAACGCTGTCAGTACAAATATGTGTTACCCACACATTACCTCATTTAGTTTTTAAAATATGATTGACGAGTAAAAGTGTTTGTACGAGCCTAATTACAGAAATAAAAAAATTTATGATTTGTTATGGTTATGCCAAATCTGACGGCAGAATCCCCTTTGGCGGAATCAAGTAAATATCTCACCGGGAACCCCCTTGACCCTGAAATACCTTTTTCATATAATATAATAACGGGAAAGATTATTAGTTAGTCTAATTACGTCACCATGAGCGGTAAAGTATTACTAATGAACAACGCTACTTCCCGTTTCCCTGAGAATAGAATAGAATAGAATAGAATACTCTTTATTATGTACACCACCGGACCGGACGTCATAGGGGCGGCGGAAAGAGCGGGGGAGGCGGGGTCAAGTCTCTTCTTACGTGGCACGCACTGTACGTACATAAACTCACGTTTTCTTCCCATGGGGGTAAGCACTATGGAACGCCGCCTGCTTACATACTACTTTTGCTTCGCTTACGTGCAAATTGAAGGACTCTGCAAATATTGCAATTCAATTGTAAGTTTTCATTAAATGGAATTGCCACTATGGTTGTCAATGTCAATACGAAATATTGTTTTTGCAGCTGATAGCAGAAGTAAATTCAGTCATGAGTTTTTCAAAATATCAAATCAATTCCAGTATTTTTAAGAACGTTCGCATTCTAATCTGTCTTATTTTGTAAAAAAAAAACGCTTGGTAGGCCGCCCATTGTATGTTTTGTTTTGAGTATTCTATCCTATTCTATTCTTTGTATTCATAATCGTATTTTTTTAATGTATTTTCTGGTGTACAATAAAGTATATATAAATAAATAAATAAATATTTTTTTTTACATTTATTGTCGCTGGGATGAAATCGTGACGTTTTAAACACGGGAATAGGTCTTCTGTTATTTTTCTGAACATCTTACAAAGCAATCTGCCTCGTTGCTGTAGTGGTTACCGTAACTACCACTGAGCATGAGGTCCTGGGTTCGAATCCCGGTTAGGGCAAAGTGTTCTTGGATTTTTCCATCTGGAATTTCTCAGTTGTAGCCCTGAGTCTGGATTTGCGCCCGACTGATAGAAAAAAAAAACTGGTGAAATGTGGGTGTACTATAGGTAAGTAGATAGACCTCTGGCTAACTTGTCGGGGTAACAAGGCGTGATGTTAAGTTATAAAGGCAATTTTAAACTTATTTTCATGACAAAGCTTCTACTCAAAACCAAAACCTAATCCAAAATACAACATATTTTCTCAGCAAACGAAGCCATCGGCTACACAATCTACGTGAAATGAGGTAAGGTTGGCCAATGTAACGAAATTGTCGGCGCTTGCGACACGCTGTGGGTAGTGGCTGATACCACCCGCTGGGCAAGTAACCGTTTACACTCAGGATTTAGATGGGCCACGAATTGATTCTAGTATTATTGAATAGTCGGGAATAAGGTTTTAATTGTGAGTGGCGTTCTTTGAGGTTAGTCTTGTTGATTAATGCTTTTGCGACTCAATTTGCTTTAAAAGTAATAAATGATAAACGACTATAAATTATAATTATTTATAAACATATACTGAAGTATATTGGTTAAAAAAAAACACTTTTACACGTCAAAAATAACTTATGTTTTAAAACTAGATGAGTTCGGTGTTTTCTATCTGACTGCTCTGAAAAGAAAGATCGAAAAAAACTCAGAGGTCACAGTCTCTTTTAAAGTGCAGATAATCTTGGTCAGGCCATATGAGGACCATGCAAATACAGAAGGTCTTTTGAGGAAAGAACCGCACAGATTTGAATAGACCTGTCCAATCAGTGCACGCATTTGTCAGTAATCGTGCAGCTCAACTCAGAACTTAAGTAGCTCAACGACTCAACGAACAATACCGAAGAAATGACATTTTGGCGTCGTGTAAATTACTAAATAGTTACATATCTATCTATTGGTTCAACTGTAGATGCTTTTTTAATATGCAAGGACATTATTTTATTACATAATCTCTTATATTTACTGTAGCGTTGGTATATCCAATCAATAAGCAAGTCTTAGTTCGCTTGTTTGAATACATTATCACATGGTACCTACTAAAAAGTAATAAACCTTGCATCATTCGACCACTTTTTCTAACCAAGTTTCACACACGACCAACTTCTGACGTCATAGAATAAGGAAATACAACATAACTATTAGTCATACTATTAAGAAAAAGGTTATTGTCGAAATTACAGCAATTGGAAAAATGCTCCAGTTTTAATTATTTTATCATTGGCATATGTTTATTTTCCGGTGAATGTTCATAGTAACCGGTAAAAGTGTTTTTTCGAGGTCTGTGCGACGCGGTCGAAAGTATATTGAACTTGTTATTCTTAGTTCATTTTGTAGGTATTTTCAGATAGATTTTTACTCGCTTCGATGGTTGACGTAAGAAAAAAAATGTAAGTTTGTATTTAAGTATTTTTTTTGCGCTGTTGCGATCTTATACATTCATTTGGGCTTTGGACTGTCCTTGAAGAACATTCTGGCAGAATCTAAATGAAACAGGCATAAGTATGACGACACAATATCGTCCTCACAGGAGCGTCTTGGTGCGATAGCAAGGGAAATGGTTTCCAATAAATTCTTAAGTTTCGAAGTTACATACAAAGCTACTTCGGTAACCGTTCAAAAATTTCCAGTGATTCTTCTCCAGAAAGAACCACATCGTCACCTCAGAACATAACCACAACTCAGAAACTGACGTTGAAAAAAAACGTACTACGTCGAGTGTCGACCACCTAATCATTCAACGAGAATATTTTCCATACAAATTACAATGAAACGACAAATCCCACACAATGTTTCTAAGAATAACCGCTATCAAAATAATATATACCATTATTTTAGTCATCGTTCATTCATAAGAGTTTAAGAGAAATTCCGGAGCATCTGACTTGTAAAGTAAACAGGCAGTAATTGGATGACTCAGAATTTAACGAAGAAAACGTGGACCATTTCGTGAATAGATAAGTACATCGTGTGGGTCAGTTTTTGTGTTAACACTATGTATATCAAGAGTGTTTGAAGCAAGAGCAATGCTTAGAGTGACTTCTGTCTCCCGAAGAGTTGTAAGTATGAAATTGTGGGTGGCTATAAAACACGAGACCAACCCACGAAAAGATTTATGGAATGTGAGGAACAGATACAGCTAGTAATGATGTGAGCGACAGCTATTAAAGATGACTGTGTATGCGACAAAAATATATGCTGCGGCGATCCCGAATAAATTGGGACAAGGACAAGAGGATGACGAGTTCTTTCTCCCAAACTGTTGTGAGATCAGCCTTCTGAAAGAGAAAATTGCTATCATAGGACATTACATCATCTGTTTTTTCATCCGTCTAGTGTGCGGTTTTTTGTTTCTTTACTTAATGAATAATGTTTTTATTGAAAACTATATGACCACTTGTTCGGTGTTGTAACACCCACCTGAAATGAGATAGCATATTCTTTGCGGTGACTATGTAAGTGTTTGGTTTCGTTTCTATGAAATTAGTTGGTATGGACAAACGATAAATCTCTGTACCTGGATTTTCATCATTATTGAACTGTTTCCGTTCATAAGTATCTACCAATTAGGTTGGAAAATATTTATTGTTCTTGTTGGTATTACTCATTTCTATTTTAAGATCAAAGCATACCTACATTTATATTCATAGCAGCATCTATCTACCAATATAAAAATATACTCTATATTTATGATCATCTTTCTCATAATACCTAACAGCCAGTCACTAGTTCCTTATACCACATAGTTTATCTAAAGTTACACCTCATTATAAATGTATGTAATCTGTGATTGCACCCACCTTCCTTTAATTTAATTACTTACTTCTGATTGGAATCTTGAATGAGATCGATCTTAAGCAAACCTTCACGCGTGTCGTTGAATAATTTCAATTATATCTTTAATTATAATTTTATCACCATCAGTCATCATAATTTGCACAATGATTCTGAAATTATTCTTTGAAATTTCAAAATGAGGTCATCTCTGGTTATTTTCCTGGGTTCATCCTCTTTTCTGTCATAGGTTTTTAACCTTGACAGAATTGCTACCGATGCATTCAATTTTCCCTATCCTGTTTGTTCATTAGAAGAGCAAAGGTTATGTTGATAATGTGAATAAAATGGATCTATTCTGCCTAACTATTTTCTGGTCCGTTTCTAGGAAAAGTTACTTGGCAGTTTCGCATGTTTCCTCTAGAACGCAAATTACACTCTAATCAATTGCATACTTGTTTTTTTTTGTGTTTGTGTTTTTCTTTGCGTTATGGGCTACCGCAAATAAAAGTGTTTCCTATCTTTCTTTCATTGGAAAGAAACCAAAAAAAAATCTAGTTTTACTGGTTGATGTAATAAATAAACAGGTGGATGTAGGTATAGAATTTGAGATTAATTGATCAAAGATCGCAGCAATAAAATCACGACATGGTTAAAAGCATTTTTATCATCGTGTGCAGCTACAGAATATATTAATACTAAGTGCCGTGGTTCCGCAATAATTACAACAAGGTACAAAAGATTGCAATCTGAGACAATATGAATTGTAACAATATTCAACAAGACTAGTCTATTAAATGTTAACTTATTATTAATTGTTGCAATGTAACGGATAACTAGGGCCTCATTAGCAGGTTGTTCCATTTGTACCACAAATAAATCTAACTCACTTGTGTCAGCACGGGGGATGCAGACGGGCAACTTTCTCGCAACTGTTATGTTGCTTTTATTACTTTTTAAAATAAACAACCCGTAGACAAATAGATAAGTAGGTTTGTACCTACTTATCTATTTGTCAAACGAAGTAGAATCATTAATAAAATTTTGCTCATTTAATTGTTTCAATGAGCAAAATTTAATTAATGATTCTACTTCGTTTATCTGCAAAGATAACGAACAGAAATTGTGAATTGATGATGAAGTAACATCAATTAATTTTGCTTTTTGAAGCATAAACAAATATCGCATGTTAAGTACTCACAATTAACAGCAGCGCTTAATTAATCAAATTATTGAATGGCATTACGTTCAGAGGTACTTGACTGATACTTTATAATTTGTGATAAAATATTCAATATTACTTATAGTAAATACGTATAGGTGGTTGCATAGCTTGTTGTTATCATTTTCCTGGACTAGTCCAGAATAATGCATTGTTGTTATCGATTATCTTGTTTCGGGAAAAGATAATAAAGAGCCGTGGCGGCCAAGTGGTATCGGCCCCGACATAGAAGACGTAGGTCGTGGGTTCCTACTTAAGCAGGTGCTTTACTATGTCTAATTTATTTCATCACCACTGCTCTCAAAATGGTGAAGGAAAACATCGTGAGGAAACCGGCATGTAGTAGAACAAAAAATTCGAAGACATGTGACATGTACGAACCTGCACTGGCCCACTTCCTCTCATAGAGAGGATCGGCCTGTGTCCCAGCAGTGGGAACATTAAGGGGATTTCAGGAACTAAACGTAAAAAACGCAAGTTTTAGAAACAATAAAAGTATATGATCGACTACAGTAAACAAAATCAGAAAAATATATATTCTTCAGGATATATGCTAGGCAGATAGTGTGTTGAAAACATAATACATACAACTAATTTGATACAATAGAAAAAAATCATGAAGACACCTCTAAAAACTTTCTTTTAACAATAAAAACCATACAAATATACATACAATCATTCTGATTTTTTGTCAGATTATTCTACAAGCAACATACTAAATTATTAGTGTATCATTAGTGTTTTATTTTTTTAGTCCAAGCAAACGATTTTTGGTAATTAAATAATTGCTTCATATTTTGCAATAACTTACCAGCGTTGTGTCATCGCGCTTCTTTTTCTTTTCTATGTAGTCCGACAGTGACCGCACTTTAGGTCATGTTAGCCCCTTAACGGCTGATTATGCTTGTTTCTAACATCCCTTGCTTCGTTCATTCCAATGCTGAGTTACTGATGAGAGAAATGCTGTTTTTGAAAATTAATGTTGTTTTTTTTTTGTATGTATTTTGAACTGATATTTTTTTTGTGTGCCTACGGATAATGTTCCACTGCCAGTTGGCAAAGGCCTCCCCCAAGTCCTATATATTTTGACAATTAGTTGTTTTAGAATTACTCTCAAATGCCGTTCTGTAATTGGTTGACTGGATATTTTGGTCTATAAAGTTGCCCGTCTATTGGACCTCCCCGTGTCAAACCAGCTAACTTGTTCGAGTGGAAGTATTCGAACTATCTTTTATTGGGCAATCAGTGGGTTTGGGCCGGAGCTAGGTGCGTAGGCGTCGATTTTATGACCCAAAGGAAAGGTACTTGTTCAATAAATTGGGAAAAAGCGTTTGGCTCATAATTGGAGCAGCAATTTGGGCCGTAGTTTGGTAGCATATGAATGAAGTTGATGATACGGAGGACAAAAAAAATACTTCTTCAGATTTTCTCTCTATTTTCTTTTCTTGCATTTGTACTTACTTTTCATTACGTCACTGTTCACATCGCAGCAGTCATAAAAAGGCATGGGTTCAGTTCGAAGCTTAGAATAAAATTGCTCCAAGCACACAGCTGTCAAATATTTTGCTGTTTTGATTAATTTGTCAATATTAATGAATGATTATGATATGTCAAGATTATGATAAACATCACTCTGTAGTGCCTAAACATATTGATTAATTAAAATAAAGAAATATTTGACAGCTATTTGCGGCGTAACTAACTTTCAGAATTCTTCTTAACCTACCCACAAGGAATGAAAGTGAGGCGACTTTACTATAGCTATTATTTATTGACGCTTTTGACGCTTTTAACGCGTACGTCTTTCTTAAGTTTTTACATCGTTTTCACATTATAAAATTTTAAAATCAAAAGTAATGATGTAATTAATATTTTTGTAAAATATAATTTAAAAAGAGTGTCCATGGAGTTTCTTGCCCGTTCTTCTCCATAGGTACCTACGCTTTGGAATGGGCAACTAGCTTCATATTTTCTGACTGACCGATTTCTTGACAATTCAAAAGTGCCTGTAAATGGTTTAATTGAAATAAATGCTTTGAGTTTGAGTTTATTAGTCATTCATGTCCCACTGTTGGGCAAAGGCCAGGTACTCTCCTTCCACCTCTCTCCGTCCAGAGCTGCCAAGGACCAATCTTTATTAAAAGAGTCCAGCTCATCCTGCCATCTCCGTCAGGGCCTGCCGTGATGTAATTTGCCATTAAGCGGGACCCACTGGGTCGTAAGTTTGGTACATTGGTCCAAATTCCATTTAAGGGGCTTACATGACCTGAAGCGCGGTCACCGTCGGACTGCATAGAAAAGAAAGAGAAGCGCGATGACACAACGCTGGTAATTTATTGAAAATTATGAAGCAATTATTTGATTACAAATAATCTATTGTTTGGATTAAAAAATTAAAACACTAGTCTTTTAGTATGTTGCTTGTAGAATAATCTTCTGACAAAAAATCATAATGATTGTATGTATATTAGTATGTTTTTATTGTAAAAAGAATGTTTTTAGATGTATCTTTATGATTTTTTTATATCGTATCAAATTAGTTGTATTATGTTTTCAACACACTATCAACCTAGCAAATATCCTGAAGAATATCATATAATTTCTGATTTTATTTACTGTAGTCGATCATATACTTTTATTGTTTCTAAAACTTGCGTTTTTTTGCGTTTAGATCCTGTAAGCCTCTGAAGCGTGGCTTTCTGAGTGATATCATTTTAATTATGGAACGGGATTGTCGTATTTTGAACCCAGTATTACTATACCTATATAGTAAAATATTATATGGCACATAATAATCGTGCATATAGAGACAGATTGTTGATATCAACATAACGTACATAAGTGGTGCTATATACGAAGCTATTTGCAACAGTAACCCGTTACTTTATAGCTTAAAAGATTACAATCGTGTGTGTAGCGACAAAGTGCAAGCTTGCAATGCAAACTACTATGAGACATTTCTTTGTGTATAAAACTTTGTACTCTGAATCGTATCTTGTCGATTATAGTTGATTTTATCATGAGCAAATGCCTGTTAAAGTTCATATCTGGATAAAAATAGGTGGTATTATTAAACTAAGTACCTACCTGTTTGTCGTCCTTATAAAGGCTCCTGCAAACAGGCGCGACGCGCGACGCGAATCCCGAGCGACTCAAAGGCACCGCTCGTTGCACGACTTGCGGTGCCTTTGTGTCGCGTGTCGTGTCGCGCCTGTTTGAAGGAGCCTTATTGGATATTATTGTAATAGGTACCTACCTACCCCTATCCTGCATCCGGCGTGCGTGTACGACCCTATGACGTTTTTCTTTTTTTTTTCAGGATGGGAAATCATTAAATGACCCCTCCCGCTCTGGGTGGAGCGGCAGGGAGTGTCAGACTCTTACTGACTAAAACCCACCCGTGTTCCTTCCTTAGCCCTTTATGTTCCGGGCCAGCGGTAACCCTTTTGGACAATCCCGCTGACATGATCATACGGTCATGTCACTACAATTGGCCTTCAAGTCATACGACTTGAAGGTCAATTCTAGTAATATAAAACGTTCAAAATCTAGTCACAGTCTCTTCTCGGCGATAAACAAAATATTAATGTCAAAAACTGGTAAAAAATATAGGGAAATTAGAGGTATTTTTGACGGAACGTTCTTAAAATTACAAGGATTGCCTTTCAGGTGTATTAACGTAAACAAGGCAAAAGGAGTATGTAAGTATCGTAGCAGGGGGCGGTCTGTAGTTTCTGCCTACCCACCCCCACGGGAAGAATGCATGAGTTTATGTTTACGTAGGTATCTACCTGTCTGTGATTCTTAGATACAGCCATCTAACGCCCTAAGGCCTTTTGTCCACCGCCACCGTCAACGGGACGTCAACGAGAACGAGATGACGACGCCAAAGTAGCGAACTGCGACACATACGTTTACTATGGCTGCGTGTCCACCGCATGCCGTCACCGTCAAACTCAGTTCGAATAATCTCGTTTCACGTTGACGTCCCGTTGACGGCGACGGACAAACGGTGTAAGGGGTAATTGTTTCAGTGCGATAAAGGTATGGATGGCACTCTACATTCTGCCTACTAATAAAAATAATTATCCTTTTTTTGCATGGAATAATAAAAATTGTCTAGAATATAATGTAAAATGTCCATTTCTCAGAATGTGGCATTTGGCGTCCGGTAGACATTTTGCGAAGTGGTCATTTTGCGACTGAGCCAAATAAATGAGTTCAAGTCAAAGACAATTATTCATTTTTATTTCAAATAGGCACATTAAAGGCACTTTTTGACGTAAAATTGAATTGATTCTAGTCGCCCCTTCCAAAAGGTAGTGTTAGTATGGAGAAGAATGGGCAAAAAACTCCACCGTTATTCTTTTGAAATGTTTTACAAGGTTTTGTATACATAATATAATTATATGTGAAGACGATGCACCTAGAATAAAATTAGTCTACCACAAAAAGTAAAAAGAATTAAAAATGAAGCAATGATAGGTAAATCAATTATGTGATAGATACATGGTGCTCACATATTTAGTTGACGTTGTATGACTTGCAAGTGACATTTCGACTATACAGTAGGACAAGAAAACAGACACCGTTTATTTTGATTCCTTGGCCAGGAAAACTATAAAAAAAATTGTACCCACTTCTTAGAAAACAAATGACTTAAAATTAATAGCAATTAAATAAAACGTAATTTATTGTGCCCTAAAGCGACTTGTATCTAAGTAATGATTAGAATGACCTTTATTTCTTTTGTCATTTTATTTCTTTTGTACAATGCATGCCCTAGGGCTGCCATCTTGTTATTTGGGAATGAGGATATTATGTAATCTTTACATAAATATATAATGTCACACCCACAGACTAATATTGGATAGACGACGCAAGTGTATATACCTCGCATATAAAAGGGGAGTACAACGGACTTTCTTCAGCGCCATTTCCATTTAGTCCGCGCTCAAACGTTCTCGATGTCAGACGTCAAACGAAAACTAAAAAATGCCAAATTGTGCGGTATTGAGCTGTTTAAATACACAAAAAAAGTGGGACGAGATGATGGAAACGTTTCCTTTCATCGTTAAGTTAATATGGCAGAAAGGAGAACAGTAGATATACAGGATAGAGACGACAATAAATTAAACTGCTTATAATTATATGTAATGTTGTTCTCAGTCTGCATTCAAAAATTAAGGTGAATGGGTAGTTGAGACCGCGAAATTCAAATTTTCTTACGTTTTTTGCAATTTGCAGGTCAGTGTCAGGTTGTATCTTGATCAAAATATGATTCGCGACAATAGCAGGTACATATTTAGAGAAGTATAATCATTAGAATCAATAATCCATCTTTCTAAGTTAGATTTCTACCACTAACACTTTTCCATAAGAGATTGGTGGTTGGTGGTAGAAATCTAACTTAGAAAGATATATTAATGATTCTAATGATTATAATTCCTTAAATATGTACCTGTTATTGTCGCGAATCATATTTTGATCAAGATACAATCTGACACTGACCTAAAAATTGCAAAAAACGTAAGAAAATTTGAATTTCGCGGTCTACTACTACCCATTCACCTTAAATCAAATATTCAACAGTCACTGTAGCTAGTCAAAGATTGGTGAAATCCATAGTCGGCCCACCACTGATGAGTGTTGTTCTGAGTTGAGTATCCTTATGAAAGGGCCATTTTTTAACCGGATTTAAGGGGAGTGGGAATAATGGTAAGCAGATCAGTAAATGAACGATGGACAACCTTAAGTAAGTATACCTAACCTAACAGAAAGTGTATATCAGTGTTTTTTGCTCAACGAATTGAGTCATATCCTGCCATGAAGTTGTAAAAGAGGCACTCGGTGTCACCTTTGGTACATGTATGTACTATACTAACAATAGATAGATATGCATAGACGCCAGTATATCTAGCTACTACAATCTGTCAAATATCTTTAATAGATTTTCAACTTTATCGCTAAAGCATAAGGTTTAAAGGTGATTGGAAAATTTTTACAGTTTCGGGTAGCTTGATGTGTTGGCGTCTGTACATAAGTATGTACCTACTGAGTTATGTTATACATGTAATGAGAAAAGATGAAGATATCTTTGGGTTACATCTCACCTGATGAGACTGTCTACCTTTCTCAAATTAACTAGCGGGGTACAGTGCGTGCCACGTAAGAAGAGACTTGACACACCACGTGGTCTGACATGCGCAGAACACGATTTTAGGTATCTTTAGCGGTATGAGGTCTGAGTGCGGGACGGGACCGGACGTCATAGGGGCGGCGGAAAGAGGCGGGGGAGGCGGGGTCAAGTCTCTTCTTACGTGGCACGCACTGTAATTGCGTAACACATAAACAGTAGCAATTGCTTTTATTTTGACAGTACAACATTCATTGCGTTATTAATGTTGTTGGGCGGACAAATTTTTTGAACATATGAAGCATTGGATTAGCAAATAGCAATATCCTTTAAAATTATTCAGATTGTGATTGATAGTGTGGGTGCTGCTATTACAAGTTCGTATACCTTTCTCCGAAGTTCGAATCGAAAAAAGACAAATGCATCTAGTATATCGAGTACGACATACAGTAAAAAGACAAAAGATAAAGATATTTATTCAAAGTAGAAACTAAACTTCATTATCATTAAAAAAAAAACACGGTAAAAACGAATAAAATCCGATTTTTTTTCCCAATTTCTCTAAATGACTTCGAATGACTTCGGCCACCAAATTGTGCGCACGGCGCACAGTGAAGCATATTGGTGATTCGATATCCTACACTTTCTTGCAGCTACTGAAGTAGTTCATCAGCTTCTGGGGTCATCACCCTTCCTTTATCAGATGAACCTTTCAGCTGCGTCCTTCAAGTAATTCCCACGGAGACAATTGTGCAAAAAGGTAATTTTCGAATCATTCATAAATATTCTGCAACATTACTTGCAATGTTGCATAGGTTTTGTTAGGTTTATAACCGCTACTTAGCTTAGTTAGTTAAAGAAAATCTGAGATAATTGTAACAAAACTAGCCTATAACGTTCCCAATGCTGGGACACAGGCCTCTGTGAGAGGGAGTAGGCCGTAATCCACCACGCGGGCCCAATGCGGGTTGGTAGATGTCACATGTCTTCGAAATTTTGGTTCGAGGATATGCCGGTTTCCTCACGAAGTTTTCCTTCACCGTTTTGAGAGCAGTGGTGGTGAAATAATTGACATAAAGTAAAGCGCTTGTCTAGGTTCGAACCCATGACATACAACTTATAAGTCGAGGCCGTTACCAATAGGACACTGCTCCCTAATTGTAAGGAAAACTTATATGTTTTCACCCTGAATGCAACATTTCACATGAGCTCCTGTCACAGTGTTATGCTATTTTCAATCTTATTTTAACGTAGCTAGATCTACAATCGCGTGTAAGTTCCTATGTATAGACGCCAGCACATCAAGCTACCCGAAACTGTCAAATTTTCCCATTCAACTTTGAACCTTATGATTTGGCGATAAAGCTGAAAATCTATTAAAGAAATTTGACAGATTATGGTAGCTTGATGTGCTGGTGTCTGTACGTAAAACCACGTGCACGTAGACTTTCTGTGTACCTAAAACGAAATAAGTCAACTTAGACTTTTGTAAGTATGTAAAGCAATCTCGAAAAACACTCTCGTTTTAAACAGGATTTAAGCAACTATGAAATATAATGAAAAATTGCGTCATGTAGAAAGGGCTTTATCGTTTTATCCTTGCGTAATTTTTTATAATTGACCAATGATTTGCAATCGAAGATTTAATTGCATTGCTTCCCTCTATTAATATCGATTTGTAATTGATTAAATGGTGTCTAATAATCGTTGAATGAAATCTTAATTCGCAATTGCGCGTGCGCCGGTGTTTCGAGAGAAAATCTTTAAAGTCGTTTTGAATTTTATTTTTTTTTCCTACTTTACTTCATGTGTTCTGGATTGAACCGATTTTATTCAACAATTTTTAGACTATTTTGAGTTTTATAGTCATAACTAGCGACCCGACCCTGCTTCGCTCGGTTTTTACGACTTGACATAACATCGAGATTTATTTATTATAATAATATGTTAGTTTAATATTTACGTACATATTACAAACTTAAAACTTCCTGAATAAATTCTCTAACTGATGATGAAAACCGCAACAAAATCCAATGCGAAGAAAATATTTAGAAAAACAACGCGGTCGCACAGGCAGGCGCGAAAAGTGATTTTAATCATAGGCTTTGCCTGAGGTAGCTGCGCGGTGCGGGATAGGTGATAGTTGTCACAAGTTGACGAATGACTAAGCTTTCGCATCACGTCACCACACCTCTCCCGCACCGCGCCAATGACGCAGTAATGTCGCGCAGCTGCTGCGTGCTGCCGAGATCGGAATTATACTCGTACCTTTAAAGATTAGCTTTTGCCCGCGTGAAAATAAAAAAAAATATTTACGGGAACGTAGTAGGATAAAAGTATCCTATGTGTTAATCCAGGTTATAAACTATCTGTGTGCCAAAGAGGTTCGACCAATTATCTATGGAATCTGACATATCCACCCGCCGCCATTTTTTTCATTCAAAGTTTTCATAGTTGTCATATGGCGACCTTTACCTCCAAATATATCGGGAACGTGACACTTTATGGTATCATATTACTGGACATTTTTTGTTTGTACAAGTGTCCGCTACCCATATAAACTACATTCATAACGCGCGGAAATTTAAAAAGAAATGGCGGCGGGTTGGATATGCCACAAAGTTTCGAACCCCTTCCATTAAAATCCGTTCAGCCGTTTTTGCGTGATTGAGTTACAAACATCCAAACATACAAACTTTCATATTTATAATGATATATACGAGCTTTTGCCCGCGGCATAGCCCAAGTGAGTCATGGGTGTCGGGAAATATCCCACGGGTACTTACAACCGGGATTAAAAGTACCCCAATGTGTTAATTCACGTTCTAAACTATCTGTGTGCTGAATTTGATTCAATGGATACGCGGCGCATCCCAGATAAGGCTCGTACACACAGGCGCGACGCCACACGCGACACAAAGGCACCGCAAGTCGCGCAACGAGAGGTGCCTTTGTGTCGCGCGCGATTCGCATCGCGCGTAATGCCTGTTTGCAGGAGCCTTAAACCTCCCAGTCGGCACGATTTTGTCCGACATGTTCAACAATTATCGTCGTGTTTCAGTCAACACAAAACCTTAAAGAATTATACATCTAAACCTTCGTCGTGAATCAATACGTCAATTTGTTAAAACCGTATTAAAATCCGATCGGTAGTTTTTGAGTTTATCGCGTTCAGACATACAAACAGACGCGGTGGCGGGAATCTTTTTTATAACATTATGTAGTGATTATAATAATTATAAGCTTTATAAATAGTAGAATAAGTTCAGGTTTATTAATCGTTATTACTTCTCAAGTCACTACGATATACTATACAAGAATAGGTACAGGCCAACCCGCAGGCAATAACCAGACTATAAGCCAGACATTGAACAAAAAATCTAGATAAGTACTTATATTACGATTAAATTCTTTCACATTTTTTATAACAGCATGAGGCAATAGCTCCCGATCGATGACTTCATGCTCGATGCAGCCATGATTCTAGTTTAGTTTTCACGCTAAATATGTAAAGGCTCCTTCAAACAGGCGCGACACGACACGCGACACAAAGGCATCGCAAGTCGCGCAACGAGCGGTGCCTTGATCACGCGCGATTATATCGCGTGTCGCGCCTGTTTGTAGGAGTCTTAAAGGTGCTGTTCTACTGAGGGCTAGAAACAGCTTTTTGTTTTATAGTCCAAGCATGGGCTTAAAATCTTGTGCCTGACAGAAATCCAAGTCGGATAGGTTGTCTAAAGAATACACTGCATCTAATAGTGAAAAAAAAATCTTAAGTGTGCATACACACGTGCGACACGCGGCATTGGCAAAGGCAACTGCAGGCCGCCGACGACGCATCGACGGCCGGCGTCGACGGAGGTCGACCGCTGCTGTCGACACTCTCTCATACTCTTGTTTTCCAAGAAACTCGTAGATAGCAAAGTATTTTACCAGCGGTACCTTCAAAAACAGCATAACGCACGTTTTAATGAAAGCCCCGTGCTTAGCCGACGGCGAAAGCTCAAAAAATCGTGTAGACTGGTCAGCAAAGTGGATTGATGGCACATAATGCACTGGATGTAATAATAATATCCTCCCTCCCCACTCCCGTTTCTTTCCTCAGTTTCATAGTCCGATGGGACGCCAATCTGACATAACTGGGGCGAGATCAGGCGCAGGACCGACGGCTTTACGTGTTTACTGCACTGGGCTGTCACACCACTGACTCCCTAACTCCGGGCAAATACAGACAAATGGATGTACTTAAGGGGCTTACAGGACCTAAACATAAAAAAACATAAGTTTTAGAAACAATAAAAGTATATCGACTCCAGTAAACAAAATCAGAAAAATATATGATATTCTTCAGGATATATGCCAGGTAGATATTGTGTTGAAAAAATAATACAACTATTTTGATACGATAAAAAAAATCATGAAGATACCTCTAAAAACTTCCTTTTTACAATAAAAAACATACTAATACACAAAATCATTCTAATTTTTTGTCTGATTATTCGACAAGCAACATACTAAAATACTAGTGTTTTAATTTTTTAGTGCAAGCAATAGATTTTTTTGTAATTAAATATTGATTCATATTTTGCAATAAATTACCAGCGTCGTGTCATCGCGCTTCTCTTTCTTTTCTATACAGTCCGACAGTGACCGCGCTTTAGGTCATGTAAGCCCCTTAAGGGGGATGTGCTAAGGAAGCACGTGAAATTAATATTTCTTACGTTTTTTGCAATTTGCAGATAAGTGTTGTAACGTTACATTTTCCTGGGTAGAGTCCAAGAAATTGTAGTCACATTGAGCACTCACCTACCTAACTTTCAGTTTGGAGGGGAGCACTGTTAAAAGAAATAAAGAGGACAAGTTATAAGGATTTATTGTTGAATAAGTTTAGGGCCTACCTATTTGGAGCTAGATAACTAAATTAAACTAGAGGAACCGGTCAATGAAAATGAGAACAAAATAGAACTGGAGAAAGGCGGGCCTCTGGTCTGTTTGTGGCCGAGGGACCTCAGCTTCAGGCTGTAGAGAAGGGCCGAGAGACGTCAACCCTCAAGCCGTAGAGGAGGGCCGAGGGACGTCAACCCTCGAGCCGTAGAGGAGGGCCGAGGGACGTCAACCCTCGAGCCGTAGAGGAGGGCCGAGGGACGTCAACCCTCGAGCCGTAGAGGAGGGCCGAGGGACGTCAACCCTCAAGCCGTAGAAGCGGGCCGAGGGACGTCAACCCTCAAGCCGTAGAAGAGGGCCGAGGGACGTCAACCCTCAAGCCGTAGAAGAGGGCTGAGGGACGTCAACCCTCAAGCCGTAGAAGAAGGTTGAGGGACGTCAACCCTCAGGCTGTACAGCCCAAAGAGCCCGGGCGGAGTCGCCTTGCTACGGCGTCTTCATAGTCGCTTTGGCCGTAGAGGAGGGAAACTGCCCTCCAAGGTCACACTTAATTTTCCCGCACTTGCGGCCGAGCTGAGCTCCCAACGTAGACTGACCAAATTCACCACCAGGCTCCTGACATCGACTTTTTAACATTTGAAAAGAAATTCTAGAACATAATAAAAAGTAAAAAATAATGAGGTCGATGTGATTTACCTATACGACCTACAACTAGCTCCAGCAGTAAATTAAAAATAAAACTAGGCCTGTCACTAACTGACATTACAAAGGTAAACAAAGATTCAAGAGGTAAAAATCTACAGAAAAACTTAAAATAACATGAAATACAGGTAAAATATATGATAAGCCTCCAGGAAATGAGCATGAAGCTACCTAGGGAGGACGAATGCTTAAAATTTTCAGGTTAATATTTCCAAAAATGTAGGTAAAAAAATACATGTAAAGACATACATTACAGTGTCAGGTTTTATGTTCATTAAAATATGATTCACGGCCGTAACAAGTATGTATTTACAGAATTATAATAATTAAAATCATCAATACAACCCTCTAAGTTCATTTATAACCCTATTGGTTGATATTTCATGTCACTTACCTGCAAATTGCAAAAACACGAAGAAATTTTAATTTCGCGCGCTGCCCTGGCGCTTCGTCCTTAACCCTTATTTGTGTAGGCTCACAAACTTTCACGTTTATAATAATTTTAGTAGGATAGGATTAGTAGGATTACAACTATTTATTAGTGGTCTTCACGCCTCCCATGGTCAGCAAGGACTCGAGATGGCCTGTTATTATGCTTACAAGTCCTCATGGCGGCACCAACACTTAGAGATTAAACCGTAACTGTCTGCAGTGTTTATCAGATATTTACATAAGTATTACAATTATATGCAACTGATCATTTCCTATAGCTTTAATGATTGGTAACTGCTGACTGTATATCACGTGTCGATTTACATAGATACTTATGTAGACGACATTAGTGTTCTTTGTATGTAGTTTTCTTGGAGAATGAGCAATCGAATTGAAAGAAAGAAAAAAAATGGTTTATTTGTCACAGAAATACGTGCATACAAAAAGAAAATTAATTGTAATAATAAGGAAATATAATAACTATTTTTAATGGCTACTATTTTTTATATTTTTTATATTCTAATATTTAAAAATATAATTTATATATATTTATTGAAATACCTAAAAACAAAGAAAAGAAAAGGAAGAAAAAAAAAAAAGAAAGAAAGAAGAAAAGAAAATAAGAAGAGAAGAGAAAAGGAGATTGGACAAAACTGTATGGATGTTTGACCTAGTCTGTGCAGCTATAAAGCTTACGTATCTATATGTTTGTTTTCATTATTGCCCATGCCCTATCGTCCTGACTTAGTCCCATAACACCCATACCACAGTATTACCGTGCCCATACTAAGATTTCTTCTTTCCCGGGAGACCCTTGTATCACTGAGGTACTGCATATTGTCCTTAAGTTTACCACAATAACATCTGCCTTTATTTTTCTCCCGTTCGGAAACTTTAACGGTTGAAACAGAAGGCATTTCGAAGGTGCCTAAATTATATAATGAACCCCACTCCCATCGGTTTCAAACACCCTCCCAAAAATGTATTCACATACATAATTTAAATCACAACAAAAATACTCAATATCTTTGTTATTTATCAATTATTCCTTCATCACATTTCCTCGTTTTTTTATATACTTAGTTCTAGCACAGTTATTTATTTAACGAACACATAATTTGTACCTATATATATATATCAAAAAGGACAAACATATATAAATACAACATTTATTTACAGGATGTTTGGTAGAAGGGCCGGCACAATTTTCTTAGTGATAGAAAGTGTAATTGGTTTTCACTCATAACACCCGTCTTAAGTGTCATGATAGGTAATTGAGATAACAATAATGTTTCTTTTTAATCGCCCTAAATATCGTCACAACTTTTTTGTTTGTGGTTGTAATAGAACACAATAATTTTTGGTGTTAACTGCAATGTACATTTATGTATAATTAGTTCTAGAAAATGACTTAGGTGCTTCTAAAGTCGTTAAATTGTGTTTAGAAACGAAATATTTCAATTAAAAAAAGGCATAATATGGGGATTTTATTGGAAAATGCAGTATAGCAACACAGCTTCGGATGGTACTGGTACAAGGCATTAGGCCCTTATCACATGAAACCTAAGTTATATCCTGCATCGAAAAGCTGTGGTCAGAACATTTGTTGAAACTTAAAATATATCAGCCTTTTCCCAACTATTTTGGGGTCGGCTTCCAGTTCAACCGGATGTAACTGAATACTTATATTTTACATGGACCAGTGGAGAGCAGTGGATCTGCTCTCAAAACGGTGAATGAAAACATCGTGAGGAAACTGGCATGTCCTAGAACCAAAAATTCGAAGACATGTGACATCTTCCAACCCGCACTGGGTCCGCGTTGTAGATTATAAGCACACTCCCTCTCAAAGAGAAGAGGCCTGTGTCCCAGCAGAACATTATAAGCTGATTATGATGACGTGGACCAGTTACTGGATAATACGCTACCCCTTGGTAAGACTAGTAGTCAGACTTCGGGGCTTCTGACTATCCGTAACGACTGTCGAAGATGACAGCCGGGACCAATAGTTTAACGTGCTCTCCGAGGCACGGAGGGGTCTCGGTTTGCAATAGATGGCTTGTTTTGAAAATACCTTCTAACCAAGAAGTGAGATGAGAATTCCTTTACTACGTCATCTATAAGTACAGTCACGATTCATAGTATTAAGTGACAAACAGAGATTTTATTGACTGTCCATTAAGTGACTTTGTTTAGCCTTCAAGGGATCTTGTGCGTTAAGATGGAAGTAGATACTTATTGACACAATCATTCAGTGATTATTTCGAATATTATATTCATTATGATTTGATGTATGGCGTATGGGGCCATTCAAGTATTACGTAAGCAGATTTTCCTTGCAATTAATAACCCCCCCCCTCTCCCTCGTCAACAAAAGTAAGCAAAGCGCTTACCCCCCTTCCCACGCTTACGTAAACATTGGTACATGCATTTTCAATGTGTTCTGGTTTCTTTATTGATTCATGAGCAGCAGTTGTATGTGTTTCTTTTTCAAGCATCTAAGACAAGTATGGTTGCCATTATGTGTTCAAACCAAAATCGACAAAATTTTGTAGAAAATCCGAAAAAGTAAAAAAATAAATACTGGTGACATAATCACCATCTAGACCCCCCCATTCCCATGTCATCAAAAATAAGCGAAGCAAAGGCCCCAGGTATTCAGGTGCATCCGGTTAGACTGGATGCCAACCCTAACATAGTTGGGAAAAGGCTAGGTAAAGAACCCCGCACAAAATGTTAGAACAAAGCCGTTCGGTGAATTTGGCTGAAATTTTGGTACAATATAGCCTGTAACATGCTGATTGAAAATTAGTATGGTCGCAAAGAAATGGCCCTTTTTAGAGACATAGCCATTTTTCTGTAAAGCAATCAGATCGATTAAAGAATCGATAACGAATTAAGGCTCCTGCAAACAGGCGTGACGCGCGACACAAAGGCACCGCTCGTTGCGCGACTTGCGGTGTCTTTGTGTCGCGCGCGATTTTATCTCGTGTCGCGCCTGTTTGAAGGAGCCTTTAAGGGCTATAGCGTAAGTTTTGGATGTAGCTTTTTCTTCTGTACCCAAAGGGTGCCAACAACACCCTATTACTAAGCCACCGCTGTCCGTCCGCCCGTCTCTCAGTCAGCGAGCTGTATCTCATGAACCGTAATAGGTAGACAGTAAACAGTAATAGGTAACCAATAAAAATAAAAAAAAGTTAAAAATTAAATGGGGTCTCCCACACAAGTAACGTTTTTATTTCGACGTTTTTTGCCTTGGAAACCTTCGTGTCCGACACGTATTTGGCCGCTTTTTCTTATTTATTTTGGCTTAGATTTCTTCTATCACTTTTTGCCAGACCTGATGGTTTGCCGATACTTGTTTTTAAATAGGTAATCTAGCTGTGGGATAAACCCTTTAGATATTTTTTGTTATGGACCGCTTTTAAATAAAACTAATATCAATACTATAATATAACTAATAATATATTCAAAGAGCGAAGTGCTCTTAGTGGAATACCTCGAAAATTTGTGTGGATCCTGCATGGATGGATGTTTGTAACTCTTTCACGCAAAAACTACTGAATGGATTTTGATGAAATTTTACAGTAGGTAATATAGTTTTTACATCAGAATAACGCCGCGGGGAGCTGCTACTCTTATATATCGTACTAGCTTCTGCCCGCAACTTCGTCCACGTGGAATTTCACCCACCCCCCATTCACCCTCTTAGGGGTAAAATTTTGAAAAACCCATTCTTAGTGGATACCTCTTCACAAAGAACACACCCTTCAAATTTCATGCCTCTAGGACCAGCGGTTTAGGCTGTGCGTTGATATATCAGTCAGTCAGGACTTTGAATTTTGTATATAAGGTCCCATTAAAATAGATAGATGGACAAACATTTAGAAATCATTCAGACCACCAAAATAAGGAAGATGGTAAAAAATATACAAGAAAAACGCATAGATACTTACAAGAAAAATAATCAGCTAACGAAAATACACTAATGTGACGACAATTTATTATTTTAAGAGATTATGAAAATAAACCACATTTGCCTTATTTGATACATTTTGAATCCGGCCATTAAAATATGTCCTACAGTTTTGATCCTAATTTAGTTTCTTTCCATCGCATAATTATTATCCTAACGACAATATAATAACATATGCCTTTTCCATTTAGTAGGTAGGTAACGCCGTTTTTGACATTGAGATTTAAATCGCTCCAAGATTTGAGGCGATGCAAAAACCAGATCGTTTTAGTGTCCTAATGATAGCTTTAATATGTGCCTTTACCTGTTCGATATAAAGGCTCCTACAAACAGGCGCGACGCGCGACGCGAATCGCGCGCGACACGAAGGCACCGCTCGTTGCGCGACTTGCGGTGCCTTTGTGTCGCGCGCGATTTTATCGCGTGTCGCGCCTGTTTGAAGGAGCCTTAATGCGAATTGGAAACTGATCATATACCTACACAGGGTGGCAGGGACATCGACGCGCAAACTCTAACTATGAATTCAACTCATGGTTCTAGACACACGTTAAAATAATTCGTAGGTTATAAAAAAAAAAAACAGCTGTTTCTTATAAAAATGCAATCCCGACGCGGTTAAAATGTATGGAGTAGTAATTTTTTTTATCACATCAATTCAAATTATTTATTTCAGGTATACACACATAAAATTTTACCAGAATACAAATTACTTTATATCAAAAATTAAAAATTATTACATTATAATAACCAACGACATTTTTTATCGTAGGGGGTGTCTGCCTTGTGCTGAATTCAGTTTGCGCGTCGATGTGCTTGCCTTCCTGTATCATCATCATCATCATCATCATAATCAGCCTATAATGTTCCCACTGCTGGACACAAGCCTCCTCTCGGTGAGAGGGAGTGGGCCGTAATCCACCACGCGGGCCCGGTGCGGGTTGGCAGATGTCACATGTCTTCGAATTTTTGGTTCTAGGACATGCCGGTTTCCTCACGATGTTTTCCTTCACCGTTTTGAGAGCAGTGGTGATGAAATAATTTACACAAAGTAAAGCGCCTGTCTGGGTTCGAACTTACGACCTACAACTCGTAAGTCGCGGCCGTTACCACTTGGCCACCACTGCCTTCCTGTATATTAATAATTAATTTAAAGTTTGTCGTAAATCATGCACGACTTCTAAAAACATTTAAATGCCTCAGTCCTGTGTTTGACAGCAGGTTCGGCACGAATTTCTTGGGTTTTCCTTTAGGAGATTCTCAGTAGCTATCCGGAGTCTTAGTTGAAGCCTACATTATTGTAATAGGCTCTTATTACATGATTTTACTTTTGTGACGAAATCTGGTGTGTTATAAACCACTGCTGATCTCTAAATAAAATAATAAATAAATAATTCTATTTTTTATTATTAATTAATATAAATTAAAATTAATTTAATTACTTGTCTAGACAACAATGATCCATAATAATATGACAGGTACAAAAAACTTAAGCTATGTTAGTGTGTTATTATAACTATATTCCGACTTTTAATTAGCTGCATTAAAATGACACTTCTTAATAATTCATTTCGGACTGAGTTTAGAGATATGCATGCCAAATAAGTTTCGTTTGTTACACTATTCTGTACAGAAAAACAAGATATGGTTGATGGCCGTGAAAAAGCAAAAAGACGCCAATTTCAGTAATTTAATTAACACATAAGCTGTCATTTTACTGCAG
This sequence comes from Luperina nickerlii, assembly GCA_963855955.1. Lineage (NCBI taxonomy): Eukaryota > Metazoa > Arthropoda > Insecta > Lepidoptera > Noctuidae > Luperina > Luperina nickerlii. The sequence goes on from OY979663.1 coordinate 5,519,306, forward strand.
CTAATTAAAAATCCGACTATAAGTACTAAGCTCACAGAAAAACAATATTTATATTTCACATTTCACCGGAAGTAATGAATCACTACTGCCTAACCAACACCTGCTTGAAGTGATTCATTGTCGGCGAGTTAATCTTGTCTACTAACATCTTCAGAATGCTATTAGGACTTGATCGCGTTCCCTCCAATAGCGACGCCGTTTTTCTCCTCAACATAATGTGGAAGTCGTGAGTCGTTATGTTAGGTGTGTATTCACATTTTTCCATTTCCCATTTAAATTATTGAGGTACATTAAGTTACTTAATTTCGTGATTTACGTCAATCCAATATGCATAAATATAAACATTCATTGAATCAGTACAACTTTTACAGAATACCTACTATCGCTTATCGTGTTAATTTATCTTTTCATTAATTATATATTTAAATATTTATTGACCAATTTGTGGAACTCGTGGTCAAGGGTGACCGATGCGTAATCATTGAAAAGTGAATTTTTTTTGGTCCGTTTGGCAGCCTGCAATTACAGAAAGAGAGCATTATATTTATTTATGGAAGGCGATCGTGGCTGAAAAATATTGATGGATTGTGTGAGGAATGATATGAATGAGAAGGGAGGGAATGATAGCGTTAGGGTTGACAGGAGAGACTGTAAGAAGGAAACGTGTTGCGACCCCAAGTACAATGCGTGCCACGAAAGATGAGACTTGACACACCACGTGGTTTGACATGCGCAGTACACGATTTTAGGTATCTTGAGCGGTATGAGGTCTGAGTGCGGGACGGGACCGGACGTCATAGGGGCGGCGGAAAGAGCGGGGGAGGCGGGGTCAAGTCTCATCTTTCGTGGCACGCATTGTAACATGGGTTAAGTGCAAAGATGATGTTGAATTAATATTGAAATGAATGAATACTTTTATTGCCAGTAATGCAATTCAGCGGGGGAATTGCGTAACATACTATCAGTAGCAATGTCAAAAATGCTTTCATTTTGACAGTTCAAAAACATTCATTGCGCTATTTACGTGACGAGCAGACAATTTTTTTGAACATAATGACGCAATGGATTAGCGATATACTTCAAAATTATTGAGATTAATAGAGGTGCAGTAGCGGTGGCCCAGTGAGAGCAGTGGTGGTCCATTGGTATCGGCCGCGGCTTACGAGTGAGACTGAAGTTTTTTTTTTTTTTTGAGTTTTTGTTGTGAGTTTCAACCCAGACTGGCACTTTACACTTTGTGTATTTAATTTCATCACCACTGCTTTTAAAACGGTGAAGGAAAACATCGTGAAGAAACCGACATAACCTAGAACCAAAATTTCGAAATCATTTGTGACGTCCGCCAACCCGCATTGGGCCCGCGTGGTGGATTATGGCCTACTCCTTCTTACAGAGCCTCTTTCCCAGCAGTGGGAACGGATTATGCTTTGTATGATATGTTAATGCAATAATATTTTTCTTTCCACAGCACATACATAATATTATTATCTTCATTCAAATTATTTAAGCATTACATAATAATAATATCTAATAGCTTTTGCATTGTGTCGGTCATGATAACTCTGACTTTAATGTATTCATCATCTGCCTTACGATATTTGTCAGATATTGATTTACTATGCAGCACTGGACAGTCAATCATATCGTAAACATCTATTTATCTTAATCAGATATTCACATTACTTCGAGTCATTTATGGATAAATAATTGTATTTGTTGTTGAATTGTTGATATGACATTGTCCAGACATTAGAAAATATTTGTCAGCAAATATTTTTTGTCACCTGTTTGTTTTAGACATTACATTGATACGTACACGTTCCCGTATTATACCTACTGTTCGGAAAGTATCTGATTACTTTAAAAAAAATGAGGCATAATGTATGTCATTGTCATTACTGTAGTACAAATGTGTGGGTCGAAAAAGAGTATGAAAATCCATTGTTAACGTGCTGTGTTATCTTAATTTAGGGCAATCCAGTAGCTAACCTAATTCAATATACAGTATAATGCCAAAAGACAATTTTTTTTATCGCAAAATGGCCACATACTCGTGCTGAACATATATGTATATTTTTTTAATAAAAAAAATTTAATTTAAAAAAAAGAACGAACAAGTGAAAATCGCGCTCGCGGATAGCTTTCTTTTGTTTTATTTTGAATTTGTGTTTACGATCTACTTGAAATGCCGTTAGTTAGTTAGTTACCAGTAGTGTTAGTGGAAGATTTAAATTGTCTTTTATTTTCATTGTAAAACGATACGTTATGTTTTTTTTTCTGCAATCTACAGGCGATTTAGTTAATATAATGTTGTTGTTATTAACCACGGATCCAAGGGCCAGATGCGTAACCGCAGAAAGGCTGTAGTAGTAGCTTTTCAAAGCTCAGGTAGCTCTCTCTAAGTCTACTCCAAAACTTTTATTAAAATAAAGCCAATAAAATGCGCAAATGAGGATCCATAGTAATAAATACACAAAAAGCGTAGTATAGAAAATATAGAAACTAATATACTTTAAAGCTATACATTGACTCTTAAATAAACATTAGCGTCTAAAACAAAATATAGATATTGCACGCCGCCGTAAAGTAGTTTCCATCGTAGGTATAATTATATTCATGGAAAATGTTTATGTAATGATCAGGTATTTTACTATTGTTGATCATAACGCATTGAACTTTAATCTCCGTTGAATAAGTGCTTAAGGAAGGTTTACATTTTAATATTACCTATTTTATGACTTTGCCAAGAAATCGCAGGTGCTGGAGCTGGTAATTTAAAATGGAACTAGGTTGATTGCATCTGCCGGATGCAGAAAAAGCTATGGTCGTTGGGTTGGAATAAACAGCTTGAAGAGGCAACGCAGCAGGCTCCGAAGGGGATTGAGTGATGAGCTGGACATTTAATTAATCATCAATTCACTCATCACAATTGTAGAACGGTGATAAATGAACAGAGACACAGACTTCGTTTATTCTTTCTTTTATTTATTTTCAAGAGTATCTGATGGTGTAAATCATAGGTTCTCAGCTTGGGCGATACCGCCCCATCGTGGGCGTTTGAGACCTTCAGGGGGGCAGCAGAAGACCCAAAGAAAATGATATATCCTATGTTACAATTATATAATTTTACACGTTGTAATATAATCGTGGCAATAGTTGTTTCAGGTTTACGAAAGATGGTAAGTTCAAAAAAAATGGGGAACTAGAAACAAAAAATCTCAAAGTGGGCGCCGGGCGGTGGAAACAAACGAACCCGTTCAGGCTAAGTAGATTCTTACGTAACCGAGTGATCGTGTAAGAAGTAAATTTAGTGAGTACTAAAGGGAATTCGTAACATATTCATCTATATTTAGAAGGTTTCAACTTTACGTATCATCACTTTTTCCAAGTTATTGCTTGAATAACATTATTAAAGTTGGTTGAAAAGTTATCGATGAAATTGAGACTGATCCATTTGTTTACAGTTCTTCAGATATTTTTTGAACAGACCATAAAGTAGTACATTATAGGACATCAAAAATAAGACCTAAAAAAAAAGGTTTTAAAAAGAATATTTAACCAGACTATGGCTACGCTCGTTTCTGTTACGCTAGGAAGTTCATTAAACATTTAGACAAACTGGTAGGTAATCAAAATTATCAATGTAGCGGGGCGGAATTGGTTGCTAGCCTACCGGAACGAATGGTATGCAATGGAGCTGACTACAGGCAGTACTGGGTCGAATTGGGTTAAAAATCCTCAGTTTCCCCGAGAGAAGCAAAATTGTTCTTCTACTAGCTTTTGTCCGCGGTTCCGCCAGCGTGGATGTCGAAAAAAGTATCCTTAATGTTAATCCAGAAGGTCAATTCTCATAATTAAAAACGATGTCTTAATCTCATCTCAGCGACCATCAATGTCAAAAACTTGTCAAAAATGTATGGAAATTAGAGGTATTTTTGACAGATTGATATGCCAAGTTTCATCTAAATCCGTTCAGCCATTTTTGCGTGATCCAAACATACAGCGGGTCAGCGGGATTGTCCGAAAGGGTTACCGCTGGCCCGGAACATAAAGGGCTAAGGAAGGAACACGATTGGGTTTTAGTCAGTAAGAGTCTGACACTCCCTTCCGCTCCACCCAGAGCGGGGAGTGGGAAATCGTCAAATGACCCCTCATTTGACGATTTCCCATCCTGAAAAAAAAATCCAAACATACAAAGTTTCACATTTTATAATATGAGTAGGATTTTTTTTGCAGCTTATTCCTAGGTCTATATAGTCTTTGACTACTGGAATACTACAGATCGCTACAAGTAACAAGTCATCTAGATCGTGCCTCAATCACCTTTGGCTCCTCGTGATCTCATTGACTAAATTATCCATAAATCGTGTCTAATTCCCGATGCCATGTAAATGCACCATAAAAGAGCAATCATCGAACGTACATAGGTACAAATACCTACGGATACAACACTAATACTGGCTATGACTCAGCTAGCGATACTAAAGTAATAATAAACCTATTTACAACAAATATATACCCAGTTTGTGGAAAATCATTTACGTTAGAAAAGTTCCTGGTATCCATGGAAGAGATGATAGTGAGTTTGATTAGTTGTTAATTAGATACATCCTTAAGTTATTTTCGCATGTTCGAGGATAATAATTAAACTTTGATCTTTTCCGGTTCCTTTTTAATTTCTGATCATTCATGGTTATTTTATTTTAGGTGCGATGACCATATTTCGAATATTGCTTTTTGCCTGTTCGGCCATGTCGACAGCGTTATCATAAGCCTTGCAAAGATCTTTCATATTGCAGGTGTTACGCACAGAGAGCACAGCAAGAGGCGAGACATCGTTTGCGATGTGGCTCGACAGTCGCACTGTGACTCAACGGAGTACCCTTCACCTAACTAAATTGTACCTGCCTCAGCTCACCTGGCTTCTTAATTGGTTAAGAGATTTGAGAGAGTTAAGAGGTTCTTTAGTGAAAGTGGTTTACATTCATTCACCTCCTGAAAGGTTGCTAGTCAATTTAAAGTCAGCTTTTATTACAGCTGTAGAGTTAGATTTTGTAGACCCTGTTGGGCACTTTTAAAAGCCATAGGCATTTCATCAAGAGAGGCATTTCTTCACCAGTAGCGTTTTCCTTTCCGACATTACAAAGAAATTGTGACAACTAATTCTTTTGCATATATAATTAATAGTGACTCTGGAAATAATCCTTTGATAATAAGCAAAAGGAGAATGCAAGGACTCTAGCAGGTGGTCTTCTGGATTTTCTGCCTTCCAGAGTGGGAAGAAGGCATGAGTTAAGGGGCTTACATGACCTAAAGCGCGGTCACTGTCGGACGGCATAGAAAAGAAAGAAAAGCGCGATGACACAACGCGATAATTTATTGCAAAATATGAAGCCATTATTTAATTACCTACAAAAAATCTGTTGTTTGGACTAAACAACTAGTATTTTAGTAAGTTGCTGACAAAAAATCTGACAAAAAAAACAGAATTATTGTATTACACTATTACTATGGTTTTTATTGCAAAAAGAAAGTTTTTAGAGGTAACTTCATGATTTTTTTCTATAGTATCAAGTTAGTTGTATTGTTTTCAATACACTATCTACCTAGCATATATCCTGAAGAATATCATATATTTTTCTGATTTTGTTTACTGTAGTCAATCATATACTTTTTTTGTTTCTAAAACATGCGTTTTTTGCGTTTAGGTCCTCTAAGCCCCTTAATGCATTTATTTATTTATTAAGGTACACCAACAGATTCTATGTATCTGCTTCTTTATCTTAAGTAATATAGATCACAAAAGTCTCGATCTTACACAGTCGCCAATTACAATGTAAATAGGAGCTCAACCTTCTGTGGTGGATATTTATGACGTGCAATGATGATGCCTTGAAAAAAGGCCTGCTATTATGCTTTTTCTGAAAGTTACTCATTGTGGTGGGGTATTACCATTTTCGGCCACCGCATTCGCATTTTTCCGCTAAAGTGACCTATCGTAATACTGAGCAACGCTAAGTGCGTTGCTCAGTATTACGATAGGTCACTTTCAAACTAATAATGTATTTAGGATCAACAATGGGTGCCGCGCTTTTTAAACAACTAATGTGAGTAACATTTCTGGGAAGAAAATTACACACTTTTTTTATTTACAGATTTTTTCATGTTGAAGTCGTCGTGGATTAGATTTTTGTAAAAAAAAATACAAAAAAGAAAATAGAGAAAATGTAAAGCCCTTTGTACACATACGTTTTTATTGCCGAGAAAATCTACGGTTTATTCGCCGTGTGTAGGCATGGTTATCATGGTTATCACTATGGAAGCTTGTTGACAGACAAGTTTTATCTACGGCTGCACCGTAAAACAAGTGTACAAAAGGCCTAAGAGACATATCGTTAAGCCAGCGATTTTCAGTTGCATCTGTATAGATTGAAACCCGTCCGAAACAGGAAAATAATTGACATCAACTTACAAAAGATCTTGTATCGATAATGGATAAAATGGTCTACCTTAGATGATAATGCTACTATATTGAACTGAAATATTCAACTTTTATTGTATTCGAGGATCACAGAAGGTCGATATATCCACTTTAGAAATTCAGGCTCGTTTGTAAAATGATCCACATATTGCAATAAAACGTGAGATATATATAAATTTCATAATGTATATACACACGATATTTCTTTAAACTTACAGCTTCTATCGTTTCAACATTTACTTTCTAACATGTCCTCTCTCTTTCGGATCGTTACATGACTTGCATACATTTTGAAACTTCATACACGTAGTTTTAATTTATGGACATAAAATATTCTTGAATGTGGAAAAGTCCTTGCGTGTTACATGGCTTGCTATGACACGCTGTGATAGGTCTTCTAGATGATAAATTGTTATGGTAGGTTTGGATATAGTAGGTATCTATCGCACTGGTGAAACTCCCGACCAAACGCCTATATTCCTAAAGAGTAATTTACGACTACATAATCATCCTTTAACGTACGTTGCTCGGACACAGGCCTTCTCTCGGTAAGAGGGAGTGGGCCGCAATTCACCACGCGGCCCAGTGCGGTTTGGTGGATGTCATATTTGTCTTGGAATGTTTTATTCTAGTTTTTGAGAGCATAATATGTCCAGTAGGATAAGTTTATTGTTGCAAATTAAAATAATAAATAACTAAGCAAATAATAACTAATAACTATGAAGCGAACGAAGCAAATTGCTAATCCATTGCTTGATAAGTTGGAAAAATTTGTCTGCTCAACACGTAAATAACGCAATGAATGTTGTTGAACTGTCAAAATTAAAACCAATTCCGATTGATAATGTGTTACGCAATTGCCCAGCTGGTTCTACAATTCTGTTCCTCTATCATTCTGTTCCTGTTACTTCCTACCGAGCATATTTTTTATTGTTACCCAGTAATGTTCCACTGCTATGCAAAGATCTCTCTACACTCTTTCCACCTCTCTCTGTCCAGAGCTGCCAAGGACCAATCTTTATTAAAGGAGTCCAGCTGATCTCGCCATCTTCGTCAAGGTCAAGGCCTTCCGCGATGTCGTTTGCCTTTAAGAGGAAACCAATGGGAGCTGAACATAAAAAAATTGAAATTATTTTAGGTGGTTGTGATATTCTTCAACTAAATCAACCCATATATAGCTTTAGACATTTCGGTAGTTTGTTTTGGTACTTTTTCTTCAGTCCCGGATCAGGATGAACAATATAACAGATAACCATCTCATCGAATACTTCCCTCCTTCTCACACTTAGCATCAAGCACAACTACACGATATCATCACGACGCAAAAGGTGAAGGTTGTACACTTCATGACGTTACGTAACTCTGTTAATTTTCTTCGTGATCATCGACAAATCAGTTCTGCTACCAATCACTTGTAACCTTTGGGCTTGATTGTAATTGCTGACGGAATCATGTGAAGGGATATTGATATCGTTCACGTTTCCCTTGTTGCTTCCTTTCATCATAATGTTGCAGCTAATAAGCCACGAATCGGTAAGCGTAGCGTAGTACGTCCCTCAGATGGACTGCCGACCTTATAAGATGATTGGGATGGATTGAATGCATATGGTGGAAAACTCAATATTGTGATGCTACTTGGGAGAGTCCTATGTCCTGTAGTGAACTGTGATATGGCTGAATTAGTTGAAGATGCCTTAATGTATGGATTTACTGTGCCACTAGTTGTCATGGGTTTGATGCGCAAGAGGCTCGAACAAAATCAGAAAAGGCTGCCACTAGGCAGCTGAATTAAAGGCTTTCTGTACTCATTAATACTGCTTGAAAGGGCTCTCAGACAGAGGTCTCAGGGGTCATTAGACAGTTGAACCAAGTGCTTGATGCAGAAAGAGACACGCTTTTTACGGACACGTAACGTATTGTTAGTAGATTACTCTGCGATGCCACAGATGACGCCGTGGAAGTGTCGAAGTTTTGGACGTCGTGCCAATGACACGAAGTAGATTCCTCTCGAGATCAGTAACTACAGTCACTGCTTAGCTTTCATCCAATTTCTATAGCATTCAAATTTTTTTCAATATTCAAAATGGTGAATCATTTAAATTGAAAACATTAAAGCAAGCATAAATATGAGTGTCACTGTGATAAGCAAGACGTTCCCTGTTATTCATGCATAAAATTAATCATTCACTTATATTTATATCAATGTGTCAATGTTCAGTGCTAAGCGCCGCGTCGATGATGACGACCAACCACTATCTGAACCGGCCAATGGTGGTTGAGTGGCGTCAGATGCCTGTGAGTGCAGAGGCACTGAGCATGAGTACTGTGTCTCACGAATAATATTTCTGGCGATTAATACTTGGTGTATTAATCGCCAGAAATATTATTCGTGAGACATAACACGCATGTTTTTCCCTGAAAGGTTAGGCAGAGATGAACCTGCTTATAGTGTACTGATAATAGGCAGTGTAAAACATAAGTGTACCTATGTTTTGTTAGGTTTTTTTAAGTCCCATGAAATAAGAGGGCGAGCCTACTGCCATCAACCGGGCACATTCATTCATTCATTTGGTGATTATGATATTGTCATAATCACCAAAATCTGGCAAATATTGTTATAATCACCAAAATGTGGCCAATGAATCGGTGATTGCAGTGTATTACTTTTAGTACTCACATAATAATATTGCTGTACAAATACTGGGTACAAAAAAAGTCTGTTTCATACATTTTGAAACATCTGTTTTTTTTTTCATCGGTGACTTAAAATTTTCTCTCTTAAAAGGTTAATACATGGTAACAGGTTGCACGTCGATGTCCCTGCCACTCTGGTAATCTATCTTATCTGAATCCATCTTTTCCGACTCAAAGGACCAACGTGATGACCTTATCCTTTACCAAGAAATAGACGGCAGAGCAAGGTCACAAGAGATCCAAGGCAATCAATTATAATTTCTACTCAGAGACTATCGATACTGTTATAATATATATGAACCCAGTAGGTGTACAGTCAACAAAAGAGATAAGTATGCAGGATCGTCGGATATAGTTGAAGTTTAGTAAGAAACCGATGGACGTTCTCGAATAAAATTTTATTTTATTAATAGAAAACAAACAGCTCATTTGTCAAATCAAATTTCAGTCGACAACATCCATCGGTTTCTTACTAAACTTCAACTATATCCGACGATCCTACATACTTATATCTCTTGTTGACTGTACATTATAGTCTGCACGTGGCTCTTAGTAGTCGCACTTAAGGCAAGTACTAACAAGATTAATCATCAGTATGGAATTATGTAGATTGGCGAGTAAAAACTGTTTGTAAAGAAAATAAGCGGTTGAGTGTTCTTTGTAAGATTCCTATATTACAAAGAACACTCAAAGAACACGGTTGTTTATTGGGTAATATTGAGCATTCAAGTAACTAAGAGCAGTGGTGATCCAGTGCCCAGTGGTAACGGCCCCGATTTACGAGTTTTAGTCGTGGGTTCACACCCAGGAAGGCGCTTTACTTTGAGTAATTTAGTTCGTCACCACTGCTCTCCCAGCATGACCTAAAATCATAAATTCGAAGACATGTGACATCTACCAACCCGCACTGGGCCCGCGTGGTGGATTACGGCCCACTCCCTCTCACTGAGAGGAGGCACGTGTCCCATCAGTGGGAACATATATGCTGATTATGCGAAGTAAAATAGATTGATCTAATACAAAAAAAAATATATCACGAATATTTGAAAATAATATTTTACATTCATCTTAGTTATTTGCTTCATTCATATTAAATTGATATGAAAACACTACACACCATACCGCACCTACTTTTTTTTAGTTGCTAACTATAAAAAACTAAAACATAATTGATCAGCACAATAGAAAAATAACAATAAATTCGAACAATAGTAGATTAAGCGATAGTCAATAGATTATCCAATTATATTTACGAGCAGACTATTAACTGTACAACACCTTCCTAGTAATTAACTACTCACAAAATCACTCCCACATTCTTGAGGCTGAGACAGTTTTGTATTTATAGTTAATGATCTATTTTGAAAGTACAGTGTGGAGTAATTTAGAGAGAGACAGCGGTTTTGTAATGGATGTAATTAAGAATGATGCTGAAAATAAAATAAAAAAATGAATGAAAGAGATTTCGGAAAGCAAATACAGGGAAATACTGATATGATCATGCATATCAGTATTTCCCTGTATGTCCTTGAAAAACAACCAACACTTATAAGACGAAATTAAAGTTAACGTGATTGGAAAAGTGATATAATACACAAATACACACATAAAACAAAAACACAAAATAAAACAAAAACAAATAACACAAACAAACAAAATATAAAAAAAAAAACACAAAGAAACAACACAAAAAAAAAGACAACAAAAACAAATGCTTCTGTTTTCGTCCTTGAACTTTAAATATTGGTCCTTTAAGCTAAACAAATATTTTAGTCTTTCGATACAGTCAGATCACGTCGTGGAGAATTAAAACTAGAATGATAAGTAAGCCAACAAAACCTTTTCCGTAGACAAGTTAACGTACATAGGTATAGGTCAAATCGCAACAGTTGAAACCAGAGACTTCCATATCCGGGATAATGAAATTAGTCGTGTCCTTACCGAAGAGAGAATGAATAGTCCTTTTAGATGGAGCAAGGTAGTTGGTTCACGGAAAAACAATGGTTGAGAGAGTAATTTCATGTGCTATGATACAAAAGTAATTGTTTATCAAATAACACATTACGTCAATTCACCGTGTTATAGCCATTTGAAAAGTGTTTAGGTATGTTTTGAAAAGTGGAAGCGCAGAGTCTCCTAACACAAGCAATTCTTTGCTTATAAGGTGATCTCCAATAATATGTATCGAAATGCCCTTGTAATTGAAATAAACTCCCATGTTTTAATAATTAGGTACTCTCACGAGCGTCACCAGAACATCGTACCAAAGTTTCATCACAATCTGACCAATGTTTCGGAACCCATAGAAGACAAACATACAAACATTGATTTTCATTTATATGCGTTCTTTGAATAATATCTCCTAGTCGCGTTGTCGCCTGTTTTAATTGGCACCATTCATTGCCGTTTATACTCACAACACAACACATACAAGTCTTCTATTTAATTATTGTTCAGAATTCTCAACCATCCATCATGTTAAAAAGTTGCTATAATTAAATTTGAATGCTTCTGTACTTTATGTTAATTGCAAAAATGATATAAATGTAATTGGCCGTTTTATATACATAGTGAAATATACAATATCCTTGCATTAATATGAAATGTGTCCATGCAGTAATGTCTATTTATTTGAGTGACTTCAACTGTCACACAATATTCAATCTTACACCAAGGAGATAGAGTTGCAAATTGAAAGCTCACAAAGACTCATGTGTTCAAGATCAGAACAATTTGATTTGTAAAATTGAACTTTTCTTTGTAAGAGATATGGTTAAATTTTATAATGAAATTGCAAAATTCACTTCTGTTTATGTACCTTTCACGCTTCCATCCCCTGTAATAACATCTCGTGCGCGTTTTAATGTTTTGGCTTATGGTTATTTAGAAACACATAAAGATTTCGTTTACGTTTATAATCACGATTTTCTACCTAGTGATGACTTAAGTGGCATGCAGAATTGCACGATCGAAATTATTTATTTGGAAGTTACCGTGGTTAGTCTTATAAGGTTCGTTTTAATAGCAGTTTTCTCTATTTTCCATGATTTCTTATGTCCTATGAAATAAGTATATAAGTTTTTTTTATAAGTTATAAGTTTTTATTTCATAATCAACATGTTTTAACAAATACATTTTAGAGGTCTTCTTTTAAGTATAGAGATACAATGCGTGCCACGAAAGATGAGACTTGACACACCACGTGGTTTGACTTGCGCAGAACACGATTTTAAGTATCTTTAGCGGTATGAGGTCTGAGTGCGGGACGAGACCGGACGTCATAGGGGCGGCGAAAAGAGCGGGGGAGGCGGGGTCAAGTCTCATCTTTCATGGCACGCATTGTACCTGTAAAAGAAAATCTCTCTCTTCCATGTCTATGTGTACACATACAAAGCCTGTAAATGAAATGACAGTACATTTAGCCAGTATGACCATCAGGTACGTACTGGTACCTGACGTTTTGCCCAATTTCACAAAAACCATAAGCGTCAGTGCAGATAGAGCAGTAAAATACTCGACAATGCTCGAGTTCTTTGCTGTCAAGATTTGAGTGAAATAATTCGCTAGCATGTTCGAACAGAGGCCAGAAGAAACATCTAATGCATGCTATTTTGAACTCTATTTTAGTTGTGGGTAAGTTATTTATTAATTTTTATTTTTGTGTTTGCTTATACTGTCCCATTACTGGGCAAAGGCCTCCCCCAAGACCTTCCAGGAACTCTTTGCCTCCGCCACCTCGAACCAGCCCTTGCAGTACGCATCTAGCTAGGCCATCCCGCTACCGCTTTCTGGGCCGACTGCGGCGGCGCCGTCCATCTTCAGGCACCCATTGTGTGGAGTCTTTTGCCCAGCGGTCGTCATCAATTTATCAACTACTTGATCAGTTTTCTGCTCTCACCGCGCTAACCCTAACACATTGCTCCGAAATTAACGCAATTCGTTCTTAACTCGCAGCATTAACTATTAAGTTCCATCAGCCTTCATCTCTCTCATTCAAACCGTGCCTCTTATAATTTGCGCCAATCACACATCATGCTCTCGTTAGAAGGTTGGCCGTGACGCATCGCTGACCGCATCACCGCATCATCCCGATCAGGAAGAATGGATTAAACCTGATATTTGTACGTCTTTGTTGTGCTAAGACGGAAACTACTGTTTGACGCAAAATTAGGTTGTTAGGAGATTTTAGTGTCAGCTGTTAGAAAAGTGTTATGAGATGATAATGCTGGTTAAAACTTTGTTGTTGAAATTAAGCTACAGGATAGTTGGATTAAGTTTTGGTATCTTGATTGGCTTACTGTCATTGCGTTTTTAACAGATAAGCGGAATATTGTCGTAATCATTGGGTTGGAAAAAATACTAAATCTAAACTCAACACATTGTTTTTTTTATAATGGAATGTATAAATTAGATTTGTTCAGTTTTTTACTGTGAAAAGGCTCATTTAGAAGTAAATTGAGTTCGGTTCAGTTCAGTTTAATTGATTGAGAAAATTTAAGATTTTTGTGATTGTCATCTGCCTAGCTTTTTCCCAACTATGTTGGGGTCGGCTTCCAGTCTAACCGGATGCAGCTGAATACCAGTATTTTACATGAAGCGACTGCCTATCTGACCTCTACAACCCAGTTACTGGGTAATACGATACCCCTTGGTAAGACTGGTTGTCAGATTTTCGGGCATCTGACTACCCGAAACGACTGTCAAAGATCCACGAATGACAGCCGGATTTCAGGTTTTATTCGCGATTTCAGGTTTACTCCCATAGTAAAAGTTGTTCATAATGATGAGTACGATGACCTCTTATGTTTTACCAATAACCCTGTATATCTTCTTTTGTACTCTGTGCCGATATTTAATAAAAAAATTGCAGTATGACTGTATCGTGATTTGCGGAGATCGGTGATTTGAATTATCTAATAATTTATAACGTGGCCTGCATAATCAAATCTAAAAATTCATAAATAATCTCTAACACTAATTGACTCTATTTAGTTTGTTTATTTACATACTAACTGACAGCCTCAGAATCAATAAACTGGAAAATGTATGAGACAATTAATTATCTTTATTCTTAAATTTCGAATTATCTTTGTTATTCTGCTATTCGGGGCGGAGACAAATCCAACAAATCAAAAATCATAAAAATTGGTCCAGCCGTTCTTGAGTTATAAATGGTGTAACTAACCCGACTTTGTTTTATTTATATAGATTACCTAGTACTAGAAGTACCTAATGAGAATTCCTTGAGAACAGATAACTTATCTACCTTATCATCATGACCGAGTTTAAAATGCAATTTATAGAACCTGATTGATTAACAAACATGCTCATGATCATGGGGGGCTCATGGCAAATAATAATCAAGGGCCGATCGAAGGTTGAGCTGACTTGAGCTATGCTTGCCAAGGCCGGTTCGTGACCATCCATTACATATCGAGACCCATCTGTGCCTCGGAAAGCATGTTTTTGTTGGTCCTGACTGTCTTTCGATGATCTTTGACAGTCACTACGGGCAGTCAGAAGCCCATACGTTTGACAAATCAGTCTTACGATGGAGTATCCTGTTACCCAGTCACTGGGTTGTGGAGCTCAGATAGGCAGTCACTCCACGTAAAACGCCGGAATTCAGCTGCTTTCGGTTAAACTGAAAACCGAACCCAACGTAAACATAACCCAACGTAACATAACCCAACGTAGTTGGTAAAAAAAAAAGGCCGAGTGGATTATTGTTATCATGGATTATTGATTCCTCATGCTCATAGGCCTGAGCCTATGAGTATGAGGAATCAATAATCCATGATAACCTCAGGGTTATCATGGCTCTAAAAAGGACTTCCAGGATAAAACGTTATAGATTAATATCTCTATACAGCCTTGTCCCAATGCAAACCAAGGCTTCTCTTTCCTTTCCATTATCATAGTTCGGTTTCCTGCAATAGCCGGCCGGCTGGGCCGTTTCGGCAGGAGTCAAGCTTGTCCTACAATCTTTCACTCTTCCTCAAACATCATAATTTTATTCCGAATTGTTCTGTTTAAATTAAAACCTTCGTCCAGTAACCATCCAAGCGTTACAGACCGCTAATGTAAGGATAAACCTCTTGACAGCTGACGGGTCGTACGTGCGGCATTGACAGACGTTTTTATAACTTAATCTCGCGTATCTAAGGTTGAGCTTTAATTTTTATACTGACCCGAAAGTAAATCTGTTTTAAATGCGGCATTAACTTGCCTCTTTTGTGTAACTTTATGAATCATTAAGATTTGAGATTGTTTTGGATAATATGTTTGCTGTAGTCGGTAATCGTAAGATTGTTTTTACCATGCTGTGTTACTAGAGTCATTATTATCTGCTTAGCCTTTTCCGAACTATATTGGGTTCGGCTTCCAGTCTAACCGGATGCAGCTGAGTACCAGTATTTTACATGGAGCGACTGCCTATTTGACTTCCACAACCCAGTTACTGGGTAATACGAAACCCCTTGGTAAGACTGGTTGTCAGAATTTCGGGCTTCTGACGACCCGTAATGACTGTCAAAGATCCACGAATGACAGCCGGGACCAACGGCTTAACGTGCTTTCCGAAGCACGGAGGGGTCTTAGTATGTAAAGATGGTCACACATCCATGGACCAACCACGGCAGGTGTAGCTTAACCTGATCGATCGACCCGTGGGACTGTTATTACGTAGCCACAAGCCTCTCTGTGTTACTAGATTTTAGTTTTTGAAGTGAAAACTTCTTTAGCGGCGTTGTACACTTTTTTTGTAATGGGTAAAAAATGTTAAACTCGTGTCAGGACACGTGACCTGCAGTGCAATTCTGTAACCATCTCACCGTGAAAACATAGGTGAAGTGAGCGTGGAGTGAGCTGTTAATAGTGTAAATTCCTAGCGAAAACAAACTCACTTCACCTAAGTTTTCACGGTGAGATTTTTACAGAATCGATCGGCAGATCGAAAATTTGTAAGACGGATGGCCGTAGCCGGTACCGCGCGTGTTTTGTTTATAAGACGATTCACAAAATGCACACGTAATTGTTCAAGTTTTCACTTCTGTCGGCACTCCCGGAGTGCCACTGTTTTTTTTTTGTCACCATACATAGTCCCACTGCTGAGCAAAGGCCTCCCTCAAATCCTTCCAGGCATCCTTCTCCAGAGCCACCTCAATCAAACCCTTGCTGTCTACGCCGCCGTCTCAACACCGCTTCCCGGGCTCGACGGGTTGAGAAAGTTATTTAACGAATAATATCAATGCAGCAAACATTTAGAACGAACATATACTTATTTCTTGGCATGTTTTCGATGCAAGGACCAGTTATGCTTGGTCTTTGTAACACCAAACCTTAGAGTTGACCATTCGGCTAAGATGATGAAGATTCTGCCATGGTTGTTAATGGAACGTCTAGTTACGAAGAGAAACATAAAGAAGACCTTAGTTCAGATAATAACAAAATTCTGTGAAACACGTTGATATGCTAAGCTGTGAACTGGATAGAACAAGGAAGTATCATCAATTACTTACGACGACTCACAACATAATAAACTGTTTCTCAGTTACCTTTAATTGTACGGGAAAATGTTACCAACCATCGTCTCATTAGTATGGAAATATCGTAGATATAAAATTTATGTTAACGGGTGAAACTCATACTAATTATATTATCTCCGTTGTATGCAAATAAGCAATTAATAAAGGTACTTTTATACTCATTAAGATAAATTCAAAGGTAGGTTCATGTACTGTATTATCAAATGGATTTTCTCTTCAGTTATATTGGTAACCACAACACCATTATTGATAAATTGGTCCCTATCTCTTTCATTTAGAGTAGAGTTTATGTTATGGTCACAACTTATCATAGATATAACTATAATCAGTATAAATTAGTCGTTCGCTTGTATTTTTCGGTTGATGACATCTACGGATGTATGCTCGCCCCCTGTTACTATATTATAACTAATATACTATATAACTGGCGAAACGTGGAACATGCCGACACTATCGCCACGTTCCACGTGTCGCCAGACGTACTTTTCCGTGTTTACTGTAGGTAAACCTTTACCTCCCTCTTGGTCAAAACCAAGCCTGATGTAGGGATGTATTTCCACTGCTCAGACACAGGTTTTTTTTTCTATAAAGCCTGGTTTGTCCTATGTTGGTAATTTAGTCAAGTAGCGGATTGGCAGATGTCACATGTCGTCGAATTCTTAATGATTATTTTTTATTCAATTTACCTTAGAGAATTTACTAATGACAATTTGATTAAACATTTTAATTAAGATTTCTTAGGAAATGATCGAACGTGACCTAAAAAAGATAATAGGAAAAGCAATAAGGTTTATGATAGAAAATATATTATTTAACTGCGAAGATCATAATGTTAAGGAGGTTAATTTACTACAGAATCTGGTGGAACTGGGACAAACATTTGAGAGGATGCACACATACACATACCTAACCTGGTTTCGCGATTTATTTGCTAAAAATGTAAACAAATATGAATTAATGGAAAAATCACTTTAATTCCTACTCAATAAAGTTCAGTTTACGCTACAACTTTAAATATTTTTATAACTTTTTCAATAGTGCTAGTCACTCAAAAATTAACTTAATTTTCATTGAAATAAAGTTGATATTTGTTTAACTTGAAATAGGGTGGGGGTGTGGAGCACTGCGCACTTTTACTATACATAAGCTCACGACTTTTCCCATGTAGATAGGCAGAAACTAAAGAACGTCACGTGCCCCGTATACATAATATGTGTGCAATGTAGTGTCTCGCTTAGGGAACGGCCCGTGGCTAACTAATAACAGCCGCACGGGACGATCGATCAGGTTAAGCTACGCTTGCCGCGGTTGGTCTGTGGATGGGTGACTATCTTTACATACCGAGACTCCTTCGTGCCTTGGAAAACAAGTTAAGCCTTTGGTCCCGGCTGTCATTCGTGGATCTTTGACAGTCGTTACGGGTAGTCAGAAGCCCATACGTCTGACAAACCTGTCTTATCAAGCCTGTCTTGCCTGTATTACTCAGTAACTGGGTTGTGAAGGTCAGATAGGCAGTCGCTCCATGTTAAATACTGATATTCAGCCGGTTAGACTGGAAACTGACCCCAACATAGTTGGGAAAAGGCTAGGCAGATGATGTTGTGATTCGTTTTGGCTCTGAAAAATAAATGAAGTGAATTTTCAACAAAATGCAGAAAAATTATATTTTTTATGAATGATATTTTCATACTACATAGCTATTCACAACCACTCGGTACGCTTCCGTACCGTATTGAACATCAATTAATGTTATCGTAGGAGTCCTCTAAACGCTGTTAAGAAGTCTAAAACCCGAAAATTTATCCAATAGACCACCGCTATCTTCCGACAGCTGTGTGCAGCAGGGGGCAAGGCAAATCAGGTTATTGAAATGTGTTATTTTCGATACGGTAGCCTGTCGGAAGGTTGGGAATACATAGATGCTGGTGTATCAAAGGTTGAGGACGACAAATTAAATACTGAAAAGGCTACCAGTTAAAGTCTTGCAGTATTCATTATTAATCAAAGAAACCGTAATAAAACGTTCCCGTTTTACCATTAGGTACGCCAAAAAAGTGACACTAAAGGATAACTTTTATGGTACGTAAAACATCCTACAAGGGAGCCGACAGACATAAAATAAATGCAATTAAAAATAATCTTTAACACCATCTTTCTCCCGACAGTAGGTAAAACCAACAAAAAAAAAATGTTAATAACACGTATAAAAATTGTCGTTTTTAGAAAGTGAAAGCACTCTGAGCTACCGTCTCCGAAAATGGCGCACCATAAAAGCTGTAAGAATAAAACTAAAGGAACAAAGTAGCAAAAGCATAAAACTTTATAACAAATACATGAGAACTCTCACTTTCACATTTCTACAAAAAAAGGTTCAAGCTCTATTTTTGTTGTAATTATGTAACAATGGGTCCCTTTTGAAATCAAAAGTTATTGTTTCGTCGCCTGCCTTCTTCTGCTACCTTTTTTCGGTCATCAACGCTAGTTTTATTATACTACTATTCTTAAATAATATTACAAATGCGAAAGTAAGTTTGTTTGATTGTCATGCTTTCGCGCTAAAACGGCTGAACGAATTTGGATGAAATTTTGCACACAGATAGACCTTGACCTGGGTAAGGATATAGGCTACTTTTCTTTCTGGCTCGCAGACGAAGTCGCGGACAACAGCTAGCAAGAAATAAAGGCCCGGTCTAATGACTGTAATAACCATCAATTAACTTGGGATCAAGTATTTTATTGTGCCTATAAACCAAAGTACAGATTGCACGAATGAAAAATTAGAACGTTTATTATAGGTATCATTTGGAATTTTCAGTGTAATCCAAGGTTTACATTTTACACTTTTTTGTGTGTTTTAATGAGAATTACATTACTTGGTCCGCGATAAATATTTATCAACGCCCAATCTGCAGGAGAAATAATGGTCCTAGGATACTGAGATAATAATTGCAAATGCAAACTAAACGTTTTAATGCGCTTACACAAACTTACATCAAGGCACAAACTATTAATCAAAATTCTATCTGTTATTTATTCGTCTCCTCTGCAGTACTGATTGATTTATTGTTGACAACATGGAGACACACATGTATTTGGTCTTACGAGTCGATTTCACCAATGTCGTATTACAAGATATTGTTATTATGAAAGTTATACAACAAAGAAAGACCAGTGATAGCAAATCTTTAAGTGATATCAAATACCTTGTGGAAGAGAATGTTGAAATTTACATGACGTCATAGAGCAAAAACTGAGTTCAAAAATTCAGTGTAACACTACCTACCGGGTAGGAATAAAAAAAATCTAAAAATTATAAAAGGCTTAAAATAACTTCAACAAAAAACATTGTTTATGCAGCTTTTTTAATCGTCTTCACTAAACTGAAATCGAAAGTGAGGTGTGTTACGTCACTGGCGCATTATATTTTACGTTCGGACCCCCTTCGGCACCCGTCAAAGGTCCCTACAGCGTCCACAACACAAACAGACCATTGTTCAAACATTACGACATAATTCTGCCATTGTCGTCGACTTTCGAAAAAAATTGGATCATGCAGCAAAAAGTGGGACAAACGAGCGTTTACGATTTTATTAGTGCAAAAAGAATTCTGGGTAGTTGCGTCGTCGTTTATGATCTGTTTTTGCCTTTTTCGACGAAAGTCGAGACAGATACCGGCAAAGTCAAAGCCGTCACTATGCCTTTTCGTATGCAAATAAGTTGCAATGAACTCATGTCCGAAAAGACCGTGAAACGCGTGTGTTCAATGTCAACGCGAAATTTTGCCTCGTTTTTGTTAGAATTTCGTATCGACCTCTTTTTTTAGGCAAACAAACAAGTGATTATATACGAATGTTTGGGAACAATGGAGTTTCTTTTGTTGACACATAAAAGATCATCAAATTGTGGGACAATATTTTGTTCCTTTTTCCCAAGTTCTGCGAACCTTGACTGATACTTTGGACAGCATTTTTACTGTCGATCTCGTTTTGTTTCTGGGTCAGCTTTTTTGTCGCTCCTATTATGTTGGATTTTTTTATAAACACCATCGTTGGCTGTGACTAAATGTAACTCGAACAAATATGCTAATGTTGTCTTACGGAAATCTCTTAAATTTTTGTGGTCCTAAGTTGGTGTTGTAATAAATAATTATGCCATGGTATGTACTAGACATGTTCATTCCAAGGCTATATAATGGATATAATATATAGCAACACTGTAACAAGTTTTTCTTTAGCTGTAAATTTGACGAAAGTATTATATTGGTAGATAAAATATAAGATACTGATTGGTTTGATTGACAGGTGTCAATACAAGGAGACTGATATGAACGGTTTGTTCGTTGCATTTACCATTCCAGATATTGATAACGCACATAAGTTGAAACTACGAGTTAAGATAATACATTGCACAAAGAAGAAGCAATATTAAATAATCACTTCCTTTGCATTTTTTTACCAAAAGCATAAAACCAAATCTGGCCATAATAAAAGACTCATGAAGACTAAATCTTTCCTTTCTAAACTCTAAACCAAGTGGGTTTAGATAACAATCCAAAAGTTACGGAGCGAAGGACCAAAATCCAAAATCTGATAGCGGAACTAATTCTCATCAAGCAACTCACGACCTCTGGGTAGTACGTGAAAAAGATAATTGAACAATGGGATCTATACTCATTTATGCTCCGTTCACTTTTGCATCGCTTTTTTCGTGTATACAGACGTCCTCGATCGCATCCGCCTTGCTTCTAATACTAGTTGTATTATGTACTTACATAGCCAGTTACTATAGTATGTATATAAGTTTTATACCTGCGGTTAATTTTATTGACTTTAAAACCCAAGATTATTTTTACGATGCTCAAATTTGTTTTTAGGAAACGTAAGTTAATGGTAGATTTATCATCATCATCATTTCAACTGAAAAATGGTAGATTATCAAAATGTAATTAAGTATTGTAGTAGGTAATGAATATGTTTTTATAATTGATTACTGATCTATGTCCTTGACACACGAGAAGTAGTGTGGCAATCGGTTTTCAAGGAAAGGCCAAGCTAAGGACAGAGGATTGAGGAACATATCGTGAGGAAAGTTTTGAGTATGAATGTGGGTGGTTATAAGAGTAGAAAAATACTAAAGAAACCATGAATAGGTAGTATGAAAGAAGGTTTGGCTAGAAAGAGGATGAATACTGTGACGACTTCAAATAGAGATGTACGGAAGGATCAATAATCAAGAAAATACAGGTGTTACCAGTATTATTTTCTTCTATTATTTTTCGTGTCCCTAGCACGACAGTTATTTAAATTTTGTTAGTCCAAAACTTTGCCACTTCCATTGCGTTATCGGTGGCAGCGCAGAGGTCACTTTGGCTGCATGTTTTGGGGCACAAAGGACCATCGCCATTAAGGGGCTTACAGGCCCTAAACGCAAAAAACGCAAGTTTTAGAAACAATAAAAGTATATGATCGACTACAGTAAACAAAATCAGAAAAATATATGATATTCTTCAGTACCTATATATGCTAGGCTGATAGTGTGTTGAAATCATAATACAACTAATTTGATACTATAGAAAAAAACCATGAAGATACCTCTAAAAACTTTCTTTTTACAATAAAAACCATATTAATATACATACAATCTCCTTATGTAAGCTCCTTAAAGAAGAAGAAATGCTACACCTAACCAATAAGGCAGGAAGATGATCAGCTTTTAAAACACTTTTAAAAGTCAATAAAATCTATTGGATGAAGGTACATAAAGTTGTCTGTATTTGACAATGCTTTGGTACCAGATACATCTACGGTTAATGTAAGAGAATTTCTGTCAATAGTGTTTGTATTCAAATGTATAGAAATAGATGTCTTTGTGTGACAGTGACAACGACCGCAGTTAATTGTTTGAGTTGTCTCCACGCGATGGGTTTTGTTCATTGTTTATAAAAGTCGGCGATTTTTATTAATTTTTGTAACTTTTAAAGAGTTCTGAAACATAAAGATGCGTAATATGTAAATTAATTTAATATATCTTTTTTTAGATAATTATTACTTGATAAGGGCATGCAGAGTTATGTTTTTTTTTAACTGTACCTATGTAGCAGGTATGTAAAATAATGTAAAGCCCGACTTGTGAACCAATAATAAAAAAATGTCAATCAATGGGAAGAGATTTTATCTCTCCTAGTTTTAATTTTTCTTCTTCCGTAGGTAGTTAACTAAACGTTAATATTATCCATTTTAACATTATTCACTAAATGCGTCTATTCGTCTTTCTTCAGATAAATTAACAATATGTTTTCCTTACACCTATGATGGTGATTAGGGGACTCCCTTTTCCGCACTTGGACTCCCATTCGGTCCGTTGTGCGTGGGTTCCTTACACCTATATTGCTAGGCTTGCATTTTGCATCTGTCGGTACAGATGCAAAATGCCCCTTCAGGTACAGGTGTACCTGACGGGGCATTTTTATTATAACATAATAGATCATACCTACTGTCTATGAGAAGTACATAAGTATAAGCATAATTGACCTAAAATATTCCCACTGTTGGGACACAGGCCTCCTCCTCTCGGTGTCAGGTAGTGGGCCGTAATCTATGCGGGTCATGTTCTCTTAAAGGCTCCTGCAAACAGGCGCGACGCGAAATGCACCGCTCGTTGCGCGATTTGCGGTGCCTTTGTGTCGCGCGCGATTTTATCGCGTGTCGCGCCTATTTGAAGGAGCCTTAAATGACTTTCTGATGGTGGTGCGTGTTTTGGATCATTCGGTTTCTTACAAAATGGTTGAGCTGGATGGTGCTGATCCACGCGTCATGTTCGTGAACGGGGCCGTGTCGGTTTAATCTTATATGAATTGTTTCTTCATTTAATTTCGTAAAAAAAAAATATAGTCGTCGTAGTCAAAAAATGGCACGCTTGGTTTTCGATCGTGATACTTTAGCCTTATCTAGGTCTATCTATATCTGTGGTTACAATGCTCCACAGTTCATGGGATTGGATGCTATCGAAAGTAGGTATCCGGTGCGTTCTCTTTTGATCAACGGCTGATAGGACTGTTTTAACAATTAAGGTTAATTAAATAAACTCATCTGTCTAACCTTTCAGGAATATTGGCGGGATGTTATGTTAATATGAGTATGTATTCAATCAACTTGAGACTGATCAATCGTTTTGAAATTGTGAGTATAAGTATATTTTTACTTTATTAGTGAATTTGGTATGTAGGTACTCAAATTTTATATTGTAGCCTGTCGATGCAACATAGGATTTATATTAATAAAATGGCTTATTAGTCGATTCGCACGAATTTACTCGCCCGAAACGTGCGAATCGTCAGTTTTAAATAATATTATTTTTTGTATAGGCGACTCGCATGAAGATAATTTATTTGTGGGCGAGTCGACTACTCCAGAAATATCTATTAAGCAATTGGCACATTTTGAACTTTATGCAATGAAGTTAAGAAAAAGTACACGTTTTATAATATTTAACTCTTATTACTCCTGTGCGCTATTGTCCTTTTTCTATACTTTATTAACTAATAATTAAGCCATTAAAATAGGTATAAACGAAAACTCTCGCGCTTGGAGCTCGTTCTCTTGTTATTCCGGTGCATAATAGACCCTCAAAGCGTCCTAAATACACCAGGATTCGGCATTAACAACAATATTAAAGTCAATCGGTGCCAAGACAAGAAACAAGTTAATCTAAACAGTAGCTTACAGGTTCCCCGGCAAACCATGATGGAAAAGGCCGCCACAATCCATAAATATTTATTAACTACCGAAACTAATTGTTTGTCATAGCTCCGAGGAACAATAACAATATATTTAATCTGTAATCAGTCCACCACCCACACTATGTACGCATTAATCTTAATCACATACTTTCTGGTCCATGAGACCACAATGCCCTGCGGTACTACTACTACGGCTTGATTTCTATGTCACTCGGAATTTACTAAAGCTTTTGATAGAGTATATACCTCAAAGAAAATTATACTTTATTCCAATTTCTCTAGGGTTGAGATTAGAAAATTTATGTGGACATAATAAAAAAATCAAGAGCAGATTATGGTTAAAACTACGTGACATTCGCGGTTACACGCACAGCGGCGTAACACTTCAATACTATCGTTATTCCTTTGTGTAATTTACTAAAAGTGAAACGTGTTATTTATTTATATAAGTCTATTTGAAATTCAACCCTATCACGTTATCATACGCCTTACATTTGCGTGAAAATTGCGTAAAGCTTTAGACTTTTAGCACGCCTATGCAAATGTGTGCACTGCCTCGCGGTAGGACCTTGGCAGGGACGTGGAACAGTATCATCAGTGTTCTATTGCTACAAGAATTTGCACCTTATCGCAATACTTCAGAATTTTAGTTTTCTTTGTGTAGGATTGAATGGTTGTGCCCTTTTATCCATGGGTTTGGTTGTCGAAGTTAGAGCCTTGACTGAAATGGGACGTCGCTGTTACCACATAGGGCCTAACTGCATAAAGAAGGTGTATGGTGTCGTAACTATGCTAAAACAACTGTTGCTAGGCAACCATTGTTTAAAACAAATGTTTGAAGAATGCTGTAGACCTTGGAAAGAACGAAATAGTTTGGGCCTACTTAGCTTATCTTGGAACGGTCGGCATTTTAGAATTAGAGTTTTGTTAAAATATAGTCTCTTAGGTGTACTTAGGTATCGCTTACGGCGGTTTCCATTGTTTCGTAGACATTAACTATATTGTTTAAGTAATCTTCTTAAAATCTCTCAAATTCAATAGTAAAAAGTTTTCCAAAAAACAACCGACTTCCAAAATAAGCACTACAAATAATATTTTGCTACCGACTCCCCAGATTAAAGTAATTTTTCACTTAGTAGTGATTTTTTGGTAGTCGGTCATTTTTTTTTTTGATAAAAAGTTTTTATTTTCTACTTTTTATAATTTCCGGAGAAGTAACATAATATACAACTATACCAAAAAAAAATGCAGTCGAATTGAGAAACTCCTTCTTTTAAAAATCGGTATAAATCGCTCTATCTGATTTACATAATTATATCGACTGATAGCAGTTATAAAAGGGGCTAAATTCATATCTAGATGCTACAAACATTTTGTTTTAATTCAATATTATCGTTCGTTATTTATTATTATTAACAAACCATAGCAAATTATGATAGTTAATTAAAACATAATTAAGTTTAATTTTTACATGAAAATAAAAATTTACGACCACTTCAACAAATATTTAGGGACAACCATTTAAAATGATACTTAACACAAATCAGCCGGAAATTAAAAGTGTAAGTAACCAAAGTATTCTTCTTTCAATTTAATTAATAAAGTTCATGTTCAGTACATTTTCTAATTACTGCCTGTAAACTTAAAGGTTATTCAAATTAACACAGTAATTAAATTGTAATTATAAGCCTTCCATATACATAATATTTCGAAAGACAGCTTAATTATTTTCTATGTTTGTAATTATAGGTAAAACAGTTTGCTAATATACGACAGCGATTTTGCTAAGCTTGTATGCTCATGTAGGGTTTGTTCAACATGTAATTAAGTTTTGAATGGCTTGGTGTTACGAAACATGGGCGCCTTGACGGAAATATTATAGGTTAAAGTGTGGGTAGGCAAAACTAAATACTTATTTTACAATTTTACTTAACTGGTCTTTTGAGCCGCAGCATAATAGCAAGCATAATTTTCTTTTCCTTTTCCCTTTTTTATTTGTTGAATACGAGGCTTTTAGCTGCTTTAGAGTACATATTTAACGTCTATTTTATGATGTGGTTCTTATTTTTGAAGAGCTAAATAATTTTCTTTCGCTTATTGTAGATAAAAATGGCAATCCAATTTAAAAACAACAACTGATTATAAAAAAAAATGGCTGCCAACCATTCCCTTTGCTGCTCTCGTATGGACTTGATTGATTTCGTCCGTCTTAAGGAAAACTGTTAATAGTGTTATCATGATTATTAAAACTGGTTACTTTTATCTTAAAAATCATTATGCAATCATATCAAAAGTCAAACTAGGCTGAGAATGTGCCCTTTTAGAACACCAACATTACAAAAGACAGTCTCACAAAACTCCCGCCCTTCACCACGTCCTACTGCTTTAGCTGGGAACAAGAAGTAGCACAACAAACTCCCCAGCAGCACAGCTATCTGTTAAGCTAGAAGAACTATAATTATAGTGAACTGAAACATACATAGACAAACTATAGACATAATAACATAATCCTACTCAGCATTGTAACGACACTATGCGTTAGCTTCACGGGTGATCAGTTAATTGTGAACACTGCTAGTACGATGTGAGTAGTTATTAATTATTGCTTGCATAGACGTACCGCTGATTGCTGTTGGTAGAGTGGATGTGACAACATCATGAGATTGTTTTATGTCAGTAGTCTGTGGTTGGTTTCTGGAATATATCAGAATTTCAAGAGTATATTATATTATTATTAAATTTAATATTTTAGTTTTGAAATTCACACATTCATATTTTTCTCTTTTTGTTCTCACACACTATTGTCTACATTTATTTTTTACTTCTCCTTTCGCAGGTCTGCTGGAAGAAATAAGCAGTACCTTTGTACTCAAATTATAATTATGTCATATCCCTATATATTTTACTGTGTGTAAATAAATAA
Source organism: Luperina nickerlii (assembly GCA_963855955.1). Taxonomy (NCBI): domain Eukaryota; kingdom Metazoa; phylum Arthropoda; class Insecta; order Lepidoptera; family Noctuidae; genus Luperina; species Luperina nickerlii. Next base: position 5,546,689 of record OY979663.1, read on the forward strand.
TAAAATAAATAAATAAGTAGATTGTGCCAATTTTCTCTACCATTGTGCAATGTGGCGATACTTGCGAAGTTCATTCGCCATAGCAATTGTTTACGGGGTATAAAAAAGGAATCCTAACTCAAACTCAAAGAATTTATTTCAATTAAACCATTTACAGGCACTTTGAAATTATCAAGGAGTCGGTCAGTCAGAAATATGAAGCTAGTTGCCCATTCCAATGCGTTGTAGGTTTAAATAAGTGCACAATGAGTTCGTAATTTTGTAAAATTTTGCTAGACCATCTCCATCACTGCAAAAATCTGCAAGAAAGTAGAAATATGTGTTTTTAAAGTAACAATGTTTATTGTATAGACTTCAATTATGTTTAATATGTATTTGCTATACAAGGATACTTTTGTAAAAAAATAGTAATAATTGGTTACCAAATGAACCGAGTCAAAAACACAAGATAAGCTATTTCCTTTATATATATTAGTATTTTTGACATGTTATCATTATTTGGTTCCACTTTCCTTCCTAAAATGATAACAGAAGGAAATATTGATAAGGTCATTGACTCTGGTATTACAAAGTTGGGTATTACAAAAATGTTTGAGAATGTGCAAACTGCGCTCTTTGATATGATACCCCACATGCCCTAGTAGCTCCACTTCGAATTTTTCAGATCCCGTTTCAGTCCCTGTTGTAAAAAAAAAAAAAATTCTTTCTTATTTGCAAAATAGTTGGGTGAACGTCATCTAAAGCTATTCCAAATTTCAAGTTAATAGTAGTTCTTGAGATATCCAGCTGTGGCAGATATACAGACAGACAGACATACAGACTGAGTCTCACCACAAGGGTTCCGTTTTACCATTTTGGTACGGAATCCTAAAAAAGGCCTTTCTCTACCAGCCACGTGTCTTATCAACATATTCCTAGCTCGTTGTAAAGTATTATATCAGCGGACTGCCCTCCACCTGCAACCTTACGCGGCCGATCGTATAACTGCGCACGATTACCTGCACATTTCTACTTACTGCACTTTACTCAGTTTCCCACATAGCATTAACCTACTATGTGTGTGATCAGAATTAGGTTGATCTTATTAACAAGTAACGGCATGTGAGGAATTCTGGCTAAAAAGAATGGAATGTGCCTGTTAACAGAATGAATCAACGGTCTGTGAGGGTAACGGGCTAAAAGGAAAAATGTTGTCTTTTGGTCCTTCCGCGTCGACATCTTGCAAATTGAGGCTATAAACAAGTCAATGGATTGCTTTACCATAAGCATAATAAGCCTATAATGTTGCCAGGACACTAACCACTGGACACAGGCCTTCTCTTGGTAAGAGTGAGTGGGCCGCAATCCACCACGCGGGCCCAGTGCGGGCTGATACATGTCACATGTCTTCGAATTTTTGTTTCTAAGACGTTTCTTCGCGATGTTTTCCTTCACCGTTTTGAGGGCAGTGGTGATGTAATAGTTTACACAAAGTAAAGCGCTCTTTGAATGGGTTTTATTTACAGTATTTGTCCAGTATCAGATGGATACTTAATTATAGACAATTTGGTCCTTAGGTGTTTTCGCGATGATGAACCATGCAAAATGTGACTATAAGCAAGTCATTGCTTCGTCGTGAATGGCTTTTATTTACCGTAGTTGTCCTTGGAGTCTTCCGTTTACGCGACTTGTGATGATAATGAGCCAGCAACATATAATGCAGTGTTTAGAGTGCAGGAAACTGCTGTGAGATTGGTTGACGTCCTGTCCTGGATATGTATTTAGGTTTTCTTGGTTTCTCACATAAACAAGTTCGAAAAAATGGTATTTCCCTGGAAAATAACAATACGTAGATCGTGATACTTGTAAGAATCCGTATAAGGACCATTTTATTTCATTCATCGTCATCCATTTCACACGTGTTGCTTGCAATGCCTATTGCAAGCACCAGTCTCTCACAAATGTAAACTTATCCTTAAGCTAGTTTTAGGCACTACTAATGTACATTTGTGAAGAGAAAATAACCTACTAATACTTATTTAAAGCCTAGAAAAACTTGCAGAGTCCGTTACAGACTGGATGGAATTTTATGTTAATTTCAGAATAAGTTATCGTTGGGTGAATCAGCTGATTATAATTCTGTGCAGAGTCTAACTGTTCAGCGAAATGGGTTACTACAATGTTAGTAACCTACGGGGGTTTTAAACGGATTTTGCTATATTTGTTCTGAGCTTTATAAATATAGCTGTACAGTTAGCGATACAATTATTTATGTATGAAATAAAAATATTTATGTATAAAATGTATGTTTATGTATAAATTATTTATGTTTCATTTTACCGTTTATTGCTTCATGCAAACTTTTTGTACAGGTAGATACAGATAAAGTTGTAGTATGTAGGTACCCTTGGGAAAATTCGCTAGTCATGACAAAGCAACATAGTTTCGCATTCATTAGGTAATTAACTATAGGTAGGTATATAAGGATTAAGATCACGCTCGCTATATCAAACGACCTTGAACATAACGACCGTCGCGCCTCTGATCCCCGAGGCAGAGGTGTACTCACACCCACAGCCTCTGATGACGGTACCTTACAGATAGATCATGTTTGATAAGAAGCGAGCTTATTGGAACCAAAAAACTATCACGACTCATTAATATAACAAGCTTTTTATTTATTACTAACTGCGCCCCGCGGTTTTACCCGCGTATGTCTCGATCCTGTAAGAATATCGGGATAAATTTTATCCTATGTTCTAATCAAGGTCATGGTCTACCCATATGCCAAATTTCATCCAAATCCATTCAGTCGTTTTGGCGTGAAAGCGTGACAAACAAACATAATAATGAAATCTTTTCTCCTTATAATATTAGGTACCTATACCTGCGGCTTTGCCCACGTGGAGTTCGGAAATTATCCCACGGAAACGTATTATTACCAGGATAAAAAATATTCTATGTGTAAATCCAGGTTATAATAAACTATCTGTGTGCCTTTCATCCAAATCCTATTACAAGCATAATACGATTGAAATACAACTGTGAATTCCTGCAAGCCTAGTACTTTTTGTTAGAATAGTGCTCAGAAAGTCGGGTCATATTTCAATCATGATTCGAAAGACACGTAGCGCCATCTAGCGTCCTAAAGTAATAGTGACCGTCGAAAGTTATTGTTCTTTTCCTCGGTAACAGTATTTTTTTCTGGATAATAGGTACCCTACGTTTTTCTACATATATCCCTGACAATGTAGGTATATACAAAACTTCATGATGATCGGTTCAGTGGTATTAGGCGTGAAAAGGTAACAAACTTACTTTCGCATTTATAATTTTAAGTTAGGATTAGCGACCCACTCCTGCATTGCTCGGAGTTTAGGTCTTGATAAAACATCATTTCTTTATTATAAATATGTTAGTTTAATATTAATGTGTTAGGATACATAACCTTCCGGAATCTTAATAAGTTTATGTATTTTGTTAAATGAATTGGCCCCATTAGGTGGTAACGCTAATTTCGGCATCAGTGGCATGTGATCATCAGCAGAAGGAATAGATTTTCTACGTGATGAAGAAAACTGCATCAGACTTCGTTGCGTATAGGTAGTAGATAGACACGAAAAGCAACGTAAATTTATAATAGATTGAAGACTATCTTACCCACAGATATAGATACACCTAGATAACGAAGGAGCTACTTTACGTGCCAAAAATCGCACCAACTTGCGTACAAAAATCGTAAGCCGCCACTTTTGCGCTCAGTCCTTCGATGCTATTCTGCGGTGTTATTCTGCAAAAATATCACCGTGAAAACTTAGGTGAAGTGAGCGTGGATTGAGCTGTCAATGGTGTCAATTCCTAGCAAAAACAAACTCACTTCACCTAAGTTTTCACGGTGAGATTTTTACAGAATCGACCGGCTTTAACTTAGGTGAAGTGAGCTTAAACTGAGCTGTCATTCCACATGATGCTAGAGATTGACACTATTGACACTTGACAGTTTACTCCACGCTCACTTCACCTAAGTTTTCACGGTGAGGTTTTTACAGAATAGCACTGACTCCTGGCTTGGTGAACGTGAGTGCTGGCGCTAGGCTCCGGGGGTGGGGCAAGATGGGTGCCGTACGCGGCGGCGTCTTTGAATCCATTTGATTTTCCCATCACTAAATAGTGCTTGTGACGTCATATTAGGTAGTCAAAAACTGGCACGCTTGGTTTTTATACAGATCGTTATACTTGCGTTATCTATGTCTATCTACGAGTATATCTATGATCTTAACTGATAGTAAGCTTAAAACTTAAAACATTAATAGTAGGTCAAAGACAAGTATGGCGATAAAATTATGATATTATTTGAGAAGACGTAAAAATTCAAATACTCTTGTTCAATATTTAATTACTTTTGACATTAGAGCGGGCACAGCAGCTGGCCACTTATTAAATTAATATTTAAAAGTAATATAAACCTCATTGCATTTCTAACAAAAAAAAAACTGCATTAAACTAATTGACTGTGAGCAGTACAAACAGATCTATGCACGATTACAATGCACTCAAATGTTCCCTTTGTAATCAAATTAGATAATGCGAACAAAAAACTAAATCACTTGTCATAGTAACCGAATAACAGACATAGCTATTAGAATACGTATCATAAGGTCCTGCATCCACGACTCTACTCAAAAGTACATGTTACAAACTCAAAAAACCGTTTGATTCGATCCAGCCTGTGTCTCCCCAAGCGACGCCCTAAGCCGGGGTCCGTACCTACTTACCCCACACGGTGCTTGTAGTCGCTTAGTTTATAAGCTTTATGCCCTGGCTTACCACCGATACTAATCACCGATTCACCGATACTAACCAGACTGTTATGAAACTGGTGAGTATTTCAATGGCGATCCGTACACGACGCCACTTACTAACGCGTTATTAAATAATTTGTGATTAGTTGCGACGTGTATGGACCGTCATTGAATTAATAGTCTTAGGACATGCTGGCTTCTCATTGGTGATTTCAGTTTTATACAGTATTTGTATCTCACAAAGCGATGCGTGCTTTATTTGCGGTCACAGTTTACAAAAACGCTGTGAATGTGTGTGCTCTCGGTACCGTCCGAGACACGGGAAAGAAACGGGCGACGGAAGAGTGCATATGCTGACTTTATTTCACGCACACATTTACAGCATGTTTATCCATTTGGTTACCAAAAGTAAAGCGCGCGTCGCTTCGTGAGATAAAATACTATGCTTTCGAGTAGCGTCGTGGACGACAGGCCTTAAAGAACAAAACAATACAAGATCAAGACACGAATGATTCATCTAATATCACGCCAGACTAAAGAGTGTTTGTTTCACACAAAGAACTGCACGTAACATAAACAAAAAACCAGACAACACCTTCAGAGGCCCGAAAATACTTCACAAGTACATATAATACTGACGAATGAAAAGGTATACGATACACTACGGTAGAAATGTATACCTTTTTTAGAAAGAAAAATAAGAATAACAAAAACACGAGCAAACAACAAGATAATTAATTCTAATGTTAGGGGAAAAAAAACAAAATATTTCTATAATCACGAGCACGAAGCAGAAATAGTCGATGGCTGCACGTCATGACTGTGACAATGGTCGGCTTCCAGTCTAACCGAATGCAGCTGGCATTCGGTAAGACTGTTTCGCATCCAACGGGTTCCTGCGACCTTCACAAGGTCGTCGGACCACCTTGTGGGAGGCCTTCCAACGCTACGTCTTCCGGTACGCGGTCGCCACTCCAGAACCTTTCGGCCCCATCGGCTATCTGTTCTGCGAGCAATATGCCCTGCCCACTGCCACTTAAGTTTGGCAATTCTTCGGCCTATGTCGATTACCTTGGTTCTCCTGCGGATCTCCTCATTCCTGATTCGGTCACGCAGGGAAACTCCAAGCATAGCCCTGTCCATTGCCCTTTGGGTGACTTTTAGCCTTCTTACAATTATTACAGTTTAGTTTTATTATGACTAATTTTGTTCTCCATCAATGCAATTTTCTGGCCAATTGAGATAGTACGCTTCGCTAAAAACTCGCTGCGGCTTTATAGCCTTATTACGTTTGATCCAATCAACTCATTGTTTAACGCCTGATCAGCTTTTATGTTTTTGACTTAGTAGGTGTTTGAATTGCACTGCAGTGCGTATATGACACAGACATCAAAATATTCTATATTATCCGTACTAATCTAATATTATACCTAAATGAGAGAGTACCTCTGTCTGTATATCCTTTCGACGCTTAAACCACGGATTTGGATGAAATTTTGTACACAGAGAGACTATGACCTACGTTAGGACATAGGATACTTTTTATCCCGGTAGTACGTTCCTGAGGGATATTTTCTGATGGAGGTCAAAGCCACGGGCAAAAGGTAGTAGTGATCTCATAATATTTGGAGCTATCTATTTTTACGGTGAACGAAAACATCGTGAGAAAACCCGCATGTTCTAGAACCAAAAATTTGAAGACATGTGACATCTACCAACCCGCACTGGACCCAGCAGTGGGAAAGTTTTTTGCTGATTATGCCTATGTTTATGCTATCTATTTTTAGCTGACTATAACCTCATAATAAGACACAAAAAAAAAACATTCCGATTGATTTGTTGTTGCTACAAATATGTTAATTGATTCTAAGAATATCAGTTGATTTTGTGAGAATTTAGTCGGTTGTACGATGTCGTATCGTGAGTAAGTCCTTTATTGGTTTAATTGGCTGACGAGGGTAATGAATGAGAAAATCTACTATCAACTATTGCATTGAAAAATATTGTGTACTAGCTGACTTTAAATTCATTGGTTTTCTGAAGGTAAAGGAACCAAAGAATATGAATAACTTTTACTAAAGCGTCAACTCTGAAATGGTACTTTATATTACTAATAATAAAGCAGATTTTTTCATTTGATAGCCCAATTCTTGGGGAAGGTTATTTAACATCACGCTACGACTTTTAGGAGTCGAGCAAAAAGAAAAAAAAACAGAATGAACGGTTACCGAAAACGAAATACCGATTTGGCACGGTGGGTCCAGGGGCCAAAAATTTAAGTGGACGAATTCACGGGCAGAAGCTAGTGAATACTAAACCAGCATAGATGATCATACGCAGGTCCTAATTGAAAGTGATGAAATTCTAGAAACTGTTTCATTAGACGCCCACGAGAAAATATACGGTGCCTCTGTAGTCAGCTCGACCAGTAAATCTCCATCACAACAAACGACAGTAGCGATAAAATCTCAATTGAAAACTCCCATTGTATTCACATTATACCTAGACACGGGAAAAGAACAGGTAATTTTCATGATATATCTATTTAAAGCTTGACCTCGTACTGAGGAAATGAAAATTCACAAATTACACAACGTGAGTTGTCAAATTGACAAGGTCTTCTTTTGTTCCATAGAAGCCTCATCAAACAGTGGATAAAGATAATTTTCGTGTTGATAGAATATAGAAAATACACAAACTTACACACATACATAAACTCATGTCTTCTTCCCATGGGGACATGGGATAGGCAGAAACTACAAAACACCACCTGTTACGATCCTTTTTCTTCGTTCATAAATCTATCTGGTCGGTCGGTGGTCTGGTCGGTCTGGTCTGGTCTGGTCGGTCTGGTCGCTGGTTGGTCTATCTGGTCTGGTCGCACGCCAGTTGCCAGTACAGACTATGTGCCTGACCTTTATGAAGAACATCACCTATAGGGTTACTATATGTCTCACTGTGTCACTGTATGTAAGATCCTATGAGTGTGTGTGTATGTGTATAATTCAGACATGTATCCACAAAATACACTGAATAGAACATAAAATATTTTCTCAGCACATTCATGCCTGCATTAGCTGAGATGGCAAAAAATATAACCTTACATGAGAATCAAAAACACTTCCACAGTTATTATCCGAGCATTAGTAGCACGAATATTATGTACTATTAGGTATATAAAATGAAAATACAAAGATTTTAGACACGTTAAGGATAATAAAAAAACATCATTATGATACAGCTGATCAGTAGAATGAATTGTTTTACCTTGTAAATACATATTGATTAATTCATTCTTTAAAGAGAAAACATGATTATAATGAACACGTGCATTGGATTTTTTGTTCCTTTGATTCTAACGTTTTTATGAACGATGTAAAGGAAATGAGTCTGTTTGAGATAGCTTCGTAAGATAAACTAGTATTAAATATCAAACAAAGAAATTAAAATGACGTAGTAGATCTTTAGAGTAGATAAGAATTATGTAAAATTATATGCTTGTCTAAAAATCCTTACAACACAAGCAAAACCCAGAGAAAAAATTGGAAAACTCATGACAAAGAAAATTGCTGTTTTTTTCAAACAAAATTTACATTAAATTGTTATCAACAATCATAAACAGAAATTGTAAGATGTGGAAACAAAGCTACAAAGCGTAAAATTATACACGAATGGAAAACACTCCCAAAGTGAGTGCAGAAACCTTTTTCATTTAAAAATAATTACAAAAGAACCCAAAAATGTTGATAGTGATTAATTATTCAATGTGAAATAATCAAAAGTGGGTACGAATGTACTCAAGACCGCGAATGCACCGAAGCTCGACGCGATGGTATCAACAAAAGATCCTGCATGTTAAATTAATATGAGGCTACCTACCTGCCGAAATTTTCTCGCCTACGCTATAGGATTTTAGGCAGACGCCACTGTGTAAGCGAAGATGGAGCGAACAGACCTGGAGATGCAAATTGGCTTGGAAATATTTCATAGCTGTATGATATTTTTGGAAGCTACATATTAAAGGAACAAATAATAAAATAGAAGAAAGAGAGAGTGAAAGAGTGAGTGATGACGATTGTTAATTAGCACTTAAAATAATAACTTTGATGGCAAGTATGTATTTGATATAAGTGTGTCATAATTCCAATGAATGCCATATTTTGCATCAGAGCACATTTTGATGGCAACATAACTGCATATTAGGACCTTGGGGAGGAAAATAAAAGTAACAAGGAAAACTCAAAATACTTATGAATTTGTAGCTTTAAAAATGAAATTAATTTTATTTTCTAGTTCTTGGACTTTGGCTTTACGTTATAAATCAATTACCTACAGTTGACCACGTTTAGATTGATACTAAGAATAATATCTATAAATAATGTATTTGAATAAAATTGTCGCATAATTCAATTACGAATTGTATCTGTTTATTTAGCCACGCGTAAATCGAGCTGTAAAAGATAGTATTTTTATATGAAGATAAGAATATATTTCCCGAGGAACAAAATGTTTTAAGAGGTTCAAAAATCATGATAGAGGTTTTACTGTAAATCAAAATGAAACCAGAGATAAAAATATTGATTATAGTTATTTAACACTGCAACTGGTAATAATAAAGCTAATCTTTATGATACGATACGATTCTCGTAAATACAAGCAGGCAATATACTTTTATTTCCCTGACCATGAGATATCTAAGTAAACTTGACGCCCATTTCAATAAAACTATAATTATACAAGTCACATGTTGGGACCGTGAGACAATTTATTTTATAGTTACATCATCGCTTGTACTATACCCCACAACAATACTAAGAGGTGTGGGCTGAAGCAATTGTCCAGCCAACATTCAAGCTGGCACTTAATCGAACAAGGTTCCAACAAGCTTACGAATGTATAAGACTTAGGACTATGTGGCAACAAGGCTTGGCAATGTCATAGGATAGTTTTTGCGGTCGCCTACACATTGGCCCATCAGAAGAATTTGACTTAGCTGCCAAGGTCGCATGCATTGTCTTTTTTGCTTGAACGTGATGTATTTTACCTATCCTATTGACCCTGACTTGCGTAGGAAGATTATAACTAGAATTATGTAAAGTGGTTTGCGGTGACAGTCTGGTGGTTAGATGTAGCAGATAAACTAGATTGAATACAGAAATGGTGTCGATATCATGCTTCTGTTTTCCGAGAGATTCCTAGTTTTTTAAATCATTTTCTACATATCTTAATTCTCATGAAAGAGAGATCATTATGATCCCTACATATTGTACCGATAGTTGCTGCCATTTCTATTAGACTTTTTGTTTGTCAAGCCAAGATATTGTGGGAATATTTTGTCGCTTCTGTGCCTTATCATTTATTAGTTTACTTGAAACTACTGACCGACGAGTCTTCTATAAAAAAAAAATACAATAAACCTATAAAAAGTAGAGGCAAAAAAAAACTTTTTAGTATTTCATGTAACAAACACAATCCAGAATGTTAGACACGTTTTCATTCAGAATCATCTAACTCCGAGGTTTTAACACCCAGGGGCTCCACGACTAACTGATTGCCATTTTTATGTAAATATTTTACCTAGGCATTCTTGACAATCCAAGTAGCCTTTGCTACAGCAACTGGCTTATTCTTTGGTGAGAACTACATCGATATCTCATGTGTTCCTGTTCTCTGGTTTTTGCCAGAGTCTACATATACCTTTACGTACATCATCATCATCATAATCAGCCTATAATGTTCCCACTGCTGGGACACAGGCCTCCTCTCTTTACGTACATGTCTTCATAAAATTAAGTTCATGATGTGAATGTCTGCATGTGGCGCCGGCTGTCACATTATCGTAATACCGGTGTGATATGGATATTTTGCAGTTATAATAGGAAACTTAATATGTCTCTAAAAAGAAAAGTTTAAATGAAAATGCAGTACCCGGCGATAAATATTGCACATCGACCTTTGGAAAGAGACAATCGGCTAATTTCGGCTTCGTAGAGTGTTATCTCTGTCGCACGAAATGCAAACAGTCTGGTATCTATTAGGAGCTGTTAAAACAATTATGATTTGCTTCTTTTGATAATTATTTTTATTCTTTATATAAAATGGTTTTGTGTAAAAAGGTCGATGTGCAATATTTATCGCCGGGTACTGTATATAAGATTTGGCTGGATTTTGTTATATTACCATTGATTTGGTAAGCTTACATGTTGTTGACTGCATTTTTGGAGTATAACATATGTGTGAAAGGCCTTGTCCGAGGAAATACTACCTCCGCGTTGTGGTCCGGGGGTATAACACCATTGGGTTAGTAAATTAGACTGTGTTAAATAAATCAAAGTTCAGGCTTAGTGAAAACGGAGAAAGTGCAGTCGACAGAGTCAGTACAGAACCCGTAGTACATAAATTCAGCAGTCGTGCAGCATGTCATTGCAAACCTTGGTAAACTATAATCGATGTAAAAAGTGTTCCTACTTTCTAAGACTGATATCACCAATTAGTTTCATCGTTCATATGGTAGACGATTATTAGGAACCAAGATTAAAAAAATATCAATTAAGAAATAAAACGAAAATTAATGTGTTTTTTTTTTTTACTTTGACCGATCTGTTTGAAGTCTGGAGTAAAGTTGATGCAAGCTATTGCCAATCAATCCTGGAGGTATTCATCGGTAAGTCGACATCGAAGATTTAGGGTTCGCCATTCGATGACTCCTGTTCTAAGCTATGCTGAAATCAGCATAGCTTCTTTACTCACGTAAATTTAAAAGTCGTCAGAAAAATTATATAAATCTCGCATTTTCCATACTAACTGCGACACTCACATATCGCGTAAAGTTACCATATTGAACCAATAATCCATATAACACTTAATTTAATCAATTATCTCTGCCAACTGTATACTCGTTCAGTTAGTGACTTTATTATCTTGCTAGATATTTATTTTTATGTTCTATCGAGAGGTGAGGTGAATAAATATCGATTACTAATGACAACTTACCAGCTTATTAGTCGAGTGGTTTATCATTCGGAATAGGATACTTTATTTCTAATGCTGGTTCTACATTTCTGACGCCGAGCAGCATTTTTGTATTCAGGAAGGTCGAATGTCTTTGAAATTGCAGAGGTATTATAAATCATAAATTATTTTATTTCAGTAAGTAGGTGTCGTTTCGTTGTTACGTGTTCCTGAGTGGTGACTGCGAATCGGTAAACGTAAGGTGGGACGACCTCAGACTAGGTGGAGAGACGATCTTCGCAGGATGGCTGGTAGCAGCTGGATGAGAGTTGAATGGCGTGCAATAGGGGAGGCCTAAGTCCAGCAGTGGACTGCTATAGGTAGATGATGATGAAGTAGATTTGCACTTGAACACGCCAATCATATTTAAAAAAACTAGTTGAGGTCAGCGTTTCCTATCTGACTATTCTGAGAATAGTCTGATAGGAAACGCTGACCGATATTGTAACTTTACACAACATACATAAAACACATACGTTTGTTATGACATAACATTACCCCTGTAATCCCCAAAGATTCACCAGTTATCTGTACAGTACCCGGCGATAAATATTGCACATCGATTTTTGGAAAGAGACAATCGGCTAATTTCGGCTTCGTAGAGCGTTATCTCTGTCGCACGAAATACAAACAGTCCGGTATCTATTAGGAGCTGTTAAAACAATTATGATTTGCTTCTTATGATAATTTATTCTTTGTATAAAATACAAAAAAAGGTAAAGGTTGGTGTGCATTATTTATCGTCCGGTACTGTAAGTCCCATGTTAGTGCTCATATTCACGGGCGGCACGCGCACGCAGACGCGTCGCGTCGACGCAATCCTGAGAACCGCGAGATGATATTCCCAAAAAAAAGGTATTGGGGCGAAGACTATATGTTAAGTCAAAATTGGCTAGGCTGAATGTGCTAGCTGATGAGAGCTATTGTTGTTAATTTGCTAACCTCAATTATTAATCTATTCTTAATAAAACGATTATAAAGAAAAAATTTCCACTAAAGCCACGACCCTCAACCATTACGTACACGCAAGCAGAAGGTAACGTCATTAAATCATTAATAAGAAACTATTCAACAAACTGTCAATCCTCTAACACATGACAATTATTAAGCAATCGCCATATTTCTATACATTTCGTAGGTTTTTCCTTGGAACGTCGATTGCTGTTTAATTTACATGTTCTTCGGGTATATGTCACAAAAGTTCAAAGTCGGCGACAGTGGTTTTGGAAATTAACATTTTAATTGTAATTTACAATGTTGTGTTCAAAATTAACACCTACCGACGTCAGTTTGCAGAAGGTAACCTTTTTTTACCCGACTACGACGAAGCAAAAAGGAGAGTTATGATTTTGACCGGTATGTCATGTATGTATGTATGTATGTATGTTCAACTGTTCACTCATAACTTCAAAAGTACTTATAATTTGAATAAATGTGACAAAAAAATAAAATATTGAATTTTTTTTTTATTAATATACCTATATAAAATATTAAATATCTTATAATTTGAGAAATAAGGTATCGTTAGAATTACCTTGACCGTTCGCTGGTTATAGGCTATGTGACGTTACAATAAATTCAATATGGTGCCCTCTAGAGGACATAAAGTAAAGAATTTAATAATAAATATTTTGGGATGGTGCCTTGTGGGGTATCAAATGAAAGGGTTTAATTAGCACATTTAAAAATATAATATTTGTAAAATAAGCCCCAACATAATTAAATTAAAAAAAGTTTAAAAACTAAAACTCGTCTACTGAAAAAGATGAAACAAAAAGTACCTTCCCGTGGTCGCATGCCGCTGTACTAACATACCTAGATGGTAGAAGCTCGAGTGACGTACTTTGATCGCTCACGCCTTCAAAACAGTTGTTTGCTCCCTTGGTAAACAATCTACTATTTTGTACTGGACCATACCTGGGAACCTTCTGGCTACGGAGGATAATAAATAAATAAATTCTTTATTGCCATAAAACAGATTATAGCAAAAAGTAAGACCCTGGGTCCAGAGCTAGGTTAGAGTACCTGTATTTCAAGTTTTTAATGTTATAACACCACTTTAAATACCCCCACGACCCCTGTACCGTTGCATGCACCTATAAGCCCAATGTTTTGCGTGTGTTGTATTGCGCACTATCGCAAACAGCAAATTTTCACACCAAAAATAAAAGTCGTTTCCCAGCAATTATTTTTGTGCAATGGTACTTAGTTTGATGTACAGACGCCAGCACATCAAGCTACCCGAAACTGTAAAGTTGTCCCAATCAACTTTGAACCTTATGGTTTAGCGATAAAGTTGAAAATCTATTAAAGAAATTTGACAGAATGTAGTAGCTTGATGTGCTGGCGTCTGTACAGAAGGCGTAATTGACGGCTACGTGATGATTCTTTTTACAACCTGTATTAATAACCGACTGGTCAATACTTCATGTGACCAGGGGGCCTAAAAATACCACTTTGACAGAATCATAAAAGGATAACATTATGAATCATAATATGGCGAAGACAGTCCGGTTTTTTCTTTTTTTCGCTGTGCTACGTAGATATAATCAAAGAGATTGGGTATGGATGGGATTAATTGGTATTTTAGCACAGACAAATAAAATAAATGGAAAATATGATCATCAATGGGATTTGATACAATTAACTTAACAGGTAACTGTACATTATTATTCATAATGTTATCCTTTTATGATTCTGCCAAAGTGGCCTTTTTAGGCCCCCAGATGGCTGACTCGTTCTTTGAATAAAGAATTAGAATTGCCATTAAACGTGGCAATGCTGCCAGTCTTTTAGGCATTTTTCCGAATGACAGCGATGCGGCCGAGTACTTCACGCTTAAGTGACCAAAAAACAAAAGGATTTTTTGTATCTATTTGTATATTGTTTAGTTAGTCATTTAATAGCCGATGAGAATTTTTTAGGCTATGAGCTCTAGGATCATGTACTTAGTGAAATCATTGTTACAGTTTGCGCTTCGATGACTCTTACATCCTGTATATGTCACCCCATTTAGGATTAATAGTACATTATGATATAAGTGCGGTAAGTTGAAAATTACAGCCGAGGCGATATTGCTTGCCCGAGCCGTAGGCGAGGGCTAAAAGAAAGCAGAGGCTGTAATTTTCAAAGCGCACGTATGTCATACGACGTTTTATAACATATTTGCAAGGAAATAAATAAAACTCGGACTGAATTTGCATTTGCTTGTTTTCCATGTGATGAAATTTTGATACGCTTGTAAGTATCTATAGGTCGATTTCTCAGGCAAGAGGCTTAGAGTAGCCTTTTTCGCTGCCTCTGAGACTTCTGGCGGTGTGGAATTAATAAATTCATCATTACTTGACGACATTTTCAAATAAAAAAAAAGTACAGCGAAAAGAAAAAGCGCGCGGAATAAGTGATGCACGCGCGTTCGTGCTTTTTTTTCAGGCATAGTCACAGAACAGCCAGTATTATTAATAAAGTAAATAAATATTTTTATTTTTGTTACAGATATTAATGGTTGTAATTTATTGTAAAAATTAATTAAATTAAAGAATTAAATGTTTATTTATTATATTTTATCTCCTAAAGTTAATTTTATTCATAAAATGTTGACTACTTTTCTGAAATAAAAACTCTTTGCTAAGATTTAAAAAAGTACCGTTCGTTTTGACGGAGCATCTTGATAAACCGTGCGATTTACATTACATTACCGCACAAGTGCGTAATGAGATACATTACGATATTGAAATTGGTGAAATAAGAGACCCTTTACGAGCAAATATGTTATAAAATATATTTTACAACATCGTCGATCGAACTCAGTCAGTGTTTGAATTTTATCCATACAACTAAACGCGATCAGCACATCTAAACCGAATTCAAGAGCTGTCAGTGTCATCATTGTTGTAGAATTTTGACACTGATAGCTCTTGAACGCAGTTTAATTGTGCTGATAGCGTTCAGTTTTATTGGTGAAATACATCCTACAGCCGTCGACAGAATGCAATCTTTACACCTGTCACTTTCATGCAAGCGAATACGTGTTTTGCGAAATTGATCTTTATTAGCTACTAGAATCGCCGCACTGGCAGGTGTTAGGAACGCATTCCCTCGATGGCCGGACTGTAAGTATGTGCCAGTTTCCACGAGACGCGCTTTTTGTAATATCTATTACTTACCCACTAAAACTCCCTGTTATAAGATTCTAAATAATTCTGTTTTCCAGTAAGTTTTTTTTTTTATCAAAAGGAACATTTATTCTTAACTACCTTTATGATTCTGTCCATCTTCATTAACAATTACGCCGAGTGGATAATTTGCTTTGTTGCGGATCTGCTCATCCTGCGTAATGCACAGTAAGAAACGGATGTTTGTGATAGATACAACGGTACTTGTAAAGGATAGGCTCTCAGTAATTAATTTGGTACTTTTATAGCCAAAAAATACCTACTCGGATACGGTGACTGGCTATTGATGTGGTGTTATTCTAAAAGTTCGGCTATGAGACTATGTCAAAACTTTCATAGGCGTTCTCAACGGCCGTGTATCTACTGTAAGTACCTACACTGAGCGCGTAATTTAGTTTCCAAACATGTAAACAAATGTTTTTAAAAAAACCCACTATGATGTTAAATTACAATAATTTATAATATGCTGTTATATTTTGTTTAAGTGAAAATAACATCAATTGGAAAGAAGGATTTGAATATAAATTAGTTTCAAAAATAGGCTGAAATGTATCGAACACAAAGAGGCGTTTTTAACAAAATCTAGGTACGATTTTTGAATAAAACCTCATTCCTAGGCAAAAAGGTCACCCACAACAAAATACAAACTCCTAATCAGAATTGGCACAAACACTACAATATTAATAAACAATCTATTGTATGTTACCGCAAACTGCTCAGACGCATCTAGGAGCTACACAAAAGGTTGTAAATCTCTCGACCTTCCTCTCCATTCCGCGGTGCGCGGACGCACTTGCATCGTGCGTGTACAGTCGGACGGAATATATCGATGTTAGATTAATTTTTCTTGTAAATTTTATTTGTAGATTTTTTGGTAGAAATATAGCTTCTAACTTCAGGAGTGTCACAATCCTATCTGTTTATTATCTTGTTGTTCTCGGTTGAGGGCGTCATTTTCTTCGCCTTATAGATAAGTAAATATGCTCAGTACATTTTTTTCGTGGGGCTAGGAAGAACCAATAGAAAACAAAGTGCTTATTTTTGTTTTTATTTATCGACCAAAAATGCTGCGTCTCTATTTTGATAAGTAAAACCTTCCATGGTTCTGGTCACTTCATTACTGAGATTCTGCTTATTTATTTAATTGATTTCACTTGCTCCTCGTACGATCTACTAGAGCGAAATCGATCTGCCAAACTGACCTTTTCACTCCCGACCTCAGTTTTTACTTCTTTATTCTTTATGCCTGCAAACATGACTCCGCACATTCTTTACTGCCACATATCATTCATTATGACACTATAAATGGTAAAATTTCAAAGTAAGTATTACAAAAGTTGAATACCTGTCATCTAATGATATTACAGTAACCTATTACCGAATTGCTGGTATGGTAATATTTTATGAAAGAGATATATAGAAATTAAATTTCATCAGTGATAGCTTGATATTTATTATATCTGAGAAGACTCCTCACTAAGTGAATGGTGGATAAAATAAGCGATAGACATAATTTTAATACTAGAAATAAAGATAAAATACATCAACCATTTTTCAGATTAGCCAAGGTACATACATCATTTATGGGGTACTGTGTTAAATGTTACAATAAAATACCTTTTGATATATTGCAATTAAATGAAAGAAAATTTAAAACTCACATTAAACGTACACTTTGTAAACAAGGATACTATAAATTAGAAGATTATATCCAAGATAAGAACGCTTGGAAACATGCTGGTCCTGCACCATAGGACAATCTAGAGTCTAGACAAAATCAAACTGGTTGCTTATTTAATTATAAATTTATTCTTTTTTTTGTTTGACATTGATTTACATTCTGTAACTACTTTAACTCACACCCTGACTTTTGTCGTAAGACAGTAAAAGCATTATCTTTCTTTGGGATTTTCACATTTCCAAACTACTTACTATGAGATGCATTAAAAAAATGTACTCAATTTTCCTAATACACACATTTGTACTGCAAAATCTATCCTCGTTGTCCAACTTGTTAAGAATTTTGAGTAAACTCAATCAAAATCAAAAGTAATTTATTCAAATTACGCTGAGAATAAAATAAATAAATAAACATCATAATTACATAAGACAGTTTTTGTAAAATAATTTATTTCAAATAGACACATTAGAGGCACTTTTGAACGTCAAAAATTATAATATAAAATAGAATTGATTCTAGTCGTCCTTTCCAAAAGATAGTGTTCGTATGGAGAAGAATGGGCAAGAAATTCCACCGAAACTCTTTTAAAATGTTTTACAAGGTTTTTTATACATTAATTATATACCTATTTATATGTGAAGACGATGCACCTAGAATAAAATTAGTCTACAACAAAAGGTAAAAGAATGAAAAATAAAGCAAAGATAGGTTAATCAATTATGTGATAGATACATGGTGCTCACATATTTACAAATACTGTATTGTAGTCTCCCAAAACGCCCTTCCTTCACCACTTGTGCTGGGAAGAAGAAGTGGCGCAAGAAACTCCCCAGCAGCACAGATGTCTGGTCCGTTAGAAGAATTTGATTCTATGCTGTAGTAAGTAATTAACATTACGAATAACAAAACATTAAATTGAATTATTATTATTTGCCATATTATATATGTCAGCTAGCACGCACACGCCAATATACCAACAAAATAAAATCAAATTTTCCGACTTTGGGCTACAAGTGAACTATTTAAAATCAGACTAGCATTTGAAGCCAAAGTTATGAATAATTTTGCAAATGCTATTCTCAAAAATAAAATGTTGTTTAGCTGGTTTTAATTTCACACAAAAAAAGATCATCATAATCATATTAAATCAGACATTACGGAAGTGAGTCAACCACACAAAGAAATACATTTTTGAATGACCTTTCCGTCAAATTACCTTATTAAGTAATAGAGAAGTAATTTAGAGATGTTTTATGAACGAATATTTTATTTAAATGATTTGATTTATGCGGTTATTATTTTGTTCACAGGTGTTTTGGAACGGCTACACATAATCACTGTAGATGGACAACCGATTATAACCGCTATTCTTAGTAGACAGATTGACTAAAATGGGAGAATTACAAGAGAATTACCTAGTTCCCACTGCTGGGACACAGGCATCCTCTCTGTGAGAGGGCACTCCCTCCCAATACGTGAGCCCAGTGCGGGTTGGCGGATGTCATATGTCTTCGAATTTTTGGTTCTAGGACATGTCGGTTTCCTCACGATGTTTTCCTTCACCTGTTTAGTGCAGTGGTGATGAAATAATTTACATGAAGTATTCAGAAGGAAGAAGAAGTGAAGAAGAAGTCATGAAGTTTTCATGAAGTATTTAGTAGTTTTGTATTTGCCTGCCTGGGTTCGAATCTCTAACCTCCAACTCAAGAGTCACGGCCTCTCCTGTATAAAATAAATAAATTTTATTAGCAGACATGATCTCACTTTTTTTATTTACTTATCGCTGAAATACTTTGCGTAGTGAAAAATGTTAAATTTTTTTCCCAAAAAAAAACGGGACAGCTTTGTCCCCTCAGAGATTTTACTTGGAATTGTAGATATCTTTAAGAAAAACCCGTATTATTGTAAATTGACCCATGAAGTTCTTGAGCATGAGACTTGACAGCAAGTTAAAAATGAGTGGCGTTTGAGAATTCGGCCATAAATCCTTCAAGCACCCTTTGGATATCCATATACAGACTAGGAGAAGGCTGACTTTTCTAACCAAGGGCATCAAAAACGAGCATTTTTTATATAAAGTAAAATTGATCGATGACTTAATACAAAACATGTATCATCAACTTATAATTCTGAGGAGGTCGTCAGCCCGTAATTGTAACTCTACTTACACTCCAAAGAATCATAAGTCCAACATTATGTAGGCATGTATGTTAATTCGATAGCTCACATGCATGTATAAAATAAGCTTACATACATTATACATGCTGAAAGGATCATAGGAGAAACATTAAAACTAAAATTCTTAGACCAGAATATAAAATTGGCTACATTATGAATTAGGTATGATGTACCCATAAATCTACACTTATCTGAGCTAAATTCTTTTAATTTTTTAGTCAAATGTGAAGAGAGTATCATATTCTAACGTAGTATGTTTACATACAAGTTCTAACAAGAACAAGTTACAAGATTTTTTGGTTGGCTCTTTCATAGTTAGGCCAATCATTTATGGACGCTGTTTATCCTTTTGTGAAATTGTATTTATTGAAGTTCTTATGTGTCATATATTGCGCTTCAAATAATTCACAGAAATGATGCATTGTGACCATTTTATTTTACTTTCCTGATCTGTCCCGCTCCTGGCCAAAGGCGTCTCTCTAAATCTTCCATCTTCCGCGACCAATTTAAAAAAGTAAACAAATTATCCTCTCAAATCTTTTAAGAATTAAAATATGAATTCTAAATATTGGCAAATATATTTCACAATTGTTACCGTCATTAGGTATCTATTGTGACTCTACATCTTTAATAAAATTATTTGCTGTATTTGTAACGTCCACTGCCTGTTCACCGCTAAACCTTCGATTCAAATGAAATTGGTCATGTCCTTCTCAGTTTGTAGTTCTTGTTTTTTTTTTTTTTTTATTTGAAATGGGCTTGCTCTTGACTCTAGTCTAGGTCAGAGATGACAGAAACAAAGTCTACGATGGAGTGAGCTCACCCAGAAGAAGCCTGTTCACTCTTACTTTGAAGAGATTCGGGTTGTATGCACTCGGAAACACAAACGCAGGTAGAGAGTTCCACTCTTTTGCTGTGCGCATTATAAAGGACATTTGAAAACGCTTAGTGCGAATTGGTGGAATAGCAACTAGGTAGGGATGGTAACTTGTAGTGCGTCTGGATGTCCGAAGGTAGAAGGGGGCCGGTGGAATGAGGTCGTGGAGTTCTTGGGCACACTCACCGAAGTACAATCTGTAGAAGACCGACAAGCAGGCAACCTTGCGGCGATGAGCCAAGCTGTGAAGCTTGGCATCCACCAGTTTTACGTCGCCAATGAGCCTTTTAGCTCTGCGTTCCACCGAGTCAAGCGCGGCAAGTTGGTATTTCGCTGAGCCATCCCAAAGGTGGCTGCAATACTCCATGCAGGATCGGACTTGTGCTTTATAAAGGGTTAAAAGCTGTCCGGGTGTAAAGTATCGCTTTACCCTATTAAGGATTCCCAGCTTCTTGGCCGCAGTTTGGGCTTTGTACTCGATGGTGGCGCCGAAGTTGAGACTAGATGTCAACTCCATGCCCAGGAGCTCGAGCCGATCTGTTACAGGAACAGATGTTCCCCGAAAAGTAGGAGTCTGGTCGAAATGACTCCTTTTGGCGGTAAAAACACACGCCTGTGTTTTTGTGGCGTTAAAAGAAACCAAATTGTCATCACCCCACTGGGAGACAAGGCTTAAGGTCAAATCTGTCCGCTCCACCATGGCCTCTCTCAAGAAACGAACTTCGGCCCCGCTGGCCCTTGCGCTGGACAAGTATCTCTCTGAAACAGTACTGTCATCTGCGTACCCAACAATACCAGGCTGAAGTAGGTCATTGATGTGCAGCAGGAAAAGAGTTGCAGAGAGAACAGACCCCTGAGGAACTCCGGCATCAATAGCCATAAGGTCAGAGGAGCAGCCGTCAACGACTACTCTGATCGACCGCTCACTAAGGAAGTCTGATATCCAGCTACAAAAATCAGCTGGGATGCCAAAAGCAGGAAGCTTGCTGAGTAGACCCGCGTGCCAGACCCTGTCAAAGGCCTTCGAGATGTCAAGCGATACAGCAAGTGCTTCGCCGTGTTTCTCGATGGCTTCACCCCAACAGTGCGTGACATACACAAGAAGATCGCCAGTTGACCGTCCCCGGCGAAAGCCATATTGACGGTCACTGAGGAGATCATTATCTTCAAGGTAGGTCAGCAACTTACTGTTCAGTACCCTTTCCATAACTTTGCATAGAATGGAGGTAATGGCGATCGGACGGTAATGTGCAGGGTCTGCACGGTCGCCCTTTTTGGGCACTGGTTGTACATTTGCAAGCTTCCAGGATTTTGGCACCGTTCTTTTTTCAAGAGAGAGGCGAAACAAGCGTGTCAACACAGGAGACAGTTCAGGCGCACACTGCCTCAACACTCTCGCTGGAATACCGTCAGGCCCGCTTGCCTTGTTCACGTCTAGACTGCATAAAACTCTTCGGACCTCTTTATTGTGAACTGCGATCTCCGGCATCGAGGAGCCACAATGAGGTACAGTGGGTGGTTGCTTGGAGCCAGCGTCCAGACGTGAATTGCTTGCAAAGAGAGATGCAAATAAATTCGCTTGTATTAGGTAAACTGCTACTATTTACTTAATCATCTACTGGTTCCTTTAATTTAATTGCGGGCAAATTGCGACAGCTTGATAGGGTCGGTTTCATTCAAATTCTTGAAGTAGTTTGCAAGAGGAGAGTGTTATAATTGGTCCATATGATGAAGAATGGGATATTTAATTGGCATCTATTTCATAAGACCGAAGTTACGACCAGCAAGGCAAGATATTGGGACGTTACTCACTAAGATTCTTTATGATTAGCCGTAGGATGAGCAAATCAGATGAAAAGCAAGCAATAATGGAGAACAATATACATCTGGGGTGAATTGGCTAAAACGTAATAACAATAGAAAATGATGACTGACATAATTGGGATGTTGCCTGGGTAAAAATAAATCGATTCGATTTAGTCCCTCAGTAAGATTATTAAAAAATATTGAACACGTATTTTTTGTTTTATCAATTAGATAAAAAATTACAAAGATATATCACATCAAAGTTCAGGAGTGGGGGGCTTTGACGTAATAACGTGCTAAAATTTGTAGCACGGCGTGACGTCATACGAAATTTCCAAGCGCTGTATCTTCGTATTTTTTTGTTTGCCAGACAAAAGAAAAAATACGTATACAATATTTTTTAGTAATCTAACTGATGGACTAAATATATTTTCTTAGTCAACTACCCTATTCCTTCATTGTATACTACATAATTTCCTCTTACACATAATTATAAAATTAGTAATATAAATAGTACCAAACGCAGTTGATGGCGTCATCGACATACTACGGACATACGTCTAGTCACAACAATCTTTACCGCCATACTGCGCACATCACATAAAGTACTGTCACAAAGAAAACATATTTAGTAATTCTTTCCTCGTCTGTACCAACGCATCAGACGTCGACTTCACACGACGACGGCCTTGTGGATATGGAGCGATGTAATGGTCCGTAATTGTATGAATGTTGGTATGTCGCAATCAATCGTATTTGAGTACAGTGGGGTGGTATATTGTTTGTTTACGCTGTCAATGAGTGGGGTGGGGGTTTAGTGTCCATAGACATGTGACGTGAAAATGGAAGGACGGAAGTGGACATAAGACGTCATTGGGTTGATTGTGTTTTGATTTTTGTTGATACGTTGCCGAATTGTTATGATAAAGGAGAAATAGGTTGCGTCCCGAATAAAAAAATTATTTTTTATTTTACTTTATTGAGAATTTTTAGAACGAATATTTAAAAAAATATTAGCTTCTGCCCGTGACTTCCATCCACGTGGAAGTCAACTATAGGAACCATAAAACGTCCTATGGCACTCGGCAATTGAATAGCTTTGAAAGATTTTTTATCAGATCAGTACTCGAGAAATTACAAGCAAACAAAACACTTTACCTCTTCATAATATTACACATTAGTTTAACTACTAAAACAGGTATTATGATGTCCCCTTTCAGGAAAGGAGGATTGCTCAGGAGTAGCAAAAGAAAATTTATTCTTAAAATACTTTTTCTTTACATAACCAACAGGCACACACTCTCAAACGTCTGACATTGACCATTGTCTTTGTTTGCCCCATAAGTCACATAACCATGGTTATTACTTACTATAAAACTACTCATAAATAACTTGACGAGTGTACACCTACTTCCATCGCATAGTTTTTCCCTATAAATACTGCAAGCAAAGGATAGCGATTTATAGCATAATTATTGAATAGTACATATAATTGATTTGAACAGTAAATAATGTACTCACTGTTATAGATGTTAGAAAATACTTTATTTACTTTGTCGTACAAGTTATTTACTTTCACAAAGTACTGTTTTTTGTGTAAAGGCTTATATGTGTTGGTCGTTACATAGCTAAGGTAATGTGAGATAACTTGGACGGAGTTTTTCATTGTAGAGTTTTGAAACCGATGCGGTGTTAAAGGAAATTGTCTTATCCACCCGTAGAAGTTATTATCATTAGTGGAGCGTAATTTTTGTTGTTTTTAATGTTACTTTGTTAGTTTTAAATGATCCTTTTTTATTGCTGATTGGGCCCGCTCGTGACCTCGATCACGCCTGATGGAAGATGAATGAGGTCTATGATGGAATGATCGTGCCCAGAAGATGCCTAAGGCACTGGAACTCCCACGCATTGACGAAACACAGCAGGCTGCTTGACGCCGGACTCCGGTGGGAGGATGGTTGCAAACCAGGCGGGCGTTAGCCCTACCACCGCAAGGAAAGAATTGCGTAATACGATAACCCTTGGTAAGCCAAGCGGTATTGTATTACCCAATAACTTGAGGTCAGATAGGCAGTCGCTCCATGTAAAATACTGGTATTCAGCTGCATCCGGTTAGACTGGAAGCCGACCTCAACATAGTTGGGAAAAGGCTAGGCAGATGATGAGGTTGCGCGTCGATCTCCCTGCCAGCCTGTAGAACTGACAATGTGTATTTATAAAAACATTCCATAAATAATTGACACATTTTGACAGGTGCTCTTTGGGAAATCAGAATGAAGAAGAATGTATGAAAACCTTTTTGTAAAATGGTCGAAATTTCGGTCAGTTTTTATTAAATAGGTCCCAACGTGACGGTTACGGTTACGGTTACCAACACGTAAGGTGTTGGCACCCGTAAGGAAGATGTCGCTCATTCTCTTCACAAAACTTTCAGTTGCTTAATAGGTTCGATAGTCATCGGTTCGGTAATCATTGATCCTTTTCATTTGACTCCAATTTCAATTTGAATCTGTGGTCACAATATCGCCATAATCTCAATTCAATCCAATTTAACCGAAGCCGAATTTAAATAGGAGTCGATAAAGGTGCGGTATAAATGATCTAAAACTGTTTCTCAATATCAAAGGATTATTTTATTGATATTCAATGAATAGGAATTAAAATTCAGGTAAGGAGGTATAAGCATTTAGGTAGATCTACGAAAATATAGATGGGTCTTATAAAATATGATAAGGCAAGGAAAGAATGAACATTGAGATGCCTACTGACAGAGATGGGTGGAAGAAATAACCCTTAATCAATTGGGATAAAGGTAGGAATGAGGCAGCAAAATGAAAAAGTTTCGCTGTCTACACTACATATAGAATTTCGTAGTATAAGTTCTATATATAAGAAGATGTAAAACTATTAGGTAGTCTCAAGAATGACGATAGAAACTAAGAATGTGAAGATCTGCGCAACTTAGTAAATCTCGAAGTATTTATAGCCAAGTAAATAGAGGAATGTACCTACAATATTGTCAATAATATTTACTTGTGAAAAACATTACCTACACGCAACATAACGTCAGTTTTGTTGAATAATACGACACGAGACGCGAAGCCGTCAAACGGCATTGACACTTCAAAATAAATCAGAAAATCGGACAAAATTATAATAGTATATTACAATAATGTACATAATAATACCAGACGATTTAACAAAATAACCCGTCAGTAATAACTATTACGCTTAATGAAGATTAGAGAGAAACCCTTGACATTTTAGAAAAGAAGCATCTCGACCTCGGATCGTACTTAAACATTATTTACCTTCTAAGAGAACATCACACTGCAGGCAATTAATTATAATGCGGGGAAGTCTAGTATGTACAATATGTGCCACGATTTCCTCTAAATAGCGTAGTACATTATATAGTTGGATTATACAGAGTGGTCGGCCTTGAGGTTACCTGACATACCATGCCCTTTCTTCCACCTTGCTGCCTATGTCTTCTGAACGGTGATTGCATACATGATACGTTATTAATATGCTGCGATACCCCGACTCCCCAAGGTTACGTCTATGAGTCCTGGTACATTTTTGCGAATAAAAAATGGATCGGTCACCTCTACTACTTCGTTAATAAAAGTTATTTTCGCTTGTCTTGGTTGTAAGGTTGCATTGCCAGTGAGTACGTGATTAGAGTTAGTCGCAAGCGCCACCTGTCGCCCAAAAACGGCAAGTGCAGTTTTGGTTTGTTGATCGTATCGAAGTGATCTAGTGTTTCCGTTTTGCATTCGCATTAGTTTTAATATCCTGATAAATGTTTAATTCATGGGACAGCAATTTATACGGTTTAATTGTAAAATAGATACGTTTGCGCCGTGTTAGAGTGTCTCTGATATTGTTCACTTGTTTATCTAATTCGAGCGTTTTGGTTCATTGCATAGAAATTCTATATATGGCCATGATTTGGGTATTGGCAATTTTAGATGCCAAAAACTTGTAGGATTTGCGATTTACTGTTGGTGAACATGCCAAACATTAAATCCATTCATTAAAATTAAACGGATGTTGAACACGGAACTCAGAGCTAACCGATTAATTAACGATTTAGTCTGACTTTTTAAATAGTTTTACCCATAGATAGAAACAATGGGTTTTCCAAAATATTGGGTTAGAAGCTAAACTATCGGCTTTTCACCATAAGATAGTTTATAACCGTTAGACGCGTTAGGTGAGGGATAACCGTCACGGTAAATACCAATCACGAAAGACCACCAAGTAAATTGTCATAAATAAAGTTTTGTTTGCCACATTCAAGTGGGTACTTAAGAACAAGTCAATCACACGCAGTCTAGCTAATTATGACTCCCTTGGAATTGTTAGACCAGCACATTAATGCCTAGGCACAATAGACCTCTGTTGTAGACAAAGGAAGACCTTGCAATACGTTAATAATGCGTCTAAAATTAGGCGGTCTACGCTGAATGGAATACGTAAGTTTTTCTTTGTGAGAATTTCTCATACTGTACTTGGTGCGGTTTTGCTTGAAAATTATGTAACATTTCGATCAGATGTTGGGATTTAGAATGAGTTATTTCCTCTTTTTGTTTAGTTTTGTCGTTTTCTTGTAAAAGTCAATAGTGTGGTCTTCCATCTTATTTGCTTATCGATCCATAAAAGAACATCACATGCACCCCCCTTTCCCCGTTCCGTTCCGGTCCTGTTCACTCGTCTGTCCCTATTGTATATGAGACATATTTATAGGATTCGTTACGGAAAGTTAGATTCCTGAAAGTCTAATTAGTTATCGGTATAACCGATATATAATCAATTCAAAAGACTCTTTAAAAATTCGTCTTCTCTCTCCCAAACGATGGATTGTGAGAATGATATTGGAAAAATATCGGAAGTTTGTCACTTACGGGATCAGAAGTTTGTCACTTACAGGATCGTAACGTAAGTGACAATAAATCTGAAAATGTAAAATGTAGGAATCCGCTGGATGCCAGAAGCACAGAACCGGGCGAAGTAGCGATGATTAAGACGGAGATGTCTAGCAATGGACGTCTTTCGGCTAAAATACATCATTTCAGCAGCAGATATAGGATTTTCTAAAAATGATAAAGATGGGAAATTGACTATGAGAGAAACACAAATACCAAAACTTTTTTTCTGCAGGTAACCATAACATAGTAATCGGACTTCAAAAGAATTTTATATCAATAAATACACGGTTCAGCATACGTTATGCATGTCGACGCACTGAATCTAATTAATTGCCCCAAGGCCGCGGCTTTGTCTCCAACTGTATTTGTAACCATCGGACTATGGTGGTGAGCAGTTCAAAGGAGGAAGCGGAAGAGGGAAAGGACCAAAAAAGGAAAAGGAAGAAAGAGAAGTACTATGAGTGATGATGAGGATAATGTTGTAAGAAGTTTGTATATATCCGTATGTCACGCCTTTTCCTTGCTATATTTGGGGTAAATATCATCTGACTTTCGCAATTCTGAGAGATATTGCAGATGTGGTTGAAATCTAAATACGCATGACTGGGCTTTATTGGCGCAGCCGTGAGGCACAGTTTCCTGCTAATTTCTTACATTGGACTTTGCACTTTTTATTTTTATCTTTATTTTTATCTGATGTACGACTATTATCTAACTATCTAGTGGATTGTGTGTCTTTTAATATGTGCTAAATAAATGTATTCTCTTTCTTTCTTTTCTTTCAGAGATATAACCATGATAAATTTTGGTTTAATCTATATCTACGAGTATTTATAGTAATAATAAAGCTGAAGAGTTTTTTGAAGTGAAAACTTCTTTAGCGGCGTTGTACACTTTTTTGTAATGGGTAAAAAATGTTAAACTCGCGTCAGGACACGTGACCTGATCGAAAATTCGTAAGACGGATGACCGTAGCCGGTACCGCGCGTGTTTTGTTTATAAGACGATTCACAAAATACACACGTAATTGTTCAAGTTTTCACTTCTGTCGGCACTCCCGGAGTGCCACTGTTTTTTTCTTTTGTTTGATCGCGCTAATCTCTGGAACTGCCCGTCGGATTTGAAAAATACTTTTTGCATAGCATAGCCCCATTAGGTTATTTAACATCACGCTACAAAAGGAGCAAATAGAAAAAAGTCTGAAGAACACTAAGCGAAAAAGAACGAATAGCGCTGTCGCTGTTATTTTAGTATAAGTATTGTGGTGTCTAACGACTTCAATGCGAACAAAGTCACGGGCAGAAACTTAGTTCCCATAATGGCTACACAGTTAAAGCTTTAAAGTCTGAAAGAGAAAAGGACATTATTAAAGTGACACAGAATAACACGAATGAAGTAATACGCGGAACGAGGTTACACAATTTCGGCATGTCATGTGTCTTTATAGTCCCACCTTTTGCAATGAATCTACGGTCTTAGTCAGTCGTAATTCAGCCTGTTTTGGCAGAAACATGATTTGTAGTGCCTTAGCAGATCATCATAATGAACCAAGGTAGATAGATACTTAGAGAAATTAAATATTATTATATCGCAGTAAGACGGTTGAAGACGTGATATAGTTATATCCCTAGGGATATATACCGTATTAACTATACTAATATTATAAAGAGGAAAAGTTTGTAAGTTTGTATGTAAGGGGTAATCTCTGGAAGTCGGATTTGAAAAATCTTTTTGTATTTGATAACCCAATTGTTGAGGAAGGCTATATATAGGCTTTTTAACATCACACCCTTACGAGCCGAGCAAAAAGAAAAAAAAACGAAGTAATAGCGCGGGCAGGCGATGCGATGCGACAGGGTGGGTCGGAGGAACAAGAAATTTCACGCGGACGAAGTTAGTAGTTATACCTATAAAAGCCGATCATATCTGTCTTACTAGGAATGCAACTATTATGCGCGCACGATCTAGTAAAGTTATCGCTCGTGTATTTGGTGGATGCAGTTGCCTCTGTAGACGCCTGTCGCTCTTCTATTAAACACTTGATGATGATGATTAGGGGACTCCCCTTTCCGCACTTAGACTCCCATTCGGTCCGTTGTGCGTGGGCTATTAAGCACTTACTGCGACACATACATAATTACATATGGCACCTTTTCATATGCGTAGTGATCATAGTAACGTAACTTCTTACCGTTTGCATTTAGCTTCCGACAGTCAAGTTTTTGCTGCAAAAAAAAAATTGTTCCCGTTATAATTACAAGTTATGAACAGCATTTATTAATGTTTAATTTATTCATTCTACATTTTAAGAATACCAGATAGGCAATGAGAACAGTGTACACTGGTTTATTTCAATAGAATGCCAAGCTGAGAATTCCTGCTTGAGATAGTTACTTGAAGGAGTTATAGTATAGGTAAGTATTGTGTTTATCTTGACAATATTATTATGTAATGTTGGTGTTATGTTTCTTGAGCAGCCTTTGGTACAAATGGAGTAAACCCACGCTTTACTTGAAGTTGTATCAAAAGACGACAAATGGGAATATTCTAGAGATTGAGCAATAATTCTAGCGTTGCCTTCTCTGCTAAGGTCATGTATTACATTCTATTCTAGTTTTTGTCCGCGACTTCGTCCGCTTGAAATTTCTTGTTAGAACATAAAATTTATCCTATGTTATTTATTTATTTAATACTTCAAGCACATAAATATACAAAGGCGGACTTAATGCCATAGGCATTTTCTACCAGTCAACCTTTGGGTGATGCAGAGACAAACAGTGGTAGGTGCAATCAGACCATTGTGGAATAAATATTTTAAATATAAAGATAGGCATAAACCTATTAAAACTGAATATAATATATACCTAATTAGATATAAATATACAGTAAAAGCTCTTTATTCGCGGGGCATATGTTCCAAAAATATGCCGCGAATACAGAAACCGTGAATACGGAATGGTAATTTATATGGGATTATATGGGATACGTTCCTAGGTGACAAAATAAAAAAAAAATGTATAAAAAAATAAATTTAATTAAGTTTTTGAACATTTTGATTAAATTATCTTAAGGCTTGCAATGGTTTGAAGAATTTCGTAATTTTCTCTTGCTTGGCAGTTTTTAAAAGCTCCTTCAATTCAGACTGATACGCAGCAGTCGCATTAGCAATTTGCCTCTTAAAAATAAGACTTCGTTCCATAGACGGTTCATAAAGAAATCGCAGAGCTCATTTGCTGTTTTATAATAAGATCTATTTTACTGTTTTTATTAGTCCATTTGACGGCATTTACAAAGAATATTGGGTAGTGTCGGTAGCGGGGTGCGGCTTCCTTTGACAAGAGGCGGCAGTGCTAAAGCGGCTTGCAAAGGCGGCGCGATCAATTAGATCCGCGAATAAAGAAATTTTTAGCCGCGAATATAGGAATTGGGTCGCATTTTTTTCATCCGCGAATAGTGAAAACGCGAATGAAGGAAGCGCGAATAAGGAGCTTTTACTGTATTACAAATAAATATACATAAATACATAAATAAACTCAATCAAAAACACACTCAATCTAATGTTAGTCGGCAATACTGTAGCTTCCCACTGGTGAAAGAGTTTTCGGATTCGAATCAATAGATTCGAAGACCGAAGATCAGTAGTTCCGTATATAGGGGACATACAAACTTACAATTTTTATCTTTTTTATTCGCTTTTATATCTTACTAGCAGCGTCCTGCGGTTTTACCCGTATAAGTGTCGATTGGGAAAATCGGGATAAAAGTATCATATGTGTTATTCTGATGTATAAGCTATATTACTGTAAAGTTTCATCAAAACCCGTTCAGTAATTTTTGCGTGTAAGAGTAACAAACATCCTCCTCACAAACTTTCGCGTTTATAATATTAGTAGGAAGTAAAGATTTCATTTGGAACAATGATCGTAGTTCCGTACTTCTTTCGACTATTCATGGCAATACATCTTTGCAATCCTAGTTTATCACACTAATATTTTAAAGGCGAAAGTTTGTGAGTGTGTGTTTATATGTTTGTTACTTCTTCACGCTCAAACGGCTGGACTAATTTTGATAAATTTTTGTATGGAGATAGCTGAGACCCTGGATTAACATATAGGCTACTTTTTATTCCGATATTCCCACGGTATCGACATTTATGCGGGCGAAACCGCGGAGCGCAGCTAGTTAGTAAATATAGAGAAGAGAGAGAGAGAGAGAGAGAGAGAGAGAGTAGAGAGAGAGAGAGAGGGGGGGGGGTGTAGAGTATTCTATTCTATTCTATTCTATTTACGTGATTCTGCGATCATGATGATATTTTTGCGAATAGAACAACAAGTAAATGAGAGTTTTTTAGTATTGTAACCAAATCTCTATTGGCTACTTTGAAAATCCTGTTAGTGTTCGTTCAGGCAGTTAAGCTAAGTTAGAGTAACTTAGCTCGCGTCATCATCATCATCATTTCCGCCGAAAGACGTCCACTGCTGGACATAGGCCTCCCCCAAGCACCTCCACTTCGACCGGCTCTGTGCTTCTCGCATCCAACGGGTTCCTGCGGCCTTCACAAGGTCATCGGACCACCTTGTGGGAGGCCTTCCAACGCCACGTCTTCCGGTACGCGGTCGCCTCTCCAGAACCTTTCGGCCCCATCAGCCATCTGTTCTGCGAGCAGTGTGCCCTGCCCACTGCCACTTAAGTTTGGCAATTCTTCGGGCTATGTCGGTTACCTTGGTTAAACTCCAAGCATAGCCCTCTCATGCCCTTTATTTATTAGCTCGCGAAGCTGAGGTAGGTTTTCATACTTCTGTTCATAGTTTGCGGTCTGTACATAAGTATGAAAAACTACATTAGCTATGCGAGCTAATTTAAGCTAGACTAACTTAGCTCAGCTCTTGGTCTGAATTGTTTCTCCATTTGTGTCTTTTTTACATTATTTTCACATAATATATAGAAGCAACAAGAATAACCCTGGATTTTGTAATATCTTGATTTCTTCTTCTTCCTTTTTCTTCTTTTCTTTCTTTCTTTCTTTCTTTTGATTTTTTACTTTTTCTTTCTAAAAGAGTGTCCATGGAGTTTCTTGCCTGTCCTTCTCCATAGAGATCTACGTTTTGGAATGGGCAACTAGCTTCAACTTTCTAACTGACAGACTATTTAACTTTGACAATTCAAAAGTGCCTGTAGGTACAAGGTTTAATTGAAATAAATGGTTTGAGTTTGCAACTGCCTTTAGTCACCAATAATCTCATCTGCTTTAGACTTGCACCAATTCACAATGTTTACATTAATGGCTTTTAATACCATTTGCATACCGAGTTTGCGCTTCGATATACATTGTTTGTACTATAATATGTTAGGCTTGTTTGACATAAAGGGCCAAGTAAAGCTCAAACTTTGACTTAATTTAAAGATTGGACTTAAATAATAAAGCACCTCATCCCAACCCGTCACTGCAGTGTTTCTTCAAAATTGATTGGCTTAAAGACTCCGAAAAAGACAAAGTGTCCAAGGTGTAAAAATGTTGGTTGCAATGAAATTAGAACTTTGTCTTGTATGAAATTGAGTTTGTTGTTCCAAAAATTCATATTTATCTCAGATTCTGAATTAAAATTTTATAGTTCTTTAACTACAATGTGTTCAGGAAAGCAGTCTTGCCTTTGCCATAAAGCCAATGCAAAAACATTAAAATATTTAGATAAGACTTCCATAACTGGAAAGTCAGAATTTGGCAATATTTTGGCAAACAAAATGATTAAAAGGTTGATGAAGTTCCAGTAATATATTGCATGTAAATCAGAGAAAGGTTGGTAGCCTTTGAGGTAGACAACCTTTCTTTTCTTTGCAGTCAGTGTTAAAGCGGCCAGTGAAAAAACTTTATGGCAAAGGCAAGACTGCTTTCTCGAGCACATTGAAGTTAAAGAACTATAATATTTGAATTCAGAATCTGAGATAAATATGATTTTTTGGAACAACATACTTAATATCAGTCACACATGACAAAGTTCTAATTCTATTGCAACCAATATTTTAGGACCTTTTTTATAAATGGTTACTCAAAAATGATGTTATAAATAAAAACGCAAGAATACAAAAGTATCTATGTAAGGGCCTGTGCACACCAGAGGGGCAATTCTACTAATTTTAACAACGTTCACAGTCTGATCTCAGTCTCAATCTGTCAAAAAATACTTCAAATTTCCCTACATTTTGACAAGTATTTGACATTTCTTTGTCGCTGAGATGAGACTGCGACTAGATTTTGAACGTTTTAAATTACGAGAATTGGCCTTCTGGTTTTTAAAACGCGCCGTCGCCGTCGACACGCGATTTTAGCGATACAGACGCGATACGCACGCGAGTCAGACGCAGCCTGTAGACCTTCTGTAGGATAAAAGCGCGCCGTCGACGCACGTTTCTAAAACGCGCGTCAACGGCGCGTTTAAAAAACGTGGTGTGCACAGGCCCTTAGTGGCGATGGAATGAAATTATCAGAGGGGCAATTCTACTAATTTTAACAAAGTTCACAGTCTGATCTCAGTCTCAATCTGTCAAAAAATACTTCAAATTTCCCTACATTTTGACAAGTTTTTGACATTTCTTTGTCGCTGAGATGAGACTGCGACTAGATTTTGAACCTTTTAAATTACAAGAATTGGCCTTCTGATATTATAAAGAAAGAAAGCAAGAAAATACATTTATTTAGCACATACTAAGAGACACACAATACACCAAATAGTTAGATAATAGTCGTACATCAGATAAAAACTAAGACAAAAATAAAAAGTGCAAAGTCCGATGTAAGAAATTAGCAGGAAATTGTGCCTCACGGCTGCGCCAAAAAGGCCCAGTTCAGCAAAAATGCTAGACAACCGGCAATATGAATTCAAGTAAGTATAGGTGGTGGTGTATAGTTTTTGGACTAGAGTTTTTTTGCTTTCAGTGATGCGTCCCGCCGCCTTGTGCAAAGTGGAGACGACGATACGTCTATATATTTTTAAATAGCCTACACTGTCTCACTGCTGAGCAAACGCTTCCCCCAAATCCTTCCAGGCATCCTTTTCTAGAGCCATCTCGATCCAACCCGTCCGGATGGATGGAGCCGCCGAGGCCGGCCCAGGAGGAGGTGGCGAGACGACCTATACCAGATTTAAACTTCGTACATCTAATGACATTCCTAGTCTGAACACAAAAGTTCAATCAAATGCATAAATATCCAATAGTTTAGTCACTAAAGCCAGTTGGATCTGCAAAACTCACAGTCAAGCTAATCACTACACTAAATATTTCCAGTT
Organism: Luperina nickerlii; assembly: GCA_963855955.1. NCBI lineage: Eukaryota > Metazoa > Arthropoda > Insecta > Lepidoptera > Noctuidae > Luperina > Luperina nickerlii. The sequence goes on from OY979663.1 coordinate 5,581,418, forward strand.
TTTTTTTTTATTCTGTATTAAGGCTCGTACACACAGGCGCGACGCGACACGCGACACAAAGGCACCGCAAGTCGCGCAACGAGCGGTGCCTTTGTGTCGCGCGCGATTTGCGTCGCGCGTCGCGCTTGTTTGCAGGAGCCTTTAAGAGGGGACGGGGCCTGTGAGGAATTGGAAAAATAGGTATTTGAAGAAACTATTGCCGTCGCCTTACCTCAAGTCTGCCCCCGTAGTGTGTGATAGGGACAGTTGCAGCTCAGACCGAAATTATCACAAAATGTTTGCCGAGATAGACGTTTCAAGTTCCTCTTTTTTCTCCTCGAAAACTGAGCCGATTTTATTACTTTTTCAATAAAGGAAGAGTATGTTCAGGTTTCTATCATTTTATTTTAAGTTAAAAACTTTTCTAATTTGTCTGGTAGTTCTCTAATCACGGCGGTAAAAATGGGGCATTTTTTGTAATTTTTGGAGGGTGAGATTTTCTTTACTAATTAGTTGCTGAAAAAAAGAAAATGACAGGGACGTGTTCAGCAGACCTTGATTTTATGAAAAAAAAAAAAATTGCTCTATAGGCATTATTCAGGAAGAAAAAAGGCAAATACCTTTGTTTGGAGAATCGCATGCCCTGTTCACTCTTAAGGCGAAAGCGCCAGGGGAGCCCGCGAAATTCAATTTTTTTTTAGGTTTTTTGCAATTTGCTGGTCAGTATAAGTTGTACGTTGATTAATATATGATTCGCGGCCGTAACAAATATGTATTTACAGAATTATAATAATTAAAGTCATCAACACAACTCTCTAAGACCACGTAAGTCCAAAGAATAACTGTTTCATGAAATCATCATTCTTTGGACTTACGTGGTCTTAGAGAGTTGTGTTGATGACTTTAATGATTATAATTCTGTAAATACATATCTGTTACGGCCGCGAATCATATATTAATCGACGTTCAACTTAATACTGACCAGCAAATTGCAAAAAACGTAAGAAAATTTGAATATCGCGGGCTACCTTAGCGCTTCCCCCTTAATTAAGATTTATTTGATAGTTTCCAAATACTGCTATGCACTAGTATTGTCAGTATTTTCATGAATTGTCGTATTGTTGTCTCCACATTGTGTATCCATACTAATATTATAAATTCGAAAGTAATTCTGTCTGTCTATCTGTATGTTACCTTTTCAAGCCTAAGCCACTAAACGGATTTCGATAAAATTTGGCAGAGAGATAGATTGCATCCCGGGGAAGGACATAGGATAGTTTTTATCGACATACCTTGCGGGCGAAGCCGCGGGCGGAAGCTAGTCTTAAATATCTTCAAATGATCATTGAGCAATGAAGCCTATGTTTATTTATGTATCGTTGTTTATTATATTGTTATTAAACTTTTTGTTTCAATTGTTAAAATGGCTGTTGTTTTTGTCCATTTGGTTGGTTAATAGACATTGAAAATAAATTGTTCTCGCAGTGTTTTTGCTGTGAACGTTCTTATCTAGAAAATTATAGAGGTAGGTATTTTTGTTGGAACCTAGACACAGATAATTACTTAGCAACTTTAATTAGGATTCTAGACTTTTGATTTAATTAATAAACAATTAATTTAAACGATTTTATAGATTTTAAGGTGTTCAGGCACGCGAGAATCTTTAACTAATTGGTTCAATTATGTGATTACTAGCTGACCTGACTTCGTAACGCCTCAGAATCAACAAATACAAAATGTATAAGAAAATGAATTTTCTTAATATTTTTTTGTGTATTTTTCCCATGTTTTAGTAATTATTCTGCTGTTCGGGGCGGCGACAAATCCAACAAATCAAAGATCATAAAAATTGGCCCAGCCATTCTTGAGTTATAAATTGTGTAACTAACTCTACTTTGTTTTATTTATATACATAAGTTCATAGATGATAGACAAGTTTTAAGTTACCATTTACGTATTTACAAATAAGATAAATATGATAAGTATGTGATATTTAATAAATTAATGTTACCTCCAATCGCCTGAAACACAGGATTACCTAGTTCAGGCACAAATCATGGGTGCACTTGACATAGATTTAAGAAAAACTGTATTTAACGTTAGTCCTTATATTTTTGAATAAATTTTATTATTAGGTATTATTTGAGTGAGGTGTTAGTTGCTCTAACTATGAAAAAAAAAATGTTTTTAGGGTTCCGTACCTCAAAAGGGAAAAACGGAACCCTTATAGGATCACTTTGTTGTCCGTCTGTCCGTCCGTCCGTCTGTCAAGACCCTTTTTCTCAGGAACGCGTGGAGGTATGAAGCTGAAATTTATATCAATTACTCAGGTCTACTGTCCCTTGAAGCTGTGAAAAAATCAAACTTCTAAGCCAACGCAATCAAAAGATACAGCCGTTTATGCCGCAAATTTTCGACACTTGCAAGGGAATCAAAACCTACAGGGTGCTTCCCGTGAACTCAGAATCTTGAAATTTGGTACGAAGCAACGTCTTATAGCATAGATAAAGGAAAAATTACGAAAACCATAAATTTTTAGTTACATCACATAATATATTTTTTTTTAATAATTTTAAACTTACTACCCATTTCCTCATAAACGCGTAGAGGTATTAAATTGAAATTCATACCAAATACTTAGGTCTATAATACCTTTAAGCTGTAACAAAATCAAACTTCTATGTCAACGCAATCAAAAGAAACAGCAATTTAAGCTGCATATTTTGAAACTCGCAAGTACTCGCAAGGGAATCAAAACCTAAAGGGTACTTCCAGTCGACCTAGAATCTTGAAATTTGGCATGAAGCAACGTTTTATAGCACACATAAAGGAAAAATTCCGAAAACCTTAAATTTTTAGTTACATTACAAAATATATATTTATTTTTTAATAAATATAAACTTATTACTTTTTTCCTCATGAACGCGTAGAGCTATCAAGTTGAAATTCATATCAAATACTTAGATCTAATTGCCTTTAACCCGTGAAAAAAAAAAAATTCTAAGTCAACGCAAAAACGCAAAACGCAAAAGTACAACCATTGATACCGCATATTTTGAAACTCGCAACTACACGCAAGGGAATTAAAACCTAAAGACCACTTCCCGTTGACATAGAATCTCGAAATTTGGTAAGAAGCAATAGCTTACAGCACAGGTAACAGAAAAATTCAGAAAAGCTTAAAATTTTAAGTAGTTATACCACCAAAAAAATTGTGATTGTAAACATAATGAATTTCATTTTGCAATAAAAATACCATAGTTATGACTCGATTGTCGTAATGAACGAACTTTGTAAGCCTTGCAGGTTTGTACGGAACCCTCGGTGCGCGAGTCCGACTCGCACTTGGCCGGTTTTTTTTTCATGAGCCGCTAGCTCAAAATTACCTTATTTCAACGTGAACCAAAGGTTCTTGTTACTTGTCCATTTACATGTATTTATATTACCTATAAAGTACATCGTGCTTGTTTATGTGACTGCGTTATTCTTCCACTAAACTACTCAAAGAATTTAAATGCGGTTTCACTATCTTTAAGAAAAATGTATTCCGGAAGGTTTATTTGTATAATCTATAAATACTAATATAATAAACCTAAAGAGTCTTTTTTTTTGTTTGTACGCGCTTATCTCTGAAACTTGCAGTCGGAATTTTAAAAATTGTTTTTGCATTCGATAGCCCAATTGTTGAAGAAGATTTTAGGTTTTAAAATCCTACGCTACGACCCTTAGACTTAGCCGAGCAAAGGGACAATGGTCAGAAAGAACGGTAAGCGAAAACGAAACAAAAGCGCGGGCGGGCGATGTGATGCGACGGGGTGGGCCGGAGTAATAAGAAATTTCACGCGGACGAAGTTGCGGGCAGAAGCTAGTAGAGTTATATGAAATCAATGTATTAATTACAGAATTTTATAATTCTTATATATTTTATTTACTTTACTCAAATAAATGAAATATAAATGAATTATAAAATTCTATCGATTCGTATTCTAAAAAATCTCACTCATTTATGCGAAGGTGGGTCAGCTTATTGCAGTAACTTACTGTACTAAACAATTATTATCTTTTAAATAATTCTCCGTGTTTTGTCAAGTAGTAAAACCCGTGAGAAGCAGGGGCGGGTCGCTAGTTTTGTATAAATTACGTTTGAGTTTCAGCCAACGTCACTTACGATATAACCAAATTCAAAATACACCCTTCACCGCTTCTCAGCATTATTTCAAATAATACATGTCGTGACAAAATAATTAAGTTTATTAGGTATTAAGTGTGCATAAATTCAAGTACCTAATTGTTTCAACGACTGAATTCTAAGTTTATACCGATTTTATTGCTGGTTCATTTATTGTTCTAAGCCCTCGCACCCACTGCAATGTTTTATCGAGCACTGAATTTTATCGAGCAATGCACTGCTTATTGCTGCGAGTTGAAAATCCAACAGTATATCCTTTTCACGCGCCGGTGGAAAGCGCTGTTGGAGATTCTCAATGCTCAGCTCAACCCTTAGAGTCGAAATTCCAGTGCGCGAGAAAAACCGCTCGCGCAAAAAAATCGCTCGTGCGTAACTGTGCTAACACTTAGAACCACATAATCTAATGCTAGTAAATAGAATTAAGTCTGAAACAATCGCATTCCACGAGTATATCAATTACATTGTATGTCAATTAAGGAGAACCGTCATAATATTATCAGCATTTGTTTAAGGCGATCGTGTTATCATAAATCATAGTTAGTGACGGAATGGTAATTAATTATATAACTAACTAGTACCCTACTAGGTATAACCAAGTAGTACCCTACTAGGTATAGAAAGAGGCTAAGGTGGATATTATCTGTTATTAGATTAATCGTGTTTCTTTTCTTTCATCTCTTCATCAAGTGTTGCCTTAAGGAGATTGACTGGAAAATCCAGGAAACTGGCCTGTGGTCTATCTATACAAATTTGCCCAATCTCCTTTGCTAGCCAATCTGTCATCACGCTAGCGTTTTCTACGCTTCTTGCCTCGATGGCAACGTCTTCTTAGGCCTTATGAATTTTGTGAAGATTGTAATCACTCCGAATTTCGGCCATGGCGACCAATCTCAGCGGAGATCAGCTTTCGGCGCGGGAGATATTATAGTGCACAAGTGTGTGCGTAGGCACAGGTGCACTGTCTCTTCCATCACTCTCTTAGTCGCATTTGCGACCACGAAACCAACGGTTCAGTCACGAAGATTTCACATAGGATACGTCGCCATTGAAGGCTAGGAAATGTTGGAGTGACCACTTACAAAATGTAAATTGAAGATTGACCAAAACAGACTAAAATACAGGAAAGACTGGAATGCTAAGTCGAGATATTTGCTAAGGTGAAGTAGGACAGAAAAGGTCAAAAATAATAATAAAATATCCATTAAAGAACCGATACCTACTAACCTTCCTATAGCGGCTTTTTCCAATCAACTTATTGACGTAAATCCACTTCTTTGAATCGACATTTAATTTATTCCACAACGTTGTTTGCCAGATCGAACATTTAAATCTATTTCTAAGAAAGTTTTGCCGTTTCCAATATCTTTGCATTTTGGTTAATTACTCACTCCCGGTGACATTGTTTTAATATAAATTACCTTCAGTCAATAAATGTTGATAGATGGAGAGGAAGAGGCAGAAAGAAAAGATCGATGGATTATGTGAGGAATGGTATGAAAGAGAAGGGAGTGATTGATAGCGTGACGTTTGAAAGGGGAGACTGGAAGAAGAACATGTCGATGACCTTCAGTTAAACTTAAAATTGAAGTTATTCCAATCAATGTCCTTTTCCCTATTTAAGGGGCTTGCAAGGCCTAAATACAAAAAAACCCAAGTTTTACAAACAATAAAAGTATATGATCGACTACAGTAAACAAACTCAGAAAAATATATGATATTCTTCAGGATATATGCTAGGTAGATAGTGTGTTGAAAACATAATACAACTAATTTGATACAATAGAAAAACATCATGAAGATAGCTCTAAAAACTTTCTTTTTACAATAAAAACCATACTAATATACATACTATTCTGATTTTTTGTCAGATTATTTTACAAGCAACATACTAAAATACTAGTGTTTTAATTTTTTCGTCCAAACAATAGATTTTTTGTAATTAAATAATTGCCTCATATTTTGCAATAAATTATTAGCGTTGTGTCGTCGGGCTTCTCTTTCTTATCTATGCAGTCCGACAGTGATCGCACTTTAGGTCATGTAAGCCCTTTAACCATCAAGCAGGCGCGCGTTAATTCGACCGCGCTCAATACACATGTATTTCCCTTCCCTAGTAGCCTGTCATTGTTTCACCGTGGACGAAATAAACTGTTTGCCTCCCCTCCCCGCAAACTCCGGAGTGCATAGATCGCATTTATTTTAGTCGCTGCGCAAGCGTCGAAAGCACGCAAGCACGCGAAAGTTAGAGGTATAAGAAAATGTATGATGCCAAATTGCATTACAAATCCAAAGAAAATTAGAATATTATTTTGATTTTATAATTTTGTTTTATGTCCTAACGTAATGATAATGTGACAAATATAAAAAAAAACAATTAAATATAGTGTTCTAAATCCCTGAAATAGCCCATTTTAAGTCTTTTACGTTACGCGCGACCGCTGGCGTTACAAATGACCGCGCGCCTGCTTTAAAGTTAAACACCGATGATTGACTCTTGGCACGAGTCGGGGGGTAAAACTACCACCATATGAATCCCAGAAAACATCGAGGCAGACCCAGGAGAAGATTGCGGAATGAGCTAGACGCCTACAGACATGATTGGTCCACACAAGCTCAAGACAGAGAGGAGTGTAGAGAAGAAAAAGATAGGCCTTTGCTCTGCAGTAGTACAGACGCCAGCACATCAAGCTACTACAATCTGTCAAATTTCTTTAATAGATTTTCAACTTTAACGCTAAAGTATAAGGTTCAAAGTTGATAGTTTCGGGTAGCTTGATGTGCTGGCGTCTGTACAACATAGGCTAAAAATAAAATAAAAACTCTTGTTCCTAAAACTCACTTAGACCCTTCTATTCTGCTAGTATTAAAGGTTTTATACCCACATTAAAATGTAAAACACTATTAACAGATAATTAACGAGTTAACACTTAGGCATTTAATAAAGTTGTCTGATCAGATGCTTGGTTTCTATTCAATGGTGAATAAATTGCTCCACTTCGATTTTATTGTCACTATTGTATATGTATTGGCGTTTCTCGGTATTGTGTTGACATTTAGTGTCTAGTTAGATTAGTTGTAACAGGTCCTTTTTACCCGACTGTGGCGGAGAACAAAAGGACAGTAATGTTTTTGGTACTGAAGATTCAGGAGAGGAGTTCTTTTGTAGATTACCTACGTTCGATCTAAATAATTTATCCTTTTCAAGGAAAATATATTTTGATTGAAAAGAATAGTTACATAAAATGTGCTGATAAAAATGAGGTTTGAAACCAAAATAAAGGTTGAAAATCTTAAAGGATAAGGACTTTACTTTTTGCTCAGGACTACCTAAGATACGATTTTGTATTTAGAGAATGACAAAATGAATTTCATTATTATTGCTTTCTTTAGGCTTTTCTATTTCAGCTTTTAGTACAAAGGCTTTAGGAAAACTAAACTTTCAATACACAAAAATACATATCACATTTATAATGAAAAACCTTTCTATAACATCAGAGCTCGACTGTATCTAACACAATCAAAACATAACTCAAACTCTTTACACAAATAATCCTTTATTATAGATATAAAAACAAATAGAAATTAATTTATTTTATTGGCATTGGTTATGTAAATGATAAGAGCACATTCTAAATCATAGCGCGTAAACTATTAGCACGCAGACAATTTGTTCAATGGCTACTAACGAACGACACGGAAAACATAAAATCTAGTGCTTTCATAGTTCCTAGTCGCAAGGCATAGGCGATAGCGATTTTGGAACATTTTTGGTTTCTTTAAAACTAGCTGCCGCATGGGTGCCATTCATTTAATGAAATAAAATAAAAATAAAATAAAATAAATTTACTATGTAAGACGATTTTTCCCCCTGTTTAGTATTTATTACGTAAGAATCTAAAGAAAAAAAATAAATACACGTTTCGTTTGTTTTTACTGTGGGAAATATTATAAGCTAATTATGCTTCTGCTATCGACTCAGTCCATCGCAGTCCACTGCTGGACAAACGCCGAGTGTTGATTGATTGACACTTATGTTAACGCTAGCTGTAGGTAGGTATCGCAAGTTCCGAAACGGGCAGATCGTAAATGTTGTCAAAGTCAAAGTCAAAAAGTCAAAGCATTTATTTCAAATAGGCACTTTTGAACGTCAGAAATTACAACAAAATAGAATTGATTCTAGTCGCCCATTCCAAAAGGTAGTTTTCGTATGGAGAAGAATGCGCAAGAAACTCCACCGTTACTCTTTTAAAATGTTTTATAATATTTTGCATACATTATTTAGATATATAATAATAATATGTGAAGACGATGCACCTAAAATAAAATTACTATACCACAATAGGTAAAAAAATTAAAAATGAAACCATGACATATAAATTAATTATCTGATAGATACATGGTGCTCACATATTTACAAACATGTTAAAAGTAAACGATTTTCATTTAAATAAAAAAAAATTACAAGTCATAAATCAGGGTGTGAGTTGAAGTAGTTACAGAATGTAAATCAATGTAAATAAAAAAAGAATAAATTTACAATAAAATTAGCAACCAGTTTGATTTTGTCTAGACTCTAGATTGTCCTATGGAGCAGGACCAGTATGTTTCCAAGCGTTTTTATCTTGGATATAATCTTCTAATTGATAGTATGCTTGTTTACAAAGAGTACCTACGTTTAATGTGAGTTTTAAATTTTCTTTCATTTAATGAACGTTGAACAACACTATGATATCGTCATCACTGCATGCTGATGGCAAACCCACAGGACTGCTGTTATTATTATCAGCACGAAGCGATAGAGTCTAAAAAGATGCCTAACGAAGACTAGACAAGAGTCTCCCGTTGTTCTTCCCGTAATTGTGATATTTTTTTTGCACTGAACCATACCTGGGAACCTTCTGGTTACGGAAATATTGAAGGTCAACTAACTTTTTTTAACGAAATCAATCTGTCAAATTTTTTTAATAGATTTTCAACTTTATCGCTAAAGCATAAGATTCAAAATTGATTGGGAACATTTGACAGCTTCGGGTACCTTGATGTGCTGGCGTCTGCACATTTTTCACACCGAAAATAAAGGTCGTTTCCCAGCAATAACTTTTGATCATTGTTTTTTAGTTTAATGTTCAGATTGCGTCGATAACGACTATGTGATCTTTCTTATCCTAGATGATGATCTATGCTTGTTTCTTCTCTGTAAAAAAATCCTGCTGTGGGTAATTTAGAAGCTTCACTTTCTTTGGTTTACGCTTAAAGCCTGCACCTGTTTACTGACTTTGTTTTTTTTTCTTATTATTTCCACTAACATTAATCAAATCCCGTTCAGTCATTCACTTACACCGCACAAACAATAGTTGCGTACCTCGCGTTTAATTGAACGCTAGTGTGAACGCTCACGGTGTGAATAGCGCCCTGTCCGATATTATCGCGACTCAATGGATAATTAGCGGCCCAGGCGCATTCGAACGACAATGTGGTGTAAGGAAACTAAAGCTATTGAAAGGGCTAATCGTTGGATTTCAAATGTAGGAAGTTAGGTGTTCGGTTTAGTTATGTAGGTAGGTACTTAGGAATTCGCACCGTATAAAATAGTTGTAGGTGTAGCTAAAGAGGATAAAATATGTTGCTATAATATTTATCATTGAGCAGTGGTGACCAAGGGTGCCCAGACACGGGGTCGTCTGGCGCCCATGTGCTGGTTTGTTCCCTGGGGTGGTCACGGCGTGCTATGTGTTCTGGTGCGCCGGTGATGGGGAGTACTCCCCAGAGGAGGGTCCGGCAACGGACAGCCGCGGCGGGTTCAAGGATGAGTGCTAACGCGTGCCCGTGTTCCCGCCGTAAGCGGCAGAGGAGGACACCGTGGAGTTTTAGTGGGTTAGAGTCCCACATAACTGCACTATCTCCCCGTGGTAGTGCAGTATGCATGAGCACTATTCCACGTTAAAAAAAAAAGCAGTGGTGACCAAGTGATGACGGCCGCGACTTGCGAGTTGTAGGTCGTAGGTTTGTACCCAGGTAGGCGCTTTACTTTGTGTAAATTATTTTATCACGACTGCTCTTAAAACGATGAAGGAAAACGTGAGGAAATCGGCATGTTCCAGAACCAAAAATTCGAAGACATGTGACATCTACCAACCCGCACTGGGCCCGCGTGGTGGATTACGGCCCACTCCCTCTCACTGAGAGGAGGACTTTGTCCCAGCAGTGGGAATATTATATGCTGATTATGTAATATTTATCAACATCTTTATTTGATGTTGATAATAATATAGCGAAATATTGTTGATGTTCAACAATGTTTTGGCAGTCATACAGGAAGAGACACTTTAGGTGCTGTGCACACCACGTTTTTTAAACGCGCCGTTGACGCGCGTTTGTAGCGATACAGATGCGATACGCACGCGAGTCAGATACTGGCAGGCACTGCTCTGTAGGATAAAAGCACGCTGTCGACGAACGTTTGTAAAACGCGTGTCAACGGCGCGTTTAAAAAACGTGGTGTGCACGGGCTAATACAGGAAGAGACACTTTAGATCGAATAGGCGTGTCTTGCAGGCATTGCAAACCTGCACCGTGATTGTGTAACACACTATCAACCAGAACATTAATAATTTTCAAGGATATTACTAATCCATTGCTTTATATATGTTTGAGAAATTTGTCTGCTCAATAACGTAAATAACGTAATTAATCTTTTTGAACTGTCAAAATGAAAATTATTGCTACTCTGTTAGTGTGTTAAGGTATTACCCCCGCTGCTTTCGGATCATATAATGTACTGGTATCATAATGAGCTTTTATGTGAAATTGACCCCTCTCTAGAAAGAGACGCTGTTCAAATGTTTACACTAATCAGACTTGATCGGCGGGGTTACCCTTAGGGTCAACACATCACTGATGTAGACATTAGATGACGTTTCGTCCTTCCTTAGGTACTTTCCAACTAAGCGACTGTTCCCACTATGTCGTGAGTGACGACAGCCGATTGCGATCGTCCTATTCGGTTTCTAGTTGCACTTTTAAATGAAGCTTGTCTGTGATTGTCAATGCGATTTTCATTATTTTTCCGACAGTGAAAAAAAGAAAATAAATGCTCCTACAAACAGGCGCGACGCGCGACGCGAATCGCGCGCGACACAAAGGCACCGCTCGTTGCGCGACTTGCGGTTCCTTTGTGTCGCGCGCGATCTTATCGCGTGTCGCGCCTGTTTGAAGGAGCCTTAAAGTAGTGATGAATGTTAATTTTGAGAGATGGAAAGAGAGAGCAATCGTCAAGCCGCGCATCGCAGCGTTCGTTTGTCCGCGTATCGGCAAGCGTAGGGCTCAGCTAGACAAAAAAGAGAGATTCTTTATTAACTTCAGTTGTACAAAAACACTTATCTAAACACTATGCAACGTTACAACTAAGGGATAGAGTGATTTCGATGAACTCTGGCACCCAAAGTAAGATTTAACTTGTGTTTAGGGTGCAGCGTCCTCGCCTATAATTGAACATGGTATGTCAGTACTTGAACCTATGTCTTGAATGTATATCAGTACTTGAAGTACTTGAACTTGTTCAATTATAGACGACAGACGATCTTAAGAAGGTGGCTGGGACGGACGGGATGCGCAGGGCGGAGGAGAGGGTGCTGCGGCGCAGCCTGGGAGAGGATCAATTCAGCTTATAGACTGATAGGTAGCGACAAGCTGGATAGGCTATGTTAATTGAGAGGGGAAGGAAGACCTGAGAAGAGATGTAGAATTTTGTGAGCGATAAGATGAAAAGAAAAAAAAACATGTGTGCAATTCACACGTCGCTTTTTCGTTTCATAAACTTTCAAATCACAACGATGGTAAAGAAGTTTTCACTTCAAAAAAGGAATGAAGAGAGTGACGCACGTCAGGGAAGAATAGAAGATAAAAACAGTTGCGCCGACTCCAAGTAACATGCTACAAGGTCAGGAAAATGATGAGTCGTCTAACGACCACAGTCATTTGTGGAAACGTTACCTCAAAATCTTCTTAGAAAAGCCTCTTCATTAAGGGGCTTACATGGCCTAAAGCGCGGTCACTGTCGGACTGCATAGAGAAGCGCGATGACACAACGCTGGTAATTTATTGCAAAATATGAAGCAACTATGAAACACTAAAAAAAAAAAAAAAAAATTAAAACACTAGTATTTTAGTATGTTGCTTGTAGAATAATCTGACAAAATATGAGAATGATTGTATATCAATTAGTATGGTTTTTATTGTAAAAAGAAAGTTTTTAGAGAAATTTTCATGATTTTTTTCTATTATATCAAATAAGTTGTATTATGTTTTCAACGCACTATCTACCTAGCATATATCCTGAAGAATATCATAGGTATATTTTTCTGATTTTGTTTACTGTAGTCGATCATATACTTTTATTGTTTCTAAAACTTGCGATTTTGTTTGTGTTTAGGTCATGTAAGCTTCTTAAACATAACGAGCGGTACAAACACACACCCAATTATTATAAACACTTGAATACCCTATTGTTAGTGTGAGCGAACAAGCAATTAAGTGACTATAAGCCCATATCAATTAATCATATCGGTGCCCACGTACTATCAGCGTGGTGTTACTACAACGGTTTGAAAAGGGCGGCCATGATTCTTGTAAAAATCGAAAGGACCAAGAACTATGTAGATTTTCACGAAGGAGAATCGAAAAACGAGTCTTGTCACATCTTCATTCATTTATTTCAGCCAGAAGACTTCCAGCACTGGACATAGACCTCCCACAAGGATCTCGGTTCTGTGTCTGTAAAATATAGTACACTTCAGTTATGCTCTTGTTCACCCAATTCGAAAAAAAGAATAAGCTTTAGTAAAAAATTTAAAAAAAAACTGACGTAGATACAGAGTGGTGATACAATTATAGACAGACTAGCAGCGCCCCACAGTATCACCCGGTAAGTTTTGATCCCGTGGCAATATCGGGATAAAAAGTATACTATGTGCTAATCCAGGAAATAGTCCATCTATGTGCCAATTTTCATCCAAATCTGTTCAACTGTTCACGCATGATTGAGTAACAAACATCGAAACATCTTCACAAACTTTCACATTTATAACATTGGTAGGATATTGTTCAAAACTTGGCTCTGCATATTACTATAATAATAATAATCATTTTATTATCAGGCAACTAAGGCCCATAAATAAAATACACAAAATAATCGTATACAATAATAAACTAATACATATTAAAAACCTTAAAATTTTGACTATACACCTAACGTTGTCGGCGGCGACTATGTATATATTTCCTCACAAACATTCGATTCTTCTCCATGATATATTCAGCAGGGTAGTTGCGTTCAGCGGGATTGTCCGAAAGGGTTACTGCTGGCCCGGAACATAAAGGGCTAAGGAAGGAACACGGGTGGGTTTAAGTCAGTAAGAGCCTGACACTCCCTTCCGCTCCACCCAGAGCGGGAAGGGTCATTTGATGATTTCCCATCCTGAAAAAAAAAAGAAAAAAAAAGGGTAGTTGCGTACACTTACAGTAGCAACGCCTTTCATTTTGAGAGGTCAACAACATTCATTGCGTTTTTTACGTTATTGCTCAGCAGACAAATTTTTCGAGCATAAGAAGCACTGGATTTGCAATATCCTTCAAAATGATTCAGATCGTGTTTGATAGTGTTTTACGCAATTGATGTCTCCCTCCCGACAAAAAATCTGTCAACATAAAATATGTCCAATCCTTAACAAAACGCATATCCCCTCTTTAAAGGACAAGTGCAAACTAAGTGTAGTTACATTGTTTTTGTAATAACAATAATTAATTAGTGCCGCGGTAGGTATTTAGGTGGGCACAGATGTTTGCTCACTCTGTAATTGTCCTCCCACCCGCCACATTGATGTCGACGCCGGCCCTGGGTTTAATTGATAGTACAGAACTTCGGGAAAAATATAGACATTATATGGCACCAGAAGGTCCATTCCTGTAAATAAATACCTATATTTATAATCCAGTCGCAATTTAAAATTTAAAACTCATTTTAAACGTACACTTTGTAAACAAGCATACTATAAATTAGAAGATTATATCCAAGATAAGAACGCTTAGAAACATGCTGGTCCTGCTCCATAGGACAATCTAGAGTCTAGACAAAATGAAACTGGTTGCTAATTTAATTATACATTTTTGTTTTTTTTGACATTGATTTACATTCTGTGACTACTTTAACTCACACCATGACTTATTACTTGTATTTTTTTTTTATTTAAATGAAAATCGTTTACTTTTACTATGTTTGTAAATATGTGAGCACCATGTATCTATCAGATAATTAATTTATATGTCAAGGTTTCATTTTTAATACTTTTACCTATTGTGGTAAAGTAATTTTATTTTAGGTGCATCGTATTCACATATTATTATTATAATAATTAATGTATGCAAATTATTGTAAAACATTTTAAAAGAGTAACAGTGGAGTTTCTTGCCCATTCTTCTCCATACGAAAACTACCTTTTGGAATGGGCGACTAGAATCAATTCTATTTTTTTGTGATTGTTGACGTTCAAAAGTTCCTTTTATGTGCCTATTTGAAATAAATGCTTTGACTTTGACTTTGCAATCTCATCTCATTGACAATCGTGTCAAGCTTGTCAAAAATACCTGTAAATTGAAGGCGCACGTTCTTAAAAAACAGGAAATGCCGCTGAGGCCTACCTGAATATACCTATATATGACCCTGTAGATTTTGAAAACTTGTGACATGCGATATAATCGCGCGTGACACAAAGGCTCCGCTATTTGCGCGACTTGCGGTGCCTTTGTGTCGCGTGTCGTGTCGCGCGTTGAGGTCTGCATCAGAGAGGCTTCTGTGGTTGTGGTATGACACCAGAAGGCTACTTCCCTTAACTATAAACGTTAAAAATCTAGTAGATAGCAATTTCATCTTAGCGACAATCAATGTCCAAAATGTAGGGAAATTATAGAGATATTTTTGACAGATGGAGACAGATCAGACTGTGAAGGTGAACGTTCTTTGAATTACGAGGATTGCCCCTCAGGTGACTGTCTTCTAATAAGGATTGTTTATATGATACTGCCAATACTCACCTCTTCTGCAGGGAGTAGAGATGGGGGAAATGGAACTCACGTTCAATATTGCTTTTACAGTCAAAAGTTTATGCACTGCTGGAAAAAGACGTGCATGAATTGTCACAATAACTTTTACCAGTTGCAGATAAGGTCTGCGCTGTCCATATTCCTAGAGCTGGTATTTGGCTGAGGTGGTAATGTGGAGGAAAATACCAAAAAATATTTAGATTATTAGATTAAATTTTGTAGATCTGCCAGGTGATTGACGGTAAAACTGGTCTCGAAGGAAAAAATGGTTGGGACGTTTTAAATTTTATTCTAAACAATTTGTATCATCTTTGCTCAAACTGGTCGTACCTACTGTTTGTATTATTTATTTAATCCGGTTTTAATTTTAAACCATCTGCTCTCAACCTCTGTGGCTTACGAATACTTATAATAATTCATTTATTTATTTCACTTCAGTATTTTGAAAAAAATAATATATGTATGTCTAAAAGGAGACCAATTTAGATATTATCGGCTATTTTTATGGAGCATTGTGTAGGTACACGTTCATCTTGTATAACTAATTGAACCGGTTTAGATAACTACCTCTTTATCTACAACCCGATTTTATCCATAGCTGACTGAGCAAAGGCTTTTTTTTTAATCGTTCCACTTTGCCCCACCGAACCATTGGTCAAAGTGGAATGCCTAAAATTTTGCAGTGGAATCTGCCCCACTGATTCGATTTGTTAGTACAGATTCCACTACTCTAAAATATTGTTGGAACTTCTCATTTATAAGGTAATCATAAGACTATTATGCCATGCCAAATGATGATGCTCTAGAAATACATTCTGCTAAATCAACAGGTGCAATAAATAAGTCACACGATTAATATGTGATTTTGAATAGTTAAGCATTTAGAATAAATAGCATTTCGCTTTCTATTTACAGGGACAAATCGTACTCAGTTTGTGATTTTGATCTTAGTATCCATCAGTAAGAACAAATCGTATATATCTGTGATTTAAAAAGCTTAGTGTAGTAACAAATTGTGTAATTAATTTGTGATTTACAACCCGTTTCCTTCCAGAAACAAATAGGAAATAAGATTTCATGTGCCAGTGCCACATATATCTTACATAACTTTTGGTACTAATGACATAATTTCAATCAAAGCACGTAATGTGTATGTCTATTAATTTACTTCAATTCAATTGTTGAATTCAACGAAAAGTCTATTCTCAAAAACGAACGCATTTATTAAATTTTTACATTTGAATCACGCACGAGGAAAATATGTACATGTTCAAGGTCCAATGAAATTTGTCATTCAAAGGACTGCGCAGACGTTGGAGCGACGCACGCGCAAGTAAAATAGGCCCCGACGGGCACTGAGAATTTTCCTCGGAGGCACACCGGGTGATTCTTTTTAGTTTTTGGTGTTTTGAACGGGTTTATTTTTGTTTTAGAAAACAAAGTTTTTGTAAATTATGTTGAGGTTACATTTATGTCTTGTGGTTAATCAAAAAGTATGGAAGAAGAAGATAAACTACGGCGACTCCCCATTGGTATAAGGACAAGAGAATGGTCATGATGGATAAACAAGACATGGCAGTGCTTTATAAAAAAATACACAGGAAAAGTATAGACGTTTTTTGTACAAAAAATCAGCATTGTGATGGACAAAAGAGAATGTCATTGAAAGCAGCAACAAGCCGTGTAAATTCAATCAGAAAGTTTGTTACTTAGCAAGGACGTTAATCGACAAAAAAGGCATTCTCATCACACCTTCACTTATCATTCTCCTGCATTTATTCCATTTTTTTTATTTATTTTCACTTATAATTAACCCAAATAGCAGGAAACGACTACGTGGAAGGCCCAGAAAAATATGGTGGAAGGAGCTGGATTCCTTCTTAAATGATTGGCCCACAATCGCAGTAGACCGGGAAAAGTGGAAAGAGGGAAACAATAAAGAGTTCCTGTTCCCGTCCGTTGGATTATAATAATAATATAATTAACAAACTCAAATCAAAATGACGCACGAAATCAACTTGCACTTAAGTACAAGTTGAATTCGTTTAATTAAATAAAAAACATTCACAAGCTCTCATCTAACCTCCAAAAAAAGATTCACGATCTTCATTCGAAACTTATAATTACTCGTGTCTTCCGGCACCTTATTCTGATACCGGTGCGTCTCAAACCTCACAAGGAAGACACTCAACACGTACTCACCGAAAATTACTAGCGTCAGATTTGCGTCGTGAATTTTTAGAGCCGCTTCCGTGTTCCTTGTGCTTGTCCAACGTGCGTTGCTCAGGGTCGATCAAGATATGTTTATTGCGAACGCTTTCAGAATCGGACGCACTTTGCTAATGTTGGTCGGCCATGTTTGTCGAAGGACCGATGGCCGGTGGAGCAGACGAGTCCTGGAGTGGAGACCGCGTAACGGCAAGCGTAGTGTGGGATGCCCTCCAGCTAGAATGACCGACAACCTTAAAAGGTGGCTGGGACAGACTGGATGCGGAAGACAGAGGATGGAGGTGTTGTGGCGCAGCCTAGGAGTCACAGCAGTGTCCAGCAGTGGACTGCGATAGGCGTAGTTTATTGATTGCGGATGTTTCATTTAGATTTTTTCAAAAGGATTTTTGGGAATGAAGAGGTTTGATATGCTTGTTTTGGTTAATTTGCAGGTAAGTACTGCCGGTCGATTCTGTAAAAATCTCACCGTGAAAACTTAGGTGAAGTGAGTTGGTTTTTGCTAGGAATTGACACTATTGATAGCTCACTCCACGCTCACTTCACCTTTCACAAGTTTTCACGGTGAGATGGTTACAGAATCGCACTGCAGCTATCTTTTTACTCGTCTACGCGACGCAAAGGAGGGTGTTTTATGGTTATTCCTTTGTGGCGCTCTAGAGACCAAACACGTGGGCTGATTTTGATGATTTATTCTTGTAGTGTAAGTACGTGACCTTCTATTTAGATACTTACTGTAGCTTTGTTAAATATTTCACAATTTCATTAGCTGGTGTAGCAGAAAAAAGGGAGATTTTTCGCTTGACGGTACTCTATGTGTAAGTAAACATCTGTCTCAGCCGTCTTTACGAAAATAACTGACATGAACTAAGTGCACAAGTAACATAAATCAATCTTTTTTCCAAACAAGATAATATTTACATAATATATGGTAACAGACTTAAAATAATATTATCAATATGTACACGTATATAAAAAAAGAAGGAGAAGAATCACAGGGCATCAAAAAATTCGTCCGCATCGCTGTCAACAGGAAAAGTGTCCAAAAGGCTGGCAGCATTGCCACACTGTATGGCGATGCTGATTCTTTGGCCAAAAAATCTATATGAATAAAACAAAGTCGGGTTAGTTACACCGATTTTGATGATCTTTGATTTTTTGGATTTGTCTCCGCCCCGTATAGCCGAATAACTATTAAAACATGGGAAACATTCACGAAAAATAATGATGAAGATAATAATTCATACATTTTGTATGGAACAGCTTTTATTGATTCTAAGGCGGTATGAAGTTCGCCGGGTGAAGTATATAAATCTAAATCGTTACATTCACTTTAAAACTGACTAACCTACGTACAAACTCAACCTCGGCAACTGAGAGATACCCAGATCTACGTGGAACAATGCTGAACATAATTTCTTTACTATTCATCCGTATTTAACAACGAAGGTTACGCTGAACAAGCACCAAATGACGTAATCCTTACAAATAAACTATTCGAAAGTGAAACTGAACTAATTGTGCTATTTTGAACGTTTATAAAAGTTAAAAGGTTTTTAATTAATACTGTAACGTTCCGTGAAATGGGGAAAACTATTTTTTTTTAAATGTTGTGTAATTGAGGCAAAGAGTTTTGTGTTAATTAAGTAGGTACTTTTTTTTTAGCAAATGACAATTAATTATTTCAATGTTGCTAGGCAAATAAATATTGGACGTTAGTAGGTATTATGTCCTATTAAGGCTTGTCGGCTGCGACTTACGAGTTGTAAGTCATAGATTCGAACCCAGTCAGGCGCTTAAAGGCTCCTTCTAACAGGCGCGATACGCGACGAGCGGTGCCTTTGTGTCGCGCACGATTCGCGTCGCGCGTCGCCCCTGTTTGCAGGAGACTTTAAGCGCTTGACTGGGTTTGAATCTACGACTTAGGGCCTTAACTTTGTGAAAATTATATCATCACCACTGGTCTCAACACGGTGAAGGAAAACATCGTGAGGAAACCGGCATGTCCTAGAACCAAAAATTCGAAGACATGTGACATCTACCAATCCACACTGGGTCCGCGTGGTATTTTACGGCCCACCCCACTTTCACAGAGAGGAGGCCTCTGTCCCAGCAGTGGGAACATTGTAGCATTGTAGGCTGAGAATGTGGGTCTTGTCGTGATGGTCAGTGGTCCTTTCATGCACGAGCTTGGGGGTTCAAATGCGGGCAAGTACAGACGCCAGCACATCAAGCTACTACAATCTGTCAAATTTCTTTAATAGATTTTCTACTTTATCGCTAAAGTATAAGATTCAAAGTTGATTGGGAAAATTTGACAGTGTCGGGAAACTGTCAAATTTTACAGACGTACCAATATGACTTTTTAATCCTAACTAATATTATAAATGCGAAAGTAAGTTTGTTTGTTTGCTACCTTTTCATGCCTAAACCACTGAACCGATCATCCTGAAATTTTGCATATACGTTGTCAGGTGTACAGAAACGGACATAGGGCACCTTTCATCCCGAAAAAAGTGCTGTTAAAAAACTCTGAAAACAACAACAACGTTATTATGGTAATAGATGGCGCCACGTGTCTTTCGAACGGAATCGACACTTATGCGAGTGAAACCCCTTTCTGAGTTTATCTTGGTCATTACTCACATTGGTGAAGGAAAAACTTCGTGAAGAAACCTAGACTTATAATTAATACTAGCTTCAGCCCGTGACTTCGTCCGCGTGAAATTTCTTGTTCCCCCGACCCATCGTCGCATCGCATCGCCTGAATGCGCTATTACTTCGTTTTCGCATGGCGTTCTCTCTGACTTTTTCTTCTGTCTCGGCTCCTAAGGGTCCTGGAGTTACGTTATGACGTCAACTGCTGCAGTATACGATGAGATGGAAATACCACCATAAGAAAAAAATACCACCTACTTTTAAATGCTTAAATAAAAAAAAGAAAATTTTTTATAAAATTTTTATTCAAAAAATAAAGTAAAAATAGCATTATAATCGAGGAAAAATTGAATTCTAACTGTAATGTAGACCTAAAATGAAATGTAAACATAATATTTATAAAATGGTAATAATTATTCCGGGTGACGACTCACACACCACTTTTATTAAATAGAAACAGTGTTTTGTATTTTATAGTGATTAATGTAAAAATATAAATTGTATGCAGTCTATCCCCTGTGCTCATGAGCCTTAAGTAGCTCTAATAACCTTGAAAGTCTGTAGTAGGTAATGTCGACTAGCAGAACAAAACTTTTACTGCAGAATCTAGGTATTCTTCCATCTCTCAGCCGGGGTTGCGGCGAATGTAATAGTTTTATCTTGTTTAGATATCGATCTTATGGCTAAGTTAACAGTCGCACGGGTCGATCAAAGCTTAGGTTAGCCGCGGTTGTTCCATGGATGGGTGACCATCTTTACATACCAAGATCCTTCCGTGCTTCGGAAAGCACGTTAAACCGTTAGTCCCAGCTGTCAGTCGTGGATTTGCGGATTTTGTTTTCTTTGACAGTCGTTTAGGGTCTACAGAAGCCCGAAAGTCTGACAACTACTGGTCTTACAAAGGAGTATCGTATTAAGGCTCCTACAAACAGGCGCGACACGCTATAAAATCGCGCGCGACACAAAGGCACCGCAAGTCGCTCAACGAGCGGTGCCTTTGTGTCGCGCGGCAGTCGCTCCATGTAAAATACTGGTGACCCTGTAGTGTGAATATTGGATTCCAATAACAGTAAAGAGGTAGTGATTATAAGGGAAAATGTGGTAAGACTTTTCTTCTGTAGGTACATATAAAAGGTCTTAAAAATTGCGTAACAGCAGATCCTTCACGACACCGTTCTCGCAAACGTCAACAAATAATAATCCCACAGTTTATCTATCCACTTAGCACAAGCATTTACCATTATCCCGGCATGGCGTAGTGACAAAAATTTCACAACCATCGTGTAAAGGGTTACAACACCATCATGAGACCATGCCCGGCCATGGGTTTGCGAAATTACGCCCAGAGGTCAGTGGGTACGATGCACGGTATAAGCAATTTTCCTTTGTAATATTTTATCTATGCAAATAGGCTTTTTAAGTCATTATTAAAACTTAATAATGTTAATTGGCAGATACCTATTGTGTGAAAAGATTTGATTGTGATTATTAACAAGTTAGAGAGTTGTGAATTTTGTTGGAGATTGTTTTCTTCTTTATGTAATATAATATTAAGCAATATAACTTGTAACGTTAATAACAACTGACAATGAAAAAGTAATTGGGCAGTAACAAACTGATAAATTGCTGAAGATTTTTTGTCATAAAAAACGTGTTTTTTAACAATTTAATGTAAGTTTGTTTTAGTATAGTTTTAAATAAAGTTCAAAATGTGTGAATTTTCCAACAGAGATCTATGTCATTTATAATATTTTTTTTGAGATTTGATTTTAATTATACGAGTTAATTTATTTCCGTTTGCATAAATTATAAGTACTACACATAGGTATAAGTATTAAAGATGCCTATTTCTTTGTCTCAGTAATCTTTTATTGTTAAGTATTTCACAAGGAGCTTAATTAAAATAAAAACAAAACAAAAAAAACGTTTTTGATTTTTCACTTTTTAGTTTTCTTACCTAACCCAAGCCAATTCGTATACCACTACTTGCTCTGTAAACAATAGTGACAGGAAGTTTTATAACATCATCAACATACACCAAGTGGATTAAAAACGTATTAATGAAGACGGACTAACTACAGTATTTGTCTGTCCTTCCCCTTTTTAAATCCATCCAAAGGTTGTCTTTAAAAGATCGCTCTTAGTGGTAAGACCGCCCATTGTGTCACCCTTTGTACAGTTTCTATATTTATGTCTGTAATTTATATGGTGTAAATAATAAAGAGTATTCTTATTCTATTGAAGTTTACTCAAAAACTACCAAAACAAGCTTAATAGAATTCTTAAGGGACCATCGCGAGAGCTTTCTCTACAATATGGAAACATCAAAATTGGTTCACAATTGATGAAAATATCGATGAACATATTACAGGGTGGCGGTGGCAGGAATTCTGCACATGATTCTAGATTCCTTAGAGTAGAAATTTTAAGTTATGAAAAAAATCTTCTGTTTTCTTGGCAGCAAATGGCTGTATTTTCCCTGTTTATATAAAAAAAATATGTATAGGTATACAGGAACGCAGGAACTCGTTGGATGCGAGAAGCACAAAACCGCTCGAAGTCGAGGTGCTTGGGGCCTATGTCCACAGCAGGGGATATCTTTCGGCTAAAATGATAATGATATATACCTATATATAGACATAAAAATAAATTGAGAAACTCCTCCTTTTTTTTTTAAATTCGTTAATAAAACTGGACTTCCTTTATCTGAGCCAAGTTAATGTAAGGTCCCATTAAAATAGACGGACAAACTTTTAGAAATCATTCAGACCACCAAAATAAGGACGATGGTAAAAAAAATTATAAGACAAACGCATAAATACTTACAAGAAAAATAATTAGCTAACGAAAATACACTAATGTGCCGGCAATTTATTATTTTAGGTCAAAATAAAATCACTTCAATCAATGTTTTTTTTTTGCTTGGATATCTTATTTAGACGTACTGGCGCTGTGTTAAAATTTGTCCATCTATTTTAAGGGGACCCTGTATATGCCTCCCCTAATGGGCTCAAAATGTGTGCGTATAATCATATTAGTATGCTCACAGGTGGATGCTGTGCGCACACCTGGTACAACCAGGCTGGTACAAAACCAGCCTAGTCTATGACATTTACGGGTGGTCTGTACCGAGTTCAGACCCCACATAAAACCCATTACAAAAGTGTGCTACGACAATTTTTATTAATTAGAAAATGTTTTTGAGCATTGTCGTTGGCTGTTACGACTTTTTACATTCTTGATTATAAAAATATTTAAAAATGCAATTTATAAATGTTTGTAATAAAATAAGGAAATAATAATAACAGTCACTCAATTTTAATTGAAAGTCAAAGTCAAATAGTTTTCAAATAGGCACATGACATAAAAGGCAATTTTGAACGTCACAATTTACAAGAAAATATATGATTCTAGTTACCCCTTCCAAAAGGTAGTTCCGTATGGAGAAAAATGGGCAAACAACTCCACCGTTACTCTTTTAAAAGGTTTTACATTTATAAAATCATTCATAATTATATATGAAAACGATTCTTAATTCCAATTTGTTATTTTTTCAGATAGTATTATCAAGCGAAACCCAACCAGGTGTGTGCAGACATATTAATTAAAAATAAAACACCAATATTGACAGTTCCGGTCCATGCAACGACATACCTTTGCCTATAATTAACTTTTTAAACACGCGGGAATAACCGTTGACGTATTTTATTAGTGTATGTAAATGTGAACGTAATAATAAATGGGTATAACATAACAACTTGTAATCTCCTAAGTGTTTGGCCAGACTGGCAGCGCGGGCGCGGGCGCGGCGGGCGCAGCGCGGCTTACTCAAACATAAGAACTTCATTTGAGTGTCCATAGTAGGCATGCGGGCGCGATGAGCAGCGCAGGCTGGTCGGCGCGGGAAGCGCGCGGGCAACTCACGCCATAGCTCGTTCAAGTACTGCAGCAGTGGGTGCGCGGGCGGCCCGCGCTGGGACCGGGGATCTCAAACTAAGAGCTTTTTTCTAGTAAAATAAGTCTTCCTCATCCATATTCTATTTTGACAAACACTGGACACGACAACACGCAGAACGTAACCGCACTCGACTGGGGACAGGCAGATCGCGCGCGTTCCCGCACCCGCGCCGCTTCCCGCCCCTCGCTGCCAAACTGACCAAGCACTAGGTATCCCTAGTGCTTGGTCAGACTGGCAGAATCTCTGCCTAACCAAGCAGAGATGTAAAAGTACAGTCACATTTTGTCAGTTATGTTTAAGTCTCATGTAAAAGGGCGGGCTTCCTCGATGGTCTAGTCGTCGCAAGTGCCACTACTGAGCATGAGGTTAGCTGGGTTCCATTCACGTTCCATTCTCAGGCTTGACAAAGGGTTATTGGATTTTTTGCGTAGATGTGACGCATACTTTCTCCCAAATTGTTATTTTTGTTTTTCTGTTGTTTGTGTTTTTTTATTTTATGCGTCATGTTTGCCGCAAACGTTAAACGTATTTTCTTTCTTTCTTTCTTACATCAGGAATTTGTAATTAACAGCCCGGAGTCTGAATTTGCGCTCGGTTGATGGCGATAGGCTCGCCCCCTATTTCATGGGACTTATTTTATGTGCTTTATGTCATGGGTCACGGTCTTTTTGACATTAACCGGTCATAAAGACTTAGGGCTGCTACAGCTGAAATTCCCGGTAGAAAACACCAATTACACTTTTCCGACCTGAATACAGAACCTAGGTTTTAGTCAGTATGAGTCTGACACTCCCTTCCGCTCCACCCAGAGCGGGAGGGGTCATTTGATGATTTCCAATCCTGAAAAAAAAAAAAGATAGAACCTAGGCCTTCCGCCGGACGCCGGATCGGAACGTCCGTGCCAGACAGCGCGTACGTGTTCCACGCGCGCCTCAAAGAGATGTCAGCATCAATTGAAGGGGCCCGTCAGGGCCGAAGCCTGCCGGGTCAGCGGGATTGTCCGAAAGGGTTACCGCTGGCTCGGAACATAAAGGGCTAAGGAAGGAACACGGGTGGGTTTTATTCAGTAAGAGTCTGACACTCCCTTCCGCTCCACCCAGAGCGGGAGGGGTCATTTGATAATTTCCCATCCACAAAAAAAAATCCCTCCGCACAGCAGTCGCGTTTGCGGTCACTTCCTATCCAATACATAGATAAGTACATTATTATGTATATTTTTACAGATAGATAGATGGTTTGGGATTTAATATAAGTATCAAAATCAATCTGCCTAGTCCTCTCCCAACTTTGTTGGGGTTGGCTTCCAGTCTAACCGGATGCAGCTGAATACCATATTTTACAAGGAGCGAGTGCCTATCTGACCTCCACAACCCAGTTACAGGGTAACATGTTACCCTTGGTAAGACAGGTTGTCAGACTTTTGGGCATCCGTTACGATTGTCAAAGAACCAAGAATGACAGCCAACGGCTTAACGTGCTTTCCGAGGCACGGAGGGGTTTCGAAACGTAATGGATGGTCACCCATCCAGGAACCGATCACAGCAAGCGTAGCTTAACCTTCGATGAACCATCATTTAATCAGTAGTTTTATCATTTGATCACGAGCCCCTCCTTAGGAATCCATACTAATATTACAAATTCGAAAGTAACTCTGTCTAGTCTGTATGTTACCTTTTCACGCCTAAACCACTGAACGGATTTCGATGAAATTTGGCAGAGAGATAGATTGCATCCCGGGGAAGGACATAGAATAGTTTATATCCCGATATTCCCACGGGATCGACACTTACGCGAGTGAAGCCGCGGGACGCAGCTAGTTTATTATATACCATATGTAAATGTTACTAACATAATAAATTGTTATAGTACATACTAAACATATTTATGTATCTAATATGGCCCGTAAACATATTCTTAGTTACACCCATGGTTAAATTTATTAACAATGTTCAATGCATGTAATTTATTTCGCATGCCAGTTCGTTAGATAGTTGATTGGGTACTTCGAAGGTTGTGAGGCGAACTTTGACTTCTTTGAGGATGCTCATGTAGGTCGGTGTTTAAGCGTAGGTAGTGCAGATCCCTTTAAATATTGGTCGTAGTGATTTCACTACAATAGTTTGTATTAGCTGTGCCTCGCGGTTTTATAAGTCGCATAAGTCTCGAACCCGTTGGAATATTGGCATAAAAAGTATTCTATTTTCTAATCCAGGTTATGGTCTACCCATGTGCCAAATTTCATCAAAATCCGTTTAGCCGTTTTACCGTGAAAGCGTAACAAGCAAACATACAAAAAACTTAAAACATACTTTTCTCTTTATACTATTAGTTTAGATTAAAAGAGGCTCGTGGTTAAGTAGTAACAGCCGCACGGGTCGATTGATCAGGTTAGGCTACGGGTGCCGCGGTCGGTCTGTGGATGATCATCTTTACATACCGAGATCTTTATAACCTACCTACCAACATTTAAGTAAGTTATACCCTGTTCTTCCACGATCAGGCTTGGTTAACGAGGCGACGAGTCGACGATCTTTGCTATGGTTTGGCTGGTTTGACTAGCAGCAATTAGATGAGGGTGGCCAGAGAGTCTCCCGCGGCGGCTGGGATGGGAGAACATCCCATACCAGCCGCCGCGGGAGACGCTCCGGGCGTCGGGAGCCGCGCGATGACTCCCCGCCACCGTAGGCGCGGGCCTGCGGATGGAGAGTAATGGGTAGCGCACCATCCGATCAGGACCAGGCCCGTTCCGGACGGTGCGAACGTGTTCCATGCGCGCCTCAAAGAGATGTCAGCATAAGCCGCCGCCGAAGCCTGCCGGATCAGCGGGATTGTCCGAAAGGGTTACCGCTGGCCCAGAACATAAAGGGCTAAGGAAGGAACACGGGTAGGTTTTAGTTAGTAAGAGTCTGACCCTCCCTTCTGCTCCACCCAAAACGGGAGGGGTCATTTGATGATTTCCCATCCTGAAAAAAAAAGGGTCGAGTTAGATGACGCGCGATCGGCGCATGTGCGGCAAAGGCCTGGTAGAAACCTCTAGCGAGCCTTTGCTGCACAAACGCCAATCATCAGCCTATGATGACAATCGCGACGATTATATATTTAAAGGACAGCATAGGGTACGTAATTATATTAGTTCTGGCTTGGTATAAGTTTTAAATAACGAGAACATCTGTATTAAATGACATATCATGTACCTAATGTCTCAAAAACAACTACAAATTCTTCTAAAATTATGTCAGTATTGAACGTGTAGGTCGTACAATATAAAATATTATGTGCATACAAGTCGATTTAATGCTAGTCAATATAATGATAATAAAGTATCACTAACATTGAATTAAATCTTTGCTTTATTAAACTTGGTTCAGATGGGCTTCATATGTTATTTATGACGTCTACACAAGACAATTTTGGCAAAAAATAATCTACATTAATAAAAATTAAATTCTGTTCGTTGGTAAGCACATCACTTGAGAACGGCTACACTGATTTGCTTATTTTTAATTGTAAAATGTCCGTAAAAATTCGAATGAGATTTTATAGAAAAAAAAAATACAACGTAATTGAGAACCTCCTTCTTTTTTTGAAATCGGTTAAAAATTGGAAAAAATTCCCGAAAATTTTCCAATTTTGGGAAAAATTAAAAAAAAATCAATTTTTGTATGAGATTTTTGTATGAATTATTGAAAATTTCATAGGATGGCTGTCAGGTCATCTCATAATCACATCCCTAGCCTTTTCCGAACTATATTGGGGTCGGCTTCCAGTCGAATCGGATTCACCTGGATAAGTATCAGCTTTTTACATGGAGCGACCGCCTATCAGACCTCCACAACCCATTTCGGGCCAGATAGTATCTAAAAATAAATCACATGATATAAACGAGCTACCTACTAAAAGAATAAAATTTAATAAAAGTATTTCTACTTTTAAATAATAATGAATTAATTGAGTATAAAATAATAATAAATCGATCACAATATGCACGTGGAAATGGTCTTTACTACATGTCATGTTCACCTTGAAAAAAAAAACAATAATTATGATTTATTTTTAATAGCATACTTACTTGGTTTGATTCATAGGATCTAGATATAATTGCAACAAAAATAAATCAAACTAATTGTTAGCTGTGACCGTGTCAGCTACTTTTGTTGGCCACAGCCTGTAAATGAGTGGCCCGTCTGAGCGAGTCTTTACAAAAAAACCGGCCAAGTGCGAGTCGGACTCGCGCACCGAGGGTTCCGTACAAACCTGCAAGGTTTACAAAGTTCGTTCATTACGACAATCGAGTCATAACTATGGTATTTTTATTGCATATGAATTTCAACTTGATAGCTCTACGCGTTCATGAGGAAAAAAGTAATAAGTTTATATTTATTAAAAAATAAATATATATTTTGTAATGTAACTAAAAATTTAAGGTTTTCGGAATTTTTCCTTTATGTGTGCTATAAAACGTTGCTTCATGCCAAATTTCAAGATTCTAGGTCGACTGGAAGTACCCTTTAGGTTTTGATTCCCTTGCGAGTACTTGCGAGTTTCAAAATATGCAGCTTAAATTGCTGTTTCTTTTGATTGCGTTGACATAGAAGTTTGATTTTGTTACAGCTTAAAGGTATTATAGACCTGAGTATTTGGTATGAATTTCAATTTAATACCTCTACGCGTTTATGAGGAAATGGGTAGTAAGTTTAAAATTATTAAAAAAAAATATATTATGTGATGTAACTAAAAATTTATGGTTTTCGTAATTTTTCCTTTATCTATGCTATAAGACGTTGCTTCGTACCAAATTTCAAGATTCTGAGTTCACGGGAAGCACCCTGTAGGTTTTGATTCCCTTGCAAGTGTCGAAAATTTGCGGCATAAACGGCTGTATCTTTTGATTGCGTTGGCTTAGAAGTTTGATTTTTTCACAGCTTCAAGGGACAGTAGACCTGAGTAATTGATATAAATTTCAGCTTCATACCTCCACGCGTTCCTGAGAAAAAGGGTCTTGACAGACGGACGGACGGACGGACAACAAAGTGATCCTATAAGGGTTCCGTTTTTTCCTTTTGAGGTACGGAACCCTAAAAATATTCGATTATTAAATAGCAACAATAAAGAGCAATTAAAACAGGTAGTAAACTGATAAAATTCATCTTTATTTATATATAAAATTAATATGTCAATTTAATATGATAAATAACACGTTTTATGCTCAGGAAATGAGCGCTTTGTAGAAATTAATAAAGTCGTTTGATAGAAGTCGTAATTAACATCTTCCTGTATCGGTCTCAATTATTTCTAGTAAAATAATAATAATAAGTCTCTGATATTTAATTATTGTATCGCAATCTTTGAAACGGACTCAAGCGTTGGATAAAAATTTAAAATTCTCCATTTGTAACAAAAAAAGACCTAAAGACGGGTGATCTTCCTTTGTCCCTTAAGAGAAGACTCATTGACGTGTGTATACTTCCCATCCTCACATATGGTGGTCAAACATGGTCTTTGACAAATCAGCAGAGGTCCACGCTCGAGGTTTGCCAGAGGGCTATGAAATGAAACGGAGTATTTTGGGTATCACTGAAGTGCGACAAAGACGAATTGTTTGTTTTTCGCAGCCCGTCTCTTTCACTCGAGGTGAGGAAGAGCCTACCTCAGCGTACTTGGACAGCGCGATGTCGCGCTCGCGAATTAAATTCACTTAATCAGTTCACTCCACTTTCGTACTTGTTACACTTATTGTCAATACACATCATGAGTCAATATTGTATACATTAATACTTCAAAAATTGGGTAAAACAGCCAAAAACACGTCTGCACTGACCGCGCACAACTCAGCTCCATCCAAGAGACATCAGTCATCCAAGATAACTGATGTCACTTGGGGAGCTGCCACGCTAAAATGGAACTGGGCTGGACACATCTGCCGCGTGTCAGACGAACAATGGGCCAAACTTACGACCCAATGGGTCCCTCTTAATGGCAAGCGACATCGTGGCAGGCGCAGACGGAGATGGCGGGATGAGCTGGACTCCTTCAACAAGAACTGGTCCTTAGCAGCTTTGAACAGAGAGAAGTGGTAAGAGAGTAGGAAGGCGTTTGCCCTGTAGTGGGACATCAGCAGGCTGATAATCTATACGTATACTATTCTATACTAATACATATTATAAAGCTGTGGAGTTTGTTTGTTTGGTTGAACGCGCTAATCTCTGAAACTACCAGTCGGATTTGAAAAATTCTTTTTGCATTTGATAGGCCAATTTTTGAGGAAGGCTATAAGCTATATAACATCACGCTATGACTTTTAGGAGCCGAGCAAAAGGAAAAAAACGTCAGAAAGAACGCTAAGCAAAAACGAAGTAATAGCGCGCGGGCAGGCGATGCGATGCCA
Source organism: Luperina nickerlii (assembly GCA_963855955.1). Taxonomy (NCBI): domain Eukaryota; kingdom Metazoa; phylum Arthropoda; class Insecta; order Lepidoptera; family Noctuidae; genus Luperina; species Luperina nickerlii. The sequence goes on from OY979663.1 coordinate 5,611,910, forward strand.
CGGGGTGGGTCGGAGTAACAAGAAATTTCACGCGGACGAAGTCGCGGGCAGAAGCTAGTAATAATATAATACAGAAGCCGTTATTATAATTATATGATAGAAAACTATTTCGACCAAAAAACATTCACAAGGATGTCCGTTGGAATAATCTGCATGCGTTGTTGACATTGAAATTAATTTAGGTTTTTCCAATCATATTTTACTATTTCACCTTGAATTTAGATTACTCAGCAATGAAAAATGCTCCCGGAACAACTTTCATGCGAAAAGATAATTATGAATGTAGGAAGGTGAAAAGGCGATTTTATAAAGTCTGAATCTGTCCCTAGCACTCTGTATTTAATAGGACTTTGTGTTAATTATTTTGATTTTATTCCTAACATTTTAACATAAATCCTCCTCCTTTTATCCTTATCTGTTTGGTTGCAGCTGATGTTTTTATTAATTGACAGTCCGAGGGTTACCAAAATTACTTATCTATACTTACTCTATTTAGGGCTGATTTTTCCAACGCCAGATAATTTTATCCGAGAAATAATTTTGAATTATTGACAGTTCTTCTAAACAAAATCTGTCAGACGTCAATTTTATTCCACGAATAAAAACTTATCTGTTGATTAAAAAATCAGCCCTTAAGGCGACTACGTGACCTCTTTGTCGGACTGCATAGAAAAGAAAGAGAAGCGCGATGACACAACGCTGCTAATTTATTGCAAAATATGAAGGCCTTATCTATTTACAAAAAATCTATTATTTGGACTAACAGAATAAAACACTAGTGCATTAGTAGGTTGCTTGAAGTATAATCTGACAAAAAATCATAATGATTGTATGTATATTAGTGTGGTTTTTCTGTAAAAATAAAGTTTTTAGAGGTATTTTCATGATTTTTTTCTATCGTATCAAATTAGTTGTATTATGTTTCAATATACTATCTACCTAGCATATTCCTGAAGAATATCATATATTTTTCTCAAACTTGCGTTTTTTGCGTTTAGGTCCTGTAAGCCCCTTAACAACATTAAGGCTCCTTCATACAGACGCAACACGTGATAAAATCGCGCGCGACACAAAGGCACTGCAAGTCGCGCAACGAGCGGTAAAGACACCGCTCGCGACTCGAATCGCGCGCGACACAAAGGTGTCGCGTGCGATTCGAGTCGCGCGTCGCGGCTGTTTGCAGGAGCCTTTAGGAAAATAACGGCCAAATAACCACAGTTTTATTATTATTATTTATTTATTTATTCAGTAGTACACATACATTTTATACATTTAAGTTGGTGCCAACATAAACTCAAAATTGTGATGTTGTTATGTTGAAATTAATTACTGCATTTTAGAGTTATTTTTTAAATGTACACACACACAGATGCACACATGAACTTACATTGCTTTATATTTATCCTTAAATAAAGGAACTTACAATATTATTTCGTTTATATCGAAATAACGAAAGGGTTATTTTTCTAATGCTATGATGCTTTCTAAATGGAGTTAACGACACCACAACAAATAGCAAAGCTGTATCTTTCCGTACTATTTTACTTAATGGCAAAAAAAAGACATTCTTGACAGATTAGAATTATCGATAAGTATAAATCAGAAAAAGTGTATCAGTAGCAATGATATATCAGTAGCCTATACGTATTTACGCAGGATTTGAACGGTTATAGGTATGCACAGTCATGCACATGACTTCTAAAATCATGATTCGCGACCTCTAAACATCTTTGCACATTTAACCTTGAAACAAGATTACCAAAAAAATGCGTAGATAGGTATTGAAAGAGGAAAAAGTCTTAAGAAATATTTATGTGAGCGCTTTCCTAGAATTTGTATGGGTCCAGAATATCCTTCTCATATTGTGTGTCATGTTTTGATTCACTCATTTTTCGATCTTGTTTCCATGTCTGTCAAAGTGACATTTGAGTTTCGAAGAAATTACGTCATGACGCAATATGGCCGACTGTGTTTTGTTTTTAAAAATAGAAGCTTTGTTTGGCTCGCGTTGTAGAAGATAGGTAGGTACAGTACAGTCAATACAGTCCATTTACAGTTATTTTACCTATGATTTTGCAAAAGCACAATGATTTTTATCTTTATTGTTGTTGCAATAAGGTTGCTGTTGGGTTGCTCACAAGTCTGTTAAAATCTTAAATTTCAAACTGTCAGATTTCATAATAATTTATAAGTGTAGTTTTTAAATATTTTATTATTGCAGCGCTTTATTAACAATTTGAACTTTGAAACTTTATACTGTAATCCTCATTATAATTTATTTCTTTAATTTTATTGTTCAAATTACTAACCTTAGCTCATGCTAAATCAAATTAATATTACCTACACTCTGTAAGTCTTGATAAAGTATTGTGCATACGTAACCTAGCTTTCGATGGAACCAGCAGAGGTCGTGGGCTTCTGAATCATACTTTCTCTTAGCTTTTAACTTCCTAGGCGATTTATGATAATTAATGATAATGTCTAATGACACATTCACAAACCGTGGCGAATTTGTTTGAGGAGAAATTATTAGATTTCCATGAACAATGAAATGATAATTGACATGGGTCTTTATTGTAACGATCAATAAGATCCGTGTCTATATTCTCAATAGACTTCTTGCAATCGACAATGTGACCTCTTAGGCCAACCACCTACCAATGTGACCTAAGAGGTAGGTAGGTTAGATAGGTTTTACAAAGAAATAAAAAATTATAATAATTGTAAAGTGGTAATGTAAAAGAAGATATTTAGTAAGAAACCTCGTAATAAAAAGATCTTAAATCCTATATCCCTTTCCTCCACGGGAAAGAAAACAAAAAGTCTATTGAATTAATTACAAACCGGTAATGAAAACCTTTTTGCATGAAATCGATTTCAAAGAATGAATAAACACCCTTTTGTAACATCCATTACAAAACCCAAGCTTTCTAAGACCGCTTATAAAGACCAAAAACAACATTAAGACCTTTTAATCCAACAGGAATTCCCAAAAACTTTTTAGGCTACACAAAAAAACTAAACGAAATTACCGAAAAGGGTGCCCAAGAATCCTGATTAGGCACTTCCGGCGGTTATTTAAGACCTAAAAATAAGAAGGAAAGGTCACAGAGACAGATATGAGTCAGTCCAAAGGTGACTCGGGACAGATTGGCGAGATGAGATGCGATTGGAAGATGTACCTACAGGGCATTAAAAGGCCGTCTTATATGTCCGTTAAAACGCGGTAAACTGGTCCAGTTGTCACGGAAATTGCGATGTGACTTATTTTTACGAGGAGAGACATAAATAAATTGAGTTTTTTTTTTTGTGTGCGGAATATTTTTTGTTTCAGCTTCTTCATGTGTGACCTCCACCTTTTTGGTGGAAATTATGTTTTAAAATACATATTTCAAAATAAATAGGTAGGTTTAAGTTAGTAAATTGTTTATGTAAAAGTTACAGAAGTTTTTCTTTTCCAAATAACAAACTTTTTTAATGTTGAAGTCGTGGTAGAGTTTGAAGTAACTTTTTTTCCTAGCGTGTCGATAGCAATTTAAATTCGCAGTTGGCCCATTTATTTCTCCTTCTGTTTGTTCAACTTCTAGGAACGTTCAAGTTTTCATCTACCTACGAACATCTGTACCTAATTATATTTATGACATCCACATTTATCAGATCAAGATCTTTAACAGCATCCATATTCACCAGGTGTAATGAAACCCAATATTTTATCTTCTGCAGTAAATAATTCAGTACATCCTCTGAGTTTAATAGATTAATTAATTATTTAATGATAAACACTATGAAGGATTTCATATAATTATTTATCCATCCAATTAAAGCCTTATTTCTTCGTATCGTAAATGGTACAGGAGAATAAAACCTTATAAGAACAAAGTAAAATGAATCCAAAGCTGTAAGGATTATAGTTTAATTTCGTCTTGGCACGTTCTCTAATGTTAAAGTGTAAAGTTCTGAATTAGATTTAGCAATTTATATCATAATAATAATTATTTATTATCTCGCAGTCAATAGGTCAAGATTCGACACAATTATTTTAAGTTGCACAATGTATTATCATATTTATCAAGACTTAGCTTATTACAAGTTTAGTGCCATAGCTTAGGTCATGCATTCATCAAATGCGTAAAAAGTCGCATATATGTTATTTGCGATATATCTACAATTTGGAGATGACGATAAACGAAAACACTGGCAACACTAAAGGCTCCTTCAAACAGGCGCGACACGACACGCAACACAAAGGGGCCGCAAGTCGCGCAACGAGCGGTGCCTTTGTGTCGCGCACGATTATATCGCGTGTCGCGCCTGTTTGTAGGAGCCTTAATGCATACAAGTATTTTCGAACTATCAACTTTTAAATTTATTCATCAACTAGCGGCCCGCCCCAGCTACGCATGGGTACAATTTTTTTTCGAATTTCCGAAGTTTTCCTTCATAAAAATCTTGTCCTGGCTATACTGAACACAACAAAAAAAGAATTATCCAATTTGATACAGTCATTCGGAAGTTATGCGCGTATTGACATTTCGGTGACTTTGTTTTATACTATGCAAGGATAATCAGAATTTATAGATTGGACGGTGACGCCCAAACTAGGCATTTGCTCTTATCTTGGGAGTCAGAAATAAATCGTAACAACAAAATTAAAAACAGTGGCACACCGGGAGTGCCGAGAGAAGTGAAAACAAAACACAAACAGAATACTTTGCCGTCACTCACTGACATTATCGGATATACATTAAAAGTTAAAACCGAGAAGGTACATCCCGAGGACAGCCGAACACATCCGAAGCGGGTATTTTTTTAATCGTCTTATAAACAAAACAAGCGCGGTGTCGCTTACGGTAACAGTGGCGCGAGTTCAATGGTTTTTTACTGTCTCAAAAAATGCCCGATGCGCCTAAAGAAGTTTTCATTTCAAAAAACATCACTTGCTAGACTATCGTATTTTACTACTGGTCATTTATAGTTCTGTCGTCACTTTTAACTTTCTTATGGGCTCCCACGCTCATACAAGTCAATAATTTTCACACATTCGAATAAACTGATAGTAGCAATCACGAACTTACACCTTCCATTATGTAAATCCACACGAGAACTTTTCAACAGTAGTGGGAAACTTTATAGGTATAGATGACTTTCACTCGATCGGTTATCAATTAATCGGTGGGCGACGTTACGTCACTGGGCGTCGTGTGAAGACAGCATAATGTTAAAGATGCGTAGTTTAAACTTTGGGCGTTTTGGGATTTCTCTTAAGTAAAAATCCACACGAGAACTTTTCAACAGTAGTGGGAAACTTTATAGGTATAGATGACTTTCACTCGATCGGTTATCAATTAATCGGTGGGCGACGTTACGTCACTGGGCGTCGTGTGTAGACAGCATAATGTTAAAGATGCGTAGTTTAAACTTTGGGCGTTTTGGGATTTCTCTTAAGTAAAAATCTATACGAGAACTTTTCAACAGTAGTGGGAAACTTTAAAGGTATAGATGACTTTCACTCGATCGGTTATCAATTAATCATTGGGCGATGTTACGTCACTGGGAGTCGTGTGTAGACAGCATAATGTTAAAGATGCGTAGTTTAAACTTTTGGGCGTTTTGGGATATCTCTTAAGTAAAAATCTACACGAGAACTTTTCAACAGTAGTGGGAAACTTTAAAGGTATAGATGACTTTCACTCGATCGGTTATCAATTAATCGTTGGGCGATGTTAAGTCACTGGGCGTCGTGTGTAGACAGCATAATGTTAAAGATGCGTAGTTTAAAGTTTTGGGCGTTTTGGGATTTCTCTTATGGTGCATAATGTGTGAATGGACCTGTATTCGTTTTAGGAGTCAACGGAATCATTTCAAACGGTGAAGAGAAACACCGTGCGGAAACCAGCATGTCCTATATTAAAAAATTAAACGAAACATTAAACGCTGATTATGCAGTGGTAAAGTAAAAACATAAAATATAAACTTAATTTTATTTGTCATTTTAGTAAGTTTAATTGTAATCAATTACCAAATCGTCTATTAAGTTGCAACATAGTAATTAAGCTTAACATTTTTGATGGCTAGCAACATTCTCGCTCTCTCTGCATCCATGCTCAACCGGCAAGTCCAATTTTTCTACTTTTTCAATAAAAATAATAGATTCAACCTTGTTTCCACGCATAAGCTTTTATTATACATGCAGTAATTTTTGCTCTGCTGAACAAGTGTGTTCCGATCGTCGAGATCCGAAGACGTGCGAAGGTCTTCGATATTGGAATATGTACAGACGCCAGCACATCAAGCTACCCGAAACTGTCAAATTTTCCCAATCAATTTTGAACCTTATGCTTTTGCGATAAAGTTGAAAATCTATTTAAGAAATTTGACAGATTGTAGTAGCTTGATGTGCTGGCGTCTGTACTATGGAACTCAAGTGGAGTTGGGAACTTTTGGCCAGGCGCAGTGATGACATGTGGAGGTAGGCAGTGACCGAGTGGCGTCCAAAGGACTGGGAGGCGAAATGTCGGTCTCCGGCGGTGAGATGGGTGGATGACATTGTTGCCATCACGGGCAAAACCTAGATGAGGCTGGCATAGGAATAAAGAGAAGAAAAGATATGAAAATCGCATCCAAATCGGACTAGTAGTTTTGGAGATAAATGGTAACATTGGTTTGTACAAACAGATGTTTACTGCAGCGCCCCTTGGTGAGTTGTCACCGTAACACCTATCTAAGAACATGCACCAATCAAATCCAAACCCATCACTGAAAACCACATCAAAATCCGACTAGTAGTTTTGGAGATAAATGGCAACATTGGTTTGCACACACATCCTCTCACCCCAAACGCATATACCGTCTTCGTACCCGCGTCGCCGCGTCGTGGGTAAAAAATCAGAAAAATATATGATATTCTTTAGGATATTATGTTAGGTAGAAAAAAAGGAAGGATATATGGTGTGTTGAAAACATAATACAACTAATTTGATACGATAGAAAAAAATCATGAAGATACCTCTAAAAAACTTTCTTCTTACAAAAAAAACCATGCTGATATACATACAATCATTCTGATTTTTGTCAGATTATTCTACAAGCAACATACTAATAAAGCACTAGTGTTTTAATTTTTTAGTCCAAATAATCGATTTTTGTAAATAGATAAATTGCTTCATATTTTGCAATAAATTATTACCAGCATTGTGTCATCGCGGTTCTCTTTCTTTTCTATGCAGTCCAACATTGACCGCGCTTTAGGTCATGTAGTCCCCTTAAGCATAACAAAGGCAAAGTCAAATAATTTATTTCAAATAGGCACATTAAAGGCACTTTTGAATGTCAAAACTTACAGTAAAATTTAATTGATTCTAGTCGCCCCTTCCAAATGGTAGTTTCCGTATGGAGAAGAATGGGCAAGAAACCCCACCACTACTCTTGTATGTTGTTTAATGTTTTACAAGATTTGTATACATAATATAATTTATATGTTAAAGAACAAAGGATTCATAAAGAGAAGTTTGTTAATTTGCACATCAACATCAATTAAAGGGAGCGTTTATTATAGCTTATGCCAATTTGTAAAACTAATTCATGTCTTAGTATGACAGGCAATAAACTGCAGGTAACTTGATAGCTACCTATCATCGTTATCAAGTCAGCTTAGCTCTATTTACATCCAAGTTATAAATGAACCACTCCGAACATTAAACTTTAGGATAAGAACTTGAGGTATGTCTCAATTTTAAAATGTCGCAATATTGTGGTGGAAAAAGGTCTAATCATGTTTATTGTAAACTTATTTATCTTACCACTTAATACATTAATTTAACATAATATAGACATTAAAAATAATAATATGTACACGTATATGAAAAAAGAAGCAAAGGAATCATAGGGCATCAAAAAATTCGTCTGCATCGCTGTCAACAGGTACAGTGCCCGAAATTCTGGCAGCTTTGCCACGTTATATGGCGATGGCGTTGCGAATGCTCATATATTTATTCAATTAAATACCATTGGTCTTGGTATAGTCTTCTTTGTCATTTAAGAGATGATTACCCATTAAAAATATATCATCATGATCATTTCAGCCGAAAGACGTCTACTGCTGGACATAGGCCTCCCCCAAGCATCTCCACTTTGACGCGTTGTATGCTTCTCGTATCCAGCGGATTCCTGCGGCTAAAAATATAGTTGCCTAATAATGGAGAAATGACAGGAAAGTTATAGACATTAGATTCAACAGCTTTCTCCTGTAGCCGTGTCATATCTCCGGTGTGCAAAGGTAGTGCCGGTAGGGTTATGCGATAACGGAGTTCAATATTAGGAGGATGAGATCTTCACGGTAAATGTTGAAAGATTAAACTATCAACAAATACATGAAACCAATTCATATTCCCACAGTACTTAAAACCCAAACAATTGCTCCAACCAATAGAGATTTTTGCATTAAAACACATAAGATAACAAACGTTGGTTACCAAAGACTGAATCAGATAATCCATGGCTCCAACCTGGCAATCTTCGATGCTTCGCAATGCGCCCCCAGCTATTTGAGCATTGGCTAGGCTGGCATAGCAGGTGTGCAGTTGTATTTTATCTCACCCACTTGCTTCAAACATGATGATATATATCCTATTTGGGAGGCAAAGGATTGCTGTTTGTGCCGTAAATATTCAGTGGAAGTTGGCTAACGGAATTTATAATTGTGTCTGGCGTAGGACAATAAATAATTAGTGGTACAATTCATTGTGTCTGATCTGTGAATATTCAATTAACACTTTCGTATCTTCGTCAATTTCGAAGGTCACGTTCTTCATTGTGTAGCATTGTTCCATGTATTTGTTTTCTGAGAATCTTCAAAACATGCCTACCTTGGGTTGGGCGTCACTTTGTACTAAAAGTAAAGATTGGTAAGTAATCATCCGTTATTAAAAAGGGCATCAAAATCTGTTTAGCAAGGCTCTTCTCTAATGTTGTTGATGGTATTGTCCTTAGATAGACTCTTACCACTCCCATGTTTGCGTGGATGTAAACAGATAAATCAATCAGAGTCCTATCCAATAAGGCAATTACAACAAGTAAGCCCGTTTGTCATAAATAACATAAAAATCTATAAGATAGCCCTACGTGTGAATATATTTGTAATCCAATAGATTTTCTACCCAGTCTGACCTCTGTGCCCTCTTTAACCTTTGCAACATCTGCAGGATGATGAGCATCTGCTACGTTACTTTTAACTATGTCCTTAGTTTTAGTATTATCGTATTTTACGTTTAATGTGAATACCGTAAAGTCTCAAAATATTAAATATTTTCCTCTCATTTTCATACACGACAGCAACTTATAGCCGCTGTAAGTTCATTGGGAGCCGGCAGCCTTGTGGGACGAAAGTGCGTTGAGAACCGTCGGTGGAATGCTAGCGGGGCTACTTTCATCACCAACCTTGAGTCAGCCACAATCGCCCGAATCTCATGGAAATATCCGATCCTTGATATACGCCCTTTTGGTTCTGTGCAGGCTATTTCCGTGGCTGTTTAGAAATATAGAATTTGTGGACAATTTTGAGTGTAGGTGCAGCTTTTGCTTTAAGATTATTGAGAGATATTGGTTAGATTATTTTGGAAATTAGCTTTCTTAGATATACCTACGTCTTATTGGTGGGGTGTTATCGTGTTTCCGTGGCAGTTTAGCAATAGCTATCTATCTATCTGTAATATGGATTGTTTTAGGGCAATTATTTGTATCTGTTTTTAATGTTTTTGAGGCAAACAAATTGCTCTTAAATATAAAAGTAATCCTTGATAAAATGAAAGTGTGGTTAGCAATAAGCCAAGAAACGGAGCGAACACAGTCTGATAAAGGAATCCCTTTTTTATTGAGAAGATCCTTTAAGTATTCATTCAAATTATTATCAATAACTAATTATTGCGGTAATTATAATATTAATATAAATAATTATCCGTACCTACTTCGTCACTCGGTACTAGAAATTTGAATGTGACGGCACATTTCAAGGCAACATCTACGGCCTAAATATGCGGAAATAGGCTCGGCATTTAAGTGAACCTTATTTATTACCTCCAATTCAATAAATCATTCATAAAAATCATATCCGAATGCTAATATATTATCAAAGAAGTTGTATTTTTAAATTATGTATTAAATTTATATAAGTACTTACATCTAACCTTAAACTTCCATGTAATTGCGTCAATTACCAGTGTATTGATTGTACTTAATCGCATATTTATTGGATAAAAACATTTTTCTTAAGGCGCAACCGCAGAATAAACAAACAAAAAGACAATTGATTACGTAGCGGCAACGCCTCCAACGCGTGCGAAACCGAAAAAATGGTCCACACCAAGAGTGAAGAAGATACAGACGGAGATAGCAACATACCGGAAAGTAATGCAAACGATAAGGACAGCAAACGTTCCGAAGTGGAAGCAAGACACGAGGTTTGTGAAAGTAGCATGTGTGACAGAGATAGCACGTCAAGAGAAAGATAGGTAGGAGAGAGAAATTGCCGTAGCAACTTTCGCTGAGCTCGTTTCGGTTACGTCACGGCAGTGCCAGCGCAACTTACGCAACTGTTGTGAAGAGATTATGACTGTATGACACTGATTTGAATGATCGTTGGAAGTAATCAATTTCATTTGGATTCGCTTCCGGTGTCGATTGCGAGATATCAAAGTATCTTTTCAATGATAGGTTCTATTCTTTGATCTATTCTTGATCAATAATAGGTAACATCTTAATTGGGTCAACTCATCATAATTATACTAGATACAAGAAATTTCTGTCTAAGAATATAAAAGGTCACGCATATAGATTCTAGCTGACGTAACAGATGCAATGTACTTATCAGAAATTAGAAAGCGTGCACTCAATAAACGATGACTGAATTTAGCATAATAAAAATTCACATTACAAGCTGGTAATAAAAATATGCCTGTTCCAAAATCGCAGCTGTATGTTCGAGTTAGTTCCACTAAAATCGCATAGGAACAAGATTAGTAACGACACAAAATTTAACTGTAGCGGTTAAAATGTTGAGATGGTTAGCAAAACGTTACTAAATGCGATTACACAAACCCTTACGACAAAGTAACCCGTCTTGTTATGCTTATTTTCCTATTTGCCTAATCGTCTTTTGATGATGTTCGTCATTGTGACACTATCGTGCTCAGTGTTATACAATTTGCTGCAATTACATGCTCTTCACTTTCACTATTATATTTTCCAACATACTATATCTTGTCATCAAGTCTTTCATTACTGACCCACAATTTGGTTTCCCCGCTTTCTTTTTCTTTACAATTCTTCAGTAGCTGTATCAATTCTACATTCTTATATGTAATTAGAACAAGGCGGGAATGATGTCCTAGATCTTAAATGATACATTATACGCATCTCTTCTCGCTCTAATGCCGAAGCACAATACGCTACTGTCACACATTCGCAGTGTACTCTACACTATACAGGCGCACTTGTGTTGTCCAACGTACGGTCGTTTGTGTGCATTATGTTTTGTGATAAGTTCCATATATAATAATACCGTTATATATGCAATGAACTCGAAATTAAGCAAAACAGAATTCCTTTGCCCTAATATACCTAATTCATTATATATGCAAATGTCTTTCACGCATACGTCTATTGAGACACGGATTGCGGTAGTGTTGGTAATTCTATGTATACATTCTACATTCATATTTGCATTAGTGTGCGAAATATTTTCGCTAGTGTTTGTATGTTTCGCGTTGTTACAGCATGTTTTAGGTTTGTGTTAGTATTTTATGTAAGTGTGAGAGTAGTTTAGCGTTCACAATGAAAGTACTCGGCGGTTGCACGGATTTGGGTCACAGCTCCAACTTTGATTATAAAGATTACGACCACCGTGTGAATCATCGCACATCTTCTAGGTCCATGCTGTTCTTGCGTATTTATATTTAGCATTCATATTTTTAGCTCAATAAATATATTCTGTTTATTTCGACGTTGTTTTTTATTCTTGTTGATTAAGTTTAGACGTTCTTTTTTATGTTTGTAGTTATAGAGCAACTACTTTGATTTTATTAGTTATTTTTGGCTGCACTTATGCAATGCAATCACTACCTACTGCACTCTTCGCATACTGTTCATAAAGATTGTTCCTTTCTTTTTCTATCTTATCATCTAGATCTTAAAACCACTAAGTAGCTAGACTAAAAATAAAAAGGTGATATAGGCCATATCGATTCGAGATCCCCTTTCACATATTGCTAGCCTGAGTTGATGTTTCGTCACAGCTGAGGTGCACCGCCACTTTCCTTTCAACTTGTTCATTTTCATAACTTCTACGTTATCTACAAGAGGTTTATTAGAGGATTTTGATGCAATTCTATGTGGTAAGCTTGTAAAGGCACTGTAAATAAGGAGCCATCTCGGGTGTTTAGTTACCAATTTATCGCTGGATGCAAGTACTTGCGGTGAGAAAGGACATGTTTTGCAAATCATGGAGCTTAGATCTCGTTATGAAATTATCGTGACATTTTAATGATGAATATTACTGGTTGAGCAGCGGCTTTAAAGTTGTACATACTTTAAGTTATAGAATTTCGAGAACCATTAAATGTTTCTTACTTACGTGACATGGAAAATGATTTCAAGTTACTCGTCATCTCAGAAAGTCTAGAAGCATTTGAAAATATAACAAAAGACGGTAGCAAAAGTACATATCTAAATGGACTTTTTTTTACAATCTAGTTAGGTAGACTTCAAAATCGTTTCTTAGAACATTTAGATCCAATTGATAGCTCCTTTGTCCGATATTGACTCTTTTATTTGGAAATTAGAAAATACTGGAGGTTACGAGATCTGATATTGCAAAGCTTGAAGAAGTTAATGACGTTGAGAAAGTAATTACCCAAAGTTCCATCTCATTGAATATTGTTTCTGCAAACATGCTTGATTGGTCATTACTTAAGCTTGTTAATTAAATACCTAGTCATCCGTTTTGTTAAGTTTTCAAGTTTCTCACTCCACATTAAAATCAAAGTCAAATTGAAAGGCACTTTTGAAGCTCAAAACTTACAAAAAAGTAGAATTGATACTAGTCGCCCCTTCCAAAAGGTAGTTTCATATGGAGAAGAATGGACAAGAAACTCAACCGTTACTCTTTTAAAAATGTTTTACAATATTTTGTATATATTAATTATGTATATGAACACGATGCACCTAGAATAAAAACACTATAGGTACCCACCACAATGGGTAAAAAGAATAAAAAAGAAGCAATGACAGGTAAGTAAATTAAATATGTGATAGATACATGTTAAGTTTGTCATAGTACTTAGCAACCAGGAAAAAGCCAAAGAAAACACTTCTCAGAATAACTTTCTGGTAAAAAATGCCAAATAAATACTCTACAAAGTATTCTTGTTTGCGTAAACGTACAAATATGGTGGACAAACATGAGTAGAATGTGCGAAGGTTGACGGTCTTTCAGGGTCGAATTGATAAGGGACATTTGTAACCTTTGCTTTGACATTAGACTTATTAGTTCGGTTATGCCTTATGGCATTTATTTGCGCGGGACACTCCTTGATGACGTCTTAAGATAAATAGAAAAATATACAAGAGTATGCTAATGATGTTTTCTTGCATGCCGTATAGCGTTACTGCTACAATTTTGCTTAAATATATGATGATAAAAAGGAAAGGAAGGAAAGAAGAAATAGTAGACATAATGACGAGACTTTCACGAAAGTGATATTCACTGAAAATGGTGTTATTGCCCAATTATGTAAATTGATTAAAACTCTGTTTTATATTCTCTTTCATCAAGTTGACAAAAATGTAAAATGTTAAGATGCTGACAATTACAATTTCCCCTTACGCTGTTAGCGCCATCTCTTGGCAAGCAAATGAACTAACCGTATAAGAGTTCATAATGTATTGCTAGCTGGCAGGAGCCCCTTACATTTAATTACCTACATTTAACATGTGTTCCAGTAGTCATAAAAGCATCTAGCCCAGAAACACGCCTGTTTTAGACACATGATGTATTTTTAGAAATGAATCACCCACGACATAGTAAACGACCGCCAAATGAAATTCCATGAAAAAAATCGGGAACAAAGACCACTCACACCTAAGTTAGTAGTTTTAAAACTCGATTCCAATAAAAGGTAGAAAAAAGCCTTCAAATCCATGACCTCGAATATATAAAATGTCACTATCACACAATCAGGGTATACCAGAAGGTCCTTTTTTTGCCTCCGCCTACCTGGCTCCATTGTGTTCCGGGGAAAGTTATGTGAAAGACAGACGAACAAAAAATTCTGATTTCTCCTGTCTCTTTCTATTTTTTTCTATAGGCGACCCTTAAGAATTCCGATTTAGATCAGGCCAGTAGTTTTTGTGAGCACGTTCGTAAGGCAATAATGGAAGCAAAAAATGTATCGCGTTTTTTTTTTTCAAATTGCAGGTTACGTGTGTTAACGAACAAATAGGTATTGTACGTGTCCATTGTCTGGTTGAAAGGCTCTATAAATCTAGTGAACGGAGCGAAGAAATTGAACAAATCTCTGTGTATTTTAATCTTTTGAAATTTTAGAACGTAATTGGTCCTTCGGTACTCGCACACATGCGGAGAGAAAGACCAGAGGATGTTCAATGCATAGGTATGTATTTACAAAAGCATATGTTAACCATAATATGATTAATAGATTATCATAATATACGAGTATATCTATCTGTTTCTTAGCGTCAGAGTAAATACAGCTTTTTCCTTAGAAGGTAAGTGAGGGGAATGAAGAGTAATTATACAAGCTATTATGCATGCCTGTTTAGCACCCAGCTATATTTAAAACGAGTGCAGGTGCACTCCACCTTTGCATAGAAAATTAACTAGACAATAATCTCTATGTGACAAACATCGGAATGTAATTTTCTTAAATTATGATTTCTAACTTTGAAAACAAAATGTAAGTAGTTGTGGGGTGTCAGAATATTTGAATTTATGGCAATGAAGTTCATGATGGACCTTCTTGATAATACTGTGGTGATAGGTTTATCTTCTTTCATCAAGGACAGTATAATCAACACCATCATATGTGTTTATTTATACCCGTATATGGCATTTTTTCCAGTGCGAATGTTGACATTAGAAATTATCTGGTCAACAGCTTTTAGTCAATATTAAACAAAGACAAAGAATTATTATCGGTAGAAATATCTGTATTTTTTTTGTTTTTTTTTTTAGTGACCACTTTGATAATACATATATAACTACATACTTATATACACTACCCAATTGATTAACTAACCAAGTACAGACGCCAAGCACATCAAGCTACTACAATCTGTCAAATTTCTTTAATAGATTTTCACCTTTTTCGCTAAAGCATAAAGTTCAAAGTTGATTGGGAAAATTTGACAGTTTCGGGTAGCTTGATGTGCTGCCTCAGACATACATTTCATTCTACGTAATAGGAGGCACAAATCCAGACTACGGACTGCTACAGAGAAATCCCTGATTAACTTACTACAAAAATTTATTATACCAGAACATAAAGAACAGAGACACCAAGATTCAAAGCACTTCTCCAAATTTTGGATTTAAACCTAAATATATCTATACAACTTATAATTAAGTAGGTACCTACCTAAAATAACCCACCACCTGATTATCACTAATAAAACTCCAAACCACGCCCGCAAAGAGAAAGCATGAACAAACTGCAGAACAAAGGAATAAAACAATTTTCACTCGCGTTATTCCAAGCATGACAGTTTAAATGGAGAAAAACTATCGATCATCAGTCATTGGAGTCGAAAGTGGCGCATGCACAATGACACCAAACTCTCACTCTATCACCGATTAATTGGAGTCAACGGATCGCACACGATAGCTTAGCAAAAAAGTGGCCAAGTTAGAATAGGGGATACGATTGAAGTGTTCTCATTTTCATTTGAGTTTTTGATGATAGAAATTAATGTTACAGGTAGTCAGAAGCTCGGAAGTCTGACGACTAGTCTTACATAATCAAGATATAATGTTCCCACTGCTGGTACACATGCCTCCTCACTGAGAGAGGTAGTGGGCTGTAATCCACCACACGAGCCCAGTGCAGGTTGATGGATGTAACATGTCTTCGAATTTTTTAGTTCTAGGACATGCCGGTTTCGTCACGATGTTTTCCTTCACCGTTTTGAGGACCAAGTCTTACCAAGGGATATCGTGTTACCCAGTAACTAGGTTGTGAAGGTCAGACAGGCAGTCGCTCTATGTTAAATACTGGTATTGAGCTGAATCCAATTAGGCTGGAAGCTGACCTCAACGTATGTAGTTGGGAAAAGGCTAGGTAGATGATGATAAAGAAAGAAATAGGAATTAAAACTTTTTCTAAATTAATTATTACATTGGGATGTTATTATGGACCAGACCTTATCACCAAAGGAGAACGTGGAACTGATGGTTGCTTCTACACGTAAAATAAATTGACCTAGATACTTGAGATTTTTGGGATGCATGAAGAAGCCTCCTCGTGTAGCACAGTTTGTTCTGTCAGTTACTCAACTGAACCGAGCGCTCGGCGCATCCTGGACAGTCTTATTTGACTGGCTAAGTCTTCCCTTGCGGTGGTAGGGCTAACGCTCGCCTGGTTTGCGACCACCCTCCCACCGGAATCCGGCGTCAAGCAGCTTGCTGTGTTTCGTCGATGCGTGGGAGTTCCTGTGCCTTAGGTACCTTCTGGGCACGCTCGTTCCATCATAGACAACACTTTCCATCAGGCGTGACCGAGGCCAAGAGCGAGCTCATTCAGCAATAAAAAAAAACGAGTTCTTGATTAGGCGAGCGCTTATTAGATTAATTATATATTTGTTTTAAACTAAAAACAAAACGAAACCTGTAGGTATAATTAAAACCTAGTAGGTATAATTAAAAACCAAATAAAATATCATCATCATTGGCTGCCTTGTTTCAGTCACCTGCTGAGTATAACAGGCCTCTCTACTTCCTTTTGCGCCATGCTTCCCTGGTATGTGCGAGTCTCATCCAGGTCTTCCCCGCGATCTTCTGTAGGTCGTCCACCCTCCTGGCTATTGGTAAATAAATACCTAGTCGTTACCATCTCATCACCTGCCTAGCCTAGTCGGCATCCAGTCTAACTGGATGCAGCTGAGAGTCAATATTTTACATGGAGCGACTGCCTATCTGACCCCACGACCCAGTTACTGGGTAATACGAGACCCCTTGCTAAGACTCGTTGTCAGACTTTCGGGCTTCTGACAAACTGGAACGACTGTCAAAGATCCACGTATGACAGCCGAGACCAACGGCTTATCGTGCTTTCCGAGGCACGGAGGGGTCTTGGTAGGTATATAAAGATGGTCACCCATCCATGGATAAACCGCGGCAAGCGTAGCTTAACCTGATCGATCGACCCGTGCGGCTGTTATTAAGTTAGCCACGGGCCGTTCCCTAAGCGAGACACTACATTGCACACAAAATGTATACGGAGCACGTGACGTTCTTTAGTTTCTGCCTATATGTTAATTTTAATTCATACTAGGTATTCCACATACCTACCTAGTATGAATTAAAAAAAAAACTTTGCGTTATTATCATTCATTTTGCATTTAAATTGCACAATATTTAATCATAACAATGCTTCAACCGACCCATACAATTACGGACTCCTAAAAACCGAAAGAAAGTGATGTTACGCCAGAGTATCAATGCACGGGAAAAAACTCAAGCGTCATTGTTTTCTAACCCCGTCTCTTTCTAACGTAAAGAAAAAATTATCGTTGTCTCGTTTTGAAGAAAGTGCGCGCGCTCATCCAGCTGAACGGATTTACGTCACACGTAGTAGGTATATGAAAGAATTTAGACAGTTAATCATATTTTTTGTACATAATGGCTTTGACAAATTGAGTGATAAGAATTAGTGTGACGTTTTTTTAAGCTAAAAATACCTAGTCCTACTGACAGCGTAACATTACACCTATATTCCACAAGGTTATATATTAGGCAGAGATGCACTTAGTATTATTACTGTATATTTTGATCCTATTGCCACCAACCGGGGTCATATCCGACTCCGGACTGCTACTGAGAAATTCCAGATGGAAAACACAATAGCAAGACAATTATTCAACCATAAATAGCAGAAGCATTACAAGATCTTTTAATTTACCTACCATAAATTTCTGAAGACAATGAAAAAAAAATCGATAGATGTCTGTCAGGTAATTAAAAAGAAAACACAGTTTTTAATTATGAAAATTTAAAGTAAAAGTGTTTAAAATTAATAATTGGAAGTCATTTTTTTTTAACTTCTTTTAGTTGTTACAATTAATTACTCTTTTTGGAAGTAAGAACATAAAAGCAGTTTCGTGAATAACCTGATCGAAATTCATCCATTGTATTCTGTTAAGTAATTAAATTGCATCTAATATTTTTACATATACTGTTATCGATAGTGAGAGTGAAAGATGACGTCGAATCGTGAGTGGGTATTCTGCTAGAATGAGACGGCAATATAAACAGTAGTGTAAGTGAAAGGGAGAGGAGACAGAATATGAGATATAGTGTGGGAATGCGTGCAGGTAACGATGCAATATGCTTTCAAGTAAACGTTGGGAATCGTTGTGGTTCAATTTATAGTACTGCAGCAAAGAGAATAAGTATGGTATATTTAGAAAACTCCAACTGATGTGTTAAAATTACGTAAGCGTGATTTTAAGACAAGCAAATATACTCTAATCGTTAATCGTGGTCAAGGCTCTCGGTGTAGAAATGAATCATTGTTTACTTAGGTACTTCAAAATTTTAGAATACTAATAATTTTAGTGACATATTATGTAGTTATATTTAACCTGATCCACAAATAACAGTAAATCTATTATTAGTAAAGTATTTTGTTTTAAGAAATTCTCTAGTAAAACCATTTAGGTATGACTTATTACTTTTTGGTTTTTTAGCAATATTTTGTATGCCATTAAGTCAAAGATCTGAATAGAATATAATATGGTTCATCATCATCATTTTAGCTGAAACTCGTCCACGCCTGGACATGTGTGTCCCCACAGTAGGGTCACTTCGACCGCTGCCTCGCTGCCTGCTTTGCTCTGTGCTTCTCGCATCTAGTTGATTCCTGCGGCCTTCACAGTGTTATCGGTCTACCTTGTGGGAGGCCTTCCAATGCTACGGCTTCAGGTACGCGGCTGTGTCGGTTACCCTGGTTCTTGGTTAGCTGGAATGGTTAGTTATAAAACTGAGCAGCGACGCTTCCCCGCTTCGAAGCAACAAAAAATGTTGAGGAAAGTAAAAGTGCTCTCATGTTTAGAATTGTTTTTATAAACGATTGAAAAAGTAGGCTTTTGTATAATAACAACAATGGTTTAGACAATACCTTGCGCAACACGTGTGGGTTTAATATGCAGGTCGAAACGAACGTAAAATTTTGATTTTTAGCAAAAATTTTTCTTTATATAAAATGGTTTATACGAATTGTATTGTGTTTATTTGTTAAAGTTTCGGTTCAGGGATTTAGAAATATGGATTCTCGATGATTCTGAATAGCTTTGTGGATCGGATTTGGAGTTCATATATCTATTTACTATTTACTAGAATACACCCACGTCGTGCTCGTGTAGAAAATAATGCATTCTCACTAAAAATTACCTCTATTGCATACATAAGCTCGCGACTATTTCCCATGGGGTAGGCAGAGACTACAGAACGCCACCTGCTACTTATCTAAGTACTACATTCTTTGGCGTGATATTATGTCGTACCTAACGCTTTCAGTCAAACTAATGTCCCCTTTACAAGGACAAACTAATCGATATTTAAGGTTTATTTGAAGAAAACCTAGTTGCAGCTGTTGGCGACCGTTGAGCTAATAAGGATGGCCAGTTGGTTAGTTATCCTGGTAATAAGTCATTACTATTAAGAGGCTTACAGGACCTAAACACAAAAAACGTAAGTTTTCGAAACAATAAAGTATATGATCGACTACAGTAAACAAAATCAAAAAAATATATGATATTCTTCAGGATATATGCTAGGTAGAGTGTGTTGAAAACGTAATACAACTAATTTGATACGATAGAAAAAAATCATGAAGATGCCTCTAAAAACTTTCTTTTTACAATAAAAACCATACTAATATCAATCATTTTGATTTTTTGTCAGACTATTCTACAAGCAACATACTAAAATACTAGTGGTTTAATTTTTTAGTCCAAACAACAGATTTTTGTAATTAAATAATTGCTTAATATTTTGCAATAAATTACCAGCGTTGTGTCATCGCGCTTCTCTTTCTTTTTTATGCAGTCCGACAGTGACCGCGCTTTAGGTCACGTGAGCCACTTAAGTGAATACTTTTTCGCAGTGACACTTTCAAAACGTTTTCATTCAGTAGGTACTTACTTATCTTACAGCTCACAAAAACGTGACATTACATTTAAAAACAAAACAGGTACTTATTATAAAAAAAAAATTTTTTGAATGGTTGCATATACTACAATAAAGAACCTTTTGTTCACACAGCAATCAATTTTAATACATAAATATGTTTTTGTAAATAGGCATCTAAAGAAAAAGGCAGTTGTCCAAGGTCAGGAGAGTGATCTTCGATTGCTCTTTATTACAATTACGGAGACAGTACGTTGAACCAATGTCCTTTAAATATTTCTACTTTTTATTGTATCGACGGACGGAACGTTAAACTAGGGCGTTGTACCTGGAAATCACGTTTGTTTTGGTAAAGGAGAATGCTTTTTTTGATATTGTTTTATTTCTGCGCAGAGGAATTGCTTGCTGTTTTATTTCATGAATTCAAGAACAATTCGTTGAACATTTCCAATGCCAATAACGTTACACCTACACTACCTACGTAAGTACAGTAGGCTGCACGTCAGTGGTAATAGAACCAGTATATTAGTATTGAAGCTCTCGTACTACGCCAGGATCCAATTAGATCTTAAATGAGTGCTATTTAACAATTATTACGTAATAAAATGGCAACTTTTAATGGGAAATGCAAATCTATGTAAATAAAAGGTTTGGTTATAAAAATATTAGATTTCTTTTCTCTCTTTACATAATTATTCATGTTTCTAATTGGAAATTTATACGATTCAATTTAGATGGGTGACATTATAAAAGTAGGTTTTATAGTAAAATATAAAACTTTCTAACAAAAAAAAAACAACCAACTTCCAAAAAGAACACTACAAAGTGAAAAATAACTTTAATTTCGGAAGTCGGTGTCGTTGGTTCTGTATTTTCGTTTTTTGGTCGGTTGTTTTTTTTTTTGTAAAAAAGTTTTTATTTCAAACAAATTCATATATCACTACTTGCTATGTGAATATCAGTGACAGAAAGCTATTGAAAACATCTGCCAAACCCTTTAAAGGGTAAAGGCGTGATGTTACATTGTGTGATTGCGTAAACAATTTTGCAAATCCGTCTATTTACGATGGAGTTATGCCCGATACATAAAAAAAAAATAGAAACATCCGAATTGAGAACCTCCTCCTTTTTAGAAGTCGGTTGAAAAAATACTAGATTTTAATTCAACTATTATGAATTTCGAGAAGCACAGAACATAACACATTATGCTTATCGTAATCAGCTTATAACGTTCCCACTGTTGGGAAACAGGCATCCCCTCGGTGAGATATGAGGGGGTAGGCCTAAGACTGCCATTCCATCAGAGATGAGCGAGGATGCGTAGCGAGGGATGTGTGTGAACCCAACTAATCGCTTTATTTTTATAGCTTGAACTAGTTAGCGTTGGTACTGGTTAGTTTTACACGCATCCCTCGCTACGCATCCTCGCTCATCTCTGGTGGAAAGGCAGCCTAATCCACCACGCGGGCCCAGTGCGGGTTTACAGATTTCACCATGTCTTCGAATTTTTGGTTCTAGTACAGACGCCAGCACATCAACCTACTCCAATCTGTCAAATTTCTTCAATAGATTTTCAACTTTATCGCTTAAACTTAAGGTTCAAAGTTGATTGGGAAAATTTGACAGTTTCAGGTAGCTTGATGTGCTGGCGTCTGTACATGCCGTTTCTTTACGATGTTATCCTTCACCATTTTGAGAGCAGTGGTGATGAAATAACTTACACAAAAGCGCCTTCTGGGTTCGAACCTACGACCTACAACTTGTAAGTCGGGGCCATTACCACTTGCCCACCACTGATCTCGGCGGTGCTTCGGGGATGCCTATGTCTGTCCTTTCGGCTGAAATGATGATTATGAATTTCTAAGATACAGTACCCGGCGATAAATATTGTACATCGACCTTTGGAAAGAGACAATCGGCTAATTTCGGCTTCGTAGAGCGTTATCTCTGTCGCACGAAATACAAACAGTCCGGTATCTATTAGGAGCTGTTAAAACAATTATGATTTGCTTCTTTTGATAATTATTTTTATTCTTTGTATAAAGTACAAAAAAAGGTAAAGGTCGATGTGCAATATTTATCGCCGGGTACTATACGTAGGTAACGTACAGACGCCAGCACATCAAGCTCCCCGAAACTAAAATTTTCCCAATTAACCTTGAACCTAATGCTTTGGCGATAAACTCGAAAATCCTTTAAAGAAATTTTACAGATTGTAGCTTGATGTTCTGACGTTTGTACAACATCAGAAGGCCAATTCTCGTAATTTTAAACGTTCATAATCTAGTCGCAGTCTCATCTGGGCGACAAATAAAGGTCAAAAACATGTCTAAATGTAGGAAAATTGGCGGTCTTTACCGCTAATTTCCCTACATTTAGACAAGTTTTTCAATCAGTGAGTGAGTGAGTATCAGTCAGTGTCTGTGTGAGTGTGTGTGTATCAGTGAGTGAGTGTCAATCTGCCTTACCTCTTTAGGTAGGATAGATTGACACTAAGATCAGACTGTGAACGTACTTAAAATTATGTGAATTGCTGGTCGGGTCGAGGCCTATTTTCTAAGCAAGCTTGCTTCGTACTACTGAAGTTAAATATTTTAGTTCATACAATGTTGCACGCCTTTGACTAATGGCGTATATTTCAGCTGTATGTACCATTTAAATGCAAATGTCTGTTATTGAGCCTAGTTTTGTGCAGATAGTTGGTTAAAGTTAGGCACAAACAGGTTTAATTTTACGTTCAGAAGTCAAATCTCTGATTTGAAATTATAATGATCGTATTTTGAAAGTCCCCGAGTAGGTATCCAAAGTACAAACGCAAATAAACTTAATAAGACAAATAATTAATTAAGTTTGACAAATATATAAATTGGTACGCACGCAGAAATTAGCTGACTGATATTATGAAATAAGATTCTAATACCGTTATAATTTTAATAATTTTCTTACTAGAATTTGACATTATGAAAAGTAATAGATTGTGACCACGAATCAAGTTTAACATATTATTTTGAACAAACTGCCTTAGGTTTTATTAGTTTTCATAGAGCGATACACTCTTCTCTGCGCATAAAACTCATATGTGCAAATCTTATCTATATTTATTTTATCATACTAGCTTCCGCCCGCGTAGTATCTCGATATAAAGTATATCCTTATGTCCTTCCCCAAGGTTCAAAGTATCCTCATACCAAATTTCATCAAAATCGGTCCAGCCGTTTCGGAGATTAGCCTGAACAAAGGGACAATTTTTTTTCTTTTTTGTTATAAGTACCGTAAATGCTTTCACATGCATTTAGTAAAAAGATGTTACTTTGATGTTACAAACAGACACTTTAATTTTGATTCCCTGACTACGGCGAAGCAAAATCGAGAGTTATATATTTATTTGTATAGCTAGGTCACCGATATCATATTATTATGTTCTGGACTGATACAATTTTAGTTGCCCTCTTTACACTCAGCAAGAGCTAGCTAAAGTAGGTAGGCATTTTTCCATACACGGCTTTAAACTACCAAACAGAAACCATCGAAACATACTGGAAAATAATTACAACAGTACATCACACAGTTTCTACACGAAACACACATGTCATTCCAAGACGCACACACACAAACACATTTTCTAACGCCGCACACAACACATACTCACCCTGATTCACGGTGATGGGTTTGTGTGCATGCGAATAGTGATGGCATATGTGTGTGTGCTAGGACAGTGGGTCTTTATGCTCCACAGGATATAGGTCAGCATGTCTTCCCCTCATTTGTAAATAGAGCGAAGGGTACTGTTAATAGTTACTGTTAGATTATTTGCTCTTGTTATTTTTTTATCTGTCTGCGCAATCGTCCCGGTCTTTCCTTTGAGGTTGTTTTCTTTGCATTTGCCTTTCGTGTTTGGGACACGTGCAGTTATAAAAAAAAGGTTTGATAAGGTTTGGATATCGGGATGTGTGAATACTGAAATATTTATTAAGTACGTTTTGTGAGCAGTGGTAGCTCAGTGGCAAAGGCCCCAACTTACGAGTAGCAGTGTGTCGTGGGTAATCTAGGCAAGCCCTTTATTTTTTGAAATGTATTTCATCACAACTGTTCTTAAAAACGGTGAAGGAAAATATCGTGATGAAACCGGCGTGTCTTAGAACCAAAAGATCGAAGACTTGTGACATCTATCAACGCGCACTGAGCTCGCGTGATGAGTTTTTTTTTTTTCAAGATGGGAAATCATCAAATGACCCCTCCCGCTCTGGGTGGAGCGGAAGGGAGAGTCAGACTCTTACTGACTAAAACCCACCCGTGTTCCTTCCTTAGCCCTTTATGTTCCGAGCCAGCGGTAACCCTTTCGGACAATCCCGCTGAATGGAATACGGTGCATTCCCTCTCACAGATAGGAGGCCAGTGTCTCAGCAATGACACTACAGGCACAATAATATTATAGGCTGATTGTGATAGGAACAATTTGATAAACAATTGTGTGCAAAGGAAGGGAGCCAGCATTTTCCAATGTTATTATGTTCATTTACACAATATCATTGTTTTCTTCTTCCTGCACAATTTCTGTTTGAATTACCAATCTTTGTTGTCATCTCACAAGTTTGAAGCTACGTAAGAACTCCAAAGTCTAGCTTGCCGATGGTTGAAACTTACATAATAATTCGTATCAGCACCAATTTGAAGCAAAGTCTCCAAAGCTGAATCCGTAGGAGAACCTTTCAATCTTAAAAACCGAGCACTGGTAAAATTGTTCTCTGGTAAGCTTGTGGAGCCTGCAGAAAAGCTCCCAACGGCTCACCAACTACCATGGCCCACCTGGAAATCTTCTAACTGACTTGGAAGCCAGGTGGGTCACTGCAGGTGCAACTTAGTTAGAGGTACTCTGACGAGCCACAGTGCCCACAGTGCGACTGTGGAGCCACATCACAAACGATGCTTCACATCTTTTTGTACTCTCTGTGGAAAAACACCTACACTGTGGAAGACCTTTGCGAGGCCAACGCTAACGCTGTAGAATTGGCCGAATCCTGGCCAAAGCCTATAAATAAATGAAACAGTAAAAAGGAATCACCGTACGACTAAGAAGAAGAAGCAAAAGTTACATCTGATGATTTGGTTCTCGACATTAAAACCTCGCATTAAACAGTGTTAATTGAACTTCATAGTCAGTGGACTATGAGGTACTAGGACTAGTACTGACTATATTTATACACTGCAAACCACATGATGGTGGCACGGCGAGATTAAACGTCGAGTCTGGTAATAAATCTTGATCGCGAGGCCGCTAACCCTGCCCTTACGAGTGCTATATCATTTGATTGCATTTTCCTCAATTAATCCAACACTATTGTAACATAACGACTGACAAATGTGCGATCTGTATCTAGGAATGTCTTCCTATGTATTGTATGGGTTACAGTATTATGCAGTGCGACCATAGGCTGATGTCAAACGACCAGCTTTGATGTTAATTGTCTTTGTAGTTTATGGCATCAGTGCCTGCTTGATTGAAGGGTGTAGAAACGAAAGCGGAATATAGAAACCTACTGAATAATGCAAGTAAAATTATTATGATACAAAAGATCCAATGGCCAACCATGACAAATCAACACAAATGGTTCAATTTGTCATGATTAGTTCTCCAAAATTCGCTACGTTTGACATGTTTGGTCGTGGACGGTGACAATATTTAGATAACAAGATCCTTCCGTGGATTCCTGGATCTTTAACAGTCGTTGCGGGTCGTCAGGAGTCTGGAAGTCTGACAACCAGTCTTACCAAGAGATATCGTGCTACCCAGCAATTGGGTTGTGGAGGTCAGATAGGCAGTCGCTCCATGTAAAATACTGGTATTCAGCTACATCCGTTTAAACTGGAAGCCGACCCCAAAATAGTTAGGAAAAGGTAAGGAAGATTGATTGTTCTCCAAAATCACTTGTTTCAGACGCTTGTCTTGGAGTTTGTCAAAATATCTCTTTTATAAACTCCATCTTTTGCGATGCACGATATATTCAAGTTCTTGTCCTAAGTAAGTTGTGACTTATGAGAGTATAATTATGGAGAGGCTATTAGAAAGCAAAAACCACAAATTCCATTAAACTTTTACAGTCAGTAGCCACATAATCTTACACCAAAAACGTGTACCTACAGACTACAGTATGTCCGTCTGTCACGGTAACCTTGCTCGCCCTATCTCTAATTACTAAGGTCTTTGGCCGTTTCAAACACACTGACTTTCAAACGTACCCATTCGCAAGAAATGCGTCTCAATTTACTTTTTATAAACATTAATTTTTGACGTTTTTTTGTTGACTGTTAAAGCAATTTTACTTTTTTCGTTTTGTTTGTAGAGAACATTACTGTGGTCAGGTGAAACTGTTTATGCATGGAATATTTTGCAATGTTGTTTGGTGGAATAATTTTCGCCTGTTTGTGTGGTTCAAAGGTTTGGAATTTCCTACTGGCAGTCTTAGAAGACAATAATATAAAAAGACACAACAACTACAGCAACTTGCAAATCCTACGTAGCCTTTGACATTATATCTAGAAATATCTGGATGTTTTTAACTATGGTGTTTTGTTTTTTTTTTTTTTTTTAGTCTAGCCTCTTAATACCAAGGTAAGGTATTAAGAGGCTTATCAGTTTGATGGTCAAATAAAAGAATGTGAGTCACCACCTGACTTGATTCAAGAATGAATTGAATGAGCCTTTATAATATCAGAATGAGAATATCGTATTGCTTGGCAACGTCTCCTGCGCAGCCTTCCCTATTTTCTCGATATTTCCAACATATAATTTTTCAAATCCAATAAATCCTCACACCAGGTTTCTAAATCCTCGTGACCACCTGCTTCAGTATCGGTTACGATACTAAAATTCCGCAATAAACCAAGAATTCTGAACAAGTCCCTTTCAATACCTTTAAACACGCAACTCCATTCAAGCAACCTGTGATTTAACACGTTATACATTTTAAATCGCAATTATAACACTCGAACACATTTCGATAGAGAATCGACGCGTGCGCAAAGCTCGACCCCATTCGGCTCCGGCCGAAGTTACGTCATATTGGTTAGCGAATTAGGACAACTATGTACTAGAGGAAACTAGGGCACAGAAGGACCAGTGCATACAATGCACGGCACAAAGGTTGTTTGTGTTTCAATAGGTCAACCGGAATTTAAGTTGTACTTTAGGGTTATGGTGAAAGAAATCTTGGGGGACAAAAAAGTGTGGACCCATCTTTATTTTTCTCTATCCACTATCGTCATCTTAGAGAACAAGTTTAGACGTAGGACTAAACCTTTAGGGTATCTTTAGCAGGTGAGGACTGTATTAGGTAAGAGTGGCAATCAGTCTTCCAGGCTAAGTGCTCTTACACAGAAGCTACACGCGTCTACGGCAGAGGCAACTGCCGACGAGTTTCGACGGCTGCCGTCAACGTGTGTCAGCGGCTGTCGTCGATAACTTGCCGCCCGTGTATCGATCACTCAACAGACTCGAGTCGGCATTCCATAATCATCAAAAGTAAGGCCAACTTTTTGTGCGTTAAGTGTGCTTACACACGAGCGGCACTCGTCAACGACAGGGTACGGTGCTCAAAATCACGAGCAAAATTCTAGTGATTTATCTTAACGTGGAACTTCGCTGCTAGGAAGTGGGTTTACTGTAGATTCCTATTTCGTGGTAGGTACCTACTGTCGCTACGTGACGTCAGCTTTGGCAATTTTGCTCTGAGTGATTAGAAATGTTTGGCGAATTATCTTCACAGATGCTACATACATTTAAGTATATGCTAAGATTGCTTGTCCATAGACAAAACTAAAGTTCGGATAGTTATTATAGTTTTAGTCTCTCGACTTAAGGCTCCTACAAACAGGCGCGACACAAAGGCACCGTCCGTTGCGCGGCTTTTTTTTTTCAGGATGGGAAATCATCAAATGACCCGTCCCGCTCTGGGTGGAGTGGAAGGGAGTGTCAGACTCTTACTGACTAAAACCCACCCGTGTTCCTTCCTTAGCCCTTTATGTTCCGAGCCAGCGGTAACACTTTCGGACATTCCCGCGCTTGCGGTGTCTTTGTGTCGCGCGCGATAAATCGCGTGTTGCGCCTGTTCGAAGGAGCCTTTAGTTTCGCAACTTAGTAAAGATTCTGACGCTGCGTAGACTTTTCCAACTGTGTATGTGTTGGGGTCGGATTCCAGTCTAAAAGGGTGCACCGTGCAGCTGAATACCAATATTTTACATGGGGCGCCTGCCTATCGGACCTCCACAACCCAATGACGGTCAGACTTTCGGGCTTCTGACTACCCGTAGCGACTGTCAAAGATCTACAAATCTCAGCCAGGACCAAGAACGGCGTAACGTGCTTTTCAGGCACGTAGATAGTACGTATAGATATAATATCATATCAACGCCTTAGAGTGAAAACCTCGTAAGTGTAAAAGAAGTAACTTTTCAGGAGGAAGAAGAACTGCGTGCTGTAAAATTTTTGTACGGAGTCTTTTAAGTTTTTTTAACCGACTTCAAAAAAGGAGGTTCTGTATTCTTCTTAATTAATATGGTTTAACCCGCTTTTATATCCAGAACTGTTCGATAATATAAGATTGTCCAAAATGCATAAAATGCTACTTAGGTACGAGGTATAGGTATTGCATTCCCGAGGTTTTCACTCTAAGGCGAGGATAATTATGTATATTATTCATAAAGTTAACAGTACCTATTTTTATTGGCACCCGCCCACAATTGAACAAGATATAAGATAAAGAAACCATTTTTTAGGGTTCCGTACCCAAAGGGTAAAAACGGGACCCTATTACTAAGACTCCACTGTCCGTATGTCTGTCTGTCTGTTTGTCTGTTCGTCACCAGGCTGTATTTCATGAACCGTGATAGCTAGACAGTTGAAATTTTCACAGATGATGTATTTCTGTTTCTGCTATAACAAAAACTAATAAAAATAAAATAAAATTAGGGGTATAAAACAAATGTTTTTTTATCGATTATACACAGATCGTGGGATTAGCTGGACATATTATTGATGATGATGACGAACACAGAAATTTCCCCAACATCAAATGAGTGAGGTACAATTCTGGGAAAACTGCCTTTAATAAATATTTAGGTGGGCTTATAACGGATGCCTTTCAAATGTATTCTAAGAAGATAATGTTTCTGATTCAATAAATAATCGCTAGGCAGTTCTTTGAATGTGGTTTTAGAGAGGAATGATATCATTTATGTTTTCTGGAACAAAGTTTCTTACCGCGCGTAAAACAATAAACACTTAGCGAATGAGCAGGGCCGTCTCTACCCGGGGGTGCAAAGGGTGCGTGGCACCCAGGCGGAAGGTCTTAGGGGGCGCAAGCCGATCAGGTCATCACTAATCACTCAGTCATTATAACCGCAACGCTCCAGCGCTGTAACCGCACGTCACCGCCTCGAAAAAATCACTTGGAAAAACTTGGTGGAAACCATCTTAAAAATGGAACACACAAATTAAGTTTAATTTCTTTTTGTTGGCAAGGGGGGCACAAGCTGATTTTCGCACCCCGGCGCCCAATATGGTTAAGACGGCCCTGCGAATGAGATCTTATTATTATAATTACAAGCCTTTGATGTCCCACAACACCTCTCTACTCTCTTTCCACTTCTCTCTGCTTAAAGCTGCTAAGGATAGTTCTTATTGAAGGAGTCCAGTTCATCCCGCCATCTCCAAAAAAAAAACGTGAACATCAGAATGACTGGCCAAAATGACCGATCAGCTTTAAAATATTACTAAAATCTAATACCTATTTGCTACTACATATTTTATACCTATGTTTAAATAATTGATACCCAATTAATAACTGAGAAAATGAATTTTAAAAATGGCCGTTGAATTAAAAAAAAAACATAATTATGCGTCGCGAGTAAATCCAGACTCCGGCTGCTACTGGCAAATTCTCAATAACACAATAACATTTTTCCCGACCTAGGAATTGAACCCAGGAGCTCATGGTCAGCAGTAGCACTTGGGACTAGACCAACGAAGCAGTAAGAAATAAAGGACCCCGTAAAATAAAGGATCCCGTAAAATAAAAGATCCCGAAAATAAAAGACCCCGTAAAATAAAGGACACCGTAAAATAAAAGATCCCGAAAATAAAAGACACCGTAAAATAAAAGACACCAGTAAAAGACCCTGTAAAATAAAAGACCCCGTAAAATAAAAGACACCGTAAAATAAAAGACACCAGTAAAATAAAAGACCCCGTAAAATAAAGGACACCGTAAAATAAAAGATCCCGAAAATAAAAGACACCGTAAAATATAGAATATCATAGAATTTGAATATGAGTCTGGCTGGGTGTAGACCCAGCCAGACTCATATTCAAATTCTATGATTTCATTCACACAACAAATACAAATTCCTTTAAAGGACTTGAAAAGTAACCGATCATCAGATTCTACCCCAAAAGTACTTAGTTGTGTCTGTCGCATTTAATGCTAATTAGATCGGGAAGGTAGCAGAAGACTTATAGCTGTAGGTAGGTCGTGATTGACACTGCCTGCCCTGTAGGTGTAGTGTTCGTTGCTTTGTAGCTTTGTAGACTGGTGACATTAAACCTAGTTTCGGTTAAACAGGGCTGGCAGGCAATAACTACGGGAGATCGAGAAACTGTTTTATTATTTTTGTTGAGATTTTCAGTGCCATTTTTACATTTTTTTAATGATTTATTTTCTGTAAGTAGGTTTGTATTATATTTTTTAAAATAGATGAAAGAAAGGCCGAAAAAAAGAGAGGTCAGTTTCTTTTAAAGTCCAGACATAATCTTGGTCAGATCATGTGAAGACCATGTAGATTGGTGTCTGCAATAGTCTTTTAAGGAAGGACCAATCCAGATTGAGTGGACCTGTCCAGTCAGTGTACACGTTTGTCAGTAATTATGCAGCTCAATTCAGAATTTAAGGAGCTCAACGATTCCACGAACAATCAGGTTTGGTGATAGAATCGGGGTTGGTATTGTAGTAAAATATCAAATACTAATATAAGCCTTGCTTGCTATCTGTTACATAATCAACCGTGAACTCAATCAAAATCAAAATATTTTATTTCACATAAACCTATATGGGCACTTTATAGTATTTATGCTTACTTACACTTTACTTTCATCACGCATAATACTATTTATCATTACTTACACTTTAATACTATTTATCATCCTTTTTATTTGTTTATATGTTTACATTATACTTTTACTCAATTTTCATGTTGTGACACGTCAATTGTCTAAACTGTCAATTACTTTTTAAATGTCTTTCTGGCTTAGTCTATGGTAATTACTCTTTGGTCTAAATAACTTAAATTATTTTTATCAATATGTTTAGCTTTTGTACGTAGGGTGTTCAATAAATTTTGTCGTGTGATTATATAAATTTATATTTTTTCAAAATAAGACCCACTACAATTAATACATTTATTCATACGTACAAACCACTCATTTATCCAACCCTCCCACTTTTCTTTATTAATTAATTCTAATTCTTCCTCAAACGCACCAACCAACTGCTCGTCCGTAGAAAACTTGCGCCCCTTCATCCGTTTTTTCACAAACGGAAATAACCAGAAATCACAGGGTGCAAGATCAGGACTGTAGACAGGCTGTTCCAGTACTTTGATACCAGATACTCTCAGAAATTCCGATGTAGCGCTAGCTCTATGGGCTGGTGCATTGTCGTGATGTAGGAACCACGAGCCGAGTCCCGAATTCGGTCGTCGATTTCTCAGTTCTTTAAACAATTGGGGCAGACAAATCTCAGTATACCATTCACTTGTGACGGTCTTCTGTCCGCTAAGCCTCACTGATTTTACTAATCCTTGTTTGCTAAAAAAAACGGTCATCATTATTTTTTTCACCGATTTCGATTTCCGCACTTGTGTTGGTTGCTCTTCGTCTTCGAAGATCCATATTTTGCTTTGTGATTTAGTTGGCACGTCGTAATAATAAATCCAGGTTTCGTCACCCGTGATAATTGAACTGACACTCTTGGATTGGCCATTGTCAAATTTTTTCACCATAGATTGCGCCCATTGTACGCGTTGTTGTTTTTGGTCCTCACTTAAAGTGTGGGGTACCCACAATGTACAAAGTTTTTTTACATTTAAATGCTTCGTCACAATGTTGTGCAAAGAGGATACAGGAATATTTAAGAGTTCTTCTAACTGACGATACGTAATTCGACGATTTTCTGTAATGGCTTTTTCCACACGAGTTATGTTTTCCGGCACTTGAATTTCCGCGGGTCTTCCCGGTCGCGGGTCGTCGTCTAGCTCAAAATCCCCACGTTTGAATTGTAAATACCATCGTTCCACAGTCCTTACAGAAGGGACTTCCAGACCAAGAACAAAACACATCTCGTCAAAACATTCTTGTTTAGATAAACCGCGTTTAAAGTTATAGTAGATAATAACACGATAGTCCCGTTTGTTCAACGACGTCATCTCAATTTTTTCAATTTATCCCTTAAACTAAAATCTTAATTGTTAGAAGCTGAAACAAACGTGTTAACTCTTGTAATTGACGACACTTAATAATGGACACAAAAACTGTCGCGGTACGCTTAGCGTTTGCAGACACGTCAAGACTTGTTGAACACCCTACGTATTATTAAGATTATTACGATTGTTTAGTCTAAATAACTTAATTTTAAATTAGATTTATAATATTCTTTACGCACTCGTGGATATGTCTTGGCCGGATACACTTGTCAGATTAGATGATGGCCTCATAGAAGAAAACTGATATTTGAAAAAGGAAGACTACTTAGAAACGAGCTCATGAACAGCTGGAGGCTGCTGGCATTCGAGTCTTGGGACTGAGACATTAAGCATCAGAAAACTGCTTGGTTTTGCTGTGTCAACTTGAACTGCTTGGTTCTGCTGCGACATCTTTGACTAACCCAGGGGATCCAGCTAAAGATTCCACCTGGGACCTTCTACTTCTAATCTTCGCGAGCTAACCTCGTATAACTTGCTACCCTGACGCCTGATACCCGTTCCTACAGTGCTGAGCTGATTCCATAACGTGAACTATAAAACTTCCGAGAGTGCGTGCTATTTAGTATTTTTATAACTAGCTGTTTTTATAACTTTCTGTATTTTATCTTCCCTAATAAAAATTATTGGACGGTCTGCTTACCCTCTATTTTAATAAGGTGTACAGATCGTTACTGTTCGGGCCCCTTGGGGAAATATAGTATTTATGCTTACTTACACTTTACTTTCATCACGCATAATACTATTTATCATTACTTACACTTTAATACTATTTATCATCCTTTTTATTTGTTTATATGTTTACATTATACTTTTACTCAATTTTCATGTTGTGACACGTCAATTGTCTAAACTGTCAATTACTTTTTAAATGTCTTTCTGGCTTAGTCTATGGTAATTACTCTTTGGTCTAAATAACTTAAATTATTTTTATCAATATGTTTAGCTTTTGTATTATTAAGATTATTACGATTGTTTAGTCTAAATAACTTAATTTTAAATTAGATTTATAATATTCTTTACGCACTCGTGGATATGTCTTGGCCGGATACACTTGTCAGATTAGATGATGGCCTCATAGAAGAAAACTGATATTTGAAAAAGGAAGACTACTTAGAAACGAGCTCATGAACAGCTGGAGGCTGCTGGCATTCGAGTCTTGGGACTGAGACATTAAGCATCAGAAAACTGCTTGGTTTTGCTGTGTCAACTTGAACTGCTTGGTTCTGCTGCGACATCTTTGACTAACCCAGGGGATCCAGCTAAAGATTCCACCTGGGACCTTCTACTTCTAATCTTCGCGAGCTAACCTCGTATAACTTGCTACCCTGACGCCTGATACCCGTTCCTACAGTGCTGAGCTGATTCCATAACGTGAACTATAAAACTTCCGAGAGTGCGTGCTATTTAGTATTTTTATAACTAGCTGTTTTTATAACTTTCTGTATTTTATCTTCCCTAATAAAAATTATTGGACGGTCTGCTTACCCTCTATTTTAATAAGGTGTACAGATCGTTACAACTTATGAAACGTCAGAAGCTAGGTGCACGGTTCCAATTGGTCGTTTCCTATGGAGAAGAGTCGGCAAGAAACTCCAAGGTTACTCTATTTAAAAATAATTGGCTTTTACAAGGCTTTTTTTTCATTATCGCCCTAGCTAATCAGTAACCACACTGTCGTACTGGAACTAGCAATAGTACATTACTTCAGAGGGAAGAAAGTGACAGTTCCATACCGAGATTATGGCATTTGCGCCACGAGCTTGCGAGGGGCGCAAACCATTTGAGGTATGGAACTGTACTTTATCCTGAGGGATGTATAGTGCTTTTTATTACACCTACGAGGAAAATTATGGACATAAATGCATAGAAATGTTTATATTTAGTCAAAAGTACAATTATTAAAAGTGCAGCTATTAAGATGTTACATTTTGTCCGGGTATCTTGATATTTTGAGACACGGCAACAGATTATCAACAACTTCTTGGGCCGTCTCTAATAGTTCTGGCGGTGTGTTAGGGATAACATCATCACTGTCGCTCGAAGTATCCATATTTTTACAAAAAACACAAAGATAAATGTGTTTTTGCGAAAATGCGCGGGCTTTTCCATTTTTTATTCGCCCGTTTCTGGAGTAGGCTAAGATCATAAGGTCATGCAGCCACTTCTTCCGTGATTCCACGCGTTTTATATACAAAAATAATTTCGTTTTTAATTTTCTGTATGCACCAAGGAGGTTGGTAACTGGTAAAAAAAAACTGTATGTGGCCAGTAACAATTTACTTAAAATTTAATTAGTAGACAGTTAGTCTCTTGGCAGTATGACTGCTGACAAATTAAAAAAAAAAGAAAAACCGGGTATGTAATGGAATTTCATACATACTTCCCACCCTTGGGTCGGAAGGATTTTCATACAAACTTCCATACCTTGGGATGAAAGGATTTGAAGGGCGGGATAAAGGCGTTTCTTCCCTCTAATTGGTATAATTAGTATGTATTTTCAGAGCAGGTGTGATAAAAAACCTTTTTTTAGCTACCTTTTGGAAGGGGCGACTAGAATCAATTCAATTTTACTGTAAGTTTTGACGTTCAAAAGTGCCTTTAATGTGCCTATTTGAAATAAATGATTTGACTTTGACTTTGAAAAGGAATGAATATAGTAAAAAGGCGAGTTTAGGTATTTCCTAGGGTTTGATAAGTGTCTATCTTTCGCTTACATCTTAATTAAATTGATTTATTTTATTATAAAATATAATATACCATTACATATTTATACAAATCAGAAATCTAATTATCCCGAAAAGAACCGGAGTTACTGACATAGATTGTAGAGTAAGAGAGCAGACGAATCCTGGAGTGGATACTGCGTATCGGCAAGCATAGCGTCAGTGGCGTGGGCCCAGCTAGATGGACCGACGACCTTAAGAAAGTGGCTGGGACAGACTGGATGCGGAAGGCAGAGGACAGGGTGTTGTGGCGCAGCCTGGGAGAGGCCTATGTCCAGCAGTAGACTGCGGTAAGCTGAGTTGATTTGACAAAAGTGATATAACCTGTTCTTAACCATGAGTGTTTCTTTAAAAATAGTATATAGTAATCTACGTATCGTAACCCGCGTATCGTAACCCGCGTATCGTAACCCGCGTATCGTAACCCGCGTATCGTAACCCGCGTATCGTAACCTGCGTATCGTAACCCGCGTATCGTAACCCGCGTATCGTAATCCGCGTATCGTAACCCGCGTATCGTAACCCGCGTATCGTTACCCGCACATAAGTCACGCTTTGATTTGTAAATGGACTACCTTAGTCACAAAGAAGCGTGCGATAGGCTGTGTTGAAATTGATTGATTGACATAATATATAAAGCCACTATTACTATTCTAGCTCTGCATCGTATGAAAATCATATTTTGTTTTGTTATTTATGTTTTATTTATTTTCCAACCAGCAGTAAGACCTTGGTGATCAATGATGGTAAGGAGGAATAAAAATGGTCTTTCAGATCGTATTTCGGCCACGGCG
Organism: Luperina nickerlii; assembly: GCA_963855955.1. Classification (NCBI taxonomy): domain Eukaryota; kingdom Metazoa; phylum Arthropoda; class Insecta; order Lepidoptera; family Noctuidae; genus Luperina; species Luperina nickerlii. Next base: position 5,648,371 of record OY979663.1, read on the forward strand.
GCCAATCTCAACGGAGACTAGCCTTCGGCGCGGGAAATGTTATAGTGCACAAGTATGTGCGCTCTCTCTTCCCTCACTTTCATAGTATCCGACACAACCCGAAACAGATCAGGCGCAGGACCAACGGCTTAAGTAAGTAACGGGATAAGGAGTAATCCTGTAAGAAAACACAATCATTGTATTAGAACAGTATTTTTTTTGTTGCTGAATGGGCCAGCTTTTGACCTCGATCACGCCTGATGGAAAGCGATGGATGAGGTCTATGATGGAACGAGCGTGTCTAGAAGACGCCGAAGGCACTGGAACTCCCACGCATCGACGAAACTCAGCAGGCTGCTTGACGCCGAACTTCGGTGGGAGCCGCTTGCAAACCAGGCGGGCGTTAGCCCTACCACCGCAAGGGTGAAATGGCCAGTCGTTTAAGGTGGTGGGTGTGACTGTCCTGGATGTTCAGTTGAGTAATTGGCGGAACAAACTGCGCTACACGAGAAGGCTCCTTCATGCATCCCAAAAACTTAAATATTTTATTTAAATAAATAAATTGACAAAGCAGTGGCACCCCTACAATTAGCGTGCTCTATCTCTAAGCTAGATAGGCTCGTTCCCATTGTTCCAAACGTGCCTACAGCGTTACGTATAAGATTGTCTACACATCGCCAGACTATTGTAACTAAGATGTTAGGATAATACTGAATTATGTGAACATTTTGAACAACAATGACTGCATGGCTTGACGAATTTGATTGTATTTTGTATTTAATAGGATAGGCGTTTCTTGTTATTTGGGGCCTAATATTTCCAATGACCTGCTAGGTAACAATATATGAATTACTTTCAACATGACTTACCCGCACTGGGCCTGCGTGGTGGATTTTGGCCCACTCCTTTTTAAAGAGCAGAGGCTTGTGTTCTAACAGTTGGAGGGTCTCGAGGGATTTGGCTGGTTGGGATAACCTTGGACGGCCGCCATGGCTTAAGTACAATGGTCCACACGAAGAACTAAGTTCGGAAACCAATCCCAATAACATAGAACATAGTCCCAGCAGTGGGAACGCGAAAGGTTGATAATGCTATTCAATATGAGCCTCATAATTAAGCCGCAAAACCTCTACCGCTTGACGTACGCATTCCCCAACCATCACCATATGGACCGGTTCTATGTATCTCGCGTCCAGCCAATTCTAGCGAACAATACCAGATTTTTGATCTACTTTGGGGTTCCTAAGCTCGCTGCACCATCCTTATCGGTAACGCAGACTGGGAAACGATTTCGGCTTTAAGTCCCAGTTTTCAAAGCACCCTGGCGATGCCTTTTTAAGCCTCAGATTATTTAGTTATTCCGTTGGTTGCGGCTGTCATATCCATATGGACCGGTTCTATGTATCTCGCGTCCAGCCAATTCTAGCGAACATTACCAGGTTTTTGTTCTACTTTGGGGTTCCTAACCTCGCTGCACCATCCTTATCGGTAACGCAGACTGGAAAACGATCGGCTTTAAGTACCAGTTTTCAAAGCGTCCTGGCGATGCCTTTTTTTAAGCCTCAGATTATTTAGCTATTCCGTTGGTCCCGGCTGTCATATGCAGATCTTTGACAGTCGTTACGGGTCGTCAAAAGCACCAAAATATGACAACTAGTCTTACCAAGGGGTATTGTATTACCCAGTAACTGGGTTGTGGGGGTCAGATTGGCAGTCGTTCCATGTAAAGTAATGGTACTCAGCTGCATCTGGTTAGATTGGAATGCGACCCCAACATAGTTGGAAGAACCCTAGGCAGGTGATTACTTACTAGTTGTAGGACGTACCCAGAAGCTCTAACCCAGACAGGCGCTTTACTTTGAGTCAATTATCACCACATCTCTCGAAACGTTGAAGGAAAACATCGTGAGGAAACTGGCATGTTCTAGAACCAAAAATTGGAAGACATATTGTGTCATCTACCAACCCGCACTGGGTCCGCGTGGTAGATTACAGCCCACTCCTCCTCACTGAGAGGAGGCCTGTGTCCCAGCAGTGGGAAAATTTATTACGCTAGGCAGATGATAATTATTTAGCTAATCATGCTAAGAAAATTCTAACAGTAACATAGTTAACAACTAGCAGCTTCCCGCGGTTTCACCCGCATAAGTGTCGAGCCCGTGAGAATATCGGGATAAAAACTACCCTATGTCCTTCTCCGGGATGCAATCTATCTCTCTGCCAAATTTTATCGAAATCCGTTCAGTGGTTTAGGCGTGAAAAGGTAACATACACATACAGACTCGTACATTTGTCTCTTTCGAACTTCGATTTTCGAATATCGATACTAAGACTTGTGATATTGATAGTCGCGCCTGGTTTGGCGTTAGAGCGGTTACTCTTCCTCATTACCTATTTATAAATATGCAAACAGTTTTATAAATATGGTCGAAGAACATAAACAGCGACAGGTTGTTATTTATAAATTATCACCTTCTAACACCATAGACACTAATCATAGAAGATACACATCTATGGTTTTCAATAGGTTCTTAGTACTTGCTTGGAATTATAAGTAGCATAGACAATGTTTTTCTTCCTATTGAAGACTAAAACAGAAGCTTAGAAAAGTCGGATAAAACCTACTGGTTCTGATTTTATTTCATTTGATTACATAATCAATGTTTGTATGTTGTAAATTTGTAATGTTTTTGAACGGAAAATTTTGACGGTTTTCTTTACCAATATTGTTAACTTTTCTACTCTAATTTCTGCCTTTGTAGTTAAGGTCTGTCTTCTCAGGAGGTGAAGTGGTGACCAGAGACCTGACTCACAACTCAAGAAAAATCTCAAGGGACAATGGATAATTCAGATAAGTTAACTGTTTCCTTTTATTAAATCAATATAATTTCCTCTTCCCATCTTTTTCCCCCAAGTGAATTCAGACATGCTGTCTTAGGATTACCTAATTAAACTATTCCATGACAACAAAGATGAACAGTCAGAAGACAGGGCAACAAAGATTAAAATATATGTACATAAATCAAAGTCGGTTTAGTTACGCCATTTCTTTATAAAGAACAGCTGGACTAATTTTGGGATCTTTGATTTGTTGGATTTGTCTCCGCCCCGAATAGCAGAATAACTATTAAAACATGGGATAAATCCACGAATAAATTTATAATGAAGATGATTTATTTTCTCATACATTTGTTCTTATTGATTTTGAGGCGGTGCGAAGTTTGCTTATTTTTGGATTGTTGTTTGTTAAGTACTATTTGTTGTACTCTGGACGCTTTTAACGCGTAGGTACGTCTTTCTTAATTTTTTACATCGTTCTCACATTATATAATTTTAAAATCAAAAGTAATAATGTACAGTACCCGGCGATAAATATTGTAATCGACCTTTACCTTTTTTGTATTTTATACAAAGAATAAAAATAATTATCAAAAGAAGCAAATCATAATTGTTTTAACAGCTCCTAATATATACCGGACTGTTTGTATTTCGTGCGACAGCGATAATGCTCTACGAAGCCGAAATTAGCCGATTGTCTCTTTCCAAAGGTCGATGTGCAATATTTATCGCCGGGTACTGTAACTAATATTCTTGTAAAATACAATTTAAAAAGAGTGTCCATGGAGTTTCTTGCCCGTTCTTCTCCATAGGTACCTACGCTTTGGAATGAGCAACTAGCTTTATATTTTTTGACTGACCGACTTCTTGACAATTCAAGAGTGCCTGTAAATGGTTTAATTGAAATAATGGTTTGAGTTTGAGTTTGCTGGGTCAGCTAGTAGTTAGTTAGTAGTTAGCTAGTAGTTAGGTAGTTCATAATGCTACAATTCACTTTGTGTCTGGGTACACTCTTACCCATTCTCCTTTGTTACCTAAACTTTTACCACACTACTTAGAATTAATAGGTACATCGTTAGAAGCGGTAAAATTGCATAATAAGAAGAAAAACATATTACCGCTACGATATTTTGATTTAGTCCGCGATTTGTACGAATGTTTCAGTTTTTTGCCGGAAAATGCAACCAACCATCATGTCTACTGATGTAGCCTATGATTTGTGAGTATATTTCACTTTTTAAGTACATTGCAGATTTAAACTACATTGTACAATCTTCTCACCATAAAAAGGCCCTCATTTCCGTCAATTTTGTCACAGCACACGTCAATGGCGCCGCGTTACGTATACGTACTCGTGTGGTTCCTACAAGGTGTTGATCGCAGATAGCCTTATACAGAGCTCCTCTGTGATTGCGTTTACACGACCAGCATACAGGAAGTTTAATAACTTTCTATTTTTTCTTGTAGTAGTGATGTTTTGGGTATTAGATCAGATATGAAACTTCTGAGTACAATAGCAGATTAATAGAAGGTGAGAGAGTGAAGCAAGATGATGAAGCGGTGAACCTGTTATTGGCGATAGTGCAACTGAGTCTTTTGAAAACCAAAAGGTAGCAGAAGCAAAGAAAGCATATTAGTTCAACTACGTATAACTAGAAGGCTGGGAGTTGTATAAATTCGTTGAAATCATTTTAAAAGACATAAGAAATGGTCATGATCATGCGTATTATTTATTATCCCAATTCTACTTCGAATTGTCTTTGACGATTCTGTTTGTTTGCGGCTGTATAGTAGAGCAATATTTGTCTATAGTTTAGACAAGTTAAGTTAAACGGTGAGCAGTGGTGGCTCAGATGTAGGTCGTGGGTTTGAACCCAGACGAGCTTAAAGAGAGAGCTCAGAGAGCTTTACTTTGTGTATATAATTTCTTCACCAATGCTCTTAAAACGGTGCAACAAAACATCGTGAGGAAACCGGCATGTCTTAGAACCAAAAATTCGAAGACATGTGACAACTACCAACCCGTACTGGGCTCGCGTGGTAGATTACAGTCCACACTCTCTCATAGAGAGGAGGCCTGAGTCCCAACAGTGGGAAGCTCATAGGCTGTTAAACGAAAGAAAACAATGTACAGACGTTAGCACATCAAGCTACTACAATCTGTGAAATTCCTATAATAGATTTTCAACTTTATCGCTAAAGAATAAGGTTCAAAGTAGGTTGGGAAAATTGACAGTTTCGGGTAGCTTGCGATGTGCTGGCGTCTCTACCTAATCCTAAAGTTTTATTTGTAATCTACCTCGTCCGTATTTCGCAAATTCACCTCCCAACATTATATTACCTAGCATATCTTGTACCTATTCATAAAATCTTCTAATAACAGTACCTGTTCATCTGTGATAATGCAAGTACTTCGCTTCTAGGTCATCACCCTTTCGAAGTAATCTTGCAAGTGACATTTAAACACTGATTTGCATACACCAGACTGCGTGGAAAAGCAAGCCTTATTATGTTAGTCTTTTTACCTATTTGTGGTAAAAAATATAGTTGCATTACCTACCTATCATAAAACTGGTAATTTGGTATCTGTGGTTATTTTTGTTAGGTATACTGATGTTAATTTTTATACTTTTTGTTTATGTAAACGTACTTTTTGGTTAAAAATGAGTGAGCATGATGTTAAAAAGGGACTGATTTTGTTGTGTTGTTACATTTAATTTCGTGTTTTTTCCATTAGGAATTTCTTAGTAGCTCGGATTTTGGAAGTTGGCGGTGTGATCCGTGCCTCGGAAAGCACGTTAAGCCATTGGTTCTGCGCCTGATCTCTCTTCAATCGTGTTGGATTGCCGTCCCACTGGACTATGAGAGTGAGGGTAGGGAGAGTGCACCTGTGTCCGCACACACACTTGGGCAGTATAATATCTCCCGCGCCGAAGGCTAGTCTAGCCGAAAGCTGGCCGTCATGGCCCATATACCAGGGGTAGCCAACCGGTCGATCGCGATCGACTGGTCGATCGCGACTATTAGTCCAGTCGATCGTGGCAAGGAAAAAATATAAATCCTACGTAGAATAGACTGCGCAACGTACCTACCTAATTACTTACTGCTGCACGCATCATCTTGTATCATTTTTCAATTGCCGTTCCGTCACGTTATTTTATCCTCTCTTCTATGCAGTATAGCTCTCTTTTGTTTCGGTGCGCGATAACAATAAGCGGGAAGCGTGTGGGACGCAAAAGTGGGGCGCGGGCGGTTGTCAATCCGTCAGTCAGACGACAGACTAGCAGAGTTTCGAGTGCTTACGAGTTATATTTTCCCTCTTAATAAAATAAAAAATACTACACAATTGTGTACTGAACTATGCGGTTTCATTTAAGATTTCAAGAAGTATGTAATTGGTAGATCGCACAGGGTGTCGTCAGTGAACAGTAGATCTTGGGTCTAACCAAGTTGGCTACCCCTACCATATACGGTCTGGAGGACAGTATTATAAAAATTTTATAGCTGCACCATTCCACAAATTGATCTCTGAAACCGTACCACTGCTTTTCTCGCTAGAGAAGATAGAAAACGCAAAACCTTTGGCAAGAACATGTAAATAGGGTATCTTTTCATATTGATTTTCGCCACTCCCTTATATTCCCAGGTTGTCTTTTTCCCATTCATAAACCGATCTCAAATGAGGCCCATCTTCAACAGTGGATTGCCTTTATTTGTAAATACAGTAAAACGATTATAATCTCATCAATAAACCGGTCATTTCGTTTTGTTTGATCCAACAAATCTTTTAAAATGGCTTGTCCTTTTATAGGTATAAGAACGTCATTGCCGCATTTGTCCTTTGGATATCTGCAAAAAAAAAGAAAACATGCATTAATAGGCTATTCTCCCACACACTTTGCTAAATATTTTTCCTTAGCAATGATTTTAAGATCATTTTTAATATTGGCTTGTTGAGCATGTGTTCTCGATAATATTTCATGATTCATTTATTTAACTTGGGAGCAGTGGTAGCCCAGTGGCTACGGCCTGACTTGTGAGTTGTAGGTCGTGAGTTTGAATCCAGACAGGCGCTTTTCTTTGTGTAAGTTATTTCGTCACCACTGCTCTCAAAACGGTGAAGAAACCGGTATGTCCTAACACCAAAAACTCTAAGACATGTGACATCTACAAACCCGCACTGGGCCAACGTGGTAGATTATAGCCCAATCCCTTACGAAAAAAGGAGGCCTATGTCCCAGAAGTGGGAACATTATAGGTTATTTATGCATTTATTTAAACTTTTCGTACTCAAAAAAGGCACAAAGTTAAATACACCAGATTTCTTCAGGTCAGAGAAGCTGCTCCAAATTTCCCAGCAGGGAACCTGTAGTGCTACAAGGTTCTTCTGGCGTGTGGCCAAAATCGGAACTAACGCCGCCATCTTGATTTTTCAATACATTTCACAAAACAGTTGCGCAAATGTTTACCAACAGCGCCCTCCTGTCGACGTCATTCGAGCGCCAAAAGATCGTTGTACCAGTGTGTATACCTAATTTCCCGACAGACAAATTAATCCTATTACTACTACCTCAGCCAAAATCTTTGAGAAAACTGACCATATAAATAGCCTATCTATTCTGTACAGTCTTTCACTGTTATTTTACCTCTGATAGCAACCTTATTGTAAGAGCAGTTCTGCACAACATCCGATCCGAATCCGAATTAAGGATCCGACTTCAATCCGATTTGAGAATGTTCTAAATTCGGACGGATAGAGTTCGGATCTAGTGCGCAACCCCGTCATACAAATAAGGCTATGGTCACTTCGGATCGGCATTTCTTGGATTCGGATCCGAAGTAGTGTAGAACCCCTTTAACGATAATAAAGATCTCTGTGAATTCGACAAAGTTGTCAATGGCAGCAACGTTACAAAACGTTACACGCTAGGCTTAAACTTAGTAAAAACTAGCTTAGTAAGTACATGACCCTGTTAGGGCGCAGCAAGATAACTTATAATATTGTAGTGAGTATCCATTATCTAATATGTACGTAAATTAGGAACTTTCACAATTAAAATATTATATTAAGGGGCTTACAGGACCCAAACGCAAGTTTTAGAAACAATAAAAGTATATGATCGGCAACAGTAAACAAAAACAGAAAAATATATGATATTCTTCAGGATATACGCCAGATAGTTTGTTGAAAACATAATACAACTAATTTGATACGATACAAAAAAAAAATATAAAGATGCCTCTAAAAACTTACTTTTCACAATAAAATCCATACTAATATAAATACAATCATTCTGATTTTTTGTCAGATTATTCTATAAGCAACATACTAAAATATTAGTGTTTTCATTTTTTAGTCCAAACAATAGATTTTTTAAAATTAAATTATTGCTTCATATTTTGCAATAAATTACCAGCGTTGTGTCATCGCGCTTCTCTTTCTTTTCTATGCAGTCCAACAGTGACCGCGCTTTAGGTCATGTAAGCCCCTTAATTAGACCTTATATCTAGCTTTATACATGACAGCTCACTTCACTTAAGTGTTCACGGTGAGTTTTTTCACAGAATATGAAGGCAGAAGTCAATTGCAAAAGGCTAATAGAATTCTGATTTTATCTTGACCAATTAATACTCTTAATTTGTGCTCTAGAAAAGTAAAGATTTATGATCAACATTTTGTTTTACCTTGGCATATTTAAAAACATTTATTATTCGAAATGTATTCCGCGTAGTTTAATTTAAATGACTCAATAATTCCGACGGAGTTAGATTAATTTAATCCAGTAGTGTTATCATGCATAATTTATCAGTTTTCCACCATTAGCAAAGACCTTTTGATTGTAAGTATCGATTTGTGCGTAGATCATTTAGTTTAACCATTTTATACTAATACATGAACTACCACTATTTTATTAATTTCCTAGCCTACAGCCCAGCTTCCAGGTCCATTCAAAACATGGGCAATATGCCCGCATCACGGTTAGATATGTTTTTTTTTCAGCTTGGGAAATCATCAAATGACCCCTCCCGCTCTGGGTGGAGCGGAAGGGAGTGTCAGACTCTTACTGACTAAAACCCACCCGTTCCTTCCTTAGCCCTTTATGTTCCGGGCCAGCGGTAACCCTTTCGGACAATCCCGCTGACCCGGCAGGGTTAGATATGGCTTACACGTAAATCAATGAATGGGCCTAGATATCCATCATCTGGATTTAACCCATATTTAATGACTTTATAAGATAAACAAGCTTAGGTGACCCCTGAAACTCCATGCACCCTTAAATTCCGATCATTGGTCTTACAGTGCCCAATTAATATTGGATTAGCGACCCGCCCCTGCACGACTGGTGTTTAGGGCTTCACAAAATTAAAAAAACCGAGATTAATTTATTATTATGTAAGTTTTATAAGTATAATAAACCCTCCGTTAATAAATTCTCTAAATGATGTAGATAATCACATCAAAATCCTTCACTGCGTAGTTTAGAAGAACAAAGCGGTCACACAGTCATGAAAAGCGACTTAAATTTGTAATATGTATTTAAACAGGAAAAAAATGTAAACAGTGCGCAAATTGTAACCATGAATTCAGCATCATTAGATTCTAAACCCCTAGTTAGCCCAGAAATTTTTGGTGGGATACCAATAAAAAAAAAATTGTGCTTCAAAGAAAAGTGCAATACCTGCGCGGTCTAAATGTATGGAACATCAAAATTTTTTTTTATAACCGGAATTATTTATACGCTGTGCTCATTTAGAGAAACATCAACGTAACTGCTAGTTTACTTTTTTTTTACATCTTTGTTTCTCCTAACGTAAATACGTTTTTTTAAGTGCTTTGTCATAATTTAACTCATTTTTGGGAAAAAATTACATTTACGTCGATGTTTCTCCAAATGAGCGATATGCTGAATTCATGGTTACAATTTGCGCACTGGTTAATATTTTTTCCTGTAGATATACAGATGTTTAATCCCAGTAATTAGTGGAACAGATGATAGTCGCTTCTACTATGAAATTTAACCACACCTGGCAAGCCTCAATACAATATCAAACCCGATACAAAAAGTTAACCTGAGTATATTGCCATCGACAGTTTTATCGCCGTCAGACCCACCATTTACACTGCCCTGTAAATCAATTATTACTTCTACGACAACGAAAGAACATTGCAAACCATTATTTATTCCCGGTCCGCACAAAAAATTTAAATATAATATTTGCGAGAGTTAAACTTGTTTGACATAAGGCACGCGAACTTAGTGTATAAGGCCGTATTATTTGGTTTCTGGCGTTTTCTTCGTGTATGAGTAATTTTTGGGATTTAAATATAAAAATGCGTGTGCTCAGGTTCGTAGTTTATTCGAGAGGGGCCACAGATAATATACAAAAGTTTTACAATAGAATGGCACAGATAACAGAATTATTTAAAAGGCAATCGACTATTTAATGTTTCCAACATACTCCGCCCGAAGAAAGACAATGTGACTATGAACTTAATTAATAAATCTTTGAAAAGATACATAAGCTTTCATTTACCTATTCCTTTCTGTATACATACACAATATTATAAGGCTAGAAAGTGGACTGTATATTATTGAAATTGGTATTATGATGCTACAAGTTATGGTCGGCAAATAAAGCCTTTTAGATTCAAGTTACAACTGTTAGAAAACTACTAGAAAAGTTACATAAACATGTTGAGAAAATACTACTCAATGTGGTATGCCTTTGTTTATCTGTAAAATGAACATTATAAACGATAATTATACAATATGAATAATTAGGATATGAATGTTTAAATCGTTTTATCTGCTTGTCTAACAATGGTAGGCAATTTAAATGTTTAAGTAAAATTGAACCGAAACAAGACAATAACATGGTATAAATACCTATCTATGGCAGTACCCTATGAAACATGACTTAATGTAAGTATAAATAGATATTAAACCTGTACATAGGTAACTTAAAATTATTGAGCTTATGACAAAACAAAACTCCTTTTATTTCTCATAACTAATTTAAAATCGCTAAAATTAAGCAACAAAACAAAATGCTCTTTAACGCTTAGTTTAAATAAAATGTTGCATTTACATGCTTATCAAGTAGGCAAGGTACTTAGAAATAACAAATTAAAGATAAAACTAATCTATTGGAAGTATACATACTTTAGTAATTGACGTTTTATGAACATTACCATTAGCTTTTCTTACTTCTAATGCCCTAACAAGACCATCTTGGCCCTCAAATACATTAGTTACCCTGGCCATTGGCCATGTCATAGGCGGAGTGTCAAGCTCACGTAAGATAACCAAAGCACCTACTTGTATGTTAGGTGTACTATGTTGCCATTTGGGACGGTGTTGTAGTACATTTAAATACTGTTTGGACCAATATCTCCAAAAGTGTTGCTTTAAAGCAGTACATTTTTGCCAAAAATTCAATCTGTTAGTAGGAACAGTAGTGACATCTTGCTCTGGAATACAATTTAAAGGAGCACCTGTGAGAAAGTGTCCAGGTGTTAAATAGGAAAGATCCTCAATATCTGATGACAATGGAGTTATTGGTCTCGAGTTCAAAATTCCTTCTATTTCAACTAATACAGTATTAAGTTCTTCATAAGTCAAAACATGAGAGCCTAACACTCTTTTTAAGTGATGCTTTACGCTTTTAACAGCAGCCTCCCAGAGGCCCGCAAAAACAGGTGAATAACTGGGTATAAAATTGAACTTAATACCTAATTCTGAAGCTACAGTTTGTACTTGTGTTTGGTGATTTTTGGAATTATTTAGTTTATACAATTCTGACAACTGCGTGTTAGCAGATTTAAAAGTGCCTGCATTATCACAATAGACATCAGATGGGACATTACGTCTGGCAATAAATCGCTTAAAACTAGCAAGAAATGTTTGAGTATCTAGGCCTGAAACTAACTCAATGTGTATGGCCTTTGTTACAAAGCAGACATATACACAAATATATCCCTTAGTTGTAATAACACTTCTTATTCTTGATTGTTTAATCATAATTGGACCGGCAAAATCAATGCCTACTTTCATAAAACATCTGTGAACATTTACTCTATCAGCGGGCAATGACCCCATCAGCTGTTGAGCAGTAATACCTTTAAATCTAAAACATATGACACACTTATAAATAAGCTTTTTAACTAATCTTAAACCATTAACTATCCAATAACGTTGCTGAAGGCTACTTAAAACAAGTTTTTGACCAGCATGAAATAGTTTCAAGTGCTCATCTTGAATAATGAGATGAGTTACAACAGATTCTTTGGGTAAAATTATTTGGTGCCTTTGGCTGTATGGTAAAGATGCATACTGCAATCTACCACCTACTCTGAGCAAACCTTTACTATCAACAAAAGGATTAAACGACTTTAAGTAGGATGATACCTGTTTACCCGCCTGCAACAATGCTAGATCCGCATGAAAATGTTTAGCTTGTTCATTTTTAATTAATAAATGCAATGCCTCACGTGCTTCTGCATAAGTTACAAAGTTTTCTTTAATTTTAATTGAACCTGGTTTTGAATTATTACAGAATCTTAAAATATAGGCAAGAATGTTGACCATTTTGGTAATAGAAGAATACTTATTAATTAAATAGTTTAATAACGATTCCTGTTGATCCTGTGACACTGCACACACCAGTTTTTCCTTTTGGGAAGGCTTTACCTCCGGTAAGTTTTTAGGTAAATCATAAATATTAGTTTCAAATTTAAAATCTGAACTACTTAAACTAGGTGGTCCAAGCCACCACAGTTGGTTACATTGCAACTCTGTAGGATGAATACCCCTACTCAAACAGTCAGCTGGATTATCACTAGATTTAATGTAAAACCATTGATATGAATTTGTATCCTTTTTAATCTTTTGTACTCTGTTTGCAACATATGCATTTAACAATGCTGGATCAGTGCTAAGCCAGGCCAGTACCACTTGTGAGTCACTGAACAGCATTACATTTTCCAATGTAATCCTTTTATTTAAAGTATTATGTACCCTTGTTATTAATTTTCCAAGGAGCAGAGCAGCATTTAACTCGAGACGTGGCACTGACAATTTATTGCATTTTGGCGCAATTCTCGACTTGGAACAAAGTAAGGACATAGTTACCTTGCCTTGCTGGTCAATGACTCTCAAGTAAATGGCACAACCATAGGCTGCTATTGATGCATCTGCAAAACCTATCAATTGAATTAATATAATGTTTTCTGGGCAAATATTTCTAGAAATAAGTACAGGTTTCATTTGTTGCAGATCATTGAAAAAATTGAGCCATTCCTTTTGCAGAATATGTGAAGGAGTACAATCCCAATCTACATTTGAATGCCATAGTTTCTGCATAATTATCTTAGCTTGGACAACGACTGGGCCTGCTATACCTAATGGATCATAGAATTGACTAATATAACTAAGTATTTGTCTTTTAGTTTTAGGTATTTTACTACAAGGGGGACATTGTATTTTTAAAGAATCTGTTTGAATATCAAACTTTAAACCTAATGTTTTTATGTCCTTATTCAATTCTAAATCAAAAAGATGTTGCTGCTGTTCAGGAATGTCTTTCAAGATCATCTTGTCATTAGCTGACCATTTGTGCAATACAAAACTTCCTTTACTTAATAATTGAATTAGTTGTGATTTAATTTCAATTAAATTATCCAAACTATTATCAGTGTGAATAATATCATCAACATATGTTGAATTTAGCAATACTGGACTAGCTAACGGGTATTCATTTTTGAATTTAGTAGCCAGTTCAAACAAGCATCTGGTTGCCAGCCAAGATGAGCTTTTAAGACCATAACTTATAGTAGATAGTTGTATACATTTGAGAGTTTCCTCAGGGCAGTCCCTCCATATTACATTTTGTAAAGATCTTTGTTCTTCTGTAATATTTATGTTACGAAACATACGTCTTATGTCACAGACAAAAAAATATTTATGGAGTCTGAACAATAATAATATGTCAAACAATTCTTGTTGAACAATTGGCCCATTTAGTAACAAATCATTTAGAGATATTCTATTACTTGTCTTCATAGATCCATCAAATACAGTTCTTAGTTTTGTTGTAACAGCATCCTGTTTTATGACAGCATGATGAGCAAAGAAATAAACCGGATCCTTTGAAAGATCATATAAAGAAATATCCACAAATGATCCATGACCTAACTCGATAAACTCATGAATGAAGTTTCTATATTCTGTGTACAATTGACTATCCTTTTGTAGTTTTTTCTCGAGATTTAAAAATCTACTTAAAGCTAAACTTAGCGAGTTTCCTAGTATATTATTTATATCACAAAGTGGTACCTTTAAAGGCATGGAAACTTCAAATTTATCATTATCCAGCTTGACTGTCTCCTTAAAATATTTCTCACAATACTGTTGTTCAGAAGAATGTTCAACAAAGGTTTCCGGTACTTTTTCATTTTGCCAGAAATTGTTCATATTACTATTTAAATCTGTTTCACATTCTTGACAAAAAAGAGCTATAGAAGAATCAAAACAAGTTTGTGTTAATTTGTAAGAAATATTACCAGCTACAATGTAACCAAACTGGGTGTGAAGTATACTGGGGTGTGCTGCATCACATGATTGCATGTGTTCATCCCGCGGCAACAGGCTCTGGAAAAAGATATCAGCACCAAGTAAGATACCTATTTCACCGGTGATATGAAAGGAATCATCTGCTAACTTTAAGTTTTTAGGTAAATTGAGCTTTGAGAAATCAATAGAATGTTGCGGCAAGTTAGAGGTTATTTTGTCCACTACTAAAAGTTTGGCCTTTACTTTATAAGGGTAAACACAAGAAAATATGTCTAACTGCATGGCAAATTGGACCTTCTTTTCTGTATTAGCTATACCTACTATATTAGTATTATTGGGCATAAGCTGTTTACCTACTAATTTCGCAGTACTTGAATTGATAAATGAAGATTGGCTAGCGGAATCTAATAATGCCTTGACTATGATTTCTTGGCCATCCTTTGAAACAAGTTTGACCTTAGCTGTAGGTAACAAAATGTCATTTTTGCTGCTAGGTGTACTTGTGTTACTAACATTGGAAACAGTTGTACTTTGAGCAGATTCTTGTTCATTTATAGAATGCAACAATGTGTTGTGATTTTGTTTACAACTTTTACATTTAAAATGAAATTTACATTTATTTTGATGAGCGTTAAGGCAAGTTTTACACAATTTATTTTTATTAACAAAGTCTAATCTTTCACTGATTGAAGCTAGCATAAAGGCAGGACAGTTAAATAATTTATGGTTCAACTTACCACAGAAGAGGCATTTCATTTCCTTATTGGTGGACACTACGTTGGCCACTTTAACTGTCCCTGCTTTGGCAGCATTAGCATTACCAAGCTCCTTGCTTCGCCCGGAATTTTCTAAGGCTAAAGCCCGTGATTCTAGAAATTGCATAAGCATATCATAGGTTGGTTTTAAGGATTTATTGTTTAGATTGTGTGTGACATGGAAGGCATTGGTTGTGTGGGGATCTAGCTTCTTGACAAGCAGGCAAATAAGGAAATTATCCCATGCTTCAATTGACTCACCTAGATTTTTAAGCGCAGAAAGATGCTGTTTTGTATGAGAAATTAAAGAACGCAATGTTGAAATGTTAGGTTTGCTCATAGCAGGATAGTCAAGCAAAGCATTCAAATGATCCTGAATTATAGTAAACTCATTATCATAGCGATCTGACAGTATTTTCAAAGCCTCCTTATAACTAGACCCTAAAATAGGCAAATTCTTAACTAAATCATATGCCTCATCTTTGAGGAAGCCCCTCAAATAGAAAAACTTTTGAATGTCATCTAAACCTTTGTCATTGTGTATAAAAGCATTGAACAACTCAATAAATGGTTTGTATTCTACATATTTGCCGTCAAATGACGGAATAGATACTTGTGGCAGCTTCAACGTTGACGATGAAGGCGTGGACTTTGCACCCTCGGCCCCCGCCCGCTTTGATATCTCGGCAAGGCGTGCATGCAACTTAGACATGCTTTCATAATAGCAGTCTTCTGTTTGCGTAGGATCTTCTGCACTATCCAAACTACCCAACTCATTGTTGATCTTTTCGTACTCACCAAAAGTAGCTATTATTTTCGCCTCGTATAAAGCTATTGTATGCATTGGCATATTTGAAATCCCGCTATCAATGCGCTTCTGCATTCTGGTAAGTGTTCCTTTAAACATTCCTCTGGATTGGATCAACTTTTTCACATTTGATTCTGACTCTGCCATATTCACTTAGTTTTGCTAACAAAAAATATGACGACGAAGAAATTTTACGTGAATGGCGTTCAAAATGGCGACGCAGTTTTTATTTTCTTTGTCTAAGTTAAGTACGCCGGACGGGAAGTCGCGTGAGCACAGATAATTAATCGATGAGATGAACGAATGTAGATATGAAACTGGCGCGTTATGTTGGCAACCGTGACGTCTTGTTATGCGATCCGTGCGGCTATTGGCGCGCAGATGACAACTCGTCGCTCGACGCTACGTTGCGGCGATAGAGGGCAGCACGGCGCAGCACTGCTGTACCGACGCAGCCGGGATGAGGCGGCGAAAAATGGCGACCCGATTGGAATGCCAATCTGTTACCACTAACCTGACCACAAAATTGACGCAATTTTTTCGTTGAAACCCTTGACACAAACACGATGGGTGGCTCGATGGACCATGTATAAGGCCGTATTATTTGGTTTCTGGCGTTTTCTTCGTGTATGAGTAATTTTTGGGATTTAAATATAAAAATGCGTGTGCTCAGGTTCGTAGTTTATTCGAGAGGGGCCACAGATAATATACAAAAGTTTTACAATAGAATGGCACAGATAACAGAATTATTTAAAAGGCAATCGACTATTTAATGTTTCCAACACTTAGGAAGCGATAAATAGCCGTTAATTACATCAAGATTAAATTTATTAAACGTTTAATTAGAGGCAAAATATGCTTTAAGCAGATTATATATTAGTTAGGTATATTATGTGCATATTTGCTATGTAAATAGGAGTGACCTTTCAAGAGTTAGGTGCATCTTTAGGCGCATCTGCGCCTGGGAGCTATTTTTAGATCTAACTCGCTTAGACATATGTGCACCTGTATGTAAGACACTTAGTTTGGTTTGTGGGTTTGTCTGTGGAAAATGGCTGGAAAACATTGAATGGAAAATTCTGTTGAGAAGTCAATATATATTTTTGATCGCGGATGAAACTAAAGCAATGCGCTTCGAATTTTTTTCATTGACTCTATTTTTTTAATCCAATTATTATTGCAATTAGTTGGATGCAATGTCAGGGTTTTTTAGAAACCCTTAGAGTGCTTTCGTATTATAAATTTACAGCCTGACACTTCTCTTTTAAAGGTTTTAAGGCATTACAAGTTCTTCAATTCTTGAATACGGGTTAGCGAATAATAACAATTGTTGGTTTAGAGCACTGTGCAGGTAATATAGCTAACTGATTAATTTATTGTAGGGGCGAAGTGTAGGTCGTCCGGCGATGAGATAGGCGGACCCTGGGTGAGGCACAGGAGCGTAGGGATTGGCACATGAGGCTTATGCCCAGCTAGTGAAAGAAGTCGGGCTGTGGATGACGATAATAATGAGTTTCCACACAAAACGATAATAATAGCCACTTTAAATCTATTTATATAAAATAAAGTCGGGTTAGTTACACCTTTATAAAGGCTCCTACAAAAAACAGGCGCGACACGCGATATAATCGCGCGCGACACAAAAGCACCGCTCTTTGCGCGACTTGCGGTGCCTTTGTGTCGCGTGTCGTGTCGCGCCTGTTTGACTCTAGAACGGCTGGAACGATTTTTATGATCTTTGATTTGTTGGATTTGTCTCCGCCCCGAAAAGCAGAATAACTATTAAAACACGGAGAAAAAAAAGTAGAACCAAATTTTAGCAAACAGAAGGTCAATTCTCGCATTTAAAATTCACGAAAAAAAAATGATGATAAAAAAAAGACGGTACGAAGTTCACCGGGCCAGCTAGTAAGTGGATAAAACAGATTAGCTTTTACACTTTCACAGGCTTTCTACTTTACGCTTAAACCTATATAAACCAATACACGCAAAGAATCCATTCAAATGGCAGAGAAACAGACAAATTGACAGACAGACACGCGAACACACCTACACATACATACGTCAAACACATTATGTCACTCAGAATTTATTCCGTTTGTCTCGTGTCGCTAATCCAATTAAAATGTATAATTATTGCTAATTCAGTTTTCATGTGCCAGTGCGACGATAACGATAAGTCTTGTTTAAAAATTCATTACTACAATGTTGCAAATTGGAAGATAAGGCTACAAAAATAATAATTCTGTGTAGGTATCGTAGTTTGCGATGATATGAGAAAACTTTATGTCAGCTGTCTGCTAAGTTGGTAACTTAGTGGTCACAATTTGAAGTTTATTATTTTTACTTTGTTAAGAAGCTTTTTAATAATTACCTGTTTTTTGCTTTGTAATTTACGTAGACAATGATGTCGTCAACGCAACGTTTTTTCTGGCTACAAACCAGTTTTTTTTTTTAGAAAATCTGATTGTTAACTCACCTTAGGAAAATAATAAAGACTGAAGGCACGTTTTAAGAGAAAAGAAAAAGAAAGAAAGGAAAAAAATATAACAGCATTGTAAAAAAAAGAAAATCAACAATCATATTCTAAACACGAAACAAAATGTCAACGATATCATGCCACAAAGCTCTAATAAGCTTATAACGTTTCAAACATTTAAATAGTTCTATTAAATTATCTATTTATTCAATTTCGTGCGCATACGCAGTACGCAGGACTAGTTCGTACATAATTTGACAGGTGTCACCACCGATCAAAGGTAACTAAGTATGATATTATAAAAATAATTTTCGAATCCATAAATGGTTAATGGTCTTGTTATAAGATTATAGACTAAATAAAAACTGTAATCACTTCCATACACGTTGATATGTTATTATTGGACATTACTTTAGAGTATAAGTGTCTATCTTTGTATAATAATGATGATGAGATCGGAAAGTAATGTTTAAACTGGAAGCCCCATAAAGCTAACAGTTAGGAAATAAAAAGTACATGATTTAAGGCTCGTGCACACAGGCGCGACGCGACACGCGACACAAAGGCACCGGAAGTCGCGCAACGATCGGTGCCTTTGTGTCGCGCGCGATTCGCGTCGCGCGTCGCGCCTGTTTGCAGAAGCCTTTAAAAGAGGAATGAAGGCTCCTACAAACAGGCGCCACATGCGGTATAATCGCGCGCGACACAAAGGCACCGCTCGTTGCGCGACTTGCGGTGCCTTTGTGTCGCGCGTGATTTTATCGCGTGTCGCGCCTGTTTGAAGGAGCCTTGAAGCAGGATAATATTTTAGGACGTGAATTGCGTTGAATAGCGTGCAATAGGAGAGGCGTATGTCTAGCAGTGGACTACTATAGACTGATAATTAATATTTTAGGTCTATTTCTATTATGATCCTGCTTTCTATCGACGGAAAGAAATTAATCAGACACACGGATGGCTTGATGACACCTTTTTTCCAGACATACTCCACACTTCAATGCTGGTCGATAAATAACATAACATAATCTGCATTCGCGATTTATTTGCCAACAATGTAAACAAAATATGAGTTTATGGAAAAATAACTTTAAATCATATACAATAAAGTTCAGTTTACGCTGCAACTTCAAACATTTTTATAACTTTTTCAATAGTGCTAGTCACTCTGAAATCAACTGAATGACCATTAAAATAAAGATGATATTTGAATACTAATTTGAAGCATAGGTTTGAATAGACTTTACATAACATAACATCATCCTTGTAATCCCTAAAAGGTTAGGCAGTGGTGTGCCTATAGTACAGACGCCAGCACATCAAGCTACCCGAAACTGTCAAATTTTCCCAATCAAATTTGAATCTTATACTTTGGCGATAAAGTTGAAAATGTATGTACATTTCGACAGTTATGTTTAAGACCCATGTAATAGGCAGCGACCCTATTGCCATCAACTGGGCACAAATCACTCCGGACTGTTACTGAGAAATTCCTGATGGTACAGACACCAGCACATCAACCTACTACAATCTGTCAAATTTATTAAATAGATTTTCAACTTTATCGCAATAGTATAAGGTTCAAATTTATTTGGGAAAATTTGTCAGTTTTGGGTAGCTTGATGTGCTGGCGTCTGTACAATGCGTACCACGAAAGATGAGACTTGACCCCGCCTCCCCCGCTCTTTCCGCCGCCCCTATGACGTCCGGTCCCGTCCCGCACTCAGACCTCATACCGCTAAAGATACCTAAAATCGTGTTCTGCGCAAGTCAAACCACGTGGTGTGTCAAGTCTCATCTTTCGTGGCACGCATTGTACCTAAGACCCAATAACAGATGAGACCAGTGGTGGCCCAGTGGTCACGGACATGACTTAAGAGTTGTAGATCGTAGGTTCGAACCCAGACAGGCGCTTTACTTTGTGTAAATTATTTCATCACCACTGCTCACAAAACGGTGAAGGAAAACATCGTGAGGAAACCGGCATGTCCTAGAACCAAAAATTCGAAGACATCTGACATCCACCAACCCGCGCTGGGCCTGCATGGTGGATTACGGCCACTCCCTCTAGCTGAAAGGAGGCCTGTGTCCCAGCAGTGGGAACATCATAGGCTGGTTATGAAGACCCAATAACACTACCTGATAATCGAACCCAGGTCCTCATTCTCAGCAGTAGCTCTTACAACCACTAGACCAACCTGTCAATCTAAACAAATTGTTTATATTATAAAGAGAAAAAATTGATTCTTTTTTTGTCTGTTTAGTTTTTACACTAAAACGGCTGAACGGATTTAGATGAAATTTGGCACTTGGGTAGACCAAGACCTGGATACTTTTAACCTGATATTCTCACGGGATCGAGATTTTTGCGGGTCAAACCGCGGGGCGTAGCTAGTAGTCGATAAAAATATACTCTCTTTAATCGTATTTCTAACGATAAGTCGTTATATTATTTCACTGCGTTCATAGTAATTTCCATGACCCGTTTCTAATCGGCTTCAATGTCGTATTACAAAAGCTCCCATTTCAATTAAATGCAACTTGTTCACTTTAATAGTAACATCCTTTTTTAATGATTCAATTGGATACTTAATTGAATTTGAAAAGTTGAATAAAATCGTTAAAAACCAGCCAAGTGCGAGTCGGACGAATTTTTTACCAACGTACAGACGCCAGCACATCAACCTACCACAATCTGTCAGATTTCTTTAATAGATTTTCAACTTTATCGCTGAAGCATAAGGTTCAAAGTTGATTGGGAAAATCTGACAGATTGTGGTAGGTTGATGTGCTGGCGTCTGTACATAAAATATTTAACACTAAAATTACTATTTAAATACTTAAGACGAAAAATGGGCTTGAGGGGCTTGTGATTAAGTAATAACAGCCGCATGGTTGCCGCGGTTGATCCGTGGATGGGCGACCATCGTTACATACCAAGACCCCTCGGAAAGCACGTTAAGCCGTTGGTCCCGGCTGTCATTCGTGGATCTTTGATAGTCGTTGCGGGTCGTCAGAAGCCCGAAAGTCTGACAACCAGTCTTACCAAGGGGTATCGTATTACCCAATAAGTTGGGTTGTGAAGGTCAGATCGGCAGTCGCTCCATGTAAAATACTGGTATTCAGCTGCATCCAATTAGACTGGAAGCCGACCCAACATAGTTGGGAAAAGGCTAAGCAGATGATGATGACTTTAGAAGAAAAAAATTGCATAAAACGCCGAACAATACACCTCTCTTGTCCCCCCCTAGACCCCCTTTAATTTTTAACGTTGTTAAAGCGGCAATAGTCGTACACACAAAAAATTTGAGGTGTTTACGTATTAGGGTTCAAAATATACAGCCCCGTGACAGACGGACGGATGGATCGACAGCGGAGCCTTAGTAATAGGGTACCGTTTGCACCCTTTGACTACGGAACTCTAAAAATAACTAAGTGCAAGTAGGTAATCAATATTTTTCATTACTTGATAACTTTTTATTATAATTTATTAATCATAATATCGTCATTATGAAACTTGATTAAGTTAGAATTAATTGGAAATGGCATTTAATTTTTGCATGTTGGTATTTATCAGACCATTTATGATTATTTTAATTAGAAGATATCTTTATAGCAATAATATTAAGTGATTATAATTATAAACAAGTATTCACATATACATAATTATATTATGTATATAAAACCTTGTAAAACATTTTAAAAGAGTAACGGCGGAGTTTCTTGCCCATTCTTCTCCATACGAACACTAACCTTTTGGAAGGGGCGACTAAAATCAATTCAATTTTACTGTAAGTTTTGACGTTCAAAAGTGCCTTTAATGTGCCTATTTGAAATAAATGATTTGACTTTGACTTTATTAATTATTTGTTAATTGGTTTCTTTAACTCTTTAATTGAATTTAATTAAATCACTCTGTGAACATTCTTAAAATTATAATCGAGGATTTATTCTCGGACCATAATGTTATTGATAAAACGAAAAAAAAAAACAAAAGACAGTGTTATTTAAAAAAAAATCCATCCAATCTTCAAACTTCATTGAAATTCCTGAGTGGGTGTTAAAAAAAAAACAACTATGCACTATGTGTCATGGCTGTGTAGGTGCTGTCATTGCCACAATCATTAATGCTACAACAGACTTTATTGATAAACTATGCAAAAAACTAAGTCAATACTCATATGCACTTTACAGATTAAGAAAGGTGGTTAACAGGGCAGTGCTATTAACAGCGTATCACGGATATGTAAGTTCCGCTCTCAGATATGGCTTAATATTCTGGGGGAACAGCGTAGACAAGGAAAGACCATTCAAGGCTCAAAAGCGCTGTATCAGGTCTATGTTTAATCTGCATCAGACTGATTCTTGTCAGCCATTTTTCACAAACCTTAGAATACTAACATGTTTGTACATATTCGAATGCGCGGTATTTGTAAAGAGCAATATTCACTTATTTGAATACCGTAGCCGAATACGCCATCGGGATAAATTGTGCACAATGCCGAGCAAGACACATTTTCTATAACAAAGTGTATTGTGGGTTGCTCCAACAATATTTAATAAAATTCCAAAACATATTAGAAGCATCTCAGAAATTAAATTATTTAAAAAGAAACTTTATGACCTGTTAGTCGATAAATTCTATTACTGTTTAAAAGACTTTATGTCAGACAAGTCCTTTTAAATTATATTTTGACCAAGACCATGGTGCAGTCAGTGCTGCTTACTATTAATTTTAAGATCTTTAACTGATCTATATTTTGTGTTTATTATTTGTTGTAATATTAGATTGTAACTAGGTACCTAACTAGTTAATTTATTTGTTTTCTTTTAAAATTGCAATAGTAATGTTATTTTTTTTCTTTGTTAATTTATTAAAATAGTAATGTTAATTTCTTATATAATAATAGGACACAATGTTAATAATTTGTATTGTATGCCCAAAAGGCGGGACATAGCTGATCAACATCACTGTAATTCTTAACACCTGTATCTATTTCTGTACCTACGATCCACAATAAACATGATTGATTGATTGACATTATCTGTTCTTTTTTTAAACCAATTTTTAAATCTAAGGACGAATAATATGTTCAGTTCACTTCTTCTCTTGTATCATCATCTGTCTAGCCTGTTAGTCTAGCCGGCTGCAGCTGAATACCAGTATTTTACATGGAGCGAATGCTTATCTGACCTCCACAAT
Organism: Luperina nickerlii; assembly: GCA_963855955.1. Taxonomy (NCBI): domain Eukaryota; kingdom Metazoa; phylum Arthropoda; class Insecta; order Lepidoptera; family Noctuidae; genus Luperina; species Luperina nickerlii. The sequence continues at coordinate 5,672,003 of OY979663.1, forward strand.
TCAGTCACTGGGTAACGAGATACCCTTTGGTAAAATTTGTGTCAGACTTTTGGCCATCGGATTAACCATTACGACTGTCAAACATCTACACTAGCAGCCAGGCCCAACGGCATTACGTATTTCTTGTCTCGTATCATAAATACTTTTTAAGAATAGACCATATAAAAAAAAATAGGACGTGCACAGGTAATACAAATATGAAAAGAAAAGGAGCATTTAAAACTAACAAAGTTACATAACACAACGTTACCGCTATTGGAACAGAGACCTCCTCTCTGTGAGAAGGAGTAGGCCGTAATCTACGGGGGCCCAGAGCGGTTTGCTAGATAGTGCGGGTTGATGGATTTGCTCATGTCGTACAGCAAGGTGGAGCTGACTGTCCAAGGCGCGCCGGACGTACATTAGGTACCCACCGTCCCAGAGACAGAGAATTGGACGGTAGTAGCACAGTATACTGTGGTAGTAGCCTCCTTCTGTGAGACCGTGGTGGTTAAGAGTGATGCCGCCGAGCGGGATCGATTTCGGCGTTTTTGCCTTGTGGTACGGAACCCTTCGTGTGCGAGTCCGACTTGGCTAGTTTTTATACACGGTGACGAAGGGGGTTATGCAGTAGCATGTAAGATACACCAAATGCGCAAATAAGAACAAATAAAGATATGTAATTCGTTTCATAATCAGCCTATAATGTTCCCACTGCTGGGAGACAGGCCTCCTCTCCGTGAGAGCGAGTGGGCCGTAATCCACCGCTCCCAGTGCGGGTTGGTGGATGTCACATGTCTTCGAATTAAGTAATTCGTTTATCATGTTGAATATGATAATATTCGCTCACATATTACATGGAATTTATCTGTTTGCTCTTGTCCATTAAGTTGATTACATAGCTTTGCCGAACACACATATGTAATTTAAAGAATTTAAATAACCGCTCTTTTACAAATTGAAACTGGCCATTTAGTCAATCGAATCGAAATGATAAAATAAAATAATAACTGCTTTTAATTTCCTTCAAGACATAAAATGTAACTACATTTTGTCGAAAAAAAAAGGAACAGTATTTACAAGTACGCACTTCCATACATTATGGGCGCGAATTTTAATTGAGAGTTCCCAGTGTATGTACTGTTTTATTTTCGAGTAGAAAAAGTTGTCCGAAGTCAGGTTCGCTGTCCTGCCAAGGCCGCATTTCTCGGCCGAAGGAAATAACCCGGGATCATTTCTCCGCTTAAAAATAAAAAAGTTGGGCCCTTCGAGTAAATGTCAAACAGTACCTCTGTTAGTGTTGGGTACTGCTATGGATGGGACTTTGTGATTGTTTGTGGTCACTTTATGGTAAGGTTTGTTTTTGTAAAAAGTTAATAAATAACGGTTATAATATCGTCTGTTTCAAACATTGACACCCATAATTTTTTTAAATAAATTAATAAAAATTTAATAGAATTTTGCATTAGGTGAGTAATAATACAATTTTAGACGCTTTAGACGTTATCAGCAATAGCGATCTCAGTGAGAATTATCTTTCAAAACCTTTCACTTATTAGTCGATTCACATGAATTTACTCGCCCGAACGAGGCGAGTGGTCTCGAGAACAAAGTATAAAAAATGACACTAGTGCACAGAAGTGAGAAGAGTTCAATATTATAAAACGTGTACTTTTTTCGTTTCACAAACTTCCACTCTAACCGGATGCAGCTGGCTGCATCCGGTTAGACTGGAAGCCGACCCCAACATAGTTGGGAAAAGGCTAGACAGACGATGATGAATCCCGACTATAAAACAAAATTCAAAAAATGTGACCAATGTTGGTGACCATCGACCACACTTTTTGAGGTCGTGTGTGGTCCATTGTTTCGTCTACCCAACACTACTCTCTGGCAAACGGGTTGTACGATACCTATCTACGTTTCACGTTAGCCCAGCTATCATTAAAACCGATATGAATGCTGTAGAGATTTTGTTTCGTATTTTGTTCTTCGATGAAAAAGAATTTATTTCGTTATATTTTTACTCTTTTACATTCTTATGTGTTGAAACTTCGTGTGAGGTGTTTTATGAAAAAAGTCAACTGTGAACGGTGTGAATTTCAATATTATGCCTGGAGAGATTCAGGTGATCCTTTTTTCTATGTAGCAACTGACGGGCCCAATACTGGCTACTTTTGATTAATTTTATAGCAATTTTCTACTTAATGTCAAAAATGTTAAAAACTTGTCAAAAATGTAGGGAAATTAGAGGTATTTTTGACAGATTAAAACTGAGATCAGACTGTGAACGTTCTCAAAATTATGAGAATTGCCCTTCAGAGCATCCTTCACAATTTAAATTAAACGAACACAATTAAAACGAATTTTATTTACGGCCAGCAGCTACCGCAGTACGCTAGTCAAATGGCTTCATAAACTAATAGAGTTTTAAATAAAGAACAGGTATAGTGATAACAGGTAGGTACATACGGATGTCTTGGACAGGTGTTCTTGACCATATTGGTCGGTTGCAGGACACCTAGGACCGTAATTAGTGTTCGAGCTGTTGTTTTAATCCTGTAATGCTTAGCCGCTTGTTAAAAGGATGTTACGGTCGGCACGAACTATGAGCGGGAGCGGTTTTAAATAACGGAATTTGTGAGATTGTTGTAGGCTGTTTGTGATTGGCTGGAAACAATCACAACTTCTCTTTTCTAAAGAGAAAAGATTTGATTTTTTGTATGTTTGTTTGTTAGGCTTTCACTAAAAAATGGCTAAACGGATTTGGATGAAATTTGGCACATGGGTAGATCATGACCTGAATTAGGACATAGGATAGGTACTTTTGTCTCGATATATTTACGGGATCGAGACCTATGCGGGTAAAACCACGCGGTGCAGCTAGTCGTCAATATTTTTGATCGCTTGCTATTTATACTCTTGAAACCCGATATGTAAATAATTATGTATACGAGTTATATTTTTTTCCATAAAATGGTGTCGCTAGAATGGTGAAGCCTATCTCCACACCAGTGCTTGCACCGCAAGTTTGTGATGCCCAAATCAAGTCAAGTCCAAAATTATTCATCGTTAATCATAACATTATATCTACCTAATTTAGTCTTTATTTTGAATCACCAAAAAAAAATTCAAATTCAATTAAAATTCAGCAATTTATAAATGCTCTACTCATACATAAATCTTATCAGTCAATCCGCTTTCCGCTCCGCCTACCTCATGCATTCCAACCTTAAACCGTCAATGAAGGTTGTCAATCGTGCTTCGATGTCACCGGATGTGATGCGCTGACCATCTGCAGTTCCGGTCAACTAGGCTCTTAAAATAAAACTGATACGACTACAACACGAGAACAAAAGGGTTCTGTAGCTATGAGAAAATATATTTGATGTAGTTTTGGACAATGTATGGACTATGTGATGATAAGGCTAAAAAGGAATGATCAAGATGATGATTAATAGAGACGTATGGTAGAAGAAAAAAAAAAAAAAACACTGGCACTCCGGTAGTGCCGACAGAAGTGAAAACTTGAACAATTACGAGTGTATTTTGTGAATCGTCTTATAAACAAAACACGCGTGTTAAGGTGTGTTCCTTATTTTATAGGGTTTTTTGCAAATCAGGTATGATGACCAAAGTGACTGGTTTATTCTTCTCGTGAAAGGAATTTATTCAGATTTACAACGCCATCTCGTCGTTGTTGGATGAACTACGTAGTTAGTACGCGAGGCCCTCGTAGTTCTTCCCGATGTGCATAGATGGCGCTGTCCTCAACAACGCGCGTCTTAAGTTTTACGTCTGACGTTAGTACGCGAGGCCCTCGTAGTTCTTCCCGATGTGCATAGATGGCGCTGTCCTCAACAACGCGCGTCTCACGTTTTACGTCTGACGTTTTACGTCTTACGAATTTTCGATCAGGGTCACGTGACCTGACGCGAATTTAGAAGTTTTTACCCATTCCAAAAAAAGTACACAGCGCCGCTAAAGAAGTTTTCACTTCAACAAGTTGCGCCGATCCCAAAAAGGATCAATTTAAATTAGTTAGCGAAACTGCAGACGTGATGGTGTCGATTTCTTAACATGAACAGTTTCGCTAGCTTATCTAATATGACCCTGTATCGGGATGAGGTCAAGAGAATGATGATAAGAATGAAGAGTTTTGGATATTAACTTTTTGTAGGAAAAATGAAAGTCTTCACTCACTATTATTGTGAATGTGAAGACGATGTGGGTCATTTATTTTAGTCATTTCATATTTTTTATTATTCTTTCTATGGTCTGGCAGTTTGAGTAATTTATGTGGCCTACCCAAATGTCCTTTCTTTGGTATTGTTCGTCGAATCGTTGAGCTCCTTAAGTCTTGAGTTGAGCTGCATGATTTCTGACAAATGCGTGCACTGACTGGACAGGTCCTCTCAATCTGTGTGGTTCTTTCCTCAAAAGACCATCTCAGACATCGACCTACATGGTCTTCATATAACTTGACCAAGATTATGTCTGGACTTTAAAAGAGACTATGACCCCTGAGTTTGTTTCGGCCTTTCTTCTCATAGTAGTCAGATAGGAAACGCCGACCTCATCTAGTTTAAAAAAAATATGATTGACGTGTAAAAGTGTTTGTGCAAACCTATTTACAGAAAATAAAATCATTTATCATTTATGAGCGTTATGCAGAAGAGCTTTCTTCTTAAATCCATATTGACATATCCCTGTAGGTAGTTACTATAGGATACATTAAAAGGACACCTAAGTATCACTTTCATTTGGATAAACCCAGGTAAACTCATGATTTAGATCTTAAACTTACATGCTCAAAATCAGAACATTTAAAAGACAGTGACACAAAACACAAATTGCTAGAGCCTTTTTTAAATTTTAAATCCGAGGGCACACCTCGCAGTTAATGCCAGTCTAATTTATGTATCGGCACTTCTCTCCACCTCTTTTTACTCGTGAATATTCCACTTTATTCATTCAACGTGTCCCAACTATCTGAGCATGTCCTTTCATATTTTGATATCGGGTCTCCCTTTCAGACTAAACGCGTCGTTATCTGAACACTCCTTATGTGGTTTCGCACATTTTATAGTGTGTTCACGACTTGAATAGAACTGTTTTGCTTTTATATCAACTTTCTGATGTATCCATGTCTTTATGTTTATTTTTTATGGCTACTGCACATCAGGGCTAGTGTTTTGCGTATAGTTTATTTAAATATTGTCATTTTTATATGGTTTCTTTTAGTTGGTTGCTATTTCTTCTACACGCTACTGAGTTCTGGTGAAGAATTTAAGCAAGTCCTGCCACGAAATTTGCCCCTTCATCTGTAAATGTCGCGAGAAGTTTAAACATCAAAAATGTATGGTTTAATAGTCGCTCATCATTACTTAACTTTAAGTAACGTTTATAAATAAAACCACTAGCGTTTAATGGTGACTAAGTTCATTTTGTGCTTCACTGTCTAGAAACTCATTAGCAGCATTCATCAGCAGATGGATTCATCTGCTAGTTGAGGTAGCTTTGGCAACTGCTCCTTGACATAACTTTAAGTAACGTTTATAAATAAAACCACTAGCATTTAATGATGACTAAGTTCATTTTTTGCTTCACTGTCTAGAAACTCATTAGCAGCATTCATCAGCAGATCGATTCATCTGCTAGTTGAGGTAGCTATGGCAACTGCTCCTTGACAATGCACTGTAGAAGTCTTAAGGAAGCCCTTGCCCATTAAAGACGATTCATGGTCTGACACGAAGATAATAAAGCTAACCATTACCCTGCAATTTGTCAGTAGCTAAAGCAGCAGGCGATTCGGTTAACTCCACCACATATTCAGTTCAGATGTTCAGTCTTCCCCAACACCTGTGCTCCCAAGTTTACCAAGACCATCTACGGATCTCCAACGAGCTATAATTTATAGCGCGCATCATGGCATGAGCAATGAACTCCGGCCTCATAACTAGTGTTTGCTTAGAACACCTTTGTCCAACCACGTGGTCGCCAACACCTTTGGACCGGTGTATATTACGTTCACCATATATGGTGCGGACAAGCGTAGGGAAAGAAAAATTATCATGTGGATGAAAAACTTAAGGCAAGTTTTATTGTTCTCGTTCGTGTATTGATCTATTAGTTCCGTTCCTGTTTTTTGTTAGCCTCTTGGATATTATTTCTGTTCTATGTAGTTCTTTTGGATCAACAGATGCTTTCTAGCTTTTGTATTTAGGCTTGTTACTGACGTTGTTCACTTCAGCTTGCGCAGTCATAACTTAGTTAACATAGTAAGATGTTTTCTGGCTCATAAAGTTGTGACTATAACCAATATATCGACGGCGAAGTGCCAATACCTAACCTAACCTAACTGATTTTTTTTGAGAAATTTACTTTTTTTTTCGTTTTGAACTTAAAGGCATTATTCGCATGGTTTAGTGAAATCGCCTAAGTGTATTTTTAGGTGCAATAGCATTAAATTAAAATGTGGAAATATGTACCTACCTCCCAACTAAAACAATGTGTCTATTTTCGAACGTATTTTTCCAGTAGATATGTGTAAATTTTTGACTTTGTCAGTTAGGAGTTATTGGCACTTCGCCGTCGATATTTTTTTCAATATCTTTTGGGACACGCAGCCGCTATATAAGATCAATACGTATTATAAAAATATCTCTTTATACTTCGACACGTTTGCCGACAAAACATTAATTTTAAATGTATAAAAAACCATGTTCGTATCGAGTTATTGACACTATCGATCCATTCCTGATTAATGATAGGTTAATTACACTGTATCAATTAAAACAGTTACGGCACGAGAACTTCTTGAAAACTGAGCAATATTGACTACCTATACTTAATTCGAGATCATCTCTAAGATTAACTTAAATAATACCTATTTTGCAGTTGAAATACTGGGATAGGTTGATTTGATGATAACAAGTTTAATAATCACTGATGGTATAATGGACATTAAACCCAAAATCTTTCAATAAATAATTATTAGTTATCATTTATCATACAAAATTGAGGGGCTCGTGGCTAAATGAGACACGTCACCCGTACGTATGGGTCGATCGAAGGGTAAGCTACTCTTACCGCGTTTAGTTCGCGGATGGGTAACACTCCATTACATGTCAAGACCCCTCCGTGGCTTAGGAAGCACGTTTAGCTGTTGATTCCGTCTGACATTCGTAGGTCTTTGTCGATACGGGTAATCAGAAGCCCAAAAGCCTGACAGTCAATCTGGATGGATTGACACTATTGACAGCTCACTTTAAGCTCACTTCAACTAAGTTTTCACGATGAGATTTTTACAGAATAGCACTACTGAAGATTTGTTCAAGTGTAGGGCAAAACGTCTTATTAAAATAGTGAAAGGTAAGGTGACCGCCGCAAATAGGTACGGGATAATCCCGTGTGCGTCATCGAAAATGCCGTAAGTATAGAAAAACCAAAAGTCAAAATCAATAAAACTTTAATTATATATCATAACTGAAACTACAAAAAAAAATATACCCAATAAATAACATAATATTAAAACGCCATTTACAATTCAACACTCTCGAATTAACACAGAAATATCATGAAAACTGAAACGTGGTGTAAATATTAATATTTTTTACTGGCAAACAGGTGTCTTCATACTTTTCCCATGAAATGGAAAATAAAAATAAAATAATCGACAGGTGGACTGTGGACGTAACAAGTTGTGGTGTAATTAAGGATGGATAAAAGAGATCCTGGCAATCTGGTTTTCAGGGATGATAAGGCAGTGAATGTAGGTGCATTTGAAGGCGGTATTTTGTAATTTCGAGTCTTTCTGTGTTAAGATTTGAGTTATGAGACGGAAACAGACATTGAGCTCTAAAGTCAAGCACACATTACAGTTGCAACGGACCGTAGTGCAACGCATAGGTACAAAAAACTGCTGTGCGGCCCGCCTGTAGAGTGCGTCAGTTCATAGATAAGTGTACGACAGTAATGAAGGCGGATTTTTGCAATGCTGCTACAAACTATTGAATGGGTTCTGGATATTATCAAAAAAATATTTAAAAATCCTCTGCTGTTGAAATTAGAGTAACTTACTAAATTAGAGCTAATAGAGGGGGCCGTGGCTAAATAATAACAGCCGCACAGTTCGATCGATCAGGTTAAGCTACGCTTGCCGCGGTTGGTCTGTGGATGGGTGACCATCTTTACATATCGTGACCCCTCCGTGCCTTGGAAAGCACGCTAAGCCGTTGGTCCCGGCTGTCATTTGTGGATCTTTGACTGTCGTTACGGGTAGTCAGAAGCCCGAAATTCTGACAACCAGTCTTACCACGGGGTATTGTATTACCCGGTAACTGGGTTGTGGGGGTCAGATAGGCAGTCGCTCCATGTAAAATACTGGTATTCAGCTGTATCCTGTTAGACTGGAAGCCGACCCCAACTTAGTTGGAAAAAGGCCAGGCAGGTGATGATGACTAACTTAGAGCCATGTTTGAAGAACACCTCTTTTAGAATATGTTTTTAGTGAAAGTGTATAGGAAAAAAATGGTTTCCATGGCAAAGATGCAATCTGAAAAAAGTTTCGATACAAATGTTCTTATTTATTATAGCTTACTGTATGTAAGCTAAATTGTTTTTAACCGACTTCAAAAAAGGGGAGATTCTCAATTAAGTATTAAAAAAATATATCTAAACATCCATTAGATATATTTTTTTAATACTATAAATGGAGTTTCTTGCCCATTCTTCTCCATGGGTACCTACGCTTTGGAATGGGCAACTAGTTTCATATTTTCTGACTGACCGACTTCTTGACAATTCAAAATTGCCTGTAAATGGTTTAATTGAAATAAATGCTTTAAGTTTGAGTTTGAAATAAAAATGTTATGAATCTATTCACAATACAATAGTAGAAATTATTCGTACAGTCTCACAAACTTATCTGGCCCGGTGAGGGAGTCGCTGATATCGCATTTGGTGTCGCCAGGAAAAATAAATTTTACAATAAAGTGGGAAAGCAAGTCGATGTAACAAAAACATTTTGGTCCAAATCTTGAAAACTACTACTACTACTCAACAACTTGAAAACTACTCGATTTTTCAATCCGATTAATAGTTTCGGAGAAATACGTGGACTAACATACACATACATACATACCTATAAAAATATGCATATTTGTTTGGAAGCCGTAATAGACTATTATAATTATGTAAATATATTGCAATTCCAATAATATTACATAAGTAGGTACATATACGTGTCAAATTGATAACCTCCTTTTTGAAGATGGTTAAAAGTTAAAACTATGTAATTATGCACATACTACCTACGTAACACCTGGCGATTTGAAAGAATGTATTATGTAGGTAATATGTTAATTAGGTACCTAAAAAACAAAAACAAGCATATTCCTCGAAAATATCTATATTTTAACACAATAATTATGATCATCTACATAAAATGTCTGGCGAGTGTTCTCTAACGGGAATACTCCAGGTATTCCCGAGCCACCTGATTCATCAGTCACTTCATCATCAGAGTCACTACTTTCACTTTCACTGTCACTGGCCAAATTAATGATGAAAGGCTCGTCTAAGTATGCATCCCTACTTCTATACTCGTTTTCAATTTTTTTTACATGATTGCAGTGCTTTTGCCATTCGTGCACTGTTATCTTATTGAAGGCTTCTGCAATCAAAGTAGGCATTTCAGAATTTGATTTATTAATGTTCTGATCAGCTACGTTTCGTTTCATAGAGCTCCAAATCATTTCGATTGCATTTAGGTCGCAATGGTATGGCGGTAATCTTAACACGCTATGTCCACTGTTTTTCAACAGTTCGTCTATTTCGTATATAGGTTTTGGTTTATGTCTCTTAATGAGTTCGTAGAGTTGCGGTTTTGTAAACTGTTCGTTAAATTCTACATTATTTTCCGTCAGCCACTTTTGCATCTCAGCCTTTTTATGACTTCCATTAGGAGTTCTGTTTATGCAAATACTATGATATGGGGCGTTATCCAATATAATCAGTGTTGGCTGATGTAAATTGGGCAGAAGTTTATCGGTCACCCATTTTTTAAAATTCTTACTGTTCATTTCGTCGTGATAATCGCCACTTTTTGTGTTCGATTGGAACACTAATAAAGCATTCTCCACAAACCCTGCTTGTCCTCCCGCATGAACAATTATCGATCGATTTCCTTTGGAGACTGGGTTTAGCACACCGTCAATTTCATCACTCTGCCAGCAGCGCCCAGCTGTATGAGATGCGTGAATATAGGTCTCGTCCAAAAATATGACTGGTTTTTGTTCACCTCGTTCATTGTCTTTAATTTTTTGAAGATAATTGGCTCTCCATGCTGAAATATCATTTCGTTCTATTAGAATTTTTCTGTTCGATTTTGTCTTCTTGTAACGAAATCCAATTTTATGGAGTATTTTCCGAAGAGTTTCTCGACTCCCTTTAAAATCAATGTCTTCTTGGAGCACATTTAATAAGTTTGGTATTGTGGGAATTTCTTTCCGCATAGTGTAAAATTCATGAATTTTTCTTCTTATGACACCAAGATCGAAATCATCCACTTCAATTTTACCTTTCGTCCTTTTCCTTTTTTTTCCTGGCGTGGAAACTTTTGTTCCAGTTTCATCTGCCTGTTTTTTTTCCTTGACAAGTTTTCTAACAAATCGCTCCCCAACACCTACAACAAAAGTAACGAAATTTTTTGAAAATCATACATCTATTCTACTAGCACGTGCGAAATGGTGTTTTCGTGGAATTTATTTTCAAAAGCTGACAACACTAACCTTCATAAATGCGAGATCTCAAACAATAATTGACTTAACTGTAGCAACAATAGGCATATCAAACTCCATACAGGACTGGCATGTGTCCACCGAGATATCATGCTCAGACCACAGATGGATCCGTTATACCATTAACTTCAACCTAACCAAACCACAGCCAAGAAGGGTTCCGCGGAATACGGACCAAGTCAGATTCACTAAACTCGTCGAGGCTGAACTTGGTAGATTACCCGCCCTTCCGGCTGAAATACCAGTAACCAACTTAGACGAACATGTAAACAACATCACACACATACTTCTATCTAGCTATGAACAGTCTTGTCCCCTCACGGTACCTAGACAGGGAGCTCGCCATTCCTGGTGGAGTCCTGAACTGGAAAGACACCGGCACAAGCTGAGAAGACTGTTCAACAGAGCTAGGAACACACGGTCGCCAGTAGATTGGGACCGATATATAACAGCTCGTAAAATATATAAAAAACTGATACGCCTCAGAGGTAGGAATAGTTGGAGGCGTTTCTGTACTAACATTGAAAGTAACAACCAGGCAATGAGGGTCAAAACCTGTCTTGCCCAAGAGACTAACCACTCAATAGGATGCCTAAAAAAACCAGATAACACATACACAACAAACGACGCTGAAACAAGTGAACTACTCCTAACCACACACTTCCCAGGATGCCAGATTGCCGCCCAGCAAAGCTGGGAACTACATAGGGATAGGGCCACAAACAGCCTAGATTGGGAAGTGGCGTTGGAAGTAATTGATAAAGACAAATTAACATGGGCAATCAACACCTTCCTACCTTTCAAGGCAGCAGGACTGGACGGTATTTTCCCGGCTCTGCTCAGGTGGAGTCAAGATGTACTGGCCGACTACCTCGTTAGGGTGTTCCGAGCCTGCCTGGCCCACCGCTACATTCCCTTGAAATGGCGGGAAGTAAAAATAATATTTATACCGAAACCAGGTAGGGGCGACTACACCCAGCCCAAATCTTTTAGACCTATAAGCCTTTCTTCGTTCTTCTTGAAGACACTGGAGAGGCTGGGGGATAGGAAGATCAGATCCCAGGTTTCGGTACAAAGACCTCTACATCCTAATCAACACGCCTACTGTGCAGGCAAATCAACTGAATCAGCACTTCATAGCGTAGTCTCACGCATAGGTAATGCTCTAAAAGCCAAAAACCCAACCCTAGGCGCCTTCATTGATATAGAAGGTGCTTTCGACAAAACTAACTTCGTCAGTATCGAACAGGCACTTGCCACACACGGTGTTGCGCGAACACTCATAGAATGGATTAATAACATGTTAAAATACCGAGCTATTCAATTCACCGTGAACACCACCACACGAGGTATCGTGAGTAGAGGCTGCCCACAAGGTGGGGTGCTGTCACCACTGCTGTGGAATTTAGTCGTTAATGAGCTTATCTCAGAGCTCAACGCCAGCAGTCTGTACTCAGTGGGATACGCGGATGACATAGCAATTCTGATTTCGGGTAAATTTGAGGGCATCTTATGTGATCTCATGAGAAAGGCCTTCAAAATAGTCGAGAGTTGGTGCACGAAGCACGAGCTATCGGTTAACCCCTCGAAGTCAGAACTAATAATGTTCACCAACAAAAGAACTCTTGGACCTCATAGGCTCCCAAAACTTTTCAACACAGAACTAACATTGAAAGACGAAGTCAAGTACTTGGGGGTGATTCTAGATAGCAAACTGCTCTGGAACAAGCATCTTGACTACAAACTTAATAAAAGCACAATTGCACTCTACCAATGCAAAAAAATGCTAGGGAAATCATGGGGGCTCTCTCCGAAGATTACTCTGTGGATTTACAAAGCGCTGATCAGGCCAATGTTGGCTTATGGCGCTCTGGTTTGGTGGACGAGGACAGAACTCTCGACCACCATTACCAGACTACAACGCTTCCAACGACTGGCCTGCTCAGCTACCACTGGCTGCATGAAAACCACCCCAACAGCAGCCATGGAGATAGCCCTTCAATTAACTCCCCTTGACCTGTACATACAGCAGGAAGCGGCGCTAGCCGCCATCAGGCTGATGCATCTGGGCATATGGGGCAAAAACATTACCAGTCCACACGCTAAAATCCTGGACCGGGCGATTGAGTACCAGCCTCTCATCGCTGCCCCGTGTGACAGAACACCAAACCAACCGATGTTCAACAAAAACTATATTATACAAACAGCTCAGGAAGAAAGGGATCAGTCAGGAGTCAATGAAGTGCGCATCTATACAGACGGCTCTAAAACACAAAACGGTTCAGGTGCTGGCGTACACTCCCTTGACCTCAATATTAACTTTCACATACCACTAGGCACACATAGTTCGATCTTTCAATGCGAATGTGTTGCCTTAACACAAGCTGCAACAGCAGTAAAGCGCTTAGGCATCCGGAACTATGGCATTAAATTCCTATCCGACAGCCTATCTGTGCTCAAAGCTTTAGCAAGCAAACAAACTAACAATAAGCTAATTTTTGAGTGCCATCTAGCTCTGGAGAGTTTATCGACGTCTAATCGTATTACTCTCCAGTGGATCAAGGGGCACAGCGAATCTCTGGGCAATGATGCTGCAGATGAACTTGCGAAGAGAGGCTCTGACATGAGGGTGCTAGGCCCGTACCCACTTCTCCCTTTGCCTTTCTCACAATTTCGTGCGTGGATTCGCCAAAGATCGACCGAACTCCATAACAACAGATGGTCACGGGCAACAGACTGTAGACAGTCAAAATTGGCTCTACCAATGATACACCCGCGATTAACCAAAAAACTTCTCAACCTGAGTAGGAATAACCTTAGAATAATAATAGGTACAATTACGGGCCACAACCTCCTTAACAAACATCTTTTCAACATAGGCGTCACGGACAGCCCCCTCTGCAGGGGCTGCCTTGATGCCGAGGAATCAGCCGCCCACGTCATCCTGGATTGCGAGGCCGTGGCTTCTCAACGTGAAGAAATCCTCGGAACAATGAGGTCGCTCCGCGAAGCCTGTGAAGCTCCCAGGAAGCTTCTGTGCTTCTGGGCGGAGCTAGGCTGGCTCTGTTAGCCAGAATCCCCACGCACAACGGACCGAATGGGAGTCTAAGTGCGGAAAAGGGAGTCCTATCATCATCATCATCATCATCAACACTAACCTGTGGCGGCAGCTACGCGTTCATACAATTTTTCGAACGGTATTATCGGTGCCTGAAGGCGCTTTTCTTCCTTCATAAAATCTAAGACTTGTAATATAATGTTCCTCGCGTCACTTTTTAAAGCTTTCGGCATTTTTCACTAGCTATAACCACTAAACGAAAAATAAACACACAGAGCAAATAACCAATGGCGGATATGTCAACGGATGGCAGGCAGATTGACATTTCAAAATGGCGTCGTTAGTTTCTCTTTTTGCCACCGGGCCAGATATAGTGCCACAAACTTATCTGGCCCGGTGGCAAAAAGAGAAACTAACGACGCCATTTTGAAATGTCAATCTGCCTGCCATCCGTTGACATATCCGCCATTGGTTATTTGCTCTGTGTGTTTATTTTTCGTTTAGTGGTTATAGCTAGTGAAAAATGCCGAAAGCTTTAAAAAGTGACGCGAGGAACATTATATTACAAGTCTTAGATTTTATGAAGGAAGAAAAGCGCCTTCAGGCACCGATAATACCGTTCGAAAAATTGTATGAACGCGTAGCTGCCGCCACAGGTTAGTGTTGTCAGCTTTTGAAAATAAATTCCACGAAAACACCATTTCGCACGTGCTAGTAGAATAGATGTATGATTTTCAAAAAATTTCGTTACTTTTGTTGTAGGTGTTGGGGAGCGATTTGTTAGAAAACTTGTCAAGGAAAAAGAACAGGCAGATGAAACTGGAACAAAAGTTTCCACGCCAGGAAAAAAAAGGAAAAGGACGAAAGGTAAAATTGAAGTGGATGATTTCGATCTTGGTGTCATAAGAACAAAAATTCATGAATTTTACACTATGCGGAAAGAAATTCCCACAATACCAAACTTATTAAATGTGCTCCAAGAAGACATTGATTTTAAAGGGAGTCGAGAAACTCTTCGGAAAATACTCCATAAAATTGGATTTCGTTACAAGAAGACAAAATCGAACAGAAAAATTCTAATAGAACGAAATGATATTTCAGCATGGAGAATTTGGCCAGTGACAGTGAAAGTGAAAGTAGTGACTCTGATGATGAAGTGACTGATGAATCACGTGGCTCGGGAATACCTGGAGTATTCCCGTTAGAGAACACTCGCCAGACATTTTATGTAAATGATCATAATTATTGTGTTAAAATATAGATATTTTCGAGGAATATGCTTGTTTTTGTTTTTTAGGTACCTAATTAACATATTACCTACATTCTTTCAAATCGCCAGGTGTTACGTAGGTAGTATGTGCATAATTACATAGTTTTAACTTTTAACCATCTTCAAAAAGGTTATCAATTTGACACGTATATGTACCTACTTATGTAATATTATTGGAATTGCAATATATTTACATAATTATAATAGTCTATTACGGCTTCCAAACAAATATGCATATTTTTATAGGTATGTATGTATGTGTATGTTAGTCCACGTATTTCTCCGAAACTATTAATCGGATTGAAAAATCGGTTCAGTAGTTTTCAAGATTTGGACCAAAATGTTTTTGTTACATCGACTTGCTTTCCCACTTTATTGTAAAATTTATTTTTCCTGGCGACACCAAATGCGATATCAGCGACTCCCTCACCGGGCCAGATAAGTTTGTGAGACTGTAAGTTTGTGGCACTATACATCTGTGCCAACATAACGGTCTCAACAGGATGCGGTGCAATAGTCACTGTCTATGAAAAAAAAAAATAAACGCAAGCTCATTGGATGCTTACCGATAGCCATTTATTGAAGTTGCATTTATCGTCTGTGGTAAGTATATTAAAAAAAAACTAGTCCAGTATAGTATTGCTTGAACCTTCACAGTGGCGCTGTTCGTGAAGGTCAATGTTAAAAATCTGTCAAGTTCGATACTTAAAATTGTAGTTCGGATTTTCGCCGCTATCAAGTTATAAGTATTGGTTATCTATACTTGACGTTAACTTGAGATGAAAAACTATGCGGTTTAGCAAAATTGCCTTTGCAGTTTTTAATATAAAATAGTTTATTGAAAATGATTAGCAGGCTGAGCGTTTATCGATTACGGCTTATTGAAAATAAATCGGTATAATATGCATTGAATATATTAATTATGAATATGAATAAAAATTAAATAATTTAATTATTTGAATGACATTGTCATTGCACAACTATGATAATTATAATAAAAAAAAAACTATAATAAATCATGAGAATTTTATGAGGTAAATTAATCTTGATTAAATTAATTTAAAAATCTTTAAGTTTTAGGAACTTCGATCATTTAGGAAATAGGTATTTTACTTCTTAGGTTTATTGCGGAATCAATCTCTTGAAAAGAGATAGCGATCATAGTATTTGTCATAGTGTCACTGTTACTTCGCTAAGTGTGTTCTGTGAGCTTTGTCGACAACTTTGTCTCTCTGCCAGATCACCTCATTCCGGATTCTATACCTCAGAGAGACTCTAAGCGTTCCATAGCTCACCGAGCGACCTTGAATTTCAAACGAAATTTTTTTCTTAATTAAATACTATCCGAATTAATATAAAGGGAGGTTCAACGGAACATTAAACTCCAGATAACCCAGTCCATATGCAAATCCAACAACAGTACCTTGTCCCTATATTATACCGTTGTCCCATATTACGATATTCGAACCGTCCCAATTTACATTTATAACTTTTTAATCCGTTCCAACAAACGTCGTTAATACCGTGCTGATAAATTCCGAGATATGTATGTATCGATAAGAGTGCTTACAACAGAAATTGCCGTCGGCCCAGCAAAAGGAGAAATGAAGAAACCCAATTAAAGTCTAGTAACGCCATCATATCCGTTCAAAAGCTATAATGGCCACTTGCGTGACAAAATCTAGTTTTTGCACCAGCTTTTACGTGTGGTGTATGTTAGGGGAGGCTGTGGTTGTTGTAGCTTTTAGTTCAAGGTTGAGATCGCATAGAAATAGTGCTTCTAGTGCTTGATTTCCTGGATTAACACATATAATACTTTTTATTCCGATATTCCCACGGGATCGAAACCTACGCAGTGCTAGTAGTTAATATAAGTCTGTAATCGCCATCCCGTCTTCAGCAAGATGGTGATCAATGCTCGTGTCTTCTCTAGATGAGTAGAAGCCGTTGTCGGAGGAACAATAATAGGCTAGTATATACGATACCGTATAAATGTGGTGCTGGAGAAGAATGCTTTGGGTGTCGTAGACTGAGTTTGGCACCAACACCTCTATACGCCAAGAACTCAACATCAAAAAGCGTTCATCTGTTATGGTCCAAACGCGCATCCTCAAATACTTCGGACATGTCTCGAGGCGTGAGGGAGACCCGGGAGACCCTATTGAGCGCCTTGTCGTGCAGGACAGAGTGGAGGGTACAGACCACGCGGACGCTCACACATGAGATGGACTGACCAAATTCAATCCGCAGGGGGTGATTCCTTGTATGAGTGCACAAAAAACACCCGAAATCGGAGTAGGTGGCGAGAAATCGTGAGGCGAATCACATCAGCCCCTAAACAAAAAACCACATGTGGACCATAACCGCTCTGAAAAGAGTGCTACGAAGAAGAAGATATACGATACTAGAAACATTACCTTGCACCACACCCCATTTCAGTTTCCGCCGCATCCCAGAGCGAGTACCGTTATGATACCGGCTAGACAGGTCCAGTCTCCGTACTGTTCTTATAATTGCGGTTAATTCTGCACTTTTGCCTGCTATCCCATCCTTTATTGGATATACGATGAAGCCAGATGCGACGTTTATATTTTTTTCATCGCATTCTATTCGGCTTTTTGAATGGTTCGGTATTTTGATTCTTCTGATATGCTTCGATTAAAGTAATTTTTTTCTGTTTTGCTTGTAGCATTAGCTGTTTTTTTTTTGTTTATTGTTGTAATGTTATTAGTCTAATTTGTGTTGCAATCAGCTTTATTTCGATACGAACCTTCATTTGTTTTTGAAAATTATTCTAGGGGTTCTCAATGACTGTCGTATTGCTATTTCATTTAATCAATCTTATTTGAATCATTACTAATGGGTTGGATTGAGGTGGCGCTAGAAAAGGATGCATGGAAGGATTTGGGGGAGTCCTTTGCAGTGAAAGCTAAATAAAAATATTGAATAATTATGGCATTTTGGGCATAGAAGAATTCTTAAGAATTTCTCCTTATATTACTCCTTGTATGCCAGTTATGCTAATACAACTAAAAGCAGGCTTACACAGAAATAATAAAACAACCGAAAGAGTAATGATATAGCCCTTCACAATAACACAAATAAGCACTCCCCACACTACATTCATCATCAACGAAATTCGAGTAAATCCGACAACGAAACAACCAATCAACGAAATAATTTGCGAGAACGCTCAACAGATACAAAAATACTGCTACGTTGATAAAGTTGGCACATTATTCATCGGTACACGCATTACTGCGGCCACAGGACACAGGTGTTTTCTACCGTGGGAAGCCTTGATCTTGAACCTCAATTGATCGCCGTTCTCAGTTTTTTTTTATTTAAAACTAGTTAGTTGTACTGACTTCGTACGGTATTTAGAGGTAGGCTGTGACTATTTTATAAAGGTAAGTTGGAGAAATTGCGAATTAAAAGTCGGAAATTGTGTTTGGAACGTCGTCGGTGGTTGGGAGTTGATAATGGTAATTTCGGTGTTGTTTACTATCATGGGATTGGAGTTGGTTATGATAGTAAAACGGGGAAGGGCCATAGCAGACACAGTATTTTTAGCATCCAAATCGGCGATTTTGCGACTTTATTGTTCATTCGATCTATTATGACTATTCGATCTTCTTCTTCGTGTCACGGGCGCGACAGTTATTCTAATTATGTTGTCCCAAAACTTCGCCACTTCCATGGCATTATCGGTGGCAACTCAGAGATCACTTTGGCTGCATGTTCTGGGGAACAGAGGGCAGGATCGGAACAGTCTATGATACAGCTCCACTATCGACACCCTGATACCATTCTGAAGCGACTATTTGATGAATTAGCAAAATCGCTAATCGATGATGCTAAAAGTATCTTATCAACTATGGCCCTAAATAAGACATATAAAATAAATATTTCGATGGTAAAACATATTGCAATATGAAGGACCGTCTTTTCCATTCTATCTTCTTTCTATTCTATTAAAAGCAGTACAGCCCGTTAGAAGATTCGCACACAAAGACGGACACACAAACTTGCTAATGTAGAAATCCGCTATTGCTCCTAGAGCGGCTTTCATCTAGAGTTTAAGTGACATTATTTATTGTAATTGCTCGCCAATGCTCGGCTTTACTATAAGACCTTCAGATAGAGTTCATTTAAATTGTATTCAAGTAATTATCCGTATGTGGTAATTGCGATGCGATAGATCCATTAGGCTTAACTAGAATTAGGTATTATGTTTAAATTAGCTTTTTAAATTAAACATTTGTCTTTGACACCTTTTATTCTCAAGTAATTAAAGTCGGTACGCTATAATGGCTCGAGATTATAATTACCTACACTATATTTCTTGAATTGTGTGTTAATTAATGTAATGTGAATAGGGTTCATTTGGTACTCTTGCCATTGGACTAACAAAATCTTCATCGAGAACTTACTGTAGTTCCTAAGTTATTATCTACTTATTAGTATGTGATAGCAATCTAAATGGACTCGGCCCAGAATTCGGCTACTTGTTTGGCGCCATCACCAGCGTCCACTAGTTCCTGTACCGTGCAGCTGACAAGACACGCAGGACACGATATTAAGTGTCCCATCGTTTGTGGAACAGCATCACATTTACACTCCAAGGCGGAGTCGTCTATGAATCTGCATCTAAACAGATTTTCCTTGCTTCAGTTATTACTCGTATGATGTAACTTTTATTAGCAATATGTATGTATGGTATCGTATTACCCAGTAACTGGGTTGTGGAGGTCAGGTAGGCAGACGCTCTATGTAAAATACTAGTATTCAGCTGCATCCGGTTAGACTGAAAGATGACCTCAACTAATTGGGAAAAGGCTAGGAAGATGAGAAGTGCATGTGCATAAAGAGCGGTGGCGGCACAGTGGTAACGGCTCCGACTGACGAGTTGTAAGTCGTGGGTTCGAACCTAAGCTGACGCTTTACTTTGTGTAATTTATTTCATCACCACTGTTCTCGAAACGGTGAAGGAAAACATCGTGAGGACACCGGCATGTCCTAGAACCAAAAATTCGAAGACATATGTGACATCCACCAACCCGCACTGGGCCCACGTGGTGGATTATGGCCCACTCTCTCTCTCACAGAGAGGAGACCTGTGAGCCAGCAGTGGGAACATTAATGGCTGATTATGCTAGCAAGATGATGATGGTGGTGGAAAGATATTTCTCTGGAATTATCTCAACTAGAACATAAGTTCTGGATTGTAATATTCGAATATATCTTTATTCTATTTACATCAGTTATGACATCACTCGACGTCAGAAAAAAAAGCCTACACGAGTTTATATTTCCTTTTCATCTTTAATATAACACTAGTAGCGCCCTGCGGGTTCACACGCGTAAGTTTCGATTCCGTGGGAATAAATTAAATTCGTGGGAATTTAATAATTACTTCGAATTAATTAAAAATTATTTTACTACTATGTGTCATTAATAATTTCCTCATCGCACGCCAATAAATGAATTTTATAGGCAAAATTTGGCTACTTTGGGTTACACTATTGCAATTTTCTTAAAGTTCTCTATTGATTTTTTTAAATAATTGATAGCTAATGTTATTTCCTGATAATTTATCTTTCTATTGGTGAAAAAATGGTTAAGATCGATCCAGTAACTTTTTATTAAATTCCCCGCGACTTCGTCCGCGTGGAATTTAACAAAAAGTTATTGTTCAGTTCGCAGAGTTTACGATAACTTATTAATTCTGTATTCCTCGTTAAGAAATACCTAAGTATGCTAATTTTAATGAAATTCTTCTATTTTATGAATCGATATTTTTGTACTAAATTCTCCATTTAGTTCTTTTTTTTTCGTTTTTGCATTTATAGTTTAATTATTATTTATTTTTAGTTTTTCGTATTAGCTTTATTGAAAATTTTATTTATGTACAATGTTTGGTGTACGATTTGCATTTATTAAAAAGCGGTTATTTTAATATTACAAACAGACACTCTAATTTTATTTATTTGTATAGATAAATATAGTACATACTCGTAGTATAAATGTAGTAAAAAAATAATAATAATAAATTAAAAAAAAAGAGAAATCCTTGGCTTCAGCTAAAATTAATATGGAAGCATGCTACACTTTAATTAATTAGTTTACCTCGTTTATTTGTAACAGGAAGAGATTTGCCTTTTATAATTAACATTATACTTTTCAACCGACTTCGGAAATGCCAGCCAATGATACTTGAACTCTGTATTCTATCTGTAGTGTTATCAAAGAAATATTGAGTAGTGGTGGCCTAGTTAGTGGTAACGGCTAGCGGCCCCGACTTAAGGCTCCTACAAACAGGCGCGACACGAGATATAATCGCGCGCGACACACAGGCACCGCTCGTTGCGCGACTTGCGGTGCTTTTGAGTCGCGCGCGATGTTATCGCGTCGCGCCTTTACGAGGCGAAGGTCGTGGGTTCGATGGAAGGCGCTGTATTTTGTGTAAATAATTTCATCACCGTTGCTCTCAGTCTCAACACGGTGAACAAAACCATTGTGAGGAAACTAAAATTCGAAGACATGTGACATCTACCACTCCGCACTGGGTCCGCGTGGTAAATTTTAAATTATAGCTCACTCCCTCTGGAGGAAAGGAGGCCTGTGTCCCACTAGTGGAAACTTTATAGGCTGATTAAGTAAAGGAGAATTTATTTTAGATTGAGGGTTTTAGGTTTAATTATCCCGAAAAAAATGTTTTTTCATAGATAGTTTCCACTTGGAAAGCGGGATGGAGAAAAAATCGTATACACTTTTAAAAAAAAAAAATTCATAACAGCTGCAGGAATGTAGGTACCTAGAGAGGTCTATATGAAATGGTCGGGCAGTATTTGAAAATGATGAATGGACTGCTTGACCTCCCGTTAATTCGTCGATGCATTATGTATGTGTTTCTTGTATAAGTGAGCATTTATTAGTTTTGCTTGAGGTTCTATCATCTTCCTTACAAAATGGCAATTTAAAGTGCAATCATTTGTCTGTTTAAGACTGTCCATCATTTCTGAACACCCTGGGTGGTCACAAATTGTTTTAAATTCATACTACGATTATAACTTCGAAAGTAACTCTGTCTGTCTGTGTGTATATTACCTTCACGCCTAAACCACTGAACGGATTTCGATAAAATTTGGTAGAGAGATACGATTGCATCCCGGGGAAGGACATAGGATAGTTTTTATCGACATACCTCACGGGCGAAGCCACGGGCGGAAACTAGTTGCATATATAACATAAGATAACGCCTTGTTTCCCCAAAAGGTTAGGCATACCTGTAGTTCACCCAGATTTCGCCAGTTGTGGAAGTCTCATATAATAGGGAGCGAGCCTATGGCACAAATCCAGATTCCCGGCTACTACTGAGAAATTCCAGATGGAAAATGCCAATAACACTTTTCCTGACCTGGGCATTCCCAGGGTTCCATGGGAACCCTGGGAACCCTGGGTCCCCCCCCCTGGGGGGTTGGGGTTTTCTGGGTTCCATTGAACCCAGAATCTCATGTTCAGCAGTAGCGCTTGCGACCACTACAACAACGAGGCATTTAAATTTGGTAGTTGTCTCAATGAATTTCTGTCTTCTGGACTTTGTTAAAGAGCTGTAATAGGCTGTAATGGGTGTGTGTGTGTGTGTCAGCTTCAGTTACAAATAGGCGCCTACGCAAAGCTGGAAAGATAAAGAATCTGCATTACCTCCCCAATTTTTTTTGTGTGACTATCACTAAACTTTCAACTATCCAAATATTTGTTAGATATCTACTTAAATATCGTATCGTTGAGCTCCTCAAGTTCTGAGTTGAGCTGCACGATTTTTGATAAATGCGTGCACTGACTGAACAGGTCCGCTCAGACTGTGTGTTTCTTTCTTCAAATGACCATTTCAGACACCAATCTACATGGTCTTCACAAATGATCTGACCAAGTTTTTTGTCTGGACTTTAAAAGAGACTGTGACCTCTGAGTTTGTTTCGGCCTTTCTTCTCAGAATAGTCAGATAGGAAACGCCGACCTCATCTGGTTTAAAAAAATATGATTAACGTGTAAAAGTGTTTGTGTAAACCTACTTACAGAAAATAAATCATTTATCATTTAATAGTAAAAAATATTTACAAGCTAACACTAAAATATATATAAATATTGTAGTATTCAGCTGTATCCATATATGTATATTTATATAATATATATTATAAGTATATAATAAAAAATTTAAGAAAAATTCAGGAGCTCATTGGGCATCAAAAAGTTCGTCCGCATCGCTGTCAATGTGATAAGTGCCCAAAAAAAATATATAAAAAAAAAACATTTTTTTTTCGTAGCTTTTAATCTTAGAATGTATATTTTTATTACTTAGGAAATGCATATATTTGTGTATCTATTTAGTATACTGTATACTTATTAGTTGCACCAACGACCACTCCATTTTATGGGGTAAGTAATAGATGATATAACAACAAAATCTCTAATATTTACAATATATAACAACGGAACCTATAATTTTATTTAATATAGCGATTAGTTAATATAATGAACGATTGATATAATTTTAAAATAACTAATTTTCATAAGCATAACATACATTAAATATAAAATCGTTTGACATACCACTCAAAAGATATAAAACTTATTTGGTCTAATTAAACAATAACTTTGTATTTTGTTTAAGAAATATTTAAAAGTATTTTTTCTTTGATTTATTCTTTGTAAGTTCTATCGTAGTTATAGGTAATAGTCACCTAAGTAGATATTAAACATAACTAGTAACTAATTACCACCTGCGCTAAGATAGGTCGACGGAGCCCCGCTTCGCGGGGCTCCTATTTCTGGGTGGTTTAAAAAAAAATAACCACGAAGGCTAAGGCGGGAGCTACGCTCCGCTGCGCTCCCGCCTTAGCCTTCTAACCTAACCTATCCGAGTCGGGGTACTCTGAGTCGGGGTGTTAACCATAATGACGTTTTTATATACATATGTATATTAAACGTTAGACCTAATGATTTTCGATTAAATAAACAATATACATATTAAACGTTAGACCAAATGATTTTCGATCACATAAATGTTATATCAAACAACGTTATACTAATTAAGTTTTAGAATAAATAAATGTTATATGTAAAGAAATTATATCAACAGTTGGTATATCTCACGTTGATTATATCTTATGAACGATATTAAAATGAAATTAGACCAAATGAGTTTATACGTTATGAGACGCACCCCATTTTATGTCCAGGAAAATCTCTGTACATTCCAAGGTTGCCTGGAAGAGATCGCGGAAAGCGATAAGGCCGCCCATTGTATATTTTGAAGTGTTGTATTTATTTTTTGTTATGTATTTTTGGGTGTACATTATAATACCTACATATACCTAAATAAAAAATATATATTTAAATAGAAACTGAGAAGATTTTGCAAATAAATTGCCTACCTATTTAATTAAACTGAAAGTAAGTACAATAAATAACTCCACTTATCCAGTGAAGACAGCTATATCCGTTATTACGCATTTTGTAATAAAAGGAAAAAAATATTTCTCACCAGAAAATCCAGTTCGTCGAAATCTTAAAAACAAACTTCGAAAATCGGCAACCTGGCGCGTCCCGTCAAATTAATAACCAAGTATAAGTATGGCTCAAAATTAAATACACTATTGCGAAAGTTTTAAAGCCCATTACGTTGCAAATTATGCTCAACTGTCAATTCGACTAATAACTAGATAAATAGCAACATTAATATATTTTAACATTATTATAAAATATCTTATGTGTCAATATACATATTGTGTGCTGGCATTGAATAATAACGCTGTTATTTTAATTGTTGTTGTTATTTTAAAGCCAGTTTATAATAGTATAAACTGGTTTTTATTGTTGTAAAAACGTAAACATTTTAAATATGTGATAAATATCTCAATTTCAACAGTTATTTGTATAGTATTTATTTTATAATTTAATTTAATAATATCTAGTAATGATAACCAAAAAATTGGCAACACTTTTTTTTCATACATCAAACTTCTCAAAAAAGAAATAATAATTTATATTACACTAGCAGCGCCCCGCGGTATCACTCGCATAAGTGTCGATCCCGTGGGAATAGAGGGATAAAAAATATCCTATGTCCTTTCTCGGGACTCAAATTATCTCTATACCAAATTTCATCTATATCAGTTCAGCGATTTAAGCGTGAAGATGTAACAGACAGACAGACACACTTTCGTATTTATAGTATTAGTATGGATATGGATTAAGAGACAGAGAGAGTTATATCTTCCTTCTCTCTCATGTAACGAAATGTGACTAAACGTGACGCGTCCTTGAAATTTCACTCTCAATTCCTCTAATTACCGAATCGGTAACTAAGAAGGTTTACTTCAAAAAAGTAACCAGCTAGTAACAAACTTCGTGACAAGGCACTCTCTTCAACTCAACAAAAAAGTAAAAGTAGCTCTCAATTGCGTGTACAGTGTTCTTGTTTTTAACAGTCCCCGACCTACCTCACCCCAGTCATCATTATCGCACGTGTAAGAACATTTTCCATTCCAACTCTCGAATGCTTTAAAAAACTTTAATAGAAATGCAGGTAATCTTCTTTAAACAATTATTACTACAATTAATGTGATTAGCTGACCTTGTAGCTCGATTTTTATCATAGTAACAAAGAGTGATATTAATGAGATGCAAATGTGCACACAATTATTTCTTTGGCTTCCGTACATTGAAAGTTATAACACGAGAAAAGGACAATTAGGATAATTGTGTGTAACAATGGGTATTTGCGTATCATCTAATGACGAATGCGCAACATACAGGGGAGAGGGGACTGTTTGTCCGGTTCCGTTCATTTACATATTTATTATTGTAAATAATAGGTATCATAATTTATTGTTGGCTAATCATTTATGGCAATGAAAGGACAGTGATGTAAAATTCTACAGAGAAAATGACGTCATTATAGCTATGTTTTTTTTTTCACTTTAATATCTTAATTTCAATGTCACCATTATCATCATCATTTTAGAAGAAAGACGTCCACTACTGGACATAGGCCTGGGATCAAGCACCACCACTTCGACCGGTTCTGTGCTTCTCTCGCATCGTGCGGATTCTTTTGGTCTTCCGCAGATCATCAGTCCACCTTGTGAGAGGCTTTCCAACGCTAATATCTTTTATTTTTCGCTGAAATATCGTATTTTGAAATTTTCGTGTACGTGGATTGTTCTACGTTTGAGAATTCATACACATACAGTCTATTGGAAAATTTCAAAATGCAATTTCTCAGCGAAATAAAAAGATATTGGAGTAAACTAACGTCATTTTAAAGAGGAAGACTAGGCCTTTGACATGCTATTAATAATTTTTGAAAGAAAATAGGATCGGCCGTACTAGATAACCTCAAAAATGAGAAAAAGCGGTATTTATTGCACTTTTAGGTTAGGATATCTCGAAACCCTGACGTGATAGAGCAATTTTGAGGAATTTCATTTCCATATTCGAATTCAGCGCGTCAAAATCCTTCGGAAAAGTATAGTGGTTTTTGGGTAAGAGTGTTCGTCAAATTTTGTCGGCCTGTGTAATATATCATTTATTTTGAACCAAACACTTGTACACATTTCATAAGCCTGCCAAACTGCATGACAGTTTGTCGGAAACGTATACAGGATCAAATTAAATTAGCTAACGAAACTCCGCAAACGTGATGGATATCCACATTTATTTATTATTTATTTATTTATTTAATACTTCAAGCACATAAATGTACAGAGGCGGACTTAATGCCATAGGCATTAAGACATTCAAACACAAATACAAATATGACAAATATGACATTAAAATATGATAAAGGAAAAAATAAATTAATTTGATGGTTTTTTTTCTAGAGTACCTACCGCTGTTAATGTAGAAAGTCACTTGAATTAGTGTAGGTAGTTTATTTTTGTGTAAACTTCACAGACGAGATTGGTATCGATATGTAAACACGATAAAACAAAAGAAAACAGATTTTCTCAAATCAAAGTGCAAGTAACAACACTACCAGCGGTCGTTGAACCCAGAAAAAAAAAACATCAAATCTTTTTTATTTTGTCTTTTTCGTGTTTAGTTATCGATACGTCTGCGGAGTTTCGCTAGCTAATTTAATTTAGTGTATAACCTCAATGTGCATCCCACCGATGTTTTTGCGTCTATCTCACTATTTCGTGGCAGTTAGGCCTCTGCCTCGAATTTTGCGGGCAGCGGGGCGGCGGCGGCGGTGGCGCGGGAGCGGCAGGATCTTATGCGTAAAATCAAATGGACCGGTTCTCGAAAACAGCGGCGCGGGAGCGGGCAACGAGCGGCGCACTCCAGTCAAACGGTGACCGCCCGCGCCGCCGCCGCTGCCGCCCCGCTGCCCGCAAAATTCGAGGCAGAGGCCTTAGGGAAGTATTCGTAGTTCATGTCTTACCTAGTACGGACGTGACGTGCGGAGACCGTAGCTACCATCAATTTAATTACATCATCATGATACCTATCATTATTGTAAGAAACAGATTACTTAATTGCAAAAAAAAATGTCTTAGTAAAAGACAACAATACCTACAAATCAACAATGTAGTTGATTGATTAAGACTATAATCTATTTCTAACGTGTCTGATGAAAATGTAAACAATCCCTTCAAATATTTTTTTTTTACGAAATGACTCATTAGAGTAATTAGTAACACATTTACCTGTATTTAGATGGTTTAAACGTTATATTTCATCACTTTTGCCGACAATTATTGTTTGAATAACATAATTTAATGATCATATTATTAATTAAAATTTTTACAAAAAGTGTATATTTAGCTAACAGTTAAGTAGTAAATTTCCTATGCAATTATAGTGCCAAAAGTAAACTAAACCCAAAAAAAAGTTTATAACAGGTGCATGTAATGATGGTTCGGAATTAGAATGTTAGTTAGCGACCCATTCGATATAGGTTTATTAAAACCTGTGTTTCAAGCCTGGTGATTCAAATTATGATTTAGGGTTTAAGTATCAAAAAAAAATGCACTTCGGGAGTGCCGACAGAAGTGAAAACAAAACACAAACAAGAATACTTTGCCATCACTCACTGACATAATCGAGAAGATACGAGCATTGATCACCACGCTTGTTCAAGACCGATTGGTGAATTCAGGCTTACATCCATACTATCCATGGCATACTAATATTATAAATGCGAAAGTGTGTCTGTATGTCTGTTACCTCTTCACGCTTAAATCGCTGAACCGATTTCGATGAAATTTGGTATAGAGATGGTTTGAGTCCCGGGAAAGGACATAGGATAGTGTTTATACCGATATTCCCACGTGATCGACACGGGTGAAACCGCGGGGCGCTACTAGTTAAATTAAGTCCAGGATTCCTCACGACATTTTCTGCGCTGATTACTTTACATATAATATACAAAATAACTATAGCTATAGTACACACTATAACTTGCCTATACTTATTTTAGTTGCCATCCCAATTAATAAAAAACTACCATAAAATCGAAAAACAAGAATAAAATCAAACAATAGCAAATTAAGCGATAATCAAAAAAAAATAGAAAAAGTCACATTGCTAGTTACTCGGAATTAAACCCACACCTAGGCCATCACGACATAATTATGTATGAAATTTTGATAAAATTTATAAAAAAATTCCTACACATAAAGACAAGAATTTGGAATCCAACAAAACACTACACAAATACGAAGTCTTGTTAAGAAACGTATATTAGCGGCTCTAATCATAAATACCTCTCAGAAGGTTAGCAGTTAGCTCAAGACCTTGGGGCCGAGCGGTTTTCACATCATCCGCACATAACCATAGCTTATGACGAACCGTTTATTATTAAATATACGTGTGCTGCTAGTAAATGTTAGTATATGGCATTTTGGTGTTGAATGCACAGGTTGAATTAATGAATCATTCTTATAACTTTTAGCAAAAACTTCATTATTATAACTCAGAATAACGAATATGGATGAGAGGAGACCATGCTTGCTGATGTATTTATTCATACATAAGTGGACTTAAAATGTCATTATGAATTTTCTACCAATGAAATTTTGGCCGATGCAGAGACAAATAGTGGTAGGTGCATCAATTACGAAAAATTGAGGATTAAATATTTATTTGAAATATAAATATACACATAATATACCAATTACAAACTCAAAATCTAGTAAAAAATATCATGTAAAATTTATAGACGAAATAGGTTTTCGTATGCTAAAATTCCCATTGTTTGTCGTATTTGTTTTAGTATCTCTCACTACGCAGAGACGCCCCCTAGCTAGATGGACAGACGACATCAAAAAGGTGGCTGGGACAGACCGGATGCGGACGGCGGAGGACAGGGCGTTGCGCCTATGTATGTCCAGCAGTGGACTGCGTTAAGCTGAGTTGATTGTGTGATACTAAAACAAATAAGAAAAACAATGGGAATACATCAATGTTGTGATGATACTGCCCCAGCTTCTCAAGAATTTGCTTGCCAACTTATGTATGTTGTATGTACGTTGGCGATGTTAAAATTCTTTGATTTAAAAGAGTTTTCATGGAGTTTCTTGCCCTTTCTTCTCCACAGGAACCTACTACGCTTTGGAATGGCTATCCAACTTCAACTTTCTGACAGACTGACTCCTTGACTGACAAATCAAAAGTGCCTGGTTCATTTGAAACAAATGCGTTGAGTTTGAGTTAGAATAAATACTAAATATTTGAACACAGTTAAGGCCCATTCAATTCCAATCAATGTTGACAGATTGAGACTGACAATCAGACTGTGAACCTTCTTAAAATTACAAGAATTACCCCTCAGGTTTTCACATTCTACTTTTTCTTTAGCGTAAATCAATACTTAACGAGATAAACTTAGTCGAAACTTAAGTACTAAATAAAATGTAAACTGGTAAAATTAGAACAACTTACGTGACTTTTACAATGAATCATTGTTTCGACGTTTCAGGGACTATTTCGTATCTAAGTTTCTCCCCATATTAGGACGAAAACGTAATCGTAACTTTTACATCAGCCAATATTTGTAAAGTCTTTTGTAAGAAAGAACTTTTACAAAACAATTGTTAAATGTTCGGTGTTGTCATTTTGGTCAAAAGGTTACAACTAAATATGAGTTACATCATTAACTGTTATGAACTGAAAGTATTTAGCTTTGAAGGTTTTTATGAAGCTAACATCAAATGTTTTTGTTTACATTGACAACTGCATGAAATTGTCTTCTTAGAAAAAAACTGTCCCTTAAACTTGACAACGTACTGTGGAAAGTAACCAAAGAATTATCCCTACAGAATTTATATATTATCTAATTTTCAAGGATTTCACGAATATCCTTATCAAATAATTCAAGTCAAAGAGAAGTATGTAATATTATTCGAATTTCGCATAATCTCCATAAAAAAATTCAAATATCTTTGACACATCTCTTGTCACAGCATTCCGTTACAAACCAGGTGACCTTTTCTCAAGAAGGTAATAGGAACAGAACAAGTTTAAAAAAAGATAGTTTACATAAATCTCACGCATTAGCGGTAAAGATCGACGAAATACAAGGTGTTAATGTGATAAAAATATTAGGAAAAATACTAGATTCCCTTGAACGAGAAATGAAACATGTTTATGATAATGAGGATCATCAAAATCAAATACATCACTTACCATAAGTGATGTATTTGAATATTATAAATTTTAAACGATGCTGTTACAAATAAATTACATAAAGGTGAAGCGACGGTTATGAAATAATTATTGCTGTGACAGCTGTCAATAATGACGAAGACATTAAGCCAATGGAGGGTAGAACAGGAGACATGTTCATGAGTGCAATTTGGCACACACAAAATAAGATTCGCCTACGGGCACTGGGCCCGCGTGGTGGATTATGGCCCACTCCGTCGAAAAGGGGACGCCTGTGTCCTAGCAGTGGCAGTGAAGCGAGGTGGAACGAGAACCTTTGCAGGGTGACTGGTCATGGATGGATGAATTCTAAGCCAATCGGCTTAGAATTGAGCTCAGTGGTGCCCAATTGATCCAGGAGTGAACTGCTACAAAATCGTCTTGAAGAGTGGGATTTTAATTACAAACAGTTGAGCGATGGTAATTATCCATCCACTGCATAAGCTTGTAGCATTCTCGTGAAGCCCCTGCCGATGTCAGAAAAGAGAAACAGTAGACTTCTGTGACTTCATAGATCATATGCTACAACTCCTATTGCTTACCTTGCCTTGACGAAATTACAGACTAAAGCACTGTGTTATAATTGTTAGGTAGTCAACTATGATTAAAGATTACTCGTCAAATAAAAAATCGATTAGCTATGCCGAGTACCTTTTAATACACTAACATTAGATAAAATTGCATCGTTGTGTATAAATATAATTTAATGTTATTATCGTCTGTGTGTGACTTGTTCTTCTAACATGCGCAACAGATTTTGATGTGGTTTTCACCACAATTTAGAGAATTTATTCCAAAAGGCTTTTGTGTAAATTAATATGAAACTTATATATAGTAAAGAAATCTCGATGTTTTTCAAGTCGATAAAGCCGTGTGAAGCAGGGGTGGATAGCTAGTGGTAGATAAATAAAACAAAGTTCTTACAATTTATCTAAAGATTTTCCTTTCTGTTGAAGTTTTTAATCTAAAGTCATGATCGGCCATAAATTATAGTTCGACTAAAAGATGACGTCTTTATAATATTATGTATTTCCTTATGATAAAGTTATTGAAATTCTACACAAGGAGTATCCTTGCTATTTATGATATCAATCATGTTCTATTTTGCAATTTTGAAATCATTATGAAATATCGAATGCTACAGTACTTTTGTATTAATGTGTATAATATTAACGTATCAAGACAAGTGTTTATTCATTTCCAGTCTTTCTATTACATCCAAATCTAAATCCTATTATTCAAGGTCTAAATCAATAGAATTGGCAAAACCTTTTAAAGCAATGTAAACCATTTACGAAACCTCTCGCCCGGAATAAAATGTACATTTTCAAAGTGGGTCAGAAATTGTAAGTAAATCGTTGTTAATGTTGGTAAACAAAATGTCTCCATGAACCAAATCTATCACCCATTCTGCCGACCACACAACATTGCTGGAGCACCCGGCGCGGTAATTGCGTAAGGACGATGTTATATTGGAGATAGTAGGCTGGTCTTTGTGCTTCAAGATATGAGAAGAAAATTACTGGAGTATAAACATAGACGAAGATGTTAAAAAAAATAGAAAGAAACAAAAAAAAAACAACAAACGAACACGCAAAAACATCAAGCAAGCAAGTAACAAATGGACATATTATTTAGAAGTAGGAGGCATTCTTTTCAGCCATCTCCAATCCAACCTCTTTAAATATTGGTTGGGGCTATATAATCATTCAGAGGTTCATCTTTTCCGTAGGACGAATACTTATGAGTAAATAAGTGTTTTTGCTTATGACGGCGCGGTTCTCCATGTTTCGACAACGTTACAACTTTCTGAATATTGGATCTACGAATTTGCGACTTTCATTGTTAGTGTTTTACAAATTCCTTCGTAATGTTGACGTAGTCGTTTTTCTTCTACGACACCGTGTCCGAGCAGTCGAAATGGACACGAAGCAGGATAGCCCGCGAAGTCACGTTTCTTGCAATTTGCAGGTCTGTGTCAGGTTGTATGTTGAACAAAATATGCTTCGCGACCGCAACGAGTATGTATTTATAAAATTATTAAAATCATCATTACAACCCTCTAAGTTCATATAATCCTATTTAATGACTATTTCATGAAATATTATTTCCCATAATTAGGAAACATTCATTTTAAAACCAGATAAAAAAAAACATTTATTTTTAAATACCTACCAACTCCTGCGGCGTATTATGAAAAGATTAATGTTCTACCTGGGTTTGTATCCTATTCTTTGAGAAAGCATACGAGACATCTCTTGTGTATTTAAAAATTAGCGATGCACTCCGATTTCAAACAGGTAAAACCGCCATGACAAACTTGAACTAAAGTGTTCGAAGATTAAACATGTTTTACCAGGTTGGTTCATTGCAGTACATAAACCTCTCTTTGCTTTATCCTATTTTTTCTCATCATCATTCTCCTGTCCTTCATCATTTCAGCCGAAAGATGTCCACTGCTGGACATAGGCCTCCCTCAAGCACCTCCATATCGACCGGTTCTGAGCTTGGCGCATCCAACGGGTTCCTGCGGCCTTTACAAGGTCGTCTCCTGCCCCCATTTTCCAATTTATTTGGGGTCGGTGCAGCATGTATTCTTCTCCTATACAACTCTATCAGCCATCATGTCAATAGTCACCTCATTTATTTCTTATCAAACAGTATAAAATCAAATATAAAATGTACGCATCAGGAAAAAATCCAAATATATTTTTTCGTGTTACTTTTGCGATTAACACGCTAAGAAGAATTAAAAAATCATCTTTGGCAACAATAACACAAGCCTTGTATTTCGAATCTGCCTGCCTCCTAACCTCAATGCTTCAAGAGAGCCTACGCGAGCAATTTGTGTCAGTTGAACAATAGATCCGAATGATAGAGAGCATTAACTGAATATGTATGAT
Source organism: Luperina nickerlii (assembly GCA_963855955.1). Lineage (NCBI taxonomy): Eukaryota > Metazoa > Arthropoda > Insecta > Lepidoptera > Noctuidae > Luperina > Luperina nickerlii. The sequence goes on from OY979663.1 coordinate 5,705,732, forward strand.
GATGCTTGTTATGAGGTCCCAATTAATTGCCAGTTAGCTGTCTATTAGGTACGGCGGTAAACCACATGTCATTTTCACACCTAGTTGAATTAGCAGGGTTGGCAGGTTGGCTAGGATTTACAATTCATTTGGCATTTTAGCCCGCAAATTAATTAAAAAGTGGAATGGAATACTTTACGATCGCCATCTACAGTACCCGGCGATAAATATTGCACATCTACCTTTACCTTTTTTTGTATTTTATACAAAGAATAAAAATAATTATCAAAAGAAGCAAATCATAATTGTTTTAACAGCTCCTAATAGATACCGGACTGTTTGTATTTCGTGCGACAGAGATAACGCTCTATGAAGCCGAAATTAGCCGATTGTCTCTTTCCAAAGGTCGATGTGCCTTATCCCAAATATGTTGAGGTCGGCTTCCAGTCTAATCAGATGCAGCTGAATACCAGTATTTTACATGGAGCGACTGCCTATCTGACCTCCACAATTCATTTATTGGATAATACGATACACCTTAGTAAGACTGGTCGTCAGGCTTTCGGGCTTCTGATTACCCGTATCGACTGTCAAAGATCTATGAACGAAAGTCAAGACACTTGCACTTGTTTAATTTTAGTTCACTGGTAGATAAGTCTTTCTTAAAGTACGCTTTGAGAAAGGCCTATCTGGTGGTGGTTGTGGTGGTTATCAAACTCATCTTCATCCCCAGCCCGACTTCACCCACTACTGGCCATAACCTCTCTTTTCTTGTGTCCTTCCCCACTCGCCTGTGCCAGTCCCATCCAGTGGGGTAATTGAATCAATGGCATCAGCAGCAATGACTTTCATTTCGATAGTTCAACTACATTGTTGAGCATACACTTTTTTGGAACATATGAAGCAATGTATTAGCAATACCTTTAAAAAAAAAAAAAAAAAATCAGATTATGTGTTAGTTACGTAATTAGGGTGCTGGTTATACCTGCGATGGTAACAATATTGTTCGCCCATCTCGCCACCAGGCGGCCGACACTTCATTTTCCAGCCCTTGGAAGCCACTTAGTCACTACCTTACTCCACCTGACATCACTGGGCCGTGCTAGGCATCCTGCCAAACTTATATGAGTTCCATCCTTCGTGTTCCAATTTCGAAAACGAAGGTTTTCGAAATTGGAACACGAACACGTACGAATGTACAGACGCTAGCACTTCAAGCTACCCGAAACTGTCTAATTTTTCCAATCAACTTTGAACCTTATGCTTTAGCGATAAAGTTGATAATCTATTAAAGAAATTTGACAGATTGTAGTAGCTTGATGTGATGGCGTCTCGTCTGTACGTCTTCGGATCTCGACGTTTGGGACTCGGTGTAGCTACGTCCTCGGTACTATTCGACCAAATAGCCCGTTGGTCACGTTTCTTCCTTAGACCACCACCATTTTTGTTAGGCAACAACATCCAAGAAAAGATTATATTGGGTCTACGTACGTTGCATCTTAATGAGAGGTTATTTTTTTTTTGGAGTATTAAAATAAAAGACATACTTTCCAAGAATTCTGTAGATGGCGTTGAACTGACTACATTAGGTACTAGGTGCCAAAGCCAAAACGAAGTTAACTTGTTACTTCGTAGTTAATTAATTAATTACTTTTTTATGTACGTTACGTTTTACGATCTCAAAATCACAAGCAAGTGAAATAATCAAAAAATGATGTGACGTTCCGTTCCTTGCAGTAACTTGCCAAGTTCAGCGCCATCTATCCAGCGACTAGGGAAGAGTTAAAAAAAAAAGTAAAAAGGAAATCCCTCATTAGATCACTCACTGTACAAGACCCGGAAGTATACGAACACGTAATCTTTTTCTCGGTAGTGGATTTTCTCTGCCAACTCATAAAGTTATCCGGCGATGAATAAGTTATGCAAATTCACTTGTCACCTATGCATTAAAAGCTATTGTGTCGGATTTAAAAATAGGAATCGTGACATATTTCTAGTTTATCGATGTAATAACGCCTACGCTATTTCTATCTACTTATCTAAAGGTTATTTTAGACTTAGACTTGGCTTGGGAAAAACCAGGTCCTGAGGCAGAGATAAAAACGTTAATTTATAAACGTTACTTAGTACCTACGTGTTTTGGTTTAGACATGTTCCCATCTCTATCGTGCTCCTGTAGTGTAACAGTGACAGGAAAGACGCTCTGCCATACGTACTAACTGACGTTTATAGATCTCTGCTTTAGTTTTTTGGCCCTTCTGAACAATTCAAGAGTTAATTTTTGATTTTTTCATTTACAAGCTGCGCTCCGTGGTATCACCCGCATACGTCTCGATACCGAGTAAATTTCGGGATAAAAAATATTCTATCGTATATGTCCAGGTCATGGTTTACCAATGTGTCAAATTTAATCCAAATGTGTTCAGCCGTTTTATCGTGAAAGCGTAACAAATACACGTACAAAAAATCAAATCTTTTCTCTTTATAATACTAGTTTAGATTTCTCAAATCATCTTAAAATGTTAAGGCTGGTTAGAAAATTTTGATGACTGGAAAGTAACATGAATTTGAACTGTGAAAAAAGTGTGTTTTCTCACTTAAATGTCTAAGGTGAATAATTATTGTGTAAAACTAGAGAAGATAAACAAAAAATTGCTTTAAACAAAACACAATAATAAAGTGATAAATCACCACTAATGTAGAGATATGATTATATAATTTTATGAAGCATTTAAAAAACCTAAACATTCGTCAAATAATCCTGTGAAATTGCCAATGAATCAATATTCTAAATCACCTCTCGCATCTTAACCCTTAAATTGGCAGTGTACTCCACCAAAGACATAAATTTTGAAAAAAGCAATTGTAGTGATAATCTTAAAAAGAATAACATTTATGTTTTTTTTTAGCTTGCAATACTTGTATATTTTGGTAAAAAAAATATTAGGATGTGGTGACATCGAAAATTATCTGTCAAATTCAAAATGTTTTCGAAGCGGTTTGGTGTCTCTGCGTTACGGATAAGTTTTTTAAGATTTTCTAAACTTTTTTGAATGAGACTTGTGGTTATTGGGCTGTAAATTGCTTATGGACATTATAAATAATATCAATCATTCGTAATTGATTGTGTAAATTACGTAATCATCATTTTATGAGTTCGAAACTTTGTGTGTACTCCGTGAATACCGTTGCCAAGTACTTAGTAAAGAACACAAAATAAAGTTCGGTATACACGAAGTACATTGCCAAGAACATAAAGAAATGCAAACTGGCTTTTTTGTTTGTTTTAATATAAAATAATATCGATTGAGGTGTGGATTGTATGTCGTACAGCATGTTCTTTTTTCTTTTTCTGCAGTGCTTGAACCTGACACGATCGCATAAGATATTAGCTTTGATCCCGAAAGAAAATGCATGTTCCGATGAAAGTTCTAGTTCTGAAGACGAATCACACTTCCTTCCACCATTTCAGCTGGAAAAATCTTATTTACGCCATAGGTGGATGAGGGAGTACACAAGCTTCGTAAAACTCAAAATGAAACAGTATTGGAATACTTTCGCTGTTTTTTAAGTCCAAGAACCAAAGTCTTTTGTACAAAGAGCAAAATGTAGGTATCTGTGTTTTGTGGTAGGAGAAACAAACAAAAGAAATTGCTTCCGTCAATTTCACACTCAATAAATTTTGTTCAGTAAGAACTTTGAAATTATTATGATTAATAAACTAAAGATTTAACTTAGATGTGTTTAATTGATACCTTGGCACCGTACTCTACGTAGTACAAACATAAGAAGAAATACTTTATACTATAGTTGGCAATGTACTCTCCGGAGTACATAGATTTTCGCGAAAACTGTAATAAGTAAATTTTTTTCACAATTTTTTTCAGTTCTCTGGGATCATAATGAACCAGGAAATAACAAAAAAATATTACATTTTAGAAATAGATTCATTTGCCAATTTAAGGGTTAAAATGCTTTGTCCCAAAACCTTCTAAGAAATTAGCGATGACTCATTATTTCATTTCAAATGATCACATAAATTATTATTTAACGATATTGAAAAGAATTTCATGAATGTCTTAATCAATTTCCCTCGAAATGATTCAAAGCTTTTATTATCATTTCAGTGGATATAAACATTAATTGTGTTCAATGCTTTGAGGAAAACTTCATAAAAAAGTTTAAGGAACGTCAAACGAAGCAGAATGTTATGCCTGACAACCAGAATATTTGAAAAGAAGAAAAAAAGTTTAAACCAGCCAACTACATAACAAATAAGCTGACTAAAACAGAAAAGCGTATAAAAACAACTCAAGGGGCTTACAGGACCTAAAGATAGATTATTATCTATCTAAGCGCAAAAAACGCAAGTTTTAGAAACAATAAAAGTATATGATCGACTACAGTGAACAAAATCAGAAAAATATATGATATTCTTCAAGATATATGTTAGTGTTTTGAAAACATACAAATAATTTGATACGATAGAAAGAAATCATGAAGAGACCTATCTTAAAACAATAAAAACCGTACTAATATACATACAATCATTCTGATATTTTGTTAGATTATTTTACAAGCAACATATTAAAGCACTAGTGTTTTAATTTTTTAGTCCAAAATAGATTTTTTTGTAAATAGATAATTGCTTTATATTTTGTAATAAGTTACGACCGTTGTGTCATCGCGTTTCTCTTTATTTTCTGTGCAGTCCGACAGTGACCGCGCTTTAGGTCATGTAGGTAGCTTAAGATAATATTGTAATGCAAGGATGTTTTCTTCACTATTCAAAATCTTGGAATTGTCTGAGCTCTCTCCCTTTTTCTGAAAATGAGGGAACGGTGGGGTCAAAATAATACATTTAAATAATACTAAGAATCAGCACTTTTTGAACGCCGAAATTAAATAAAACAGTTCCCCAAAACGCCCGCTCTTCACCACTTCCTAGTCCTTTAGGTGGCAAAGAGAAAAAGTGGGGTGATTGCGTAACAAACTCACAATCTCAATGCCAATCATTTTGACAATTCAACAATATTTACGGCGTCAAACACACGCATTTTTCAAACACGAAACGAATTAGTATTATTCCATTTTTATTTGTTTGTTTGAACGCGCTAATCTTTGGCACAATCTTAAGGAAAGTTATAGGCTACATAACATCACGCTAGGGTCCTTAGGAGCCGAGCAAAAACAAAAAAGTTAGAAAGAACGCTGAGCGAAAACGAAGAGATGCGATGCGATGGGGTGGGTCGGGGGAAGTCGCGGGCAGAAGCTAGTCACATTAATATAAGATATGATTTGCATAATTAAGCTTTGTCAGCCCTACGATATAATGTAGGAGGCAAGGATAATACCCACCACATAATGGATTCACATTAGGTTTACCATTGTTGGATTTATGAGTTAATCAGTCACGACCGCGAGGCGGTCTTTCGTATACAAGAAAAACGCATAATGATTATAGCAATGCCTGCTATAATAATTGATTACTTATGACCTTGTTGACCTTTATCAATTTTAGGGTTCCGTACCAAAATTGTAAATCGGAACCCTTATGGTGAGACTCAGTCTGTCTGTCTGTCACAGACGGATATCTCAAGAAGTACTAATGCTATCAACTTGAAATTTGGAATAGTTTTAGATGACGTTTGAGCGCTGTTTGCACATTCTCAGATTTTTTTAGGCCGCATAGTTTTCGAATATTGATGAAATATCTAAAAAAGAATACCGTCCCCGTCAGAATCTGAAATTATCCTATGTGATAGAAGTTGTAAAGTACAGGAAAAATAACACGAAGTCTCTAAACAGCAGTTTTTCAAAAATCAACAAAAGCTACATTAGTTCCACTATCGGTCAAGAGATGGCGCTGACATAAAACTGCAATATTCTACACCGCAGTGCACAGTGTTCAAATTCTCTGACGACTATAGGCCTCGCCGATGAAAATTTAAAACCTCGAAACCTCGGTTCGCGAGTTCGACTCGCTCTTGCCCAGTTTTTATGTTTGTTCTTTGAATCAAGTTTATTTATTGGTGTTGTAAATTATATTTTTGCACTTAAAATTGAATTATGGTTCGATCAGGCAAATGACAGATTTAATTTAGAATCTTTTGATTAAGATTGAATTATACTTACTAATGAAACTGAATGCGATCAGCACATCTGAAGAACTATGCTAGTATTGCATATCTAGTCGCAATCTCATCACAGCGACAATCAATGTCAAAATCTTGTCAAAAATGTAGGGAAATTAGAGGTACTTTTAAGAGATTGAGACTGAGATCAGACTGTGAACGCTCTTAAGAGGAAATGCGGTCGGAGAGACTCTTGAAAAAGCCTAAGTAAAAGGTCATAATTCGAGGTTTGGCTCTCGCCTATTTCCTCCTCCAATATTGCACCAATTTAAAAGATATTTCATAAAGTGAATAAGAAGGATATACCTATACTGTGTCTCTATGTTTTTCTTTTTTCATTAATTAGTTGTCAAATTTAAACACTAGGCCTCTGTTGACAGCGGTAACAATGCTTATAACAATAATTTATAAACAAAAAGAAAAACATAGGAACGTAAAAGTAATTAATATGCATTATTTTGAAAAAAGTCATTGTCATATGGTCATTTATCAGACAGAAAACAGGTGAGAGCGTTTTTATGGAGAAAAGTCCATCCGCATTTCCTCTTAACGGTAGCTAAGTTTTTTTCCTAACTGACTACTCTGAAACGAAATGCAGAAACAAAATCAGAGATCACAATCTCTTTTAAAGTCCGGACATAATCTTGGTCAGATCATGTGAAGACCATGTAGATTGATGTCTGAAATGGTCTTTTGAGGAAAGAACCAAACAGATTGAGTGGACCTGTCCAGTCAGTATACGCATTTGTCAGTAACCGTGCAGCTCAACTCAGAACTTAAGGAGCTCAACGATTCGACGTACAACAGCAAAGAGGTAGGTTTGGGTAGTCCGCATAAACCACTCAAAGTGCCAGACCATGATTAAAAAGGAAACAATGACCCACATAGTCCTCACATTCACAATAATTAAAATAATATAATACTTTATACACTAAATGTACATGTCATTGATTAAGTAAATAGATATTTAGAAAAAAAAAATAAAGTGTAAAATAGCAAAATAGAAAAACCTATTGGAGCAGCTCAATTCCAAGCCTTTTGTCCTCAATATAGTCTTTTAAATTAGAGCCTTCATGCCTTAACCATCAGTCTAATCTTTTTATAGCAACCAGGCAAATCAAGAAAAAATCTGAGAAAAGGTTTTGTAATTTATGCCACACGGAATATTAAAATAATTTACTGGTCTCTCATTTATGCCTATTCCAAAGTCTTTATTGTCGATTTCTTCACAATAAGGGTCATGATCCCTTGTACAGACACCAGCTACTACGATCTGTCAAATTTCTTTAATAGATTTTCAACTTTATCGCAAAAGCTTATGGTTCAAAGTTGATTGGGAAAATTTGACAGTTTCGGGTAGCTTGATGTGTTGGCATCTGTACTTTGTAAAAGAACGACAAAGGTGATAGATGGCAACATCAATGAACCACTACTGATGTTGTAAGTCACACCTACCATAGACAGGTTTTAAGATAAAAACCTGTCAAATAAACAAACAATATCTACTACTAACTAGCTTCCGTCCGCAACTTCATCTGCGTGAAATTTCTGGTTCCCCTGATCCACCGCGTCGCATCGCAGCGGTCGCCCACGCTATCAGGTACTTCGTTTTTGCTTATCGTTTTTTCTGCCTTATTTCGCCTTTTAGCTCGGCTTCTAAGAGTCGTATAGACTAAAACCTTGCTCAAGAATGTGACTATCAAATGAAAAAAGATTTTTTTCAAATCTGACTGGTAGTTTTAGATATTAGTGCGTTCAAACAAACTTCTCACCTTTGTTATATTAGTATAGATAAATAAAATCTTTAAGGCTGAACATAAAACTAAGAATTTGAATGAGTTAGTTTAGAAATATTGTCAAATATGACGAATTCATCGAGTATTTTGCATACATAATTATGAATAAATCAATTTGCGGTATTCTCTTATGTTGTCAGTTTAATTAATGTCATTTTACCTCTAAGCTACTGCCAAGGATGAGGTTTATCAAAAGAAATATGTGGTTGTAGGCAGATGTACAGACGCCAGCACATCAAGTTACTACAATCTGTCAAATTTCTTCAATAGATTTTCAACTTTATCGCTAAAGCATAAGGTTCAAAGTTGTTCGGGAAAATATGACAGTTTAGGGTAGGTTGATGTGCTGGCGTCTGTACATTAAAAAAAACCCGTGATAAACTATTTACATAGGTACCTACAAAGTACGGAACCCTCGGTCCACGAGTCAGACTCGCACTTGTTTTTCCTATGATTTGTCCAGATAATCATTTGCTTATCTTTTAATAACATAATCAGTAAGGGGCCGGCGAACTACGGATGCTAATGCGTAGTTCATACAAACGTAATACCTACCAACATAATTTGTAAATCAAACATATTCTTAAGGTAGTGTGTATTTATTCCGATTGGATTATATAATATCAAGGTTCCCAAATATATATTTTGAAAACACTCCGATATAAAGACGAAATATTGAGGAATTTCAAATTTCAATAGAAAACTTATTTTCCTCATAACTAGTCTTTAAATCAGTGTCAATTCAAAATATATATTTGGGAACCTAGATAGTCTGTAATCCAATCAGAATAAATACACACTACCTTAAGAATATGTTTGATTTACAAATTATTTTGGTAGTATTACATTTGTATGAACTATGCATGCTCCGCCGCGCCGGCCCGTTAATACGGGCCCTAGTATCTTTCTTAACCTTCCCATGATTTGATGGTTCTGCTTATTATTTTGATAAATTCCTAAGAATATATTATCATAAAACGCTTGCTAAAACACACCTCAAGTGAGGGTTTTATAACCCTGAACACCCGACAATTAATTAGTCTATTACAGGTTGTAACCCATAAAAATATGTCATTACGCTTCTAAGAAGGTCAGATATCTATCAAATAGCCGCTAGTAATTACCTTAAGTAATTTATCTATGCAATTGTAAATTCAGAAACAAATATTATATTATACAATACGAAATAAAATTGGCTTATTCCCAGGAGCTCCAAATTTATTGTTCTTCAAACAATTACACTCCATACATTGATTCCCAAGAGCTCCATAATTTTATTTGTGAAACTAATAAAATACTAAAATTTTTCCCATTGCTTTTTAGAATTTCGTACCCAAAGGGTAAAAATGGGATCCTATTATTAAGACTCCACTGTCCTTCTATCTGTCTGTCTGTCACCAGACTGTAACTCATGAATCGTGATAGCTAGACAGTTGAAATTTTCACAGGTGATGTATTTCTGTTGCCGCTATATAAAATTAAAATTTAGAGGGGTAATAAAAGAAACGTTTTTTTCGGCGTTTTATGCCTTGTGGTACGGAACCCTTCGTGTGCGAGTCCGACTTACATTTGGCCGGTTTTTAATTTGGAGCCGCCGGGAATAAAAGTATGGAGGAGTGCCTGAATTAACCATAAAAGTATCACACGATACAGAGAAACGAATACCAATCCGGGTTTCGAAATTCCTAACACAAATCCTAAATATAGGTCAACATCAACAGACATCCGTTTCTCTGCCCTAGAAAAGGTCCAATTAATTAAAAGGAATCCGATGTTGGTCAAACAAACATTCGAATTACGCGAAGCGATATTCGATTCTAATCGTCCAAAATTATGGCATCCAACTTTTGTATCGACGGTATTATACGAAAAGAATGCATTTAGGTACCTAAGAATTAGCTTGGTTCTAAGAAGTGCTAACAAAAAGTTAGGTAAATTCACCGAACAGTTTTTTATTGGCTAAAAGTCGTTCATCACTGCGGCGGACGGTCGGTCGTTGGCTAGACGTACACAAAGAATTCTTGTCTGCCTGTGTGTTTTTACATGAGTTTTTTTCGGCAATGTCATACATGTATGAAGAGAAGTCATGCAAAGGTCGTATGAGTATTTGGCTAAAGAATAATTTCATATTAGGAGATGCGAAAAAAAGTAGATTTCAAACTGTGAGTCGGGTCCATTGAGTTATAATGTACGGTCGGGTCGTGATTTGTCTAATTTTGGAGCCTGAGATTTCGTTGCTAACAATGATTATATTAAATCCGTGAGTTTTACGTTTTGTTTTGTTTAGGTTTGCAGCCATATTGTTGTGTGACATTGATATCAAACTACCGACAAGGTCTCAAAAAGATGTTAGATTATTTGACTTAAGAGCGTTTACGCGGTACGGCATTTCACACAAACTTTCAAGCCCTTGTTTTTCGAAATGAATGAACCGATTTTAATGAAACTTCATACGCATAAGCAGGGTAAAAAGATCTAAAAAGTGACCGAAGAACATTTTCGAAATATCTTATTTAAAAAAAGATAACTTGAAATCTCTGTTTCTACGGAAAATTTAAAATCGGTCTAATTTTGGCTGTAACACAATTTTTCGAAAATGTTCTTCAATAACTTTTTAGACCTTTGTCTTATGCGTATGACCTTTCATTAGAATCGGTTCATTCATTTCGAAAAACAAGGGCTTGAAAGTTTGTATGAAAGCTGTGCGTCGTAAACGCTCTTAACAATTTCTCTCGTTAAATTCATACAAAATTACATACTTCGTAACTATTTTATGTTACATTGGATGAATGAAAATTGAAACAAATTGAAATTCTCACTTGCTACTTCTGAGATCCTTTATCGAGATAATAATAATATCCTCTGTTAGTACCGACGTTTTAAATTCCTGATTAGGTATTCCAAAAAACAGTGGCACTGCGGGAGTGCCGACAGAAGTGAAAACTTGAACAATTACGTGTGTATTTTTTAATTGTCTTATAAACAAAACACACGTGGTGTCGGTTACGGTAACAGTGGCGCGAGTTCAATGGTTTTTCCGGTCTCAAAAAATGCCCAACGCGCCTAAAGAAGCCGCGAAGGAGCGAAGACTTCAAAAAAATTAGCTGTTCCCTACTTTTGACGAGTTATGCGAACATAAATGTAGGGAACAGCTGTTTTTTTTTTCGAGATTTCAAGATTGGTCTCATAGTAAAAGTTGTTCATAATGTTGAATACAATGGCCTCTTTTCAGGTCCCACACCATTTAAATTACACCTTGTATGAATGAATAGCAGAAAGGTGACCAAGACATCAGTCACGTTAATGGTCCTTGCATGTAATGTATCACATTACTAAGTGCAAGGCAGTCGCATGTCTTCAATAACTTATACTTTTCATTCTAACCTTACTAAGCAAGTTGTTATTTCACATTACACCGCATTTTTCTTAGCAACATCACTAGTGACTGCTTCACTGATAGTGAAGTTAATATGGAAGCCTGTCTGTGTATTGTTGATGAAAAAAGTTTTGAAACATTACCAAGAAGTTTCTGATGATAGACGCCAATACAATCCTACAATCCTACAATCCTCAACTGACTGAACCTCTTTATGATTTTTCTTTAAGAAAATATACGTTACTATCTTAAAACCGTGTTTATCAGTTGTTTAGGCTGAACACCTTTTAAACATGAGATATATGGACTTTGACGTAACACTGACACAAGACACACCCTGAACAAGTGTTTATGTTTTTATAGTAAGACCCTGAGAGTTCATTCTAAATGTGAATCTGTCTTAGGTATAATAACGTAGTTATAAAAGTAATAAAATAAAATTCTTAAGTTGCATAATAACGTCAGCCGCAATGTAAGCCTGCTACTTTCATGGCATTAACTGAAAGCTAATCCGCCAAAAAATAAAATAAATAAAACTTAAAAAAAATCCCAAGCAAGCAAAGTCACGAGTCAAAGCTAAAGAAAATATTTGTAAAATGTCAACTACACATAATAGGACCATTCTCTTTTCCTTGCGGAACTCCATCGCATCTACGTTCGAACCTCACATTCTGACACACCTAAGCTTTTTATGGTCCCATCAATTATCTCACAAGGTTACCCACTACTTCTGCCTACCTACAAGCGATCCTTAGACTTTCGTTTTTTAATCTACCATTGATTAATATTAACTGTTTTATAATCTATAGGACGTACAATAAAAACGGTGGAACTAAATATTCCAAATGATTCGATGACTAAGCTATTCCGGTCTTTGTTTTCCCAGCCTTGGTCAGTTCAAGTGCAAACTCTCATTAGAACGAGCATGAAAACGATAGTTTTGAACGCAGTTCTAAAATTGATGTTCAAGATCATAACATTGGTGGGTCTTTCACCTATGCAGAGAGCACAAGAGGGTCGGGAGAATCTGCATGTGTTTTAACCTATTTAGGCAAAGTGTTAGTTCGAAGGGTTTTCGTTAGAGAGGTGACTTCTTGAAGACGAGGGATCGAAAGGTGGTAGAGAAATCAGCGATTAGGCCCTTTTGTTTCTAATAAGAAGTCGAATTAGTAGTCTTCTGCGTCCAATTTGTCAGCCTGCTTTACTTACCATGAATGACATCGACAACATAAGTTGTTATTATGCTGTAAGAGCGCCCTTGTATCATAATATTTTTATCAGATGGGAAGCCCTACCAGGCAGATAGCCGTGAACTGTAAATATTTGAAAACATTTTGCATTTTGCAAATATCTTCTTCCCCATGGCATGAAATACCCTTATAGACTCAAAGTAGAAGTACCAGAAATGTAAAATTATTCAGTGAGTCAGACAATATGATGATCGCAGTAACCAGCTACTGCTCCTAACTTATCAACGAAAGCTCATAGAGATCTACACGCTCCTTATTTTGTACCTAACTAAATTTAACCTTCATAGTTGTCTGTCGACCCCTATGACGTCATGATGGTCTATATTGTTAGTTAAAATGACTCTGTAAGTACACATAATCAAGTACTCGCCATATAAGAAGTTGATATCAAAGATGGCCCTCATATAATCCCAACAAAGTCCGAAAACTGCCTCCATTACGCAAAATTACGTGAAAATATCACGTCCAGATAGTTTTTATCTTAATTCTAGTTTCGCAATTCGTCATTGACAAGAAGAAGTTGGTGTTTTTTTTTATATATATAATGATCATTATCTTATGCTGACCTTACTTAAATAGCACAATTCTGTATCGTAGCTTTAAGACTTTTCTCACGCGGGCCAAGTATCAAGATTGAATCTGATGCTTGAAGTAATGAGCGCAATCATTTTTGTAATTATTCGTTTATGTCTCGAGGCTATGTTGTTAGTTGTTATTTAATAGTTCCCACCGGTTTGTGAATGGATCTACATTAAGTATCAGGTATACATTGTTACTCACCGTTAATCCAGTCAGTCTACAATATGTAGGTAACCCTCCACACTTCAGGGTCAAAACCTCAATGGGGCACCCCTGCCCGTTTAGGCTCAGAGTCTTAAGAGGAAAGAAAGAAAATCTTCCAATAAACTATAAACTAGTTTAAACATGCCCATTATGCCTAAGCTTCAGATCATTCAGATGCTTACAGTTCTGGAGCTCTGACACGAACATTGAGAACCGAAGGCCCGGAGCAGGTTCTGACCAGCAGACAGAGCTTTATGGTTCCTAAAGTCAAAAATATTAGAATGTCTAAGGGATCCTTTGAAAAGATTTAATAAAACTCGATGACAACAATCTAAGTCTGCAAATAACTAACTTTTACAAGAAGCAATTTTATTAACAAGGAAGAAGGCGTAACATTACTCACTATCAAAAAAACCTTTAATTGAAAAAGATCCTATACAAAGTGTTAGCAAAAATATGACTTCACACTTCCTACATGTCATTTTGCAATCGTTCTTGAGTGCAAAAGCTCGTACCTAATATAACACTGACAATCGGTAACAACCAGCACAAAAGTACTTCTGTATACTATATCCATACAACTCGACACATGAAGGGTGACGACAGATAAACAGACATTCAGATGCTATCTCAAACATACAACGCCGTCAATCACGATTATTGAGCATACTAAAATATGCGTGTGAAAACTCAGCACCAGCATTACTTGGCCTTCCATCACTCTAAAGATATAGGTTAGGAGGATTCTTTCTCCACTGGTGTTGGAAATAGTCTAATGTAATTTGAGCCGTTCTGACGAAGGATTTCCAAGCATCCAGGGGTCGTGAGATCTTGGTATTTACATTCAGTAGTTAGCCTTGTGTTTACTTGATAAAAAAGTAGGTGGGAACATTTCCTTGTTGGTTCTTCTGTGGTGTAGGCTGTTAATTCATGGGTTCGGTTATTTAAAGCTAGCTAATTAATCTGATGGTGTTTTCAAGAACACTGCCTTTGTCTTCTGTTTTGTATTTTCTCGCCAACGTAGGATTTTAAAGGTTTTGGTATCTTCCGTTTCTTGATGACGCGTAAAAGCCGACTTTGTCTGACACTTAAAACCCAGTGAAAATTAACATGATAATGAAGGTGGTCAGAAAATCAGGACCTCTCTCTTTAAACCGTCGTCGTTCTGGTCAATACCAGAACGATGACGGACAATTGGGACATGGACACAAATGGGACAATTCCCATTGAAAAAGGAAAACCAAAATAAAATACATACAATTATCTCTTAATCTTAATTCTCCTAGAACTAAACATTCAAAGTGACATTCACAAACCTACTCGTGGTGGATTAGATACGGGATACGGCCCACTCCCTATCACAAATAGGAATTCTACTAAAATTGGCAACAACTACTAGATGAATTTCTTTTCAGGATACAAGAAGTAACAGAGCCACGAGCGCCATCTATCACCTCTTTTGAGAAGTTCGATTCCTTTTTACCACCATGCATTTTTTTTTCTATTCTCAAAGTTTAAAATACTACACTTAATTGATGCATATTTGAGTGCAATAAACCATACAATAATAAAATATTTATTACAGTATTAATTATATTCAGTTTGTAAAACATAAAATGATTTAGAAACTATTTACTGCCATCTATCAACAGAGCCTTGAACCAATAACGATCTTGAAGAACCAGCTTGCTTGTGTTGATTTAGTTATGAAAATAATCGACAGATGGCGATGTCTTTAGCATTAAGAAATCAGACAAATCACTTTCTTCATGAGTATTTCTGATCTTCTTTCAACCGCGAATCCCCAAACTTGGTGATTGACTAAAACATAAAATCTATAAGTTTAATATTTTATTGGTTTTCAACAGGTTAATGCAATATTTGCACGCCTTGCAAGGCAGCACATAGTGACACAGCATTATTTTTTTATTTTATATCATCATGTACCACTAGATTATACCTTTGTGTACAATTAATTAAAGAACTTGAACTTAACTGGATGACACTCGCACAGACCAGGGAAGCATAGCACAAAAGGTTGAGGCCTATTAATTATACTCAGCGTGAGTGGTACCTACAAGGTTGCCAAAGATGATGGTGATGAATCCAGAATCTGGGTATAGTCGACGTCATAATTGCTTCACCACTTATGACAACAAATCCCGATAAATATACCTTGTCATTTTATGACGTGCAAGTAAGTGACATTCAACCTTAACGTTTACGTTTACGTGTTTGTTATGGTTATGAAGTTGACTATACTTAGGTACTTGCCCCTTTCCAGCTAGTTGAAATGGACTCTTAAATTAGCTAGCGAAACTCCGCAGACGTGATGGTATCGATAACTAAATATGATAAATCAATAAATAATTTTATTATATGTTTTTTATATGGGCTCATCGACCGCAGTTAGTACACTTTGAAATATCAGTTTTCAAAAATCTATTTTTTTTTAATGTAATCTTCACAGACGTGACGTATTTCGGTATCAAAATACGATAAAACAAAAGAAAACAGATTTTATCAACTCAAACTTCAATTAACAAACGACCGTCAGAAAACATCAAAACATTATATTATTTTATTTTATCGTGTTTAGATATACTATACCTAAGCGTTTCAATTTAAATGACATTTTAAAATATACATATAGGTACTTATAAGTTTAAAACGCTTGAGGCACTGATATTTTGTAATAGTCGGTATCACTACTACAAAATATCAGTGCCTCAAGCTTTTATTTATAAGTAGGTATATGTATATTTTAAAATGTCACTTAAATTTATTTTTTTCTTTTTAGTTCGCGTTATTCTTTCTTTTAGATTGTGAGTGAATTTAAATATTCATGAATTCAAGCATGCTTGGTTGAAACATTAAAAAATACTAGCCATAAAAAAACCTACTAGGTACGTTGAAAAATCTAGTGAATATTTTAATATAACAAATTAGTTTAAAGATATAATATTAAAGCTTACAAAGTAAATAATCGTTAAATCCACCACATAGTGTGTTACTCACGTACTTACTAGAACAAAATAAATCCGCGGATCGCTGCGTTTGCGCTCCAAGTGAGGAGTGGAAAGCGATTTAATCAAAATGTATTTTTCTAATGTTAGCGTTCACAAGTTTAGTAACAAAGTTTCATTGTAATCATGCACCTAACTTGTGTGTGTTCCCATTTCGTATTTTTTTTAAATTACGATGCTCCTTATTCCAGGCATGGTTTTTCACACCTTTTATTACCTCACGTATTGGAAGGATTGGTGATAAAACTTGTTTTACTCTTAAGAAAATAAAGAAAGATTACTTTGCAAATTTGTTTTGATAATAGTAAAACCTGTTTTATCGCCAATCCAACAACTTGGTGAGATAATCAAAAGAGACAGCGTGTTGGGGCAAAATATGTTGTTAGAAAGTTTTTATATTCGCATAAACAACATGATACACACAGACAGATTGTAGACAGATTTCCATAGAAATCTGTCATTTTTAACCGACTTCAAAAAAGGAGGAGGTTCTCAATTCGACGGTATGTTTTTTTTTTGTGTGTTTGTTACGCGATTACTCCGCCAAATGTGGACCGATTTTCAAAATTCTTTTTTTGTTCGAAAGGAGATACTTCTGAAGTGGTCCCATAGTCACCAAGTTAGGATCTGATGATTGGATCATGGAGAAATCGAGGGCAACCCTCAAATTTTATGGGCCCAAACATCGTTTTTCGCAAATCTTATGAAGTAATTTAAGTACTTGCGTATGGTGATCATCATCTCATGTAGCTGAGCTGATGATGGAAGGTACGACTCCTTAACAGTAAGGAGTAGGCATCGACTGATTTAGTAAATTATTTTTTTTTGATGTTTGGAAGGGCGTTTGCCATTTTGGTCTCGTGATCATCAGGTCAGGAGGTGATGGACTAACCATAGACGATAGAAATCTTTAATTAAATAAAAATCGACAGCACATGTCTCGCGATTGCTGCGATTGTTTGTGTATGCATAGTTTAAGCCATACCATAACATAACATTACGCCAGTTTGCTTTTAAGGGCGCTTTTAAATTGTAATAACAATAATACAGTAAAGGTGTAATTTATCATTGATAAATCTACATTTTTTTTTACAGTTGTATATGTGTTGTGTATGTGTATAATTGTAATCCTTGTCCATCTAATCGTTCTTCCAATTTTGTCAAATTAGCTAGCTCCTGAGGTATAGCCGCGACTGTCATTTTATTCCAGAAAGCTGCTGGTGGAATTTTTCGTTTCCTTATATTATTTTGACAGCGAGAGCATGTTACGATTTTACCCAGACGCACCAATTCTTCGGGTATTAACGTACTGTACATAGCAGTACGTAAATTACAGCGTTGTGGTGGATACAAAGCTTTATAACAAATAGCACATGGCAAGTCAGCGAAAATGTTAATAGCCTGTTCAAAACCATTTACTGATGATACCTCCCTACGATTACGACTAGCTTGTCGCATAATATCTAATCGAGTCGCTCTGGATTCGGCAGATTCATTGGGTAGACGCTCGTATTGCACGTGTAGACGACGGGAACTTTGATTCTCGGTTTCGTTTGATAAGCGCTCCTGAATCAAACCGAGACGATGAGAACGTTGCTCCTCGGTCTCGTGAGACAAACGTTCATGAATGATATCAAGACGATGAGAACGTTGCTCTTGAGTCTCATTTGATTATCGTTCACGAATCAAATTGAGCCGCTGAGGATGACTTTCTGGACTCTCATTAAGCCTTGATAATCTCGTGTTTGCTCTCTTCTGAGAAAGTCTATACGCTCGCTGCTCATCACTCTCATTTGTTCAATGTTTATAGTATTTCTTTCCCTACTTTTCTTTAAACGTTCTTCATTTTCGTCGTTACTTTCTTCCAAACGGCGCTGTCTCATTTGAGCAGCGCGTTTAGTAGGCCTACCCATATTATACAAAATTAATTTTCTTTCTATTAAACATTGAAAAAAGAAACTTCAAACTATGAATTATGTACAAAGTTAAACTAAAAACTAGAAAATAAAATTATTTTTTAAAAAAAAACAAAAACCGACTTCAAAAATCTAATAAACACTAAAAACTTAAAAATAATATTAAATTGAAACTATAATTAAGAATAATTTACTTAACCTAAATAACCTTACCTAACTTTAATCTACACTATACCTATTTTACAATTTAACAGTTTTTGGAGTCGGTGCCAAGCCCGCACTCACAAAATATTAACCAAAAAAAGGTACTATATCAGCAAAAAATATTAACAATCAACAAAACAAACTGAAAAAAAAAATTACAACACAAGACAGAATATCAACAGAAGACGGAGTTGTTTTTGTTTGGATAGTGGCGCGCTCTTGCGGACGAAATGTGAAACTCGTAAGTAATACAATTTGATCTTCATTAGGTTTCTCGGTAACGAAATCATGTCGCGATTCAGAATACGGTACAACGCCATCTATCGAGCGCTAACTAAAACTTTTAACAGCTTTGTAAAAATATCAGTACCTAATAATATGATATTAATTTACTCTCGTAAACTATTGTAATAAAAATTAAGGGAGAATATTTTATGGCCCAATTAGATACACTTGGCTTGGCACCGACTCCAAAAACTGTTAAATTGTAAAATATAGTGTAGATTAAAGTTAGGTAAGGTTATTTAGGTTAAGTAAATTATTCTTAATTATAGTTTCAATTTAATATTATTTTTAAGTTTTTAGTGTTTATTAGATTTTTGAAGTCGGTTTTTGTTTTTTTTTAAAAAATAATTTTTGTCTATATTGTTCCGTCGACAAAGCCCGTTTTTATGTTTTTACTAACAGTTTACAGTCGATAGTGATCTATTCTGTAAATATAACCGTGAAAACTCAGGTGAAGTGAGCTTGAAGTGAGATGTCAACAGTGTCAAACCCTAGCATCAGGTGGAATGACAGCTCACGTCAATATCACTTCACTTAAAATTACACGGTGAGATTTTTATAGAATAGGTCACCAGCAGTGCTATTCTGTAAAATCTCACCGTGAAAACTGGAGTGAGCTGTCAGTAGTGTTAATTCCTAGCAAAAACAAACTCACTTCACCTAAGTTTTCACGGTGAGATTTTTACAGAATCGACCAGCTGAGCTGGAGGGGCTTGTGGCTAAGTAGTGACAGCCACACGGGACGATCAATAAGACTAAGCTGCGCTTGCCGCGGTTGGTCCGAGAATGGGTGATCGTCTTTACATACCAAGACCTCTCCGAGCCTCGGAAAGCACGTTAAGCTGTTGGTCCCGGCTGTCGTTCGTAGATCTTTGAGTCGTTGCGTGTCGTCAGAAACCCGAAATTCTGACAATCAGTCTAACTGAGGGGTATTGTATCACCCAGTAACTGTGTTGTGGAGGTCAGATAGGCAGTCGCTCCATGTAAAATACTGGTATTCAGCTGATTTCAGTTTTTTTTTTAAATGGGTTTGCTCTTGACTCTAGTCTAGGTCAGAGGTGACAGAGACAAAGTCTACGATGGAGTGAGCTTACCCAGAAGAAGCCAGTTCACTCTTACTTTGAAGAGATTCGGGTTGTATGCACTCGGAAACACAAACGCAGGTAGAGAGTTCCACTCTTTTGCTTTGCGCATTATAAAGGACATTTGAAAACGGTTAGTGCGAATTAGTGGAATAGCAACTAGGCAGGGATGGTATCTTGCAGTGCGTCTGGATGTCCGAAGGTAGAAGGGGGCCGGTGAAATGAGGTCGTGGAGTTCTTGGGCACATAACCGAAGTACAATCTGTAGAAGACCGACAAGCAGGCAACCTTGCGGCGATGAGCCAAGCTGTGAAGCTTGGCATCCACCAGTTTTACGTCGCCAATGAGCCCCCTAGCTCTGCGTTCCACCGAGTCAAGCGCGGCTAGTTGATATTTCGCTGAGCCATCCCAAAGGTGGCTGCAATACTCCATGCAGGATCGGACTTGTGCTTTGTAAAGGGTTAAAAGCTGTCCAGGCTTAAAGTATCGCTTCTCCCTATTAAGGATGCCCAGCTTCTTGGCCGCAGTTTGGGCTTTGTACTCGATGGTGGCGCCGAAGTTGAGACTAGATGTCAACCCCATGCCTAGGAGTTCGAGCCGATCTGTTACAGGAACAGATGTACCCGGAAAAGTAGCAATCTGGTCGAAACGACTCCTTTTGGCGGTAAAAACACACGCCTGTTAAAAGAAACCAATTGTCATCACCCCACTGGGAGACGAGGCTTAAGGTCAAATCTGCCCGCTCCACCATGGCCTCTCTCAAGACTGTAAGTTAGAATGGGGTCGTATTTGGGTCGCCCAACATAGTTGGGAATAGGCTAGGCGGATGATTAGGTCGCCAGAGCTGACGAAGAAATCTATTATAGGCCGCTATCTCTTTCTCTTCTATTTTGCGCCAAACCGCTTCTACAGTTTAAGCCCCGGTACGCCAACGGTAGTTTCATAACCTGGGATAATAAACTAAAAGCCTTTGAATTTCCAGCTCACAAAGAAAGCTTATTACATTAAAATTTCTTTATGGGTAACGTGGTGGGCAATATCGCGCGTCACTTCGTTTAGTTGCTAATCTTAGAGCGACCATGTTCGTGTTTTATTTGTGAAGGAAAATGCTTTTTGGACATTGTACGCTGGGTGATCGGAGGGAAAATTTTTGACGGATACAATGAGTGTCTAAAATATGATTGGCAATTTTGCATGCTTTTTTGGTACAGTCATGAAAATGGCAACGATGTTGGCAGCTAAATTCCTTCTGTCTAAAACTGATCAAAATATGTAAAGAAAGAAAAGGTAATTGCTTATCAAATTGACTAAATTAATGTAATTATTGTAATTATTGTCCGTATTTTCTAATCACATGTTACATGAAATGGGTAGAATACGGCAAATTCACATAGGGTGTTTTGTTTCCTACAATTGACTGTAATTTATAAACGACTAGCAGCGCCCCACGGTTTTACCCGCATAAGTGTAGATCTCGTGGGAACATCGGGATAAAAACTATAATTCCTATGTCCCCGGAATGCAATCTATCTCTCTGCTAAATTTGATCGAAATCCGTTCAGGCGTTCCGTCCGTTTAGGCGTGAAAAGGTAACATACAGACAGACAGACAGAGTTACTTTCAAATTTATAATATTAGAATGGATAGGTGATTAAATCAACACAACGCGACATTTTCTTTTTATATGAATTGGTGACAGTTCTATTCCCAGTTGGCAGTCAATCTGTTAAGAGCTGGCTGTCCGCGTTATTTTTCATTATATTGAAAATAGCGTAGAGTCATCTCAACATCTCTCTCTCTTGAATTTGTATGTATATATATATTATAGTAAATAGTATGTGTATATAACCTGTTCATGTATTTGTGTAGGTACAGGTTGAGAGGAACAATGATAAAAAAACTATTAAAACTAGGTAGTTTTAATAGTTTTTTTATCATTGTTCCTCTCAACCAAAACACCTGCCATCTAATCTCTTCACCACCCTTGGTTGATTGGTAGAAAATGCCTAAGGAATTAAGTCCGCCTTTGTACCTTTTTGTGCAAAAAGTTCAAATAAATAAATAATTAGGTTTTCCTAACTATGTTGGGGTCGGCTTCCAGTCTAACCGGATGCAGCTGAATACCAGTACTTTACATGGAGCGACTGCCTATCTGACCTCCACAACCCAGTTACTGGGTAATACGATACCCCTTGTTAAGACTGGTTGTCAGAATTTCGGTCTTCCGACTACCCGTAACGACTGTCAAAGATCCACGAATGACAGCCGGGACCAACGGCTTAACGTGCTTTCCGAGGCACGGAGGGGTCTCGGTATGTAAAGATGGTCACCCATCCACAGACCAACCGCGGCAAGCGTAGCTTAACCTGATCGATCGACCTGTTCGGCTGTTATTATTTAGCCACGGGCCCCTCAAATAAATAAGTAATTAGGTATCTATATTATTTATGTTAAAATTTTGTACCTATCGAACTGAATTGCAAAATTGGATGGTATGTACAGACGCCAGCACATTAAGCTACCTACTACAATATGTCAAATTTCTTTTATAGATTTTCAACTTTATCGCTAAAGCATAAAGTTCAAAGTTGATTGGGAAAATTTGACAGTTTCGGGTAGCTTGATGTGCTGGCGTCTGTACCTCATCCATATTATTGGCCAAAAAGATAAGTTTTTATCTAAAAATCTACTTTAATACGATATTTATTGATTTATTTAAAAAAAAACACAGCCACATCACGTACATTAAAATTATGCTAAGTACAATAATCTTTATAACTAAAATCACGGAACAGATCTGTTCCGTGACTAAAATATATAATAAATGATATACTTACATATAATTATATTCGTTAAAGGATAAACAATTTTCTTTCTTTTTTATATTGTAAAATATTTCTATTTACGAAACGTCACGTACCTACCTACTTTTGCCACTCATCTAAACATACATGGGTAAGTAGGTACTACGTTGAGGTACTTTCGATATGATTTCTTTACTACGTCATTCGCTTTGAGGAATAAAAAAATAAATTACTTTTTGGTGTGTTGTAAATAAACATTTTGAAACGTTTCGGGTGTGTCTTTAAAGGCGGCGTTTATTACAGGGTGCTAGAGACTCAAACTGCAACCATGAATTCAGCACATAATTTTAGACCCACTAGAGGAGACATATTTCGACAACAAAAAAACCTGTTGTTTCATAGAAAAGTGCAATACCCAATTTTTATTTTAAATAATCAGCCAATAAAAATTAAATTCATAATCATGTAAGTACTGAATCCATGGTACAGACGCCAGCACATCAAGCTACCCGAAAACGTCAAATTTTCCCAATCAATTTTGAATCTTATACTTTAGCGATAAAGTTGAAAATCTATTAAAGAAATTTGACAGATTGTAGTAGCTTGATGTGCTGGCTTCTGTACCTATCAGCAGGGTAATTGCGTAACGCACTATCAGTAGAAATGTGTTTCATTTTAACAGTTCAACAATATTCATTGCATTATTTATGTTGAAGAGCAGCAAATCTTTCAACTCTGACAGGTGCTTTAAGGCTCCTTCAAACGACACGACACGCGACACAAAGGTACCGCAAGTCGCGCAAGGAGCGGTGCCTTTGTGTTGCGCGCGATTATATCGCGTATCGCGCCTGTTTGTAGGAGCCTTTACTTTGTGTACAGACGCCAGCACATCAAGCTTACTACAATCTGTCAATTTTTTTTAGAAGATTTTCAACTTTATCGCTAGAACATAAGGTTCAAAGTTGATTGGGAAATTTTGACCGTTTCGGGTAGCTTGACGTGCTGGCGTCTGTACATTATTTCATCACTACTGCTCTCAAAATGGTGAAAGAAAACATCGTGAGGAGAGTGGCACGTCCTAGAACCAAAAATTTGAAGACGTTTACACATCTACCAACCCGCACTGGACCCGCGTGGTTTCGGCCCACTCCCTCTCACAGAGAGGAGGCCTGTGTCCCAGCAGTGGGAATATTATGGGGTGATTCTCTTTCTGTGTAAAAGTGGCACTGAAGCGACAGTGGGCTGGCCATGTTGGTCGAAGGACCGATGGCCAGTGGAGCAGACGAGTCCTGTAGTGAATACCGCGCATGGGCAAGAGTAGGTGGGACACCCTCCGGCTACATGGACCGATGACCTTAAGAAAGTGGCTGGGACGGACTGGATGCGGAAGGCGGAGGACAGGGTGTTGTGGTGCAGTCTGGGGGAGGCCTATGTCCAGCAGTGGACTGCGATAGGCTGAGTTGATTTGACAAAAGTGACATAACATTTTCTTAACCATGAGTGTTTCTTTAAAAATAGTAGGTAGGTATCTACGTATCGTTACACCCGCGTATCGTAACCCGCGTATCGTAACCCGCGTATCGTAACCCGCGTATCGTAACCCGCGTATCGTAATCCGCGTATCGTAACCCGCGTATCGTAACCCGTGTATCGTAACCCGCATATCGCAATCCGCGTATCGTAACCCGCGTATCGTAACCCGAGAATCGTAATCCGCGTATCATAACCCGCGTATCGTAACCCGCGAATCGTAACCCGCACATAAGTCACGCTTTGATGTGTAAATGGACTACCTTAGTCACAGAAAAGCGTGACTTAAGCGCAGGTTTAGGTCACACAGTGCTATAAAAATCATTACTACATTATCATAATCGCTTGCTCCCTTGCTAACCCATCGCTCACCCCGCGGACTCCCCAGCCCCAATGTTGAGGTAACATTAAATTTGTCAAAGAATCCGTGAAAACATTTAAGGTTCCTTTTGATGCTAGTCGCCAGTGTTTGTTTGTTTACATTCATTTATCGAAACGTAAGACCTTGTCAAAGGGACTTAATTTTAATAGGTTTCAAATATTTTTTAATACCTTACAATTTGAAATGTTTTTTTTCTGATGTTTGTTTGTTTTTTCTTGAAGGGTGACTAGCGACGTTACTTTTTTGTGTAAGTTAGTATAAAATCTATAAATACAAAATCAGGGTGTTTTTTAGGGTCCCGTGCCTCAAAAGGAAAAAACGGAACTCATATAGGATCACTTTTTTATCCGTCCGTCCATCTGTCTGTCTGTCAAGACCCTTTATCTCGGGAACGCGTGGAGGTATCAAGTTGAAATTAGAACCATATACTCAGGTTTGCGGTCCCATGAAGCTGTGAAAAAATCAAACTTCTAAGTTAACGTAAAAAAAAGATACGGCCGTATATACCGCAAATAACGTAAGTATATTTCTACACTCTCAAGGGAATCAAAATGTATAGGGTACTTCCCGTTGACCTAGAATCATGAAATTTGGCAAGAAGCAAGGTCGTGTAGCACAAATAAATCCGAAAACCGTAAATTTGTATTTATATTATTAAAAAAAACCAGTGATAAACTATTTACATACCTACATATTTGGACGGAACCCTCGGTGCGCGAGTCTGACTTGCTCTTGACCGGTTTTTTTTTTATTAACGAAGTATTTATAACTTTGATGTTTTTAAGATTCGTTAATTTCTTTTTAAAGATGGCTTATGCCTTATTTTTGGGGTCTTCGTAGAGGGCTTAAGTTTTGTAATATGTCTTCAATGGTTTGGAAGTGGGTGTTATGGAAAATCTATGTTTGTCGACGACTGATTTGTTTTTTTTTTTGTTAATAAAGTAAATAGAAGAGGAATAAAAGTTGTTTATTCTGAACAAATCAGACGCATGATAAGTAGCCAAAAGTCTATAGTACTGTACTCGACAAATAGAAAAAATTAAGAGAAGTTGAGAATTTAAAAGTTTTACAATACTGTTATTGGCAGAATCATCGTTAAAACGATGGAGCCATTAGGTTACTATAAAAAAAATGCTGAATCCATCTATTCTTTTGGATCTACAAAACCGTCGCCTCTATAATATCGCACCCACGATAAAATAGGGTTACAACTCTAAAACCTGGATTTTTAGAAAAGCGAAAATAAACTCACGGATTTGTTCATTAGTCTTTATTCTTACACTATTATTATTATGTGATTAAAGTTATACATACTTGAAAAGCTTACAAAAAAATATGTATTATGGCATACGCTGTTTTCCAATTTTCCTGAAAATTCCTTTTTCGAGTTGTAACCCTATTTTATCGGAGGTGCGATATTCCTTCATTAACCCATCAAGCTTTTTAATAATACCAACGTGTCACTGTTACCTGTGTAGTGACGTCACCAAAGTAAAGCCGTGCCACGCCACAAACCACGGAGCTTTCAGAGCGGTCTGCACCGAACGCGGTACACAATTCAATTTTACATACGGGATGGAAACTTTAAAAGCCTGCGTTTTATCGCTAACAACACTATTACCAACGCAACTGTAGCTACCTACAGCTACGTTGGTAATAGTGTTGTTAGCGATAAAACAACAGCTCAAATAACTACTTATTTGAGCTGTCACACTCACACAGAGTACACTATCACAAACACACTAGAGTGCCTCTGACTTTCAAGGCATAGACAAGTATACGTAATGAGGTAACGTCTGGCGCAGATTGAAAAATATTAATTTTTTATTTTATTATTTGCTATTATTTACTTATTATTTATTTATTTCTGTAACTGCCCGTGACGTCACAGCGGGCCCTATCAGAATACCAGCGCTGCAACATTTATTTTTTAAATGTCGTAGCATCATACTGAGATAGGAGCCCTTTGGCCTCGTATAAGACTTTCTGTTTCATTTTCCTTTTGTTACTTTTTTATATAAGTTGGATTTTTATTTTGCTATATTTAGTTTAGTTTGTGATCTTCCTGAACGAGTCGCAATAAATACTTTTTCTTTCTGTTGTCTAGGTATTTTTTAATAATTTAATTGATGAATAATCCACTGTACCTGAAGTAAAAGAAAAAATAAAAGAGCTGGTAGTAGTGGAATATCTCAGTAACAGCCTGCAGTCTGGATTTCTGCCCGTTTCATTTCAATAGGCTCGCCCCATATTATATGGGACTCAAACATACCTTTCGAAATGTGAGTGTACTATAGGTACATTTCTGCCTAATCCTTCCAGGATTACAGGCATGATGATATGTTATGTATTTGTCGCAGGGCCGTCTTTACCCGAGGGTGCAAGGGGTGCGTGGCACACGGGCGCAGGGTCTTAGGAGGCGCCAGAGTAGCCCGTGAAATTCAACTTTACTATTTCATGAAATATCAATCAATAGAGTTTTAGGAACTCAGAGGGTTATATATCAATACAACCCTCTTAAGTCAATTGCAAGACAAAATATGCAACCTGACACTGACCTGCAAATTGCAAAAAAACGTAAGAAATACCACGTAAAAATGAATTTCGCGGGCATACCTTGGTACTTCTTCCTAAAAATTGGATTCCAAAATCAAGTTTTTTTTTTGCTGCCAAAAATAAACAGTCTACGCCCCCCAGACTGTTTTTCGCACCCCGGCGCCCAATATGTTTAAGACGGCCCTGATTTGTCGCAGTAAGATGGTTAAAGCCAGATATTGATAGACCTAGATAACGCAAGAGCAAGTACTGCGCGTGCTTATTTATCTGTGGTTAAAGCCGTACCAGGAAAATATAAACTTATAATTATTTCATTAGACTAATCTAGTAAGATAGTTATGAACCGCTTTTATATGTATAACTATATTACGGTGTACAGTTATATCCCTAGGGATAGTTAAAGCCGTGATATAGTTATATAACTACCTCACAGCGCACAGTTATCTTACAGCGACTTATACACCCACATTTTGCCAGTTATGGCCATCAGCCGGGCACAAACTGAGAAATGCCATCTGGAAAAAAAAACCCTATGGCACTTTTCCAGACCCGAGAATCGAACACAGCCAAATTACTCTTAGAGTAAGTAATCAGGTTATATTTTGATAATAATGCAATAATTAAGCTATTATCATTTGTCTAGTCTTTTCCTATGTCGGGTCGGCTTCCAGTCTAACCATCCGGTTAGACTGGAAACAGCTGAATACGTATTTAACATGGGGGTACTACCTATCTGACTTCCACAACCCGGTTAGTACTGGGCAATACGATACCCCTTCGTAAGACTGCATGGTTGGTCACACTTTCGGGCAAATGCGACCACTGTCGAAAATCTACATATGAGAGTCGGGACTAACGGTTTAATGTGCTTTCCGAGGCACGGAGTATCGTATATAGTCTTGGTATGTAAAGATGGCCACCCATCCACGGACCGACCGCGGCAAGTGTAGCTTAACCTGATCGATCGACCCGTGCCTGTTAATGCTCAGTCATAAACTGGCAAGCAATTTAGCAGAAATTGATCATAAAACATGGAACTCACTGAAATGCGTGTTATACAAAATGGTTCAAACAGCTGATATTTGCACATTGCAACATTATTGCTCGTTTTTGCCGATGAGGCATTTGATTGTTTATATTTGCATGTATGGCCACTTTTACTATGGGACCAAGCTGAAATCGCGAAAAACAAATCCAGTTGTTCCCTACATTTAGGCTCGCATAACTTGTCAAAATGTACGAAACAGCTGATTTTTTTTTGCGATTTCATGTTTGGTCCCGTAGTAAAAGTTGTTCATAATGATGAGTACAATGACCTCTTAAGAGGTTTTGCGCATTTTACGTTACACGTTGTATAGTAACCCACATTTTACCAGTTATGTCCGCTATTTTTATTAATCAAGAAGATAAATATATTTTATAAACCAAATAAATTGGAAAATTTAAAAGTGCGTGACTCTAATGCTAATTTGATTGTATAAAAAACCATAGATATTAGTTGGTTTTTTATTTTATTAAAGGGTTAGTTTTTTTTTTTACATTACCTAAAGCTGCATATTTCTATGCAGTCCGACAGAAAGAGAGGCGCGATGACACAATGCTGGTAATTTATTGCAAAATATGAAGCAATTATCTATTTACAAAAAAAATATTATTTGCATTAAAAAATTAAAACACTAGTGCTTTAGTATGTTGCTTGTAGAATAATCTGACAAAAAACCAGAATGATTGTATTGCATATTAGTATGGTTTTTTATTGTAAAAATAAAGTTTTTAGAGGTATCTTCATGAATTTTTTCTATCGTATCAAATTAGTTGTAGGTATTATGTTTTCAATACACTATGTACCTAGCATATATCCTGAAGAATATCATATATTTTTCTGATTTTGTTCAAAGTAGTCGATCATACGCTTTTATTGCTTCTAAAACTTGCATTTTTTGCGATTAGGTCCTGTAATCCCCTTAATTATAATTAAACTACTTTGAATAAAATAGCCATTTTTAATAGGGTTCCTTCTATGGATGGGTGAAAAGAATCTATTGAAAAAAAAATGACTCAATTAATTGATTTTTTTGCAAGCTACAATGTTTTTAGTTTTCACACTTGATTGACGGGAATTTTTTTAGAAATATTTTGATGTTTTTTCGTTTCTACTGCATTAAATCAATTTTTGAAAAGTACAGAAGTAATCTCCATTAAATTATCTATACAATGGTATATAAATTAATTAGGTAATGTGTACTTGCAGGAGTATAACAAAAGAAACAGTTGCAGAAAGGAGGCAAACATTTTTTTTCGATAGTAAAGCACTCTCTAATACTTCGCATTATGAGCCGTGCAAAATGTAGACAATATAAACGCACAATGTTCACACTCGTTTTATTTTCCTAGTATTGTGTTACACGAAACACGTAACGTTTGCTAGTGTTGGTACACGCATATAATTTGCATCTGCCGCCGCTTTTGCCCAGACCGTTTGTCCGGTTTGCGCTTAGTTACGTTTTGCTATTTTTATTACATTGGTTGGACCAATTTTTGTTTGGGAATTTAGGCTCATATATAAGGTAACTGGATTTGAGCCTAAATTTCCAATAAAAAAAAAAACGTAAAAACACGTATTTTCTTTCTTTCTTTCTTTCTTCAAAAATTGAGGAGAGGGGCCCGTGGCTAAATAATAACAGCCGCACAGGTCGATAGATCAGGTTAAGCTACGCTTGCCGCGGTTGGTCTGTGAATGGGTGACCATCTTTACATACCGTGACCCTTCCGTGCCTCGGAAAGCACGTTAAGCCGTTGGTCCCGGCTGTCATTCATGGATCTTTGACAGTTGTTACGGGTAGTCAGAAGCCCGAAAGTCTGACAACCAGTCTTATCAAGGGGTATCATATTACCCAGTGATTGGGTTGTGGAGGTCAGAATAGATAGGCAGTCGCTCCGTGTAATGGTATTCAGCTGCATTCGAGCGAGCTCTTTACGAGCTCTCCGTACCGGGATTAAGGAATAAAAGACTATTTACTTTTATAATAGCGTAATTATTATGGTCTTTTTTTTATGTCTTATTCCTTTGCCTTGTCAGCCAAATCTGACGCCTACTTGTTTTCTGTTCTCAATTTGAATTTTCGTTTATCTTATAATGTTATGAGAATATCTTTTGTTTATCAAAAAGATCTCTACAGTACAGTAGGTAGGGGTACCTCTTTTTCTTCAATCAACTCAGTGCTGCAGTGACACTTTCTGCGGTGTCACTTTACCCTGTACTCACTGCGTCATTCCAATTTATGTAATTACTTAGTTAAAACAAAAATCTTCCTTTAGACTTCTATCATCATTTTTTTATATTTCATAAAAAGAGTTTTTTTTCCCATTCATCATTTTATTACTTGTTTCTATGTCTCTACTGAATAAAGCATTATGGCCCTCCCCCTTTTTCCTTTCTTAGTTTAGTATTCAATGTAACATATATCACACTAATTAATATTAGAGAAAAAAAAGAAAGAAAGAGAAAGAGAAAAGAGATAAAAGAGAGAGAGAGAGAGATAAAAGAGTTTTCTATTCTATTCTATTCTATTATAAAGGCGAAAGTTTTTGAGTGTGTTTGAATGTTTGTTACTTCTTCACGCACAAATGGCTGGACCAATTTTGATAAAATTTGGTATGGAGGTAGCCGATACCTTTGATTAACACATAGGCTACGTTTTATCACGATATTCTTACGGGATCGACACTTACGCGGGTGAAGCAGCGGGGCGCAGCTAGTCACACTGATATTATAAAGGCGAAAGTTTGCGAGTGTGTTTGTATGTTTGTTACT
The DNA here is from genome assembly GCA_963855955.1 of Luperina nickerlii. NCBI lineage: Eukaryota > Metazoa > Arthropoda > Insecta > Lepidoptera > Noctuidae > Luperina > Luperina nickerlii. The sequence continues at coordinate 5,736,649 of OY979663.1, forward strand.
CTTTCACGCAAAAACTACTTAACGGATATTGATGAAACTTTAAAATGAAGCTTATACATCAGAATAACACATAGGATACTTTTTATCCCGATATTCCTACGGGAATTTACGGGATCCATGCTTAGGTGGGTGGAACGACGAGGCGCTGCTGTACCAGGGTGTGGCGTAAGTAGTGGTCCACCGTTAGGAATCCGATACCAGAAGGCCAATTCTCGTAAGTTAAAACGTTCAAAATCTAGTCGCAGTCTCATCTCAGCGACAAAGAAATGTCAAAAACTTGTCAAAATGTAGGGAAATTTGAAGTATTTTTTGACAGATTGAGACTGAGATCAGACTGTGAACGTTGTTAAAATTAGTAGAATTGCCCCTCTGATAATTTACTATACCATACTACAATTTTAACCATTTTAGTAGTAATTTTTTTATACAAAAATCCCTCTCGATCTTGCATGATTATGTGAAAAATTATGGTTAAAACAGAGAAGAGCTAACTTTTTCTTCAAAAGCTCTAAATTTACATAAAAAACATAATTTTACACGACAGCTCTAGTATTTCAGCAGTAAATAGCAGAAATCAAAATGAAAATATAATTAATGGTTTTTGTTGAAACTACAACCAAATTTGTAACAAAAGGTAGAAATTTCATAAATAAAAAAACAAAAAAATATCTATATATTTTGGAACCATTGGGTAAAAATGGTTAAAATTGTAATATTTTATAGTAAATTGTCTGGTATATCAAATCCTTAACGGTGGACCACTACTTACGCCACACCCTGTATATATCTATTGCTTCTGTTTCATTTTGATAAAGCTTGCACGGCGTGAAGTTTTCCGATAGTTTGGTGTCATGAGCAGGCACGCATGACTAGTGCCCTGTCGGCGCGTAGGGAAAACGTGTTGCTGCGTGTTGCGTATGTGGGTGTTGCGTGTTGCGTGTTGCAGAGTTGCAGAGGTCAGATGAAACCTTGTTAAAGTAGGTATAATCATGTTATATCAAGGATTTGTGGGATTATAATGTGTTCTAACTTCTCTGATAGCTTATTTATATCTTTATAGGGTTATATTAAATTAGCTAGCGAAACTCTTCAGATGTGATAGGTATCGATATTTAAAGACGATACGCTTTCTTCATCACAGTCATCACTGTCATAACTGCCCTGTCATCATATAGCAGGGGTGGCCAACCGGTCGATCGCAACTATTAGTTCAGTCGATCATGGCAAGGAAAAAAATATGAATGCGTAGAACAGATTGCGCAATGTACATAAACACTAACTGCTACACACATCATCTTGTATCATTTTGCAATCGCCGTTCCGTCACGTTATTTACCCTCTCTTCTATGCAGTTTAGCTCTCTTTTGTTTTCGGTGCGCGATAAAAATAAGCGGGAAGCGTATGGGACGCTGGAGTGGGGCGCGGGTGGTTGTGAATCCGTCAGTTGACGACAGACTAGCGGAGTTACGAGTGGTTATGAGTTATATTTTCCCTCTTAATAAAATAAAAAATACTATATAATTGTGTACTGAACGATGCTGTTTCATTTAAGATTTCAAGAAGTATGTCATGTAATTGGTAGATCGCCCAGGGTATCGTCAGTGAACAGTAGATCTTGGGTCTAACCAAGTTGGCCACCCCTGTCATATAGCCTTCCTCAAGAATTGGGCTAATAAATACAATTTTTTTTTAATCCGACCGTTAGTTCCAGAGATTAACGCGTTCAACCAAACAGACAAACTCTTCGGCTTTATTATTAGTATAGATAGATTGGCATTTTATTTTATTCTTATATACTCTGTATCAATATTATTAATTATAATGTAATTGATGTAATAAGTATAACCCATATTTCAGGCTCAAATATTTTTTTTACAGCCTTGCAACATAAAATTGTATTTAAAAAAAAAAACAGTGGCACTCCGGGAGTGCCGACAGAAGTAAAAACTTGAACAATTACGTGTGTATTTTGTGAATCGTCTTATAAACAAAACACGCGCGGTACCAGCTACGGCCATCCGTCTTAAGGCTCGTACATACAGGCGCGACGCGACACGCGACACAAAGGCACCGCAAGTCGCGCAACGAGCGGTGCCTTTGTGTCGCGCGCGATTCGCGTCGCGCGTCGCGCCTGTTTGTAGGAGCCTTTACGAATTTTCGATCAGGTCACGTGTCCTGACGCGAGTTTAACATTTTTTACCCATTACAAAAAAAGTGTACTACGCCGCTAAAGAAGTTTTTCTTCAAAAAATATCTTGTATTGTTCGACTGCTGGCTCTTTCGCAAAAGTCAAACCACAAATTAAGTTAAATATAAATAGGTACGACTCCCGCAAGACTGTAGAATGTACAGACGCCAGCACATCAAGCTACCCGAAACTGTCAAATTCTCCCAATCTACTTTGAACCTTATGCTTTAGCGATAAAGTTGAAAATCTAAAAAAAATGACAAATTGTAGTAGCTTAATGTTCTGGCGTCTGTACCGTATAAGTAATAATATCACTACCCACCCACCCATAAAACGTTAATTACACGACATACCAGACATTTTAACCCGAAATTAACCAGCCATACTCATCCAGTGAACCGGTCGCCACTTCAGTTCGACTCCATTCTCAATGGCCGCCGACCCTGTACTACCCTAATAGTTAGGTTCTACAGCCCTTCGGAGGGGGAGAGAGGGAACGGCGTAAGGGTGGCAATTATAAACACAACATCGCTTTGATCTCGGTTGACGAGTGCTTATAGCGCAGGTGTGAGTGGAACGGTGGCCGATATTTTACAATGTATAGTTACTTTTTACTAGTTTTTACTTTTTTAAATGTTGTTGATGAGTGTGAGTTTTTAAAGTTCCTATGTGTGTTTTTTTTTTGTGGCGGTGTCTGGCTTTTTTATGACTATATACTCTGCCACACAGGGTGGATATTTAAGATTGGGCAGTAAGGGACTTTATACGTTGTAGAGCTACAGTCTTTCCATAATAAAAAAATTAAATAGGAGTCTCATTATCTACGAAATGTATGGGACATTTTTTTGCGATTTGGCTTTTGTAGTATTCAAACTTCAGTTGGTCTGATAGAGTTATTTTATTCATATAAGAAAAAGCCCCGATTGATATCAAAAAAGTTTTTGTAAAAATTGCCAATTTTCTTGCTGACTGTAATTTTTACCAAAATCTGTCCTTGCAGATCAAGATTTCTCAAAAGTTAAAGACAGCCCTAAGACCGTTTTCCTGTAGCTACACTACAATGTTTAAGGCTACGCCGAACGCCTAGTGGCGCCTTCATCGTTTGTTTGGTTATTTATTTTATTTTAGAATGCAAATGGAGAAAATAAGCACGTTAAGTTGTGCTCCACAAGATTATACGTTAATATTATTATAAACAGTAGTTTATAATCACTAAAATGGAAAATAGTGGCCACTATTATCCGTTTTAGTGATTATAATAAAAGTAAACACAGATGCACTCTCTGTTCCTTTACTCTCATAGTCCGTTGTGATCAAATTAACAAAGATACAAATAATAGGGATTGAACAAAGGCTCCAATCTAGCCAGCCAATTGTTGGAAGTTGCATGGTTAGTGAAATGTGACTATAAGAATCAATTTAATTTTACTGTAAGTTTTGACGTTCAAAAGTGCCTTTAATGTGCCTATTTGAAATAAATGATTTGACTTTGACTTTGAATGCCAATTTTAGATGTTAATTAATTTGAATAGTAAGTGACAGCGCTGCTGGTGAGCTTATTCCAAATAAATAAATCAATTCAGCCGAAAGCACCCCAATTCAGCCGACGTCGACGATTCAGCAATTCAGCCGAAGTCCACTGCTGGGCATAGGCCTCCCTCAAGCACCTCCACTTCGTCTGGTTCTGTGCTTCTATTATTCTATATCTATACTAATATAATAAAGCTGAAGAGTTTGTTTGTTTGTTTGGTTGAACGCGCTAATCTCTGGAACTACCAGTTGGATTTGAAAAATTCTTTTTGCATTTGATAGCCCAATTCTTGAGGAAGGCTATAAGCTTAACATCACGTTATGACCTTTAGGAGCCGAACAAAAAGAAAAAAGTCAGAAAGAACGCTAAGCAAAAATGAAGTAATAGCGCGGGCAGGCGATGCGATGCGACGGGGTAGGTCGGAGTAAAAAGAAATTTCACGCGGACGAAGTCGCGGGCAGAAGCTAGTAATATATATAAGACTAGCAGCGCCCCGCGGTTTCAGCCGCATAAGTGTCGATCCCGTAAGAATATCGGGATAAAAACTATCCTATGTCCTTCCCCGGGATGCAATCTATCTCTCTGCCAAATTTTATCGAAATCCGTTCAGTGGTTTAGGCGTGAAAAGGTAACAAAAAGACAGACAGACAGAGTTACTTTCGAATTTGTAATATTAGTATGGATGAATAGCTTTTAATACTCGCCCATAAGGGTTCTACAACGCATCCGTAAGCCAATTCTTCAACTGAATAGCCAGTGAAGTACAAAAGAAGAACTAATGCTCCACTAACTATCAATGGCGATAGAATTTATAGTACCAAACCCCTCTACGAAGAAAATATTGGTCTTACGAAGTAGCCAGACTGGTTTGTGAATGCCGTCTTTTGTGGTACGAGAGGGGATGTCTTTGGGGGTGGTTTAAGTTATGGATTGTTGAGGATTATCTAAAGGCGATACATACCTTAGATAACCAAATTATAAGATTGCTTGTAATTAATAGATACTAATTACAATCAATCTTATAATTTGTTTTGAATAGGTTTTTATATTTTATTTCTCTTTTTGATAGATTGTTTTATATTTTGTGAATGTGAGAACGTAGAAGGCCTTGTAGATTAGATCTGTAGACTATTTTATTTTTATATTGTTAAGTACATGGTACTTGTTCACAGGCTTACGCTGTCCTCCCATACTTATTAATACTGCAATTTGAAAACATTGTAAAAGCCAATTATTTTAAAAAAGTAACCATGGAGTTTTTTGCCCATTGTTCTCCATACGAAAACTACCTTTTGGAATGGGCGACTAGAATCAATTCTATTTTGTTGTAATTTTTGACTTTCAAAAGTGACTTTTATGTGCCTATTTGAAATAAATGCTTTGACTTTGACTTTTGGACTGAGATAGGCTGCATGAGTTGATTGATTGACCTTTCTTTTCGGTTCCCATTCAAGCGTTATTCCCCTAATGTTAAATCGCTCCTCGCTTAAGACTTGTGATAAACCCCATAAACTTCGTCTTAGATTGTAAACACGCGTTTTTTCGCGGGCAGTACAATGAAGTGAATGATAGTCGAATGGAAAAACAAGTCATTCAGCTTGTCAATCGGTTTATTTGTAGATAAACTTCAGCGACCTTCGCAGCCACTAAGTAAGTTGTGTGATTTAGTATCGAAATTAAGATTATAAATCATGAAAATGACAGGGAATTTGTATGGGGTTATTATAGGATGATTCATTCACTCGTAAAATTCCATGGGCTAGTGTGTACCATGGCAATGGCAATTCAAATATTTTATGTTACGCGGAAATGACAACTGATAGCGTAGAAGCAAGACGTAAAAGTCATCACTTGACAGAATCGATTGATGACTGAATTTAGCTGTGTATATTGAATATAAAAGTATGTATTACTAGGGCTATGCTTGGAGCTTCCCTACGTCACCGAATCAGAAATGACGAGATCCGACGAAGAACCAAGGTAACCGAAATAGCCCGAAGAATTGCCAAACTTAAGTTGTACATAATGTGACACAACTGAAACGGAATAACGTCAACTAACTTTTGAAAGCTACTGTATATCCCTAGGGATATAACTTTATCACGGCTTCAACCAAAGACTGACATAATTAAATCATGGATCCAAGCCAAACTTTAATTTTTTGAACAATAAAGAAAATCCCTCAAAAACATTCGATAAGTTCGAATAAGCTATGTTTTCCCATAACATCATTTCACTCATTATAATTTCCAAACTAACTTATCTCCAATATCGATATGATAATTCGATATTCGCAAATAACAATCATTCGATAAGTCCAATCATTCGTCCAATTCGACACCGCTCATTCGATTTGAGCGTAGCGACATCTACATATCGGAATGATCCCGAGTTGATTGTGTCCAAAATAATTGGATTTCTCATGCTGGACTGTAGGCTTTTAATATGGAAGGTGACATGAACTTTATTTTTAGTGAAGCAAGGTTGAATTTTGGTTGTGAAATCAAAATTTGCCTGATTATGAACAGCGTATGGTACATGGTGTTCAAATTATGTTCAATGTAGTACAATACTATCTATAGTCGGTTATTTAACAGAATATCACGCCTTGTATCCCAGAAGGATTGGTCAGAGGCACGTCAGAGGTGTAGGTGAGTCATCATAATCAGCCACTTCTGGGACACAGGCCTCCTCCCAGTGAGAGGGAGTGGGCCGTAATCCACTTCGCGGGCTCAGTGCGGGTTTTTGGATGTCACATGTCTTCGAATTTTTGGTTCTAGGACAAGTTTTTTTTTTGCTGAATGGGCCCGCTCTTGACCTCGATCACGCCTGATGGAAAGCGATTAATGAGGTCTATGATGGAACGAGCGTGCCCAGAAGATGCCTAAGGCACTGGAACTCCCACGCATCGACGAAACACAGCAGGCTACTTTGACGTCGGATTCCGGTGGGAGGATGGTCGCAAACAAGGCGGGCGTTAGCCCTACTACCGCAAGGGAAGAATTGGCCAGTCGAATAAGGTGTTGGGTGTGACTGTCCAGGATGCGCCGAGCGCTCGGTTCAGTTGAGTAACTGGCGGAACAAACTGCGCTACACGAGGAGGCTTCTTCATGCATCCCAAAAAGTAAAGAAAGTAAACCGTCTGACTGGGTTCGAACCTACGACCTACAACTCTTAGTGTATCCGTTACCACCGTTCCACCACTGCTCTTAGGTAGGTAAGGTGTAAGGTGAGTATACAAACTTTTCGCCAGATATGTTTAAGTAAGTTTTATTAACAGAACAACGCATTAACATAATATTTACATAATATAAGCTAACATGCTAAGATTAACATAATAATATGTATGTGTACATGAAAAAAGAATCAAAAGAATCGTAGGGCATCAAAAAATTCGTCTACATCGCTGTCAACAGGAACAGTCAACAAAAGAGATAAGTATGCAGGATCATCGGATGTAGTTGAAGTTTAGTAAGAAACCGATGGATGTTGTCGACTGAAATTTAATTTTATAAATGAGCCGTTTGTTTTCTGTTAATAAAATTAAATTTTATTTGAGAACATCCATCGGTTTCTTAATAAACTTGAACTATATCCGAAGATCCTACATACTCATCTCTTTTGTTGACTGTACTTAATACAGTGTATCTGAATATTTGCAAGGTAAACTATAGGATTTATTATTATTTGATTTATTTATTTGGGATTTATACTTTAGTTTTAAACGATTAATAAATTGATCTCATTCTTAAATTTAACCTTTTGACCGCCACACGTTAAAAAATCAAAAACGTGCCCTCGGCGTCAAAGTCTATCATGCATGTAGTTGAACCGTGGCGTACTGGGCACATTTTGGTTTGTCATCTATATACGTGACTGTGGCGGTCAAAAGGTTAATTTGTTTAATTTTTTTTCTTTTTAAGTACTTTGCATGCTGAAAGGTAAAATATGGTGATACAAAGACTGTGACATTGCTACATTACATGCACAAATTGCTACATGAATGTAAAACATCTGCTTAGTATTTACCCAAAAAATTAATCGCCGAAATGTATGTACGGTCAGCATCAAAAGTCGATTAACACTTCAGTTTTGTTAATCTCAGTTATTGAGCAAAATATTTATTCAAAATTGCAGCAGAAGTACGATGCAATTTTCAACAAATATTTTGCTCAATAACTGAGATTAAAAAAACTGAAGTGTTAATATTTTTCTCAACAACTAAGATTTAAAAAACTGAAGTGTTAATCGACTTTTGATGCTGACCGTACGAGCACAACTTCCGAACGACTGCACTAAATTGGATAATTATTTTTTTGTCGTATTCGGTATTGCCAGGACAAGGTTTGTATGAAAGAAAATTTTGGAAAAAAGGTTGCACCCGTGCGAAGCTGGGGCGGGCCGCTAGTAAGTAACTGATTTAGAATTTTTTATTAATTGAGCTACTGATTTTAAAAAAGGAGCATAAACAAAATACAATATAATTAGAACAATCCACATTCACAATTAAGTGTTTAGATCACATAATGAAAGGCCCAACTCGGCTTTATCGTATAATCAGGCGCAGTACAATCCAATGTTAATAAATACGCGCGTTTTGCATACAAATTATCTGCAATGGCAAATTATAATTCTCGTATGAAAGCAGCGAACAGGCTAAAAGTGGATAAATCAAGTCAAAAAGCGGTATTTCGGTCTGCCGAGCCCGCTTTTCGTAGCATAAATTCGTTTTTATGAAACCTAGTATGTACCTATTACGTAAAGTACGCGTAGTGTTTACGCCTAATGATTTCATTTGATATCTGGGAGGCTTATATTTTTCTCCGAATTTAAATTAGTTCTTGATATTTTAGTATTGGTTGAAATGTTAAACGCATGGAAAATGAAGAACATGGGATATTTTAAAATTATTATTGTGGGTCCATTAATCTTATTCCGGGAAGCAAAGATGAGGTAGAGTTCAGTTGCCTAGGATTCTTCAGACGTAGGCGCACACCCCAGGGTGGTGGACATCCATGAAGATTTCAATAAGAAAAATAAATGGTAGGTACCTTCATAAATATCATCACTCTTAAGTGTGTGATAGACGTACGAACTTTAAGTAAGCAGTTTTAAAGTAGGTACGCGGTTTTAAAGTAGGTACTCGGTTTTAAAGTAGGTACGCGGTTTTAAAGTAGGTACGCGTACTTCTCGGCTCGACGTCGCGCGTCGGCACAGTAAAGATATTAATACTGTGACTTCGGTGACAAACGTAAAGCTTGTTCACACTGTATCGCGATGTCGTCGGCAGAAGAAGCTTGGTGTTATTTAGGAATTGTACCCAGCTTAACAAATATTTTTCTTGACGTTATCAATAGTAGCATCTCTTTCCACCTTACGTATAATTTCTAATAAATTATTGTATGCTTGAAACTTCATTACGTATCGTATTACCCAATAACTGGGTTGTGGAGGTCAGATAGGCTGTCGCTCCATGTAAAATACTGGTATTCAGCTGTATATGGTTAGACTGGAAGCCGACACCAACGTAGTTGGGAAAACGCTATTATAATGCTCCCGACTGATTTCGGTCACGGTGGCCAATCTCAACGGAAATTAGATATTATAGTGCGCAAGTGTGTACGTAAACACATGTGCACTCTCTGTTCCTTAACTCTCATAGTCCAATGGGACGGCAATCCGACACGACCAGGAAGAGATCAGGCTGGGAAAACGCTAGGCAGATGATGATGATGAGGCTTAAAACTTCATATTTTTGTCTTTGTAATCATTGCTTGTTATTTTCCAAAGACAAGGGTTATTTCGGAAACCTTCTATAAATTCTGTTAGCAGTTCATGCGAAGTTCGGAAATCACTCATTTTGAGAATTTTCTATCATCATTGTGCATCCACGGACTGGCGAAACAAATTGGCGACTCGCGGCTCGCAGTGCAGCCACACGTACGGTCAGCATCAAAAGTCGATTAACACCTCAGTTTTTTTAATCTCAGTTATTGAGCAAAATATTTATTAAAAATTGCAGCAGAAGTACGTTGCAATTTTCAACAAATATTTTGCTCAATAACTGAGATTAAAAAAACTGAAGTGTTAATATTTTGCTCAATAACTAAGATTAAAAAAAACTGAAGTGTTAATCGACTTTTGATGCTGACCGTACGAGCCAAGACGAGCTATGAGCAAAATTTCAAACCGGTTAGATCGCCGACGATTTTGCGCAGCAGTTTTAAAGTACGCGTACTTTCGGTGACAAAAAATTCGGCGAAAAATGTCGTCGAGCCAAAAGTACGCGTGCTCGCTCGTACGTCTAGCAAGCCCCTTTATAAGCAGGCTTTTTTTCTTTTTACCTACAAGGTTATACCAAGAAGATTCACCGCATTAAGTTCTTATAAAGTCATGTCACGTTTAAGTTAATGTGATCACTTTTCACATTTGAAGACTTTTGATTTTCCAGAAAGTCCTACTTACATAATTATCAAACATGTAAACAAAATGTTGTTACGCTGTTGCTGGCTTAATATAATTTCTGATTGCTTTTGATCATTATTGACTATGAAAAACATCTTAAAAATGATCTCATCCGGGAGAAAACCATTCAAATATCTCGGTACCTCCTAATTTATAGCCCATAATCTTGTTCAACTACTATGTACATTAAAACCTCTTTAGAACCGACAATGTCGAAGACTATCAAATTACTCGGTACTACGGGTATGTTAGTCCGTAAACAGATTTGAGTTTAAGTAACGCCGAAAAACTCGGTTAGCAAGTGCAGACCGTGAAACGAATGGAGGAACGATGTACTACGTAAACTTATTATATGAGGCTGTGTTTGTATTGGTGATAGTGCATTTGATGCGGAATTGTATGGAGGTCCTTCCTCTCTCTCTCCTACACTGAAAGAAATAAGCAGTAAATAAAAACGAGAAAACATTGATCTGAAAACTGATCTTTAAACAGTTCCATATGAGCTTAACGTTCAAAACAGTATTTTTTAGTAATCCGAAAACAGTTAAAGCTTGAGGCAAAATATTACCGTCATGACAGTAAACTTGAACGTTTTAAGTAGCTGAAAGGTCACAAAATTAACTGTTTTATTCGTTTGGTGATATCGTTCAAACCATTGTTATTACCATTGAAACTTTACAACCATTGAAATTTACTTACATTAATTACCGTGATAGTGGTTTTCCTTTTTGAAGTGAAAACTTCTTTAGCGGCGATGTACACTTTTTTGTAATGGGCAAAAAATGTTAAACTCGCGTCAGGACACGTGACCTGATCGAAAATTCGTAAGACGGATGGCCGTAGCCGATACCGCGCGTGTTTTGTTTATAAGACGATTCACAAAATACACACGTAATTAAGTTTTCACTTCTGCCGGCACTCCCGGAGTGCCACTGTTTTTTTTATGTTTTTTTCAGTAAGTAAATAGTATGTTGAATCATGAAAAGTTACTGTTTTATCTTTTACTGTTTTACAAACATTTCTTCTTAAGTAATATATAAAATCAGTAAGTCTTAATGAAATGTAAGAAATTATTTTTTTCAGTGTTCTTTGCTGTGCCCGACAGAGTCCACAATGAGCATGCCCTTTATTAAACCTGCCAACTATGTGGCAAAGTGTGGATGAATTACAGGAACACCTCTGCCTCACTGACTTTTGGGCTTCCGACTACCCGTAGCGACTGTCAAAATTCCACGAATGACAGCCGGGATCAACGGCTTTACGTGCTTTCCGAGACACGGAGGGGTCTTGGTATATGAATATGGTCACCCATCCAAGGACCAACCGCGGCAAGCGCAGCTTAACCTGATTGATCGACTCGTCCGGCTATTATTACTTAGCCACAAGCCTCACAGCCATTTTCAAGTATAAATCCTAAATACCTATAGAAGCTATTTCAATTTGATGTTACACAGCACAGCGCCAAAAAGCTTTGAAAAATCACACTATTGCTAGCATAGATTAAAAGTATCCTTTAACGAAAGTTAATTGGCCCTTATGAATGCCTCCTCTAATCAGGAGCAAAATACTACTAATTAAGACTACGCTGCTACGATAAATGCATAATTTGTTTTTAACTCTTCAATTCCACTATCATTTAGTATTGTTTTTTTTAACACATAGGTACAGACGCCAGCTGGTACATCAAGGTACTGATCTGTCAAATTTCTCTTATAGATTTTCAACTTTATCACTATAGCATAAGGTTCAAAATTAATTGGGAAGATTTGACAGATTCGGGTAGCGTGATATGCTGGCGTCTGTACCTAAGCCAGAAAGCAAACATCCCTTGTCTTGAGCATCAATTCTGCCAACATTAACGCGACGTTCCACTACAAAAGCAAGTTACCGCAAGCTCGGGGCGAGACAGTGTTGCCAACCGCTTGCCTACAAACTGTTGTCTATGTATGAGTATGTATGTGTGTGTGTGTGAGTACTAAATTATTATTGGATCAACCGGTAGCCAGATCTGTGCTGCCGCTGAATTTTGACAATGTTATATTAAATGTAGATATAATTACATAACATACATACCACCACGCCTGTATTCCCAGGCCAGGGGCCGTATTACGCAGTGTTAATGCCATCATGATTCCAGTGTGAAAAAGGGATGGTGCTATCGGGCATGTATAGCTCCGTCTCTCTTTCACTGGGAATCATGATGGCATTAAACCGTCATAATACGGCACCAGGTAAGGGTTAGGCAGCTGTGTACAGTCAGCAACAAAAGTCGATTAAAGGCTCCTTCAAACAGGCGCGACACGCGATAAATCGCGCGCGACACAATGGCACCGCAAGTCGCGCAACGAGCGGTGCCTTTGTGTCGCGCGCGATTATATCGCGTGTCGCGCCTGTTTGTAGGAGTCAAAACTTCAGTATTTTTAATCTTAGATATTGAGCAAAATATTTGTACAAAATTGCAGCAGATGTACAATTTTTAGAATATAATCTGTTTGCTATCATGTAGAAAGGTAAAAAGCAGTTTATAAAAAAAAACAGTGGCACTCCGGGAGTGCCGACAGAAGTGAAAACTTGAAACCTGTTAATTTGAAACCTGTTAGTATACCATAAGCTGTAGATGACACAAAGTGAAAACTTGAAAAAAAAAACTAAAAAAAAAACGAAAACCGTCCCATAAAAAGCCATTGTAAAAAGACGTGTACTTCCTTTCCTTGTTTGCTCGCTGCCTCCGGAAGCAAGATGTTTCCTATTACGTCATGTTTGCACAGGGATATTGGAAGCGCCTCCTCTATGTACACTCCAAACATTCAAACATCTTCTACTGATTTTAAATAAGATGCTCCTGCCTATAGGATTTTTTTTTTACGAAATGGATGAATATTTCTTGTTTTACCACTAACACTTTGCCCGATCCAGGTTTAGAACCTTGGACCTCGTGCGTAGCGATTGCAACCACTAGATCAACGTCGCGGTTCAAGTTTGCTAATCCCTCTTAGTTGATAATTCCCTTCTGATGTGTATAGATCACATTCATAACCAATAAGTTATTCATACTTTATTTACTATCCTTACTAATTATTATAAATGCGAAAGTGTGTCTGTTACCTCTTCACGCGTAAACGGCTGAACCGATTTAGATGAAATTTGGTATAAAGATAGTTTGAATCCTGGGAAAGGATATAGGATAGTTTTTATCCCCGATATTACCACGGGATAAACACTTATGCGGGTGAAACCGCGAGGCGCTGCTAGTCTAACAATATATCAGAAGAAATGCCCAACATCTAACCCATAACAGAGACATATAAACTGTAATTAGTTTTGTTTCATCTCTAAGAAGGATTACATGTCTAAGTTGGTGCTAATAAGAAAACTTTGTGCAATTTTATCTCTACAAAGAATTATTTTGTGATATATTTTTCGTTATAATAACACCGAGTTAAGGCTCCTACAAATAGGCGCGACACGTGATAATTATAATCGCGCGCGACACAAAGGCACCGCTTGTAGCGCGACTTGCGGTGCCTTTGTGTCAGGGCCGAAGCCTGGCGGGTTAGCGGGGTTGTCCGAAAGGGTTACCGCTGGCCCGGAACATAAAGGGCTAAGGAAGGAACACGGGTGCGTTTTAGTCATAAGAGTCTGACCCCTTCCGCTCTGGGTGGAACGGAAGGGGTCATTTGATGATATCCCATCCTGAAAAAAAAGGCCTGTATTCCAGGATACTAATTCTCCACCCCTTCAGAAGCAGTTTAAATCGGTTTTTGCACTCGTGCTTTGGTGTTTGAGTGCGTATAGGTGAAGGGGTGAACGCAGAATGGTGATGTACATACATAAACATACACATGACATATTAATCGTATTCAAACAAGCAAGTTATACTGGGGCAGCTAGAAGTTTTCCGTAGCTTCATAACTTAAATTCCTGGAGCAAGCTCTCAATCTTCATTTTACATTGAGTTTTGGAATGATGATAAATCGAGAGCGGCTTATTTATTTTATTGTAGATAAAGCGACCAAGGTAACAAAAGAAACGGAGAACATTGTATTTGCGCTTACGATGGCGGTCTACTGGGTCAAATTATTTTTCCTTTTCTCTTAAATAATTAACAAAATTAATCAAAATCATTCAATTTCGTGAACAGCACCTCAAAGAAGCCGACAGTCACGTGTTCTTCCCGACATTGTGATATTTTTTTGGTACTGGACCATACTTGGGCACTTTTTTTTTTTTTTCATGATTGGAAATCTTCAAATGACCCCTCCCGCTCTGGGTGGAGCGGAAGGGAGTGTCAGACTCTTATTGACTATAACCCACCCGTGTTTCTTCCTTAGCCCTTTACGTTCCGGGCCAGCAGTAACCATTTCGGACAATCCCGCTGACCCGGCAGGCTTCGGACCTGACGGGCCCCTTCGAATGATGCTGACAACTCTTTGAGGCGCGCGTGGAACACGTACGCGCCGTCCGGCACGGGCCTGGGCCGGATCGGCACCTTCTGGTTACGAAGATATCGAAGCTTACAACTTTATTTTTGTCTTTTCACGAAAAGAAGTTTTACACGTTATAACTTAACTTTTAATACCTCTGCGGGTAATTGCGTAACACACTCATCATCTGCCTAACCTTTTCCCAACTTGTATGTTGGGGTCGGCTTCCAGTCTAACCGGGTGCAGCTGAATACGTTGCGTCACACACTATCAATAGCAATGGGTTTCATTTTGACAGTTCAATAACATTCATTACGTGTTTTACGTTGTGGAGCAGTCACAATTTTCGAACATATGAAGTAATGGATGAGTAATATCCTTCAAAATGATTCAGATTGAGATCGATAGTGTGTTACGCAATTAGAGTGCAGCGGTGCTATTCTGTAAAAATCTCACCGTGAAAACTTAGGTGAATTGAGCGTGGAGTGAGCTGTCAATAGTGTCAATTCCTACCAAAAACAAACTCACTTCACCTAAGTTTTCACGGTGAGATTTTTACAGAATCGACCGGCTGTACCGTTGCGTGCACCCACGAGCACAATGTTTTTGCGTGAGCTACATCGTGCGCTGCTGGAAACAGCGATTTTTCACACCAAAAAGCTGTTTACCAACAATAATTTTCGCTCAATGTTACTTAAGTTTGTACAATTGAGCAAAAATGCGTAGATAACAGTAGTGAAGGGTCAAATTTTGTAAGAGGTAAGCCGGAGTAGATTATCTTTAAAATGTATATATTATTTTGTCTATAGAATACTGACTGTGCCATTTTTCAAAGCGAAGTTGGTAGAAACCGAATTGTATGGAACTTTCGCCACTGGTAGATAACGGCTATGTGATGGATGTTTTCACATCCATATTATCGCCTGCATTCCCCAAAAGGGTGGTCAGAGGGCACCACCCACAATTCGCAAGTTATATTCATAACTAGCTTCTGACTGCGGTTTCGCTCGCGTAAATGTTGATTTCATGAGTTTTCATTTTTTTACGCGGAACCCTCATTCTTTTTCTAAAATAAAAGTAGCCTAAGTTACTCATTATAACATCAGCTATCTGCCAGTGAGTCTCGTCAAAATCAGTCAAGCCGTTTCGGAGATTAGCCGGAACATACAGACAGACATACATAGAAAATAAATGTTTTATTTTACGTAGATACCGTAAGTGTAATTATATTATACTTTCATAAGCATTTAGTTAAAAGCTTTTATTTTGACATTATAAATAGAAACTCCAATTTTATTTGTTTGTATAGATAGGAGCGAGCCCGCTAAACGGGATCTAATCCACATACCACTCTTCCACACTGAAGAAATTCCTGTTTTTATTGTTATGTATTTTTGTTTTGTTGGTTTTCCATCAGGGTTTTTGCAAAACTACAAAATATGCGCGGCTTTCTTGGTAAAATATAATTTATTTCTAAAATATTTTCCTGCTGCGAACAGAATACAACATAAATTCAGTTCACACAGCCCCAAATCACTTCCGCACACACTGCAGTATAATATTGTACCGAATTTGTACCATCCGTTTGTCTATTAGCAATCACCTGCACAAGACACGCTAACACGCTTCGAAGCGTCCTATGCACCAGCACGGCGATGTTTGTGTGCCGTGTGTGAGGGCACTAACGTTGTTTTGTAACCAGCTCACGGACGGGGTACGTTGTGACAATTTATTATATGTATAGGTTTATGTATGTATGTGTATGCGTGTGTGTGTTGTCTTTGTTATACTGACCCCACGTTAGTAGGGCACGCCGCGATAGCGGCGGTAAGACCCCTCTTTGAGGAGTGGCTAGAGAGGCGTCACGGCGCCCTCACCTACCGCCTGACGCAGGTCCTCACCGGACACGGAAGTTTCGGGAGGTTCCTGCACATCATCAGGCGGGAGGAAACGCCCGGGTGTCACCATTGCCAGGATCGCCCAGAGGACACGGTGGAGCATACGGTGGAGGTCTGCCCCGCTTGGGCGGAGCACCGCCGTGTCCTCGTAGAGGCGATCGGCAGCGGCGGAGACCTCTCGCGTCCGGCCCTGGTTCAAGCCATGGTCCGGGGCGAGAGGGAGTGGGGGGCAGTCGCCTCCTTCTGCGAAGCAGTCATGCTAGCGAAGGAGGCGGCGGGACGGCTGAGGGAGAGAGCCTCCCGTCCCAGCCGCCGCGGGAGACGCTCCGGGCGTCGGGAGCCGCGCGACGACTCCCGGCCACCGTAGGCGCGGGCCTGCGGGCGGAGAGTAATGGGTAACTCACCGTCCGATCAGGACCAGGCCCGTGCCGGACGGCTGGTACGTGTTCCACGCGCGCCTCAAAGAGATGTCAGCATCAATGGAAGGGGCCCGTCAGGGCCGGAGCCTGCCGGGTCAGCGGGATTGTCCGAAAGGGTTACCGCTGGCCCGGAACATAAAGGGCTAAGGAAGGAACACGGGTGGGTTTTAGTCAGTAAGAGTCTGACACTCCCTTCCGCTCCACCCAGAGCGGGAGGAGTCATTTGATGATTTCCCATCCTGAAAAAAAAAAAAAAAAAAAAAAAACCCACGTTAGTGGAGTAAATCTGCTGTCAAATCTAAGATGTTGGGTATTGGTTCATCTAAATAACAGTAACGATGATTTGAACATAAAACAGTGTAAGATGGAATATTGGAAACGATGCGTTTCAGGAACATATCATTGTTTCTCTTACCCACATAATTGTACTGCTAACAAAAGAGTTTGGTATGCAAGCAAGAAATAAACATCTTTTCCCTATTCGGGCAGTATTTATTATTGTTGTGTGCCTTAATTAACCTGGGTCAAATAAACTTATTTTCTTTCTTTATTATTATTGTGTGTGTCATAAAACTTAACGTGCATACCTACCTACATAGTAGGCCAGTCATTTAAAACAGTCAAAAAATGCATTACAGTGATATTTTGGGGATGTTGTTAGGATAGACCCAAAAGTATAAAATCAAGTTTAAAACCTCGATATTTTCGAATTTCTATCAGTTTTTTGGCTTATAAGTTCTAAAAAGTGTATCCTACGTATAACTTATATACATAGGTACATGTAACCGTAGCTCTGTAAGTCTAATAGAGGCCGAGATACACCACTTCAAACATTGGATATTTTTAACTGTTTTGGGTAACATTGGGTATTTTTCACTGCTTTCTTTGGTGAAACTCGCCCTTATACGAGCTAAACGTAGTTGTAGTTAGCTGCCTATCCATCACTTTCATTGACTGTACTTTGATGTACGGACGCCAGCACATCAACATACCACAATCTGTCAGATTTCTTTAATAGATTTTCAACTTTATCGCTAAAGCATAAGGTTCAAAGTTGATTGGGAAAATCTGACAGATTGTGGTAGGTTGATGTGCTGGCGTCTGTACATAAAATCTACGTATAACAATGTGTTATTATCGAACAGGGGAAGCATTGCGGTAGTGCCCTCCTATTAGGCTCTATAATACATAATTGTTTCCTAAACAGACAGGAGGGTGCTAACTTCATTAGCAGCATGTCTGAGTGCAGTTTCATTATGTTGTAGGTACCTGTGAATGTTTGATGGACCACTGCGTAGGGATAACCTTTATTTTGTAAAGAAAGAAAGAAAAAGTATTTATTGAGACTTGCACAGGAAGATAATTATTACACAAACTTAATATTATGAATGACACACAGAAAATAATGAAAATATAAACAATATTATTAAACAAAACTACGAAAAAAGTTGATGATTACTTTACAGTATTATACTAGCTGCGCCCCGCGGTTTCACCCGCATAAGTGTCGATCCCGTGGGAATATCGGGATAAAAAGTAGTCTATATGTTAATCCAGGGTGTCAGCTACCTCCATACAAAATTTTATCAAAATTGGTCCAGCCGTTTGAGCGTGAAGAAGTAACATACATATAAACACACGCACACGCAAACTTTCGCCTTTATTTTAAAAAGCCAAGTTGAGTAACACTCGTATTTATAAACAAGTAATTACTTGTTGCTAAGTAATTACTTGATTAAGTCATTACTTGAAGTTAGAATTCTTAAATACAAAATCATATTCGATAGTTTAGAAATTTTCGTTACTTACTTAAGCAATTACTTAAGATAATGCATAAGCAAAAGAAGCCTGAGTAAAGTATCTGCTGTCGTCTATCCTGAGTAAAGTATCAAAAAATATTCACTGATTTAAAGGAAAAATGAAACGTTTTACACGATGCAACCCGACCATATTAGATAGAAGATTACTCTTGTCATTTTTGCTAGGACTGGGACATGATTTTTAACTTGCAAGTGTTATATCAAAAATCCGTCTAACTTTACATCTTGTCATTCCCAATTTCCCACCTTGTTGTGGTTATCCGCACAGAGTACTTTTTGATAGGTACGACTGTTATCCATTTAATTTGTTGCATTGGTGTTGTTAAATCTATCTTTCTTTAGTTTTCATAGTTAATAATGGCAGACCATACGGCATCTGGCATACGAAAGGCTAATGCACGACTAACCTTTTTAACAATATAACAAATATAAAAATAAATTCTCGATGTTTTCCATGTTTAGGTAAGGTTATAAAACGACAAAGCAACGCGAAGAACAAAGAAACAATAGATCCGAATTGAATGTGCGTTACTTAAGCAACGAAATTGGTAACTATTACTTGGCTAAGAATTCTAACTTAAAACAGTTCTTACTCGGACCGATTTCTTAACTATGCAATAAAAACCGTTGCTCAAGTAATTACTTTTGCTTAAGTATTTACTTTTACTTGTCTATAAATACGGGGGTAAGAGATACGTATAACGTCGAGTAAAGAATTTCCTCCTGTGGTCTCCTTTTTGAAGTCAAAATAAAATACTTCATCATCTGCCTAGCCTTATCCAACTCCGTTGGGGTCTACTTCCAGTCTAACCGGATGCACCTAGAACCACAAACAGAATACTTTGCCATCACTCACTGACATATCGGATGTACATTAGAGTACATCCCGAGGGCAGCCGAACACATCCAAAGCGGGTTCTTTTTTAATCGTCTTTTAATTAAACACGCACGGTGTCGTTTACGGTAACAGTGGCGCGACTTCAATGGTTTTTTCCCATCTCAAAAAATTCCCAAAGCGCCTAAAGAAGTTATCACTTCGAAAAAAAAAAACTTAATAAAATACGTATGGAAATAAAAGCCGACTCCATTATGTTTTGTGGTATTATTTACGTATGTCTGGATAGCTAGATGATAAATACAGAATTAAAAGTAATGCAACATTACGACTTCCTACTATTTTGAATTCTCTACCCTATTTTTTTAATTTTAATACCATTTTGATCCGTTATTTTAAAAGCTTACACACATTTCCGTTTTATTTATTCGCCTCTATTTTATTTTATTTAAATAAATTATTGCAATCGCCAACAAGATTAATTTGACTTTATGCGTTTTTGTGGCGACCATCAGTGGTCCCAACAGAATCGCAATTTCCACTTTTAAAGTCGTTCTCTCGTAAAATCATTGACCCATTTCGGGAACGTTTAAAATATTAGCGTAAACATTTCCATATTTTCGTTCGGATCAAAAGAATTATCCAACGATATAATCAGTTTGAGTGTGCTTAGCCCAATAATAATTAATTGAAGGTTCGTTACAGAAGTGTCCACTCCCGTTTCGACGAACACAATCTTTTTTTTTTCATTTATAGCCTTTTAATAAAAAGGTTTGCAGACGTCCCTTTTACGGGAGAACTTAATAAAAAAAGGACAGAGTTCAAAGGGAGCCTTTGGTGTGTAATTTATGCTTAAGAAAAATGAATGTAACGGGACACGTTCGAGTTTTATTGTTCTTCCAATTGAGGTAATAGGAATATTTGTATGCGCGCAAGTTTCAAGAATGTGTGGCCGAACTTTGATATAAGTTTTTCTCTATACTGTGTTCTTTTCTTTGCTTAGCTGTACAAATTAGGTATGGGTCGTTACGTGATTTTCGCGAAACGTAACGTAACTAGTTACTTTAAAGGCGTAACCTGTTTTGAAAACTAGTGATTTTAGTAACTAATTATTTGTCAAATTCTATTCAGTGATTCAACATGGTGTTACCGAAGTATTTGCGAAACGAACATATAAATGGTTACCTACGTAATCGCTTTTCTTTGGTAATGTAACTAGTTACAAAAATCACTTGTTTATGTGTGACTCGAAACTAGTGATTCGGTTACATGCCCCATAATCAGTTATTGTAACTAGTGCCGTGAAATAACGGTCATACCTAGTACAAATAAATAAAATTGAAGTGTCTGTAGTGTCAAAACAGATTTTTACTAAATGCAAATAAAAGTATATCATCTTTTTTTTTTGACGATGGGAAATCATCAAATGACCCCTCCCGCTCTGGGTGGAACGGAAGGGAGTGTCAGACTGTTACTGACTAAAACACACCCGTGTTCCTTCCTTAGCTCATTATGTTCCGGGCCAGCGGTAACCCTTTCGGACAATCCCGCTGACCCGGCAGGCTTCGGCCCTGACGGGCCCCTTCGGATGATGCTGACATCTCTTTGAGGCGCGCGTGGAACACGTACGCGCCGTCCGGCACGGGCCTGGTCCTGATCGGACGGTAAGCTACCCATTACTCTTCGCCCGCAGGCCCACGCCTAAGGTGGCCGGGAGATGTCGCGCGGCTCCCGACGCCCGGAGTGTCTCCCGCGGCTGCTGGGAGGGGAGGCTCTCTCCCTCAGCCGTCCCGCCGCCTCCTTCGCTAGCATGACTGCTTGGCAGAAGGAGGCGACTGCCCCCCACTCCCTCTCGCTCTGGACCATGGCTTGAATCAGAGCCGGACGTGAGAGGATATCATCATTTGCCTAGCCTTTTATCAACTATGTTAGGATCGGTTTCTAGTCCCATCGGATGCATTGCATTTATTTTTTATTTTTATTTTATCATGTCTAGATATTGATATCGATCTCGTCTGCGGAGTTTCGTTAGCTAATTTAATTTGACCCTGTTTACAACAGTGTACAATGCGTGCCACGAAAGATGAGACTTGACCCCGCCTCCCCCGCTGTTTCCGCCGCCCCTATGACGTCCGGTTCCGTCCCGCACTCAGACCTCATACCGCTAAAGATACCTAAAATCGTGTACTGCGCATGTCAAACCACGTGGTGTGTCAAGTCTCATCTTTCGTGGCACGCATTGCACGTGCACGTTTTCCTTCTGAAGCGGAGTGCAGTGTATAAACATGGTTTAGGTTAGGCTCTTTGAACAAAATAATGCAATATTAAATGTTGTTTACTTCAGATTTTATTAGTTAGATACTGTTTTCGACAAGTTTTTTGGGACGAAGTTTATTAACGGAGCTTGCGGTAGGAGTAAACTGGGTGAAATCGTCACGTAACGAAAAAGCGTTATGCTCCCTCCATGCGATTTCTTTTTTACATATAATAGAGAGAGTCGGAGAGAGAAAGAGTGTTTCATGGTTTTCGAGGGTGCTGAGGCCAATAGTGAGGGCGAAATGGAAATCCAAGATGGCGGCTGCAAATTTTTCGTCATGTGTCGTATTTATGGTTTTCAAAAGGTGCTGAAGCCGGTCAAAATGAATTCTGCCGGGGGTCCCCCGACGCCGCACGTTTTTTTTCTCAGGTACGCTACCTAAAAAAAAAAACGGGGATCCCGGCAGACTATTAACTAAGCTTAGCTACCAACAATGTGTTTTTGACGCGCTAGAATGCGCTCTGTTCAATTCTCAACGCTTGACTCAACACCTAGAGTTGAAAATCCAGTTCGCGGTAGAATCCCACTGCGATATTTTTAAGTCAGTGCGAACGTGGTCTTTATAAACAAGATCCTGCTACCCACACACAATCTCTGATTATGATCTTTTTACACTCTTACAGAACCAAAATCTACCCCTTAAAAATATAGAAACATTCGTCTTTTGTATTTTCCTATAGTTTCATTATCACATTTATTAAATCATCTACTTACTGAAAACATTATTATTTACTAAGTTTTGATCCCATGAGAATATCGGGATAAAAAGTAGCCTATATGATAATCTAGGGTGTCAGCTACATCCACACAAAATTTTATCAAAATTGGTCCAGCCGCTTGAGCGTGAAGAAGTAACAAACATATAAACACACACACACACACTCACAAACTTTCGCCTTTATAATATTAGTGTGATAAACGCTGCTTAAACTTAAGAGACGTCTAAAGTCAAAAATGTCCCTGTGGTTAAACAGTCTCTAATCATTACTTAACCTCTCCAACGTTTGTAAATAAACCCCCTTAAATTGCTGAAACCAGGTATTTTTACAAGAACGCTACAAGTAAACAGATGCAAAAGTTTTTTGATCGCGTGTCTTAGTACTTAAATGAAGACACATAATAGATATTAATACTGTAATAACCAAAGCCAGACTAGATTCTAACATGTTAAGTATGAACTTCTAATAACAAACATTTGTGTTTGTTTTGCGGTCATACACACATGGCCTGCGATCTAAACGACGCAAGTTTATTTAGTTAGCAGCGAGAGCACTTTTAAAGGATTTTCAACCTTATCACATACGACTAAGGTCAACAACCAACTGCAAACAGAAAAGTTTAATATTGTTTTACCGCAGAAAGCCTGATAGGAAACTGCATTCATGGTCTTATAGCAGATATAGGTAAATATAATACCTATTGTGTACTAGAAGGGAGAGCTTGTAATTAAAATTTTCCGGGAAATATACTTAGAAATTACTAGGCTTCTTCTGGGTAAGCTCACTCCATCGTAGACTTTGCCTCTGTCACCCTAGACTAGAGTCAAGGGCAAAACCATTTCCAATAAAAAAAATAAAAAAAAAAACTTGGCTAATCTTTACAGAAGAAATTACTTATCTATTTCTTAGAAGATAAAGTTTACAGAAAGACTAGAATTAGATTTAAATATTTTACTAGAGACCAATGGCCGCGACTTACGAGTTACCGGCTGTCGCTGAAAACCAGCGCTGGGGCTCTGTCTCGTATAGGGTCTTAGCATTATGCTGAGCGTTGGCCGTTTTGCGTACATGTGACGCATACTTTCTCCCAAATTGTTATTTTTGCTTTTGTTTTGTGTTTTTATTTTTATGCGTCATGTTTGCCGCAAATAAACGTATTTTCTTTCTTTCTTTCTTTCAGTTGTAGATTCGAACCCAGACGATGACGGATGACGATCTGCGAAAGACTGCAGGCAGATGCTGGATGCGTCAAGCTGAAGACAGGGCGCTATGGCGCTCATTAAGGGAGGCCTCTGTCCAGACAAGCGCTTTACTTTGAGTAAATTATTTCATCACAATTGCTCTCGAAACGGTAAAGGAAAACATCGTGAGGAAATCGGCATGTCCTAGAACCGAAAATTTGAAGACATGTGACATCCACCAACGCGCATGGGCCCGTGTGGTAGTTTACTGCCTCTCTCAAAGTGGGGAGGCCTGTGTCCCAGCAGTGGGAAGCATTATAGGCTCATTCATGTATGTATTGAAAACTAAAACTGAGCTCTATGTAGAAAAGTTTATTCTGCGTCTTCATAAACAGCTCAAAGTGCTCCTACTATATGCTGTGTTGTTTCTGGGGGCTTACTCTCCAAACTAATTTTAATTCCAATGAGATGCCAATATGATTCCAATGTTAATTTTACAGTCACGTGATTCGGTACTCTTGAAAACAATATTGTCAACAATTATCCCACGCCAAGCCCGAACCCAATTCCACTTAGTTCTCCAAAATGGACACCCAATCTAAAAATCATTTGGCGCTAGCATCGAACTCAAGAGTACGAAACGTCACAATTCCAATGTCGATCTATCGGAATTAAATTGAAGAGTAAGCACCCAGGTGTGTTACCGGTGTCTCAACATTATGGATGCAATAGAATCACGCAGTGGAGACCTGCCTTTATCATGATTCATTTTGCGTACATAGTGTCACAGCTAGTGTTTGAAAACAACACCGTGACAAAATCAACTGAGTTTCTATTTCTCTTTCCCGTTTTCCGATAACTACCTTCCTAGTCGAAAATAAACGTCTTTTTTTAAAATAGACGACTGCAACCGCTTAGACCGGAGTCTTAACACTATTAGTACAAGGACACACCAAAAATAGCGTCTTAAAAATAAACAAGGCGTTGTCACCAAAAATGAAAAGAGGGTGTAAGGCTAAATCGAATCCCCTGGAGCATGTGTGAGACCCTTGTCACAGGACAGTCGTCATTTCATGGGTATCTTGTTCCTGCAGGCAATTACAATGTGATTGACCACGCACCAGCTTTCATAGACCTCCACACCTCCCCTTTGCGTAAGAACTTTATGGAGAGTAAAGCGAAAGCGTAAGGTTTGAAGGGGTCTTGGTTAAATGGTCGGATGTATGTACCAAGTGTTTGGTCCGCTGGCTGGATTGATTGAGCTTCGGTTTGACTACTCACTGTTTCAATAATGAAGTGATTGGCTATAGGTACGACAAGTTTTGTATATGTTTGATTGGTATTACGCTCTGATCGAGGCAGTGATGTTCCTAATTATAAAATATTGGCTGTTTTCCGTGGCTGTGTGTGATTATTTTATTTGATGAAAATTTTGTGCGGAATGTGGGAGGATTTTACAAACTTAGTTTTCTTATTAATTCGGATTATATCCTTTGTAGAATTGATTACCAGAAGTGATTCGTCCGATTTCCTGAAGTCTTTACTTTTCAGTAATAATGTTGTATAAGTTGGTCGACTCTTCACGTGACCTATTTTTTTGCCACAGAATCGGAATTGCCATACTCACGTGCACTTTTTCCGTTGACAGCAATTATTTTCCCTCTTTTTTATATATGCTGCCATTCTTACGTGCACGTTTTCTGTTGACAGCAATTATTTTCCCTCTTTTTATATACATGTACAGGTACGTGTATATAAAAAGAGGGACAAGAATCATAGGGCATCAAAAAATTCGTCCGCATCGCTGTCAACAGAAGAAGTGCTCAGAAGGCTGGCAGCATTGCTTTGTGTATGGCAATTCTAATTCCTGGAGAAACTGCGGGGCGGTGCTAGTCTTTAATAATTTAATAATGATTTCGCCTAACAACGCAGATATCTGATAAAATAGTAACACTTAAGCCCTTCTTCTTCTTGTGTCGCTGGCACGACAGTGTTTCAAATCTTGTTGTCCCAATACTTCGCCATTTCCAAGTTCAAGTTGAACCATTCGAAGTGGCTTTTTGAACAAAAACAAGTCAATGCCATAAATGAATTAAGCAATCATACTCTTGAGTCAAAAAAAACGACTTCAAAAAAAGGGGGAGATTCTCAATCCAGTTGAATTTTTATTTTTTGCTTGTTATTTACCTCAGCACTCTGTTATTTATAAGCCGATTTGCAAAACTCTTTTTTTAATGGATAAGGTTTGCTTCAGGAGCGGTCCCATATACATTTTATTATCTTTGCGTGGGCTACAACAGGTACAACTAAAAAATGAAAAATAAAAACATTTTACAAAAAATTGAAAACAACCAACTTCCAAAAAAAGTCGGAGTCGTTGGTTCCGCATTTTTGTTTTTTGACACCGACTTCCGAAGTTATTTTTCACTTTGCAGTGTTTTTATTTGGAAGTCGGTTGTTTTTAAAAAGTCGAAAGAGCCAATTAAAGTCCTTTTAAATTATTAATTCCAATCATAAAAGAAATGACATGTACTGAACAGAAACTCTATAAATAGAATGGATATCTTTACAATGCACCCGCTTTTAATCCAGATGCTCTCTATTGTTGCCAATGCAATACAATTATTGTATTCTTTGAATTTTTATTTTATACTAGCTGTGCCCGCGACTTCGTTCGCGTACATATTGGATTTCATTGGTTTTTTCAATTCTTTCCCTAAAATATAAATAAGATACTCCTTCTAACATCAGCTATCTTTCAGTGAAAGTCCCGTCAAAATCGTTCCAATCGTTTCGGAGATTAGCCGGAATAAACAGTAAGACCAAAATTTCAAAATTAGTTTTTTGTTATGAGTATGTAAGTACCGAATATACCCCCTTACTAATAAACGTATTAAATCAGATGAATTATTACACGCCGATTTCCTTCTTTCAGTCGTCAGTAATTTGACTTTCGCAAGAAGACCAAGCGTTGTGTAACTATACAGACGCTATACAACGTTTATTATTAAAGGGGTTAGTAAAAAAGCTGTAATTTTGACATTACAAACATACTTTTTTTTTCAGGATGGGAAATCATCAAATGATCCGGCTCTGGGTGGAGCGGAAGGGAGTGTCAGACTCTTGACTAAAACCCACCCGTGTTCCTTCCTTAGCCCTTTATGTTCCGGGCCAGCGGTAACCCTTTCGGACAATCCCCCTGAACTTCAATTTTATTTATTTGTATAAATGTATAGTTTGAAATTAAAATTGGTACTTTTTTATTTAATTTATTTGAGAAAATAAACTGTACACATTACTTATTTATTTAGCCAAACTTGTAAAAGATTATTAAAGCCTTTTCATATGAAAATCCCCTACGTCATGTTATGTGCATAAATTAAGGATTGTAGGTACACTGAACCTTAGAGATTTAAGGGGCTTAGAGGACCTAAACACAAAAAACGCAAGTTTTAGAAACAACAAAAGTATATGATCGACTACAGTAAACAAAATCAGACAAATATATGATATTCTTCAGGATATAAGCTAGGTAGATACTGTTTTGAAAACATAATACAAGTAATTTGCTACGATACAAAAAAATCATGAAGATACCTCTAAAAACTTTCTTTTTACAATAAAAACCATACTAATATGCATACAATCATTCTGATATTTTGTCAGATTATTCTACAAGTAACATAATAAAATACTATTTTTTTTCGTCCAAACAATAGATTTTTTGTAATTAATTAATTACTTCATATTTAACAATAAATTACAAGCGTTGTGTCATCACGCTTCTCTTTCTCTTTCTATGCAGTTCAACAGCGATCGCGCTTTAGGTCATGTAAGCCCCTTAACACATCTTTATTCACAATCTCACGCAAAAAATTTTTTTGCTGATGAATTTATTTTTTCTTACTTATAATACATGGTGTAAGTATGCGTAGGGTAAACACAATCAGGCCCATGTCACCCTCTTAGTATAAGGCAAAGGGTGATGGGATAATGCAAATAACTTGCAGCAGGTCAATACTGCACACGCGGTGGTTTCCTTCTGCGAAACGGTCGTCTCGCAAAAGGAGGCTGTGGAAACGGAGAGGGAGATCTCGTCCAGCAGGCGCACCGGGCGTCGGTGGAGGGCGGACAACGCCCTCTTCCAGCTCCCTAAATGGGTCCAGGGGCGACGGACTCGGGCACGTCCGTCACCCCCCACACATCAGGACCCGAGGTGGCGGCGCGTAGTGTACCACGTGCGCCCCTCTTAGACATCGCGGGGGTAGTCTACAATCCTATAAACAACATCATAACATGGTGTCAGAAGCCATAACCTTACTAAGCTACAAGGCCCTCTTAATACTTCTCATATTAGTATTAAACCTTCTGTTATTTACTTGTAGTGTGACGATGGCTGCCTGAAAGCGACGAGGCTGTTTGTCCTAGCAGTAACAAGTTTACACTGTGTTGCCTTCGTTAGAGCGTGTCGCATGCCTAAATTGTTTTGTTAGGCTTCACGTATAGTTAGTTACATGCTATTAGGAGAAAAGTCTACATGTAAATAATTTACGTTCAGAGACTTTCATTCAGTACTCCGAGATATCTATACTTATTACTTATATATTATTATATATATAATACATATATATATTATATATTTAATATTATAAAGCTGAAGAGTTTGTTTGTTTGGTTGAACGCGCTAATCTCTGGAACTACCAGTCGGATTTGAAAAATTCTTTTTGCATTTGATAGCCCAATTCTTGAGGAAGGCTATAGGCTATTTAAAATATATATATATATATATATACACGCTATGACCTTTAGGAATCGAGCAAAAAGAAAAAATGTCAGAAAGAACGCTAAGCAAAATCGAAGTAATAGCGCGGGCAGGCGATGCGATGCGACGGGGTGGGTCGGAGTAACAAGAAATTTCACGCGGACGAAGTCGCGGGCAGAAGCTAGTTGTATAATAAGATAATTTCTGCACGTGTAAGAAAGTGGATAGAAAACTACATTTGAGTGTTAGGAATTAGGATGCTTAGATATTATTTACTATGTGTAAAAGTACGGTCAGCAACAAGAGTCGATTAACCTTTCAGTTTTTTTATTCTCAGTTATTAAGCAAAATATTTGTTCAAAATTGCAGCAGAAGTACAATACAATTTTGAACAAATATTTTGCTCAGTAACTGAGATTAAAAAAACTGAAGTGTTAATCGACTTTTGTTGCTGACTGTACCTATGAATATGGTTTTTAGGGTAAGGATTTTATAAAGAAAAGCACAGAAAGACAAGACTAAGCTTTTGTTTCAATTAGGCTTATCAATTAATAGATAACGTTAATGAGTAAGCTAGGTATCCGTTCCAAAACTAGGTCTTCATGGAGAAGAAGGGTAATAAACTCCATGGCAGCTTGTTTTAAAGTATTTTATCAACATATTTCTATCCTACTAATATTATAAATGTGAAAGTTTGTGAAGATGTTTGGATGTTTGTTACTCAGTCACGCATAAACCGTTGAACAGATTTAGATGAAATTTGGTATAGAGATAGTTTGAGTCCCCGGAAAGGACATAGGATAGTTTTTATTCCAATATTCCCACGGGATTGAAACTTAGGCAGGTGAAACCGCCGGGTGCTGCTAGTATTATCATATTTTACAAAGAAAAGAAACAGGACATGAATATTCCATCATTTGATTTAATATATAGGCAATATTAGCCATATAATAACACAGAACAACATAGTTATCAGCAATAATCAAGATACCTAATATCAAATAACTTACATGAACATTGTAGGTAGTCAGTCGATCTTTCACAAGAAGTGATGATCATGTTTCAGTACAGACGCCAGCACATCAAGCTACCCGAAACTATCAAAGTTTCCTCATCAACTTTGAGCCTTATGCTACAGCGATAAAGTTGAAAATCTATTAAAGAAATTTGACAGGTTGTAGTAGCTTGATGTGCTGGCGTCTGTACATTTTACAATATAGGCAGAACTTCCGCTACGCAGGGTGATTTTCTTACATTGGGTTTTAGCAACTTAATATTACGAACATGGCAAACCACTGAGGGACTGTTCCGTGTTAACCAAAATCTTCGTCAAAATTGGCGGTAACCCTGTTTTATTAACCGACTTCAAAACAAGGAGGAGGTTATCAATTCGGTTGTTTTTTTTTTAATGTTTGTTACCTCAGAACTCCGTTATTTATAAGCCCATTTGCAATTTTTTTTTAATTTAAAAGGGTATACTTCCAGATTGGTCCCATAGAAATTGCATCAAAATCGGTTCAGTAGTTTAGTTTTTAAATCGAATTTACTGGTAAAAATTCAAGTACTACGAAATTGTTTTTGTATGTAGATACTACTACGAAATTGTTTTTGTATGTATGTATGTTACGCGATATCTCCGGCAATTGTAAATCGCTCCTATAAAATTGCAATATTAAATTGAGTAAAGGCTCCTACAAACAGGCGCGACACGCGATTTTATCGCATGTCGCGCCTGTTTGAAGGAGCCTTAATTCATCAACTTGTCCTACATGCCTACGCCCCATTTAGAACGACTTGCAGAAAATCAAAATATACGTGAGACATGTTATTAGTAAGTATCATATTATTGTAATACTAAGATAATAATAGATTGTTTTGACTATGTAAAAATTTAGAACAAACAATACTGTTCACTTTGCCATTTACGCGCTTATTTACTTTCGAAGCACTATTGCTACAATAAAACACACACGTATGCGTTAATAGTCATGCAAAATAAAGTGAGTGTTTTGTCTACATCATTATCTGGCACCGACCCTTTTCCAGTACAGCCATTCAAAAATACACCTTATGTCCTTGCAATAAGGTTTCATCGTTTTAATGTAGGATGACAGGATAATTTGTATACAGTTAGTTGTTTTATGATGGAGGAGTATTCCTGTCGTGACTCGTGGATAACATGAGCTTGTTTGCACACTGTACATTCATTTTGGACGCATACTTGTTAACGACTATCACTCGAGTGGCGAAAAAAGTTGTCTTTTTTGTTGTCTGTAGGTACCTATTAAAATGAATTTGAACGTGTTTTTTTTAAAAACAAGATGTATATTTTTGGATGTGGAACTAGTGTATTGTTATTTTTTAGGGCAATAGTGTTGCATTAAAAAAAATGGTTAATATGACAGCGTTGCTAGTGGCGCCGTCTAGTTTTTTTACGAAGTCACTGCAATCACCGAAGAGGTCAAACAAGAGTGACACTGGCTCATTACTGTCACTCTAGCAGAGCGTCGAATCGATGGTTGCACGGCGGCTGTCTCAAAAAGTACTCTGTGACTGACTTCAGAAGACAGAGATGATGACAGGCGAGCCGCTAACTTACCACGTCCACGACGAGCTGCTTTAAGGCTCCTGCAAACAGGCGCGATACGACACGCGACATGAAGGCACCGCAAGTCGCGCAACGAGCGGTGCCATTGTTTCGCGTGCGATTCGCGTCGCGCGTCGCGCCTGTTTGCAGGAGCCTTTATTCCAATCCTGATGATTATTGAAGCTGCTTAGCCACTAATACTTTTACCATTTCTTCTGTAAAGGCTATTCTGCGCCGATAAATACGTATTTTAATATGTAACCCTTAACAGATAGCTCAATTTACTTTACTTTTGCTCCAAACGAAGGATCAAACCGAAGGCCAATTCTCGTAATCAAAAACGATATAAATCTAGTCACAATCCCATCTCAGCGACAATCAATGTCAAAAACGTAGGGAAATTAGAGGTATTTTTGACAGATTGAGACTGAGTTCAGACTGTGAACGTTCTCAAAATTACAAAAAAAGAAAGAAAGAAAAATAGGTTTAGTTGTCACAGAAACACGTGCTTACAAAAAGATAATTAATTCTAATAATGAGGAAAATAAAACAAAATATATCTATAATCACCAGCACAAAGCAGAAATAGTCGGCGGCTGCACGTCATGACTGTGGACAAGAAGGCTTCCACTCAGCATGATGTTGTGCTATCCCTGGGACCCACAGCACAGCGCCGATTTTCAGTGTCAAAGTCAAAGTCAAAGCATTTATTTCAAATAGGCACATTAAAGGCACTTTTGAACGTCAGAAATTACAACAAATAGAATTGATTCTAGTCGCCCATGCCAAAAGGTTGTTTTCGTATGGAGAAGAATGGGCAAGAAACTCCACCGTTACTGTTTTAAAATGTTTTACAATATTTTGTATACATTAATTATATAACAATAATATGTGAAGACGATGCACCTAAAATAAAATTACTATGCCTACCACAATAGGTAAAAGAATTAAAAATGAAACCATGACATATAAATTAATTGTCTGATAGATACATGGTGCTCACATATTTACAAACATGGTAAAAGTAAACGATTTTCATTTAAATAAAATTAAATTAAAATTACAAGTACCTAATAAGTCAGGGTGTGAGTTAAGTAGTTACAGAATGCAAATCAATTAAAAAAAAAATTACAATTAAATTAGCAACCCGTTTGATTTTGTCTAGATTGTTCTATGGAGCATGACCATCATGTTTCCAAGCGTTCTTATCTGGATATAGTCTTCTAATTTATAGTATGCTTGTTTACAAAGTGTACGTTTAATGTGAGTTTTAAAAATTTCTTTCATTTAATTGCACAAGGTATTTTATTGTAAGTAGATAACATTTAACACAGTACCCCATAAAAGATGAATGTACCTTGACTAATCTGAAAAATGGTTGATGTATTTTATCTTTATTTCTAGTATTAAAATTATGTCTATCGCTTATTTTATTAAAAAGATGGTGACAGTGGTTACCCGAAAAGGACATACGGAAAGTCAGATCAAATGATTCGTATTATAGGTAACAAAATAAAATAAAACAAACAGTACTTATAATATAAAGCAACTAAGTACATAAAGAACCAATAATATGAATAGGTACCTAAATATTTTTATTATACTTAACATAAAATTTCATTATCCGCAGGCATCACCATGCGCTCATAAATATACAAGTATAAGTACCCACCAAAGGCATTTATTACACAAGAATATACAGTGTTTTGTCTAGCTCCAACCCGCACCTCCGCGTCGCCTGCGCGCAGCCTCACAATAAATAAAATTGTACAGTTGCATGTTGCATTTCCATTTTCCTTATTGCAGATATGAGCGTGATGACGTCCTGTCCTGCCAACCGGGCACGGGCGCCCGGTTCGAGCGCTGCGGCAGCACGGCCGGCGGCGGCGGGCGGCGGTGCGCGCGGCTCAGAGCTCACGAGTCCAATGAGGTCACGTAGCGCGTCACGCGTAGTGAGTAACGAGAAACGATATACCGACAGCGACAGTGGGCATTGGGCAACTGGCTTGCGCGCTTGCGTCTCAAATCGACGCTTGATAAGACGTGAGGTGTTCATTGTAGACTATTTTACATACGTATTTAAAGTACCTATACATCGTTATCGGAATGATTCACAGGACGACGAGACGCATCTATGCCGCCTCGAGCCGCTTGGATGTTGATATACTTTGCCCATAGATGATTGTCCCTCTGGTTATTTTACGTACGCTGCCTGAAGGTTCCATAATGCAACTGAGCCTATAAAATATAAATACTTACTCTGTCCTTGCATCAATGCATCAAACTAACTGCTGCTATGCACAAGCAGTAGATAGGTAGTTTGATGCATTTTCACCCTTAACACAATTTTGACCCTTGTCCTTAGGAAAAAAATACAAATGTTGATGTTGAATAAACGAGATGTTGATTAGGTGACGCCACAGAAAGATTGCCAGTCCAATGCCAAGCCAAATAAGAAACAATGAAACAATAAAAATATGAAAGGTTACGTTGAATAACAAATAGCTTAACAGCCTAGATGCAAGCAAATCCAATTTCTAGACACTTGTCTTAAAGGTCAAAATCGAAAATGCGTCTTATCAATACGCTTTTAGCTCCGCTTGGTTTAGGTATCACTATCGGGAGTTCCCCCAATATTCAGCGCTGCTATTGGTCAACACAAACTTTACCGATCGCAAAGTGAAAGCGTGAAAATCTTCTAGTTCCTGACATAAATCAAGAAAATCATTATAAAAAACAGAAAGTTATTAAAACTTTTAATTGATATGGCGAAGAAATGGTAGAAAACAGGCACAGATTTAAGCAGAAACGTAAGAAGTTCTGCATCTCGCAAGTTAAGTTTTCCGACCGGTCAGTATATATACAGACGTCAGTGTTATTCCGTCGGTCTTCCTCTGGGGGTCTTCATCGACCGACCCGCTTGCCGCGGCCAGTTTCTTGGTGCTTGAACTATGCCGGCCTCGGATGCCACTATAGTGTGCAGACGTATTTATAGTTCGTAGTTTCATACTGACAAATTAAAAATACGCCACGAAGTAACACTGTTTCTCCATCTCTCTTCCTCTGGGTTACGTTAGGCATCCGAGGCGGCCGCATGGTCATGTCATCTCAGGACTGGCTATAGCGACCCGCGGCGGCTTTGTAAAGTCCACTGCAATCAAGATGTGTGAGCTATCCTCACCACGGGAGAATTCACTCAACTTGATTGTGGTGCTTGGAAGATCGAAGACCCCCAGAGGAAGTATCCGCTGATTTACACAGTGTCAATAAAGTAAATTTCCGCAAAAACAACCCTTTTGCTGCCATTTTTTATTTTATTTTAAATACAATATGACTCAAAAGTACCTTCTTATCCACCTTTTTTAAAGCCAATTGAAAACAAAGCCCGATCCTGTTTTCACCATAACTAAGAACCATTAAGGCGCTAAGTAAATATGATTCGCGGTTGTAACAAATATGTAATTACAGAATCATAATCATTAGAATCAGTAATACAACTTGTTAGGTTCGTATAATCCCAAAATGTCAAGATATCATGAAATAGTCATTCTTTGGGGTTACTTGGTCTTAGAGAGTTGTGTTGATGACTTTAATGATTATAATTTTATAAATACCTACATATTTATTACGGCCGCGAATCATAAATATTCATCAACGTACAACTTAATACTGACCAGCAAAATGCAAAAAACGTAAAAAAATAGAATTTCGCGGGCTACCCTGGCGCTTTCGCCTTAAGTATTTACATTAGCTGTGAAACCGTTTCCATTAATATTGTGCGTTCTATTAGCAACATAAAAACAAAATAATCAAGCAAATCCAAATTGTTATAGCAACAAGTGGCTCCTTCTCAAATCATTGCTACTCGCTATAGAGCATTATTTCCATGGAGATGTCTCTTGGAACAACCAGTCAACCTGCCTAGCCGTTTCTCAACTATGTTCGGGTCGGCTTCCAGTCTAGCCGGATGCAGCTGAGTACCAGTATTTTACATGGGGCGACTGCCTATCTGACCTCAACGGCTCCACAACCCAGTTACTGGGTAACACGTTACACGATACACCCTGGTAAGACTGTTTGTCACACTTTTTGACTTCTGACTACCCATAACGACTGTTAAAGATCTATGAATGACAGCCGGGACCAACGGCTTAACGTGCATTTCGAGGCACGAAGGGGTCGATCCACGAACCGACCGAGGTTTGACCCGTGCGGCTGTTATTATTTAGCCACAAGAAATAATAATATGAACTCATGAAATTAATAAACTTACATAATAATGTGCCATGGCTCAATGCAACAATGCAAATGACTCAGCTCTGAAACAAAAATACAAAGCAAACAATATAAGAAAAAATAGGTAAATAAAAATAGAATAAAATAAAAATAAAACAGAATATCTAGCAAATAATATAAGATGTTATTTTCGTATTTGATTATTAGCACGTTTATTATCACAAAGAATTACAACGTTAACATTATACAATATCATATCAATATAAAAACATAAAATTAAATACATTCCGAGATTAATGCAAAAATAACAACGATAAACATTTTAAATGATAAGTTTTTCTAAGAATCAAATGCAAAAAGCTATGTTTCCGCCCGGGATCGAACCGGGGGCCTTCTGCGTGTTAGGCAGATGTGATAACCGCTACACCACGGAAACGATATATGAAACGGTAAAATGTAAGTACAGACGGCGCACATTAAGCTACCCGAAGCTGTCTTTTTCTCAATCAACTTTGAACCTAATCTGTACATAAACCGAACATAGTTGACACTTGGCAAAGAATAGTAGATTTTACAACAAGTGCACAAAACAAACCATTTCTATCCGAGACTTTTAGCAGCCCGAGCCGAAGGCGAGGGCTGATAGTAATGTCGAGGATAGAAATGGTTTTGTGGACGAGTTATAAACTCTGCTTTTCACTTCGATTGCGAGGAAATAAAACAGTAGTATAACATAACATTTCTTTAATTAAAATTCAAAGTAAAATTAGAACAGTTTTGAATACTGAAGGAAATTATTTTTTTTTAAATCTTACGACATTGATATTAGGCTGCAGACCTATACAGCCTACTATTAAATTAATTTTGTAATAATAATTTTCTTAAATCAACTAATCTACCGTACTTGAATTAAAATTTTAATATCTATTATATCTTAAAAAACACATGAGGCAAATAAATTAAAGTAAATATTATATAATAACAAATTCTATCTATTAACTTCTTATTGCATTTGGCTGTATGGCTCATTTTCTTTGCCTTAATATAATACATTTATGAGTAGATACGTTAATGCCCTTGTGCACAAAATTCGATTTTGTGCAGCCTATACCCTGCACAAAGAAGCACTTTCAGAGCATGAGAAGTGAAAAGTATATTATGTGCCGCTTGATCTTGATAAAAATAATACCTAAATTGTTTGTTCATCATATCAGCATTGTAAGTTATACATGGTAATTTACAGGGTTGCCAAATTAATTAGTGTCGTAAAACTACAACTAAAATGGTGGTGAGGTGCTGCATTCCCAGCTAGGTTATAGAATAACCTGTATAATGTACAGTGCCAGTCCCCATTGGGTATTATATTTAATTGTATACTTACAGTATGTGGCTTTAACACTATAGTCCGTACAGAACTAGTTGGCCGCGTCTTGGGTGGGGACGGGGCTGAGGGCGGCGGGGTTGCCTATTGTTCGCAACGCACGTACTGAATCATGACAAAGCGCCCCCGCCCCTCCGTCCCACCGCTCACATACTTAAGGCGCGGCCAACTAGTTCCGCGCAGACTATAGTTTTCTACTGCCATTTTATTATTATTGATCTTGATCCAATTTTAATCACGGCCTATTGCTTATAAAGGCTTCTAAAAACAGGCGCGACACGCGACGCGAATCGCGAGCTGTGCCTTTGCGTCGCGTGCAATTCGCGTCGCGTATCGCGCCTGTTTGCAGGAGCCTTTAAGCGGTCTATAGGCTATTATTAAATACCGGATTAATTACCAATAATCAAATAATATTAATTCCCCATGCCAAAAACCTATTTGGCCATCATTGCAGCAATTTTAATTAAAATGTTTCGTTAATAACAAATTGGATGCCTTTTGTCTGCGATAATTGCTATTTAAGAATGTAAATTGGGCTAATTTGTTAAAGGTCGGAAGAGGAAATTATTTTGCAGTATTGTTTTGTGTTTGTCTGGATAAGGCCGGTAAATAAACCGATTTGTGTGGGAGACAAGAAAAGATCTACCCTTCAGCGCGAAATATCGCGGCGGGATTTTTTTTTTGCCCACTAGACTTCTCTTTGTACGAAAAACTTATAAAATGCCATGTCAGCTAAAACTGCAAATGTGTAGCTAGATGTGTAGCCGTGTGTTGAGTCGCCATTGATGCTCTGCGACTGTCTCATAATAACAATTTTTCAAGAAACCGATCCAGCAATTTATTTTGCACCCCAGTATCCCGAAATATTCACCACTTGTGAAGCAAAAGCAGAAGTTTTCGTGATTAATGAAGCTTAATGCTTAAGATTGCATGTTGTTGATACTGTCAGCGCCATTCTTTGAAGGTTGCCTTAACGAAAGATTAATGTTACGCGGATATGTTAACTGAATGTTTTAACCTTGCAAAAGTAGAAGAGGGTAGGCGAGATATAAGTAGGAAAAGTTGAGGCTCTCAGTATTTAAATGCGCAGTTGTAGCCCGCGAAATTCAATTTTTCTGACGTTTTTTGCAATTTGCAGGTCAGTGTCAGGTTGTATCTTGTCAAGCGGGATTGTCCGAAAGGGTTACCGCTGGCCCGGAACATAAACGGCTAAGGAAGGAACACGGGTAGGTTTTAGTCAGTATGGGTCTGACACTCCCTTCAGCTCCACCCACAGCGGGAATTGCAGCAGATGTACAATGCAATTTTGAACAAATATTTTGCGCAATAACTGAGATTAAAAAACTGAAGTGTTAATCAACTTTTGTTGCTGACCGTACCACCTCATTATCATAAATACAAAATGTAGGTATGAGAAAATGAATTTTCTGCATTTTTTTTTTCGTGAATTTTTCCCATGGGGTTAGTAGTTATTCTACTATTCGAGGCGGAGACAAAACCAACAAATCAATGATCATAAAAATCGGTCCAGTCGTTCTTGTGTTATAAATGGTGTAACTAACCCGACTTTTTTTTATTTAAGATATACTTAGATAGATATGGAGATGTGAGGCCGGTCGTCAAGCAATCTTAATCTATACTAATATTATAAAGCTGATGAGTTTGTTTATTTGTTTGGTTGAACGCGCTAATCTCTGGAACTACCAGTCGGATTTGAAAAATTCTTTTTGCATTT
Organism: Luperina nickerlii; assembly: GCA_963855955.1. NCBI lineage: Eukaryota > Metazoa > Arthropoda > Insecta > Lepidoptera > Noctuidae > Luperina > Luperina nickerlii. The sequence continues at coordinate 5,775,147 of OY979663.1, forward strand.
GATAGCCCAATTCTTGAGGAAGGCTATAGGCTAGTTTAACATCACGCTATGACCTCTAGGAGCCGAGCAAAAAGAAAAATAGTCAGCAAGAACGCTAAGCAAAAACGAAGTAATAGTAATAGCGATGCGATGGGTCGGAGTAGGTAACAAGAAATTTCACGCGGACAAAGTCGCGGGCAGAAGCTAGTATTCTATAAAGTGGCATAACCATCTAAACCATCAGTCGGTTAGCCCAACCATGTAGCATCCCCTATTAATATCTTCAGTCTTCCTGACATCGGTAGCAATTTGATACTGCGTGACACGGGTGGGCAATTTTCCATTATAATTTATAGCTTTAAGAGAATTTATCTACGCACCATTGTCGTTTATTAGTGCTGTTCGGATGTAAGTTATGTTTACAAGTTTGGCTTCAGTGGTTATAGTGGTTTAATTATGTATAAGTGGGATAGTTAAATATGTGCTAATTATGGGAATAATTAAACCAGCGCTGGGGCTCTATCTTGTATAGGGTCTTAGCATTAAGCTGAGAGATGGCCGTTTTGCGTGGATCTGACTCATGGTTTCCTTTAACTTTCTTTTTAGGATTCCGTAGCCAAAGGGTGAAACGGGACCCTATTACTAAGACTCCACTGTCCGTCTGTCCGTCTGTCACCATGCTGTATCTCATAAAGTGTGATAGCTAGAAAGTTGAAATTTTCACAGATGATGTATTTCTGTTGTCGTTATAACAACAAATACTAAAAACAGAATAAAATAAATATTTAAGGGCTCTCAAACAACATAAAACATACATAATTAGCCTATAACGTTCCCACTGCTGGGACACAGGCCTCCTCTCTGTGAGAGGGAGTGGGCCGTAATCCACCACGCGGGCCCAGTGCGGGTTGGTAGATGTCACATGCCTTCGAATTTTTGGTTCTAGGACATGCCGGTTTCCTCACGATGTTTTCCGTCACCGTTTTGAGAGCAGTGGTGATGAAATAATTTACACAAAGTATATCGCCTGTCTGGGTTCGAACATGCGACCTACAACTCGTAAGTCGCGGCCGATACCTCTGGGCCACCACTGCCCAAACAACAAACGTGTTTTATTCGGCGTTTTTGCCTTGTGGTACGGAACCCTTCGGGTGCGAGTCCGACTCGCACTTGGCCAGGTTTTTTGTTTGTGTTCTTTCTATGCGTCATGTTTACCGCAAATGACCGTATTTTCTTTCTTTTGTACTGTGTTAGTTATGTAAATGTTAGCTGTGTTTTCATCTTACTAATTACTTAGTAGAAAACATTTAATTTTTTTGCAGTAAAGTTACTTAGACATATTTATATCTAGCTGCTCCCCGCGGTTTCGCCCGCATAAGTGTCGCTCCCGTCGGAATATCGAGATAAAAACTATCCTATGTCCTTTCCCGGGACTCAAACTATCACTATACCAAATGTCATCTAATTCGGTTCAGAGGTAACAGACTGACAGACAGTCACACAGACACACTTTCGCATTCATAATATGATTAGAATGGATGGATTTAAAAAGCTAACAGTCTTAAAATAATAATAATAAATATTTAAAAAGTAGGGGATAATCAAAGGGCATCACAAAATTCGTCCGCATCGCTGTCAATAGGAAAAGTGCCCCAAAGTCTGGCAGCATTGCTACGTTGCATGGTAATGCCACCAATTTATTTGGCCTGAAAATAGGCCAGCCCTCTGGACACGTTAAGAGTCGACCAACCGCTTGGCGATGTTTCGAAAAACTAAGTGGGCACTCGGACCCCATGCCCTAGTTTTGTAACTCCAAACGGCTCGAACTTATATGCTCCAAAGAAATTGGAGTATTTGCGCCGTTTGAGGTTTTCCGCCCCTGCAGCAGCCATCCCAGCACAGCCCACCGTGCTTGGAAGATGGGATGGCGCTAGTGTGTCGACACACGTTGCATCTCACACCAAAAGCCGGAGCGACTATTATGCCTTCCAAGGCATTATGGTCATTCCGTCTGGTCTCTTCTCATCGTCGCGTGCCAAGCCATTGTAGTAAAGTAAATTTTCGAAATGCAAGCTTTTACATTTCGATAATTTAAAGGTCACGTTATACTCGTCAATTTATAAATCTGCTTATGACACTTAAAATGACACCCTTGTAGGTAAGTATATCAGGTAGTGGGGATAAGGACTGCTGTTACACTTTGATCTTTACTGTTTTTCCTTTTATAATGTATCCTGGATTGTCCACTTGGAGAAACAGCTAAGTATTAGTTTAACAGCGGTCCATAGAATTTTTTTGTGTACAAGGCGTGTATATGAGGCGAGGCGCACGCGGCGAACGCGGGAACGGGACAGCTAAGTTGTTATGGACATAATCTGAGCTTTATGTAGGTACAGACGCCAGCACATCAAGCTACCCGAAACTGGCAAATTTTCCCAATCAACTTTGAACCTTATGCTTTAGCGATAAAGTTGAAAATCTATTAAATAAATTTGACAGATTGTAGTAGCTTGATGTGGTGGCGTCTGTACATCGTATCAATGAAGGAGTTCAACTATTCTTACATTATACATCTTTGACACCAAATAAAATAATATTTAATAATATTTTTTTTTGTTATCGACTTGTCTTCAATGTTATAAGTACTTATACATTTATCGCTAATGCAGTTCACGTAAACTATCTTCATATAAGAAACTACGATGAAGATGGCAAGGTCGCTTGATACAACTTTGAAGAAAACCTAGATCTAAAAAAAACATTAACGTTTCATGCAGTTTCGTGGAACCGCCGAAGAAGCGACCTATTACCCTGCACAGCAAAGCCAATGCGGAGTGCATTACCATTTTTATAGCAGCGTGTCTGCGTATTATGCAGATTGCCGTTCGTCGGCCAACGACTGAGGAGTACGATGTATGAGGACGGTCTAAACTGTGGGATCTCAGCGGGAAGATCTTGTGCAAACGAAACCAGCCTTCATCATTTCAGCTGAAAGACGTCCACTGCTGGACATAGGCCTTCTCCAAGCACCTCCACTTCGACCGTTTCTGTGCTTCTAGCATCCAACGGGTTCCTGCGGCTTTCACAAGGTTGGCGGACCACCTTGAGGGAGACCTTCCAACGCAGCCGGGAGGGTTGTGGAAGTAAAGGCTGAGCCAGTTTCCCATGGCCCTCCCATCACGGCGATGTGGGAACACCGCTGAGTTTTAGTGGGTATACTGTCGCCGTCGTTGTCATTCCGACAGGAGTCCGACATACCCCGTCTCGTACCCCGCGAGCGGGAATGCGTAATGCATTTCTCAGCGACAAAAAAAAGGAAAAGGCCTTCCAACGCTACGTCTTCGGAAACCAGCCTTAGATTAGTTTAATTTTCTCCTGATATCAGCCAGAACTCCTTTTTTTCTTTATCTTTATACTATTTATTTTTGTTGATAAAGCAAGCAATTAAACCTTTCTACGATTAATCTATTTTTGATAAGAAACTCGTTTGCTATGGATGGGCGATGGGTTGTCGCATCTTCTTTTCTGCCTTAGTTCTTTCTTTTTCTAATTTTGGCGTATAAAAGGTCTTTTCCCTGGCTATCCCACGTGTTACGCATACTTAGTCCTTTTTTACACCAGAATCTTAGGTCATTATCACAAATCATTTCAGTCGAAAGACCCCCACAACTGGACATAGGCCTCCCCCAAGTACCGCCACTCCGACCGGTTCTGTGGTTCTCGCATTCTGCGGATTCCTGCGGCCTGCATCTGTTCTAGAAGCAATGTGTCCTACCCACTGCCATTTAAGTTTGGCAATTCTTCGAGGTATGTCGGTTACCTTGGTTCTCCTTGTGAGCAACCACGTCTCAGTTGCCATAGGTCATACGACGCTTGTAGTATATGAGACGAGAAGATATTACGTAGCTTCCCGAACATTCCCAAGCCGAGTCGGATTCGATGATTGACCTCTTCCTCGAACAACCTTACTGGACAGTTTATCCTAGGTAAACATAATCGTCCACTACTTCGAGTGTAGTCTCCAATCGTAATCATACGTGTTACGTGCATTTGGCGTATTGTCTATGTTCATTTTAAGACCCACTGTTTCAAACCATAGGTACCTGTCTAAAATTATAGACACAAACGCTAAAAACCTAACTTTGCGGCACACCCAAATGTGTTCTGAAAGCGAGTGCTGTGCTAATCTATGCAAACCCGTTTTAAGATTGACTTGTTTGTAGGACACACTTGGTCCGTGATTACAGTGAACCGTGCACGATGGGCCTAATCCCGGGACTCCGTGTGTGGGATTAACTTTACAAAAGGCTTAGTATCTCTGTTTTTATTTTAGACTAGCAGCGCCTCGCGGTTTCATCCGTATAAGTGTTGATACCGTGAGAATATCGGGATTAAAACTATTCTATGTCCTTCCTCGAGATGCAATCTATCTCTCTGCCAAATTTTATCGAAATCCATTCAGTGGTTTAGGCGTGAAAAGGTAACATACAGAGAGACAGATAGAGTTATGCAACTGCCTTTTGTCAACTACATTATGTTAGGGTTCAAAAATCGTCCAATAACGTCTTTCTTATTAACAATGTTAAGGGATTTTTTCAAATAACCAGAATCATGTTCTGAATCCACAGTAAAAGTGTGCCCTTGTTTTTGCCACCCTAAATAATCGCGGGTGACAAATATGACACCTCATTGCTTACCAATACTTATAACGCTTTAGATCACAACAAAATCCATAACACTCAACATTCACCCTCTCACCCCTATTTGTCCATGATCGTCTCTTTTATTTCACCCTGAAAGAATAATAAACAATAAAACAAGCGTTCGTACCCACTAGTGTCACAGTGAGAGCGCAAAGGAAGTAATAATCGTAAAGTGAGCCGCGTATTTCCGGCTTTGCTTGCAACGGCGTAGGGTTGACTGCAGTGTGATATTTTTTTTGGGGAACCAATTTATTAATTAGTGGTAAGATATGCGGTTGTCCCATTTCAAAACCTAGTAAGGGACACTTTTTCCATAAATCGTTTTATTGCATAATCTTGCTAACCTTTTTTTTTTGTCGGGGGGAAACCTTCAAAAGGCACCCGACCTCCGGGGAGGGAGGTCGGGGAGTGTGGGATTTTTACCTCACTAAAACCGCCCCGGTGATCACCTTCAGCACATAGGGGTGGTCCCGGTTCTTCTTAAAAGACCAATTCCGGAACCCCCCCGTGCAACGCCTGTAAGGCACATCCCTGGGGAAATATAATAATATATAATCTTGCTAACCTAGAAGGTCTCTACAAAAACACCAGCGTTTTAAACTTACATAGAAGGAGATTTATTTAAGCATAGGTAAGTGCACCATTCACTCCCTAGTGACCATTTTAAAACCTAGTAAGTCACTTTAACCAATTCAAAACCTCTTTTACAACTATTAGCATTTTTTTACTTAACATAAATACTTTCTATTGTAAGTATTTATGTTAAGTAAAAAAAAGCGCATAAACGTAATATTGGTCAGGCTATTGGCTGACCAATATTACGTTTATGCGCTATCCTGTAAAATTTCATTTTAAGTCCTTACTAGGTTTTGAAATGGGGCAGCCGTATGAGAAACTTGAGAAAGCGAAGGAAGTTGTCGTAACATAACAGGTTCTAGAAATTAGATCTTTTTTTTTTGAAGGAAATGGGGATTATCACATAACTTCTCCTGCTCTGGGCGGAGCGCGAGGGCGGGCATGTCAGACTTTTACTGACTAAAACCCAACCGTGCAGGTCACAGGCAACTCCGCGGTAGCTCCTTCGAATAACCCGCGACTCTGGCAGAGAATTACTTAACGTTACTTTGATGCGACAAGTAAACCCGTGAAATTACAATTTCCTTACATTTTTTGCAATTTGCAGGTCAGCGTCAGATTTTATGTTGATTAAAATATGATTCGCGACCGTAACAAATATGTTTTACAGAATTATAATGATTAAATCAGCAATACAACTCATTAAGTTAGAGTTGGCCTCAAATGTCATGATTTTATGAAATAGTCATTCAATAGGGTAATAAATGAACTTAGAGAGTGGTCACTGGTTGTCAGATTTTAGGGCTTCTAGTCAGAAGCCCGAAAGTCAAAAGCCCGTAATGACTGTCAAAGATCTACGACTGATAGCGGGGACCAATCACCCATCCACGAACAGATCGCATTAAGAGTAGCTTAATCTTACGATCTTCCCGTGCGGCTGTTATCCCACGAGCCACGAGCCCCGCTTACTTTCGCAAACAGATACTACTAATTATTCCCTAAAAAGTATTGTTATCATGTCCCTTTCTGTTGTTTCGAACCCCCCGCCTAACTAATTTCTTAGTTATGTCAAGATAATTGAATGATAGTCCTTAGCAAACTCGCCATTGTCTCATCAAAAAGTATGTTTTTTCGCGATTTGAGCGAAGAACTTTCTCTTAAAGAATTTAAAATATTGAGCAGCTTTTGCGTTACCTTTGTTGCAGTCATACAATTACAGAAATCGTTTCGTTTCTTAGATATATTCTTCTTTTGTGACGTTTTGCTGGGGAGTTTGTTGCGCCACTTCTTCTTCCCAGCTAAAACAGAGAAGTCCTGAAAGGCAGGCATTTTTGGGGAAGACTGTCTTCTCGAATCACGCCATTGCCTTATGCTAATTGTCAGTCATGTTTGTAACTGATTATTTGGATTTTGATGTACTCGTATCAATCAATCCACCCATCCTATCGCAGTCCATTGATGGACATAGGTCTCTTCCAGGCTGCGCTACAACACCTTGTCTTCCGTCTGCCGCATCCAGTCTACCCCAGCCACCTTCCAGCTGGGGGGCGTCCCACACTACGCTTACTCTCTATACTCTCCTCGTACGCTTACTTAAAACCAATATTTTAAATCAGCTTCACATGTGCCTCATAGAACGCACAGCCCTACACAGTATTGACGTAGTCACCACGCTCAACATCGGATGCCGATCGTTGTATGCATCTGCTGCAGAAAATCCTGATATAATCCCGAACCCACTGCAACAATCAATGGAATTATTGGCTCGAGGGCCCGACACCAAATTGCGAAGGCTCAGCATGTCAATAAAATGTTGAATGTTTTAATTTTTACTGATTGGATAACGTATATCGTCATTCGCATTACTAAAAGTCCTATCTCATTTTTTAGCTGATTTGGGTTGGGACGGCTATATTTTTCTATTCGTGATTCTTTATCATTTTGTTGGTCAGCGGGATTGTCCGAAAGGGTTACCGCTGGCCCGGAACATAAAGGGCTAAGGAAGGAACGAACACGGGTGGGTTTTAGTCAGTAAGAGTCTGGCACTCCCTTCCGCTCCACCCAGAGAGGGGTCATTTGATGATTTCCCATCCTGAAAAAAAAAAAGTACAACAGCCTTTACAACCAGTATCGAGATTTAAAATGTAATTACTTGGACTTAGGTAGATAATTCTGTTTCTTGAAAATTGCTGCTACCAGTAATCTTTTTTTCTGATCTCTGTGCTAGTCTTCATTATAACTTACCCTGGTAAATCCTTACATATTAAGGTCGGTCGCCATTCAATCTGGCAATGCTGCCAGTCTTCTGGGCACGTTTCGGGATGACAGCGATGGGGACGAGTACTTCGACGCCTAAGTGTCCTTTGTTTTTGTATTTATTTGTATATATAGTTAGTCATTTAATTTAATACCTAGTATAAAGAGTTAACTCAAAATTTTTTTTTTGGAAGGACAAAAATATTTTGGTAGCCCTATGGTAGCGACTATTGTAGTTTTATGCAACTGTTTGTTAGGATTTGAATTGCTTCCAAGTGCTGTTTGTATTAATATTATTGGCCTTATGACTCAGGTTTTTACGTTTTACAGTTTTCAGAGGATTAAATTGTGTGCGAAGAGGGTTCTCATTGTTATTCTTTGGAGAAGAGCTTTTATGAAGGTTTTCATTGCTGTGTTTGTGTTATGCTGTTTCTCTCCCTTTAATGACTTCTATTCTATGCAGTTAATACGTTTCAGACATGTAACAGATATTTCAACATCTACCTTGTTGTGGGTAGTATAGGTAATATCAGAGGGGTAATTCCCGTATTTTTAAGACCGTTCGCATTTTAATCTCAGTCGCAACCTGTCAAAAATACAATTAATTTACATACATTTTTGACAAGTTTTTGACATTGATTGTCGCTGAGATGATATTGCAACTTGAATTTGAACATTTTTTAAGTACAGACGCCAGCACATCAAGCTACTATAATCTGTCAAATTTCTTTAATAGATTTTCAACTTTATCGCTAAAGCATAAGGTTCAAAGTTGATTGAGAAAATTTGACAGTTTCGAGTAGCCTGATGTGCTGGCGTCTGTACCTACGAGAATTGGCCTTCAGATTTACTTACACAAATGAATATCACTTCATTTAATAATTGGATTTCATTTTTCAACAAACACCCGCAATATTTATTTATTTTTATACAGGATGAATTTGAAAACATGCGACAAACCGAAATGAGAGATTGTACTGATCATTATGAACAACTTTTACTAAGGAACCAAACCTGAAAACGCGAAAACAAATACATCTGTTCCCTACATTTATGTTCGCATAACTCGTCAAAACGTAGGGAACAGCTGATGTACTATGTCGCTGCCAAATTTTATCGAAATCCGTTCAGTGGTTTATGCGTGAAAGGTACCACACAGACAGACAGTCACTTTCGAATTTATAACATTAGAATGGATTACCTTGCCATGTAATCTAGTCCCAGTTCAACAATACATCTTTATTACTTGACACCTATTATGCTGGGCTCCATTGCCTGTAACAAAAAAAAAAAAAAACCATCCCTAAACCCAATTGCATACAAAAAATCTCTGCGTTAAACTATCATATTCACTCCATATTCACCAAACCCTACCTACACATACCTATATATCTACCAGTTAAATACAGTTCACAGCTCTTGTTGACTCGAGTCGATAGCAGTCAGAATTCAACCCTTGTTATGACTGACAGCTGCATGAATATTCAACCCGTGCAAGCCGCGGGCGCCTCGGTTACTTGTAACAACTATCTGTGGGAATTGTGGGAAGTTGTAAGGTTGTTATTGGGAATGGAGCGATTTTTAAAGGCTCAAACAGGCGCGACACGGTAAAGGCACCGCAAGTCGCGCAACGAGCGGTGCCTTTGTGATGCGCGCGATTATATTGCGTGACGCGCCTGTTTGTAGGAACCTTAAGGCGCGATAAGAATAAAATTTTGAAGTAGTTGACAACAGCGTATCGCGGCAACAAAATAAGGTTCAAAAGAGCGATGCGTTTGATGTTAGTTAAAATAAAACTATTGTTGCAGTTATAATTAAATTAAAAAATAAAAGCAGGGCTCAGTGGAATAATTTTTTGGTAATTATTCAGTTGATTAAATTCTTTTTATTACCATTACCTAATATATATTATAGTTTAGGCTCAAAATTTTGAATTGTCCGACGAAATAGGTATATCGTTTAGAGCTCTGTTTTACGATTATTTTATCATGATACTATTTCACTTTTAAGAAATATTTTTGAATATGTATGTTCTTTGAATATTTGACAATTGGTTTGGGCAGCGCCTTAATTGGGGATATTTCGTATAGTTTAGGTTATAAAATCGTAGTGTTAAGAATTGTTCAATTACACTCCACGGACTACGAGTGGCCGTAACTTGAAGTTCCAACCGCGTCTGTCGCACCCATAGGCATTTAGCCTCCCTACCACTTTGCTTTCTGACTCCCGTAAAGGCTCCTGCAAACAGGCGCGACGCGCGACACGAATCGCGCGCGACACAAAGGCACTGCTCGTTGCGCGACTTGCGGTGCCTTTGTGTCGCGTGTCGTGTCGCGCCTGTTTGAAGGAGCCTTAACGCACTATCAGTAGCAATGAGTTTCATTTTGACAGTTCAACAAAAATCATTGCGTTATATTTGTATTGTGGGGTAGACACATTTTTCGAACTCAAGGAGCAATGGATTAGAAATATGCTTCAAAATGATTCAAATTGAGGGTGTGTTACGCACTTAGGGTTAGCAGGGCATGAGTTATTCTCACATTATTAGGTATAAACAATGCCAATGTACTTAACTATTATAATATTGACCTCATTATCATTTCTCAATAGTTAAAATTGTAAATATAGGTACTCTAAGTTCATAAGGTTCATCAGGTCCAGTTGAAAACCAGCGTCAGGCACCAGTTGTCTGGCATTTTTGCTGAACTGGGCCTTTTTGGCGCAGCCGCGGCCGTGAGGCACACTTTCTTGCTAATTTCTTACATCGGACTTTGCACTTTTTATTTTTGTCATAGTTTTTATCTGATGTATTATCTAACTATCTGGTGTATTGTGTGTCTCTTAGTCTGTGCTAAATAAATGTATTTTCTTTCTTTCTTTCTTTCTTTATAACATCAGGTCTATACAACGTGTAACGTCAAATACGCAAAACCATTCTTCTTTCAATAATCTACTTATCTTAAAAATATAGGTGTGTGTGAACAGGATTTTCCTATAACTTTCTCATTCTGACGAAGCAGAAAGTTACAAGAAAATATCTCAAGTGGATACAGGATTTTCTTATATCTTATAATAACAATTTCCATAATTCTAAGGAAAATATTTTTATCGATGCCTACCTTTAACACTCGTAAACCATGACGTTACAACGCCATTCCATCCGATGTCATATAACATCACTAATTTCAATCTAATGTATCATTAGGCCTCTAATTTACAGGGGCAGCACTAAATCGTGTCGGCACCTTAATTTATAGTCCGCGGTAGTTTCATGGTCTACTGGACAATTAATCTAACAGGTATTTAGAGGAGAACTGATGTATGTTGGTGTTTACGCACATAATTTAAATGTGTTTGGGCACACTTATTGAAACATTCTTCGGATTTGAACAGCAGTTTATTTTTTCTTTAATTACAAAGGCGGGAAGACGCCGGTCCCGACATGACAGTTCCCAGAGACAATCAGAAAAAAAAGTAAATCTATGAATAGTGTTGCCACTAATGGAGCACAGATTATCAAAATGTCTTCAACGAGAAGTAGGCTCGTACAGTTGGTATGGTTCGGCGGTAAGTTGGTTGATGAGGTGATTCTTGGATGCCTTGCGGAGTGAACTTTTAACATTAGGGGCAATTCTCGTAATTGTAGTTCACAATCTGGTCATGGTCTCAATCTGTCAAAAATACCGCTAATTTCCCTACATTTTGACAAGTTTTTGACATTTATTGTCGCTGAGATTTTATTGCGACTACATTTTGAACGTTTTCAACTATGAGAATTGGCCTTATTATGATTATCTACGGTGGAATGACATCGTCACACAAATGTTTCCATGGATTCAGTAGGTACAGACGCCAGCACATCAAGGTACTATAATCTGTCAAATTTATTTAGGTAATAGATTTTCAATTTTACCGCTAAAGCATAAAGTTCAAAGTTGACTGGGAAAATTTGACAGTTTCGGGTAGCTTGATGTGCTGGCGTCTGACAAGATTCGAAGCCCCCCCATTAAAAAGTTTGCGTCATAATACTAACAGCGTCTCCACACTGTTAGTACTATAACGCAAACTTTTTAGCAGTGGTGGCCCAGTGGTAACGGTCGCGATTTACAAGTTATAAGTCGTGGGTTCGAACCCAAACAAGCACTTTTCTTTGAGTACATTATTTCATCATACTGCTCTCAAAACGCTGAAGGAAAACGTCATGAGAAAACCGGCTTGTCCTAGAGTCAACAAGTCCTCAATTCATGAAAAAGGTTGGAGGATATTTAGCATCACGCTCTGACCTTTCGGAGCCGAGCAAAAAGAAAAATGTCTGAAAGAACGCTAAGCAAAAACGAACTGACAGCGCGGGGCGAAATTTTACGCGGACGAAGTCGCAGGCAGAAGCTAAGCTACATAATAAAACAGCTCCCTATTGATTTACGTTTACTATATTTCAATTTTATTGCACTGCTACGATCGTTTGCGAGTTTTCCTCCATACATTTTTCATTTATATTTTTCAGACTAATTTATAGCAGCTTGAGAAGCAAGATTCATGGGATTTAAAATCTTTATAAAGAACTAGCTGGCTCTTCTTAGCGTGTCGACAGCAATCATAGATGTATGAATTACATTTATAAGATAGCAGTCTAAATGGACTCGGCCCAGAATTCGGCTACTTGTTTGGCGCCATCACCAGCGTCCATCAGTTCCTGTAACATGCAGCTGACAAGACACGCAGGATACGATATTAAGTGTCCCATCGTTTGTGGAACACCACCACATTTACACTCCAAGGCGGAGTCGTCTATGAATCTCCACCTGAACAGGTGGAACAAGAACAACAACAACAAAAACTAGCTTATCCAGCGGCTTCAGCTGCATTACATATCTTACTAGGGGTCTGCTTTATTTTACAATGACCAATTTATACCGGGTCAAATTAAATTTGCTAGCGAAACTTCAGAGACAACACGTCTCTGAAGTTTCGCTAGCTAATTGTTGGGTTGACGTGATAAAATTAAAACTACTAAATTATTTAATTTATTTTTATTAAGATTTGATGTGTTTTTTATAGTTGTATTGTTGTTACTTGAAGTATGAGTTGAGAAAATATGTATGTTATATCGTGTTTAAATATAAATACCAATCACATCTGTGAAGTTTACACAAAAAAAAACAGATTTTTAAACGGATATTTCAATTGAATACACTAACTGCGATCGATGGGTTATTCCACAAATCCTCATTGAGTATCCCCATCAATGGGGATTTGTGAATATTTTGTTCAGAAATTCCCATTGAAGTCTCATAAGTACACAATGGAGATTTGTGAACAAAAAGTTCACAAATCCCCGTTGGTTTAAAATTAAAATACAAACAACATAATCTATACTAATATTATAGTTTGTTTGTTTGTTTGGTTGAACGCGCTAATCTCTGGAACTACTAGTCGCATTTGAAAAATTCTTTTTGCATATTATAGCCCAATTCTTGAGGAAGGCTATAGGCTATTTAACATCACGCTATGACATTTAGGAGCCGAGCAAAAAGAAAAAAAAGTCAGAAAGAACGCTAAGCAAAAACGAAGTAATAGTGCGGGCAGGCTATGCGATGCGACAGGGTGGGTCGGAGTAACAAGAAATTTCATGCGGACGAAGTCGCGGGCAGAAGCTAGTATATTATAATCATGAAGTCTTTATTTCGTATGAAGGGTTAAGACTTATTGATTATTTTTATTCACAATAGTATGGTTTCGTCAATACCTACTACTCGTATGTTCGAAACATCATAAAATATCTAACAATACTTTACAAGAAAATCGCATTTGAATCTTGCGTAAGTTTAAGGTTTTTATGCTCGTTAGGTCCTTTGAATATATGGCACGGTTTCTTTATGGTACAGTATAAATCGCGCCGAAGAAAAAAAACGTGTCCGTGAACAAGCTTCCATAGTAATCCATAATTCCATACAACACTGACGACTGGGCATACACAAGGCAAATAAGCCGTAGTTTTTCATGGCAAGAAAAACATGTGTATACAAAAGGGCCTTCTGTACAGTAACTGTACAGGTACCATATACATCTTTGTCTTACTGAACCATCCAACCACACCACTAGTGATTCGCTCACCACTTAACTCGAGAACTCAAGTGCTGTTATCGGTAATATTCGATTCGAATCGATACTCGATGCTTCCAGGATAATGTATCGATGCGTGATTCACCTCTTCATTTGGCTGAAGTAGTGTCTACATTACTCGGTTTCAAGAGTTCGTCTGATGAAATGTTTGGAGGTTAAGTGAAGGTAAGGTAGGAACAGATTTGCTGTGGCGAGAGTGAGATGGTTAGACTTGGAGAGTTGTAGGTTTAGTTTGTTACATGTCATCATCTGTCTAGCCAAATATGTTGGGGTCGACTTCCAGTCTAACCAGATGCAGCTGAATACCAGTGTTTTACATGGAGCGACTGCCTACCTGACACCTCCACAACCCAGTTATTGGATAATACGATACCCCTTGGAAAGACTGGTTATCAGACTTCCGGGCTTCTGACTACCCGTAACGACTGTCAAAGATCCACGAATGACAGCCGGGACCAACAGCTTAACGTGCTTTTCGAGGCACGGAGGGGTTTCGGTATGTAAAGATGGTCACCCATCCACAGACCAACCGCGGCAAGCGTAGCTTAACCTGATCGATCGACCTGTGCGACTGTTATTATTTAGCCACGAGCCCCTCTTAGTTTGTTACAAATATCTTGTCTTTATTAAACGCATTCTTCAAAAACTTATGAAATACAATTTCGTAGGTATGGTGGAGATAGTTTATTTTTTGTTTGTATATACGATGATTAGATTGAAAGGATATTTGTGAAAAAAAGTTTTGTCAATATCTTCCCACTTCAACTAGCAAGCAGGATACAGGTTTTCAATTTTATTTAAGTACCTACTCAATCTATTAAATAGGTCAAAAAAAACCACGGTGGTGTGCACGAAATATTATAAAATAGCTTATGCTGAAAATAAACAAAATTGTTTGCAGTCATTTCTTGCTCCACCCAAACATTTTACCTGCTTCCCTTTCTCGAATCCGCAACGAAATTACCTTGTTATTTTAGCGTGTGCTGATGAATGCTTTCATCAAAACCTCATAAGCGAATCCAACATAAAATAAATTAGTTAAAATATTATTCAATAACATAACAGTTACACGAAACAAGTGCGCCAATAAATAACCCGAAACCAACCTGCTGCACATAAAAACTCTAAAATAAACCATATTTATAGAGAGATAGAGTTGGTTGTGCTGTGACAAATGATAGTTATCACGTAATTAAAGTCAGTTATACACGCTGTGAGATGTCTAATTAGCTGCCACGCATTTGCTTCAGTTAATTTAGTTCCAAATATTATGTAATTAACATAACTGCGGCAACCTCTGGCTCTACATGCTATCAAGTAATTTAGTAGATAGTTTAGTTATATACGAGTAATATACAGACATCACGAAGTAGTGGAAGTTGGGTAAACTGACAGAATTAGGTAAGTTACAGTTAAGTGAATTCAGTTTGCAGATTAATAATAGTTTGTCTGCCTTTTCACCAGGGATTTTCGAGAGTACAACCGACGGATGAGTGTTGATCTAATAGTAAGTACTTCATTGTACAAATTGTTGCCTATAGGTGAATCATACTCCAAAGCATACGATGCCCTCCGCGTCCAATGTAATAACGCCTTCAGTCAGAGTGCTGACGGGGCTGCCGCGACACTGTAGTGCTTCGGGCAAGTTTGCCGAAGCTAGTGTCGACTGCTTCTATGCAACGATGCGTAAGCGGAGCGCTTCTCTGGTGCGCAGTGTGCCCTAGCAGCGTGCTGATGATGATGGGGACATGCTCGACTACAGACGTCGGTCACTAATGTAAGTGTTGATAGTGCGGTGCTTTTTGTTTTGTAATGTAATGTTTGTTGTATTTTCTGTTGTGTGTTTGTGTTTGACGACACGGTTGGCGCAGTAGCTGAGCGATCGACTGCTGCGCTGCGTGTCGCGGGTTCGAATCCCGCACGGAACAAATATTTGTATTGCCTACAGGTAGATGTTCCGGGTCTGGCTGTTTGTGTATGTGAATTTAAATGTTTGTGAACGCACCCACGATACAGGAGTAATTCCTAGTGTCGGGCAAAGTTTAAAAAAAAAATTAATAAAAAAAAATTTATGAAAATACAGGGTGTAAGCAGACACATCAGATTGCTGTCAACAACGCATTCTGTACCTCAAACTAAGTAACATCGCACAAAAATTGCTCGGAAACGACTTTTATTTTTGGCGTGAAAATTTGCTGTTTGCATGGAAAGTACAAGGTTCGTGGGAGCTCTGCCTAACCCTTTGGGGATTACAGGCGTGATGTTATGTTGATGTTAATGTATATGGTGTCCATAATAAAGAGTATCCTATCTATCTATTTTCAGATCGAAGTAATTAGGTCCTTGAAACCAACTGAACAAAAACCAATGCTTCGTTCCATCGCGTGTTTATTAAGGTATAGATTAAATAAGCTAATGAAGACAAACGTAATGAAGCTTAATGATCGTATTTTGTTCGACTGTGCGTTTTAGTGCTTGGCCAGACTGGCAGCGCGGGTGCAGGCGGGCGCGGCGCGTCGTACTACAAGAAACATAAGAACTTCATTTGAGTGTCCATAGAGAGCATGCGGCGCGGGGAGCGCGCGGGCAACTTACGCCATAGCTCGTTCATACAAATGGCCGCAGTTGGTGCGCGGGCGGCCCGCGCGGGGATCGGGGTTTTCAAACTAGTTCGAGATTTTTTTCTAGTAAAAATAAGTCTTATTCATCCATATTATATTTTGACAAACACTGGACACGACAACACGTAGAACGCAGCCGCGCTCGACTGCGGACAGGCATATCGCGCGCGTTCTCGCATCCGCGCGGCTCCCCCGCTGCGCTGCCAGTCTGGCCAAGCACTGAGAACCGTCCCTTCATAGATTAGCTTTTATTTGTTTGTATTGGACTATTAGAAAGACATCAGAACCTCTAGACATTGGCGTAGCTAGGGATTTTGTATACTGTCGATTTTTCTAGGGTGAGCAAAGAAGTTTCTAGGGTAGGCATTGCCCACCCTTGCCCCCCCTACCTATGCCTATGTCTCTAGACAAAGTTATTTTGTTGAGAGGTTAATTCAAGGAATAGATGGTTCGTGACGTAGACTTTGTATAGAGACTACATTCTAAGAGAGATTTAACTATATGTTCCTCATTTTCATGTCGGTTTTTCCTGGGAAACGTTTCCGATTAATTTACTTAAGGGGCTTATATGAGTCAGCGGGATTGTCCGAAAGGGTTACCGCTGGCCCGGAACATAAAGGGCTTAGGAAGAAACACGGGTGGGTTTTAGTCAGTAAAAGTCTGAAACTCCCTTCTGCTCCACCTAGAGCGGGAGGGTTCATTTGATGATTTCCCATCCACAAAAAAAGAAAAGGGGCTTATATGACCTAAAGCGCGGTCACTGTCGGACTGCGTAGAAAAGAAATAGAAGCGCGATGACACAACGCTGCGAATTTATTGCAAAATATGAAGCAATTATTTAATTACAAAAAATCTATTGTTTGGACGAAAAAATTAAAACACTAGTATTTTAGTATGTTGCTTGTAGAATAATCTGACAAATAATCAGAATGATTGTATCTATGTATATTATATTAGTATGGTTTTTATTGTAAAAAAAAAGTTATTACAAGTATCTTCATGATCTACTTTTTCTATCATATCAAATTAGTTGTACCTATTATGTTTTCAACACACTATCTACCTAGTATAATCATATCCTCAGAATATCAAATATTTTTCTGACTTTGTTTACTATAGTCGATCATATACTTTTACTGTTTCTAAGACTTGCGTTTTTTGTGTTTAGCTCCTGTAAGCCTCTTAATTAGGTAATTAATAATCATCTGGCTAGCAGTGGTGTCCTAATGACAACGACTCCAACTAATGAGTTGTAGGACGTGGATTCGAACCTAGACAGGGCTTTTACTTTATGTAAATTTATCATTTCATCACCAGTGCTCTCAAAACGGTGAAGGAAAACATCTTGAGGAAACCGGCATGTTCTAGAAAATTCGAAGATAAGTGACATCTACCAACCCGCACTAGACCCACGTGGTAGATTACGGCCCACTCCCTCTCGAAGAGAAATTAGGTCAAAAAAGTAAATGTTATAGTTAGGCTTAGCTTTTCCCCAACTATGTTAGGGTCAGCTTCGGATGCAGCTACATACCAGTATCCATTAAATAGTGGAGAAGTACTGTTATTTTTGAGGTTTCTAATGTGATGTCGTAAATAATTACATTTTTTCCGCTTACATTGCAAACGCAGGCTGAACCCTACGAGTTTTATCAAAATAATGTACTAAGTATTGTACACATTGAAAAGGTCTACAGAAAAGTCCGTGATGGTATATGTCTATCTCTTATGGATAACCCACAATAACTTTTTTTTGTCATTTACTTTTTACGACAAATAATGGCTAATTTTCGAAGCAATTTTAACCAATACAGCATTAATCCTTAACCAATTAAATACCTTGAATACATTGTTCATTTAATATAGATCTATATGGCCCTTTACACCTTATGATTTAAGTGAATATTTTCGAAGATATTACAGATTTAAAAATTGCGGGACGTAGCGTTTGTGGCGGTGCGAAGCCGGAGCGGGCCGCTATGTTTTTATATACAACGTTCACAGTTTTTCTGTAGTTTATTTAGTATCAGCATTACAGCCGTGCGAAGCCGGGGCGGGTCGCTAGTTTTACATAAAGCGACTGCCTATCTGACCTCCACAACGCAGTTCCTGGGTAATACCTTCGATACCCCTGATACCCCTTGCTAAGACTGTATGTCAGAAATTCGGGCTTCTGACTACCCGTAAGAACTGTCAAAGCTCAGTGAATGACAGCCGGGACCAACGGTTTAACGTGCTTTCTCAGGCACGGAAATAATTTAATGATCAATGCTATCATTTATTTATTTAGGATCTGCAACATAAGATTTACACAAGACAGGACACATAAATAATGAGCGACATTAGATATTAAGTAGGTGTACAATCAATTTTGACTCTACTTACCCGAAGAAAATCTTAAACTCTTTCCAATGCTCCTATATTATTACTACAAAGACGTTGATAATGAGTGTTATTACTCATTGTTTAGGTACACTTGAACATAATGTATCACTTAATTAATTCTTATCAGATAAAGATTCATTAAAGTAGTACATCGTTTCAGTTATCTCGTGAAATTAGCGAGAGAAATCACACGACTCCGTGGCGCAACGGTAGCGCGTCTGACTCCAGATCAGAAGGTTGCGTGTTCAAATCACGTCGGGGTCAAAATACACTTTTTGCATTTTGTATTGAGAAGGCGAATGAGCTAGGCTATATATTATCCCTCTCCTGGACAAAGGGGTCCCCACTTTCGCTTCTCACATCTCGACTTTTAATATTAAGACAGCTATTTTTATGATTTTTACCATTATAAAAAACATTTTTTTGTTTATCTACTGAAAAATTACATCTTTACAAACCGTATGTTAGTAAGAGTTTTTTATTATTATACTAAATTATTAATTTTCCAGCCAAAATTTAATAAACTAGCGAATGTTCGTACCTACCTAACAAAAAATATACCTGTGTCATGAGGACTTATTTTTTTATAATTATATACTTTATTGTACACCACAAAAATACATACTTAACATAGAAAAGTAATTTTTATTTTCACCATATATACACTTAAAATACAATATTAATTATAGTAATAAAATGTACAAGTAAATAAAAAGGAGAGAAAATAATCAAAGGGCATCAAAAAATTCATCCACATCGCTGTCAACAGGAAACGTGCCCAAAAGACTGGCAGCATTGCCACGTTGTATGGCAATGCTGATTCTTTGGCCCAAAAATAAGCCAGCCCTCTGGTCATGTGAAGAGTCGACCAATCGCTTGGCGATGTCTCGAAAAACTAAGAGGGCACTCGGGCCCCATGGCCCTAGAGTTTCGACCCCAAACGGCTCAAACATATAAGATCCAAAGAGATTGGAGTATATACATAAAAAATGCATTAAACACTACAAAATATACAAAGGGCGGCCACAACACTTTCTGCGATCTCTTCCAGCATGTCGATTCTGTAAAAATCTCACCGTCTAAACTTGCGTGGAGTGAGCTGTCAGTGTCATCCCACTGATGCTAGGGATTGACTAAGCAAACATTTACAATCATAATCGAGATTTTAATAATATCACGCCACACAAACTACGTAGGATTAAATTCTATGGTCCGTGAGCCAGGCACACCGTTAGCACTCGATGACGACACTCTCGGTGATCTCTTCTAATTGAATAGATTTGGGTTAATAACAACGCTGAACATCATCGCAGTTTTTACTAGACTTGATCTACAATTGCTCATAGTAAGAAACCATGTCGATGCGTATTTTCATCAGTCAACTGTCTTCAACGTGAATGTGTTATTTTATTTACTGTTCGTGCGTGACGCGCTCGCGCCTCAGGCTAGGCCTTACTGAGTTTCTGTTTTGCTATTTTATTTTAAAACCCCACAAAATATTAATGTTTTGACGACTAAAATACTTACAACTTAAAAAAAAATTCAGGATGGGAATCATCAAATGACCCCTCCCGCTCTGGGTGGAGCGGAATCCCTTCCGCTCCGCGTCAGACTTAATTACTGACTAAAACCCACCCGTGTTCCTTCCTTAGCTCTTTATGTTCCGGGCCAGCGGTAACCCTTTCGGACAATCCCGCTGACCCGGCAGGCTTCGGCCCTGACGGGCCCCTTCGGATGATGCTGACATCTCTTTGAGGCGCGCGTGGAATACGTACGCGCCGTCCGGCACGGGCCTGGTCCTGATCGGACGGTAAGCTACCCATTACTCTCCGCCCGCAGGCCCGCGCCTACGGTGGCCGGGATTCGTCGCGTGGCTCCCGACGCCCGGAGCGTCTCCCGCGGCGGCTGGGATGCGAGGCTCTCTCCCTCAGCCGTCCAGCCGCCTCCTTCGCTAGCATGACTGCTTCGCAGAAGGAGGCGACTGTGACTTCTATGTTACAAGAAGATTGGCAACTTTTCCTCTTAATACAAACATAACACTACCTGTATATATACGCATACAGGATTGCGATAAAATAATAAATGTATGAAAATAATCATACAAAAAAAACACTTTGACCCCGACGTGATTTGAACACGCAACCTTCTGATCTGGAGTCAGACGCGCTACCGTTGCGCCACGGAGTCTTGTGGTAAATGCGTTTAAAATGCAGTTTGTAATGAACGGGATGACGCAGAACACCTCTATTTCAATTATCTTCAAGACAGGCTAATTAACCTCAATCAGCCGGTCGATTCTGTAAAAATCTCACCGGGAAAACTTAGGTGAAGTGAGTTTGTTTTTGCTAGGAATGGGGGTTTTCGTGAAAATTTACGACACCGGTTGGCACCACTTCGACAAGAGGTGTTCCATTTCGACAATGAATATAAAATATGATGATGTTCATTATTCGATTCATTCATTCGTTCATCATTCAGTCATGACTAAAGAAAATATAGGCTCTTTGACAGATGACTGGACCTGATGTGTCAGTGCTGCCATCTAGCGAACGTCATTTCAGAATACCCTCATTGACAACTATTGACAGCTCACTTCTCGCTCACTTCACCTAAGTTTTCACGGTAAGATTCTTACAGAATAGCACCGCAGTAGTACTGTTATTCTTGAGACAAACTGGGTTTATCAGATATTGGAGAGTAAGTACATAACGGGTGTAAAATGACACACTTTCTACGTTTGATTACTTTAAACTCTCAGAGTGATTATTTTAAACATCTAAGCAACAAGATGTATGCAAGTTAAAAAAATATGGATATCACGTGATCAACTTTGAACGTTCATAACTCGGAAACGTGAGAGTTTACGGGGTTTAGTCAACAGCAATTATTTTTTTTTATAACCGGCGACATATTTCCACGGCTTCAGAATCATGTACCTACTGAATCCATTGTAACAGGTTGCGCGTCGCGTCGACGTCACTGCCAGTCTGTATTCTGGACTGCACCCTGTAGTGATGCCTGATTACTGTTAGATAAACTTGAAGATCCTTGTACTAAACCTATGATCAGCATGGAGACACAGTTACTGCGCCGAAATACAGTCACAAAAAGTTATTTTTCCTTAATTTAAGAGAACAACCTTTACATATCATAGACGCCATACAAAAACCTCAACATAATTTAATTCTCATCTACACCTACTTTCACACCCGAACATATCCAAAAAAGGCGACAAAGCCGTTCACAAAACCGATGTCAATCCCCTGTAATTTTCGCCTCTGTAAGGTTCTCATTGAGTTGGAGGTGTGAGGAGATTTGCCTGGCAAACCCTGGCAAATTGGAAGGCCGAATGGTACGGTAATCGGCTTATGACGGGTCGTTCGCCTGTTGTGTTACTTGAGTTAGTTATTATTTATACTGAGGAATTGAAGATGCTTTATATTGTGTAGAGTACGAGTTTTTGTGCGGTGAAGTGGTAGATTGATTATGTCGCCTTGGTGAAATAAAAGAGTGATATCTGATTATGTCTTTGGTGCCTGGCCCTGACATCAAGCAATGGACAAAATTGTCAACATTTTCTAAGCTTGAGTACGAGGCTTTTGACTACGTTGTGTGTGTATATTTTATGTCTTTTCCAATTTTAAAATTTTATTATTTGCACTGTGCGTTTTTGTTTGTGCAGAATAAACAATTTTCCTTTCTTCTTTCTGATATGGATATGTAGAGTGGATAGATAGGTCTATTTCCAGCGGTGGACTGCGATAGGATGAGTTGATTCATTGATTGAAGTGGAGTAGATTATGACGAGACTGATTAGTGTAGAAAATTTTAGTGAGACACACACACACCCTCACTTTTTAACACATACTCACACTTAGATGCACACTTTAATTTGTATCGTAAAATTGATTTCTCATGATTTCTCAATAATATAATTGATTCGATTTTTGTTGATTTGTATTTTATTTCGATATTATTAATTATTAGTTAATTGTTCTCACAAAAATAACGTCAGAAGAAAGTCGTAGTAGCGTGGGCAGGGGATACGATGCTACGGGCTGGGTTCGGGAACAACAAATTTCACGCAGAAGAAGTTGCGGGCAGCAACTAGTTCACAATATTTTTAGTATACCTAAAGAACCTTACCTAAAAATATCAAAAATGATACCAATAGAAAAGGTATAAAACAGAAATGGCTGAATCGATTTGGGCAGACGAATTTGGCGACGATAAAGAATCTGGAGCAGAAACAATTGATCCAGATTGTGAGACATGATCCAAGACCGGTCATATTTTCAGTGCTCCTGGTTTATTTAGGTCAAACTCAAACTAAGTAGGCAGATAGGAAGTATAAAAATAATGATCATGATTGAAGCAAAGGTCACTATTTTACTTTTATTCTCACAGAAATGAAATGAGCATTGCCTACTGGACACGAGTTAACATGTTCGGATTAATTGCGGCCGATGTATTATATAAAAAATCTCACCGTGAATACTTAGGTAAAGTGAGCTTGAAGTGAGTTTGAAATGAGATTGAAGTGAGCTAGAAGTGCGATTGAAATGAGCTTGAAGTGACTTTGAAGTGAGCTTGAAGTGGGCTTGGAGTGAGCTTGGAGTGAGCTTGAAATGAGCTTTAAGTGAGATTAACATAAGCTTAAAATGAGCTTGATGTGAGCTTGAAGTGAGCTGTTATTCCAAATGTAGGGGGTAGGGACGGTTCACTTGTTGCGGAAGGATCGTACGTTCCCGCGACCCTCGGCGTAGGTGGATGGAATGAAACACCAGAAAGAAAGATTAAGATTAATTCACTCTTAAGATTCCGCCTGAAAAGTCCCCAGTGCAAAACCCAATCAATTAAAACATAACCCATACCAGTCTGACCATAATCCGACACTGACTAACGATAAAATCCAGGTAGAAAAACTGTATGGCATGTAATAGAGTGGCCACATCCAATTTGCCTCGACGTAATCCCCTTATACCATGTCACAGCGATCCTCGGATTAATTATGGAAATTCTCTTGTTTTTGTCACACCTACCCTCTTTGTACGTTCTTGATGATGGCGATTTGTTTTCAGACAAGCTGAATTAGGAAAGGTAGTGTTGTGATATAGCTTATTGGTCAGGTCATCCCTGACCTTACGTGGAAACCTTCTCTTGGATTATGCATACATTGTGTTTGACTGTACAGCCGGTCGATTCTGTAAAAATCTCACCGTGAAAACTTAGGTGATGTGTGTTTGTTTTTGCTAGGAATTGACACTATTGACAGCTCACTTCATGCTCGCTTCACCTAATTTCTCACGGTGAGATGGTTACAGAATCGCACTGCATGTGTTTCGTACGTTAAAAATCTCTCAAGTATGTTCTTTTGTCTTAGTTTTTCGCATAATTTTTTGCCTATTTGTTTAGTCATTTGGGAAAAAAATGCTGTACTGACAGCGGTTCCAGTCGCCTGAGTACTTTTATACTAACCTGAAGACTCCATTTTGCAAACATATTGGCGATAACGCGAGAGTTTTGGCTTTAATTTAACCAATAATGATCAGTAAAAGTAACAATCAGTCGTTATTAGGTAAACGATTTGTTCCTTTATCCGTAGGGTTATAATATCTCTCGAACTTATAACATGACAAAGAGGATGATTAATAGCTATTTATTCACCAAGAGGAGTAAGGCACAGATTACTTATCGAGTGTGCATTTGAGGCCCGACGCGAAGCGGAGGGCCGTAAACCACACGAGTTTAGTAATCTGTACTTACCCTCGAGTGATATATACTGCTTTATACTACACTTGTGGAGTTGTTGTTAATAAATTGCTATCATTGTCACTGGAATCACTTATTTTAACTTGTGATTTACACCGCCAAACTTTAAACTTTACCAAGAAAATTGTTTCTACAAAATACGTCAACCAACAAAATAAGTCTTTTTTTTTCTTTAAATTTTAGCGCGTCAAACAGTTTTCGCGCCAAAAGACGTTAAGCCGCGTCCCCACTAGAGCCGCGCGGCACGCGAGGCCGAGTGGAGACGCGGCTTAACGTCTTTTGTGATTTGTTGTGATCAACAACACTCAACAACACTCAACAACAGTCAACAACACCCAAAACACTCAAAACACTCAACAACACTCAACAACACTCAACAACACTCAACAACACTCAATAACACTCAACAACACTCAACAACACTCAACAACACTCAACAACACTCAACCACACTCAAAAACACTCAACAACACTTAACAACACTCAACAACACTCAACAACACTCAACAATACTCAACAACACTCAACATCACTCAACAACACTCAACATCACTCAACAACACGCAACAACACTCAACAACACTCAACAACACTCAACAACCCTCAACAACACTCAACAACACTCAACAACACTCAACAACACTCAATAACACTCAACAACACTCAACAACACTCAACAACACTCAACAACACTCAACATCACTCAACAACACTCAACAACACTCAACAACACTCAACAACACTCAACAACACTCTACAACCCTCAACAACACTCAACAACACTCAATAACACTCAAAAACACAAAACACTGTATAATGCTTTCTGTCTCATTTTCTCCCACGTTTAATCTTATGTCTCTTTTTACTGCCGCTTTTTCATTTCATAAAATTTCTAGTCATAACGATGCTAGAGAAGTTTTCACTTCAAAAACAAAACGCGTTAGTAATGAACGCATTACTGCCCTGATTTTCAGGGCAGTAATGAAATTCCATACAATATAACTGCCTAGATTTTTGAGAAGGTTTAATGAACAGTTTTCAAGCCTTTTAGTGGGGTAGTATTGGTACACTTACTAAGCAAGTGTAGTATAAAGAATATATGCAACCAGCTGCATATTAGTATGCGTCGAATGACGTACATATGTGTTATGTATAATTATGTCATTCTGCTTATGTACAGACGCCAGCACATCAAGCTACTACAATCTGTCAAATTTTTTTAATAGATTTTCAACTTTATCGCTAAAGTATAAGGTTTAAAGTTGATTGGGAAAATTTGACAGTTTCGGGTAGCTTGATGTACTGGCGTCTGTACATAATGAGCCTATAACGTTCCCACTGCTGGGACACAGGCCTCCTCTCTATGAGAGCGAGTGGGCCATCATCCACCACGCGTGCGGGTTGATGGATGTCTTCAAATATTTGAGTTCTAAGACATGCCGGTTTCTTCACGATGTTTTCCTTCAGTGTTTTGAGAGCAGTGGTTATAAAATTAAATACACAAAGTAAAATGCGTATCAGGGTTCGAAATCACGACCTATAAACTCGTACGTCGGAGCCGATACCAATTATCACTGATTATCAACAATGCAAAATATATTCTACAGAAGTAATGCTTACTACATCAGCCAAGTAAAGCCTCAATTTCGCCCTAAGTTTACATCGATAACCAATTAACTTATCCAACACAAACACCTCAAAACAGAATTAAAAAGAACAATATCCCAGAGTATTTTCAAACGAAAAAGGTAGCCAATCAATAATATTTCCCCTCTTTTCAATTAGTATAGCAAATGCACCTTTAATGCCTTACCTCGGGGAAAAATCCGGGGTTTAACTTAAACGATTTAGGGGATACACCACTAAATGAAATCTCCACTAATAGAGGGATCGGGGAAGGTAATCATGTTTTAATAAATAGGAAGTTTCTGAGTGTTTTGTTTTCAGGGTTCCGTAACTCAAAAGGAAAAAACGGAACCCTTATAGGATCACGTTGTTGTCCGTTTAGGCCTTTATCTCTGGAATGCGTGGAGGTATCGCGTTGAAATTAAAACCGTATACTCAGGTCTACCGTCTCTTGAAGCTGTGAAAACATACTTCAAATTTATACGGAACCCTCGGTGCGCGAGTCCGATTCGCACTTGACCGGTTTTTTTTTCGGGATACATTTATGCGGTTGGTATAATATAATAAGGGATAGGAAGAGTTGAAAATGGTGGCGGTAGGAAAAAGTTTATCGAAATACAGTTGAGGGGCAATTATTGTTCCCGTATTTTTGTATGCTCACCTGAAAAAATACCTGCCTATATTGATATAAAATATAATTTAAAAAGAGTGTCCATGGAGTTTCTTGCCCGTTCTTCTCCATAGGTACCTACGCTTTGGAATGGGCAACTAGCTTCATATTTTCTGACTGACCGACTTCTTGATAATTCAAAAGTGCCTGTAAATGGTTTAATTGAAAATTTGAAATAAATGCTTTGAGTTTTAGTTTGATAAATGAGTTTTTGACATTGATTGAGACTACAGTCTGATGGCCCTGGAAAATGTGTTCCTTACTGTTAGTGTGACAATTCTTGTTGCTAATAAAGATCAAATGCAAGCTGACAGGTGTCAAGAACACGTTCTCTTTTCGGCCGCACTATAGATTTGACCGATTTTAAATACAGGAATCAGCCTTTGGTTTTAGTCTAAATAACTACCTATAAAAATACCTACACCTACATTTTTTTTAGACAAATGTGTGTTTAGATGCTTGCTTCTTTATGTTTAGAAACAGCATCAAATTAAAAAGTTAAAAAAAGTTCTTAGGTAACTTTGTAATCCTTATTTTTCCAAACTTATCAATGGCATATTATTCTCCGCATGTTTTCATAAAAAAAAGTTTGGTAAGTTACTTTTTGGATAGAAAGAAAACACATTAAAGTGGATAATATCATGAATGTATTTATTGTGTTTATGTAAATGGACCACAGACCTCCAGTATTGTATTGTCTCTTTTTCTCCCTTAATCCATCTAAATTTGTCTTTAAAAGATCGCTTTAACGATAAGACCGCCCATTGTGTCACCCCTTGTAATTTTTTTACATTTATATCTGTAATTTCATGGATATAATACATAATGAAGAATATTCCATCTACGTACCTTTAATAAATCTTTATATCAATAGATGTATAGATGCCAAAGCATTCTCACGAGCATTCTTCACATTACAAGCACTCTAGAAACAAAAGTGCTTCCTTTAAATTCATTTTCAAACATATTGTTATTTTGTCTAATAGTTTGAGTATTTTCTCCTTCAGTCTTGTATTGGGGATTATAACTATTAGAAAACGTCAATATGTCTGTGTTCCCCATAATATGTGTCCATTGGGGCTTTGTGTCTGCGCCAGACTTATTTATTGCGTTCTAAAATAATGTTGAAGTGTTGTTTATTTTTCTTGTAAAATGTGAAATTATGGTACCCGTACATAAATATGTGATAGAAATATTGTTGTAGGTTGTTAACTGCTACATTTTGTTATATGTATGTATTGCTGTAAGTATGAATAAATTAAGGAGCAATCTATTTGCAACGTTGGGTGAAAACATCGTGAGGAAACCGGCAGGTCCTAGAACCAAAAAAAATCGAAGACATGGTGACATCTATTAACCCGCACTGGGCTCGCGTGATAGATTACGGCCCACTTCCTCTCACCGAGAGGAGGTATGTGTCCCAACGGTGGGAAAATTATAGGCTGCCTATGTTGATGATGATTTTTCTCAAAAATAATATACACGTTAGGGTTATGGATGAACACCAAACGAAAGACGAACGGTCTTTCCTTTGGTGTTCATCCATAAAGATTTCAATAATACGTTTATTAATCCTTTTATTTATATATTGGAAGGTGTGTTTACTATATTAGTGTTTTCAGAATTTAATGAGCATATTAACCGCATATTTATTGATTTACCTGTTGGTGAATAAACCAATTGAGATTGGTCTTTTTAAACAGACTCCGGACCCAGGTAGACCGAAAGCAAGGAAACCTGTTCAGGTCTCCACCTGAACAGGTTTCCTTGCTTTCGGTCTACCTGGGTCCAGCACCACATTTAGTCATCTATGCATCTCCATGCATAGATGACTAAATGTGGTGCTGTTCTACAAACGATGGGACACTTAATATCATGTCCTGCGTGTCTAGTCAGCTGCACGTTACAGGAACTGATGGACGCTAGTGATGGCGCCAAACATGTAGCCCAATTCTGGGCCGAGTTCAAGTACTTACTTAGATTGCCATCGACACGCCAGGAAGAAGAGTCTCTTTTGATTGATTTTAAGAAACTTCATAACAACATCAGCTTGTCTGTTTAGAGCACTTCATCGTGACTAATTTTCCGAAAGCTATGAATAAAAAATAAAATTCATTGAATATTTTCTAGATCACATCATCATCTGCCTAGCCTTTTTACCAATTATGTTGGTGTCGGCTTCCAGTCTAACCGGATACAGCTGAATACTAGGTAGTATTTTACATGGAGCGACTGCCTGTCTGACCTCTACAGCCCAGTTACTGGGTAATACGATACCCCTTGGTAAGATTGGTTGTCAGACTTTCAGGCTTCTGACTACCCG
The DNA here is from genome assembly GCA_963855955.1 of Luperina nickerlii. Taxonomy (NCBI): domain Eukaryota; kingdom Metazoa; phylum Arthropoda; class Insecta; order Lepidoptera; family Noctuidae; genus Luperina; species Luperina nickerlii. The sequence continues at coordinate 5,804,178 of OY979663.1, forward strand.
TAACGACTGTCAAAGATCCATGAAAGACAGCCGGGACCAACGGCTGAGCGTGCTTTCCGAGGCACGGAGGGGTCTCGATATATTAAGATGATCACCCATCCACAGACCAACCGCGGCAAGCGCAGCTTAACCCGATCGACCGACCTGTGAGGCTGTTATTTAGCCACGGGAATTTTTTCCAGATCTACATCAAAATATTTCCTGCAAAACGTTATCATTATCAGTAAGATTTCTGTCCTGGTAAAGGTTGAAAAATGCTTGTTTAAAATATTCGTCTCTCGTATCTTATCACACTTACTTTTTCTCGACAATATTTTTTCCAGTGTAACTGACACTGTAGCTTGCGCCATGTTTCCATTTTGGGGCCATGAGAGCAGCTAAAGATGTTTAACTAAATAGTCTTTAAAGAAAATGATGTTGACTAATAAAAAGGTTGATTATTTTGGAACTCGGTTTGATTTTAGCGAGAAGCGAGTAGAGCGAGTTACTACAAACGAGTAGATTGTTCTCACCGGTGCCGCGGTAGTGTGAACAGTCAGCGTTCAAAGCTTAGTCCACTAGTCCTATTAATATCATTAATGTTACAGTTTGTATGTTAGGATGTTTGTTACTCAATCACGCAAAAACAGCTTTGCAGGCACACAGATAGATTATAACCTTAATTAACGCGTAAGACATTTAGGATACTTTTTATCCTGGTAGTATTACCAGGCCAGGTAGGCCAGGTATTACCTGGTGGTAGTTTTTTTCCTGGTTTATTTGGTGGTGGTTTTTTGGTGGTTGGTGGTCCTGGTATTTATATATACTATGTACATCACAAAAAAAAATTGAACAGTAAAAAAATACAATGGGCGGCCTTGACGCTTTCCGCGACGTTGGTAGGTGACGTTATGTTCCCGTAGGATAATTTCCGACCTCCATGTGGGCGAAGCCGCGGGCAAAAGCTATACGCCGACCGATTAGCTACGACGTTGCCTGAGAGTGCTTGGCCAGACTGGCACCGCGGGGTGGGGAAAGGCGCGGGTGCGGGAACGCGCGCGATTTGCCTGTCTGCAGTCGAGCACGGCTGCGTTCTGCGTGTTATCGTGTCCAGAGTTTGTCAAAATATAATACGGATGAAGAAGACTTATTGTCAAACTTTTCTTAACACACTTACTCCTATCTCCGCTGTTCCTCTGGCCACAAGACGACTCGCGACATAAATCTGCATGCTTTTTTAATATTTTGTCGCCCGTGCAGTAATTTATCTTTTGTTTATATACTAGAAGTCTTAATGAGCACTTTCTTACGCTTTGCGAAGTTTTATTTGTATTCTTTGTTGCCAGGAACTCAATTTAATTTAATGTATTCTTTTGGAGAAGTATCTTTTTAATGGGTCTTTTGTACGTTTAAGTGGATGCGTTCAGGAATTTTTGTTAGAATACGGGCTTTTTGGTGTTGAAATCGCGAAACAAAAAAAAAGTAATATTCTTGAATGTTGTGATTACTGGATGTCGAAATAATTAGTGTAACAAATACTCATCATGGGGAATGAAATCATTTCTTGATTCGTCAAAATATCCATGTATAAGTTAACTAGCTTCTGCCCGCAACTTCTTTGGCGTGGAAGTCGTAAGATTCACAAAAACTCCCTCGGCCCCCGATTCACCGCGTCACATCGCCTCGCCCATCTGCGCCATTACTGCATTTTCGCTTAGCGAACTTTCTGACTTTTATTTTTTGCTACGCTCCTATGGGTCGGTAGCGTGATGTTAAAAATCCTTTCTCAAAATTGGGCTATCAAATGCAAAAAGATTTTTTCAAATCCGACTTGTATTACACGTCCAAACGTATCACGATCAGGAACGTATCTATAGAATAGATATTGGTAAAGATCAAGAACGTAGTCGAGGTATCAATACCACATTTTTATGAATATTTCCTTGGAACTGTTCGAGTAATTAAATCAGGAAAACACTTTCAAGGTAAAACTTTTTTCTTAATAATTTTCTCCTTATTTATGCAATAAACAGAAAATAAATTAACAACCTCAAAAAAAAATCAAACACGAACTTTTCTAATGAAAAGCCAAACTCGGAACAAAACCACTTTGATATATTTACTGTATTATTAAAGTGTAGTTAATGAATTGAAAGTTAGTAGTCTGTTAAAACTCAACTGGTAACTGGTAGATTTGAATTTTAATAAAAGGGTTCGTAAACTGTTACATAATGAAGTTGAACGAAGTATACGGAAACTAGAAAACTAAACTAATATATTCATAATCACGCTTCCATTCTTCTGGTTCTGTAATATTTTAACAGCTGCTGCAAATTGCCCGGAAACCATTATGAGGAGATAAAATATATCTGTTGCTCTTATTTGAATATGTAGATAGTTGGGGCTAGAAAATGTTGATGTATGGAAAGTAATGTCTTTTTAACCAATTTTTGTATAGTCCCCTGCAGATCCGGACCAAATATACAGATTTTGTAAAGGTTCAATCTAGAAAGGCCTTTACTAAAACTGTATGGGACGCGTGCCTCGGAGAGCACGTTAAACCGTTGGTCCCGACTCTCATTCTCAGACATTTGACAGTTGTTATAGGTAATCAGAAGCCTGAAAGTCTGACAACCACTCTTACCAAAGGGTTCCCTGTTACCAGGGGCGGTACCTTCATAGAAGCCGAAATCCCGGCTTGCCCTAATAAAATCATAATTCACAACAACAAACTTACTTAACCCTATAAATAAATAAATATATTAAAAAAATACCAATCAATGAACTCGAACACAAACAAATATAACTGAAAATCAGCCAATCCCTCTGTTGGGCGTTTTTTTATACGTTGATAATCTGTGGGCTTGCCCTAATTTTTACCCCTAGGCACGCCACTGCCTGTTACCCAGTAACTGCGTTGTGGAGGTCAGATAGGCAGTCCCTTCATATAAAGTACTGGTACTCAGCTGCATCCAGTTAGACTGGAAGCCGACTTCAATATGGATTGGTTCGCATGTCGGAATCGTTAGACATTATGTATATCGAAAAATCAATATATTTTGTAGACGTAATTTTCGTTTTTATTATGAATTTTTAAATGTGTTTTTATATTTAGAGAAAATTTAACAGACTATTTACAATATATATTCAATTAAATAAATAAAAAAATAATTAATTTTCTTAATTTCTTTCTAAGACGTAATACATAAGAATTAATATATTATGTGATGCTGCTGAACCAGCCCATCAACGGTGTTTTACGGTTCGTGGTTTAGTTAAAGGATTAAGTTCAAAACTTAATGACCATGTTTAGAACTAATTCCTGAATCTACAGACGCCAGCACATCAAGCTACAAAAAACTGTCAAATTTCTTTACTAGATTTTTAACTTTATCGCTAAAGCATAAGGTTCAAAGTTGATTGGGAAAATTTGACAGTTTCGGGTAGCTTGATGTGCTGGCGTCTGTACCTATAGTCTAGTGATGTAAATGTTAAAGTACTTACCTTACATACTAGTTTTTATGGAAACCTAAACTGCATCCGATCCGAATCCAAGAAATATCGGTCCGAAGTAGCCATAGTACTATTTGCATGTCAACATGTCATGTCAACTTCCCGAACGTTCCCGATTCGGATTGAACTCGGATCTTGAATTCGGATTCGGATCGGAGGTAGTGCGGTACCGCTCTTATTGGTGATGTTCTTCAGAAAGGCCAGGTGCGTTGTACAGACGCTAGCACATCAACCTACCCCAATCTGTCAGATTTCTTTGATAGATTTTCAACTTTACTACAACGGAATAAGGTTCATATTAAATTGGGGAAATCTGACAGATTGGGGTAGGTTGATGTGCTGGCCTCTGTACACGCAACGGACGTACGTGTATGACCAGACGTACGAACGTAAACGGAGCAAAAGGAGTTTCTAAGGATCGTATAGGTGGCGTTTAGTAGTTTCTGCCTACCATCAAGGGATAAAGGCGTGAGTTTATATCTGCATAATATAGTTGTTGGTGAGTTTCAGCGAGCAATTTAGGAAGGACATATTATAGTGGCATGTGGGTACATTTTACGCAGAGATCGTACAGTGCCCTTCGCGTGCAGTACAATAATGCTCTCAGGGTATTGATGTTTCTGTCTCGCTTCTGTAGTGCATCATGCACATGATTGCTTTTATGCATTAATGCGTAAAAGATGTGCGGCCTTGCGCAGGGTGCGATCCAGTTCCAACAGCTTCCTGGGAGTTATTGCTGATAGAATGGACTGCTGTATTGTAAGTCGTTGCTCCATTATCTCAGCTGGAATGCGGAAGCAGTGCTTGTTTTGTTGTGTGTATTTGTGTAATTGTTGTTGTAAGTATATCACTAACATAATTGTAAGTTTATTTTATTGTTACTAACACTGTACGAGTGTCTATCATGGTTACTCTCAATAAAGATTTTAATTAATAATTCATAGGCTTATGTGACTGCTAACAACTACCAATCGTCAAGAAATCGGTATAAAAATCATAGGGTACTTAGTGTGTAAGACAGCAATTCTGAGACATTCGTTTTTGCTCATCGATAACAAGTTATTTTCAGCGTCATTATACATGACCAGCTTCCGCCCGCGGCTCCGCCCGCGTGGTAGGTCGATAAAAAGCCTAGCCTATGTTCTTCTCCAGGGATCAAAGTATCCCAATACAAAAATTTATCAAAATCGGTTCAGCCTTTTCGGAGATTAGCCGGAACAAACAAACAGACCAATATTTATTTTCATATGCATAGTAAAAAGCTGTTATTTTGATAATACAAACAGGCACTTCCATTTTATTTATTTGTACCTATGAAGTTAAGTGTATGTAAAATGTGTACAATATTAAGAAGTTCAAGAAGAGACAAAAGCTTGAAGCTTTGCTCGTAGTATTAAAACTAATAATATATTCACAGCCACGCTTGCGTTCTGGAAGTTCGTTAAACACTCCTGGCGTTACGGAGACGTGACGTCAAGACACAGACGATCAAACAAATGACGTCACACAGTAAGCGGCTCTGATATCTTAAACGTCAACTCCTGGCTTATTTCTACGAACATTGCAAATTGTTTGAAGTAGTAAGTAAAGCTACAATAAATTAAGTCTCGTTAAATTAGGCTCATCATAATGAGACTTCTTTTTCCCACTGCTGAGACTACACTTCTTTTTTGTGCCATGCTTCCCTGGTCTGTGCGAGTCTCCTCCATGTCTTCTCTGCAATCTTCTGTAGGTCGTCCACCCATCTGGCTAGCCTGGTAACGATAGGAAATGCTGTTCACAAGTCCGACAATTTTGTCAGTTTAAATCAAATAGACGACCGCTGTTTTTAAATAGCTATTTTCTGTCAGGGGTAAGACAAATCAGGTTATCGAAATGTGTCATTTTTATCCGACTTCAAAAAAGGATGAGGTTCTCAATTCGGATGTTTATATATATGTTTATATTTTTTTATGTATGTTCGGGCATAACTCCATCATATATAGGACTAGGACTCACAATTTTTTTTTGTTGTTCGAAAGAGGTTTATTCCGCAATTGGGACCATTTAAATTTCGTAAAGATTTGATGATGAGTTTCGGAGAAAGACAACGGAACTCTTCAATAAATGCCAGAAAAACAACCGCGATTGCTGCTATAGCATATGTATGCATTGTTTACGCAATCACACAACATAACATCACGCCTGTACCTTTTAAAGGGGTAGGCAGATGTGTTCAATAGCTTCCTGTCACTGATATTCACATAACAAGTAGCGTTATATGAATTTGTTTGTGGTAGGTAGGTACAACTAAAAAATGAAAAATAAAAACTTTCCCAAAAAAAAAAACATTCGTATTTCAAAAAAAAACACTACAGATTGAAAAATAACTTTAATTTCGAAAGTTGGTGTCAAAAAATGAAAATATAGAACCAACGACACCGACTTCCGAAATTAAAGTTATTTTTCACTTTGTAGTGTTTTTTTTGGAAGTCGGTTGTTTTTTTTTTTGATACGGTAGCTTGTCGGACGTTTGTGAATAACTATGTTCATATACTCTACTCTCCTCCTATCAATCGGAAACCGATCTAGTTAACTCGGCCCCACCTACCATCACCACGTCTAACCAAGTGTCCTGCTTACCTCCATTTCAGAGACGTATTTCGTAGCCGTAGTCTGACGTCCTACGTCACATAAGGTCTGCAAGACGTTCAAAATTAAGCTTTTCCAGTGCACAGAGTATTTAAGAGGCTTACATGACCTAAAGCGCGGTCACTCGCATAGAAAAGAAAGAGAAGCGCGATGGCACAACGCTGGTAATTTATTGCAAAACATGAAGCAATTATTTAATTGCAAAAAAATTATTGTTTGGACTAAAAACTTAAAACACTAATATTTGAGTATGTTGCTTGTAGAATAATCTGATAACAAATCAGAATTATTGTATGTATATTGGTATGTTATTTATTGTAAAAAGAAAGTTTTTAGAGGTATTTTCATGATTTTTTTCTATCGTATCAAATTAGTTGTACATATTATGTTTTCAACACACTATCTACCTGCAATATATCCTGAAGAATATCATATATTTATCTGATTTTGTTTACTGTAGTCGATCATTTTATTGTTTCTAAAACTTGCGTTTTTTTGCGTTTAGGTCCTGTAAGCCCCTTAAGCCAGTTGAATAGCTATTCTGCCTTTCCAAGATTTGAGGGATCATAAGTGGCAGAGGATAGGTCTTAGAAGGCCCTTTATCTGTGACAAGGAGCTATCCTTAATCATTATTTTCAATAATGTTAAGTAAATTATATTGGTAATGGCCCTGACTTATGAGTTGTCGTGGGTTCAAATTCAGTCCGGCACTTTAATATGTGTAATTTATTTCATCACCATTGCTCTCAAAACGGTGAAGGAAAATATCGTTAGGAAACCGGCATGTCCTAGAAACAAAAAAGGGACGACATGTGACATCCACCAACCCACACTGGGCCTTCGTGGTGGATTACGGCCCACTCCCTCTCACAGAGAAGAGGCCTTTGTCCCAGCAGTGGTTAAATTAGCAGCTGATTAATGCTGAAGTAAATTTAGTTGAGCTATTTACGTTATTCATTGTCTTTCATAACTACCTTCTCAGGAGGACCTGAGGCTACAAACTGTCCGTCGTGTGTTCACTAATAGTAGAGATTATTCTGTCTGTATTGTCTGTCATAAAATATGATGCAGGTTGAGTTACGATTATGACGTAAAATTTTGTAGGTATTTTATTGTTGACAGGCTCTTGCCAGCGGCTGCGCCCGCGACAAGGTCGAAAATTATCCGATAGGAACGTACTACCAAGATAAAAAGAATCTTTTGTATTGTTTTTTGTTTGTTTTGTTTTGTTTTCTTTCGTATTAACTATCTGTATGCCAAATTTCATTCAAATCTGTAGAGCCGTTTTTGCGTAATTGAGTATCAAACATTTAAACATCACATTAGCATTCACATTTATAATATTAGTAGAATTATAGTAGGATACAAGAATAAAATTCATAATGGAAAAGCTGTCTGGAAAATGGCATATCTGATGAAACCGTGTACGGTGAAACTGAGAATGGTGAGCTAACTCATCAAGTCGTGAAAAAAAATCAAAAATAATTTATAGTCTCAACAGCTGGGTACATACCTATTATTTTATCTGCATTAAATGACACTAATCGTATGAAAAATAGTAAACTTAAGGCTCCTAGAAACAGGCGCGACACGCGATAAAATCGCGCGCGTCACAAAGGCACCGCAAGTCGCGCAACGAGCGGTGCCTTTGTGTAGCCTTTTAACGGTAATTCGTTAACAAAATAGTTGTGATTTTGATGGCAAATTGCAAAATCATTACTAGGGTTCGCGTTAATAGTACTTAGCTAACCTACCTGCGAAATTCAATTTTTCTTTTTTGCAATTTGCTGGTCAGTATCAGGTTGTATGTTGATCTTAATATGATTCGCAGTCGTAAAAAATCTTTATTTATAGAATTATAATCGTTAAATCCATCAATACAACTCTCTAAGTTCATAACTACCCTATTCAATGACTATTTCATATAATCAAGACATTTGAGGCCAAGTCTAACTCCGGAGTTGTATTGCTGATCCTAATGTTTATAATACTGTGGACTATCTCAGCGATGATTGTATCGATAGTCGTGACAGCCAATGCATTAATAGCCAAGAGCCTCGACGAACACCTGAGGAGGCTCTCGTTGGGCAGCTGCATCAAGGGAAAGAAAGATAAAAAGGAAAGAAAGAAAAAAAGGAAAGAAAGAAGAAAAAAAAAACCGGCCAAGAGCGTGTTGGGCCACGCTCAGTGTAGGGTTCCGTAGTTTCCCGCCCGTCACAATAAGTGTTCCCACTTATAAGTTTAAAAGTGGGTATCCATTATGTTCGCGCTCCTGCAACTGCTTCCGGTAGTGGGTACGTGCGCGAACACGGAGCGTGCATCATTGCACGCTCCGCGGCAGGCGCTCCGACTCGTGACGGTTTTCAGCGCGAACACAAAGGGATACGTTCAGGATAATAAAATATGTAAACGAAGTTAAAAAAATGCTTGCATATACGATTATACTACAAACTTAGTCCAGAAATTATTTTGTAAAACTTTTTGTCTTTTTTGTACAAAAACTGTTGTTTCCATCAAGTTCAAAATAATTTTCCTAGAAAGTCCTTATAAAGTTCTACTTTGCAGATTTTTTTCATATTTTTTAAACTTATGGTTCAAAAGTTAGAGGCTCCGAAAGTAAAAAACAAAAATCGCTCCAAAAGTAAAAAACAATGTGTCCCCCCCGGACACATTGTTTTTTACTTTTGGAGCGATTATTTCCGAAATTATTGACATTATCAAAAAATGATTTTAGTAAACCCCTATTCATTTTTAAATACCTTTCCAACAATATATCACACGTTAGGGTTGAAATTAAAAAAAAATCACTTCCCACTTTACATATAGGGGGGCTACCCTAATAAAAAATTTTTTTCCGATTTTTATTTTACCACTTTGTCGGCGTGATTGATATACATATTGGTACCAAATTTCAGCTTTCTAGTGCTAACGGTCACAGAGATTAAGCGAGGACGGACAGACGGACAGACAGACATGGCGAAACTATAAGGGTTCCTAGTTTACTACGGAACCCTAAAAAGCGGTACTTCTGGACACCGCCGGCGCCCTGACCGCCGCGCGCCGGTAGCTTGGACCCTGTTCCCGATACCGGTGGGCTACTATTTTTTATATTATAAAATGTTTTTTTTTTAATACTAATATTTAAAAATATCATTTATATGTATTTAGTTTAATAAAGGAAATAATTCTGTAAAGTCATATTTTTTACGGTCGCGAATCATTTAATCAACATACAACCTTACACTAAGTAAATTTGAATTTCGCGGGTTAATTTAATGCAGCCCTCTTAAGCACATTGTACGGCCGCCGCTTAAAAACGTTGCTACAGATTCATGAAGATAATATACTCATCAAATCCGATGAACCGCCCCCAACAACCAAAACGCCTGAATACTCCACAAAAAGCAAAATAAAAAAAAATAACAATCACATTGCCAAAATAAAATTAATTTAAAATAAATCGTCTAGAAACAATTTACATTCTCGCATCACTATTCCCTTATACGTTAATACGAAACAAATGGAAATGTAACCACGATGAAATGCAAATATATTCAATTAATCCATGAGCACGTCTGTATTGGGTGTCGCTAAGCTGTGATTGGCGGATTGGCGTTAAGTCGTCGAACCGTACGAAAGTGGTTTGACGTTTATAGAATAGGGACGTGGGTGAATTTGAATATGTTTGCTTATTAGTTTTAGTGAGGGGCTGTTGGTTCAGGTTCGAGCAATTTTGAGGCTTTGATTATAGTCTTGGATATTTGGGATACTTCGGCATCGGCTTTGATTGGATCTTAGTAAATCCTTGCTGGTAAAGTTTTGGTCGTAGTTACTGTTTTGGAAAAGACGTTGATGGATGGTTGCTGATGTGAAGTAACAGTAATCTAAAATTCTAGAGAGCTAGGCATTTGTGTACCAAAATGTTTTGCTTCTTTTTAGGGTTCCGTAACTCAAAAGGAAAAACGGAACTCTTGTTTGGTCTGTCTGTCTGTCCGTCTGTCAAGGCCTGTTTACTCAGGAGTGGAGTTATCAAATTAATATCAAATAGGCTGAAATCCCTTGCAGCAGTGAAATAATCAAACTTCCAAGTCAAGGCAATAAAAAGATACAGGCATTTATGTTCCGTTTATGCCGCATATTTTGACACTGGCCAGGGAACCAAAACTTATAGGGTACTTCCTATTGACCTAGAATAATGAAATTTGGCAAGAAGCAATCTCATGTAGCACAAGTAAAGGAAAAAAATCCGAAAACCGTCATTATTTTTTATAATGATATTGACAGGTTGCGATTTATTCAAAGGCAGGATTATTTTCATTGAATTTTCCCAGTGGAAATATTTGATGTTTATTGAACATCAAATGTTTCCGCTATACCATTATTAAAACTCTAACCGTCAGAGAATAAAGCAATTTATTTCCCACAAAACATAATCCTATTAAACTTCACGTTCAGAATACGAAGCACAACGAGAGTTGCAAAAATAAAACATACAACATAACTCCATATATTCATAAATTCTGCCAACTAATAATATAGGAAAACGTTAGATGTACGCGAGACCAAAGCTGGCGTGGAGTCGACAAGTGCTCATCTTTTCGGGGACTATTAAATTACTTTATTCACCTCCGTGCGAGCTGCTATGAAACAGAATGAGGTGGCGTAAGTGATGAAGGAAGAGCGCACATAATAAATACAGATGTTTACAATTTCCGGCACAACCCAGTTACTGGGTAATACGATACACCTTGTTAAGACTGGTTGTCAGAATTTCGGGCTTCTAACGACCCGTAACGACTGACAAAGATCCACGAATGACAGGGACTAACTGCTTAACTTGCTTTCCGAGGCACGGAGGGGTCTGGGTATGTAAAGATGGTTTTAATTATTTTAATATTGAATTGTTGTTTTCTTACCATTTGCTGTACTCTGGACACTTTTAACGCGTACGTCTTTTTTACATCGTTCTCACATATAATTATAAATTCACATTATTGATGTAACTAATATTTTTGTAAAACTATAATTTAAAAGAGTGTCCATGGAGTTTCTTGCCCGTTCTTCTCCATAGGTACCTACGCTTTGGAATGGGCAACTAGCTTCATATTTTCTGACTGACCGACTTTTTGACAATTCAAAAGTGCCTGTAAATGGTTTAATTGAAATAAATGTTTTGAGTTTGAGTTTGAGTTTGGTTACCCACCCATGGACCAACCGCGGCAAGAGCTTAACCGATCGATCGGTCTTTAACCTTTTTATTGGAGGCCCTGGGCACATAAGGATGGAGCAGTGAACGGAACCAGAGGGAATGGAGCACCAAAAAAAAATGGGCACATATAAGGATCCCCTGCGTAGATAAGAAATAACTCATTTTCATTATGAACAGTTTTCAAATATTCTGCAAAAAAAAAAACAATAAAAGAAACATAACACTAATCCATACCTACTATTATTATAAATGCGAAAGTGTGTCTGTTTGTTACCTCTTAACGCTTAAACCGCAGAACCGATTTAGATGAAATTTGGTATAGAGATAGTTTGAGTCCCGGGAACGGACTTAGGGTAGTCTTTATCCCGATATTCCCACGGGATCGGCACTTATGCGGATGAAACCGCGGGACGCTGCTAGTATTTTACACGTGTGGGTCTAGAAACTTACTGTAAATCGCATTGCAAATCCAATAATAAATGCGTAGTATGGAACGGCGGCAGCAAGAATGATTTTTTTTAGGCCAGGGCCCCCGTCGATCGCGGGGCCTTGGGCACATGCCTAGGGTGCCCAATGGAAAAGAAGGGCCTGAGTAAAAGACTGGTATTATAATTGAGATGTAAAAAACGTATCACGCATGGATAGACCCGCTTCAGCTCATAAGTTAAACATCACAGACTCAGACGTCTGTGCAATTTATGACGTCTAACTGTGAAACGGACCTGTCCTTTTGTGGTGCGTACACAAGTCTAGAATATTCCAGTTTATGCATTATAACCGCTCTTCTAGAGAGCTTACCTCAAGGACGGTGCGCTAAGAGAAATGTTTCTAAGTTTATAAGGAAACTTGTAGGTACCTCTAGCAACTAGGATAGTGCGGAGATCTCGCTTTGAAGTGCTTCGCTTGGTTCTGGATGCAAATAAGATCAACCCATCTTTTTAAATATAATTTTCTTCAGGATATAGGTATGCTAGAGAGATACTGTGTTGAAAACATAATACAACTAATTAGATACGATAGAAAAAAATCATGACAATACCTTTAAAAACTTAATTTTTACAATAAAAACCATCCTAATACCTATATAGGTACATACAATCTTTCTGAATTTTTGTCAGATTATTCTTCAAGCAATAGATTTTTTGTAATTAAATAATTGCTTCATATTTTGCAATAAATTACCAGGATTGTGTCATCGCGCTTCTCTTTCTTCTCTCTGCAGTCCGACAGTGAAAGCACTTTAGGTCATTTAAGCCCCTTAATAGACGCATACAATTTTAGTTTAAGTGACTTATAGATACATCAGCATAATAAACCATACTTGCATTACCTCCGTCCACCCAAACCATTGTCCAAAGTTAAATCTATTTCAGTCCGCATCCCACTTCATTCATATTATCGACAGTCTGGAGAGTTACCTACATCTCGTATACTTGTTATAGCTCGTTCTATCCGTATGCAAATTTTCGCGTGCAATGTGCGTTTCCGACGCGTCAATAGCATGGACGGGGGAAGTTCGGTAACAATTGTGTTCCCCGTTAAATTGTGTTGTATAAACTGATGTACTCTGATTCGACTGTCTGTCTGTCTGTATGTTTCGTCTGTTTTGAAGGTTTTGTGTTTGAGCCTTTGGAATTGAATTGGCGATGGACGTGATTTGTTAGATGCATTTAATGATAACTTAGTTGTACCTATGGCTACTTCTAAATCCTCCATGGTTTTGTTACTGTTATGACGTTCGAAAAGTGCTGAGATTTACAAACAAATCACGGTACACATGTCATTTAGCTACTTAGTACATAATATAAAGTTGGCTGGACAGAAGTTGTTCCGTTACCTAGAACTCGATCGCAGTGCCACCTGCCGGGTTCAATTGTGAATCTTAACCCTCCGGGACCCACTCAAACAAACACAAAAAGTTACCGAAATTGGTTTAGCCATTTACGAGGAGTTCTGTGACATACACACGTACAGAAGAATTATATTATTTTATTTATACTATATAAAGCTCGATTACCACTCACTGACTGACTGACATAATTGTTCTCCCAGATGGTGAAGGGGGAGGTGGGTATATTTTTACAGATTCGTATAGAAGTAACTCTCACGAGTATGGGAAAATCCCAAACCTCCCCTTTTCCACCCCACTCTCCCCCCTCCCTATCGTATCTCGGAAACTAAGAGTCCCGTGTTTTGTTGTTTTACGGATTCGTATAGAGGAGGCTCGGAAAAGTAAAATCCATTTTTCAAAGTTGCCCCCTTGCCCCCCTTCTCCCCCCCCCCCCTCTAGGTAGATCTCGGAAGTTGAGAGACTTGGAACATTTTTTTTTTCAGATTCATATCAAGGGGCCCAGAGTTGGTCAAAATCATTTTTCAAAACTCCCCCCTCTCCCCCCCTTCACCCCTCCCCCCATCGTATCTCAGAAATTAAGAAACCTGGGTTTTGTTTTTTTACGGATCCGTATAGAGGAGGCTCGGAAAAGTAAAAACCATTTTTCAAAGTTGCCCCCCTTGCCCCCCTTCTCCCCCCCTCTAGAGGTAGATCTCGGAAGTTAAGAGACTTGGAACATTTTTTTTTCAGATTCATATCAAGGGGCCCCGAGTTGGTCAAAATCATTTTTCAAAACTCCCCCCTCTCCCCCCCCTTCACCCCTCCCCCATCGTATCTCGGAAACTAGGTAGCGGTAAAGCGAAGCGTAGCGTAGGGATAAGGTCACGATAGCTTTCCGGTGGTAGGTAGGTCCTGAGTGGAGCGAACCTGCGAGACCGAGTTATTATATTATCGGGCAATCAGCATTCGCTCAGAGACTATGAACGAATGCTATAAGTGTACTCATTTGCGAAGTCACGTCGTTAGATTTAGTCAACACGAGTTTTGGTGACATCTATATTTAGTAGCATAAAATAAAACGCTTTCAACTTGAGAAGTTCGAAAACGCATTGGGATCATTATGCTAGCCTGTAGTGTCTAATTTGGATGGGTAATAATTTCACAGCGCTGTCACTGTCAATGTAATAGACATAAGATTTAACGTGGGAGCAAATGAGACAGAAAGCATTATACAGTGGTTTTGTGTTTTTGAGTGTTATTGAGTGTTGTTGAGTGTTGTTGAGTGTTGTTGAGTGTTGTTGAGGGTTGTTGAGTGTTGTTGAGTGTTTTGAGTGTGGTTGAGTGTTGTTGAGTGTTGTTGAGTGATGTTGAGTGTGGTTGAGTGTTGTTGAGTGTTGTTCAGTGTTGTTGAGTGTTGTTGAGTGTTGTTGAGTGTTGTTGAGTGTTATTGAGTGTTGTTGAGTGTTGTTGAGTGTTGTTGAGTGTTTTGAGTGTGGTTGAGTGTTGTTGAGTGTTGTTGAGAGTTGTTGAGTGTTGTTGAGTGTTGTTGAGTGTTTTGAGTGTTTTGGGTGTTGTTGAGTGTTGATGAGTGTTGTTGAGTGTTGTTGAGTGTTATGGGTGATGTTGAGTGTTGTTGAGTGTTGTTGAGGGTTGTTGAGTGTTATTGAGTGTTGTTGAGTGTTTTGAGTGTTTTGGGTGTTGTTGTGTTGTTGAGTGTTGATGAGTGTTGTTGAGTGTTGTTGAGTGTTGTTGAGTGTTGTTGAGGGTTGTTGAGTGTTTTTGAGTGTTGTTGAGTGATGTTGAGTGTGGTTGAGTGTTGTTGAGTGTTGTTGAGTGTTGTTGAGTGTGGTTGAGTGTTGTTGAGTGTTGTTGAGTGTTATTGAGTGTTGATGAGTGTTGTTGAGTGTTGTTGAGTGTTTTGAGTGTTGTTGAGTGTTGATGAGTGTTGTTGAGTGTTGTTGAGTGTTGTTGAGGGTTGTTGAGTGTTGTTGAGTGTTGTTGAGTGTTGTTGAGTGTTGTTGAGGGTTGTTGAGTGTTTTTGAGTGTTGTTGAGTGATGTTGAGTGTGGTTGAGTGTTGTTGAGTGTTGTTGAGTGTTGTTGAGTGTGGTTGAGTGTTGTTGAGTGTTGTTGAGTGTTATTGAGTGTTGATGAGTGTTGTTGAGTGTTGTTGAGTGTTTTGAGTGTTGTTGAATGTTGATGAGTGTTGTTGAGTGTTGTTGAGTGTTTTGAGTGTTGTTGAGTGTTGTTGAGTGTGGCTGAGTGTTGTTGAGTGTTGTTGAGTGTTGATGAGTGTTGTTGAGTGTTGTTGAGGGTTGTTGAGTGTTGTTGAGTGTTGTTGAGTGTTGATGAGTGTTGTTGAGTGTTGTTGAGTGTTTTGAGTGTTGTTGAGTGTTGTTGAGTGTGGCTGAGTGTTGTTGAGTGTTGATGAGTGTTGTTGAGTGTTGTTGAGGGTTGTTGAGTGTTGTTGAGTGTTGTTGAGTGTTGTTGAGTGTTGTTGAGTGTTGTTGAGTGTTGTTGAGTGTTGTTGAGTGTTGTTGAGTGTTGTTGAGGGTTGTCGAGGGTTGTCGAGTTTTGTCGAGTGTTGTCGAGTGTTGTCGAGTGTTGTTGAGTGTTGTTGAGTGTCGTTGAGTGTTGTTCAATGTTATTGAGTGTTGTTGAGTATTGCCGAGTGTTGTCGAGTGTTGTTGAGTGTTGTTGAGTGTTGTTGAGTGTTGTTGAGTGTTGTTGAATGTTGTTGAGTGTTATTGAGTGTTGTCGAGTGTTGTCGAGTGTTGTTGAGTGTTGTTGAGTGTTGTTGAGTGTTGTTGAATGTTGTTGAGTGTTTTGGGTGTTGTTGAGTGTTGTTGATCACAACAAATCACAAAAGACGTTAAGCCGCGTCCCCACTAGAGCCATGCGGCTTAACGTCTTTTGGCGCGAAAACTGTTTGACGCGCTAAAATAAGAAAAAAAAAGACTTATTTTGTTGGTTGACGTATTTTGTAGAAACAATTTTCTTGGTAAAGTTTAAAGTATGGCGGTGTAAATCACAAGTTAAAATAAGTGATTCCAGTGACAATTATAGCAATTTATTAACAACAACTCCACAAGTGTAGTATAAAGCAGTATATATCACTCGAGGGTAAGTACAGATTACTCCCCTTGGTGAATAAATAGCTATTATTACAAAATCCTATAAGTGCTAAGGATTACTGTCCAATTCTCAAAATTTTACAAGGGTAAGAAATACTCCTCAAAAACACGACCCCGCGAGCTGCTTGCAGCTCGCGCAACGCCCAAAATCTAGTATACTATATAAAGCTCGATTACCACTGACTCACTGATTGACATAATTGTTCTCCCAGATGGTGAAGGGGGAGGTGGGTATATTTTTACAGATTCGTATAGAAGTAACTCTCACGAGTATGGGAAAAATCCCAAACCTCCCCTTTTCCACCCCACTCTCCCCCCTCCCTATCGTATCTCGGAAACTAAGAGTCCCGTGTTTTGTTGTTTTACGGATTCGTATAGAGGAGGCTCGGAAAAGTAAAATCCATTTTTCAAAGTTGCCCCCTTGCCCCCCTTCTCCCCCCCCCTCTAGGTAGATCTCGGAAGTTAAGAGACTTGGAACATTTTTTTTTCAGATTCATATCAAGGGGCCCAGAATTGGTCAAAATCATTTTTCAAAACTCCCCCCTCTCCCCCCCTTCACCCCTCCCTCCATCGTATATCGGAAATTAAGAAACCTGGGTTTTGTTTTTTTACGGATTCGTATAGAGGAGGCTCGGAAAAGTAAAAACCATTTTTCAAAATTCCCCCCATTCTCTCCCTCTCTCTCCTTCTCCCCCCTTTAGGCGGATCTCGGAAGTTAAGACTTGGAACATTTTCAAAGCGATGTTTGTATGTACTACCTATGACGTGTTTGTTTGTTTTAATTACCATGCGACAATTATGTTCATCAATATGCAAATCTTGAGTGTTGTTGAGTGTTGCCGAGTGTTGCCGAGTGTTGTCGAGCGTTGTTGATTGTTGTTGAGTGTTGTTGAGTGTTGTTGAGTGTTGTTGAGTGTTGTTGAGTGTTGTCGAGTGTTGTTGAGTGTTGTTGAGTGTTGTCGAGTGTTGTTGAGTGTTGTTGAGTGTTGCCGAGTGTTGCCGAGTGTTGTCGAGTGTTGTTAAGTATTGTTGAATCTTGTTGAGTGGTGTCGAGTGTTGTTGAATGTAGTTGAGTGTTGTTGAGTGTTGTCGAGTGTTGTCGAGTGTTGTCAAGTGTTGTCGAGTGTTGTTGAGTGTCGTTGAGTGTTGTTCAATGTTGTTGAGTGTTGTTGAGTGTTGCCGAGTGTTGCCGAGTGTTGTCGAGTGTTTTTGAGTGTTGTTGAGGGTTGTTGAATCTTGTTGAGTGTTGTTGAGTGTTGTTGAATGTTATTGAATCTTGTTGAGTGTTGTTGAGTGTTGTTGAGTGTTGTCGAGTGTTGTTGAGTGTTGTTGAGTGTTGCCGAGTGTTATCGAGTGTTGTTGAGTGTTGTTGAGTGTTGTTGAATCTTGTTGAGTGTTGTTGAATGTTGTTGACTGTTGTCGAGTGTTGTCGAGTGTTGTCGAGTGTTGTCGAGTGTTGTCGAGTGTTGTTGAGTGTCGTTGAGTGTTGTTCAAAGTTGTTGAGTGTTGTCGAGTGTTGTTGAGTGTTGTTGAGTGTTGTTGAGTATTGCCGAGTGTTGCCGAGTGTTGTCGAGTGTTGTCGAGTGTTGTCGAGTGTTGTCGAGTGTTGTTGAGTGTTGTTGAGTGTCGTTGAGTGTTGTTCAATGTTGTTGAGTGTTGTTGAGTGTTGTCGAGTGTTGTTGAGTGTTGTTGAGTGTTGTTGAGTATTGCCGAGTGTTGTCAAGTGTTGTCGAGTGTTGTCGAGTGTTGTTGAGTGTTGTTGAGTGTTGTTGAGTGTTTTTGAATGTTGTTGAGTGTTATTGAGTGTTGTCGAGTGTTGTCGAGTGTTGTTGAGTGTTGTTGAATGTTGTTGAGTGTTTTGGGTGTTGTTGAGTGTTGTTGATCACAACAAATCACAAAAGACGTTAAGCCGCGTCCCCACTAGAGCCATTCGGCTTAACGTCTTTTGGCGCGAAAACTGTTTGATGCGCTAAAATAAGAAAAAAAAAGACTTATTTTGTTGGTTGACGTATTTTGTAGAAACAATTTTCTTGGTAAAGTTTAAAGTATGGCGGTGTAAATCACAAGTTAAAATAAGTGATTCCAGTGACAATTATAGCAATTTATTAACAACAACTCCACAAGTGTAGTATAAAGCAGTATATATCACTCGGGGGTAAGTACAGATTACTCCCCTTGGTGAATAAATAGCTATTATTACAAAATCCTATAAGTGCTAAGGATTACTGTCCAATTCTCAAAATTTTACAAGGGTAAGAATTACTCCTCAAAAACACGACCCCGCGAGCTGCTTGCAGCTCGCGCAACGTCCAAAATCTAGTTATACTATATAAAGCTCGATTACCACTCACTCACTGACTGACTGACATAATTGTTCTCCCAGATGGTGAAGGGGGAGGTGGGTATATTTTTACAGATTCGTATACAAGTAACTCTCACGAGTATGGGAAAAATCCCAAACCTCCCCTTTTCCACCCCACTCTCCCCCCTCCCTATCGTATCTCGGAAACTAAGAGTCCCGTGTTTTGTTGTTTTACGGATTCGTATAGAGGAGGCTCGGAAAAGTAAAATTCATTTTTCAAAGTTGCCCCCTTGCCCCCCTTCTCCCCTCCCCTCTAGGTAGATCTCGGAAGTTAAGAGACTTGGAACATTTTTTTTTTCAGATTCATATCAAGGGGCCCAGAGTTGGTCAAAATCATTTTTCAAAACTCCCCCCTCTCCCCCCCTTCACCCCTCCCCCCATCGTATCTCGGAAATTAAGGAATCTGGGTTTTGTTTTTTTACGGATTCGTATAGAGGAGGCTCGGAAAAGTAAAAACCATTTTTCAAAGTTGGCCCCCTTGCCCCCCTTCTCCCCCCCTCTAGAGGTAGATCTCGGAAGTTAAGAGACTTGGAACATTTTTTTTTTCAGATTCATATCAAGGGGCCCCGAGTTGGTCAAAATCATTTTTCAAAACTTCCCCCCTCTCCCCCCCTTCACCCCTCCCCCCATCGTATCTCGGAAACTAGGTAGCGGTAAAGCGAAGCGTAGCGTAGCGTAGGGATAAGGTCACGATAGCTTTCCGGTGGTAGGTAGGTCCTGAGTGGAGCGAACCTGCGAGACCGAGTTATTATATTATCGGGCAATCAGCATTCGCTCAGAGACTATGAACGAATGCTATAAGTGTACTCATTTGCGAAGTCACGTCGTTAGATTTAGTCAACACGAGTTTTGGTGACATCTATATTTAGTAGCATAAAATAAAACGCTTTCAACTTGAGAAGTTCGATAACGCATTGGGATCATTATGCTAGCCTGTAATGTCTAATTTGGATGGGTAATAACTTCACAGCGCTGTCACTGTCAATGTAATAGACATAAGATTTAACGTGGGAGCAAATGAGACAGAAAGCATTATACAGTGGTTTTGTGTTTTTGAGTGTTATTGAGTGTTGTTGAGTGTTGTTGAGTGTTGTTGAGGGTTGTTGAGGGTTGTTGAGTGTTGTTGAGTGTTGTTGAGGATTGTTGAGTGTTGTTGAGTGTTGTTGAGTGTTGTTGAGTGTTGTTGAGTGTTTTGAGTGTTATTGAGTGTTGTTGAGTGTTGTTGAGTGTTGTTGAGTGTTGTTGAGGGTTGTTGAGTGTTGTTGAGTGTTGTTGAGTGTTGTTGAGTGTTTTGAGTATGGTTGAGTGTTGTTGAGTGTTGTTGAGTGATGTTGAGTGTGGTTGATGTTGAGTGTTGTTCAGTGTTGTTGAGTGTTGTTGAGTGTTGTTGAGTGTTATTGAGTGTTGTTGAGTGTTGTTGAGTGTTATTGATGAGTTTTGTTGAGTGTTGTTGAGTGTTGTTGAGGGATGTTGAGTGTTATGAGTGTTGTTGAGTGTTGATGAGTGTTGTTGAGTGTTGTTGAGTGTTTTGAGTGTTGTTGAGTGTTGTTGAGTGAGGCTGAGTGTTGTTGAGTGTTGTTGAGTGTTGATGAGTGTTGTTGAGTGTTGTTGAGTGTTGTTGAGGGTTGTTGAGTGTTGTTGAGTGTTGTTGAGTGTTGTTGAGGGTTGTTGAGTGTTTTTGAGTGTTGTTGAGTGATGTTGAGTGTGGTTGAGTGTTGTTGAGTGTTGTTGAGTGTGGTTGAGTGTTGTTGAGTGTTATTGAGTGTTGTTGAGTGTTGTTGAGGGTTGTTGAGTGTTGTTGAGTGTTGTTGAGTGTTGTTGAATGTTGTTGAATATTGTTGAGTGTTGTTGAGGGTTGTTGAGTGTTGTTGAGTGTTGTTGAGTGTTGTTGAATGTTGTTGAATATTGTTGAGTGTTGTTGAGTGTTGTTGATTGTTGTTGAGTGTTGTTGAGTGTTGTTGAGGGTTGTTGAGGGTAGTTGAGTGTTGTTGAGTGTTGTTGAGTGTTGTTGAGTGTTGTTGAGTGTTGTTGAGGGTTGTTGAGTGTGTTGAGTGTTGTTGAGTGTTGTTGAGTGTTGTTGAGGGTTGTTGAGTTTTGTCGAGTGTTGTCGAGTGTTGTCGAGTGTTGTTGAGTGTTGTTGAGTGTCGTTGAGTGTTGTTCAATGTTGTTGAGTGTTGTTGAGTATTTCCGAGTGTTGTCGAGTGTTGTTGAGTGTTGTCGAGTGTTGTCGAGTGTTGTTGAGTGTTGTTGAGTGTTGTTGAATGTTGTTGAGTGTTTTGGGTGTTGTTGAGTGTTGTTGATCACAACAAATCACAAAAGACGTTAAGCCGCGTCCCCACTAGAGCCATGCGGCTTAACGTCTTTTGGCGCGAAAACTGTTTGACGCGCTAAAATAAGAAAAAAAAAAGACTTATTTTGTTGTAAAGTTTAAAGTTTGGCAGTGTAAATCACAAGTTAAAATAAGTGATTCCAGTGACAATTATAGCAATTTATTAACAACAACTCCACAAGTGTAGTATAAAGCAGTATATATATCTCGAGGGTAAGTACAGATTACTCCCCTTGGTGAATAAATAGCTATTATTACAAAATCCTATAAGTGCTAAGGATTACTGTCCAATTCTCAAAATTTTACAAGGGTAAGAATTACTCCTCAAAAACACGACCCCGCGAGCTGCTTGCAGCTCGCGCAACGCCCAAAATCTAGTTATACTATATAAAGCTCGATTACCACTGACTGACTGACTCACTGACATAATTGTTCTCCCAGATGGTGAAGGGGGAGGTGGGTATATTTTTACAGATTCGTATAGAAGTAACTTTCACGAGTATGGGAAAAATCCCAAACCTCCCCTTTTCCACCCCACTCTCCCCCCTCCCTATCGTATCTCGGAAACAAAGAGTCCCGTATTTGTTGTTTTACGGATTCGTATAGAGGAGGCTCGGAAAAGTAAAATCCATTTTTCAAAGTTGCCCCCTTGTCCCCCTTCTCCCCCCCTTCTAGGTAGATCTCGGAAGTTAAGAGACTTGGAACATTTTTTTTTTTCAGATTCATATCAAGGGGCCCAGAGTTAGTCAAAATCATTTTTCAAAAGTCCCCCCTCTCACCCCCTTCACCCCTCCCCCCATGGTATCTCGGAAATTAAGAAACCTGCGTTTTGTTTTTTTACGGATTCGTATAGAGGAGGCTCGGAAAAGTAAAATCCATTTTTCAAAGTTGCCCCCCTTGCCCCCCTTCTCCCCCCCCTCTAGGTAGATCTCGGAAGTTAAGAGACTTGGAACATTTTTTTTTTCAGATTCACATCAAGGGGCCCAGAGTTGGTCAAAATTATTTTTCAAAACTCCTCCCTCTCCCCCCCTTCACCCCTCCCTCCATCGTATCTCATAAATTAAGAAACCTGCGTTTTGTTTTTTTACGGATTCGTATAGAGGAGGCTCGGAAAAGTAAAAACCATTTTTCAAAATTCAAACCTCCCCTTTTCCATTCCACCCCACTCTCCCCCATCCCTATCGTATCTCGGAAACTAAGAGTCCCGTGTTTTGTTGTTTTACGGATTCGTATAGAGGAGACTCGGAAAAGTAAAATTCATTTTTCAAAGTTGGCCCCTTGCCCCCCTTCACCCCTCCCCCCATCGTATCTCGGAAATTAAGAAACCTGGGTTTTGTTTTTTTACGGATTCGTATAGAGGAGGCTCGGAAAAGTAAAAACCATTTTTCAAAATTCAAACCTCCCCTTTTCCATTCCACCCCACTCTCCCCCATCCCTATCGTATCTCGGAAACTAAGAGTCCCGTGTTTTGTTGTTTTACGGATTCGTAATCATAGTTGTTGAGTGTTGTTGAGTGTTGTTGAGTGTTGTTGAGGGTTGTTGAGTGTTGTTGAGTATTGTCGAGTGTTGTTGAGTGTGGTTGAGTGTTGTTGAATGTTGTCGAGTGTTGTTGAGTGTTGTTGAGTGTTTTTGAGTGTTGTTGAATGTTGTTGAATATTGTTGAGTGTTGTTGAGTGTTGTTGAGTGTTGTCGAGTGTTGTTGAGTGTTGTGGAGTGTTGTTGAGTGTTGTTAAGTGTTGATGAGTGTTGTTGAGTGTTGTTGAGTGTTGTTGAGTGTTGTTGAGGGTTGTTGAGTGTTGTTGAGTGTTGTTGAGTGTTGTTGAGTGTTGTTGAGGGTTGTCGAGTTTTGTCGAGTGTTGTCGAGTGTTGTCGAGTGTTGTTGTGTGTTGTTGAGTGTCGTTGAGTGTTGTTCAATGTTATTGAGTGTTGTTGAGTATTGCCGAGTGTTGTCGAGTGTTGTTGAGTGTTGTTGAGTGTTGTTGAGTGTTGTTGAGTGTTGTTGAATGTTGTTGAGTGTTATTGAGTGTTGTCGAGTGTTGTTGAGTGTTGTTGAGTGTTGTTGAGTGTTGTTGAGGGTTGTTGAGTGTTGTTGAGTATTGTTGAGTGTTGTTGAGTGTTGTTGAGTGTTTTGAGTGTGGTTGAGTGTTGTTGAGTGTTGTTATGTGTTGATAAGTGTTGTTAAGTGTTGTTGAGTGTTGTTGAGGGTTGTTGAGTGTTGTTGAGTGTTGTTCAGTGTGGTTGAGTGTTGTTGAGTGTTGTTGAGTGTTATTGAGTGTTATTGAGTGTTGTTGAGTGTTGTTGAGTGTTGTTGAGTGTTTTGAGTGTGGTTGAGTGTTGTTGAGTGTTGTTGAGTGCGGTTGAGTGTTGTTCAGTGTTGTTGAGTGTTGTTGAGTGTTGTTGAGTGTGGTTGAGTGTTGTTGAGTGTTGTTGAGTGTTATTGAGTGTTGTTGAGTGTTGTTGAGTGCTGATGAGTGTTGTTGAGTGTTTTGGGTGTTGTTGAGTGTTGTTGAGTGTTGTTGAGTGTTGTTGAGGGTTGTTGAGTGTTGTTGAGTGTTGATGAGTGTTGTTAAGTGTTGTTGAGTGTTGTTGAGTGTTGTTGAGTGTTGTTGAGGGTTGTTGAGTGTTGTTGAGTGTTTTGAGTGTGGTTGAGTGTTGTTGAGTGTTGTTAAGTGTTGATGAGTGTTGTTGAGTGTTGTTGAGTGTTGTTGAGTGTTGTTGAGGATTGTTGAGTGTTGTTGAGTGTTGTTGAGTGTGGTTGAGTGTTGTTGAGTGTTATTGAGTTTTGTTGAGTGTTGTTGAGTGTTTTGAGTGTTTTGGGTGTTGTTGTATTGTTGAATGTTGATGAGTGTTGTTGAGTGTTGTTGAGTGTTATTGAGGGTTGTTGAGTGTTGTTCAGTGTTGTTGAGTGTTGTCGAGTGTGATTGAGTGTTGTTGAGTGTTGTTGAGTGTTGATGAGTGTTGTTGAGTGTTGTTGAATGTTGTTGAGTGTTATTGAGTGTTGTCGAGTGTTGTCGAGTGTTGTTGAGTGTTGTTGAGTGTTGTTGAATGTTGTTGAGTGTTTTGGGTGTTGTTGACTATTGTTGAGTTTTGTTGAGTGTTGTTGATCACAACAAATCACAAAAGACGTTAAGCCGCGTCCCCACTAGAGCCATGCGGCTTAACGTCTTTTGACGCGAAAACTGTTTGACGCGCTAAAATAAGAAAAAAAAAAGACTTATTTTGTTGGCTGACGTATTTTGTAGAAACAATTTTCTTGGTAAAGTTTAAAGTTTGGCGGTGTAAATCACAAGTTAAAATAAGTGATTCCAGTGACAATTATAGCAATTTATTAACAACAACTCCACAACTTGTGTAGTATAAAGTAGTATATATCACTCGAGGGTAAGTACAGATTACTCCCCTTGGTGAAAAAATAGCTATTATTACAAAATCCTATAAGTGCTAAGGATTACTGTCCAATTCTCAAAATTTTACAAGGGTAAGAAATACTCCTCAAAAACACGACCCCGCGAGCTGCTTGCAGCTCGCGCAACGCCCAAAATCTAGTTATACTATATAAAGCTCGATTACCACTCACTGACTGACTCACTGACTCACTGACATAATTGTTCTCCCAGATGGTGAAGGGGGAGGTGGGTATATTTTTACAGATTCGTATAGAAGTAACTCTCACGAGTATGGGAAAAATCCCAAACCTCCCCTTTTCTACCCCACTCTCCCCCCTCCCTATCGTATCTCGGAAACTAAGAGTCCCGTGTTTTGTTGTTTTACGGATTCGTATAGAGGAGGCTCGGAAAAGTAAAATCCATTTTTCAAAGTTGCCTCCCTTGCCCCCCTTCTCCCCCCCCTCTAGGTAGATTTCGGAAGTTAAGAGACTTGGAACATTTTTTTTTTCAGATTCATATCAAGGGGCCCAGAGTTGGTCAAAATTATTTTTCAAAAGTCCCCCCTCTCCCCCCCTTCACCCCTCCCCCATCGTATCTCGGAAATTAAGAAACCTGGGTTTTGTTTTTTTACGGATACGTATAGAGGAGGCTCGGAAAAGTAAAAACCATTTTTCAAAATTCAAACCTCCCCTTTTCCATTCCACCCCACTCTCCCCCATCCCTATCGTATCTCGGAAACTAAGAGTCCCGTGTTTTGTTGTTTTACGGATTCGTATAGAGGAGGCTCGGAAAATTAAAATCCATTTTTCAAAGATGCCCCCCTTGCCCCCCCTTCTCCCCCCCCCCCCTCTAGGTAGATCTCGGAAGTTAAGAGACTTGGAACATTTTTTTTTCAGATTCATATCAAGGGGCCCAGAGTTGGTCAAAATCATTTTTCAAAACTCCCCCCTCTCCCCCCTTCACCCCTCCCCCCATCGTATCTCGGAAATTAAGAAACCTGGGTTTAGTTTTTTTACGGATTCGTATAGAGGAGGCTCGGAAAAGTAAAAACCATTTTTCAAAATTCAAACCTCCCCTTTTCCATTCCACCCCACTCTCCCCCCTCCCTATCGTATCTCGGAAACTAAGAGTCCCGTGTTTTGTTGTTTTACGGATTCGTATAGAGGAGGCACGGAAAAGTAAAATCCATTTTTCAAAGTTGCCCCCTTGCCCCCCTTCTCCCCCCCTCTTTAGGTAGATCTCGGAAGTTGAGAGACTTGGAACATTTTTTTTTTCAGATTCATATCAAGGGGCCCAGAGTTGGTCAAAATCATTTTTCAAAACTCCCCCCTCTCCCCCCCTTCACCCCTCCCCCCATCGTATCTCGGAAATTAAGAAACCTTGGTTTTGTTTTTTTACGGATTCGTGTAGAGGAGGCTCGGAAAAGTAAAAACCATTTTTCAAAGTTGCCCCCCTTGCCCCCCTTCTCCCCCCCTCTAGAGGTAGATCTCGGAAGTTAAGAGACTTGGAACATTTTTTTTTTCAGATTCATATCAAGGGGCCCCGAGTTGGTCAAAATCATTTTTCAAAACTTCCCCCCTCTCCCCCCTTCACCCCTCCCCCCATCGTATCTCGGAAACTAGGTAGCGGTAAAGCGAAGCGTAGCGTAGCGTAGGGATAAGGTCACGATAGCTTTCCGGTGGTAGGTAGGTCCTGAGTGGAGCGAACCTGCGAGACCGAGTTATTATATTATCGGGCAATCAGCATTCGCTCAGAGACTATGAACGATTGCTATAAGTGTACTCATTTGCGAAGTCACGTCGATAGATTTAGTCAACACGAGTTTTGGTGACAACTATATTTAGTAGCATAAAATAAAACGCTTTCAACTTGAGAAGTTCGAAAACGCATTGGGATCATTATGCTAGCCTGTAGTGTCTAATTTGGATGGGTAATAACTTCACAGCGCTGTCACTGTCAATGTAATAGACATAAGATTTAACGTGGGAGCAAATGAGACAGAAAGCATTATACAGTGTTTTTGTGTTATTGAGTGTTGTTGAGTGTTGTTGAGTGTTGTTGAGGGTTGTTGAGTGTTGTTGAGTGTTGTTGAGTGTTGTTGAGGGTTGTTGAGTGTTGATGAGTGTTGTTGAGTGTTGTTGAGTGTTGTTGAGTGTTGTTGAGGGTTGTTGAGTGTTGTTGAGTGTTGTTGAGTGTGGCTGAGTGTTGTTGAGTGTTGATGAGTGTTGTTGAGTGTTGTTGAGTGTTGTTGAGTGTTGATGAGTGTTGTTGAGTGTTGTTGAGTGTTTTGAGTGTTGTTGAGTGTTGTTGAGTGTGGCTGAGTGTTGTTGAGTGTTGTTGAGTGTTGATGAGTGTTGTTGAGTGTTGTTGAGTGTTGTTGAGTGTTGTTGAGTGTTTCGAGTGTTGTTGAGTGTGGCTGAGTGTTGTTGAGTGTTGTTGAGTGTTGATGAGTGTTGTTGAGTGTTGTTGAGTGTTGTTGAGGGTTGTTGAGTGTTGTTGAGTGTTGTTGAGGGTTGTTGAGTGTTTTTGAGTGTTGTTGAGTGTTGTTGAGTGTTGTTGAGTGTTGTTGAGTGTTTTGAGTGTTGTTGAGTGTTGATGAGTGTTGTTGAGTGTTGTTGAGTGTTTTGAGTGTTGTTGAGTGTTGTTGAGTGTGGCTGAGTCTTGTTGAGTGTTGTTGAGTGTTGATGAGTGTTGTTGAGTGTTGTTGAGTGTTTTGAGTGTTTTGGCTGTTGTTGAGTGTTGTTGAGTGTTGATGAGTGTTGATGAGTGTTGTTGAGTGATGTTGAGTGTTGTTGAGTGTTGTTGAGTATTGTTGAGGGTTGTTGAGTGTTGTTGAGTGTTGTTGAGTGTTTTGAGTGTGGTTGAGTGTTGTTGAGTGTTGTTGAGTGTTGTTGAGTGTTGTTGACTGTTGTTGAGTCTTATTGAGTGTTGTTGAGTGTTGTTGAGTGTTGATGAGTGCTGTTGAGTGTTGTTGAGTGTTTTGAGTGTTTTGGGTGTTGTTGAGTGTTGTTGAGTGTTGTTGAGGGTTGTTGAGTGTTGTTGAGTGTTGTTGAGTGAT
The DNA here is from genome assembly GCA_963855955.1 of Luperina nickerlii. NCBI lineage: Eukaryota > Metazoa > Arthropoda > Insecta > Lepidoptera > Noctuidae > Luperina > Luperina nickerlii. The sequence goes on from OY979663.1 coordinate 5,831,608, forward strand.
GTTGAGTGTGGTTGAGTGTTGTTGAGTGTTGTTGAGGGTTGTTGAGTGTTTTGGGTGTTGTTGAGTGTTGTTGAGTGTTGTTGAGTGTTGTTGAGTGTTTTGAGTGTGGTTGAGTGTTGTTGAGTGTTGTTGAGTGTTGTTAAGTGTTGATGAGTGTTGTTGACTGTTGTTGAGTGTTGTTGAGTGTTGTTGAGTGTTGTTGAGTGTTGTCGAGTGTTGTTGAGTGTCGTTGAGTGTTGTTGAAAGTTGTTGAGTGTTGTTGAGTGTTGTTGAATGTTGTTGAATCTTGTTGAGTGTTGTTGAGTGTTGTTGAGTGTTTTGAGTGTTGTTGAGTGTTGTTGAATGTTGTTCAGTGTTGTTGAGTGTTGTTGAGTGTTGTTGAATGTTGTTGAATCTTGTTGAGTGTTGTTGAGTGTTGTTGAGTATTGCCGAGTGTTGTCGAGTGTTGTTGAGTGTTGTTGAGTGTTGTTGAGTGTTGTTGAGTGTTGTTGAGTGTTGTTGAATGTTGTTGAGTGTTATTGAGTGTTGTCGAGTGTTGTCGAGTGTTGTTGAGTGTTGTTGAGTGTTGTTGAATGTTGTTGAGTGTTTTGGGTGTTGTTGAGTGTTGTTGATCACAACAAATCAAAAAAGACGTTAAGCCGCGTCCCCACTAGAGCCATGCGGCTTAACGTCTTTTGGCGCGAAAACTGTTTGACGCGCTAAAATAAGAAAAAAAAAAGACTTATTTTGTTGGTTGACGTATTTTGTAGAAACAATTTTCTTGGTAAAGTTTAAAGTTTGGCGGTGTAAATCACAAGTTAAAATAAGTGATTCCAGTGACAATTATAGCAATTTATTAACAACAACTCCACAAGTGTAGTATAAAGCAGTATATATCACTCGAGGGTAAGTACAGATTACTCCCCTTGGTGAATAAATAGCTATTATTACAAAATCCTATAAGTGCTAAGGATTACTGTCCAATTCTCAAAATTTTACAAGGGTAAGAAATACTCCTCAAAAACACGACCCCGCGAGCTGCTTGCAGCTCGCGCAACGCCCAAAATCTAGTTATATGTATAAAGATATAAAAAATCAAATCAGATGCGTCGCAGCCTAAGCGACACACCAGAAAAGGGGATAAACTGGTAAAGGGTGCTCAACCTGCCCTGACTGCGGTCCGTTGCTCTTTGCCAAGAGCCAGCCAAGTTGACGAGGAGGGTTTCACGAAAGTAGAAAGGAAGAAGAAGAACCCCTATTCTCGTAACCTGTGTGGTACCGCACCGACTGGACCCAATATGCTGCTGCGCCCTGCTGTGCCTACGACGCAGCTGTACCTTTCGCGTCTGCATCACTTCACGACAACTGAGGAAGTAGTGCAGTATTTGAAGGTGAAGACCAACTGGACTCTGAGGGTCGAAGGGTTGGAATCGCGCCACAACATCAACTTTAAATCATTCATGGTACGAGTTCCAACCCAACATCTACAGACCTGTCTGAAAGAGGGCTTTTGGCCGAAAGGTGTCTTATATCGACGTTTCCGAGGACGGATACGCGACACCACGCAGCGAAACACGACGCCGACGCTTCGTGTATAGTCATATTTGTTGTTCATTTTTAGTGTAATTTTTAATGTTGTATGTATTTATAGTATTTTTAAGTTATATTAATATTGTATTGTATGTGTTTTATATGGGCCTTGACGCCTGAAATAAACGGATAAATAATAAATAATATAACACTGTAATGTTTTCTAATTTAATAAAAAATAATAAGATGCACAGAGATTTACAAACAAATTTCGGTACCTTACATATCATCATCATCATTATCCATCATCTGCCTAGCCTTTTACCAACTTTGAAAATCTTGGGGTCAGCACTCAGTCTAACCTCCAGCTGAATACCAGTATTTCATATTTAAATTCAACACACAACCACACTCTAAAACCACAAGGTAAAACGCCACCGAACCAAAATTAAAAAGCCTCGCAAGTTATATTTCTCTCGGCGCAAAACCTCATATTGCTATATCCGACACACACAACCTAACAATTTGGCATTACCAAAGGATTTCAGTTCATTCCCTACAGTTCCTTACTGTCAAATTATCCTGAATGTAACGAACCGGATTAGGCTTGGGAAGAAAGTGATTTTTTTTGGGTTCCGTACCCAATGGGTGCCAATGCGACTTTAATACTCCGCTGGGCCTAAGACTTAGGGGCCGTCTCCACGAGCGAGAAAATCGAGGCGATATTGTTGTCGTGCCACGTACACTCTCTTAGAACGTGTCTCAACACAGTTATATCATCGTGGCGAAAATTTGATGTCACGGCGAGACTATCGCTGCAATTCTCTCGCTCGTGGAGACGGCCCCATAAAAATATAAAATCAATTTAATTCTAGTATCACTGACTCATAGCTGTCCGTCCTTCCGTCTAGCGTCTGTATCTTTCGAACTGAAATAGGTAGACACTTGAAAGGGGATTGAATATTTTTATATGGAGCGTACTGGAGAGCCTAGAGGCCTAGAGGATACTTATAGGAAAATGGCAGCCACGCATGAAACCGATATAAATCGATAGCTAACATCAATGCATACTGAAAATATCTTATATCATAACCCCGTAAAGCATCACGTTTCCGAGATATTAACGTTCAAAGTTGATCACTTGACATCCATATTGTTTTGAACTAATCACTCTGAATGTTTAAAATAATCAAACATCTATACAACAAGATATACGGAAGGCGCGACGTTAGGTATGCTGCGGACATTCAAAGCCCTAAATTGTGTGTACTATGGCCACTATGACAACAAATAATAAATAAGGTAAAAAATTAAACCCCCATACAAAAACCGTAACTAAGTATTAAAAATAAAAGTAAAATATTATGGTGGTAAGGAACCCTTCGTGTGCGAGCCCGTCTCGCACTTGGCCTCTTTTTATTCCCTCTATACTGTACCGTAATTTGAATATATTATGGCTTGATTGTTAGCTTAGAAAGACGAGGTATGTCGGGCTTTTGTTCTGAAAAAGTTTGACTTGCAACTCGCTTGTGTTCCAGTGATTTTTACTTGATGTTGCCAAGATAAACGGTAGTTACTTTGTTTTGTTGACAGTATTGTTAGTGCAATACATGTTTAAAAAAAAAACATTAATGGTTTACAATTATCTAATACCCGCGACCACGACCCGCGACCCGCGACCCGCGACCCGCGACCCGCGACCCGCGACCCGCTTCTGCCCGCGACTTTGTCCGCGTGAATTTTTTTGCCACCCCGACCCGCCCCGTCGCATCGCATCGCCTGCTATTACTTCGATGTCCCTTAGCGTTCTTATTGACATTTTTCAATTTTTGCTCGGCTGATGACGTGATGTTGAATAGCCTATAGCCTTCCTCGAGAATTCGGCTATCAAATGCAAATTGCAGATGCAATTTTTTGGACGTTTGATGGTCTGTCATCATCATCGTCAACATTTCAGCCGAAAGACGTCCACTGCTGGACATAGGCCTCCCTCAAGCACCTCCACTTCGATCGGTTCTGTGCTTCTCGCATCCAACGGGTTCCTGCGGCCTTCACAAGGTCGTCAGACCACCTTGTGGGAGGCCTTCCAACGCTACGTTTTCCAGTACGCGGTCGCCACCATGGTCTGGTGGTCATGATGGTCTATACATACCCTTATATATGTTCACAGATTGGTAATACTCGCTGTATAATATGACAAAAATTGCATGTCTAAAACTCGACCTTCAGTGCGATTCTGTAACCATCTGACCGTGAACACTTGTGAGCGTGGAGTGAGCTGTCAACAATGTCAATTCCTAGCAAAAACAAACTCACACCATCTAAGTTTTCACGGTGAGATTTTTACAGAATCGACCGGCTGATTCGAAACTTTTCTCAACATTGTGGGATCAGCCACTAACTATCCAGTACCCTGGACTGCCACGTTGTTCTCGTGGCCGCAAGCGCGACCCTGGGATTCTGGGTTGGATTCCCGGGTCGGGCAAAAGTGTTATTGGGTTTTCCCATTGGGAATTTCTTCGTAACAGTACGGAGTTTGGGAGTTGGCGGTGTGATACCCCCGTGCCTCGGAAAGCACGTTAAGCGGTTGGGCCTGTGCCAGATCTCCCTCCGGTCGTGTCGGATTGCCGTCCCATCTAACTATGAGAGTGAGGGAAGAGAGAGTGCACCTGTGTCTGCGCATACACTTGTACACTATAATAACTCCCGCGCCGAAGGCTGGTCTCTTCTGTGATTGGCCGAAATTCAGTCTGGACGGACTACCTACAGTATTTGTCTGTCCTTCCCCTTTTCAAATCCATCCTAAGGTTGTCTTTAAAAGATCGTTCTTAGCGATAAGACCGCCCATTGTGTCACCCTTTGTACAGTTTCTATATTTATGTCTGTAATTTATATGGTGTACATAATAAAGAGTATTTCTATTCTATTCTATTCTGGAGAAATTTTTATTTGGTACCTTATAAAAACTACCTACTTAGAAAACACGTGTAAATCTGAGAGTCAATAATACACGTGCCAACTCCAACAAATACAAATTACCTACCGCTACCAATATCATCACAAGAATTTCTTATTGCTAATAAACTTCCTGTAACTGGCAACAGTCTAAACAGTCTAAGAAAATAAGAAGAAAATCCTGTTTTTTCCGCTAACTGGAAAACACATATTATTCAATCTACAGGTACAATCAACTCAAATTTTCTTAAGCTTTTTTTTTGCAATTTGCAAGTCAATGTCATTTGTAATGTTGATTAAAATATGATTCGCGAGCGTACCAAATATGATTTTACATTATGACAGTGGCCTTCAAAAGTTAGTTGACACTTTTCCACTTCGAACCACGAATGAGAGCCGGGACCAACAGCTTTACGTGTTTTCCGAGGCTCAGACGGGTCTCGGTATGTCAAGATGATCACCCATCCACAGACCAACCGCGGCAAGTGTAGCTTGACCCGATAGATCGACCCTTGTATTATTACTTAACCACGAGCTCCCCATTAAACTATCTAAGGGCTGATTTTTGAAGTTTGAATTTTTGACAGTTCTTCAATACAAAATCTGTCAGACGTCACTTTTATTCCACGAATAAAAATTATCTGTCGATTGAACAATCAGCTCTTAGTCAATTGTATACAATTGAAATTGAATATGATGTTTATCTAGTAGGTAGGAGTACTGATACTTAATCATTCTTCTCCAAGCGCAGGTGTGAAGTTCGAAGAAGAACAAAGGAAGTCTTGCCGCAATCTAGTAGATTAAACTGTGATTAAATGCGTTTTAAGGTGTGTCTACACAGAGAGAATGTCTGATACAAAAAGGGGAGATTTAAAGAACCTACTGGCGGTGATATTGTTGTGATAGTGGTGCGTAGTTAAGCATGCGTCATTTTTGTATAATTGCTGAAAATCCACTTGTCGCAGCACCTTTAATAATGAGACCAAAAAGTATTCTATAACTTGGTTTTCTAACAACAAAAATATTTTTTTTAACAAAACATTAAAGGTCTGGTCTTAACAATATTTTTTGTTAAAGTAATCTCGCCTTAACACCCTAACTTGTATCTATATTACCAATGCAATATTTATTAAAAAAAAACTTATTACTTCCTGAATCCTGAACGAAATACACAGTTTTAACAAAATAGTGACTGAACTTTTATCGTTAACAGTGTAACCGTGCCTTAACTCGTAACTTGCAGGTGTTACGTCACAAACACTGGGGTGTTTTGCCGTTTTTATTTTTCGCTGATAATTGTGGAGGTGAAAAACCTAGTTGGAGGGACGGTAGGAATAGTAGGTTTGTGTATGTTGGTACAGACGCCAGCACATCAAGCTACCCGAAACTGTCAAACTTTCCCAATCAACCTTGAACCTAATGCCACAGCGATAAAGATGAATTTCTATTAAAGAAATTTGACAGATTGTAGTAGATTGATGTGCTGGCGTCTGTACCTACCTCATAATCAGAGTATAATGTTCCCACTGCTGGGACACAGGCCTCCACTCTCTGAGACGAAGTGGGCCATAATCCACAACGCGGGCCCAGTGTGAAATCGAATCTTCGAATTTTATGGTTCTAAGTCATGCACGTTTCCTCACGATGTTTTCCAAGTTGAACTTAGTCGTATGTATATGGTTTAGAGCGGGTTGGTGTATGTCACGTCTTCGATTTTTTTAGTTCTAAGACTTGGCGGTTTCCTCCCGATGTTTTGCATCACCCCGTTTTGATTACCTAGCTACTTTGCACTAAAAGGCAAAAAAATCAATACGTACTTTTTTAAGAGGAACCGGGACCACCCCTATGTGCTGATGGTGATCACCGGGGCGGTTTTAGTGAGGTAAAAATCCCACACCCCCCGACCTCCCTCCTCGGAGGTCGGGTGCCTTTTGAAGGTTTCCCCCCGACAAAAAATAAAAAAAGGTCTCCGGAGGAGCCCATGACTAAATCATAACAGCCGCACAGGTCCATCGATCAGGTTAAGCTACGCATGCCGCAGTTGACCTGTGGATGGATGACTTTAGTTACCGTGACCCCTCCGTGCCTCAGAAAGCACGTTAAGCTGTTGGTTCCGGCTGTCATTCGTGGATCTTTGACAGTCATTATGGGTCTTCAGTAGCCTGAAAGTCTGACAACCAGTCTTACCAAGGGGTATCGTACTACCCAGTAACTGAGTCTGCTGTTGGCAGTCACTCCATGTATAATTCTGGTATTCAGCTGCATCTGGTTGGACTGGAAGCCGACCTCAACATAGTTGGGAAAAGGCGGATGCTATGGCTAGGCAGATGACGATGATGATGTAATTAGGTCTCCTTTTCAATTTATCTGAACATAATACATACATTCATTTATAGGTACATTTATATCAAATTCAAAGTCCTGACTGACTGATATATCAATGCACAGCCTAAACTGCTGGTTCTAGAGACGTGAAATTTGGAGGGTGTGTTCTTTATAAAGAGTAGGTATCCATTAAGAAAGTGTTTTCGAAATTCCACCTCTAAGAGGGTGAATGGGGGAGGGTGAGGTTTCAGGCGGGTAGAAGCTAGTGGATAAATAAATTAGTGTAATTTTTTTAAAATGTAAGTACATATGTAGGTTAAGCGACACTTATATGTAAATTACAATGCAAAATAAGTTGTTTTGCATACCAATCGATAAACTAAAGAATCAACACCATTTATTACCTACGTTTTGTAAAAAAAAAAACATCAAATTATGTGACACAAGTCGATCAAGAAATGTCAATACATTTCTTGATCGACTTGGACAAGAAAGTGATCCTAAAAGTTTCCGTTTTCCTTCTGTGATACCAAACCCTAAAAACACAAAAACACACACTTTCATAATAAAAAAAAACAGTGGCACTCCGGGAGTGCAGACAGAAGTGTAAACAAAGCACAGACAGAATACTTCGCCATCACTCACTGACATATCGGATATACATTAAAACCGAGTACATCCCGGGTTATTTTTTTAATCGTCTTATAAACAAAACACGCGCGTCGTCGCTTACGGTAACAGTGGCGCGAGTTCAATGGTTTTTTCCCATCTCAAAAAACTCCCAACGCGCTTAAAGAAGTTTTCACTTCAGAGATCCTTCAGAAATGGTACACTGTTGTTCTACACCAGCTGGACCTACCTATCTACCGATACAAGTACAGACGCCAGCATATCAAGCTACCCGAAACTGTCAAATTTTCCCAATCAACTTTGAACCTTATACTGTAGTGATAAAGTTGAAAATCTATTAAAGAAATTTGACAGATTGTAGTAGCTTGATGTGCTGGCGTCTGTACAAAGCTTCATCAAACTACAGCACAGCAAATTCTAGCTCGTGTCCTGCAACTTTGTGTTTTTACACTTGTAAGCGCACGAAGCGAGATTTAGTTGCAACATAAAACATTTTGCAAGTTGGCTAATGTTTGTTCCAAATGATTACATTAGGAACAAACATTGACATTTCAGGTAAAACGTCATCTAAAATGCACGAACCTAAAATGGTGCTGCGTTTCCTAGATGTTCAAATTGGAAGTAATACCTGCCATCAACATATTTATTTATATAAGAGGGGCTCGTGGCTACTTAACCTGGTTGATCGATCCGTGCGGCTGTTACTACTTAGTAGCAGCCGCACGGATCAATCAACCAGGTTAAAATACGCTTGCCGCGGTCGAACAGTGGATGGGTGACCATCTCTACATACCCCAGACACCCCTCGGAAAACACATTAAGGCTTGGGTCCCGGCTTTCATTCGTGAATCTTTGACAGTCGTTACGGGTCGTCAGAAGCCCCGACCAATCGGATGAGAATGAAATGAAATTGTTGGAATCACTATTACACGTCACAAGTTTTAAAAAAATAAAATAAAAAATAAGCTAGGTGAGAGATAGGCAATCACTTCTTGTAAAATACTGGTATTCAGCTGCATCCAGTCAGACTACAAGCTGACCCCAAAAATAGTTGGGATAAGGTTAGAAAAATGATGACCTCCTCGCTATGCAAGGCAGCACGTGACTGACACTGTGCCATCGTCTTCCCTGGGGTCACTTGGTGGGCGGATAAAGTCCTCAAGGCAAATAATAACCTACCTTTAATACATTTCTGGCGATTAGTAGGTACAACGAAAGTACGACGCGACCTTCTGTCAATTTTATAAATTTTTTGGTATTAAAAAACATGGTATAAGTATTATTGTACTCATGAGCCAATACACCGATAAATCTCCATTACTACGTTGTTCCTAAAATTAGTAAACCTTCCTACATATCTCTCTACTTGCCTGCAATAGTTAACTTTGGGACGGATTCTCCCTGAATTTATTTTATAACTTTTCCAAGATTGCATCAACAGTAAAAACTGCAAGGACATCACATATTTATCGGTCTCCGAAGTCCAAAGCTTAGGCTTCCGCAGACAGGCGCGCCGCGACTCTAGTAGAACAATTTCTATGAAAACTTCATGGAAATTGTCCTACCAGAATCGCGTCGCACCGTCGCGTCGCGCCTGTCTGCGGTAACCGTCAACCAAGATATCGCAAACTCCGCAATAAATTCGACCACCGTCCTATTACTGGTATCCTGGAATCCTATGACGTCATCAAAAATCGTTTTACCTCCTTTTACACCCTATCTCGTCAAAAAACGTTTTAGCTAACACAAATTAAGCGGTCTTCACAAAAATACTGGCTGATAGTGGTACAATTACACTCTCGTCTCCAGACGGCCATCCATGTCGACGATGGGCCATCTTTATCCACTTTCCGTTATCGAAGAAACGAGTGCCTTGAGATTAGGTTCATTTTGAGGTTAATTCGGTTCGTCGTCGGTTAAAGTCGTGGGAGAGTTTGAGAAACGTGGACAAGTAGCTTAGAAATATACCAATATTTATTTTATAAATACAAAATATGGCTAATATGGGTGGCTGGGACATTGATGCACAATCAGCGTCCATGAATACAACACATAATTCTGTAACGCCCTGCGATGAAAAGGTTCGTAGGTTATTAAAAAAAAATTGCCATTCCATTCATTTCGACCGCGTAGGTATTGCACTCTTCTATGAAACAGCACATTTTAACGACCGTTGAAAAAATTCTTCGCAGGGTTCTAGAATTATGTGCTAAATTACGTTCAATCTCAGAAGATCTATTGGCCAGATCCATGATGGATCTAGTGACGAATGTTTTCTCATTGGATCCTGATTTCAAGATGTGGATCTCCTTAATGGTTTCAATGGTAAGATTCTTCGTTTATTCCGTACGCAATACAAACCATTGATACCTATTGATGCCTAGTCATAGGAAACCGACAAGCCAGCCTAGAATTGAACACAGAAATTCGAACGTCAAAAAATCTGCGGAATGGAATCGACATCCCACAAAAAGTCCAAAAAAAACCAAAACGATTCACGCAACAGCGTTACCCTAGAATTGCTAACAGCAATCCCACCTCTAAAAATCAGCGACCCAGAACCACGAAAAAAAGCAGCGAAAACCGTGCCTTTCTAAAACTATTCGCACCGTGACTCCGAAAAACTCAATATAGCGTTCTTCAAAAGCTTTCGCTGTTCAAGTGGAGAAATCCAATAAAAGGCGACTCCTACCTGCAATGTCTTCGCATTCCAGTATGTACGGAATCCCGTTCATTACAGCGGCACATCCAACTTGTAACCTATCCAATTTGAACAGATTTTGGACTGTTACTTACGGGAAAGAACGGAAACGATTTATATGAAATTTCTTTGTAAGTTCGATTGGGAGTCCGAAATTAATGACAGTAGTTTTGATGTTGGTATTTTATTTTGGCACGTTTGTCGTCGTTTCAGGGATACATAATTAAATAATAACAACTTACATTTCTAACGCTGTCTTTTGTTAATTTAATGTAAAAAATAATATACAGACGCCAGCACATCAAGCTACCCGAAACTGTCAAATTCTCCCAATCAACTTTGAACCTTATACTTTAGCGATAAAGTTAAAGATCTATTAAAGAAATTTGACAGATTGTAGTAGCTTGATGTGTTGGCGTCTGTACAAGGTGCATTCACATACAACTAAGTTTAAATTGGAAAACATTTGAGGAAACCGGCATGTCCTAGAACCAAAAAAATCCAAGATTCGATTTCAAACTGGGCCGGCGTAGTGGATTGTGGCACTCCCTCTTACAGAGAGGAGTCCTCTTTCCGAGCAGTGGCATCATTAAAGACTGATTATGGTAAGTTCAAATTGCACGCTTAGCAATAGCTTTTGACCAACAAAACGATTAAAATCAACTTGAATAAAACCGTAACATACAGTACCCGGCGATAAATATTGCACAGCGATCTTTGGAAAGAGACAATCGGCTAATTTCGGCTTCGTAGTGCGTTATCTCTGTCGCACGAAATACAAACAGTCCGGTATCTATTAGGAGCTGTTAAAACAATTATGATTTGCTTCTCTTGATAATTATTTTTATTCTTTGTATAAAATCGATAGGATCGAATAGGTCGATGTGCAATATTTATCGCCGGGTACTGTACTGAACTCTGTAGGTAAGCTTTAAATCTATTCTCCATTTTTACACTTCGTTGCAAAAAAGAAAGCAACGCACTCTCGGATCAACACGATACCAACTTGCCACAGTATTGTATATCCAATTAAAAATTTCGCTATCAACCTTGCCGGGAGATGGCATTTTTACAATCACCGCCGGATTCAACTTTTCTAATTACGACCGTGTCACTTGCGCGCCTTTCATTACCCGAGCGTATTTATATAAATTTTGTGTTGGGACACAAATTGCTGGGTGTGAATATTTTGTAAAACATGACATGATGAAATCTGATTTACATCATCATCAGCCTTTTCCCGGGGACGGCTTCCAGTCTAACCGGATTCAGCTGAGTATCAGTTTTTTACATTGAACTACTACCTATGACCCGCACTGGGCCGCGTGGTGGATTACGGCCCACTCCCTCTCACAGAAAGGAGGCCTGTGTCCCAGCAGCCTATAAGGTTACAATACTAAAACGCACAGAAATGTTAGTGTCCGTCCCGTTTTCACCTTGTTGACTGGGTAATTTGTTCATCACGATGTGAGTTTTTGGAGTTAAAGGGATTACATAATCTAAAGCGCGGTCGTTGTCGGGCTGCATAGAAAATAAAGAGAAGCGCGATGACACAAAGCTGGTAATTTATTGCAAAATAAGAAGCAATTATCTATTTACAAAAAATCTATCGTTTGGATTAAAAAATTAAAACACTAGTGCTTGCTTATAGAATAATCTGACAAAAAATCAGAATGACTGTACGTATATTACTATGGTTTTTATTGTAAAAAGAATGTTTTTAGAGGTATCTTCATGTTTTTTTTCTATCGTATCAAATTAGTTGTATTATGTTTTCAACACACTATCTACCTAGCATATATCCTGAAGAGTATCATATATTTTTCTGACTTTGTTTACTGTAATCGATCGTATACTTTTATTGCTTCTAAAACTTGCGTTTTTTACGTTTAGATCCTGTAATCCCCTTAAAACTTCTTTATGCGCACTTTGCGCACATTCTGAACAGTGAACGAAAATGAACCGTCACGCTCGGGCCGGTGACGCTGATTCGGGTATACTTGGCTCCAGTCGGTCGGTGACGCTGAATCGCGTATACTCGGCGCTGAATGGCGTATACTCGGCACTGAATAGCGTATACTCGGAGCTGAATAGCGTATACTCGGCGCTGAATCGCGTATACTCGGCGTTGAATCGCGAATATATTGGCATCAGTTGTAAGTTTTCAGTTGTTTCGTATAGTCACAAGCACACACCCAATTTTTTCTGATATATACCTACTGAACGTCGAAAATACGAATGGAGACAAAGCAATTTTAATAAATACCTACTAAAGGCACATATAAATAAACATTTATGACATGTTCCATTAGTAACATTTCAAACAAAAGAAACACAAAAATATACCAAAATACCCGGCAAGCACTTTTCAACTTGCCTTGTCAATTCTTATTACCTTCTTTATTGTTACATTCGAAAAAAAAATGTGGCGTAAAACATGTTTTATTACTATGAGAGTCACATACGAGCAATTACTCCGGGCAACGGAAAATGATGTCGTCAAAGAAAACGAAATATTGCTCGTCGGCACAAATAACTGGAGGAACAGCGAGGAACAATGGCAATAAAGATTTACTGGTGAGATTTTTTACTCACTTTTACTTGCGTGGTTGGTGTAAGGTGCATGATTTTAGCGGTTCTAACAGCCAGATTACTTTATCACCGCAAGGTTTCTGCTTGTCGGTCTTCTAGAGATTGTACTTCGATGAGTGTGCCCAAGAACTCAACGACCTCATTTCATCGGCCCCCTTCTACCTTCGGACATCCAGACGCACTGCTTGTTACTACTATTCCTGCCTAGTTGCTATTCCACCAATTCGCACTAAGCGTTTTCAAATGTCCTTTATCGCGCACGTCAAAAGAGTGGAACTTTCTACCAGCGTCTGTGTTTCTGAGCGCATACAACCCGAATCTCTTCAAAGTAAGAGTGAACAGGCTTCTTCTGGATAAACTCACTCCATCGTCGACTTTGTCTCTGACACCTCTGACCTAGACTAGAGTCAAGAGCAAACCCTTTCCAAATAAAAAAATAAAAAGAAAAAAAAAAAACGAACAATAAGTGGCCTGCACTTTTTCTGACCGAAATGGCCAGTGGAGCGGACAAGTCCTGGATTGGAGACCGCGCATCGGCAAACGTAGTGTGGGACGCCACCCAGCTAGATGGACGGACGACTTAAAGAAAGTGGCTGGGAAGACTGGACTGGGACTGCGGAGGACAGGGTTTTGTGGCGCAGTCTGGGAGAGACCTATGTATGTCCAACAATGAACTGCGATAGGCTGAAATGATTGATTGATTGAATTTTTCTAAGTTTGCCTTGTTCTGCGTCATAGGTCTAGCGGTCGGAAGCGCTACTGGTGAGCATGAGGTCCTGGGTTCGGTTCCCGGGTCGAGCAAAGTGTTATTGGGTTTTTCTATCTGGAATTTCTCAGTAGTAGACCGGAGCCTGAATTTGTACCCAGATGATGGAAATAAGCTCGCCACCTATTACATGGGAGTTAACGTAACTAGCAAAATATGGGTGTACTATATTGCCTCTGCTCTATCAAAAACAGGAGTGATGTAGTTTATCAAATACCTACTTCAACACATTTCAACAGGCTTCTTCTGGGTAAGCTCACTCCACCGTAGACTTTGTCTGTATCATCTCTGACCTAGATTAGAGTCAAGAGCAAAAGCATTTCAAATAAAAAAAAAAAATTCGTAATCTCTTTTAGGCACCTGTGAGGCACCTGCGTGTGTGAGGAAGTGACTATCAATGACGTTTTCGCTTAAGAAAGTTGATCGCTAACTGTTCACTCGCTCAGCGACGCTTTCTTGGCTGGCAGAACACTGGCTGAGAGATTCACGCTTGGTACAGACGCCAACTGACACATCAAGCTACCTGAAACTGTAAAATTTTCCCAATCAACTTATGCTTTAAAGTTGAAAGTCTATTAAAGACATATGACAGATTGTAGTAGCTTGATATGCTGGCGTCTGTACATAAGCATACCATTGAGTTATCTCTCGTCGCCTTCGCGTACTTGCTGCTCCGTTACTAGCCCAACTTGGTTCTCGTTTATCGCCGGACGTAGGAAAGGTGCTTTAATGCAACAGTTTTTGTCTATGGATAGATAGCTACTCTTTATTTGGTACCAAAGACACGTGCCAAAGAGGAAAAGAAAACATAAGCATTTTAAAATAGAACCATAATTATTTTGATGTCGTCTAAATCGCTTTTCGCTTGTTACTTGAAACCTTTGTAAATAACAAAAAGTTAATGAACCAAACAAGAGATGACGTAGACGTCGCCATGGTGATAATTTGAGATATATCGGAACAATTACGGCCCCGAATATTAGAATTTTAATATAGACTACAGAATGCATGAATGTTTATAAAGGATTAATTTCGTTGCGTATTGATATTTCAAGTAGGTTCCCATTTACTTATTGTAACAACAACATTTTAACGCTAATATTTTGAATAATACTATGAAATTGAAAACTTGCGCGAAACCGAATTATGAGGTGCAGTAACTGTTACATAGTCATTATAAATTTTCGTTCCCCAAATATAAACTCTTGAAAAAAAAATCGTGTAATTATCGTCTTAGATAGTGCAAACTAAGTTATTGCGTTAAAGTAGACGCGAATTATCTTCGTCCGAAAAGAAACAAACCAAATGAGAAAATTAAAGTATAGACGCCAGCACATCAAGCAACCCGAAACTGTGTAATTTTCTCAATCAACTTTGAACCTTATGCTTTAGCGGTAAAGTTGAAATCTATTAAAGCAATTTGACAGATTGTAGTAACTTGATGTGCTTGGCGTCTGTACATTGTAGCGCGCGCGTTGCTAAATCGCTTGCCTACGCGCACCTATTAAAATTCACACACTTGTTAAAATTCTAGAAAAATCATCTACTTTTCCAATATTTGTAAATATGTGAGTACCATGTATCTACCACATAATTGATTTACCTGTAATTGCTTCATTTTTAATTATTTTTATTTTTTTTGGGGTAGACTTCTTTTATTCTAGGTGAGAGATGTTTAATTTGCCGCACCTATTCAATTTCATCTAGTATATGGAGTGTTTATTGAATTTGAAATCTTTTCTTTTTTCTAAAAATATGAACGTAACTATTTCGTTTAAAAAAATAAGAAGAAACAACAGGTGAAGACGGACACCGCCATCTATTGTATTTATAAAAAAACAAGACGGTAAATTAATCTTCAATAAGTATTTATCATTTTTTAGATGTCATTAATCACTCATATTCAGTTGTTATCTACAACAAAGTGCGTCATTAGCTATCGTAGATTACGCTTAAGAAATAACACAAAATATTTAATTTCAAGGTCCCACCGAGATTTGAACTCGGATCGCTGGATTCAAAGTCCAGAGTGCTAACCATTACACCATGGGACCTATATGTACTGTCAACAAATACGTGTGCTATATTTCGTCGTTGCGCGTGCAAAAGTCGCTATGTGTTTTTAGTAAACTTCTTTGAGCTATATGAATTTTATGAATTTTGAAAATTAACACTTAGCGTGTTTATACGGAACTTTCGATGTATGAATATCACATAGATACATTCCTTAACTCTTTAAATATTGCACTTATCACATAGTTGTTTATACAGTATGTGTGTATTGAAATAACGATTAAAAGTGCATAAAGAACCGAAAATGACTAAATAACACATAGCGACTTTTGCACGCGCAACGACGATTTTTATCTCACTGCAGCATTCTAAGAATGGTATCAGTTTCAAACCAATAAGGTTGATAACATTTATTTAATTTTAAACTCTAAAAAAGTGTTTTTTGCAAATAGTGCAAACAATATTACAAAAAGTGTAAAAGCTTAAAAAATGTCAAGATAACATTTTAATATAACTGCTAGACAAAGACGGCACCACCACAGAAGGGACGCCACGACTATGTAACTTAATACTAGCGCCATACATTGTCGGTACCGCGCAACAAGGACGGGAATAATCTCCTTCAAAAACTTTTAAAGCGTGTTCCCCACATTTCCATGGATTTTACAGATTTTTTCGACTACTTATCTCATTTTACTTTGCCTTCTTTGAAATTAAATTAATTATCCGAACATTTCTAATATTAGTCGTCACCCCCATTATTTATGATGAAATAATTATGAATTGACGTATTCCGAGGTGAAGTAGACCGAAAATACAATTTGTAGTCGGAAAATCAACATTATTTCAGTCGATAGACGTCATCTGCTGAATATAGGACTCTCCCCCAAGCGTCATTGACTTGTCCTGTGCTTCTAGTGGATTCCTGCAGCCTTTAAAAAGTCATCGGTCCACTTGTGGGAGGCCTTCTTACGCTGCTCCATCCGATACGCGGTCACCAATCGAGAACCTTTCAGCCCCATCGACCATCCCCTCTGCGAGTAATGTGCCCTGCTCATTGTCGCTTAAAGGCTCCTTCAAACAGGCGCGACACGCGATAAAATCGCGCGCGACACAAAGGCACCGCAAGTCGCGCAACGAGCGGTGACTTTGCGTCGCGCGCGATTCGGGTCGCGCGTCGCGCCTGTTTGCAGGAGCCTTAAGTTTGGCAATTCTTCAAAAAATAACAAGGTGCAAGTTATAATCATTACCCTTACGTTGCTTATAATAATTCCTTGAGTGTACCTTCAGACGCCAGCACATCAAGCTACTACAATCTGTCAAATTTCTTTAATAGATTATCAACTTTATCGCTAATGCATAAGTTTCAAAGTTGATTGGGAAAATTTTACAGTTTTGGGTAGCTTGATGTGCTGGCGTCTGTACATATTAGTCCTAGCACAAAAAAAGACATAATTTCAAATATCTATATCGACGCCCCCAAGGAATAAACCTGTATTATACTATTACTGACTTTTTACTGTTATACCATTTACGGTATCTATGGGTCGGGATACACATATGCAATTTTTTTCAAATTTTTTCTGCGGTAATTTCCAACGTTTTTCCTAATAACACTTTTGTTCTTTGGAAATTTTCCATTTTTTATTTACTAGAAAAATAACGAAATACATTATTACAAATTAAATTCTGTGGCTACATTTCGGTAAAGAAATATTACTGTAAAATATTTCAGCAAAATTTCTGGTTAACGCGGTTACAGGTTTATTATCGTAAATTTTGTGGTACACATTTTCGGTAATGCACTGTTACAGGTATCATCCGGGACATACATTTTCACCTACTATGCATATTGGCGGTAACTTGCTCGCTCTCGGCGGAGTTCATCCACTAGTTTTACGTCTCCAATGAGCCTCTTAGCTCTGCGTTCCACCGAGTCAAGCGCGGCAAGTTGGTATTTCGCTGAGCCATCCCAAAGGTGGCTGCAATACTCCATGCAGGATCGGACTTGTGCTTTGTAAAGGGTTATAAAAGCTGTCTAGGCGTGAAGTATCGCTTCACCTTATTAAGGATGCCCAGCTTCCTGGCCGCAGTTTGGGCTTTGTACTCGATGGTGGCACCGAAGTTGAGACTAGATGTCCAACTGCATGCCCAGGAACTCGAGCCGATCTGTTACAGGAACAGATGTACCCCGAAAAGTAGGAGTCTGGTCGAAACGTCTCCTTTTGGCGGTAAAAACACACGCCTGTGTTTTGGTGGCATTAAAAGAAACCAAATTGTCATCACCCCACTGGGAGACAAGGCTTAAGGTCAAATCTGTCCGCTGGCCACCATGGCCTCTCTCAAGAAACGAAGTTCAGCCCCGCTGGCCTTTGTGCTGGACAAGTATCTCTCTGAAACAGTACTGTCATCTGCGTACCCAACAATACCAGGCTGAAGTAGGTCATTGATATGCAGCAGGAAAAGAGTTGCAGAGAGAATAGACCCCTGAGGAACTCCGGCATCAATAGCCATAAGGTCAGAGGAGCAGCCGTCAACGACTACTCTGATCGACCGCTCACTAAGGAAGTCTGATATCCAGCTACAAAAATCAGCTGGGATGCCATCAGCAGGAAGCTTGCTGAGTAGACCGGCGTGCCAGACCCTGTCAAAGGCCTTCGAGATATCAAGCGATACAGCAAGTGCTTCGCCGTGTTCCTCGATGGCTTCACCCCAACAGTGCGTGATATACACAAGAAGATCGCCAGTTGACCGTCCCCGGCGAAAGCCATATTGACGGTCACTGAGGAGATCATTCAGGTCTGTTTGTTCCCAAGCTCCCAACTCTTTTATAGTATATTTTTTTCCATAATCTTTTGAGTTTTTGTTTATAATTTTTGGCAATTATTTATTAAATAATATTATTTTGATTTCAGATCTACCAAAGAACAAATACGCTGATTGTGATAGAGATCCAAAGTCTCGGGAGAAAATATACTGTGAAAGAATTGGAGCAAACAGATATTTTAGACATAAAAAATTGGTAAATCCTTTGATTTGGCGTCGCGATATAGGTGGGAACACGATACGCTGGTCTGATGTAATGGAAATTTATGTATCATCATCCCAACAAGACAAGGTTTTCTTTAAATATGATTTTGATGTGGTATAATATTCTGAATTCAATATTTCGAATTCATTTCAAACCAAACGACGTGGGCGAAAACCTAAGACAGATACTTTGATAGAAGATACTGTATTGGCATGTGCTTATCATCAACCTCTTCCTAAAAGCAAGGCGTTGCATACAGATTTACTGTCTGTGCAATAGTGGAGCGATTCCACGGTATTACCACGCATTTTATGAATCCTTAAGTTTTGTAGAAGATAGTGATGATCGCGATGATAATGATGATGCCAATGATAATACCGATTAGTTATTAATGTTTTTACTTGGCTACTGTTTTATACTTTTATTTATTGTAATTTGTGATCTCAATAAGAACTTTGTTCTCAATAAACGTTATAATTTTAATTACATTTTGTGAGTTTTCTTTAATTATTCCCTCGAAGATACCGACGACAAATTTATTTTACATAATCGGTTTTTAATGATTACGATAATATGACTACCAAAAATTTTCTATAAAATACGGGTTACACTACTTTACCCCTTTATGGTTATTTAAAATTTTACTATAATAAGTCGGTAACTGAACATTACAATCTCTCTCTGTAATGAAAAAACACGTTTAATAACCCAGTAAAGCAATATTATGCCTATGATTTTTAAGAAATTTACAAGAATAATCCGGTAAGTTAACATTACTGGAATAATATGGATAAGTCCGGATCGTAAGATATCAATACCCTAAAAATTTTATGAAACCATTTTCGGTAATATGTATTTTGGTGAATAACTAATTCTGTGTAAATTTAATAGTTACAGTTAATACTTTAAACTTTTCGGGTAAAAATTAGCTTTTCCGTCATATAACAACGTTGTCATAATTACCTTTTGTTGAAGAGATATACCCCAAAAACACTAAATCATTTTTCCTGTAAAATTTGATTTTTGCGATTACCGGTTTATTCCCCGGGGGCGTCGATATAAGCATCAACTTTATTTTAATGGTAATTAAGTTGATTTCAAAGTGACTAGCACTATTGAAAAATTTACAAAAATGTTTGAATTTGTAGCGTAAACTGAACTTTATTGTGTAGGATTTAAAGTTATTTTTCCATAAACTCATATTTGCTTACACTTTTGGCAGAATAAATCGCGAATGCACATTAGATAGATAATTTCTTCTGTGGGTAAAATTAAGGTGCACGGGAAATTATGTACCATAAATTTAAAGACATTACTCGTCATAATTTATAAGTTCAAAGGATCGCCTTTGTTCCATTAATCTTTTCCTTTACTTGTAAGTCTTTAATATTATACGCATATCTTGTCTTTAGGTGATGTGAACGTTAAGGTTTCTCAAATATTTCAGAAGGTTTTGCGGTGGTAGGGCTAACGCCCGCCTGATTTGCGACCACCCTCCCACCGGAGTCCGGCGTCAAGCAGCCTGCTGTGTTTCGTCGATGCGTGGGAGTTCCAGTACCTTAGGCATCTTTTGGGCACGCTCGTTCCATCATAGACCTCATCCATCGCTTTCCATCAGGCGTGGCCGAGGTCAAGAGCGTTAAGCAATAAAAAAGAAGAATTTATCTGTTTTGTTTTTGTAAAGTCTGACAACCAGTATTACCAAGTGGTATCGTATGACCCAGTAACTGGGTTGTGGAGATCAGATAGGCAGTCGCTCCATGTAAAATACTGGTATTCAGCTGCATCCGGTTAGACTGGAAGCCGACCCCAACAAGGAAAAGGCTAGGCAGATGATGATGAACTTATCTATTTTGTATGATGGTATTTACTACAAAATTATTATAAATGTCTACATTCTGTAATATACCAGAAATTAACTTATGACAATAAAGAAATCTGGTATTTTCTGGTTGTCTAGCATTTAACAGCTTAAGGCCCGTACACACAGGCGCGACGTGACACGCGACGCAAAGGCACTGCAAGTCGCGCAACGAGCGGTGTCTTTGTGTCGCGCGCGATTCGCGTCGCGCGTCGCGCCTGTTTGCAGGAGCCTTTTAAAGTCTCAAACATTTATTTCTTCATTTTGGATATACGTTTGTGTTTTTCAGCATTGAAAACTGTTTCTAATCATTCCTTTTCTAGGTAAGGTTAAAGAAGTAATGTTCTAGCAATAACATAATTGTCACCACGCCGTCGCCTGTATTCCCCGAACGGTTACCCATAGGTAGGTAAGTACCAATACCCACATACGTTACGCCAGTTATGTTTAAGTCCCATTTAATAGGAAGCGATTCTAATGCCATCAACTGGCCACAAGTTCAGACTTCTGGCAGCTACTGAGAGATTCCGACAAACAATTCCAACATTTTCTTTCCCGAAAATGTCATACAAATCACTGCCACATACAACAGCTATAAAATAACACTTACTTCACAATTCCAGATAGCTATGACACCCAACAACCATTTAAATGTACTACCACCGTCTCTATATGTCCGTTTAGCATCAGCATTCTCGTAACAACCATCGAACGAAGACTGCCAAATCGGCAATGACTCGGGTGTTAAGTGCCAAAACAACTGGTTACTATGCCAACGAACGTGCCAAATATTCATGTGTTTCGGCACTAAAACTATCAGATAGGAATTGACGTTATAGTTTGCCTTATTGGTGCTGGTAGTGAGAATTTGTGGGTAGTTTAAATTGGTATTGCAGGCTGTTTCTGCGCTGAAATATTGCCAACGTTCAACTGCCCCTTTGGTCTCGTGGTCGTAAGCGTGACTGCTGAGCGTGTCCTGGGTTCTATCCCCGTGTTAGGGAAAGAGTTTTTCCATTGGGAATTTCTTAGTAACAGCCAGGAGTTTAGAAGTTGACGGTGTGGTACCCCCGTGCCTAGGAAAGCACGTTAAGCCGATGGTCCTGCGTCTGATCTCTCTCCGGTCGGATCGGATTGCCGTCTCATCGAACTATGGGAGTAAAGGAACAGAGAGAGCACCTGTGTTTATGCACACATTTGTGCACTGTAATATCTGCTGCGTACCTGGCTAATCTTCTTTGAGATTGCCCACCGTGACCAAAATCGGTCCAACATCTACCGTTTGCCTTTGTTTGATTTGAATGATATGTGATATAACACTCAGAGTTCCGCCAGATATCAATGGCAACACTGTTCTAACAAAACAGTTATTATGTTATGAAAAACACATAGCATTGGAGCAATGTGCTTGCTGTTGAGTTTTGAAGACTTCTATGAATTACACTTGAAAGTGACAGCTGGGCTGTCACGAGTTCTGCCATACTGAAAGCTCACACAGGTAACTTAGAGAAAGGTATGTATATTCTGTTTTTGTTGCATTTTAATGGTAAAATTATTAGACTGCCTCTTCAAACTGAATTGTGATCTATTCTATAAGTCATTGTACTGCAGCCTTTCAGTATCACGATTGTAGGTAGGTACGAGAAGGCCAAGTAATTTAAAAATGTCAAAATCTATTCTCAATCTCTTCTCAGCGACAATCAATGTCAAAAATTTGTCCAAAATGTAGGAAAATTATAGGTATTTTTGACAGATTGAGACAGATCAGATTGTGACGGTTCTTAAAATTCCGAAAATTTCCCCTCGGACTGTGAACGTTTTTAAAATTACGAGGATTGTCCCTCTGTATGCTCTTGGGAAATATAAAAATATCGTTTCTTTGGGAAAGTTGTTTAATATGTTGAAAATTACCATGAGTTTAAGTATTGGTCACTTATTACCAGTCACATGCCAGTCACCCTATATATATGACACCATAATATGACGTTTATGAAAACTATGTGATAACCGGGACAAAAATGCATGTGACGTTAGATAGTGCGTTTATAAGCAACCCATTGTAGTTACTCTGAATGCGGCACTATCATGTAAACAAGATCTAAAACTGCTTTTAATTCCACCATCACCATAACCCTTAAGACCCACCATGCATTAGAAACGTTAAGCGACATATGTACATATATTAGGTACCCATAAAATATGCACATATCATCAACATACCGAAAGCAAATTAAGTTCACATTATGCACCCTTCTGAATTGGTGCTAATAACCGGCCGGGTTCGAACCCACGGCCCCCAGTGACATGGGGTGCTATTGAAAAACGTGGGTACCTGTCGTGAAAAGGATGCGTTTCTATGGGAGACAAAATGATGGATGTCGGGTTTTTAAAGGTTTATAATTTAGGGGTAATTCTTTTTTTGGTGGACGCGTTTATTTTTGGCCAAATAAGATACTTTTGAATTTGTTTTAGTTCGATTTGCTGTGGTGTTAACTGTGTCCAATTTGCTTCGTATGTCCTAATTTTGGTCGATTATGGATATTTTAGTTATGGCTTTGATAAACCATTTTTATCACCTACAATTAGGATACCTAAGAAGAACTACATATAATACGGTAAAATCTGAGATTGGCAGGTAGCTAAGAGGATAAAAATAATTTAAAAGGCTGATTTTCCACCTCGAAAGCACTCACTGCAGCACTGTAGTAGATATTTCTATGGAAGAAAATCCGTGCATAAAACGAAAATTCTGTGCATAAATACATCTGTATCTTTTTCCCGTTACTGAAAAACTTTCAAACAAAACATTTATAAAGCTTTGTCCTACCTGCCATTTGTTTCACCTTTCAACGCCAAAAACATGTCTCAACGACTATACTAATAACAAAAGCATTCACAAACTCCAGCAAACATTTCCCTTACCTCTCGTCTTCATTAAAGGTGGCGCGGATATTTCAATTAAACATAAAACAAAGCAAGAAACTTCGCCATTTGTAACGTCCCAACGTTCAAAATAAACGTATGATTTATTCAAAATTCCATTTTGTTTTATAACTTGTAACAATTCGCGAATTATGAATCAAAGTTGCTTGATTATAATTTCAAAACCGACTCCATGTTTATTAATGTAAATAATCGTGACCATTTGCGGTATTTTGTAATCAGCTGTGGGTGCCGCGTAGTTGTGTGGTATTGTCATATTTTAATCTGATTAGGGGATGGTCGAATTTGTCCGTGCTTACCTTGTGCTTAGGGGGGATGCAAGAAGGTAGCTCGTGAAATAAAAAATTTTCTTACGTTGTTTCCAGCTCGCTATGTAGGTGATGGGAGGTCGGGAAGTGTGGGATTTTTACCTAAACCCATCCCGGTGATCACCATCAGCACATAAGGGTGCATTGTCCCGGTTCCTCTTAAAATACCAATTCATTGCCCTGTGCAACGCCTGTGAGGCACATCCCTGGAGAGACCGTAAAGAAGCCTCCCTGAGCCTCGCTATGCTCGACAGCACGTGACCACTGTGCCACCGTCTTCCCTGGTATCGCTTGGTGGGCGGACAGAGTCCCCACTCTGTGCGGACGCACAGAGTGGGGACTCTGTCCAGTGTCAGTGGGGAGTCTCTCTCTTGTTGACCTGTCAATCTATTCTCATAGTGAAAACTTAGGTGAAGTGTGTTTATTATTCATAAGGCAACTACAACAGGTAACAATAACAGTATGTCATTAGGTTCACATTATAGGGTTCGGCCTGATTTATCACCCAAAGCGTAATCACATAAAGGCTCCTGCAAACAAGCGCGACACGCGACGCGAATCGCGCGCGACACAAAGGCACCGCTCGTTGCGCGACTTGCGGTGCCTTTGTGTCGGGCGCGATTTTATCGCGTGTCGCGCCTGTTTGAAGGAGCCTTAACATGAATAGTAAACAACAATTATAGTAATGATGACAACTACAGAAAAAATCTTGAAGAGTTGTCAATAGTGTCGATCCCTAGTAGGTGGAATGACAGCTCACTTCACCTATAATAAGTTTTATCGGTGAGATTTTTTAGAGAATAGATGTCAAATGTAGCTTACAGAATTCTTATAATCATAAGAATCATCAATACAACTCTCCATGTTTTTTTTTACAAGGGAACATAGTTTTATTCGAGGAAACATAATTTTAAAAGCTAACAGTATTAAAATAATAATATGTACAAGTATATAAAAAGGAGGGGAAATAATCAAAGGGCATCAAAAAATTCATCCGCATCACTGTCAACAGGAAACGTGCCCAAAAGACTGGCAGGACTGCCATACAACGTGGCAATGCTGATTCATTGGCCAAAAAATAGGCCAGCCCTCTGGTCACGTGAAGAGTCGACCAACCGCTTGACGATGTCTCGAAATACTAATAGGGCACTCAGGCCCCATCGCCCTAGAGTTTCAACCCCAAGTTAGAACTGATTTCAAATGTCACGATTTCATGAAATAGTCATTGAATGAGAGTTTTTTTTTTGTTGTGGAGGTTAGATAGGCAGTCGCTACATGTAAAATACTGTAATTCAGCTGCATCCGGTTAGACTGGAAGCCGACCCTAACATAGTTGAGAAAAGGCTAGGCAGATGATGATGAACTTCTTTATTTTGTATGATGGTATTTACTACAAAATAATTATATATGAGTTAAGAGTTGTTTTAATGATTACTTATAATTATGCTTGTTACGGTTGCAAAACATAATATCTTGATCAAAATATTATTATCCTGAAACTGACCTGCTAATTGCAGAAAACGTAAGAAAATTGAATTGCGTGGGCTACCTTGGCGCTTTCGCGTTAAATTGACGACTCAAAAATTTAGAGGATTTAAATTTATCCCTGAAAAGCAGTGGTAGCCAAGTGGGATCGAACGCGGCTTGAGAAATGAAGGTCGTAGGTCAAAACGGTGAAGGAAAACATCGTGAGGAAACCGGCATGTCCTAGACCCAAAAATTAGAAGACATATGACTTCTACCAACCCGCACTGGGCCCGCGTGGTGGATTATGTCCCACTCCCTCTCACAGAGAGGAGGCCTGTGTCCCAGCAGTGGGAATATTATAGGATGATAATGCAAAATTATCCCGGAAGGAGATTTTTATCCAGGAGTAGGTACAGACGCCAGCACATCAAGCTACTACAATCTGTCAAATTTCTTTAATGGATTTTCAACTTTATCGCTAAAGCATAAGGTTCAAAGTTGATTGGGAAAATTTGACAGTTTCGGGTAGCTTGATATGCTGGCGTCTGTACATCAAAATGGGGCGAATAAGATCCATACTAATATTATAAATTCGAAAGTAACTCTGACTGTCTGTGTGTATGTTACCTTTTCACGCCTAAACCACTGATCGGATTTCGATAACATTTGGCAAAGAGATAGATTGCATCCCGGGGAAGGACATAGGATAATTTTTATCTATATATTTAGCGGGCGAAGCCGCGGGCAGAAGCTAGTGTTAAATAAAATAAACTTGTATTAGTATTAATAAGTATGTACGGTCTAAAGCATTTTTTCTAAACGAAGAGGTTTCTACTGGTGGTCTATTTGCTCGCAATAAAAAAAGAGCGGAATACCGTTTCATATCATTCTTAGAACCAGTGAGGAATACAAAGGTTCATTCAACATTTGGGTATCTATATCTATAAGAACCGGAGGCAATAAAACAGTCAGAAAAACCCAACTTTATTACAGAGAACTCAATACTACGGTTTGCCCGTTTGCAGTTCCATAAAAAAGAAAAGAACTATTTGTCCACAAGTGCCTGAGGGGGATAACAAATACCGCGACACCAATAAAAAATGAGCGACAAATCTCAAATCCCAATGACGACCAACTAAGCACGCCTTCAAAATTAAGCCTTTTTCAACCACATTAACAAATAAAACCCAACCTTATCTGAAACTCCATAAAGTTTAAATTACGTTTTGATTGTTATTGCAACTTACATCATATTTCCTTCAAAGAAGTGTTTACGATGTCGTGAAATTTTACGCTGCAGGGCTTAATAGCCGACGTATGTTGTGTCCCTTTCCTGTAGCTATTTCTGTCCTTTTCTGCAGTCATCACATTCAATCCGACTTTCTCATAATCCAATACAGGACTGGACAGACGGGATTTGTAGGTTATTAGTTTCATTTTTGAAATATTGCGGAAATATCATACGTTCCTTTTTAGGATTATGAGAAATTGGCGTAGAGACTTGAGAATTGAGTCGGGTGGTTTGTTTCTTGGTTTTAAATTGAAGAATATTGGGTTTTGAGTATCGCTGAAGAATGAGAGCAGTGGTGGCTGTTGGAAATAATTACAACAATGATGTTGGCATACACATCATCATGGAGTTTGTATATGTGTCCCAATATAAACTCTGGTGATATAGACAGATTTTACATTCATAAACGTTGCTTTTACTTCTTATCGTTGCCTGTGCGGATGCACAATACATTTTGGAATCTTATATGTTTTTTATTGCGTTGTCCACGGAATTCCCAACAGTGGCCAAGTGGTCATAGGTCATAGGTTTGAATCCAAACAGGTAATTTACTTTGTGTAAATTATTTCATCACTACTGCTCTCAAAACGGTGAACGAAAGCATCGTTAGGAACCGTATGTTCTAACTGGCATGTTCGGCATGTGACATCGCCAACCCCCACCGGGCCTGCGTGGTGGATTACGGCCCACTCCCTCTCACCGAGAGGAGGGCTAGCAGTGGGACCATTGTAGTCTGATTATGATGATATGAAGAATGATTGGTTTTATTTGAGGACTACTGGACAAATTGTATGAAAAGTTAACAAAAGCAAAGAAAGAAAGAAAGAAAAAGTATTTATTGCGACTCGTACAGGAAGATCACAAACTAAACTAAATACAGCAAAATAAAAAACCAAGTTATATAAAAAAAAGTAACAAAAGGAAAATGAAACAGAAAGTCCTATACGAGGCCAAAAGGCTCCTATCTCAGCATGATGCTACGACATTAAAGCACGAAAAAAAAAGCATAAAAAGCAAGCAAGCATTAAAAGTGATCACGTTTAAAAATATTATTGTCACTGTGTATAATTGCGTAACTGTTGAAAGGTGTAGTGCGTGGAGCAAAATATTGCTCTGATTTTTCGGCCAATTATAGACCTAAACCCTTTTTTAATTTTCAACTTTATCAAGAATTTGAAATAATAACAAAAGGTTTTACTACACAATTATCAGATAACTGTATTTAACTTACCCGTTGGCGTAAAGGTAGAAACCATAAAGGTTACGTATTGGGATGATATTTCATATTTATGGTGCTACGATACCATTCGTAGCGCGCTACAAGAGCTACGGACATGCACCTGACTACGCAGCCCGCTGCTACGACACCGTAGCGGAAATTACTTGTATGAAATGTTTGCGTCATCGTCTTCGTATGCTGTTAGTTTAGGATAACTACGGAGATGAGGACTAATAAAGAAGTATGGAAGAAGAAATGTTGCGGGACACCCAAATAAATAATGATCTAATTAAGTTAGTGTTAATTATCAATACTAATTAATAGTAATTTAATAATGATCGAAGAAGGTAATTAGCAGAGATTGAACAAAGCCCAGCTTATTTATTTTAAATGGAACAATTATAATCCGTATTTTTTGCATTAAATTGTTAAGGGGATTACAGGACCTAAACGCAAAGAACGCAAGTTTTAAAAACAATAAAAGTATATGATCGACTTCAGTAAACAAAATCAGAAAAATATATGATATTCTTCAGGATATATTCTAAGTAGGTGGCGTATTGAAAACATAATACAAATAATTTGATATGATTTAAAAAATCATGAAAATACCTCTAAAACTTTCTTTTTACAATAAATACCATACTAATATACATACAATCATTCTGATTTTTTGTCAGATTGTTCTACAAGCAACATACTAAAACACTAGTGTTTTAATTTTGTAGTCCAAACAATAGATTTTTTTATAACTAAATAATTGCTTCAAATTTTGCAAAAAATTACCAGCGTTGCGTCATGGCGCTTCTTTTTCTTTTCTATGCAGTCCGACAGTGACCGCGCTTTAGATCATGTAAGCTCCTTAAGTGCACCGCAACTTGAGATGGACCAATTAATGATTGATTGCCCTGTATACAAGCTGATATAAAACTATTCGTTACATTTTTGTTCTGTGTTTTATCCATGTTTTTTTTTTTCGGGATGGGATATCATAAAATGACCCCTCCCGCTCTGGGTGGAGCGGAAGGGAGTGTCAGACTCTTACTGACTAAAACCCACCCGTGTTCCTTCCTTAGCCTTTTATGTTCCGGGCCAGCGGTAACCCTTTCGGACAATCCCGCTGACCCGGCAGGCTTCGGCCTTGACGGGCCCCTTCGGTTAAGGTTAGAATACACTTTATAAATAATTATTCATCATAATCGGCCTTTAATATTTCCAATGCTAGGACACAGGCCTCCCCTCTGTGAGAGGAAATCATTATTAGCACACTTTCCTGCTAATTTCTTACATCGGATTTTGCATAGTTAGTTGTTAGTTTACTTAGTTTATCTGATGTACGACTATTATCTAACTATCTAGTGTATTGTGTGTCTCTTAGTCTGTGCTTAAAAATTATTTTCTTTCTTTTCTTTCTTTCTATTATTGTATTACTTTTGAATATCTGTATTTCAGACATCAGCGCTCTTGGTGTTGTAAGCGACACTTAAAAATTAACTTTGTTTAACCTCTATGCACATCTTTAAGACATTCGATCAAAAAGATATAGTAAAATAATCACACTAATATTATAAAGGCCAAAGTTTGTGAGTATGTGTGTGTGTTTATATGTTTGTTAGTTCTTCACGCTCAAACGGCTGGACCAATTTTGATAAAATTTTATATGAAGGTAGCTGACATCCTGGATTAACATATAGGCTACTTTTTATCCCGATATTCCCACGGGATCCACATTTACGCGGGTGGAACCGTGAGGCGCGGCTAGTATTATTCAAATAAAAGGAAGTGAAAAATGTAGGAGAACAATCTTAAATTAGTTGTATAGTTATGCATACAAGATCAAAATTCTTTACCACTGAAGTACCTCCTTGATAAACCCCATTATTTCTTGATATAATTACCTGGGCCGGGTCTAGACTAAGCTAATACTTATTTGTCTCCTAATACCTCTGTAGTACGGTCCGCTGCACATAATCCTGTCAATGGCTGTCGCACCACGCCAGGATTACTGGACGCGTGATGTTACACTGTGGTATAAGTCATAGCAGCTAGCGAGTGGTAGTATAATTATTGTAGTTTTTTAAGTAATGACGTTCCAATGATTATTTCCTGGCAAATATTCATGCATTACATGCCAATAATGTTAATAATGGAACGTCATTACTTCAAAAACTACAATAATTATTATTGTTTTCAGTATAATTGTGAAACAGAAAAATAATGGACGATGGGCTGATGAGTACTGTAGACCCCGCCCCCTATTTTATTTTTGTTCCAACAGACATCATTTTTGTCTCATAATTATGTTTTGTTACGAGCTACAATTTAAAACTTAAATATATTATGGGGCTTCAAGAAAACAACACCATTCATTTTCATTTATGCACAATTTCTACCTACATCTACGGGGTATACAAGCGTGAATATGTTTGTCATGGAAAATAAAATACAATATTTTTACTTATTGTATTTTATTTTCGATTTTTACTTATTTTTGAAAAATAATTAAACTTATTTCTTTTCCGTTAATAGTAAAAAAAAAGTAGCTGCGCCCCGCGGTTTCACCCGCATAAGTTTTGGTTTCGTGGGAATATCGGGATAAAAACTATCCTACATCCTTTCTCGGGATGCAATCTATCTCTCCGCCAAATTTCACCGAAATCCGTTCAGTAGTTTAGGCGTTAAAAGGTAACACACAGACAGATAGGCAGAGTTACTTTCAAACTTATAATATTAGTATGGATGAGCAGTAAGCAAAGACCTTTTAAATGAGATAGGTCTGTCTCAAGTCTCTGGACTAAATTTCAATTATGGGGACGCTAAGTTCCATCGTCCTTTCAATGACAATTTTATGTGCAGATCCAATTCTGTTTTTTTTTTTTGCATAGTGAGTAGCTTCGTTTTTTCTGAACAATAAACATACTTGCCTGTCTTACTGTATATATTTCTTAGTTTTCGTTTGGGAAATAAATATGGTTTCTACCAGTGTAAAGGTCAGCTGGTTCCGTGAGTGTCGTATTTACAAGGTATTTGAGAAGTTATTTCAAGAGCTTAGATAGTAGAAGCGTTCTTCTGTCTGCTTAGTGTGGCCGTTGTGTCTATTTCTCCTTTGAGAATGGTTTATATGTTTCACAACCACGTTTTCACGCTAACATCATATCCTTATAATGCTCGAAGACCAAAATACATAAATGAACCTCATAATGACTCAAGATTAAGACCAACACGAGAATGACATCAACAGTTTACAACTTGGACCGCAATTACTCCGTCCAAAGCGAGTTTGATTGATTTATTACTGTGTTTGTCCAACAATGCAAGCGATGGACAATGGACATTGTTTCATCAATCGGCCGGCCCAATCATGGGCCCACGCGATACCCGAATCAATCATTTTACGTACATCGTATCGATTAGATTAGGTACTCAAACTTTTAAGAGTGTGTTAAAGGGTTAAGGTAAATTTGCCTAGCCTTTTACCAACTATGTTGAGGTTGGCTTCCAGTCTCACCGGATGCGGCTGAATCCTGAACCTAGTTACGGGGTAACACGATACTACGCGGTAAGACTGGTTGTCAGACTTTCTGGCTTCTGACTACCCGTCACGACGGTCAAAAATCTACGAATGACAGCCGGGACCAACGTACTTTCCGAGGCACGGAGGCGTCTCGGTATGTAATGGATGGTCACTCATCCATGGATCGACCTCGATAAGCGTTGCTTAACTTTGAAAATCGATCTCCTGCAGCTGTTATTACTTAGTCGCGAGCGTGTGAATGTCTTTTGTGCTGTTTTACCACTGGTGTCAAATTTTCCCAATAAACTTTGAACCTTATTCTTTAGCGATAAAGTTGAAAATCTATTAAAGAAATTTGACAGATTGTAGTAGTTTGATGTGCTGGCGTCTGCACAAGACTGACGATTAATACCACTTATACAACCTGTCGAGTTTTGAATAAGTCTACTTTTTCCAACCAGGAAAGCTGCAATGATAAATAGTTCAGGCATCTTCTGGGCACGCTCGATCCATCATAGACCTCATCCATCGCTTTCCATCAGGCGAGATCGAGGACAAGGGCAGACCCATTTAGCAATTAAAAAAGTTAATATTGCCAGCTATTTTAAATTCAAGAACGCCCTCAGGCTAGTTGGAGCGAAGATCTTCGCAGGATGGCTGGTAGCAGCTGGATGAGCGTTGCCGAAAATCGAGTTGAATGGCGTGCAATAGGGGAGGCCTATGTCCAGCAGTGGACTGCTATAGGTTGATGATGATTTTACATTCACATCATAGCTGGTGTTACTGGTTAATTATGTCGATCGTGGATGACTTATTTAAAAACTTTATTGGTCTGTACTTTATCAAAACATACGTAACAAAACAGGGGCCCGTGGCCAAATATACAGCCGCACAGGTCGATCGATCAGGTTAAGCTACGCTTGCCGCGGTTGGTCTGTGGATGGGTAACCATCTTTAGGTACATACCGTGACCCCTCCGTGCCTCGGAAAGCACGTTAAGCCGTTGTTCCCGGCTCCAGGTAAAATACTGGTATTCAGCTGCATCTGGTTAGACTGGAAGCTGACCCCAACATAGTTGGGAAAGGGCTAGGCAGATGATGACTTTATCAACACAAAACTTACTTTGATCCTCTGGGCACAGGGCTGGTTAGCTACATTCACAAACACATTTTGCACACACTTTTGGTTCACCTTTTCTACGAAGTATGACCGGTTTCACAGTGCATATAAAAGTATGCAGTTCAAATGTTGACAACCACTGCATTAGATATAATTAAGCATTGAAATTTATTATCAAAACGCAAGAGGTCTACGTACTAAGTTGGATATGTTTTGTGATAATATCGAATCTTCGGGGGCTGATTTAATTGCAATAACCGAAACTGGTTGTAATGAATCAATACACAATGCAGAAATTATACCACAAGGATATCATATTTTACGATGCGACCGATTAGATGGGCGGAAACAAGGAGGCGCGTTACTCGTGGCCACACATGGGTTCGAAATACGGAAAGTAACAGTACCTGGTGACGTCAACGTCGATAGATGTGCTTTTGAACTGGTTTGTGCTACAGTTAATACGCGTAATAGATATTTGTTTTTGTGTTGTGTTTGTCTATATTCCCCCGAACAGTAGCGAGAACGATTATATGATTTTGTTTAGGATTATAGAACAATTATGTGTAAATTATAGGGACGTAGTTGTTATAGGAGATTTTAATTTGCATTCTTGTAATGATAATGTAGTCAATTATTACGAGTATTTTCTTTCTTTTTGTGAATTCATACAGACAAATAAAGTACCTAATTGCAATGGTCGACAGTTAGATTTAGTGCTGTGTTCATTGGGTGGGGGCGAGGTGCGCGTGAGTGAGGCAGACGAAATTCTTGTGCCGGTGGACCCCTACCACCCGCCGCTCGCAATATGCGTACCTGTAGGCAAGTGTGAGCGTTCGGACTGTAAATATAAAAACTCCATCCCGCCTCATACTGTTGTTGCAGAAGCGGGAGGTTTGTGTCCACAGTGGAATTTTGCCAAAGCAAATTATAACGCGTTGTACTCATTGCTATTATCAAACGATTGGAAGCCGATGTATGATATAAATGACCCAGATAAGGCCATTCATTATTTTTATGACACCATAAATAGCATCATCGATAGTTCCGTTCCAAGAAAAAGGCAAAAGAATGTTAATTCTAGGTACAGGTACCCTGAGTGGTATACGGGCGAAATTATCCATTGTATTAAAGAAAAGGCGATACTGCATAAACGTTACAAAAATAGTGGGGTAAGCAGTGATTACGAAATGTTTGCTCGGTGTAGGGCAAAGGTAAAAACGATGATAATGCGTGCTCATAACCATCACCGGGAAAGGGTTCAGCAAGGTTTTACAAAAGATCCGAGATCTTTTTGGGACTATGTGAGGGCTAAAAGGGGAACAGATAATCGGAAAAGTATTCTCAAAAACGGTAAAGTTATACCCGAGTCGGAGTGTGCTGGTGAGTTCGCGAAATATTTTTATTCTGTTTACAATAATCAGGAACCACGACTCGATGTGAACGCCGCAGTCGCCTCAAGCGGCGGTAGCAGCTCGCGTGTACATATATGTAGGTCGCCTACAATTGAGCCAAGTATCGAAAGCTCTAGATCGACTTAAGGCAAAGCGGTCGGCGGGGCCAGACGGTATTCCTGCTTTTGTAATAAGGGATTGCCGCACTGTACTAGCGAAGCCGCTCTTACATTTATATAATCTGTGCATTGAGTCGTCTTATTTTCCTGAATGCTGGAAAATCACACGTGTGATCCCAGTACCTAAGGGTGGGATGGATTCGGACGTGAGTGGCTATAGACCAGTGGTAATTCTGTCAGCACCAGCAAAGGTCTTTGAGTCGACCGTACAAACGTGCATTTTAGGCCAAGTATCTTGTTTAATATCGGATGCCCAGCACGGATTTAGACTGGGTTGCAGCACGACCAGTAATTTACAGAACTTTATGACGTACGTAGTTCCAAATGTTGATGCGGGAGTGCAAGTTGACGCTGCCTATTTTGACTTTAAAAAAGCGTTCGATTTGGTGGATAACGACATATTATTAGAGAAGCTGGCAGCAGTCGGCTGTACTCCCAAATTACTGCAGTTCTTTGCTAACTACCTGAGACATCGACGGCAGTTTGTAGAATATGCTGGTTATAAATCCGAGCCTTATTACACGAGGTCAGGAGTAAGCCAGGGAAGCAATCTAGGTCCTTTGAACTTTATTATTATGATAAATGACTTGCCTGAGGTTGTCAGGGTTGCCACTTGTCTATTATTCGCGGATGATCTTAAGTTGCTAATGGCAATTAAAGATTTGAGTGACTGTGCACTGTTGCAGCGTGATATAGATAGTGTGGCAGAGTGGAGCAGGAAGAATAAACTGCAATTTAATGTTAAAAAATGCTCGGTTATAACCTTTGGCAGAATGAGAGTGCCACATCATCACGGGTATGCGTTAGATAACACGCCAATTGAGCGGGTAGAAAAGGTGCGCGATCTGGGGGTGCGCCTGAACACCGAGTTAACATTTCGTGAACATATTATAAATGTTTGTAAAAAATCATATAGGAGCCTGGGTTTCATACTCCGTCGGGCATCGGGTTTTACAAGCATTACAGCGGTAACAGCATTGTATAATGCTCTGATAAGAACTCAACTTGAGTGTAATGCTGTCATATGGGCTCCACATGAGATTAAATATAGTCTTATGTTGGAGCGCATACAGAACAAATTTGTCAGGTATTTATACATGAAACTTTATGGGGTCTACTTCTATCCGTTGATGTACCCAACCTTGTTCGTAATCGGCATGGTTGGGTACAACAAACTGGAGACAAGAAGGGACCTGGCTCTTACCACGTACATTTTTAAGCTGTTGCGCGGTAAGGTATTTAATGCTGGTGTCTTGAAGGAGATATGTCTGAATGTGCCGGATAAGTACGCATTGCGACGCCGGCAGCCACGGTTGTTAGCAGTGCCACGCGCGCGAACCAACCTGCTCAGTAAAGCGCCGCTGACGCGTGCCTTGCATACACTGAATAGCACTGCTGATAGGATAGATTTATTTTATTGCTCTCTGAATGAGTTCACAAAGGTAACATTGCTTATATTATGTTATGCTAATATATAACTAGTAACTTTAATTGTAATTTAGAATGTAACTAAAGACCACGCTACCGCATTAGGATTATTGCCTGTAAGGATAGTTGTGTTTGTGATAAATAAATAAATAAAAATAAATAAAATAAATAAATTATCCTGTACCGGACCTGTAATCAGGTCGTAAATTGGTAGTATCGGGGTGAACGGCTAGTCTACGTGACCGCTTCATTAGGCCATGTGGCATGCAAGCTTATGATCAAGCGACATTCCATTCGGGAAAACCGTTTTACAGGAAAATTATCACGAAGCGGTTACAGACTATAATACGCACACACGCTATTTTCACAATCAGGTCCGATCCGTAGGCAAATATATCAATTACCCACCAAAAGGGGTACCTAGAATACTAGCATCATGCTCGCGACTTCGATTGCGTGAAATTTCTTATTTTAAGATAAAATACATTCTTAATATTATATCCTATGACACTCGGTAAAACTGTAGCCTTCTATTGGTGAAAGAATTTTCGGCATCGGTCCGTACATACTCGCGTTTGTGTTTCTTTAACCAGTGATATATTATTATGTAGGCACGGTCAGCTACAAAAATTACTGCTGCTGCTGCCAGCTTTTTGGGACCTGTTCCTATTGACAGCGATGCGGACGAATTTTTTGATGCCCTATGATATTATTCTTATTTTAAATATTAGCATAGACTATGTAAATATTATCATGTTTTGGATTTGAAATAAGTACGTGATTAAAAAGTAGTTAATTACATGAAACGAATTTTAATTAGTACATTAGATTTTTATTTCAAGTTGAATTTTAGTACCAGAAGCTAAACACGAAATTCAGTTATCTCCAAATGCAGTTGGTATTAGTTTTGATGCATATAATAGCGTCGTTGGCTTAAGAGTTAATTTGGAGTCTGTCCAAATTTTGCTTTTATCCTCAAATAAAAGTGGAAATACACTCAGAGATTGCGGTGGTGGGCTCAGCACTGTAGCACTCGATAATGTGAAACATTTTTTTTTTGTATTTTCGTAGTACAGTACAGTTATTATTATTGTTATAGTACTACCATCGATCCGATAAAATTGTGCTTAATTTGGGCATGATTTGGTTATAAACTTTCAACAGGCGCGACACGCGATAAAATCGCGCGTGACACTAAGGCACCGCAAGTCGCGCAACGAGCGGTGCCTTTGTGTCGCGCGCGATTCGCGTCGCGCGTCGCGCTTGTTTGCAGGAGCCTTAATATTACTTGTTTTTTTATAAATTATTTGTTCTGAAATGGATAGAAAATATCAAGTTTAACTGTACATACATTAATTCCAAACGGTTATAAACGCAAGTGCTTACCTTTGTCTACTGAAATTACAAAAATTGTACATATTTTCGCACAAAATAAAAATCCATTTGATATGCAATCACTTAAATAAATACCATGAACGCTTTACAAACATTTTACACCTCTAAAATCACAATTTTTTAACAGATTTCGTTAAAAAATGCGCTAAATTAAAATATAGTGACGCGCTAGAGTGGAGGCATATTGAATAGCAGTGAATCACGCAGGTATTAATGGCTACATTTTTTTTTTATTATGGTAGCATATTTTGGCCTGAAATAAAAATAAACTACGTCAGTCAGGCTAGTACCTACATATATGCCTAGCTTCTATCTGCGACTTCGTCCACGTAAAATTTCTTGTTCCCCCGTTACACTCCGTCGCATCGCATCTCCCGCCCGAGCTGTTGCTTCGTTTCGCCTAGAAATGAAAACAAGGTGGTCAACGCCCTTTGCTCTCTGCGCTGGCGTATAGGCAACCACTTTAGAAGCAACCAATGCGCAGAGACATGATCATATTTACTCAGATTGATTGGTCGTTTCCCGTAGATGTGACGCATACTTTCTCCCAAATTGTTATTTTTGTTTTTCTGTTTTTTGTGTTTTTTATTTTTGTGCGTCATGTTTGCCGCAAATAAACGTATTTTATTTCTTTCAATTGAGAAGCTGGTCAAGTGTGACCGCTTAATAATATATAGTTTTTTATTGCTTAATGAGCCTGCTCTTGACCTCCATGTAAAATACTGGTATTCCGGTTAGACTAGAAGCTGACTCCAACATAGTTAGGAAAAGGCTAGGCAGAGAAGTGACAGTCCGTTAATGCCTGTAATGTCGAGTGCATTTGAGGATACTCTCCCTCATTCCCGAAACCGTTTTATTATGTCGAATGGGTAGATTTGTGATTTTATATTTTATTCTCTGGTGCTTGAACACTAACGAGTTTCAGTGTTATGTCCGACTAATGTGAATTCAAAACTTATTAACATAACTGTCAAGCAGTTACTATTAATGTTATGGGGGGGGGGGGTGATATTATCACCTAAGGATAAGTAGGTTATTAAGGGTTATCACCGTGATAATCCTTACCTTCGCGGTTATGTTACAGTTACTGTTTCTAAGATATCTTTATTATATCGGGTAAGACAGTCAACACTAAGATTGGAAAATAAACTTCTTATCTATAAATGCATCCTTAAACCTATATGGATATATGGTATAGAGCTCTGGGGATCAGCAAGCCACTCAAATATTGAGATACTACAGCGCTTCCAAAATAAGGCACTAAAAACCTTAAGTGGTGCACCTTGGCTTACAAAAAACATTGAAGTACACGAGTACCTACAAATCCCAACTATCAAGGAGGTTGTTGAAAAGTCCTACAAGAGTTACAAGGAAAGACTCCAACGTCATAAAAATGAACTAGCTGTTACACTTCTAAAGTCCTCAGGCTCTACCTACAGACTTAAAAGAGATCAAATAGCGTCAATCTAACCAACACTGATAAAAATCTAATAACAAGATCGCACATCGCTGGATGTGAACAATCTCGAACTGCCTAATGAAGAAACAACCGATCTGATTAAAGCTCAAGGGCTGATTGCAGATAGAAGAAGGAATATATAAAAAAAAAAATCGGGTAAGGTGTAACAAAACTATTTCCTTTTTTATCTGTGGGTTTCCTAAAAGGACTAATCACTGGGGTAATTGCGTAACACACTAACAGTAGGAATGGCTTTCATTTTGACAGTTCAACAACATTCATTGCGCCAGTTACGTTGTTGAGCAGCAAATTTTTCGAACAGATGAAGCAATGAATTAGCAATGTCCTACAAAATGATTCAGATTTTTACTGATAGTGTGTTACGTAATTAGGGTACCGATTGCCATAATTATATTATGCCAAATTGCAAAGTAACTTGAAATAGAATGTCAGTCGTAGTCGTTCGCGTCCAGGCCTGGTTCAAACCATGGTCCGGGGCGAGAGGGAGTGGGTGGCAGTCACCTCCTTCTGCGAAGCAGTTATGCTAGCGAAGCAAGCGGTGGGACGGCTGAGGGAGAGAGCCTCCCGTCCCAGCTGCCGCGGGAGACGCTCCGGGCGTCGGGAGCCGCGCGACGACTCCCGGCTACCGTGGCGCGGGCCTGCGGGCGGAGAGTAATGGGTAGCTCACCGTCCGATCAGGACCAGGCCCGTGCCGGACGGCGCCGCGTACTTGTTCTACGCGCGCCTCAAAGAGATGTCAGCATCAACCGAAGGGGCCCGTCAGGGCCGAAGCCTGCCGAATCAGCGGGATTGTCCAAAAGGGTTACCGCTGGCCCGGAACATAAAGGGCTAAGGAAGGAACACGGGTGGGTTTTAGTCAGTAAGAGTCTGACACTACCTTCCGCTACATCCAGAGCGGGAGGGGTCAGTTTATGATATCTCATCCTGAAATAAAAAAGTCGTAGTCAGGGAAACCCTGACTTAGGTATGTGAAGGAAAAGAATTGCGTGAAAACCACACTAAACCATTTTATTTTGACAGTTTAGTCACGCTGAGCAGACGAGATTTTAAAACCTATGAAGCAATGGATATAAAAATGACAGGCATTGCAATCGATTGTCATTTTATGATACGCAATCACCCCGTTGGAAATGTCAAAGTCAAAGTCAAAGCATTTATTTCAAATAGGCACTTAAAGGCACTTTTGAACGTCAGAAATTACAACAAATAGAATTGATTCTAGTCGCCCATTCCAAAAGGTAGTTTTCGTATGGAGAAGAACGGGCAAGAAACTCCACCGTTACTCTTTTAAAATATTTTACAAAATTTTGCATACATTAATTATATAATAATAATATGTGAACACGATGCACCTAAAATAAAATTATATACCACAATAGGTAAAAGACTTAAAAATGAAACCATGACATATAAATTAATTATCTGATAGATACATGGTGCTCACATATTTACAAACATGGTAAAAGTAAACGATTTCATTAAAAAAAAAAAATTACAAGTAATAAGTCAGGGTGTGAGTAGTAAAGTAGTTACAGAATGTAAATCAATGTCAAAAAAAAGTATAAATTTACAATTAAATTAGCAACCAGTTTGATTTTGTCTAGGAAATGCAATGACCAAGCCTAGTTAAAATATTCTGTATGAGGAACAGCCTTTGCTCTCCTATGAAACAATTACAGGGAACAATTATAACTATAGCAATTATACGCAGTTATAACAGTATTGCCTGTTGGTATAATAATCACCTCATCTTTGCGGTCATACTGTGCTCTTGTTTCAAGTAAATGGCTCCAATTTTCAGACGATTCCATACCTTTATCTAGATTAATTGTTCAGTGTAGCAAGTAATTAGGTCTTTAGTGTTCCTAGTTTATGTTTCTAAGTACTTTAAGTTAGTATTTCACCACTTTTATACAGTTTCTGTGTAATGATTAGCATGGGCTTGACTTTAATTGTACAAGTCAACCTGACTTGTATAATTAAAGTCATTTATCATTTATTAATGTGGGTACTGACAGAGATCTATGATGATGACTTTTAAATGGTATAGTGTTAAGACAATTTAAAGTACATAATAATGAGAAACGACTATAAATAAATTAGACACTTGTCTATAGCATAGATAAATGATGTTGGAAAGTCGGTCCGTCGGGCATGGGTCGATCATAATATTTATTGTAGGTACAGATGCCATCACGTCAAGCTACTACAATCTGTCAAATTTCTTTAATAGATTTTCAACTTTATCGCTAAAGTATAAGGTTCAAAGTTGATTGGGAAATTTGACAGTTTCGGGTAGCTTGATGTGCTGGCGTCTGTACTTAATTACGTTTATTTTTTAGGGGTTTGGCTTTTTGGCTAAGTAATAACAGCCGTTCGTTTCATCGATCAGGTTAAGCTACGCTTGCCGCGGTTGGCCCATGGATGGATGACCACCTTAGCATATTATCAAGACCCCTCTATGCC
This sequence comes from Luperina nickerlii, assembly GCA_963855955.1. NCBI lineage: Eukaryota > Metazoa > Arthropoda > Insecta > Lepidoptera > Noctuidae > Luperina > Luperina nickerlii. Next base: position 5,872,191 of record OY979663.1, read on the forward strand.
TCGGAAAGCAACATTTTAAGCCGTTGGTCCCCACTGTCAATCGTGGGTCAAGACCCACGATTGACAGCGGGGACCAACGGCTGGCAATCTGGCTGGCAATCAATCTGACAATCCATAACGATTGTAAGAAGCCCGAAAGTCTGACAACCAGTCTTACCAAGGGGTATCGTATTAGCCAGTAACTTGGTTGTGGAGGTCAGATAGGTAGTCACTCCGAGTAAAACTGGTATTAAGCTGCATCCGGTTAGACTGGAAGCCAACCTTAACATAGTTGGGATACATCATCTTCTCAAAGTTCTGGCCGAAAGGTGTTTTGTACCGCCGGTTTCGTGGCCTGCTACATGACACCAGTCAGCGAAACACGATACAGACACTTCGTGTGCGTTAGTTTTTAGTTGTTCGTTTTTAGTGTAATTTTAATGTTGTATTTATAGTATTTTTAAGTTATAATAATATTGTATTGTATGTGTTTTATATGGGCCTTGACGCCTGAAATAAATGGATAAATAAATAAGGCTAGACAGATGATGAGTTAGTCTATGACACTAAATACTATATACAGATTAACCTACTATGTCTCCCTTCTTATAACCAAACAATAAAACAAATAAGAATCAGTTATAAACTAAGCATTAGTACCCATACTACAAAAATAACCAAATCCTCTTCTTCTTAGCGTGTCGATAGCAATCTAAATGGACTCTGCCCAGAATTCGGCTACTTGTTTGGCGCCTTCACTAGCGTCCATCAGTTCCTGTAACGTGCAGCTGACAGGATACGTAGGACACAATTGTTTGTGGTACTAACTCAATAATTAGATACAGCAAGACTTAAGACTACTCACCTCATACAGTGTGTAATTTTGAATATAAATTTTACTGTTTATTTTTGTATTTTAATCTTAATGTTTTGATTTTAATTCTGGTTCTGTAATGATAATTTTGATTTTAATTATTGATTCTAAATATTGATTATTTTGTTTTTACTGAATGTTTTGTTCTTTGTTTCTAATTATTTTTTTTATTCTGACTACGAGTAAAACATCTTGTTAAAACATATATTTAAGAAGCTATTTTATGTAAGTGCTGTGTACGCCTGCAAGTGACTAATTCACCATAATTCAATGCATATGTTATTTATTATTATGTCAATAGGTCGTTGGTATACCTTTTAAATAAAAATAAAATAAGAATAATGCTCGGAGGAAGTAAGTGATGGCGATCTTCTGGGCTCTGGGATTGTCATTGGAATACCTCTCCACTCCTCAAGCATCGGGCAGCAAGAATATGTTGCCGCCTTGTCGCTGCGTCAAACCCAAATTCAAACTCAAACTCAAAGCATTTATTTCAATTAAACCATTTACAGGCACTTTTGAATTGTCAAAAAGTCGGTCAGTCAGAAAATATGAAGCTAGTTGCCCATTCCAAAGCGTAGGTACCTATGGAGAAGAACGGGCAAGAAACTCCATGGACACTCTTTTAAATTATAGTTTTACAAAAATATTAGTTACATCATTAATGTGAATTTATAATTATATGTGAGAACGATGTAAAAAAAAAGACTTACGCGTTAAAAGTGTCCAGAATACAGAAAATGGTAAGAAAACAACAATTCAAAATTAAAATAATTAAAAATAAGCCGAGGCAGCTAAGTGATGACCAGCCCCGACTGACGGCGCCCGTTCACGAACATGACGCATAGATCAGCAGCAGCACCATTCAGCTCAACCATTTTGAAGGGAGCTAAATGATCCAACACACACGCCACCGTCAGCGAGACATTTGTGTGAGCATGACATACTATCAGCCGCCAGGGCACATTCAAGTCAATGAAAGACACAATTACCCGGTAAATGGTACATAGGGTATAGTATATACATAGAACTCACATCTGTGCTATGCAATTATACAATACAAAAGAAATTGAGTTTATACAATCCAAAGATAGTCTTGCAATCTTCAGCAGCTCCAACAGAATTTTCAAGTGTTAATCAATTATTTGTGGTTGTGGAGCAGGACCAGCTAGCAGCCGTCACTAAGTGCTACCAAGGGTTTCCAGGGTTTTTTCGTGTATAATAAAACATTGATCAGGCAGGGGCCCTAGTTCTTCCATAGTTCCAGGTAACCAGTCCAATTTAGCCATCCTATCTTTGTCTATCCATAATATCTTTGTTTCCATATCCTGTAAAATTCCAACACCAATTGGGTTAACTGACCTTGGGTGCACTTGCATAGTAATAATCGCCGGTTTGTGCTTCGTTTCTTTTCCTTACAGAGTCTAACGGGCCTCGGCGAGTTGGCCTTGGCCCCTGGTATACCTACCAAAGGCCCGGGACCCTATGGTGCCGAGACATACAAAAAGCTTATAATAATAAAATAATATTATTGTAGGTAATTAATTTTAAAACTTGAAACATAATTATTAATGCGATTAACTCATCGGACCTGCTTTGTTAAAACATTATTTAGTGTAAACATAACATGTATTTAAACCATCATAAGTCCCATAAGCCTTTTGACAAGGGTGTCATTATTTATAGGGCCTAGAACTAGGGTTGCCATAATTTAAAACCAGTATAATAGGTGCATTATTTTCGTCTTTACTAAAATAATTCATCTTATATTCATTGAACAGTAGACCATTAAAATAATAAAAACCATAAAAGAAGATAAATGTCAAACGACTAATCTCTTAATAATCAAGCTACCCGAAACTGTCAAATTTTCCTAATCAACTTTGAACCTTATGCTTTAGCAATAAAGTTGAAAATCTATTAAAGAAATCTGACAGATTGTAGTAGCTTGAAGTGCTGGCGTCTGTACGTGTTCGCACGAGTAAAATCCGGAAGAAAACGCGTCCAAAGTGCACGCGGCTTTATACTTATCCTAATCATACAGTACTAACTGCTGCCTACGACTTTGTTCGCGTGAAATTTCGACTCCCGAACCATCTCGTCACATCCCATCACTCCGCCCGTGCTGCTACTTCCTTTTCGCTTAGCGTTCTTTCAGACTTTATTCTTTTTACTCGGCTAAAAAAAGGCTTGCATAAAAACTGTTCTAATGAGAAAACTGTACGAATAAATGAAAATGTTTTTCAGCCATGCACTAGATTATGAAATTCCCATTAATATGACGTCAATATCTTATCTATAAATTAAACAGATTATGGTTTTATTGTCCGTCGGATATCATCAATTTTGACTCCAGCGTGGCTCTAACGGATCAACCCTCTTAAATATCGTAGCGTGATCTTAAATACCTTTCTCGAGAATTGGGCTATCAAAAGCAAAAATAATTATTCAAATCCGAGTGATAGTTCTTGAGATTATCCCCTACATACAAACAAACAATAACTTCTTATAATATCAGTATAGAAATACTTCTATACTAATCTATACAGATTCATAGTAATATTTTGTTTCTATTATCTATTTTGGTGGTGAGGACTATGAAACATTAAAAAACCGGCCAAATGCGAGTCGGGCGAAGGCGACAAGGGGGGAAGGGGGGGTGGTGTTGCCACAACGCAAAAAACAATTCATGACTCCTTTTACAAACTTTATTACATTTTTATTATTTATTGATAAAGCGGTAATCGACCATTCTTACACACTTTGTAAGAATTTCAATTGTCTACCTATTATGGTTCATGAGATACAACCCGCTGACATTGAGACGGACAGAGAGACGAAGAGCGGACAGAGAGTGGAAGTTTTAATAGGATTCCGTTGGCACCCTTTGGGTAATAAATAAATAAAAATCACGCAGAAGTTTTAACTTCCAGCTGTAAAAATATTTTTCCTTTTGTTTTTCATACTAAGAATTCATTATTTTTTCCCTACCAAATAAAACGGTTAATTTTGAATTTGGCAACCCTACCTGCTACTGAAACAAATGAATCCCTATGTGATTATGTTGTTGTTAACAATGAACGGTATGGGATCTTTAGGATAATACTACACAACATAACATATATTACATAACTTGTGATATAATGTAATATTATAGTTTCGGGTTTGTTCAACAGGTCTGTATGTATGTATATTCTATATTATGTAGATTGGAGTTTGTAATTTTGTGTCCTGGGAATAGATACTTAGGCACTGCTTTCGTTTTATTAACCCAGTAATATTGTAAATTGTTATTAATATGAATTATATTTACCTAGGACCATCTGTCCAGTTAGGTAAGTCCAGCTTCGAGAGAGAGGTCATAGGAATACGTCGAATCCGACTCGGCTGGGCATAGTTCGAGATGCTACGCAATATATTTTCGTCTCACATACCACTGTGTCTCAAGACCGTCTCGAAAGTCTTTGGCCAGTGCATGTTGCTAGTGATGACCTACAGCACTGAGACGTGGTCGTTCACAATGGCCTTTATTAGAAGGCTAAAGCCACTCAAAGGGTAATGGAGAGGCTATGCTTGGAGTTTCCCTACTTGATCGAAACAAAAATGAAAAAAAATTGTTGGAGAACCAAGGTAATTGACATAGTCCAAAAAATTGTCAAACTTAATTAGCAATGGGCAGGGCACATTGCTCGCAGAACAGAACGCCGATGGGGCCGAAAGATTCTGGAGTGGCGACTGCGTACCAGAAGACATAGCATTGGAAGGGCTCCCACAAGGTGTACCAATAACCTGGTGAAGGCTGCAAGAATCTGCTGGATGCGACAAGCACAGAACCAGTAGAAGTGGTGGTGCTTGGGGGATGTCCAGCAGTGGACGTCTTTCGACTAAAATGATGATGATGATCGTAAATTGTAAGAGATAAAGAAAGAGACTTCCTCGTTGTTTTAGTGGTCGAAAGCGCTACCTTTGAGCATGAGGTTCTTGGTTCAAATCCCAGGTCAGATTTGAGCCCGGTTGATGGCAATCTATTCTGTGAGCAATGTGCCCTACCCACTGCCACTGCCACTTACGTTTTGGCAATTCTTCGGGCTATTTCGGTTCTAACACAAACGAGGCAAAATAACAAAAGCATTTAACAAAACTTCTTGCATCACTCGATACTAAACAAAAAACTATCCACAAATTAATTTAGCCAGTATAAATAAATGAAAATTCATATCACAGACTACCGGTAACCCAGTTTATCAAATAATTGGCAGCTGTGTTAATAGCCTACAGGCGTCCCAAATAGATATTTTATACCACGGAAATAAGGTCACATTATTTTTCTTCAATTACTGGAAATTCAGTGTGTGGTTAGTGACTAAATATTGAAAGCCACACGAGCCGATCATCATCCGATCGAAGGTTAAGCTCACTTGCTGCGGTCGGTTTGTCCTTCCTTCTGTGTCTCGAAAAGTGCGATAAGCCATTGTTCCTAGCAGTCATTTGTAAACCTTTGACAGTCATTACGTAGTCAGATGTCCCAAAGTCTGACAACCAGTTTTACCAAGAGATATTGTGAACCCAGTAAGTGGATTGGTGATTGGTATACCCAGTTGGTCGATGGGGCCGAAAGGTTCTGGAGTGGCGACCGCGTACCGGAAGATGTATCGTTGGAAGGCCTCCCACAAGGTGGTCCGACGAGCTTGTGAAGGCCGCAGGAACCCGTTGGATGCGAGAAGCACAGAACCGGTCGAAGTGGAGGTGCTTGGGGAGGCCTATGTCCAGCAGTGGACGTCTTTCGGCTGAAATTATGATGATGATGAGTAAGTGGATTGTGGTGGTCAGATAGGCAGTAAAATAGCTAATATAAATAAATATTCAGCTGCATCCTATTAGACTGGAAGCTGACCTCAACATACATAGTTGGGAAAAGGCTGATTGATTTTACAGGAAATTCAGCCCAAAATAACATTATTAATTACCTACAATTATACGCTAAACTGGAACGCTACGCAAACAAGACGGCTCTTTTGATTTTACCCCTAAAACGTAATTTCAACGCAATTATTAATGAGAAATGTGAATAATTTAAGCAAACAACTATTTCGTGCTCACTGTAATACATAATAATTAAATTCGGCGCAAATTAATGACAAATTACATGAAATGGTAGACATAGATTTGACGACATTGAGGTGGGGTGTCAGTTTATGAGGGTACCTGTACCTAATAACTGTAATTCGGTTAGTTTCGGGTAATTGTGGTGCAAAAGATTAGAGGCCGACCGTAAAACTGCGTCGTTGCCTGAGGTAGCTGCGCGGAGCGGGAGGGGTGATAGTTGTCACAAGTTGACGAATCACTGAGCTCTCACATCACGTCACCACACCCCTCCAGCACCGCGCTGCTACCTCAGGCAATGTCTCAGTTAAGCGATCGGCCTATAACTTATCTTCCCGAGATGTTCCAATCTCTCATGGTCTTCTCATTCTTCTTAGCATGTTGATGGCAAATATACTTTTAAAAGTCGTTAAATTTTTTGCTTGGCCCAGTACTCAGCAACGCTAACACCTTTTGCTGTCGCAGACATTAGATCTACACGAGCACAGGTGAAATGCGGCGCCAGATGAAAGGTGGGCCATTGTCTGCAAGGAGACGCCGCATTTACACTGAAGATCAGAACCATCTGAGAAACCCCACTGTAAAATACTGCTGATTCCGTATTTATGTTCAATATATCACTTCACACTGCCTCACTACCAAGCGCTATAGTTTAGACCCTGCTTCACTTTCCTGTTTTCCCGCCATTTCTCGTGACTGACAGATGACATTAGTGACAGCAGCTAACCCGATTGTGTGAATGAGACAGTAGACAGAGACCGTGTAGACATATCTATTAAGCAGATACACTACATCCACTTGTGGAGATTGTCTTTGCTTCGACATACCATAGGGGCAATTCTCGTAATTTTAAGAACGTTCACAATCTGATCTCTGTCTTAATCTGTCAAAAATAACTCGAATTTCCCTACATTTTTGACAAGGTTTTTGACATTGATTGTCACTGAGATGAGGTTGCGGCTTGATTTTGTACGTTTTTAGTTACGGAAATTGACCATGTTACAGTACCCGGCGATAAATATTGCACATCGACCTTTGGAAAGAGACAATCGGCTAATTTCGGCTTCGTAGAGCGTTATCTCTGTCGCACGAATTACAAACAGTCCGGTATCTATTAGGAGCTGTTCTGCCGTACTTACAATAAGTGGTACTTACAATAACTCGGTTATTTGGCTTTAAAAAGTTCATACATATCCGGTAAAGGTCGATGTGCAATATTTATCGCCGGGTACTGTACTGATTGATAGAAGGATACAAAAAGTTTTAATTTGATATAGTTACTCAACAAAAGTTGAAACAGAATTAGCGTTTTTAAGAAACGCATTCATTCATCATTGTGTCTCATAAAATTAGCGACTGTCGAGTTTAACCGGTAGTCACTCTGTTTAAAACAATGGGAATCAGTTGGTAAAAGATTGTAATCATCAGTAGTAAGATAGCTGTCACTAATGTCAACTGTCAGTTCACAACGAAAGGCGGGAGAGAGTTGAAAGTGAAGCATGTCTGCGGTGGCTTGGTGTGGTGATAAGTTAGTTTAGTGATTTTATTAGCTTAAATACGGGATAGATAGGATTCTGGACTGACAAATGTTCGTCTTTAGATTCAAGATAAGCCTTTGAAATAAAAGGTAGAACCTTTCTTTTAAATTTATTTGCTTTAGTCTAATCTATGATGCGTATTTACTTTTAAGGCTCCTTCAAACAGGCGCGACACGCGATTATATCGCGTGTCGCGTCTATTTGTAGGAGCCTTTACTCTTCGTGCGTAAGAACAATAAATCTTATCTATTACGCTTGTCTTACCGTGCTGGTTGAACAGAATCGTAAGTAGTTGCAGAATAAATTTAGGTTTACCCAATGTTTACTTTACATTACTTAAATGCTTTTCGTTGGTAAGCGCATAACATCAGAACGGCTGGACAGATTTGGCAAATGTTTGTAATAATCCGAATGAGGTTATTACGGAACGAAACATTTTGAAATATTGCCGGGAAAATTGTAAAAAATTTGGAAAACTGAAAGTGCATTTTCTATGGGTATTTCATAACATGAAATTTAAATTTGGACAGGACGTCTGTCGGGTCAGCTAGTATAAAATAAATATTGCTTTTTCTGCCGAATGGTCACTGCAATATTTGTCCATAATTTCATATTATTATATTCATTATTATTTTTTCCTTTTGTTGTTTAATAATTATGGAACAAAACATTAATATTATTATTAATATTACATAAGCGTCAAAGAGACGAGCAGCACTCGACGGCAAACGGCGACCATTGGCGGCAGCTGCAGTTTGCTCTGTCGACAGCTGAAGTTGGCTCTGTCGACAGCAAAGTGTTGCTGGTCTGTACTCTGCATTTGATAAAGGCTTGGTAGGTATTTTAAGTTAGTAGATTTACACTTTCGACCTTGATTTTTAACACAAAATACTCCATTTACAGCAGTGTACGATTATTCAGACTATAACAGGCAGTTTGTTTACTGCTGGACATATTATGTTTCTTGGCCTCCGCACGCCATGTAGCTCGATTCTGGACCACTTCTCACTTCTGCCTTACAAGCCACGCTACGAATATCGTCCACTAATTATACAATGCAAAGACGACAATACGGCCATAAATGTAAATCCTAACATCTAAATTTTAAAAGTAATTTTACAAACAAACTAAATAGTAGTGATGGGCCGACTATGGGTTTTACCAATTTTTGACTAGCTAAACTTTTGGGTATATTTGGTTGAATTTTTTAATTAGGCCTGCCTGTAACGTCGGCGACGACATCCGTCCACAGGCACCCACTGCGTAACGATCCTAGCCCATCTGCTTTGTTGCAACCTTTGTAAGAAAGAAAATACATTTTTTTAGTACAGACTAAAAGACACACAATACACCAGATAGTTAAATAATAAACGTACATCAGATAAAAATAAAAAGTGCAAAGTCCAATGTAAGAAATTAGCAATTTTAATTTTATGTACAAGTAGTACTAGAATGACCCGCCCAGTTCCATTTCAGCCTCGCAGACTTACTGCCAACATCAGCGATGCCTGTCTTGGGGCGTATTGTGATATTGCAAATTTGGTCATAGTTATTTGATAAAGGGTATAATTACCCTTATGATTATATCCCACTAGTATTGGAACCCCAGCCTTATTTGAAAGAGCAGTTCCGTTACCTAGGTAACAGCTTATTTAATTACATTTGAAGTAAGCCGACATTTTGCGAGTTTCGAAGACGTAATGTCTGTTAACTCTAGTTACTCTGACATTTATAATAATGTTTGGTTAATGTGTTTGTAAATAGGTTTTCATCAAAATGTTTATTGTTTAAAGTAAACTATAGTTACATTATGTGCTAGGGACAATCTGTTTGTGTAACTCAAACTAAGCATTTATTTCAAATAAACCAATTACATGCACTTTTGAACTGTCAAGGAGTCGGTCAGTCAGAGAGGTGAAGCTAGTTGCCCATTCCAAAGCGTAGTATTATTTATTTATTTAAACCACAATTATAACACCTTTAAAGAATCATCCAAGGCGATGTTATAAGTTACAATGTCTAATCTTTTACAAAACAAAATCAAATCACCTCCCATGTAAGCAACATTGCAACAATGATATAACGCTGCTGGAACCCCGCCCACATGGCTTGAATCAATCATTGAAAAATCATTGAAAAAGTAGTAGTAGGTACCTATGGAGAAGAACAGGCAAGAAACAACAATGTTACAAAATATTTGTTACATCATTCATGTTGAAATTATGCATGTGAGAACGATGTAGAATGACGTGCACATTAAAGGCATCCATCATAAAAAGACAGGTAATAGATGCGTCCCTGTAATTAAACACAACATTCTATCGTATTAATAAAAGTTTAAATAACAAAGACCAGAAGACAATTTGTTCTACTAGTCGTAATCTCATCTCAGCGACATTCAATCTCAAAAATGTATGCAAATTAATTATATTTTTGACAGATTGAGGCTGAGATTAGAATGCAAACGTTCTTAAGAGCGTTTACGCCGTACGGCATTTCATACAAACTGTCAGGCCCTTGTTTTTCGAAATGAATGAACCGATTTTAATGAAAATTCATACGCATAAGCAGGATACAGAGGTCTAAAAAGTAACTTAAGAACATTTTCGAAATATCTTGTTTAATAAAAAAAGATAACTGTAAATTTCTGTTTCTATGGAAAATTTAAAATCGGTCTAATTTGGCTGTAACATTATTATTCGAAAATGTTCATAAGTAACTTTTTGACCTTTGCGTATGCGTATGAAGTTTCATTAAAACGAGCGACTGCTTAACTGACTTCCACAACCCAGTTACTGGGTAATACGATACCCCTTGGCAACGACTGGTTGTCAGATTTTCGGGCTTTCTGACGACCCGTAACTAGTGTCAAAGATCCACTACTTATAGCTTTTTTTTTTCAGGATGAGAAATCATCAAATGACCCCTCCCGCTCTGAGTGGAGCGGAAGGGAGTGTCACACTCTTACTGACTAAAACCCACCCGTGTTCCTTCCTTAGCCCTTTATGTTCCGGGCCAGCGGTGACTCTTTCGGACAATCCCGCTGACACTAATTATAGCTTGAACCTGCTTTTCAAGGCACAGAGGGGTCTTGGTATGTAAATATGTTCTCTCATCCATGGACCAACCGTGGCAAGCGTGGCTTAACCTGATCTATCGAGCCGTGCGGCTGTTATTACTTAACCATTAGCCCTCCTCTTTTTTAATAGGTAGTGTTTTTAACCACACCTTTTCGCAAAGAAAATGCGACGCAAGCTGTGCAGGGGATGGAAAAACTAGCAATGTCCTTATCAGAGCTCGTTTCCTCCAACTAGCATTAAAAGTTTTTCTCTCGTCATTTTATGCTTTTCGATTCAGCAAAAAACACAGATAAAATAAGCTAAACGTTGGAATTTAATTTAACCGTATTAAGATGTTCTTTAACTATCCGATTTCAAATCCCCCGATCCAAAGAGTCGAAGTTTGTCGTTAAACTCTTTACCTTTATTGCCAGAGCGAATAAAAATATTTTCAAACTACACCTTGACTTTCAAACGTAAATTAAGCCTTAACACCTAAATATTAAGGTTGCAATTTGAGTAAAAACACGCAACTATTAACTAAGGCGTTCTGTTGAGAGCATTCAAAGTTTAATTGAGTTGTGGATTTCAGTAACTAACGAGAACCAGGAAACTAGAAAACTCATTTAGTTGTGTGAAATTGGATAAAAGAGCAACACCTTTAATTTAAAAATATAATTATAGGCATCTTCTTGAAATATCCTTAGATGTAGATACCAAGACTGCCTCGTCTGTGTGGTGGTCACAAACGCTACTGCTGGACATGAGGTCCTGGGTTTTATTTAAGTTCGTATTTCTAAATTACAATCTGAAGGCATTTTTTTTTGTCAATTTCGAAATTAGACGTGAAGGAAAGGTTTTTATCTATGTTTGAGTAGTTTTCAATGTTTTTGTTGATATACCTATAGGCGTGCTGATATTAGCTATATCATTTGATTTGATGTTTTGTGTTTCTTAATGATAATTACTTTGCCTACTATTGTCTAGAATTAAATTCAGCTGTCCTGCTGGGGAGTTTGTTGCGCCACTTCTTTTCCCCAGCTAAAGCACTAGGAAATGTTAAAAGGCGGGCGTTTTTCGGACTATCTTATTTAATATTGACCTTCAAAAAGCTCATACCTTGGTATCCAAACAGTTCAGTATAAAGTTGCATCACTCAGTTAACTACTGAATCGCTTACTCTACAACGCTGCATTGTCTATGATTATTCAGTAGCCGTGTTTGTTTGCGACATCAATCAATTTCCCCCTGTTGACTCTTGAAATTTGCATGAAAAGTGCTGATACAGCATACACCAGCTCTTTCGGCATCAGCAAATTTAGTCTACATGAAAATAATGTTGCTGCATAAAAGAGTAGATGCGTATTTTTAAAGTGTGTTTTAAGTTGTGTCAAGGGTTGTGATGATAACATAAATTATTGTACTAATTAAAGATGCGAACTGAGTTAAGGCTCCTTCAAACAGGCGCGCACGACACGCGACACAAAGGCGCCGCAAGTCGCGCAACGAGCGGTGCCTTTGAGTCACGCGCGCTTCGCGTCGCGTGTCTCGCCTGTTTGTAGGAGCCTTTATTTAACTATATCTAGTGTTATCACATTATATCGTATTTATACAAGTACATAACGCACCTAATACCGAAAGGTATGTCTACGGAACTTATTGCGGTATAGAAATTTTATTCTAGCTGCATCGTCTTCACATAATTATAATTATATAATTAAAGTAAAAAAAAAAAAAAATGTATACAAAATATTGTACAGACGCCAGCACATCAATCTACCCGAAACTGTCATTTTTTCCCAATCATCTATGAAACTTATGCTTTAGCGATAAAGTTGAAAAACAATTAAAGTAATTTGACAGATTGCAGCTTGATGTGCTGGCGTCTGTACAAAAAATTAAAAAGAGTAACGGTGGAGTTTCTTGCCTATTTTTCTCCATACGAAACTACCTTTTGGAAGGGGCGACTAGAATAAATTCTAGTTTTTTGTAAATTTTGACGTTCAAAGGTGCCTTTTACGTGCCTATTTGAGATAAATGATTTGACTTTAAGATTGACTTTCACAATATTCTTGAAAGCTGTCTCGTTTCTTTAATTTAAAACAGTTGTTTTTTCATACTATTCTCAGATCATTGCTATTAAGGTGAGACGTACAGCTTAAAATATTCTAAATCGAACATAATGCAATAAACCCGTAACATAATATTTTACGTAAACATACAAAAACTCACACCTTCTTCCCGTGGGGGTAGGCAGTCTCTCAATATTTTATACCTTTAAAACTCAGATTTCACAACCAAAACTTATGTCTACAACACCCAGTCTAGAACAACACATCAGTTAATTAGTGTAAGTCGAACCAACCCTCAATGGCTCGCTATAACACCCAATTAATTGAATAGATTTGCATTTAATTACATTTACATTTCAATCCAGTTCAAATTACTAGGCAGGATAGTCTGACAACGTGCCAAGATTCGGGCTTAAGCTGCCAAGTTTTGACTTGACGGTCAGATTGGTCTTACATGGAAGACTGGAAGTAATTATGTATTTGGGAAGGCAGATAAGGGATACGTTTTGTAAGATTTCGGGGTAAAGAGAAATGTGATTAGGTTCAATGCCAGCGTTAGCCTAATGTTGAGAGAAGTCTGGTAATGTCCTGTGATGCTTTAGCAGCATTGTAGGTTGTAAAGACACTGTTAGACTTTCTGTTATCAATTATAATGGGAAAAATTTAAATTATCCTCTAAAACTTAGTGATCTTCTAATGATGAACGCTTTTTATTTATGAACCTCTTAACTCGAATCTTATTAGGAACCCGTTGAAATAATGATGATGGTGAACCTCTTAAAACATTTTCATGCACACTTTTAAAAATAAATCAGTCTCTTTTTAACTTACTGGAGTTTTCTCACAGTTAGTTCAGTAACTAAGCTAGGGTACCCTGTCCAAACGAGAACCACGCGCGAGCCAAAATATTGGTCGCAGTTATTAAGCTTGGACACCATGACCCAATGGGTTAAGTTAGGTTTGAACTGTGATCAACCGCACGCAACCGTGAAAAGTGAAGCGACCGTTGCCACGGCAGCGCCCGGCAAACGCCGGTCACAATTAATTGGCTATTTAGTATTTTTATTACCTCAGAATAGAAATTATTTGAGGTTCACAAAAAAAGGCAAACTCAAATATTAGAGTGGTCAATAATATTTTTTGGAAAGTAAACTGGGAATTATTTTGAGGTACGATTTCAATGCCAATCATAAAATAGGTAGGTAGTTACCGAGACAGGTCAGTGTAATTTTTAATATACCTAACTGATATCATTTAATAATTTCACATTTAGTTCTATTTAACACTGACACACCGTCTTAAACAATCATCACACATCGACCGTAGCAATTGACATTGTCGGATCTACATTTTTGCGATTTTCATTTTATTGCATTAAAGGCCTTAGAATAAGTTTATATGCATAAGCATATACTACTACGTCAGGTAATTAGTATTTATACGTCACACCAAATTTGGTTAAGGTACAGACGCCAGCACATCAAGCTACCCGAAACTGTCAAATTTTCCCAATCAACTTTGAACCTTATGCATTAGCGATAAAGTTGAACATCTATCAAAGAAATTTGACAGATTGTAGTAGCTTGATGTGCTGGCGTCTGTACATTGACTATTGTTCACTTTTACATATTTGAAACTTTGAACGGCCGTACCCTAAAGTAGTTTTTTTTCACATACGACTATGTTAATTGCTACGGTCGACATGTATGGGGGTAATTGCGTAGCCCACTAACAGTAGCACTGACTTCAGTTTGACAGTTCAACAAGATTCATTGCGTTATTTACGTTGTTGAACAGACAAATTTTCGAACATTATGAAGCAATGGATTACCAATATCTTTCAAAATCATTCAGATTGTGATTCATCGTGTGTTACGCAATTATGATGCTGGTTATACATAAAAAAGGATGTCAGTTTAATGACAAACTGACACACAATATCCCCACACACAAAACAGTTTATTATCCCAAAAACATCCACATTTTGCCTAAAAGCATTCGCAATAACATCAAAAATAAGACGTGTTTCTTAGCGAAGAATAAAAGTTCCTCTTTTTGACATGTCCAGAGAAAATAACACTTCCAGGAATGCAGATTATGTGAAGGAAACCCAGAGTAGGTCACGTTCGAGTTTTATTGGTTTCTCGCCCTGAGATGTTAAAAGTTTCTCGGTATTTTAATGTAGGTCTTGCTAATTAGTTGGGAGGATGTTGAAATTCGAAGTGTTTAAGTGGGTGATTACACCCACAAGGGGAATAATAATGATATTCCACGACTCATAATGCGATGCATTCCAGAGTGTTCTTCATGTGAGATTTTTTTTTGCCTCCTTTCTGCCACAGTGTATATTATTATACTCCTGTGTTCTTTGTAAAGAGTAGGCATGCACTAGGAACGGGTTTTCCGAAGTTTCACCCCTAAGAGGGTGAATGGTGGAGGGTGAATTTCACGCAGACAAAATCGCGGGCAGAAGCTAGTATTATATGTAATTAATGAAAATAAGAAAATTATAATTAAGTAGGTAATTGACCAACTGTTTTCAGAGCAATCCCATTTAAAAGCCACCTTTCAGTTAAATCCAGTTTATCATTATGTTACCAACATCAATGGTTTTCCAAAAAAATACACCGTAAACAATTCGATGGTTTCATTTCAAATTCTCTCAAACTGCGTGAGCGTTCGCACAAAAACCTCACATGAAAGCACCCAGTTAAACTACCTACGTTGTTTCCATTCCCTTATTAATATGCTCTCATAACAGTACCTAGAATTCATAAAACGAGCACTATTCTAACCTTTTTACATCCAATCCTTTTAACGTAAAAACTTCTGCGGCGTCGGTACGAATTTTAATAACAATTCACGGACTCGCTCAAACAAATCCAGCAGAAAGTTTTCCGACATTAAGAAAACAAAAGTAATTTTATTATTCGCTGGCTCTTTCATTTATGTTGATGGAGGAATATGATGATCGTTTGTGATATCTTGCAGCTGTATATTGCTTCTTCAGTTTTTTAAGGCTCCATAGAGTTCCCAAGGGTACCCTTTTACTACGGGTCCGCTGTCGGTCCGTCCGTCTGTTACAGGCTGCATCTTTTGAACCGTAATAGGTAGACACTTTAAATTTTCATAGAGTATGTACTACTATGGCCTCTTTATGAACAAAATAATAACATAAATAAAAAAGAAATGTAAAAAAATTAAAGGGAAATTAATAACACACACACACACACACACATTTAATTTTTAACATACAAGAAACGATGTTCTTTTTGGCAGTTTTCGAAAATATTGTTAAATACATATTTTACGGTGATATGGATCCCTTCGTGTGCGAGTTCGACTCGCACTTGGCTGCTTTTGTTATTTGACTCTGAAGTTGTATACTTGACTAAAAATAGAAATTCTCGTTTCCGTGACAAATATGACAGACAGTAGCTGTGTTGCCAGCGTAGCAGTTCTAAAGTCAGAGACATACACAAAACACTGCAGTGTTGTGTTTGATCGTTTTTACCTTAACTGCATGCGATTATTTCTGGGCACCGCCAGATATCTCTTTGATTGCTATTATCTCCTTAAATCTGAACTTTTTATTGCGAAGTCTCTCTATTATGGCTGAACCAGCTTCTGTCTTCGAATTCGTCCGTGTGACATTTCTGCAAATATATCCTATTCTAAAAGCTAGTAGTTTCCCAATTCTGAAACAATTTTTCGAATCGGATCAGTAGTTCCGAAGGCTTGATAATATAGTATAGATTTGTAAATTCTTTTTAGCGTATCATTTGCAAAAAGTTTAAATATTTTCGCAAAATCCGGCTACGCGAACTCAAAATACTGTTACTGATGCAGCCGTAAGATCATCAAGTGCACAGGTGACAGGGCGGCACAGGATGGAAGGTGGGCCATTGTGTGTGATTCACGGACGGATCCGATTTGTAAATACCAATCTGTATTTTTTTAATAACACTGATTCATAAATAAAAAATACCTTTTGAAAAGTTTATACTGTTATCGATATCAAAACAATATCGACAGTTGGTTATGAGTTACATCATTATTCAAAAGTCAGTTCGTACTTAATATCGAATACTAACTTTAATAGGACCGTGTTAATTTATTATAATATGTTGTATTATTCATTGTTATTATTTATATTTAATATGTTCGTAGAATTCCAATATATATTATTGGAATATTCAAGCTGAAGAGTTTGTTTGTTTGTTTGCTTGAACGCACTAATCTCTGGAACTACCGGTCGGATTTGATAAATTCTTTTTGAATTGAATAGTCCAATTCTTGAGGAAGGCTATAGGCTATACAAAATTACGCTATGACCCTTAGGAGCCGAGCAAAAAGGAAGAATGTACGCTAAGCGAAAACTAAGTGACAGCGCGGGAAGGTGATGCGATATGACGGGAAGGGTCGGGGGAACAAAAGATAAAAACAATTCAGAATAGTACATTATGATATAAGTGCGGTAAGTTGAAAATTACAGCCGAGGCGATATTGCTTGCCCGAGCCGTAGGCGAGGGCTAAAAGAAAGCAGAGGCTGTAATTTTCAAAGCGCACGTATGTCATACGACGTTTTATAACATATTTGCGAGGAAATAAATAAAACTCGGACTGAACTTGCATATTTGCTTGTTTTCCATATGATGAAATTTTAATACGCTTGTAAGTATCTATCGGTCGATTTTTCGGGCGAGGCTTAGAGTAGCCTTTTTCGCTGCCTCTGAGACTTCTGGCGGTGTGGAATTAATAAATTCATCATTACTTGACGACATTTTCAAATAAAAAAAGTACAGCGAAAAGAAAAAGCGCGCGGAATAATTTTTACTTCTTAACAGATAAGCGATGCACGCGCGTTCGCGCTTTTTTTTCAGGCATAGGCACAAAACAGCCAGTATTATTAATAAAGTAAATTAATATTTTTGTTTTTGTTACAGATATTAATGGTTGTAATTTATTGTCAAAATTAATTAAATTAAAGAAACAAATGTTTATTTATTATATTTTATCTCCCAAAGTTAATTTTATTCAAAAAATGTTGACATCTTTTCTGAAATAAAAACTCTTTGCTAAGATTTAAAAAAGTACCGTTCGTTTTGACGGAGCATCTTGATAAACCGTGCGATTTACTTTACATTACCGCACAAGTGCGTAATGAGATACATTACGATATTGAAATTGGTGAAATAAGAGACCCTTTACGAGCAAATATGTTATAAATTAATGTTACTTAACTGAACCGAGCGCTCGGCGCATCCTGGACAGTCACACCCAACACCTTATTTGACTGACCAATTCTTCCCTTGCGATGGTAGGGCTAACGCCCACCTGGTTTGCGACCACCCTCCAACCGAAGTCCGGCGTCAAGCACCCTGCTGTGTTTCGTCGATGCATTCACAGTTCCAGTGCCTTAGGTATCTTCTGGGCACGCTCGTTCCATCATAGACGTCATCCATCGCTTTCCATCAGGCGTGATCGAAGTCAAGAGCGGGTCCATTCGACAATTAAAAAAAATAAAAAAAACTTAGTTGTAAGACTTTATTCATATCAATTGTGATTGTCTCCAAAAAAAACATATATTTATTTTAATTTCTATAAAAAAAAATAACGTATTTACTATATTTGTCACGCGTTCGCGCTAGGACCTCTAATGTCGTAGCGGCTACGGCGTAGCGTCGTAGGTGCTACACATATAAGTACTGAGTGAATAATATGAACATATATGATGAGATTTTGAGCTGATTAACAACAGGTTCTACAGCCAACAATTACATAATTTTATAACCGGATTGCATCATCATTTTGTAACTCTGTCACTGTCATGCCACTCGTGGGTGGATAGTAAACTATTTTCTTTGCTATGGTATGGTATGCGAAATTAATGGTTTTAAGGCAAAAAAGAACGTATCAATGTTAATATAAACGAACGAACTACAATTATATATAAAGTCCCCGTTGACAACTAAAAATAAACGTGAAACTAACGCAATTACAATGTTAATTAAAAAAACTTAATAAGTTACATTTTCTTAAAAGTAGTTCCGAGCTGTTTTCCCGAGTAATGTTACTTTTAATACATTTAAAACGCAGTTTTAAAAGAAAAGAAAATTACTTTAGAAACTCCATTGTTCTCGAAAACTCTGCATTCTCAATGTAATGTATGCTAAAGTAGTTTATGTTCTTGTTGATTTAACGTTTTTTATGAACTGAATCTTTTTTATTATTTCACGGTTTTGTGAACTAATGAGATTCTTGAACGATAAGAATTAGTTTACAGGAAAATACGGGGTTTATTTACCGTATGTTTTGTGAAGAATGTAAATTTTCTTGTTGGTCTAGCGATCGCAAGCGCTGTTGGGCATGGCGTCCCGGGTTTAAAGCCCGGGTCGGTCAAAAAGTTATAGTGTTATTGGGTTTTTTGACCTAGAGTTTCTTAGTAGCTATCCGGAGTCTGAATTTGTGCCCAGTTAATGCTAAAAGTGTCGTTCCCTATTACGTTGGACTTAAACATTAATGGTAAAATGTGAGTGTATGTATGACCACTTCTGGTAAAGTTTATCTTGCGCAGTTATAGGCATTTATAAAGCACTCTTTTCAACCCAAAACAGGGCTACGATTATCTCACCGCAGGTAAGCGGACATTACAAAAATTTAATGTCTACTTATTTCGAGCCAAACGTAGGAAGTAAGTGGCAAAATGTTGGATACAGCAAGAGAGAGCTATTTACGCAAATTGCGATGTTTCAGATAGCGGTGTAACTGCACGATTATCTTTTTGCGGCACTTTGCAGCGATTCTGTTAATTTGGCACGCTTTTTTTACATGGTATTTTTGTTGCGTTTTTTATCTGGTTTTAGGCAAATAATTGACAATGAGGCAACTCCCTTTTCGGATGATGTCATTGGGAAAGTTAAATATACTCTATAAAACATGGGTCAGCGGGGTGATTGCGTAACACGCTGTCAGTATCAATAGCTTTCATTTTGATAGTTCAACAACATATATTGCGTTATTTATCTTGTTGAGCAGACAACTGTTTTAGCATATGGAGCAATGGATTGGCAATATCCTTCAAAATGATTCAGATTGTGATTTAATGTGTATTACGCAATTAGGTACAGACGCCAGCACACCAAGCTACTACATTTGTAATTTTTGAAGTGAAAACTTCTTTAGCGGCGCTGTGTACTTTTTTTGGAATGGGTAAAAACTTCTAAATTCGCGTCAGGTCACGTGACCCTGATCGAAAATTCGTAAGACGTAAAACGTCAGACGTAAAACGTAAGACGCGCGTTGTTGAGGACAGCGCCATCTATGCACATCGGGAAGAACTACGAGGGCCTCGCGTACTAACGTCAGACGTAAAACTTAAGACGCGCGTTGTTGAGGACAGCGCCATCTATGCACATCGGGAAGAACTACGAGGGCCTCGCGTACTAACTACGTAGGCCTCGCGTACTAACTACGTAGTTCATCCAACAACGACGAGATGGCGCTGAACCACGGATATATAACTGACGACGAGCAAATCTGAATAAATTTCTTTCACGAGAAGAATAAACCAGTCACTTTGGTCATCATACCTGATTTGCAAAAAACCCTATAAAATAAGGAACACACCTTAACACGCGTGTTTTGTTTATAAGACGATTCACAAAATACACTCGTAATTGTTCAAGTTTTCACTTCTGTCGGCACTACCGGAGTGCCAGTGTTTTTTTTTAAATAGATTTTGAACGTTATCGCTAAAATATAAGGTTCAAAGTTGATTGGGAAGCTTTGACAGTTTCGGGTAGCCTGATGTGCTGGCGTCTGTTCCAGGTTCTACGATCTACAATTCTATGAACTAGCAGCAAAATAATAGCGATACCAACCAATGAATGCTAATCGATGATAATAATTATCACATTACTGTTTTCAATAAGTAGTTAGTGGAGAATTGATCGTCAAAATATTTTATTTCACATGGAAACTTATGAAACTCGGAAGGTAGGTTGCACGGTTCCAATTGGTCGTTTCCTATGGAGAAGAGCCAGCAAGAAACACCACGGTTACTCTTTTAAAAATATTTGGCTTTTACAATGTTTTCAAATTGTACTGTTAATAGGTATGGGAGGACAGTATAGATCGAGATAAGTACTAGGACCTTTAAGAAGAAAGAAAATTGTCAACAAATCGAATTATGTATGAGTCTACCAGGCGTACAACGTTCTCACATTCACAAAATAGCAAGGAATCTATATAAAATAAAAGTAAATAAAAAACCTATTTCAACTAAATGACATGGCACAGTGGCAGTATCGTATACCAAACAACCTTACTCAGACTTCTTATGAAAATTAAAAATGCTAAAGTCTCACAGTTTCACGTAAGCATTTGTCAGACAACCAAACATTAAGCTCAGAATTGCTCAACACATTCTTTGTCCCAGAAAACTTAGCACGAAGACTAGAAAATGCAAAATTCATCCTTATGAACAGTAGTTTTCTGACGTCGCTAACATAAAGGGTGGTCTCATTGCAAGTTATAAAACTGTGCTATTTTCTAACTTGAGAACTAATTTCATTAAAACTTTGACGAGTCTTATGAGTATTTTTTTTCTTACAAAACCAATTTGTTTCGTGATGAATATTTTGTCCAATCTCATCATCTGCCTAGCCATTTCCCAACTATGAAAGGGTTAGATTCTAGTCTAGCCAGATGCAGCTGAATGCCAGTATTTTACATGGACCAACTGCCTAGGTATCTGATCCACAACCCAGTTATTCGGTGACCCCTTGTCAAGACAGGTTGTCAGACTTTCGGGCTTCTGACTACCCGTAACGTCTGTCAAAGATCGACGACTGATAGCCGGGACCAATTGCTTAACGTACTTTCCAAGGCACGGAGGGGTCTCGGTATTTAATGAATGGTCATCCATCCTCGGACTAACCTCGGCAAGCGATGCTTAACTTGGAAGATCGGCCCATGCGGCTTGTAATTATTTAGCCTCCTCGAGCCCCTCTATTTGTGGGCAATCTATTGGGCCAATATTGCGTGTCAGGAAGTGGGTTGGGCCTAACCTTTCGATAAATCAGTCAATTACCCTCGATTGATAAAACGGTTTTCCTTGGAAAGATACGTACCTAACTGATATGATTTGGAACATAAATAGTATATGATAATAGAGACTATTATGCTGTAAACAGATCGTTATCATCTGGTTGAGCACGTGTCAGTGCAGGTGCTAAACGTGAGGACAGACTGTCTGAGTCAAGTCGAAAATACTAAATTAGGATCCTACTGGTGATAGATTTTTTTTTATAGCAAGAGATTGCACAAGTCTAGTTTTCATGAATGATAAGTGATTTTATTATTGTAAATAGGTTTTTTTTCATATCAATCTCTTCAACTAGTAAATATTCTTGTAAAATAGGCTTTACAGGGGGCCTAAAAAGGCCACTTTGGCAGAATCATAAAAGGATAACATTATGAATCATAATATGGCGAAGACAGTTCGTGTTTTTCTTTTTTCGCTGCACTACGTAGGTATAATCAAAGAGATTGGGATTGGATTTGAATTGGATTGGATTGATTGGTATTGTAGCACAGACAAAAAAGAATAACTGAAAAATCCTTCACCAATGGGACTTGATACGACTAACTTAACAGTTAACTGTCCATTATGATTCATAATGTTACCCTTTTATGATTCTGCCAAAGTGTTTTACGCCCCCAGTTATAGTGCAGAAGATAAGATTTCAAATTCACAATCTACCTTTTTTCCTTTTTTACGCGATATAAACGGTGTCGACACAAAGACACCGCTCGTTGCGCGATTTGCGGTGCCTTTGTGTCGCGCGCGATTTTATCGCGTGTCGCGGCTATTTGAAGGAGTCTTAACACCTTCTGAGACACTGAACGACTATTAGCCGTAAAAAAAATCTACTGTGTTATCATTATATCTAGAAAAGTTAGGGCTGTTTTTCCAACGCCAGATAAACTTTATCGGCGGAATAATTTTGAATGTTTGACAGTTCTTTCATATAAAAACTGTCGGACGTCAATTTTATTCCATGAATAAAGATTATCGGTCGATTGAAAAATCAGCTCTTATTCTTATAACTTGCTGTATTCCACGATAATAGACACTTTGAACTTTCCCCAGCAAACAGCCACATCCTACCAACTTATACCAACGCTGACATTGATGTACAGACGCCAGCACATCAAGCTACCCGAAACTGTCAAATTTTCCGAATCAACTTTGGGCGATATGCTTTAGAGATAAAGTTGAAAATCTATTAAAAAAAATTGACAGATTGTAGTAGCTTGATGTGCTGGCGTCTGTACTACCACATTGTGACGTCATATTCCCTCGCAAACTCCTGTCTAGCCTACACAAACAATTCTGATGGAAATTTTAATTCCATTCCGCGCTCGCTGTTTGTTTTAAGAATAGACGGAATATTGCACTTTGCTTGCAAAAATTGTTGGAGCGCAGCATTTTTCTTCCCTTTTCCATTCATTTTGTTCCTGGCCGTATGTTAATTGGTGTAAGTAGAGGTGTTAGGAGGGTTTAGTTATTTTTCTTCGTGTTTTTATTGTTAAAGTGGTGTTTTTCTGGAATTTATGTGGTGTTTATAAAAGTTGTTAATGTATTACTGCTTAGGTGAAGTAGCATGTTAAGGAATCTAGTCTTGATGTGTCACAGTATTTACATAGATCTGCCGATGTAGATTGTCAATGGAATAAGACACAGATAAAATGCGAGCTAGCTCCCACAGCATTCCGAGTGTGTTGTGTGATAGGTGGGACAGTCCCATGCTGGCTCACTGGATTCGGCTGCACACGTAGGTGTCAGTCGCTTGAATTTTGTGTTTTTACTAACATTAGGTTAAGATTTTTTACTAACAACATATTATATTATTTTGGGTATTATTGTTGTTATGGATTTTCAATCTGAAATAAATATATTATTATTATTTATTAAATAGTTACACACATTCGAGCACATGTGACATCTACCAATCCGCACTTTGCCCGCGTGGTAGATTACAGCCCACTCGTTCTCGAAGAGAGGAGGCTTGTGTCCCAGCATTGGGAACATCATAGGCAACATATCATCAATAAGTAGTTACAAAGTAGAATAATACTAAATGAAATACTAACAGCATTTCAAGCTGTATGATTTAAAGTAACGAGATCAGGGGGCCTAAAAAGAACACTTCAGCGAATCATAAGAGGATAACATTATGAATCATAATGGACAGTTAACCGTTAAGTTAATCGTATCAAGTCTCATTGGTGAAGGATTTTTCAGTTATTTTTTTTTGTCTGTGCTAAAATACCAATCAATCCAATCTAAATCGTCAGCGGGATTGTCCGAAAGGGTTACCGCTGGCCCGGAACATAAAGGGCTAAGGAAGGAACACGGGTGGGTTTTAGTCAGTAAGAGTCTGACACTCCCTTCCGCTCCACCCAGAGCGGGAGGGGTCATTTGATGATTTCCAATCCGGAAAAAAAAAATTCCAATCCAAATCCAATCCCAATCTCTTTGATTATACCTACGTAGTGCAGCGAAAAAAAAGAAAAACACAAACTGTCTTCGCCATATTATTATGGTTCATAATGTTATCCTTTTATGATTCTGCCGAAGTCGCCTTTTTAGGCCCCGCGATATAAGAATTGATATGAAATAAATCGTGAAATAAGTAGGTTCATGTATACAAAGAATAATTCGATAAGGACTTGAATGAAACTAACAAAATAATAATACATAATCAGTAATCAGTGTTCCCACTGCTGGGACACAGGCCCTCTTTCTTCGAGAGAGAGAGTGGGCCGTAATCCACCACGCGGGCCCAGTGTGGGTTGGTAGATGTCACATGTCTTCGAATTTTTGGTTCTAGGAGAGGAGTCGTCAAATGGGCGTACCGCAGTCTGGATTCGGAGCGCCGACGTATTTTACGCTTAAGTAAATTTCGACCTCGACTTACCGATGAACATCTACAAGATTTCACGGCAATAGCTTGCACCAACTTTACTCCAGACTTCAGACATATCGATCAAAGTTAAACATTGACATTATTCACATTAGTATTAATGACATAAGCCTCCTACAAACAGGCGCGATACGCGATATAATCGCGCGCGACACAAAGGCACCGCTCGTTGGGTGACTTGCGATGCCTTTGTGTCGCGTGTCGTGTCGCGCCTGTTTTAAGGAGCCTTTACTTTGTTAAAATTATTTAGGTTTCTTTTCGTTTTATTACTTAAATTATAAACGGACCCCCAATGATACTAATTGGTAATCACTGTTCTTCAACATGCCGGTTTGCTCACAATGTTTTCCTTCACCGTTTTGCGAGCAGTGGCGATGAAATTATTCACAAAATAATAATAGTATGAAACAAAAAAGAAACGACAATCTAACAACAAAACGCATAATTACTTAGCCTCAACCACAATGAATATTTCAAAAGCAATAACCGTACGAAATATTCCCTTCCCTTATCGTCGCAAAGCGTTTTAATTTATGCCGCTAATGAAGACGTTCAGCGTCTAGGCATTGAAGGAAGACAACGCGACGCGACGCAATTTCCGGTTTTTAGTTTCAAAGAGCTTCGCGTTGGGTGACGGCTTCCCGTACCTTAGTTTTAGCGGTTACTAAGCGTTCTCGATTGGAGTTTTTCGACAATCGATTCCTCCTTCGAGTTTGAATACAAGCAACAACATCAAAACTACTAGTAAGCGAATAATATTTACGTATCTATTTTGAATGGTTATATTAACAGCTCCACAGTTTTCTTCGAATCATTCACCACCAGACCATAGAATAATCAGCGTATAATTTTCTCACTGCTGGACATAGACCTCCCCTTTGTGAGAAAGTGGGCCATAATCCAACACGCGGGCCATTTTTGGTTCTAGGACATGCCGAGGGCCTCACGATGTTTTCCTTCGCCGTTTTTGAGAGCGGCGCTGTCAAAATTCAATGCACAAAGTAAAGTGCCTGGGTTCGAACTCACGACCTTACAACTCGTAAGTCGGGGCCGATAAAACTGGGCCACCACTGTACCAGACGACACCACACCATTAATCCCATCCCTACTACCACCAAATTCATCAAATACATGAACTTAACCGAAAACATTCACAAATCTACTTAACTTAAACTTATTTCCATCGTGAATCCTTGGTAGCCACGAAGGAAGCACTTTGACAAACACGGATGAGCTCGAAATTGGTTCCGCTGTTTAGTCCGGGTTTGCCTCTCATTCCTCCTCCTTATTTGTTGCTACCATAATTGGATGTAGTACATCGTAATTTCGGACATATTGTTTTCCTTATTTGGGATTTGGGTTGACTTTTTAATTATTTGGCGTTGTTGTTTTTTTTTTTTGTGGTTGCCAGCCTAAAAAACAAGAAAGTAATTTCTTATAAACAGTATCTGCTTTTATAACAAGTTGCAAAGTCGGTTACAGAACCAAACGATGGAAATTTTAAAACCCACATCAAACGTGTCCCTATAAAAAAAGCATATTATAAAATTAAAGACTACGTTGAAGACAAGGAAGTTTGGGAATAATTCCTTCTGCTATGTGGCTTTCCTGGTACCATGTCTATTAACTGTTTTTTTCGTACACCTTTGACATAATCTTCTCATTATTTGACATTATACTATATACCATTATTTACCTTACAGTTCTATTTCAATTCTGTTAGTGGCTTTTGTGGACAGGATATTATTTTTATTTATCTTTGAAATAGAAATAGAAATCATTTATTTGCCCATAATGTAGGTATACAGATATGATGATAATTTCCATGAGGGTCCCGATACATTTTACCGTACGGCATGAAATATTATTTAACCTAAAACATTCAGTAAACAAAAAATAAACATAAAGAAACATTAAACAAAACAGCATTCATTTCTTTCTTTTATACAGGGTTATTGGTAAAACATTAACAATCTCTTAAGAGGTCATTGTACTCATCATTATGAACAACTTTTACTATGGGACAACCCTGAAATCGCGAAAAAAAATCAGCTGTTCCCTACATTTATGTTCGTATAATTCTTCAAAATGTAGGGAACAGCTGATTTTTTTTCGCGATATCAGGGTTGGTCCCATAGTAAAAGTTTTTCATAATGACGACTACAATGACCCCCTTTAAAGATTAAAACGATGAAAATGCAAGGGTGTTTATGCAGAATTAAAATAATACGTGCATGCAAGATCTTAAAATAGGAGTGATTGAGGGAGTGAGTGAGGATTATTGAATCAAAGAGTTTTTATTGTCTTAGGACATCGGCTATAATACATAATATCACGCCTTCTTCCTAATTACTCAGGATTGTTTGATTTATTGTGCTTGAACGGACTGGGTTTTACTGCAGTTTAAATTGTATTTGATTTTAATTTTAACCAACAAACGTTCCTTCTATTACTAAACCTGCGGGTAATTACCTAACATATTTACATTGTAATTCATTTTTACAGTTCAACAATAATGTATGTTGGGGTAAGTTCGTCGCTGAGATAAGACTGTATGAATCAAAATCTGTGCCACTTTATTAAAAAAAAAAGTAAATTGCTTTGTTCGTCTTCGGGGCTGAATAAAATTGCGAAGGATTTAATGTTATCCGCATTATAAAATATTGCCAAAATAAGCCGGGAATTTGATTCGTACGGTCTCATCCCAGATCCGAATTTACTCCAACCCACTATATTCATTGCGTTATTTACGTTGTAGAGCAGACAAATTTTTCAAACATATGAAGGAATGGAATAGGAATAACCTATAAAACCCTTCGTATTGTGATTGAGAGAATGTTTCGCAATTGGGCTGCTGATTTATAATGTAGTGGGCACTTTCAGGTTGCAATATAAGTAGCTACAACAAAATACTTGATTTCTATCAACAATCCAAATCACGCTTTTGAATTGTCTATGCGTTGTCTTTTGAAAGTCCAAAAATATTACGAACTTCATACAAAATCATAACTTCAAAAAGTCTGTTAATATCCGCCACATGAAGTTCTCATAATAGAAGAAATGACAAAAATTGCCAATATCTTTGTTTACCATTTCAATCTACAAAGGAAATCGATTGCCCCGGGCCATTGTAAGATTACTAGGCAGGGGTACAAGAAGCGTTGGTCACCCCTGCTTTTAATAAATGTATCTAGCTTTAGGCGATTTGATACTCGATAGGTACCAACAGAAAAATAATAGAAGATATTTTGTGATATTTTCAAAGAAGTCGAGTGAGCATGCTCAACGAGTGTCTACAATGAGTTCCTGTTCTCATTTTAAGAAAATAAAGAAATAATAACATTTGGGTACGGTTACATAGTAGTCATAAAAAATCAAATATTATGTAACATTCAGAAACTATAGATAAATATTTTTTTTTTAATTAAGGAGAACATTAATAACATCGGTTGTTAATTAATTCTTTGATTTGTCTAATTGAATACGCTTTTTATATAATCAATTTTCAATCGGAATAAAGCCTAAAAATTAATTGCATAAATTAACATTTTTAATGTATATTTTTAATAAAAGCCGCAATATCAATCCCCTCGAACGATCTGTATCGAAAATTTCATTAAGTCGAAAGTAAATGGAATGAAAGCGAATTTCACACTCGAAAAAATTTCAAAAGGAACCAACTTGAAATACTCGATATTGCGTTAAAAAGAGAGACCGCATAATAAAATTGTGTTTGTTGGGACGTAGACGACGCGGAGACTTTGAACTTGTCATATTTAAAAATTACCAAAAAAAAAATACCTACGTATATATTAAAAAATGTGACAAGTTGGTCTTACACCAAAGAAACGATGGATGGACTGTGAGTGTGTGAAAGATGATATGGCAAGAAAGATGATATGGCAAGAAAGATGATATGGCAAGAAAGATGATACGGCAAGAAAGCGGGTGACTACCGAGATGATAGCTTTTAAGGGGCCTACAAGACCTAAAGCGCGGTCACTGTCGGACTGCATATAAAAGAAAGAGAAGCGCGATGACACAACGCTGGTAATTTATTGCAATTATTTAATTAGAAAAAATCTATTGTTTGGAATAAAAAATTAAAGCACTAGTGTTTTATTATGTTGCTTGTAGAATAATTTGACAAAAAAAAACAGAAAGATTGTGATGTATATTAGTATTTTTACTGTCAAAAGAAAGTTTTTAGAGGTATCTTCATGATTTTGTTCTATCTATCAGAGCCATGTATGTACAGTCAATAAAAGAGATAAGTATGCAGGATCGTCGGATATAGTTGCAGTTTAGTAAGAGACCGATGGATGTTCTCGATTAAAATTTTATTTTATTAATAGAAAACACTGTTTGTTTTCTATTAATAAAATAAAATTTCTGTCGACGACATCCATCGGTCTCTTAATAAACTGCAACTATTTTACAACTGCAACTATATACAACTGTCAAAAAATTACAGTTCTGATTTGATTATATGGACAATTTAAGTTGGTTAACAATTTGATTTTACTTATTTTTTTTGCAAAGATATCTCATTTTCACCCAGGTCCACACTATATGCAAACAATTTTATTACTTAAAAATACTCGTTGGTAGAAAATCTTCGACGCGTCTGACGGGGTCCGTTCATGCGCACTGGAGTCGTTTGAGCGTTGCAACTGAAATATTTTAATGATAAACACCTGGCATTTGTTGAGGTACAGAAATATTATAGGGGGAATGTTGAAAATAAATTATTGAAGTAAATATTTTGTGTGCTTAGGTACTTGAAGAAAGATTTATTCGATGGTTTGACAGAGCAATATTATTAGTAAAATATTTGAAAATAATACGGTTATCTCTCTGTGAGTCGAGTTCTCAAAACGAAAACTACTTTTTTCAGATATCTTTTTATTTTTTTATTACTTTTCTTTTTCTTTTTATTCAACTACGTAAAGAAATACTTTGTCAAGTGCTAATGTGTTACAAATATTGGCTTGTGACTTTGCTGCGGACGGACACTGATCTTTAAGATACTTTTTTTTATTTTTTCAGGATGGGAAATCATCAAATGACTCCTCCCGCTCTAGGTGGAGCGGAAGGGAGTGTCCGACTCTTACTGACTAAAACCCACCCGTGTTCCTTCCTTAGCCCTTTATGTTCCGGGCCAGCGGTAACCCTTTCGGATAATCCAGCTGACCCGGCAGGCTTCGGCCCTAACGGGCCCCTTCGGTTGATGCTGACATCTCTTTGAGGCGCGCATGGAACACGTAGGTACGCGCCGTTATGATTCTAGACGTATGACCCCTAAAGGCTTCTACAAACAGGCGCGACACACGATATAATCGCGCGCGACACAAACGCACCGCAAGTCGCGCAACGAGCGGTGCCTTTGTGTCGCGCGCGATTATATCGCGTGTCGCGCCTGTTTGTAGGAGCCTTTAAAATAACTGCTAGACAAAGACAGCACTACCATAGAAGTGACGTCACGATTATGTAGCTTCATACAAGCGACATACATTGTCATTACCGCGCAATAAGGGGAATAACCCCACTAAAAACTTTTAAAGCGTGTAGCTTCTCCAAATTTCCATTGATTTTACAGATTTTTTTTATTACATATCTTGTTTTATTATGCTTTTCGTAAAATTACATTATTTATTCGAACATTTCTAATATAAGTAATCATCCTATGTGAACAATATCCACAAAAAATCAATTTTCCACTGAAATACATCATCTTAAAACTTTCAATATATTTCGTATTACCAAAACAAATCCTAAGGGATGTTCCAAACAAGCTAGTTTTATAACAACAAAGTTACAAGCCACTGGCGCTTATCCCAACATTAGCATACGTTAAAAGAAAAATGTTTAAGAAACTGCGTCATGTGTTCCTGCCCTTATGATATAGGAGTCGGAAAACTATGAAACTGTGATTTGTACAAAGTTTTGTGCTACTTTTTTAGGGTTGAGTACCTAAAGGGTGGCAACGGGGCCTTAATGCTACGCCTCCGCTGTCCGTCCGTCCGTCTGTCTGTCAGCGGGTCGTATCTCATGAACCGTAATAGACAGACAGTTGAAATTTTTACAAAGTGTGAATTTCTATTGCCGCTATAACAAATAAATAAAAGTTAAAAATTTAAGGGGGTCAAGGGAGCCACACAAAAACGTGTTTAAAAAAATATGTAGTGTTAAATATATTACGGTGGTACGGAACCCTTCATGTGCGAGTCCCACTCACACTTGGCCGGTTTTTAAGGATTTAGTTATCTTCGTTTATCGTTCGTCGTGTGTCGTTCTTCGTTATCTTCGTTCGTTCGTTTTTGACGTGGAGTTGCGGACAACAGCCCGTTTTACTTATTTTTACCAATCTTTGTTTTTGGTATATATTTGGGAGAGTTATGATAAGTAGCTTGCAAGGTAAGATGACATACAAGTATTGCCTACAACGCCCGACATCTTGAAAACACTTTTAAAACATATTTATTGAATTTGAGGTCATTAATTGTTACTTCAATCTGCCTCGCTTTCCAACTATGTTGGGGTCGGCTTCCAGTCTAACCGGTTACAACTGTATACCAGTACTTTACATGAAGCGACTGCCTATCTGACCTCCACAGTTACTTATGATTGGTTGTTAGACTTTAAGGTTTCTGAGTTCTGACTACTTGTTACAACCGCCAAGTATCTACGAAATACAGCCAGAGCCAACAACGGCTTGACGTGCTTTTCGAGGCATGGAGTCTCGGTATGTAAAGTTGGCCACCCTGGAAGATCTAGCCGTGCGGCTGGGAAGATGTCGATTTTGTATCCATCTACTAACTACACCAACTGCTATGATCCTTACAAAGGTACTCTCACCGTAAAAATTTGGGAAGTGAGCAGTAAATAGTGTCACTCTCGTGCATTACCTGGAATAACAGCTACCTTCATCTAAGTTTTCATGGAGAGATATTTACGGAATAACACTCCTGGAGGCGTAAAAAGGCCACTATGGCAGAATCATAAAAGGATAACATTATGAATCATAATGGACAGTTAACTGTTAAGTTAATCGTATCAAATCCCATTGGTGAAGGATTTACCAGTTATTTTTTTTGTCTGTGCCAATCAATCCAATCCAAATCCCATCCCAATCTCTTTGATTATGCGTACGTGTAGTGCAGCTAAAAAAAGAAAAACATCGCCGTATTATGATTCAAAATTGTAAATTTGTTTGTTTTTGTTTGTGTTTTGTTTTTGTTTTGTAAATTTTGACGTTCAAAATTGACCTAACTTTTAATGTTTTTACTTTGTCTTTGAACAAAAACTCACGAGTCGCTATCATAAAACTGACTTGGCACGAGTGTATGACAGACGAACACGTCATGAATCTTATTTGCCTTAGAAGAACGTACAATGACTTATTAGTGACATTCTTGAGAAAGGTTAGGCGTACGTGTATGACCAAAAGGTCAATTCTGGTATCTCTAAGAACGTTCGCATTGAGGCTTAATCTGTCAAAGACACAATCAAATTACGTTCACTTTTGTCAAGTTTTTGACATTGATTGTCGCTGAGATGAGATGCGACTTGAATTTGAAAGTGTTTAAGAACGAGAATTGGCCTTCAGCGGTGCTATTCTGTAAAAATCTCACCGTGAAAACTAAGGTGAAGTGAGCTGTCAATAGTGTCAATTCCTAGCAAAAACGAACTCACTTCACCTAAGTTTTCACGGTGAGATTTTTACAGAATCGACCGGCTGATGTGTGAACGTAAACGATGGAAAAGGAGTAAGTATATGAGGATCGTTGCAGGTGGCGTTCTGCAGTTTCTGCTTACCTCCATGTGAATCTGGCGTGAGTTTGTGTATGTATGTGAACCTTATTTACTGCCAACATAAAATATAATTTCCCATCGCAAAGTAAACTCACAAACATTGTGTTTATTAATTAGTCATAAATCATAATAACGCCTCAAAATCGTTGTTACAAGATGGCGGAAATGAATAATTAAGATTTGTAAGTTTCAAGTTGATTTTAATATGAAAATGAATAAATATTACGCTTCAAGAAACAAATTAGCAAAATGTGGTTAATAAATAAGTTATTTGAGGACGAATTTGGTTATGAAGTAAGAAGGCTAATCAAAGAAATTAAAGAGTATTTTTAGGACAGATAATAATGATAGGAAGCTAGTCATCACCTACCTAGCCTTTTTCCAATTATGTTGGGGTCAGCTTCCAGTCCAACCAGATGCAGCTGAATACCATTACACGAAGCGACTGCCTATCTGACCACTACAACCCACTTACTCAGTAAGTGGTTGGGGAAACACCTACCGCCTGGGTAGACAGAAAAGGATCCAAAATGTTCATAAATAAGATGACACGACGTCATGTCATCTTATTTCATCATCATCTGCCTAGCCCCTTTCCCAACTTTGTTGGGGTCGGCTTCCAGTCTAACCGGATGCAGCTGAATACCATTACACGGAGCGACTGCCTATCTGACCTCCACAACCCACTTACTGGGTAATACGATACCCCTTAGTAAGACTGGTTGTCAGACTTTCGGGCTTCTGACTACCCGTAACGACTGTCAAAGATCCACGAATGACAGCCGGGATCAACGGCTTAACGTGCTTCCCGAGGCACGGAGCGGTCTCGGTATGTAAAGATGGTCACCCATCCACAGACCAACCGCGGCAAGAGTAGCTTAACCTGATCGATCGATCTGTGCGGCTGTTATTATTTAGCCATGAGCCAATGATAAGAAGAAAGTAAACACTGAAATACAGTAATTAATAATGAATTTTGCTCATTTTTCTTCTACGCCATGTATTTGATAGGATACGGTGGCGATTTCGTCACCTACAACCGTCAATGGGGTGATTCTACCCTAAACGCGCCTAATTCGCCACCCTGCAATACTTTGGTACAAGCGTTCAAACCTTATCTTTTTCACTGTCCCGTCTTCTTTGTGTGCATCGCGCCTAAGCTGACGATATTTTTGGTGACACTAATCTTTCTCAGTTGTTCATGTGACCCATTAAAATAGGCAAAGTTTTAACACCATACATAAACTCACGATTTTTTTCAATGGGTACAAGATACAGAACGCCTCCTGCAACGATCCATAAAATATACTCTTTAAATTACCATGTTTAAGTACATAATAGGTAATGTTTTAATATAATTTTCTATTTAGTATTATTAGTATAATATTATGTCTTTACCTAATTTTTATCTTCGCACGTACAAAATGCCAGCACATCAAGCTACTACAAACTGTCAAATTTCTTTAATTGACTTTCAACTTTATTGCTAAGTCGTAAGGTTCAAAGTTGATTGGGATAATTTGACAGTTTCGGGTGTGCTGTCGTCCGTACTTAATTAAATGACTAAAGTAAATAAAAGGGACACTTAGGCGTCGAAGTAATCGTCCAAGTACCCAAAAGACTGGCACTATTGCCACGTTGAATGGCAAACAACAGAATTACGTGCAAACATGGAAATTTCCTATCAAGATACACAACTAATTGACACTAAAATTGCGCATCAAATATACACACACAATAAAAACATCGTTAAAACCGTAATTCTCAGTATTCTTACATACAATTTGAATGGAACCTGAAACTAGCAGTTGTAAGCGTCATTTGTGTCGGCCGGAAGTCGTTAGCCGTCGTCACAAACGTCCGTTCCGGTTCCTGACGGGATAATAGCCGGTTGATGTGCCGTACCGGTCACTGTTAGCTTTTTAAATAAATAATCGGAAAAGGTGGGAGAGTTGAAATAGGGAAGGGTCGTTGTGGGTAAGGAAAAGTTGTGTTTTGATGTAAGTAGATCTACTTATAGTCTATTCAAACGTGTTTCAAATTAATATTATTTCAAGTTAAACAAATATCAACTTTATCTTAATGAGAATTAAGTCAATTTCAGAGTGACTGTGCTTGAAAAAGTTATAAAAATGTTTGAAGTTTGTAGCGTAAACTGAACTTTATTGTGTAGGATTTAAAGTTGTTTTTCCATTAACTCATATTTGTTTACATTTTTGGCAAATAAATCGCGAATGTAGATTACCCAATTTGCGTAACACACTTTCAATCACCATTAGAAATAATCCGAAGAATATTGCTAATCCATTGCTTCATATGTTCCAAAAATTTGTCTGCATAGCAACGTAAATAACGCCATGAACTTTGTTGTTGAACTATCAAAATGCAATCCATTGCTACAGGTAGTGTTTTTCAAAACTGAGAACTTATCGGATTCTCTTTTTGAATATCTATCAGTTTTTAAAATGTTATTATTAATGAAATTAGGTATAATACGCCGCACTTGTCACTAACAATATAATATTCACAAATAAAACTTCTACAAATTAAAACTAAAACAAAGTCCACACAGACGTTTTATTAAGATGTTGACAATTTCGTGCTAAAAGCTTGAGCGCATCGTACATCTCAACGCCAATCTAAAGTATTAAACTTTTATTTACTCCTCTAAACAAACTTCAGTCGTCAGAATGAATTTCAAACAAGTAAATTGTTGAGTTCCTTCTTCAAGAAATCTTTAAAGTGCCAAGTGGTGCAAAAATGACCTAGACTGTCCTCATCCCAAACCTTTCCATCCCCAACCTTATTTTCCTCACCTTAGAGAACAATTTTGTCTGAGGGACCTGATCGATATATCCTATTTCGAAATAAAGGGATATAGTCTGAGTAAATATCATTATCGTTGGTCCACAACAGCTCTCCCTCTGTGGTTGTAGATAGCCACTTTGCCATATACTTTTAACAGAATATGTACTTTGGAGTGCACTTAATATTACAAATACAGGTATTGTTGCCTTTTGTTTCAGTTCTCTTGATTTTAATTTATTGTTATGGCTCGTGAGAGTTTTTATGGTGTTAAATGGTACACTTGATGTGAAAATATGTGGAAATCTTCCTACAAATGATACAAAAACTGAAAATCTTACTTTTTATTTTATAGCTGTTTATGCTGGAGACACATTTTCTACACGTTATATGAAAATTATGAACAGTAATAATGCCTGTAATTATTAATTAGCCTTTGTCTAATAAACGTATTTTCATTCTTACGTTTTTATTTGAGCATTTTTTAGATTATTCAATATTTTAGAATGAAAATGATAAGTGTGGTTCAGCAAAAAATTGTGTAAGTAGTAAAAATCTGTCCAAGTCAGGGCCAAGGAATTCTTATAATTGCAAGTTAATTAAATTGCCATAAATATCTGCCGACTATAATATTATGTGCCTGCGCCGCAAACACAAAATTAACACCTAATTAATTAACTACCTACCAATCAAAAATCACCGATAAAATTTAAAACGCGTGCCCATTAAAACGCGTCTCATATTCAGAGGCTACAACAATATCATTTTCATTCATTATTTTGTGAGGTACTTAATCCCTCGTGCAATTTCACTGCAATCCGTCCGCCTGGGGCAAACTGGCTAAGTGAATTAAATACTAACACCGGCTTATGAACGAGCTGTTTTCATGGAATATAGCGCTCGCTTTAGTGTTATAGCATGTTGGCAGCTTTGAGGCGTGATTCTTTGTTGGGTTAGGAGGGCGGGGGGGGGGGGGTTTAATGAATTGATGTTGGTAGCTTAAAGTTCTTTGAACATGGAATATAGATAGTGCCATCCACGAAGACGCATCCCACTCTTCTTACAAATCGCTAGTTAATTCCCCTAGTGGTTTAGTTTTTTGATACTTACACACTAATCACCCACTAAAAAGTAATTACTGTGTATCGACAAAACTAAAACACCAGCGGAATGTTGCACACTTGTACTTTAAGCGATTAGGAAGAAGAGTGATATAAAATGAAAACAAATACATAGGTACATAAAGTACATACTAATCTAAATAAATAACAATAAACATGAAACAGGAGCAAATAAAATATAATGAAGATATTTAGGAAGAGAGGAAGTGCTTTTATCATAATTTTAAAAGTGGACAAATTATGAGTGAGCTCACCTTACCAACACGGGCAAGTCACGTTACACGTTGAATGGCAATGCTAATTCTTTGGCCAAAGAACGGCCCAGCCCTCTGGTCACGTGAAGCGTCGACCAGCCAGCGAGTAATTTCTTTAAAGAGGAGACCCGCACTCTGGCCCGAACGTTTTCCAACAATGAATTACTACTTTAAACTGCACAAATAAAACACTGTCTCAACATTTAACACCCTATTCAAGGGTGGCAATCGCAAATATTCGTCATAGCAACTGCATTAAGTCGTTGCTGTATCAAGTGACAATACAAACACAATATCGGCAACCCTACGGATAGCATATTAAGGGGGGCTGCCAGTGATTCATCAATTGAGCAGCCCCTGTTTGGTGGCAAACTTGAGGGTCTAAGACAGGAGAATATATTACACAGGTGAGGGTATTGAGTAACTATAGGTAATGGCGAAAACCCGATGGCTGATTCATGGTATACATTTAAACAAGTTGGTGGGAAACAAATCCAACAATTTTTAGCTAGTTGCTGGTTCATATCCGGCTCGAAGGACCAATGTAAGCTCGGATAACAGGTTGTAATAAACGAGTGAATTGTACGGAATATGCAATGGTTTATTTGCCGTCTAATCAAAACAAATATATACTCGTAGCGCGCCGCTTTAATGGGAACATTAATTTAACACATTACACACGTATACGGTTTCGCAATTTCGTTTTATGAACATAATTATTTTAATTTCATATTATTATTTATTTAGAACTTTTCAAAAATAGCATCTTGTTGCATCCTGTAAAAAAATAGGTGTCATTTGGCCACGGATGATAACATCGCATCAATGAAATTAAAACAAATAACGTTCAAAGTGTAGGCGAATTGAAGGAAAGAGAGAGAGCCCTATGTCGTCCTATCGTCGAGTGACGCAGGCTGTAGTTTTAAATTGCGAATTATTTTACATTAATAAAAATTTTATGATTACTGGCCACTAGCCCTACGCGTGTGTTAAATTACTGTCGCCATTGTAGCGGCACGTTGTATACTATCCCGGACACACAATAGTTTATAGAGTTTTTAGTGAGGAGTGGCGTCCGTCGTGGTGGAGTCCGTGGTGGCGAGTGATCATCAGACCGAGCCGTGTCGCCGCCGCACCGCGCCTCATTTTACCGATGACGCGTTGATGACGCCGTCTGCTCATGCAGACCAATATTGAGTTCGATTCCCAACATAAGTAGTACCATAGAATAGAATAGAATACTCTTTATTATGTACACCTTAATATATTACAGATATAAATATAGAAAATTTACAAAGGGTGATACAATGTGTGTAAGGGTGTGTGTGGGTGCTTTGGTGCTTAGTACCTATTATATGAGCTGTGTGTTGGTTTTTTGTGTAAATGTGTGTATGGTTTAAGTTTGAGTCATGTATTTTACACAAAAAACCAACACACAACACAACAACACACACACAACCAACACACAACACAACAACACACACACAACACACACACACAACAACACACACACATCCACATACACACACAACAACATACATACACGCACACATATACATTTATTTCAATTAAACCATTTACACGCACTTTTGAATTGTCAAGAAGTCGGTCAGTCAGAAAATACGAAGCCAGTGGCCCATATTGATACGTATTGATACTTGTATTCAGCTACATCAGGTTAGACTGGAAGCCGAAGAGAGAGATGTCGACTGGACTATTTGTAAAGAAGCTAATCTAGAGAAGTATTACTTAATACGACCATACCTGTTTTTGACCCAGATCACACGCAAATACAAGACACACACACCATCGAAAACATACCTTTGGAATTCCAGATGTCCATGGGTGGCATTGACTTTTATCATCGGGTAAGCCTGTTAGATTCCCGCAAAAAAAAATGACTAAAGCCTCGTTGTTCTGGCGGTCGTAAGCGCTACACTGATGAGCATAATGTCATAGGTTCCATTCCCACTTTGGGCTAAGTGTTATAGAGTTTTTCCATTAGAAATTTCTCAGTAGCAGTCCAAAGTTTGGATTTGTCCGGAGTTTTTCCCTGGTTGATGGCTCAATAGGCTCAATAGGCTCGCCCCCTATTAAGGCTCCTTCAGACAGGCGCGACACGCGATAAAATCGTGCGCGACACAAAAGCACCGCAAGTCGCGCAACGAGCGGTGCCTTTATAACGCGCGCGATTATATCGCATGTTGCGCCTGTTTGTAGGAGCTTTAGTAGCTTAATGTGCTGGCGTCTGTATTATGTAGGTGCATATTTGCCTACCCTTCCCAAAAAATGGACATGATGGTTACAAAATCTCGAAACATTTCTTAAGGTAACCCTTTCGGACAATCCAATCTCCAATCATCATCTATCTGGTTGTTGCAACTATTGCAAGTGTTACTGCATTAGGTCATGGATCGATTCATGACCCAATGCAGTAACACTTGCCCTGGTTTGCAGATCAGCCTAATTACATAACCCGTTCAATCACAATCTAAATCATTTTGAAGGCTAATTCATTTCAGCGGGATTGTCCGAAAGGGTTACCGCTGGCCCGGAACATAAAGGAAGGAACACGGGTGGGTTTTAGTCAGTAAGAGTCTGACACTCCCTTCCGCTCCACCCAGAGCGGGAGGGGTCATAATTTGATGATTTTCCACCCCCAAAAAAAAGGTATGGGTACATAACTAAGCACACAACTAAGGGTATTATAACTTTACTTATTTCTACCGCCATGAACTGCAACTGTCGATAATATTAAGGTCCAGTTCAATAGCACGTAGAGATCGTTTTTGTTGGACGTGACCGGGACATTGGAGCAATCGGCGAAGGTCGCCATTAACATCAGATGCTGGAAAGTAAAGATCGATATCTAAGGTACTTTACATAAGAACTTAATGGAGTTATTGGGGGGGTGTTATTGGGTTATTCTATCTGGAATCTCTCAGTAGCAGCCTGGAGGTTTGGATTTGTGCCTAGTTGATGACAATACACTGAAAAAAAAGAATGATTGATTTTACTAAATTCCGCGTAAATTTTATCAAATCCGCGGGTTATTTAGATCCTACACACAAAATTGTTGATTTTACCAAAGGATTTTGTTAAATTCACTCTTGTTATAGTAAAATTAACTATGAAAAGGTAAAATTAACTATGAAAAGGGTTGACTATGGCAGTTCATTACTCAACCTACGCTACTTTAGTACATTCAACAATTCTTTTTTTTCAGTGTAGGCTCGCCCCCTATTACTGGGATTTAAGTCAAAGTCAAGTCAAAGTCAA
Organism: Luperina nickerlii; assembly: GCA_963855955.1. NCBI lineage: Eukaryota > Metazoa > Arthropoda > Insecta > Lepidoptera > Noctuidae > Luperina > Luperina nickerlii. Next base: position 5,912,083 of record OY979663.1, read on the forward strand.
ATCATTTATTTCAAATAGTCACATTAAATGCACTTTTGAACGTCAAAACTTACAGTAAAATTGAATTGATTCTAGTCGCCCCTTCCAAAAGGTAGTTTTCGTATGGAGAAGAATGGGCAAGAAACTCCACCGTAAAACATAGCTGGCAAAAAATGTGTGTACAATTCAACAGTACATGCTTGACCTTTCGGAGAAAACAGGCGCGATGGACGTGTGTGTGTGTTGTGTGTGGAAGTGTGTGTGTATGTGGTGTGTGTGTGTTTGGTATAAAACAAAGTTATTGAAGTGAAAACTTTTTTAGCGGCGTTGTACACTTTTTTTTGTAATGGGTACAAAATGTTAACTCGCGTCAGGACACGTGACCGGATCGAAAATTCGTAAGACGGATGGCCGCGTAGCTGGTACCGCGCGTGTTTTGTTTATAAGACGATTCACAAAATACACACATACTTAATTGTTTAAGTTTTCACTTCTGTCGGCACTCCCGGAGTGCCACACAGTTTTTTTTTTCGTGTTTGTCTGTGTGACTACGATTTTTCTCTAAACTACTCAACGGAATTTGATGCGGATTCCTTTTTTATTTAGAGATTTCTTTCTCGAAAGGTTTTCAATATTTAACTAAATTTTCTTTGGTTTTAACTGTTTTTATCCTAGAGCTATATCTTAATATAGCACAGACATTTCGATGTTTTGGCATGTTACTACTTTATACACCCGTACGAAGCAGAGCCGGGTCGCTAGTGGGTACTAATCCATACTAATATTATAAATACGAAAGTGTGTCTGTCTGTTACCTCTTCACGCTTAAACCGCTGAACCGATTTGGATGAAATTTGGTATGGAGATAGTTTAAGTCCCGGGAAAGGACATAGGATAGTTCCTATCCCGATATTCCCACGGGATCGAAACTTACGCGGGTGAAACCGCGGGGCGCTGCTAGTAACAGAATAAAATGTGAATTAAAATGAAAAATTTAATTAAAAAATTTTAATAAATTATTTTTTTTTCACCTGGGAGTCTTTTTGTTTTGTCTTATAAAATGTTCAAGTAAAGCTCTATTCATTGTTACAACAATACACGTTCAAATCAAACAGCAAACAGCTGGTCGATTCTGTAAAAATCTCACTGTGAAAACTTAGGTGAAGTGTTTAAGTGTAGTGAGTTTGTTTTTGCTAGGAAATTGACACTATTGACAGCTCACTCCACGCTCACTTCACCTAAGTTTTCACGGTGAGATTTTTACAGAATAGCACCACTGGACTGTAAGAAAGATAAAAATAAATAGTTCAAATAAACTTCTTTCTTTATTTACTATAGTTTTTGTTCTTGTATGCTACAGTAGAAGCCACACGTGTTACAAATTGTTGGAAATTTCAGAGCCCCAATAAAAATAACATAGGTACACACTTATGCAAGGAAAAATTCTTTCACGATTCCATACTCCGATATTTTATCGTATGAATACAAAAGATTTAAAACGCTAGATTTGCTCTCACCGTACTTAGAACTTAGTCATGCGACAATGTCCATACTAAGAACAGTGAGCTCACACATTAAAATAGCGTTTACTTGACAATCAAGTCAAGTCGCGTCATTGTGTGACAGAGATGTCAAAACGAAACAGGGGGTTTACTCTCTAAGTCCGTCAATGAACATACGGGCCTGTTCGAATGTAGTAGATTCGTCAAAATATGTGACAAATTGAACTTTTCGTACGAGCAAAACCGTGTCAAATCGTGCTGTCATTAATTCTTAGTTCCATAACCGAACTAATGTAAGTGATGAGGAGTACAAAACGCCCGTAATTTTGGCCGAAACTATTGACATCACGCTTCGGGAGTAGTTACATCCAGAAACGCGAAGATCTTTTGACGCGGTAGGGCGAATCTAACAATTTAAATCTTTGTATGAATACCTATCAAAAGCGGTTCTGCTAAACGTTTGAAGTGAGCGCTTTCAATGGAGTTTTCTTTCAAAATACTACGTGAAAGCATTTCACGATGGCTTTGCATTTTAAAATGGAGTTTTTATAAGGAATCGTGAGGTTGTTGATGAAAGAAAAGTGAATAACCGTTTTACATTCGTTTGGAATTGTGAGCGGTTTGTGCCAATCATTGTTTTGTCGCAGTGTTATTCCTTTAATACTGTTGTTTCTTTTGAACGGATATTTGTCGGGTACCTACGGAACTTTAGCCCCGTGGGGGGGGGGGGGGGGGGGCTAAAAGGCTCACCTTCTAGACGCGGGGACTTTTTGTATGTTTACTCCCTAAGCACCCTGACCAACTTTCTGAAGAAATCGCTTAGGGCCCAGCTCACGCACTCTACAACTGCTTTGTTAAGTGGATTATGATTAAACTTTGGTATGATAATTCTCTATGTTTTAAAGTAAATTCAATTGAATAACTTTTAAGCGTTACGCCGTGATGTCGAAAAAAGTGAAAAACTGAATACAACTTTGCAATTTTTTTGTATCGGGACAAATTCATTTAATCGTGTATTCCTTTTGCATGTTACTAGACCAAAGAGTTAAAAAACATATACCAAAATGTTAAATCCCTATTCCACATACTTAACAAGTTACACGAAATAGCAAAAACATTTTTTTCAATATAATATCACGTTAAATTGCGCGATAAGTATTTATTTGCATTTTTCAAGAGTATCATCAATCCTACGTACAATACAATTTATGAATACCTGGAATAACTATGTGTAGGCAATATTCAGTTCATTAAAAACCCAAAGCGTTTTTATCAAACTACAGGCATACGACACAAAATAATATGTTTTCGTTTCACATACTTTTTCCACAACGAAAAACCAACAATGCAACATCAAATCCTATAGGGGAGCAAAAATGAAAAACAAGTCTATAAAAATACAATCCTCGTAATTTTATTGTCAAAAAAAAATATCACCGTCACGTCGATCTATTTGAGGTCATTGAACCGTAACGCCCCTTCCCCAAAATTTGCAAACGATCGACACCCCGTAGTAATTAGTGATAATCAGAAGAAAAAAATTACAGCCCCTTTTTTTTCTCGAGCTTTTTCTCGAAAATTTTTCAGCCCCTTTTTTTTAACGAGTCAAAGTTTTAGATACTGTGTACCGTTTTTACTTTGACTCAGTATTTAAACAAAGTTTTTGAAGTCGAAATGAATCGATGCTGAATAATAATAATTGCAATTTAAATTTTGTTTGAAGAAAACATAACATACCCTGATGGTAGGATTTTTTTCTCTTAATACTTAAATGAACATTTTCTGACGATTATTCAATAAAAAAGTTTAAGAGAAACCTTTCAGATATTGGTAAATTATATTATTTACAAATGTCAATATTGGTAGGTATCTGTCAAACTCCTGTGTCAAAGGTAAACGTCAAAAGCAAAAAGTCATTATGTTTCTTTGCCTTTTTCTGCCGTCGACCATCTTGCACGTTATGTGTGTTGAGACAAAGCTGCCATTAAATCTTTTCCTATCTGCGATATCCGTCTATTATTTACCCATAATACAGTAGCAGAAAGTAACATCCAAAAAATATGGGGTTTCTCATAGCTCTGCGTGATATAGGCAGTTATGGTAATGCAATACTTAATAAGGAGCTATCCAGCAGTAAACTTTCGTAGGTAAACAGAATTAAACCATTATACAGGCATTTTTGAATTGTCAAAGAGTCGGTCAGTTAGTCAGAAAGTTGAAGCTAGTCGCTAGTTGCCCATTCCATAACGAAGATCTCTATGGAGAAGAACGGTCAAGAAACTCCAAGGAAACTCTTTTAAATTGAGTCATTACAAAACCTTCGGTGTACTATTGCTGTGGCATTCATACATTAACCTGCGCTTTCTTTCCACGAGTGTAGGCAGAAACTACAGAATGCCACCTGCTACGATCCATACATACACCATATACATGAGAACAATGTAAAAAAAGAACGATATAAAGCAATTCAAAATATAAGATTAAAGATAAGAGAGATAAGAGATGACCAGTATCAACTGACGGCGCCCGTTCACGAAGATGACGCGTGGCTCAGCGCCATCCAGCATCGTTTTGAAGGGAACCGATTGATCCAACACACGCGCCACCATCGACGAGACGTTTGTGTGAGCATGACACAAGTCACACAATTAATAAAATGTGTTTGAAGAAAATTCCCTGAAAAACTTTTGTGGTTACACAATGTTTTTTTGTTTATAAAATTAAATTAGAATTAAAAACCAAATCATAATTAGTTCGTACTATCATAATTATCATATCACCAGTGATCGGAGTAGGTAGAGCTGTTTTTGCTACTTGCGACATGCGGACATAACATATAATAATAATAATAATAAAACCCAAAAACTCAATTACTCAGCCAAAACCCAAATACTCAATTGTAATTAAAATCAATAGAAAAAGTATAATGAACAATAATATTTCGAATCTTTATCAAAAACTACCGAACCGGAGGTGACATATGTCATGTCGCCTCCAATAAAACTGAACAAATAAAACGAATATGAAAACATGTTGACAAGATCCGCCTTACGACGAGCACGCCTACCACCTCCGGACTCTTCGCTCAGCTCCGCCTCGTCGCCGCCGGTACCCAGCCCCATTGTGAGCGCTGTGACGACACCGGCCGCGGCAGTTGCGTCGAGCTCGAGCGACGAGTATTTCTCTCCGCCCACGACGCCACCACCTGCTCGTCGACGGGGAGGACGCCGGCCGCCGGACGGCTTAGGACCTCGAGGCCCACCGGCCTCTGATAGGGTCCCAGCTCCCGGCGGAAGTGTGCAGCGCATGCGATGGACGCAATCCATCAACGAAAACGTCATGCGCTCATACTATGGGGCTACAGAGGGAGGAAACAACCTGACCGCGTACCGTGTTCGGATGCTCTCTCTGTTTCAGGTGCTTCAGCCGGCTGTCAACGTATCGGCACAACGACTGTCGGATCAGGTACGAGTCATCCAGCGTAATCGTATGTTGGATGACACTGTGCTTGATCGCTTGCGGACTGAAATGCAGAGTAGCCATGTCATTGCTATGCCGTCGCAGGCTGTGGCACCACCACAGTCTACCACACCATCAATTTGCGAAAACGACGTAAGTAATGACATGGTTACCAACGTAAGTATCCAGTACAGTGAGGAGATGAGGAGTACTTTGGAGGGTGCGATCAGAGAGTATCGGTTCATGACACCCGAACTCAGACCACGCTTACCTCGTTTGCCCATGCATAACAGAAATAGGGCGCTGGTGGCTGTTCTGGATTCGCAGTTATCAAGCTATTTTGATAGCTGCGAAGACCTCACCGATGCTCATTCAATCCTGTATTGCGCGGCTGTAACGGCATGTCGTGTAGCTCATATCAAATTTCCGGATGACAGAGCTACACGACCAAAACCAGCCGTACCGGCATGGCAGTATAGGATTGAACGACGCATTGCTGGGGCCAGAGCGTTCATCGGCAAACTAATCTGCTTTCGGGAGGGCAACAATCGCCCTCGAGTGATGCGCTTTGTGAGGCGGGCCTTTGCGGGGACTGATATCAGTCCTCAAGACTACATGTCCCGTGTCACAGAGCGCATCGACTTCTGGAAGCAGAAAGTGTATGCATGGGCAAACCGTATTCGTAGGTATAAGCGTCGGGTGGAACGGTACACTCTAAATCGCACCTTCCAAAGCGATGAAAGGTGGGTCTACAGAGCATGGGAGCGACCGGACCAAGGTGTGACTGACATGTGCCTACCGGATGATAACGCCATGTGTTCATTTTGGCGTAACATCTGGTCGGTACCTGTCAGTCATACCGAGGGTGAGTGGACTCGGGACGTCGAGCGAGCATGCGATCCAATAACAGAAATGGGGGCCATAACGATCAGCCCCCAAGATGTAGGTTGTGCAGTTCGTCCGTTACCAAATTGGAAATCACCTGGACCGGACGGACTGCACAACTTCTGGATTAAATGGTTCACAAGATCGCATGCTTGCTTGGCAGCCCTATTCCAGTCAGCCTTAGAGTTAGGGTCGCTACCAGAGTTCCTGACGACTGGAATAACTCACCTGCTCCATAAATCGGGTAGTACTGCGGAACCCAAAAATTATAGACCGATTACGTGTCTTCCAACGGTCTATAAAGTTCTTACCTCCATTTTGAGAGCTAAAATAAATAAACATATTAACGAGAATTCTGTTATGTCTGCTTCTCAAAATGGATGTAGGAACGGGTCCCGTGGTACTAAGGAGCTACTCCTCATTGATATGGCCATTAGCCAGCAGGTTCGCCGTTCCCGAAAGGATCTGTCGACATGTTGGATAGACTATAAGAAGGCCTATGATTCGGTGCCACATACATGGCTCATGAGGGTGCTAGAGTTGTATAAAATTGATGCAACCCTGCGCACCTTCCTGATGTCGTGTATGGGGCAATGGAGGACAGTCCTTCGCTATCCAGGATGTCGGCAAATCCAGAGGAATAGTGAGCCGATAAGGATAGAGCGTGGTATATTTCAGGGCGACAGTTTGAGTCCACTTTGGTTCTGCTTAGCCTTGAATCCTCTTAGCACGCTGTTGGAGGATTCAGGTCTAGGCTATCGGTTGAAGAGAGGTGGTCTGGTTATATCTCACCTCCTTTACATGGATGACCTGAAACTCTTTGCCCCCAACGGTTTGCAACTGATGGAGCTATTGAAGGGCACTGAAACTTTCAGTAGCGCCATCAGGATGGAATTTGGTGTGGACAAATGTGCGGTCATGCATGTAAAGCGAGGGAGGATTGTGGAATCTGTGGGAACCCAGCTCACAGATTCTATAAATCTTAGATCCCTCTCAGCAACCGAAAGCTATAAGTATTTGGGTATGTCGGAAGCACTGGGCATCAACGTGACCGACATGAAACAATCGCTGAAGGAGCGCTTCTTGGGCCGCCTGAGAAAAGTACTTAACAGTCTTTTATCAGGCGGAAATAAAGTGCGTGCCTTCAACGGTTGGGTCATGCCAGTTTTGATGTACTCTTTCGGCATACTCAAATGGACTCAAACAGAGCTAGACGCCCTGGATAGACAGGTTCGTACATTGTTGACGGCATATCGAGTGCATCACCCACGTTCTTCGGTTATGAGACTGTATATCCCACGGAAGTGTGGAGGTCGAAGCTTTTTAAATGCTAAGACTCTTCACAATCGTGAGATATGCAGTCTCAGGGAATATTTCCTAGAAGCCGACGTGGGGATGCATCGAGATGTTGTAGCAGTGGACAAGGGCCTTACCGCGCTCTCCTTGGCTAAAGAGAACTGGCGCAAACCTGTAGTGCTTGACACTAACGACCGCATGGAGGTATGGCAGAGTAAGGAGCTTCACGGACGCTTTTTCCGGGCCCTACATGGGCCCGATGTAGACTTCCTAGCGTCCGTAGCCTGGCTACGTTCCGGGGAACTCTTCGGAGAAACCGAAGGGTTTGTCTGTGCAATTATGGACGAAGTTGTGATGACGAATAACTACCGGAGATTTATTGTGAAGGATGGTACGGTTGACATATGTCGGGCATGTCACCGTCCGGGCGAATCAATCCGTCACATTATTTCCGGCTGTTCTCGTCTTGCTAACGGAGAATATTTGCATAGACACAACCTTGTAGCCAGGATTATCCATCAGCAACTTGCTCTGCAGTACAACCTTGTGGAATCGGAGGTGCCGTACTACAGGTATGCACCCGACCCAGTTCTCGAAAATGGCCATATCACACTGTACTGGGATCAATCCATCATCACTGACAGGACTATTATAGCTAATAAGCCTGATATAGTGGTGGTGGATCGATCAGAGCGGCGCGCAATGATCGTTGACATAACCGTCCCGCATGACGAGAACCTCGTGAAAGCCGAGAAAGATAAGCAAATCAAGTATCTTGACTTGGCTCGCGAGGTTGTCGACATGTGGGATGTGGACTCAGCGATCATTGTGCCGATAGTCGTGACAGCCAATGGCTTAATAGCCAAGAGCCTCGACCAACACCTAAGGAGGCTCTCGTTGGGCAGCTGGATCAAGGGCTTGATTCAGAAAGCGGTACTTTTGGACACGGCCCGCATTGTTAGGAGGTTCCTCTCTCTGGAGCCCTGACCGCCGGTAGCTTGGACCCTGTTCCTGATACCGGTGGGCTACTATTTTTTATATTTTTAAATGTTTTTATATTTTTTTTATACTAATATTTAAAAATATAATTTATGTGTATCTAGTTAAATAAAGGAATAATAATAATAAATTTATTAAGGTACATAAAGGTTTTGTAGTACATGAGGGGACTAGAAAGTATGCATTATTAATAACATGGTGTAGGTACAACGAATTGTTGGGTGAATCGCTGTTCTCCTAGCTAGATTACTGAGTAATCTGTATTTAGGAGAGACAGTTTCAACTCCCTATTTGAGTATCACAATAATCATGTATAATACTTATGGAGCCAAAAAGTAAAAAGTTATTTATAAAAAACAAAACACAATAGCAAAAATCTTAAAATGATTATAACATAGATATGCCAAATATTTCCCGGTATCTCGGGAATTCTCGGAATATATAATAATATTTCATTGTGCAGTAAAGTGTAGTTAGTATCGTTTCTAACAGTTTTACTTAATACATTCCTATTTCACGAAGCTAGCTCTAACAACATTCCAGGATCCCTGTGTGTGTATAGAAGTATATACTGTTTGGGTGCTCACCTACTACCTGCTCATAACTGCCCACTTACCCATATTAACTCACTTAAATCAATCGACAATTTCAAAATCCCGGGATTTCAGAGGCATATCCATGTTAACATCAATGTTTGCGGTCATTCACCCCAAACAGCTCTACCTACTCCGAGCACTGCATATCACATAGTCACACTATGTTAAGTAGGTCAGCCCCAACCCATACCAATCCCAAATCAAGAACCATCCCATTCAAAACCTATTAACACACACACTTGTGTGATATTAGGTAACTCACGCCGTTTTCCCTTGAAGGTAAGCAGAAACTACAGAACCCCACCTGCTACGATCCTAACCTTATTCCTTTAACTTCATTTACGTTCATACATCTTGTCATAAAAACACCGGCCGGTTGCGAGCTCTACGTACCTGACTTTTCTGAAGAACGAGGTACGAGGCGATGAGGCTACTAACCTAAAAACCCAAAAAAAAACAAAATGTCCAATAGAAAGCCACAGTACGAAAATAAACAGTAAGATAAACACTTTAAGGCTCGCCCGCATTAAATTGTCATTAAGTAAAAGCTTGGTTGGCCGAACCGAAGGAATTACTTAATTAGCTAGGTACCGGCGACCTGTTTCTCTGAAATTAAGATATATCGTGTTTGCTACAGAGGTTCTTTAAACCTGAGAGAATTAAATGGAGAATATTGGTTTGTTTTTAAGGTTTTTTGGGCAATAAGGGATTATTAGGCAGTCTGGGTTTGGGCACAGTTGATGGCAATAGGATCACCTCCATTAAGAGTCTTCGGTCAGCTGGACCCGGTCGCTTCTGGACCCGCGGGTCCAGTTGACCACATCATTTATTTTCTGTTTTTTTATTGGTTAACTGGATCCACATTCAAACTTAGAAGAACATCTATTGTTTAAAGCTACCCGTTGCCTTAATAATAACAAAAAAAGTGTGTGTGTTCGTTCGTTCGTTTCGTACCCAGGTAGGCGCTTTACTTTGTGTAAATTATTTCATCACCACTACTCTCAAAAATTGTGAAGCAAAACAACGTGAGGAAACCGGCATGTCTTAGAACTAAAAAATCGAAGATATGTGACATCTACCAACCCGCACTGGGCCCGCGTGGCTAATTAGCCTATAATGTTCCCACTGCTGGGACACAAGCCTCCTCTCAGTGAGAGGGAGTGGGCTGTGATCCACCACGCAGGCCCAGTCCGGGTTGCTAGATGTCACATGTCTTTGAGTTGTTGGTTCTAAGACACGCCGGCTTCCTCACGTTGTTTTCCTTCACCATTTTTGAGGGCAGTGGTGTGAAATAAATAATGTAATCTACCACGCGGGCCCGGTGCGGATTCCCAAATGTCACATGTTGCGAACAATTATTGGTTCTAGATACCACCAATTCGCACTAAGCGTTTTCAAATATGCTTTATAATGCGCACAGCAAAAGAGTGGAACTCTCTACCGGCGTTTGTGTTTCCGAGAGCATACAACCCGAATCTCAAAGAGCGAACAGGCTTCTTCTGGGTAAGCTCACTCCATCGTCGACTTTGTCTCTTTCACTTCTGATCTAGACTAGAGTCAAGAGCAAACCCATTTCAAATAATAAAAAAAAATAACATGCCGGATTCCATACGATGCTTTTCTTCATTATTTTAAGAGCAGTGGTGATAAAATTATTTACACAAATTAATGCGCCTGTTTGGCTTCATACCCACGACCTACAGTTGGAGCTGGCACCACTGGGCCACCGCTGCTCTCTACCTTAGGATGGCTGATAAATATAAAAAGACCCGAAAAACACACTCACACACTTTTACTCAGTGTCAACAAAATAACTCCCTTGTTCTTCGTCAACGTGTCACAAAAACTCAATTACACACACATAATAAAAGTCGTTTCTCCAAATACTTCATCTCCTCCTCAATTTTGTTACTCAGTTTCCTCCGAGTCGCGAAAAGCCATGACCCGTACATCAAACACCTTTGATCTCTCGACAAATCGGGCAATGAGTTAATTAAACATCAATTTGACATCCTCCCCTTCTAGACGTTTGCACCAGACGTATATGGGGACCTAGTTAATCAAAGGAACGTTAGATTTGATTTGGGGACAGTTTTTAAGGAAATCGTTATTTTTTAAACTTTTTTTTAAGATAAAAAAAAAGTTACTTCAGCCTCGTTGTGATATTGTGAAAAGCTAAGATTATGAATTATTTTTACGCGAATTATTCTGATACTATTGTTGCGCGCCGCAAATAATGCTTGATACATGGCGACATTAGTTACTACTAGCGCCATCTAGTATCGGGTAGCGGAACTAGTACCTTGGTACTAGGACCTTGACCCTACTTGACCTTTTTCTAAGTACTAGTAATTCCGAGAACTATCGACGTCGAGTCAGTCGGGACCGGTATGTACTCGAACGTTCTAGATGTTTATGTACTAGCTCTGCGGCACTATATAAGGCGGGCGCGAGCCGCGAGACAGATAGTTTCGATTAAGCGATACGAGCGATAACATCGAAGGCGATATTCGAGTGCGACTTAAGAGTGATCAGTAAGTGCAATTGTGTTTCTAATTAGTGTTTGAGTTGTAATTAGTGTTGGTGAGTAAAGTGTCATTTTTTTGGTTATTAAATCGGCAGTTTTAATTGTCACGAACCCCAAGCTCGTAACAATTGGTGTCAGAAGCGAGGGATAAAATCATGCCGATTTTACCTAAAGACGACATGGAGGGTATCCGTACCCGGAGTCAACGCCAGCAAGAGACGGACCAGAGGCGATTTGGTGGAGCAATGCCACAGGGGTCGGAAGGCCAGCTACCGACCACGGAGGCCGGCCCGTCCACAGCTGCTGCAGCATCATCAGCACCAGACTTTGCTGCTCTGATGATGATGCTGCAGGAGCAGGCTCGCCGACAGGAGGAACAGGCTCGTCGACTGGAAGAACAGCTCCAGCGGGACAAGGAGGAACAGGCCCACCGACAGGAGGAACAGGCTCGCCGACAGGAGGAACAGGCTTGTCGATTGGAAGAACAGCTCCAGCGGGACAAGGAGGAACAGGCCCGCCGACAGGAGGAACAGGCCCGCCGACAGGAGGAACAGGCTCGCCGACAGGAAGAACAGGCTCGTCGGTTGGAGGAACAGCTCCAGCGGGACAAGGAGGAACAGGCCCGCCAACAGGAGGAGCAGGCGCGCCGCCAGGAAGAGCAGATGCTCCTTATAAAGGACCTTCACGCTACCTTCGGGAAAGACATGAAGGAGGTGAAGGATAAGGTTGCTCAACATGACACCCGCCTGTCGGAAGCTGAAATCCGAATCGACCAAGTGAAAAACCAGATGGACAACGTGATGGCTGACGTGAAGCAAACCGTGATGGCTGACGTAAAGAAAACGCTGGATTACCTGAAACTGGGTGATGGAATCGCAGCTCCCGTAGCTACAACACCTTCGCTACGTAGATTCAAAGTGCCACCGTTCGACGGAACTTCTTCCTGGTCGGCCTACAAAATCCAGTTTGAGGCTGTTATGAAGGCGAACGGGTGGAATAAAAGTCAGGCCATGACTGCCCTCACCCTGGGCCTGCGTGACCAGGCCTTAACTGTCCTGGAAGCTCTCGGTAAGGAAGTGACTTACGAGCAGCTTCTTGAGGCATTGGAGGCTCGGTATGGCGACACTCACCTGGAACACGTGTTTCGGGCGCAGCTCAAGGATCGCGTGCAACGCAGTAACGAAAACCTGCAGCAGTGGGCCCTTGAAGTGGAGAAGCTGGTTCGTAAAGCTTACCAGTCCGTACCTGAGCTTATTGATGGGAACCTGGTGCAAGCATTCATCGACGGCATCTGCGACCTTGAAGTTAGAGCTGCTGTGAGGCTCGGTCACCACGGGACGCTGAAGGACGCCTTGGCCCATGCACTGGAGGTTGAAGCGGTGCGGCAGGATCATCGTTCCCATCGCGTCAGGGAGGTTGCAGCGGCTACAGTTCGCGACCGCAATAAAGGATACAGCCCTAGGTGCTACGGCTGTGGGGAAAGGGGCCACCTTCGATCCAGTTGCCCTAAGCGAACTGCAGAAAGAGAAGACGGCCGATCTCCAGAGGGCAGTGCGGTTAACAGCACCGCCCAACACCAGCAGCAGGGAAACGAGTAATAGCCAGGACTGCGGGGCGGGTGCTGGCTGATGTTCAAGGAGCCCCAAGGATTTCGATCACACAAACCCATGATGGGAATAGCCTAATCATCAAGGGCGAGGTCAACGGAACGCCGTGTAAGCTGACCATAGATACTGGAGCCTCTCGTACGGTCGTCAGTTCCCAACTTATAAGTCGGTTCCTTGGGGACTCCGCACACAACCGAGAACACATTAATTTGGTAACAGCCACCGGTCAGCGCATACCCGTCCGTGGAGAGAAGAAGATGGAGTTGAAGCTAGGCAACAGAATCTACCTGCATAATGTCATTGTGGCTGATATAATGGACGATTGCATCCTGGGCCTTGACTTTATGAGGAAGAATTGTTGCGAGATCGACGTTAAGCAAGGTGTATTGAAATGTGGACAAGAGGAAGTTTTCGTGGAAGGGGCGTTATCAGGAAATGTGTACATCCTTAAGAAGATTATTCTTCCGCCGAGATCGGAAACAATTGTGCCGGTTAGTCTTCCTCGGAATCCTGGGCGAACTCCTCGTTGTATACTCGTGGAAAGGGTAGACAATGACCTTCCATGGAAAGTGGCACGAACTCTGGTCAGAGCCACCGACATCTCAGGGGTACGTGTGCTGAACCTTTGTGATCAGGAACACATTATAGAAAAAGGCACACTACTTGGTACTTGCGAGGAAGTGGATTGGTTGCGTCGATGCCAATATCTATCGACTGGGACCCTCAGCAAGGATGCACAAACGAGAGTGACCACCCTTTTAGAAGACTGCCGCAGCGCTCTGTCCCAAAATGAAATGGTCAAAGCGAAGAAGATGTTACTCAGGTACGCCAATGTTTTCTCGTCAAACGATGCTGATATCGGGAGGACTGGCTTAGTTCAACACAAAATCAACACAGGAGAAGAATTGCCTATCCGTCAGCGGCCAAGGAGATTGCCGGTAGCACGTGAAAAGGAAGTGGAAACCATGATTGAGGGAATGGTGAAGGATGGTGTGATTGAACCTTCATCTAGTCCATGGTGTTCACCTGTAGTGCTGGTAAGAAAGAAGGATGGCAGCATGCGGTTTTGTGTTGACTATCGTCGTCTGAACGACATTACGAAGAAGGACAGCTATCCTTTGCCAAGAATTGATGACACGCTGGACATGCTTACTGGCGTAAAGTGGTTTAGCACGCTGGACCTGAAAAGTGGCTACTGGCAAGTGGAAATTGATCCCAAGGACAAGGAGAAGACTGCATTCTCGACAGGGAAGGGTCTGTGGCAATTTAAAGTTATGCCATTTGGATTGTGCAATGCTCCGGCAACGTTTGAAAGGTTGATGGAACTTGTACTTACCGGGTTAATTGGCGATGCATGCCTGGTCTACTTGGATGACATCATCATCGTAGGCCGTACGTTTGAAGAACATCTACAAAACCTGGAACACGTGCTCATGAAGATCCAGAGTGCCAACCTCAAGTTAAGTCCGAAGAAGTGTTCACTATTCAAACGACAAGTTAGCTTTTTGGGATATGTCGTGTCTGAAGAAGGTATCCGCACGGATCCAGAGAAAATTGCTGCTGTCAAGGACTGGCCAGTTCCAAAAGACAAGACGCAGGTCAGAGCGTTTCTGGGTTTGTGCTCCTATTATCGGCGATTTGTCAAGAACTTTGCAGACATAGCCAAACCCCTGCATAAGCTAACCGAGGAGAAGCGACATTTCTGCTGGGATAATAGTTGCGACATCGCATTCCAGGAGCTAAATTACCGTCTGTGCAATACACCTATTTTGGGATACCCAGATGCGGGCAAGGAATTTATAGTTGACACGGACGCAAGTGACATAGGACTTGGCGGTGTGTTGTCTCAACGGAATGGTGATCAAGAGGTTGTGATAGCGTACTTCAGCAAGTCATTGTCAAAGCCGGAAAGGAACTATTGTGTTACGAGACGGGAACTGCTTGCTGTGGTAAAGTCATTGCAGTATTTTAGCAAATATCTTCTGGGGCGGAAATTCCACTTACGAACTGACCATGTTGCACTGAAATGGCTATTGCAGTTCAAAAACCCAGAAGGACAAGTTGCGAGATGGATTGAACTACTGCAGGAATACGACTTCGTGGTCGAACATCGCAGCGGAAAATCTCATGGCAACGCAGATGCATTGTCAAGAAGACCTTGTCCTGAAGACTGCAAGCATTGTACTAGGCAGGAGAGTAAGGAAGTGGTACCTGTGAGGATGCTTAAGACAGACCTCAACAACGAGTGGAAGGAAAGCCTACAACGTGCACAGCAGGAAGATTCAGACATCAAGCCGATTCTGGAGTGGATGAAGGCCAGAGCTCCTAAGCCCAGGTGGAGCGACGTCTCAGCGATGAGTTCGGTCACAAAATGCTATTGGGCCCAATGGGACAGCTTGGTGGTTCAGGATGGAGTCCTGTGCAGTAAATGGGAAAATGCCCGGGGAGACAGCTGTCATTTGCAAATGGTTGTCCCTAAAGCTCAAGTACCGGATGTTCTACAGCTGTACCATAATGGTTGTTCAGGAGGTCATCTGGGAGTAAAACGGACTCTACTGAAGATACGAGAACGGTTTTACTGGGTCCACTGTCGGGACGATGTCGAGGATTGGTGTCGCAAATGTACAAGTTGTGCAGCTGTAAAGGGACCTCAGACTCGTAGTAGGGGTGCATTGAAATTGTACAATGTTGGTGCACCATGGGAGAGGATAGCCCTCGACGTTGCGGGGCCGTTTCCGGAGAGTGAAAGTGGTAACAAGTATTTCATGGTTGTGATGGATTATTTCACTAAGTGGCCGGAAGTTTTCGCCATTCCAAATCAAGAAGCTTCGACAGTTGCAGATAAATTAGTTCATGAAGTCTTCTGTCGTTTTGGAGTACCTTTGGAGATTCACAGTGATCAAGGAAGGAATTTTGAGTCCCAAATATTCCAGGAAACTTGTCGAGTTATGGGTACTCATAAAACAAGGACGACTTCTTACCACCCACAATCCGATGGAATGGTGGAACGATTTAATCAGACACTGGAGAGGTACCTAGCGAAAGTTGTGGAAAATCGGCAACGAGATTGGGACAAGCACATACAACCGTTTTTGTTGTCATATCGAAGTGCTGTCCACGAAAGTACATCGGTGACACCATCTTTCGCAAACTTCGGAAGAGAACTACGGCTGCCTGCAGACCTGATCACCGGAATACCACCTGATGCCCCACGCAGTGTAACTGATTATGCGAATGATTTACGGAACAAAATGAATGACATTTATGAGCACGTCAGACAATCGGGCCAGCAAATGTCTGAAAAGATGAATACCCGTTATGACCGCAAAATGAACAATAAAGGGTTCGACGAAGGTTCACTGATGTGGTTGCACAATCCAGTCCGCAGCAAAGGGAAATCTCCTAAGCTTCAAGCTAAATGGGACGGACCGTACCGGATTGTGACATAGATCAATGATGTAACCTACCGGATACAGAAAGGTGCAAGAGGTACTCCTAAGATCGTCCATGTGGATCGACTGGCGCGTTATTATGGGGCCAATAATGCTCGGGACGAGCATGTCTAAGGAGGGGGCAGTGTTGCGCGCCGCAAATAATGCTTGATACATGGCGACATTAGTTACTACTAGCGCCATCTAGTATCGGGTAGCGGAACTAGTACCTTGGTACTAGGACCTTGACCCTACTTGACCTTTTTCTAAGTACTAGTAATTCCGAGAACTATCGACGTCGAGTCAGTCGGGACCGGTATGTACTCGAACGTTCTAGATGTTTATGTACTAGCTCTGCGGCACTATATAAGGCGGGCGCGAGCCGCGAGACAGATAGTTTCGATTAAGCGATACGAGCGATAACATCGAAGGCGATATTCGAGTGCGACTTAAGAGTGATCAGTAAGTGCAATTGTGTTTCTAATTAGTGTTTGAGTTGTAATTAGTGTTGGTGAGTAAAGTGTCATTTTTTTGGTTATTAAATCGGCAGTTTTAATTGTCACGAACCCCAAGCTCGTAACACTATGAATGTCATTTGAAATAAGAACAAGTTATAAAGTAAGTTTCTTTTCTTCCCTTTTTTAGGGTTCCGTACTCAAAGGGTGCCAACGGGACCCTATTACTAATCCTCAGCCGTCCGTCTGTCCGTCCGTAGGTCGGTTTGTCAGCGGACTGTATCTCATAAATCGTAATAGGTAGACAGTTACAATTTTCCCAGAGTGTGTATTTCTATTACCGCTATAATCACAAATAAAAATAAAATAAATTTAATACAATAACGGGGTCTTATAATAAACGTGTTTTTCGGGGTGTTTTACCTTGTGCTACGGAACCATTGGTGCGGAACTCTTGGCCGCTTTTTTTGAAACATTGGGTGGCTACTGACTTTTAAAATACTGAAAGCCGATTAAATTCTAAAATGAATTCAAATCTAATAGATGAACTTTCTTTCACGTTGAGATATCAAAATTAGCATTTTTTGAAAAATCAGCGTGTCGGTTGGTCAATTTAGATTCTTGTAAATTAAATCGGTTTCGTTATACACACCGTTTGCCATTGAATACATTAGTTAATTGTAACACAGTATTATTAGAGGAAATTAGGTAAATAACGCGAAATTAATATGAGTGACGCACAGTTATTTTACATAAATAAAATTATATTCAATTCTACGTGATATGTGTTGTTGCATTTTGTGCTGGCTTAGATATGACAGAGTTCATAGAATATGCAGTAGTATGCTGTGGACCCATTTCGTTTAAGGCCAGAACTACGTGCATAGACTATTTTTGACTTGGATGTTGCATTCATCCTACGGGAATAGAAATAACAAGTTATTCAAGAATCTGTTAGTTTTTTTAAAGTAGGAATTTGAGGATCAAATTGTTACCTAAATATTAATATCTATCTTTGCCAATTAAAAAAAACTGATTAATAAAAGAAGAATTTAATTTGTCTCCCATCACATCTAACTTTTAAATATTCACAAAAATTCAAAGCAAAAAAAAATCACGCGACAAGTCTGCAGATCCGGACTCCTCCTTACTTGAAGTCACAGAGCTCCAGCATAATACACTTACTAACGTACGAATATACAATGCGTGCCACGAAAGATGAGACTTGACACACCACGTGGTTTGACATGCGCAGTACACGATTTTAGGTATCTCTAGCGGTATGAGGTCTGAGTGCGGGACGGGACCGGACGTCATAGGGGCGGCGGAAAGAGCGGGGGAGGCGGGGTCAAGTCTCATCTTTCGTGGCACGCATTGTACACGTTGGGCTGTAGGCTGTGTCCATGTTATGCGACGGAGCAATGCTACATTTGGGTGCAAATGAACATATCTCTGCGTACAAGTCGTGCCACAAACAGAGACTTTAATCTAATGTTACTGTGTGTGGACTAGCGTTGGAGGCTAATTTCAGTCGTAGTTTATTTATTCGTACAGGTGTAGGTCTCATTTAAATTGGCTTCATAATTATTTTTGTGGAGCATTTTTGACAGTTAGGTGCTTTTATGCCGCTAAGCCGCAAAAAATGCAATGTGATTTTCGAGCGTTATTTAAAAGTCTCAAGGTTTATTCCTGTAATCAAAAACATTCAATATCTAGTCGCAATTTCATCTCAGCGACAATGTCAAAAACTTGTCAAAAATTTTTGTGGTATTTTTGTCAAATTGAGACTGAACTTTCCCAAAATACGAGAATTTCCCTTCTGAACTCTGCACCAAAAAGTGTAGGTGCACAGTAACAATATTACACTGTTTTATTCATGATGATATACTCAATCATTCGTACACAATCTAGTTGGCTTAACAGTTTCCCGAATAAGTAAAAAGATATTATTGTATTAGCTCAGTTTTCAATCCAACAGTTCATCTTGCAAAGTACAGTATCATAAATTCAGTTGGCATTCATCTTGCAATACAAATATTTCTGATAGAGCCTCTATTTATTGAAGTAAATATTTGAGAGCTGACTTTTATACCAATATTCTGTCTGAATTCAGTGGAGCTTGGGGTTATCTATCTATCATGAAAGCTTATGATCGAGAACTACATAGGTTATTCTTAATATAAACAAACCAATATTATAACTAAAATTATATAGTTATAGTAGGCATTGAATCTTAGTATAATACAAGAGGTATTCTGCTCTTGAACTAACTAAAATTTGAGTAAGTAACTATTAGACAAGTTGCTGTAAAAAAATTAATTAATAGTAATAATTGAATATTATACGAGGGTAATATCATCGGAATTTGCAATAAGATTTTGAACTTGAAATTGTCGATTATAAACTTACCTAAAGTAAAAAAAACCTTATAATTATTCTTTACACCATCATTGTTTCTCTTCAGAAAATGTCATCGGAATTTACAATCAAATCTTTGACACTCGCTTTAAACTCCAGAATTTCACCCACAGCAAAATTTTCAATCCCGTCCATATTACCCGTATACAAAAGGGTTGTATCTGAGGTGTTAGTATTATCGGCAGTTACTCCACATTGTATCGCGGCTCCCCAAGAATGCGCCGATCAGTGCGTTCGAGAGATAAATAGTTTCATTATGACCGGCTTTTGGTCTTCCACGACGTTTGTGCAGTATATGTTAGGTTTGTAGATGGTTTGTTTTTCCGAATTTATTTCATGAACACATAACAGAAAGAAAGAAAGGTAGCTGGGGTCTATTCTCTAAGCACGAAATCCGTAGCTTTGGCCGTAGTTACGGATGTGCGTTACTCCGTATCATTTTCGGGTATAAGATTAGTTCGGAGTCCGAGCTAAGAATGAATGACAATAGGATTTGACAGTTGGAGGGTTTTAAATGGATAGGGTATGACTCAGGAGTGGTCCCATTTAAATTTTTATTAACTTTGCTTGGGTAGTTTTTGAGTTTGCTTCAATAATACGCATTTTTGCCATTTAGTTTATATTGATGATATTATTATAATAACTTCGTGTCACTAATATTTACATAGTAAGTAGTGCTATACAAATTTGTGTGGGGTAAGTACAACATTAAAGTGAACTCTCAACTTTGAAAAATCAAAATTTGATTTATAACAATAGTAATTACTATTATTATAAATATTATAATCTCTGATTTTCAAACTTACATCAGAAAGCATGTCCTTACCTAACATATACCATATCTAAATAAAGGAGGAGCATACCAGACGGAGTCATTATTTTGCCAACAGATGGCAGCACAATCGATTACGGGCCGCGCCGGGAGCGAGCGGCGCAATTTGCGATCCTTTCGCCCGTGAAATCTACTGAAATGAATAAAACTATCTGAGAATCGAACACTCGACTGGCTCGATTCCTAGGTATCGGTTTGTTTGCCCGTTCGATTTGCAAGGAATTGTATTTGAAAAGTGATTTGTGTCGTGGATTCATAGATTCTGTCGGCTCTGAAAGCAGTCTTCTTCATTATTTCAGCTGAAAGACATCCTCTGCTGGACATAGGCCTCCTCAGCGTGGAAAGCAACCTTAAGTGCTGGTTAATATTAACGCCTTTCATCAGAAGAAAATTGATTTAACATTGATTAAAGCAGTTTTTTTTAGGGTTCCGTACCCAAAGGGTAAAAACGGGACCCTATTACTAAGACTCCACTGTCCGTCTGTCTGTCTGTCTGTCACCAGGCTGTATCTCATGAACCTTGATAGATAAAACGTTTATTTAGTGCAACAAAAGACACAATACAGGTGTCAAAAACATCAAAAAAGGTGAAAACAAATTGCTATACAGCTAGACAGACGATAGCTAGACAGTTGAAATTTTCACAGATGATGTATTTCTGTTGCCGCTATAACAACAAATAATAAAAATAAAATAAAGTTAAAATTTAAAGCGGTATAAATTAAACGTTTTTTTCGGCATTTATGCCTTGTGGTACGGAACCCTTCGTGTGCGAGTCCGACTCGCACTTCACCACACCACACCGTTCTTCTCCATACGAAAACTACCTTTTGGAATGGGCGACTAGAATCAATTCTATTTGTTGTAATTTCTGACGTTCAAAAGTGCCTTTAATGTGCCTATTTGAAATAAATGCTTTGACTTTGACTTTGACTTTGACACTTGGCCGATTTTTTACATATCTTTTTCCGAAAAACTCTTTTTTTTCCACCGAGATTTTCATCTAGCAGTTTTCAAGAATACAAAGGCCCTATAGTTAGATACCACACAAAGGAAAAAGGTCGATTTAATCGACAATCTGTATCAATCCCTAATCGAGCTTCACCCCAAACGTTCTTTTAGTTCATTCCACGTGTGAATGAACGAACAAATGTGCATAAGCAACCTTGTAGGTAGAATGTAGGATGAAATGTATGTAATGAAATGTATGTAGTGAAATGTATGTAATGAAACTTATTTTTGGCAATTTATTTGCACGAAACTTCGTATGGGTTATTCTGGGAAACATCCCACGCAAGACATAATGACTTTGACTTCTAACGAGTTTTCTAACGAGTAACTAATAATAAAGCTGAAGAGTTTGTTTGTTTGTACGCACTAATCTCTAGAACTGGTTGGATTTCAAAAAAATTTTGAGGAAGCTCTATTTAACATGACGCTAGGATCCTTAGGAGTCGAGCAAAAACAAACAAAGACAGAAAGCACGATGGCAATGGGGGTGGGACAGGGAAACAAGAAATTTCACGCGGACGAAGTCACGGGCAGGAGTTAGTTTTAATACCTATAAATACAATGAAATAAAAAAAAGTTTTCTTAAACCATATTGTGTGTGTGGGGGTTGTTCCGGCACTTAAATTCTTGGCACACTCACAGCTGAAAACAACCAGACTCGTTTTTTATTTCATCCTTATCGACGTCCAACAACATAATGAAATCGTCAGTGAAGCTAAATCAATAAAAAAGAAAAACAGCACAATCACATAGCATAAACAGCCTATGATTTTCCCACTGCTGGGACACAGGCCTTCTCTCGGTGAGAGATGGTTCGTAATCCACCACACGGGTCCAGTGCGGGTTGGTAGATGTCACATGTCTTAGAATTTTAGGTTCTAGGATATGCCGGTTTCCATACGATGTTTTTTTTACACCGTTTTGAGAACAGTGGTGATGAAATATTTTACACAAAGTAAAGCGCTTATCTGGGTTCGAACCTACGACCTACAACTCTTAAGTCACGGCAGTTACCACCTGGGCCACCACTGGTCTCTAAAAGCTCCTACAAACAGGCGCGACACGCGATATAATCGCGCGCAACACAAAGGCACCGCTCGTTGCGCGACTTGCTTTTGTGTCGCGCGCGATTTTATCGCGTGTCGCGCCTGTTTGAAGGAGCCTTAATGCGTAACATTAATTAAATAATAACCATACTGCCACAACAAATAGCTGAACCGACTGTCATTAAATCACTGTAAGCTTCATAATAAAAAATATAAACCAGCAAATATAAACCTGTAATACATTTGTAACACGACACATACGTGTCCCGATAAATAATTTAAAAGCAATCACGGCCATCTTTCAAAAAGCCAGCCACTAATACGGTACGATGTTCCTGTAATCAGTACCCATTAGAGCTGGGGTCTCAGTGTCGGCGGATAAGGATCTAAACGTAGTTAAATGTATTCATCGAGTATTTCAGGACATCGCCAAGCGGTTGGTCGACTCTTCACGTGACCAGATGACTGGCCTATTTTTTGCCTAAAGAATCAGCATTGCCATCCAACGTGTTAATGCTGCCAGCCTTTTGGGCATTTATCCCATTGAGAGCGATGCGGACGAATTCTTGCTCCTACTTTTTCTTTTTTATTATATACTAGCAGCTCCCCCCGGTATCACCACGCCGCGGTTTGCGTGTGTGTTTATATGTTTGTTACTTCTTCACGTTCAAATGGCTGGACCAATTTTGATAAATTTTTGTATGGAGGTAACTGACACCCTTTTTTTTAACGTGGAGAAATGCTCATGCATACTGCACTACCACGGGGAGATAGTGCAGTTATGTGGGACTCTAACCCACTAAAACTCCACGGTGTCCTTCTCTGCCGCTTACGGCGGGAACACGGGCAAGTGTTAGCACTCATCCGTGAACCCGCCGCGGCCGTCCGTTAGCGGACCCTCCTCTGGGGAGTACTCCCCATCACCGGCGCACCAGAACACATAGCACGCCGTGACCACCCAAGGGACCAAACCAGCACATGGGCGCCAGACGACCCCGTGTCTGGGCACCCTTGGTCCCCCCTGCGATGGGTCAGGACATTGGCCCCACCGCCTGCCAATTTTCGGCTGCAGAGGATAGGGAGAGCGGCCAACGTAATACCGACACTCCTCTTCCCCTGCAGCCCCACCGCGTCCGCCATCATACGGTGGCGACCCGTCAAGGGCGCGGAAGGTAGGGAGAGCGGCGCACCATAATACCGGCACTCCTCTCCCACCGTGGCCTCCAACCCTCAACCGCGATGCCTCCGGTACGACATCGCGGCCCGCCTCAGTTGCGATGTCGCCCAAGCGACACCGCAACCTACCTTTGGCCGCTACGTCGTCGGCTTGTCAGCAAAAGCCCTGACGAGCGGCCTCTCCTCGGGTTTCTCTTCGCATCACCGTGGGTGTCCAAGCCACGGCTACTGAGCCCCCCCGCTTCGACGATGCGGAAACCCACCGGGGGGGGGGTAACTGACACCCTGGATTAACATATAGGCTTTTTATCCCGATATTCTTACGGGATTGACACTTATGCGGGTAAAACCGCGGGGCGATGCTAGTAATATATATACATATATTAGTGTTAGCTTATATTGTAATTAAGGCTTTTTGTTTTTATTTAAACAAATAACATAAAATGTAGGTTGTACTTGTAAATTAAACTTTTTAAGCGACTCGTGTAGTGACCCTTGTACGGTTCAGAACCTCTGCTCTTTAGTTGTGAGATAGATGACCCATGTTTAAAGCCTTACCCTTTTTTACGAGACGAATGGATTGTACCGACCTTGGAACGTGACGTGACATGTCCGTTACGTGTTACCCTTTTCATAGTCGATTTGTCAGGTTCGTTGAAACTACGGGTACATTTTGATGTCACATCAATGAATGGATGGACGATGGAATAACGTAAAAGTGTAGCCATTTCGATTCATTTGCAATGGTCTCGTATGAAGGGCTTAAAAGAAGAAACGCCTTGTAGATAATGGGAGACCTTTGCCATGATATGAGGGCAAAATCACACTATAATATTATAAAAGCGAAAGTTTGTGTGTGTCTGTGTGTTTATATGTTTGTTACTGCTTCACGCTCAAACGGTTGGACCAATTTTGATAAAATTTTGTATGGACGTAGCTGACACCCTGGATTAACATATAGGCACCTTTTCATCCCGATATTCCCACAGGATCGACACGTATGCGGGTAAAACCGCGGGGCGCTGCTAGTTATCTAGAAATAGAATAAATACCGCCTCGTAGGTCTAGTGGTTGCAATAGCTACCGCTAAGTCTAACCTGGTTCAAGCCATGGTCCGGGGCGAGAGGGAGTGGGGGGCAGTCGCCTCCTTCTGCGAAGCAGTCATGCTAGCGAAGGAGGCGGCGGGACGGCTGAGGGAGAGAGCCTCCCGTCCCAGCCGCCGCGGGAGACGCTCCGGGCGTCGGGAGCCGCGCGACGACTCCCGGCCACCGTAGGCGCGGGCCTGCGGGCGGAGAGTAATGGGTAGCTCACCGTCCGATCAGGACCAGGCCCGTGCCGGACGGCGCGTACGTGTTCCACGCGCGCCTCAAAGAGATGTCAGCATCAAGTGAAGGGGCCCGTCAGGGCCGAAGCCTGCCGGGTCAGCGGGATTGTCCGAAAGGGTTACCGCTGGCCCGGAACATAAAGGGCGAAGGAAGGAACACGGGTGGGTTTTAGTCAGTAAGAGTCTGACACTCCCTCCCGCTCCACCCAGAGCGGGAGGAGTCATTTGATGATTTCCCATCCTGAAAAAAAAAAAAAAAAAACCTCCTGGACCCCCTCCCCCCATTCATAGTAAATAGTGAATAAATAATTAATAAAAGTCCTAGATAAAAAAAAGCTAAATAATAATATGTTCTCATAATTTGAAATTGAATTTTGTTATAGGAACGGTAGGTATTCAACGTCGTTTAATAGTGAAAAATGAAATGAAAATAGACATTGAATAGATTTTCCACGAAACTGCTCCACACAATATGTTTCACGTAAGTATTCCATTAGTTCTGTCGTTATACATATGTAGATAGCAAAGATATTTTTGTCACACACACTACTTACTATTAATACGCCGACTGCGCACTGCTATCTACTTCATTACAATTTAAAGCCATAGAAAACGATAAATACTATTGAGTTAAAAAAAAAAAAAACTGAAAACAGGCTGTCATAATTATTTTGTTTTTTTAACTGTCAAAGTTAGGTACTCAATAAAAATAATAATATTATTAAAAAAATATATTGATTTATGATACACTATTATATATCTGAAAAAAAATTGTGAGATGTGAAAAAATGCATCTTTTTTCGCCACAACCTGCACCCCACCTTTAATCCTAATTGGATAGAAGGACCCGGTAGACGCAGTACTCTACACACGTATAATTGAAGTACCTAGTACCTACATAATTATGTAGCCCTGGTACATGATAGCATTGTGCGTTGTCCAAATATTGCAAATGGCTGATCGGTTTCGTAATGAAACGACTAATTAAGTTGATGCAATAACTTTGAAATGATACTCAGTTGGAATTTGGTTTGGATGTTTCAGAATTAATGTTCACTGTTATTAGGGTAGAGAATGCTGGGACTCAATTTTGATGCGATGAGTCTTTGGAAGACGGTTTTAAAGACCAACAGAATTCGATTTAGCGTCTTTAAACTAACAGTTACAAATAGCTCAATTTTTTTGTTGAAAAAACGTTGCTCCACACTAGGAATTACTCCTGTATCGTAGGTGCGTTTACAAACGGATTTATATGAAATCAGGTATACTGTGACCTGGGTTAGGACATAGGATACTTTTTATTTCAGTAGTACGTTGTTGCCTACTAGACAGTATTCTGTTCACGACACGTTGTGCACAATATCTGAGCAGTAACTTAACAAAAAGTACTAGGCTTAGGTACATGAATTCACGATAGAATTTCATTCATTAGTAGGTATTATACTACTAAGTAATATGATTTGAATGAAATTTGCCACGCAGATAGTTTATAACCTGGATTAATGCACAGGATATTTTTTATCCCGGTGGTACCTTCCCGTTTGAAGGCAAAAATTAGTTCTTCATAATTTCTAGACAGCTCGGTCAAGAATTCTAATTCAAAAATTGCTATTCTGTAAAAATCTCACCGTGAAAACTTAGGTGATGTGAGCGTGGAGTGAGCTGTCAATAGTGTCAATTCCTAGCAAAAATAAACTCACTTCACCTAAGTTTTCACGGTGAGATTTTTACCGAATCGACCGGCTGGACGATGAAATGAAAAATTAACCAAATGGAGGTTTGATTCCCAAAAGGAGAACATAAAAATAGAATAAAAACAGAACGTGTCACTGGGTTATATACCATGATTTCCCAATTGAGTACTAACGAAACTGGAAGTTTACGGATTTTGGACATACTTTTACGATTTCTATGGCCATAAAATAGTTCAACAGCAAAATACTGGTTGCGTTAGTTCATTATTTATTGAAGTGAAAACTTCTTTAGCGGCGCTGTGTACTTTTTTTGGAATGGGTAAAAACTTCTAAACTCGCGTCAGGTCACGTGACCCTGATCGAAAATTCGTAAGACGTAAAACGTAAGACGTAAAACGTAAGACGCGCGTTGTTGAGGACAGCGCCATCTATGCACATCGGGAAGAACTACGAGGGCCTCGCGTACTAACTACGTAGTTCATCCAACAACGACGAGATGGCGCTGAACCACGGATATATAACTGACGACGAGCTCCATGCGAGCGGCTTGCTTCTCTTACCACTGCCGCGACCAACACCACGAACTGAAGTCTATCCTGTGTGCTTATTTGTAAATCTGAATAAATTCCTTTCACGAGAAGAATAAACCAGTCACTTTGGTCATCATACCTGATTTGCAAAAAACCCTATAAAATAAGGAACACACCTTAACACGCGTGTTTTGTTTATAAGACGATTCACAAAATACACTCGTAATTGTTCAAGTTTTCACTTCTGTCGGCACTACCGGAGTGCCAGTGTTTTTTTATATATACTTTATTGTACACCAGAAAATACATAACAAAAAATACGATTATAAATACAAAACATACAATGGGCGCCTATAATATAATATTTAGTTGTTATAGAACCAAAAGGTTTAATTTGGTTTGAAGTAATGAAGAGTCTTTAGTTCAATCGGGCGACACTGACATGTTTGTCCTGAAATATCTAGGTATTTCAATCGCTTGATCTTTAAATATTTTGTTCTTGAGAGTCTTTTGATTTATTCAGCCAGTACGAATGCTGGCTTAAGCTCCCACCAGACAGGCGCGACGTAACAGCGCGACGCGACTCTGGTAGAACAATATCTATGAAATCTTCTTTACCAGAATCGCATCGCGCGTATCTACGGGAGCCTTTAAGCAAACATTTTATTAATACCACTGTATATAGGTTCTAAAATGCATTTTATGTAGTTTTTTTAATAATTTTAAATTACTAATTATGGACTACCATAATTTAATAAAAATAAGATCTTGGAATTATAGCAATACCTACTGTATTTTGCAGATTTATTGCAGCAGTTTATTATTTTGTTTGTAAAATGTTTTATGACTTAATCTTCAGACTACTTTAAAAATAATCCCATGAATAAAACAGAATCGTCACTAGCAGCGTCTAAACTAAGCGCGTCTAATCATGTCTGCGTCAATAACAAACTTTAAACTTTAGTTTAATGGATTTGCCGAGCGGTGACACGGGGCGATTAAGCGATGTCCCGCGTTGATGGGCATGCGGAACAACCGGAACTAAATTAACCAGAACGGTGGAAGTGACAGTTTTAAGGAATTAACGGAAGAATTTGATGTTATATTGTCAATTTGTTCGATCAAGGGCCGTGGTGATGCCTTTTCCCGATCTTGATGGAGTCAGTTCCTATTGTTTCTTCGGCTCATCTCCAATATTAACACTACGTGACACCTCACTTGTTGTTCGATTAATTTAAGACACAGTAGGGTTTCGCGTAAAGGATGATTTCGACCAAACGGCTCGCACCGCATCGGATCAGAAAGGATACGAACGGATGTAGCGACAGCTGATCACGTCCGGTAGCATGTCGACGCGTCGATGTAAAATCGGATTTTAATCATGATCTGGCAGTTTGAGTAATTTACGCGGCCTACCCAAATATCCTTTCTTTGGTATTGTTCTTCGAATCGTTGAGCTCCTCAAGTTCTGAGGTGAGCTGCACGATTTTTGACAAATGCCCGCACTGACTGGACAAATCCGCTCAATCTGTGTGGTTCTTTCCTCAAAAGACCATTTCAGACACCAATCTACATGGTCTTCACATGATCTGATCAAGATTTTGTCTGGACTTAAAAGAGACTGTGATCTCTGAGTTTGTTTCGGCCTTTCTTCTCAGAATACTCAGATAGGAAACGCCGACCTCATCTAGTTTAAAAAAAAATATGATTGACGTGTAAAAGTGTTTGTACAAACCTAATTACAGAATATAAATCATTAATCATTTATCGGCTCCGTACCGTCGCTTGCGAACGTATCCGTTTCTACGCCTAGTAAAATAGTTTCATTCCTACCATGTTGACGTGTTCTAATTTTTGAAAATGGTTGAAGTTGACGTAGTATTGTTGGCTATTGCATTGGAAGAAGAAGAAAATAATCAGAAAACATAGAACAATCCTTTCGGCTGTCGTTCAAATTTTTATTTTCCATAAAAATTTGAACGACAGCCGAAAGGATTCGATCGGATATGACGACAGGCCAACGGAGCCTTTCGTACCTTAACGTATTTTCGGATACGATCGCGTGTCGCGGAAGACGCCCGCGGTCAAGCTGCTGTACGCTTGGTAATATATAGACTTTAAATACTACTACTAATATACAAGTTAAAGATTGTAAAATCCATTCCGATCCGATGCGATGCGAGCCGTTTAGTGGAATTCATCCTTAAATATCTTAACAAGCGTCAATGTAATCCGAAATGCCATACGAATTACAAATTCAAAATTGACATAGTTGTGAGTCAGATTGAGATGAATGTTAATGTTCTACAAGAGACCTCTTTATCTGCTTAAAGATACGTAAGCAATCACTATTACACGAAATCATTTGTCAGATTGTTTGACTGTTAATTACTACATATTAAATACAAAGCCCCCCCGACGCGTCTGTCTGTCTATGTCGGCGATAAACTCAGAAGCTACCAAACGGATTATCATACGATTTTCAGCAATGGATCGAGTGATTAATGAGGAAAGTTTAAGTATATACTTTTGTTCTAACCGAACACCGGCTAACGCAGCAGTTTAAAACAATCACTGTATTTATATCTAAGTGACAATTTTATAATGCTTTAACATCAATGCATTACTAGACATCATACGGACCGGGTGCATTCATAACATTTTACATAATATTTTACTTTGAGACATTTTCCATTAAACTTGAAGAACCTTTAATAAACTCTTTAAATACAAATCCAATCAGTGATTTAATATTACCTACAACCTGGCACCCCACACAACTTTACTATGTGACAATAATTGATAAAGATGACTGCAAAACATGCGGACTGAGAGCTTTCCTGGCGGGCGCTGAATAGGAGGAGCAGAAACTGTTACATAATCACAATAAATTATCATTTCCCAAAACAAAACTCTTGAAAAAAACCGGTGAAGTGCGAGTCAGACTCACGCACTGAGGGTTCCGTAGAAATTTATAGGTATGTAAATAGTTTATCAGGGGTTTTTTTATGTAACTATAAATTTACGGTTTCAGGATTTTTTACTTTAATTTTGCTACATGACCTTGCTTCTTGCCAAATTTCATGATTTTAGCTCAACGGGAAGTACCCTATAAATTTTGATTTCTTGAGAGTGTCGAAATATACGTTTTTTGCGGCATAAACGGCCGTACCTTTTTTTAACGTTAACTTGGCAATTTTATTTTTTCAGAGCTTCAAATCTACTATAAACCCAAATATATGGTTTTAATTTCAACTCGATACCTCCACGCGATCCCGAGATAAAGGGACTTGACAGACAGACAGACAGACGGACAACAAAGTGTTCCTATAAGGGTTCCGTTTTTTCCTTTGAGTTACGGAACCCTAAAATCGTGTAACCATAGTCTTAGATAGTGCAAACTAGTTACTGCCTTCAATCAAGTAGACACGAATTATCGTCGTTTCAGTATTTTTTAATTTTTTCTCATAATTACCACAACAAATAAGAAAATTAAAGTATCAATTTTGTGCGCGTCTGATAAGCAATCCATTCATCGCTGAGTTCAAACCATGGAACAAGTTGGCAACGTGTTGAACAAGCGGTATTTACCTAATTTTGACCGTTACTACGAAAAAAAAAGAGCGCGCGACGACTTTAAAATTCGCTTGCCTACGCGCACGTATGTGCATCCCTTTTCTTAATAACACCTATTCAAGTTCATCCTGTATATCAGTCATAGTCAGTACCTATTTGAATGACTGCACTAGCAAATCATTGACACGGGAATGGTCACACATTTAACTCAAGACTGCGTCTAGCAGATGCTGCAGTACCACTAACTAATTCAATTGAGGAGTTGTCGCTTCAAGCGATCAAGTCGGGCTAAGATATCCTAAAGGCAATGAAGACAAGGAACTACATTTCATTAGCCCGAAACTGCGCAGGTAGAATTAGGTCACCAAAATCTTTGTCTAAGATAGTGTGTCTAGACACCAAAGTGTCTGTGTGTTCTGTGTGTGCGAAAGTCTGTAGGCTCCTTTAAACAGGCGCGACACGACACGCGACACAAAGGCACTACAAGTCGCGCAACGGGCGGTGTCTTTGTGTCGTGCGCGATAAGATCGCGTGTCGCGCCTGTTTGTAGGAGCATTTTCACATATACAGAGAGATAAACCTAAGTAAAGTCAAGAAAATAATTGTTTTTAGCAAATTGACTCATCATAATCTGCCTAGCCTTTTCTGCCAAGCCAGATGCAGCTGAGTACCAGTATTTTACATGGGCGAATGACGATCTAACATCCATAATCCAGTTACTGTGTAATACGATACCCGATAATAGTATGACTGGTTGTCAAACTTTCGGGTTTCTGATGACCCGTAACGACTGTCAAAGATACACGAATGACAGCCGGGACACACAGTTATCTTTTTTTAAATAAGACATTTCGAAAATGTTCTTTATTAACTTTTTAGGCCTTTGTATCCTGCTTATGCGTATGAAGTTTCATTAAAATCAGTTTATTAATTTCGAAAAATTAGGGCTTGAAAATTTGTATGAAATGCCGTACGGCGTAAACGCTCTTAAATGGTTATAAGTGTGGATACACACGACCGACGCACGTCGACAAGCATTGACGGTTGTCGCCGGCACACAGCAAAAATGACGAAGCGTATCAATTTGATGAAACAATTAATTTCCCCGACTGCTTTACGTACATAGAGACCACTTTAATTAGTCCTGGTTTCACTTAAAATCACAAAGAGAAAGGCACTGCTTAAAGCCTTGAAGTAAATCTCTCCTTTGGGATCTTTTAGCTCTCGGCTATCTACGACTAACTGCTGAAGTTTCTACCTCAACATCTAATTAAGATCAATTTAAGTAATTTAAAGGTTCATTCCACAGCAGTATCTACCAAAGTTGTTTCGATAATGTTTTCTTTAATTAAAATGCCATAGAACATTCACACTCTGTCGATTGTTCTGCGATTTTCATTCTGTAGGATATTACGTCCAAAGTTGAACCCACGTTGTGGCTTAATCCCTATTTCTGGCAATTTTAGATTAGATTAAAAAAAAACTTTTTAGATTTATCTTTGCCAGTTATAGATATAGTTACTTTTTATTAATATATTATTAGGGAATGAAACTCAGGACAACTGGCAACGAAGTTTTTTAGGGTTCCGTACCAAAATGGTAAAACGGAACCCTTATGGTGAGACTCAGTCTGTCTACTAATAACTTGAAATTTAGAAATATTTTTAGATGACGATTGTCCAACTATTTTGCAAATAAAAAAGAAATAAAAATATATGAATATTTTTTGCAAGAGGGACTGAAAGGGGGTCTGAAAAATTGGAAGTGGGGCTACTAGGGCATGTAGGGTATCATATAAAAGAGCGCAGTTGCACATTCTCAAAAAAATTTTTTTAGGCTGGATAGTTTTCGACTATTGATAAAAAATTAAAAAAAAAACCTTATTTCCGAAGTTTGCACAGAGAAAAATCTGAAATGATTCTATGTGATAGATGTTTATGTAAAAATTACAGGGAAAATAAAATGAAGTCTCTAAATAGCACACTTTTCAGAAATCATCAACAAAAGTTACATTAGTTCCACTATCGGTCAAGTAATGCCGCTGACATAAAACTGTAATATTCTACACCGCAGTGCACAGTGTAAAAATTCTCTAAAGAATATAGGCCTCGCCGATGAAAAATTAAAAACATGATGGTACGGAACCCTCGGTGCGCGAGTCCAACTCGCTCTTGACCGGTTTTTTATTATGTACTTACTTCTGCCCGCGACTTCGACAAGTTTCTTGAGTAGTGTTAACATAAAACATATTCTAAGACACTCACGGATAATAATTTAGCTTCGCGTTTGTAAAGAATTTTCGGAATAGTATAGTAGTTCCAAAGATTACCGAAAAAAGAATTAAAGATTTTACAAACTCACAAACTTTACCTCTTTATAATATTATCATGTAGATGATGTCACAATAATCTGCCATGAACTTTTGGAAAGAGCAGACCGTCTATCTCACTCGCAACATAATTTAAATGTCTCATCTCTCCATCAGCCAAATTCCACTAAACCCGTTCCAACTTTTCGACTAAACCTGAAACTAGTAAACACGGCAATACATTACAACGGGCCCAACCGTTTGTCAAACGAAATTCCCATTGGATTTAATTTGTCACGTATTTACATAATAAATGAACGCCTCCGCCTCGAAACGGTGTAATCCGGTTTAATCTGGTTTAATCCAGCTTAAACCGCTTTTATACATCATTGAGAGACTTGATTCCCGATCGGGACACAATTTGCATGTTATTCCGTGTTTAATACCTTAATAGTGGGTGTGCCAAGTAATTTTGTAATGACGTTATTTGCATAATGTCGCCTGAGATGGTTGGTTTGTGGAATACATGGGTTTAATGAAGCAAAATGTCTTCGGGAGTAATTTTTGAGACGAGGGATTGAAGGTGGCGGATTTGCATTTTAGAATTACAGTTTTGTTATTAGGTTTTACGCAATAGGTGTCGAGCTGCAGGTATCGCTAGTTTTGTGGGGCAAAGGCTAAACACATTGACTTAGGTGTAGGCACGGTCGTCAGTGTTGTAAGCTTGTTGACGGACACGTTTTTTCTACGGAGCAGTTTATACGCCGTAGGCCACGTACGCACGGACGTAAAAATATCGCGGTGGGATATCATAGCGCAATGAATTTTCATCTCTCGGTGTAGAGCCGAACATTAAGAATCCAACAGAGCACATCGCAGCGCGTCAAAAAAACACGCTGTTGAATTTTCAACTCTCGGCGCTAAGTAGCGTTGAAAATCCAGTGCGCGAAAAAAATCGTCGCGGGAAAAACGCGCCCTTGGAAACCTGGGCGTACCGTAAAGAAACCGTGCCGTGTACACGCACCAAAGGCCCGGACCGGTCTAAGGCCCTTGGACACGCACGTATTTTTCAAAAAGAAAAATTCTTTATTCTGCACAAACAAATAAAAAAGAGACAACATAATAATATACACCTACAACGTAGTCAATTTTTTTTTCTAAAATATCAATGGGGTATTTTTCGTAGGTAACTTTTTATTTATCTAAAATATTCTTCTCACATTATTAATATCTTCTACAAAACAATAAACTCGACCCAACTCTCACCACCAACTATAAAATTCCTTGCAAAAGAAAACTTGTTGTATAAAGACTTACTTTTCCCGAGAATTTACACCTAAACTTCATTATACAGTTTTAATCTGCCTTCATAATAGAGTTTTTCAAAGTTTCATCCTTGCTTCTAAATTGCGAGGCCTTTGTCAAAAGAAATGGAAATTTCTTTTAATATTGAACGTTATATTTTTTTTGCTTACAAATTAATGGCATAAAAGTGTGTATATGTATAATATGTTTTTGATGTATATGTATAATATGGTTTTGATGATTTGTGTGTATATGTATAATACGATTTTGATGCATATATAATTTTATGATTGATAAAACGGATATGAAGTTGAAAAGGAAATACAACAATTGTCGTATTTTTAAGAACGTTCGCTGTCTATTCTGTCGAAAATACCCTTAATTTAACTACATTTTTGACATTGATTATCGATGAGATGGCAACTTGAATTTGAACCTTTTTAATTACGAGAATTGGCTCTGTTGTCGTCCGTACAATTTATCCTTAGTTAGCATTTCAATTTATGATATTTTATTGTAAGAACCTTTTTGTAAGCCTTTCAGACTATTCGATTTTAGGGATGTAAACGAATGAAGAGTGCCATATATTCTTCTCGTCTTTTTTAATCTATTATCATAATTATAAAATTCTCATATTATAGTTATAAATCTGCGTGGTTCTTTCCTCAAAAGACCATCTCAGACATCGACCTGCATGGTCTTCATATAACCTGACCAAGATTATGTCTGGACTTTAAAAGAGACTATGACCTCTGAGTTTGTTTCGGCCTTTCTTCTCGGAGTAGTCAGATAGGAAACGCCGACCTCATCTAGTTTAAAACATATATGATTGACGTGTAAAAGTGTTTGTGCAAACCTACTTACAAAAATAAAGTCATTTATCATTTATAAATTACTAAAACTACTTGAACTCTTCTTTATTCCAATAAATCCCACAACGTTCTCAAATTCACAAAATAGAAGAGAATCTGTCAACATCATCATTTCGGCTTGGAATCACCAACTGCCAACAGTTATAGAAAAGGAAGCCCCCTTTTCCTCTGCCATACTTCTAAGAGAATCTATATAAAATACTAACTTTGCCTGCGACTTCGTCCACGTGAAATTTCTCGTTCCCCCGACCCACCCCGTCGCGTCGCATCGCCTACCCGCGCTATTACTTTGTTTTAGCTTAGCGTTATTTCTTATTTTCTTTTTGCTGTGCTCCTAAAGGTCTTAGCGCGATGTTAAATTAAGCCTTTAGCCTTCCATAAGAATTGGGCTATCTAATGTAAAATTTATTTTTCAAATCCAACTGGTAGTTCTAGAGATACGTGCTTTCAAACAAGCGAACTCTCCAGCTTTATTATAAGTAGAGGTATAGATAAATCAATACACCACTTACACACACACAATCACCCACACACATTCTTATATTTTAATTATAAATATTTTCTACATTTGTATTTGTTTTTTTTTGCTATTGCACCTACTGAATGTTGTTTCTGCATCACCCTAAGGTAGCCTGGTAGGAAATGCCCAAGGCATTAAGTCCGCCTTTGTACAGTTTTTTACTTGTGCATAAAGTTTAATAAATAAATTTAAAAAAAAGTAAGCATAAAATCACAAGCACACTTCATTAGAAACCCAGTTCAAAGAGACTGTAGCAATTGAAAAATTAACAAGAAATCTTAATGGAACAGGGAGACATGTAAACAAGACTGATCTCTATAAAAAAATCGTTGATTCGCCATCAACCGAGACGGGGGACCTACCCTCAATTCAATTAAACTTTAACCGACTTCTAGTAAACAACACAATTAATTTCCCTCCAATGCATTTTGTACTCTATCTTCAGTGATTTTAGATTTATTATTGAGTTGTGAGAGTTATAATGTCAATTATCAAAATGCTATTGTTTTGATATCATAGGATTGAAGTTCAAATGAGTTTATTATGATGGAACTATTATAGTGACGAAGTTATTGTGTGATGTGTTTTGGAGCAGTTTGTGAGTAAATAACATTCGGCACTACACATAATCTTATTCAAGAGAATGGCTGGGAATGATTAGAAAACTTACCTACTTGTGTTTTGTTCTAGATACATGTTATGAAGAGGGCCTAAACAACATAGTAACATTCAATAAGCTATAATGATGATGGAAAAACCAAAAATGTACCTCGTTATAGAAATACGAAAACTTTGAAAATGATGTCACATATCGGCTTAGACAAGTGGCAATCGATTTCAGAGCGTTTTTTTAAGGTTATCTTTCTTGATAGGTACCTTAGAAAAAGGCTTTGAATTCTTCAGAAAAAAGTTTAGGAATTTCTGTAGGTATCTAAGCATATTTGTAACAAATTCCCTTTATGAAGAATGTTTACTCTTATTTCTGAAAACTGGAAAAATACGGAAATGCGTATATATATATACGCATTTCTGCGAGATATTTTAACATGTAGGTATAGATACCTACATGTTAAAATATTCGGTGAAGTGTCAATAAAACCAAGGACAAAAGACTCGAGATCTACCAATAAAATAAGGGGCTGATATCGACGAAACAAGAGAAATCTAACATTCTCTTGTTTCGTCAATATCAACCCATTATTTTATCTAAATATCCATTGTAAAACGGTTGTAGACATAGCAACGTTTGATCTTACGTACGCTTTGTAGCATAGGGGCCATGAAGTCAGCGATTGCTATGCAATCACTGCCTGCTACAGTAGGTTTTTTTCGCAGTTTTTCCAAAGAGTTGTCACTTTTAGACCGAGGAATGATAATCGTGTGTAAAACTTCGTAATTTATTTTATTGCTTAAATAAAATAAATTGTTTTGGATTATAATTATCTAATTATTTTCTTAACACTGCACGTCCATGAGAAAGCATGGGCGTGCTTTGTTACTACTTTCAACTAGTTGGACGCTATTATTTTTTGTTTGAAATATTTATGTGAAGAAATGTGGATGTATAGGCATGTTATTTATGTTTAAACTCCAGCACATCAAGTTACCCGAAATTGTGAAATTTTCCCAATCAACTGTGAACCTTATGCTTAAGCGATAAAGTTGAAAATCTATTAAAGAAATTTGACAGATTGTAGTAGCTTGATGCGCTGGCGTCTGTACATATCTGTAGTTAAACTAATATTTACTTAGAGCAAAATAATCTTAGTTGTAAAATAAAATTGCAATACTCCCGAACCTACGCCGAGGCGGTATGATATGCCGTATTTTGTGCACTTTGTAATTTGTACCCTGTCAAAAACACTTCTCCACCGCTTATTCTGAGGCCCTAAAGTAATACTGATGACTGTGCCTTGTTTCAGCTCCTGCGTAGTAACGCATCGATCAAGTTGTCCCTTACGCAAGTTTCGTCAAATTTCCTGAGACAAATTGTCGCCATATTTTGACGTAACACTGCCATAACTCTGTTTGTTTTTGCTGATGTAGGTTCTGGAAGAAATTGTGTTGTTTTCTATCTTCATGACGTGACGGGTTTTGCAGATGATGTAGGTAAAGGGTTCACCGTCATACGGGTTTAAATATAACGTTCAGAGTTTTATAACCGCAACATCTGCTAATACGGTGTATGTACGTATGGTGTGCACTTGTAAATCGCCTTTAAGGTGCTACTAGTCGATATTTGTTCCATACAAATTTCGGCAGGTTATTACTCCACTGTTTGACATTGTGCATCCAAAGTTAAACATGATATCGTTTTGTCTTTTTATTAATCTTGTCTGTACGGAATCAGAATAGTAAAATAAAAAGCCGTTAAAAAGTTACGAGCCAACAAAGATTCGTTTTTCTTGCTGTTTTTAACGTAACTTTGGGTGTAAATAAGTAATAAAAAGAACGGTAAAATCTTCAAAACCAAGTCTATACTGACAAAGCTCAGTTATCGAAGAGTTCAATAAACTTTATTTGTAATTGATTTATGCAGTGGTTTTTTCATAAAATTCGATTTTCCGAAGCACTTTTCGATTTTTTTTACGCACCTACCTATCCGTTCGGAACGGGTTTCTGCGCGTGAGAACTAGACGTTGTTCGTGTAGACTAGCGTCTACCTGCTCATCACTGATACTAGCTCTGTCGGATATGAAGCCAGGTGAGACAGCGTGCTTTTTGGCCATGACCACCAGTGAGTTCGAGCTCGCAACTAGTTTACTCTTAAGGTATTAAAGATAATATATTGAAAAAATGTGGTTTTTCTATTTCGTGTAACTTGTTAAGTATGTGGAATAGGGATTTAACATTTTGGTATATGTTTTTTGACTGTTTGGTCTAGTATCATATAAAAGGAATACACGATTCAATGAATTTGTCTCGATACAAAAAAATTGCAAAGTTATATATATTTTTTTACATTTTTCGACATCACGGCGTAACGCTTAAGAGTTATTCAATGGAATTTACTTTAAAACATAGAGAATTATCATATCAAAGTTAACTCAAAGTAGTTTTAAATTAAAATTATTTATTTTGTTAAAAAAGAGAAAATTCGTTTTGGCACATACGTCGTTTTATTCCAAGCGCACGCACAATATAGCCATCTATCTTTTTTTGCGTTTCAAAACGATTTATTTTTGAGGTAGCGAGTAGGTGAGTATTGGGGTACCTGGATCAAGAGATCCAGGTACCCCAATACTCTATTCAAAATGAGTGTTGTATTCAGGATCCTCTATTCAAAATGAGTGTTGTATTCAGAATCCTCTATTCAGAATTCTCTATTCAAAATGAGTGTTGTATTCAGAATCCCCCATTCAAAATGAGTGTTGTATTCAGAATCCTCTATTCAGAATTCTCTATTCAAAATGAGTGTTGTATTCAGAATCCTCCATTCAAAATGAAGGTTGTATTCAAAATCCTGTATTCAAAACGAATACTATATCAGAATCATACCATATTATATCTAAATAGAATGAAGCATTCATTCGGAATTAAACTTCTATCATTAGGATTTCATGATGGTTTATATTACCTATTAAGTATTTATAAATTACAAGTATTTACGTTCCCTGCAAAGAGATTTATTTTTCATTGAAGTATGTTTGATGCAGTGATGTGTATATAGATCGATGTGGCCTCTGAGTAAAATACTGAATACCTATATCGTTTAAAATTGCATCCAGAATCAGTTGCTAGGCACGACTGTTTGTTTACATAACAAACACTTCACCGTTCCCGTAAAGGAAACGGATCGCATTCTTTTCTACCCATCGAGTGCCTCACAGCTATAATACTCACCTATTATTAAAACTTTGGTGTATGCAAAGTTGCATGTTTGTTAAATGTAACTAATATATGTGTTTGATGTGTAAGTAGGTAGGTGACTTTTTTAGCAGGAGTGATGGCAATAAAACAACCGAATGGAAAGTGCTAGTTTATTCACATCTTTTTATACAATTTGCTTACAATATCCTTAACACACCTATAGATATCATCATTAAATACATCCCCCACAACATGTTGGACACACATATTGGCACTACAATCACATGGCGAATTTGTGAATTCGTCGGCGTCAAAAACTTGTATTCGTATTATTTTACTGCGATGACCCGTTGATGGTTTCTGTATGTATGAGTATACAACATCATTTTTTCGTTTTTTATTACTATTGTTACTGTTGTCACCATTACTGCACGGTGGTGTGTCTTCAAATTGGAATGGTTGAAATGGTCTTTCTCTTTCTAAATAGTTGACCACTTTTTGACGTAGGGTTTGTTCAGCAGGAATTGGTGAGTATGAAGAATCATTGGGGAAAATATCACTGGATATCTGAAACAAAGAAGTACATATTATTCATTAAATAAGACTAAACTTACAAGTTAATGAAGACAATGAACTATCCTAGAACAGATCCTAGTGTAAATATTAAAAAATAATTTATGATTATTTATTAATAATTTAAAATACTTTTTGATAAAATATTTACTTACCGACATCGTAGAGCAGATAAGACCACTTGAATGTTATTTTCAGGTATCTTGGTTGGTTTATATAGGGAATGGTCCAATTTTTTGTGTCATTAAGGTTCAATTCAGTTTCGTTTTATGTATGCAAAGTAATCCAAAACTTACGGCTCTATATATGGCTAGGAATTTGTCACACGTGCACAAAGATGTATTGAAATCTGCAGACGAGCGTTATAACCGCAGCGTTTGTACCGCTAACACATTCAATATAAAAATTACATGTCAATAAATTGATTATAATAAGTACGTTTTCATTTAATCTCTCAATAATCTATTGTTAGCGGTACCCGCGTTGACACTTAATTAATTAAGCGTTTAAAACTCTGCGTTTATAACGCTCGTCTGTAAATTTATAACGATGTAAAAATGCTGTGCTGGCAATCTTTGTGATGAACTTATTTTTGCATGTATGCATTTTTCCAAATTTGGTTATGCGTGACGCGTTTTTACGCCTATATAAACGGGTCGAGGGCGGCAGTTCACTACCAAACCACCACGGGAACTTGGAAGGACTCGGTGCACCTGAATTTCTAAGTCAAGTACAGAACATAAGTACATCAAGCAAAACTCAGCAGGCTTTGAAATGTAAGTAAATTATTATATTTTCAATCAGTCCTCTGATTAATAATTTCATCTATTCACTCATTTTATCTATTCAACAGTTTCATTTATTCGTCTACTCAATCATTTTATTTTGTTCATTGATTCATTTAATTTATTCATCATCTCCCAAATTATTTAATAATCGATTAATCTATTTCAGTCAAATAATTAACCTACCTTTTCTTATGCATTTAATCATTTCTCTCAATTAAAGCAATTTAATCCCATCCTGTACTAAACTGTGCCTTGCGTAATATTTTTATTAGATGTCTAATAAATAAATATATATTGTTACAGGTCGAAACAAACAGCTACCCAACTTTTCTCTTCCGATGATGAAGCCGAGCATCAGCAGCAGCTGAAAAAACCGAAGGATCCCTGAGCTTCATCTTCGTCACTGTCTGTCAAGAGGTTGGCGGAGGAAGAATCGATGAACACCGAGATCAAGAAGAAGAAAAAGAACAAGACCACAATCAAGCCTATCAGCGCCAGCACGAGACCCACGTCGCATGATCTATTTGGGACCGACAGCGACGACGAGCAGGAAGAGGAGGCCGTTGGAAGCACCTCTGGTAAAAAAATTGCGCCGTTACATTCGTATTATACCCGTAGAGTAGCCAACGGTATAAGTAAACAGACCTATGAAAGCAAAAAGGGTAAATTTTATGTGGAACTAAAGATCTATGATCACAGTGAGATAGAGCGTGTATCCCCTATAAATCGATGGAGGCATGCTATCATAACTGTAAAAAATCGTACTAATGATGAGACGCCAGCATGGAAGCATATAAAAGACTTTTTGAAAGAAACTCATAAAGAGTTCAAGCACTGTCCCATAGATTATGTCAGCAGTTATTTTTAGTAGATGTATTCTCTCAACTCTGTTCTAATACTTACTCACTTGTTTTTAATCATTATTAATCATTCACCTAATTACTTTAATTATAGTATCGAATATACTTACCTAATATTAATATAATAGTTATCGATGCGAACGTAAACTGTTGATAGGGGTCACAAATCATAATATATGCAGAAATGTAACTATAATTTTATCTTTTTGTTTTATTTACAGTACAAACCCCGACTACTCACCGAATGCAATATACAAATAATCCAGAATATACAGAATGTAAAACATGTCTCATTGAATTACCGAGTAATAAATTCAAATATCACTTGAGAACAAATATTCACAAGTCTAATAGTTTATTGCAAAGCCAATTTGAAAATATTTATATAATTGCAAGTGCTTTCAAAAACAGAATCATAACATATCGTTTAAATCCTGCACAAGATGTTGAATACCTCACACCAGAGGCATTCTTGTGTCAGAATAAAAATGATATCCTGAAACTTATACATACATCTTTAATAAAAAATACTTGTCTCAAGATTAATTTCGAATTGTTTGCCCACTTTGTCTTACAAAAAACGAGTGAGCAACAACTTAAGTCATTCAATACGAAATATGAAATTATTTGTAATAACACAGATATTGATGACCTGTATTCGAAAGTAACCGAACTTTTAAAATGTAAAATGTCTGAATTCGAGCACAAAGACTCTGGATGGTCTTATCATTCTGTAAGTCATCTAGAAATCAATGTGAATAAATATTGTCCTATGAGAGGTGGTACATATTTAGATTTGCCTACAAAAATTAAGAATTCTAAAAGTTGTATTAATATACAAAATGATGACAATCATTGCTTTTTATGGAGTGTGGTAGCTGCTTTGTTTCCTGCTAAGATGAACGTATGCAGGACTCATTCGTACCCACACTACAGTTCTGTATTAAATATTGAGGGAATGTCTTTTCCTGTCTCATATCAACACATAAAACTATTCGAAATAAACAACAACATAAGTATTAATATTTATGGATTAGATAATAAGAGCGAAAACGTAACTGGACCTCTGTATTTAACAAATAAGAGAAAATCTGTACATGTAAATTTGTTGTATTTAGAAAGAAAAGGAGTAAGCCATTATTGTCTTATTAAAAATCTGATACGATTAGTAAGACGTCAAGTGACATGTCATAAAGGTATTTTCATGCTGTGTGAATCATGTTTACAATTCTATAGCAGTGAAAATAAATATAAATCTCATATCTGTTCAAAAGTTTTATCAATTTTGCCCGAAAAGAATAGTAAACTCGGTTTTAAGAATTTTGAGAGAAAACAAAAAATTAATTATGTCATTTATGCAGACTTTGAAAGCCTATTGCAGGGTTGTTCGGAAACAAAATCTGAAAAAACACACAATTTCAAAATACATCAGCCTTCATGTTTTGGATACTATATATGTTGTTCACACGATACAAGCCAAAATAAATATGTTACGTATAGAGGTCCTGACTGTGTTGAAGTATTTGTTACTAGATTAATAGAAGATGTGAAGAAAATATATGAAATATTATCAATAAGAAAACCAATGAAACCTTTAACGAAAAAAGAGAAAATCAGTTATAACAATGCTACTATTTGTCACATCTGTGATCAGTTATTATTTCATGATAAGGTACGTGACCACGATCATGTGACGGGGAAATATAGAGGACCTGCACATGTTCAATGTAACTTAATGTTTAGAGTGTGTCCATTCATACCAGTATTTTTTCACAATTTATCGAATTACGACTCGCATCTCTTTATACAAGAATTAGTGAGACATAGAGGTTATATAAA
Source organism: Luperina nickerlii (assembly GCA_963855955.1). Classification (NCBI taxonomy): domain Eukaryota; kingdom Metazoa; phylum Arthropoda; class Insecta; order Lepidoptera; family Noctuidae; genus Luperina; species Luperina nickerlii. Next base: position 5,955,301 of record OY979663.1, read on the forward strand.
AATTATACCTAAAACTAAGGAAAAGTATTTAACTATTACCAAATATATAGATAGCGAGGATGGAGATCGTTCTATTCAAATAAAATTCATAGATTCGTTTCAATTTTTAAGCTCTAGTTTAGATGCACTAAGTAAAAGTTTATCAGATCATGACTTTATTCATTTATCAGCAGAATTTAGTCTTGAAAACTTAAGCTTGTTAAAAAGAAAAGGTATTTATCCTTATGATTATATTAACACATGGGACAAGTACGAAGAAACAACACTCCCTCGAAAAAAATACTTCTATAACTCTTTGAAAATGGAACACATTAGTGATAAAGAATATGAACACGCAAAAACTGTGTGGAATGCATTTAATATCAATACTATTGGCGAGTACACTGACTTATATTTAAAATGCGATGTTTTATTACTGTGTGACATATTTGAAAATTTTCGTAATTTAAGCTTAAAATGTTATAATTTAGACCCTGGTTACTATGTAACGGCACCTAGTTTAAGCTGGGATGCTATGTTGCTTTACACACGTGTTGAGCTAGACTTGATTGATGACTTAGAAATATATCAAATGTTAGAAAAGGGCATACGTGGTGGTCTGGCTCAGTGCTCACTACGTCATGCAAAAGCAAATAATCCCTATTTATCAGAATACAACGATTTAGAACCGTCGAGCTATTTGATTTATCTCGATTGTAACAATCTGTACGGATATGCAATGACAAAAAAAATACCAATTTCAGAATTTAGACTTTTAAATCAGAAAGAAATTAACAGTTTCCATGTAATGAGTGTATCTGATGATAGCGAATATGGCTTCATTTTAGAAGTAGATCTCGAATATCCTGAATCAGTACATGATTTTCATAGTGACTTGCCGTTTGCTCCGGAGAAATTCATACCTCCCGGAGGAAAGACAGCTAAGCTCATAGCGAATTTATATAACAAATTTAACTATGTTATTCATTATACTCACTTAAAGCAGTGTTTAAAATCCGGGCTAGTCCTAAGAAAAATTCACCGAATTGTTACTTTCCGACAAGAAGAATATTTAAAAAAGTATATTGATTTAAATACTACCCTGCGTCAAGCATCTGCAACTGCATTTGAAAAAGACTTTTTCAAGCTTTTAAATAATTCTATTTTTGGTAAAACGATAGAAAACAAACGTAAACAGGTAGATATTAAGCTAGCTACAAAATGGACGGACAAAGAAAATGTCACAAATAAGCAACTCTGTGCTGAAAAACTAATTTGTAAACCTAATTTAAAATGTATTTCGATTTTTTCGGAAAACTTTGTTGCGGTGCAATTAAAACCCGAGAGAATTGTTTTAGACAGACCGATTTATATAGGTTTTACGGTTTTAGAATATGCGAAGTTACACCTTTATCAGTATCATTATAATATTAAAAGAAAATATATGAATAATGTCAGGCTATGTTACACAGACACCGACAGCCTTCTTTATTTATTTTACACGGAAGATATTTACCATGATATAAAAAATAATATAAAGGAATTTGATACAAGTAATTTTGATTTAGATAACCCATATTCAATACCTCGGGTAAATGCAAAAGTACCTGGTCTATTTAAAGATGAACTAGGTGGAGACGTGATCAGCGAATTTACTGGTTTAAGAGCAAAACTTTACTGTTTATCGGCTTCTAAAACTGAAATAAAAAAAGCAAAAGGTATTTCAAACTCTGTCACTAACAGGCTAGAGATGGCGCATTACAATAAATCATTATTTGATAATGAAAGTAGATCATGTAAGATGAATATGATTAAGTCAATCAAACATGTTTTATATTCGCAACAAGTAAATAAACTGGTGATGAATAGAAATGATGATAAAAGGTATATACTCGCAAATCAGATCGAAACATTACCTTGGGGTCACTATGACGTTGTATTATAGTTTATAGCTTATATTTATCTTAAGCTATTATTTTATAGCATTAAGTAGATACTATTATACCTATTTGTTAATAAACGTAATGAAGTTCGAACTTTGTTTTATTTATTGATCCCTGTATGTATATATACATATATATATATATATATATATATATATATATATGCTGCGTATACACATATATAAATATACGCAGGTCATTTATCTTACATTTCACAATGAAGTTCATCAAGCAACCACACACTTTAGAAGTTAATAATATAAAATTAGAAAATCAATCATGTAAAGTGAAACATAGTGCACTCTTACCCAATACCATTAGATGTATAATATGCGGTCCATCTAACTGTGGAAAAACTAACATAATGCTTAATTTAATATTACATGAAAATGGTCTCAAGTTTAAGCATATATACTTATACTCGAAGACGGCTTTCCAGCCAAAATATTGCATTTTAAAACAAATTATGGGCTATATACCAGGTGCTAACTTCTTTGTCTTCAATGATAATAAAGAAGTCATACACCTCAATGATGCTTTAACCAATTCAGTAATGATTTTTGACGATGTAGCATGTGAAAATCAAATCAATATCCGTAATTACTTTGCAATGGGGAGACATAAACAGATAGATTGCTTTTACTTATCACAAACCTATTCTAAAATACCAAAACAACTTATACGAGATAATGTCAATCTATTAATTATTTTCAAACAAGACGAAGTAAACTTAAAACATATATATAATGAGCACGTGAATACAGATATCGAATGGTTTGAATTTAAAAAAGTTTGCTCCGCTATTTGGAAAGATCGCTTTGACTTTTTATTAATTAATAAAGATTGTCCTCTAAATGAAGGTAGATACAGACAAGGCTTTGACATATTTATTTACTTTTAAAAAGTATATATATATATATATCACTTCATTACAGATAATATATTAATCGAACTCTGATATCTGTAAATAACAGTTGGGTCATAATTAAAAATAAAAAAAATACATTATGCAGGTTAATATTAAAGAACAATTGATAAAGTCGGTCGATAGTATAAAAAATAAAATTAAAACAATACAAAATGAAGAAGATACAGCTCATTTAAAATTTAAAAAGGTATTTAAACCAATAACAGATCCACTAGAAACATTAATTAAAGCAAATGACAAATTTAAACCAATATTGAACATTTCAAGAAATGAGAGTAACACGCTTAGAAGATTTAGCTCATCAACAGATTATACTCCGGATTATGTAAGTTTTGAAGAATGTATAAAAACAGATTCAAATGAAGATTCTGAGTGTTACAAAGACACTCTTGTAAAAAATCATTTTAAAGATTCTAACGATACACTGATTGAAGAATGTATAAAAACAGATTCAAATAAAGATTCTGAGTGTTACAAAGACACTCTTGTAAAAAATCATTTTAAAGATTCTAACGATACGCTGATTTCATTAAATAAAGAAGATATGATGGAAATCTATGATAATATGAATGTCCCATTTGGGATACGTAGTGAAAATAAAAAACTGATGATGGGGAATAGCAAGGTTTCGTTTTCTATTGCAAATAAGAGCAGTAATTCACCCAAAACCAATATAGTCACTATTGATAAACGGCCTTATGAATTAACACCGGGCCTGAAGGAACTTTTGGTACGCAATAAACCTGACCTTAATTTGGTTACCGAACTAGATAAAATTGTCTATAAAGATATGCTTCATAATACACACGCGCACAAAAGAGATTTTCACCCTAATGGTCAGATAAAAGGTGATAAAAGTTTAAAATATCGTCTAATTATTAAACCTTTGTTTTCGCAAAATAGTTATGTTCAAGATGAAGGACAGATAATTAAAACAAAAAAGGGTGGTTTTTTGCCTAAATTAAAAAAATATAGAAGTAATACCGATTATGTTTACTGGGATGACCCTAATGAACTAATTGAAAGGTTGAAACTTCTAATAGCTTCAAAAAATGCTGGTAATACTAATCATGATAATGAAATTCTATCAATTATAGAAGAATTAAAAGAAGCTGATATTATAAAAGACTAAAAAGCTTTGGAATGTTCTCAGTTATCAAAGTTGTATGCAACATGAATGAACATAGAATTATGAATTCTGTTCGTACAAATAAAACTGAAAGTAACATAAGTGTGGAACGTATTGAGATTAAAAATACTACTGAAGAGCAAACCGAAAAACTTAAAGGTGATATTTGTGCGCAAATAGAACAACTGAATAAACAGATTTCAATTTTAAACGATAAAGTAAGAAATCTTGAAAAAAGTATTGTTTTGAAAGAAATTTCAGGAAAATTAAATAAGCATTATGAGCAAAGAAGATATCATAAATGAAATTCATAAATGTGCTAGAGTTAACTTTCCAAGAAGGCAGGTCATACTTAAAGATATCGATGATCTCTGGCAAGCAGATTTAATGGATATGCAAGCAATTTCAAAAGTGAATGGGGGACACAAATATATACTAGCAATCATAGACACTTTTTCAAAATATGCTTGGACAGTTGCTTTGAAACAAAAAAATAAGCAAGAAGTGACAAAAGCATTTGAACGTCTATTACTTAAAGGACGTGTTCCAAGAAATTTGCAAACTGATCTAGGAAAAGAGTTTTATAATAATAAATTCAAAAATATTGTTATAAAGTATAATATTAATCATTATTCAACGTATTCTACTAAAAAAGCCTCAATTGTTGAAAGATTAATACGTACATTAAAAAATAAATTATACAAACAATTTAGTCTTAACGGGAATTACAAGTGGATGAATGGAACGCTCGACAAAATTGTATATGAATACAATAATACTGCTCATAGAACTGTGGGACAACCTCCAGCTTCTATAAATCATGACAATAAAACAGACATACTGCAAAGATATATCCGTATGGCTGAATGTAAGAAAAACGCTAACTGCAGGAAGTTTAGTGTTGGTGATTTTGTAAGAATAAGTAAATACAAAGGATGTTTTGATAAAGGCTATTATCCTAATTGGTCGACAGAAGTATTTAAGATAAAAACAATACAAGAAACTAATCCACTAACTTACTTGATAGAAGATGTCAGATGTCGACCAATACTAGGTGCGTTTTATGCTCAAGAACTTCAAAAAACCAGCCATCCTGATTTGTATTTAGTTGAAAAAGTATTGAAAAGAAAAGGGAATCAAGTTTATGTGAAGTGGCTCGGACTTCCTACTAGCGAGAACAGCTGGATAGATAAAACAAATGTATTTTAAGAGTGCCAATCAAAAATTTGTACTAATGCGTATTTAAGCAAATGCATATATATTTTTTATTCATTACGTATTTGTTCTTAAAACAAAAAAGACCTGTATTTATAACTATATACCTAAATACGTTTCTATGACTTCGGTGAAAAATAAAGAAATAGCAATGAAAACAACACGAGTTATTTCAGACAACGAAAAAACAGTTTCATCAGCATTGAACAAAAACATTAATAAAGTAAAAACAGGAGCTGGTTTTAAGAAAACTCTTAAAAAAATTGTCACACATACTAAAAAGCACATTAAAAAATTAAAACCATCATGTAAGAAAGCATTGATGGAATTAGCATACGTAGCAGCTAAAGAATTCGCATCAGATACACCAATAAAATTACCTAGGATTATTCCAGTTCCAAAAACTGGAGGATTTCTTCCCTTAGTACCAATATTTGCTGGATTATCTGCTGCTGGCAGTTTAGCAGGAGGTGCTGCCGGTATTGCAAAAGCAATTAACGCATATAAAACAGCTAAGAAGCAATTGTGTGAAGCAGAACGACACAACAAGGAAATGGAGGCGTTATTCATTGGAAGAGGATTACATCTCAACCATTACAAGGATGGTTTAGGAATTTACATATCAGAGAAAAAAAACTGAAATCTCGGCTACCCAAAAGAGCTTTAACCAATATTGATATAATGAAACACTCGAATAACATTCCATTCTTTCGAGGTGTGTTTATGAGAGATAAATTACCGGATGAAGTATTGCCGATAGAATGTGGAGTAATCAATCTTGACTCTTCTGAAAACTCCGGTACTCATTGGGTAGCCTATGGCAAGATAAATGAATATATAGAATATTTTGACAGTTATGGTAACTTGAAACCTCCAAAAGAATTTATGAAATATGTTGGAAATAATATTCAGTATAATTATGAAAACTTTCAGCGTGATCATTTGTATAATTGTGGACACTTGTGTTTAAAATTTCTTAGGTCATTTTGGAAAGACAATAAAGTAACATAGCAAATTGATGATTTTTATTACAAATGGATGCCCTTGTAACGAAATTAGGACGAGTTATAAAAGTTTATATCTTGATACTCTACACACATTCTTGGATCGCCCGTGAAGACAATCACTACTCACATTATAAAGAATAATTATTGAACTTTTAATAATAGTTATACTACCTATTTGTTTATACATAGAAACATGTTAGTTTTTAATAAAACACCTATCATGAGAAGGAAATGTAATATTTCACTTCCTGTTTCCCAAGAAGTCAGACGTGTCAACGCGATAAACATTAAAAAGCAAATTAAAATTACTAAAGAGAATAAAAGATTTCTCAGACATATTGGATTAAAATTAAAATAATAACAACATGCTTCAAATAACAGATTTAGTGCAACATGATAACTCTATTGAAAGTTATGAGATCCATAGCTACAATCCATATAATACTAGTTTCAAAGAAAATGATGAAATCAGAATACCAATTCATCATCAAGATTTATATGTATTGCCCTGCAACAGTTCAATTTTTATAGAAGGGTATGCAAGTGTATCTACTAAAGATGCGGCTGGGAAAACAATTCAAAAAGATATTGATTTCATTAACAACCCAATCTTATATTTGTTTCAAGATATTAGGTACGAAATAAATGGTGTTGAAATCGATCGCATTAAAAATGCTGGTATCACAACAACTTTAAAATCATATGTCTCTATGAATGAAGGTGAAAGCAAAGCTGCAGCAATTTGGGGATGGAACTTAAATGGTACAAAAAAAGGAAAGGGGCATTTTAGCGCTATTGTGCCATTGAATAGAATACTGGGATTTGCAGAAGATTATAACAAAATAATAATTAATTGTAAACATGAACTAATTTTACAGAGAAATAGTTCCTCATTAAACTGTGTGCTTATGGAGAATAATGATAGCCTAGAAATGAATATACAAAAAATACAATGGCGTGTGCCACATATTAAAGTTTCTGATCGTAACAAATTATTATTGCTTAAAAGTTTGGAGAGAGATCGTTCTATACAGTTAGCATTTAGAAATTGGGATTTGTATGAATATCCACTATTACCAAAAACAACAAAGCATTCATGGTCGGTGAAGACAACTTCACAATTAGAGAAACCAAGATTTGTTATATTTGGTTTGCAAACTAACCGAAAAACTAATAAAACTAAAAGTTCTTCCTTATTCGACCATTGCAATGTATGCGATATTAAATTATTTTTAAACTCTCAATATTATCCATATGACTCACTTAATCTGAAATTTGATGAAAATAAATACAGTATATTATACGAAATGTATGCTAATTTTCGTCAGTCGTATTACAACTTGGGCATAGATCCGTTGCTTAGCTTAAATCAATTAAAAGAAATTGCTCCACTTTTTGTGATTGATTGCTCGAGACAAAACGAATCGCTTAAAACTGGACCGGTTGATGTGCGATTAGAAATTGAATGTTCTGAAGATATACCAGACAATACATCTGCCTATTGTTTAATAATAAACGATCGACTTTTCGAATACAAACCTTTAAGTAATATTGTGAGAAAACTATCATGAATGTTATCGTGGATGTCCAAGGGTTTAAGAATGAAGAAAACGAATTTATTCCGAAAGAAATAGCAATTATGTATGAAGGACGCATACAAATACTGTTGATAAAACCACCACGACCATTTCATGACTTAACAAAAAAAGAACGGATACACGTAGCATGGATTGAAAGAAACAGAGGAATACACTGGAATGAAGGTGTCGTACCATATTTTAACTATAAAGCTAATTTAGGTTATTTTTTAAAAAATAAAAATTTATTTACAAAAGGTAACGAAAAAGTGTTATGGTTAAAGGATATATTCGGAATTGATAATGTATTTAATTTAGAAAGTAAGCAGTGTCCTAGTTTAGTAGCATTGTATAAAAAATATTCAGAATCATCTGATATTATAAGTTGTATCAATCACACCAATATTTGTGCCTTAAAAAATGTATTTTGTTTGAATAAGTGGTGTGTCGAAAATAATGTTCTAATTTCCTAAACAGCAATACAAATATATAAGTAAACCAACATTTTAGTTTTATTTTTATGCCTATCTTCGTTAATTTATAGTGTCTTTAACATAACACAACATTAATAGCTCTCCTAACACACGGAACAGTATGCTAATAATTCTAGTATGAACAACACATTATACAGAATCTATAATTAAATGCTACTAGCATTAGAGCCCCAAGTAACTTATAAATTTAGCTTACAATAAGTTTGGACGACATTTCATTCTTACAAGTGTAGTATAAAGGTTGATCACAAAATAAATATATTGTTTCATTTAGTAAAGTCATTTTTTAAGAGTAGTACTTGTAAAAGTATATTTATTTGAGATAATAATATGAAGAGCAGTCAGAAAATAAATAAACACAATCCTCGATATGATATGTATAATACTTATAAAATGCGCGAGTTATCGTTTAGACATTATTGGGCAACGGTTGATTCAAGGAGAAGATTGGTGATGGAAATGGCCGATGCTGGATTTTTTTACTGTGGAAATACTGTAAATGACAAAGCAGCATGTTTCTCATGTGGAGGTATAATAGAAGATTGGGAGATTTATGATGATCCTTGGATGCAACATGCTATATATTATCCTCAATGTTACTATTTGAATGCTGTGAAAGGAAAAGAATATATAAATAAATATGCATATCTCCATCATTTTTGAATAGAGAATTCTGAATAGAGGAATCTGAATACAACACTCATTTTGAATGGAGGATTCTGAATACTTACAACACTCATTTTGAATAGAGAATTCTGAATAGAGGGTTTTGAATACAACACTCATTTTGAATAGAGGATCCTGAATACAACACTCATTTTGAATAGAGAATTCTGAATAGAGGATTCTGAATACAACACTCATTTTGAATAGAGGATCCTGAATACAACACTCATTTTGAATAGAGTATTGGGGTACCTGGATCTCTTGATCCAGGTACCCCAATACTCACCTACTGTAGCGCCTTAATTTTATATTATTTACGAACATTGTAAGTTTGCTGTAAGTGTGTTTTTTTTTCGTGCGAGCAGTGGTGACACAGTGGTAACGGCCTCGACTTACGAGTTGTAGGTCGAGGGTTCGAACCCAGGCAGACGCTTTACTTGGATTATTTATTTCATCACCACTGCTCTCAAAAACTGTGAAAGAAAATATCGCGAGAAAACCAAAACTACTACTACGAACGAAATAGAAACAAAATAATCGAAGACTTGTGACATTATAGACTAATCATGTATGTAATAAGCCTTTTACATTTTAACGCATTATTGACAATTGTACTAATTTAGGAAAGAAAAAAAACAATATTTTAAAATCAGTCGATTTCTGATAAATAAAAAAAACAAAAATAAACTTTAATTAATAGCTGAACTGATCTGAATCGACTATTCAGAAAGAAGCCTGCACACTGCAGATTCGATATCCTAACGAAATTCGCAATTAATACAAACATTTTTTTATTAAAAACTTGTGCTAACTCGAAATATCAGTGCAGTAACTGTTACAAACATAATCATTATAAATTGTCATTGGATCAGCGGGATTGTCCGAAAGGGTTACCGCTGGCCCGGAACATAAAGGGCTAAGGAAGGAACACGGGTGGGTTTAAGTCAGTAAGAGTCTGACACTCCCTTCCACTCCACCCAGAGCGGGAGGGCTTATTTGATGATTTCCCATACTTAAAAAAGAAGAACTTGAAAAAAATCGTGAAATATCGTCTTAGATAGTCAAACTAAGTAAACACGAATTACTGTTCCAGTAAAAAAAGACAAGTATTCAAAACAAGAAAACTAAATTGTCATTTTTAGCACGTGCCCGGTAAGCAATTCATCGGAGAGTTCACAACATGAAGCAAGTTGGCAACGCGTTGAACTAGCGATAATTTATGTCATTTTCACCGATCCGTTCCGAAAAAAAGAGCGAGTAATGAATGACGTTGCCAAATCGCTTGCCCAGGCGCATGGATGTGCATCCCTTTCTAAATTTTTCATAACACATTGAACTAAATATTTTTATGTGGCTATTCAATTATTTCTGTCCAATTCGGAAAACAAATCTAGGACATTTCATTTCAAAACCAGTCCTACGTCTTTTTAACTACACGGAATTATATTGTATATTCTCAAACCGTTAAAGGAATAACAAGGTTTCATAAAGAGGGCTTTAGAACCAAAATATCATATTTCTAAGCTGAGTGTGGCTTCTTTAGCTGCGTAGGTGATTGGTATTGTCTAGAAGTCTTCCGTTACCATAGTGCGTAAAGGATCTTGTTATAACAATATAATATCACTAGCTTCTGCCCGCGACTTCGTCCGCGTGAAATTCGTACTTTCCTCTAAATTTTTCGAAAATGTATGTAAAGAAAGAAAGAAAGAAAATACATTTATTTAGCACAGACTAAGAGACACACAATACACCACGTAGTTAGATATTAGTCGTAAATCAGAATAAAAAATAAGATAAAAATAAAAAGTGCAAAGTCCGATGTAAGAAATTAGGAGGAAAGTGTGCCTCAAAGCTGCGCCAAAAAGGCCCAGTTCAGCAAAAATGCCAGACAACTGGTGCCTGACGCTGGTTTTCAACTGGACCTGTGACCATGTTTATGATCTATATAATTTATTTAGATAAATAAGTATTTTGGCCAATTTTTAAGTTTATAGATCAAAAGGATCAGATTTAAATAAACTCCCTTCTTTTTTTTTCAGGTTGGAAAATCATCAAATGACCGCTCCCGCTCTGGGTGGAGCGGAAGGGAGTGTCAGACTCTTACTGACTAAAACCCACCCGTGTTCCTTTATGTTCCGGGCCAGCAATAACCCTTTCGGAAAATCCCACTGAAAAGAAGGCAGCTGTAACTCGGTCTGGAGGAATACCTAAGTCCACAAAAGTGGAACGGGGAGAACAGACATTATTTGATAAAGAAGTAACAAACTATCAATCTAATTATTTCCCTTACCCACCCACACATTTTCTTCGACCCACGCTTTGGTATTTCTCCAACTTTTTGGTACACTTTTATTTTCTCCCTATTTACAAATTAAGTTTATCGACCGCGAACCAAGTTGGTTTGCGTTTACACAAGAGTCGTATCGTAAATTTTACTATCGACTCTATGGGCCGACACTCCCGGCCGTAAAGAGCACATTGCACGTTTTGTTTACTTTTAAATTTACTGCGACAGTACTAGGGGTGCAGTGGATAGGTAGCAAAACGAGTTTATGTCGGTATTATACAGGGCGAATAAAACCGGCCAAGTGCGAGTCGGGCTTGCACAAGAAGGGTTCCGGTCCACCGTCCAATATTTGGAACTACACTTTTTTTTTAACCGAAAAAGAAAGAAAGTAAGAAGGAATTACGTTTCTTCTTTAAATTTTTTATTTAATTTATATTTATTATTGTAGCGGCCATACACTCTGTGTCTACCTATTACGGTTGAAAAGAGACAGCCCTGTGACGGACAACGAACGGACGGATGGACAACGGTCCCGTTGGCATCCTTTGGGTACAGAACCCTAAAAAGAGCGTTAGATTTCTGATGTTGTAACGACTATTGGTTCTGTACATGGCCGGTCGGGTTCCGTATGGCTGTTCCGGTAACGGGTATCGCGTGTAAAAAAGATTTATGGTGGCATGATCTGAGAATGTAAAAACAACATGCTGTATTGTCATAGGTGTCGGGTTTTGGTGAGTTTGATATTGTACGATTTGACGGTAAATACAGCAGAGTGCTCCTTCTTGACGATTGTAGGTGATCGGAAACATTTTGTTGTCTTTTGATGGTAGGTATGAATTCCATTCCATTCTTTTGGTGGTGGTTTCTTTCTTGTGTATTGTGTGTCTCTTAGTCTGTGCTAAATAAATGTATTTTCTTTTCTTTCTTTCTTTTCTTTCCTTCATAAAGCGTTTTTTGTTTGCTGGGATATAGACAATGATAATCTCTAAAGCATTAATTAATTTATATAATGCTTTAGAGATTATCATTATCTTGGCCAGACAGCGCGCGGGCGCAGGGCGGGCGAGTGGTGCGGGAACGCGAGCGGGTTGCCTTTCCGCACTGGAGCGCGGCTGCGTTCTGCGTGTTGTCGTGTCCAGTGTTTGTCAAAATATAATACGGATGAAGAATACTTATTTTTACTAGAAAAAAACTCGAACTAGTTTGAGAACCCCAGTCCGCGCGCGAGTCGCCCGCGCCCGCACCGCGCACCCACTGCGTGCACTTGTATGAACGAGCTATGGCGCGAGTTGCCCGCGCGCTCCCCGCGCCGAGCAGCCCGCGTCGCGAGCCCACTATGGACACTCAAAGGAAGTTCATATGTTTGAGTTCGCCGCGCCGCGCCCGTCCCGCGCCTGCGCTGCCGGTCTGGCCAATCACAGACTTAGCACTTTACTTACTCAATGTGGTGGTGGTGGTGGTGGTGGTGATATTCTTCAGACTGCCCCATTGGTCTCGTGGTCGCAAGCAAGACTGCTGATCGTGGGGTCCTGGGTACAATAACACGATACGATGGCACATGTAACTGACAGCAATGAATCATATACGGAGAGTCCACTCTGCCAGCAATCGTTTTCAGAACCCTGTTGGGGTTGGCCTGGACTTGAGCCACCATCGATAATGCGCGTTTGCGCATTATTGTGTGAATCTGGTCTATATATGTATCTAAGTGCCCAGGATCCCAAGCTCAGCAGTCGCCCTTGCAACCGAGACCAACGAGAGGCAAAGTGTTATTCATCATCATCATCATCATCAGCCTATAATGTTCCCACTGCTGGGACACAGGCCTCCTCTCAGTGAGAGGGAGTGGGCCGTAATCCACCACGCGGGCCCAGTGTGGGTTGGTAGATGTCACACGTCTTCGAATTTTCGGTTCTAGGACATGCCGGTTTCCTCACGATGTTTTCCTTCACCGTTTTGTGAGCAGTGGTGATGAAATAATTTACACAAAGTAAAGCGCCTGTCTGGGTTCGAACCTACGACCTACAACTCGTAAGTCGCGGCCGTTACCACTTGGCCACCACTGCTCTTGCACCACCGCTCTCAAAGTGTTATTGGGGTTTTCCCATAGGAATTCCTAGTAACAGACCAGAGTTTGAAAGTTGGCGGTGTGATACCCCGTGCCTCAGAAAGCACGTTAAGCCGTTGGTACTGCGCCTGATCTCTCTCCGGTCTTATCGTATTGCAGTCCAATAGGACTATGAGAGTGAGGTAAGAGGGAGGCACCTGTGTCTGCGCGCGCACTTGTTGACTATAATATCTCCCGCGCCAAAAGCTAGTCTCAGTTGAGATTGGCCGCCGTGGCCTAAATACGGTCTGGAGGACTTTATATTTTTCAGAGCAATGTATTTTTTCTCCTGGATTTTGCGGCAATATCCTGACATTCCTTTTACTTTTACTGTTTTTGTCTAACCCTGTTCAACTCCCCACATCTTCAGAGAACAGTAATAACAGTGCCTCAGTGACAAATGCCCGATGCGCCCGCTATTAGAACCTAACCACGATTGATAGCCTCTGACCGGGGGAACCACTCATAAATTTTACTATGGGAGATGTACGTGCCCACTCCTTGAGGCATTTATAGAAAGAGGCTTGGATAGGAAGGTGTTATGGAAGCTTATTTTAGAGAAAGCCAGATCAGCAGTTTATGAAAAATGAGCAAGGAAAACTTAATTACTCCATATGCATTACTTGTAAATGTTTGTTATATATATCAATGAGTTATTTCGAACCCAGTCTTAAGTTTCTTTAAATTATGTCATCCCCACTACTCTCAAAACGGTGAAGGAAAATATCGCGAGGACACCATAAATTTGAACACATATGACATTCAACAATTCACACTGGGCCCGCGTGGTGGATTGCGGCCCACTCCCTCTCATTGAGAGAAGCCCTGTGTCCCAGCACTGGGAAAATGTAGACTGATTGTGCAATTAACAGTTTGAATTGCACCCCAGATAAATATCGCATAGTATCTGCTATTTTTTTTTCGGCAAATTATGTAAGAGCTCAACTGAGGAATTTTAAACGTAATTATACTCAAACTTAAACTCAAAGCATTTATTTCAGTTAAACCATTTACAGGCACTTTTGAATTGTCAAGAAGTCGGTCAGTCAGAAATTATGAAGCTAGTTGCCCTTTCCAAAGCGTAGGTACCTATGGAAAAGAACGGGCAAGAAACTCCATGGACACTCTTTTAAATTATATTTTTACAAAAATATTAGTTACATCATTATGTGAATTTATAAATACATATATGTGACAACGATGTAAAAAAGACGTACGCGATAAAAGCGTTCAGAGTACAGCAAATAATAGGAAAACAAAATTCAAAATTAAAATAAGCCGAGGCAGCTGAGCGATGACCAGCCCCAACTGACGGCTAAAGAAAAGCTATTCAAACAATTTGCTCACTATCTATCTATGTTAAGGGTTTGGTTTCCGCAATTAGTCCTTCAAGTGGACCATTATGCGTGCAACCATCCAAATCACTATCTAAAAAACAAATGAACCCAATTAATTCTATTACCTGAGCAGAATCTATAAATTAAAATATAAATTACGAAAACTCCTTAATTTAGTGCATAGTAACTAACTGTATTAAAGTCTGTGCTAATTACTATTAAATTGGTACAAATTAGTTGACAATCATTATGAAAATGTAATTCAGCTTTTTCCACAAAAAGCTGACTGACAAATTGTGACAAGAAATTGAATTTATTCAAAACTTTATTAACTAAATTAGTTCTAACCTTCAGAACTTAGTAGGTAATAATAAAAAAACTTCAACTGTAGGTACAGACGCCAGCACATCAAGCTACCCGAAACTGTCAAATTTTTCCAATCAACATTGAACCTTACGCTTTAGAGATAAAGTTGAAAATGTATTAAAGAATTTTTGACAGATTGTAGTAGCTTGATGTGCTGGCGTCTGTACATAGTATTCTTTTCACCTCTATTTATAATTTTGTTAATCAATCAACTCAGTAGTACACTGCAGGCCATTTGACCCTCCTAGGCTGCCCCACATCACCCTGTCCTCGGCCTTCTGTATGTCCATCTAGCCCCACACTACTCTTGCTGATATGAGGTCTCCACTCTTGGTCTCGTCAGGTCCACCGGCCATCGGTCCAATCGGTCCAATTTTGTTAGTATCTATCTGTAATGTCCAGATCATGGCACATGGATGCTGGCCGGAGACATGCACAGTGCACACATGCAGTGATGAAAAATAAGGCCAAAATAATGAACGAGTAGTAAATCATATAATAATAAACTTATGCAAAAAATCCTAAAGAAGAATTGAAAACAAGAAGAGAGAGCATAATATAGTAGAGAGATAATTCTCGTAATTGTAATCGTGGTCTCGTCTGATCTCAGTCTTAATCTGTCAAAAATTCCTCTAATTTCCCTACTTTTTTTAACAAGTTTTAGAATAGAATAGAATAGAATAGAATACTCTTTATACTCTTTTTCTTTAAGTTTTCGACATTGATTGTCGCTAAGATGAGATTGCGACTAGACTTTGAATGTTTTTAATTCCGGGAATTGGTCTTCAGATGTGATATCACATGTTGAATATGCAGGTACCTGATAGGGTTACCAACGTACGCAAAATACGCGCATTGACGTGGAGTTGCGGACACCTATTACCTATTAGGGTTACCAAACCTTATTTTTCAGTGTCCACTTTGACCATAAATCCTACCTGCTGCATTCGCAACAAAGAATCACCTAACTTAAACTGGACAAAAAAAAAATTGGCGGCGAAAAAAATATTCATAAAAGCATTCCATTAAAAATTCCTTTGACCAATCTGAAAAATTAAAGGCAGGCTACAATACAGGGAACTGGAACAAAAAAAGAACACCATACGAAATTTAAAAGGGCACAAGGAACTAGGATCTGCACGTTTTGCCTTTTGAGAGACACTAGCTGGGCGACTGGAAGTTGTGAGCTCTAAAGCCGTGCTCACTCATATCCGGCGGCTTTCAGCGCCGAAATAATACGCTTAATATTTTGATCACATTTTTTGTGAAGGCGCTTTTTGTGTCCTGAATATGCGCTTGGTCTAATCGGTTGTGGGAAGGGATTGAATGTAGGGGAGAGATTTAAAAAAATTGACACTTTCTACCTACAATGTGTGAGAGAGAGTTTTACAATGTGTAGGTGTGTAAGTAGCTGGACTTTTTAGATTAAGTTTGTACAATCTAAAAGCGTTTCTGTTGTCATTATTCTTTATTCGTATCGGTACAAAACGAAGAGTTTGTTTTTTTTATTTGTGTGTTTGATCGCGCTAATGTCCAGAAGTAACAGGCGGATTTGCAAAAATCTTTATCAGCAAATTTCTAGTAACTAAATAATTCATGTCTATTAAAACCTGAATTAAACTACACACAAACCGCACATTTTTTTCTGAGTTTTGCAACAAAACGTTATAGTGCATCCCTAAATTCGTTTGTCTGATATTTCGGAACTACAGTTTTTGCTTTAACTGCCCGCCAGTCGTGTGTTTAGTACTATTTGGTCGCTGAATTTATGCTTGCAGTTAAAATGTAGCCATGGTGCGTTTCACTTTACCGGTTTACCTAAATTCACGCATTAACATGGGTTAACGTTTATTCGTTTCCATGTATAATAGTTTATGTCCTTGTGGTAATAGGGAAGTTAATTTTTATTCAATTAATAGAAAATGTGTCATTGGATTTTAGCGTTACAAAAAAGAAACCTTTATAATGAGTAACGGGTGTAAAAAGACACTGTTCATACTTCACGTTAATAAGTTCGATGAACAGACTGTGTAGGAAGATGTCGGATTGATGGTGGGTTGTTACATACCTGTAGGTATATAAAATTATATAAGGTGGATTTTTGAGACGGGGCAGTAAGGGCACGTCCCTCCTTTGGAGCGCTAGAAAGAAGTGGACTATCTTTAACTTTTTGAGCAATTGCTAATCACGTTCACAGATTCTGAAAAAATGGTGCAGTCAGCTAAAACGTTTATTTTTATGCCAAGTGATACAGTTTTGTATGAGGATCGAAAGACTCTGCACCAACATAGGGTAGAGTACTAGAAAACCTCAAATTATGCTAAGACAGTCTCAAAAATACCACTAAAATAGTAGAACCCAGAAGACCTCGTATTTTCTTAAGTCTAAAATCGTATTTCCTCTTACTACTAAACTCCAACGAGAAATGTCCACCGGCCTCTCTCCTAGTAGATTGCAAACATAAACATACACTTGCTATGGAGCTTGCACTTGCAAGATACTGTCGGTGTCTGTGGAACAATTGTTGTGGAAAGTTTTCTAAGATATTGTATATAGATACGCTAAGCCTAAGACTATGGTAAGTGATGGAGGCAGACGAAAAAAGAATACCTAATAAAGAGTGTTTTTTTTTAATCTCATTTGTTGGTATTTTAATTTTATTTGATTTGAACGTTTGAGTATTATTTTGTTGCGTATGTATGATTATTATATCAATTTTATGGCGCCGGCCGTCACTGAAAACCAGCGCTGGGGCTCTGTCTCGCATAGGCTCTTGGCATTATGCTGAGCGATGGCCGTTTTGAATAGATGTGACGCATGTTTTCGCTCAAATTGTTATTCTGTTATTTTTTGTTTGTATTTTTTTTTGCGTCATGTTTGCCGCAAATAAACGAATTTTATTTATTTCTTTTTTTTTTCAATTTAATTTAATGTAATGAAATGAACTATGTTTGAAAATAAATGAATTATTCCTATTATTTAGACCTCTACCTATTAAAAAAATGAAATGAGGGAGAGACTGATGAGTGTAACCCAGTATAATTTTCATCGCTAAATAAAAAAAACTGGTTTGAGGTTTTCTTATTTCGGCTCATTTCAGGTCTAAATAATAAATTTCACTCTTTATTATTACTCTTAAACAAGCTAAGCAAGTCTAGACTGTGAGTCGTAAATTATCAACGGGAGACTTAATTAAGAACGTCTGAGTAACTAAGTAAACAATAATTTCATCGGATATTTTTGTCAGTTTCGAGTTGAGTCAACTACAGAAGTATGTACACAAACAGCCCTGAAGTTTTAATTGTGACTCTGAAGGGAAAGAAAAAATTCAGTCTAGGTACAGACGCCAACATATCAAGCTACCCGAAACTGTCAAATTTTCCCAATCAACATTGCACCTTATGCTTTAGCGATAAAGTTGAAAATCTATTAAATAAATTCGACAGAATGTAGTAGCTTGATGTGCTGGCGTCAGCAAAATTGATAATGGTGTAACAAAATATTTGGAAGTTTCGTTTCTTATTTTTCTTTATCAAACATCGTTATCTCTGCAGCTGAAAATATTTTCACTGATGTAAAATAAGAACTTAGAAGAACTTGAATAATTAAGAAGATTTCGAATCTTAAAAATGTATCAATCAATTCGATCAACGATTCGAAACGATCGATACGATCGATTCGGTCGATTCGTTTCGTTTCGATTGTATCAAAGGTAGTTGATATCGATCCATAAAAGTCTATGATTGTCTAATGCTTTTATATTGCCTGTCTGAGATGAACATAAAAGAAAACAAGTTTAATCTTCATAGTCCACAAACTTGACGCTAGCCAGTACCAATCTTTTACAAGTAACAAAAAGGAAATCTCACAGCCGTAACAAAAAAGATGATAAAGTGCGCCATAACAGTTTTACAGTTTGTCTCAACAAAAGCAATGATAACAGTAGGTCACCGTTGGTCAACGGCCCCAGGCCCCACTCCTAAAATGGATGACTTGGCTAAAACACAAAAACTAAATCTCTCTTCTAAAACTGACCTAATTTCAATACTAGGAAAATTGGATACTGGATCTTAAAATGTGCTTTTTAAGGTTGAAAACTGTTTGACGAAAAAGGTGTTTACGTTGTTACGTAGTGAAATGTACAGACAACATTAAGGACACATGTTGCAAAGGTGAGAATGTTAGGATTGTTCTCGAGATAAGTGCGAAGATTGGGTATGGCTCTCAAGTGGTCGCTGGACTGTAATGAAGGACAATAAATCGTCGATAGTGTTGCGACTTCGTTTTTTTAAACGAGTGTTGAATCGAGAGGACATAAGGACAATCGGGTAGAGTGGTTCGATGCTCGCAAAATAGAAATATCGATAAAAAATCAAATCGTTTTACAGTGCGTTTCAGCTGCCGTAAAAACAATTGTACTAATAGATTTTTTATTTGAAATATTGTATGACTTGTTACGGAGAATTCGCATATTGAAATGGTGCCTACTCAAAGCAATATGCAGAATATTTTAACTTTTAAAATTAAAATTTCAAGCTTTTTGTTTTAAGTAGATTTACATTTTTGTACTTGTTATTAATCAAATATTTTCATCAACTACTTTAAGTAGTAGTTGATAACTTTGATTTTTGATTTGCAGTTGATTTTTATATTAGGGAAAATTCTTGATGTAGGCAAATAAATTAATTTGGAAATGTACGAAGGCCTTGCCCGCCCCTAAGACGACCCACTGACCCATATCACTCTGATGTCTTTATTTTTTTGAAGTGAAAACTTCTTTAGCGGCGCTGTGTACTTTTTTTGGAATGGGTAAAAACTTCTAAATTCGCGTCAGGTCACGTGACCCTGATCGAAAATTCGTAAGACGTGACGCGCGTTGTTGAGGACAGCGCCATCTATGCACATCGGGAAGAACTACGAGGGCCTCGCGTACTAACTACGTAGGCCTCGCGTACTAACTACGTAGTTCATCCAACAACGACGAGATGGCGCTGAACCACGGATATATAACTGACGACGAGCAAATCTGAATAAATTCCTTTCACGAGAAGAATAAACCAGTCACTTTGGTCATCATACCTGATTTGCAAAAAACCCTATAAAATAAGGAACACATCTTAACACGCGTGTTTTGTTTATAAGACGATTCACAAAATACACTCGTAATTGTTCAAGTTTTCACTTCTGTCGGCACTACCGGAGTGCCAGTGTTTTTTTTTATACCTATCTTAAATGTGTAAATAATTGTATAAATAATACGTGGTTGAAAATGTTTTTAACAAATTCTGTCAGGGACAAAATTATTGTACGCAACAATAACCCTTTATCTATACACAAAAAAAAAAAACTGCCAAAGTGTCATACCAAACGAATACTCCTAATAAAATCGAATAGTACGATTGAATCGAATCATTGACATCACTAACGCGACGAAACATCGGCTGCAAGTGACGTATGGCGTGCAATCATCTGTCTGTAACGTAACTGATGATCGTGGGGCTAAAGTTGCATTGAAGATGTGATTGAAGTGAGTTTGTCTTGATTTTCACTTGTTACGAGTAAGTCATTGATTTCTTGAGCGGAAATCGGGCTTGGTAGTAAATGGGTGGAAAATGGCAACATGAAAGAAGGGATTGAAAGAAGGGATTTCTAAATGTTCCACGAACTTATGACCTCGAGATCTAGACCTACCGTACCGTTGTACCTTCATTTCTGGCCCTACTACTGTACCTATATTTTTTCTCAAAATTTGCTCAAAATCACGTACAATACCCGGCGATAAATATTGCACATCGACCTTTACCTTTTTTTGTATTTTATACAAAGAATAAAAATAATTATCAAAAGAAGCAAATCATAATTTTATTGTTTTAACAGCTCCTAATAGATAACGGACTGTTTGTATTTCGTGCGACAGAGATAACGCTCTATAAAGCCGAATTTAGCCGATTGTCTCTTTCCAAAGGTCGATGTGCAATATTTATCGCCGGGTACTGTAATGAAGTCTTATTTTTACTGCTACAATGATTGACGAAATTTTTAGGCTTGCTAAGATCGATGATTGATAAATGATAAATGATTTTATTTTTGGAAGTAGGTTTGCACAAACACTTTTACACTTTAATCATATTTTTTTAAACTAGATGAGGTCCGGCGTTTCCTATTTGACTACTCTGAGAAGAAAGGCCGAAACAAACTCAGAGGTCACAGGCTCTTTTAAAGTACAGACATAATCTTGGTCAGGTTATATAAAGACCATGTAGATCGATGTCTGAGATGGTCTTTTGAGGTAAGAACCACATGGATTGAGAGGACCTGTCCAGTCAGTGCACACATTTGTCAGAAATCGTGCAGCTCAACTCACGACGTAAGGAGCTCAACGATCGACGAACAATACCAAAGAAAGGACATTTGGGTGGGCCACATAAATTAACTGTCAGACCATGAAAAAGAAACTAACAGAACAGAGAGAATAATAAAAAAAATTAAAATGAATAAAATGACCCACCTCGTCTTTACATTCACAATAATTAAAATAATTATAATACTCTACAAAGTAAGTAAATTTCATTGTTTTTAAAATAAATAATTAGTGTCAATTAATGTATTATAAAAAAAAACTCAAAATGCAGAAATTGGAAGCAACCAAACCAAACCTTTTTGTCCTCAATATAATCTTTAACGGTATAAAAGGCTTTCTGGACACACCTTACGTTTAATGAATGATTTAAATTTATTAAGGTTTAAATCTTGAACGTGGCTTGGTAGTTTATTTATAAAAGCGTATACATTGGCATCTGTATTCTTGTCTGATTGTTGCAGTTTGTTGTTATTTGCAGATAGGAAGGTTTTGTACCTAGCTTTGTTGTCTTTCCTAAGCTAACACAATCATAATATTACGATAATAATAGGACAACTAGAAATGGAAAAGTTCGTTCGTTCGACCTTTCGTGCAACTAAAATTTGTTAAAATCTCCGCGTCATAAAATCTAAAGCCTATCCAAGGCATCACATTCCATACTAAAACACATAAAATACTTCACAAAAATGTGAAATAGTTTATGTTTATTATCTTCATAACCTCTCTTAACAATCAATAAAACTCCCATGTAAAGAATACAACAGCTTCCTAATACATTTCATATAGCTGTATGCCATAAAATGTGTACTGTTTTCATATAAACACCATTTTTACGACACACCGCCAGTGTAACTGTTGCGGGTGGAACGGAATTACTTCATTTTGTTCACTTTTATGGCAACTTTAGTGATCTCAGGAATTATTGGTGGCTTTACGGAGTGTGCAGGCTTGGACGGCGATCAACATGTATGTTTGTGCTTTGTTTTGGTTGGTTTTATGGGTTGTGTATACAGTGGCCGATATTGGTGAAAGAGTGATGCATGAAATTGTCTATGAATGATGAACGGTATAGCCTATATTTGGACATTGTATTCGATGCTTATATCTTATGGACCGAGCATGTATGGTATGTTATGGAGTGTAGTGTGGTACGTCCCCCAGCTAGATGAACCGACGATCTTCAGAAGGTGGCTCGGTCAGTTGGGATGCGGAAGGGGGAGGACATGCTTTTGTGGCGCAGACTGGTAGAGGTCTATGTTCAGCAGTGGTCTGCGATAGGCTCAGTTTATTAATTGTATGTTATGGACACGCTGCATGATTTTTTTTTACATATATAGCATTTTGGGCGTGGCGGTAATCTATATGTAAAAAATCAAAGTCCTGACTGACTGATATATCAACGCACAGCCTACACCGCTGGTCCTACAGACATGAAATTTAGAGGGTGTGTTCTTTGTGAAGAATAGGTATCCATTAAGAGTTTTTCGGAATTCCACCCCTAAGAGGGTGAATAGGGTGAAATTTCACGCGGACAAAGTCGCGGGCAGAAGCTAGTTAAGTATATACATATTTGTTGTTGGCTTAAGACACTGTTAGATACAAACTTTCACATAAACAGACGACTTAAGCTTTGCTCTTCATTGGTAACTAAGTATTCTCCTTGTAAACAATGTTTGTTTTATAGAAATCATTCGTCATCAATCGCTATCCAAAGCATTAATGCACCTCCTGCTGTTCAAACGTGCCTTTGTTCTTACCAATTTCAGGACTTGCCAGTCATACACAAATCTTAAGGGGAACTTTGACATTTGTTGTGTTTGTACCTACTTATACTTATGTACCTACTGTATACAAAATGGCAGGGACCACGGAATAGATGGTAAAGCAATCCTTATTTATTTTATAATTATACTTATTAAAGTTATCAAAAGGACTCGGAGCAATTCATTAGCGCAATTTAATTTGAAACTGTTCACACATCGGTTCATCATAACTGTATTCCAAAAATCCAATCAATTCGGAAAACGGTTAAAAAAATATATTGCATTTTAATACAGTACAATTTTCTGATACAACCGCCTTAATCTGATTAAACGAAACGTCGGACAATGTCACAGTTGAAAAATAGCTTTGTCTATAGTAATTCAATTAAATTGAATCCAAATTGAATTGGGACGCGTGACGGATGAATTGTATTTAGTTTTTTTTTGTTGAGAGTTTTTACAACACAGTTTTTATTCTTGTTTTAATCCGTTTGTCACGGGTCGCTTGGTTTTAATTTGGAGTTCGACGAATGCGTTGTTGTGACGGACTGATGGTTGTAGATTTGAAATTTCATTACTGTTATTTTTAGCATATATAATCCCACGGCTGGGCAAAGGCTCTCCCCATGACTTCCAGCTCTTTCGATCCCGGGCTAAAGTGGACCACTGGTCGTTTGTTTGCTCCAGCTCATCCCTTCATCTTCTACGGGGTCTGCCGCAACGCTTTCTGACTGTGTCAGGTCTTCACGTAGTAGTTATTTTTGGCCCACAGCTCATTGGTTTCATTAATCTATACAAATAACAATGAAATGATGTTCGTTAGTAAATGCATCACTTGAAAACAGCTGGAGCGATTTTTTTGTTTTAAAGTCTATAGTCCGAATTAGGTTTGTAGGGAAAGAAACATACGAAAAGTTCCCCGAAATAATCTCAAATTCAGGAATAACTGAACATTCTTTTTCCTTTTCTATGGAATTTTGTATTAACTTCCCAGGCCAGGATAATGTCTGTCGGCTCAGTAGTAGAGAATGAAAGAGTAATAGGCTTTGTTTAGTTTTCTTGAACACTCAATTTATTGTCGTTACTGAACAGTGAACGTAGGCACCTACCAATTTTTTTTATTAATCAGTTTAGTGTCTCGTGTGTAAAAAGATTATATCCACCATTTAACAGTAGAAGTTTATAAGCGGACTCTTAGAGAATGTATTTCTCTCTATAAAATCATCCTTTTCTAATAAACAAGTACAACACCTTGTCGACCTACTTCAGCCCTAATTACATTCCAAAGGTTATGATTTACCCTATTTAAAATGTAACAGCAACAAGACAAGCGAAGTGAAAAATGTCAAACACACTTACATAACATAGCTCTAATTTCAGACCATAATTATTATTACTTTGATGAGAAATCTGAAAGGCTCGAACAGTAACTACCTCGAATATTACGTAAACGCTAGTTTTTAGTCTAAATACATGAAAATCAAAGTCTTCTTCTTAGCGTGCCAATAGCAATCTAAATGGACTCGGCCCAGAATTCGGCTACTTGTTTGGCGCCATCACCATCGTCCATCGGTTCCTGTAACAAGCAATTGACAGGACACGCGGGACACGATATTATGTCCCATCGTTTGTGGAACAGCACCACATTTACACTCCAAGGTGGAGTCGTCTATAAATCTCCACGTTAACAGGTTTTCCTTGCTTCGGCTAACCTGAGTCTGAGTCTGTTTAAAGACTTCCAGGTTACCTAAGGTAACTCATGTCAAGTTGGGAGGTCTTCAGCTGGAACATCAAGGTTCACTATAATGACTTACCGAACGAAGATTGGCAGGTTTCCATGAAATCTTGATGTCGCATTTAGACTCCGTGTAGGTACATTTGTAAGTCGTCAAATTCACTCAAAAGATAGATCTGGGTCAATTTAACATAAAAAGTAATCATAGGTTCTTCCTTTGTTTCTTTTCTTTTATAGTCATCAGCAGATAGCTCACGAAAGGAGGGAAAATTAGGATTTATAGTCTGGATCGCTGACACTGGACACAGTGAAGCGCACGCTTTACCAACCTATCTACATGCTGTGTTGAAAACTTTCTAGTCAGTAACGCTCGGTCTGACCGTCCAAGTTCTGCTGGAAGAACTTTAGCCAAAAGTCGAATTTCACCTGTGCTCATAAGCGAGGCCGTACAATATTATCTCCGGGGGAAGATTAAAGGTAAATTAAATACTGACTTACGCTTAGTTTCTTTTACCAAACCAGACCAGGCGTAAAAAAAACAAATTACAACGTCTTTATTTTCATACCTCAAAAGAAAATATGATACAGCCGTCCCTAAAATAAACGTTTACATTTTTTAACAGCCCATCTAAGGCGAGTCACATTTAAAAGTCGACCCCTAAGCGTTGAGGTGAAAGTAATCGTCGAATCAAAGCGGAATTTGTCAAAAACACCGCTCCGGTGCACTTCCGTCAATTCTCTCCAATTAATAACTTCACTCTATCCCTTTCACACTTGTGTAATTTTAAATATCCCCATCCCCGTCTCCAACCCTTGTTTGAGAAGCCCCGTCGAGATAGTATATTGCCACTTTGTCGTCGACTCCCGCGGGCTGTTTATATACAAAAGAGAAATTGCAATATTTTCCGTTGCCGTCGAAGGAAAATATTGGATATTTTAAAGTTTTATTAAGCTAGAAACTGGCTTTGAGAGGCCGAAATAATTAAAGTTGGCTGTAGCTAACGATATGTGTTTGTTGGTAAGGTTTTGTCCAGCGCGGCGGCAGAGAAGTTTTAATGCCTTGTGGCGTTGGATTTATTGTTTTAGTCAGTGTGGTCACGGTGTTCAACAAGGCAGTCTAGTAATTTATCATTGTATAGGTATTCAAATTATGTTAGATTGAGTTTAATAATCAGGAAAGTCTTGTGGCTAAGTAGTCGATCGATCAGGTTCAGCTACGCTTCTTGCAGTTGGTCCGTGGATGGGTGACCTTCTTTATATACCAAGACCCCTAAGTGCCTCGGAAAGAACGTTAAGCCATTTGTGGATCTTAGACAGTCGTAACGGGTCGTCAGAAGCACGAAAGTCTGACAACCACTGTTACTAAGGGGTATAAGGATTACCCAGTAGCTGAGATGTCGAGGTCAGACAGGCAGTCGCTCCACGTAAAATACTACAGCTGCATCCGGTTATACGTGAAGCCGAGCCCAACATAGTTGGGAAAAGGCTATTCAGATGAGTTTAATAATCGTGTAAACTAAATAAATAATTTTGTAGGCACATCAAGTTTTGTTGAAGGTATATCACCTCCATGTACTTTGGTAACACTGGCTAGGTGAAAAACTGTTTGTTTGGAATGACATAAGTTTTTCACCAGACTCCATTTTCTATATTGTTCCATGATTGTTCCTTTATAAACCTATACACCTTTCCAACTAAAGCTTTATACTTTTTCATGTGCATTTCGCTCTGCAAACCTCCCCAACAAAGGTTATGGGCCCAGAGCAGTAAAGTGTATTGTATTGTATGTTGTGAAAATAATTCGAAATCCTAAAGATATGTAAAGTACATGTAGGAAGAAAAATGACTTCGAATGTATGTATAGAATTATTGATGAAGGACAACTACGACAGTTGGAAGGTACAGGTGGAAGCATTGTTAATAAAGAATGACTTCTGGGTAGGGAATGCAATACCGGGATACCGGGATCCCGAAATACCGGGATCCCGCACCATTTTTGCGGGACCAGTCCCGCGCCTAAATCGTGCGGGATCCCGCGGGATTTGCGGGACTGGAACAAACACTATCGCGTTCTAAAACCGCTGGTCGATCTTCTTCGGGGCTTCATTCTCTTGAAGGTATAATCAGAAAAGAAATGAATTTGTTGCAATCTGGTGGGATCAAAGGTGAACATCTTCAATTCGTCTACAATGCGTTGTTAACAGTTGTGCCCACCAGCGTGGAAGCGGAAAGGGCATTTTCTGCTGCTGGATACCTAGCATGCAAAGTAAGAAGCCGTTTAGCTGACAAAACTATTGACACGCTATGTTTTATGCGCAGCTACTTTCAAAATAATGAATAATTGTTTTTTGTTTGATTGTAATAGTAATTTTATTTCTAATTAGTAATAGTTTCACAAAACTTGTTGTTTTCTGTTTGTTTGTAATAGTTTTTGATCTTTGTTTGTAATTGTTATTTCTGATTGATTAGTGATTTGATCACTTAATAAATAGTTTCATTCAATAATATTTTTAGTTTCATTTTAAGTTCTATAGACTCGTTTATGATACAGGGTTCCTCTCTTTTCTCAATGACTTTCAAAAAACTTGCGGGATCCCGCAAATACCTGGATCCCGCGGGATTGAACCTCTCAATCCCGCGGGATCCAGCAATTGAAATTTTGGTGCGGGATTGCATTCCCTACTTCTGGGAGTATGTAAGTGGAGAAAAGCCAAAACCTACTACCGATGCTGCTATATCGACATGGAAGACGGCTGACAGAAAAGCAAAGTCTGAATTGATATTGGCATTAGATCCGAGTGTAGTTCGTCATGTAAAAAAGGTGGAGACTGCACGAGAGGTATGGTTAAAATTAGAGAGCTTGTTTGCATCAAGGGGACCTGCAAAGAAAGCGAATTTAATGAAAAGGCTCATGTTACAAAGGATGAGTGAAAACCAAAAGGTACATGAGCACCTTGATTCCTTTTTTGAAGCTGTAGATAAATTGGAAGGAATGGATATAAAAATCCATGATGATTTGTTAACGATCATGCTGCTGTACAGTCTTCCGGGAAGTTACAAAAACTTTAGATGTGCCATAGAGTCTAGAGATGAGCTTCCAAAGCCAGAGCAACTAAGAGTTAAAATCATCGAAGAGGACAGTTCAAGAGGAAACGCTCATGTTGACAAAATAGAAGGCGCCATGTATTTGGACAAACATCAGAAGAAAATTACTGGAAAAACATTTAAGTTTAAATGTTTTAAGTGCCACAATTTTGGCCATAAGGCGTCGGACTGCACAAAAAAAAGGGAGAAGGCTCAAGAAACTCGATGTGTGGAGTCATGCACTAGTCATAAAAGTTGTGAAGCTTTAACTATATATCATGTTTCAGATGACTGCCGCATCGCTGTTGATGCGAAGCGCCGTCAGGAATGGATTTTTGATAGTGGTTGCACTTTTCACATGTGCAATGACCCGCAAAGGTTTGGTGAGGACATCTGCCAGCATAGGTAAAGGTACAGTTAAGTTATTAGCATGTAATGATGATCGAACGCGAAATATTGAATTTGAAAATACCCTATTGGTTCCCGATTTACGTAGTAATTTAATTTCCATCGCCCAGCTTACCGAACGAGGTTGTGAAGTCACGTTCAAGCACGACGTAGCCTATGCAGTTAAAAACGGTGAGGTGAAACTGACCGCTGATCGGCGAGGTGACTTATATTACTTGAGGGAACTGGACGCTTCAGCGTCAGTGTTAAGTAGTGAAAGTGTTGATCTGTATCGATGGCACGAGCGTATGGGACATCTGAATGCTAGGGATCTTATGAAAGTACTAAAGAAATCAGGTATTGATCCGATAAATATCGATAGTAACTTGCATGATTGTGATGTGTGCGCTAAGGGTAAAATGGTATCGTTGCCTCATGTGAAGTCCAGTTTACGCTGCAACGAGAAGTTGGGAATAATATACTCTGATGTGGTAGGTCCAATGAGAGTTCAATCTAATGGCGGAAATAAATACTTTGTCACTTTTATTGACGATTGTACTCGTTGGTGTGACGTATTTATGCTGAAAAGTAAAAATGACGTTTTGTCAAAGTTTAAAATTTTTAAATGTCATGTTGAAAATTTGACAGGAAGAAAAATTAAATATTTACATACGGATAACGGGACTGAATACAAAAATAAATTTTTCGATGAATTTTTAGAAAGTGAAGGTATTAAGAGACGTTTTACGACGCCATACTCACCTCAAAGTAACGGAATCGCTGAACGGATGAACCGTACGTTGATTGAGATGGCAAGGTGCATGATCTTATCGTCAGGTATTTCACCAAGTTTTTGGGCAGAAGCTGTAGCTACTGCATGCTATTTGCGTAATAGGTGTCCAACTAGCAGTCTGAATGGTGAAATTCCATACGAAAAATGGTTTGAGAGACCTGTGAATGTCAAATATTTAAAAACGTTTGGCACGAAAGTACACGTCTTGGAAAAGGAACCAGGTAAAGATAAGTTTGCAGCACGAAGTTCACTCGGTGTTTTTGTGGGTTATCCAGGTGACGCTAAAGGCTATAAAATATGGATACCTGAGAGTAGAAGAATCGTAGTGTCGAGAGATGTAAAATTTCAGGAAGGTAAACTAACTGAAATTGAGTGTAAGGTCTCAAATGAATCACTAGTTGAACAAAAATCTGAAAAGAGTATTGTGAGAAAGACTGTTGATATAGAAATCCAAACTAAAGAACAGTCGGATATACCATTTAGTGATGAACCTTCAAGAGAAGAAATCCCATTTGATATTCAACCGAATGTACCAGTGATTGATGATGGAGGTGCAGAGAATACAGAACCTACTGGAATTGGTAGAAACGTTACTTTAAAAAGAGGTCCTGGAAGGCCAAGGACTCAAAAAGGACAAGTTGGCCGCCCTCGTAAAATCTACAACATGATTGAGGTAAGAGAGAGTAGCGACAATGAGTCATCGACGGAAGAATACGTTGATACTGATGATTTTGCTGGAGCTATTGAAATCACGTTGAAAGAAGCTTTAGCATCTGACGAAAAGGTCCAATGGGATGAAGCGATTCTTTCAGAAATAAGAAGTCTAATAAATAACGACACGTGGGAAATTGTGAAGAAACCTTCAGATCGTAATATCGTAGGATGTCGATACGTGCTGACTACAAAGCTAAATGTTGACAATACTGAGAAAAAGAAGGCCAGACTTGTAGCAAAAGGATACAGTCAGCAACATGGCCTAGATTATAATAAGACATTCGCTCCAGTTGCGAGAATTGCCACTGTACGTTTGTTGGTCGCCTTAGCTGTCGAAATGGGCATGGACATTGACCAGATAGATATAAATACCGCTTATTTAAACGGTGATCTGACCGAAGATATTTATATGAAGATCCCAGAGCTGCTGAAAGAAGGCCTAGAGAAACTAAAAAATGCAGATGGCGTTAATTCTGCAGTAGGTAAAAAAGCAGCTAAAATGCTTGAAGATATGAAAGCAGGTGGTGACACCTGTCGTTTAAAGAAATCTCTTTATGGTCTCAAACAAGCTGGACGACAGTGGAATATTAAACTGGACGAGAAGCTGAGACAAATGGGATTGAAACCTACGATAAATGAACCTTGTTTGTATCACAAGCGCAATAAAGGTGGATCAGATCTTTTTGTTGTTGTTTACGTGGATGACATATTAATCGCATCGACAAAAAGATTGTATATAAATAAATTCAAGCAGGAATTGGCGAGGTGGTTTGAGCTTAAAGACTTTGGTCAAGCAACCTTCTGTCTCGGGATAAATATAAAGAAAAGTGGCAATGAGTATTTCTTGTCACAAGAGAAATATATAAAATATATTTTGAAGAAATTTGATATGGATAGTTGCAATCCTGTCCAGACTCCAATGGAAATTGGAAATCCTGTTATTAGTGAAAAAGGAGTAATAAAAGCGAAACAATTTCCGTATAGAGAACTGATTGGAGCGCTCATGTATTTAAGTGTAGCGACTAGACCTGATATCGCCAACGCTACGGCAAAACTTGCACAGTTTGCAGAAAACCCGCAGGAAACTCATTGGAAGGCTGCGAAGCGAGTTCTTCAATACTTAAAAGGTACGATAACTCACGGTTTATTATTTAAGCCGACAGGGTTATGCATACAAGGGTATGCAGATGCAGATTGGGGTAGCTGCGTCATTGATAGACGATCCTTTACGGGTTATTTATTCGTTCTAGGAGGCGCAAGCATATCATGGACTTCACAAAAGCAACGCATCGTTGCGACTTCAACTTGTGAGGCCGAATTTGTGAGTTTGGCAGAGGCTATGAAAGAAGCTGTATATTTGAACAGTCTGTTGAAAGAACTAGGTTTACATCAACTCTGTAAGGTAAGAATGCATGCTGATAATATAAGTGCTATTTGCCTTGCTGAGGATCACGGTATACATCATGCGAAAAGTAAGCACATTGACATTAGACATTTCTTTATAAGGGATGTGCTACGTTACAATAAAGATATAACGTTGGAACATTTGTCAACTGATAAAATGCTGGCAGATGTCCTCACCAAACCTTTGCCTCGCGTAAGACATGAATTACTAACAAGTGCGTTAGGGTTGTGTGTGCGAAAGTAAAGATAAGTTTTTCTTTTTGTGAATCGTATCGTACATGAGTTGAGGGGGTGTGTTGAAGGTATATCACCTCCATGTACTTTGGTAACACTGGCTAGGTGAAAAACTGTTTGTTTGGAATGACATAAGTTTTTCACCAGACTCCATTTTCTATATTGTTCCATGATTGTTCCTTTATAAACCTATACACCTTTCCAACTAAAGCTTTATACTTTTTCATGTGCATTTCGCTCTGCAAACCTCCCCAACAAGTTTCTTATGCTTGTCAGATGGATTGGTTTGTACTCTAGCTATTCGAATTAATTCTAGGTGTTCACACACACGTGAACACGTCACTTCACATCACACACACATGGACGACGAGCGGCGCGGGGACCGGGCGACGCGAGACCATCGCGCCGACCGCAGGACACTGCATCGTCCGCCACGACCGCGATCGCACCATAATTTAGAACCTAATTACTTACCTACTTATAATTGCTACTTTGTGTACCTACCACCGAATAAACCTTTACACAGTCCACTAGTCTTTCCGTCACCTGGGCCTATCTACTAGGCAATTTCTCTAACTAAATGGAAACTTCAGCGATATGGACCAACGGCCTATAGAAGGTTGCTGGGGCAGACTGGATGCGGAAAGCGAAGAACAGAGTATTGGGGCGCAGCCTGCTATGTCTGCGATGGGCTGAGTTGATTGTTTAATTTTGAAGATTCTGGTGTTTTATAGTTGCAGTGACGAGTAGTTGGCTATATTTAAGGCGAAAGCGCCAGGGTAGCCCGCGAAATTCAATTTTTTTAGGTTTTCTGATATTTGCTGGTCAGTATTAAGTTGTACGTTGATTAATATATGATTCGCGGCCGTAACATGACATGGCCGTAACATGTGTATTTACAGAATTATAATCATTAAAGTCATCAACACAACTCTCTAAGACCACGTAAGTCCAAAGAATAACTGTTTCGTGAAATCATCATTCTTTGGAGTTACGTGGTCTTAGAGAGTTGTGTTGATGACTTTAATGATTATAATTCTGTAAATACATATTTGTTACGGCCGCGAATCATATTATGATCGACGTACAACTTAATACTGACCAGTAAATTGCAAAAAACGTAAGAAAATTTGAATTTCGCGGGCTACCTTAGCGCTTCCCCCTTAATGGGAACAGAATGGATTTTGCATCGTGACACTAAATAATATAATTATTATTATTTCAGTAGTTGACCCGCAAACTAATTGCGTAACACACTTTCAATCTAAATGATTTTGAAGGATATTAATAATCCATTGCGTCATATGTTCGAAAAATTTGTTTGCTCAACAATATAAATAACGCAATTAATGTTTTTGAACTGTCAAAGTAAAAACCATTGCTGTACGCAATTACCCCGCCGGTCGGGTTGATTATAACCTTAATATATTTTCCATATAAGTTGATATTGACTTTTGAAACGTGTAGGAGTAAAACAAGTGATCAGAATAAGCTATTGATCCCCCGGGGATATTGTCGCAATTCCATCTTGTTGTTACACGTGCCGCTCTGTTTGCTGAAATCATACATACCTACATATATCGATACCGGAAATTTCAATTGTCGTAAAGGACATTTTGCCGAAAATGAGTTATATACATATTTGGAATCAGCGTCGCGAGCTCTATCGATTGGTATATTTGAAATATTTCTATCTTTAAAAAAAAGCCCTTTACGACCTGGGTTTTCAACAGCTCTAGCTCGATTTTTTATACTATTTGGGATGTATCGTAAAAATAATTTTCAATAGGGAGCGTAAAGTCATGTTTTAATTATTTATGAGGTCGTAATGTAATTTTTGCATTGAACTTGTTATACGACATTATAAACAATATTGATACCAGAAATTTCAATGGTCGTAAAGGATATTTTGAAAATTCAATTGTCGTAAAGGACATTTTTCAGATTAGCCAAGGTACACACGCCAGTACGCAAGTACTACAATCTGTCAAATTTCTTTAATAGATTTTCAACTTTATCGCTAAAGCATAAGGTTCAAAGTTGATTGGGAAAATTTGACCGTTTCGGGTAGCTTGATGTGCTGGCGTCTGTACATACATCTTACTGTACTGTGTTAAATGTTACAATAAAATAACTTGTGATATATTGAAATTAAATGAAAGAAAATTTAAAACTCACACTATACGTACACTTTGTAAATAAGCATACTATAAATTAGAAGATTATTGTCCAAGATAAGAACGCTTGGAAACATGCTAGTCCTGCTCCATAGGACGATCTAAAGTCTAGACAAAATCAAACGGGTTGCTAATTTAATTGTAAATTTATTCTTTTTTTTTTATTTAAATTGATTTACATTCTGTAACTACTTGATTTATTACTTGTAATTTATATTTTATTTTATTTAAATGAAAAATGCACGCATATGGCAAGCATAGAAAAGAGATCATGTCATGCAGAGAAGTATAGTGATGAAGATAAAGCATACGCAAAAGCTTTCATCCGAAGCCTTCCAGCCGTTCCTTCGCGTTATTGTCGTAAAAAGAGTTCATGTCCATATTTACCTCAAGAATTTAAATATGCTACAAATTTATTTAGGATTTATCTCAAACATTGCCAAAATAATTCAAAATTACACCTAAGTGAAAAAGTTTTTATAGGAGTATTTAGATCTACCGTCTTTAGGAACTGTTAAAGACATTCTTCCTGAAACTGACGAGGAAGACGATATCGACGCAATTGATCTCTATGATTTTACATTTAAAATGTTTAAATAATGTTCCCAGTGGGACACGGTTATTCTAATTTTATTATTATAAAAGACCACTATGTTTTGAAAAAAATATTTAGTGTTTATGTTTAATTACTAATAATTTTAAAAGACTGAAGTTACTTGTCATTTAATTATACTTTAGAATATCAATTGTTTGAGTTTTCAGTTCTGGTGGGCTAAATTTGTTATTATTTTTGGTTATTTTAATTATATCTATACTTTATTATTTTATTTATACTATATAAAGCTCGATTACCACTCACTGACTCACTGACTCACTGATTGACATAATTGTTCTCCCAGATGGTGAAGGGGGAGGTGGGTATATTTTTACAGATTCGTATACAAGTAACTCTCACGAGTATGGGAAAAATCCCAAACCTCCCCTTTTCCACCCCACTCTCCCCCCTCCCTATCGTATCTCGGAAACTAAGAGTCCCGTGCTTTGTTGTTTTACGGACTGGTATAGAGGAGGCTCGGAAAAGTAAAATCCATTTTTCAAAGTT
The DNA here is from genome assembly GCA_963855955.1 of Luperina nickerlii. Classification (NCBI taxonomy): domain Eukaryota; kingdom Metazoa; phylum Arthropoda; class Insecta; order Lepidoptera; family Noctuidae; genus Luperina; species Luperina nickerlii. The sequence goes on from OY979663.1 coordinate 5,990,090, forward strand.
GCCCCCTTGCTCCCCTTCTCCCCCCCCCCTCTAGGTAGATCTCGGAAGTTAAGAGACTTGGAACATTTTTTTTTTCAGATTCATATCAAGGGGCCCAGAGTTGGTCAAAATCATTTTTCAAAACTCCCCCCTCTCCCCCCCTTCACCCCTCCCCCCATCGTATCTCGGAAATTAAGAAACCTGGGTTTTGTTTTTTTACGGATTCGTATAGAGGAGGCTCGGAAAAGTAAAAACCATTTTTCAAAGTTGCCCCCCTTGCCCCCCTTCTCCCCCCCTCTAGAGGTAGATCTCGGAAGTTAAGAGACTTGGAACATTTTTTTTTTCAGATTCATATCAAGGGGCCCAGAGTTGGTCAAAATCATTTTTCAAACCCCCCCCCCCTCCCCCCCTTCACCCCTCCCCCCATCGTATCTCGGAAATTAAGAAACCTGGGTTTTGTTTTTTTACAGATTCGTATAGAGGAGGCTCGGAAAAGTAAAAACCATTTTTCAAAATTCCCCCCATTCCCTCACCCTTCTCCCCCCTTTAGGCGGATCTCGGATGTTAAGACTTGGAACATTTTCTTTTTCAGATTCATGTCCGTGGGCCCAGAGTAGGTCAAAATTAGTTTTTTCAAAACTCCCCCCTCTCCCCCCCTTCACCCCTCCCCCGTCGTATCTCGGAAACTAGGTAGCGGTAAAGCGAAGCGTAGCGTATTGTAGCGTAGGGATAAGGTCACGATAGCTTTCCGGTGGTAGGTAGGTCCTGAGTGGAGCGAACCTGCGAGACCGAGTGGAGCAAAGGGGGGAAGAATACAACATGGCGGACAGCGTTTTTGTATTGACTGCCTAAGGGCCGAGTTCACGGACTGTCATTTGACCAATGTTTGAGTAATCGGCCGATGAATTCCTAAACATCGTTTATGCAGCCGGTTAAGTATTCACTGCTCACCACGAATATTTTAACCGTGATTATTAAATCGGGCAATCAGCATTCGCTCAAAGTGAATGAACGAATGCTATAAGTATGCTCATTTGCGAAGTCACGTTGTTAGATTTAGTCAACACGAGTTTTGGTGACATCTATATTTAGTAGCATAAAATAAAACGCTTTCAACTTGAGAAGTTCGAAAACGCATTGGGATCATTATGCTAGCCTGTAGTGTCTAATTTGGATGGGTAATAACTTCACAACCGCTGTCACTGTCAATGTAATAGACATAAGATTTAACGTGGGAGCAAATGAGACAGAAAGCATTATACAGTGTTTATGTGTTTTTGAGTGTTATTGAGTGTTGTTGAGTGTTGTTGAGGGTTGTTGAGTGTTGTTGAGTGTTGTTGAGTGTTGTTGAGGGTTGTTGAGTGTTGTTGAGTGTTGTTGAGTGTTGGTGAGTGTTGATGAGTGTTGATGAGTGTTGTTGAGTGTTGTTGAGTGTTGTTGAGGGTTGTTGAGTGTTGTTGAGTGTTGTTGAGTGTTGTTGATGAGTGTTGTTGAGTGTTGTTGAGGGATGTTGAGTGTTTTGAGTGTTGTTGAGTGTTGATGAGTGTTGTTGAGTGTTGTTGAGTGTTTTGAGTGTTGTTGAGTGTTGTTGAGTGTTGTTGAGTGTGGCTGAGTGTTGTTGAGTGTTGATGAGTGTTGTTGAGTGTTGTTGAGTGTTGTTGAGGGTTGTTGAGTGTTGTTGAGTGTTGTTGAGTGTTGTTGAGGGTTGTTGTGTGTTTTTGAGTGTTGTTGAGTGATGTTGAGTGTGGTTGAGTGTTGTTGAGTGTTGTTGAGTGTTGTTGAGTGTGGTTGAGTGTTGTTGAGTGTTATTGAGTGTTGTTGAGTGTTGTTGAGTGTTGTTGAGTGTTTTGAGTGTTGTTGAGTGTTGATGAGTGTTGTTGAGTGTTGTTGAGTGTTTTGAGTGTTGTTGAGTGTTGTTGAGTGTGGCTGAGTGTTGTTGAGTGTTGTTGAGTGTTGATGAGTGTTGTTGAGTGTTGTTGAGGGTTTTTGAGTGTTGTTGAGTGTTTTTGAATGTTGTTGAGTGTTGTTGAGTGTTGTTGAGTGTTGTTGAGTGTTGTTGAGTGTTGTTGAGGGTTGTTGAGTGTTGTTGAGTGTTGTTGAGTGTTGTTGAGTGTTGTTGAGTGTGGTTGAGTGTTGTTGAATGTTGTCGAGTGTTGTTGAGTGTTTTTGAGTGTTGTTGAATGTTGTTGAATATTGTTGAGTGTGGTTGAGTGTTGTTGAGTGTTGTTGAGGGTTGTTGAGTGTTGTTGAGTGTTGTTGAGTGTTTTTGAGTGTGGTTGAGTGTTGCTGAGTGTTGTCGAGTGTTGTTGAGTGTTGTTGAGTGTTTTTGAGTGTTGTTGAATGTTGTTGAATATTGTTGAGTGTTGTTGAGTGTTGTTGAGTGTTGTCGAGTGTTGTTGAGTGTTGTGGAGTGTTGTTGAGTGTTGTTAAGTGTTGATGAGTCTTGTTGAGTGTTGTTGAGTGTTGTTGAGGGTTGTTGAGGGTTGTTGAGTGTTGTTGAGTGTTGTTGAGTGTTGTTGAGTGTTGTTGAGTGTTGTTGAGGGTTGTTGAGTTTTGTCGAGTGTTGTCGAGTGTTGTCGAGTGTTGTTGAGTGTCGTTGAGTGTTGTTCAATGTTGTTGAGTGTTGTTGAGTATTGCCGAGTGTTGTCGAGTGTTGTTGAGTGTTGTTGAGTGTTGTTGAGTGTTGTTGAGTGTTGTTGAATGTTGTTGAGTGTTATTGAGTGTTGTCGAGTGTTGTCGAGTGTTGTTGAGTGTTGTTGAGTGTTGTTGAGTGTTGTTGAATGTTGTTGAGTGTTGTTGAGTGTTGTTGTGTTGTTGAGTGTTGTTGATGAGTGTTGTTGAGTGTTGTTGAGTGTTGTTGAGGGATGTTGAGTGTTTTGAGTGTTGTTGAGTGTTGATGAGTGTTGTTGAGTTTTGTTGAGTGTTTTGAGTGTTGTTGAGTGTTGTTGAGTGTGGCTGAGTGTTGTTGAGGGTTGTTGAGTGTTGTTGAGTGTTGTTGAGTGTTGTTGAGTGTTGTTGAGGGTTGTCGAGTTTTGTCGAGTGTTGTCGAGTGTTGTCGAGTGTTGTTGAGTGTTGTTGAGTGTCGTTGAGTGTTGTTCAATGTTATTGAGTGTTGTTGAGTATTGCCGAGTGTTGTCGAGTGTTGTTGAGTGTTGTTGAGTGTTGTTGAGTGTTGTTGAGTGTTGTTGAATGTTGTTGAGTGTTATTGAGTGTTGTCGAGTGTTGTCGAGTGTTGTTGAGTGTTGTTGAGTGTTGTTGAATGTTGTTGAGTGTTTTGGGTGTTGTTGAGTGTTGTTGATCACAACAAATCACAAAAGACGTTAAGCCGCGTCCCCACTAGAGCCATGCGGCTTAACGTCTTTTGGCGCGAAAACTGTTTGACGCGCTAAAATAAGAAAAAAAAAGACTTATTTTGTTGGTTGACGTATTTTGTAGAAACAATTTTCTTGGTAAAGTTTAAAGTATGGCGGTGTAAATCACAAGTTAAAATAAGTGATTCCAGTGACAATTATAGCAATTTATTAACAACAACTCCACAAGTGTAGTATAAAGCAGTATATATCACTCGAGGGTAAGTACAGATTACTCCCCTTGGTGAATAAATAGCTATTATTACAAAATCCTATAAGTGCTAAGGATTACTGTCCAATTCTCAAAATTTTACAAGGGTAAGAAATACTCCTCAAAAACACGACCCCGCGAGCTGCTTGCAGCTCGCGCAACGCCCAAAATCTAGTTATACTATATAAAACTCGATTACCACTGACTCACTGACTCACTGACATAATTGTTCTCCCAGATGGTGAAGGGGGAGGTGGGTATATTTTTACAGATTCGTATAGAAGTAACTCTCACGAGTATGGGAAAAATCCCAAACCTCCCCTTTTCCACCCCACTCTCCCCCCTCCCTGTCACATCTCGGAAACTAAGAGTCTCGTGTTTTGTTGTTTTACGGATTCGTATAGAGGAGGCTCGGAAAAGTAAAATCCATTTTTCAAAGTTGCCCCCTTGCCCCCCTTCTCCCCCCCTCTAGAGGTAGATCTCGGAAGTTAAGAGACTTGGAACATTTTTTTTTTCAGATTCATATCAAGAAGCCCAGAGTTGGTCAAAATCATTTTTCAAAACTCCCCCCTCTCCCCCGCTTCACCCCTCCCCCCATCGTATCTCGGAAATTAAGAAACCTGGGTTTTGTTTTTTTACGGAATAGTATAGAGGAGGCTCGGAAAAGTAAAAACCATTTTTCAAAATTCAAACCTCCCCTTTTCCATTCCACCCCACTCTCCCCCATCCCTATCGTATCTCGGAAACTAAGAGTCCCGTGTTTTGTTGTTTTACGGATTCGTATAGAGGAGGCTCGGAAAAGTAAAATCCATTTTTCAAAGTTGCCTCCCTTGCCCCCCTTCTCCCCCCCTTCAGGTAGATCTCGGAAGTTAAGAGACTTGGAACATTTTTTTTTCAGATTCATATCAAGGGGCCCAGAGTTGGTCAAAATCATTTTTCAAAACTCCCCCCTCTCCCCCGCTTCACCCCTCCCCCCATCGTATCTCGGAAATTAAGAAACCTGGGTTTTGTTTTTTTACGGAATAGTATAGAGGAGGCTCGAAAAAGTAAAAACCATTTTTCAAAATTCAAACCTCCCCTTTTCCATTCCACCCCACTCTCCCCCATCCCTATCGTATCTCGGAAACTAAGAGTCCCGTGTTTTGTTGTTTTACGGATTCGTATAGAGGAGGCTCGGAAAAGTAAAATCCATTTTTCAAAGTTGCCTCCCTTGCCCCCCTTCTCCCCCCCTTTAGGTAGATCTCGGAAGTTAAGAGACTTGGAACATTTTTTTTTCAGATTCATATCAAGGGGCCCAGAGTTGGTCAAAATAATTTTGCAAAACTCCCCCCTCTCCCCCCCTCCCCCCATCGTATCTCGAAAATTAAGAAACCTGGGTTTTGTTTTTTTACAGATTCGTATAGAGGAGGCTCGGAAAAGAAAAACCATTTTTCAAAATTCCCCCCATTCTCTCACCCTTCTCCCCCCTTTAGGCGGATCTCGGAAGTTAAGACTTGGAACATTTTCTTTTTCAGATTCACGTCCGTGGGCCCAGAGTAGGTCAAAATTAGTTTTTTCAAAACTCCCCCCTCTCCCCCCCTTCACCCCTCCCCCATCGTATCTCGGAAACTAGGTAGCGGTAAAGCGAAGCGTAGCGTAGGGATAAGGTCACGATAGCTTTCCGGTGGTAGGTAGGTCCTGAGTGGAGCGAACCTGCGAGACCGAGTGGAGCGAAGGGGGAGGAATACTAACATGGCGGACAGCGTTTTTGTTTGGGGTGCGTTTAAGTCAATTATTCAGTTTAGAATTGACTGCCTAAGGGCCGAGTTCACGGACTGTCATTTGACCAATGTTTGAGTAATCGGCCGATGAATTCCTAAACATCGTTTATGCAGCCGGTTAAGTATTCACTGCTCACCACGAATATTTTAACCGTGATTATTAAATCGGGCAATCAGCATTCGCTCAGAGTGAATGAACAAATGCTATAAGTGTACTCATTTGCGAAGTCACGTCTTTAGATTTAGTCAACACGAGTTTTGGTGACATCTATATTTAGTAGCATAAAATAAAACGCTTTCAACTTGAGAAGTTCGAAAACGCATTGGGATCATTATGCTAGCCTGTAGTGTCTAATTTGGATGGGTAATAACTTCACAGCGCTGTCACTGTCAATGTAATAGACATGACATAAGATTTAACGTGGGAGCAAATGAGACGGAAAGCATTATACAGTGTTTTTGTGTTTTTGAGTGTTATTGAGTGTTGTTGAGTGTTGTTGAGGGTTGTTGAGGGTTGTTGAGTGTTGTTGAGTGTTGTTGAGTGTTGTTAAGTGTTGTTGAGGGTTGTTGAGTGTTGTTTAGTGTTGTTGAGTGATGTTGAGTGTTGTCGAGTGTTGTTGATTGTGGTTGAGTGTTGTTGAGTGTTGTTGAGTGTTGTTGAGTGTTGTCGAGTGTTGTTGAGTGTGGTTGAGTGTTGTTGAGTGTTGTTAAGTGTTGTTGAGTGTTGTTGAGTGTTGTTGAGGGTTGTTGAGTGTTGTTGAGTGTTGTTGAGTGTTGTTGAGTGTTATTGTGTGTTGTTGAGTGTTGTTGAGTGTTGATGAGAGTTATTGAGTGTTGTTGAGTGTTGTTGAGGGTTGTTGAGTGTTGTTGAGTGTTGATGAGTGTTGTTGAGTGTTGTTGAGTATTGTTGAGTGTTGTTGAGTGTTGTTGAGTGTTGTTGAGTGTTGTTGAATGTTGTTGAATATTGTTGAGTGTTGTTGAGTGTTGTTGAGTGTTGTTGAGTGTGGTTGAGTGTTGTTGAATGTTGTCGAGTGTTGTTGAGTGTTGTTGAGTGTTTTTGAGTGTTGTTGAATGTTGTTGAATATTGTTGAGTGTTGTTGAGTGTTGTTGAGTGTTGTCGAGTGTTGTTGAGTGTTGTTGAGTGTTGTTGAGTGTTGTTAAGTGTTGATGAGTGTTGTTGAGTGTTGTTGAGTGTTGTTGAGTGTTGTTGAGGGTTGTTGAGTGTTGTTGAGTGTTGTTGAGTGTTGTTGAGTGTTGTTGAGTGTTGTTGAGGGTTGTTGAGTTTTGTCGAGTGTTGTCGAGTGTTGTCGAGTGTTGTTGAGTGTTGTTGAGTGTCGTTGAGTGTTGTTCAATGTTGTTGAGTGTTGTTGAGTATTGCCGAGTGTTGTCGAGTGTTGTTGAGTGTTGTTGAGTGTTGTTGAGTGTTGTTGAGTGTTGTTGAATGTTGTTGAGTGTTATTGAGTGTTGTCGAGTGTTGTCGAGTGTTGTTGAGTGTTGTTGAGTGTTGTTGAATGTTGTTGAGTGTTTTGGGTGTTGTTGAGTGTTGTTGATCACAACAAATCACAAAAGACGTTAAGCCGCGTCCCCACTAGAGCCATACGGCTTAACGTCTTTTGGCGCGAAAACTGTTTGACGCGCTAAAATAAGAAAAAAAAGACTTATTTTGTTGGTTGACGTATTTTGTAGAAACAATTTTCTTGGTAAAGTTCAAAGTTTGGCGGTGTAAATCACAAGTTAAAATAAGTGATTCCAGTGACAATTATAGCAATTTATTAACAACAACTCCACAAGTGTAGTATAAAGCAGTATATATCACTCGAGGGTAAGTACAGATTACTCCCCTTGATGAATAAATAGCTATTATTACAAAATCCTATAAGTGCTCAGGATTACTGTCCAATTCTCAAAATTTTACAAGGGTAAGAAATACTCCTCAAAAACACGACCCCGCGAGCTGCTTGCAGCTCGCGCAACGCCCAAAATCTAGTTATTATACTATATAAAGCTCGATTACCACTCACTCACTGACTGACTGACATAATTGTTCTCCCAGATGGTGAAGGGGGAGGTGGGTATATTTTTACAGATTCGTATACAAGTAACTCTCACGAGTATGGGAAAAATCCCAAACCTCCCCTTTTCCACCCCACTCTCCCCCCTCCCTATCGTATCTCGGAAACTAAGAGTCCCGTGCTTTGTTGTTTTACGGACTGGTATAGAGGAGGCTCGGAAAAGTAAAATCCATTTTTCAAAGTTGCCCCCTTGCTCCCCTTCTCCCCCCCCCCTCTAGGTAGATCTCGGAAGTTAAGAGACTTGGAACATTTTTTTTTTCAGATTCATATCAAGGGGCCCAGAGTTGGTCAAAATCATTTTTCAAAACTCCCCCCTCTCCCCCCCTTCACCCCTCCCCCCATCGTATCTCGGAAATTAAGAAACCTGGGTTTTGTTTTTTTACGGATTCGTATAGAGGAGGCTCGGAAAAGTAAAAACCATTTTTCAAAGTTGCCCCCCTTGCCCCCCTTCTCCCCCCCTCTAGAGGTAGATCTCGGAAGTTAAGAGACTTGGAACATTTTTTTTTTCAGATTCATATCAAGGGGCCCAGAGTTGGTCAAAATCATTTTTCAAACCCCCCCCCCCTCCCCCCCTCCCCCCCTTCACCCCTCCCCCCATCGTATCTCGGAAATTAAGAAACCTGGGTTTTGTTTTTTTACAGATTCGTATAGAGGAGGCTCGGAAAAGTAAAAACCATTTTTCAAAATTCCCCCCATTCCCTCACCCTTCTCCCCCCTTTAGGCGGATCTCGGATGTTAAGACTTGGAACATTTTCTTTTTCAGATTCATGTCCGTGGGCCCAGAGTAGGTCAAAATTAGTTTTTTCAAAACTCCCCCCTCTCCCCCCCTTCACCCCTCCCCCGTCGTATCTCGGAAACTAGGTAGCGGTAAAGCGAAGCGTAGCGTATTGTAGCGTAGGGATAAGGTCACGATAGCTTTCCGGTGGTAGGTAGGTCCTGAGTGGAGCGAACCTGCGAGACCGAGTGGAGCAAAGGGGGGAAGAATACAACATGGCGGACAGCGTTTTTGTATTGACTGCCTAAGGGCCGAGTTCACGGACTGTCATTTGACCAATGTTTGAGTAATCGGCCGATGAATTCCTAAACATCGTTTATGCAGCCGGTTAAGTATTCACTGCTCACCACGAATATTTTAACCGTGATTATTAAATCGGGCAATCAGCATTCGCTCAAAGTGAATGAACGAATGCTATAAGTATGCTCATTTGCGAAGTCACGTTGTTAGATTTAGTCAACACGAGTTTTGGTGACATCTATATTTAGTAGCATAAAATAAAACGCTTTCAACTTGAGAAGTTCGAAAACGCATTGGGATCATTATGCTAGCCTGTAGTGTCTAATTTGGATGGGTAATAACTTCACAACCGCTGTCACTGTCAATGTAATAGACATAAGATTTAACGTGGGAGCAAATGAGACAGAAAGCATTATACAGTGTTTATGTGTTTTTGAGTGTTATTGAGTGTTGTTGAGTGTTGTTGAGGGTTGTTGAGTGTTGTTGAGTGTTGTTGAGTGTTGTTGAGGGTTGTTGAGTGTTGTTGAGTGTTGTTGAGTGTTGGTGAGTGTTGATGAGTGTTGATGAGTGTTGTTGAGTGTTGTTGAGTGTTGTTGAGGGTTGTTGAGTGTTGTTGAGTGTTGTTGAGTGTTGTTGATGAGTGTTGTTGAGTGTTGTTGAGGGATGTTGAGTGTTTTGAGTGTTGTTGAGTGTTGATGAGTGTTGTTGAGTGTTGTTGAGTGTTTTGAGTGTTGTTGAGTGTTGTTGAGTGTTGTTGAGTGTGGCTGAGTGTTGTTGAGTGTTGATGAGTGTTGTTGAGTGTTGTTGAGTGTTGTTGAGGGTTGTTGAGTGTTGTTGAGTGTTGTTGAGTGTTGTTGAGGGTTGTTGTGTGTTTTTGAGTGTTGTTGAGTGATGTTGAGTGTGGTTGAGTGTTGTTGAGTGTTGTTGAGTGTTGTTGAGTGTGGTTGAGTGTTGTTGAGTGTTATTGAGTGTTGTTGAGTGTTGTTGAGTGTTGTTGAGTGTTTTGAGTGTTGTTGAGTGTTGATGAGTGTTGTTGAGTGTTGTTGAGTGTTTTGAGTGTTGTTGAGTGTTGTTGAGTGTGGCTGAGTGTTGTTGAGTGTTGTTGAGTGTTGATGAGTGTTGTTGAGTGTTGTTGAGGGTTTTTGAGTGTTGTTGAGTGTTTTTGAATGTTGTTGAGTGTTGTTGAGTGTTGTTGAGTGTTGTTGAGTGTTGTTGAGTGTTGTTGAGGGTTGTTGAGTGTTGTTGAGTGTTGTTGAGTGTTGTTGAGTGTTGTTGAGTGTGGTTGAGTGTTGTTGAATGTTGTCGAGTGTTGTTGAGTGTTTTTGAGTGTTGTTGAATGTTGTTGAATATTGTTGAGTGTGGTTGAGTGTTGTTGAGTGTTGTTGAGGGTTGTTGAGTGTTGTTGAGTGTTGTTGAGTGTTTTTGAGTGTGGTTGAGTGTTGCTGAGTGTTGTCGAGTGTTGTTGAGTGTTGTTGAGTGTTTTTGAGTGTTGTTGAATGTTGTTGAATATTGTTGAGTGTTGTTGAGTGTTGTTGAGTGTTGTCGAGTGTTGTTGAGTGTTGTGGAGTGTTGTTGAGTGTTGTTAAGTGTTGATGAGTCTTGTTGAGTGTTGTTGAGTGTTGTTGAGGGTTGTTGAGGGTTGTTGAGTGTTGTTGAGTGTTGTTGAGTGTTGTTGAGTGTTGTTGAGGGTTGTTGAGTTTTGTCGAGTGTTGTCGAGTGTTGTCGAGTGTTGTTGAGTGTCGTTGAGTGTTGTTCAATGTTGTTGAGTGTTGTTGAGTATTGCCGAGTGTTGTCGAGTGTTGTTGAGTGTTGTTGAGTGTTGTTGAGTGTTGTTGAGTGTTGTTGAATGTTGTTGAGTGTTATTGAGTGTTGTCGAGTGTTGTCGAGTGTTGTTGAGTGTTGTTGAGTGTTGTTGAGTGTTGTTGAATGTTGTTGAGTGTTGTTGAGTGTTGTTGTGTTGTTGAGTGTTGTTGATGAGTGTTGTTGAGTGTTGTTGAGTGTTGTTGAGGGATGTTGAGTGTTTTGAGTGTTGTTGAGTGTTGATGAGTGTTGTTGAGTTTTGTTGAGTGTTTTGAGTGTTGTTGAGTGTTGTTGAGTGTGGCTGAGTGTTGTTGAGGGTTGTTGAGTGTTGTTGAGTGTTGTTGAGTGTTGTTGAGTGTTGTTGAGGGTTGTCGAGTTTTGTCGAGTGTTGTCGAGTGTTGTCGAGTGTTGTTGAGTGTTGTTGAGTGTCGTTGAGTGTTGTTCAATGTTATTGAGTGTTGTTGAGTATTGCCGAGTGTTGTCGAGTGTTGTTGAGTGTTGTTGAGTGTTGTTGAGTGTTGTTGAGTGTTGTTGAATGTTGTTGAGTGTTATTGAGTGTTGTCGAGTGTTGTCGAGTGTTGTTGAGTGTTGTTGAGTGTTGTTGAATGTTGTTGAGTGTTTTGGGTGTTGTTGAGTGTTGTTGATCACAACAAATCACAAAAGACGTTAAGCCGCGTCCCCACTAGAGCCATGCGGCTTAACGTCTTTTGGCGCGAAAACTGTTTGACGCGCTAAAATAAGAAAAAAAAAGACTTATTTTGTTGGTTGACGTATTTTGTAGAAACAATTTTCTTGGTAAAGTTTAAAGTATGGCGGTGTAAATCACAAGTTAAAATAAGTGATTCCAGTGACAATTATAGCAATTTATTAACAACAACTCCACAAGTGTAGTATAAAGCAGTATATATCACTCGAGGGTAAGTACAGATTACTCCCCTTGGTGAATAAATAGCTATTATTACAAAATCCTATAAGTGCTAAGGATTACTGTCCAATTCTCAAAATTTTACAAGGGTAAGAAATACTCCTCAAAAACACGACCCCGCGAGCTGCTTGCAGCTCGCGCAACGCCCAAAATCTAGTTATACTATATAAAACTCGATTACCACTGACTCACTGACTCACTGACATAATTGTTCTCCCAGATGGTGAAGGGGGAGGTGGGTATATTTTTACAGATTCGTATAGAAGTAACTCTCACGAGTATGGGAAAAATCCCAAACCTCCCCTTTTCCACCCCACTCTCCCCCCTCCCTGTCACATCTCGGAAACTAAGAGTCTCGTGTTTTGTTGTTTTACGGATTCGTATAGAGGAGGCTCGGAAAAGTAAAATCCATTTTTCAAAGTTGCCCCCTTGCCCCCCTTCTCCCCCCCTCTAGAGGTAGATCTCGGAAGTTAAGAGACTTGGAACATTTTTTTTTTCAGATTCATATCAAGAAGCCCAGAGTTGGTCAAAATCATTTTTCAAAACTCCCCCCTCTCCCCCGCTTCACCCCTCCCCCCATCGTATCTCGGAAATTAAGAAACCTGGGTTTTGTTTTTTTACGGAATAGTATAGAGGAGGCTCGGAAAAGTAAAAACCATTTTTCAAAATTCAAACCTCCCCTTTTCCATTCCACCCCACTCTCCCCCATCCCTATCGTATCTCGGAAACTAAGAGTCCCGTGTTTTGTTGTTTTACGGATTCGTATAGAGGAGGCTCGGAAAAGTAAAATCCATTTTTCAAAGTTGCCTCCCTTGCCCCCCTTCTCCCCCCCTTCAGGTAGATCTCGGAAGTTAAGAGACTTGGAACATTTTTTTTTCAGATTCATATCAAGGGGCCCAGAGTTGGTCAAAATCATTTTTCAAAACTCCCCCCTCTCCCCCGCTTCACCCCTCCCCCCATCGTATCTCGGAAATTAAGAAACCTGGGTTTTGTTTTTTTACGGAATAGTATAGAGGAGGCTCGAAAAAGTAAAAACCATTTTTCAAAATTCAAACCTCCCCTTTTCCATTCCACCCCACTCTCCCCCATCCCTATCGTATCTCGGAAACTAAGAGTCCCGTGTTTTGTTGTTTTACGGATTCGTATAGAGGAGGCTCGGAAAAGTAAAATCCATTTTTCAAAGTTGCCTCCCTTGCCCCCCTTCTCCCCCCCTTTAGGTAGATCTCGGAAGTTAAGAGACTTGGAACATTTTTTTTTCAGATTCATATCAAGGGGCCCAGAGTTGGTCAAAATAATTTTGCAAAACTCCCCCCTCTCCCCCCCTCCCCCCATCGTATCTCGAAAATTAAGAAACCTGGGTTTTGTTTTTTTACAGATTCGTATAGAGGAGGCTCGGAAAAGAAAAACCATTTTTCAAAATTCCCCCCATTCTCTCACCCTTCTCCCCCCTTTAGGCGGATCTCGGAAGTTAAGACTTGGAACATTTTCTTTTTCAGATTCACGTCCGTGGGCCCAGAGTAGGTCAAAATTAGTTTTTTCAAAACTCCCCCCTCTCCCCCCCTTCACCCCTCCCCCATCGTATCTCGGAAACTAGGTAGCGGTAAAGCGAAGCGTAGCGTAGGGATAAGGTCACGATAGCTTTCCGGTGGTAGGTAGGTCCTGAGTGGAGCGAACCTGCGAGACCGAGTGGAGCGAAGGGGGAGGAATACTAACATGGCGGACAGCGTTTTTGTTTGGGGTGCGTTTAAGTCAATTATTCAGTTTAGAATTGACTGCCTAAGGGCCGAGTTCACGGACTGTCATTTGACCAATGTTTGAGTAATCGGCCGATGAATTCCTAAACATCGTTTATGCAGCCGGTTAAGTATTCACTGCTCACCACGAATATTTTAACCGTGATTATTAAATCGGGCAATCAGCATTCGCTCAGAGTGAATGAACAAATGCTATAAGTGTACTCATTTGCGAAGTCACGTCTTTAGATTTAGTCAACACGAGTTTTGGTGACATCTATATTTAGTAGCATAAAATAAAACGCTTTCAACTTGAGAAGTTCGAAAACGCATTGGGATCATTATGCTAGCCTGTAGTGTCTAATTTGGATGGGTAATAACTTCACAGCGCTGTCACTGTCAATGTAATAGACATGACATAAGATTTAACGTGGGAGCAAATGAGACGGAAAGCATTATACAGTGTTTTTGTGTTTTTGAGTGTTATTGAGTGTTGTTGAGTGTTGTTGAGGGTTGTTGAGGGTTGTTGAGTGTTGTTGAGTGTTGTTGAGTGTTGTTAAGTGTTGTTGAGGGTTGTTGAGTGTTGTTTAGTGTTGTTGAGTGATGTTGAGTGTTGTCGAGTGTTGTTGATTGTGGTTGAGTGTTGTTGAGTGTTGTTGAGTGTTGTTGAGTGTTGTCGAGTGTTGTTGAGTGTGGTTGAGTGTTGTTGAGTGTTGTTAAGTGTTGTTGAGTGTTGTTGAGTGTTGTTGAGGGTTGTTGAGTGTTGTTGAGTGTTGTTGAGTGTTGTTGAGTGTTATTGTGTGTTGTTGAGTGTTGTTGAGTGTTGATGAGAGTTATTGAGTGTTGTTGAGTGTTGTTGAGGGTTGTTGAGTGTTGTTGAGTGTTGATGAGTGTTGTTGAGTGTTGTTGAGTATTGTTGAGTGTTGTTGAGTGTTGTTGAGTGTTGTTGAGTGTTGTTGAATGTTGTTGAATATTGTTGAGTGTTGTTGAGTGTTGTTGAGTGTTGTTGAGTGTGGTTGAGTGTTGTTGAATGTTGTCGAGTGTTGTTGAGTGTTGTTGAGTGTTTTTGAGTGTTGTTGAATGTTGTTGAATATTGTTGAGTGTTGTTGAGTGTTGTTGAGTGTTGTCGAGTGTTGTTGAGTGTTGTTGAGTGTTGTTGAGTGTTGTTAAGTGTTGATGAGTGTTGTTGAGTGTTGTTGAGTGTTGTTGAGTGTTGTTGAGGGTTGTTGAGTGTTGTTGAGTGTTGTTGAGTGTTGTTGAGTGTTGTTGAGTGTTGTTGAGGGTTGTTGAGTTTTGTCGAGTGTTGTCGAGTGTTGTCGAGTGTTGTTGAGTGTTGTTGAGTGTCGTTGAGTGTTGTTCAATGTTGTTGAGTGTTGTTGAGTATTGCCGAGTGTTGTCGAGTGTTGTTGAGTGTTGTTGAGTGTTGTTGAGTGTTGTTGAGTGTTGTTGAATGTTGTTGAGTGTTATTGAGTGTTGTCGAGTGTTGTCGAGTGTTGTTGAGTGTTGTTGAGTGTTGTTGAATGTTGTTGAGTGTTTTGGGTGTTGTTGAGTGTTGTTGATCACAACAAATCACAAAAGACGTTAAGCCGCGTCCCCACTAGAGCCATACGGCTTAACGTCTTTTGGCGCGAAAACTGTTTGACGCGCTAAAATAAGAAAAAAAAGACTTATTTTGTTGGTTGACGTATTTTGTAGAAACAATTTTCTTGGTAAAGTTCAAAGTTTGGCGGTGTAAATCACAAGTTAAAATAAGTGATTCCAGTGACAATTATAGCAATTTATTAACAACAACTCCACAAGTGTAGTATAAAGCAGTATATATCACTCGAGGGTAAGTACAGATTACTCCCCTTGATGAATAAATAGCTATTATTACAAAATCCTATAAGTGCTCAGGATTACTGTCCAATTCTCAAAATTTTACAAGGGTAAGAAATACTCCTCAAAAACACGACCCCGCGAGCTGCTTGCAGCTCGCGCAACGCCCAAAATCTAGTTATTATACTATATAAAGCTCGATTACCACTCACTCACTGACTGACTGACATAATTGTTCTCCCAGATGGTGAAGGGGGAGGTGGGTATATTTTTACAGATTCGTATAGAAGTAACTCTCACGAGTATGGGAAAAATCCCAAATCTCCCCTTTTCCACCCCACTCTCCCCCCTCCCTATCGTATCTCGGAAACTAAGAGTCCCGTGTTTTGTTGTTTTACGGATTCGTATAGAGGAGGCTCGGAAAAGTAAAATCCATTTTTCAAAGTTGCCCCCCTTGCCCCCCTTCTCCCCCCCTCTAGGTAGATCTCGGAAGTTAAGAGACTTGGAACATTTTTTTTTTCAGATTCATATCAAGGGGCCCAGAGTTGGTCAAAATCATTTTTCAAAACTCCCCCCTCTCCCCCCTTCACCCCTTCCCCCATCGTATCTCGGAAACTAGGTAGCGGTAAAGCGAAGCGTTGTTCTCCCAGATGGTGAAGCGGGAGGTGGGTATATTTTTACAGATTCGTATAGAAGTAACTCTCACGAGTATGGGAAAAATCCCAAACCTCCCCTTTTCCACCCCACTCTCCCCCCTCCCTATCGTATCTCGGAAACTAAGAGTCCCGTGTTTTGTTGTTTTACGGATTCGTATAGAGGAGGCTCGGAAAAGTAAAATCCATTTTTCAAAGTTGCCCCCTTGCCCCCCTTCTCCCCCCCCCCTCTAGGTAGATCTCGGAAGTTGAGAGACTCGGAACATTTTTTTTTTCAGATTCATATCAAGGGGCCCAGAGTTGGTCAAAATCATTTTTCAAAACTCCCCCCTCTCCCCCCCTCCCCCCATCGTATCTCGGAAATTAAGAAACCTGGGTTTTGTTTTTTTACGGATCCGTATAGAGGAGGCTCGGAAAAGTAAAAACCATTTTTCAAAGTTGCCCCCCTTGCCCCCCTTCTCCCCCCCTCTAGAGGTAGATCTCGGAAGTTAAGAGACTTGGAACATTTTTTTTTTCAGATTCATATCAAGGGGCCCCGAGTTGGTCAAAATCATTTTTCAAAACTCCCCCCCTCTCCCCCCCTTCACCCCTCCCCCCATCGTATCTCGGAAACTAGGTAGTGGTAAAGCGAAGCGTAGCGTAGCGTAGGGATAAGGTCACGATAGCTTTCCGGTGGTAGGTAGGTCCTGAGTGGAGCGAACCTGCGAGACCGAGTTATTATATTATCGGGCAATCAGCATTCGCTCAGAGACTATGAACGAATGCTATAAGTGTACTCATTTGCGAAGTCACGTCGTTAGATTTAGTCAACACGAGTTTTGGTGACATCTATATTTAGTAGCATAAAATAAAACGCTTTCAACTTGAGAAGTTCGAAAACGCATTGGGATCATTATGCTAGCCTGTAGTGTCTAATTTGGATGGGTAATAACTCCACAGCGCTGTCACTGTCAATGTAATACATAAGATTTAACGTGGGAGCAAATGAGACAGAAAGCATTATACAGTGTTTTTGAGTGTTATTGAGTGTTGTTGAGTGTTGTTGAGTGTTGTTGAGGGTTGTTGAGTGTTGTTGAGTGTTGTTGAGTGTTGTTGAGGGTTGTTGAGTGTTGTTGAGTGTTGTTGAGTGTTGATGAGTGTTTTGAGTGTGGTTGAGTGTTGTTGAGTGTTGTTGTTTGAAAAAAAAAAAAAGAAAACTTTTTTTGTTCGAAAACTGTTTGACGCGCTAAAATAAGAAAAAAAAAAGACTTATTTTGTTGGTTGACGTATTTTGTAGAAACAATTTTCTTGGTAAAGTTTAAAGTTTGGCGGTGTAAATCACAAGTTAAAATAAGTGATTCCAGTGACAATTATAGCAATTTATTAACAACAACTCCACAAGTGTAGTATAAAGCAGTATATATCACTCGAGGGTAAGTACAGATTACTAAACTCGTGTGGTTTACGGCCCTCCGCTTCGCGTCGGGCCTCAAATGCACACTCGATTAGTAATCTGTGCCATACTCCCCTTGGTGAATAAATAGCCATTATTACAAAATCCTAAGTGTTTTGGGTGTTGTTGAGTGTTGTTGAGTGTTGTTGAGTGTTGTTGAGGGTTGTTGAGTGTTGTTGAGTGTTGATGAGTGTTGTTGAGTGTTGTTGAGTGTTGTTGAGTGTTGTTGAGTGTTGCTGAGGGTTGTTGAGTGTTGTTGAGTGTTGTTGAGTGTTGTTGAGTGTTGATGAGTGTTGTTGAGTGTTGTTGAGTGTTGTTGAGTGTTGTTGAGGGTTGTTGAGTGTTGCTGAGTGTTGTTGAGTGTTTTGAGTGTGGTTGAGTGTTGTTGAGTGTTGTTGAGTGTTGTTGAGTGTTGTTGAGTGTTGTTGAGAGTTGTTGAGTGTTGTTGAGTGTTGTTGAGGGTTGTTGAGGGTTGTTGAGTGTTGTTGAGTGTTGTTGAGGGTTGTTGAGTGTTGTTGAGTGTTGTTGAGTGTTGTTGAGTGTTGTTGATGAGTGTTGTTGAGTGTTGTTGAGTGTTGTTGAGGGATGTTGAGTGTTGTTGAGTGTTGTTGTGTGTTGTTGAGTGTTTTGAGTGTTGTTGAGTGTTGTGGAGTGTTGTGGAGTGTTGTTGAGTGTTGTTAAGTGTTGATGAGTGTTGTTGAGTGTTGTTGAGTGTTGTTGAGTGTTGTTGAGTGTTGTTGAGCGTTGTTGATGAGTGTTGTTGAGTGTTGGTGAGGGATGTTGAGTGCTGTTGAGTGTTGTTGATTGTTGTTGAGTGTTGTTGAGTGTTGTTGAGTGTTTTGAGTGTGGTTGAGTGTTGTTGAGTGTTGTGGAGTGTTGTTGAGTGTTGTTAAGTGTTGATGAGTGTTGTTGAGTGTTGTTGAGTGTTGTTGAGTATTGTTGAGTGTTGTTGAGTGTTGTTGAGTGTTATTGAGTGTTGTTGAGTGTTATTGAGTGTTGTTGAGTGTTGATGAGTGTTGTTGAGTGTTGTTGAGTGTTTTGGGTGTTGTTGAGTGTTGTCGAGTGTTGTTGAATGTGGTTGAGTCTTGTTGACTGTTGTTGAGTGTTATTGAGTGTTGTTGAGTGTTGTTGAGTGTTGTTGAGTGTTGATGAGTGTTGTTGAGTGTTGTTGAGTGTTTTGAGTGTTTTGGGTGTTGTTGAGTGTTGTTGAGTGTTGTTGAGTGTTGTTGAGTGTTGTTGAGTGTTGTTGAGTGTCGTTGAGTGTCGTTGAGTGTTGTTGAGTGTTGTTGAGGGTTGTCGAGTTTTGTCGAGTGTTGTCGAGTGTTGTCGAGTGTTGTTGAGTGTTGTTGAGGGTTGTTGAGTGTTGTTGAGTGTTGTTGAGTGTTGTTGAGTGTTGTTGAGTGTTGTTGAATGTGGTTGAGTGTTGTTGACTGTTGTTGAGTGTTATTGAGTGTTGTTGAGTGTTGTTGAGTGTTGATGAGTGTTGTTGAGTGTTGTTGAGTGTTTTGAGTGTTTTGGGTGTTGTTGAGTGTTGTTGAGTGTTGTTGAGGGTTGTTGAGTGTTGTTGAGTGTTGTTGAGTGTTGTTGAGTGTTGTTAAATGATGTTGAGTGTTTTGGGTGTTGTTGAGAATTGTTGATCACAACAAATCACAAAAGACGTTAAGCCGCGTCCCCACTAGAGCCATGCGGCTTAACGTCTTTTGGCGCGAAAACTGTTTGACGCGCTAAAATAAGAAAAAAAAAGACTTATTTTGTTGGTTGACGTATTTTGTAGAAACAATTTTCTTGGTAAAGTTTAAAGTTTGGCGGTGTAAATCACAAGTTAAAATAAGTGATTCCAGTGACAATTATAGCAATTTATTAACAACAACTCCACAAGTGTAGTATAAAGCAGTATATATCACTCGAGGGTAAGTAAGGATTACTAAACTCGTGTGGTTTACGGCCCTTCGCTTCGCGTCGGGCCTCAAATGCACACTCGATTAGTAATCTGTGCCTTACTCCCCTTGGTGAATAAATAGCTATTATTACAAAATCCTATAAGTGCTAAGGATTACTGTCCAATTCTCAAAATTTTACAAGGGTAAGAAATACTCCTCAAAAACACGACCCCGCGAGCTGCTTGCAGCTCGCGCAACGCCCAAAATCTAGTTATACTATATAAAGCTCGATTACCACTCACTCACTGACTGACTGACATAATTGTTCTCCCAGATGGTGAAGGGGGAGGTGGGTATATTTTTACAGATTCGTATACAAGTAACTCTCACGAGTATGGGAAAAATCCCAAACCTCCCCTTTTCCACCCCACTCTCCCCCCTCCCTATCGTATCTCGGAAACTAAGAGTCCCGTGTTTTGTTGTTTTACGGATTCGTATAGAGGAGGCTCGGAAAAGTAAAATCCATTTTTCAAAGTTGCCCCCTTGCCCCCCTTTCCCCCCCCCCTCTAGGTAGATCTCGGAAGTTAAGAGACTTGGAACATTTTTTTTTTCAGATTCATATCAAGGGGCCCAGAGTTGGTCAAAATCATTTTCAAAACTCCCCCTTCTCCCCCCTTCACCCCTCCCCTCATCGTATCTCGGAAATTAAGAAACCTGGGTTTTGTTTTTTTACGGATTCGTATAGAGGAGGCTCGGAAAAGTAAAATCCATTTTTCAAAGTTGCCCCCCTTGCCCCCCTTCACCCCCCCTCTAGAGGTAGATCTCGGAAGTTAAGAGACTTGGAACATTTTTTTTTTCAGATTCATATCAAGGGGCCCAGAGTTGGTCAAAATCATTTTTCAAAACTCCCCCCTTTCCCCCCCCTTCACCCATCCCCCATCGTATCTCGGAAATTAAGAAACCTGGGTTTTGTTATTTTACGGATTCGTATAGAGGAGGCTCGGAAAAGTAGAAACCATTTTTCCAAATTTCCCCCCATTCTCTCCCCCTTCTCCCCCCTTTAGGCGGATCTCGGAAGTTAAGACTTGGAACATTTTCTTTTTCAGATTCATGTCCGTGGGCCCAGAGTAGGTCAAAATCATTTTTCAAAACTCCCCCTCTCCCCCCCTTCACCCCTCCCCCCATCGTATCTCGGAAACTAAGAGTCCCGTGTTTTGTTGTTTTACGGATTCGTATAGAGGAGGCTCGGAAAAGTAAAATCCATTTTTCAAAGTTGCCCCCTTGCCCTCCTTCTCCCCCCCTCTAGAGGTAGATCTCGGAAGTTAAGAGACTTGGAACATTTTATTTTCAGATTCATATCAAGGGGCCCAGAGTTGGTCTTAATCATTTTTCAAAACTCCCCCTCTCCCCCCTTCACCCCTCCCCCCATCGTATCTCGGAAACTAGGTAGCGGTAAAGCGAAGCGTAGCGTAGCGTAGGGATAAGGTCACGATAGCTTTCCG
Organism: Luperina nickerlii; assembly: GCA_963855955.1. Lineage (NCBI taxonomy): Eukaryota > Metazoa > Arthropoda > Insecta > Lepidoptera > Noctuidae > Luperina > Luperina nickerlii. The sequence goes on from OY979663.1 coordinate 6,010,220, forward strand.
GTGGTACTGGTGGTAGGTAGGTCCTGAGTGGAGCGAACCTGCGAGACCGAGTTATTATATTATCGGGCAATCAGCATTCGCTCAGAGACTATGAACGAATGCTATAAGTGTACTCATTTGCGAAGTCACGTCGTTAGATTTAGTCAACACGAGTTTTGGTGACATCTACATTTAGTAGCATAAAATAAAACGCTTTCAACTTGAGAAGTTCGAAAACGCATTGGGATCATTATGCTAGCCTGTAGTGTCTAATTTGGATGGGTAATAACTTCACAGCGCTGTCACTGTCAATGTAATAGACATAAGATTTAACGTGGGAGCAAATGAGACAGAAAGCATTATACAGTGTTTTTGTGTTTTTGAGTGTTATTGAGTGTTGTTGAGTGTTGTTGAGGGTTGTTGAGTGTTGTTGAGTGTTGTTGAGGGTTGTTGAGGGTTGTTGAGTGTTGTTGAGTGTTGTTGAGTGTTGTTGAGTGTTTTGAGTGTGGTTGAGTGTTGTTGAGTGTTGTTAAGTGTTGATGAGTGTTGTTGAGTGTTGTTGAGTGTTGTTGAGGGTTGTTGAGTGTTGTTGAGTGTTGTTGAGTGTTGATGAGGGTTGTTGAGGGTTGTTGAGTGTTGTTGAGTGTTGTTGAGTGTTGTTGAGTGTTGTTGAGTGTTGTTGAGTGTTGTTGAGTGTTGTTGAGTGTTGTTGAGTGTTGTTGAGGGTTGTTGAGTGTTGTTGAGTGTTATTGAGTGTTGTTGAGTGTTGTTGAGTGTTTTGAGTGTGGTTGAGTGTTGTTGAGTGTTGTTGAGTGTTGTTGAGTGTTGTTGAGGGTTGTTGAATGTTGTTGAGTGTTGATGAGTGTTGTTGAGTGTTGTTGAGTGTTGTTGAGTGTTGTTGAGTGTTGTTGAGGGTTGTTGAGTGTTGTTGAGTGTTGTTGAATATGGTTGAGTGTTGTTGAGTGTTGTTGAGTGTTATTGAGTTTTATTGAGTTTTGTAGAGTGTTGTTGAGTGTGTTGAGTGTTTTGGGTGTTGTTGTGTTGTTGAGTGTTGATGAGTGTTGTTGAGTGTTGTTGAGTGTTGTTGAGGGTTGTTGAGTGTTGTTGAGGGTTGTTCAGTGTTGTTGAGTGTTGTTGAGTGTGGTTGAGTGTTGTTGAGTGTCGTTGAGTGTTATTGAGTGTTGTTGAGTGTTGTTGACTGTTGTTGAGTCTTATTGAGTGTTGTTGAGTGTTGATGAGTGCTGTTGAGTGTTGTTGAGTGTTTTGAGTGTTTTGGGTGTTGTTGAGTGTTGTTTAGTGTTGTTGAGGGTTGTTGAGTGTTGTTGAGTGTTGTTGAGTGTTGATGAGTGTTGTTGAGTGTTGTTGAGTATTGTTGAGGGTTGTTGAGTGTTGTTGAGTGTTGTTGAGTGTTGTTGAGTGTTTTGAGTGTTTTGGGAAATGTTGAGTGTTGTTGAGTATTGATGAGTGTTGTTGAGTGTTGTTGAGGGTTGTTGAGTGTTGTTGAGTGTTGTTGAGTGATGTTGAGTGTGGCTGAGTGTTGTTGAGTGTTCTTGAGTGTTGTTGAGTGTTATTGAGTGTTGTTGAGTGTTGTTGAGTGTTGATGAGTGTTGTTGAGTGTTGTTGAGTGTTGTTGAGTGTTATTGAGTGTTGTTGAGTGTTGTTGAGTGTTGTTGAGTGTTGTTGAGTGTTGTTGAGTGTTGTTGAGTGTTGTTGAGGGTTGTTGAGTGTTGTTGAGTGTTGATGAGTGTTGTTGAGTGTTTTTGAGTGTTGTTGAGTGTTGTTGAGTGTTGTTGAGGGTTGTTGAGTGTTGTTGAGTGTTGTTGAGTATGGTTGAGTGTTGTCGAGTGTTGTTGAGTGTTATTGAGTTTTATTGAGTTTTGTTGAGTGTTGTTGAGTGTTTTGAGTGTTTTGGGTGTTGTTGTGTTGTTGAGTGTTGATGAGTGTCGTTGAGTGTTGTTGAGTGTTGTTGAGGGTTGTTGAGTGTTGTTGAGGGTTGTTGAGTGTTGTTGAGTGTTGTTGAGTGTGGTTGAGTGTTGTTGAGTGTTATTGAGTGTTGTTGAGTGTTGTTGAGTGTTGATGAGTGTTGTTGAGTGTTGTTGAGTGTTGTTGAGTGTGGTTGAGTGTTGTTGAGTGTTGTTGAGTGTTATTGAGTGTTATTGAGTGTTGTTGAGTGTTGATGAGTGTTGTTGAGTGTTTTGAGTGTTGTTGAGTGTTGTTGAGTGTTTTGAGTGTTTTGGGTGTTGTTGAGTGTTGTTGAGTGTTGATGAGTGTTGTTGAGTGTTGTTGAGTGATGTTGAGTGTTGTTGAGTGTTGTTGAGTGTTGTTGAGTGTTGTTGAGTGTTGTTGAGGGTTGTTGAGTGTTGTTGAGTGTTGTTGAGTGTTGTTGAGTGTTATTGAGTGTTATTGAGTGTTGTTGAGTGTTGTTGAGTGTTGTTGAGGGTTGTTGAGTGTTGTTGAGTGTTATTGAGTGTTATTGAGTGTTATTAAGTGTTGTTGAAAGTTGTTGAGTGTTGTTGAGTGTTGTTGAGTGTTGTTGAGGGTTGTTGAGTGTTGTTGAGTGTTGTTGAGTGATGTTGAGTGTGGTTGAGTGTTTTTGAGTGTTGTTAAGTGTTGTTGAGTGTGGTTGAGTGTTGTTGAGTGTTGTTGAGTGTTGTTGAGTGTTGATGAATGTTGTTGAGTGTTGTTGAGTGTTTTGGGTGTTGTTGAGTGTTGTTGAGTGTTGTTGAGTGTGGTTGAGTGTTGTTGAGTGTTGTTGAATGTTGTTGAGTGTTGTTGAGTGTTATTGAGTGTTGTTGAGTGTTGTTGAGTGTTGTTGAGTGTTGATGAGTGTTGTTGAGTGTTGTTGAGTGTTTTGGGTGTTGTTGAGTGTTGTTGAGTGTTGTTGAGTGTTGTTGAGTGTTGTTGAGGGTTGTTGAGTGTTGTTGAGTGTTGTTGAGGGTTGTTGAGTGTTGTTGAGTGTTGTTGAGTGTTGATGAGTGTTGTTGAGTATTGTTGAGGGTTGTTGAGTGTTGTTGAGTGTTGTTGAGTGTTTTGAGTGTTTTGGGTGTTGTTAAGTGTTGTTGAGTATTGATGAGTGTTGTTGAGTGTTGTTGAGGGTTGTTGAGTGTTGTTGAGTGTTGTTGAGTGTTCTTGAGTGTTGTTGAGTGTTATTGAGTGTTGTTGAGTGTTGTTGAGTGTTGATGAGTGTTGTTGAGTGTTGTTGAGTGTTGTTGGGTGTTGTTGAGTGTTATTGAGTGTTGTTGAGTGTTGTTGAGTGTTGTTGAGTGTTGTTGAGGGTTGTTGAGTGTTTGTTGAGTGTTGTTGAGTGTTGTTGAGTGTTGTTGAGTGTGGTTGAGTGTTGTTGAGGGTTGTTGAGTGTTATTGAGTGTTGTTGAGTGTTGATGAGTGTTGTTGAGTGTTTTGGGTGTTGTTGAGTGTTGTTGAGTGTTGATGAGTGTTATTGAGTGTTGTTGAGTGTTCTTGAGTGTTTTTAGTGTTTTGGGTGTTGTTGAGTGTTGTTGAGTGTTGTTGATCACAACAAAACACAAAAGACGTTAAGCCGCGTCCCCACTAGAGCCGCGCGGCTCGGCCTCGCGTGCCGCGCGGCTCTAGCGGGGACACGGCTTAACGTCTTTTGGCGCGAAAACTGTTTGACGCGCTAAAATTTAAAGAAAAAAAAAGACTTATTTTGTTGGTTGACGTATTATGTAGAAACAATTTTCTTGGTAAAGTTTAAAGTTTGGCGGTGTAAATCACAAGTTAAAATAAGTGATTTCAGTGACAATGATAGCAATTTATTAACAACAACTCCACAAGTGTAGTATAAAGCAGTATATATCACTCGAGGGTAAGTACAGATTCCCTTGGTGAATAAATAGCTATAGTTTTTGATATACATACCTACTTAATATAGATGTAGTTTAGATATGATTTAGTGTTATGTAAATCGAGTAGTTTAGGTGGATTATGCTTATAATGGGGATACCTTGAAATAAAACGCACCAGGAACCAAATCTAAATTTGAGCGGAAATTACTATCATGTGAGTGAATCGAACCAGGAAATAAAAACTCAATGCGACCTTGGTAATATTGCATACTCCCATATACATGCTAAATAAATAAATAAATGTTACCCAGGGGTAGAGTAGTTTTGAAAAGCATAAAAGTAGGAACTTATTTCATTATTTACTTACCCCCGAATACTGAATCGTCACTCAACATTTAAGGGCTGCTTAAAATTTGAGCAGTTAAACCTAAACTTTAAATTTTGTATGGCCAAACGTCACTTTTGAGTAACTGTTAAATTTAAGTGCTACTTAAATTTTGAGTGACGTTTCAGCATTCGGGGGATAGTCACTTACAAGGAATATTATTTTATAGTTTATTCGTACTGACTTTTATGTAAATCAACTGTAGGAATAAAAGAAACATTCAGTTGATTTACTTAAAAGTCCATACATAAATCCGTACAAAATATTTACGAGATTTTATTACAAAATCCTATAAGTGCTAAGGATTACTGTCCAATTCTCAAAATTTTACAAGGGTAAGAAATACTCCTCAAAAACACGACCCCGCGAGCTGCTTGCAGCTCGCGCAACGCCCAAAATCTAGTAGTATTATAAAGCTGAAGAGTTTGTTTGTTTGGTTGAACGCGCTAATCTCTAGAACTACCAGTCGGATTTGAAAAATTCTTTTTGCATTTAATAGCCCAATTCTCGAGGAAGGCTATAGGCTACTTAACATCACGCTAGGACCCTTAAGAGCCGAGCAAAAACCAAAAAAGTCAGAAAAAAGGTAAACGAATTAAAAGCGCAGGCAGACGATGCGACGGGGTGGGTCGAGGGAACAAGAAATTTCACGCGGACGAAGTCGCGGGCAGGAGCTAGTTTTAAGTATAAGACTGTTTTGATCAATATTCTTTGAGTTTTATTAATAATTATTAAAAAAAACTAGTTAGTAGATTAATTTATTAGCTGATTATTCAAAAAATTTAGTTGTTTTTCAGCATCGCAACGATTGCTTGCGATTTAAATAAAAAAATAGCATCACATTTTGTTTAAATTTTGAGTTCATATTAGAATAACATTTTTGTTACTTTTTTTATAAAATATTTTGATTAATAAATAAAAAATAATAAAAAAACCTTTTATTTCACCTAGTTTTACTACCTATTGTAGCCTATTTCTTAACTAGATCTTTAGTTTTTTGTTCCTTTTACCCCCTTAGTCTCTGATTTAATTGACTTATACTACCCATTAATGATCAAGATTAGTCCTTTACGACTCATCTGACTTTACTATAACCAATTTTTCGTGGCTGTAAAGTACTTAAGTTCTATTTTTGTGGGCTGTAAAGGACTCTCATTTTCGTCAATAGTTAAGTTAAGTTTATTTTGTTAATTTAAAGCGATAGAACACGAAAAAATAGTTGGGGTTTCTTTTGACATCATGAATATTGTACTTTGTTTGAAAAAGATATTAGTTAAAAACAATTTATTTTTTTGTTTTTTGTCTCTACTGAAAAGTCGTGTTTTGTCCTTTACGACAATTGAAATTTCCGGTATCGATATAAATTCCCGTGCTTATATTCCTAGAATTTGCTCTTGTATTTATAAGCATCTACTGGAATATCTAAGTAGGTATCTACCTAAAAAGGAGATCGATTTATTTCGTGAAAATAATGTTAACATTAATTTCACGAAATTAAATCGATCTCCTTTAGCGGATTATTATTAAGCTCTATATCTATCTTATGATCCCGTGCGGGATGCGGGACGTGATTCGCTAGCGCCGATGCCGAAGGATATCTCACTACGATAAATCGCGGGCTGCTTGGAGGTTTACCTCGATGCATGTGCGTAAGTGTCTATTACCTATTATTCCTTTATTTATTCTTCTTACAAACTAATTACATTTTTAAATATTCTTTACAAAAAACAATAAAAAAAAATATTTAAAAATAAAAAAAATTGTAGCCCACCGGTATCGGGAACAGGGTCCAAGCTACCGGCGGTCAGGGCTCCAGAGAAAGGAACCTCCTAACAATACGAGCCGTGTCCAGGAGTACCGCTCTCTGCATCAAGCCCTTGGTCCAGCTGCCTAACGAGAGCCTCCTCAGGTGTTGGTCGAGGCTCTTGGCAATTAAGCCATTGGCTGTAATGACTATCGGCACAATGACCGCTGAGTCCACATCCCACATGTCGACAACCTCGCGAGCCAAGTCAAGATACTTGATTTGCTAATCTTTCTCGGCTTTCACGAGGTTCTCGTCGTGCGGGACGGTTATGTCAACAATCATTGCGCGCCGCTCTGATCGATCCACCACCACTATATCAGGCTTATTAGCTATAATAGTCCTGTCAGTGATGATGGATTGATCCCAGTATAGTGTGATATGGCCATTTTCGAGAACTGGGTCGGGCGCATACCTGTAGTACGGCACCTCCGATTCCACAAGGTTGTATTGCGGAGCAAGTTGCTGATGGATAATCCTGGCTACAAGGTTGTGTCTATGCAAATATTCTCCGTTAGCCAGACGAGAACACCCGGAGATAATGTGACGGATTGATTCGCCCGGACGGTTGCATGCCCGACATATGTCAACCGTACCGTCCTTCACAATAAATCTCCGGTAGTTATTCGTCATTATAACTTCGTCCATAATTGCACAGACAAACCCTTCGGTTTCTCCGAAGAGTTCCCCGGAACGTAGCCAGGCTACGGATGCTAGGAAGTCTACATCGGGCCCGTGTAGGGCCCGGAAAAAGCGTCCGTGAAGCTCCTTACTCTGCCATACCTCCATGCGGTCGTTAGTGTCAAGCACTACAGGTTTGCGCCAGTTCTCTTTAGCCAAGGAGAGTGCGGTAAGGCCCTTGTCCACTGCTACAACATCTCGATGCATCCCCACGTCGGTTTCTATTACCTATTGTATTATGATTCTATTATTATTATTATTATTGTCTATTACCCGTACGCAAAATACGCGCATTGACGTGGAGTTGCGGACACCAGCCCGTATTACCTATTACCTATTAAGTGTCTATTACGAGTAGCAGGCATTTGATTAACATGGAAGTGACATTGAGGCAGCGAGCTAAACCACGATCGTAAAGTCAAAGTCAAATCATTTATTTCAAACAGGCACATTAAAGGCACTTTTGAACGTCAAAACTTACAGTAAAATTTGAATTGATTCTAGTCGCCCCCTCTAAAAGGTAGTTTTCGTATGGAGAAGAATGGGCAAGAAACTCTACAAGCGCTCTCCGCAAGGTATAACAGTAAGGCATCTTCGGCATGTAAGTATGCTTAAAGTGCTAAATGGATTTATAACGCCTGAATGACGTTGACGGAGTTGTTGGTAAAAATTTGTGAAATGAACACAAAAATTAATGTAGCTTCGACCAGAATTTGGCCACTTGGATATTGTTTACGTTGGCCTCGCAAATGTGTTCCATAGTGCAGGTGCTTTTGCACATGTAAAGTGCAACATTGCAATGTAAAGACACTTAAGCTCGTTTTTACTAACACTAAGCGACAGTAAAATGAAGGCCTAAATGGAAGCTGCCTGTAGGATTATCAACTTTCAGCGCTGAGCCGAGCGTTGAAAATACAACAACGCGGTTTTATTCAGGCAAGTATTTATTCATGTATCGCCTGCTGTTGATGAAAATCGGTATTAATTTTATGTATTTTAGGAAGAAGAAATACACTAAAAAAAATAATTTCTTATTACAGCGCATAAAAGCGATTTCACTAAGACTTATTGACTTTAAACGGTAAGAAGAAATCTTTGTAAAACAGTAAAATACAAAACAATAACTTTTAATGATTGAACATACTATTTACTGAAAAAGCAACAAAAAAAAACAGGAAATCCACCATTACTGTAACGTAAGTAAATTTTAATGATTTGAACGATATCACCAAATGAATAAAACAATTAATTTTGTGACCTTTTAGCTACTTAAAACGTTAAAGTTTACTGTCATGGCCATTTTGCCTCAAGCTTTAATTGTTTTCGGATCAGTAAAAAAACTGTTTCGAACGTTAGGCTCATATGGAACTGTATATATCAGTTCAGATTAATGTTTTTTCATTTTTATTTTTTAATGTTTTTTTTTCTTATTTCTTTCAGTGTACCGTAACATTGTTATTGACAGCCAAGGATAGAATGAATGATAAATCGGTTGTCAGTCACATGTAACATCCAACGATCCACGCTAGAAATTACAAGAGGTGGTATCTTTCCATTCCAAGGTCATCGCACATGAACGCGTTGAATGTTCATAGGGTATAAGTACAAGTACCTATGTATTTTCCTTACACGTGGCATATCATTTTCTGGTTATTTTTCATAGGGAAGAGGTAAATAATTATGAATACTTTGTGAATAAAGCGCTTTTATTGACAAGTTCTAAGCAAAATGGTACATTAGGCTACTCATCAGTGCTACTACGCTTTTACTTTGAGCTTGGCGTAGTATGGAGTTATAATAAAATCGATGCCAGCTAATACTGGTTTTATTATCACAGATGTACGGTCTAACGTACATACGCCAGCACATCAAGCTACCACAATCTGTCAAATTTCTTTAATAGATTTTCAACTTTATCGCTAAAGCATAAGGTTCAAAGTTGATTGGGAAAATTTGGCAGTTTCGGGTAGCTTGTAGCAGTCATCAGTACCCTAATTGCATAACACAGTATCAATCACAACCAGAATTATTTTGAAGGAGCTAGTCCATTGCTTCATAATTATGTTCCAAACGTTTGTCTGCTCAACAATGGACAGACGCCAGCACATTATCAAGCTACCCGAAACTGTAAAATTTTCCCAATCAACTTTGAACCTTATGCTTTAGCAATAAAGTTGAAAAACTATTAAAGAAATTTGACAGATTTTAGTAACTTATGTGCTGGCGTCTGTACCTAAATAACGCAATGAATGTTGTTGAACTAGAAAGAAAGAAAGAAAATACATAACTGAACTGAACAACTGAACGCTGAACTGAACAAAATAAAAGTCATTGCTACTGTAACTGGTAGTGTGTTACGCAATTACTCCGCGGGTTATTTTTTTTTACCAAATTTAGGTCAGAATCTAAGACTAATTAAGTAAGTAATGGTTAATGGGGTTTTCCTAGTACCTATGTGAAGGCACTTTCGGGTTTTCGGGTCTTACCATTCGGTTTAGGAGTTTAAAAAACAGGTACTAGATAGAGAGCCAACGACCAAAACCGAGTATCATTGCTATGAAGTAAAAGTTTTGGTCGATGGCTCTGAACCTATGGAAGAAAATTGCAAAATACTTTATACTGCCTATTTATGAGTATTTTATTGTAATATCGTGTCACAATTTCCAGACTTCTTTTTTATAGTTTTTTTTTTATTCTATACCTAATTTCCCATACATTTTTCTTAATTTATATACCCCAGATTTAGTACAAGTAAAATTACTAATTGCAGATACTTTTTTTTAGTCAGTTTCAGAGCCAGTAAACAAAGTTGTGATCAAAATAACAAAACGACGACATGTCACGTAACGTGTCGACTAAGCTCGTGAAATTTATCAGATAATAATACAAAGGAGCAAGTCCAGCAGTGGACGTCTTTCGGCTGAAATGATGATGATGATGATGAATACAAAGGAGCGTCCATTTTCTTTTGTGATTTATAGCCCAAGAGCAAGGTTAAAAGTTTTCGATGTAAGAAATTATGTTGCGTAGTTCAATATTTTGATGTAAGAGAGGCCCGTGGCTAAATAATAACAGCCGCACAGGTCGATCGATCAGGTTAAGCTACGCTTGCCGCGGTTGGTCTGTATCCACAGACCTCCTTATAACCACCTACCGTCATGCCTTTATGAATAGCGTGTCAATAATGTGGCGACACTCCTCTATAAAAAATGCTGTCTTGTCCTAACAGATCCCAAGACTGGACACTGACCCCACAGACTACAATATAATGCAGAATGACCCCCAAAATACAGGCCTAGGACCTGTTTGGGAGTTAGGGCAAATTCTTTGTAATACATTCATATTGTAAGATTGTGACTGAGTGTTTGTCATTTTTTTATGTAGATAGGTATTTATTCTAGTGACAAATAAACGTTTTTATTTTTATTAATGGCTCTCATTTTCCAAGTGTGCAAAGGCGAAAGGAACCTCATTCAGACCAGCCGGTCCATTTTGTAGAAATCTCACCTTGAAAACTTAGGTGAAATGAGCCGCCAGTCCATGCTAGGGATTGTCAATATTTACAGCTCACTTCACCCCGTGGTTTGCGGTGACATTTTTTCAGAATAGCACTGCAGGTGCCCCACGACACCTCACGACCGATTTTTTAGGATTTCGTGTTAAAATCGAAAGTTTTTTTTTTTAGATTTTGTTTTTTAGCTAAATAAAACAAAAGAAATATTATAAAATAACATTTTTATTTCGTTCATCATAATTATTATTGAAGCCATATCGATTACATACTTATTACATACATTCACTTAACACTAAATAAACAATTACGTCACAAGTTATTATTAACATTTAAACACTTCGTAACATTTACTTACAAAATCACATTCATCTGGCACTCGAGTCATACATTATGACGTCATTTTTCATACTATTTTACTCCACACATTAATAATTTATTATTCTTAAATATAATTTTTGGGTGATGTTTAAAAAAATATTCTTTTAGCCATTTATGAAGAAACTTCAAGAGAAAATATAGAAAAGAGGAAAGGAGATTTTCTTAGAAAAGATATCCACATTTTTTCTAAGTAAAGGGTTTTATGACATTTATTATTAGGTAACACTATCTGAAAATTCCAATTTAGTAATCTAGCGACATCTATTAGATACAAATGACATTTTGTTTTATTAATTCTAGTTTTTACGATACAGCATGTTCTTAAAAAATATTTTATAACACTATTGAATTGATCGAACAGTGAACAACATGGAACACTCACTTGAATTGTCAAAAAAAATTACAAGAAGTACCTATAAAAAAATACGTCAAGATTATATTTCACAACATCGATTTTACAATAGCAGAAATGTCAAAATTACTAGCTAATTCGAAAGCGCAACCTAAAATTTTCCAATCAACACGTCTAATGCATTATAATGCCTAAGAGTTTTACACCCTGTATTATCCATAACGCGTTTTTAATACAGTATACGTAATATAATTAGCAATAGCATGTACATACTTACACAATAAAAAAAATGGTACAGGGGTCTTTGGTTCAGTAACATTTTGATGTTAGGCTTAAACGTATCAAAAATTGCTCTAAAGCATTGTGTGACCTAAACCATCACTTAAGTCACGCTTTCCTGTGACTTAGGTAGCCATTTTTACACAGAAAAGCGTGACTTAAGTGCGGGTTTAGGTCACTCGAACTATAAAATAGTATACGATACGTGTGACTTAAGTAGTTTATTAATCACACTAATCGTATTTTTTTTGTTATGTATTTTCTGGTGTACAATAAAGTATATATAAATAAATAATATTATAAAGGCGAAGGTTTGTGAGTGTGTGTGTATGTGTTTATATGTTTGTTACTTCTTTACGCTCAAACGGCTGGACCAATGTTGATAAAATTTTGTATGAAGGTAGCTGACACCCTGGATTAACATATAGGCTACTTTTTATTCCGATATTCCCACGGGATCGACATTTACGCAGGTGAAACCGCAGGGCGCAGCTAGTAGTGCAATAATGGACTGCTTATTATTATTATTTATTATATATTCAGATAACAGAGATCTATTGGGTTAATAACAAGCTTAAGTCACACGTATCGTAGTCTACTGCTAACAAAAGCAAAAATGCTATAACAGAAACTGCGTTTATTGAGGTATTTAATTCCAACCAAGTTTGGATGCTAAGAGGTAAACAAAAATAATATAGCAAGTATCATCTGAGAAACAGCTATAAAAACGTGGATAATACGACATATACTTAACAAAACAGGTGAAAATCTAAAAACTATTAAAAATAAAGTTGATCTAATTTAGTTCAATCAGAATGTGTTGGTATTATCATTAGAATTGGTATCGAAGATTTAGACAGCAAAATGTTAACTTTAACATTGCACATTATAATTTAACATTGACGAATTTTAGCTTCAAGATCAAATAGAAAATGTTTTTAATGATAGTTATTTTATTAAGATATTTAAATCTATATCTACTCCAATAAAAGTCTCCACTTTTCTTAGTACAAAAAATATTTATATTACCGAATATCTTCCAATATTTATAATATAATTCCCTATCATTGCTCAGATTCCATTTTATCTGTAACATACATTTGAATACAGTATAACATCAATGTTTTTATTTATAATTGTGGTATAATAGACGAATATTTCTTTTTCATGCTTGTCGTACGGAATTTCGGCTTCAAGGAATTTATAAGCAATGTTTAATTTATAAATAAACATCTGCTTATTAAATGAGGTAACTATACTTTGAAAATAAAATAATCAGTACACATACTTAAAACTACTGCTAAACCTATTGATATATTGCACACAATACACAAGGACCAAAATCATTCCGTCACTCTATAAATACAAATCAATCAAATTTAACTCCTAACTCAAAGACACAAAGTTTAAATTCGCTGAAGCCACGTCGTTAACAAAGCCATGAACTAACTACTGTTTTGGTGTTTGATCCTTTTTGCTGGCCTGGACGGACTGAAAGTCCTCAGGAACTCTATAACTAACTTATTTAACTAGGCTTCTGGCTCTTCACTTAACTACTGACTTATATACTTTAGAATAAAATACAGAAATAACCGAGCATGCAAATGCAGATGAGCCCTTTTTAATTAAGTGACCAGTAGGTTTTATTTTTGTTATTATTCTACAAATACTCTTATCTATGGAATCAAAATACGGAATTAGAAATTCTTTGAAATTTTTCTATGGCGTTAAATAATTGCATTTCAATTTCGTCCAGCTGGATTAAAATCGAGTACCTAACGTTTGAAAACGTTCAAACGAAAACATAATTGAAGAAAAACCTACTGAATTGCATTGAACATGTAACTAATTCTGACATTATTTATTTGGCTCACCTGCGAGGAGGTTGCGAAATTAAATTAGATTTTAAGAATCCTATATTTTACTAGTATGGACATTAAAACATCATTATTTAAAACCCGATTGCACGAACTACACTAAACATATTATTATCTTTATTGAACACGATATTAACAGTCGTTTTTGGTGGCGAACGCTTTAATAATTCCGAACGAGTCAAGGAGCTAGGCTGTTTAAGTCAAAGTTAGTTATCTGTTACTTTAAAATTAAATCTACATAAAGATGATGAATGAGAATTAAATTTTCAAGGCTATTAAATTGTATTTAGTTAGTAGTCGTCGTGCATGCAGTATTTATGTACGGTAAGTACGTATTATTCATAATTCTAAAACTTAATTACAGATTTATCAATTAAAAAGCAGTCGAGCTTTGTCTAATCAAAAATTAAATTCCTTTTGCATCGAATCCGTATAATTTATGTACAGACTTAAAAGTAATTTTGTTCTACAATCGGTTATCTTTTGCAGTTTATACAATTTCAGAATTGGTTAACTTGTTGCATTTAATTTAAGAGTAGGTACTGATTTGTACTTATGCATCTAATTTATTCTGGTCAAGGTCCTTCGATTTTTTGCTAGTTTTACACATGTGAATTTTATAAAATCAACAGCACAGTAACGAAAAAAATTAATAGCAGTTGATTTTCTTTATTCCTATGTTACATAGCTGATTTGTTTGTTTTATGTGAGTGGGCAAACCAAATTATTATGAAGTGGATTCGAGTTATCGCTTCAACCTAGCAAGATTTTGAATGAAATTATTTATAATAATAAGTTTATTGATCCAAAGATATACATTGACACAGGTTGTATAGGAATTACATGCTAACGCTTAATCTAAAAATCTAAAAAACTAACAATAAACACAAGGGACGAAAATTAGTTGTCTAAATTAACATAAAAATTAAATCCTGTCTCCTAAACTAGGGATGGCCTGTATCTTAAGAGACAGAATTTAATTGGGTTTTCCGCAGATTGTTTCACTAGCAAAAACGTAAAATATAAATCAGTACCTACTATGAAGTTGTTGCAAGTGCATCTAAATTATTTACATTGTTAGACTATTCAACCTCACACACTCTCAATTAGCGTTTATATGATTAAATGAGCTATTAGACGACATTTAAATGCATTGCATTCAAGTCTATCATTTTAAATTTAATTAGTTTCTTAAGATTTACTATTACTTGAGTAGAGCTCTTAATTAGAGAAAGATTAAATTAGATCATTTATTTATTTCCATCCTTACCTCGGTTAGGTATATAGGATTATCTGTACATTTTTATTATTATCTTATTATTAATGTTTGTGCTTAATAAATGCTTAGCTGTTAATATTTTGGTATTCCCTTCAAATGTTTTAATATTACTTTCACATAGCGTCACAAAGTCATTCCTAAGAAATTATGATTTAATTATTAAATATATCACCTTTTTATTTTATTTGAAAATATACATTTCACCTCAATTCCTAATGTTAGCATGTACAGTTGTTATTTTGTTCTCAGGCTTGATTTTCATAAAATAAAAATCTATACTTCTTAATATACTATGTTTTTCTGATTCGATTGACTAGGACAATAATTATATGAACCCATAATTTATACTGTAAACTTAGAGACACAAAAAACAATATACAAAAAAATATATACCTAAAATTATAGTGCGACTAATTTTGATACTTTGGCAGGCACTTTGGTATTGAAGAAAACGAAAAGTATAGTGCCAAGAGTTTTCAGAAATTGACAAGTACAGGTTAAGACTAGCTTAAATATTGAAACTTTGGTAGTGTTAAATGGTAAATTATCTAGATGTAAGTGCTGAGAGCTTGCCTGAAGTCGTGGAGGGCTGCTAGGAGTTGAGGCGCTGTTGGTCTGGCCAGAGGAGCCAAAGTCCAGCACCAAGACATCAAACCGTACCTGGTGATTAGAATAATTAACATTGAAAATTCTATTATGTATTAAGTTCGGCCAACGACCGACCAACCCACAGTGCTTTTTTCAATCAAATTAAGAAAGTAGAATTTCAAAATAAAGATGAAAATTAAATATATTGTTCCCATACCAAAATCATTATTTAATCAGAACGGACTTACTATAAATACAGCTTAAATATTTAGGATGCAAAATCACAAAATTATGGCAAAGCTCAAAATCTAAAGGAAACTTCCACAATTCTTTTCGAAAATGGAATGGAAAGCTAGGACGATGTCATTGATACAAAAAAAATATCTGGCAATGAAAAGTCTTTTAGTAAATTGCATTTTCGCCTCTGGACATTCGAAGTTGACACTTTTCAACGCCGCTTTTAAGTCGGATTGAGCTTTTAAATCGGTGCAAACATTTACACTGATGCGACTCTCTTTTGTTTTGTCTGATAGTTGGATTTGAATAGTAAATGCCTCAAAAAATAAAGGTTTTCGTTTATTTACATTGATTTTAACAAGTTTCATTATAAGAAGCTACCATTTTGTCTCTATTCTAGAATTGATATCTAGCTTCTAAATTGACAGTGTATTCATTATATTATACATATAGAAAGCTAGCTATTATAAAGAAAACTAAACTAGAAGATGATATTAAATATCACTTTCTCGTTTAGCTTTCTTTAGAATCTTATCAATCGAGGGCGCTTGTTAGAAGGATTTAAATTATCAAATAAATTAAAATGTACTTACAGTTCATCAGGACAGTTATGCGGCTGTGAAGGTCGGTATCCTCCACTCAGGAAAGCTCCCACGTCAGCAGCATCAAGCTCAGCCAATGGCGATGCTCCAAGAGTTGCTAACTCCCACAGAGTTATTCCTAATGACCACTGAACAGGCACAAAATATTACAACAACCATTATGATAATTAAGAATATTTTTAATAAGGAAAAATAATTGTGTTACTCAATTTGATTTGAATTTTAATGGACTCCAAATTATAATTGATTCCTGATAACAATAGATTTTCAATCAACGATTTCCTTTCTGAATTTTTGATCAAAATTGAATAATCATCCATTAGACCGTATTCTTCTACTTTCAGTAAGTAATTTACCAAGATCAAAAATAACATTTCCAAATCTTACCACGTCAGATGCTGTAGTGTATTGATTTTGAAGCAACGTCTCGGGAGCCATCCATTTGACCGGCCGGTTCTCGTTGTCACCCAGACAATGGTAGTCATCAGGAAACAGATCCCTTGATAGACCATTGTCTGTCACCTTCAGCCTTAATTTCTCGTCCACCCTATGTTAGAAATTAGAATTTTTCAATACCATTGTTTTTTAATAGTTAAGATGAAAACTGTTAAAGTAAAAAGCATCAACGGTAGAGTTTCTTGCCCATAACGGTGGAGTTTCTTGTCCATTCTTCTCCATCCGAAAACTACATTTTCGAAGGGGCGGCTAGAACCAATTCTATTTTATTGTAAATTTCGACGTTCAAAAGTGCCTTTTATGTGCCTATTTAAGATAAATGCTTTGACTTTAAAAAATGAAGTATTTTTGAAGTGAAAACTTCTTTAGCGGCGCTGTGTACTTTTTTGGAATGGGTAAAAACTTCTAAATTCGCGTCAGGTCACGTGACCCTGATCGAAAATTCGTAAAACGTAAAACGTCAGACGTAAAACGTAAGACGCGCGTTGTTGAGGACAGCGCCATCTATGCACATCGGGAAGAACTACGAGGGCCTCGCGTACTAACTTCAGACGTAAAACTTAAGACGCGCGTTGTTGAGGACAGCGCCATCTATGCACATCGGGAAGAACTACGAGGGCCTCGCGTACTAACTACGTAGGCCTCGCGTACTAACTACGTAGTTCATCCAACAACGACGAGATGGCGCTGAACCACGGATATATAACTGACGACGAGCAAATCTGAATAAATTCCTTTCACGAGAAGAATAAACCAGTCACTTTGGTCATCATACCTGATTTGCAAAAAACCCTATAAAATAAGGAACACACCTTAACACGCGTGTTTTGTTTATAAGACGATTCACAAAATACACTCGTAATTGTTCAAGTTTTCACTTCTGTCGGCACTACCGGAGTGCCAGTGTTTTTTTTACTATGTTCAGTACTATTATTTCTGCCTTGATTTTGTTTATTTCTCTAATTATTTTTTTTTAATAAAATACCAGCTCGAAATATTTTCATATTCTTATTTACTGAAATCAAAGCCTAGTAGATTTAGGTATTTCAATTAAACCATTTGAAGTGTCTTTTAAAAGTAATTACGTAACAAAAAAAAAAGGAAATGTGTATGGCTTTCTCTAAACAGCGAGCCTAAAGTACCTACACAAATTGTCATGATTGCTCAAGCTATTACAAATTTTCTTTGACCCAGTTTTAATTGGGTTGGAGATAATTTATTTTTACAAAGAGCCCCATGATTATAATTATTCGGCACTCTACTAAAGTTGGTAAGTTAAACTTCGTTTCTGGGAAATTAGAGTTTAGAATTTACGGAGTTTTAGGAGCTGTTGGACTAATGTTTATTTTATGTTGCTGTTGTTGCAAAACTCCATATTTTAGCATAAACAGTCAGTCAGTTTTTTTTTCCTTTTTTTTAACAAACAATGGCACTTTTGAATTTTCAAGGGGTCGGTAAGTCAGAGAGATAAAACTAGTTGCCCATTCCAAAGCGTTGTAGGTACCTATGAAGAAGAACGGGCAAGAAAGTCAAATAAGAAAAGAAGAAAAATAACAAGAAAATAGCGGGCAAGAAGAAAAATAACATGGTTACAAATAATATTGGTTTCATCTTTCATGTTGAAATTATGCATAAGAGTCAATAAACAAAACCAATACCTTCACGAAGCCAAACTGATAAATGAAAGCATAAATGGCAATTAATATTCCAGCGGCAATAACACTTATCTATTCCTTTGTTGTTGTGTTGTTTTGTAATAATTCAATAATTATTAATTTTGGTTTTTTTTTATTGTAATTTGTAATCTGGTAAAATTTTATATGGGTCCTGAAATAAATGATTTTATTTTGATTTAATTTGATCAATCAATTTTGATCGGTTTGCTTATGAAAAAAAATGGCGGTGAATTTATTCTATTCCGTTTCAATATAAACTGATGTTTTGACAGAAAATGATACTATTTATATCTTTTTTTCATCGACAGGCAAGCTCAGGAGTTTATTAGCTCATTTATAATGGTATCTATTATTATACGTATGGTTGATGTTTCACCATGATAAACCTACGTTTGAGTTGCCGTTATTGTTATCACAATAACTTGGCAGATATTTTTACAAATAAATTCTCTACATTTTTTATTTAATTTAGGGCTGGTTTTTCAATCATCTGATAAATTTAATAGCAAAGGAATAATTTAGTAAATTTAGTCAGCAATTTCATACAAAAACTGTCAAACGTCAACTTTATTCCTCGAATAAAAGTTATCTCGATTCCTAATAAAAAAAAACGAATCGTTTGCTTACCAATGGTGGCATTTTTTATTGTCAAACTTGGCATATAAATAGACTTATAAGCTAATTTCACCTGCGATAGCTATTTCCATATGGGAGGGTCTACTTTGTAAAGCCATGAGGTATTTGCTTCATTATTAGTAAAGATACAAAAAAAATGGTTTTACAATGTTTTGTTTACATTATTTAGATAATCGTATGTGAAGACTACGTACCTAGAATAAAATTACTATAAGACAGTAGGTTGGTTTAAAGTCTAACAGAACGAATAAGTATGTACCTATGTTGATAGATAGATACATGGTGCTCACATTATTTACAAATATTGAACTGTAGACAATTATTATCACTAATATTCGTGAAAGGCTTAATTTTACTTACACACAATTCCTAGCAGCAATGTCTGCGTGTACTAGCCTCTGCACATGCAAGTACGCCAGACCACAGGCCACCTGTGCTCCCAAGTCCACTAACTCCCTCGTTGCCGGGGCCGCTTGGTGGCCTAGCCGGCAAGACGTTAGGAACCTGGTGGAAGAGATCATTCATTTCAATTTATTTATTTTGTAAAATTATTTCATTTTTATTCATCTTCAGTCTTTTATGTCAGTCAAAAAACATCCACTGCTTTACTTCTCGTGATCCTGATCCAGCGGATACTTGCGACCTTCATCAGGTCATCGTTACACCTTGTGGGAGGCCTTCCAATGAGGAGGGAGGGAGGTGGGAGGTCTTCCGGTACGGGGCTTTTAGTAGTAGCCCAATCTATTTTTAAATTTTTATTATTTTATTGTGACATGGGTCACCTCTTAATCTCGATCTCGCCTGATGAAAAACGACGGATGAGGTCTATGATAGAACGAGCAAGCCCAGAAGATGGGGTTCACTCTTTCTTTAAAGGCTTTTATTTATTTATTATTTATTTATTTAATACTTCAAGCACTTAAATGTACAGAGGCGGACTTAATGCCATAGGCATTTTCTACCAGTCAACCTTTGACCTTTGACCTTTGGCAGAGACAAACAGTGGTAGGTGCAATCATGACCATTGAGGAATAAATGAATATTGGGTTATTATTATAGCGCGAGAGCAAATCTAAGATCAGAACCACTCTGAAAGGTCATCGGATGCAGTCACTGTATCTGAAATCGGCTAGAAGGCATCATCACTGGGTCACCACTGCACTTCTGGTTGTTATTTCAACTAGGTACTACAAAATAAAGACACGAGATTTAGTAGCAGATAGATTCTAGATTGATATCAGAATCTATTGTGGTGACCCAGTGGTAACAGCCCTGATTTACGAGTTGTATGTCATGGGTTCGAACCCAGACAGGTATTTTACTTTGTGTAATTTATTTCATTACCACTACTCTTAAAATTGGTGAAGGAAAACAATGTGAGGAAACCGGCATGTCTTAGAACCGACAACCCAAAGGCCGCTATCCCACTGGCGTTTTACGAGCGTTGACGTCAACGTCGCGTCTGCGCGGCGTCGACGCTGCGCAGACGCGACGTTGACGTCGCGTCATCGCGTAACAAGCATAAAACGTCTGCTGAACGCGACGTCAACGTCGCGTCTGCTCAACGTTAACGTCGCGTTCAGCGGATGTTTTATGCTTGTTACGCGATGACGCGACGTCAACGTCGCGTCTGCGCAGCGTCGACGCCGCGCAGACGCGACGTTGACGTCAACGCTCGTAAAACGCCAGTGGGATAGCGGCCTAGACGTGACATCTAACAACCCGGACTGGGCCTGCGTGGTGGATAATCAGACAACAAGTAAAAAAAAAAAAAACACTGGCACTCCGGTAGTGCCGACAGAAGTGAAAACTTGAACAATTACGAGTGTATTTTGTGAATCGTCTTATAAACAAAACACGCGTGTTAAGGTGTGTTCCTTATTTTATAGGGTTTTTTGCAAATCAGGTATGATGACCAAAGTAACTGGTTTATTCTTCTCGTGAAAGGAATTTATTCAGATTTACAAATAAGCACACAGGATAGACTTCAGTTCGTGGTGTTGGTCGCGGCAGTGCTTCGTTAATCATTTCTAAAGTGGTAACTAGATAAACTAATAAGGAGCCTGTATGAAATTTTACACAATGTTACCTTTGTTCGATTACCATAATGTTTGCAGAGGCGTATTAGAAGAGGACGTAGATGGTACGATTGATATTAGTTACATTTTTACATACTATTGGCCTTGTACATAAAATGTATTTGAGCTCGTCGTCAGTTATATATCCGTGGTTCAGCGCCATCTCGTCGTTGTTGGATGAACTACGTAGTTAGTACGCGAGGCCCTCGTAGTTCTTCCCGATGTGCATAGATGGCGCTGTCCTCAACAACGCGCGTCTTACGTTTTACGTCTGACGTTTTACGTCTTACGAATTTTCGATCAGGGTCACGTGACCTGACGCGAGTTTAGAAGTTTTTACCCATTCCAAAAAAGTACACAGCGCCGCTAAAGAAGTTTTCACTTCAAAAACTAATAAGGAGGTTAGAGAAGGAGAGCCAAGGCAAGCAGTGGACTTCTGTCCGCTGATGATGAATAAGAAAATCTCCGTAATTTAGTGTCATTTCAAATATACTAGAAAGAACAGATACTTACCTCTTAAGATTCGAAGAATGAGAAGGACAGCAATAAACTAGAAGAGGCTTCCGAGCCTCTTCAGCACACGCAGCCATCGGTGTGAGCACATTCGTGTGAACTAAACCGAAGAGTCGTAACCCTTCAGCTACCAGTAACGCCGCCTGCATAGCTGATGCCGCATCTAGGACAAAACATCGACGTGTTCAAACGTATTGACAATACGAAACCATTTCTATATTCGATAACTATATCGAATCTCATATTTGTCTATCGCGCTTCTATATGATGTTCTCTGTAAATTGAGAGGTCTGGCTCTTGTGATACAGGACCTCCTAGTACAAGAGCCAGGGCCACACTGATTTTTGTGTCTTGAAGTGGAAATAAACAAATTATTATTATTTTATACCCCCACCCCCACTATTAGTACGTAGGACTAACTTATAGATAACTGGCGAAATGTGGGCGAACAATAAGGTACACCTCTGTCCAACCCTTCAGGGAAACAAGACGTGATGTTATGTGTGTTACATAGTACCGATAGAAACAAACATTATTATTATTATTAGGTTTGTACAATTAAATAGTGGGCCTGCTTTTGACCTCAACTCATCATCTGCCTAGCCTTTTCCCAACTATGTTGGGGTCAGCTTCCAGTCTAACCGGATGCGGCTGAATACCAGTATTTTACATGGAGGGACTGTCTATCTGACCTCCCCAACCCAGTAACTGGACAATACGATACCCCTTGGTAAGACTGGTTGTCAGATTTTCGGGCTTCTGACGACCCGTAACGACTGTCATTGATTCACGAATGACAGCCGGGACCAACGGCTTAACGTGCTCTTCAAGGCACGGAGGGGTTATGGTATGTAAAGATGGTCACCCATCCACGGACCAACCGCGGCAAGCGTAGCTTAACCTGATCGATCGACCTGTGCGACTGTTATTTACTAAACCACAAGCCCCTCGCCTCAATTCGCCTGATTTTATTATTTTAACGAATCGTCTACATTTAGGCTTTCATAATAGTAAGTAATTTAAAACGATTTTTTAAACTATATCTACTACCTAGTTATCAGATAAAACTTGGGAACGAACTCTAAAGCTCATTCACACTGTCAGTTGAGACTGGTCATCTTTTAACCTTCTTCCAGGGCCTTATCTTTAATCTTATATTTTGAATTGTTTTTTGTATTTTTTTAGACAGTTCTCACATATAGAAGCAACAAGAATACACACACACAATACACAACACACACACACAATATACTACACAATATACACAATATACTATTATTTTTGTTTTTTGTTATTTTTGTTTTTGTTTTTTATCTTGATTTGAAAGAGCGTCTTCATAGTTTCTCGCCCGTTCTTCTCCATAGAGATCTACGTTTTGGAATTGTCAACTAGCTTCAACTTTCTGGATAACTGACGCCCTGACAATACAAAAGTGCCTGTAAAACTTTTAATTTAAATAAATGTTTTGAGTTTCCATTAATAAAACATTGTATTGTTGGCGACAAAATGAATACGTTTCTTTTCATTTTAATTGGTCCTCTCATCAACTAATTAATTATTACAATAACATCAATAACCCATGTCTTATTTTTGTCTTCAGAGAAAATTGCAGTAGGTAAGTACCCACTTGATATTTTCCACCTGAAATAATCTTGTTGCTTCTCTGCCGAGATGAGATCAAAAGCAATCCTGTTAGCATAAAAATATGCTCATATACGAGTAGCGACGCCAATTTGCCGTAGAGCCTGCATCCAATATAAGTTGCAATTTTTATAGTCTGCTGATTTCGGTATCGATTTAAGTTTCTTGCGAATACTGGTAATTGAAACGCAATCAAGGAGGTATATTTTTTAATGGCATAATATTTTATAGTCATGGTGAATAGATTTAAGTTAGCAATGCCAATAGCTTTCATCTAAACTATAATATTATAAAGAGAAAATATTTGAATTTTTGTATATTTGTTTGTTACGCTTTCACGCTAAAACAGCTGAACAGATTTGGATAAAATTTAGCATATGGGTGGACTATGACCTGTAGAAGAATATAGGCTACTTTTTATTCCGGATTGAAGATGAAGTCGCTGGTCTATACTATCCATACTAATATTATAAATTAGAAAGTAACTCTGTCTGTCTGTTACCTTTTCACGCCTAAACCACTCAACCGATTTCGATAAAATTTAGCAAAGGGACAGATTGCATCCCGGGGAAGGACATAGGATAGTTTTTATCTCGATATTCCCACGGAGTCGAAACTGACGCGTGTGAAACCGCGGGGCGCTGCTAGTAGGTTATAAATATAAATGAATTGAAATAATTTATTCTGTAAATAGGATATAGGAATAACTTTTACACGTCATATTAAAAAAAAAATAAGCTTATGGAGTTGGCTTTTCCTATATTACTACCCCTGAGAAGAAATGGCGAAACCAACTCGTAGATTGAAATGAAGTAAGATGATCATGATTGAATTTTTAACAACTAAAATGAAGTTATCGAAAGGATCATGTTTACTTTCACTACGTAAATCCGAAATTCAGTAAGAAAACAAACACCCATGCTAGAAGTAGATCAAAGCAATCGTACTCAATAGCCAACTAACAGTTCCTTTCAGGCGTCAGAGTGATTTCTGGCCACAAGAGGGACTATAAAAAATGTATGCAAAGCTCGATTGTAAACTCCCGCCTCAAAAATCGTTTGAATGTAACCCTTTGAGCTGCACAGTATGTAGCAAATATTCAGCACAGGCGACCCAAATGGTTTGCTATTGTAGAGTTCAAGAATATTGAATATTGCAGAAAGTCGTTTGTGGTAGGTAGTTGCGTCTTTATGTTCCAATCACTTTATATTTTTGTTAAACTGTTAGTTTTTTGATGAAGAAAAAAAGTTACAAGTAGGTATCTACTCTTATATTAACTGACATGGTTATAAAAACTTGAAAAGGAAAAACTTTTGACATTTAATTTAGGTATGTATTATTTTCATCAGAATCAGGACAGCAAAGGTATCCTTAATTTCCCAAACTAAGAATCTTGGACAGATGTCATTGTTCGAGTGATCCTAGCGGGGTAGTTGCGTAACACAGTAAATTTCGTTTCACGAAAGAATTCCCTTCGCCGTAATGTTGGCACCATTGCTTTTCATTGGAGAATTGTTTTACCTTCAATCAAAAGCAATGGTCCTGCTGGCTCGCAGGTTTGCACGGTGTACTTGTGAGGTAAAAATGACGCTTTTTAGAGCTTGTTGTCAGACTTTTTACACCTGCAGCCTGTGGGTCAAGTATACGCAGAAGGCATACAGCGCTCTGCGTGTCCAATATAATGATGCCTTCAGAATACAAGCATTCTGAAGGTATCATCAGCATCAGGGGCTGCCGCGTTTTTGTAGCGCTTCGGGTATGTTTGCCGATGCGCGGGTAGATGATTTTTATGCCATCATTTGTAAACGATGCGCTTCTCTCCGACGCAGAACAGATGTCAGCTCCCACAGCATGTTGAGGGCATTGAGTGACCGGTGAGACTGCCCGATGCTTGGCCGATGAATGAGACTGCACACACAGGTCGACTCAAAGTAGCTACTTTTTTTTTTTTTTTTTTTTTCAGGATGGGAAATCATCAAATGACTCCTCCCGCTCTGGGTGGAGCGGAAGGGAGTGTCAGACTCTTACTGACTAAAACCCACCCGTGTTCCTTCCTTCGCCCTTTATGTTCCGGGCCAGCGGTAAAGTAGCTACTTTGAGTCGACCTGTGTCGTATCTAAGGTATACGTCATTTATGTGCTTTTATGTTCTGTTTTCTACATTGTGTTGTATATATTATTGTCTGTTGTTATTTGAATTGTAATTGTTGATAGTGTGTGTTACTAATAAATTAGTTAAGTAAGTCTGTTTCATGTATTACTAACATTATGGACCGAGGTCTGTAATATAGTTTTTTTATTATTATTATTAATGGTGCCAACATTACGGCGAAGAGAATTCTTTCGTAAAACGCACTTTGACAGTAGCAATGGCTTTCAGTTCAACAGCATTCATTGCATTATTTACGCTGTTGAGCAGACAAATTTTACGAACATAATCGCACCTCCGATAAAATAGGGTTACAACTCGAAAAACCTGGATTTTTAGGAAAGCGAAAATAAACTCACGGATTTCTTAATCAGTCTTTACTTTTACACTATTATTATTATGTGATCAAAATTATACATGCTTATAAAAAAATATGCTTTAATGGTATACGCTGTTTTTCAATTTTCCTGAAAAACAACCTAAAAATTCCTGTAAATGACTTTTTCGAGTTGTAACCCTATTTTATCGGAGGTGCGATATGAAGCCATGAATTAGTAATTAGTAATAATCTTTCAAAATGTTTCAGATTGATTGTGAGTAACGCAGTTAGGGTGATGGTTATATTATTTTAATCCATTTTTTTCATACATATTTTTTTTTAAACGTTGCCCCACACTCTTACTTACTTACTTACATTACTCTTGTATCGTGGGTGCGTTTACAACAAACATTTAAATTCACATACACAAACAGCCAGACCCGGAACAACTACCTGTAGGCAATAGACCAACTGGACTCTGAGGGTCGAAAGGTTGGAATCGCGCCACAACATCAACTTTAAATCATTCATGGTACGAGTTCCAACCCAACATCTACAGACCTGTCTGAAAGAGGACTTTTGGCCGAAAGGTGTCGTATATCGACGTTTCCGAGGACGGATACGCGACACCACGCAGCGAAACACGACGCCGACGTTTCGTGTATAGTCATATTTGTTGTTCGTTTTTAGTGTAATTTTTAATGTTGTATGTATTTATAGTATTTTTAAGTTATATTAATATTGTATTGCATGTGTTTTATATGAGCCTTGACGCCTGAAATAAACGGATAAATAAATAAATAAATACAAATATTTGTTCCGTGCGGGAATCGAACCCGCGACACGCAGCGCAGCAGTCGATCACTCAGTTACTGCGCCAACCGTGTCGTCAAACATTGTATCATAAACTTTTTTCTGTAAGTATTTTGTGTCTACATAATTAAATAAAGAAATAAACTGACCTGTAACAGTTTTCACAACCACCTCCTCATAGGTATCTCCTTTCTTGAACACTCCTTTGTAAACTCTGCCGAAGGTTCCTTCATGCACCAGGATCTCTAGGCGGATGTTGGAGCGAGGAGTGGTCAGCAGACGGAGCTGTTCCGCCGGGTCGGTGATCCGGTCCTTGGTTATTGTTTGCTGCAAAGAAAGTGGCTTTTAGTGTAACTATTATGACTTCTTCTGTATTCATGCTGAACTTCTGTATAACTAAGTTTTCTCTGGATAGGTCGAGAAAGACACTGATAACGCAAAAAGGTTGTACTTCGCGTATGGCATCATATTGCTAAACATAAGCCATTTTGGTTATTGCTCATCTCGTGCTCGATTTTATAATTCTCTCGTGTGTAACAGAAGTGGAGGGAGAAATGGCCAGTTTTACTTTCATAGCATATATAATTAACCTATAATGTTCCCACTGCTGGGACACAGACCTCCCCTCGGTGAGAAGGAGTGGGCCTGAATACACCAAGCGGGCGCAATGTGGGTTGGTAGATTTCATATGTCCTCGAATTTTTGGTTCTAGGGCATGCTGGTTTCCTTACAGTGTTTTCCTTCAACGTTTTGAGAGCAGTGATGAAATATTTTACACAAAGTAAAGCCTGTCTGGGTTCGAACAGACATACGACCTCTAACTCACATTTTACTTTCATGGTTCATGTAAGTTAGCAGAGTTTTCATTCACCTGCCATTTCTACCATCATAATCATTAAAAAATTTCCTTCCTTATTTAGTTAGCGACTCTTTCGAACAACGGAACTGCACAAAATACAACTCCCTGGAATCAGCAAGTCTGTAACAAGGCTACTCTAAAAAGTGCCGCCCAACTGCATATCCAGTTAGCGCAGACGTGAACTGGACCAGTCTTTAGTTAGAGACAGGTGCGCTCACGTAATTGCATTGAGCCGGACGGCGTCCAACGATATCCTTAATTTAGTTTGCGAGATGGTTGCTAGCTTCGCAGTGGGTGTTGCAGCGAAGCGATTCTGTCAGAGTGCTTTGATAGACGAGGCGAAGGTAGATAAATAATGCTTTAATGAAGAGAGTATGTCAAAGTGACTTGGTAGTGCTATTGTTTAAAAGGTTTTTGGTTAAGTAAGGTTTGAGCACCTGAGAAAGTGGTAAACTTTGTTGTTCATTCATGGATTTTTGACAGTCGTTACGGGTCTGAAAGTCTGACAACCAGTTTTACGAGGCTTCGTATTACCCAGTAACTGGGTTGTGGAGGTCAAATAGGCAGTCGCTCCCTGTAAAATACCGGTACTCAGCTGCATCCGGTTAGACTGGAAGCCGACCCCAGCATATTTAGGAAAAGTATTATACGCAGATGTATGTATGTGTGCTTTATCGTACACCTGAAATATACAGGGTGGCCGAAACATCGACGCTCCAGCTGTTACCATGGATTTAAGTTCACGATTCTAAACCCCATATGTAGAATTTTATTTCATAACTATGTTAAACGCGTATGTATCGCACTTTTCTATGAAACAACAGATTTTTTTTATAGGTAACCGACGAAAAGTTTCTATCCAAGAATCATGTGCTGAATTCACCGTTAAGGCTCATTCAAACAGGCGCGACAAGACACGCGACACAAAGGCACCGCAAGTCACGCAACGAGCGGTGCCTTTGTGTCGCGCGCGATTATATCGCGTGTCGCGCCTGTTTGAAGGAGCCTTTACAGTTTGCGCGTTGATCCCTGCAATCCTGTATACATAACAATAAAAAGTCGGTCAAATGCAAGTCGGACTAGCGCATCAAGGGTTCCGTAAAAATTTGTAGGTATGTAAATAGTTTATCACGGGATTTCTTTTTGTAACTACAAATTTACGGTTTTCGAATTTTTCCTTTACTTTTGCTACATGACCTTGCTTCTTGCCGAATTTCATGATTCTAGGTCAACGGGAGGTACC
This sequence comes from Luperina nickerlii, assembly GCA_963855955.1. NCBI lineage: Eukaryota > Metazoa > Arthropoda > Insecta > Lepidoptera > Noctuidae > Luperina > Luperina nickerlii. The sequence continues at coordinate 6,038,363 of OY979663.1, forward strand.
CTATAAATTTTGAATCCCTTGAGAGTGTCGAAATACTCAAACGTTTTTTTGCGGCATAAACGGCCATATCTTTTTTTTACGTTAACTTAGTAGTTTGATCTTTACACAGCTTCAAGGCCTGTATACCTGAGTATATAGTTTTAATTTCAACTCGATACCTCCATGCGTTCTTGAGATAAAGGGTATTGACAGCCAGACAGACAGACGGACAAAAAAGGTAAGGGTAAAGTATAAGGGTTCCGTTTTTTTCCTTTTGATGTACGGAACCAGAAAAATAACTTAAACACTACAAGGCATACAATGGACGGCTTTATCACTTTCTGCGATCTCTTCCAGGCAACCTTGGAATGGGCTGCGGTGGTGTGGACATGAAATGGGGTGGTCATTGGTTCAAATAGCGTATCTAGTTATTAATGTAAGATGACAGAATTCTATTCAAGAAAAGATCTTTTTACGATCACTTTATCGATGAAGAAGATAATTTTGCTGTTCAAAATAGAACATCAATAATTTATTTGTCCTCTTTCAGTCGTCCCACAAAATTCCCAATTACGAAATAAAATTCGCGTCAGAAATCCTCCGAATAAAATTTCCTCGGCTTTGTATCCGAAACCGTCTCGTTTATTAAGAAACTTCTTATTTACACCTCCGTTCATTAGCGATCCCTCCTCGGTGAGGGACTGAGGACACTAATTCATATTTCCTGCTAAAGACTTTCAACGGTGCGATAAATTCAGGGACAAAGGGGATTGCAAATTAAAAACTCGGTTCCTTGCCAAGACCAATAATGAAACGACTTATATTGATAGAAGAGACTGGAGCGCGGAATTGTGGATAGTTGGGGCGTGGTTGCTAGGCTTGATATTTTTCTCTTTTGCTTAGATAGTTTTCTTTTTACTTAGATATCTACTTGTGTTTTTAGGAAGAATGATGTCAAAGATAATTAAATATTATTTTATTAGTTATACGAGTATATTATATATGTTTTTAGACACGTTAAATTGATAGAAGTTACAATAATATTTAAACATTAATATTGTGAGGTAGCGGTTAAAACACTAGTATTTATCTATTATATAAGGTCAAATTAAATTAGCTAGCGAAACTCCGCAGACGGCCTGGATATAGACATCTATAGAATAATTTTATGACTTTTTTGCGGAGTTATCGACTGCATTTAGCGTCATCATCACTTGAAACATCCGTTTTTTCGTGTATATTCCACAGAAATATCGATATCTATACACGAGAAATCTAAAAGAAAACAGATGTTCTCAACTCATACTTCAACTAACAAGTAACGTTGACCCAATAAAAAACTTTAATGTTTAATATTATTATTTTATCGTATTAGATATCGATACTAATCACGTCTGCAGAGTTTCGCTAGCTAATTTAATTTGACCCCGTACCTATACTAGACAGTGAGGTCTAGTAGGTACCGAAGTATCGTAGGAATAATTTAGGTATAAAAAAAATATATATAAAAATAAATAATTAAAAAAAAATAGCTGCTAAATAAAAAAGCTAAAGCAGCAAAATGCGCGCGCGCGTGCGTGTGCGTTAGCAGCTAAATTCCGTATACGATTATAATTATAAGCGAAGCAAAAAAGATGTGAACTAAGGAATTTGTATAATAAGTACCTAATTCCATAGTGTTAATGCAAAATTGTATTATGTAAACAATAGATCAGATTGGTAACTGCTTAATTTGGTGTTTCGTTTTATCGGTACCTACCGTTATTGCGTAAATGAGTTTATTGCTGATCTCTTGCGCTTACCGTGACAAATTACAAACTGTGAAAGTGCTCCAGTTTCTGAATACACTGCGTTATTTTGCGTCTGTAGATACCAGCTCCGATAGCCGTGATCGTCTAGTGGTTAGGACCCTACGTTGTGGCCCTAGTAACCCAGGTTCGAATCCTGGTCACGGCAGTGATAACACTGTCGCGGCGGAGCAAATCTTTTTGAACATTTTGGTATATTTTTCGTAATTTTATTGGAATATTTTTTTAAAAAACAATTAATAGAATTAAAAAAAATATGGAATGTACGGTCAGCAACAAAAGCAGCTAACATTCCAAATTTCATAAGACATTATTTTTATGAATCAAAATGATGAAATAAAATGGTTTTTCCGCAATTTTCATATCGCGTCGCGCGTATTTTCATGTCGCGTTTTTTTTTGCGTTTTTTTTTAGTTTTTTTTGCGTTTTTTTGTGTGCTGTGTTTTTTTTGGTTTTAAAAAAATATGGAATGTACGGTCAGCAACAAAAGCAGCTAACATTCCAAGTTTCATAAGACATTATTTTTATGAATCAAAATGATGAAATAAAATGATTTTACCTCAATTTTCTTATCGTGTCGCGCGTATTTTCATGTCGCGTTTTTTTTTATATTTTTTTTTTATATTTTTTTATTTTTTATTTTTGTTATTAACATTTATCTGACAAATACAAAAACAAAAATCACTTCAAGTTTTTTTTTCAATGTTAATGGCTTTTTTTAAGAAAGCGTGTCATATCTAGCCATAATTTAAGTCTGTTTTCAATACTTGTCTAAGAAGAGCGCTAATTGTATTACGTTTGTATCAACCTGAAGGGGAGATGGGCTAACTCTAGGTAACTCGTCTTAAATTGGATTCTTAATGAGGTAGAGGGCTCATTTTATGCACCATTCCTGCGCCCTTGTAATGCAGAAGACTCGTAATGAAGAAGGTGGTGTGACGAATATGCTTTGGGGTTGCGGGTGGTTTATAGAGGAGAAAATATTTTTTAATTGGATAATTTTTTTACGGAAAATTCCACATTGTGTATTAAGTAATTTATGTTTTGGAAAGAAATATACGAATAAAATAATTAGGTACTTAAAGATGGCAAAAAAGTAGTGAATCATTTCTAATTATAAAACACCCGTCATTTTGAAATTGTAACTCGTACCTACTTTTGATGTAGATGAGTTTCATAAATTACGGGAACCTTTTATTTAATCATTCAGAAATGTGGAGTAAAGGCTCCTTCAAACAGGCGCGACACGACACGCGACACAAAGGCACCGCCAGTCGCGCAACGTGCGGTGCCTTTGAGTCGCGCGCGATTCGCGTCGCGCGTCGCGCCTGTTTGCAGGAGCCTTAACAAGTTTTTGATTATGACCCTAGGAAAATATACAGGGTCAAATAAAATTAGCTAGGAAAACTCCGCAGACGTGATGGGAAATATCATTAATTTGATGATTTTTTGTGGGGTCATCGACCCCAGTTAAAGTATTCACTTGACTTTACAAAATTGTTTTTTTTTTTGTGTAAATTTCACTGAAGTGATTAGTTTGATATCTAAATACGATAAAACATATTTTCTCAACTCATACTTCCAGTACCTAAGTAACAACACCACGAGCGGTCGTTAACCCCTACAAAAAACAACAAAGCTTTTGTTATTTATATTATATTGTGTTTATACACCCTTACATTTTGATCGTTTTAATCCTTCTAAGGGGTCATTATACTCATCATTATGAACAACTTTTACTATGGGACAAACCAGAAATCGCGAAAAAAAATCAGCTGTTCATTACATTTATGTTCGTATAACTCGTCAAAATGTAGGGAACAGCTGATTTTTTCACGATTTCAGGTTTGATCCCATAGTAAAAGTTGTTTATAATGTTGAGTAGGGGAGACCGGGGTTGGTTGACCAAGTTTCAGCTTAAAGGTTTCTATTTCTATATCTTTAGAGTATATTCATTTAAAAACAGGTTCAGTTAATAGATTTACTATTAAGCTTTGCAAACAAGTGGCAAAAAGCACGTTATTCATTATGATATAGAGTACAGGCCAGTTTTTGTATAATAGGAAAAACTGGTCAACCTACCCCATGCTTGGGGTAGGTTGACTATTCACCTGGGGTAAGTTGACCTATGAAGTTGTAAGGGAAAAATCAACGAGTAAATAGGATAAAAGACACAAAAATGTATCACTCATTTTTTTTATTGAAATCAATCGGCGATCCTCTGCCACGTTAATTAAACACAATAAAATTCAAATTATAAGAAAATTATAAGAATAAACAATCAGACATTTAAACATTAGGCAATTTGAGTACCTAAAAATAAACAAATTAACTTTCTTATTAAGTATTTAAAATAAAATGAAATAATTTCTTGCAAACTTTAACCATTTGGTAACAAATTATCATATCTAACTAATGTAATTATATTTAATATTTGGTAACAGTTGACATAAGTATGTATATATATGTATATTATATAAATATGTATATATATAATTTATTATTTATATAAATTATCATATATATTCATATATAGGTATGTTATAGGTACATTGTTTTATTAATAAAATAATATTTAGAGATCATACTATCCAATCAGTCTTCTAAATAGGAATAGAAGTGCAATTTTTGCATTCATAGAACAATATGTTCCCGTTTACACATTTTGTGTGTGCCCACAACTTGCACGCAGTACATTGAACCCATTCTTCTCCTGAAATACTACAGCTATAGGATTCATCAGTGCACTCCAAACAAAATCTTTCATCCTCGTCACTTTCATCGTCGTCATTCGCCTCAAGAAGTTTTTCTTGCTTTACCCTTTCCGCCCTTTCGAGTTCCTGTAGATTTTCCGCCTGATATCTTTGGCTTCTTTGTTTTCTTGGTCAGCGTCTTACTAGATTGTTGCTTTGCCTTAAGTTGCATAAGATTTTCTTTTTCTGGTGTGTCTGCAATATCCATAATATTATGGGACTGGTTGACCAGGTGGTCAACCAACCCCGTTATACATTAGTCTACTAGCCCCGAACCACCTTTTAACTTTTAACCACATGCCATTACCTCAAAACTGCGACGACATCAAATAGAATAATACATAAAGAAAGAACATGAATCAAATATTCGTTATAAATGCTTTGACAATCAATAACCATGAATAAATAGGCATTATTACAAATAATATTACGTCAAAAATAATTACTTACGTGTGTTGTTTTTCAATATTATGTTCCTTCTCTCAAACGACGTGCGTGCCATGCGCGATGCCGTGTTTCCGGTGACTGAGCGGGGGGAGGTGACGGACTCTCGTGTCTCACTGGTTAACTCAAGGCTATTGCCTCGAACGAGATTTTGATGGTTAGTCAACCTACCCCTATAGTCAACCAACCCCGGTCTCCCCTACAATGAACTCGTAAGAGACTGTTAATGTTTTACCAATAAGGATTAAAACGATCAAAATGTAAGGGTGTATATGAATACTCATCACGTTTGATTATTCCTTACCTTATTTAATTTGACACTGTAGTAAACTCAGTTGTCAATTTAGGTAATAATTTTTCTGCAAATAAATTACGACAACGTTCAATACCATAACGTCTTCAAATAACTATCAAGAACTTCCTACAAATCTATCAAAAAATCCAACAGTAATTTCGTTTCTAACCTCAAAAATAAATTATTTAATTCCGACCATGTTTACCTCTTAAGAAAAAGACTTCGAGGGTTCCACCACAATTAATTCCGTTCTCGGTTACCTCCGTACGACGTATGGTGCCATTAAAGTGTTTGCGGATTGTTCAGGCAGAGATCAAGAGTAACCCCCGTAATGTGGGTTAATTTATCTGTGAGAGTGGCTGAATTTAGTGGGGAAGTGACGCGGAGTTTAAGGCAAGGAATTAAATATGGTGACTTATGGGTGTACGTGTACGTGGTTTTTAGTGTTCCATACCCAAAGTGTGCCAACGGAACCCTATAACTAAGCCTCCGCTGTCCGTCCGTGGCGTCCGTCCGTCTGTCTGTCACCGTGTTGTATCTCATGAACCGTAACAAATAGACAATTGAAATTTTCATAGAATGTGTATTTCTATTGCCGCTATAACAACAAATAATAAAATAAAAATAAAGGGGATCCCCAAAAAAGATGCGTGTTTTAAAAAATAAATGTAGAGGTTAATATAGTAACAATGCGGTGGTACGGAACCCTTTGTGTGCGAGTCGGACTCGCACTTGGCCATTTTTTCGGTATAAATACCCCGGATGTCTCCTCGTTAATGTTGTGTGTAATAAATAGAAGGTGGAGACAGAAGTTATCAGCACCTACATCATCACTACCTATAAAAATCTTCTGTAAGAAACGCAGTATACAGGGTTATTGGTAAAACCTTAACAACCTACCAACCTGAAATCGCGAAAATAAAATCAGCTGTTTCCAGCTGATTTTATTTTCACGATTTCAGGTTTGGTCCAATTGTAAAAGTTTTTCATAATTATTAGTATAATACAATGAACTCTTAAGAGGTAGTTAATGTTTTACCAATAACCCTGTATAGCAGCGTTCGCGATTTATTTTCCAAAAATGTAAACAAATATGACTTAATGGAAAAATAACATTAACTCCTACACAATAAAGTTCAGTACAAATAACTTCAAACGTTTTTATAACTTTTTCAATAGTGCAAGTCACGCTGAAATCAACTTAATTGTCATTGAAAAAAAGTTGATATTTGTTTAACTTGAAATAGGGTGACACTGCTCACTTTTAGTATAGGTACTGTTGCGCGCCACAAATAATGCTTGATACATGGCGACATTAGTTACCACTAGCGCCATCTAGTATCGGGTAGCGGAACTAGTACCTTGGTACTAGGACATTGACCCTTCAAGGTACTAGTAATTCCGAGAACTATCGACGTCGAGTCAGTCGGGACCGCTATGTACTCGAACATACTAGATGTTTATAGAGTAGCTCTGTGGCACTATATAAGGCGGGTGCGAGCCGCGAGACATATAGTTTCGATTAAGCGATACGAGCGAGTACATCAAAGCGACATTCGAGTGCGACTTAAGAGTGATTAGTAAGTGCAATTGTGTTTCCTAATTAGTGTGTTTGACTTGTAATTAGTGTTGGTGAGTAAAGTGTCATTTTTTTGGTTATTAAATCGGCAGTTTTTATTGTCACGAACCCAAGCTCGTAACAGTACTTAGTACTCTGTACCTACAGATGTAGCCCGGGAGCCGGTGACAGTAAAATTGCACTTACACGGATTCTAAAGTTTCGTATACGAATAAATAGTATTTAATTATAGGTACAAGATGAGCCCGGTGTGCCAGGTCTTATCCTGGCAGAAGAATTTTTAATTTTTTTTATATTTTTAAAAATTCCTAATAATTTGCACTTACACGGATTGTCATGTTTAATATATCATTTTATTGCAAATCTTGTGTACTTTCTAAAAAACTTGGTGTGACAGCTCTCATCCTGGCAGAAATGTCTGTCACACCGACTTTTAATAATGAAAGTTCAACAAATTTTGCACTTATCGCGGAATTAGGTTTTCTTGGTTTTAATCTCTTCCTTTCTACTTCTACTCTTGAAATATCTCGGTGTGACAGCTCAAAACTTGGCAGAAATATCTGTCACACCACTTTGAATTATGGCTTCAACCCCTGAAAATAATGACAATCATGCATACTGGAATTTTCTTTAATTCTCTTTTTAATGTTCGACACAAAATATAGTCTATGCCATCTACAATTCTTTCTCTTTCTGCTTTTCTTTTATAAGTAGAGCTATCCTTACTAGGTATAATGTATTATACCTGAGTTACCCTACAAGCCTTGAAAATGTTTGGCTCATCGTTGTCCCTTGAGTCAGTTGCTTTGGAACCCTGTTGAAAGTTACAACATTTCCATTACTGAAGTTCGTCTATTTATTTTTTTGAAAATATCTGCTGTTTAAACGATTTCAAACGTTATTGCATTTTTATCAGTATTTCAAGATGAAGTGCTTCGTTTGTGATAAATCGTGTTCAGTGAATGAAAAAATTATTGCATTTGAAAATGAAGACAAACTGAAAAAATCTCAACGTGTTTTGAGCTTCAGAAAATTGAAACAATTTAAATATAGTGATGTGAATTTGAATGTTAATCATTTTAATGAAAATGGTTACCATCTGTCATGCTACAGAAAATTCATGGTTATACCAGCCAAATATAAAGAAGAATTTAATCAAATGGAGCAGCATGTAAGTAAATAACGTAATGGAAATGTTGTAACTTTCAACAGGGCTCCAAAGTAACTGACTGAAGGGACAACGATGAGCCAAACATTTTCAAGGCTTGTAGGATAACTCAGGTATAATTTATTATACCTAGTAAGGATAGCTCTACTTAAAAAAGAAAAGTAGAAAGAGAAAGAATTGTAGATGGCATAGACTATATTTTGTGTCAAAAAAATTAAAAAGAGAATTAAATAAAATTCCAGTATTCATCATTCTCATGGTTTTCAGGGGTTGAAGTCATAATTTAAAGTGGTGTGACAGATATTTCTGCCAAGTTTTGAGCTGTCACACCGAGATATTTCAAGAGTAGAAGTAGAAAGGAAGAGATTAAAACCAAGAAAACCTAATTCCGCGATAAGTGCAAAATTTGTTGAACTTTCATTATTAAAAGTCGGTGTGACAGACATTTCTGCCAGGATGAGAGCTGTCACACCAAGTTTTTTAGAAAGTACACAAAATTTGCAATAAAATGATATATAAAACATGACAATCCGTGTAAGTGCAAATTATTAGTAATTATAATCGAGCAAAGTGTTACTGGGTTTTTCCGTAAAAATTTTCTTAACCAGCCCGGAGTTAGGAAATTGGCGCTGTGATAGCCCTGTGTCTCAGAAAGCTAGGACACAGGCCTCCTGTCAGCCCACTACCTCCCGTAGTGGGCCGTAATGCAACACGTGGGCCCAGTGCGGGTTGGTGGATGTCACATGTCTAAATTATTTATTTTTTTGTTTCTAGGACATGCCGGTTTCCTCACGATGTTTTCTTTCACCGTTTTGAGAGTAGTGGTGGTGAAATAATTTACACAAAGTAAAGCGCCTGTCAGGGTTCGAACTACGACCTACAACTCGTAAGTCGCAGCCGTTACCGCTGAGCCACCAATGGTGAGAAAGTGTATTGAGAAAAATTACTCAATATAAATATCCAGGTCTTGTGTTCGGGCCCCACCCTTGCACCTACACTCCGTTTTAAATCGCTAACGCCTTTGTCGCAGACTCCGCCGCGTCTTCGGGAGCGGCAGTAAACTAAAATTTACACCAACACAAAACTAATTTATTATTCGTTGAATTCAGAGGAACATTTACCAACAGTCACAAATGTGTTTATTAGGTCACGTTTGTAATAATACTAATATCATGTAAAAATTTAATGTTTCAAACTTCCTTTTGTATTAAAAAAAAATGTGTTTGAAAACAACGCGGCGAGCGTGTACTTAACTTTTTATAGCACTGTGTGACCTAAACCGGCACTTAAGAGTAAACTAGTCGCGAGCTTGAACTCACTAATGATCATGGCTAAAAAGCTCGCTGTCTCACCTGGCTTCGTGTCCGACAGAGCTAGTATCAGTGATGAGCAGTTAGACGGTAGTCTACATGCACAACATCTAGTTCTCACGCACAGAAACACCGTTCCGAACTGAAAGACGTGGTAAAAAAATCAAAAAATTCTGCTTTGGAAAATCGAGTTTTATGAAAAACCCACTGCAGAAATCAATTAAAAATAAAGTCTATTGCTCCGATAAATGAGCTTTGTCGGTACGGACTTGGTTTTCATGATTTTACAGTTCTTTTATTACTTATTTACACCTAGAGTTACGTTAAAAATAGCGAGAAAAACGAATCTTTGTTGGCTCATAACTTTTTAATGGCTTTTTATTTTACTATTCTGTTTCCGTACAGACAAAATTAATAATAAGTCAAAACGATATCATGTTTAACTTTTGATGCATAATGTCAAACAGTGGAGTAATACTCTCCCGAAATTTGTATGGAAAAAATATCGACTAGTGCCACCTTACCTTATGTTGCGCTTTTCTGTGAATTAAGTATTCCATTTTTAAACAGAAAAGTACTTTGACTGAAACTTAATTGGATAAATAAGCTGTTTGTTTTATAAAAATAAAATTTAATTTAATTCAAGAACATCCATCGGCTTCTTACTAAACTTCAACTTATCTCTTTTGTTGATGGTACCTGCCAGTCCCTGTATTGTGACTGCTGATGACATTTTTGATCCTACTGTAACTGATTTGGCAGATAATAAACCAAACCCTGCCCATTTTGCCGGGTCAGCGGGATTGTCCGAAAGGGTTACCGCTGGCCCGGAACATAAAGGGCTAAAGAAGGAACACGGGTGGGTTTTAGTCAGTAAGAGTCTGACACTCCCTTCCGCTCCACCCAGAGCGGGCCCATTTGATGATTTCCCACCCTGAAAAAAAAAACCCTGCCCATTTTAAATAATTACTGAAATATTGATCTAAACCTGCATTTGTGTAAATGGGTAGTTTAGCCGGCTAAAAACCATGTAATAATCTTCAAGCCAATCGTAATTTTGGATGGTAGCTAACCACAATGTTGCAAAATCGGCCACATTATCGACAAAATGGTGCCATTATTGTAGTTGCACAGTACTAATTGTCTAACGACTGTGTTGTTTGCACAGCCAAATGTGAATTAGCGTAATTATACCTAATTTAATTAATAAGCTAACATAATTAGTTAATTGTTAATCCACTGGCTTTACTCCCGAATATCAATTTGAATGCGTAGGCTAATTTATGTGAATTTGAATGAGTATTTACTGGACAACAGTAAATAAATAAAGTCCTTCAATCCGAAATAAATTGGGATAGGCGATGCATGTCGTACGTATGCGTGTTTGGGTCTTTTAAAAGGCTCCACTAAACACATTTAGTTTCGTGGTGCAAGTGGGCCTAATTAGTAAGTTGGGTGCTCAAAAATATGAATCTAATGACTCCTGCCATTAGATTCATGATCTCAAACCTTTGATAAAATCTCTGAGTACCAATGTATGTATCAAGTTACCAGCATGCTATATGGCTATTGACAACAAATTATTTTATTGCTGCGACACACAATATCACTATAGATAATCAAAACTTTGCTTTAAAGTCTATGGTGCGGCCGACGCGACAATGCGTTCTTGACACCTCAGACACCTTGTTCTTGTCAGTTTCATACAAACGAACACGTGTTTTGCAAATTTGATCATCATTAACTACTAGAATTGTCGCACTGACAGATGTCAGGAACACATTATCCGGACTATAGTGTAGTTATGTCAACAATGTAATGTAATATATACATAGTATAATAATATCATGGCTGAATCATTAGCCCCTAAAATATAGGTTCAGACCTAGTATGGGATTAGCATCAGGTTTTTACAATTCATATATGTTAGAATAAGACCTTGTTTGATTGTCTGTTACATGTATTCTTAGGGTCAAATAATTTTTTTTGTTTGTAACGATTTCACGTAAAAACTGCTGAACGGATTTTAATAAAATTTAGCACATGGGTAGACTATGACCTGGACAAGGATATAGGCTACTTTTCATTCAGGATTGAAGATGAAGTCGCTGGCAACAGCTAGTCCATACTATCCATACTAATATTATAAATTCGAAAGTAACTCTGTCTGTCTGTATGTTTCCTTTTCACGCCTAAACCACTCAACGGATTTCGATAAAATTTGGCAAAGGGATAGATTGCATCCCGGGGAAGACCATGGGTAGACCATGACCTGGATTAGGACATAGAATACTTTTTATCCCTTTATTCCCACGGGATCGAGACTAGTACGGGTGAAACCACGTGCCCAGCTTGTTTTCTATAAGATGGATTTATAGCACACACTATACTCCATTTGAAATAAGATTAGACATTAAAATAATCCTTTTTTACAGTCCGTTCAACAGATTTTCACTTCTATACCGTAGGCATAAGGATGGTATTGAAAGCAAAAAAAGTGGTTACTATACCAACTGTTTACTGCAACTGCCATATGTCATGCCACCAACGCAATAGAATTCAAAATCGGTCGAACGGACTGTAAAAAAGGTTTATTTAAATGTCTAATCTTATTGCAAATGGAGTATAGGTAATAGGTTTTTACGTTGCTTAAAGTTAAGAGACGTTCAATAATTTATGGTTAAAAAGTTGCTAATCACTACTTAATTTCTACTATTTTACGCAACGTTTATAAATAAAGCGGTTTGCTACAGGCTGGCTAGGGCAATGACCGAGTGACCGCATCTCATCGCTGGCGCCAGAGTGACCCAGACAGTATACAGGGTGTATTTTCCAAGTGGGCGTGTGTGGCCAAATCCGGAACTATGAGGAATAGCGAAAAGTACTCAAAGGAGTCGCGGGCTCGATTTTGATGAAAACTAAAACTGCATCATTGGATTTTTGAAAAATCAATATTTCTAGCCAGGAATCGAACCCGTTGATTAAAAAAAAAACACACTGAATTTTCCCAGAATTTGATCCTTATTAGGGACACTATCGAGTAGTGTAATAATACCGTGTGTGTTTTTTTTATCTAAATCAACGGGTTCGATTCCTGGCTAGAAATATTGATTTTTCAAAAATCCAATGATGCAGTTTTAGTTTTCATCAAAATCGAGCCCGCGACTCCTTTGAGTACTTTTCGCTATTCCTCATAGTTTCGGATTTGGCCATCCACGCCCACTTGAAAAATTCATCCTGTATAGTCGGTTTTCTTAAGCGAAGTGCATTAAGTAGTAAGTAAAAAACACTTGGGGCTTCTCAACCGTTTCTAGGATCTGCTTTTGTTTTGTTGACTACCTTACTTTGACGGTTCTATTATGATGTCAGCCACAACAGTCGATTAACATAGTTTTAAAAGGTCCGTGCCCAAAAGGGTGCCAAGGGAACCCTATAACTCATTAGTAATAGGGTTCCGCTGTCCGTCAGTCAGTCGGCGGGCTGTATCTCATGAACCGTAATAGGTAGAGAGCTGAAATTTTCCAAGTGTGTATTTCTACTGCCGCTATAATAACAAAGAATAAAAATAAAACAAAGCTAAAAATTAAAAAAGATCCCCATACAAGAAATATGTTTTTTGTAATGTTAATCATTGCACAGTGGTACGGAACCCTTCGTGTGCGAGTCCGAATCATAACTGGGCGATTATTTATTTATATAATTTTACTTATTGCAAAACATCCATTTTCGTAGTTCAGACACTCACACTTACTTGTGACACGTGTGTAAGATTCGATGCAGCGTAATACGACACTCTTGATTCTGGTTTAGCGTACACGTGTTCTCCTATGTGCGTGGTCGCATACGGAGAAGGTGACCGCCGACTGCCTGTTGACAAAGGTGTTGATTAATTTACTTACTTACTAAACCTTTATAATGCTCTCGCAGAATCAATAATTTCATATGGAATTACTAGCTATGGCAGAACGTTTAAAACTTACTTAGACAAAATATATAACCTACAACTTCGTTTATTAAAAATAATTATACCAAATAAAATAAGAAAAACGCTTTATAATAATAATAATAATAATAATAATTTATTTCATAAGCCTAATACAATAAGGAGAGAAAAAAATGGTTAACAATGCATTTTGTAATTGAATAACTTATCCTTATATAAATAGGCAAAAGTGTATGCACGTTGTGTGAAACTCCTGACACCCAAACTAGGACATATCCTGTATCTCAGGTGTCAGCGTTCCTCCCAGCCCTTCACCTATGTGAGGCTCGACTCACTAATACATTGCACAAATAAACTAATAATTATAATTATATCGAAGTTATGAGAAGTACTAAAAAAGAAAAAGAAGAATAATCATCCTATTTGATCTGCTATAATATGTGTGGGGAAGTGAGTGTAGTGTATGGGTGAGTGTAGTGTATGGGTGAGTGTGTGTGTGTAGTGTTAGGGTAGGTGTAGTGTTAGAGAGTGTATGTGTGTGCGTTGGTAAGTTGCGGATGTGTGCTTTTATGCTGCAAATGGTGTGAATGAAATGATTTAGGCAGTTCAGCTATCCAATAAATCCTCAGTTTCTTTGTACGTTAAAGAAGTAAGCCAATCCTTTACCTTCATTTTGCACCTTATTCTGTTGAGGTGAAATATATCCAACTGTTTGTTCGTCTTGTTATACAATCTTACACTAAGGATAAAATAGTGTTTACACGCAAAAGAGGTTCTTGTTCGGTCGGGCTTAAAAACTGTATATTTAAATTCTACCCTGAGGCTCCTGCAGGGGCCGCGACTTGTGTTTACGGGCTATGGTCAAGTGAACAAACAGTTGTCTCACCGTGAGAACTTTGCATTCAGCGTAAAGTTCAGCCGTAGGGTACCGGTAAGGTCTTCTCGTCATAACCTTTAGTACAGCCCTCTGGGCGATCTCAAGCTGTAGGATTGCCGATTTAGGTGCTCCACCCCATACCGTCAAACAGTACGATAATAGGGACTGGCATAGAGTCAGGTACACCATTTGCAGGGTTTTTATGTCCGCTGTCTGACGGAGTCTTTTAAATATAAATATGAGTCCTCGAGTCCGTGTGGTTACGGTTTCAATTTGTTTATGCCAACGGAAACTCTGGTCTATGTATACTCCCAAATATTTGACGCAGGGAGATCTGGTTAAATATAAGCAACAGCAATCAGGAGCAGGCAGCAGACACGAGTGTGCTTTAATCTTAAAAGTCGGCGGAGGCAGATGGTCTGCTCGCATAGCAAAGGGGATAAACAGGGTTTTATCAATATTCAGTGTCAGAAGATTATTTGAGAGCCACTTCATTATAATTTTAAGAGCATTTTCAGCATTTTGCTTTGTTTGGCACCAGTCCACTCCGTTCACAATAAGAGCTGTGTCGTCAGCGTAAGTGAAGATTTTAACGTTTAGCAGGGGCATATCGCATAAATCATTGATGAATACAATAAATAGTGTGGGGCCCAGAATGCTTCCTTGCGGAACGCCGCAGTTGATAGCCTCCTCACTACTAACATGTTCCCCTATCTTCACCACTTGTACACGATCACTTAGATAGTCATCAAAGATTCTTAAAGGTATGCCCCTTACTCCTACACGTTCCAGCTTGTCTAGAAGGATAGGGACAGAGACAGTGTCAAAAGCCTTAGCCAAGTCTAGAAACAGTCCCAAGCATTTTTGCTTTTTATCTAACTTCCGAATAGCATGTTCTGTTAGAGCCAATACTGCATCCTCCGTGGATATCCCAGTTCGAAAACCGTATTGGTTCCCAGATATTATTTTATTTAAATCAATATACCGTGTTAGACGCTTGTTTAATATACGCTCCAGAACCTTGGATAGAGCTGGAAGGACTGATATTGGTCTATAGTTATTGACACTGCCTCTGTCACCCGACTTATAAACTGGATGCACAACTGCCTTTTTAAAAACCTTTGGGAAAATACCCGACGTGATGGACAGGTTACAGACATGTGTAATAAGAGGGACCAGGGTTTGACGAGATGATTTTATTATACTGGCAGGGATACCATCCCAACCCACTGCGCAATCAGATTTTAAATTAATTATTATACTCTCGACCTCGTCTGCGTCAGTGATTTATGATGGTGATGACGTAACATGTTTCTTTAAATATTGTAATAACTTGCCAATACACACTTAAATACGAAAGTGCTTATTAATCGAACAGTTCACCAACAAAGAAATGCAAATTAAATTCAATCATAGCATTGCAACAAGAATGGCAGCCCAATCAAAACTGGTAGTACCGAGATACAAGAATTATTACGGGAAACGAACGAACGCTTATTTAATACCAACTCTAATTAATGATTTTCCAACAAAATTCCAATCGGAAATAACAAACAATAACTATAAAAATAAATACAAAAAATTCTTTGATTCTCTTTGAAAATGCACCATACTGTGTACCTACATACCTAAAGTTCATTCAATAAGTGATTAGCGTCTTCGTCGTTTTTTGTTCATTATGGTTGTTATTTACTAACTACCTCACAATTTTTTATAAACAATGTGTTACGAGTATAATAACTAAGTTTTAAGTTAGTTTTTAAGATTGCTTAAAGTGTTTCAACATCCGGACAAACCTATTGAGGTTTTTGTGATGTTTAATGTTTGTATTTTGTTTAGTTTCTTAATTAATAAACAATAAAAAAAAATAATAAGCTTTTTTTTTCAAATGGGTATGCTCTTGACTCTAGTCTAGGTCAGAGATGACAGAGACAAAGTCTACGATGAAGTGAGCTTACCCAGAAGAAGCCTGTTCACTCTTACTTTAAGAGATTCGGGTTGTATGCGCTCGGAAACACAAACGCAGGTAGAGAGTTCCACTCTTTTGCTGTGCGCATTATAAAGGACATTTGTAACGGACGCCGAGCGTGTTATGGAATGAATATGAATATGTGTACAATTTAGATTAAGACAGATGTAGCGGACACCGAGCGTGTCATGAATGAATATGAATATGTGTACAATGTAGATTAAGACAGATGTAGCGGACACCGAGCGTGTCATGAATATGAGTATGAATATGCGTGTAATTTAGATTGAATTAAATAAATAGTATTTTCACGTTAGATTAAGACCTCTAGCATGTAAGTTGAACATAGAATAGTGATTAGTGTTCCTTACGCTTGGTGGCGCCACTTGTACGGTTAACCTAAGTACGACCAAACGTTACCGTAAGGAGGACCGCCACCAAACTTTGTCGATTTAGGGCTTAGAATAAGGGTTTTTTGACACCAATTTTTGTAAATGTATAGAATAAGATAGTACCTAAGTTAGGAAAATAGTAGGAATATTGTAAGAGTTTGGGTTCGGAAGATCGCTCCCTCTCGGGACCCAGCCAACGCGCGCGCACCCAACACGCTCTGATTGGCCGAGCGCTGTGATTGGTCGAACGCTCTGATTGGTCGAACGCTCCGATTGGGCGAACGAATAAGGTTGGTGCTGCGCGGGAAAAATACGCGCCCTGATTGGCTGGGGCACCCTATAAAAGAGGTAGCGATCTTCTCTAGACACAGTGGATCGGCCCGTGGTCGCACGAGGTCGTATCTAAGTTCCGCGCGGACCGCTTAATTTTAAATACTGTTGTCTCTCTCTGTGCTTGCGTTAGTACTCGTGCGCGTGCAAGCGCAGAGGGAGTCACCGTCGCCGCTCGGTGAGCGTTCACCGCCGGCGGTCGCGGAGTGACCACGCCCAACAACATGCCGAAACCCGGCAATCGCGGCTCCCTGGGCCGCGATGCCGGGTCCCAGGAGCCCCGCCCGGCGCTGGACCGGGCGACGTCGCTGCCGAACATCGGCGTGGC
This sequence comes from Luperina nickerlii, assembly GCA_963855955.1. Classification (NCBI taxonomy): domain Eukaryota; kingdom Metazoa; phylum Arthropoda; class Insecta; order Lepidoptera; family Noctuidae; genus Luperina; species Luperina nickerlii. Next base: position 6,055,538 of record OY979663.1, read on the forward strand.
GTCGTCCGGTGCACCGCGGGCCGGACCCAGCCCGAAGAGTGAGGATGCAGCCGCCCAGAAGAAGAAGGAGGAGAAGGGGAAGGGAGGGGGGAAGTCGAGCCCAGCTGTCGCCGCCGACCCGCCGACGACATCGGCGCCTGCGCGCGCTGCGCCGGCACCGTCGACGAGTCGCCAGCAAGCCGTGCCGGTTCGCCCGGCGTCCTTCCGCCCGGTCCCCATCCAGGCCCCGGGGCCCGCTACCGTGACACGTGGTCGCGCACCGCAAGCGCGTGCCACGGTGCCGCCCGCGCGCGTGCCCACACCCGCGCGCTCTACCGCGCCCGCTGCGCGCGCCGCGACTACCGCCGCGCGTGCCGCTGCGCCACAGGCGCCCCCCGCGCTACCCGCGCAACCCCCCGCACCATCCGCGCGACCCCGCGCACCAACCAGTGCTTCCTCAGTCCGCAGAGCCGCGCCGCCGCGTTTCGCGTCGCCGCCGGAGCCGGACATCGTGTCGCCGCAAGCTGTGCCAGCTTCGAGCACCGCCACACCCGGTCCCCGCTTCTCGCTGGCGGGACCGGCGACAGCGGAGCGGGAGCGGCCAGCGAGTGCAGGGCCGCACACCCGCCCGGCACACATCAAGACAACCACGGAAACGCAGGTACCGTACTCGCCGGCACCACCCCGAGACGCGGCGTACGACTCGCCCGCCATGCGTTCGGCATGCTCGTCGGACGGGGGGTCGAGTATGTCGCTCGTATCGGTGGGCTCGGCCGCGTCCGGTCGCTCAGACGTGTCGCGAGACACGACTCCGCGATCCGGACCGCGGCCCACCGAGGGAGCTGCGTACGCCGCGGCAACGTCGCCGGCCACATCGGCCGCACCTGCGCCCACACCAACACCGACGCAGGGGGGGCTCGGTCGCGAGCCTAGACCCCAGCGACGGAGGAGAAGCTCCGGCGAGACCGCGGAGGAGGAGGGGCCAAAGAGGTATTGCCTAGACCCGCCGCGGCCACAGCGCGCAAGCGCGCCGCGGGGTCGGGCCGCGCCTCAATCGCCCACCTTCGCCGCGGTGACGGCGCGCCGCACGCCGCCGCGCTCGCCCTCTCTGTCGCCGCCACCGGCACCGACAACATCCGGGGTGAGTAAAACTTTACTCCCCCCCCCTCCTGCTACTACACCCACCTCTGCCACCGCCCCCGGCGCTGCTGATGCTTCCAAGCAGAAGCCGGGGAAGAAGCTGCGCTACCCGCCGCTGGTAGCGGAGAGACTGCCGAACTGGGCGACGCATTTCCGGGCCCTCAGTGCCAAGCTGGGCCGGCCCCCTAACGCTCGTCCGTACGGGACCGGGGTACGCTTTACCCCGGATACCGAAGACGAGTACCGGCTGGTCCAGAGGTACTTGACGGGCCTGGAGAAGGACAGCGGCGTCTCCTGGTTCGCGTACTCGCTGCCGGCGGACAAGAGCCTGAAGGTGGCGATTAGAGGACTCCCGGCGGATACCGACCCGAAGGAGATAGAGGAGGAGCTCCGGACGCTGGGATACCAGCCGGAGTACGTCCGCCACATCAAGGGGGCGGCAGGAAGACCCGGCTGCGTATTTCACGCAATACTGAAGAAGACACCAGACGTCCGGGCCATCTACGACACCACCATATTTATGTATATGCGTGGTGTCAAGATTGAGGCTTGGCGTGGAAAACGTGGACCCGCTCAATGCCACAGGTGCCAGCGGTTCAGACACAGCTCGCACCTGTGCCACCGCCCGCTCGCTTGCGTGAGATGCGGGGGCGAACACACAGCGCGCGACTGCCCACGCCCGCGGGAGGAGCCGGCCACCTGCGCGAACTGCGGTGGCCCGCACCCCGCGTGCAACATAAAGTGCCCCGTATTTCAGCGGGAAATACGAAATAAGCGAGCGGGGACCGCCGCCATCACGGCCACCGTACGCCAGCCCCAAAGGGCAGCCGAGAGGCAAGGAGAGGCGCCTACTGAAGAGGCCCAAGGCACGACGCTGATGGCGGCGGCCAACGGGCCATCAGAGAGAACCCAAGCCACCTCCTCTGGGCGGAGGAAGAAGAGGCGCGGGGGGAAGAGGAAGGGGAAGAAGCCCAACCCCCCCCCCACAGAGACAGCCACAGCGACCCAGGAAGCTACCCTTGCGGCCGCCGTCCCTGCCGAGCGCGGGGCGCAGGCTGTAAAACAACAAAAGCAACAACAACAACAACAGAAGATAGCCATTGAGGTACCTACCACTAGCGCCGGCACTGCGCAGCGGGAAAACAAGGAACCATCCACAATGAAGAAAGTTGCGAGTGCCGGCGCTGGCGCCACCAGCGCAGCTACTTTAAAAACAAAAAAGGAATTTACAGCCTGCGCCATTAAGTTACTAATGGATTTAATAAAAGCGATTAGGCAGGGACAGGACGTTGAGACAGTCATCCTCGACGGCCTAGCCACGTTACTGACATTGTACCATGGATAGGCCGTTGAGGGTAATACATTGGAACGCTCGCGGCCTAAAGGGTAAGGTCGCCCCCCTCCGCCACCTCCTTCGGGAACAAGACGTCGACGTGGCGCTGATAAGCGAGACGCTACTGGGGCCTGCGGACAAGATCAGGTTCCCGGGATACCTCGCTTATCGGAAGGATGAACGGTCGGCTCACATGGCGTACCGTGGTCTGGCGGTACTGGTGAGGCGAAGGGTCGTCCATCAAGAACTCCCCTTGCCGTCGCTCAGCACGTTTTACGCGCTGGGTGTGCAGCTACACGTAGCCGGCGAGGACATCAACATCTACGCGTGCTACAAGCCGCCCGCGGCTCACCTTGGCCACTCCGAGCTGCGGGCCCTGCTTTGTAGCACCACACGCGCCACCATCCTCGCCGGCGACTTCAACTGCAAGCACCCGGCGTGGAACTCGTGCAACACGAATACCGAGGGGAGACGACTCTTCGCGGACGCGGAAGCCTTCGGCTATACGGTGTCCGGCCCGGAGACGCCGACCCACTACCCGGAGTCCAGGCAGAACATGCCGGACGTGCTGGACATCGTAGTCCACCGAGGGCTACACCGTCAGATCACGCAGCAAGTGATAGACGACGAGTTACAGTCGGACCACCAACCTGTACTCGTCGTCTTATCGGGGATGCCGACCCGACTGAAGCCCATAGCGCCACGCCGACGTACGGACTGGAAAAAGTTCGCAGAGGAAGTTGAGACCACTACGCCGACTCGGCCTATCGTCACCTCCGCGGACGTAGACGAGAGAGCGGATGACGTCACTGTTTGCATCCAGAGCGCCTTGCAAGCGGCGACGAGCACGCAGCCGGAGGGGAGAGGGCTATTGCCGCCCCTGCCGGCTCGCATAAGTGCGATGATCGCCGAGAAGAGGCGCCTTCGCAAACAGTGGCAACAGCTTAGATGTCCGACGCTGCGCACGCAGCTAAACCGTCTCGCGGAGAAGATAAAGGCCGAGCTCAAGGCGCAGACCGCTGAGAGCTGGGAGGAAAGAATAGACGAGGCCACGGACAGTTGGCCGTCTCTACACAAGTTGTGCGGCCAACTCACGAGTACCCCAGCTCCGGTGCGTCCACTGGAAGACAGCGACGGGGCGCTTAAATACGTAGCGGAGGACCGGGCGGAGGTCTTCGCCGAACACCTGGAGCGTCAGTTCCGCCCCAACCCGACCAGCGACACCGGCCATGTCGCAGCAGTCGAGCAGCACCTTGGAGAGTACTTCGCCACGCCGATAGCTCCCGAGGAAGACCCAGTATTTTTCTCGCCGGGCGCAGTTAGACGCGCCATCCTTAGGACGAGGCCCAGGAAGGCCCCCGGTGCTGACGGCATCACCAATACAGCGCTGCGCCACCTGCCGTACCGTATGGTCGCGGCACTGGCGCGCCTGTTCACGGCGATGCTGCGCACGGGGGCCTTTCCCGCCTCGTGGAAGGAGGGGCGCGTCATCATGCTGCCCAAGGCGGGGAAAAATATACTGAAGCCGGAGAGCTATCGGCCGATCACGCTGCTGCCCACCATCTCCAAGGTGTTCGAAGTACTCCTGCTGCGACACCTACAGCCGCATATTGCACCGCGGCCGGAGCAGTTTGGGTTCCGGGCGGAACATAGCACGACGCTCCAGCTGTCGAGGGTACTGCATCACCTCGCAGCCGCGCTAAACAAGAAGGAATACTCGGTGGCAGTATTCCTCGACATGGAGAAGGCCTTCGACCGTGTGTGGCACGACGGCCTCATTTACAAGTTGGCCACAACGGATGCGCCCCGTCGCGTTGTTAAAGTGGTCTCTTCCTTCCTCTGCAACAGGACTTTCAGGGTGGTGGTGGACGGAGCGCTGTCTAGCGCCCGCCCGGTGCTCGCGGGAGTACCGCAGGGCAGCTGCATATCGCCGGCGTGTTACTCACGATACACCGACGACATCCCCGCCACTCGGGACACAATGCTCGCGCTGTACGCCGACGACGCCGCGTACATTACTACATCGCTCAATGCGAAGTACGCGGCCGTCAAGATGCAGCGCGCGCTCGACCAACTTCCCGAGTGGCTGTCTAAATGGCGGCTGTCGGTGAACGTGGGTAAGACGCAGGCGATGATCACCGGGCGCGCGCCTCTCCCACCACCCTTGAAGCTACAAGGAGTCGACGTCGCGTGGTCGCCCCGGGTCAAGTACCTGGGGGTGACTATCGATCGTCGGCTCACGATGGGGCCACACGTCCGCTCGGTCGCCGCACGGGGTAAGGTCGCCCGCACCTTGCTTAAACCAGTGCTCTCGTCCCGCATCCCGGCGCGCGTCAAATTGGGCGTGTACAAGTTGTACATTCGCCCGATTTTGACGTACGCCGCTCCGGCATGGTTCGCCCTCACGAGCGAGTCGAGCCGAAAGACACTCCGCGCGCAGCAGAGTCTCGCGCTGCGGACCATAGTAGGCGCGCCTCGTTTCGTGAGGAACGATGTCATCCGGAGGGACCTCGGGATCGAGAGCCTGGATGAGTTTGTGCGGCGCCTTGCGACGGGAATGTTCGCGCGTGCCGACGCATCTGCCTGGCCCCATGTCCAGGACATTGCGCCCTGGCACGCGCGCCCCCCCGACGCGAGACCCCTGCCCCGCGACCTGGTAGCGGACGACGACGACCCCATCGCACCGGACTGACGCCTCAGGTGAGCCGCACCCAGGTTACACGCGGCTCACCTGACCCAATAGAACTCTACATTCATAACATACATTCGTCGCGTGGCGCGTGCTAGGTTAATATAGGCGCGTCGCGCGGCGAACTCAGACATCCACTACTACACAGACACCCAAACAACACGTGTACGCGTACGCGGGCCGCGATACACGTAGACACTGAGCGGTGTTACTGTACAACACAATGCCGCTCACACACACACGACTGCTCCTTAGCCCGGACCGTAACCGGCCAGCTCCGGGAGCGGGGCGGGCGGGAGCAATACACCCACTCTGTAGGAGCGTCGAGTCGACACCTTCGTCATGCTGGTCGGCTCTCGCTGGGCCTCCCCCAGGCAACTGGGGGTCTCACCTGGTGGGGACCGACCGCCGAGGTGTCGTGAAGAAAGCGGCGCTGCGGGAAGAGCAGCGTCGTGGCGCGCCTACAGATACACGACATGCAACCATTCACAGGGGTACGCGTCTTCAACGCGGCCCCAGGATTTTTGTAAGGCCACTGTCGCCAACCCGACGAGGGGCCCGTCGTTACGGGCCACCGTAAAGCTTTTTGCGGCCGGGGGGCCAAGCCCCGGCACCGCTCGCCACGCCCCCTTACGGGGGCGTCGCGATCTCCGCGAGCCTAGACACAGTCGACTTCCAGCCCCGATCGAAGAAACATCTCAAGAATAAAGTGAACAAGTGAACAAGTCAAGAAGTGTTTTATTATCAACAAGTCAACACTCAACATTCAAGAAAAATTATATACAGTCCACAACAGTTCTGGTCCTTCGCATCCGGATTAACAAGAAATCTGAAGCCCGGCATTTCAAGAAACAAGAAAACAAGAAATTATCGAAATGGTGGTCACAAGAAGCCAGTGCGACGCAGCTGAAATTGAAGAACAACAACGCGTTCAACAGGAGGCGCAACTCAGAGAAGCCCAGTTGATTGAACAAGAACGTGTCAGAAGAGCCCTGCTGGACCCGCCGGCCTCACCGCTCTCGAGGCCGACGGATACTAGTACAGCGGGGCCTTCTAGACTTCAACCGACAGCGGCGATGGTTCAACGAAGAAGAGGATCACCGCCCCAATCAGTGAGGTCAACGACAAGCGTCAACACGAGACTACGGGTAGCTGAACTGGAAGCAGCGGAGAAGCTAGCTACCATCAGAAGAAAAGAATTGGAGCTGGAAGCCGACCTTGTCAAGAAGCGGTTGGCCGTCGAAGTGTCGGTCATCCACGATGAGGAGAGCGTGCACGAAGAAGAACCTAACCTCCCCCGTGAACCACATGAAAAGGTGGACGAATGGCTGAGGACGAACCCACTCGGCACACGGGGGGAGGAAAGGGCACGCGAAGAGCCGAAACAGATGCGGTTTGAAATCCCACGTGGAAGATCGCCGACACCGACGAGAACAAGGAGCGTTATCGAGTACCTGGCAGCTACGTTAGAAAAAATGGCCGGACCCAGGCCCCGATACACCGAGCTACCAACATTCACCGGAGCGGCGAATGAATGGCTACCGTTCAAAGCAGCGGTACAAGATTCGACCCGTATGTACCAGATCTCAGCAGCAGAGAACGTTCAGCGGCTAAGGAGCTGTCTCAGAGGGGAAGCAAGAGACGCCGTGGCCGCCCTCCTGCATACGGCGACCGATCCAGACGTCGTAATGAAGACACTTGAACAGTGCTTCGGGAGGCCGGAAGTGATCATCGATAGAGCGTTAGAAGAACTCAAGAAGCTGCCGAGACCAGGTGCATCAGCGGTCGAATTAAATAGCTTTGCAATCAAGCTGCAAAACATTACCCACGTGTTGAAAACGATCGACCGAAGAGGCTACCTATTCAACCCCTTGATGACTAGGGAAGTGTTGGACAAGCTGAGCCCGCACCTACGATCGAGATGGTGCGACTACGCCTACGAACACGAAGGGACAACGGACCCGGAGATCGTCGTCATGTCTCGCTTCCTGATGCAAGAGGCAGACAGGGCGCTGCGCTACACGTACACCCCGACTACGAGTGCCGTGACGCAGAAGAAGGAGACCCGTCCCGCCGTGACAATGAAGAAAAAGGCGAGCGTGTTCAACACTACGGGGGGAACCGAAGAGGGAACGGATAAGTGCCCCAAATGCGAACAAGCTCACACTCTGATACGGTGCCCCGAATATAAGGCACTCACTGTTGATGGCCGCTGGGAGTTCGTGAAGGAGAAGAAGCTATGTTTCAAATGCGCTCAGAAAACACATAGGCGCATGAACTGCAAGGCGAAACCGTGTGGCGTGAATCAGTGCAACCGTCCGCATCACGCGACCCTTCATCAAGAACGAAGAGCGAACGAGGAAGAGACAAAGGCAGCTGAACCACCGAAAGAGGAAGCGGTTCTGTCGGTAGCAACACGACCGGCCAGCGGACCACGAACAGTGCTGCTGAAAATGTGCCCGATCGTAGTTTCCGGTCCACGGGGGGAGGCGAACACATACGCCCTCCTGGATGAAGGGGCCACAATTACCCTCGTCGACAAGAAGCTAGCGGAGAGCATCGGGGCAGAAGGGCCGTCGCAACCACTCCACCTGAACGGGGTCAACATGTCGCAGCGGGAAACAGAGAGCCAGCTAGTAAATCTCCGCATCAGAGGGCTGAAAGAGGGCAACAGCTACAGGGTCAGAGCGAGGACCATCAAGAATCTACAACTCCATCAGCAGTCCATACCGGACAACGTGCTAGAATACGAGCACCTGAAGGATCTGACGCCGGAAGAGGTGTGCTACGGGAAGGCGCGCCCGGGACTCCTAGTGGGGACAGACCACTGGGAATGTATAGTGTCCCGCGAGCTCCGAGTCGGCGCCCCTGACCAGCCAGCGGCGTCTAAAACACAACTGGGATGGGTGGTGCACGGAACCGCGCCACGCAACGCCATCTACCAAGAAGGGAACGTGCTGCACGTATACGAACCCGACCGAACGACGGGAACCAGCAGCCAAGAACTTCACGACTTAGTCGACCGTCACTTCAAGATCGACGCGCTTGGCATACAAGGAAAGCCGAGAGTCAAAGAAGCGGATCAACGGGCCATCGACATAGTCAAGAAAACCACAAAGAAAATCGACACCGGGTACGAGGTGGGGCTGCCGTGGAGGCGAGATGACGTGACTATGCCAGCAAGCTACAGTCAAGCACTCCGTCGGCTGAAGAAGATCGAACAGAAGATGGACGCCGAACCGGAGTTCGCGGCTCAGTACTCAAAGCAGATCGACAATCTGTTAGACAAGGGGTACGCGACGCTGTGCGACGGATCGGAAGAGAGAAGCGCCATCTGCTGGTACCTACCACACTTCGCCGTACAGAACCCGAACAAACCCGGTAAATGCAGACTGGTGTTCGACGCAGCTGCAAAGAGCAACGGCGTATGCCTGAACGACGAACTGCTGGAGGGACCCGACCTTCTGCTGCCACTGCCAGGAATCCTCTTTCGATTCCGAGAGAAAGCGGTGGCGATCACGGCAGATGTGCAGGAGATGTTCCTGAGGATCAAAATAAGGCCGGAAGATCAACCGGCGCAGCAGTTTCTGTGGAGAGGCGACGAACGGAAGGAGCCTCCGAAGAAATACAAGATGGCCAGCATGATATTCGGCGCAGCGAGTTCCCCGTACATGGCCCACTACATACGCAACCACAACGCGGATGTACACGGGCCGGAATATCCACGTGCGCTAGAGGCCATCAAGGAGAGCCACTACATGGACGATCTCGTGGCCAGTTACGAAGACGCGGATGAGGCTCGGAAAGCGATCGAAGAAACCAGAGTGGTGCACGCGCACGCGGGCTTCACACTACGAGGATGGAGCTCTAGCGACGCGACGGTGCTACGTGACGTGCCCTCGGAGCTACACGCCACCTCTCCCACACAACTGGGGGGAGAACAGCCCGAGAACAAGATCCTAGGGCTGTATTGGAACGCGGAGCGAGACGAGCTGGGATTCAATACATCAATGAACAGAGTCCCGGCCGAAGTACGAACGAGAACCCGCGCCCCGACCAAGCGTGAAGCCCTCAGCGCCGTGATGTCGATCTACGACCCTCTGGGACTACTGAGCCACTACACCATCCAAGCAAAGATCGTACTACAAAGCCTGTGGCGCCTCCAGATAACATGGGACGAACCAATCCCCGAAGAGGAGAACGAGCTCTTCGCATCCTGGCTCGCGCGACTTAACGAGCTCACTCAGCTCCGACTGCCGCGGTGCTACCTGAATAAGAAATACGAGCGGCTCGACCTACACATCCTATGCGACGCCAGTGAGCAGGCCTACGCGACCGTGGCCTACTGGAGAGTGAAGTACGTCGACGGGAGCCTGAACGTTGTGTTGGTAGCCGCCAAGGCCAAGGTAGCGCCCCGACGCGCCCAGACGATACCACGGTTGGAGCTACAAGCTGCGGTCATCGGAGCAAGACTGGCGGACACGATACGAAAGGAACATCGAGTCGATATCGGTCGAACGACCTACTGGACCGATTCGTCTACCGTAGTGCATTGGATACATCACGATATGCGACGGTACACACCGTTCGTCGCACACCGGCTGGGAGAGATCGCGGAGCTGACCGAGAAGGAAGAATGGCGCTGGCTACCCACCGCTTCGAACGTAGCGGACGACGCCACGCGACTCATCGACACGCCCATCAGTACGGAGGACCGATGGTTCCGGGGACCGGACTTCCTGTTCCTGCCAGAAGAGCAGTGGCCCACGACAACGACGAGCGAGCCAGAGGACGAAGAGGTCCTACACGTCAGCGAGAAGATAGAACGAGACAGCTGGCTACCGAACCCAGCCCGCTTCTCGAAATACGAAGTCCTGGTGCGGGCCACTGCACGAGCGCTCGCTTTCACCGACATCTGCCGACGTAAGGCGACCAACATGGAGCATCGACACATCCAGCGCGCCGAGAGAGAACTAATCCGGCACGCGCAAGAAGACAGCTTCAAGGAAGAACTCAAAAGGATCAAGTCTGCTCACCCCTTGACGAAGTCGAGCAGGCTGTACCGACTAGATCCTATGATAGAGGATGGACTCCTAAAAGTGCGGGGACGAATCGAGGCTTCCTCAGCACCCATCGAGACGAAGCGGCCCATCATTATGGATGGCCGTCATCCACTGACCAAGCTCATCGTGCTACGAGAACACTGCGCTGCGGGGCACGCCAACAGGGAGCGTGTAACGAACGACCTGCGACAGCGCTATTGGATTATTCACCTGAGACCGACCGTACGCGCTGTAGAGAGGAATTGCGCCTTCTGCAAGAGGCGGCGAGCAACGCCGCAGCCGCCAGCGACAGGAGACCTACCGCACGCCCGCCTAGATCCTTTCCACCGCCCGTTTACCAACTGCGGGGTGGACTACTTCGGGCCAATGATGGTCAAGGTGGGCCGCCGCCGAGAGAAGAGATGGGGGGCACTGTTTACATGCCTGACCTCCCGCGCCGTACACATCGAGCTCGTGGCGTCCCTCTCAACAGACTCTGCGATCATGGCAGTGCGAAGAATGGCTGCACGCAGAGGATGGCCGCGGCTAATGTACTCTGACAACGGGACGAACTTCCGCGGGGCTGATCAAGAGCTACGCAACGCCTACACCGAGTGGCTGCCCGCTCTGAACGACGAGGGGCTGCAGCATCGCATGGAGTGGCGCTTCATCCCTCCTGGCGCACCCAATCAAGGCGGGGCGTGGGAGCGGATGGTGCGCTCCGTGAAGACGGCATTTAGCGTCACTCTGCGGGAAAAGGCGCCTGCGGAGGAGGTCTTGAGGACACTGCTAACTGAGGCGGAGTTCTCGATCAACGCGAGGCCACTGACGCACGTCAGCGTGAACCCCAGTGACCCCGAGGCCCTGACCCCAAACCATTTCTTGCTGGGATCATCGGGCGGACTACCATCGACGGGGCCCTGCGACGAGGCCGACAGGAGGGCATGGCGAGCTAGCCAAGCACTCGCTGACCATTTCTGGCGACGCTGGCTCCACGAGTACCTTCCTACCTTGGTACCTCGCGGGGAGCCACGGAACAGCAAGCGACCGATAGAGATTGGCGACGTGGTCCTCGTGGTCGACAGCACGCTGCCCCGGAACACCTGGCCGATGGGGATCGTCGAACGCACGCATCAGGGACCGGACGGCGGCATCAGGGTCGTCGAGGTGCGAACCAGAACCGGCATCTTCCGGCGCCCCGTGAACAAGCTCGTCGTCGTGGCAACAGAGAAGGAGGCTACGCGAGCTGCGCCGGGGGGAGAGCTGTAACGGACGCCGAGCGTGTTATGGAATGAATATGAATATGTGTACAATTTAGATTAAGACAGATGTAGCGGACACCGAGCGTGTCATGAATGAATATGAATATGTGTACAATGTAGATTAAGACAGATGTAGCGGACACCGAGCGTGTCATGAATATGAGTATGAATATGCGTGTAATTTAGATTGAATTAAATAAATAGTATTTTCACGTTAGATTAAGACCTCTAGCATGTAAGTTGAACATAGAATAGTGATTAGTGTTCCTTACGCTTGGTGGCGCCACTTGTACGGTTAACCTAAGTACGACCAAACGTTACCGTAAGGAGGACCGCCACCAAACTTTGTCGATTTAGGGCTTAGAATAAGGGTTTTTTGACACCAATTTTTGTAAATGTATAGAATAAGATAGTACCTAAGTTAGGAAAATAGTAGGAATATTGTAAGAGCTTGGGTTCGGAAGATCGCTCCCTCTCGGGACCCAGCCAACGCGCGCGCACCCAACACGCTCTGATTGGCCGAGCGCTGTGATTGGTCGAACGCTCTGATTGGTCGAACGCTCCGATTGGGCGAACGAATAAGGTTGGTGCTGCGCGGGAAAAATACGCGCCCTGATTGGCTGGGGCACCCTATAAAAGAGGTAGCGATCTTCTCTAGACACAGTCGACTTCCAGCCCCGATCGAAGAAACATCTCAAGAATAAAGTGAACAAGTGAACAAGTCAAGAAGTGTTTTATTATCAACAAGTCAACACTCAACATTCAAGAAAAATTATATACAGTCCACAACAACATTTGAAAACGCTTCTGGTATAGTCAACGTCGTAATTGCTTTACCACTTTTGATTATAATTAGAGGGTTGTTTTGAAGCTTGATATAACTTCATTTCCCTTACGGCTAAGCGCGCACTGCGATGCAAAATAAAATCGCGAACGCTAATTATATTTTTTCAAGCATTGTTTACCGTTCGATACAACGGTATTTCACAGGGTGCGCGCTCAGCTTAAGAATTATCAACAGCACATTACACTTTAAAAGAAATCTTAACTATAGTGAACTTAGGTGTTAATTATATTATTTAGGGCTGATTTTTCCAACACCAGATAATTCTATCGGAAGAATAATTTTGAATTCTTGACAGTTCTTCCTTACAAAAACTGTCAGACGTCAATTTTATTCCACGAATAAAAGATATCTGTCGTTTGAAAAATCAGCCCTTAACCCAGGCAAAGCGTGGCATGTAGGTACTTAGGTGCTTTAAGATAAAGTAGCGAGAATTGTAACAAAATGAACTATTCTGGTTTATAACAGAATTGGGCAAACCCACTTTCAGAATTGGGCAAAGGACTATCAGATAAACGGACTTCTTCGTTTCTTGTCGATAGTTCGTTGTTTTTTTTATATATATTAAGTCGGTCTATTTATACACGAAATATCTGAAGGGGTCATTGTACCCATCACTATGAACAACTTTTATTATAGGAGAAAACGTGAAATCGCAAACAACAAATATGCTATTCCATACATTTTGACGAGTTCTGCGAACATAATGTAGCGAACAGCTGATTCTTTTTTCAAAGTAAATTGAGCCCGGTAGGTTGCCACGTTGATTGCATCGTCAGTGGCTTTGATTGCAGCATCAGTGGTGTTGATTGCAACATCAGTGGCGTTCTTTAGGTCATCCAAGGTGCAGGTAAACGAGCACTAAGGAAACTCCAGCAAGTGGGGCACGATTTGATCAGAAGTACCGCACTCGCACTGGCTGTTGGATGGGTCGGCACCCACTTCGACAAATTGTGCTTGCAGCACCCTACTTGGGTACTATAAAGGCTCCTTCAAACAGGCGCGACGCACGATAAAATCGCGCACCGCAAGTCGCGCAACGAGCGGTGCCTTTGTGTCGCGCGCGGTTCGTGTCGCGCGTCGCGCCTGTTTGCAGGAGCCTTAAAAGGTTTTATAGTGGGATAAAACAAACTAACTTTCTTTATATAAAACTACTTATATAAATAGGTGTTCGTGGTTTTAGTTCCTATGATTTTTTTTTTAATATTAATTAAACAAAAATACCAATATTTACGTTGATTACTAATGTTAATCAAACCAATAAAAAGTCAAAGTGCTTAATTAATGTTAATATTAACTAAAGAAAGAAAAAAATATTGTCTCTTTACTTTTCAATAACGGTTATCTAAGTATTCTATCTCATCATCTGCCTAGCCTTTTCCCAAGTATGTTGGAGTCGGATTCCAGTCTAACCGGATGCAGCTGAATACCAGTATTTTACATGGAGTTACTGCCTATCTGACCTCCACAAACCACTGGGTAATACAATAACTCTTGATAAGACTGGCTGTCACACTTTCGGGCTTCTGACTGCCAGTAACGACTGTCAAAGATCCACGATTGACAGCCGGGACCAACGGCTTAAAGTGCTTTCCGAGGCATGGAGGGGTCTCGGTATGTAAAGATACTCCCCATCCACAGACCAACCGCGGCAAGCGTAGCTTAACTTGATCGATCGACCTGTGCGGCTGTTATTACTTGATTTTTACCAAGAATCTTCTTACAGAATTTTGAGAATAGAAAATCTTGCTTCCACGCTCAAAGTACCTATAATTTTTATTAGAACTAAATCAACCATAACAAGTAATTTCATGTGACCTCTTAGAAAACGTTTTCCTTATTTTAAAGAAAATCCTCAGAGAATGTGCGGTGTGAATGTAAAATATAAATCAAGCTGGAATTAAATGGATTTCATCAGGGAACAGTCGCCGACGAAATACTTTTGCTATAAATCTGGAAACAAAAGTTATTCGAAGAATTTTATGCTTCTCACCTAAGTTCTCACCTGATGTAATATACCAGTTATTTTACTACATTTAATTTTACCCTATTTCCTGTAGATAGGTTAAAATTAAATGTGTTTCCTAATTTATGAAACGCAGGAATGTATTTTTTTTGAACATAAATTTAAAACACTCCGTATAGTTTTACACATACATCAACATTTCAGGCTTTTCTAACCATTTTTTATTATTTTGTATTATTTTACTTTGTCTTTTTTTCTCCCAAAAAGTGAAACCAAATCAATCAACAATCAATTTCAATCAATCAAACAAACAATTAATCTTATCTCTATCTTTTCTTCTTTTTTAATCGACTTCAAAAAAGGAGGAGGTTATCAATTCGGTTGACCATTTTTCTTTTTCAATCTTATTGCATAAGTTTAGAATAGTCGTCATCATCAGCCGAAAGACGTCCACTGCTGGACATAGGGCTCCCCCAAGCACCTCCACTTCGACCGGTTCTGTGCTTCTCGCATCCAACGGATTCCTGCGGCCTAGTTTAGAATAATATTTTCTCCTAATTATGTGAAGTCTGTGACATTTGTGCTGTGTGTTTTTACAAGTTGTTTCATAAGTAATACATTTTTTTACACTTATAGGTATATCCTAGTATTTTTTTTTTACAAAAACATAAGTTTATTATTATAGTGGGAAGTTGATATTAAATACCCTAGATACTGCCCTAATTATTTTTATAAAAACATGGTAATGGTAAAGTAATTAAGTCACTTACGAACGAATTTCACTGTAATATTTGTTCCAGAATTTTTGTAAGGAATTTTCCAAGTGAATCATATAAAAATACTACAGTGAAATTTCATGTGACATTCCGTATGTTACATTTTCTCATTTGCTATAAATTCCCTTTTGTTGAGGAATATTTGGTTGGTACTCCTGAATGGTCTTGTGTTTCATGATAATAATAATACTTAAATTATTTAGATATAGTAAGTTATTATTAGGTAGATGTTTGGAATAGATTAGCTTTTTAGAAACGGTGCACGATGGATGGACCGTGTGAAAGATGATCTGGCTAACAAGGGGGTGACTTTTAAGATAACGACTATTAGAAAAGTACTTATGAAAGAAGAAGATATGCTGCGCCGACCCAATAAAGGCTCCTTCAAACAGGCGCGACACGCGATATAATCGTGCGCGACAATAAGGCACCGCTCGTTGCGCGATTTGAGGCTCCATCAAACAGGGGCGACACGCGCAAGTCGCACAACGAGCGCTTCCTTTATGTCGCGCGCGATTATATCGCGTGTCGCGCCTGTTTGTAGTAGCCTTAAGTTGTGGCAAGAGGATGATGATGATCAAAAATAAAATTTCATAATTTTTTAATTAGAATTGTTAATTAAAATATATAGCCACTGATATAGATATTATACTGTTAACATTGACGGTGATGTAAACCCATAAGACTTTTCCATATAAAAAATCGCTCAAAGCTTTTTAAAAACATGTTTCTTAAGTGACCATTTCTTTAGGCGCGTTGGGTATTTTTTGAGATGGGGAAAAACGATTGAACTCGCGCCACTGTTACCGTAAGCGACACCGCGCGAGTTGTATTTATAAGACGATTAAAATAATACCCGCTTCGGATGTGTTCGGCTGTCCTCGGGATGTACCTACTCGGTTTTAATGTATATCCGATATGTCAGTTAGTGATGGCAATGTATTCTGTTTGTGTTTTGTTTTCACTTCTGTCGACACTCCCGGAGAGCGACTGCTTTTTTTTGTTTTAAACCAATCTTATTTGGTACTAGACACGATGAAATTAAATTAAATTGTTTTTTTTTTTGTTTTAAATTTTGCTTCCATTATTAATATCTATTACTTACCAAAAGGAAACTTGTGTAAACTAGCGATAGTGGCATATGATCCAGTAGAACTCGGAGGCCTCCCTAGGGTGTCGAGTCTTAGAAGAACATTCTGATGACTGCCGTATGCCGCTGTCGTGTATGAAGTGCTGAAAAGAAAGGTAGCGTTAATATTTTATCGTATTGATTTCAACATGAGCAAACTTTTCCTTGCTACAATGTACTTTCTAGGCTTTGTTTAGAGACAAACTTTAAAGCATTTATTCGATAACTTGGATTGTTCATTGAACCGCAATTAAGAATGTTGATTTTAAAAGTTAATTAGTAAAAAAACGTATACAGAATGCCGATTAAGTTTTCACATTAAACAGTATAGCGGTTGTATACAAGTTGTCATCAGTATGTTAAAATAATAAAATATATTTTTTTACTAAAAATAGAAAACTAAAAAAAAATTACAAAATAGCTTAAAAATTGGCATGACATAAACCACTCTAAACAATATGGTAGGTACTAGACACGCGCAGAGCGATGAAAGCAACAATTCAACACAAACTTTATGGTAATGCTTACCAAATAATCACAAATTAACTTTAACGAAAAAAAGGTCCCACTGTTATTACTTTATTATATTTTAAATTTCGTATATTTAAAATACGTAATGTAACGTGGTTTTAATAAAATTAATGTTATAACATGATCGCCACACTGTATATGCTAACTAAAACATACAGTGCCAGCTGCAATGTGATAAAAGTAGTTGAAATTCATTTTCAAAACACTTTTATTTATTGTCCCTTTTAATAAGCGAGGAGGACAATAAATGGCAACACTGGCATTTGTCATTACTTAGATATACTTGCGTTTAATTTGTGGTACTGACGTCTCTATCCGTGCAATCCATATTATTCTTTGTTAATTTTGAACTCTCATTTCTAACATGCTAATTTAATTCTAACATCCTGAGTAGAATATAATGCAGATACTGCACGCTGCAACTACAAATTACTCCCCCATACTCCAGAGATAAATAAATTATATCTCTGTTATGATCACTAAACTGGGAAAGTAGGTTAGAGTATCCAGTAAACATTATTTATTATTTATAGCTAGCACGTTGGTAGTGCATGTGAGCTTACCAGCCAGTTGAATCAATATATATATGTAGGATTTAGAGTTCTTTCTGGCTATATTGTTTGTACAGTCACGAGCATAAGTATGTATACTCTTGGCTTTATTCAAAAGCAATTTGCTCCTTTACATTTTAATGAAATTTTATGTTATTACGAACATAGTATTTTCCAACCCATAGATTTATGTAGTGTCGTATTTCAACGTTGCATTCGTCATTTCACGAAAAAATCGCAATTGAAAGTTGCCAAGTGTTGACATATTAGTGCTCGTGACTGTACACATAATATGTGTATGGTCAAGATCAAGATATATTATAGTTATGTGCTGAATAGCACTTTTCCCACGACTTATCTGCATGGATTTTATATTTTCAACACCCCGATTTCGCCTATTTTTTTCTCTTACTCCGATTTCTTTAGCAGCGTTAGCATATCCAGTCTAAAATATTCCCACTGCTGGGACACAGGCCTCCTCTCCGTGAGAGGGAGTGGGCCGTATTCCACCACGCGGGTCCAGTACAACTTGGTAGATGTCACATGTCTTCGAATTTTTTGTTCCAGAATTGCTCAAGAGAACTGTGCCGGTTTGCTCACGATGTTTTTCTTAACCGTTTTGAGAGCAGTGGTGATTAAATAATTTAAACAAAGTAAAGCGCCTGTCTGGGTTCGAACCTACGACCTACAACTCGTAATTCGCGGTCATTACCACTGTGCCACCACTGGTCCTATTTAGAGTTTCTGATATTTTACTCAGTAACACTTTTTATCGCAACAGGATCTTCGGTTTAGCCGTGAGAACGTTACAAACAGGCAGAGACATTTTAAACCGACTTCAAAAAAGAAGGACGTTCTCAATTCGGATGTTTATATGTATATATTTTTCATGTATGTTCGGGCATAACTTCCTCATATAGATGGATTAGCAAAATTTTTTTTCTTCGAAAGAGGTTATTCCGAAATGGGACCATTTAAATTTCGTAATGATTTGATGATGAGTTTCGGAGACAGACAACGGAACTCTTCAATAAATGCCAGTAAATCAACCGCGAACGCTGCTATAGTATATGTATGCATTGTTTACGCAATCACGCAACATAACATCACGCCTGTACCCTTTAAAGGGGTGGGCAGATGTGTTCAATAGCATCCTGTCACTGATATTCACATAGCAAGTAGTGTTATATAAATTTGTTTGGGGTAGGTAGCTACAACTAAAAAGTGAAAAATAAAAACTTTTTTACAAAAAAAAAATAACAGACTTCCAAAAAAACCCTACAAAGTGAAAAATAACTTTAATTTCGAAAGTCGGTGTCAAAAAACGAAAATACAGAACCAACGACACCGACTTCCGAAATTAAAGTTATTTTTCATTTTGTAGTGTTTTTTTTGGAAGTCGGTTGTTTTCATATTTATAATACTAGTAGGTACCTCTCAACAATCCCCATAACCAGCCTATAATGTTCTCACCGCTGCGACACAGGCTTCCTCTCAGTGACCAATTATTTTTTCCAAGACATGTCACCTTTTCAAAAATTATTTTCATTCTTATACTAAGAATGAAAATAATTTTTGAAATAACACACGTGTGTTATTTTTAAATAAATTATTTTCCCTCATTGCCATAGCAGAGAATTGAATTTATTTGAAAAAAGCTGCTTCCCGTGACTTCATTCGAGTGACAATAATACCTTTTCATTATCTTTTTTTTTTCTAGAATAAAAGTTGAAAGCCTAAGTTACTCCTTAGAACATCAGCTATCTGCCAGTGAAAGTCCCGTTAAAATCAGTTCAGCCGTTTTGGAGATTAGCCGCAACACACAGACAGACAAAAATGTTTAAAATGGTTTTTTTGTTGTAAGTACCGTATATACTTTCACATGCATTTAGTAAAAAGCTTTTATTTTGACTTTACAAACAGACACTTCAATTTTATTTATTTGTATGTATATATTAATTTACCTTTTCGTTCCGCGTTCGTTACTTAGTACGTGTATTTAAAATATTATTAAGTTAGGCAGGTACCTACTAAATCACACGTTTCCCACACATTCAGATAATAAAGCCATGTCATGACAGCGCACGCCATAAACGATTTTGTGGAAACATAAATTCGTATTTATGCCATAAACTTTCCCGTGATAAAGTTGGGGATATCGAGTAACTATAAAAACATTTTGCCTGTCTATCATAGAACCTTCCGGACCACATCATCCATCACATATGTCGGGGGGTCGCTGCCCCCTATATGTTTTTGGGGCTTGCTGCAAGTTTGAGGTTGAAGCGATTTGAGGGAGACGGTAAATTTGTAAATAGCTCTTATTTTATGGCAATTACGTATCATTTTAATTTATTTTGATGCAAACTCAAATTCAAACTCAAAGCTTTTATTTCAATTAAACCATTTACAGGCACTTTTGAATTGTCAAGAAGTCGGTCAGTCAGAAAATATGAAGCTAGTTGCCCATTCCAAAGCGTAGGTACCTATGGAGAAGAACGAGCAAGAAACTCCATGGACACTCTTTTAAATTATATTTTTACAAAAATATTAGTTACATCATTAATTTTGAACGCTTGGATTTTACAGTGAGTTTAGTGAATTTGTAAGTTTTTTTTTTATAAATTGTATTTTAATACTTCTTACTTTGATGCCACATTTTAAAATGATATTGTTACTTTGTTATGGCTTATAGTGGTTAAAGTGAAAACTCTGACATAGTTATCAGCGAATCTTTCTTCAATATTGTGCAAAAAATAGTCATTAATACTTATACTTCCAGGAAAAGATTAACCAGTGCGCGAACTGTAACCATGTATTGAAATCAGCATACGATTCTAGACCCTAGCGCAGAAATTCTTCATCGGTTATATAACAAATATAGTAGTGGTCCCATTCATTTTGACCGCGAGCACTTTTCTATAAAATGGCACACTTTTTTTTCATACCCGCGAATTTTTTTTAACATGTGTTCAAACTCATCATCTGCCTAGCCTTTTCCCAACTATGTTGGGGTCTACTTCCAGTCTAATCGGATGCAGCTGAGTACCAGTATTTTACACGGAGCGAAGCCTATCTGACCTCCACAACCCAGTTGCTGGGTAATATGAAACCCCTTGAAACCCCTTGGTAAGATTGGTTGTCGTTTGTTGTTTGTTTTCAGGATTCTGCACTGAAAGAAATAAGCAGTAAATAAAAATGAAAAAATATTAACTTGAACTGCTTTAAACAGTTCCAGATGAGTCTAACGTTCAAAACAGTATTTTTTACTGATCCGAAAACAATTAAAGCTTGAGGCAAAATGTTACCGTCATGACAGTAAACCTTAACGTTTTAAGTAACTAAAAGGTCACAAAATTAACTGTTTTATGGTGATATCGTTCAAACCATTGAAATTTACATACATTACAGTAATAGTGGTTTTTCTTTTTTTTGTTGTTTTTTTTAGGAAATAGTACGTCCAATTATAAAAAGTTACTGTTTTGTCTATTACTGTTTTACAAAAATTTCTTCTTACTATTACAGACAGTTAGTCTTTAAATGTGAGTATATAGTAAGAAATTATTTTTTTCAGTGTGACGACCGACCGTAACGACTGTCAAAGATGCACGAATGACAGCCGGGACTACGCAATCCGCTTATTTTTTTCAGTGTGACGACCCGTACCGACTTTCAAAGATCCATGAATGACAGCCGGGACTACGCAATCCGCTACATCTTCTCATTTGCACCATCCAGCATGTTTAAGGTCAACTCCAACCTGATATTGTGTTGAAATTGGTATATTATTGAAAATTTATAAAGCCCCGAAGGGCGTCGAGGGTCGGGCCCTATACAAGAATATTTTCTAAGAATTTAGTTTCTCCTTAATTTACGGGCAGTTTATATGCCATGCATAATGTAACGCTATTGTATGCTTTATGCTGAGTCTTTCCCTTGTAAGAAGCAAATTTAGGCCTTAATTTTTAGCCTGTAATAGGAAAATTCGTATATAGGTACACCGTGTTCTTCAAGTTATCCATAAACTTTGTCAAACGCTTCTGTAGCTTTTACAAATTAAATCTTACAAAGGAAGTGGTACTTAAAAAGGCTTCGTTACAAATATATTTGTAATTTCATTTAATGAAATTTAATTGAGCTATGCAGTAAATAAGAGTCTTAACTTATTTTTGACAAGTTTCAGCCCGCCAAATCTTATAAACGAAAATACGTCGTTGCCAATTCGGATAAAGAAGCATGCATTTCGGATGATTTACATCATGGTATTTAGTTTGTATGAAAATTAAAAAAAAAAAAACACTGGCACTCCGGTAGTGCCGACAGAAGTGAAAACTTGAACAATTACGAGTGTATTTTGTGAATCGTCTTATAAACAAAACACGCGTGTTAAGGTGTGTTCCTTATTTTATAGGGTTTTTTGCAAATCAGGTATGATGACCAAAGTGACTGGTTTATTCTTCTCGTGAAAGGAATTTATTCAGATTTACAAATAAGCACACAGGATAGACTTCAGTTCGTGGTGTTGGTCGCGGCAGTGGTAAGAGAAGCAAGCCCATGGAGCTCGTCGTCAGTTATATATCCGTGGTTCAGCGCCATCTCGTCGTTGTTGGATGAACTACGTAGTTAGTACGCGAGGCCCTCGTAGTTCTTCCCGATGTGCATAGATGGCGCTGTCCTCAACAACGCGCGTTTTACGTCTTACGAATCTTACGATCAGGGTCACGTGACCTGACGCGAATTTAGAAGTTTTTACCCATTCCAAAAAAAGTACACAGCGCCGCTAAAGAAGTTTTCACTTCAAAAACAGTGGCACTCCGGGAGTGCCGACAGAAGTGAAAACTTGAACAATTATGTGTGTATTTTGTGAATCGTCTTATAAACAAAACACGCGCGGTACCGGCTACGGCCACCTGTCTTACGAATTTTCGATCAGGTCACGTGTCCTGACGCGAGTTTAACATTTTTTACCCATTACAAAAAAGAAGTGTACAACGCCATTAAAGAAGTTTTCACTTCAACAAGAATTCATTAATGTGTCCATAATGACAAATGCTTATTTCCATGGTCTGAACATCTGGTCGAAGTTTATATATATCGTCCGAAACACGGTGTATAGAAATAATGAGCGAAGCGAAATAAAATAGTTGCTTTCGATGATGAAGTTGTAATTTTTAGAGTTCTGTACGTTCGAGTGAAAGAACGGAATCAAGTCATAAATAGGAATAATGAATAGGATCACTCGTCTGCCTGTCTGCTGTCTGTCACAGCCATTTTGCTCCGTTGTCCGTAAATCTCTCAATATTGTGTGTATGAGAGACCATGTTTATCAACTACAAAGTTAAGTTTATTCTTGAAATAAATTCATCCCAACTAAGGAACCCTTCATTGTGCCTGAACCGACACGCACTTATCCAGTTTTTTAGACGGAAAATATATTTTGTAAAGTTGTATGTAAGGATAAAACATTGAAATTTAGAGAATTAATTTAGACACTCAGATACTCATTTTACATGTTTGTAGAACAAACAAGTCTGGTCAATGTTATCCGATCTGAAACACTTCGACCACCTCCGTCGGTCGGTGTCGTATTGTGAAGTTGTATGTCAGGATAAAACATTGAAATTTAGAGAAAGGTGGTAAATTAGGAAAGAATTTAGACACTCAGATACTCATTTTACATGTTTGTAGAACAAGTCTGGCCAATGTTATTCGATCTGAAACACCTACAAAGACATTTTTGAAAAAAAAAAAAGAAAACATTTTTGTTCAGAATTTTATTCGATGTCCAATGGATTGTTTGCCCAGTGTAATAACAGCCAATATAGTTTATAGCTAGGTATCAATACATCTGTGCTACGCCAGGCTACACAGAGTTATGCTACGTAGCGCGGTTGGTGCTACGCGTCGTTGAACCGTACTACATCACTGTCCGGAGCTACGAGCGTAGCGCTCAGTGCTACGACTTTTTATTTGGCATATTTCAATTTATTTTTTTGTGGAAAAATATTTTCGTCAATAGATTGTTTTTTAAAATTGATTTTTTTTGAGGTATTCGATGTTAAAATACAACATCAAAACAAATTTTTAAAAACCAATTTCCTGTTCTTATTTATTTTACGTAGATGCCAAAACCCAATCTAAAACTTCTAAGTCAAACGTAATATTTGTTTTTCTAGTTAAACGACTTTGTTCAACGAGCCGGCTATTGAATTTACGTCGAGTAGCGAAACTCTTGAAACTTCTAAAAATATTTCCCTCTCGACTATAATGAGATTAGATTTCCTTGCTTCTTCGAGGGCAATTACTGAATACTTTATAAGGCCTCATCAGTTTCGTATTTACGTAAACTATGAGGCAACACGAGTTCTTTTATTTCTGTTGTTTTACTTTCATAAGCAGAAACCTGAAAGGTATGAAATTCAATACATAGCTGTAACTCGAGATTTTGCCTAGCAACTTGGCAACACGAGATTCGGTTCAACATATTTATGAGAAATTCGTCGAATTTTAATAACAGCAAAGTAAGGCTTCTTAGAGCGGTTCTGCACTACATCCGATCCGAATCCGCATTAAAGATCCGACTTCAATCTGAATTGGGAATGTTGTAAATTCGAACGGATAGAGTTCGGATCTAGTGCGCAACCCCTCATACAAATAGGTCATACAAATATCTCATACAAATGGTTAGGTAGGTAACCGCTCTTAGGCTACATAGATTTCTTGTGAAATTAACAATAGGTACAGACCTGAAATGGAAAGATTAATCATCTGTAAAGGAGTGTAGTTCAAAATTGCTTAAACCTTTCGTGCCATCTTAACTGTATCCATTATCATGCTGTATTTTGTATAATTATCTGATGTATAATTACTATTATTATCTGACTAACTGGTGTATTGTGTGTCTTTAAGTCTGTGCTAAATAAATGTATTTTCTTTCTTTCTTATTTCTATAATCTATATATTCAAAGTCCTGACTGACTGATATATCAACACACAGCCTAAACCGCTGGTCTTAGAGACATGAAATTCGGAGCGTGAGTTCTTTGTGAAGAGTAGTTATCCACTAAGAAAGGGTTTATAGAAATTCCACCCCTAAGAGGGTGATTGGGGGGAGGAAGAAACTCCACGCGGACGAAGTCGCGGGCAGAAGCAAGTATAATATATAATAGCCTGTAATCCCCGAAGGATGAAGAAGAAGAAGAAGCCTCAAAGAGATGTCAGCAGCAAGCGAAGGGGCCCGTTAGGGCCGAAGCCTGCCGGGTCAGCGGGATTGTCCGAAAGGGTTACCGCTGGCCCGGAACATAAAGGGCTAAGGAAGGAACACGGGTGGGTTTTAGGCAGTAAGAGTCTGACACTCCCTTCCGCTCCACTCAGAGCGGGAGGGGTCATTTGATGATTTCCCATCCTGAAAAAAAAAATCCCCGAAGGATTAGGCAGAGGTGTACCAATAGTAACGCTCACATTCCGTCAGTTGTGTTTAAGTCCAATTTAATAGGGGCAAGCCTGTTACCATCAATCGGGCATAAATCCAGACTCCGACCTGCCACTGAGCAAATTCTGATGGAAAACCTAACATCACTTTACCGGGTAGTAATAAAAGCTCCGACAAAAAAAAAGAATTGTCCTCATTTAAAATATTAAATCTACTGCCTAAAATACTAACTTTCCGACTACTTTTGTCCGAATAAGAATTACGAAACGACCGAATGAGACACTGTAATCTTCGAAAAATAAACATGAGTGTTTATTACTATATATACTTTTCTACCAGCTTAAGGCCTGAGTTCACCAACATTCAAACCACCGGTTAGGTATTTAAACAGTTGGCTTTTGTCAAATTTCCTATGGAAATTTTAAATATAGAACTGGTTAAATATTTCATCAGTTGATTTAAATGTTGGTGAACACAAGCCTTAATTACGTTCTACTGAAAACTATGAGTCTCTAATCAATCACTCTAATTCTAATACGCTCGCTTTTGCATTCTATGTCGACGTAGCCCCGCTTTGCGGGGCTCCTATTTCTATATAAAGGATGTTACGTACTCTTTGGTGTTTTATACTTTTTCTTTATTAGGTATTTCAAATTTAAATTGTTTTTCTACATGATGTCTATGTTGCGGTTCTGTGTTGCTGTCAAAAGGTGTGATTTTCTTTATATTCATTAAAATAATAAAAATATTCATTTATATTTATTTCACTTTCGGATAACAGCCCACATCCTCATCTTTTTCAAAAGGTTTATTAAAGTAACCTAACCAAACCTAAACTCGGGGTGGGCACCCCGAGCTCGTTCATAAATATGTTGTCGGAAACTTAGTACCTATTTTTGTCGAAAGTTTAGTATTTTTGTTTGACCACAGATCGCCGGAAGTTAATTTGTTTTTCGGAAGCAATATTATTTTCCCACTTTACTGACCTGGGAATCGGACCTAGCGGTGCTATTCTGTAAAAATCTCACCTTGAAAACTGTGAAGTGAACGTGGAGTGAGCTGTCAACAGTGTCGATTCCTAGCAAAAATAAACTCACTTCACCTAAGTACCACAAGTTTTCACGGAGAGATTTTTACAGAATCGACACACGGCAGGACCTCAGTAATTACAGCGTTTGCGACCACTAGACTGACGAGGCAGGTAATTGATTTCTTTGTTTAATAGAAATAATAGAGAGGCGCTTGTGGCTAAGTAATAACAGCCGCATGGGTCGATCGATCAGGTTAAGCTACGCTTGCCGCGGTTGGTCCGTGGATGGGTGATCATCTTTACATACTAAGACCCTTCCGTGCCTCGGAGAGCACGTTAAGCCGTTGGTACCGGCTGTCATTCGTGGATCTTTGACAGTCGTTACGGGTCGTCAGTAGCCCGAAAATCTGACAATCAGTCTTACCAAGGGGTATAAGGATTACCCAGTAACTGGGTTATGGAGGTCATATATGCCCATTGCCCATATCAAATTAATCTTTTTTAATTTTTATTTACTGCTTATTTCTTTCAGTGCAGAAGCCCGAAAGTTTGATAACCAGTCTTACCAAGGGGTTTCATATTACCCAGCAACTGGCTTGTGGAGGTCAGATAGGCAGTCACTCCATGTAAAATACTGGTATTCAGCTGCATCCGGTTAGACTGGAAGCCGACCCCAGCATACTTGGGAAAGGCTAGGCAGATCGGGCCTGCGGGCGGGCGGAGAGTAATGGGTAGCTCACCGTCCGATCAGGACCAGGCCCGGGCAGAACGGCGCGTACGTGTTCCACGCGCGCTCAAATAGATGTCAGCAGCAATCGAAGGGGCCCGTTAGGGCCGAAGCCTGCCGGGTCAGCGGGATTGTCCGAAAGGGTTACCGCTAGCCCTGAACATAAAGGGCTAAGGAAGGATTACGGGTGGGTTTTAGTAATTAAGAGTCTGACACTCCCTTCCGCTCCAATTAGAGCGGGAGGGGTAATTCGATGATTTCCCAACCTCAAGAAAAAAAAAAGGTTAGGCAGATGATGAATATAAATAATAGAACTACCATTATTTCTCTCTAAAATAACATCATCCTACTTGATATTTCGTTACTATTGTTGTTACGTAAAGCTAAATAAATTACAACACAACTTTATTTCATAACTTAGCGAATTAACTCGAACAAAGTTGCCGAGTGAGATAATTTGCGTCAAACTTTGAAGCCGTATATTTTGCTAAAGATAAATCGGACGCTAAATGTTGTTGATGCGCTTATATATTAACAAAGTAAATAACTTTATTTTGTTAGTGATTTATTGTTGTTTCTTCACGTTTTAATTATTTTGCTGATTTGGTAAATTAACTGAAATAGGCAGCTAAAACTTTAAGAGGGCGCCGACCAAACGCCAACCGCACAGTGGCGCCCTCATCGTTTGTTTGGTTATTTCTTTTATTTTAGAATGAAAATGCAGAAAATAGGTAAGCACGTTAAGCACGTTTTATTATAATCACTAAAACTAAACAATGTAAAACTACCGTTTATAATAATATTAACGTATAATCTTGTGGAGCACAACTTAATGTGCTTACTTTCTGTATTTTCATTCTAAAATAAAATAAATAACCAAACAAACTATGAGGACGCCACTAGGCGGTCGGCGTAGCCTTAAATAAACCAACATTAATTCCAATAGGTATCCTTTGCTAGAAAACTGTAATGTGTTCGCAGTTTTGGCAATTTTCTGGCTATGAACCTAGTTGCACATTAAATGATAAATGATTTCATTGCTGTAAGTAGGTTTGTACAAACATTTTTACAGTACGTCTCTCATACATATTTTTAAAAACTAGATGAGGTCTGCGTGTCCTATCTGGTTACTTTGAGAAGAAAGGCCGAAACAAACTCAGAGGTCGCAGTTTCTTTTAAAGTTTAGACATAATCTTACTTCAAATCATGTCATGTGAAGACTGTAGATTGATGTATCATGTATGTATGTATGTATTTATTTATGTATGTTAGGTCTTTTAAGGTATTTTTTTAATGGTCTTTTGATGTTTTTATGCTTTTTGGTCTTTTGGGTTATAGTATGGTCTTTTGAGGTTTTGTTTTGTTTTTTGGGCATTGATTTTGAATACATGAAGTTAATTGAAACATATTAAGGGTATGTTGAAGTGTCTGTAAGCATCACGTTAACATTCATTTATTTTTGAAGTAATGATCCTCTCTTGTTTCGCACGGGTGCAATCTACGTGGCGGTATGTCCAAACATCGCGATTTGTGCTCACGAAAAAAATCACAAAAAAAATCAGCTGTTTCATACATTTTGGTCAAGTAGGTATTGAACTTTTGTTTTAAACAGCTGTTTTTTTTTCGGGATTTCAGAGTTGGTCCCATAGTAAAAGTTGTTCATATTCATGGCTAGAACAACCTGTAAAAATTTGGAACCGGTAAAAAAAATCATCCGGTATAGATTCTTATTGTTTTATACTATTTATTTTAGATACATATTAAAGCTAATTCATACCTGTCTGGCTCTTTTAGAGAGATATGCTTGAGCATATGTGCTGCTGATGATGGTGTGGCGTTGAGCCTCAGGGCGTGTAGCTCCCTAAAATAGGGTTAAGCTACATGATGACTGATTCATGCAAGTCATCAGGTAGAAAAAGTAAAAACTTAGGATCCTAACAAGGAATTTACTTTCGACGTTCGGTTGGTCACTTACCAAATCACCTCACAAGCTGAATCGCCACCCCATTTATGAAATGTGAAAATAAGATTAGACATTTCAATAAACCTTTTTTACAGTCCGTTCAACCGGTTTTGAATTATTTTGCGTTGGTGGCATGACATAAGGCAGCGGCAGTAAACAGTTGGTATTGTAACCACTTTTTTGCTTTTAATACCCTCCGTATGCCTACGGTATAGAAGTCAAAATCGGTTGAACGGACTGTAAAAAGGTTTTTTTAAATGTCTAATCTTATTTCAAATGGAGTGTAGTTCATTTTGCATGAAAATGACGACCTTCATGCAGCGGGCGATCGCCTGCGACTGAGCATTTTCACGGTCGAATTTAGTCACCCGCTACTTGCGACCCGTCGCCGCACGACAAAATTCAAATCTACTCTACTTTGGAACTTGTGGTTATAGTCATCTGTGTAAATTCGTGGGTGTTTGAACCTTTTGAAGCCTCTTATAATAAACTTTAACAATCAATGGATTGAAATAAAACCTTCCCCAAACGTATGAAACTTTAGAATCGCTTACGAAGTGACCCAATCTATTATTAAAACCTATAAGAGAATTACGTCTATTGCTTAAGAGTCGCAAACAAGAGACTTCGACTAAGATTACTTTAAATCACGTTTTAAAAAAAGGGTGTTTTCAAAACTATCTACGGAATATTATTCTCTATAGATCTTATAACAGACTACTTACTGTATTGAATCATGATGCCTCGCCTTACTGCCTCTCCTATACAGGGTGCCGGCTGCAGCGGCTGCAGTTAGCAGCGCCAACGCAGCCGCTGCGCAGCCCCCCGCAGCAAACAACACACCTCCGGTGTTCTGTGACGCGTCGCCTGCGAGACGAGCTGTCTCGTTGTGGGTTACTACTGTTGATAGACCTGTTGGAAGAAACAATGGCGTTACTAAAGTTAAATAATAATTAGCTACTGAACATAACATGGCGTGATGCCATGAGAGGCAAAGGTTTTTAGTGTGTCCATATTTAGCCAGTTATTTTTGATTTTGAATCTTAGACTTGGTCACTCACCGAGTCACAAAAGTTCCGCCTTGGGGTTTGTCAAAGAACAATGGAGCGCAGTGTTTTAGGCGTTAAACGAACTTACAGAATACGAAACACCACGCTGCGCTCCAAAACGGGAATCCTAGACGTAGGCTGTCAAGGCGTCAACATCATACACAATGACCGCTTGGCAACAGTCTCCACACGATGGGTGTCTGGTGATGGAAGGCACCGCCGAGGCCGGCCGAGGAAGAGGTAGTGTGACCCGTACCGCAGGGTTGGATTGAGGTGGCTCTAGAAAAGGATGCCTGGAAGGATTTGGGGGAGACCTTTGCTCAGCTATGCACAGTGGAGTAGTGAAGGCTAAATAAAAAAAAATCGATGGGTGATCCAACTGAATAGAGTTGAGATGAGATAAAATGATTTTCGTCATTTAAAAGTCTCTGATCTGTTATCAAAGATATCATAATCACCTCATGATGATATCATTTACCTAGCCTTTTCCCAACTATTTTGTGGTCGGCTTCCTGTCTAACCGGATGCAGCAGTATACCAGTATTTTACATGGAGCGACTGCCTATCTGACCTCCACAACCCAATTACTAGGTAATACGATACCCCTTGGTAAGACTGGTTGTCAGACTTCGGGCTTCTGACGACCCGTAACGACTGTCAAAGATTCACGAATGACAACGGAGACCAACAGCTTAACGTGCTTTTCGAGGCACAGAGAGGTCTGTTATCAAAGATAGTCCCCTGTAAAATGTTGAAAACGTATTTAAGTACGGTGCCAAAGTCATTTATTATTGCTGATTAGGTGGACAAGCCGGGATATATTGCAACTACTTTACGTTGCGACTATCAGCTGTAAATCAAAGTATGACTTAAAACAAAACAAAAGCTGAATTGTAGAAATTTCAATGAACTTTTGGAGGCCGCTGTACATTGTAAATCACTCTTAAACAATACACGAAAAAACTACGACAATTTCAACGCTATCCCATAAAACAAGACACACCCACCGCTTATGCCCACTATATTGAATACCGAATATAGTAAAAAAACTTGTAAATAAAAGAGGGTGTATAATGGTGACATAATGAGCTTGGATACTCTGCCTTTATTACGTCCTCCCCTAATATTAAAGCCGAGAACGATTTACAGGTAGATGAGCTAGAAAAAGTGGGGATATTGCCTGTTAAGTGCCAATTTAGACTAAGTGTTGAAACGATACGGTTCTGAGAGGTTTTTGTTCCAATTATAGACGCCCCGGCTGATAATAGACCTTAATGTCCTTTACTTAACGCTAGCTGTGCCCGCGACTTCGTTGGCGTGGATGTAGGAAAACAATAATGTGTCTTTTTTACTCATTGATCATTATCATAATTTCAGCCGAAAAATGTCCACTGCAGGACATAGGCCTCATTATTCATCTATAATAAGGGATTCCTAAGTTATTTCTTATAACATCAGCTATATGCCAGTGAAAATCCCGTCAAAATCGGTTCAGCCGTTTCTGAGATTAGCCGGAACAAACAGGCACACAGACAAAATTGTATATTGTATATTAATATGTAGATTGTATAATTGTATATATAATCATAAGCTGTTATTTTGACATTACAAACAGATACATTAGTTTTATTTACTTTTACTAAATTACTAAATATATTGCGCTTTATATGCCTGTCTGCTTTGTTGGTATAACGGTCGCAAGCGCAACTACGGAGCATGGAGTCTAGTGTTCAATTCGCAGATCGGACAAAGTGTTATTATGTTTTTTCTGTGAGGAACTTCTCAGGAGGAGCCCAGAATTTGTATCAACATGATAAACCACTTCAAAAAACCTGGAGTCGTGAAAAAAATCGCTTTACGATACATTCTATCCATTGATTTATTTACTATCAGCGCCCCGTGGTTTCACCCGTTTAAGTGTCGATATCGTGGGAATATCGGAATAAAAACTATCTTATGTCCTTTCCCGAGACTCAAACTATCTCTATACCAAATTTCATCTAAATCGGTTCAGCGGTTTAGGCGCGAAGAGGTAACAGACAGACAGACAGACAGACTTTCGCATTTATAATATTAGTATGGATTACAAAATGTAAATCCATTTATGCTCGGTTCCTATAAACAAAAACGATGGTTTTGCTTACCAATTTTTTGCATTTTCTTGTTGCCAAACTGGGAATATAAATAGATCCGTTAGCTAATTGTACCTGTGATAGCTGCTTCCATAGTTATGGGTCTACTATGCAAAGCTCTGAGGTCTTTGCTTCATTATTGGTAAAGATAAAAGAGTCTTAATTTTAACCTTTAACAGTCCGTAAGTTATAGGAATCGGCCATTATCAAATTAGGTGGTGAATCTGCCTTTTTGAACGTCAAACTTACATAAAACATTCCCCTAAAACGCCCGCCCTTAGCCACTTCCTAGTGTCTCCCCAGCAGCACTATTTGAATTTAATTAAAAAATTACCCTTTAATTCCTTGCCCAAAAAAGCTTGTAAATTACAAAAAAAAAGCTGTTTTTCTTCGCGATGTCGAGCAGTTCATAATGATGAGTAGGTACAATGACCCCTTAAGAAGTTTAGGGTGAACAGAAACCAACCTTGTGTAATCAACTCCACTATTCAACCGTAGCTAACAAGTGTTGTCCTAACAACATAGCAAACGTTATTACAAACTTCCAGCTAGCTACAGGTAATTTCCGAAGGTACTCAACCGATTATGGATACAGAGGCTCCGAGGAATAAGACTTTTACCATTAGGAAGTTCACAAGTTTATTGAGGGCGAACGATAACTGCAAATAGATTGGACTTTTGATTCAGGTGAATAATTAGAATTTACTATGTATAAGACTTCAAAAAGGTATGAAATTACAAAAAAAAAACAACCGACTTCCAAAAAAAAAACACTACAAAGTGAAAAATAACTTTAATTTCGGAAGTCGGGGTCGTTGGTTCTGTATTTTCGTTTTTTGACACCGACTTTCGAAATTAATATTTTTCTCTTTGTAGTTTTTTTTGGAAGTCGGTTGTTTTTTTTTTGTAAAAACGTTTTTATTTTTCACTTCTTAGTTGTACCTACCTACCTCAAACAAATTCATATAACACTACTTGCTATGTGAATATCAGTGACAGGAAGCTATTGAACACATCTGCCTACCCCTTTAAAGGGTACAGACATGATGTTATGTTGTGTGATTGCGTAAACAATGCATATATGTGCTACAGCAGCAATCGCGGTTGATTTGCGGGCATTTATTGAAGAGTTCCGTTGTCTGTCTCCGAAACTCATCATCAGATCTTTACGAAATTTAAATGGGACCATTTCGGAATAACCCTCTTTCGAACTAAAATTTTTGCTAATCCGTCTATATATGAGGGAGATATGCCCGAACATACATTAAAAAAATATAAACATCCGAATTGAGATCCTCCTTCTTTTTTGAAGTCGGTTAAAAAGCGTAAGGAAACCGTCGTGTCTTTGAACTACCTACTTAAAAATTCATGCGAAATCCAGCAACCTGTGTCGATCCTGCGTGGTGGATTAAATTCCGCTTGCTTTCACAGAGAGGGAGGCCCCGAGCACCTGCACTGGGGACACTATAGGCTGGTTATAATTTTATTAAAGTCTCATCAATTTTACCAAGGTTTATCGATGTCGAAGAATCAGAATTTCATCAATTTTAATTTCATTTTATTGTATCTTTTTACAGATCTTAATAATTTTACAATTAGCTCTTATTATTTAGTAAGTTAGCTTATTTCTCTGATTTATTGAATTATTCATGTGGCGTTTATTTATAAGTAAATAATGCACTGTAATTTTACTTTAATAAATGTATTATGTGTTTGTTTATATTTTTTTATAAAAAACGTTGGAATTACTCCTGTATCGTGGGTGCGTTTACAAACATTTAAATTCACATACACAAAAAGCCAGACCCGGAACAACTACCTGTAGGCAATGCAAATATTTGTTCCGTAAGGGAATCGAACCCGCGACACGCAGCGCAGCAGTCGATCGCTCAGCCACTGCGCCAACCGTGTCGTCCGTGTCATCCATGTCGTTATGTGTAATCAATTGTTGGTGAACCTAATAAAATAAATTAAATTATGTATGTGTGCGTGTGATATTAATGCCGAATTGTTCCACCGAACCGCACGTTACAAAATTTTGTTTCAGTGCGGTTAGTGGAAGTGCTCAGATGCGGTTCGTCCAAGTGCGGTTGAAGTCAGTGCTCTGAGTGGAATACCTCTTTTTTATCTTTAAATTTGACTGTCATTTGTTTCTGTCTGTCCTACTACCAAATTCATTACTTAAAAGAAAGGACGTTGATCAATACGCCTGTGTATTGATGAAATCGATAAACCATCATGTCTAAAATACTCGCATTTTTTTTCTTTTTTGTGTACATTAATTAGATTAATCTAACACATCGTGAAAGCAGTTGTGGTCCCGTAGTAACGGTCGTGACTTATAAGGTAGGTCATGGGTTCGAACACAGACGGGCGTTTTACTTTGTGTAAATTATTTCATCACCACAGCTCTCAAAATGGTGAAGGAAAACATCGTCAAGAAACAGGCACGTCCTAGAATCAAAAATTCGAAGATATGTGACATGTACTAACACGCACTGGGCCTGCGTGGTGGATTACGGCCCACTCCCTCTCACAGAGAGGAGGCCTGTGTCCCAGCAGTGGGAAAATTATAGGCTGATTACCTATCCAAAACATCGTGAACTTCATTACAGTACCCGGCGATAAATATTGCACATCGACCTTTGGAAAGAGACAATCGGCTAATTTCGGCTTCGTAGAGCGTTATCTCTGTCGCACGAAATACAAACAGTCCGGTATCTATTAGGAGCTGTTAAAACAATTATGATTTGCTTCTTTTGTTAATTATTTTTATTCTTTGTATAAAATACAAAAAAAAGTAAAGGTCGATGTGCAATATTTATCGCCGGGTACTGTACCTTATTACGTCAATAAAAGACGTTTTGAACAGTGAGTTCAAAACGTGGTGGCTTTTAGAATAATTATGTTGACTTTTAATATTGGCTGACTATTCAACCAAGGGTAAGTAAAAAAACAACTGAACCTTAGAATAATATTGGTCTATAGGGGAAGAAAGATGAATCAATGAAAGTTGAACAAGCAATCAAATTCATTCCAATTCTCCATACGTACATTATGGGCCCTGAAGGGTTGGCCAGAGGTATTCCTAATAGTAAACCCACAGACAGTTATGTTAAAGACCCATGTAATATGGGGTGAGCCTAAATTGCCATCACAAATAAAGACTCTGGCCTGCTACTGAGAAATTCCAGAGAAAAACCCAATAACACTGCACGACCTGGAAATTTCCATTCCCAGGACGTGCAAAGTGTTATTGGGTTTCTAGAACCTCATGCTCATCAGTAGCGCTTGCAACAACTAGACCCACGAGGCAGTCAATTAAATTCTTCTTTATTTTATTGCTCATTGGGCCCGCTCTTGACCTCACGCTTGATGGAAAGCAATGAATGAGGTCTATGATGGAACGAGCGTGCCCAGAAGATGGCTAAGGCACTGGAACTCCCACGCATCGACGAAACACAGCAGGCTGCTTGACGCCGGACTCCGTTGGAAGGGTGGTCGCAAACCAGGCTGACGTTAGCTCTACCACCGCAAGGGAAGAATTGGCCAGTCAAATAAGGTGTTGGGTATGACTTTCCAGGATGCGCCGAGCACTCGGTTCAGTTGATTAACTGGCGGAACAAACTGCGCTACACGAGGAGGCTTCTTCATACGTCCCAAAATAAACCTACCAACATATAAGATAATTACAACCTTAAATATAATTATGTACCCCAACTGAATATCAATTAGAAGATTCTAAAGACGATAAAAATTACCATACTGAACACGAAAATTATGAATCTTTTGATGTGGCCCGAAATAAAACTCCTTGCTTTGTAAAAAAAAAAAAGGAAAATGGCGAAAAAATAAACATGAAGAAACGCTACCGCGTGTAAAAGGAACAAGAAAATTTCCAAGTCAAATAAAAAGTACAATGGAACAATCGATACTGTCTTGTAAACACATTAAAAGAGGGGCACGTAGGGCTGCCAAGGGATTTTCGTGAGATTATTGTAACGTATGGATTACTGAGGATTTTCAAGGATTTATGGTAGAGTTTTAACTTTTTGTTAGTTGAGAAATAATATTTGTGCTTCATATTTTCGTTTTATTACTTCTTATAGTTAAATTAAATGGAGAGACCAAAGGGCGTATTTTAGTTCAGGTACCTGGTCTATATCAGAATAATTCATTAAGTATTTCTTAATTAGTATCGAGCTACAACAAACGACAGTCGATCTTAAATACTTAATTAAAGTAATCGGAAAATCTATTTCCACTGGAAACAGTTTTTCTGATTATTCTTGAAGACTAAACAGTTCCTCTAAACCCTCAACAAACTAATCTTGCTATGTTATGCAAAAAGGTATATCTTAATTAAACTCAGTTTTTTTTACAAAATCACTTAACGCAATAACACCATTTTTATTACCATATACATCCCACAATTACTCCCTTCGACAACCCTAACATCGCCCTCTCGATACATCTTCATCCCCCGAAGAATATCCTGTTGCGCCTCCCGTCTACATGCTAATAAAGAGTGCGAGGAGTGATTTGTGGGACGAAACTCTGACTGAGCACCGATAAGGATACACTGCCGACGTTATTGTTTCAGATTACTGCTTTCATAAGAGTTTGTATGTAACTTTGTGATATGATGTGGATTTATTTATTGTTTGAGAGTTAAGCGTCATTTACACAAAAAGATTGAAAGGCGAAAATGTCCATGCGAGACTCGTGGACGCGAACTGTCTGGTGTTTTATCATTAATCTGTTTTAGCATCGTTTACAAAATGATTATAAACACACGGCCCATTCATCGCCGAGCGATTCTCACATACTAGACTTGCATAGACAAATTATTCGCCTTTCGTCGCTCAAGAAAACTTATGTAAATGAGGCTTTAAAAGGTTTATTTACCTTATTTTTATAATTTTTGGAACGATTTGTTGAGTTGAAAAAATGTTCATACCTTTAGAATCTTGACCATTCAAAACTAGTGAAAAAAAATTTTTTTTTCTTTTTCTTTGACACCACCTAATATCAGAAGGCCAATTCTCGTAAATTGACGTGACGTTAAAACGTTCAAAATCTAGTCGCAGTCTCATCTCAGCGACAAAGAAATGTCAAAAACTTGTCAAAATGTAGGGAAATTTGAAGTATTTTTTGACAGATTGAGACTGAGATCAGTAGGCCAATTCTACTAATTTAAAACGTTCAAAATCTAGTCGCAGTCTCATCTCGGCGACAAAGAAATGTCAAAAACTTGTCAAAATGTAGGGAAATTTGAAGTATTTTTTGACAGATTGAGACTGAGATCAGACTGTGAACGTTGTTAAAATTAGTAGAATTGCCCCTCTGACTTAGTACCGACTATACATTGCCGACGCCGACATTATTGTTTCAGATTACTGCTTACAAAGGAGTTTGTATGTAACTTTGTGACATGATGTGTATTTATTTATTGTATGGGCGTTGAGCTTTGTTAACATGAGAGTTTCTTAACTGTTGAAAGGCGAAAATGTCTATGGGAACTGCCTGGTGTTTAGCTCTTATCTAATTTACCATAGTTCACAAGATGAGTATATAACCCGGGGAGTATAAACGCAATTTCTACAAGCTAAGAATGAGAGCGAGGAGTGATTTGTAAATAACACCAAAAATGTCTGCCTAGCCTTTTTCTAACGATGTTGGAGTAGGATTCCAGTCTAACTAGATGCAGCTGAATACCAGTATTTTAACATGGCGCGACTACCTATCTGATCTCCCTAACCCAGTTATTGGGTAACACGATATCCCTTGGTAAGGCTGGTTGTCGGGCTTCTGACTACCCGTAACGATCTGTCAAAGATCTACCAATGACAGCCGGGCCCAACAACGTGCTTACTGTGGTACGGAGGGGTCTGTATGTAATGGATCCATGCACCGATCCACCCATCCACAAACAACCGCGGCTACCAGAGCTTAATTTTCAACTGACCTTTGTGACTTTAATCATTTAGCCACGAGCCCCTCAAGTGAAACTCTTGACTTACCATCGATAAGGATATAATGACAGTGTCATTGTTTCTGATTACTAGCATATAGCATAATAATATTCTGTCTATCTATATATTACATGCGACTGTTCCTAAATTACCCTAGGCTGATAAAATTTTCGTTTTTCCTAATTCTGTTACTTACTAGTGTTTAGGTCGGTTCCCCCCAAGGGGGAAGAGCCGCACCCCGCCCCGTATGACTCTGAGAGCTCGTCTCCAGACTGGACACTCTCCCACCGATTGGAATGAATTCCAAATATAAAGAAGTCCAATGCCTTGTCTCATCAAGGAAAGGATTGAAATAAATGCTAAGTGAATATATCTACTGGTAACAATGGAGTTTGTAAGTAACTTTAGCATCGAGTTTAAGTGTATGGAATATGATTCAGATTGAGTTGAAAGGCTTAAGGCTCCTTCAAACAGGCGCGACACGCGATAAAATCGCGCGCGACACAAAGGCACTGCAAGTCACCCAACGAGCGGTGCCTCTGTGTCGCGCGCGATTATATATCGCGTCGCGCCTGTTTGTAGGAGCCTTTGTTGATCTTTATGCTGGATTGCCGCAACGATTTTTCAATTTTTGGCAAAGTAAGTTGTCCAAGTTGATTATTTTCCCATTGCTGGGACACAGGCCTCCTCTCTGTGAGAGGGAGTGGGCTTGTCCATAGCTCATGGGGAATCTTAACTAGTCAAACCTACCCCCTATTGTTTTATTAAAAACTTTAAATCACTAAACCTATTTCAACGCCTAATATTATAATTATGTTGAATATTCTAAGCTTTGAACAATCTCCCCCAGCTTTGCTAGAGGTTTATTCTCGTTTTAAACTTAGCTTAATAACTAAGTATTAACTCACACCTTTGTGAATTAGCTGTATT
This sequence comes from Luperina nickerlii, assembly GCA_963855955.1. Classification (NCBI taxonomy): domain Eukaryota; kingdom Metazoa; phylum Arthropoda; class Insecta; order Lepidoptera; family Noctuidae; genus Luperina; species Luperina nickerlii. Next base: position 6,094,018 of record OY979663.1, read on the forward strand.
TACCTACAATCTACAAGCTTTTAACGCTATCTTAACAGACTCAAAATATACTCAAGTAGATTATATCCCTAAACCAGAAGTCTGCAAAGATACAAGATGAAGACGACAATAAATAAAACTGCGTCATGGACGTGAACATCTCATGGACGTTCCCAGTCTGTAGGTGTACAAAAAAATTATCAAAAATATTAAATATTAATTATGTAGTTTAGTCACTATAGTTAGTCAAAGATTAGCATAACACATAACTAGCCCATCGAAATTTAAAAAACCTTGCTAGGATTAATTTGATAGTTCCAAAATACTATTATGCATATAAGTATTACCAATATTTTCATTTACTGTCGTATTATTGTCGCCACATTATATATTGGAACATTATTATAACCCTCCTTTCAATAATTTATTATTATTATTATTGCGGTGAATAACGTCAAACTTTGCACCCGACGTAGTACGTTTTAGTAGCAATTGTAGTAATAAAGTGATTTGTTCGGAGGGGAAACGGAAGTTTGTCAGTTTTCAATAGCTTTATATGGGTATTTGAAATGGAGATTGCAGTTTTCTGTTTCTTTATCACAATGATTTATATTTTTATGTTATGTTATTATTGGAGTAGCAGGATTTGCGTATTTTTATGCAGAAACTAGAAGTTAAACACAGTATTACTTGGAAACCGGTTTAAGATTTGATTTGTAAATAATAACCATCACATATTGTTTCCCCGAGGGGTTAGTTAGACGTGTACCTACCTATATTTCGCCAAAAAAATAGAAATAACTCCGTTGGTTGTATTCTGCGTCGTTCTTTTAGGTACAGTATTTACTTGCAGAATAATATTCTATTTTAAACCGACTAAACCAGAGTCCTTTAACAAGATAAGGACACATGCAGAAAGACTCCTAGCATTATGACTTGCTAGCATCGCAACACTACAGTAAAACGGGGTGAATAGGGATGCAGGGGTGAATCGGGATAAAACTTTAAAATGGATTTTAACATTCAATGTTAAAATCCATTTTCAAGTTTCATCCCGATTCTTTTCTTTTTCTTTTTCATGATTTCTATAATATAGTTTTTTTTACCAAAAAGGACTCTAATGTGTTAACTATATTATAATTAACGATTAAGTGTTTGTCTCGGCAATAAACTATAATACATCAACGTTAAATCCGTTTAAAAGTTTCGTCCCGATTCACCCCTGTATCCTTATTCACCCCGTTTTAGGTTACCGTTAAAATTTTGACGCATCCAGTCAAATAATGCGATAAAACAAGAAATATTCCAACATGAGACGCTAAATATTTCAAACAAACTAAAGAAGAGCTCTCCATGGCTCAATAAACGTGACTAGAGTAAGCAATAACTGAAAAACTACTTAACAAGTAAATTAAACTAAAGGCTTTCCCACAGTAATGGTTTAAAGACAAGTTTAAAGTCTTGAATAATGAAGTCCAGTTTTAAGACTAAGTTGGGCGAATATTGTTTCTACTCGACTGAATTTTGTGGAAGGTTAAGTGGTATCAAAGAGTGTTGTAAATAAAGTCGAGAAATTGAATAACAAAGGAGAAGTTAATATAACTGGCTTTTTTTCTATTGTGCGTATTTTTTATTATACGTACAGTCCTGTCATAATTCTTTTCTTTACCTCTGACAGAAGCAACTCAACTGCAACCTTATAATAACGACAATAAAGATCATTGTGATTTTGACAGACTTGTCAGTGGCGGCAACCTAACGGCAACATTTATCACAAGGAGTAAAATATCACTGTGATTTGGACAGTGATGCAAAATCAGAGGTAAAATAATTACTGTGAATGGACTTGCAAAATTTAAAAATTTGTGTGTGTGTGTAAGTGACGCTGACATATAAGAATAGTGTAATTATGCCAACATTACCTAAATGCAAAGATATATAATAATCAGCTAATGACGTTCCGACTGTTTGGACACAGGCCTCCCGCCTAAGATATATAATACCTATGCTCAAATCATCACAAAATCTGAATCCGGATTAATTTGGTTTTCTCTAGGTGAAATTGCACCCAATCCTTATAAATCCGCTCCTGCTTCGTACGGTTTTTACGACTTGGCATACATCGCACTGCTTTTTATTAAAATAATTATGTAAGTTTTATAATATTAAAAGGCTAAAAATAATAATAATACTTACACATAAACTTTTCGGAATAAACTCTCTAAATTATGAAAATCGAATCAAAATCTGGTGCGTAGTTCAGAATAAAAACGCAGTCACACAGATGTCTCTCTGTGTGACTGCGACTTTAATTTATTGTACGTTTAGTTAAATACAAGATAACTATAAAAGATCCTTCAAATCACGCACAACTTTCTGTGGTTTTGGATTATTAAATGCAAACCTACTTTTAACGCTAAGTATTATCTACTGTTTAATAGGTTCATAATGCTAAGCTGAAGGAGTAGCAAGGCTATCTACGTAGGAGATGGAGTAGACGCAATGTAACGCCATTCGTCTCGAATATTTTAACCCATGTCATTAAACTATTAGATAAATCCATACCAATTCATAAACGCGTAAGCGTGTCTGTCTGTCTGTCTGTCTGTCTGTTACCTCTTCACGCTTAAACCGCTGAACCGATTTAGATGAAATTTGGTACAGAGATAGTTTGACTGGGACTCAAACTATCTCTGTACCAAATTTCATCTATATCGGTCATCAAAAAGGACATAGAATAGTTTTTATCCCGATATTTCCACGGAATCGACACTTATGCGGATAAAACCGTGGGGCGCTGTTAGTTAATAACACATGCAAGAAGTCCCCTAACATTATTCCTTAGCTCAGAATTCAGTAATCAATTCCCAACAGACTAACATTTATAAAGACGGAACTTTGTCCAGGGTAAGTAGAATGTTCCTACTACAGACATAGTTTTATTCGTGTAACTTCAGACACAAGAGACAAAGTACGAGAGTGTACGCGGAAACTAACTCGCTATTAGTAGGTCATATATTTTTTCTCAGTTTCAAAAGTTACTGGAGATATTTCTTTGGGAACTAAACTCGAAATACAACGTATTTTCTCTTTTTCCCGACTGCGCCAGAAGGAGGGTTATGTTTTTCGAGTTTATGTATGTATATTTCTTGGAGCCTAAACGGCTTGATCGATTTCAACTTGAGAGGTTCCGTTAGATTCGTCTTAATTGTGAGAGTAACACTAGGTATATCAAAATTGAAAAAAAAAAATGGCCGATTTTGGCGCCATATTATGTCTTCAATTTTTTTTTTTTTGTGAACCCGAGTATATGTCACGTCTGAAAGCACACTGACACTTGTGGTTTAAAATTCTGACACCGGCCTGTTAATCTCCCAATGCAGATTAATTTTGTTATCCGACTGCGCCAGGAGGGTTATATTTTTTTATTTTATTTATTTGGGATAATGAACTGTTACATATTACAGTATTACCTACACAAAATTTGAGCTACAGAGTGAGTAAATGTATAACCCATGACATTTTTCACATATTATAAAGACAAGTTATAAAACTATGCGATGTGAGCTTACAATTTGATAGTTACAATAAAATGATAAAAATAAAACAATAAAGGCACTTTACAGAGTGAGAATAAACAGATATTGAGCACAAAGTTACTCATTACGTACTACCGATTTCAGACCATCATGAGTCTACGTTTTCTTGACATGTTTTGCTTCACCGATAGTCATATTGTGTCAAAGATTAACTTAGAACCGTATTTGACGTAGGTACTGTGTGTATTAAACAACTTTTATGATATCTACGAGTTTCTTTTCTATGTATAGAAATGACAACCGGTGTAAAGAGGGGAGGCCATCAAAAATCAAAATGCCTTTTTTCAACTATTTTGGGATCGGCTTCCACTCTAACGAGTTTACAAGAAGCCACTGCCTTAATAGATGTCATCAGTACACTAACCTCCTTACTAATAAACGTATTATATCAGATGAATAGTTACACACCGATTTCTCTCTTTCAGTCGCCAGTAATTTGACTTTTGAAAGAAGAAGCCAAAGCATTGAGTAACTATACAGACGCTATACAATGTTTATTAGTAAGGGAGTAAACGTATAGTTAAAATTGAATTAGTAATATGCTTACCTTTCAAGCAAATCTTATTCCTTTTGAACAGCAACCGCACATCTTTGTGCGCTCGATCAGGTGCGGATATGTTCAGTTGCATAGTCACTAGGATTTCTGCACTCCTGGTACCAGTGCATGGTAACCGAACCCTGGGAAAAAGGAAAATAGTGTAAATAAAAACATAGGTAAGCAGATAGATACCTACTTTTCGTAATATAGATTCTATATCGACTTAAATCAATTAAAAAGGAAATAATAAAATTGCCGAAATCTGTAATTACAACGTCATCATCATCTGCTTAGCCTTTTCCCAACTGTGTTGGGGTCAGCTTCCAGTCTAACCGAATGCAGCTGAATACCAGTATTTTACATGGAACGACTGTCTATCTGACCTCCACAATCCAGTTACTGGGTAATAAGATACCCCTTGGTAAGACTGGTTGTCAGACTTTCGATCTTCTGACCACCCGTAACGACTGTCAAAGATCCACGAATGAAAGCCGGGACCAACGGCTTAACGTGCTTTCTGAGGCACGGCGGGGTCATGGTATGTAAAGATGGTCACCTATCCACAGACCAACCTCAGCAAGCGTAGCTTAACCTGATCGATGGACCTGTGCGGATGTTATTATTTAGCCACGGGCCCCATTGTAATTACAACGTAACAAGACGAATAGTGATGTAGATAGTTTTATCAAAATTAGTAGATGCTATGTCCTTTGTCCATGTTTGTTTTGTAGGTACCTAATTGGTCTCTTGATATAGGACACTCGCGGGGACATTATTATCGAAAAACATAGTCAACAGATTTTGTCCGATCTTTACCTACTACCACGACTAAGGTATCTTAAATTCGACAAAAACATAAAATTACAATGTTGTGCGAGTCAGTTGTGAGAGTAATATTCTGCATTCGTGATTTATTTGCCAAAAATGTAAACAAATATGAGTTTATGGAATAATAACTTTAAATCCTACACAATAAAGTTCAGTTTACGCTACAACTTCAGAATTTTTTTTAACTCTTTCAATAGTTCTAGTCACTGGAATCAACTTAATTGCCATTTCAATAAAGTTGATATTTGTTTAACTTCAAATAATATACCTACACGGTTATTTCCAACCACCGCTTGTAGGTCTTAGTCCCTATCAGCAAGGTCCTTAACTATACCTACTGTTTGTACACGTACGAACCCTGGACATGAATGATGAATGGCTTTGAACGCGTTCAGCCTCGCCTCTGCGAATATTCCAGAGGCACTATAGTAGCGCTTCAACCACATTAGGTGTCTGTAGATGTTATTGTACTGAACACGTATGCCATCCCATAATACACGATATCTGTCGTAACGACTAGTCGCAGACGCAAATGACAGCTCTGCGTCTAGTTGCAGCGATAAGACGCACAGTTTGCGCTGGCACTAAATCACGCGCACCTGAATTGTAGTAGCAGGAGGAAATGTAGGGTTCAAACCGGTGTCGTTAAGAGTTCGATTCAAACAGTCATTTTCCACAGACAAGACGATTTACACATGAAAAACGAGTAAACAGCTTACCTAAAAGTCTGCAAGGTCGTGGGTACGACCCCTCGCTCGGAGATATTGACCTGCGGCGGCAACATGGCGCCTTTGCTCTCGTAGTCTATCCCCATCACGTACGGCAGCTGGGGAGGAATAACACCATGAATATTGTGTGTGGGTACAACATACGTGACAGATTTTTCAGTTCGGTTGGTTCATGTTGAGAATGGTTTTAAAAAAAGGGTAATCCTTTTAAAACAATTCTCACATGAACCAATTCTCTTGATTTTAAGAATGTTCACAGTCTGATCTCAGCCTCAATCTGTCAAAAATACCGCTGATTTCCCTACATTTTTGACAAGTTTTTGACATTGATTGTCGCTGAGATGAGAGTGGAACTAAATTTTGAACATTTTTAATTTATGGGAATTGGGCTTCAGAATTCTGTTTGAAATCTTCCAGTGTACTGGTTGAGTTTATATTTATTTTCTTTAAAATTGAGTTCACGTTTCCTTTCTGTGTTTTTCTCCCTGAGATTTCTTAATAGTCAAAAACTTACACAAACTGGCTAAAAAACAACCGTGCGCAAATCCTCCTCAAATCTTTGTAGTACTTTCCTCAAAATACCATTTCAGACATCAATCTACATGGTCTTCACATGATATAACCAAGATTATGTTATCTGGCCTTTAAAAAAGACTTGTGGCCTCTGAGTTTGTGTCGGCCTTTCTTTTCAGAGCAGTCAGATAGGAATCGGTGACGTCATCAAGCTTAATTTCTTTTATAATATGACTTGTAGGTATAAGTGATTCTGATATCTTATTTTTATTATAAGTAGAGGTATGAGGAACAGGGTGTAAAGTTCACTCAACCTCCATAGAAAAGGGAGGATCCTCCGACCAGACGGCTGTTGTGTCTGGCGGGCAACTGCCAGTTGATTCATGTCGGGCCGTTGTATCTATGCTAGTTGCGCGGTAAACTCTGCATGCGCGATGCAGGATTTGCGTGACGTCAGTATGACGCGCTGTTTTGCATGTGGCGTTGTAGATACCGCTACATTATAATATGACCTGTAAGTGATTCCAATATCCTATTTACAAAACAAACAATTTCATTTCATTCCTCTATAGCAATTTATTTATCCACATTATTGTGTGTTGTTTTCTGTAGTTATTGCTGAGACATTTACAATGAAAGTTTGATTTTTTCTAAGTCACCACTTAAAATAATTTACATAGTATTTTTAATGATTTTACACAATTACGATGAAAGAAAATTAATATACCAAGAAAACATCGTTGAGAATTTGGAGCCTATGTATTAAAATCGCTTTCATGTAATAATCAAAGACGCTAATTAAAGCTCCGTCTTTCTATATAGGATAAGTTTTTGCTTCACCCTTAGTACATTTTTCTAGGCTGATTAGATCCAATACGGTGATATTCATGACCTACATGTATGTGTATTGTGTATTGATCGACGCTTATACAGGAGTCATTAAAGGCTACTACAAACAGGCGCGACACGCGATATAATCGCGCGCGACACAAAGGCATCGCTCGTTGCGCAACTTGCGGTGTCTTTGTGTCGCGCGCGATTTTATCGCGTGTCGTGCCTGTTTATAGGAGCCTTTCTTCATTCTTCATGACACATACTCGAAGGTTAAACTCACAATGAGAAACACCCGTCATTAAAATTAATACACATTAGGATCGATCGGTGTCAATAGCTGGAGGTCACAGCTACAGTGACTCATCGCAAATAGAGGCTCTAATGAGAAAGAATGTCTTTTAACCTTGATGGAGATGGGCACAGAGGTCAAATTCCTATCACTCTTGTTAGAATGAGGACGCGTCCGTGGCTAAATAACAACAGCCGCATAGGTCGATCGATCAGGTTAAGCTACGCCACAGACCAATCGTGGCAAGGTTCATCTGTGGATGGGTGACCATCTTTACACACCGAGACATCTCCGTGCCTCGGATTGCTGGCTGTCATTCCTGGATCATTGACGGGTCGACAGCGCGACACAAAGGCACCGCTCGTTGTGCGATTTGCGGTGCCTTTGTGTCGCGCGCGATTTTAACGCGTGTCGCGCCTGTTTGAAGGAGCCTGAACGTGTTGAAGGTTTGGAAAAATACGACGTGAAGGCGAGAATGTTGTGAAATCTTGGGTCAAACAAAAGACGATTCGTTTGATTGCAAAAATTGCTTATTATTTTATTTATTTATTAGCGACCCGCCCCTGTGTATTGCGCCAACGCAAGATAAGAAAAGCGGATTTGAGAAGAAGCTACATTTCCTTTTTGTTTGGCTCTTCTTTTTTCATTATGTATTGTTAGCATAACTTCAGTTTAAGTTTATAGCAATACCTACTAGCAACCCGCCCCTGCTTCACACACTTTTCTACAACTTGACAAAACATCAAGATTGTTTTATTATGTTGGAAAGTTTAAAATATATTATACTTATTGGACTGGAAGCCGACTCCAATATAGTTGAAAAAAACTAGGCAGATTGAATTGATCCATATACCTTTCGGAGAAAATTATCTGAATGATGCTGAAAACCGCATCAAAATCCATTGCGTAGTTCAGAAGAACAACGTAGTATGGCAGGCACGAAAAGCGACTTTCAAGTAATTTATAAAATGTATAGATATAGATAAAAAAACTGGCACTCCGGTAGTGCCGACAGAAGTGAAAACTTGAACAATTACGAGTGTATTTTGTGAATCGTCTTATAAACAAAACACGCGTGTTAAGGTGTGTTCCTTATTTTATAGGGTTTTTTGCAAATCAGGTATGATGACCAAAGTGACTGGTTTATTCTTCTCGTGAAAGGAATTTATTCAGATTTACAAATAAGCACACAGGATAGACTTCAGTTCGTGGTGTTGGTCGCGGCAGTGGTAAGAGAAGCAAGCCCATGGAGCTCGTCGTCAGTTATATATCCGTGGTTCAGCGCCATCTCGTCGTTGTTGGATGAACTACGTAGTTAGTACGCGAGGCCCTCGTAGTTCTTCCCGATGTGCATAGATGGCGCTGTCCTCAACAACGCGCGTCTTTCGTTTTACGTCTTACGAATCTTACGATCAGGGTCACGTGACCTGACGCGAATTTAGAAGTTTTTACCCATTCCAAAAAAAGTACACAGCGCCGCTAAAGAAGTTTTCACTTCAAAAACTTTTGCGTAATTTTGGGCTCACGCCATAAATGTTCCAATCCTATGGGGTTTTGTATTTTACGATCTAATATTGTAGAAAACACTAGGTAGGTAAGTAGTTACGTTTTAATATTGAAACTTAATCTCCACTAACTATAAAGTTGACAAAAAAGTTCTTTGTCAAAAGAAAAACACGAAAGAACCTCTTACTATAAAACCAAAAACATCCGTAACTGCATAAAATGTTGTTTCCCAAAATTAAATCGCTTTCAAATCAAATTGGAAAACACGAAAGACGCTCAATATCAGACGAACGTTTGCTCAATGGGATACAAAATTTTATAAACAAGTTTGAAAATAAAATTTTTCGCTGTTCACGCTTTTGCACTAGAGAATAATTGTACCTAATTTTAACGATTATTTAATTTTGGATGCGTAATTGGATGTGGTGGCAATGGGCAATCACATTGCACGCAGAACAGATGGCCGATGGGGCCGAAAAGTTCTGGAGAGGCGACCGCGTACCGGAAGACGTAGCGTTGGAAGACCTCCCACAAGGTGGTCCGACGACCTTGTGAACGCCGCAGGAACCCGTTGGATGCGATTAGCACAGAACCGGTCGAAGTGGAGGTGCTTGGGGGAGGCCTATGTCCAGCAACGGACGTCTTTCGGCTAAAATGATGACGATGATGATGAATTGGATGTGAAAGAAAATCCAGTGTAATAATTCGGTTCAGTGTTATTGTGCATACAATAGGCATATATTAATTGATTCAATTAATTCAGTCTACAAATGCAAAGGTCTATTACTGAGGAAGGATTTTACGATTTATTTCGGTCTGATCCCTGAACCCTGAGGGGCAATTCTACTAATTTTAACAACGTTCACAGTCTGATCTCAGTCTCAATCTGTCAAAAAATACTTCAAATTTCCCTACATTTTGACAAGTTTTTGACATTTGTTTGTCGCCGAGATGAGACTGCGACTAGATTTTGAACGTTTTAAATTACGAGAATTGGCCTTCTGAAAGCTGCGTCCTGCTGTTTCACCCGCGTAAGTGTCGATTCCGTTGGAATATCGGGATAAAAAGTAGCCTATATGTTAATCCAGGGTGTCAGCTACCTCCATACAAAATTTTATCAAAATTGATCCAGCCGTTTGAGCGTGAAGAAGTAAAAACATATAAACACACACACACGCTTACAAACTTTCGCCTGTTTAATATTAGTGTGATTGTATTCAAACTCAAAGCATTTATTTCAATTAAACCATTTACATGCACTTTTGAATTGTCAAAAAGTCGGTCAGTCAGAAAATATGAAGCTAGTTGCCCATTCCAAAGCGTAGTAGGTACCTACCTATGGAGAAGAACGGGCAAGAAACTCCATGGACACTCTTTTAAATTATATTTCTTACCGGTCTCCCGCCCAGCGCTTGCCACATGAACTCCAAGTCTGCTATGTGGGCTGGCACGGGCACGATGAAGCTGGTCGCGTATTTGTTGACTACGCCTTCTCTGACATAGTATAGCTCGGCATCTAGACCTGAAACAATACAGATGTTCTTGTTATTTTTTAGGCAGTAAATAAAAATAATAGTTGCATTAATGGGAGAATGGCTGGAAAATACAACGTACAGGGAACAGTGGAAAGGTATGGGGAAATTTGTGAACAGCAGTGCGATAACACATGTTGAAAAACATATGAGCAATATTTAAAAATATGTGTCTTTGGTCAACTGGACCCACTCGAAATGGACCCACGGGATCACTCAACCCAATCACATTTTGAAAGGGTCGACTGGACCCACTGCCCAATTCATCATTAGTAGTCACGGAGTAAAGCCGAATCATTATGTCTACGAAGAGCATGTATGTAAATATTCATTGCGTCATTTACGTTGTTGAACATAGAAATTTTTCGAACATATGAAGTAATGAATGGAGTATCCTTCAAAATGATTCAGATTGAGATTGATAGTGTGTTAACTTTTTAGGTTTAACAATATTTTTCGAATCATATTTTTGTAAGTAGTCAAATCAAATATTTCTACTACAACATATTTTGATACCGACAGTGTCATAAAAAGCGTCACTTTTAAAAGCAATTCGCCAAAATAACTACCAAATTACCACCCTCATGAAAATTTCAAACGCATAGCAAGGAAACTAAAATCATATTATTCTAATTCGAAGTGCATTACGGACGATTGCGTAGTATGGGAGTGTGCTTCCCTCTAACAGATGCAGGTTCGGCTCCCGGGGGGACAGCGCGTCAAATTATACAACTAACTCTATTTGCTTAGCCGAAAAGAAGTGTTGATGTAGTATGAAGACGGAGTTTTGATACTTTTAAGATATATCAGGGTGTCTTTTTTTAGTTGTGATACTATTTTGAATAGGCCTTTGCCCAGTGGAACAGTAAAGGCTAAACAAAAACAAAAAATATTTTGTATTAGTTTTAATGAAAATATTACTATTACGGTCTTTTCACAAAACAAGGTTCATCTTTAGCCCCAGGTTTAAATTATCGAGCCGTTATTGAATTTCGATTTTTTCCAATAAAATTCTAATTACAAAAACTGACGGTCCACCCGAGTTTAAGTTGTCAAATTTGTATTAAAAACTGTACATTTGTCAGAATACAGCTCAAAATAGCTCAAAGGTTTAGACTAAAGTTAGACTTTGTTTTGTAATGACATGCCTAAAGTTTGAAGAAAAAGAAAGTTAAAGTTATTTCATATAAAATACAATTATGCAAACGACGTGCAGTGAAAATCTTTGAAGAGCATTTAATGATACACACGTATAACACGAATAGTCATACGTTAAAAGAATACTTAATATTATTAAGTATTCTATAAAGCGAGTGAAAGACATCAAATTCTCATCAGTATGGTATCAATCAGTACGAATTTACAATCAAACAGAATCAGATCCCAAAAACCAATAAACCTCAGTATATCTCTCATCTACATGTTAATAAAACGCCTCACTCAAAGTTAATAGCTACTCAATTCAAAACGCTCGACCAAACGCCGAAATTAATCGTCAAAAACGAAAAAAAAAATCAGATGATCCAATCAGCGTACATTTAGAGGCGCAAAGCGACAGTGAAACGGGCCGAATATGAAGTGGCACTTTGCACAATTGATGAATCACCACCCCTATATAGAACGAGTGCAAAATACTCCTCCTGTATCTACGCTGCGTGCTACTCCACTTACTTTGTACACCCTGTATCCTTTCGGCATACAAAGGATGAATACACCCTGTGTATTTCCCAGATGCAAGTCTATTCAGTTGGAATTTGTTGAACGCTTTTTTGAGTATGTACCTAAATATATACTGAATTTTATTCATCCAATATCTATATTTCCATGTGATGAAATGCATGTAATAAAATCTTATGTTTTCGTGATCTAGATACCAAGTCAATCATTAAAACCTAAAAGCGCGATTTCGACCTAACATAATCACAGATCTAACACAGATTTTCAATTTTTTTTTCCGAAAATATAATTATTTATTTAAACCACGACAAGACGTCGAAAGACGTCGAAGTCGTTTATAAGTTTCTAATTATTATTGATCTTTTATAAGTTTGGGCAGTCCATAAAAAAATACTCATCAATTTAAATAAAGAAGAAGATAAAGTGACAGTTACTCGTTCCAAACCGAAACTGTAGAATCTATTATTAAAACACCAAAGGCTCGTATATATAAAAATTAATTTAAGGAAGTTTTTCTCAGAACGAACCAACAGCTAAGAAACACTAACGATCCGAAACAGTAGTATATATAAAATATTCAGAATCTAATTCACACATTCGCACGGCGATCCTTTGAAGCGGTCACGTTCATAATTTAAACGTAGTAAATGTTAATGACAGACAATACGTGGGAGCCCTCAGCTATTCCTTTGTATTAATTACTCAAACGATAATGTACTAGACTGTAATGAGGCTTGAGGGACTGACAGGCTATGTAATAGTCTGAAAATTAAACGGGAATATAATTTGCGTTAGAGTTTCTAGAAATCAAAATTTTGTTAGAATTAGCCGCAAAAGGGATATGTAATTGTTTTGGAACGAAAAGAAAATAAATGGGACGGAACATATTAAGGAAAGGATTTCAGAAGTTAGTAACGGTCTAGTCGAGTAGTAAGAGGTCTGAAACTGGCGGGTAAGAAATCTACGTCGAAAACGTAATAATAATCTTAGTTACCAGAGACTAAAGTAGAATAGAAACTTACTATCGCAAGTATAAATATAATAAACATAGCAAACATAAATATAACAATTTACTAAGTATCATATAATTCCAAAATAATGAAAAACGTCAGAAAGATACTCGTAAGGTAGAAAATAAAATACTTGGAATTAAACGTTTTAATGGAAGACAATACGTGCGAGCCTTGCAGCGATGTCTTTGTATTAATTACACAAAGACGATCGTGCGCCTGTGTAATGAGACCTGGGGGAGTAATCTGTGGATAATTTCAGTGTAAAATGAGATTCTGAGGAGATTAGAAAAATTATTTGAATTTGAATATCAACATTAGCTAAGATGATGATTTGCAATTGAGAGATAAGGTAAAATAAGCAGTTATTAGTAATGATAGCTTTAAGACCAAATGGGAGGAAAATGGACCACAATATAAAAAAATGAGAAAACAGAAATAGTTGAGAATGTTATTGATGAAGCACAAAATTTAATTACAACAACATGTCAAAAACCATAAAAACACAAAAACACGTGATAGTAGTTAAAATAGATAATTTATCTAAGCTATTTTCCCTGAAAGCTGATGGCGTTTATGCGACAGATATTAGTATTAATTACTCAAAGGCGTGAATGCGCCCAGTTGGAGCTGTGTAATGGGGCTTGGTTGGGGGAGCCTGCAGCCTTAGGGGAAGACAATGGTAATTTTAAATGGAAAAAGATGGGTGATGGTGTGAAAATACTCGTATAAATCTGGTCGCTTGGAGCTTGATCGAGAGTTAAGTAAAATCGATAGACTCGAGGGAAAAAGAAATAGACCGGATGTTAAAAGAGAAATTGAATTTTTAACAAACTCGATATAATTAATTTCGTTAATGGAAACTGTCAAAACCAAGGTTCGTGCCTACCTTTCATGATTATACACCATGATATTGACACTTTTACGTAATTATATGTTTTTGCCATTAATGCTGCTTAGCCGCTGGATAAAATTACTTCAATTCAATTATACTCTTTACTTGCTTCTACCCGCGGCTTTGCTCGCTTGGATCTCGGAAAATTTCCAACGGGAACATGCTACCGGGATAAAAAGTAACATCAGCTATCTGCCAGTGAAAGTCACGTCAATATCGGTCTATTTGTTTCGGAGATTACCCGTGAACAAACAGATAGACAGACAAAAAAAAAAGTAGCGTACATACTTTCATAATTATGCATTTAGTAAAAAACTGTCATTTTCACAAACGAACACTTCACTTTTATTTATTTGTATGAATGTAAATGTATGTAAATATTGGACGACTACGAATGGACGAATAATGGGACGAGCAGTGGTGGCCCAATGGTAACGGTCGCGATTTACGAGTTGTAGGTCGTAGGTTCGAACCCAGACAGGCGCTTTACTTTGTGTAAATTATTTCATCACCACTGCTCTCAAAACGGTGAAGGAAAACATCGTGAGGAAACCGGCATGTCCTAGAACCAAAAATTCGAAGACATACGACATCTACCAACCCGCACTGGGCCCGCGTAGTGGATTACGGCCCACTCCCTCTCACTAAGGAGGAGGCCTGTGTCCCAGCAGGGGGAACATTATAGTCTGAGTATGATGTAAATATTGCAAACATTTTATATGGTTCAGAGATAAGTATTCCAAAATATGCTATGCACTTTTTATCTGGTAGAAAACAAAACGAAGAATTCTCTGATTATGCTCGCTTTGTCTTTTTATCGCCTGGAGCAGTATGCAAATGACTGAATTAGTTTATCAAATTAACATTTTCAGGTTTATTCAGTTGCTGGCTTTAAAAAATCCTTTCGATTGTGAGCAGATATTCTTTGTTTGCTTTGTAGAACATACAATTAATTAACCGTAAAGTCACTGAACTTATGTATTTGAATAACAAAGCTGTAGCTGATCTGGAACTTAGTACTGTGAATATTAGTCTCGTGTGTGGCATTGCTCTCATAGCATTTGGTTGTATGGTTTGCTTTGGTTCTTAATTTAATATTGTTTATTTTATTCTGCTCACATAACATATTATTATTGCTTTTAAATGTTTCATTAGTATCTATATTTATTTTTACTTTCCTCATATTTTTTAAATCTCGTTCAAATCCATAAACCTCTTTGTAGTATTCATATTTATATATTTATTTACATTCCATAATTTTGGAGAGGCTTAAAGCTAAGGTACAATTATGGACCCTGTATGGCACCGCAAAAAGTATAAAATTAATTCTGAAAATAAAAATAAATTTAGGACACAAATTAACAATAAGCAATTTTTAAAATATGTTATTAACATTAAATCAGCAAATATAACATTTTATTGTAAGGTTGTTGTACATAATAATTATTTGTTAAGGTTAATTGTAAGGAGAAAAATAAAACGTAATTTTCACTTCTCATGCTCTGAAAGTGCTTCTTTGTGCAGGGTATAGGCTGCACAAAATCGAATTTTGTGCACAAGGGCATTAACGTATCTACTCATAAATGTATTATATTAAGGCAAAGAAAATGAGCCATACAGCCAAATGCAATAAGAAGTTCATAGATAGAATTTGTTATTATATAATATTTACTTTAATTTATTTGCCTTATGTGTTTTTTAAGATATAATAGATATTAAAATTTTAATTCAAGTACGGTAGGTTAGTTGATTTAAGAAAATTATTATTACAAAATTAATTTAATAGTAGGCTGTATAGGTCTGCAGCCTAATATCAATGTCGTAAGATTTAAAAAAAAAATAATTTCCTTCTGTATTCAAAACTGTTCTAATTTTACTTTGAATTTTAATTAAATAAATTAATGTTATGTTATACTACTGTTTTATTTCCTCGCAATCGAAGTGAAAAGCAGAGTTTATAACTCGTTCACAAAACCATTTCTATCCTCGACATTACTATCAGCCCTCGCCTTCGGCTCGGGCTGCTAAAAGTCTCGGATATAAATGGTTTGTTTTGTGCACTTGTTGTAAAATCTACTATTAACTAATTGTAAAATAACATTACATTACAACAAAATCGAGTAGGTACTTCGACGCCTGATTTGGCATTTATTTGTATAGTAAGTTAGTCATTTAATTTAGTATCTAGTGTAAATAGTTTGTAATAAAATTAAGATTATATGTGTACAAATTAAATGAAAAAAATTTAAAGGTCTCCATAAAAAAAAAACAAAATCCAGATGATCAAATTGCCCCATGTAATAGCGGGCAAGCCTATTATCATCAACCGCGCTCAAATCCTGGCTCCGGGCAGCTACTGAAAAAAAACCTAATGGAAAAACTCAACAAAACTTTGCCCGACTTGGAATTCAAACTCAGGTCCTCATTATCAGCAGTAGCGCTTGCAACCACTATACCAAAGAAGCAGTCAAACTATTCATTGACTAGCTTCTTCCCGCGACTTCATGCGCGTAAAGTTTCGCCCCCCGACCCACTGCGTCGCATCACATCGCCCGTCCGCGCTTACACTTTGTTTTCGCAAACTCAAGCCCTCATTATCAGCAGTAGCATTTGCAACCACTTTACCAAAGAGGCAGTCAAACTATTCATTTACTAGCTTCTTCCTTCGACTTCATTCGCGTAAAATTTCGCCCTCCGACCCGCTGCGTCGCATCACATCGCCCGTCCGCGCTTACACTTTGTTTTCGCAAACTCAAGCCCTCATTATCAGCAGTAGCGTTTGCGTTGCACCCACTACACCAAAGAGGCAGTCAAACTATTCATTTACTAGCTTCTTCCCGCGACTTCATCCGCATAAAATTTCGCACCCCGGCCCGCTGCGTCGCATCACATCGCCCGTCCGCGCTTACACTTTGTTTCCGCAAACTCAAGCCCTCATTATCAGCAGTAGGGCTTGCAACCACTATACCAAAGAGGCAGTCAAACTATTCATTTACTAGCTTCTTCCCGAGACTTCATCCGCGTAAAATTTCGCGCTGCGTCGCATCACATCGCCCGTCTTTCGTACTTTGTTTTCGCTCAGCGTTCTTTATGACTTCTTATCGTTTAGCTCGGCTTCTAAGGGCCTTCCTCAAGAATTGGGCTATCAAGTGCAAAAAGAATTTTTCAAATCCGACTGTTCGTTCCAGAGATAAGCGTGTTCAATAAACAAACTCTTTAGCTTTAGTATTAGTTTAGATAGATATATTTATATACAAGATGTTGCTTTGCATCCTCGTCAAAATTCAGGAGGTTGTCATAAAAGACGTAAATAATCAATTTAAATTACGGTACCTGGCCAATAATAATAAACGCTCCTTTTTTTTGTTGTTTACATTTGACACTAATTCAGAATGAAGCTCTTCATAAAAGAGGAGAATCACCCGTCGCCATTCTACGCGCGAGGCACCGCCCACTTAAGTACCTACGACACACATCACGCGCTTGCGCACGTGCGCGCCTTATACCTAGAGTGACCGAATAAATGGCCATAATTTATCCTAGTTCGAATTCTAAAATCACCTTCATTATTGTCATAAATTACGCTAGATAATTAACTCATTTTTAAGTATCATAAGAATGCGGAAATCTTACTAATGAAAGTAGTAGTGCCCCAAAGAAAAGTTCATTGACCTACTGTAAGTACGATAGTTATCAGCTGATTAACAAAATGTTAGTTTTGCTTTACTGCGTTTTATTGCAATCCTGCTGAAAGAACAATCCTAAAATTGGTATTCTTAGATCTTAGGGCTCTTTCAATTTAGAGGTTTCGTGTCGGACCGCTGCCACACGTTTACCGTGCCGGGCCGCTGCAGTACGGTAGCAGTCCGATACCAAACGCCTAAATCGAAAGCGTATCGACTGCCGTGCGTTTGTATGTTAGTGTTAGGTAGGCATTGTAGGTATTATTCAGCCCGAGGTTTTCGTACCGTTATTATTTTGTTTTTAGTTCTGAATTGGATTTGGAAATTGAAATTGGTTGATTTTAAATTTTCCTTCCTACTTAACGGGCTTAGGACCGGCAGAAATACCTTAGACCGTTTTACTAAATCTAAAAATGTTTTTGCTTTTTGATGAAGATGGAAAGATGTGCTAGTTAAGTAGGCATGTGGTGGTAATTTTGTCTGATAGGTATTATTGGCGTAGTTAAAAATTTTAAATCAACTTATTTACACTAATTATAAGCTAACAACGTATTTACAAATGATTGTGTATGTACAAATAAATAAATTACCTACTTAAGTTACCTGGAGGTATTGTTCAAAGTTTCCACCACCACACTCTAGGCACAGTCTAGCACGACGTCGCTGATTTTGTTTCAGTTTACGCAACACTAACATTTCGTTTTTAAAGTGTCGAAAGCACTGATCACTTTTGCACGTAATTCGAGTAAATAAACACTCGTCCGTCCACAGGATGTTGGCGTCTTGGTGTTCCAGTAACCAGCGACAAAATGTAACCCGTGCGGCGTTATCACCTGGATGTAGGTCTTGCACCTTGCGGTAATGAAACGGGTGCTGCTGTTCACGTCTCAATAATCGCCACACTGTGGTGTGGTGCACTCCAAACTGTCGACCAGCCTCCCGCGTGCTTGCCCGTGGCTCTCGCTGGAAGTACTCCAGGATATCTTCCTGCAAGGCGACAGGCAGGTCTTCGCTGCCGCGAATTTGAGCATGCCGGGGAACGTCAAACTGCCGATGATCCCGCAGTCTCTGCGTAGCAGCCAGCATTACGCTCTGTGATGGGGGTTCCCCATTGGGAAACAGTTCCACGAACAGCTGGATGGCTCGACGTAGGCTGTCTCCGCTGATGGCATACAAGCGGACCATCTCCACCAACTCAACATTGGAGTAATTGTCCGTCATCTTGCACTACATACACGAGGAGCGTAATTTGTATGCGCATGCACACGGCTCGACGGCTACGATTGCACTGGCGCCGTGCCACTGGCCACGGGGGTGCGGGTGGGCGGAGTTTAGGGAATACGAAATTATCGAATGAACGTTTGCGTTTGTTTGTGTTTGTGAATGCGCGGTTATAGGGCTAGTATAGACGCGCTGCGTTTTAATAAGGGTGGTGTACACTTACAGACTTCCGATAATAAGAAAAAAAATACCTACTCATTTTATTATTGATTTGCGTCAAGAATCATTAGCATAGTTACCTCCTTGAATTTGACGAGGATGCAAAGCAACACCTTGTATAGATAGTTAATTGGTGTCCTCAGTGGACATAAATCATCCAAAATATTTTCACAGCTACGAGTACGTCGTCAAAAAAAAAACATCAACATTCCACCAAAAATTCTAATTACATCATGCCATAATTTCACCACAAAAGCAGACATAATTCCACTACAAAACCAGCAGTGAAATGATATTTAAAAGTACGTAACGCGAAGCAAAATGACACTAATGTTCCCATAAAGATTGCCCACTGTGACGAGGCTACGCACTCCAGTTCTCAGTTTTAATGAACCATTACATTGCGAATTGTCAGGTGATACGACACCGCTGGGCTTCATGCGGTAGTTAAGACCTACAAGAGTCACTTTTAGTGGAATTTTATGTTGATGTTCCAGGTTTAGAGGATAAATCCGCGGTTGCTAAGGAGCTATTGATGTGGAATTAGTGGTGTTAAGTCTGGTAATTTGTCTGGGGCTGAGGTTGGTTTCGATTTTATTGTAAAGCTGGATTTCAAGTGAAGTATGCAGTCAGAGAACGTGATTGTTGATCAGTGACAGACAATTTGTAATTTCATACGACTGTCAAAAATGATAGTTGTGATTTTATGATAATGCACGCTCAATTACAGCCGATGTATTCCGTAAACATCTCACCCTGAAAACGTAGGTGAGGTGAGCTCGAAGTTGAGTGTCGTTTTATTTTTTATTAAACAGAACCAGGTTCTTAATAATTTATTACAATCTAGCCTATAACAGTAATAAACAATTTTAATCTAACTTAATTTTTTACGTGATAATTATTTTAAAACTTAGAATAGTGTTGATTGTACTGTACACAAGTCCATACCACTTTCTTAGAGTCTGACATGATGATATAAACACTTTGTTCATTTGTTATTATGTGTGTCATTGGCACTATTATTTCTACACTTTTTACACTACACTAACTCAAAAGGTTTTGTCCGTGTCTGTAGTGTTATCAGGTGGAATGGCAGCTTACTACCCCTAAGTTTTCACCGTGACATTCCTCCAGAATTTCCCACCAGGTAACCACAGCTTACGCATAATCTAGTATACTGAATACATGACTTACGAACAATTATAAATAAGTTGATAGTTTTGCTAAGCAACCAATGTACAGACGCCAGCACATCATGCTTACCGAAACTGACAAATTTTCCCAATCAACTTTGAACCTAATGCTTTAGCGATAAAGTTAAAAATCTATTAAAGAAATTTGACAGATTGTGTAGCTTGATGTGCTGGCGTCTGTACCATTTTCATTTCTAATTTATCATTAACCATTGTTTACCTTCGTTCTGTAAATTAGCTACAGAGTTCCACAGAAAACTAGTAAACTAAGTAACTAGATCCAATTATTTCCCAGCTGCATCCAATTACAGCTACTAATTCTGTTATTATAATTTACTAACTCTTATGAATTATGGAACTGCAACGTGTACTCGTAAAGATTTCAATGTTTTGTCGCAAAGGAAATTCGCCTTGGAGCCTTCATTTATTGCTGAACACCGTTTATTTATTCTAAGGAGGTTCCCCGTACATTTATTAAAATGGCGATAAAGGCTTATTTATTGTCTCCATGTTTGGTTAGCACGCGAGCAACGAACGCCGTTTTGTCGTTTTTTTTGCCACGAATTTAAATTGGGTTGACACGATAATGCTGAAGGAATGTTGAGGATTCCGCGGCTGTGATTCACCGGGCTTAAAGAATTAGTGGTTTTGTTGTGGTTAGAAAGAAAAATACCTTTTTGGCCATTGTTAATCGGGCTTCCTAAATAGAACGCAATTTCACTGGAAAAAAATGTTTCTGGTCTTCGATAGGGACAGGTGACCCACTTTTTCTGGTGGACTTTGTAAAAGATGATCACAAAGCACAGTTTAAGCCGTTGGGTCTAAACGCATCATATTTTGCACAAGAGGTCGTTATTTATCGAAAGTGAGCAATAAGGCTTTTTAAATATTCATTCCCTAGGGATGAAAGTTTGTATCGACAATTTTTTCGATGGTAAATCCCTACTGGCACTCGACTTGTATGTTCTAAATCAGATAACAAACGGAAGCTGAGATAAGGCACCGTAGTTTCATGTGCCACTACCTAGGTACTTATCTTGGAAACAGATATTATGTAGCTTTACTAACGAGTAACTTGCCAACACAAGTACCTACGTCTACTTTCTTCGAGATTGGCGGTAAGCCAGGAAGATGGTCTTTCAAGGACGATTCTGCTGTTGATGCTATTCATGTTACTAAACAAGATTTGAATATAAAAGCACCAGTACTTTGTGTAAATGTCGAGTGAATATGGAACTTGGAAAATAAGAGCTCAAAAGTAAATTGTGACTGCTGCGTGCGTGTGTGCTGTGTTGTGTGTTATAGCTAAGTAAATAGTGACTGCTGCGTGCGTGTGTGCTGTGTTATGTGTTGTGCTGTTGTTATAGCTAAGTCAATTGTAACTGCTGCGTGCGTGTGTGCTGTGTTGTGTGTTGTGCTGCTGTTATAGCTAAGTGAATTGTGACTGCTGCGTGCGTGTGTGCTGTGTTGTGTGTTGTGCTGCTGTTATAGCTAAGTGAATTGTGACTGCTGCGTGCGTGTGTGCTGTGTTATGTGTTGTGCTGCTGTTATAGCTAAGTCAATTGTAACTGCTGTGTGCGTGTGTGCTGTGTTGTGTGTTCTGCTGCTGTTATAGCTAAATAAATTGTGACTCCTGCGTGCGTATGTGCTGTGTTCTGTGTTATAGCTAAGTAAATAGTGACTGCTGCGTGCGTGTGTGCTGTGTTGTGTGTTGTGCTGCTGTTATAGCTAAATAAATTGTGACTGCTGCGTGCGTATGTGCTGTGTTCTGTGTTATAGCTAAGTAAATAGTGACTGCTGCGTGCGTGTGTGCAGTGTTGTGTGTTGTGCTGATGTTATAACTAAGTAATTTTTTGTTCAAAATATCGAGAATATCTAAGGTAAGACTGCTTGCCTTTACAGGGTAGTCAAATGCATAATAAATCATCTAACTAGGTACAAAGGTTGATGTCACAGGGGTTAAATAATAACAGCCGCACAAGTCGGTCGATCAGGTTAAGCTACGGTTGCCGCGGTTGGTCTGTGCATGAGTGAGCATTTTTACATACCGAGACCCAGTGGCGTGCCTAGGAAAGCCCACAGATTTTCAACGTATAAAAAAACGGCCAACTGAGGGATTGGCTGATTTTCTTATTGTGTACGTGTGTGTTGCGAATGTTTGACTGGTATTTTTTTAAATATATTTTTTATTGATAGGTTTAAGTACGTTTGTTGTTGTGAATTATGATTTTATTAGGGCAAGCCGGGCTTTTCGGCTTCAATGAAGGTACCGCCACTGCCGAGACCCCGCCGTGCCTCGGAAAGCACGTTAAGCCGTTGGTCCCGGCTATAATTTGTAGATCCTTGACAGTTGTTAAGGGTAGACAGAAGTCTGAAAGTTTGGCAACCATGGTTACTCGTATTACCCAGTAACTGGGATGTAGAGGTCAGATAGGCAATCGCTCAATGTAAAATACTGGTATTCAACTGCATCCGGTTAGACTGGAAGCTGACCCCAACGTAGTTAGGAAAAGGCTAGGCAGATCATGAGGCTGATGTCAATTAGCTCGCCCCCCTTTTACATCGGACTTAAAAGTAACGCGAAATTTAAGTGTACTAAATACAGACGCCAGCACATCAAGCTATTACAAGCTGTTAAATTTCTTGAATAGATTTTCAACTTTATCGCTAAAGCATAAGGTTCAAAGTTGATTGGGAAAATTATGACTTAAAAGACAATGTAGACATAGACAGGGAGCGCAGGTCGCTGGCTGTCTGTTGCAACATGCTGGCCCGCAGGTTTGCACGCTGTACTGATTCGATAAAGATAACGCTTTTTAAGGCCTACTGCCAATCGTTTTACACGTGCAGCCTGTGGACCAAGTATACCCAGCGGGCGTACAGCGACCTGCGCGTACAGTATAATAACGCAATCAGGGTGCTTTTGGGGTTGCCGTGGCGATGTAGCGCGTCAGGGATGTTCGCGGAAGCGTGCGTCGACGGGTTCGCCGCAATCATGCGGAAGCGATGCGCTTCCGTGATGACGCGCTTGCGCTCCTCCTCCAATGGCATCCTGAATGTGTTTTCAGACCGGTGGGACTCTCCTCTCCTACGAAGGTGGGTAAGTGTTCAGACACACTTATCCAAATAAACTGGTGTGCAATTGAACGAACAGTTCATTGTCATTCAAATTGTTTAATTGTAAATTTAATTGTATACTAATTTTAGGCTAAGTGATACTACTACTAACATAATATATATGTAATTCTGAAATAAAATATTTGAATTTGAATACAAAAAAAAATTGATACGATTAAATTAACGAGTTCCCTGTCCATTATGATTCATAATGTTATTTTTTATGATTCTGCAAAAGTGGCCTTTTTAGGCCTCCAGTACGAAGTTCACGTTTTTTCTGCTGTTTATGAAAAGATTTATCTATAAACAAAACCACTAAGGACTTTAAAACTACCACATTATAATGCAAAAACTCCCCTTGAATCACCCAGACAACAATTTGGAATTATTTTTATCACCTAACTTCACTGTAACAAACTGTACTGAACGCGAAAGTACTACAAACAGAATTTATGCCGCCTCTTCGGAGTTTTGTTATCGTTGCTATAAATTCAAGTTTGCGTTCTGCCTCATTCTGGAGTCGAGAAATTTGCGATTCTTGCTTGTATATTATAATATTTTATGTGTACGAGTGGATGGGTGACCATTTTTACACACCAAGACACCCCTCCGTGCCTCGGAAAGTACGTTAAGCCGTTGGTCCCGGCTGTCATTCGTGGATCTTTGACAGTCGTTAAGGATCGTCAGAAGCTCGAAAGTATGACAACCAGATTGTGGAGGTAAGATAGGCAGTCGCTCTTCGTAAAATAATGGTATTCAGCTGTATCCAGTTAGACTCGAAACCTTTCAGCAGCTGAGCCTTTTCCAAACTATTTTTGAGTTGGATAAAGACTAAGCATATGATGATTATGACGCAGTTGACAAAATATATAGGGACGCAGCTAGCATTAACCGTACTTGTTTATGTAGAAGAAGACTAAAGGAAAATGCCTGACCAGTTCATTGATCCTACATATCGTTTTCCTATAGGACAGAGAACTTCTTTGCCTTGTGTAGGTAAGGTACCAATAATACTGGAACAACATCAAAACGGATATTTTTTTTTTTGCATTTGATAGCTCAATTTCTGAGAAAGGCAATTTTTTTATTTTGCATAATTGCAAAACTGCTGAAAGTCCCATCCATTTTGATCAATAGTAAAATCCTTATCTCTTGATATAGTATAATAGTTGTAATGTAAATATACCAGTCAACCACTCATAAACATGAGATTCGATACCTAGAATACACAAAATTACTAGATGATATTTTCATTATGCAATGGTAAATCTGTAAGCCCTTATATTTTTAATTTCGGTACATAATCGAAATCAAAATCAAAATGATTTTATTTCACGTAAACATACAGGGGCACTGATGAAACATCAGAAGCTAGGTGCACGGTTCCAATTGGTCGTTGCCTATGGAGAAGAACCGGTAAGAAACTCCATGGTTACTCTTTTTAAAATAATTGCATAAGCATGCATAATGAGTGTATAATGTTCCCACTGCTGGGACACAGGCCTCCTCGACGGGGAGTGGGCTGACATGTCTTCGAATTTTTGATTGTAGGCCATGACGGTTTCCGCATGATTTTTTCCTTCACCATTTTAAGAGCAGTGGTGATGAAATTATTTACACAAACCGTCTGGATTCTAACTTCCAACTTACGATATAACTCGTAAGTCGGGGCCGCAGCCACTGGGCCACCACTGCTCTAAAAATAATTGGTTTTTACAATATTTCCAAATTACAGTGTAAATCATCGATTCTTATTCGAAGCACAGAAAATCGACACTCCTTCACTTTGTTATTTAGAACACCAGCTTTCCCAATATTTATTGCACAATTGCAAGTTCTTGATCATAATTCAAAGTGACTTTTGACTGTTAGGTAGTTCTTTGTTTTATTCAGTCAAGTTTTTCAGTCATTTTCGTTGGCAACAACAGTTGATTTTATTGTTGAAGTTTGTTTTATAACTTTGCTATGTAAATGTTAACGAGCCTTTGTAGTTTTGAATGTACTAGTTTGGGACACATATTTTAGCGATACCGTATTGTTTTGTTTTTGAAAAGTTTTTGTATACGAAGCAAATCGATACTGTGATCATAAAAACAACACACCCATGAATTCTAGATTAGCTGTGCTCGCGACTTCATTCGCGTGCATGTCGGAGAACAAATTGGATTTCATGGGTTTTAATTTTTTTTCGCGGAACCTTAATTATTTTCCTGAAATAAAAGTAGCCTAAGCTACTCCTCAAAACATCAGCTATCTGCCAGTGAAAGTCCCGTCAAAATCTGTCTAGCCGTTTGCGAGATTAGCCGGAACATACAGACAGACAGACAAAAAAATTAAAAAAAAAATTACGTACCGTATACTTTTATTTAGTAAAAGGCTGTTATTTTGACATGACAAGCGGACACTTCAATCTTATTTATTTGTATAGATGTAGGTATTCTATTTTATGGAAATACTTGAATGTTAGGGTGTAAAGAACTAATTTATAGGCTGTTAGAAGAGGTCGCAACTCCGCCATTTAAGGGGCTTACAATATGACTTAAAGCGCGGAAACCGTCGGACTGCATAGAAAAGAAAGAGAAGCGAACCCACACACACACACAACCCACACACACGCGATGACACAACCCTGGTAATAATATGAAGCAATTATTTAATTACAAAAAATATATTGTTTGGATTAAAAAAATAAAACCGTTGTGTTTTAGTATGTTGCTTGTAGAATAATCTGACAAAAAATCAGAATGATTGTATGTACATATATTGTAAAAAGTAAGTTTTCAGAGGTACCTTCATGATTTTTTTCTATCGTATCAAATTAGTTGTATTATGTTTTCAACACAGTATCTACCTAGCATATATCGTGATGAATATGATATATTTTCCTTATTTTGTTTACTGTGGTCGATCATTACTTTTATTGTTTCTAAAACTTGCGTTTTTTGAAGTGAAAACTTCTTTTACATCGTTGTGATTTGAAATTTTATGAAACGAAAAAGCAACAGTAAAAAGAGATATATGAGATTTAACGTGGGAGAAAATGAGATAGGAAGCATTATACAGTGTTTTTGTTTTTTATTATTACAAATGACATCACATTAAAATCCTATGCTACTAATTTATGAGGATGATGATGATGATGATAGTGATGCTGATGTGATGGTGATTGTGATGGTGATTGTGATTGTGATGCTGATTGGGATGGTGGAAGCATTATACAGTGTTTTTGTTTTTTATTATTACAAATGACATCACATTTAATCCTATGCTACTAATTTATGAGGATGATGATGATGATGATAGTGATGGTGATGTGATGGTGATTGTGATTGTGATGCTGGTAGTGGTGGTACGTGCTACGCACGACGCTTGGGTCCGAGCGTTGTACGTGTCTTACTTGTCTTAGTACGTGTGTGCGCGCCTGCGTATTGAGAAAATGAGATAGGAAGCATCATAAAGTGTTTTTGAAGGTTTCACTTCTACCACGTGTGAATTGCACACATGCTGTTTTTTTTGCTATTAGGTCCTGTAAGCCCCTTAACTATCAGGAGGAGTTCAGATACAATAAGGTACTGTGCATTTGGTTGAGCATCAATGGGTGAAATACCCATTGATGCTCAATCATTTCGGTAGGTAAGCGCTTTCAGGCTATGTATTTAGCGAGGAGAGAATTCAGTTTTGCTTAGATAAATTGCAATAAATCCACCTATAATTATTTGAAAAATGAGATTAACAAATACGAAAGTCATGGAAAAGAAAAACAGTGTAATAATTATCCAGTAACAAGTTTACATCTTAGCACCAAACGAATTCTAATGGCCTATTTCAATTTTTTCGTAAGATCAGGATAAGTTGCGGGTACATAAACAAATTCTGTTTCATTCTATAATTTAGGTAGATTTCTAGGTACCTTCAATACAAGATAGACACTATCCGGACACATGGAAAATTCCACGTTCCACGAAACGAAAACAGAATTCTACACGAAAATAAAAGTGAAAAAAATATTATATTCATTACGCGAATGACTGATGGCCAGTGACATCTGCTGAGGTGCTCACAATCGGCCTCGTTAAAATTCACCTTTTTAATTATGGCACCCTTTTTTTTCAAGTAAAGAATCCTTTTGATAAGTTTTACGTCATTAATGTCTTAGTTGATTCATCGCTTCAATGCTTCCAGTTTTTATTTTTATTTAATTTTGTGGTTTTTTTTTACAATTCTTGGTCAAGACCAGAAACAAGTTTCTGTTTATTTTTGCTATGCAAATTCTTGTTTGTAATTAAGTTCAATTCGACGGAAAATATTATAATTAACCATTTTTATCGCGTCATACCAAAAAATCGTTCAGCTTTTAGTGATATCCTAGTGACCCTTATTAATTGTCTCAATCAAAAATTACACATTAAAGATTTATTTAAAGAAAAATTGTACGTAACTAATCATGACTTGTTTCATGTAATCTACTTAGCTGATTAACGCATTTTTGATTATGCATATGCATATCCTATGCTTAACGAATATTAATATTTACAACTCAGCTATATAGCTGAGTAAATGATGAATGAGCTGAATATTAATATTCGTTAAGCTTCATACAGGTAATTTGGTTTTGTAATCCTTTACTGTATATTGGAAATAAAGTTAGAAAAAAAGGTGCAATAAAGGTGTTTCAGCAACCCCTGCGTATCTACTCAGAAGTATAAAAGCTACCACAAATATCTATACTAATCTATACTAATATTATAAAGCTGAAGAGTTTGTTTGTTTGGTTGAGCGCGCTAATCTCTGGAACTACCAGTCGGATTTGAAAAATTCTTTTTGCATTATTTTGATAGCCCAATTCTTGAGGAAGGCTATAGGCTATTTAACATCACGCTATGACCTTTAGGAGCCGAGCAAAAAGAGAAAAAAGTCAGAAAGAACGCTAATAGCGGTATAATTGCGTAAGTCACTGTCAGTAGCAATGGCTTTAATTTTGACAGTTCAACAACATTCATTGCGTTATTTACGTCGTTGAGTAGACACATTTTTCGAACATATGAAGCAATGGATTACCAATATCCTTCAAAATGATTCAGATTGAGATCGATAGTGTGTTACGCAATAAGGGTGCAGCCGGTCGATTCTGTAAAAATCTCACCGTGAAAACATAGGTGAAGTGAGTTTGTTTTTGCTAGGAATTGACACTATTGACAGCTCACTCCACGCTCACTTCACCTAAGTTTTCACGGTGAGATTTTTACAGAATAGCACCGCAGGACTAGGAAACAAAAAACAAATGCAAAGGATTTAACAAACTTGAGTAAAACTTAAAATAGCACAATTGAGTTGGACACAAAACACTGTCCTATACAAAAACGTAATATCAAAGCTCATTTCAAACACAATTAGTACCGACATAGTCTCCACTTAAATTCATAAGCTCCTACCACAAAATTAAAGTCACGCTGCATAGCCCGCATTATAAGGATTAGTCTACATTTTACTCGTACTCCTGCCATAGTTTGTACAGACAGCGACAAAATCAAAAGTCATTTATTCAAATGAGGCTGGGTGAATCAGCATTTTTTGAAAGTCAAAATTACCTAAGACCGCCCCCAAAACGCTCGCCTTTTACTACTTCCTAGTGATTTATTCACACCTGGGAGTCGACTCTCTAAGTCTGGCTACGAAGTTACGGGCCCGACCAAAGGTAATTATGCGTCAAAAAAAAAATCAAATTTAATTTTTCGGACTGGTAAATACACATCGTCAAATCGTATATTGTCATTGATTCTTATTTTAGGGCCCGAACTAAACTTATGTCAGTAAAATTGCGAAATAGGTAGGTAATGTTCGAAACTTTGGCCGAAAATACGGACTACGTGCTGAGGGAGTAGACTACAAGACAAAGTCGCTAATCATTTAGATAAAAAAAACACTATACCAAACACCAATGAGAAGGTTGTAAATAAAATTCCAGTGTTCAGTATAAAGTCCATTGACTGATAACTATGAATAATAAGCACAGTGACGCTTCGTACATAACTACACAATCTATACAGAACACAAGCAATTGCTACGGGGCGTGGGGAAGACGACTGGCCTCTAAACTGTATGCGTGGAAAATATAGCATTTAGCATTGTTAGCTGTATTGTTACCTGTGTAGTTCCTACAAAAAATGTTTTTGGATGACTAATTCACAATAAAAAAGTATTCTATGTGGCATAAGTAAATAATAGGTTGCAAGTTTTGGTTCATAAAACTCTTCTAAAACTTTGAACTGTAGGCCAATTCTTGTAATTTAAAACGTTCAAAATCTAGTCGCAGTCTCATTTCGGCGACAAACAAAAGTCAAAAACTTGTCAAAAACATGTAGGGAAATTAGAGGTATTTTTGACAGATTGGCACTGAGATCAGACTGAACGTTCTTGAAATTACGAGAATTATCCCTATGTAGGTAACAGATTTAATGTTGGCGACTGTACCTCGTACGGTGACGGTGGGAAGCCGCGGGTGTACCAGACAAGAGCGCTATTAGTCAAATCCTGTGACGTAGCAAAAACATTGATAGAGCATCTTGTGAACTAGAAATATTTATGTAGGTTTGTACTTAAATGGGTTCTATGATTATTCAAGTAAATCAAATCAAATCAAATCATTTATTTGCTTAATACAGGTAGGTATAAACAGATGTTACAAATAAATATAAAGTACACTGTATCATTACCTAATGAGGTGTGCAAATATTTATATTGTTATTAATTTTATCAAATAATTATTAAAATGACATTACAGAGTTATTATAATAAAAAAAAATAAAAAAATGTTCAGAATACTACAAATGTCGAAGGTTTAAAAATAAAATTTGTCAGATGAATTATATAATATAATACATGTCATAGACTTAACACTCAAATTAGTTAAGATATTGGTCCAAATTAAAATAAAATTATACAGGTGCCGAGTTCAATTATTATAACATGTCAGGTAAATTATGGTTTTCAATTCTTTCAACTATCTATCTCATTAAATTTTATTTGACTTAGAACGGGGCAGGTTAAACTGACCTGTGGGGCAATTGCGTAACACATTATCAATCAGAATCAGTTTCATTTTGACAATTCAACAGCATTCATTGCGTTATTTACGTGTTGAGCAAACAAATTATTTTTCGAACTTATCAAGCAATGGATTAGCAATTTGCTTCAAAATGATTCAGATACCGATTGATAGTGTTTTACGCAATTAAGTTGCTGGCTTACCTCTAGCAATGCTCATGGGATTGTAGATGATTTGTTGAACTATGTATTTTGTAGGTAGATAGTGGTATTTTGTACAGCAGTAATGCTTAGCGATAGAAGTAGGTTTGGAGTTAATTAGGCAAAACTACAGAATTTGTATACCATAGAGCTGCAGCATCAGCGGGATTGCTGCCGGGTCGGCGGGATTGTCCGAAAGGGTTACCGCTGGCCCGGAACATAAAGGGCTAAGGAAGGAACACGGGTGGGCTTTAGTCAGTAAGAGTCTGACATTCCCTTCCGCTCCACCCAGAGCGGGAGGGGTCATTTGATGATTTCCATTACAGAAAAAAACAAAAAAGAAGACCTGCAGCATTTGATTTACCAAGTTTAATTAGTTTAAATTTATTATATTATTACTACCTGTAACAAGCATTCCAAAAGCCACTTTAATGTAAGTACAGACGCCAGCACATCAAGCTACTCGAAACTGTTAAATTTTCCCAATCAACCTCGAACCTTATGCTTTAACGATAAAGTTGAAAATCTATTAATGAAATTTGACAGATTGTAGTAACTTGATGTGCTGGCGTCTGTACAATCTATAATAATCTCTAATAATAAGGCTGAAGAGTTTGTTTAAACGCGCTTATCTCTGGAACTACTAGTAGTATTTGAAAAATCGTTTTAGTATTTTAAAGCCCAATTCTTGAATAAGGTTTTTTTCTCTCTCTATTTTACACCACGCCATAACCCTTAGGAGCCGAGCAAAAAGAAAAAAAAGTCACAAAAAAGGCGAAAGCAAAAACGAAAGTAGTAACGCGGGCAGGCGATGCGATGCGATGGGGTAGGTCGGGTGAACAAGAAATTTCACGCGAACGAAGTCGTGAACAGAAGCTAGTTAGTAATATTTTGCCTTGGCATGATTGAACATAACATGCAAATTATCACCTATTTCTTACAATAACTTAATATTATTACAACGTAATACAAAAATAACACCTCCATCTAAAAATAGACATCAATATTCCCCGACCCTCCTCACAAATATATCAGCCTCCATTGTCATACAAAAATATATAAACCAATATCAAAAAATGTCCGGTTTCCGGTTAATTTCCCGGCAAATGTAACCGACGGGTCCGGGACAACATTATTTTAGGAGTAAGTGGATACACGCACGTACGAATAGGCAACAAGTGGTCCACATTTGGGAGACCAAATATTCTATTATTGACCGCCGAACCGGAAGATGATCCTACTATATCACACTAATATTATAAAGGCGAAAGTTTGCGAGTGTGTGTTTATATGTTTGTTACTTCTTCACGCTCAAACGGCTTGATCAATTTTGATAAAATTTTGTATGGTTGTAGCTGATACCTACTCTGGATTGACATATAGGCTTTTTATCCCGATATTCCCACGGGATCAACATTTACGCGGGTAAAACCGCGGGGCGCAGCTAGTAATATTAAAAATGTGAAAGTTTATGAAGATGTTTGGATGTTTGTTACTCAATCACGCGTAAACCGTTAAACAGATTTGGATGAAAATTAGCACATAGATAGACCATTTTCTGAATTAACACATACATAGGATACTCCCACGAGATCAAAACTTACGCGGGTAAAATCGCGGGGCGTTACTAGTGTTAGATATATAGGTAGGTGTGTTGCTGGGAATATGTTATGTGGGTCGTGACGTAATAGTTAGGGGACCTTGAGAATTCGGGATGGGTACTGCGTACGTTTTTGGGTGTTTTATTGACTTTTTGGGACAATATCCGCTGTCGAATATCAATCTTGTGTATCCATAACTTTAGAATGCTAGTACAGGATGTACTTAATTAATAATTTTCATTTCTTTTTTATACTATCCTTATGAAAAAAAATACTTGAATACTACATTTAGAAGTGTACACTTTTGGTCACGTTAAATGACTTCAAAACTTAAGTTTAATTTTGCTAGTACAATTTTTTTTATTGTTTATAATACCCACAAAAAGTCAAACAAATCGCTATGGAGATACCTGCTCCGATGTCACGAAATCTTCTAAATATCGGTAACAATAGAAAAAGTAAATGTGTCTCATTAGTGACAGTTCAGCTCCTACAGGATAATCAGCATATAATGTTCCACTGCTGCGACACAGGTCGTCTCTGTGAGAGGTGTGGTTGGTAGATGTCACATGTCTTCGAATGTTTGGTTCTAGGATATTTCCTCATGATTTTTTCTTCACCGTTTTGAGAACTGTGCTGATGAAATTATTTACACAAAGTGAAAGAGTGAAAGAAAGAGAGAGAAAAAGAGAGAGTGAGTGAAAGAGTGTTAGTGTGTGAGTGTTGTGTTGTAAATGTTTTAATGATTTTGTGATTGTACAGACGCCAGCACCAACCTACTACAATCTGTCAAATATCTTTAATAGATTTTCAACTTTATCGCTAGAGTTATAAGATTCAAAGTTGATTGGGAAAATTTGACAGTTTCGGGTAGCTTGATGTGCTGCCGTCTGTACATCAGTTTTGTGAATTACATTTTAAAAAAAAAGTAAAGCGCCTGCCTGGGTTTGAACCTTCGACCTACAACTCGTAAGGTGGGACTTTTATGGCGTTATACGTGATGTTAATCATAGGTCATCGGATTCATGGTGGATTACGGCCCACTCCCTCTCACTGAGATGTGGCCTGTGTCCCAGCAGTGGGACATTATAGGCTAATTATATAAGTATATTTATGTATGTATTGATATACATACATAAATATACTTAATCAGATGATTCTGATTCGTGAGTCAACCATAGTAAATACCAAAATCCTGTAACAGCATTATACCGTACACTCTCGAGACACAGTTGCAAAAATATCGTCCAAAAAGACAAAAGTAAACTAAAAAAACTTCCAAAGAATAAAATAAGGGACCAGGCTCGTATTATTGTTTCTCGCTTATAATTTAGCAGAAATAACTGTAACTTCGCCACCAACAAGTGGTAAGTGGAACTTTTGTGTTACATTAATAATTCTTGGGGTCCGCCTTTTACTTGAGTTCGCTCTGCCTCTGAAAGTTAGCGTTGGTAAAAATAACAGAAAATATTTGCGCAAGTATAAAGTATATATTTTTATACAGGGTGGCAGGGACATCGGCGCGCGAACTATAACCGTGAAATTAGCACATGATTCTGAACTTCCTAGTATAGAAATTTCTACTCGGTTATAAAAAAAAATTAAAAAATTAAATCGACTTCAAAAAGAAATTAACTCAAAGTTATGAAGAAACTTTAATTTCGGAAGTTGGTGGCAAAAAACTAAAACTAAAATAGGTACAGATCTCAAGACACCGACTTCCGAAACTAAAGTTATTTCATAACTTTGACTTAATTTCTTTTTGAAGTCGATTTAATATTTTTAAATTACTTTTTTATTTCGTAATTTTTAGTTTTAAGTAATAACTGAAATATTTTTTGTAATAAGTAGATAATAGTTTTGTTGTAAATATTGCACTAGAATTTAACCAAAGTTTTGAGATGTTTTCCCTTTGACACTACACCCGTAGCTCGTATCAATAAGCCAGGCCGTCGCACGTACACGCATTAGTCCATATCTTGAAAATTACTGAATCGATTTTGATGAAACTTGCACTGATCCCTAAGTTGAAGTAAATGTAAGCCAATAAAATGGTCACGATCCGGTTAACAGTTGCGGAGAAATGCGTGGACAAACATACATACATACATTTATAAAATTTTGTACCTATATATTTGTTCGGAAGCCCTAATAGATTTTCATATGTGAATATAATGCAGTTCCTATAATATTACGTGTCAAATTGATATACTCCTTTTTTTTTGAAGTCGGTAAAAAATATAACCGAATAGAAAAATGCAATACCTACGTAAAACGTATGTAACAGTTGTTTTTTCTTTAAACCCACGATAAATTGCAACGCATGCGTATATAATCATGTGCCTACTGAATCCATGGTTGCAGTTTGCGCGTCGATGTCCCAGCCACCCTGTATATAAAGATATACCTACGCAAATCGCCGTTGCGCGTGCAAAAGTGGCTATGTGTTTTTAGTGAACTTATTTGAGCTATATGAATTATAACACTTAGCGTGTTTATACGGAACTTTCGATGTATGAATATCACATAGCTACATTCCGTAACTCTTTAAATATTGCACTTATCACATAGCTGTTTTTACAGTATGTGTGTATTGAAATAACGATTAAAACTGCATAAAGAACCGAAAATAACTTAATAACACATAGCGATTTTTGCACGCGCAACGACTAAATATTTTCTGTTATTTTTACCAATAATGCTAACTTTTAGAGGCAGAGTAAACTCAAGTAGAAATACAAATAAATACAAATACAAATGTTTTTATTTGTTGAACATAGGTAGGTTAGGTACAGATGTTGTAATTAAAGAAGGCGAGCCTATTGCCATCAAGCGGGCACAAATCCAGACTTCGGGCTGCTACTAAGAGATTCCTGATAGATAGCCCAATAACACTTTGCCAGACCCGAGAATCGAACTCAGGACCTCATGCTCAGCAGTAACGCTTTCAACCACGAGACCAAAGAGGCAAAAACCTTTTTTTTTTTTGTTGCTGAGAAATGACGTTACGCATCTCCGCTCGTCGGGGGACGACACGGAGTATGTGGGACTCCCTGCCAAGGTGGCAGTATACCCACTAAAACTCAGCGGTGTTCCCTCATCGCCTTGATGGGGGGTCATGGGAATCCGGCTCAGCCTTTGCGTCCACAACCCCCCCGGCGCATGCCCGCCTAACTGGCGGGCCCCGCATGTCCCCCCGGCTGGGGGGCTACGGGAATGGCCGGGAACACCTGGCCATTCCCGTCCGGCACTGGTGGAAGCCTGTGCAATACAGGCGAGGGTCCCCCGCACCCGTCGCCTGCTGGCTTCCACCTGGGAGGAGTCGGAGGTGACTGTCATACTGACGTCGTCTTCGACCCCTCCTCCGCCTTCGGAGCGGCGCCGCGAGAGGGTCTTCAACCTAACCGAATCATCTACGTTGAAAATCTCACTAAATATATAGAATATCAGATAGCAAGCAATAAGTCCATCACGCACGTGCACTCTTGGCCAAGTTAAAGACACACTTTCACGGTGTAGGTACACATGAGGCGCACGAAACGTAAACACTTCGCGGTTCGTTTACTTTGCCACTAAGTGTACGCCAGATTGTTTAGGTGACGGATATGCACCTTTATAGTGATGCTGATAGCGCTAGGAGAGATTTTATCGAGAAAAAAAATTATTCTGGTTTTAATTATGAAATTAAAAAGTACACGTTATTATGTACTACTTACTTTCTTTCTAACAAAACAAGTTATTAAAAAAAAAACAATTGTGCGTGCAGCACCATACACGTGAAAGAAGAGGAATTAAAAAAAAAATAAGAGAGATTTAATGTTAGAGACACAGAGAGTTTCTTCTCTCTCATGTAACAAAATGAGCCTAAACATGACGCCTCCTTGAAATTTCACTCTCAATTCTCGTACAATTAGCGAATTGCCGTCTAAGAAGTTTCACTGCAAAAACCTTTGAAAAACATGTTTAACAGAAAAGATTAATAATGGAATAGAATAGAATACTCTTTATTATGTACACCATATAAATTACAGACATAAATATAGAAACTGTACAAAGTGTGACACAGTGGGCGGTTTTATCGCTTATCCTTTCTTATAGATAACCAAAGCACAGCTGTCGTAAAGTATCATTGTTCAGGAACTATAATATTATCAAAATTATTATAACAAACTAGCTTCTGCCCGCGAAATGAATGCAAAGACCATCAGAGTCCGGCGTCAAGCAGCCTGCTGTGTTTCGTCGATGCGTGGGAGTTCCAGTGCCTTAGGCATCTTCTGCGCACGTTCGTTCCATCATAGACCTCATCCATCGCTTTCCATCAGGCGTGATTGAGGTCAAGAGCAATTAAAAAAAGAATTTTTCGAATCCGTCTGGTAGTTCCGGAGATTACCCACATACAAACATACAAACAAACAAATATAACCTCTTTATAAAAGATCATAATGATTGTATGTATATTAGTAGGTATGGCTTTTATTGTAAAAAGAAAGTTTTTAGTGGTATCTTCATGTTTTTTTTTTCTATCGTATCAAATTAGGTGTATTATGTTTCAACACGCATATCTACCTAGCATATATCCTGAAGAATATCATATATTTTTCTGTTTTTGTTTACTGTTTTTAATTGTACTTTTATTGTTTCTAAAGACTTGCGTTTTTTGTGTTTGGGTACTGTAAGCCCCTTAATCTTTCTTAATATAATATAAATTATGTGTCACGATGTTTGTCCGCGATGGACTCCTAAACTACTTAACCGATTTTAATCAAATTTGTACACCGTGTGCAGTTTGATCCAACTTGAAAGATAGGATAGCTCACATCTCCATTTATAATCGCAATATTATTTTACTATACAAAAACGTTAGCCACAGCAACGCGTGGCCGGGTCAGCTAGTAATAATATATAATTGTAGTCCAATGTTAAGCAAGTATAACTACACTATTGTATTAGGTAAGCCTGAGATGATAGTTGTATGTGTTTTAAAATAAAATAAATAAAAATAAATAAATAAAATAATATTAGTATAGATAGTACCTAGGTATAGGTGTGCCTCAAACCATAACTTAAAGCTTCAACATTCATCACAACAGTATTTCTATTTCCACACCAGTTTATTCACGACATAAACACAGGTCATTACCTCGAAAACCACTTACAGTCGTTACAGGAATGACATTTAATTTTCAGGGTACCGCGGGCGCGTAAATAGTAATTTCCAAGGAAGGGGTTGACAAACGGTTCCGTACCTACGTCGCGACGGACACCAGATGCTTCCCACGGTGGACTTTGTCCTGTATTTATAGGTTCAAGACAAGTCCTAGGACTTATATGTAGGTACCGTAATTGGTTCCTTTGACATTTTCTATTAGTTTTGTCCTTTGAGACGGGAATTAGACATATCGGGGTGAGTGAACCGTCTTGGCAGTAAGACATGTGACAGTGAGGAATTGTTGTGATGAATCAGACTAATATTATAAAGGCGAAAATTTGTGAGTATGTGTCTATGTGTGTGTTTATATGTTTGTTACTTCTTCACGCTCAAACGGCTGGACCAATTTTGATAAAATTTCGTATGGAGGTTGCTGTTGCCCTGGATTAACATATAGGTTACTTTTATACCGGTATTCCCACGGGATCAACATTTACGCGTGTGAAACAGTGGAGCGCAGCTTGTAAGAAATAAAACTTGTCTATCACCAGAAATTCGTTTATGTGTAAAGGCACAGTATAAAGACATACAGTATTGTATCTGGGCCGTAACCTTGAATTAAATGCCTACAGCCGCGCGGTACGTAAACATGCGATAGGGCTGCCCGCCTCCAGCATTTTAATTACATTTGCCTACTTTGTGTTTCCATTTAGTTTTGTTATTGTATTTTACTGTGTGTACATAAATAATAAAATAATTCGTCATTTCGAATTAACCATTTATTTAACATTAATCTGATTACAGTTTATTTCTATGAAAACTTGTTCATGTGTATTTTTAAACAAATTATGTTAAATTATTATTATAGTTAAATCAAACGTTCAAGAACTACAAATAAAATTCAAAATTTGTATATTAATGTTTTTTTAATCTTTCCTATCATCGTCCTATCCTTAACAGAATAACACAGATTGGAAGAAGTTAAATAGCAAACATGTATAATATAAAAATTATAATTAAAATAATCTGTTCATTGAAATAATAAACATATTTAAATTAATGAGTGCAAACAAAAGCAAATTTATCAATTAAATTGTAGATTTCATTTCACTCCTTCCTCCTTTCGTTCCTCCTTCTTTCCTCCTTCTCCTTCATTCATACAAAATATTAATAATTCAATAAAAATAATTAAATTTTATTCATAAAAGTATGCAATCATTGCATTAATGTTTATGATGTTGTCACGTTAAACTATCGTCCGTAAATCGACTTTACAGACAACCAATTTTTTTCTAGTATTATTCATACACACAGTACAATAAACAACTATTATTAATAATAAAAACCACGTCTTTACTTGGAATTATACAAACTAACAAAACACACATGCCCCGAGGTTTTAAGACAAGCGTACCTACCGTTTAATGATTCATGAACCGCCTACCTCACTCGTGTTTATCACTTTCCTTTATTCACTTCATTTATTAATCCAGACATCTTTTTTTCGGGAGATAAAATGAAATACTTATCCATTAAAAATACACACATTATGTACCTACCTACAAGTAAGTAAAATTATTTTATAGTCTTACCTTTCAGAGTTTCCAGGTAATCTAAAAAAAGTTATCTCTGGATGCGTTATTGACGAATTCATGCAACCAAAAACAGCACAATATAGCCTACTCGTCATATTAAATATGTACTTGAACTTATTTTTAGTGAAATAATCGCGCGGTTATTGTTAAAAAAAACAACACACCGTCCGTTCATCACTGCAGCACAGTCGCGACTGTCTGCATGCTGAGCGGATGCCGTGGTCGAGGCGCGTAGGTATAGCTCGCGTTTCGTCCGTTTGTATGAAGACGACGCATGGCTTTTGCTACCAAAAAACAAGCATTCTTTCCAAACGACATGGTGTATCAACCGCAATAAATTCTGGACAAAAAAACAAATAGCTATAACTCGCCATGTCCAATCAAACGACCCCCAGTGGGCTCGGAAACGCAAATTGCGGCCAAAAATGATAACTGTTGAATTATAACCCTCATTGTACCAAACGAAGTCACTTCATAGGCCCTAGTTTATGAGAGCCTTCGGGAGATGTTATCAAATGTTTTATTGAGTGCGAAAAAGTTTCGGAGTTTGAACGCTTTCGGTTCATTTATTATCATTTTATGTTGACATAAAAGTTGGTTCGCGGTTGATGAACTTGATTGTTTGAGGTTGAATACTTGCGTAAATATTATGGGATTGTTTTTACGATTGATCACACCATATTCTAAGGAATTGAGGAAAAGTACAGGCATCAGAGTTGAACAATCCTAATATTTCTGTAATGATAAAGCGTTGGGCACATTATATCACGCCAGTATTATCCGATGGGTTTTTTTTTCAGTATGGGAAATCATCAAATGACCCCTCCCGCTCCCGCTCTGGGTGGAGCGGAAGGGAGTGTCAGACTCTTACTGACTAAAACCCACCCGTGTTCCTTCCTTAGCCCTTTATGTTCCGGGCCAGCAGTAACCCTTTCGGACAATCCCGCTGACAATCCCGTTGGTTAAGGTATGATTCCGAACAACGCTGCACGCGGCAGTGCTGCCGCAGCAGCTGCCGCGTCACTACTAGTCGCCATACATTTTCTATAGGTTTATATGAGATTACATTCTGAACACAGTGGCAATGTGACGCAGCAATGTCGCGCAGCATTGCTGCCGTGCTCGAAATGTAATCTATACTTAATATCATAAAGCTGAAGAGTTTGTTTGTTTGGTTGAACGCGTTAATCTCTGGAACTACCAGTCGGATTTAAAAAATTCTTTTTGCATTTGATAGCCCAATTCTTGAGGAAGGCTATAGGCTATTTAACATCACGCTATGACCTTTAGGAGCCGAGAAAAAAGAAAAAAGTCAGAAAGAACGCTAAGCAAAAACGAAGTAATAGCGCTGGCAGGCGATGCGATGCGACGGGGTGGGTCGGAGTAACAAGAAATTTCACGCGGACGAAGTCGCGGGCAGAAGCTAGTCTCATATAAACCTATAGAGAATATATGGGGACTAGTAGTGCTGCGGAAGCACTGTTGCGTGCTGCCGAGATCGGAATCATACCTTAGACGAGTACCTATAATACGCCTAGATTTCGCCAGTGTAGCAGAGGGCGAGCCTGGTGCCAACCACCAGGCACATAATTATGCAGATTCCGGGCTGCTACGGAAAAATTACAGATGGAAAAATCAAATAACAATTATGCCTGGCCCGGGAAACGAAACTAGGACCTCGTGATTAACAGTTGCACTTGTGACCAGTAGACTAACGGGGCAGTTATAATGCCTATGCCTATGAATTTACTACTGATAATAAATCATCAAATGAACTTAATCAATATATTGAGCAAAAAATACACATAGGATAATATATACTAGTTCCCGTCACAGGTTTTTCCCGCGTGGCAGGTATGTTGTTAAAAAGCATTTGTCCTTCTCCAGAATTCAAAGTATCCCTATACCAAATTTCATCAAAATCAGTCCAGCTGTTTCAGAGATTAGCCGGAACAACCAGACAGTTTTTTTTTTAATAAGTACTTTATATACTTTTGGATTTCAGTAAAAACTGTTATTTTGAAATTACAAAGAGACACTTCAATTTTATTTATTTGTATAGATTTATATTTTAACAGTTTCGTAATTTATTTATTATAAGAATTTTATTCAATATATATATTTACATCCTCTTTAATAAATATAATTTTATCATACACATTTACAACACGTCCGACATAAAGAACCATTAAAAAAAACATCAAAACAAGACTAAACGCCGTTCCAAAGTCACTTGACACGCGACAACCATTAAAATCATCAATGACTCCTGCCATAACTTTTGACAACAACCATGACACATTAGCTTCAAGTCAATTTGTACGTTCTACGCACCCCCTCAATCACCCACCATGATCTATGTCCATGGCTACTCGAAACATGGATATGAAAAATGACAGGAGAAATCTGTCCAATTATATTGTAACATGAGTCGAAGTTTATGGCAGTATGTACATTAGTAACTTTGTCATGTATCTCGATTTAGTATGGAAGGGTTAGATAACCGTATGTCAAACTTTTGGGTGATATATTTTTCGGTTGCAGTTTTGTATAAAATGTTTCTGTTATTAAAGTATTTTAAAAGGCTAGTTACATCGTTTATCGTTATCGTTTTACATCGTTCTCACATATAATTATAAATTCAACATTAATGATGTAACTAATATTTTTGTTAAAATATAATCTAAAAGAGTGTCCATGGAGTTTCTTGCCCGTTCTTCGCTATAGGTACCTACGCTTTGGAATGGGCAACTAGCTTCATATTTTCTGACTGACCGACTTCTTGACAATTCAAAAGTGCCTGTAAATGGTTTAATTGAAATAAATGCTTTGAGTTTGAATTAAAATTGTTCTCATTCTCGTTAATGCTTTTCCATTATTCCAGATTTCTCTCTAAAATTAACAGTTTTTGTCATTCCAAGGAATATGGTGGATTTTTTAAATCACTGAATAAGCACGGTTCAAGTATGTATGCAGTTTGAAGGATAAAATGAATGAACACGAAACGAAGACTGATATACACCAACATAATGTAATACGAATCAAAATAGTTGGTCGTACATTAACAACTCTGTTGTATGTCCAGTTTTTAGTAGAAAAGGCTTAGATAACCAAATGTCACAGTGTTTACCATGGTTGTTTGTCATGTATTTTAGGTCAGCGCGGACCGACCGACCGGCTGTTCATGTTTCAGAAATATTTATGCATGTTAGTAGCTTTACCTTCCAGTGATTGATAATCAACACTTATCTACCACTTCTACACTAAAAAAAAAAACACTTCGTTTCTTCGTTTCTTCTATTATAAAGAGGAA
This sequence comes from Luperina nickerlii, assembly GCA_963855955.1. NCBI lineage: Eukaryota > Metazoa > Arthropoda > Insecta > Lepidoptera > Noctuidae > Luperina > Luperina nickerlii. The sequence goes on from OY979663.1 coordinate 6,136,282, forward strand.
AGATTTGTTTGTTTGAATTGTATAGGCTCCGAAACTACTGGACCGATTTTAAAAATTCTTTTACCATTAGAATCCCACATTATCCCTAATGAACATAGACGATAGGATGTTTTCAGAAAAGTTAGGGATCCGTATGAAAACTTCGATAGTGTAACCCAAGGTGTGAAAAAAATACCAAAAAGATCCTTATATCGCGTACGCTGCGGAAACTATTGACAATAGAGAAAAGTGATATACTAAAGTTTTATAGAAGACATCAATATCTACTAAAAAGTTCATTACACCATATGTCTAACTATTACAGTTATGTCACAATAATTCCTTTTCCATGTTAAAATATGCAATAGTAACGCCAAAAAATCATTATATTTTATTTTGTTAAATACCAATATCTACCCGTGGGAAGACGGCGCGGGCCGCTAGTTTTAGAATAAAATAATAAAAAAAATCTTAATTTCATTTAATATGACAAATATACAGTAAATTATGCATATATATATTATGTGCAAAACATATAAAGGAAAAAAAGGAAAGAGCTTATTGGTCATCAAAGAATTCGTCCGTATATGCCCAAAAGGGTGAGTCTATAATATTAAAATACCTTGATTATAACTGTTGTATTCCGGGTAAATTGGGCAATTCGGGAATTGCCTAATTTTATTATTATTCTATAGGAATTTTGTATGAATTATTGAAATTTATACAGGACAACGTTTGTCTGGAATAACAGTACTATTCTGAGTCAACAGTACTTTACTTTGAATATTATGCTTCTTGCTACACTAGTTCACATAAAAACAAATTCTCTCTATTTATCTACCAAGGTTTATTTCGGGATCCCTAACACCTTGATCGGATACGCACTTAAAGAAAGATGCCAGCTCATTGCTAAGTAATAAAACCCTCAGCCTCAATACCTCATCTTATCTACAAGGCCGATCAGGTAGGGTCCTTGATCTAGAAATCTTTAGGACCTCGTAATTTTAGGGAAAAAGTAAGTCTAAAATAATATATCCCACCTCCGATAAAATAGGGTTACAACTCGAAAAAGTCATTTACTAAAATTTTCAGGTTGTTTATAAAACAGCGTATGCCATTAAAACAAAGTATGTTTTAATGACATACGCTTTTTTAGACACCAGCACATCAAGCTAACCGAAACTGTAAAATTTTCCCAATCTACTTTGAACCTTATGCTTATATAAATTAAATTTTTAATTAAATACATTTATTTCGAGCAACCATTACTCATATGTAGAGTGCACACACACAATAAAACATACTAAATACCTATAGCGATAAAGTGGAAAATCTATCAAAGAAATTTGACGGATTGTAGTAGCTTGATGTGCTGGCGTCTGTACATTGATATTTAACACAACAACATCATAACATCACGCCTATATTCTACAAAGGGTCACGCAGAGGTGTACCTATATTACACCCACATTTTGCCAGTTATGATTAAGTCCATTAAAAGCCTATTGCCATCAACCAGGCATAATTCCAAACTAAGGGCTGCTACCGAAAAATCCTAAATGGAAAAACTCAAACCAAACCCGAAATGACTTATTATAATCTAGGTATATGTATATACAGGGTGTCCTGTAAGTCGACGTTAAGCCGGAATAGGGTAATAGGCCAAGTCATCATAGTTATCAGCAAAATATAAAAAAAATCTTTGTAATAAAAAAAAAAAAAAAAAAAAAATAGATTTTTTTTGGAATGCTTATTAAATGCCAACTTTTAATGTTACTTGCCAAACTCGCATGGTACATTTTTTTTCGGTACAGTCATTCAAAGTTTGGCAGAGTATTAATTTTGAATATTTAGTTGGGCAAAAAGTGACATTGCAATGCTGATAATTTTAAAAATACACAACTTAGATTTTTTTTTATATTTTTCGGTTAACTATTATGACTTGGCCTATTACCCGATTTAAGCTTGAGGTCGACTTACGGGACAACCTGTATATAAAATTCTAAGTCCTGACTGACTGATATTTCAACGCACAGCCTAAACCGTTGGTCCTAGAGACATAAAAGGAGGGGTATGTTCTTTATGAAGGGTAGGTATCTACTAAGAAAAAGTTTTTTGGAATTCCACCCCTAAGAGGGTGAATGGGGGAGGGTGAAATTACACGCGAACGAAGTCGCGGGCAGAAGCTAGTCACCATTTAATATACAAAAATGTGATTCTCTCTTATTAAAGTGGTGGGCGTACCTACCACTACCTAAAGTTGGATGGTAATAAGGTCAAAGATATCAATATCACCTTCCACCATAAATTTGGGCCACCATAATGTTTCTCCATCACGCATCACCTCAACAAGTGGTTTATTTCCTCATAATATGGTGCAAACATCCGTGCTGATAAATTTATATGAGGCCTTTTATGAGGTCCTATAATAATATTGTTAAGATTTGTTTGTGAAAGGAGGAAAACTTAGGTAATGATGTAAATTTAAATTAAATATTAATAATTATAATTATTATTAAATTTAATATTTTTCCGTCTACTGAAAGTTTCAGCATTGATGCTGAAATGATATTTTAAGAAACTACAGAACGCCACCTGATTCGATCTTTACTGCAACATTGTTGCTGCAAACTGTACTTTGAGTCTATCCCCCTTACTAATAAACGTTGTAAAGCGTCTGTATAGTTACATAACGCTTTGTCTGTTTCTTTCGAAAGTCAAATTACTGGCGACTGAAAGAGAGAAATCGGTGTGTAACTATTCATCTGATATATAATACGTTTATTAGTAAGGGGTATTATAATATCTATAACTGTGCAATCATTTAAAGTTTGAAATGAGTTCCCGTGTTAGTTGTGTATAAAAAAATCAACGAGATGCGAGTAGTATACCTTTGAAAATTACAAAGAGATTGGAATTCACTGGAGCTGTAGAGTGACCTCATTGTTGGCAGAAGTGTGGCCAAATTACACAGCATCCAAATTAAAATAAAATAGATAGATTTTTTGTTACGAGCGAATAGTTTGGGAGATGTATGATTACATGTTTTCAATTAAAACTTTATATTTACATAATTTAAAAACTAAAATAATTATTAACAACACCGTTTGGGGTTGAAACTCTATAGGGCCATGGGATCCGACTGCCCACTTAGTTTTTCGAGACATCGCCAAGCAATTGATCGACTCTTCACGTGACCAGAGGGCTGACCTATTTTTTGGCCAAAGATACAGAATTGCCATACAACGTGGCAATGCTGCCTTTTGGGCACTTTTCCGGTTGACAGGACGAGTTTTTGATGATTCCTTCCTTTGTATAAGTATACATGTTTTTTTGAAGTGAAAACTTCTTTAGCGGCGCTGTGTACTTTTTTTGGAATGGGTAAAAACTTCTAAATTCGCGTCAGGTCACGTGACCCTGATCGAAAATTCGTAAGACGTGACGCGCGTTGTTGAGGACAGCGCCATCTATGCACATCGGGAAGAACTACGAGGGCCTCGCGTACTAACTACGTAGGCCTCGCGTACTAACTACGTAGGCCTCGCGTACTAACTACGTAGTTCATCCAACAACGACGAGATGGCGCTGAACCACGGATATATAACTGACGACGAGCTCTATGCGAGCGGCTTGCTTCTCTTACCACTGCCGCGACCAACACCACGAACTGAAGTCTATCCTGTGTGCTTATTTGTAAATCTGAATAAATTCCTTTCACGAGAAGAATAAACCAGTCACTTTGGTCATCATACTTGATTTGCAAAAAACCCTATAAAATAAGGAACACACCTTAACACGCGTGTTTTGTTTATAAGACGATTCACAAAATACACTCGTAATTGTTCAAGTTTTCACTTCTGTCGGCACTACCGGAGTGCCAGTGTTTTTTATATATAACTAGGAATTTTATAGCAAAGAATTATTCTAATTGGAAAAACAGAAACTAATTTATTAAATTAAACCTAAGCCCACATAACGCCTGCACAAATTCCTAACGAGTTCGACTGCAACCACAAAAACTAATTAAATCCCAATCACTTTCAGTCAATTCCTCTGCGAATGCATTCATATGTAGCTATGTGCGTAAAAAACAGTATCCAATTATCTTGCCCGACGTATGCAGACATAAGTCTCCTGTTAGACTAAATGGAACATTGCAGATGAGGTTGCAGAAGTCCCTAAAAAGGTCAGTTTTCTATGTGTGCTATGAATATGATATTGAAAGTTTAAAAAAAATATTCTTTACCGGATTTAGATTGCGATGCGGATGAATATGTTGATGCCCTTCGATTATTTCCCCTCCGTTTTATAATAATAATAAATCATTTTATTTCAGGCATCGCACGTTATCACATACAGTTCACCCATAGCAGATACACAGATTATATTAAATAAAATTATTTTAAATTATATTAAATTATACTTATAAGATCATGGATTTTCGGATAAATAACAATGAAGTTATGCATATGCATAACCTCACTATCATTCATCCGCAAATCCATGATAATATTGTGAGATTATGCAACTATTATTAGTTACATAATCTTACAATTTATATACTTGTACATATTGTTAATATTATTTTAAGGCTGTTAACTTTTTAAATTGTGTAAATATAATATTGAAAGTTGGTTTATTTAGTCGACAACAGACTAATACTATGAAATAAATATTATCTAGAAAATGCTGGGTAAAGTTTTTTAGATAAAAACTGCTTGTACGATTCAAATATAGATGCTTAGTGCATTAACAAACTTTAATAAAGTTCTAACAAAACTTGGGTTCTTAATCTAGCTTCTTCTCAATCGTGTTTGATTTAAAATATAAATGTCGTGAGTCGAAATATTGCATGTATCAGCCGGTCGATTCTGTAAAAATCTCACCGTGAAAACTTAGATGATGTGAGTTTGTTTTTGCTAGGAATTGACACTAATGACAGCTCACTCCACGCTCACTTCACCTAAGTTTTCACGGTGAGATGGTTACAGAATCGCACGGCTGATGTTGTTTCTTTCGTTTTACGACTGGATACCGTTCCCACTGCCTGGTCACAGGCCTCCTCTTTGTGAGAAGGAGTGGGCCGTAATCCACCACGCGGGCCCAATGCGGGTTGGTGGATGTCACACGTCTTCGATTTTTTTTATTTTAGGACATGCCAGTTTCCTTACAGTGTTTTCTTCACCGTTTTGAGAGCAGTAGTGATGAAATAATTTACACAAACTAAAGCGCCTATCAGGCCTTTCGGTCCTGTCTGTCGAACCTACGACGTACAACATGTAAGTCTGGGCCATTTCCTCTGGACCACCACTGGTCGCCTAAGACTGGATGTAGTCATAAAATAGTTTCAAATGTATTTTATTGGCTAAAACAAAACAATATCACACCACAGAGGTCACTGACTGTTCACTTTCTAACAACGTTTTTGTTCCATTCGGCTTCCATGCATCTATAGCAGGGTTCTTAATCTCAGATAATATACATTCCATCGCCACTTAATCAGTTATCTAATTTAGTGAAATGTATTCTAAGTTGATTTTTGAGTGACCATTTCTAACAAAAAGGTCCTAATAAGTTTTTAGTTGCAATGGAATTTGAATTTTGTTAAGAATGACATTCAGTTTGCTGTTCTATAACTTGAAAATTATCTCAAATTCACACACATTGTTCACAAGCAAACCTTCTGTTCTCCCTCTTACATTGTCCTTCGACGTAAGTAGTTGGCACCCCATACTGGCGCGTCGCGATAAGGTCCCTCCCAAATTGATGTTTGAACTGTCATTAATTCCCCTCACCGACAGATGTCAGTGCAGTCTATTATTTTTTGACACCTAGCTGTCATTTGTCGTTATTTTATTTCGTTCATTCGTTGATCGAATGAAGGATTGGGTTGTTGAACCATGTTGTAATTGTGGTTGATTCGAGATGAATCATTCTTGGAATTTGATTAGAGATTATTGTGCTTCCAACTGTTATAACTAATGTATAATTCATCTCTCTTCTTTCTATTTTTAGTTTAGCTGAATTACCCATTTCAAATATACTGAACGACATTCAACATTTAATCTACATAATATTTATAAATTAACGTCACTTTTCATGTTTGTGTGTGGGAGCGCGTTGTTCTTCTAAATTGCACAACGGATTTTAATGTGGTTTTACCACAATTTAGAGAGTTTATTCCGAAAGTATAAAAGTTGGCACTTACTAAAACCGTGCAGAATAGGAATTAATAAGTTACCTACAAGTTTAATTTCATATCTGTTTAGTGCCTACTTTTACTCGACTATGGCAAAGCCAAAGAACACACGCGTAATCTGTAAGATTTAGGTATGCCTTAATTACATAACATAAATTACGTGTGACTCCGGTTATACGAAAACCGTATCTTGTTTATTCGTTTTTTACCTTGTTTAACAAATTTTTTTTTCAAGCTTCAATTATCTGAAGATTAAAAATTGCGATTTGACTAGAAAATAATTGCCGAACCGCCATATTTATTCTTCAAATTAAAGTTATCCAAAGATTAATAAAACAGGCCTTAGATTAATATAATTTTTCTTCCAAAAATATGTACCTAATATTACATAAAATAGTACCGAAAAGCCCTTCCCACTGCTTCGCAAAATAGGAATCTCCATACATTTACCCTCCAACATAGTAGAATTTTCCTACCAACGAGATAGCGCCAAAAATATTACAGGAAATCTACCCAGTAACTATTATACTTATATTTATTCCGTTTATCTCGTGACGTGTTGGTTTACGACTCAATCGGAAATATTCGTACTTATTCGGGTTTATTCGGGTTTGTTGCGTATGCATTGCTCGGTGGCAAGTTTCTTTTATCTGTAATAAGATTCCAATTCGGATAGTCTTGATGTCGCGAGCTCCCTAAAGTAATAAACTAGTGGTGGAGTGGAGTTGAGGGCGCGTTTCCTTTGTTAAACGGTACGGAAAGAATAAAATTACGGGGTTGAATGTTAAACCTATATTTGAAGCTTTAAGTTAAGTTCAGTCAAGAGATTTTAAATTATTTTAGTTTTGCCTATTTCAATTCATCAAAAGAAATAAAATATGACCTACACTTAGGTCATAACTAAAAAAAGAACGTAAAGCGACGTAACGTACAGACGTCACGCAAATCACGTCGGGGTCACCAGTATAGAGGTATGAGGAACAGGGTGTAAAGTTCACTCATACTCTATAAAAGGGAGGATCCTCCGACCAGACGGGTGTTGTGTCTGGCGGGCAACTGCCCGTTGATTCAAGTCGGGCCGTTGTATCTATGCTAGTTGCGCGGTAAACTCTGCTTGCGCGATGCAGGATTTGCGTGACGTCAGTATGACGCGTTGTTTTGCATGTGGCGTTGTAGATACCGCTACACGACAATTATACCTATGAGCGTGGCAATTACTTTTACACAATCATCTGTGTGCGATATAAAAACGATAGTTTGAATTAATTTCTAATGCAAATTGGTAAACAGCGATGTGTCACTCGATGTAAAATTTCTACATTTATAGTGTACTAGCTGCACCCCGCGGTTTAACCCTCGTAAGTATCGATCCCGTAGGAATATCTGGATAAAAAGTAGCCTATATGTTAATCTAGGGTGTCAGCTACCTCCACACAAAATTTTATCAAAATTGGTCCAGCCGTTTGAGCGTAAAGAAGTAACAAGCACATAAACACACACTCACAAACTTTCGCCTTTATAATATTAGTGTGATTTTTTAAGTTGTACAAAATAGTCTAGTCAAACTAAAAAATATTTAGAATATTCTTTATATTCCAAATATTTTATAGTTTGACTGAACTTCTAAAAATAATAGTTTCTCATTCTCCCTTTTCTTAAATTAATGTAGAAAAGGTAAATGTTTTTTCTTTTCTTAATAAGATCTCAATCTTTCTTTCTGAAAACCACCCCTCCTATCTTCACCGTATAGTGTCAAACAGTGGACACCCGCCAAATTGCGTACGAAATACGTCGAATTTGTAGAACAAATATAAATGGTTGGGGTAGATCGAGGGTAGATAATTACATTTTTTGATCTTCGGAAACTGGGGATGACGTCTAAAGCAAGGCCCTTTGTGTTCTATACTTCGATAGTGTCACAGATATGAGACGTGTGTAAATAGAAACAAACATTACTGCCCTTATTTTGGGTGTTGGGTAAAATGTGCGATGACGTCATAGGACATTGTTTGTTTAAGGAAGGAACGAGGAAAAGTGTTTTAGTAAATTGGTGACTAATGGAGTCTAAAGTTACGTTTCATTGGCGTATTTGTATTTAGGAAAATGAGTGTATTTTTCATACAATACGTTATCGTAGATGAGTGCCAAAGAATTTCGTTGATATAAATTTTATAACTGTGTGAGTTTCGGTTAGCAAAATCAATAAATGGATTCACTATAAAATTGAGTGAGTGTATTTTATTGAGCCTTTTAAGCATTATATTGAGTATAAGTAGTGTATGTAGTAAGGTATTGAAACTATATTTTATACTAGCAGACCCAACAGACGTCGTTCTGTCAAAGTTTCAATAATTCATACAAAAACCCCATAGAAAAAAGGACGTTAAGTTTTTCACGAATTTAACGAAAATCCCGGGAAAATTTTCCAATTTTATTTTCCATAAAAACCTAATTCGGAGTATTATGAACATTTCAAAATAAAAAATCGGCAAATTGGTCGAGCCGTTCTCAAGTGATGCGCTTACTACGAACAGCATTTGATTTTTATTTACATAGATTAATTTATACATTACTGATTACTTACAATCAAGACAAACCAAGTGTTGTCAATTGAATTGAATTACTTACATACAAACAAGTGAATTATTATATTCAATTCCATCGAATAAAAATACTTACTAAGTAGCTACTGAAATTAAAAAAGCATTCAAATAAAGTTCTTTCTATGATGTTATTGATAGAAAAACTCTAATACTTAGAAGTCTTAAGAACAATGACTTATGAAAATCGTAAGTATTCACTATACGCTTGTACCTACCTACTAATTATATAGGTACTGAAATAATAAATTAATTAATGAATTAAATGTACGTGTTTTATTTTTCAGTTATTAATCTGGTTTCAGATTCACAAGCAGACATCCCTTTGCACTTTCATGTCACATTAATGAGGTTTAACCAAAATTCGCAGCTATTATAAATAAAAGTACTGTTTCCAAACTAAAAATAACTCAACAAAAACAATAAAAAACAATAGTTTTGGCAAATCAAATAACAGTCCCTTTCCTCCAATCAATAGTTCCAAATTCAATAACTGATTGAAATTCAGATATTGGAATGGAAGAGTAATCAAGTTGAGACTTACCTAACAGCTTCATTACTTCAGCTTGGCTGATGAGTACATTCAGATGGCCCGTTGCCAATGGCAACGCTAGCCAGGCCGCCCAAGCGATAACAAGAATTTTAGCTGCCATTATACACTTCACTTTAAAGTCATTTTATTTTCACTTTTGAGTACATTTTAACACATTTTTGGGTGAACAAAAGTTTGTTTACGTTGTTTCCATTTTAGCGTCCTTCGTATTTGAAAATGGAATTGGCCATAGGAAGTGATACAATACTTTTTTAAAGTTCACATTTTTAAAAGTGACTAGCAAAAAACTTTTTAAAAAATTGCATAAATTTGGGATACAGATTATACAAAACCATTCTCAAAATAAATAAAAGTGTAGAGAAATTATAATAGAATAAACAAAACAAAATCAATCTCCATTCAAAATTCAAATTGAACGCGCTCAAAAACAAACCGACCGGAAAATTTTCGAATTCGGAAGCCGGTGGTTCGGATATGTTCACAAGCGGACACAAGTCTGACGCTCGCGGTACCGCGCCGCACTGCCGTTCAACAACGCTCGGCGAACCAACAAGTTACTCACTGACATGCGCACAGCACAACCCTATCATTTTGAACACACTTTTCAAAATACATTGAAGACTTTATTTGAGCTTAGAATAAGTGTTGTCAAACAAAAACCGTCATGTATCTAACCCCAACTTTCAAATAGTCAAAATGTGTTTAAATTTTAAAGGCTTTTATTGAGAGGGACTCGTGTTTTAAAGGAAATTAATTGAGTTTGTCTCAAGGGAGAGGCGTTTCCGTTTTGCATTAAGACCGTTCTGTGAGTACTAATGAAATTACGATCTCTTTTATAAATAGAGTGCTCTGCAAGAGTTGGTATCGAACACGATGGAAAACTAGAGTGTGATTTTATGAAGACATAGATAATAGAGTTAAAATATGAAAAGCAGACTTAACTTGGTTATGGAGAATTAGTACCAGTTCCGTTTTACATCGGATTAAATTACGAGCTTCCGTCAATACGCAAATGGAGTGTTTTAAAGTTTACTGCCTCTTAATAATGTTTTATGGAAGTTTATAAACTTGTTTGATTCGTTTATGGTAGACTTTAAGTTTTTTTTAACCCACTTCTTATATTGGTAAAAGTACTAAAAGCAACATGTTGCTGATTTGTCTTGGGTAAAGTTAAAATAACACTATAGTAGTAGTATTTAAAAAAAAAACATTATTAAGTACGGATTTATGATTATTACTATCGCAATCGCAACTCTCAGCTTTCTTTCATCATCATCATCAACCTATAGCAGTCCACTGCTGGACATAAGCCTCCCCTATTGCTGCTGACATCTCTTTGAGGCGCGCGTGGAACACGTACGCGCCGTCTGGCACGGGCCTAGTCTTGATCGGGTGGGGGGCCCGTTAGGGCCGAAGCCTGCCGGGTCAGCGGGATTGTTTGAAAGGTTACCGCTGACCTGGAACATAAAGGGCTAAGGAAGGAACACGAGTGGGTTTTAGTCAGTAAGAGTCTGACACTCCCTTCTGCTCCACCCGGAGTGGGAGGGATTATTTGATGATTTCCCGTCCTGAAGAAAAAAAAAAGCCTCCCCTATTCCTCCTATCGAGTTCAATGGCATGCAATAGGAGAGGCCTATATCCAGTAGCTTTCTTTAATGTGTACAAATCACAAAAAAAAGTTTTAAAAATACCTATTTTATGTAATAAGTCACTATACATAAGCCCTTTACGAATTAAACACTATATACATAGTTTAGTTGTGTTCACGTTTACCTCTATCTCCGCCGTAATACATCAAAACACGGTAAGTTTTCTCGCCCCGTTCAGATTAGCCGTTTGTGGCGAATGTATAAGTAATATGGTGGAGCGCTCCGTACTGGCATGTCTGGCACTGATGAATGGTCCCACTTAATAAGGGAACTTTCGCGTGTGATTATTGCGTAAGCTATTACTAGATAGACCAGGTGTGAGGTATGGGATAATTATGAAAATGCGTACACTGTTGAATAGGTTCTATTAGTCATGTATTGTTTGGAAAGGTTCCTTTTCTTTTATTGCTACTGATTCGATTTTTAACATCACTTTTGTAGCAGTAAATAAAAAGTCATAATTAGCCTATGATGTTCCCACTGCCGGGACACAGGCGTCCTCTTAGTGAGAGGGAGTGGGCCGTAAACCACCACGCGGGCACAGTGCGGGTTGGTAGACACAATCGTGTATTCGGATTTTTGATGTGAAACATCTATAGCCGCACGTAAAACAAATTTCTGGCGTGGCGACGCATGCCGTGGCGACGCGTCGCCACGCTATATGATGGTGTATATATACAGTCATAGTCTTGTCACGGTAATAATATCCATACAGTACGTCGTCTTCATACAAACGGACTAAACGCGAGCTATACCTACATTACCTACGCGCCTCGACCACGGCATGCGCTCGGCATGCAGACAGTCGCGACTGTGCCGCAGTGACGAACGGACGGTGTGTTGTTTTTTTAACAATAACCGCGCGATTTTTTCAGTAAAAATAAGTTCAAGTACATATTTAATATGACGAGTAGGCTATATTGTGCTGTTTTTGGTTGCATGAATTCGTCAATAACGCATCCAGAGGTAACTTTTTTTAGATTACCTGGAAACTCTGAAAGGTAAGACTATAAAATAATTTTACTTACTTGTAGGTAGGTACATAATGTGTGTCTTTTTAATGGATAAGTATTTCATTTTATCTCCCGAAAAAAAAGATGTCTGGATTAATAAATGAAGTGAATAGAGTAAAGGAAAGTGATAAACACGAGTGAGGTAGGTAGTTATAGGCGGTTCATGAATCATTAAACGGTAGGTACGCTGGTGTTAAAACCTCGGGGCATGTGTGTTTTGTTAGTTTGTATAATTCCAAGTAAAGACGTGTTTTTTATTATTAATAATAGTTGTTTATTGTACTGTGTGTATGAATAATACTAGAAAAAAATTGGTTGTCTGTAAAGTCGATTTACGGACGATAGTTTAACGTGACAACATCATAACAAAACATTAATGAAATAATTGCATACTTTTATGAATAAAATTTAATTATTTTTATTGAATTATTAATATTTTGTATGAATGAAGGAGAAGGAGGAAAGAAAGGAGGAAGGAGTGAAATGAAATCTACAATTTAATTGATAAATTTGCTTTTATTTGCACTCATTAATTTAAATATGTTTATTACTTCAATGAACAGATTATTTTAATTATAATTTTTATATTATACATGTTTGCTATTTAACTTCTTCCAATCTGTGTTATTCTGTTAAGGATAGGACGATGATAGGAAAGATTAAAAAACATTAATATACAAATTTTGAATTTTATTTGTAGTTCTTGAACGTTTGATTTAACTACATATAATAATAATAATAATGTAACATAATTTGTTTAAAAATACACATGAACAAGTTTTCATAGAAATAAACTGTAATCAGATTAATGTTAAATAAATGGTTAATTCGAAATGACGAATTATTTTATTATTTATGTACACACAGTAAAATACAATAACAAAACTAAATGGAAACACAAAGTAGGCAAATGTAATTAAAATGCTGGAGGCGGGCAGCCCTATCGCATGTTTACGTACCGCGCGGCTGTAGGCATTTAATTCAAGGTTACGGCCGAGATACAATACTGTATGTCTTTATACTGTGGTCTTGTGTACTGTGTGGCGACGCGTCGCCATGCGCAATCGACTGCGATTCTCTTCCCACTCGATCCGGCGTTAAGCTATCTCTCTCTCGCCACACAGCTCGGATACCTACCTATAGTGTATACTCCATAGTGTTGTTTACTGCGGTACACATAACCTGTGTTTTACTTGAAAACAAATTTGTTTTTATATTTAATAAAAATAAATGTTTATTAAATAAACAGTCATCATTTTCTGGAAAAAATCGTAATATTTTTTATGCCATATTTAGTTTATATCGCAATCTGTTCTTTTCAATCATATTACTTTTACAAAATAATGTCGATGTTTCACATCTGCCAGGCGTCCCGTGACGGCTCACTTTTTTTGTTGTAGGACATGCCGGTTTCATCAAGATGAAGTTTCCTTCACCGTTTTGGGAGCAGTGCAGCAAATAAAAAGTAATTAATAGAAATGATTGGATTTGTATTTCGTAGCCAAAGAACGTTCGGGCGGGCGGCGAAGCATTGTTTCAGTGTGTTGGATCATCATCATCAGCCTGCTTCAGTCTACTGCTGGACACCGGTCGCTCTCAAGGCGCCCTATTAATGTTTAAACGCCTGATCAAAATATCATAGCAGCAAGTCGTCTAATTAGCTTTAACGTACTTATTAATTGTTATTTTATGTGTCCGTCTCCTTGACACTTCACTTGCTTTTGAAACCCCAAGTTGTTAACACCAATAAAAATTATATTTGCTTGCATTGAAGATTCAAAGTTATTTCTTCCGGCAAAGTCCTTAAATTCCCGTACATGGTCCGTAACGAGCCGGATAGCGTATAATATAAAGGAGATCAGCGGTTTTAATCAAGAATAAGGATTATTATCACCCACGTGCAGTGGAGGTTAATCACCGGTGAAAAGGATTGACTTCAAGCAAGCGATTTAGCGGTGTACAGCATTTATAATTAAAGTAATATCGTCACCCAACACTCAGGTAGTATAAGTAAATGGTCATATTTAAGGTCAGTATCATTTAATTGTATTACCGATCGTATTGTGTTACATTAAAATCATTAGGTACTTGGTACATTGTGATTAGTATTTTATTCAACAGCAAAGTTAAGTTTAAAATCATACTTATCACAGTATAGTTAGCATAATTGCTACATTATTTGAACTTACATTATATAAAGCTGTAACTAATCCACTTATTTATTTAACAGTGGTGTTAATTGTTAGCAAGTATCTTAACATAATACCCTATAATTTGAGAGTGTTTGATATTAGTGCAAGTCATTGTCATAAATTATAAGCAGTTAGAGTCATTTATGTAGTCAACATATTATATTAGTGTTTTAGTTGTGCCTATTTAGTACCTACGTAGTGTTAACGTTTTACAAATAAAAAAGATTGTAGTATTTTAGGTATCTTAGGTTTATACACTTGGTACCTAGTTACAGTATTAAGTTTGTGTTGTTTGCTATTAATTATAGCATTTAAAAGGTGTATAAAATACAGTTAGGCGTGTACTCAAAATATATTGTTCGTTTTTATAATTGTATTCCTGTATCAATTCCAGGTTGACAACACTCGTCTCCCAGTATGTCTGAGGAAAAGGATTTAATTAAAAAGCGAGGCAGCTTCAAGGGCCGTGTGACTGCTTTCGTTAATTTCCTGGACTCACTCAAGGACAAGGAATTATCCAGCTGTAATATGACTGAATTGCAGTTGCGTATGGGCAAGATGGAGTCGTTGTACGAACAATATGATGAGGTACAATTACGTCTGGAATGCATTGTAGACGATTTAAAATCACAATACTCTGAGCGTTCTGAATTTGAGTCTATTTATTATAAATCCTTATCCAGAGCCCAAAATATTTTGAGTGATTTTAACAAAGACAATAAATCGATGGAAAGTTGCAAAAGTACACCTACACTTCACAAGCCGGTTAAATTGCCAACGATTCAGTTACCAAAGTTTACTGGATTATATTGTAATTGGCTTGAATTCCGCGACACCTTTGCTAGCCTAATTCATAGTAACGATGACATAGACGCAATTAATAAATTCCACTACTTGAGAGCATCACTTGAGGGAACAGCTGCATTAGTCATTAAATCTATTGAGTTTTCATCGAGCAATTACACTGTGGCATGGTCGTTGTTATGTGATCGATTTGACAACAGAAGATTATTGATACAAAATCATGTTTGCGCATTATTTAATATTGAGTCCATATCAAAGGAATCTTCTGTTGCCATTAAGAGTTTGATCGATCAGTTAAATAAAGATTTGCGAGCTTTAGATTCGTTAGGGGAGCCTGTTAAACACTGGGACACACTTTTAATTTACATTGTCACTCGTAAGCTTGATCAAAAAACCTATCGTGAATGGGAGGAGTACAAAGGTAAGATGGACAAAGACTGCACGATTACTTTTGACGCATTTATGCTATTCCTACGTAATCGTGCCGATCTTATCGAAACGCTGGAGCTAGCACGTACCAATTATTCCCAAACGACAAGTAAGTCAGCCCCTAAGATCAAGTCGATGGTAGCAACACAATCTCCGAATATTTCTAGCACTGAATCAGCTTCGAAATCATGTCCTAAATGTAACAACAACGATCACACTTTAAATAATTGTCCACAGTTTCTCATATTAAGTAATGACGATCGTCTCAAGTTACTACCTAGTTATAAGATATGTTTCAACTGTTTTCGTTCAGGGCACTATGCTAATAAATGTAAAAAACCAGGTTGTAAGCTATGCAAACGTAGGCACAACACACTAGTTCACGTAGATTCTAAAGGCACTATTGCGAATACACAAAGCGGTAATTCGATAAACAACTTGTCTGTATCGTCTTCTTTACCGTCTGCTACCACTGATACGAATAACGTAGCGTTATCAGCAAACATTGCATCTCCGAGTAGTCATAACTTCTATGGTCATACGCAACGAGATGTGTTGTTGTCCATAGAGCATGTAATGTTGTTGTCAACCGCCTTGGTAAAACTGCGGGACCACAATGGTTGTGTGCATCTCGTTCGCGCGGTTCTTGATAGCGGTAGCACGTCGTCATTCATAACGGACAGATTATGCAATAAACTCAACTTAACAACTAGCCAAGTAAATAGATCGATTCTTGGCATCAATAATGTTACTTCGCACGTAGGAAAAACATGTCGAGTTAAGATTACGTCATTAGATGATAGTTTCGTATTCGAACTTCATTGTTTTGTTCTGCCATACATTACGAGTAAAGTACCGTGCCGTGAAATAAATACTTCTGATTTCGACATACCCTCGAATATTACTTTAGCTGATCCTACTTTTTATAAACCTGCTGATGTTGATATTTTAATTGGCGCTGACCTTTTTTGGGAGTTGTTAGGATCTCAAAGACTAAAGTTAGGAACCGGTAAACCAATATTGTGTGAAACCCGTTTAGGATGGATAGTTTCCGGTCCAATTTCTCAGAATTATATTTCACTGCTGTCGAATGACGTAAAATGTAATTTTTCTGAAATGGTTTCCGATAGCGATAGTGACTGGGAAAAAATTAAGATAGAATTGACAAAGTTTTGGCAATTAGAGGAGGTGAATGCGAAATCTTCAAATTCTTATCTGCCCGAAGAGAAATTGTGTGAAGATAATTTCGTTAAAAATACGACACGTTTGTCTGACGGTCGTTTTTGTGTTCGCATACCCCTTAAGAAAGATCCTTCAGTTCTAGGAAATTCTTTTAATAAAGCTACACATTGTTTACAGTCTTTAGAGCGTAGATCAAAGGTTAGGCCAGACTTTAGTAGGCAGTATCGTGATTTTTTGTTGGAATATGAGTCACTTGGTCATATGACAAAAATTAATAAGCCTAATTTGTGTGTTGGTTATTTTATTCCCCATCACGGAATTTTACGTGAGTCGAGTAGCACGACCAAACTTCGTGTTGTTTTCAACGCAAGTTGTCCTACTTCGACGGGAGTGTCCTCTAATGACCTACAGATGGTCGGGCCAACTGTACAGGATGATCTTTTGTCTATACTACTTCGCTTTAGATTCCACAAGTATGTTTTATCTGCAGATGTGGAGAAGATGTATAGACAAATAGTCGTCCACCCGTCGGATAGGTATTTGCAACAGATTGTTTGGCGTGATAATATTAGTGAACCTATTAATGTTTATCAATTAAACACCGTCACGTACGGTACGGCTAGTGCGCCGTTCCTTGCGACACGATGCCTTAAACAAATAGGACTCGACTGTAGGAACCCTAAAATAGCTGAGATCATTAGACATGACTTTTACGTCGACGACTTGCTGACCGGGGGAAATGACTTAGACGAAGCAAAACTTATTCGCACTGAAGTCACCAATGCGCTGGCGTCGGCAGGGATGCCATTAAGAAAATGGAAGTCAAATGAACCTCAATTAGTGTCGGATGCTATCCCTGCGTCATTTGATTTAAACATTGGACCTAATGAGCCTGACAAGTTGCTTGGTCTTGGTTGGTTTATTGGCACTGATGAGTTAGGGTTTCCTATAAGTCTGACTAAGTCTTCGACTGGGTACACAAAGCGTGACGTGCTATCTGTGATTGCGCGAATTTTCGACCCCTTAGGTCTATTGGGTCCTATTGTTATCTCCATGAAGGTATTATTACAGAATATGTGGTTAGATAAGTTATCATGGGATCAACCATTACCTAATGAGATTAATAAACAATGGGATATTATAATTACGTCTTTACCTCTTTTAAATCATGTTCGCATTTCGCGAATTGTAGTCTGCAATTTATATACGGAGTTAGAACTCCATATTTTCACAGATGCGTCTGAGTCCGCATACGGTGCTTGCGTCTACATTCGCAGTGTTAATGGTAAGGGTGAGTATATGGCTCGCTTGTTAATAGCGAAGAGTCGAGTGGCTCCCATCAAGCCTACAACAATCCCGCGACTGGAGTTGTGTGGTGCGGTAGTCGGTTCTCGTCTTTATGAGAAGGTAATGAGTTCACTTCGAGTTAAGATCAGTCGGGTCTATTGTTGGACTGATTCGACCATCGTGTTGGGATGGTTACAGATGATGCCTACCAAACTTCAGCCGTTTGTACGCAACCGCGTTGCTGAAGTTTTGGACAAGGCGGGTAACTGTACTTGGAGGCACGTCCCAACAGATCAAAATCCAGCAGACCTAATATCCCGTGGTATGGATATTGGTGATCTGCAGGATTCAGATCTGTGGTGGCATGGACCAGAATTTTAAAACTGGACCCGTCTGCTTGGCCTTCTCGAAATCCAAATCAAGAAATTCAGTCATTACCGGAGATTCGACCTAATATTGTATTAAGTGCCGTTAATAACGATTTACAACCTGCAGGCTTATTCGATTTTACTCGTTTTTCTAATTACTCACGCCTTGTTCGTTCTGTTGCCTACGTATTGCGATTCATTAAGTCATGTAGAAAGCATTACCCGAAAACTAATTATTTATCACATGATGAGGTACAAGATGCACTCACCGTTGTCATTATTAAAAGTCAATTTCAGTCATTTCCCGAATATCACCTACTTTTAAATAAAAAGAGTCTACCTCAAAAGAGCGCCCTTCTAAAGTTTAATGTTTATTTAGACGATAAAAAGATAATGCGAGTAGGAGGACGTCTCGATAATTCTAATTTTGCTTATAATAAAAAGCACCCTATTTTGTTACAGTCCACTCATGAATTTACTAAATTATTATTTAATTTCGAGCATAAAAGGCTGATGCATGCTGGCCCACAATTATTATTAGCTTCCATTAGGGAATCTTACTGGCCAATAGGAGGTCGTACCTTGGCGAAGGCCTGTTATCATAAGTGTGTTCTGTGTCACCGTATGAAGGGTAAGGTTGTAGCTCCCTTAATGGGTAACTTACCACAAGAGCGCCTTCGTCCAGGTTATCCCTTTGAAAGCACAGGCGTTGATTATGCTGGCCCTATTATGTGTGCCAGTCGTCAAGGTCGTGGATGTAGGCTAGTAAAGGTGTATGTCGCTATTTTTATTTGCTTCACCACCAAGGCCATTCATTTGGAGCTCGTTGGCGATTTAACTAGCAATAGTTACTTACTGGCTTTGTATCGATTTGTTTCTCGAAGAGGTAAGCCCGTTGATATGTTTTCTGATAACGGTACCTCATTTGTCGGTGCGTACAACGACCTTTCCAAATTCTTAAAGTCAAATGCTTCGTCCTTGGGTGAAAGTGCAGCGAGCGACGGAATAAGGTTCCATTTTATACCCGCCTACACCCCGCATTTTGGTGGACTCTGGGAGGCGGGTGTGAAGTCAACAAAGTACCACCTTCAAAGAGTGTTGGGAAATTGTAACTTGACTTTTGAGGAGCTGTACACCGCACTAACTAAGATTGAAGCCATCTTGAACTCTCGTCCACTGACGCCGTTGTCTTCAGATCCTGCAGATTATACACCGCTCACGCCGGGACATTTCCTTGTTGGACGGCCTCTTACTTCCTTGCCGCAACCGAACTACCAGGATAACTCTGCCAACCATCTGTCTCGCTATCAAAGGATTGAGCAACTCCGCCAGCACTTCTGGAACAGATGGAGCAAAGAGTACGTAGCAGAATTACAGCTGCGGTCAAAATGGCGTTCCTGCAAGGATGGTTTAAAGCTGGGCTCCTTGGTCGTGATTAAGGAGGATAATCTTCCTCCTCTGAAGTGGAGACTTGGACGAATTGTAGCTGTTCACCCCGGAACTGATGGCATCGCCCGTGTAGCTGATATTCAGACGTCCACTGGAGTCATTCGGCGGGCATTCAATAGAATCTGCCCGTTGCCTGTGTCTTCCAAATCTGGTTGAAACCGTTGGTTTCAACGCCCGGGGAAATGTTGGATCATCATCATCAGCCTGCTTCAGTCTACTGCTGGACACCGGTCGCTCTCAAGGCGCCCTATTAATGTTTAAACGCCTGATCAAAATATCATAGCAGCAAGTCGTCTAATTAGCTTTAACGTACTTATTAATTGTTATTTTATGTGTCCGTCTCCTTGACACTTCACTTGCTTTTGAAACCCCAAGTTGTTAACACCAATAAAAATTATATTTGCTTGCATTGAAGATTCAAAGTTATTTCTTCCGGCAAAGTCCTTAAATTCCCGTACACAGTGCGAAGTCATTTCAGCGTTGGGTCACATTCAAACGCAAACAAATACATTGCAGGACTTATGATTTCTACCTATGTTTGCAACATAAATATTAAAACTAAACACTTGAAATTCAAATAAAATTCAAAACAGTTCACAATTCAATAACGTTAGTTCTACGTATCTCTCCAACATAATGTAAGCAGTCGACGATCGGCGCGCACTCAAGCGGAAAATTCTGGAAACTCACACGACTATGAAGTATGCACGACTGCTGCGAAGTTTATGCTTATTTTTTTTTTTGCATATTTTTAAAAGGGAACCTTTTATTTTTGAATAAAGAGTTTATGGTCCGCGTGGGAACGACAATTTATTCGGATTTGAAATTCGAATTCGGTTCTATGAATAAACAAGTTTTGAATGGGATCTAGACTGATTTGATTCGCACCACGCATTTTTAATTGTTTTTTTACAACATAGCATAGAATGAAAATGTTCCTTTTTCTAAAATTCCATTAATTTTATTCCGTTAATTGAATCTAAAGGCCGCTACATACGTGACGGTTTTTTTCACGGACGGGACGGAACGGGAAATTTTGGAAATATCGTTTCATACAAAATGTATATGGAAGCGCATATGTCACGGAGACTCGGACGGGACGGGAACGTACCTATACATTTTGTATGAAACGATATTTCCTAAATTTCCCGTTCCGTCCCGTCCGTGAAAAAACCCGTCACATATGCAGCGGCCTTAAAAGATTTAACCAGAGTTTTCTATAAGTTCCTAAAATTTTTTACAAACAAATAACACTTTTATAAATGCATGGTCATTCACGGAGTTAATTTACATCCTTCAAAACATCCTATTGGATTACTGACAACATAAATTATATCTCCCACATTGAAGTAGATACTCGTAGTTATATCTGACCAAGATTATGTCTGGACTTTAAAAGAGACTGTGTCCTCCGAGTTTGTTCCGGCCTTTCTTTTCAGAGTAGTCAGATAAGGAACGCCGACCTCATCTAGATTTTTATAGTCTATATACCTAAATAAAACAAAGTCGGGTTAGTTACACCATTTATAATTAAAGAACAGCTGGACCAATTTATAGTATCTTTGATTTGTTAGATTTGTCTCCGCCCCGAATAGCAGAATAACTATTAAATAATTGGTGGAATGGAACGTAAGATGAGTGAATGAGTGGTGGGAGTGTGTGAATGAGAGGAGAGAATGAAAATGATGAAAAAACGAACAAGACGTAACGAAGATCAAGAATATAAGATTTTTGTGTTTAACGAGCCAAAATAAACGAAGAAATCCTGAAAAAGTGTTTCTCTGGTCAAGCCCAACTCCTACATTTATTAATTATAATTGCGTAACTAATCGAGTGTCACACTGTCCAGTATCCACACATCACATTTTAAAACAAATCATAATCCTATAATAATATAATAATAATAATATATTTATTTCAGATTAAAAAATCCATAAAAACAATAATAACAAAAATAATATAATATGCTGTTAGTAAAAAATAAAGCGTGCTGTTCACAACAACAAAGGGGTGCAAATGGTATTTTTCATAAACTTTATTATTTTAGCAGTTTCACTTAAGTGCCACATAAAACTTCTAATTAAATGAAAAACCACTGGTTTCGAGGAAATGTCGGCGTTAGCACGTCTTTCACAGGATCGTTTATAGAGGTTCACGAGAGTTCACTTACGTAAGTAGTTCCTTAGGATGGATTATAGTATTTTTAATATTGCTTTGGAGGTAGCTATCACCTTTCGCTAGAATTGCAGTCTTGTAGATAGTGCTGGTGTCATAAAGTTAAGTAATAACCTGTTCCAGAAGTTTGGGGATATTTCAAAGTTGTTGTATAGTGTAAAAATGACAAAAATCGCTATTCATTTATTTATAATAAATACGTAAAGCTGGATAATAATTATGTACGTAAACGCAGAGCAGGACCACGATGATAAAGTTAACTTGCAGAGATTTAACTGAATGGGCATTGTTCATATTTTTTTAAATGTTGTAATTGAAAAAACCATTTCGAGGAATAGCGTTACTGATCATTACGGACTAATTAATTTTGAAAAATATTCATATGTTATTGATATTTTTGATAAAATACGATTGACCTTCTTTGCCCTTCAAATTACGTACGACTGACTGTACAGTTTTGTATCGTTGCCTCAGAAAATAAAAAGTAAGAGGCAAGTATTGTCTACAATCTGTCAAATGTCAAATTATTGTAAATATGTCAAAAATATAAACATTCTTGTTTATAAATCTCATTATTACATTACACACATTATTTCAACACTCGACAATATTTAATATACTGGAAGAGTTATGGAATACAGGAAGTGCTTTGTTCCAACTTGCAGCAATAATAGTAATAATGTCGCCGCGTGCGTTATTATTCTATGTATTTCTAAGTCGCCGCGTCGATTGTTCTAGTGACGATAGAGAGTAGTATATTCCTTGGAGGACACTTACACATAAAAAAACCATTTGTAAATAAATACGCTAAGCTAGGATTCGATCTTCTTCTTCTCTTCGTTTAATGGAAGGATTCGATTATTTAAGACGTCTATTCGGCCTATTGACACTTTGACAGATGTGACATTGTTGACGTTGTGTTGACAGATTAAAATTTTTAATAATGTACTAGTAAGGCAACGGCACTTAATCTTTATGCTACTGGATGACGTCACCTACCTTAAAAACTTAAAATATATAAAAATAATTTTTATTAAAATAACTATTGAGCCAATCATCAAAATATTCAAATTAGTTTCTCAAAATGCTCTAAATTTACAAAAAATAAAATAAAATATAATGGTTAGAAATTTTGGACAATCCCCATTATAGCCAGGAATCAATTAAAACATTTAAATTAAATATCTACAATGTTGAATTTGAAGCCATACTGATACCTAGACATATTGTCACACACACACAGAGAGATTATAAAGGGTTAAATTAAATTAGCTAGCGAAACTCAGCATGTGATAGGTCGATACCTATCACGTCTGCTGAGTTTCGCTCACAAAAAAAAAAACTTATCGTTACTCGTTACTCGTTCGTCTACTCGTTTTTTTTGGGTCATCACCCGCAGGTGAGCGTAGTCACTTAAAATATCAGTTTAAGAAATTAGTATTTGATGTGTAAACTTCAACGACGTGATGGTTATCGATATATAAACACGATAACATAAATTACGGAACTTGGAAACAAAAATTATCACCCTTTTCACACATTAAGGCTCCTTCAAACAGGCGCGACACGACACGCGACACAAAGGCACCGCAAGTCGCGCAACGAACGGTGCCTTTGTGTCGCGCGCGATTCGCGTCGTGCGTCGCGCCTGTTTGTAGGAGCATTTAAGCGTAACCAATCATGATTAACACTGCACCCATTGCACCCCAATCCAACTGCAGCTTAGAAAACTTTTAGCCCAGACATACACAGATACACATTTCACCGGCGCACACCACCACATATCCATATTTCCCAGTTATTGTGACCAGCAACAATGTTAATATCGCCAGCCAGCAATTTGTACAATGCTGCACAAACGATATTGCTATCGACTTGTGTTTTTTGTGTGGCTTAGGTATTGCTGGCTGGAAATGTTTAAACAGACTATAGAGGTATGAGGAACAGGGTGTAAAGTTCACTCAACCTCCATAGAAAAGGGAGGATCCTCCGACCAGACGGGTGTTGTGTCTGGCGGGCAACTGCCCATTGATTCGTGTCGGGCCGTTGTATCTATGCTAGTTGCGCGGTAAACTCTGCTTGCGCGATGCAGGATTTGCGTGACGTCAGTATGACGCGTTGTTTGCATGTGGCGTTGTAGATACCGCTACATCACTCCCCCCCGGAGACCGGAGGTCGATAGTGGGCTAAGTCCTGTATCTTGCGATGCTTGCCAGGCCAGCTGAGGTTCCAGTGAGTCGGAACCGGTTGCCGCATAGTTCACGGTGAGTCGGAACTGTCTGCGAAGATGTCTCCAGTGAGTCGGGGTGGCGCTGCGTTATGCTCCAGTGCGTCGGATGTAGTACAGCGCCGAGTTGAGGCTGGCTGCTGCGTCGACCAGGAGAGGAATTGAGCTCTTCTTGTTGACCGGCCGAAAGTGCAGTGTGCTGTGCCGAGGTTGCTGATGAGGCTGAGGGTGATGACCAGGTATGCGCGGTCGCTGCATGCTGGTGGTCAGGATACCCGTTGAAGCCGTGGTTGCTGGCTGGCTGGGTGACTCGCCGCTAACGCTTGCGGGAGTGATGATGATGACGTCACGCTGAAGTATTTGCACGAAGGCTGCGTTGACGTAAATGTTCGGGGTCACCAGAATAGAGGTATGAGGAACAGGGTGTAAAGTTCACTCAACCTCCATAGAAAAGGGAGGATCCTCCGACCAGACGGGTGTTGTGTCTGGCAGGCAACTGCCCATTGATTCATGTCGGGCCGTTGTATCTATGCTAGTTGCGCGGTAAACTCTGCTTGCGCGATGCAGGATTTGCGTGACGTCAGTATGACGCGTTGTTTGCATGTGGCGTTGTAGATACCGCTACAAGACCATCAAACTTAACAACTATATCGATGAGACCCAATATCGTTATGATGTTAGTCCCACGGAGAACGTTGATCTGATATATATATATATATATATATATATTATAATAATATCAGTCTAAAGTCTTGATAACTTCTTAATATCTACAAAACGCCCCTGAGCCAGGACATCTGCACTAGGAATTGCCTATTGGTTCCTTCAGGGCATGTTGGCCTTCAACAATATCAACAATAGTGAATTTTAGTTTCCACTGCTATCTTTTCTATTATATGTATTATTAGTATAATAATATTTTGCCCAATATAATATTCATCACTACATAGTATAAAACAAAGTCGCTTTCTCTGTCCCTATGTCCCTTTGTATGCTTAAATCTTTGAAACTACGCAACGGATTTTGATGCGGTTTTTTTTAATAGATAGAGTGATTCAAGAGGAAGGTTTATATGTATAATAACATCCATTAAATAGTGAAGTACTGTTATTTTTGAGGTTTCTAATGTGATGTCGTAAATAATTACATTTTTTCCGCTTACATTGCAAACGCAGGCTGAACCCTACGAGTTTTATCAAAATAATGTACTAAGTATTGTACACATTGAAAAGATCTACAGAAAAGTCCCTGATGGTATATGTCTATCTCTTATGGATAACCCACAATAACTTTTTTTGTCATTTACTTTTTACGACAAATAATGGCTAATTTTCGAAGCGATTTTAACCAATACAGCATTAATCCTTAACCAATTAAATACCTTGAATACATTGCTCATTTAATATAGATCTATATGGCCCTTTACACCGTATGATTTAAGTGAAAATTTTCGAAGATATTACAGATTTAAAAATTGCAGGACGTACCGTTTGCGGCGGTACCGGCCGGCCGCCCGGAGCGGCAAGAGCGTGCCTATAAAAAAGCCGGAGCGGGCCGCTATGTTTTTATATACAACGTTCACAGTTTTTCTGTAGTGTATTTAGTATCAGCATTGCACCCGTGCGAAGCCGGGGCGGGTCGCTAGTATATATATATTTTTTTAAGTGCAGAACACTTGCACTCTATTACCTAAGTTTTTTTTTTTAATTTTTAATGCTGAATTGGCCCGCTCTTGACCTTAATCACGCCTGAAGGAAAGCGATGGATGAGGTCTATGATGGAACGAGGGTGCTCAGAAGATGCCTAAGGCACTGGAACTGCCACGCATTGACGAAAAACAGCAGGCTGCTTGACGCAGGACTCCGGTGGGAAGGTGGCCGCAAACCAGGTGGGCGCTAGCCCTACCACCGCAAGGGAAGCATTGGCCAGTCAAATAATTTGTTGGGTATAACTGTCCAGGACGCGCCGAGCACCTGGTTCAGTTGAGTGACTCTCTGAACACACTGCGCTACACGAGGAGGCTTCTTCATGCATCCCAAAAGTTACTTGCGTTCGAGCTTATATTAATATTCTGCATCTGCTATTTCCAATTTAATTAAAGCTATGGTTTCCTAGAAAATAGCCACAGCGACGTTTTCTTAATTTAAGTTTTTTACCGCAATCGGGTTTTTTAGTTTTTTTTTTAATTAATTTTTTTTTATTTCCAGCTTTTTAGTTTACAAATGTGAAAGATTTCGCAGACGATTTAGTTCTTAGTACAGTGCGTGCCACGTAAGAAGAGACTTGACCCCGCCTCCCCCGCCTCTTTCCGCCGCCCCTATGACGTCCGGTCCCGTCCCGCACTCAGACCTCATACCGCTAAACATACCTAAAATCGTGTTCTGCGCATGTCAGACCACGTGGTGTGTCAAGTCTCTTCTTACGTGGCACGCACTGTAGGTACTTGTTTTTTACAATTTGTCTCGATTTGTATCGAAATTTTTTGAAGACATATTATGGCGCCTAAAATCGGCCGTTTTAATTTTTTTTTTCAATTTTGATATACACAGTGTCACTCTCACAATTAAGACGAATCTAACGGCACCTTTCAAGCTGAAATCGATCAAGCCGTTTAGCTTACAGAGCGTGCCAAAGAAATATATATATGTATGTATTTGTCTGTGTGTGAGTACGAGTGTATGTACCCTCGAAAAACATAACCCTCATTCTGGCGCAGTCGGGTAAAAATAACTATTCTATTGAAATAAACCATGTTCACATAACATTTTCATTCACAATTTTACCAAAAAGCACACATCAATAAATCCAACTTCCTTCCACAAAATGATCCTGACTCACAACTATATCAGGAAACATTTTCATCCATGTTAGTTTGCTCTCAAGATGGAGGGAAACGCAATATTTGTGTGTCTGATCTCGACAAACATTTAACGATCTTTCACAATATTGAACGAATGTTTTATTATCATCCTCATATTATTTTGGATTCCATTTTGTGAATGAATTTGCGTGGAATAATAATGATCTTTATTTAGTACGTAGTGCGGCGGATGGATTAGTTCCGAAATTACTTGATACTAGATATTGGTTGTTGAATATTGAGCTGATTAATTAATTTTATAGTCACATGTTGTACACAGTAGCCATTATGTCTGTATTTATGTATAAAATGATATTGGACGTGTCTATAGAACAATCAATAGAGAGGGTATGTTTGGTCGTTCTATGGATATTATTCAGGTCTAGATTTTCGTTGTTTTATGTTTTCCTGCGCTGTTTTTGCGATGTTCCAGTCCGTTTCCACTTACAAAATTCTGTTTCATCGTTTCAGCAGAAAGACGTCCACTGCTAGACATAAGCCTTGCGACCGGTTTTGTGCTTTTCGCATCCAGCGAATTCCTGTGGTCCTCACCAAGACATCGGTCCATCTTGTGGGAAGCCTATCCCAACAGTGGGTGATTCCGGGCTAAAATAATGATGGTGATGATGAATCCAAATTATTTTATAATCAAAACCAGTAAAATGCCATTTTGAGAACATAATATTATTGAATAACATGATATTCTAAGCCAATCACGTCATTATCTCATCTTACCCAGGAGTTGTTGTATTAATATTATACTTTATTCGGTTACGTTTTGAGATGTTTTTTAAGAATTATGAGCTTTTTTATTTTTTATTTAGTGTAGAAATACGGTGGATTATTCGTCGGTAAATTCATAAAGAAAAACTCATACGTGCCTCAACAATACAAGAATCTTAAAGTCTCCGTGGGATAATTTCCGCCACATATTTTTCTCCACGTCGGCGAAGACACGGGCAATAGATAGTACAGACGCCAGCACATCATACAATTTCTTTAATAGATTTTATCGCAAGAGCATATGGTTCAAAGTTGATTGGGAAAATTGGACAGTTTCGGGTAGCTTGATGTGCTGGCGTCTGTACATAGACCTACTTACCTATACGTTCACAGAACATAATATTATTATGACGTTGTGCACAACCGTTTCAACCATGAGGCTTCAAATAGCCATATCTAAGGTCATATCGAAGATACCTAAAGCAGTACTTATCTATCTATATCCATTACAGTTGAACACTTGAAGGCTTATCTAATCCTGAAGGTGTTTGACTGAACTAGGTAGTTGAACTATCAGACTGTGCTTCGAACTTGGCAGTGATAGCAGGCTAGACAAGTTTCTAATGTTTCCTGTGCAAGACTACAATGTATGATACCCTAGGTACTTACCTAATGGGTAAATTGTTTCCATCATAAAGGTACCTAGATGGTAATCTGTATTAAGGCTCCTACAAACAGGCGCGACACTCTATAAAATATCGCGCGACACAAAGGCACCGCTCATTGCGCAACTTGCGGTGCCTTAGTGTCGCGCGCGATTTTATCGCGTGTCGCGCCTGTTTCAAGGAGCCTTTATTTTTTGTGTTAGGCCTTTCCCAACTATGTTGGGTTCGGTTTCCAGTCTTGCCGGATGCAGCTGAGTGCCAGTGTTTTACATGGAGCGACTACCTATCTGACCTCCACAACCCAGTTACTGGGTAATACGATACCCTTTGATAAGACTGGTTGTCAGACTTTAGGGCTTCTGACGTCCCCTAACGACGGATAAAGATCCACTAATGACAGCCGGGATCAGCGGTATAACGCGTGCTTTTCGAGCCACAGAGGGGTCTTGATATGTAAAGATGGTCACCCATTCATAATTTTTCCATATAGGTACCTACTATTTTATCAAAAAGTCAAGATATCAATAAATCCAACATCCTTCCACAACAAGAACCTCACTCACAACTATAATATATACTCTTGGTAAGACTTGTTGTGAGTATTTCGGGATTCTGATGACCCGTAACGACTGTCAAAAGATCCACGAATCTAAGGAAGGAACGCGGATGGGTTTTAGTCAGTAAGAGTCTGACACTCCCTTCCGCTCCACTCAGAGCGGGAGGGATCATTTTGATGATTTCCCATCCTGAAAAAAAAAAATGGTGGTGTTAAGATTGTTTACAAGTGATAATTCTGTAAGTATATTTATAACACTTTTTCACATCAACTATATTTTAAGAACTGGATGAGGTGTCTCCTATCCGACTAGTCTGAGAAGAAACACCGAAACAAACTCAGGTCACAGTTTCATTTAAAGTCCAGACGTAATATTGGTCAGATTATGTGAGAACCACGTAGATTAGTGTCTGAAATAGTTTGTTAAGGGGCTTACATGACCTAAAGTACGGTTACTGTCAGACTGCATAGAAAAGAAAGAGAAGCGCGATAGCACAACGCCGGTAATTTATTGCAAAATATGAAGGAATTATTTAATTTTAAAAAATCTATAGTTTGGACTAAAAATTAAAAAACTAGTGTTTAAGTATGTATATTGCTTGCAGCTTGTAGAATAATTTGGACAAAAATCTGAATGATTTTTTTTTTTTTTTTTTAAATAAACGTTGCCCCACACTAGGAATTACTCCTGTATCGTGGGTGCGTTTACAAACATTTAAAATTCACATACACAAACAGCCAGACCCGGAACAACCGGAATGATTGTATGTATATTAGTATGGTTTTTATTGTAAAAAGGAAGTTTTTAGTGGTATCTTCATGATTTTTTTCTATCGTATCAAATTAGTTTTATTATATTTTGTAGATTTTGTTTACTGTAGTCTATCATATACTTTTATTGTTTCTAAAACTTGCATTTTTTACGTTTAGATCCTGTAAGCCCCTTAAGGAAAGACCTGATATGTGACTAAGGTACCGGGAAAAAACTTGATACACAACAAACGTGAAATAAAGGTATAGAAAATGAAACGTATAGGCATACATAATGGAATTCTTTCATTTTTCCAATACATACATTCGTGTTCAGTCCTAGTACCTTCCTGCTAGAACAATTGACAATCAACAGTGTTCGCATCGCAAGTTTTTGGCGTCAAAATGTGCAGTCCAGCCAGCCTGCGCCCATTCATTGCGGACACAAAAAGGCGCAATTTGTTTGGCAACTCAAATAAACGACAGTGTATTCGAAACGAGATTTTCTGCCGTACTTTGTTATCTTGCTGCAATGAAAAGCTGGCGTAGTGTGAATTTTCTGTACTTTTTAATGTTTTGACTGCTGCCATTTTGTGTTCAATGTACCTGGATTTTCGAAAGGTGGTTTTAATTTTCTGAATTTCACCGGTCCCTAAATGAAAGATGATCAAAATACTAATCCCGATACTCGTTTCGTTGCAACTCGCTATTTAATTTACACACATAAAGTCTAAACTTATGTTTCAAATTAATACTATTTCAAGTTAAACAAATATCAATTTAATTTTAATGGGATTTAAGTTGATTTCAGAGTGACTAGCGCTTTTGAAAAATTTATAAAAATGTTTCCAAGTTGTAGCGTAAACTGAAATGATGAACATTCTATATTAAGTAAAGGCTCCTACGAACAGACGCGACACGCGATATAATCGCGCGTGACACAAAGGCACCGCTCGTTGCGCGACTTGCGGTGCATTTGTGTCGCGTGTCGTATCGCGCCTGTTTGTAGGAGCCTTAATTCGTACTTGTAAACTTTCTGAATACAGTACATCGATATTTCGTACTACGAAGTTCAGTATGATAGTCACTGAACTTTATTGTGTAGGATTTAAAGTTCATTTTCCATAAACCCATATTTGTTTACATTTTTGGCAAATAAATCGCGAATGCAGGCTACATAGATACATAAACTCACGCCTTCTTTCAATGGGGGTAGGCAGAAACTACAGACTACTTCTATCGCTTGATACATCATAATCAGCCTATAATGTTCCCACTGCTGGGACACAGGCCTCCTCTCTGTGAGAGGGAGTGCGCCGTAATCTATCGCGCTCCCAGTGCGGCTTGGTAGATGTCACACGTCTTCGAATTTTTGTCTCAAGAACATGCCGGTTTCCTCACGAGATTTTCTATCACTGTTTTGAGAGCGGTAATTTACGCGGGCGTTAAGGCTCCTTCAAACAGGCGCGACACAATACGCGACACAAAGGCGCCGCAAGTCGCGCAACGATCGGTGCCTTAGTGTCGCGCGCAATTTTATCGCGAGTCGCACCTGTTTGTAGGAGCCTTTATGCAAATATGATGACAAATAAATTATATTCTATAAACTACAGTAATAATATTGTGATAGGATATGCAGGCACGCTGAGGTAAAGTTTATTAATTGTAGGAAATTAGTTCGTCCAACTTGACACCAATATCAATTCATATTTCCCTCTCATAAATAAGTAGGTTTCTGTTTATATTCCTGCTAACGTAAATTACAGTTCTCATACAAAATTCTGTTTATGTAGACGCAGGCAATGCCACAAAATGCAATCCGGGTAAGGGTCGTCGTTCACTTACTACCCCAGCGTCACTATCAGAAATAGCGTTGCTATTGGCAACTAGTAACAAGGAGTTGATTGCATACCGGGTACTTGGAAGAACTCTAGTATTATTGATACTGCCAAAGATTACACTGATTCAATCCAAAACATTTTATAGTTTTATAGTCTGTGTGTTGTAATTTATATTAGAACATAATGTAGTTGTACATTTTAATAGAATTTTATATGGACTGTGCATAAAGGCTCCTACAAACAGGCGCGACACGCGATATAATCGCGCGCGACACAAAGGCACCGCTCGTTGCGTGACTTGCGGTGCCTTTGTGTCGCGTGTCGTGTCGCGCCTGTTTGAAGGAACCTTAAACCACCAATTGTTGCATGTAGTGAAACCTGTATTTTCAGCAAATAAATTATTCTTATTGTTTGGTTTAGGGTTTAATCAAGCATCCACCACAATTAAGTCGTTCTTGCTAAAGCACGCGTTTTAAAGATATTGTGACGTAGCCAAAAATAGATAATAGAGCGACGTCTATCGTGGGTCTGTGCAGGCTCGGGGAGCGTAGTCTTCGCGTCACTAGATGGCGCTAGAGTCATGGTGTTTAGTAAATTAATTACAATTATAATTACAGTAAATAAAAAGACAGCTGATATTATTTTCACATTTTATTTATAAACAATGTCCAATAAATTTAAAGTTACAAATCGATAGGATTTTATTTAGTCTGTGGAGCAATATTCGAGAATTTACAGGTTTGAAAAAGAAAAGGAGGTTTCCGGTCTTTACGACTGAGGACACGAGCCAAAAGGCTGATTGAGAGGGACTTATTCCAGGTTGGACCTGGATGTGCCCAAATAACCCAATGGGGTTTTAATAAGTTCAGTAGAGGCTGAATCTTGTGAGTATTCAACCATTTTCTTTGTTACCGCTGGACAACCTTAGGTCGTATATGTGTGTTCTGACACGAGGACGTTGTTACAGGTCTGGCTATTATGCCAGTCTTTTAAGATCGGTAATATGCGCGATTAATAAGTCATGATACCTTGGTGCAGCCCTGTGGTCAGATGATTTGGAATTGATCCGGGCGCCGGCAACTTTGAGGTTATCCCTTGTAGTGTGTGCTGTTGTTCAAGAAGGCCTTATTTAGCCGAATCCAGGTGATGAGGGAAGTTCGCTACTCCAGGTAACGCAAGCGTCACCATCTACGCCCGTAGGCCACATTCTCCGTGTGTACACAGGTTTATCCTGTGCATGACGCCAAGGGTCAAACATCCTACAACTGAGAGCGTTAACTGATGGAATTATTTGTACTGAGAGAACATTGAGTTGATCTATAGTGTCATAATTTAATTTATGAGAGAGTTAGGCCTTTTGTAGGAACTCGGTGTTAAGACTAGTTGTTATAAGGTATTGTGTCTCGGGTTTGCTTTGCATAATCATTATTTTCCCTATATGAGCACAATCCAAATAGGTTGATACTTGCGCGGTTGAGCTAGAGGTTATTAAGAGGTTCATCTCACGGACTCGCTATAGCGACTCTGAGAAATTGTAATTGTCTCATGCAGGCGTACACTCCGGTACAACCGGGTACGGAGACTGGTTGTATGGGTGTGAATGCCCAGATGTTTGGGAAAGATATATTAGTTTGTTGGCTCGCCGCATTATTTGTATGTGTACATTCATTTTTGTATTATTACAATAAACTTTGTATTGTGTAAGTAGGTACTTGTTTAACCCTTAAATTGGCAAATGAATATATTTCTAAAATGTAATATTTTTTTGTTATTTCCTGGTTCATTATGATCCCAGAGAACTGAAAAAAATTGGGAAAAAAATTTACTTATTACAGTTTTCGCGAAAATCTATGTACTCCGGAGAGTACATTGCCAACTATAGTATAAAGTATTTCTTCTTATGTTTGTACTACGTAGAGTACGGCGCCAAGGTATCAATTAAACACATCTAAGTTAAATCTTTAGTTTATTAATCATAATAATTTCAAAGTTCTTACTGAACAAAATTTGTTGAGTGTGAAATTGACGGAAGCAATTTCTTTTGTTTGTTTCTCCCACCACAAAACACAGATACCTACATTTTGCTCTTTATGCAAAAGACTTTGGTTCTTGGACTTAAAAAACAGCGAAAGTATTCCAATACTGTTTCATTTTGAGTTTTACGAAGCTTGTGTACTCCCTCATCCACCTATGGCGTAAATAAGTTTTTTTCCAGCTGAAATGGTGGAAGGAAGTGTGATTCGTCTTCAGAACTAGAACTTTCATCGGAACATGCATTTTCTTTCGGGATCAAAGCTAATATCTTATGCGATCGTGTCAGGTTCAACCACTGCAGAAAAAGAAAAAAGAACATGCTGTACGACATACAATCCACACCTCAATCGATATTATTTTATATCAAAACGAACAAAAAAGCCAGTTTGCATTTCTTTATGTTCTTGGCAATGTACTTCGTGTATACCGAACTTTATTTTGTGCTCTTTACTAAGTACTTGGCAACGGTATTCACGGAGTACACACAAAGTTTCGAACTCATAAAATGATGATTACGTAATTTACACAATAAATTACGAACGATTGATATTATTTATAATGTCCATAAGCAATTTACAGCCCAATAACCACAAGTCTCATTCAAAAAAGTTTAGAAAAACTTAAAAAACTTATCCGTAACGCAGAGACACCAAACCGCTTCGAAAACTTTTTGAATTTGACAGATAATTTTCGATGTTACCACATCCTAATATTTTTTTTACCAAAATATACAAGTATTGCAAGCTAAAA
Organism: Luperina nickerlii; assembly: GCA_963855955.1. Lineage (NCBI taxonomy): Eukaryota > Metazoa > Arthropoda > Insecta > Lepidoptera > Noctuidae > Luperina > Luperina nickerlii. The sequence continues at coordinate 6,170,567 of OY979663.1, forward strand.
AAAACATAAATTTTATTATTTTTAAGATTATCACTACAATTGCTTTTTTCAAAATGTATGTCTTTGGTGGAGTACACTGCCAATTTAAGGGTTAATTGAATCTTTCTTTTTAACAGATTATACCCTATAAAACTATAGCTTGGCTAGCTCAGTAGGTAGAGCAAGGGCTCTTAATCTTAAAACAGGCCGGGTTTCAATGTTAAACTAGATATTTTTGGTCCTTCGAGCCGGATACTGGACTAGTATCTAGGTATAGGTTTATTATTTTCCTTCTGTAATAGAGCAAGAACATATTGAGAACACCTATTTGCTTTATTTTTATAGGTACTTACTATGAATAACGACTAGCACCCCAATTGCGTTACAATATTTCTTTCACAGTCTAAATCCACTGCCTCATATGTTTGAAAAATTCGTCTACTTGACAACGTAAATAATGCAATGAATGTTGTCTAATTGACAAAATTAAAGCCATTGAAATTGTTAGTAAATCAATCTGCCTAGCCTTTTCTCAACTTTGACGGGGTCGGCATCCAATCTAACAAATACCATTGCAATTGTTAGTACGTACGCAATTACCCCGCGGTTATTTTTTCTTTTTTGACGAGAGTTCCCGCTCGTGTGTTCGCGCTGTGCTGTTACCATGTGCGCAAACCCTAAAGTTCACGTAAGTGTGTGGCTGACGGCACAAGCCGCGGTCCGACCGCATCTATTTTGTGTAATACGGAGCGCGGCAAATTGGATTGGAAATTACGTATGATTAATTTTTGAGTAAACCTGTTTTATGTAATGGTTTCGGTTTACCTGTTTCAGCTTTGAGTTGAATAGATAATAAACTGGTTTGGTGGATTGTTACTGAATGCTACGCAATATCATAGTCTTTGCACAATGTCTTGGAGAAACCTTGTTGGGTCAATGAACGTACAGTCAACCAAAACAAGTGTTAACACTTGTACTAAAAAAATCAACCTTACTACTAAACATAAAGACACCGCCAATTTTATGCGGTTGAATGTACATACCTGTATGAAATATAGGAGATATTTTTCTTTCTCCCAAGCTGTAGTATATTAAAAACCAATATTTCAACTTTATAATTATTTTCTCTGTTAGTTGAATCCCAGACAGAACAAAACTCAATTCTATTTCAACAATGTACCATGTAAGATATAATTGCTATGGAACAGCATTGAAAACTTGTTAACATTCCTCATTTCTAGAAATTTCTCCGTATCTCTCTATAATAACTCTCTCTATGTTGTATATTAAACTCCATCAACAGTTTTCTAAAGCAACATGCTGTATTGTTTTGCTTCCGTTAGCTACGGTTCACTGGCGAACTTAGCCGAAGTTCCACGAAGTTCGCCGAAGTTCGCTTAATCTCGCTAGAGCGGTACTAGTGTCGAACCGCGATAGTTTAGACTTTGTATCGCAAACTTGGCATTCCGGGTAAGAGGTGCTGTCCATTGAAATCGGCGCCATGTTCGACATTCAAATGCAGTTAGCTCCATTCATGGAATCGTGAATTACATTATACTTGGGAACAGGGAAATATTTTATTAAGTTTCTGAATATTGATTGTAAAGTAATTACAGACGCCAGCACATCAGGCTACCCGAAACGGTTAAATTTTCCCAATCAACTTTAAAATCAAAGGCTTCAGCGACGAAGTTGAAAATCAATTAAAGAAAATAGACAGATTGTAGTTGCTTGATGAGCTGGCGTCTGTACAAATCGATACTAATAGTAAAGCTGAAGAGTTTGTTTGTTTAAACGCGTATATCTCTGGAACTACCAGTCGGACTTAAAAAAATATTTATGCATTTGATAGCCTAATCTACTAAATTACCATCACGCTACGACCTATAAGAGACAAGCAAAAAGAAAAAAAACAGAAAACGAAGTAATAACGAGGGCGCCGGTAGGATAGGTCGGGAGTCAAAATTTCACGCAGACGAAGTCACGGATAGAAACTAGTTATGTAGGTATATTAGACGTTATACAAATTAGACAGATGGGCCAGAGTCGTCACGCAGTGGGTGCCAGAGGACGGGTGTCCTCGCCTAGGGAGGTCTAGGAAACGCTGGTGTAATGACTTACAGTACCCGGCGATAAATATTGCACATCGACCTTTGGAAAGAGACAATCGGCTAATTTCGGCTTCGTAGAGCGTTATCTCTGTCGCACGAAATACAAACAGTCCAGTATCTATTAGGAGCTGTTAAAACAATTATGATTTGCTTCTTTTGATAATTATTTTTATTCTTTGTATAAAATGGCTTTGTGTAAAAAGGTCGATGTGCAATATTTATCGCCGGGTACTGTATGCTTATTCTAAAAAAAACACTGGCACTCCGGTAGTGCCGACAGAAGTGAAAACTTGAACAATTACGAGTGTATTTTGTGAATCGTCTTATAAACAAAACACGCGTGTTATGATAAATGATAAATGATAAATGATTTTATTTCTGTAAGTAGGTTTGCACAAACACTTTTACACGTCAATCATAATTTTTTTTAAACTAGATGAGGTCGGCGTTTCCTATCTGACTACTCTGAGAAGAAAGGCCGAAACAAACTCAGAGGTCATAGTCTCTTTTAAAGTCCAGACATAATCTTGGTCAAGTTATATGAAGACCATGTAGGTCGATGTCTGAGATGGTCTTTTGAGGAAAGAACCACACAGATTGAGAGGACCTGTCCAGTCAGTGCACGCATTTGTCAGAAATCATGCAGCTCAACTCAAGACTTAAGGAGCTCAACGATTCGACGAACAATACCAAAGAAAGGACATTTGGGTAGGCCACATGAATTACTCAAACTGCCAGACCATAGAGAGAATAATAATAAATATAAAATGCCTAAACTAAATGACCCACATCGTCTTCACATTCACAATAATTAAAATAATGTAATACTTTAAAAAGTAAGCAAATGTCAGTTAAAAAAAAAAAAACATTAATGTCAATGTGTATATAAAAAAAAAACATCAAAAACACTCAAAATGCAGAAATTGGAAGCAACTCAATCCCAAGCCTTTGTATCCTCAATATAATCTTTAATGGTATAAAAGGCTTTCTGGCACAATTTACGTTTAATGAACGATTTAAATTTATTAAGGCTTAGATCTTGAACGTGGCTTGGTAGTTTATTATAAAAGTGTATACATTGGCATCTGAACGAGCCACCTATTTTCTTGAGCCTTGTTGTAGGTACAACATATTTGTGTTTGTTTCTAGTATTTATATTATGGATATCACTGTATTTTTTGAACAATTTTATGTTTTTATGGGCATATAAAAGATTTTCATAAATATACTGAGAAGGCACAGTCATTACATTAATCTCTTTAAATTTGTCTCTGAGAGAGTGTCTCGGACTTAATTTATAAATTGATCGAACAGCACGCTTCTGCAAAACAAAGATAGTCTGAATATCGGCGGCATTTCCCCACAATAGAATACCGTACGACATTACACTATGAAAATAACTAAAGTACACTAAACGGGCAGTCTCTATATCAGTTAAATTACGAATTTTTCTAACGGCGTATGCTGCGGAACTTAGCTTTTTTGACAGTTTATCTATATGGGGACCCCACTGAAGCTTAGCATCCAAAGTTATGCCCAAGAATACTGTGCTGTCTTCAGGATTCAATTCCTCGCCCTTTATCAACACATTAGTTTTCACCTGCCTAACGTGGGGTAGTGTAAACTTAATGCATTTGGTTTTTTTCTCGTTTAGAAGCAAATTATTAACATTGAACCAGTGGACTACTTTCGAAATCGCGCTATTTACATCGTCAGTAACCAACTGCTGACGTTTAAGTTTAAACAAAAGTGAAGTGTCATCTGCAAACAACACTATATCATGATTATCCTTTATGAGGTACGGCAAGTCATTGATATAAATAAGAAACAAGAAAGGACCAAGAATTGAGCCCTGTGGGACTCCCATCGTTACTAAAGATCCGGGTGATCTTTCTCCATTAACGTCAACGCTCTGAATCCTTTTACTCAAGTATGAAGTAAGAAGATCCAGAGCAGTATTCCGGATCCCGTAGTGGTGGAGTTTCCTGATTAACGTTTCGTGAAGAACGCAATCGAATGCCTTGGACAAATCACAAAAGATGCCCAAGGCATCGCATTTATCTTCCCATGCATTATAAATATGTCCTAAAAGTTCAACACCGGCATCAGTAGTTGAACGACCCTTTGTAAAACCGAACTGTTTGCTGTGTAATAATTTATATTTATTAAAAAATCTTTGCATTTGGTCTAAAATTAATTTCTCAAAAATTTTACTAAAGGTAGGTAGTACAGAAATAGGTCTATAATTTGTGGGGTCTGATGTACTACCTGATTTAAACAAAGGTATTATTTTACTATTTTTCATAAGATCAGGAAACTCCCCATTGTCAATACAACTATTAAATATAAGAGCAAGAGTAGGTGCTACAATGTCAATAATAGACTTAGCAACTTCTACAGAATTACCCCACAGATCTGCAGTCTTTTTTACATTTAAAGTGTGAAAGGTTTTAATTATATCTCTACATGTAATATATTCAAAATTAAAATCCGAATCGCAACCATTAACATTTTCCTTAAGCAAAGACTCAGCAACAGAAGGTGATGAGTTTAGGGATTTAGTAGTTGAAACGGGAATATCTGAAAAGAAATTTTCAAATGCCTCGGCGACTTGTGAGTCAGATTTTATTATGTTGTCATTAATAGACAGGCTGTAATCAGTATTTCGGTTACTAGACCTTCCCGCTTCACTATTAATAATGTTCCAAGTCGTTTTAATTACATTACTGCTGTTTTTAATTTTTGAACCCAAATAACGTGACTTGGCCATATAACAAACTTTTTTAAATAATTTTGAATAATTTCTAACATACAAATTAAATTCATCAGTGTTAACATAAGTCCTTTCATTGTACAGTTCATAAAGCCGTGTTCTACTTTTATGAATACCAATGGTAGCCCAATCACTGAACGATACATTACTATTAACCGAGATAGTCTTGGGAATAAAGGTGGAATCAAATTGTTTACAGTATATATTAAAAAAATTATCATAAAGATGATTAGGATCAGCATGAGTAGACAAAACTGGTAATTTATTAATGAGTTTAACTTTAAAAGCCTCCAAGCGACTTGCAGTTTTGGGGTTAACAGTGATATCCTTTTTAGCCACTTTTTTGTTTTGGTTTTGAATAGTAATCCTTTGCCCGCAATGATCAGAATCTAGTAAATTTATAATTTCTTTGTGGCTTGGTATAATATCTGTATAAATATTATCTAGGCATGTGGCACTAGTAGGGGTTATTCTTGTGGGCTCCAAAAATAGGTTTACAAGATTGTAGGACTGAAACAGACTTAAAATTTTACTACAAGAACCTGAGTTTTCTAATAAATTTACATTAAAATCACCACAAATGATAACGGACTTGTTTGAGTTACAAATCCTGTGTAACACTTCATCCATTACCTTTTCAAAGCAGTCATACAATCCTGACGGGGGTCTATACACACTTAATACAATAGAGTGCTCCAATTCTATACAGGCAATTTCAACCGTACGCTCAACAGATAGGCTCACAATATCTTTACGATCTTTAAATGTGAGCTGGTTACTTACTAAAATTAATGAGCCACCATGTATAGCATTTATTCTGCTGAACGAACTACCAACCTGGTGATTATTAAAATTGAACAGAAACTGGTGGCTTTTCAGCCAATGTTCTGTTATACAAAGAATGTCAATACTATTAAAATTCATGAATAATTCTACTTCTAAATCTTTGTTCATAAATCCTTGAATATTTTGATGCACCAGGTAGATACTATTTAGTGATTTTAAACTTTTTTTTGAGTTATTTTTGCAATTCTGTATGTTATAGCTAGAGGTTGCCTCTATTGTCTTAATTTCTAATTTAAATTATTATCAATGTCATTAAAAGTGACCAAATTGTTGGCAGAATTGTTTAATATGTCATTGCATTGCTCAAAAGAAGCAAGTTGTTTAGCCAAATTTTTGGCTGTAATAGAAAAAAAATAAGATAGCGACACAGCTATCTGTCTTTTATAGTAGTTAGAAAGATAGTACATAACAATGTTATATCTATCTTTTGTCAAATACAAATTATTATTAACATAATTGTTAATATCAACTAAATGAAACATGTTATTATTAAATGTCAAGTTATGCATTGTCATATTCAATTCAAATCTTAACCTATTTTCTTCCTGTGGCAAACTGTTACTGTAAGGGAATGTAAACAATACAACTTGTCTTAAACTAAGGTTGCATAAAGTTCTATGATACTGGAGTAGTTCTCCTTTGTTAACGTTTCCCCTATTACCCATAAAAATTATTAAAGTTGTATCCGGGGTAAAGTTACATTTAATAATTTCTTTCATAATATGAAACAAAGAGCAACCCGGCATACAGTAATTTGTTATTGTGTGTCCCGGGTATTCATCTGTCAACAAGTGACCTAAGTCCTTACCAATCTCATCACAAAATAATATAATATCATTATTAAAAGTTTGTTTACAATGTTTGTAGGAACTATCAATAGGAGGAATTACCAAATCAACACAGGGCTGCAGTAAGGTGGTATTGCAAGTTGTCAATGAATGGTCTGGTGTAAGCACATTGGATGGTGTTTGACAATGCTCACAGTTGGTTTTTTCTGAGTTTACCAGCTCATTCATTGCCAACACATATTCCCTCATTAGGTCTTCAGAGGTATTATATTTGTTGGTCATTGAACTAAGTTTTTCCTGTAAATAGTCAAGTTCAGATTGCAAGGTCTCTGTGTCAATTTTGTACTTCCTAGTACTTTGCTCCAAATTAAAAGAATACATATCTAATTGTTTCAGTAAGTTCAACCTTTCTCTATTCAATTTAACATTTTTTATAAAGAACTTTTGTCTTTTTACCATTTTTTGTGTTTTAACAATGTATTTATTAATTTTAATGTATTTCTTAAGTTTGTTTTTACTGGTTACTACCCTCACTGAATTATGTGATTTTGATTCATCATCATCTGTCAAATCAATAGTGTATGATGGGTTTATGGTAGAAACCATTGACGGGGCAATAGGCATCAATTCATTGAACAGACTTTGGTTCAGCGAGGCGGAGATGTTAATATTGGTTGTCTCAAGTTGTGTTATTTGACTTTGAGCCTCATGTAGCTGCTGTTGTAAAATATGCTTTTGACTAAGAGCTTGTTCATACTCTATGCTACACTGGCTGAACCCGTCCACAACAAGTTGAAGTCTATCCCGTTCTTCTATGGCATCAGTGTATTGAGTATATATCTGAGCCATTTCAATTTTTAACTTCCTGTTCTTTTCATGAGCATCAAAGAGCACTCTTTCATTGTCATCTATTTCCTTAATTAGTTGGTCACAGGACTCCTTTGACGCCTTTAAGGCGCTCAAAGCCTCATTGAGTTTTGACTCTCCGAGGCGAGCACGGGCGCTGCGAGTCATAATCATGATTAAAACTAGTAAGGAAGCGACAAGAAATTAGAAGAGAGAAGGTAGTTGTGACAGGGAGCAGTTGAGATGATGAGTTTAAAAGGAAAAATGAAATTTAGATGTGATTCTAAGGAGTTCTGTTACCAAACCAAAGTAAGGTTATGTTTACGTTCAAAGGTCATTGGCATCAATAAGTAGCCTTACTAAAAGTGAACAAAGTAATTGCTAGTGAAAATGTAGTACGTAAACAAGTTAATAGCAAGTAAAATATAGGGTATTGTACCTGATATCAAGATGACAATGCAAAATTCACTTGTGCCGGTTGTGCCGGTAACTGTCACCGATTTATATTGAAATATTTACACTTAATTTGCACTAGATAGGTGAATCTCACACAAAATACACATTATTATCCTATTTACTTGAAGAGTAATTGGGAATAGGCCTAAAAAACAACGAAATTTAATATTTAAGATTAAAATTATACAAGAAGAAATTTTTAACAGCTGTTAGCTGTAGTGTTGCCACAGGAAAAAGGTGTGTTCCTTATTTTATAGGGTTTTTTGCAAATCAGGTATGATGACCAAAGTGACTGGTTTATTCTTCTCGTGAAAGGAATTTATTCAGATTTGCTCGTCGTCAGTTATATATCCGTGGTTCAGCGCCATCTCGTCGTTGTTGGATGAACTACGTAGTTAGTACGCGAGGCCTACGTAGTTAGTACGCGAGGCCCTCGTAGTTCTTCCCGATGTGCATAGATGGCGCTGTCCTCAACAACGCGCGTCTTAAGTTTTACGTCTGACGTTAGTACGCGAGGCCCTCGTAGTTCTTCCCGATGTGCATAGATGGCGCTGTCCTCAACAACGCGCGTCTTACGTTTTACGTCTGACGTTTTACGTCTTACGAATTTTCGATCAGGGTCACGTGACCTGACGCGAATTTAGAAGCTTTTACCCATTCCAAAAAAAGTACACAGCGCCGCTAAAGAAGTTTTCACTTCAATTATCATGGCCTTGCTATGAAGAAAAGCTATTTTGCAAGGCCCTACGTTCCGCATGTATATTTTTATGTTCCAACACGTGTAGAATAAACAATTAACCTCACAAAATCCCAGAAAAACCCTAGATTAAGTTATTATTTTCTAACAAAAAGTGGAGCAAATGTATGCGAGTTATTTGCTGAGAATAATTATCGCAACACACCTAAGGCAGTGTACGTCAAAATTAACATAATCATGAACTAACAGCACATATTTCACCGCTTAGCGCGTCATTATAAAGTCGTAAACCTAGAAACCCTGGGGTGCTTAGAATTCACTATTGTTGGAAGTTTAATTTATAAGTGGGAGCAATTATTTTGGAATCGGTAAACAATTCAAAAAGATCAAGAAGGTTTTCTATTTCGAGAATTTTTCATTATAGGTAAACCAAATAAAACAAAAGTTTTGTAATACAGACGCCAGCACATCAAGCCACTACAATCTGTCAATTTTTATTCTTAAGGTTCTAAGTTGATTGGAATTTTCGTTGATTGGAAAAATTTTACAGTTTCGGGTAGCTTGATGTGCTGGCGTCTGTACAGACGCCAAGCACATCAAGGTACCCGAAACTGACAAATTTTCCCAATCAACTTTGTACCTTATGCTTTAGCGATAAAGTTGAAAATCTAATAAAGAAATTTGACAGATTGAAGTAGCTTGATATGCTAGCATCTGCACATAAGGGACTTATAAGATACTCAATTATTAATTACATTTTGTAGGTATAACGAATTGTTGGATGAATCGCTGCTTACTAGCAAAACACTGGGTAATCTGTATATACGAGAAACTGTTCGACTCCCATTTTGAGTATCACAATAATCATGTGTAAGCTTTTGGATATAAAACAAAACACACAAGCAAAAATCTTACAATTAAAATTAAACAAAACAAAACAGTAATTCTACTAATATTATAAACGCCACAATTAAAATATTGCAGTCACTGCAGTATTCCAAACCGCGTGTTTCAATTCCTTCCACCACAAAACTCAACCCAAAAAAAAAAAGAATGTTAAACTCTTATGCATTGCCCCACAATATTAGGCATTGAATTAAACGGTTGACAGACATGCGAGCGTGGCATGCTTCTAGGACATAATTTGTCGCGCACACGGCTAACTTTTTAAACTTTTAGGTATGTGCCTTTACTGTGCATTGTTCAATGTTTAATATCAGGGGGCCTAAAAAGGCCACCTCAACTTCCTTAACCCAGGCAATAAGCCTGGTTAACGCTAACTAAAAATATTATCAGCATTTTACTTTAATTGCTGACGAACATGGAATTTAATTTACGAACGTTTTTCATTAAAATATTGTCATGTTCGTACCTTCGTACTAACTAAACCGCAAACTAGAACACGCTCAAATTAGTTGGTTAACCGAAATTAATTTAATATCCTTAATTTAAACTTACTGTTTAGAACTTGGCTGTATTTTATGTTGAACCACAATCTTCAATTAAATTATAGACGGTTGGTTGATTAATTTATTTAGATAATTATTGGAATCAATCGGCATATACTCATGCAGCTAGATAATTCATAGATCATTCAAATTCTTATTTGAAGATTCTGAGCAGGCCATAACAATTTAATGTCAGCAATGGCTGATAATTTATCTATACTATATATATAATATATATATAACATTATAAAGCTGAAGAGTTTGTTTGTTTGGTTGAACGCGCTAATATCTAGAACTACCAGTCGGATTTGAAAAAATTCTTTTTGCATTTGATAGCCTAATTCTTGAGGAAGGCTATAGGCTATTTAACATCACGCTATGACCTTTAGGAGCCGAGCAAAAAGAAAAAAAGTCAGAAAGAACGCTAAGCAATAACGAAGTAATAGCGCGGGCAGGCGATGCAATGCGACGGGGTGGGTCGGAGTAACAAGAAATTTCACGCGAACGAAGTCGCGGGCAGAAGCTAGTAAGTAATAAAATCTATCTAAACCTGGGGTAGTTGCATAACACACTATGGGTTCCGTTCTGACAGTTCAACAACATTCATTGCATTATTTACGTTGTTGAGCAGACTCGTTTTTCGAACATATGAAACAATGGATTAGCAATATCCTTCAAAATAATTATTCAGACTGTGATTGATATGTGTCAAACGAAAACAGTGAAATCCGTGTTTAAAACACTCTTACAGAAAGACGAAAATTATTTGAAGCACAATCAGTTGTCTTATCAAGAATGCTTTAAAAAAGGGGAGAACCAAGATAAAACTAAGCCGGTCTTTGTAAAGAAGTCTTGGCGAAACAAAACTCCCAATATTAAACTACCTTTTAGTTCCAACCAGCTTTATCCAACAAAAGTTTTTGAATCCGAGAAGTTTTCCGCTCGCGCGAGTGAAAACTGAAATAATTGCTGGAGTCGAAACGCATCGGTGCGCTTTCAGCATTGAACGGCTGCACGTCACACCGTACTGTAACATTCTGTAGATTTTATTAGAATTAAGCATTACTATGTTTTGTAAATACGTGATATTTCAGTGATTATATAGTTTCGTGAGATATTAACTTGTGTTTCGATTCGGTTTCGGTTTTATAGGCTAAGTAAAAAGGAGGTTTTGTTAAAAAGTTTGGTCCTTAGGTCCAGCTTGCCTAATTTATATCTGATCTGAAGATTATAAACTACTTTTGAAACTCCTTATAAAATAACATTTAAAACTCTAATTATATATCTAAGACTAGTTGAGCAACATAGGTTCTGTAGCAGTATCTACAACGCCACATGCGAACAAGGCGTCATACTGACGTAACGCAAAATCCTGCATCACGCAAGCAGAGTTTACCACGCTACTAGCATAGATACAAGGGCTCGACATGAATCATCGGGCAGCTGCCGGCCAGACACAACACCCATCTGGTCGGAGGATCCTCCCTTTTCTATAGAGTATGAGTGAACTTTACGCCCTGTTCCTCATTCCTTTAGTTCCTTTAGTTCTGTTATTTTTATCGCAAAAATAACATATTAGAAGTTAATAACAGTAATTTCTACTGGCAATGCAATTTCTGTTGGCTACCTTTAGGAATTGGCAATTAGTTAATTCGTTTTTTGACCTTTAAAAGTGTCTATTAATGGTCTTATTGGTATAAATGATTTGATTTTAACTTTGAATAGCTACAAGTAACAAATGTAGTGGAGGTTATAAAAACAAAAAAAAATACCCAAACGATAAATGTTACACGACAGTGCAAGTACTCACTTATAGATGGAATTTGAAAATGCGGCACAAAGAGTAAAAGGGGGCTAAGTGGCTGGAGTAGCCACCCTTTGTTATGTGCGAAACGGTGCGATACCCGCTTTGTGTAATAATTGGAAAGTGCAACAATTGGCCCGTAAGGGTAGATACTGTCCGTTACTTTGAACTACGAATAACGAATGGTAGGTACCTATGTTTTGGTTGACGATTTGTTTTTAAGTTTTGTAGAAACTAGTTTGGTCCTTTTGTACGAGATTTTGTTGTAAGGAATATTTTGTTTTTTTTTTGGTCCTGGGTTGGGTGGTTATAGCCATCTATAACCACCCAATTTCGTCATTTTGATGATAAGTATATTGTAGATTCTCAGGATCTGCCTGAGAACCGATAGTGTACGCACGGCTACACATCAAAATATACATAACCAGTATAAGCTGACTTCTGATTGTACGAAAGAAAACCTATACCAAATAGACCTGTGTCGATCGATCATTTGTCGTAACCCGGGTCGATCACGACCCACTCGTATGGTGATCGGGTTAAAAAGATTCGATCATTTCGATCATTCGGGTCGCAGTTCGTTTATAATAACCGATTGACGTATGCTCAATGCTGAAATGAAACTAGCTATTAAACGTTAAAACGGTATCTATTATACCTTTTTGGATTCCTCATGAGTGAATCTTATTATTTATACCATTCAATAAGCAATAAAACTGACCTTATGTCGCAATGGTATGATATGTTTTCACTTTTGATATTTTCTCTCACATAACCTTAAAACTTTATTACACAAAATATAAACTTTATAACAAAAATACAGCTTAGAAACGGCAGCTTAAGTTGTATTTTAGCCGCTGAGTTTTTTCGTTGTTTAAGGCGAAAGCGCCAGGGTAGCCCGCGAAATTCAATTTTTTTTAGGTTTTTTGGAATTTGCTGGTCAGTATTAAGTTGTACGTTGATTAATATATGAATCGCGGCCGTAAGAAATATGTGTTCATAGAATTATAATCATTAAAGTCATCAACACAACTCTCTAAGACCACGTAAGTCCCAAGAATAACTGTTTCATGAAATCATCATTCTTTGGACTTACGTGGTCTTAGAGAGTTGTGTTGATGACTTTAATGATTATAATTCTGTAAACACATATTTCTTACGGCCGCGATTCATATATTAATCAACGTACAGCTTAATGCTGACCAGCAAATTGCAAAAAACGTAAGAAAATTTGAATTTCGCGGGCTACCTCAGCGCTTCCTCCTTAAACAACGAAAAAACTTCGCGGCTCTTATGGTCGCGTTCGAAAACATTACTCGAGTTTTCAATATTCACATTCACACATTCATGCAAAATACATAACACCAACACCAAACAGTTTCCCTATTTTAATAAGCAATCACTCGCAATATAATGTCATAAAAACCATTAAAACAAGCAAACAAAACAACACCTGAATATTGAGATCCGATTTTCACATTCGTGTCGCGACTCGCGGGTCATAAGTTACTAGCGCAACTGGATCGGATCTCTTTAAACAAAATTCAATCACGCGATCGATAGCTTGCGGCTCAGCGTCGCGAGCGATCCTGTACAACCCGGTTTCTTTTGGAGAAAGAGTGAGGTGAATGAAAGTGCAATATCATGTATGTAAACGAAAGAGATAGAAGACATTTTGCTTGTTACGTCGTGTTGTGTCATTGAATGCACGACTCAATCGATTGTACGAGCACGCAATTAGTAACCATAACAGTATGAAAATAAAGTCCAATTTGGTTTATTTTGTTACCTGATAATCGAGTCAAATAAGATCGGGTGCTTTTGAAATTCGTGATTCTATCACTCGCGTACAGGTTGCGATCGAATCAAAAAGATTCGATCAATCGTGAACGACACAGGTCTAATACCAAATAACTAATAAAACTAAAAATTTATAGCTTGATGTGTCACCGTGTATACCTACTTATTTTATTATAGTAAGTATAGGTACAACTATATCATTTTATTACCACTGGTCTCAAAACGGTGAAGGAAAAAATCGTGAGGAAACCGGTGTCCTCGAACCAAAATTTCGAAGACGTGTGACATCTACCAACCCGCACTGGGCCTGCGTGGTGAATAACGGCCCACTCCATCTCACCAAGAGGAGGCTTGTGTCCCAGCAGTGGGAACATTGTAGGCCGATTATGCTTTACAACAATTACAACTTTGACGACACGGTTGGCGCAGTGGCTGAGCGATCGACTGCTGCGCTGCGTGTCGTGGGTTCGATTCCCGCACGGAACAAATATATTTGTATTGCCTACAGGTAGTTTTTCCGGGTCTGGCTGTTTGTGTATGTGAATTTAAATGTTTGTAAACGCACCCACGATACAGGAGTAATTCCTAGTGTGGGGCAATGTTTAAAAAAAAAAAAAGAAACTACTTATGCTATTCCTATTATCACTAACTTAAAAAAAAAACCAGGCAAAAGCGAGTCAGACTCCCGCACCGAGGGTTCCCTACCCTCCTATTATGTTTTTAAATTTAAATCGATGAGGGGTATATTCGTAAGAGAATGTTTTCATCGCCAACTCTTGACCGATAATGTAACTTTTTTTGATGATTTCTGAAAAAGTGTGCTATTTAGAGATTTCGTTTAACTTTTCGTGGAATCTTTACATAAACTTCTACCACATAGATAATTTCAGATTTTTCTCTTTGCAAACTTCGAAGGGGGGAACAGTATTTTTTTTACATTTTTCATCAAAAGTCGAAAACTATGTGGCCTAAAAAAAACCAAAAAGTGTTTGAGAATGTGCAAACTGCGCTCTTTCATATGATATCCCACATGCCCTAGTAGCTCCACTTCGAATTTTTCAAACCCCCTTTATTCCCTGTTTCAAAAAATATACATGTTTTTATTTTTTCTTATTTGCAAAATAATTGGGCCAACGTCATCTAAAACTATTACAAATTTAAAGTTGATAGCATTAGTAGTTCTTGAGATATCCAGCTGTGACAGACAGACGAACAGACTGAGTCTCACCATTAGGGTTCCGTTTTACCATTTTGGTACGGAACCCTAATGTACCGCTTGTCTAACTCCATCTCTAATTTTTCTCACACTGAATAAGTGAATAATTAAACTTTTCCAACAAAACACAAACTTGTGAGTCTCGACTAAAGTTCACTGATCACAACACCAGTGAACAGTGTCATTATAAAAAAAAAAACTCTAAAAAACACCATTGCATTCTTCTGGAAGGAATGATTTCCAGTTTGAAAGTTCCCCGTATATTCATAGCATACAGTTCAACGGTGTAGAAAAGTGAAACTATTTACTATTCCTGTTTCTTCGAGATGCTTCTGTGCAAGGCACAAGCTTGAAGATTCTATTTGAGATTTAATAAAAGTCAAATGTCAAGAAGTCAAAATTGTCAATTATTTCAAATCAAATAGACACATAAAATGCACTTTGAACGTCAAAAATTACAATAAAATAGGATTTATTCTAGTCGGTTCCAAAATGTAGTTTTCGTATGGAGAAGAATGGGCAAGAAACTCCATCGATACTCCTGTTACCTTTAATTTTTTTCGCTGGTAAAGAAAGCTGTACAGCTATTAACTAGGTAACAATTTTTCTGTTTGACCGAGGAACACAATTGATAAACTGTGCCTTGAGATACCTTGGCATGCATCAATCAATCAATCAATTCTGCCCACCCTAGTTATGTGCTAGACATGACATAGACTGGTCTGAAGTTGACGAGCCATCGACAGTCGACAGGACATCATTCACGACGACGTGCGACGAATATGTTTGATTTTTATTTTGCAGTGCGCCCTTGTAAATATGTTTTCTTAGACTCCAGCTTTATTTCTGACTGTCGCAAAAAATCAGTTGATTCGGTTTCCAATTTGATAAGAAAATAAGACGTATCTATACTAACGAGAAAAATTGTTACGAGAATTATAGCCCTCTTGCTCTAAAAAGCAAGAGGGCTATAATTCTCGTAACAATCAAGATCAGGGGCCTAAAAAGGCCACTTTTGCAGAATCATGAAAGGATAACATTATGAATCATAATATGGCGAAGACAGTCCGTGTTTTTCTTTTTTTCACTGCACTACGTAAGTATAATCAAAGAGGTTGCGATTGGATTGTTTGGTATTTTAGCACAGACAAAAAAAAATTACTGAAAAATCCTTCACTAATGAGATTTGATACGATTAACTTAACAGTTAACTGTCCATTATGATTCATAATGTTATCCTTTTATGATTCTGCGAAAGTGACCTTATTAGGCCCCCAGATCTTCCCCCATTCTCTATATATATACTCTTTAGTTTCTAGTTTCTCGCTTCTGCCTCTCCCTCGTGCCTCAACAATACAAGAATCTTAAAGGTTCGAGCAAATATTTCTCCAGATATGTTGTTTGATCGGCGAGACATATTTACCGACAAATACAGGGCGGGGCACACACATTGTGTGTTTGTGTAGCACATACATAGCTTATAGATTATAAAGATGCTCAACGCATCTCTCCTGTTTATTTTGTAATAGTTTCTGTCTGGATTGAAAAAATTGTCGATAAATAGAAGCTTATGATCACATTTCGCATGACGTCGTCCAGAATATTTTATTTCAGTAACTTTATATATTTTTGAAATGTGCTAATTAAGCCATGTGCTAATTGTGCTAATTTGATACCCAACAAGGCAACAATAAATGTGCTAATTTGATACCCAACAAGACACCATCCCAAAATATTTACTTTATATTCATTACTTTTCTCACTAAATTCAATATGGCGCCCTCTAGAGGACTTAGAGAGCGCCATATTGAACTTAGTGAGACATCACATAGCCTATAACCAGCGGACGGTCAAGACGCTTCTAACGATCATCGCCTCATTTGTCAAATTATTATAAAGTACCTACTTTGAAGTTATGAGGGAACAGATGAACATACATACACACCGGTTAAAATCATAACCCTCCGTAGTCGGGTAAAAATATATCACATCTCACCCAAGTAGCATGGGATAAGAGCAGCAAGAAGAAGATAGTGAAACCCCCCTACCCCCCACCCCCTCTACCCCCTAATTTTTAATTATTTTCTTTGTGTTTGTTCGTTTTTTTTTAAATTGGGTTTGCTCTATTTGCTGAATAAATTCCAGCTCTTGTCTTTAGTCTAGGTCAGAGGTGACCCAAAGTCAGCTTACCCAGAAGAAGCCTCTTTTTTTTTTTTTTTTTTTTTTTTTTTTCAGGATGGGAAATCATCAAATGACTCCTCCCGCTCTGGGTGGAGCGGAAGGGAGTGTCAGACTCTTACTGACTAAAACCCACCCGTGTTCCTTCCTTCGCCCTTTATCTTCCGGGCCAGCGGTAACCCTTTCGGACAATCCCGCTAACCCGGCAGGCTTCGGCCCTGACGGGCCCCTTCACTTGATGCTGACATCTCTTTGAGGCGCGCGTGGAACACGTACGCGCCGTCCGGCACGGGCCTGGTCCTGATCGGACGGTGAGCTACCCATTACTCTCCGCCCGCAGGCCCGCGCCTACGGTGGCCGGGAGTCGTCGCGCGGCTCCCGACGCCCGGAGCGTCTCCCGCGGCGGCTGGGACGGGAGGCTCTCTCCCTCAGCCGTCCCGCCGCCTCCTTCGCTAGCATGACTGCTTCGCAGAAGGAGGCGACTGCCCCCCACTCCCTCTCGCCCCGGACCATGGCTTGAACCAGGCCCGGACGCGAGAGGTCGCCGCCGCTGCCGATCGCCTCTACGAGGACACGGCGGTGCTCCGCCCAAGCGGGGCAGACCTCCACCGTGTGCTCCACCGTGTCCTCTGGGCGATCCTGGCAATGGTGACACCCGGGCGTTTCCTCCCGCCTGATTATGTGCAGGAACCTCCCGAAACTTCCGTGTCCGGTGAGGACCTGCGTCAGGCGGTAGGTGAGGGCGCCATGACGCCTCTCTAGCCACTCCTCAAAGAGGGGTCTTACCGCCGCTATCGTGGCGTGCCCTGCGCTGGGTTGCGACAGTCGCTCTTTCCATGCCGCCATGAGATCGCGCCGGAGGTCCGTCCGCTCCGCCGCAATTTGCTGCGGAAGCGGAGTTTCCCCCCGGCGTAGTGCCTCCGCGCGCCACTCATACAGGCGCGCGAGGACTATCGCCTCCAGATCCCATGGCGGCAGTCCGGCAAGGAGGCTTGCCGCCTCGCCCGAGATCGTGCGGTACCCCCGGGTCAGCCTAACGGCTACCACCTTCTGGGGCGCGTTCAAATAATGGGCGGCTCGCCGCCGCAGTGAACGCGCCCACACCGGGGCCCCGTATAGGGCCATGGACCGCACGACCCCCGCGTAAAGCCTCCGGCAGGAGGCGTTTGGCCCCCTCAGGTTGGGCAGGAGCCGCTTGAAGGCGGCCCCGGCCCGTTCCAGTTTGGGAGCCAAACGTCGGAAATGCTCGACGAAGTTCCACCGGCTGTCGAGGACGAGACCCAGGTATTTCATCGTCGTCTCGACGCCGATGTGAACCCCTCCTACCGTTAGTTGGGATCCCGATGGTGGCGCGTTCCGGGGCCCATGAAACGACATGGCCTCGGACTTGTGCAATGCCACCTCGAGACCCAACTGCCGGATCCTCTCCACGACTATCGCAACCCCGCGTGTCATCGCGTCGGCTGCCGCCTGATGCGACCTCCCCTGCGCCAGGACTAGCGTGTCGTCAGCGTAGCAAACCACGCTGACGCCATCAGGGAGGTCGGCCCGCAGCACCCAGTCGTAACCGATGTCCCACAGGAGCGGCCCCAGAACCGATCCCTGTGGGACACCGCACGACATCTCTCGCCGGTTCCACTCCCCATCGCGACCGGGGTAGATGACGGCTCTGTCCGTCAGATACGCCCCGACTACTCGACGGAGGTAGGTCGGCACCCGGTGATACCGGAGTGCCTCCCCAATGCAGCCCCAGGGCAGGGTGTTAAACGCGTTGGCGATGTCGAGTGACACCGCCACGACGACCCCACCCCGGGACACCGCGTCCCCCGTCGTGAGGGCTCTCACGCGCATGATGGCATCCACCGTCGAGCGCCCCTTGCGGAAGCCAAACTGGCTATCCGCAAGATCCGGCCCCATCCTCACCAGGTGCCCGACGAGGCGGCCCGCAATTACTCTCTCAAAGAGCTTGCCAACCTCGTCGAGCAGCACGATGGGCCGGTATGCAGACGGAGAGTCCGCAGGGCGCCCTGGCTTCTGAATGAGGACCAGCTTCCCCGTCTTCCAACGGAGTGGAAACTGGCCTCTCTCCATACATGCGCTTAAGAGCGCCTCCAGTCGAGGCCCGAGAGCCCTCGAGGCCAGGACCCAGGCTTTACCTGGTAAGCCGTCGGGTCCTGGGGCGGTATTTTTGGCCTTCAGCCTTCCTACCGCCGCTCTCAGATCTACCCCGGTCACTTCGGGGATGTCGTCGTCGTCCATGTGGTCCGCTTCGGGCACCGCAAGTGGCGGAGCCATAGGCGGGGGAGTGTGCTCCCCTCGTGAAGGGAACAGAGCGCTCACCACCTCCTCCACGAGCTGGGGGCGGAGACTCTGCGTCAGCGGGGGGGCCCAGGTGCGGAGTTTATTCCGCACCATTTTGTAAGGGCGCCCCCACGGATCTCTGTTCAGAGTCTCCAGCATCTCCTCGCGGGCCGTATACTTGGCCCGCTGGACAGCCTCATGGAGGGCGGTCTTCGCCGCTCTGTACCCCTCATACAGCTCCGCCTCCATGGCTTCCGCATCCAGAGGGCGGATGCGAAGCCTGCGGTGCCTGGTGTACTGGTGTCGCGCGTCCACGCACGCCTTGCGTAACGCTTCCACCTCCTGCGACCACCAGTACACCTGACGTCGGGCGCGTCCTGGCCGGACTCGGGGCATTGCCACGTCACATATCCCGGACATGGCCTCCCGGAACCACTCCGCCTCATCATCAATATCGGCAGGCCTGTCCGGTGATGTCACCCAGGCCTGCACGATCGAGGCTTCCAGGAGGAGCTCCCGGTCCAGCTGCTTCAGCACCCACCGCGGACCACTCGGGGCCTGTTGGACCAGCGCGCTGGAGGTCTGGGTGGAGACGTCGAACCGGATATACCGATGATCGGAGTAGGTCTCCACCTCCTCCATGACGCGCCAGTCAATAACACGCTGTGCCAGAGCGGGGCTTGCGAACGAGATGTCCACCACTGACTCACCCCGCATCCGCACACACGTGGGAACAGAACCCCGATTTAGGACGACCAGGCCTGCTTCCAGAGCCCAGTCTTCCACCATCCTGCCCCGCACATCCGTGTAACGGGAACCCCAGGCCAAATTCTTGGCGTTGAAGTCCCCGACCACTAGCACGGGGAAGGAATGGTTTCCCGCGACGACGACACTCAACTCTGTTAGAGAGTTGTGGAACTCGGCGAGAGTTCGGCTCGGAGAGAAGTACACTCCCACTACTACGATCTCTCCGAACCGTGCTGCTACGCACCCCTGTCCCTTCGTAACGCTTTCGAGGGACGGGGTGCCGGCGGCGGCCGACGAAATGATGGCCACTGAGCCGCTCAGGTCCTCCACCCAGTCTTCCCTGGGCGGGACAAAGTACGGCTCAGCGACCACGGCGATGTTAATCGACCACTGCGCCATGCTCTGGAGCAACAGGTCCTGAGCGCAGGCGCAGTGGTTGATGTTCGCCTGGAGGAGGCGAAATGGAGCCATTACTTCTCCATTTCGACGGCCTCCCGGGCTCCTTGCGAGGGCCCCTCGACGGTGGTGGTTTGCTGAATAAATTCCAGCTCTTGTCTTTAGTCTAGGTCAGAGGTGACCCAAAGTCAGCTTACCCAGAAGAAGCCTCTTCACTCTTACTTTGAAGAGATTTAAGTTACATGCGCTTGGAAACACAGACGCTGGTAGAGAGTTCCACTCTTTTGCTGTACGCATTATAAAGGACATTAGATAAAAAAAAACTGGCACTCCGGTAGTGCCGACAGAAGTGAAAACTTGAACAATTACGAGTGTATTTTGTGAATCGTCTTATAAACAAAACACGCGTGTTAAGGTGTGTTCCTTATTTTATAGGGTTTTTTGCAAATCAGGTATGATGACCAAAGTGACTGGTTTATTCTTCTCGTGAAAGGAATTTATTCAGATTTACAAATAAGCACACAGGATAGACTTCAGTTCGTGGTGTTGGTCGCGGCAGTGGTAAGAGAAGCAAGCCCATGGAGCTCGTCGTCAGTTATATATCCGTGGTTCAGCGCCATCTCGTCGTTGTTGGATGAACTACGTAGTTAGTACGCGAGGCCCTCGTAGTTCTTCCCGATGTGCATAGATGGCGCTGTCCTCAACAACGCGCGTCTTTCGTTTTACGTCTTACGAATCTTACGATCAGGGTCACGTGACCTGACGCGAATTTAGAAGTTTTTACCCATTCCAAAAAAAGTACACAGCGCCGCTAAAGAAGTTTTCACTTCAAAAAAAATTTCATTTGATTTTGCGTCATGTTTACCGCAAATAAATGTATTTTCATTCTTTCTTTATAAAGTGAAGCAAAAGTCATTTATCCAAATTAAGCGTCAAAATGACTTAAGAACCCACTACGCCCACCCTTCACCACTTCCTAGTGCTTTAGCTGGGAAGAAGTGGCGCAAACAACTTCCCAGCAGAAACACGCATATGTATCATTGACTAAAACTGCCTTCATTGCGTTGTGAAGTCAGTCCCACTACAGCTTTCACAGCACCCTAGCCCGCTCTAGTATTCAAAGCCTTCACACAAAAATAGCTTAAAACACTCATGTCTTCAACCTGTCTTTGTTTACCACAGACAAAAAAGCCGAAAGCCGCCATCCGCAGCCTCTTGGCCTACATACTGTTCTGATTGCGGGACTTGGCACGGTTTCAAATACGAACGACATTCGCCAAGTCTGAACTGGAATTTATTCAGCAAATAGAGTTTGTCTCTTAACCGGAACCGTGCATGGCCGGAAAAATCGACGGTTGAGTATTATGTAATCGGTGGTTGAGTAGGTTTGGTTGTGGTGCATTTCGTAATTGGGTCTATATGGTTTTCTGTGTGGATTTTGATCGGGTTTTTGATAAGCGTTGCCGTACGGGTCGATCGATCAGGTTAAGCTACGCTTGCCGCGGTTGTTCCGTAGACGGGTGACCATCTTTACATACTATGACTCCTTCGTGCCTCGGAAAGCACGTAAAGCCGTTGGTCCCAGCTGTCATTCGTAGATCTTTGGCAGTTGTCATGGGTAGTCAAAGCCCAAAAATGTAAAATAACCAGCGCAATAATTGCGTAACACAATATCAATCACAATCTGAATCATTTTGAAGTACATTTTTTTAGTATATTTTTTTGAAGTACATACATATTTTGATCCCACGTGATATCGACGATGACTGTTTTGTTGCGTGTATGGTTACAGTTTCATTAGGAAAGCACAAACAGTACAACAGTGAGAGTGTTTCTATGAAAGCGTTATAGGCTATGTTAGCCCCATTAAAATAGAAGGACAAATTTTAACACAGCGCTCAGTACGTGTAACTAAAGATATCCAAGAAAAAAAAAAACACTGATTAAAGTGATTTTATTTGGACCTAAAATAACAAATTGCCGGCACATTAGTGTATTTTCGTTAGCTGATTATTTTTCATGTAAGTATCTATGCGTTTACTGATATATTTTTTTCCATCGTCCTTATTTTGGTGGTCTGAATGATTTCTAAAATTTTGTCCATCTATTTTAATGAAACCTTATATAACAGAAAATGATAAATTACGTAGACAATCTTTAAATTTTATACTTGGATTCCATTGAATTCCAAGGAAATACAATATTAACCCTAGTAAAACCCTATAATATTAACACTACACACGTCAAACATGAAAAATTATGAGCGGTCATCCCCCGCGGGCTGGCAACGTTGCATTTCTAGTGATTTTCGTATTTTATAAATTTTTTATAGCCAAGTACTAGATCGTTGGGTCATTGGGTCGTCTTAGGGGCGGATTTAGTATTTATAAGTTCGTATGCTATTTTTTACAGTTATTTTGGTATTTACTCATAAAAATTGACATATTTACAATTATTTTCTATTTGGTACTTAAATATTATGTTTATTTATCAAATCAAACAAAAAAAACTCATAGTTCAAAAAATAGTATCTAGATTTAAATTTTATAAAATAATCACGAAACCCCACTGGTAATGCGACGTTGCCAGCCCGCGCGGGATGAACACTCTTAAGGTCGCGTCGAACAATTTTTCGGCAAAAGTTTCCGGAAAATAACTGTGCTTGGTGACAGAATAAACTTTCTACTCAATCAAAAACTCACTAACTTTAATATACGCGACAATATAACATAGATAACCAATCCCGTCTACTTGTGTGTAACTTTTGACCCAAACCGAACTCGCCTAAATTCCGGCCAAGTTTTTGGTCAGTACTTGGCAGCCACTTGCCGGGGTCTAGTAACAAGCGAGCCTCGCCCACCAAATTGACCAGTTACTGTGAATTTTCAGGAACTTTAGCACAGAGGTATGTTTTTATCACATAAGTTCGCGTTAAGTTAAAGTGGGGTGGCAAGTTTAGGCGACGATCAGATTGGCCCTGAAAATGGGCTGGTAATTTGCAAGTCAAATAGCGGGAAGGATTTTCTATGGTGCTCACATAGGAAAATTATGCAGGGACAAATTTTGTATCAAACATTTTTGTGTTAAAATGCAAATTGGGGAGAGATAAAAGCCTTGTAACCTCGTTTTTGCTATTAAAATTGTGAGTTTATCATATCTAATAATATGAACTACAAGATTTTCCACTTTTATAGATAGAAATAATTTCATAAAACCGTCTGTTTCTTTCAACCACAACAAATTACTCCTGACACAATGGATAATTCGATTTCAAGGGACATCTATTCCAAAATTGGTGGGGTCTAGAAAAAAACCAACTCCCCCAAAGAAACCATAGGGTTGAGTCCCCATAGATTTGATGCAATTTGAAACCCATCGATAATACCGTAATGGACTAACCTTGTGGGTTGCAGCGCAACTACATTAATGTGATTAGGAATTTTCTTTACTTGTGATACACAGTTTGATAGGGCGTCGAGCAATTTTGATGATCTTGCATGTTAGATGAATTGATGATGATGGGTGCACGCTGATCTATATAGAAACAAATCTGCGTTGACTACTCAGATTCATAAACTGAATTAAGGGGCTTACATGACCTAAAGCGCGGTCACTGTCGGACTGCATAGAAAAGAAAGAGAAGCGCGATGACACAACCCTAGTAATTTATTGCAAAATAAGAAGCAATTATTTAATTACAAAAAATCTTTCGTTTGGATGAAAAAATTAAAATACTAGTATTTTATTATGTTGCTTGTAGAATATTCTGACAAAAAATCAGAATGATTGTATGTATATTAGTATGGTTTTTATTGTAAAAAGAAAGTTTTTAGAGGTATCTTCATGATTTTTTTCTATCGTATCACATTTCCTGTATAATGTTTTCAACACAGTATCTACCTAGCATATATCCTGAAGAATATCCCATATTTTTCTGATTTTGTTTACTGTAGTTGATCATATACCTACTTTTATTGTTTCTAAAACTTGCGTTTTTTGTGTTTAGGTCCTGTAAGCCCCTTAAATACATTTTCACACATGTCACGCCTGTGTAGGTCGTAAGTTCGGACCCAGACAAGCTCTTTACTTTATGTGAATTATTTCATCACCACTGCTTCCAAAAATGGTAAAGGTAACGTGAGGCAATAAGCATGTCCTAGAACCAAAAATTCGAAGACATGTGACATCTACCAACACGCACTGGACCCGCGTAAGCGATTATCGCGTAGGTTAGGTATGTAAGTTAGGCGAAAGTTGTCTTTAAAAGATCGCTCTTAGCGATAAGACCGCCCATTGTGTCACCCTTTGTACAGTTTCCATATTTATGTCTGTAATTATATGGTGGACATAATAAAGAGTATTCTATTCTATTCTATTACGGCTCACTCACTCACTTGTGTCCCAGCAGTGGGAAAATTATGGGCCGATTATAGCTATGCTTTGCTAAAAGTATATGGTAAGTATGGAGTAAATCGTGATAAGACTCCTCTTCGAGGACTGCCTAGAGAGGTGTCACGGCGTCCTCACCCACCGCCTGACGCAGGTCCTCACCGGACACGGATGTTTCGGGAGGTTCCTGCACATCATCAGGCGAGAGGAAACGCCCGGGTGTCACCATTGCGAGGATCGCCCAGAGGACACGGCGGAGCACACGGTAGAGGTCTGCCCACTTGGGCGGAGCACCGCCGTGATTTAAGAAAAGTCTCGTGCTCTTAACCAAGTTGATCTGATTTCGGCGCAATGAAAAATGGAAGGAAATGACAAATTTTTTCGCCCTCAAATCTGTGTTTGCATTGCACACACACACACAAAATACAGCATCTTACATTCATAATTGACACATGTTTAATTAAAATGTTACATAATTTTTAACTACTTCCCTGAAAATATGGTTTACATTTACCAAACATTTAGATATATTATCTTAATACTTCTACTACCCTATCTAAACAGCCGTATATCACGCACCGATAAAGCCCTTTCGCGGTCGCCGAGTATGCACGAGTCTGCACGACACACTCCCACTAAATGCAAAGTTTGTTTTACAGTTCAGAGACAATCAACTGAGTGTTTTGAATTTCAAACTGTTTATTGAGATTGATGATATTGTAATTGTATTTCGTGTAATGGAATTATTATGTGACTTATTAGGTAGCGTCGTGTGTCTTAGATTATATAATAGATTATA
The DNA here is from genome assembly GCA_963855955.1 of Luperina nickerlii. NCBI lineage: Eukaryota > Metazoa > Arthropoda > Insecta > Lepidoptera > Noctuidae > Luperina > Luperina nickerlii. The sequence goes on from OY979663.1 coordinate 6,196,141, forward strand.
ACTTGGCTTCAAGACACTCCATCTGAATATTTTTTCTAGATAGTGTGTAAGAATATTATTTTTACATATCAAACCTACCAACCATGGCCAACTGGTTGGCCAAAGTTGTTTCATTTTCTCAAAACTATGATCATAGTTCAGGAATCAGACGGTCGATTCTGTAAAAATCTCACCGTGAAGTGAGTTTGTTTTTGCTAGGAATTGACACTATTGACAGCTCACTCCACGCTCACTTCACCTAAGTTTTCACGGTGAGATTTTTACAGAATAGCACCGCAGTAGGTAAATCATCAGACGTGATCGAGGTCTAGAGCAGGCCATACAGCAATAAAAAAAAATAAAAAATCGGATGTCATCTAATAGATGAGGGGTCCGTGGCTAAATAATAACAGCCGCACAGGTCGATCGATCAGGTTAAGCTACGCTTACCGCGGTTGGTCTGTGGATGGGTGACCACCTTCACATAGGTACCGTGACCCCTCCGTGCCTCGGAAAGCACGTTAAGCCGTTGGTCCCGGCTGTCATTCGTAGATCTTTGACAGTCGTTACGGGTAGCCAGAAGCCCGAAAGTCTGACAACTAGTCTTACCAAGGGGTATCGTATTACCCAGTAACTGGGTTCTGAAGGTCAGGTAGGCAATCGCTCCGTCTAAAATACTGGTATTCAGCAGCATCCTGTAATACTGGAATCCGACCCCAACGTAGTTGGGAAAAGGCTAGGCAGATGATGATGTCATCTACAAGTACCCGGCGATAAATATTGCACATCGACCTTTTTACACAAAACCATTTTATACAAGGAATAAAAATAATTATCAAAAGAAGCAAATCATAATTGTTTTAACAGCTCCTAATAGATACCGGACTGTTTGTATTTCGTGCGACAGAGATAATGCTCTACGAAGCCGAATTAGCCGATTGTCTCTTTCCAAAGGTCGATGTGCAATATTTATCGCCGGGTACTGTACCTACATGTACATCCGTTTCTTTTATTATCTTGTCATAACCAAACAATTCACAGTACAACATCAATATTTGTCAGATCTTGATACCAGAAAGCAACACTCCAAAACTTGCAACGGCAGCTTACTCCCGATTCTCAAGTCAAACACTTAACATTTACATTTTAGACTTCCATGAAAATTTTCCGCTTGGATTGTCTCATTTCAGTTTACAATCCAAATTTTAATCACCAAACACAACAATAACTGAAAGCGTTTATAATAATTAACAATGGATCCGTACAGCAAACGGCTGAATCTAGCAGTTGGAATTATACGGGGAAAGAGAAGGAACGAGCACGTTACAATGCGTGCCACGAAAGATGAGACTTGACCCCGCCTCCCCCGCTCTTTCCGCCGCCCCTATGTCGTCCGGTCCCGTCCCGCACTCAGACCTCATACCGCTAAAGATACCTAAAATCGTGTACTGCGCATGTCAAACCACGTGGTGTGTCGCATCTTTCGTGGCACGCATTGTACTTTTGCTTCTTGGCGAGATCGTGATGATCGCGTAGGCTAAGTCTTAACTATTTCATTTATTCTTCAGAAAGTTTACAGTTTAATATCTAGATAAATAATGTACAGACGCCAGCACATCAAGTTACTACAATCTGGCAAATTTCTTTAATAGATTTTTAACTTTAACGCTGAAGTATAAAGGTTCAAAGTTGATTGGGAAAATTTGACGGTTTCGGGTAGCTTGATGTGCTGGCGTCTGTCCAATAGCACTTACAGTTGCCATTTCCAAGTTTCCGTTCATGAAAACATCAGCATGTAGCTTTTAAAGAAGTGCGTTTAACCAACCATTAAATTTGTTCATTTAGTTTTAACAAAAACTTTCAATGTTTTTAACCAATAAACCGGACTTAAAATATCAAAAAAAACGACCCACGTCAAATCCAATTTAACAGTAAAATTGTAGAAACTTCGATAATGAAAAATTGGAACCTCAATAGTCAACCAATCGTACATTATAATTATTATCATTACACTGTTACATTTTACGTCACACAAATCGTGCCATTGCTAACAAAGCCCAATTTATTATTTTAATTACGCGTTCCTACACGGTATTTAAAAATAGAATCGGAACGAAAAATAACAGAGTACAAATTCGTATTGAATTTCAATTCACGCAACAAAAAGTGAAAAAATTAAATGTTTTGCGTTTTTCAGTTCAAACGGATATGAAAAACCACAGCGAAGCCTTCGCAGAATAAATAAAAATAGTTTCCCTACATGACGAAAATACAAGTCAAATGTCGACCTCTCATAAAAATGTATTTTTACTGAATTAAAATGATGACATTGATATTTATTTTGTGAATTGCAATTTTTCCTGGAATTGCTATAAATACAAGCAATATGTGTTTGTTACACATTGATAAAAAACCAAAATAAACTTTTACAGAAAACAAAAAATAACAGGAACGGCTGCTTTACAGAAATTTGTTACAGTAACACCAAATTTGTTGTTACTGTAACAAATTTTATGTTTTGACATGAAATTTGTTACAGTTACAACAATAATCGATGACTTCATCCGTAGCTTTTTGCCTTCTGTCAAAAATCTACGACTTTATTTCCTAAGTCAAATACCAGCCGGGTGATTGTGTTACACGCGTAAAATGGCAATCGAGCTCAATGCCTTTCATTTTGACAGTTCAGCCACGTTCTTTGCGTCGTTTACGTTGTTGAGCAGACGAATTTTTCAAAAATATGAAATAATGGATGTCAAAATGAACGAAATTTTATTTACGCAAGAATCCCTCGCTGGTTGACGTGCACGCCCACAATTCTCGAGCTCCTCTCCCTATGTTTCCACTGAGTCAACACTACGCGGCTCGCGATTAACAATAAGATATTAAATTGCAACCCACCCCCTGAGCAAACAGGAATCAATCATCGCTCCATCACGGGCCGGAAGAGGGTTAACTCTATTCAAATAGCTTGCAATCGCCGAATATTCGCCTCGCCACAGAAATAGGACACGCGTGTTTACGTATGATTTGCGCATAGGTTGTAGATGGTTCTATCTTTATGTGATCGGTTTATGGGTCGGTTGGTCCTTGTAAGATAGTATAATAGTGATCATTCGTTTGACAATTTAAGTAAAATTTATTCCCGTGGTCGTGTCACTGCAATCAGAAAAAACAACTTTTTTTGTTAATCACCGCGATCATTTTTCGTTTGGAAATGTTCATGCAGCTTCAAAAGCCTTCATAAGGTACCTTCTTTGTGTAGAAAAGGTGACGTGTCTAAAATGATTTTTAGTTAAAATACAACTATGCAAAATCATTGAATTTGACAAAACAGATAAATATCAGACACTTCACTTGTTGTTCATTTTTGTTTTTCACTCGAAGTTAAACGTTGGAACAAAAGTGAAAAACAATTAACTAGTGAACCGATACAACGATGATGGATTTCACTCACCTATCGAATGATCGAAAAATGAAATGAAGGGAGGAAATGAACGTTCATTCCTATGTAACTTCATCGGTGTCGTGTGAACGTAGAACGAAACAAAAGTCACACACTTGAGTGAATGTTAATTTTTACGTCTGAGGGGCAATATTATCGTAATTTTAAGAACGTTCACAGTGTGAACTGTCTCAAACTGTCAAAAATAATCGCTGAGATTAGATTGCGACTAGATTTTGAACGTTTTTAATTACAGGAATTGGCCTTCAGATAATTATCAGCGCACGAACGTAAAAATATCGCGACGGGATTTTATCGCGCACTGGATTTTCTACTCTCGGTGTTGAGCTGAGCGTTGAGAATTCAACAAAGCGCATCCCAGCCCGTCAAACAAACACACCAGTAATCCAGTGTGCGCGAAAAAAAATCGCAGCAGGAAACTGGGCTGACATTAAATATAGGAACATTTTCCTTTAAACTTAACATCTGTAACTAGTACCAACTTTCAGTGCAAATAAAGAACTATTCTATTCTAGAATGGGGAAACTGTTTTAGAGCAGAAAGGCAAGTTAAATCTCAAACAGAACCTCAACTCCTACATACCAACGAAGTAATTACCACTTCAAATTCACCTCCATCATCCAGCGAACTTTATTACTAACAATTACAAACTTACATAATAGTTTTAATGCATTTCCTTCTAGAAATTTTCCTACGCTTGCTTACTTAAAACCCACTCCGTCCGTACTAATATTGTTAATGTTTAAGTCTGGGGGTCTGTGAATTTGTATCACGCCTTATTGGCTGAAGGAATTTAGATGAAATTACCTTACGGGTGGATTGAACTCGACTTCGATCACGCCTGGTGGAAAGCGATGGATAAGATGATGAAGATGGATGGAACGAGCGTGCCCAAAAGATGCCTGTTCACTTTTGCTATGAAGGCAGCCGGGTTAGATGTGGAAGAGACCACAGACCCTGGCAGAGACACCACACTTTGGCTGCGTGCATAATAAATGTGGAGGAGAGCTTTGATTAGGACATAGGATTTTTTTCCCAGGTCGTATTTCCCTAGGGATAATTTCAGACTTTCAGGTGAAGCCAGGAGCAAAAGCCATATCTAATATTACAAATATGAATGTAATTCTGTTTATCTGTCTGTTACCTTTTTACACCTTAACAGCTGAATGGATTTCGATGTTTGGCATACGGATAGACCATGGCCTGGGTTAGAATACGGGGTTCTTTTTGTACCGATACCTGTGGGATAAGTTTCGAGCTCCACGCTAGCGTAGCCGCGAGCAAAACCTAGTTTCACTAAGTGCTTGTAACTTCTCAACTATGAGTTCGCATAGAATTTCTTAACTCTCTAATTACTTTGCGTTGAAGTGTACGGAGTTCGCATCTTATAGTAAACTTTAGAGGCTTATTCTAATGGGCTTATTTCGGTGTATCGGGAATTTTGGGAAACACTTGCAGTTACTTAAGAGTTCGCTAGTTGAGTTTATTAGTAGGAAGCTTGTTTTTGTCGAAACTTCGAGAGCAGCAAAACGTTGTTTGCAACAAAACTACTCTCGGGAATTATGTTAGTAACAACTTAATACCAGTAACACGATTCTAAATAATGTAAACTATTATAATGGCTTTGAGGGGCTTGTGGCTAAGTACTGCTTCAGGAAGCACCCTAACAGTTTTGATGATCATCAGTGAGTCAGTGACGAAATCGGGGTTTTTTTAGATATCAATAAAATCTAAAGTATGAATGCAATGCAATGCAATTAAAACTTTATATGTTTAATAAGTCTAATATTGACATCATATCTCGAGTATTTTGTTTATCTGGTATAATCCGAACCCAAGATATGAGGGTTAAAAAAAACGACGAAGCGCTTCGAGAAAAGAGAGAGAGTAGAGTGCCCTCGCGCATCGCTTGGCTTGTCTTGGCAGGGGCACTACCGTGCCCCCAGATCCTTGCCACCATTTTGTTGAGATGAAGGAACATCGTTCTAGAACTCTCTGAGGCTCTCTAAGGCCGGTGTGGGCCGCGAGCCGGACAGTGTTGGATAAGCGATACAAGCGAATACATCGAAGCGATCAGTAGTGCAATTGTGTTTCATTATAATTAGTGTGTTTGAGTTGTTATTAATGTTGTTGATTAAATTATTGTCATGAACCCAAAGCTCGTAACAATACCTAAGATTGCGCAACTTAGTTTGATTGTAATGTAAATTCGGCTTTACCGCACACGCAAGCAAATCACGAGAAGCCTGTCTTGCAATGAAACAAGAACAGTGACTATTACAATAAATTTGTTTTCCAACTAATTAATTTGTCTCTTTTTTTTGTCTCTGTCACCTCTGACCTAGACTTGAGTCAAGAGCAAACACATTAAAAAAAAAACTCCATAGTCATACATAGCCGTAAGGGATGGAAACAAATTAGTGCGCTAATCGTTTGAAACCGCAAGTCTGTGGCATTGCGTGCAGTCGACGTGTGTTACGGGATGCGCCTAAATGCGGTCTGTATGTCCGAATGCTTCATACCCAGGTATTTTGAAAATACGGGTATCGCCCGTCATAATAGAGGGTTTTGTTTATGAAAATAGAACATTATTCGTTAAAAAATATTCGACACTTGGTTCAGATTTGGCAATATAATTTTATTCTGTATCTGTACTCGTAGATACGTTTTTAATCGGAGTAAATATGAGTACTATTTACCACTTGTTTTGGTCGCAAATAAAGAATAATGCTTATTTTGGTACTCTCCTTCAATCTATATAAATAATAATTCAAAATCCTGACTGACTGATATATCAACGCACAACCTAAACCGCTGGTCCTGAACACATGAAATTTGGAGTGTGTTCTTTGTGAAGAGTAGGTATCTACTAAGAATTTTTCGAAATTTCACCCCTAAGGGGGTGAATGGGGGGACCCATTCACCCACTTAGGGGTGAAATTTCTGGCGGACGACGTCGCGGGCAGAAGCTAGTAGCCATATATTGTAACACACCGCTGGATAACTCTTTTTAAACTGAATATAAGTTACTACGGTACCTAATTCCAAATCCCTATACGTTCAGAATTATACTGTACCAAACATGTCATTTTTAGCTATCAAAAATTCGGTTTCTTTTACGTATTTCCTAACTCACTGCCCCTTTGAGCAACAATATTTAATGTAATTTATTCAAACAACCAATGATCCATTTGCATTACATTTATATTGTTAGTATGAAATTAAAAACTATGTTAATACCTAATAACTAAGAGAGACTTAGTCGTCTGGGTGAGGCTCCACACCAGTGGGCTGTTTAACTTATTGCCTATTACCCTCAGGGGGCTTACTCTCCAAACTAATTTTAATTCCAATGAGATGCCAATATGATTCCAATGTTAATTTTACAGTCACGTGATTCGGTACTTGTACACATCGGGACTTACAGCTTAGTACGGCCGTTATTCCAAGTGCGTACGATGTGACTACGGTTGAGACAATTGAGCCTGAACCAGTACCTAAAGCCCAATTGACGCCGACCTAGCCCTACAGTAACTACCTAGCACCCTAGTTATCCTAGCCCCATAGTAGTTACCGACCTAGCACCCTAGTAAAAGTTATCCTAACGCCCTAGCCTACCATACAAACCACACCAAACGTAGGTTACGTTGGTTATGTGAGAGGGAAGTCTGTCACAAGGAGACCTACGGTAACAGACGGAATGTGGGTAGGAATAGGGTTTCTTGTACGTCGTGCAATGTACACAGGAAATGGTTTTCTTACTGCCGATCCCACAGACTCATAGGACCGATGATAGCTAAAGGTGTCTTGGCCACAGTAAGAGGAGGTATAGGAGAGAAATCACACTCGACTCCAGCTTGATGACTCGTTTAATTACAATAATAGACTTAATTATATACAATTTTTGTGGTCAATACACATTGATACCGATTTACATGTGTGTCGTGTGTGTATTAGGCCGATGAAGCGAAGATCTCAGTAGGCCACCTCTTAGTGCTGACGGTGTGCTGGTGTTGCCGGCGCGTAGACCGTATGTATGTCGCTCTTAATGCTGACGCTGTGATGCTGTTGTTGGCGCGTGTCATAGTGGTATGTTCATGGTTGAACAGTACTCTTGAAAACAATATTGTCAACAATTACCCCACGCCAAGCCCGAACCCAATTCCACTTAGTTCTCCAAAATGGACACCCAATCTAAAAATCATTTGGCGCTAGCATCGAACTCGAGAGTACGAAACGTCACAATTCCAATGTCGATCTATCGGAATTAAATTGTAGAGTAAGCACCCAGGATGCTGTTACTGCTCCCACGCTTTCTGCTTAGCAGTGAGGCTGTCTTTTTACGCCAGGTGGCATCAAGGCCGTCTGTGCGCGACTCAGCGAACATTGTTGACGCACTGCAGAAGCTTGGCAGACGTAACAGCGCCCTGTAGGCATTGGAATGCGTCAACAATAGGAATGCGTCGACATCACACGCTACCCAGTAACCGACCATAGGTTCGCTAGTCCTCCTAACGGTACATCTTGGGTTTTTATCGGTAAGCAGTGTCGTCAAATAAAGCTTGCAGCATTTCAGCTTGGCACCGAATCAGCATCGCCATGAACATGCTCATACTCTTACTGCCTGGTGGTGAGTGCCTGGCGGCGCGGCGTGTCGATGAGGTGAGGCGATGCCAAATAGAATATACCTAACCATATTGGTTATAAGCGGTTATATAGTCTTTGGGCGGTGCCGATCCGATGCTGAGCTAAAATGTGTATGATGGCCATTTCGGTCGCAAAATAAAGGTTGTCCTGTAATTCCTTCATTTCGACCAATGTTATGATAATAATATGATGAAAAAAAATCAATTTCTTAACAAAATCTCTTTGTCATGAAACGGATTGTTTTATCTATCTGTTTATGTATCTGTTATTAATGAATGAACGAAACGAAGCAGATAGGAGTGATCACTCAAAGCAGGTTCTCTTAACAAACGAAGGGATTAAGCTGGATTTCCATTCGATTGATTCTGCGAACTGTCGCTCCAACTATAGTAGCTTTGAATGAAGTATAATTAATATTCCAGGAATAAATGTAGTCTGTATCGTGGAAATTGTATAAAGGATTTCGCTATAAATTCTCTAACTAATAATATAAATGCGAAAGTATCTTTGTTTGTTACCTTTTCACGCCTAAGCCACTGAACCGGTCATCTTGAAATTTTGCATATACATTGTCAGGTGTACAGAAATGGACACACAATTTTTTCGAGATGAAAGGGGTACCTTTTATGCCGAAAAAAGTGCTGTTCCCGAGGAAAACAACATTAACATTATTATGATAATAGATGGCGCCACGTGTCTTTCGAACATGAACGACGCTTATCACGACAAGTATCATATGGACTTGGTTCCGCAATTGATTTTATATGTACAGTGCGTGCCACGTAAGAAGAGACTTGACACACCACGTGATCTGACATGCGCAGAACACGATTTTAGGTATCTTTAGTGGTATGAGGTCTGAGTGCGGGACGGGACCGGACGTCATAGGGGCGGCGGAAAGGGCGGGGGAGGCGAGTTCAAGTCTCTTCTTACGTGGCACGCACTGTATTTTGCATTTTCTTATGACATCCAGGAACATTTTATATTGTCAATAAGGGAGTCGCGGCCGCTTGCCGCGGGCGATTCGTGAATGGGTGATCGTCTATTACGTATCGAGACCCCTCCGTGCCTAAGAAGGCACGTAAAACCGTTGGTCTTTGCTGTCATTCGTAGATCTTTGACAATCGTTAAAGGTAGTCAGAAGCCCGAAAGTCTGACAACCAATCTTGCCAAGGAGTTGTGTTACTCAGTAACTGGGTTGTGGATGTCAGATAGGCAGTCGTTCTATGTAAGACACTAGTATTTTGCTGCATCCGGTTAGACTGGAAGCCGACCCCAGCATAGTTGGGAAAAAGCTAGGCAGATGATGATTAAATGGAAGACACGAAGAAATAAATAGCTACCTAGACTACCCACTAGACACTGAAAAGTAAAAAAAGACTAATTGAAAAACAAAAACAGTCCCTTCTGTTTTTTTCATCAAAATGACCCCAGAATAGAAATTAAAATCGGTACCTGTGTATCAACAAAAAAGCCAACAAATAAATGCTATGTTGGGATCATTCAGCGTGATGAGGCGATGCTTAAGCGCTTTAAAGCGATTTAAGCCAAAGGATTTTACGGCCGACAGATTTCAGATATCCACGCCTGCGGACAAGCTGACGGGGGCTATTACGTGTGGGGTTGGGGGATGGAAATTAGGATGGACATTTTATGTCCAACATTGTTTCAAATTCGGTCCCATCTCAGTCTCCCCTTGGAAACCTTTTGAGGTGGACTCGCTTTTTTTTTAACTTTTCTGTAGATACGTAGGTATTTAGTGTTCTAAACAAACAACCATCTCCTTTTTAGCGTGTTGATGCCATATCTAGTTCGAAAATAGAAAATTTTTTTGTAGGTTATACCTTGTCACAGTATAAATATTTTTTGTAAAAACCTTATTCCGATATTATGATAGAGATAACTCGTGATATAAAATAGTTAGAGGCGTTAGTTAGTACTGGCGCCTGCTCATGTGGTATTACTCACAAATTAACTTCTTTCAAGAAGGAATAACCAATAAATAAAATACCTAGATATTTACAAATTGAGAAGCAAAATTAAGTTTCAGAGAATGCAGCGTTCAACAACATGTACTACGTAATTTACGTTTTTGAGCAGACAAATTTTCGATGTCTATGGAGCAATGGATTGGCAACATAAAAAATTATAAATGATTCATTAGGGTAATATTATCTTTCTTGTGTTCATGATAGGTGTGCGAGATCTTCTAAATGAACAATGGAATTAGAGTACCATTTCAAGGCAATAGCATCACCATTCGTAATCTGGGCCCTGTCGTCGCCTGCGGACAGCGCGGACTGTTAGTCCGAAATTGCGAAACCGCGTGCGGTGGGCGCGCGCCACACTCTGGCGCCAATATTGGCACCAACCTATGCAAAGCGGAGTTTTAAGTAGCTTTGTAGGTGTGTCGTAGTGAATAGATGACATTTTTTAGATGCTTTGGCTGTTTTAAAAGAGATGATTGAAATATTTTTATTGTGACACTGCTTTAGTATCAGTAATATTTTCTGGATAAATATGAACGCTGTCGAGAAGCATGGTCATCGGAATGAGAATTTTCTGGTTGATTCTGAGGTGGTCAGTATAATTAATAACTTTCGAGAAAGACAGCATTACAAAATCCAATTTTCATTAGAAGAACAGTGAAGACTTTCCTTAAAAGAGTTTTTGGTCAACTGGACCCACTCGAACTGGACCCACTCGACCTAATCACATTTGAATAGGTCGATTGGACCCACTGCCCAATTTCATCATTAGTACAGTCACGGAGTAAAGCCGAATATTTTAGTTTGTAATCTATTTTTTTCTTTTCTTTTTTTTTTTAATCTGCGTTACAAAATCCAATTTTCATTAGAAGAATAATGAAGACTTTCCTTAGAAGAGTTTTTTGTCAACTGGACCCACTCGAACTGGACCCACGGGATCACTCAAATACGTACATTTTTTGCGTACTTTAGAGTGTGGAGTTGTGGAAGACTTGCATGGCTTATTGAGGGACTGTATTCGATATGAGTCTCATAGAAAATATGATCTGTTTGGGGTCTTGAGGTTGAACCGACTTGATATGGGCACATTCCATAAAATTCTGTTTCAACCAAATGGTGATGACAAAGAGTCTCTTTAGGTTCATAGAAAAATGTAATTAGTAGCAGTGTATATTTAGGGTATCTGTAATGGGACTGTCATACGCATTGCAGTCAGAAAAGTCGCAAATAAATTAAAAAATAAAGAAAACATAAAAAGGAGTACTTATTCAGACACCAAGTTATGTCTAGTCATAGCCTAAAGGTTGTATTTTGACATCTTTTGAACTATACAACGTCATCAATACACCATCAACAACATTAAAAAACGATCGCGAACTTCAAATACTCCAAAAACAATAAAAAAACATAACAATCTGGTATCCCGCGGTATATAAAACAACCCCGAGGTAACGCTACTCACCCCAGTGGTTGATAGCGCGTTTATACCGTGTAACGCGAGCTAAGTGAATCAAACTGTCATTCTAGCCGCGTTACTGAGAACTTGCTGAAAGAGTAGGGTGGATAAGATGTAAGATCTGAATTACTAAACGAGTAACAAAATATGTGCCGAAATCCTGAATCCATTTTGTTCGGAAATACGTTGAATTGATAACTGTTGTTTTCAGGGTTAATATTTTATGAACTTTTCAATAATATTGTAAAAAAAAACAAAAACTCAGCAGTCGCTACTGGTCTTCAGAAACCCGAAAATCTGACCAAAAGTCTTGCCCAGAGGTATCGTATTACCCAATAACTGGATTGTGGAGTGGCAGTGGGCAGGGCACATTGCTCGTAGAACAGATGGCCGATGAGGCCGAAAGTTTCTGGAGTGGCGACCGCGTAACGTAAGACGTAGCGTTGGAAGGCCTCCCACAAGGTGGTCCGACGACCTTGTGAAGGCCGCAGGAACCCGTTGGATGCGAGAAGCACAGAACCGGTCGAAGTGGAGGTGCTTGGGGGAGTGTTATGTCCAGCAGTGGACGTCTTTCGGCTGAAATGATGATGATGATGGATTGTGGAGGTCAGATAGGCAGTTGCTTCATGTAAAATACTGGTATTCGGCTGCATCCGGTTAGACTGGAAGCCGACTTCAACGTAGTTGGAAAAAGGCTATAGGCACATTGGGTAAGTACCCAATGTGTAATTATGTTTTGTGACTACAATTAAGTAATTGTTCATACAATATTATGGAATATAAATAATTGTGGACAAACAAATGAATTCTTACCGTAAATACATAATTTCATCACCACTGCTCTCAAAACGGTGAAGTTTTCCTTCGTGACGAAACCGGCATGTCCTAAAACCCAAAATTCGAAGACATGCGACATCTACCAACCCGCATTAGGTCCGCATGGTAGATTATCGCACATTCCCTCTCGAAGAAAAAAAGCCTGTGTCATAGCAGTGGAAGCATTGCAGGCTGATTTTGCAAATGAATTCTAGTATACATCTTTTTGAGGCTGCCTGTGCTAGACATTCCGACTTATTACAAAACTAAAACTAACTTTAGTTCAAGCCTTAACTATTGAGTCAGTACTTATATTTCGAACTTTATTTTGACTAACGCAAAGCTCTTAATACTAAAATGACAACTTAGCACCGAACTAAGCTGTCATTTTTGTTTAAAGAAAGGCATTTCTATAATTTAGGTTCTTAATTCAATAACTGGCTCGGTGGCTTAAACCTGCGGTGCTATTCTGTAAAAATCTCACCGTGAAAACTTAGGTGAAGTGAGCGTGTAGTGAGCTGACTATAGTGTCAATTCCTAGCAAAAACAAGCTCACTTCACCTAAGTTTTCACGGTCCGATTTTTCAGAATCGACCGGCTGATCTAAAAAAACCTTGTTTTGTAATAAGGAGGATAGATTACGATCGATTAAAACTACGATCCACGTTATGTCTGTCATAGGTATGCAACCTGTGCTTACTTTTTGCTTAATATCATCCCTTGCAGACGAGGGTGCAACTCCCTCCCTTTACAAAATCACTTTCACTCTGAATGTACACCTTTAATTTTATTTTTTATGTTCTACAGATTTCCTGTGAATCTCTTTGTGAAAGTAATCTCATTATGGTGCAATTTATTGCAGTATTCTTGGAGCAAAGGAACGAAATTAAAAAATAATACGTTTTAAGGGGTAGTTTGATGAATTCACTTTGATTTCACGGAAAGTACTCGGTAATGTCGCGTGTGATGCCAAAAGAATTTGAATATTAAATATAAATATGTAAATTCATTACAGGCATAAACAATGTGTACGGTCAGCAACAACTGCATTGTGCATTATACTTCTGCTGCAATTTTGAACAAATATTTTGCACAATAACTGAGATTAAAAACCAAAGTGTTAATCGACTTTTGTTGCTGACCGTACCTACTTAAAAATAACTTTAGAAAGATAACAAATGCTAAGCTTTTACGAACAATATGAACCTACTGTAGCCATATTAAGAGCAAATTCGGTCGGAGAGACTTTTTAAAAAGTAAATATTCATAATTCGAGGTTTGGCCCCTCGCCTATTTGCTCCTCCAATATTGGACCAATTTAAAAGACATTTTTAATACAGTTGCTCAAAAAGTGGCGTATTGCAGGGACGTATAGCGTTCGGGATGTGGGCTATTACATACTCGTGCTTTTTTTTTACCTTTCCCGAACTCGTGCGTTCTCTTTCCCAACTGTCAAAATAATGTCTATTAAAAAGAAAAACCAACCATGAAGTATTTACTAAAAAAATTCATAGAAGTTTTTTATGATTAATGCAAATACGTATATTTCTAAAAAGAAGCTACTAATTTGTTTCAATATCAGATTTAATGATTTGATTGAATGAGTTAGGTTAGGTTTCATTTCATTTCATCTCATTAAATTTCATTTTCATTTCATATCAATAAAAAAATTCTACTGAAGACTTGGCTGTATGGGCATAGTTCCCTTTGCCTACCAGAATGGGTGACAAAAAAAAATCTCTGCTTATATTTTACGGTAATACGGTTGGCGCCATTGGTTAATTGAGTTTATTGTGTTTTTATTATTTTATTAAATTGCTTCATTTTCTCGCAACTGTATTAAAAATAGTCGTTCAGTACACGTGCGAAACCGTCATTGCAACTTGTTCCGACTGTCAACCCTCGCCTTCGGCTGCGCCTCGGCTCGGGTAGACATTTGTCGGAACTCTTTGCAATGACAATCTTTCCGCACTTGTAATGAAATATACTATTATAACATATTTGCTCGTAAAGGGTCTCTTATTTCACCAATTTCAATACCGTAATGTATCTCATTACGCACTTGTGCGGTAATGTAAAGTAAATCGCACGGATTATCAAGATGCTCCGTCAAATCAAACGGTACTTTTTTAAATCTTAGCAAAAAGTTTTTATTTCAGAAAAGATGTCAACATTTTATGAATAAAATTAAGTTTGGGAGATAAAATATAATAAATAAACATTTAATTCTTTAATTTAATTAATTTTGACAATAAATTACAACCATTAATATCTGTAACAAAAACAAAAATATTAATTTACTTTATTAATAATACTGACTGTTTTGTACCTATGCCTGAAAAAAAAAAGCGCGAACGCGCGCGCATCGCTTATATGTTAAGAAGTAAAAATTATTCCGCGCGTTTTTTCTTTTCGCTGTACTTTTTTTATTTGAAAATGTCGTCAAGTAATGATAAATTTATTAATTCCACACCGCCAGAAGTCTCAGAGGCAGCGAAAAAGGCTACTCTAAGCCTCTTAAGAGCCCGAGAAATCGACCGATAGATACTTACAAGCGTATCAAAATTTCATCATATGGAAAACAAGCAAATATGCAAATTCAGTCCGAGTTTTATTTATTTCCTCGCAAATATGTTATAAAACGTCGTATGACATACGTGCGCTTTGATAATTACAGCCTCTGCTTTCTTTTAGTCCTCGCCTACGGCTCGGGCAAGCAATTTCGCCTCGGCTGTAATTTTCAACTTACCGCACTTATATCATAATGTACTATTAATAAATTCAGACATTTCATTAAATCAGCCTAGAATGTTCCCACTGCTGGGACACAGGCTTCCTCTGTGAGAAGGAGTGGGCCGTAATCCATTACGCGTGCCCAGTGCGGGATGGTAGATGTCACATATCTCCGATTTTTTTGTTCTAGGACATGCCGATTTCTCACGATGTTTTTCCTTCACCGTTTTGAGAGCAGTGATCCATACTTACTATTACAAATGCCAAAGTGTGTCTGTCTGTCTGTTACCTCTTCACGCTTAACCGCTGAACCGCTGAACCGATTTAAATGAAATTTGGTATAAGTAGAGATAGTTTGAGTTCCGGGAAAGGATATAAGATAGTTTTTATTCCGATAAGTATTACCACGGGATTGAAACTTATGCGGGTGACACCGTGGGGCGCTGCTAATGATGAAATAATTTATACAAAGTAAAGCGCCTATCTGGGCTCGAACCTGCGACCTACACGGAAGTCGCGACCGTTAACACTGGGCCACCATTGCTCCTTACAGAACTCCTCACATACGGAATCCTTGCCTACAGAGCCATGGTTTTAATCTTAGTTTTAACTTAGATTTAATCTTAATATTTAGTCAAGCAAAAAGTCGTGCTAAATCCACGAAAACCTACTGCTGACGACTGTACGAGTTTGGCAGGTGTTATGTTAAAATAAAATTGTGACATTAAGGATTAAATAAATATTTTAAAAAAAGAACAGACAGGCCATTAGCACACTATTTATAACTCACATATTTTATGTATTAGGAAATGTACATATTAATGTATAGTTCCTCTCACATCCCTCGGAACCACTTCCAAACGATTTTCTCAGACGTAAGTACAACGTGCATACATAAACATACTCGTCTACTGGTCAGTGATTGATGACGCATCTCCGACAAGACTGATGCAGTGTGTCGCTGACCTTACGTGAAGCATCCTCAATCACTACATTAGCTTATTGCTGGTTCTAATAATGTTTTGTGGCAGTTTTATGTATGTATGTTGTTTCATAAATGAATATTAAGAATTTTTTTTCTTATGAATTTTCATAAATATTAATTTTTTTATGATCCTCGAGGGTGTTGTTTCTTCCTTCGATAGCTCGGTAACTTTATAATTGAAACACCAGAAAATTTAGTTTAAATCAAAACTGTATTGTAAGAAAACTCGTCAGTACACACTTCATTTTACTTGTCTATATATGAACAGATAAAAAAACTAAATTCGGATACATTCTTATGTTCTGTATCGAACATATTGGGGCCTCAGCCAAAAATAACAAAAACTCAAAGTTTATAGAACTTAAAGTGTATACCTAGAACTTACAGTGTATAGAGAACTATCATTTTATGTATACCTACGCATAAAGAACATAACATTCACTTTTAAGTTTTCACTCTTAAATTAACATAAAAATCACAATCTTATTAGAGCTGAGAAACTTCAATGAACAAAATTTTTCAACAATTTGTTCCATGACATTACTACTATTACTTCCTTTTACTTAATTGCTTAATTTAACTTATTGTATGCATAAAAATAAAGGATTTATAAACCTAACTTACTACTTCTACTTACTTTTACTTAGTTACCTATTTTAACTTATTTTGCCTGAATACCAGGTGAAAGTCAGCAAGCGAAAGAAAAGCAAACTACATTTTATGTTATTTTATTTTTAACTGTAGTCTATAGGCAATGGACATACTTTCATGAGGGATGTTGTTATAACAGTCCCTTTGGTTGTTTTTACCTGAATAGCTCTTACCTTGCCGTCTTTCCCTGGCATGACTTCAACAATTCTGCCCATTGGCCAGTTTAATGGCGCAACATTGTTATCCCTAAGAAGAACTAAAGTCCCTTTTTCTAAATTGGGTTTTTCACTTTTCCATTTAGGTCTATTTTGCAGCATCACCAAATATTGTTTGTGCCATTGATCCCAGAAGTGCTGTTGCATTTTAACACATTGTTTCCAAAAACTTAATTTACCAATGTTTTTACCAACAACATTTAGTTCAGGATAAGAGGTCAAAGGCGAGCCTGTGAGGAAATGCCCCGGTGTGAGATAAGACATATCGTCAGGATCTCGCGACATAGGCGTCAATGGGCGGGAGTTTAAAATACTCTCTACCTGTACAAGCACCGTATACAGTTCCTCATAGGTTAAAACCGAATCCCCTATCACACGTTTTAAATGGTATTTGACACTTTTGATGCCTGCCTCCCACAAACCACCAAACACGGGCGAGTAAGAGGGTATAAAATGGAACGTTATTCTTTCTGTGCTACAATAGTTGATAACAGTATCTCGATGGGCAGCATTGTGCATCTCAAACAACCCGTTTAAAACGTTATTAGCACCTTTGTAGCAGGAACCGTTATCACAATATATTTTTGACGGTTTATTCCTGCGTGCAATAAACCTTTTTAAACATCCTAAAAATGTGTTTGTGGTCATATCAGAGGCCAACTCGATATGAATCGCCTTAGTGACGAAACACACGAATTTGACAATGTATGCCTTTGTAATTACCGGGTTACGAACTCTAGTCTGCTTCACCCGAAATGGCCCGCCATAGTCGGTGCCGACTATTTGAAATGGCCGCGTAATATTGACGCGATCGATCGGCAGAGATCCCATTAGCTGAGTCGTAGTTTTTGCTTTTAATTTAAAACAAATAACACATTTATGAATTGCCGATTTAATTTCTCGGTTGGCGTTGATAAGCCAATACTGCTCATTGAGTACGCTTAGAATCAGTTTCTGCCCTGCATGCTTGAGTCTTAAGTGTTCCTTTAAAATTATGAGTTTAGAAACAGCTGACCCTTTGGGTATTATTATTGGATGACGCTTGGAAAACGGTAGGTTGGCATTTTGCAAGCGCCCGCCAACTCTCAACAACCCAAAGGTGTCTAGGAATGGGTTTAAACTATTTAAGTTCGTTTTTATTGGTGAGCTTGATAAAAGATTTTTAATTTCAGTTTTCAAATATTTACTTTGTTCAATCTTTATTAAAGTATGCAGCGCAGATTCTAACTCTTCAGGACATAAATTGCTACTCCTTTTATTAACATTTTCTTTTCTACAATTAAAAATAAATCTTTTTATATATGACATTATTCTAGTCATTTTATCTATGCTAGAATATTTTTCACAAAACTCATGAAGTGAATTTGCTTGATTACACGGATTACATGACATTGGAACGCTTTGTAATTCCAATACATCATCATTTAACTTTTCATTATTTTGAAATTTACAATGAATGTAGTTTGAATTTTGTAGGTATTGTGGTCCATGCCACCATAGCAGACTCCCCTCCAGAGACTGAGGGTCGACACCTCGTGATAAACAATCTGCCGGGTTGTCAAGTGTTTTTACATAACTCCACTGAAAGTCAGTAGTTAACTCTCTGATTTTATTTACTCTATTTGCTACATATACGCTGAGTTTTATAGGCTCAATCTTAAGCCAAGATAGCGCAATTTTTGAGTCTAAATAAAGAAACACTTTTACATTGTATTTGAGAGAAAAAGTGTTATATACTTTTTTGGCAAGCATTGCTAACAACAAGGCACTATTCAATTCAAGTCTGGGAACTGTCAATATTTTATTTTTTGGATTAATGCGCGATCTTGAGCATAAGAGATTGACCTTTACGTTTTTGTTAGTATCGATAACTCTCAAATATAAGCAACATCCACAGGCTATATTTGACGCATCTGCAAATCCAACAATTTCAATAAAGCTTGACGATTGTACATTAATATTTCTAGGTATAGAAATACATGACATTTGAACCAAACTTTGCGCAAAGTCAACCCACTTTTTATTAAGGTTCGGTGGCAACTCATCATCCCAGCTTATATTGTTAAACCAGACCTGTTGCATTAGGTATTTTGCTTGAACTAGTATTGGTCCCACAAGACCCAGGGGATCAAAAAACTTGCTTATAAAACTCAACATCTGTCTTTTGGTATATTTTTCCTGGACATCTTTTTCCGGACATTTCATATTTAGTGTGTCAGACGCTACATCATAGGTAAGCCCTAACGTTTTTACATAAACATTATTTTTATCAAAATCCCTGTCACCTAAGTGCTGTGATTCAACGGGAATGTCTTTTAAAATGTCTTTGTGATTTGAACACCATTTATGCAATGAAAAGCTGGCCTTGTCCATTAACTCTATCAACTCCTGCTTTATTTTAGTAAGCTCGCAAATATCATTACTTCCGCACTGAATATCATCCACGTAACTGGAATGCTGCAACGCAAAAGCCGCTGCTGGATACCTTTCCTTATATTTGTGCGCCAATTCTATTAAACAACGAGTCGCAAGGAACGCCGAACTTTTTAACCCGTAAGTTACAGTTTGTAGTTGAATGCACCTTACTGGATCGTGCTGAGAATCTCGCCACAATACATTCTGTAAGCGACGATATTTTTCATCAACAAGGATCTGTCTATACATTGTTTTTATGTCACATAATAAAACAAACTCAAAGGTTCTGAACAATGTTAAAATATCGAAAAGGTCACTCTGAACAACTGCACCATTCAGCATGATATCATTCAAGCTCAAATTGTTTTTACTTTTCATACTAGCGTCAAATACCGCACGAACAGGAGTTGTTTTGCTGTTTGGATTAATTACAGGATGATGCGGAAGAAAATAAACATTACCCGCATTCAAATTATAGTTTGAAATATTAAAATACCTAGCATGGCCCTGCTCAATGTATTCTTCAATGAATTTTTTATATTTTTTATACAAATCACTATCTTTACAAAACCGTTTTTCTAAGTTATACAATCTCTGCAATGCACAGGAAAAGGAATTTCCCAACTGAACATTTTCTACCTCAACTTTCAAGGGCAATGCAACAGAAAATCTTTTATTTTCTAACCTAACAGACTCCATAAACACCTGCTCAGCCAATTCGTGCTCCGTGCTGCCCTCTTTAAAAATGATAGGTACTTTTTCACATTCCCAGAAATGTGACATTGTGGTATCAATTTCATGACATGGTCTTTCCTGTGCATTACTGATTAAATTAGGAAAATTGTTACCTTGAGCAGTTAGGCATAAATTAGCTGAAGAGATTTTGCAAGTATGTACCGGAACTGGTAAACTTCCAGCCAGCACATAACCAAAGCTTGTATTTACCAAAAACGGACCCGATGGAGTAAGCGGTAATGATTCACGCTGCAGCACATGTTGAAGATTTAGAAGAAAGCAGACCACTCATCGGCTTAGGAGCCGACTTCTCAGGCTTTGAGACCTTAGCCGGTCCCTCTTCAGTCATGGTTTCCATAGCAGTTGCACGCTTTTCTTCAGGTTTATTTTCTACGGTACGCGTTGAATCAGATGCATTTTTCAGAGCACTGTCGATCGCCGCAATTGAAGTAAAATACTTTTCTTCCGTCGCGAAATAATCCTCAGGATCATCAGGACACAAACGTAAAATCTCCCTGTTTATGTCGTCGTATTGTTTCAATGACGTAACCAAACGTACACGCATCTCATGTAATAATGTTGGCGCACTTTGGGAAAACTGTTCAGAATTACAGAAGTTTTTAATTCTAGAAATTCCTCCTTTAATGTATCCTCTATCCTGTCTCATAACTTTCAACCTTTCCTTGCCTTCTGCGTCCGACATCCTTTGCACCTTCAACTTTTTGATGATTGATGAAAACGATGAATAAAAATTACAGTTTTCTTCTTGCAAAACGCGGAGAAATGCCTCCCGCGCTGTTTGCAAGCGTTGAATGTCGCTTCCACACAGTAAAATACCGCTGGATAGACTTTTTCTTCTTTGCTGCAACCTCCGAAGACCTCTTCAAATGAAGTTTATAATACTTCCTCGAGTATTACGCAGACGGAGTAGCGCGCCGCGTAGATTTGCGCCTCGGGAGTGTATCTTCTTGAGTGAGAATCTTCTTATTCGTGGATTTGCAGTCAGCTAACCTCTCCTACCTTGATGCGTAGTAGCTTAGCGCATGGTACTCCAACAAGTGTTAATTATTTATCTTCTTGTTGACGACGGTTAGAAGGACCATTCTGTTGTTTCTTCCTTCGATAGCTCGGTAACTTTATAATTGAAACACCAGAAAATTTAGTTTAAATCAAAACTGTATTGTAAGAAAACTCGTCAGTACACACTTCATTTTACTTGTCTATATATGAACAGATAAAAAAACTAAATTCGGATACATTCTTATGTTCTGTATCGAACAGAGGGCTTTCATAATTTTGAAACGTTATTTTAGTTGGAATAAAAATGGTCTATAATGTGCGTAGCTTCCAAAACGTGTTTATAATAGCATAGAATTCTGCCTCAAAAGTATAAATAATAAAGTATTCTTAAACTAATAAAATAAACTCGCTAGAAAAAGAGGCGCCCTTTGATAAAAATCATTAATTTTATTCATGCATTACCTGCTTTTTCAGTGATTTACAAAATAGAACGACTCATCATTTTTTTAACAAAAACTTTATTTTTATTTTTGTAGCAAGTGTAAAATAACACTACTATGTTACACTGACAATAATACTACTTTGCAACTGCACTGCTACCTACATAATATTATAAAAACCGGGCAAGAGCGAGTCGGACTCGTGTACCGAGGGTTCCGTACAATCATATGTTTTTAAATTTTTATCTTCGAGGCCCAATTCGTTAGAGAATTTTAACACTGCGCACTGCGGTGTAGAATATTGCAGTCTTAGGTAAACGCCATCTCTTGACCGATAGTGGAACTAGTGTAACATTTGTTGATGATTTCTGAAAAGGGTGCTATATAGAGAAATCATTTTATTTTTCCTGTAATATTTATATAAACTTCTATCACATAGAATTATTTCAGATTTTTCTCTTTGCAAACTTCTGAGATAAGGGGGAACGGTATTCTTTTTATACATTTTTCATCAAAAGTCGAAAACTATGGGACCTAAAAAAAATATTTGAGAATGTGCAAACTACGCTCTTTTATATGATACCCCACATGCCCTAGTAGTCCCACTTTCAATTTTTCTGACCTCACTTAAGACCTGGTTGCAAAAAAAAAATATTATTTCTTTCTTATTTGGCAGTTCTTGAGATAGCCAGCTGTGACAGACAGACAGACAGACAGCCAGACCGACAGAGAGACTGAGTCTCACCATAAGGGTTCCATTTTACCATTTGGTACGGAACCCTAAAAACGAACATTTCTGAACAAGTCTGTCCTCATTAAAAGCTTTGGTTACCTCCAAAACATTCTACCAACACGTACCTACCTGTGTTGTAAAAAATATAATTATTTTATAAACACAGCGTCAACTCATCTTGTTACTCTTGTTAGCCCTAATGAAGTTAAAACATTACGATGTGTGCCCGAAATTGTATACTTTGCCTTTTAATTATTTCACGAGGTTACACCCTTTGGTATCAACCCTACAAATAATGAGGCAGCGTAGGTAAAATGTAAACATGCGACCCTGATTTTGTGTCTATGGAATATTGTACCTACCCAAATAAGGCAATTCCGGAAATAACATGAAGTTTAATTGCGTTAATTTAATTTTCATCCATCTCCTCTTTTGCGTTTTTTCTCGTGTGTAAATTCCTAAAATCGAGAGAAATAAGTTCTAGACGAAAATCACTCGGTGTCCGTCTTTAGCACATCAAGATTGGCAGACTGATCTCCAGGATTTGTGGTGTAATACAGCGAAACATACTATGTCTTTCAAATGTCCTGGGCCCATTAGTAACTGGAACCTACAATGTTACTTTAATTTTCTTAAGTAGAAACAAAAAGGCCGCTGTATAAAAATATCATAATTTCAGCCAAACATAGGCCTTCCCAAGCGCATCTACTTCGACCGGTTTTGTGCTTCTCGCATCCAACGGGTCCCTGCGGCCTTCACAAGGTCGTCGGTCCACCTTGTGGGAGGCCTTCCAATGCTACGTCTTCCGGTAGACGGTCGCCACTCCAGAACCTTTCGGCCCCATCGGCCATCTGTTCTGCGAGCAATGTGCCCTGTCCACTGCCACTCCCAGTCACCCAAATAGCAATGGAGAGGGCTTTGCTTGGAGTTTCCCTGCGTGATCGAATCAAAAATGAAAAGATCCACAGGAGAACCAAGGTAAGTGACATAGCCCGAAGAATTGCCAACTTATTAAACTGGTAATATATTAAAAAAAAACATGCACTATGTTGCTATATATTTAAAACTAAAGCAATGTTCACAATATTGATAAAGACAATCAAAAAGGAAATGGAACATCTTCAGACATTTTCCGATTTTCTTTTCTCAGATTGACACAATATACGAGTAATTATCTATTTATATGAGAATAGATGCCACGGTAAGAATGTTAACCAATTAACCTGCCCAGTTTTCACTTTTTCCCTTCACACATTTCCACTTGTAGAAGCTATAATCCAACCCCAATGTCCCACGAAAAACATGACATAAACATAACAAACTTTAAATATAATTTACTTAAACATAGATTTATTTAGCAACGGGTTGGTCGTTAATTTAAGCTTACACTAACTTGGGTTGAGCATCGTATCAAAGTTAATCTTTATCATGTTAAGTTTCGACCTTTGACCACTGCAGGACGGTTTTTATATTACGCGACTTTTCCTGCCTCGATGGTCTAACGGTTGGGAGCGCTACAGCTGAGCATGGGATGAGCTGGCTTCGATTCCTAATTCAAGCAAAGTGTTATTGGGTTTTTCTATCTGAAATTTGTCATTAGCAGCCCGAAGTCTTTGTGCCCCACCGGGCATTAGGCTAGGCTAGGCTAGGCTATTACTTACGGACTTAATAACATAACAGCGAAATGTGGGTGTAATATAGGTAGACCTCTGCTCAACCCTTTGAGGAAACAAGGTGTGTTGTTATGACAATAAGGCCCGGTATCTACCAAAGCGGAGAGGTGAGGAGAGGATAGGATATGTGCTGCGATGCTGGCAATTTATTTCCACCACAGCGGAGAGGAGATGCGTAGCGGAGAGGAGATGTGAGCTGTGCGTAGCGGAGATGTGAGCTGTGAGAGCTCGAAATCAGCCAAGTGCTGTCTCCGAAAGGAATCTTTTGGATGTGCGAGGCCCGGGGAGAAGGCAGCGGGGAAAGGGGCGAGCGAGCGCAGGCGCCACTCGCCCGGCCGCCCGCCTACACACATCTCCACTTTGCCGCGCCGCTTGCTCACTCGCGGCATAAAATTTTATAGAATCATGAGACATCTCCTCTCCTCCCCGCTTGTTCCATTTCTACCAAAGCTAAGCGGAGAGGAGATGTGGAAATAACGAAATCTGATTGGTTTTTCAAAACATATCTCCTCTCGTCTCCTCTCCTCTCCGCTTTGGTGGATACCGGACCTTATGTACGCGACTTGAAACTTGTAACTTTTGTTTTGTGATTTTTGTTTTTTCGTGACCATGACGAAGCTGGAAGGGTTACATGAAATGACATGAACGCTCTTGAGTGTGTTTTATTATTTATAGTGTGATAATTGTTGTTTAGGGTTGGTATCACATTTTAAGTACCATAGAGGTGACATTTTTATATTTATTTTAGGGGCTTGTGGCTGACAAAATAACAGCCAGACGGGTCGATCGATCAGGTTAAGCTACGCTTGCCGCGGTTGGTCTGCGGATGGGTGGCCACCTTTACATACCAAAACCCCTGCGTGTCTCGGGAAGCACGTGAAGCTTTTGGTCTCGGTGTCATTCGTTGATCTTTGACAGTCGTTACGGGTCGTCAGAAGCCCGAAAGTCTGACAACCAGACTTACCAAGGGATATCGTATTAGCCAGTAACTGGGTTGTGGAGGTCAGATAGGCAGTCGCTCCATGTAAAATACTGGTATTAAACTGCATCCGATTAGACTGGAAGTCGACCCCAACATAGTTGGGGCAAA
The DNA here is from genome assembly GCA_963855955.1 of Luperina nickerlii. Taxonomy (NCBI): domain Eukaryota; kingdom Metazoa; phylum Arthropoda; class Insecta; order Lepidoptera; family Noctuidae; genus Luperina; species Luperina nickerlii. Next base: position 6,221,183 of record OY979663.1, read on the forward strand.
AGCTAGGTAGATGATGATTTTGAGGAATGTTACGAGATTCTCTCTTTCTTTTTCGAGATCTTTGTCGAAGGTCCTGTAGCAGTATCCACAACGGCACATGTGTTTCTATTAAAAACTTATTGTAAACACTACTGCTGTGTCTGGTTTGTAATGCTTAATTCCAGTTCATCCATTGCTGTCATACCTACTATCTGATGACAGATGATGAGAGGTAACATTTATGTCATGTCGACCTGCTTTCTTCCAGCTTAACATGCACATGTCTTCACAAGTCGCGGCTGTTACCACTGAGACACCATTGCTCTTTAGGGTCAATAACCTCCAAATCAGCCTTATCAATAACCTTAACACCGTGTCGTATCCGTATCGTCCCACTAAAACCGCCTCCGAAAGTAATTTAAAATGCATAAATCTCCTTGGCTCAGTCGGTCCGCTAACTGGATTCCCCCGAGTTTCAACTTTCCGTTTTATGAATAGGTAATCGTTTGCGATGCGATATCTAGTGGACAGGGATGTTATTTATCTATGTCCAGAATATGATAGCTGTTAGGGTATGTGCGCACTACTTATGATGAGTTATGTACGGAATTATGTCGTGCGTGTGTTTTTCTTTTTGTCATAGAAATTGTGTTACGTAAAACCATGGTAGTTACTTGATAACAATATTTCGGAGAGCGCTTCCCGTATTCTTAAGAATGTTCATAATCTAGTTGCAGTCTAATATCAATGGCTAATCTGTCAAAAATTCTCTCAACTTCCCTACAGTTTTGACTGACAGCAATGCTAGCCCAGAGGTAACGGTCCTGACTTAAGGCTCCTTCAAACAGGCGCGACACGCGATAAAATCGCGCGCGACATAAAGGCACTGCAAGTCGCGCAACGAGCGGTGGCTTTGTGTCGCGCGCGATTCGCGTCGCACGTCGCGCCTGTTTGCAGGAGCTTTTAAGAGATGTAGATCGTGAGTTCGAACCCAGACAAGCGCTTTACTACGTGTGAATAATTTCATCACCATTGCTCTCAAAACGGTGAAGGAAAACATCGTGAGGAAACCGGCATGTCATGGAAACAAAAAAATTAAGACATGTGACATTATACAAACCTGAACTGGGCCCGCGTAGGTAGATTACAGCCCACTCCTTCTCGACGAGAGATGGCCTGTGTCCCAGTAGTGGGAATATTAGAGGTTGATTATGTACAGTTTTGATAGATTGAGACTGAGATTATTCTGAGACTAGATTTTGAACGTTTTTAATCACAGAATTGGTTTCTGATTGGTAGACAAATAATAATGCACAGTACCCGGCGATAAATATTGCACATCGACCTTTGGAAAGAGACAATCGGCTAATTTCGGCTTCGTAGAGCGTTATCTCTGTCGCACGAAATACAAACAGTCCGGTATCTATTAGGAGCTGTTAAAACAATTATGATTTGCTTCTTTTGATAATTATTTTTATTATTTGTATAAAATCGATAGGATCGAATAGGTCGATGTGCAATATTTATCGCCGGGTACTGTACACTGATTTTCAGTTTTCCGTTTAATGTAGTTAATTCTAAAAAGAGGAGTAGGTGCCTAACACTTTTCTCGCTTTTATGGGCTCAGATGGCGGTAATTGAAATAATAATAATAATAATAAGACATTTAATTCAGACGTAGTAGTCCATATACTGTTAGCAACACAAAAACCTTATAAAACTATTGTTAGTACATACAAAACAAAACCACAGAAAGAAATAAAAAGCACGAAGTGGCACCGCACAGGAATGCCAGTCTATGCCAGGCCCCGGACGCGACAAATAAAATAATAAATATAAAATAAAAATGAAATAATATACATTGAACATTTTGCCATCTGTGTTGGAAATAATGCGAGCAATGCTCCTTAAATAATTAAATACTTGATTAAAATTTCAGCGAAATCAGAAAAACGTAGATATCTATCCACTTTAAACAAGAAGAGCTTTTCTCTTAAAATCTCATTGAACTTCTTCAAATAAAGCTGAGCCGTAAATAAACCTCCCTCCTTTGATTTCAAAGTCCAAACACTCTATAAACTCAGCAAAATGGCTCCAAACAAGTCTAAAAAAATCACTTAAAAAGAAATAGACTGACACCTATCTGCCCCATTCGTCACGCCATGTCAACAGTCGTGTGAAACACCCCTATTTTACATTTAATTGCATTTCTTTGTCGATCTCCCTGTTAATCTGGATGCACCCTTATCCTTTGTAAACTCTAGTTTACGATGACCTCCCCACACCTCCGTGTCTGTATACTTTACGTACATTTGCGGGGTAAATGGTGGATAGAAGAGAGGTCTTGATAAATTGGGTGTATCTAGACGATGTTTGATATCGAAAAGTATGTGTTAGGCAATGTTTGCGGACGTACTTAGTTCGATTGCGTGTGCTTAATTTTTTGTGAAGTAGTGTTGATATTGAATCTGGTCGTACTGGGAGTAATGGTTTTATTTTTGTAATCTTGTTGATTCTTTGGCAATTTTCTTTAAAAGGTCTTGAATAACTTCCACCTTTAAGACTTCAAGCTTTAACAGAAAGCGCAATATAACGAAAAGTATGACCTAAGGTTCCTTCAAACAGGCGCGACACGACATGCGACACAAAGGCACCGTAAGTCGCGCAGCGAGCGGTGCCTTTGTGTCGCGCGCGTTTCTATCGCATGTCGTGCATGTTTATAGGAGCCTTTATGATTTGGTAGTAACTGTTTGTCTATCTCCTAAAGAGCAGTGAAGAGCAGTGGTAGCCAAGTGGTATCGGCCCCACCTTACGAGTTGTAGGTCGGGAGTTCGAATCCAAGCACGCGTTTTACTTTGTGTATTTATTTCATCACCACTGCTCTCAAAACGGCGAAGTAAAACATCGTGAGGAAACCGCCGTGTATTAGAACCAAAAATTCGAAGTCATGCGACATCCACCAAACCGAACTGGGGCCGCATCGTGAATTATGGCTCTCTCCCTCTCACAGAGAGGAGGTGCTGCTGTGTGCTACCGATTTATGAATAAGTCGAAAAAACAGTAGGTAAAACAATTTCTATTTCCAATAATACCTAAAGTCCTGAAAACCGTTTGTATTTTTTTTATTAATTATTTTAATGAAACAATTCCATGCCAGTCAATCGGTTTTTTATTAATAAATAATTTAATTTCGCCCAGAGCTAGAGCTTGTTAACGATACCCAGTCGGATGAATCCGCTTGTTATTTATAAAGTTTCCATCGAATCAGCAGTGCGATTCTGTAACCATCTCACCGTGAAAACTTAGGTGAAGTGAGCGTGGAGTGAGCTGTCAATAGTGTCAATTCCTAGCAAAAACAAACTCACATCACCTAAGTTTTCACGGTGAGATTTTTACAGAATCGAACGGCTGTCATGGCGGACTAAGTACTTATGTGATTGATTCAGTAATTATGAAAAATACAATATTTTTCTATTTTAGTTTTTCAAGTTATTTTTCAAACTCAGGTTTTTCGGCAACCCACATTATATTTTCAAGAAATTTGTATATAACTAGCTAGGTACTGCCCGTGACTTTGTCCGCGTGAAATTTCAACCTCCCCCCATTCTCTTAGGGGTGGAATTTCGAAAAGCCCTTTCTTAGTGGATACTCTTCACAAAGAACACACCCTCCAAATTTCACGTCTCTAGGACCAGCAGTTTAAGCTGTTGATATATCTGTGAGTCAGGATTTTGAATTTTATATAGATAGTTTGACATAACAATATAATATACAGCATGTATCAGAAAAGTGCAGTCTCTAAAAGTTAAAGTTTTCTCCATGAGAAAACTTTCGTAATCACAAGAAATAATCAGCCATCAATAATCGTATATTTGGATCGAGTAGGATTAATGTTTTTTATAGGACAATTGACAGTTAGAGAGAGAGAATTATGTTCAATTTGATGATAAAAGTGCATACTTTTAAATATGGCCTCACCTTTCTAATACATGCTGTAGAAAGAAGAATCGACACCTATGGCATAAAAGTTCCGAACCGATTTCCCGGAGTACCCGGAATCCTGAGGAATAGGCTGGTATTACAAATAGGTAAGTGCTCAATTTTTTCCAAGATATCAGTTCAATTTGGTAAAAGTGTGTCTGTCTGCTACCTCTTCACGCTTAAACCGCTGAACCGATTTAGATGACTTCTTGACAATGAGGGTTTTCGTGAAAATGTACGACACCAGTTGGCACCACTGTGACAAGAGGTCTTCCAATATAAAATATATGATGACGTGCATCATTCGATTCATTCATTCGTTCATCATTCCGACATGACTAAAAAAAATATAGGCTCTTTGACAGATGCCTGGAATTGACGTGCCAGTGCTGCCACCTGGCGAACGTCATTTCAGAAAACCCTCATTCAATAGTGCCTGTTAATGGTTTAATATAAATAAATGCTTTGAGTTTGAGTTAGATGAAATTTGGTATAGAGATAGTTTGAGTCCCGGGAAAGGACATAGGATAGTTCTCATCCCGATATTCCCACGGGAAACTTATACGGGTGGAACCGCGAGGCGCTGCTAGTTACTACATGTGTTGTCGTCATCATCATCATCATTTCAGCCGAAAGACGTCCACTGCTGGACATAGGCCTCCCCTAAGCACCTCCACTTCGACCGGTTCTGTACTTCTCGCATCCAACAGGTTCCTGCTGCCTTCACAAGGTCCTCGGACCACCACGTGGGAGGCCTTCCAACGCTACGTCTTCCGATACGCGGTCACTACTCCAGAACCTTTCGGCCCCATCCGCCATCTGTTCTGCGAGCAATGTGCCCTGCCCACTGCCACTTAAGTTTGGTAATTCTTCGGGCTATGTCGGTTACCTTGGTTCTCCTGTGGATCTCTTGATGATGATTAGCGATTGTTTAACGATACATTATTGACGTTGAAACGTCTTTCAAATTTAATCATCGTTTATAAATAAACCCGTGAATGTCTGTGTAGGTATATCGGACCTAAACCCTATACCTGTAGTGCGATTCTGTAACCATCTCACCGTGAAAACTTAGGTGAAGTGAGCGTGGAGTGAGCTGTCAATAGTGTCAATTTCTAGCAAAAACAAACTCACATCACCTAAGTTTTCACGGTGAGATTTTTACAGCATCGACCGGCTGAACAATAATCCATCTTAAATTAAATTTTCACCTCCGACCCTCAAATCATCATAAGAAATCATCAAAACCTATGCCTTCATTCTATTTAACTCGTCGCCCACCCCAACAATACAATCACTCACGGGTGACGTCACAACCCTATCGCGCCTGCACACGCACTGCATTCACTGAGTTTAATTGTATTTAACCATTGTGCTGTTTTTATTGCCAAGAATAGGAGAGGGTTATGATTTATTTTGGCAGGTTGCATATGGGTTGAGCAGGTTTAGATATTAGGAGTTTATGTAACTATTTGTTAATATTACACAAGTGCATAACATTGTTTCCATAACGTAGTAGTTTCTAAACCGGTCTCCATACGTACAACCGGTCACCACGGGGAGATAGTGCAGTTATGTGGGACTCTAACCCACTAAAACTCCACGGTGTCCTCCTCTGCCGCTTACGGCGGGAACACGGGCACGCGTTAGCACTCATCCGTGAACCCGCCGCGGCTGTCCGTTACCGGACCCTCCTCTGGGTAGTACTCCCCATCACCGGTGCACCAGAACACATAGCACGCCGTGACCACCCCAGGGACCAAACCAGCACATGGGCGCCAGACGACCCCGTGTCTGGACACCCTTGGTCCTCCTGTGATGGGTCAGAACATTGGCCACGCCGCCTGCCAATTTTCGGCTGCAGAGGATAGGGAGAGCGGCCAACGCAATACCGGCACTCCTCTTCCCCTGCAGCCCCACCGCGTCCACCATCTTACGGTGGCGACCCCGTCAAGGTCGCGGAAGGTAGGGAGAGCGGCGCACCGTAATACCGGCACTCCTTTCCCGCCGCGGCCTTCAACCCTCAGCCGCGACGCCCCGTTACGACATCGCGGCCCGCCTCAGTTGCGATGCCGCTCAAGCGGCACCGCAACCTACTTTTGGCCGCTACGTCGTCGGCTTGGTAGCAAAAGCCCTGACGAGCGGCCCCACCTCGGGTTCCTCTTAGCTTCACCGTGGGGCTCAAAACCACGGCTACTGAGCCCCCCCGCCTCGACAATGCGGGAACCCACCGGGGGGGTATTAAGCTCGACCTGAACCAACCCGGCGGCAAGGTCGTTAAAAGATGCCCATCCATATATAATAACTACCCATCTCTCCACAAGTCCAAGGCTTACTTTAAGATGCATATCCGGTATAGGCTCTTAAATCCTTCCCGATCCTACGGGCACGTCTTCCCTACCATTACCGCGCCCCCCGGTCTATTCATTGATATGCAATGGTCGCTGTAGCACCATGAACATGAGGCTACAGGAGCTAGTGCGAATCTTGGGTTTCACTCGATTAATCGACTATGGTTTAAACACGCTGGGATCGGTGCAATTCATTCATTCATTCATTCCTTTCAGGTCAATTTCGCGGGGAATTCGAAACGCACCAACTTTGAAACGTAACAAAATAATTCATCAAAAAAAAGAATATTAATCAAAATAAAATTATTACAATTTTATTCCTCGAGATGCATCAACGATGAAAAATAGAGAAGAGCATGAAGGATTTGTAATAAATGATATCGATAGACGTTTCATTTGGTGCGTTTTGAGGAATACCCCAATTTCGCATCATTCTATTTCCGAATATTGCCCACTGTTTATTTTATTTGGAGCCAATGTGGAAAACGTCAAAAACTTAACCCAAAAACACTACCACAGTTTTGTCAACATTTCAACCCTCCAAACACTATCGTTCAAGCTAAACCAACATGACCTAACTTCCTTTCCAATTTACGTGTAAACCCGGTTATTCGGTTCATTCGCCGACACCTAGCCATTCGTCAATGAAGGTAATCATCGGACGTCGACCCCAGGGGGACTGACTGATCAATATTTTCGGTTCGGTTTGACAGTTTCCGATAGGTCATTTGTGTGACAGGTGAAATGGAGGACAATTATTTTTCAGAATACGGAAGTTTAGAATAAAATGTAATATTTAAAAACTTGCGAAACTTGAAATCACCTTGAAAACAGTTTATCTGCTGTTTGAAATTAGTTTTACAGAATAATTAGGTATATTCTTTCTTGTCAAGTTTTGACTTATTTGTCGAAAATAAATCGTTTGCATGTTGTAGATAATTATATTTAACACAGTGCGAGCAACGGGCGTAGTATTATCGCGCGGAGTAAACTGAACGTTCCTGTATTCGAATGTATGGTAATAAATAATAACAGCATTGCCATTCGACGTGGCAATAACGCAACGCGCGCGACGCGCGCAACGTGCGCAGCGCTCGCAACGCAACGCGCAACGCACGCAACGCGCGTCTATATAACGCAACTAACTTAACACTAGTGTTAAGTTAAAGTTAGTTGCGTCATATAATTGAAAATAATCATTTTAATTTTTATGAAATAGGTAATAAATAACGTAATTAAAATTTAAAATACTCGTTTCGCACAAAATACTAATTTAGTTTATCTTTATTCATATCTAATCATACTAAGACTAACTAAATTAAACTAATTGTTTTTGCCGCAAAAATTTAAACCAAAATGCCATAGGATAGTTGCATTTTCGATTAAAAAATCATTCGAATTAACGCAAAGTTTACCTACTAAAAACACTTGTTATAAAAATTTGATTTTTGGCATTTTCAATCTCAAATAGCAACCGGGGGGCTAATTTTAGGCTTTCGTTGTATTATTAAAAAATGCTCAAGGTGTTATTTCCCATAAAACAGCAGTTGATGACGATTCTCAGAGGTGGTAGAAATAAAATAGCGGACTGTAAATCTAAGTAGGTTGGTATATTAAAATTATAAGAACGCGCGCCTCTGTCGGTGTCGTATGTGTCAATGCTGGCAGCAGCGGCGGCTCTCGGCATCTCGTCCCCCGCTCCCCACGAACCGCTCGCGGTTGGGGACGAAGTCAATGTATTTCTATGTTCTTCCCACTCTCGACCTGTTACACTATCAAGTTTGGTTGACATCATATAAATTATGATCGTATCCCAGATCGGTTCTTTCAATGATTCGAGAGCCCTTATGTTCTTGTTAGTTACATCAATAAGATTTTGAATCGACTTACATGATTCTGATCGAATAGGATCTATGTTAAACAAAGCCTGTAAGTGATTATTTACTAGTAAGCGACTGTTATCAAATCGCTCGCACAATAATTCCCATGCAATTTTATAGTTGTCACTTTTAAAGTCGATATTTTTAATAATCAGAGCGGCATTTCCTTGAAGAGAAGCCCGTAAATAGTGGTATTTATTAATATTATCTATGCAATCACTGTTATGTATAAGAGAAAGGAATGTGTCTTTAAATTCGAGCCAGTCTTGATAGCCGCCGCTGAAATGTGGTAAGTCAATTTTCGGTAGCCTAACCAAATTTCTCACTCGCCCACCTGATTCTGCATCGCTGAACTCCGCCACAGATCCGCTGCCCTTCCCCCCGGCAGCAAGCAGGCTCTTGGCTCTGGCCACCAGCGGGTAGTAGTCGTTGTCAAACTGCACACGCTCCGCGGGGACCTCATCGGCTGGTGGCTCGTCAGATAGGATCTCGATTTCAGTCTGCAACGAGTCGAATTCCTCGCATAAGGGCTCAAATTTTCGTAAGCGGCACTCTAAATCTATGGTTTGTAACTCCGTTAAGGCTTTAGAAGTTTCAATTAATTTAATATGATTGCCAAAAATAGTGAGCTTTGATTTTATAGCTGAGCGTCTTTTAATTAAAGTTTTAAGTTCAGACATGATCGCAAAGCAAACCTCAATTCGATGTAATGGCAACAGCTGATTTAAAATAACTAGCTACTTGGTTCACCGTTATAAAGATAATATTATGTAGGTAAGCAAAAAATTATAACCAGGTAAGCTAAGCTCAATGACTGTGCGTTTCGATTTGAAGTAAACAAGATGGATGATTCATGCAATAGGCATTCAACGCTCGAGTTTTACGACCGTAATTAGCGCACAAAGCCTCGAATAAAGTAATTGTCAATTAAATAAACAGCTAAGTTTTATAGATAACAGCGTACGTAATATTTAATGAATAGTAACGTATGAAGAATGCACAAAGCACTGACTCAAGATTTAGCAAAATGGGTATGAAATTGAAAAGGGAAAATATGAATCTAAATAGCTTAGAGAAGATGGAATAAGAGGAATAATTAGGAACGAACTCACAAGATGTCTTATCCTTTGTTCACTTGACGGTTTGTTCGCCCTTCAAATGTCCTTCCTTTTTCTCGAAAGTCGTCGCGTAATGGCCGGCGCGTACGACTAGTTTCTTGATTGACACGGAATATTGTCCAAATAAGCTTCAAGACGTTCTTAAAATCTTCTTCACGGTGAGAGGACCATATGATGACGATTCTCAGAGGTGGTAGAAATAAAATAGCGGACTGTAAATCTAAGTAGGTTGGTATATTAAAATTATAAGAACGCGCGCCTCTGTCGGTGTCGTATGTGTCAATGTTGGCAGCAGCGGCGGCTCTCGGCATCTCGTCCCCCGCTCCCCACGAACCGCTCTCGCCCGCCGGTCGTCGCAGTGGCTCCCAGCGCTACGTATTGTCGCCAACAGCAGTACTTTTTTTTCTGGCCAGTATAATAAATGTTCGACACTTGAATGATTGAAGTCCTTTGTGTGCGAGAAGTGAAAACAAACGTAGCGTATATCCTGAAAAAAGGAAATTTTTCCACTACACATAAATTGTATCAAAATAATCACGCAATCAGTATCAAATACAAAACTTACAAAAGAACTATTAATAATAATTACATTTTATCGAAAGTGTTTTAAAAGCTATTAAGTAATTAAGTCATTATCTATGATTGCTTTCTTTAAAGCTGAGTCATCTCTGAACCTACAGTGGCCCATTTTAACGCCTAAATAATGCAGTGCTATATATAGGCTTAGTGGGTCATGGATGTGAGTATTATCATCGGGGACTTTTTAATAAGCATTGTCGTAGTAATCTTTACAAAATAGTTGACAAGAGAGCAGTGGTAACGGCCGCGACTTACGAGCAGGGCCGGATTAACCATCTCGGGGCCCCTAGGCACAGCTTTTTTCGCCCCCCCCCCCTTTTTCATACCACAACAACGCAATTTGGCTTTTACCTTATAATGTGAAAAAAAGTTTCACTTTTACCGTGGATTCGTAAAACCACACAATCCCCTTTGTTTTTTCATTGTTTAATCGGGAGTGCTGGGCCCCTGGTCATAGTGGGTTGTTCATAATGATGAGTTCAATGACCTCTTCAGAGGTTGTTGGTGTTTTTCCAATAACCTTGTATATTATTTATATTCAAAACATTATGTCACCTCAAGTAATATATACCTACACACATCCATCCAAAGCTAAGCTCATCCACACATCGTATAGGTATTATAGTTATTAAATATGCAGCAATTATGGACGCAATACATCGGCATCCCACCATCAACGTTAGGTCATAATAAATTATTCAAATGTTACACACTCGTAATTCAAACTCGTGTCAAATATCCTGTAATTTAGGAAAATTATTATCTTTGTAATACTACTTTTAATAGGCTTATAACTATGGTTGTAAGCTGTTAGTTCAGGAAACTTCTCAAAAGAACGAAATTAACTTGATTATAGCTGAATTTTGTTATTGTTAAGAACATTAATTTTAAACAATATACAGGGTGTAGGTAATTAAATTAACTAGCAAAACTCCGCAGACGTGATGGAGATCGATGTCTAAAATGAAAAAATAAAAATGAATTAATTTGTTGATTTTTGTGGGGTCATCGACCTCAAGTATACATTGGTTGAAGTATAGTTTAAAAAATAGTTTTTTTTTTTTCGTGTAAACTTCACAGACGTTAATGGGTATGGTATATCTAAAAACACAATAAAATAAATGAAAACAGATTTTCTCAACTTATACTTCAAATAATAAAACTATCAGTGTTCGTCGACCCCAAAAGAAACATCAAAACTATTTCATTTTTATTTTATCGTGTTTAGATGTCGAAACTCTGCAGTCGTGATGGGTTCACGACTGCTAAGTTTCGTTAGCTAATTTAATTTGACACTGTACATACCAATACTTTACTTATACTTCAGCGGATTCTGAAAATTGGTAGGTATAGTATTGATCTACTTCCATTAAGTCAAAGGCTTCTTTAACTGTTTCCTTTTACGTAGACAACTAATAGCGAAAAGTCAGCTCAACTTATTAAAGTCCACCGCTCAAAATAGGTCTCCTATAATTATCGCTACATTTGAAATTGTGAAACCAAGACAGTGACAGAGAAGGGTCGATTTGATTTTTCATCTTTTTTTTTTCCATGTTTTTTGAAGTGAAAACTTCTTTAGCGGCGCTGTGTACTTTTTTTGGAATGGGTAAAAACTAAATTCGCGTCAGGTCACGTGACCCTGATCGAAAATTCGTAAGACGTAAGACGTAAAACGTAAGACGCGCGTTGTTGAGGACAGCGCCATCTATGCACATCGGGAAGAACTACGAGGGCCTCGCGTACTAACTACGTAGTTCATCCAACAACGACGAGATGGCGCTGAACCACGGATATATAACTGACGACGAGCTCCATGCGAGACCAACACCACGAACTGAAGTCTATCCTGTGTGCTTATTTGTAAATCTGAATAAATTCCTTTCACGAGAAGAATAAACCAGTCACTTTGGTCATCATACCTGATTTGCAAAAAACCCTATAAAATAAGGAACACACCTTAACACGCGTGTTTTGTTTATAAGACGATTCACAAAATACACTCGTAATTGTTCAAGTTTTCACTTCTGTCGGCACTACCGGAGTGCCAGTGTTTTTTTTTATGGTACGTGACCCACTGTAGTTATTAAGTACACCAATGATCAGAGCCTCGTTTGAAAATAAATATATTATATTTCTATTTTTATTTTTTATTAATTTAAAGGGTTTTTGTACGCATATGCGACTACATCACTCCATCGTGCTTTTCAAATAACAACTTACTCCTTAACTAAAAACACACAAAACTTATTTACTCAATTTTTTTTTTGGCTCTTATTGTGTCCAACGGCTGAGCAAAGCCCTCCCATTTTTCCTTTTGTGCAATTCATACCTTAATTTAATTTACATTAAAAAAAATTGGGGTTAGTTACACCATTTATAGCTCAAGAGTGGATGGACCGATTTTTTTGATCTTTGGTTTGTTGGATTTGTCTCTGCCCCGAATAGCAGAAATTTCACGAAAAAAAAATTAAGTTAAAATCATTTTCTCATACTTTTGTATGGAACGGCTTATTTAATCTGAGACGATACGTTGTTCGCCGGGTCAGCTAGTATTTATTATAAAACTATATAACATTATTGCTGCTTCAGTAGTAGGCTTATCTAAAATATCATGAAACATTCCAACATCCATTACCGACAACTTCACGAGTTGAGAAGTAGGTACCTACGTTTCTTTTGTTTGTATAGGTTTCGGGTATATTCCACCAACATATTGTGTGCATCCTCTATTTTACTATTTCTATTTAAAAGTGTAATTTCCGATGTATATGCTAATCTACAACCAAAAAATTTCTTTCGGAATCGTGTAAGCAAACACTTGTGCCGTTCAAATCTTCGCAAGGGGCCCCCACGCCTCGGGGCCGTTGTCAGGGAAATTGCATTCTGAACCCGGGACCCCTACAAGGGTTCCTCAGTACAACGAGGATCCCAATCCTACAATGAAACTGCTTAAACTAGTAAATGTGTACACAAGATTTATTTATGTAGGTTTTTAATGGGATTTGCATTTTAAAGTTGGTAGAAAAGCCCTTCTGAATTTTATTAATTTAAGATTGATCGCCTTCCAGGATGTTTTCTGTTTCCTGCGGCCTTCACAAGGTAATCTGTCTACTTTGTATAGAAGTATATAGAGGTATGCTATAGAAAATAAAATATATTTGGTTTTCTTGTGACATTTTACGCCAAACCAGCAACTGTTAGCAGTTTTGTGAAAAAAAAGCTGAAACAGAGCCAAATATTCCAAATTAAAACCACAACAATCAAGATTAAATGACTTCATCCATAGCGCGCGACACAAAGGCACCGCAAGTCGCGCAACGAGCGGAGCCTTTGTGTCGCGCGCGATTATTTCGCGTGTCGCGCCTTTTGTAGGAGCCTTAAATCTTGCCAAACCATGTCGTAATCAAATTGATAATTTATGAACTCCATAGTCTTCGTACTCTTACCAAAAACTTACGAAACTCTTAGTTAATGTGATGCATGATTCGTATAACAAACTTTATACAAACTTAGCAATTCGCTATCGGGTCTGAGCACCACACTTGGTACTTTGACTCTATTTCATAGAATATAACTATTATGTAGTTAACTGGGCCAATCTTGAACGTTTCTGTTCGAATAGAAATCCGGGAAATGTTGTTGAAAAGGCAACTTTTGAGTGGGAAAGGTCACTTCCGTCAATTTTCTATTAAATTGAACTACCTCTTGTATCGCCTAATTGGTCAAGTCGCTTAAGTAGTCAAAGAAAATCTCAAAATTGGTCGCCTAAGTAGTCAAGGAAAATCAGGGAAATGAATTGTTACGCAATATTTAGAAGCAAGACTAACTTTGATTGTCCAATCGATCTGCCTAACCTTTTCCCAACTATGTTGGAGTCGACTTTCAGTCTAATCGAATGCAGCTGAATACCTGTATTTTACTTGGAGCGACTGCCTATCTGACCTCCACAACCCAGCTAATGGGTAACACGATATCCCTTGGTAAGACTAGTTGTCATACTTTCGGGCTTTTGACGACCCTTAACAACTGTCAAAGATCCACAAATGACAGCCGGGTTTATTTATTTTTTAATACAGTTGCTCAAAAAGTGGCGTATTGCAGGGACGTATAGCGTTCGGGATGTGGGCTATTACATACTCGTGCTTTTTTTTTACCTTTCCCGAACTCGTGCGTTCTTTTTCCCAACTGTCAAAATAATGTCTATTAAAAAGAAAAACCAACCATGAAGTTTTCACTAAAAAATTCATACCTAGAAGTTTTTATGATTCATGCAAATACGTATATTTCTAAAAAGAAGAGCAGCTACTAATTTGTTTCAATATCAGATTTAATGATTTGATTGAATGAGTTAGGTTAGGTTTCATTTCATTTCATCTCATTAAATTTCATTTTCATTTCATATCAATAAAAAAATTCTACTGAAGACTTGGCTGTATGGGCATAGTTCCCTTTGCCTACCAGAATGGGTGAAGAAAAAAAACACTGGCACTCCGGTAGTGCCGACAGAAGTGAAAACTTGAACAATTACGAGTGTATTTTGTGAATCGTCTTATAAACAAAACACGCGTGTTAAGGTGTGTTCCTTATTTTATAGGGTTTTTTGCAAATCAGGTATGATGACCAAAGTGACTGGTTTATTCTTCTCGTGAAAGGAATTTATTCAGATTTGCTCGTCGTCAGTTATATATCCGTGGTTCAGCGCCATCTCGTCGTTGTTGGATGAACTACGTAGTTAGTACGCGAGGCCTACGTAGTTAGTACGCGAGGCCCTCGTAGTTCTTCCCGATGTGCATAGATGGCGCTGTCCTCAACAACGCGTGTCTTAAGTTTTACGTCTGACGTTAGTACGCGAGGCCCTCGTAGTTCTTCCCGATGTGCATAGATGGCGCTGTCCTCAACAACGCGCGTCTTACGTTTTACGTCTGACGTTTTACGTCTTACGAATTTTCGATCAGGGTCACGTGACCTGACGCGAATTTAGAAGTTTTTACCCATTCCAAAAAAAGTACACAGCGCCGCTAAAGAAGTTTTCACTTCAAACATCTCTGCTTTATATTCTACGGTTGGCACGAGTTTTTGGCGGGATTTCTTCGAGTGAAGTCTATTTGGCTGTTTTAATTATTCGTAAATTGATTCCTAGTGGATATTGTGATGTAAAATTGGTGTAGTTTTGTATCTCAAGTGTCTGCGCAACTGGACAATATGTGTAATCATTGAAACAGACGCGATCCCGGTAAAATGGAGCTGAGAATTTTATTGTAGTTTTGGCTACCTCAGCGAAGTTTACCGGGAAACTTGATTCGATACATTTGCTGCCAAATACTCCCAATACATTAGAATGTGTACACCCATATTCTAATGTCATGTTAGACTCAAAAAAAAAATAGTAACTGATGACTAGGCAGCATGGTCTCAGACCTTAGGCTTTAAAAAAAAATCTACGGTTGGCACCATTAGTTAGTTGAGTTTATTGTGTTTTTATTATTTTATTAAATTGCTTCATTTTTTCGCAACTGTATTAAAAATAGTCGTTCAGTACACGTGCGAAACCGTCATTGCAACTTGTTCCGACTGTCAACCCTCGCCTTCGGCTGCGCCTCGGCTCGGGTAGACATTTGTCGGAACTCTTTGCAATGACAACCTTTCCGCACTTGTAATGAAATATACTATTATTTATTATCTATATATACTTTATTGTACACCAGAAAATACATAACAAAAAAAATACGATTATGAATACAAAACATACAATGGGCGGCCTTATCGCTTTCTGCGATCTCTTCCAGGCAACCTTGGAATGGACAGTGATTGCGTGGATATAAAAAAATGGGTTGTCAATGGTGCAACATAATATACTGTAATAGATACATAGATATATACAGTGCTGTATAATAGATACATAAATAAATACATACTAAATATACATATAAAAAACGAAAATAAATGATGACTATAGATTTTTGCAGCTACGAAAACAAAACGGGTTCAACGGCTTAACGTGCTTTCCGAGGCACGAGGGGTCTCGGTATGTAAAGATGATCACCCATCCAAGGACCGACCGCGGCAAGCGTAGCTTAACCTGATCGATCGACCAGTACGGCTTATTACTTAGCCCTCTCCCAACTTTAATTGTCCGTTTACTAAAATTACAACTGTTATTTTTTATCAGTGGTTTTTTTAACTTTGCCGTGTTATAGCCATTTGTATTACACGACAAATTGATGTAAGGTGTCAATTTGCTTAACAATAACTTTCCTTGACTGTCTATTTTAAAGTGATAATAATTTTGTAAGAGGTCATTTTAGTAAGCACAGAACCAGTCGAAATGGAGGGCCTAGGTCCAGCAGTGGACGTCTTTCGGCGACGGCTGAAATGATGATGATCTACTAACCGTACTGAGTCCGCATGGTCGATTATAGCCCCTCTCTCTCGAAGAGATAAGGTCCAGTGGGAACAGTATGAATGCTTCCTTTAAATGTTTTTTACCATCTCAACCTCACACTTAGAATAGAATAGAATAGAATACTCTTTATTATGTACACCATATAAATTACAGACATAAATATAGTACAAAGGGCGACACAATGGGCGGTCTTATCGCTAAGAGCGATCTTTTAAAGACAACCTTAGGATGGATATAAAAAGAGGAAGGACAGACAAAATACTGGAGGCAGTCCGTGGTGTACCTTTACTTGCCAATAACATGAATAAATACAAATATGTAGGCCAATCCTTTCCCTGACACCCAATCATCTAAGGAACGAATAAATGAATAATAAACCAAGCAAAAGATGGCAAAAAACGTATAAGCAAAGGATTTAGAAATACAATTTTCTACACGAGAAGCCACGATGACTGCTTACCAAAGAATTTCGTGTGACATCCCGGTTTTGAAATAGAAATAAAATTGATTTGCGTCAATGGAAATGTGACAGTATTGGATTTGCAGTGAGGAGTACGGAAAATGTGTGCTTTGCTGGCATTTGAGGGATGATTTTGGATTTATTGTTACATATTTCCTTTATAGGTACAGTACCCGGCGATAAATATTGCACATCGACCTTTGGAAAGAGACAATCGGCTAATTTCGGCTTCGTAGAGCGTTATCTCTGTCGCACGAAATACAAACAGTCCGGTATCTATTAGGAGCTGTTAAAACAATTATGATTTGCTTCTTTTGATAATTATTTTATTCTTTGTATAAAATACAAAAAAGGTAAAGGTCGATGTGCAATATTTATCGCCGGGTACTGTACCGTATGTCTTGTATCAAGTAGCTTGGCAGTGTCTATTTAATTTAAAATTGTATACAAAATTTTAACTAGAGGGGCAATTCTCGTAATTTTAAGAACGTTCACAGTCTGATCTCAGTCTCAATTTGTCAAAAACACGTCTAATTTTCCTCCATTTTTAACAAGTTTTTGACATTGATTGTCTCTGAGTAGAGATTGCAACTAGATTTTAAACTTTTCAATTATTATTATTTTTTTTATTATTATTTCTTTCTTTTCTTTTATTTTTTTTATTTGTTTTCTTTTTTTCTTTTCTTTTATTTTTTTTATTTCTTTTCTTTTATTTTTTTCTTTTTTTATTATTTATTTTCTTTTCTTCAGATAGCCTTGTGTTTCGCAAAGTGCACATGTAGGTACTATAATATTGTTTTATGGACCTAATTCCGAACCTAATTATAACTTATTATTATAACTTAGTTTCTTAAATTAGTGGTTTTAAGAAAGGTGAGATGACAACAGGGATCAACCAGCCTACCTGTAGCATTCGCACCACGCCGAAATACTGTGATGGCTTTCTGCTACTCAGGGAAGACCTGGATGAGAGGTCTGACGAGTTACACGATAAAAATAAGATGTTCACTTTGATCTAGGCAGCCAACAGTAAAGATATATGCAGAGTACGTACCTCAGACTGCAAACTGACACTCGTTGAACTTCCAGATGTCCGTGAGCTGACGATGGGGCCAAGGTTTCGTTATGTTGATGAGATGAGATGATGATCACACGGAGTCGGTTAGAAATTTTAATGCTTTTTGAGCTGGTCGCGAAGTCGCGCGTGTTCCGATCGGCGTCCGTTACGAACTGTCCTTGTGCTCTGAGCTTTGACGTTTGCGTACAATGCATGACAATCAAAAATTTGACGTCTCGTTACTGCTGGTAAGCCCAGAGAAAAAATGTGAACGTCGTGTTGGAATGGAGTTTTGATGGGAACGAAACATCCCGCCCACCAAAATACTTATGGTATTTTCTGGTTAGAACATAGAAGATCTAATTGAAAACGATAATAAGATTAACTACCTATACGATTTAGATTGCTAAAAGCAACGGTTAGATTAAGATTAGCTTATACTACGGTATGCTTAATTAAGATTTAATAAACTATCGTTTAGTGCGATTGAAACTAGTCTTCTGTTGGCAAAGGACATAGTTTCACTAGAGGTCGATTGATGATTTGATTGTTTGCATTTTTTACTAATGCACTCCGAGCTACTCCATCAACTCCGACCTGGAGTTCTATGACTCTCGCGAGATTCCAGTGCAATGGGCTACGATTGTCGTCCTTGACTAGCACCATAGAACCTATCGACAACGGTTTTGAATGTTTAGTCCATTTCGCGCGTTGCGTTAGCGAGTTTAAGTATTCAGTTTTCCACCGAGACCAGAAGTTCTGTTGGAACGCTTGTATCATCTGCCACCGATGAAGCCGATTTGGATTAAGATGCGATAGATCCTCATCAGGGACAGCTGTTAGAGGCTCTAAGGTTAGGAAATGACCAGGTGTCAAACACGAAAGGTCGTTGGGGTCGGAGCTGATCGGGTAAAGAGGTCTCGAGTTTAAAATGGATTCAATTTGAACGAACAGAGTTGTCAACTCCTCGAACGTTAAGACTTGATCACCCACAACTCGATATAGATGTGATTTTGCTGCTTTTATTTGTATTTCCCAGACACCACCAAAATGTGGAGCGCCGGGTGGGTTGAATTTAAATTCGATTTTCTGCTCATTAGAAGCCCGTTGCATTAAAGACGAAAGTTGATTTTTTGCGCCTACAAAGTTGGTACCACAATCCGCATGAATAGTGTTACAGCGGCCGCGACGACCTACAAAGCGCCGTAGCGCAGCTATAAATCCATCGGTTGAGAGCGTCGACACAACCTCCAAGTGGACTGCTTTGGTTGCGAGGCAGATAAACAAACATAAATATGCCTTGTCCATCTTAGCGCCACGATGGGAACCAAGTTTGATGCGGAATGGTCCACCTAGATCGACACCTACCACCGAGAACGGTTTAACTTGATTGACTCGGTAAGATGGAAGATCGCTCATGAAGGGTTGAAGCGGCTGTGGGTTTGTTCGAAAACACTGGACGCATTTGGAAAGGCAACGGCGAATGGTACGCTTTGCAGCGATGATCCAAAATTGTTGAAGCAGCAAAAAGTGTGTGGTGTTTATGCCTGGATGCAAATGGGTACGATGAGTGAAGTTGATGATTGAGAGCGTTAACGGATGATCAGATGGTAAGAAGGCAGGGTGCCTGTGTTCGTACTCTAATCCAGATCGAGAGATCCTGCCGCCCACCCTGAGTACTCCCTGATCGTCTAGAAACGGGTTCAATTTTCGAAAAGGTTTCGATAACACCTTTTTTGATTTCAACTTGGAGATTTCCTCCGAGAAAGATCTACCCTGTACGTGTTTGACGAATTGCATGAGAGCGTGATGACGTTCCACATTGTTTAAGAACTCCTTACGATTTGATTGATGTGAGATACGAGAATTGTTAATAAAGCGATATATGTAAGCCAGAACATTAACAAGTTTCGATAACGAGGAAAAACGATTTAGTAAAGTTTCGATAATTAGAGGGTCATCCGTCGCGGTCTCATCGGTCACTAAGATAACTACTTTGCGTTGTTCAGCCTTTATAGTAACGTCGTCCTCGTGAAGTATGCTGCCTGAACTCGAAGGCCATAATTCATGATTTTGTGAAAGCCAACATGGCCCCGCCCACCATAGCGAATTGTGAAGAAGTTCACTAGGAAATTGTCCACGTGAACAGACATCAGCAGGATTATCGTCCGAGGAGACGTGATGCCAACATTCAGTAGGTGTGAGGTCTTGGATTTGACTCACCCGGTTGGCAACGAATGTGGTCCAACGAGATGAATGTGAACGTAACCAGGAGAGGACAACGGTTGAGTCTGACCATAAGTAGACAGCATCGAGTTGGATACGAGCTAGATACGTGTCGCGAACGAGTGTGTATAGATTGGAGAGGAGAACTGCCGCGCAGAGTTCCAACCTAGGCAACGATGTGCGTTTCAGCGGTGCTACACGAGCTTTTGAACAGACCAAGAAGACATGGGCTGCACCGTCCTTATCAGTGACGCGTAAATAAATAACAGCACCATACGCTGTCTCGGAGCTGTCACAAAAGCCGTGAAGCTCACATGATTTTGCTTCAGAGCATGTTATTTTACGAGGGATTCGAAGTTGGGACAACTGTGGCAATTGATCCACGTATGCAGTCCATGAATGAATGATCTCATCAGGCGGCGTTTGGTCCCATCCAATACCGAGAATCCAAAGCTTTTGGATATATGATTTAATTTGAATTGTGATGGGAGATAAGAAGCCCAATGGATCGAAGACTCTAGCCAGTTCGCTAAGAATGGAACGCTTGGTACATGGACGCTCGGATGGTTTAATTTCGAAAAGGAATGCATCCAGTGACGGATTCCATTGCAGACCTAGAACTTTTAAAGTTGAAGATTCAGAATTATCTAGAGATACGGACCCAGTTAGGCAATCCTGGCTGGGAAGATCCAACAAAAGTTGCGCCTTGTTACTAACCCATTTTCTGAGATGAAAACCACCGAGTTTGAATAGAGCGATAAGTTGTTTTTTTGCTAGTTCAGCGGTTTCCAGCGAGTCACATCCGGTTGCTACATCATCTATATAAACATCCGACAGGATGATCCGCTTTGCAACGGGATACGAGTCTCCTTCGTCTTCAGCAAGCTGTTTCAAGGTACGGCATGCAAGAAAAGGGGATGAAGAAATACCATACGTAACGGTATTCAAACGGTACTCTTGGAGATTATCGTGAGCAGAGGCTCTCCAAAAGATACGCTGATAGTCACGATGGTCCTGCCAGATCAAAATTTGACGATACATCTGTCGGGCGTCAGCCATGAAGACAACGTTATGTTCCCTAAACCGCAAAATAATGTCGATAATGTTTGGTTGCAACTTAGGACCGGTAAGTTGAGAGTCGTTTAAGGAACGGGAGTTAGCGTCTTTGGCAGAGGCGTCGAACACAACACGGAGACGGGTAGTGGCGGAATCGGGGCGCAGAACACAGTGATGTGGAATATAGTATTTACCCATGCTGATTTCCTCTACTGGTACCAATGTCATGTGTCCGGTTTCTAGGTAGTCTGTCATGAAGTCCACGTATTGGCCTTTTAAATCAGAGTCACGAGACAACCGGCGTTCGATAGCGTGGAATCGTCGCAGTGCAACCTCACGAGAGCCTGCGAATATGGGTTCCGAATCATCTTTAAAGGGCAAACGTACAACATATCGTCCAGAGGAATCCCGAGAATGACTGGATACAAACTTCTGTTCACAGAGCATTTCTTCTGGAGTCAAGAGTGACGCTTTCGGTATGGAGTCCAGTTCCCAAAAATGTTGAACCAGAGAATTCAATTCGTTATCTATGTTTAATGATGTGTGTACCAGGGTGCTCGAAGCTAAACGAGTTTTGCCTAACAGGAGCCACCCAAAGATGGAGTTGAAAGCGGTGGGTTGGTTAACATTTCCTTTGATTTGTTGGTTGAGAAGTGAATCGGTGAAGACGTCGGCGGCGAGCAACAGATCGATAGATCCCGGAATGTCGAATCCGGGGTCTGCGAGTGGCAAGGATTGAATATGTGACCATCCAGAAGTGTTTAATTTTGCGATAGGTTGATCGCCACATATTTTCGAAATGACATGCAGGTCCAAATCAAAGAATATTGTATCCTTAGTACCTACAGCACACCTCACGTCACCGAGGATAGACGCTGGTGCCTCGCCGAGTCCACATACGGTTGTGTTAATTGGGGACGGCTGTAAGTTTAAACGTGAGACGGCCGATTCAGTAATAAAGTTACTTTGACTTCCGGTGTCAAATATGGCACGGAACGATTGCATTGTACCGAGAGCATCCTTGACCTGCACTACTGCAGTCGCCAGCAAAACAGTTGTATGCATAGGTGACCTTGACACCAACGACGATGAGGTTGGATGGGATTCGATAGGATTATCGCGATGGAGTAAGGTGTGATGTTTCCGTTTGCATGTGCGGCATGAAAATATCGATTTACAATCTTTCAACCGATGGGATGGCTTCAAGCAGTTGAAGCACCAGTTCTTCTCAGTGGCAATCTGCATTCGTTCATCGTATGATTTCTTGATAAATTCTGAACATGCCGCAATGGAATGAACATCACTACAGAAGGAACATTTACTGGTATACGGAACGGAAGGACTTTCGGTTTGCTTTTGATCGGTAGCAGCTACTAGTGTGTGTGCCGGGGTGAACCGTTTTGGTTGCGAATGTGAAGTCGAACTTTTCTGCGTAAGTTCGTTTGACTTGATTGTCTTAACGAAATGTGTATCGCGTAATGATGCCTCACATTTAGAGTGTAGAAAAGCCTTTAATTGTACGTAGGTAGGCAGTTCGACGTCCGAATGATTTTCTTCAAATTCACGTCTTAATTTCGAGTCAAGTTTTGATAAAATATGATATACTAGAATAAAATCCCATTGACCAACCGGCAGATTAACTGTTTTTAAAATGCTTAGATTCTCTTCAAACAAATCAAGGGATTTTCTGAACTCGTGAGCATCACTGTATTTAAAATCGACATTTAAGATGTCTCGCCAACACGTAAAGGCTAGGTCGCGTTTATTAGTGAAGCGCGCGGTGAGCGCTTGGTACGCGTCCTGATAGTGTTCATGTGTCATCGGGAACGATTTGATTACCGTCACCGCATCGCCGCTAAGTGATGATAACAGATAGTGAAACTTCTCCGTGTCAGTCAAAGAAGTTGAATTGTGTATCAAAGCGTTGAAAGTATCGAAATATTCCGGCCATTTCTTGACGTCACCGCTAAATGTCGGAAGTGTTATTTTGGGTAACCGAATGTTCGAAGAAGCATTGCCAATACCGTGAGAATGATTTGAATCACCTTTAGAAAAGGTGCGATTTATTGACAACACTTTGTAATACATTTCGTCGAAACGCTCCTGAATTTCGTTATCTTCATTTTCAGGATCATCAAGAATCTCCTGAATTGTGAAATGCGCATCCTCAAAATTAGCCGCGATATTCTTTACTTCCTGATGATATGATAAAAACAAGTCTCGCTGAGAATGGTCACTAACTGCTAACATTCCAACCTCTAAAGCCTTAGTCAAACGCTTATATGCGATGGTTCGTTTTCTACGTAAGGACGGCAAATCCTCAGTAGTATAATGAACCTCGATTGATTTTGATTTAGACGTCTTCAAAGTACCTGATCTATTTTTCTTTAGAAGTGACATTGTAGGCATTTACTATGTAGGTCGATACGTATAATCACAAAATATGTAGGTATATAAGTCTCGATTACGCGTTTAGTTCCTGAGTACCTGAATAGTAGCAGATGGATTACTATTGTCGGTCTTTAAACAATAACAAACTCAATTTTGTGCAACGTAAACAAGTAGGTACCGGAAAGATATGTTACGTGTAGTTCCGGCACAATCTAAGTGCACTGCAAGCTATATTTTGCTCCGATATTATTAATGAAACTACTCCGTAAGTGAATACAATAAAGATAGATAACGATTAACAGATATAACTACCTACCGAGCAGGTAAGTTGAAGTAAACAGGTTGGTATGTTACATAAAACGTTCTCGATACTGTGCGGTACTCGTACGAGCCAATCTGTTCATTCACTTGGTAACGAAAATATTCACAGTGTCTACGTTGAGCCGTTCGACCGTTGAGCAAGATTTCGACCTACCCTCACAATTTGAGATCGAAAAAAAAATAATCCAATGGAATTTTTTACGATTTGCGTATTGTAAAACCCGATTTATAAAACAAGATTAAGTTGTGATTGCGATGTATGATGGGTGCAAATAACTAAATATCGAGTTACGAAGCAATTAATTGTGAGCGAAATAAATTATGCACCGATTAAGATGTGATTGCACAATATAACCCGGTCTCACAATTACGATGTGAATACTCGACATTTAATTATTGTACACTACGATTTTGTAAAATCCTAGTTCGATGGTGATAGCTCATGAACGTTTAAATGTAAATTTATAGATTCGATAGTAAGTAATTCTATGGAAATTGGGGAATAGCTTGGATTGCGATGTGTACCCGTAGTTTTTAGTTAAAACAATAGATTGATTGAGATATCCTAAGCTACGCTTTTAACCAGAAATACCACAAGTAAAGATGGCGATTTACGATTTAAAATGGAAGTTCCCTGGTTTCGGCACCAAATTGATGTAGCATTCGCACCACGCCGAAATACTGTGATGGCTTTCTGCTACTCAGGGAAGACCTGGATGAGAGGTCTGACGAGTTACACGATAAAAATAAGATGTTCACTTTGATCTAGGCAGCCAACAGTAAAGATATATGCAGAGTACGTACCTCAGACTGCAAACTGACACTCGTTGAACTTCCAGATGTCCGTGAGCTGACGATGGGGCCAAGGTTTCGTTATGTTGATGAGATGAGATGATGATCACACGGAGTCGGTTAGAAATTTTAATGCTTTTTGAGCTGGTCGCGAAGTCGCGCGTGTTCCGATCGGCGTCCGTTACGAACTGTCCTTGTGCTCTGAGCTTTGACGTTTGCGTACAATGCATGACAATCAAAAATTTGACGTCTCGTTACTGCTGGTAAGCCCAGAGAAAAAATGTGAACGTCGTGTTGGAATGGAGTTTTGATGGGAACGAAACACTACCTATTAACAGACTGAGAAACTCATGACCGGTTTAATGGTTATATTGATTACTCTAGGAACAGTCCAGGAAATTGCAAACATAAAGCACAAAAAATTATACAACCCATGCATTTCATCCCAACATTCGTAAAATTGCTTTCAGAAAACCACAGCTACACGATAAAACCGCGGGAGGTAACCAATAAAAATGCATTTCAAAAGCCAAACGTTACGAAGCTGAGTAGGTACAGTCAACAGCGCAATCAGCACCACTTGAACTACAAAAACCGTCCTAACTGCCACGACATAAAGGCGTTATCAATGTTGCCATGGACGTGCTGTTGATGGTACTAGCGGAAATGGAACTGACTTGAAGATTCCCTCCCGGTGCCGGGAAGAATTGCTAATTAGTAGGAAATAAACTGTTGGAGCCGGCGCGAACATAAAATGGTGGGAATGTTAGGATTTTTTAGTGGAAAGGATGATGAAGGTGAATCTTAAAATTGTTATTGTTGGTGTAATAATATGGAAAGATGACGTTTAGACATTACAACCCTAATGAGTGATCAAACTATCGTGAGACATGATCAAAAGATCATTTATGTTCAAAAAGTCCAAAATAAAAAGCATTTTTTTATGAAATTCTAAGTAGCTACCAATCCGGAGTCTAGATTGGTGGACAGTTAACGATAAAAGACTCACCCTCTATTACACACTAGCTTCTGCCCGCGACTTTGACCACGTGAAATTTGGGCCCCGTTTCACCGCGTCGCAGCCCGCGCTAGTACTTCGTATTCGCTTAGCGTTCCTCCAGACTTTTTTGTTTTTGCTCGGCTCCTAAAGATCATAGCGTAATGTTAAATAGCCTATAGCCTTCCTCAAGAATTGGGCTATCAAATACAAAAATAATTTTTCAAGTCCGACTGGTAGTTCCAGAGATTAGCGCGTTCAACCAAACAAACCCTTCAGCTTTATAATATTAGTATAGAAAAAAGAATTTTTCAAATCCGACTGGTAGTTCCAGAGATTAGCGCGTTCAACCAAACAAACCCTTCAGCTTTATAATATTAGTATAGAAAAAAGAATTTTTCAAATCCGACTGGTAGTTCCAGAGATTAGCGCGTTCAACCAAACAAACCCTTCAGCTTTATAATATTAGTATAGATTAGAACAGTTACAGAAAGAAGATAAATAACTAACTGTCTAGTTACCCAACCAACATTTTGACGCTAATTTCCACCTCTGTTATCGTTTGTATTGGTTTAACGGGTGTATAAAAGCGCCCAGTAAAACTTTTGTTTATTCAATGGTCATGACTATAACTAAATAACTCATCAAGATGAGTAACGGTAACAAGAAGACATAATATGACTAAGGTAGGTATAAAAGATAAAAGCTGAACCACAGTAACACTAGGTGTAGTAACTTCAAGTAACAATAAGTACCTAAGGTAATAGTTGGATTTCTAATAAGTCTCACTATTTTCAAGTGTTCTTAAAGAGTGCTAAGTAAATGTTTTATACCACCTATCTTGCCTAGGAAACGTATTATTACTTAAGGAGGTATAAACGGTACAGTCGCAACCATCATAGCACCTGCTTTTATAAATTCAAGTAACAGAAATTACTAAAAGTAATATTATAGTTTGTTATAACTCTTTCTACCGACAAGAGCTCTTGAAAATAGTTAGCAAAATATTTTTACCACCTACGTTGTAATTCAGTAATCAAAAACCCCTATTTATGATAGCAATTGGTATTATGGAGTTATTTTTAGAGCCCTAATCGTTACAGTGGGGTTCAAATTTACTTTTATGTTATTCTAAGCCATAGTAACACGGAATTTAAACATTTAAAACCCTATTCTGGTATAACAAGTGCTACAATAGTTCTAACTACAGCCCATCCAGTACTTCTTGTTCATTAATAGTAATAATAGGAACCTAGGATAATAAGGAGTAGACACCATTTTAAATCAAACATAACCTAAAAATAAATCAGAAAAAAACTAGTTTAAAACTCATATTTTGTTTAATTTTCTCATTTTAAAACGCAAAATATTTACTACAATACACAATAAATGTAAAAGACAGAGCCAATATCCTGTTTTTATCTAAATTTAGATTGAGTGTATGCCCCGCATGATAAAATGCAATTTATTTTTACTTTAAATATCACTTATTTTTAAGGCCCTGCAAAATTGAGACGCAAAACATATATTATTTTCTCAATAAAGTAACCCTCGCAATAAATTTTAGCCATGTGATAAAGAAATCAAACTTCACTCATCGAGATATTGACAATCCGTAACTTGAAATTCACTTAATTTCAACTCCTTAGTTTGCCATCATTTTTGAGAAATAAAGTAACACTTTTGGAACTAATGTATATGCAAAACAATAGAAAAAGAAAACACGCTACAGCCCTGAGTTGCTAATCAACACTGATCAAGATACATAAAGCAAATCCAAGAAAAAAATGGACCTAAAAAAGAACTAATATGTTACTATAAAATTTATACCAGTAGACTTCAGAACGTGTGTACCACCTATAGTTTTTATTATAACCATAATACAGACTTTAAAGTGCTTGAGGTAGCTAGATTTATATTATACCACCATTATAGATACAAGAAATTGTTTGCCACTAACGCCACCCTATAACTATTATGTAACTCTCAGTGTTAAAAGAGTGAGCATTAAAATTATTATATTACTTATAGCGCTATAAGACGTGGGCCCAATCGAGAGTTTGTAAGGGGTTAGAGCGTGCTCTAACACCAATTGCTAAAACCATTGTATCACTCTTGCTTGCCAAATTCACTTTTAAATAACTCTTTTATCACCAATTCTTATTACCAAAATGCTAGTTGGGTACCTACTTATGACATTATTGGAAAAATGTTAGCGTAATATACATACGCGCCTCCAAACAAGCGCCTTATCTTTGTTTCAGACAGTAAAAATCACAAGAATATGCATGTTGCAAGAGATGTTCGATGTAAAGTGCGAACAGGCTCTGAACTTGCTCAAGCTTCCTTGTAGAGCTACCTCTAACCTACGTAAATACAATACCCGGCGATAAATATTGCACATCGACCTTTGGAAAGAGACAATCGGCTAATTTCGGCTTCGTAGAGCGTTATCTCTGTCGCACGAAATGCAAACAGTCCGGCATCTATTAGGAGCTGTTAAAACAATTATGATTTGCTTCTTTTGATGATTATTTTTATTCTTTGTATAAAATGGTTTTGTGTAATAAGGTCGATGTGCAATATTTATCGCCGGGTAAACTGTACTTTGTGATACTTACCTCAGTCTACACTTTGTAGGCAATTAGATATATCGGGCTACGATCTATCCAGCCGTTCAACTCACTCAAAACACACTGTAGGAGCAAAATCGAGACACGCAAGTGCAAATATTTTGATACACAAGGACTGCTGTTAGGCCGAACTGTGTTGCTTGTGGCAAATTGTACACGACTGTACGGATGGATACGTTTTGTCTTGTAGACTTGAAGTAGAAATAGACTCCATAAAATTTTAAATAAAAGGTAAGTATTTAGCCAAATTTTCAGTATTAAATCACTGCCGATTTCTGCTGAGGTATTCTGTATAAATCTCACCGTGAAAACATAGGTGAACTGACCTGTCAAGAATGTCAATCTCTAGCACCAGCCGGTCGATTCTGTTAGAGTCTCACCGTGAGAAGTTAGGTGAAGTGAGCTGGCATTCCATCTATTGCTAGGGATTGACACTAATGACAACTCACTTTAAGCTTACTTCACCCGAGTTTTTACAGAATAGCACTACAGATGGAATGTCAGGTCACTTCACGCTCACTTCACCTAAATTTTCACGATGAGATTTTAACAGAACAGACCGGCTGAGCTCCGTTCTTCTTTTAATGGTGATGGTACTCTTCCTCGTTGTTTTTTTTTTTATTCTGACATCAGTGGCAGTTTTTAGGTCATCCAAGGTGCAGGTTGACGGGCACTTAGGGTGTCCTAAGTGCCCGTCAACCTGCACCTTGGATGACCATGCTCCACATGCTGTAGTGTTACAGCATGTGGAGCATGGTCTGATCAGAAATGAATGTCGGAAATGATGGTTCCTGAGGTGTAATAAATAACTAGTTATTTTTAAACCCGACTCACTTAAAATAGTGACAATCACTTTTAAACTAATAATTTCAGATATTTAACAAATCAAAGACACTCAATTAAAAATTAATCACAACTACTCAACTATGATTAAAAAAAACTACGAAAAAAAATCGGCTAAAATATTCAATGTGTTAATAAAATTCAATTTCCTAGTGGAAGTTGGTTCATATTAGCGCTTCGAGAAAGTTCATAACTTCAGGTGACGTTGTTCCCACACCACTACATACCTAGCTCTAGTGATGTGGCTTCGCACAGCTCACACAGTTCGCATTAATTATATCGAGTTATGGAGGCGGTATTCGCTGTGTGAAAATTATAGTGTGGGGAATCGATTGTAGCCTACACCTGTGTTTGAATCGATTAGTGTTCCATGCATGTTGTGGTATCAATATCGAGTAGTTATTAGTGAGTAGGAATGGCTAATGAGGAATAATATTAAATTGCTGCATATGTTACTAAGAAATTGCATTGCATAACATAATATAACAGCCTTGTTTTTCCTCGAAGGGTTAAGCACAGGTGTACTTATAGTACTTGCACGTTTTGACAGTCATATTTAAGGGCCTTTTTTTTTCAATATGGGAAGTCATCAAATGACCCCTCCCGCTCTGGGTGGAGTGGAACGGAGTGTCAGACTCTTACTGACTAAAACCCACCCGTGTTCCTTCCTTCGCCCTTTATGTTCCGGGCCCAGCGGCCCTTTCGGACAATCCCGCTGACCATATTTAGCGGCTTACAGGGCCTAAACAGAAAAAACGCAAGTTTTAAAAACAATAAAAGTATATGATCGACTACAGTAAACAAAATAAAAAAATACATAATATTCTTCAAGATCTATGCTAGGTAGATAGTGTGTTGAAAACATAATACAACTAATTTGATACGATAAAAAAAAACCATGAAGATATCTCTAGAAACTTTCTTTTTACAATAAAAACCATACAAATATACATACAATCATTCTGATTTATTATCAGATTATTCTACAAGCAACATACTAAAATACTAGTGTTTTATTTTTTTAGTCCAAACACTATTATTTAATTACAAAAAAAACTATTTTTTTTTGGAATTAAATAATTGCTTCATATTTTACAATAAATTACCGTTGTGTCATCGCGCTTATCTTTCTTTTCTATGCAGTCCGACAGTGACCGCGCTTCAGGGTGCTTACTCTTGATGATGATGATGGTACTCCCTTTTCCGCACTTAGACTCCCATTCGGTCCGTTGTGCGTGGTGCTTACTCTTCAATTTAATTCCGATAGATCGACATTGGAATTGTAACGTTTCGTACTCTTGAGTTCGATGCTAGCGCCAAAAGATTTTATGATTGGGTGTCCATTTTGGAGAACTAAGTGGAATTGGGTTTGGGCTTAGCGTGGGGTAATTGTTGACAATATTGTTTTCAAGAGTACCGAATCACGTGTCTGTAAAATTAACATTGGAATCATATTGGCATCTCATTGGAATTAAAATTAGTTTGGAGAGTAAGCCCCCAGGTCATGTAAGCCCCTTAAGTCCCATTTACTAAGGGGTGATCCTATTGAATCCACAATCAACCCGGCACAAATTTAGACTCCGGGCTGCTTCTGAGAAATTCCGGATGGAAAAACCCAACAACACTTAGCTCGACCTGGAAACCAAATCCAGGACCTCTCATCATAAGTTTTCTTTCTGGTAAGTTTGAGTTATTATCTTATGTATTTTTGTAACAATTCATCATCATCATTTCAGCCGAAAGACGTCCACTGCTGGACATAGGTCTTCCCCAAGCACCTCCACTTCGACCGGTGCTTTGCTTTTCGCAACGGGTTCCTGCGGCCCTCACAAGGTCGTCGGACCACTGTCGTTGTAACAATTACTTTCCCATAACTTAAGAAACAATTTAATTATTAGTTGCACAATAACCACTGTGATTGATGGCTTATTCTTGATTTAATGGCTAAGATTTTTTCCATGATGAATCAATAAAGACAGAAGCCATTGAGCATGAGTAAGACTATTTTATTACTATAGGCCAACCGCTTAATTGAGACGTTGCCTGAGGTAGCTGCGCGGTAGGGGGACCAAGGGTGCCCAGACACGGGGTCGTCTGGCGCCCATGTGCTGGTTTGGTCCCTGGGGTGGTCACGGCATGCTATGTGTTCTGGTGCGCCGGTGATGGGGAGTACTCCCCAGAGGAGGGTCCGGTAACGGACAGCCGCGGCGGGTTCACGTATGAGTGCTAACGCGTGCCCGTGTTCCCGCCGTAAGCGGCAGAGAAGGACACCGTGGAGTTTTAGTGGGTTAGAGTCCCACATAACTGTACTATCTCCCCGTGGTAGTGAGGTATGCATGAGCATTTCTCCACGATAAAAAAAAAGGTAGCTGCGCGGTGCAAGAGGGGTGATAGTTGTCACAAGTTGACGAATCACTGAGCTCTCGCATCACGTCACCACACCCCTTCCACGCCGCGCTACTACCTCAGGCAACGTCTCAGTTAAGCGGTCGGCCTATAACTGTTGCCTGCGACTTCGTCTTCGATCCAATATGAAAAGAAGCATATGTCCTTCCCCAGGTCATGGTGCCAAATTTCATCCAAGTCCGTTCAGCCGTTTTAGCGTAAGAGTGTATTAACGGGGATACGAGTATTATCTCACAGTGTTTTAAATTTTACGTTTACATTCAATTTAGAGATCGTTATAGCATAATTAGCCGAGCCCAAAACGAACCACAGATATACCATGTCCACGTCACAAAACACGTCATACTCCATAATATAATAACATTCTTACTGGACAAGTTCCCAGTTGCGTTATTTAATGAAGTTAGTTTATTAGTTGCCGCTAGTTTCAGCAACGATTTCAGCGTTCACGATACTCACATATAATTATAGCAGTTATTAGTAACTTTAATTATGTAGGATAATTGTGGTCCCTGGAGGTAGACAGTGGAAAATAGTGTGGTGAGTTTGACCCTAGCTTAGCGTGGCATTCTGGTGTCGTGTTTACAGAGAATTTGAATAGTTTTAGAACTTTTTACAACGGTTCGTAGGTATTAAATGAAAACCCTTAAGCTATCGTTTATTGCTAGACCCAGGGGGGTAATTAGGTATACATGCTAACAGTAGCAATGGTTTACATTTTGAGAGTTTAACAACATTCATTGACTTATTAACGTTGTTGAGCAGACATTTTTGTCGAACATATGAAGCAATGTATTAGCAATATAATTCTTCAAAATTATTCAGATTGTGTTTGATCGTGTGTTTATGAATTAGTAGCAGTTACAATGCGTGCCACGAAAGATGAGACTTGACACACCACGTAGTTTGACATGCGCAGTACACGATTTTAGGTATCTTTAGCGGTATGAGGTCTGAGTGCGGGACGGGACCGGACGTCATAGGGGCGGCGGAAAGAGGCGGGGGAGGCGGGGTCAAGTCTCATCTTTCGTGGCACGCATTGTACTACTAGTAACAAGATGTATTGTAAAAGTAAGCCGTCAAAATATTCCTAAGTACTTGTTTCTGATGCCAAGTCTCTGCGATCGGGAATTTAAAGTATCTTAAATTCTCGATCACAGAAAATAGACAGAAAATATGGCTTATTAGTCGATTCGCACGTTTCGAGCGAGTAAATTCGTGCGAATCGACTAATAAGCCATATTTTTAGTCTATTTTCTGTGAAAAAAGAACACGTTTTATAATATTTAACTCTTATCACTTCTGTGCGCTAGTGTCCTTTTCTCTATACTTTATTGCTTAAAATTCAAAATGAGTTATGTCAATTGCCTTATATATACTTCTGGAGTTATCGATTTCCCAAAAATAAATTGACTTCGTGCGAGTCGCCTATTAATAGGTACAAAAAATAATATTATTTGAAAGTGACGATTCATACGTTTTGGGTGAGTAAATTCGTGCGAATCGACTAATAAGCCGAAAATGTGTAGACAGACGTCTACATATTTTGAAAATGAGTTCTCAAAAGACAGTTACAACTTTTAACGTATACCTACTGTAAGTACGGTCAGCAAAATATTTGTTCAAAATTGCAGTAGAAGTACAATGCAATTTTGAACAAATATTTTGCTCAATAACTGAGATTCAGAAAACTAATGTTGTCATCGACTTTTGTTTCTGACTGTACCATCTTCAACACTATCAATCGATATTGCATCAAAGTTGGCGTCGATCCCCTCTGTCGCTCTCACTTCCTGCCGGACGGCGAGACAGATAAGAGCATCTGGCTAGCCAGTTTGTGTCCGACTATCGTCCGAAAATATCGATGAGTTCTAAGAAAAGTAGTTTTTCTAAAGAATAGTAGAATTTATTTTCTATTTTGTAGCAACGAATCTGTAGCTAATACAAAATTGCTTTTGTATACAATTGTAAAAAAGTTTCCATAGTATTTCTTGCCCATTCTTCAGTCTTTGTGTTCTAAATAGTTCCTGTAGAGCATTGACAACCGAAGAAGAAATTTATCAACTTCTTGGAGTAAAGCACCATTCAACCGAAATATGTCATTTGAAATAACAAATGAATGAAATGTAACTTTTATTTCCGATGTTCGCTAAGTTATAAGTAGGTAGGCAGAAACTTGCCTTACCGATCTAATGCCCATTTTCACTGACACTAAGCGACATCTAAATGAATGCCTTATATCTTATATATTTTATATATATATATATATTATATATTAATATTATAAAGCTGAAGAGTTTGTTTGTTTGGTTGAACGCGCTAATCTCTGTAACTACCAGCCGGATTTGAAAAATTCTTTTTGCATTTGATAGCCCAATTCTTGAGGAATGCTATAGGCTATTTAACATCACGCTATGACCTTTAAGAGCCGAGCAAAAAGAAAAAACGTCAGAAAAAACGCTAAGCAAAAACGAAGTAATAGCGCGGGCAGGCGATGCGATGCGACGGGGTGGGTCGGAGTAACAAGAAATTTCACGCGGACGAAGTCGCGGGCAGAAGCTAGTTCCTGATAACATAACATAGCATAACCCGTTACCCTAATTACATAACACACTATCACAATCTGAATCTTTTTGAAGGATATTGCGAATCTATTGCTTCATATCGCTCCCCCCACCGAATAACATGGTAATGTGGTACTACGACAGTTTTCGTTTTATTGCATATTCGGTGTCTAAAGCATTAATTATCATCTTGTAATTTTTTTTGTATTTTTTCTATGTATATTTATAAAAGTACAATAATTTCAATGGTACCGTAATGAACATAACAACATTATTCCCTTAAAATCTAAACACACTTTTTGCACGAATAATACCATAACATGTTATTACAGATCATGCAATCGTTAACTTTTTCGGTAAGCGACGATTACCATTATATTCGCGTAAGAAATGCATGCCTTTTTCCACGTAAAGTATAAAACAATTATATTTGTGTATTATTTTTGTTTACAATATAATAGAAACGGCTTATTCGATTTAGATTCGGTTTCACTAATATATTGTAGTAAGCTTCACTTAACATTTAGTGTTTATTTCATGTCAATCGGTTCATAAATAAAAAAGTTATATCAATTTAAAGAATCACGGCGGACATTTTTAAGGTATACTATCAGAGTACGTACATGGATGCGAGGCTAACTGATGAACAGCGTTTGATATTTGATCTGGTGAGCATTGATAGTACTTTGGAAGAAATGCTATTTGTAGATGCACCCGGTGGAACGGTTAAAACATTTCTTACGAAAGTTATTTTGGCGAAGGTACGAAGCCAAGGTAAAATCGCGCTTGCTGTCGCTTCATCAGGCATAGCAGCCACATTGTTGCCAAAGTGGGAAAACTGCTCATACAATGTTCAAAATTCCGATCGATTTAGACCGCACAGAAAGCCCTGTTTGTAATATTTCAAGAAACAGCGATAAAGCTAAGGTTCTTCGTGATTGTAGCCTTATTATATGGGATGAGTCCACAATGGCCAATCGAAAAGCAGTAGAAGCAGTAGACAGAACGTTGCGTGATGTCAAGCAAAGTGATCAACCCATGGGTGGCATTACTATGCTTTTTTGTGGTGATTTTCGTCAGACTCTCACTGTAATACCACGTGGAACAAGGGCTGTTGAAGTTAGAGCCTGCCTGAAGAGTTCTCGACTGTGGCATTACATTATACCTTTGCATTTGACATTAAAATATGCGTGCGCAAATTAGAGGCAACGAAAATGCTCAAGAATTTTCAGATTTGCTACTTGAGATTGGTAACGGTGTGTTACCGCAGGAACAAGGAAAAGTTTTTCTTAATGAAAACCTATGCAGCATAGTTTCATCAATGCGAGACCTCATATCACCTGTGTATGGAAACGCAACGCAAATACCAACTTGCGAAAATTTCTGGCTTTGCGAAAGAGCTATTTTGACGCCACGAAACGACCAAGCAGCAACAATAAACGCTGAAATTTCGAACTATGTTCCGGGGGATTATGTTGAGTATATCTCCATTAACAAAGTCATGGAAGAAGGAAAATCTACAAGCTACCCAGTAGAATTTTTAGAATCCCTCAATGCTCCTGGACTACCAGCACATAAAATAAAATTAAAAGTAGGCGTACCGATAATGCTTCTTAGAAATTTAAGCCGCCCAAAACTTAGCAATGGCACCAGGTTAAAAGTGACCAATTTACAATGAAATCTGATAGAAGCAGAGATTTTAACAAGGTGTGGAAAAGGTAAAAGTGTTTTCATTCCTCGGATTCCTCTCATTCCAAACAATTTTCCATTTAGTTTTAAACGAGTCCAGTTTCCAGTCAGCCTATGTTTTGCGATGACAATTAATAAAGCCCAAGGTCAGACGCTGAAAGTTGTAGGTGTAGATCTAAGTATCAGCTGTTTCTCGCACGCTCAGTTGTATGTGGCTCTGTCACGGGTTAGCAATCCTAGGAGCCTGTATGCTTTCATCCCCGATGGCCATGAGTCAAATATCGTATACAGAGAAGCATTACTGTAAAGTAAATTTTTAGCTACCCAAACGACGGTATATGTAATTCAAAATATGCTGCCCGAAAAGTCACTATTCCACGCTGACGAAGTCGCGGGCACAGCTAGTTAATAAATAAAAGGACTGATTATGATAAATAATATACCTTTGTTTTATTTCATAAATTTTAATAAAACGCTATTATAAATTATCCAGTATTAATATCAACTTCCTCTATTATTGTTATTTTTCTGCCAAATCAAATAATAAGTACTGGATTATTTAATAAAACATGTATTTGCAACATTATATTACTGTTAATCTTTTGACACCACACATCGACGAATATTACTGTAATGTAATATTACATTATACACTATCGCTTGGATTTCACACGAATAATATCGTAATATCATATTGCCGTTAGGTTTTTGACACTGTATTACAACGAATAATACTATAATGCATTAATATTGACTACGATATTGTTGCGTTTACACGCGAATAATATGGTAATGATGCGTTGCATACTATACTTTTGCCATTTAATTTCAGTAACATTATTTTTGTGAATAACTTAATTTTGTTAAAGTATTACAAAAAAATCATAATATAAATTAGATTGTAAAAAAATTAGCTTTATTTTGACGTTTAAATGTCTACCTTACGATCTACCCGTGCCGAGATATACGCATAAAACAGTTTTTTATTTTTCCTGTAAAATTTTGATTTATCGATTACCATATTATTCGGTGGGGGGAGCGATATGTTCAAAAAATTAGACTTCGCAACAACGTAAATAACGCAATGTATGTGGTTGAACTGTCAAAATGAAACCAATTCCTACTGTTAGTGTGTTACACAATTACTCCGCGCGGCTGCCCCATTTCAAAACCTAATAAGGACTTAAAATGAAATTTTACAGGAGAGCGCATAAACGTAATATTGGTCAGCCTATGGAATGTATTTTTTCGAATTGGTTAAAGTGACTTACTAGGTTTTAAATGGTCACTAGGGAGTGAAAGGTGGACTTACTAGGTATCGATGTTTAAATATATCTCCTTTTATGTAAGTTTAAAACGCTGGTGTTTTTGTATTTGGTAGATACCTTCTAGGTTAGCAAGATTATGCAATAAAACGATTTTTGTAAAAAGTGTCCCTTACTAGGTTTTGAAATGGGACATCCGCGCGGGTCTGTGTAATATCTTAGAGATACCTCGTAGTATCTCAAGAAATACATTACAAGTTAAGCTTGTCTAATCTCCTACTAAAATATACAATATTATATACAACTTCCGATATCTCGTACATTTATATTTAAAAAACATACAGCAACAATTTCCGTGGCAAACATTTTTTCATGTTAAAATAATATTCGATTTCACTTAGCTGGCTCACTGACCAACTGCGGCTGGTCTCCCGAGAAATATGAAACACCGTAAACGGAGAAGATTTATGGTTCGATTTTGAATGACAGTGGTGTCAAGTTAAGATGGTTACTGATCATCCACAAAGATTTTGTAAGCAAAATATGAAGATGAAAGTTGGCTGGTTGGCTGTTTCGTTTTTGTCGAGTTCCTGAACGAAATAGCCGAAGACAGCGTTTTGCGTTGTTTTGGTAGTAGGAAACATGGTGTTTTTCCGATGATGGATACGATTAATCACGTAATATGGCGCTGAAGGGGAAACTCTTGATGCTCCGTTGTTTTTCGTAGCATAATATCGGAATTCTGTTGCATGTAGAATGTAGGTATGTGAGTGATAGATGCGTGTGAATTTATGAGTTGGAAAACGGTTGTGCGGAAAAATTTGTGTAGCGAAATACTTGAAATTGATAGTAGGTGCTCAAAAGACTTGAATTGTTTCTTTAGAAAGGTACCTTTAAATACAATTCGTTAACTTTCCTCATACAAGTTGAAAGTTATTTCTTTTGTCGGTTGAAATCATAGTTTTCTCTTTAAAAAGAAAGAAAGAAAAATATTTTACTACTGCTACTGTTCGATACTCACATTTAATTTAAAAATATCTACGATCTTCATATCACTCAATAAAAAAATCTTAACCTCTAAAAAAATCCTTACCAGAAAACTATTTCATATTAAAACCGCTTACACCCCACGTACTTATTTATCTAGAGCGGTTCGCACCCAACGATCAACCTCAGTCGTTCGAGAGCCCTCAAGAGCTGTAAAAACCCCCACAGTTCCAAGGACTTTACCAGATTTCAAGGGGTAGGTAGTTTTTTGTGAAAGCAAACAGTTTATCGAGATTTGTTCAGGCTTATAGGATTTGTAGACGAATGTAGATTTAAGATGAAATCATTTATGGTTCTTTTTTCTGTTTTATCGTATTGCTTCTGTTAAGAGATATTGTGGTATGTAATATGATGTGCAAGCTTGCAGTAATGACTTGCAAGCAGTTTACGTAGTATAGGAAATATGTATTATGTTTAATCAGTGAATAAATAGATCGCACGGCATTCGGACGTTTCCTTATAAGTACTAGCTAACCCTCAGCCCAATCCTACATGGCGACCTTGCCAGGATTGGGCTGGCTTTTGCCATATGCCAGGATTTCAACCACGTATTGACATTATTTAAATACATATCTACATGGACAATTAACGTACCAACATCAAAATGTGTCGCTCAGATATTCAGAAGGACGAAGCATTCATCACTTAGAGTGCTTCCGGAGGATTAAACAACAGCGCGGAATATCACCTTTCAAACATAAGCGTCGTGATGTTCGTCATCTGCACAATATTGTCTATTGCAGGACTTTACGGACTATACGTTTTGTACAAAAAGTGTCATCAAAATTGGATTAGGAGCGAAGTATTGACACAAAACTTGAGACGGTCCTTTCGCCGCGTGACCACTAGATCCGGAGAGGAACCTACCTGCGTTTCCTGTACCTGCCGTAAATAAAACGAAAAATAAATAAATAATGAAGAAGTGAAGCAAGGAGATAAAATAATAGAAGAACGAAGAACAATTATTGAAGAAAAATAAAAATTACAGAAGAAAAAAAAAAGAAGAGAAGATTGAAGAAAGAAAATTTAATTGTTGGAGGAGTCAGGGTATTCCCGGCTC
Source organism: Luperina nickerlii (assembly GCA_963855955.1). Lineage (NCBI taxonomy): Eukaryota > Metazoa > Arthropoda > Insecta > Lepidoptera > Noctuidae > Luperina > Luperina nickerlii. The sequence continues at coordinate 6,260,281 of OY979663.1, forward strand.
AGTTACCTGTGGTGTCCAGGGTATAGCCTGGCCCAAGCTGCCATTCCTGAGGATGAGCCAAGCAGTGACTTCAGAGGACAAGCCAAGCAGCCCTTCCAGAGGACAAGCCTAGCAGCCCATCGCCATCGAGTCGGACCAACTCGATGTAAGGTATGAGTGCAGTGCTCATGAAGTGTTAAATAGACTCTATAATTATTCATGGAAAGACTTAGTGAAATATATGAAAGTTTACTAGATTTATGTGTTACTATTAGAAAATTAGGCCCTAAACGGCGAGGCGTAAAAGTAGGACAGCGAAAGTTTCAGGAGGCTGAAAATTTGTATAATGAGTTTACTTTATTAATTGAATACGGACGTATACGTAAAAAGGAATTACATTTAGATCCATCAATACCTAACGAAATTGAGAAAATATATAGAAAAATCTTGGGTTATAAAGAGGTAACTGATATTTCAGAAAGTTCGTCCGACGAATTTTTAGATATAAGAGGAAAATAAGACAACATACAAAATGGAAAGTTTCAGTTTAAAAACGGCTAGTACTTTGATTCCAGTTATGGACGGAAAGGAAGAAACAGTAGAGAGAATAATCGAAGGTATAGAGATGTATGAAAGTTGTTTGAAAGAAGAAGATTGTAAGAAATTGTTAGTTTCATTTGTGTTAAAGACTCGTCTGTCAAAAATAGCGAAATTAAAACTGAAAAAAAGTTACGAAACAGTTTCTGGTTTAGTAAAAGATATTCAAACTTATCTTCTGACAAAAAAATCTGCCAATTCAATAATGGCACAGATAAATAATATAAGTCAAAACAACTTGACTACAGGCGAATACGGAGAGAAACTAGGAGATTTGTTTACTTCCCTTACCATAGCGCAAGCAGACGGAAACCAGACAGCCGCCGAGATACTAAGTCCAATAAACGAAAGGTTTGTAGTTAAAAGATTTGCAGATGGTCTGAGAAATCGTCGACTTAGCACCATTTTAGCAGCTAGAAATTACAGTCAACTGAAGGATGCTGTACGAGCAGCAGGTGATGAGGAGCTGTCACTTGCCGGAACTTCAGGTCAGGATGCCGTGTTATCTTACACACGAGGTAGAAACTCAAGGTACAGTCGGAGTCGTGGGTATACTCAATACCGTGGAAATCCTTCCTACTACCGAGGTAATAACGCAGCCCAGCATTACAGGGGTCAGGAGCCCGCACAGCGAGGTTTTTACCGTGGCAGACATTACCAACAGCGTGGATACTCTAGGCCACCGAATAAAAGTTACTATAGAAGTAACAGGGGTCATTACAGAGGTGCCAAGCAGGACAACGTAAATGTTGTCACTGAGCCAAAAGAGGAAAAGGATAAAGAGGAAAATTTAGCTCAGTTTTTTCGGAGCAACTAATTATGGTTCAGTATGTAAAAGTCTCGATTTTATCTATTTATACGCTGGCAAACAAAAACTAAAATTTTTAATCGATACGGGCGCATCTATTTCATTAATCAACAGAGATTCGGTAACACGCGAAACAAAATTATATAGCGATCAAACAACCATAAAAGGTATCAGTGGAAAAGTACAGGCATATAACTTCGCGTATATATCTTTGAAATTAGAAACGGGTGTACAATTTCGTTACAAGTTCTATTTGTTCGATAATATTCCATGTGAATCAGATGGAATACTTGGTTTAGACTTCCTGAGAACTTATAATGCAAACATTGATTTACCGACAAACGTACTCAGTTTACAATTAAAAGATAAAGCGCCGCATTACCGCATCGAAATACAAAACCGTCAACCAGTTCATACGAACTCGGAAGATTATTTGCTTATTCCAGGTCGAAGTGAGTCTATCCACTATATCGACATAAACAAAAATGTTTACAAAGAATGCGTTTTACTCCCAAAGCAAATAAATGACGACTTATTCATAGCAGGTTGTATTTTTCAACCAAAACGGGGAAAAATTCCAGTAAAAATCTTAAACACAAATGAAAATTTAATCAAAATACCGAAATCAAAATTAATACACAACGATGATTTCGAGCATTTAGATAACTATAATATTTGTTTATTTAATAAATCAGAAACGGGACTGGAACGAGTAAAAAAATTACTATCGGAACTAAATTTAACACACTTAAATTCAAGCGATAGAAAAGAATTGGAAATAATTTGTGCAAAATACTCAGACATTTTTTTTCTACAAGGAGACAAACTAGATACAGCAAATGTAGTAGAACAATCAATCACAATAAAATCAAATACGATCCCAGTGTATACCAAGCCTTATCGTTTGCCACAATCATCGAAATCGGAAATTAATAAGCAAGTTAAAAAAATGTTACAGGACAACATAATAGAGCCCTCCAGCAGTGAGTGGAACAGTCCTATTCTTTTAGTACCCAAAAAATCAGATGGAGAAAAGAAATGGCGTTTAGTAGTGGATTACCGAAAAGTTAATGATTGTATTCAAGACGATAAATTTCCACTACCAAACATTACCGAAATCTTAGACTCTCTTTCAGGAAGTATTTGTTTCAGTCATTTAGACCTTCAGCAAGGATTTTATCAAGTCAATTTAAAACCAGAGAGTAGGGATATCACCAGTTTTTCAACTAGTGAAGGTCAATATCGTATGAAGCGCCTTCCTATGGGTCTCAAAATATCACCAAATGCGTTTTCTAGAGCCATGTCAATTGCCTTGTCGGGACTAACATTTGAGAAATGTTTCGTTTACTGTGACGATCTTATTGTATTCGGTAGGACAGTAGATATACATAATAAGAACCTTATGGATGTTTTCGATCGTTTAAGAAAAATGAACCTTAAGCTAAATCCAGCAAAGTGTGAATTTATGAAAACTCAACTACTCTATTTAGGTCACGAAGTCTCAGCTAATGGTGTATTACCAGATCCACAAAAAATAACTGTAGTTAAAAATTACCCAGTACCAAAAAATGCCGAAGAGGTTAGGCGATTCGTTGCATTTTGCAACTATTATAGAAAATTCATTCGATCGTTTGCAGAAGTTACAGTACCTTTAAATAAATTATGTAGAAAGAACGAAACTTTTGTATGGACAAGTGAGTGTCAAAAAAGTTTTGACATTCTCAAAGAAAAGTTAATTAATCCACCAATTTTGCAATATCCCGATTTTTCTAAGGAAAACGAATTCATACTTCAAACGGACGCATCTAATATGGCAATAGGATCAGTCTTATGTAACAGCAATCAGAGACCAGTAGCTTACGCCAGTAGACCACTAAATAAAGCAGAGTTAAATTATCCTACGATACAAAAAGAACTTTTAGCAGTAGTGTGGAGTATAAAATATTTTAGACCATACTTATATGGAAGAAAATTTACTATTCTAACGGATCATAAACCACTCATCTATCTATTTGGGATGAAAGATCCATCAACACGACTATTAAAGTTTAGATTACTATTAGAAGAATACGATTACGAGATTAAATACATAAAAGGTACAGAGAATAATGTTGCTGATGCATTGAGTAGGGTTACCATAAGTTCGAACGAATTAAAGTCTTTAAATGAAAAAATTGTAACAATGGTAATGACAAGGGCACAACGAGCGAGAATGAACTCGGAGTGCAAAGCAATACCTCAACCGAGTGGCAATGGTTCTCTTAATATAGCTGACAAACCGAGGTTAGGCCAACCAAGGATAGCAGAGATATTAAGAAAACCTAATGAAGCAGTAGAATTAAAATTTTTAAAAGGAAAAGATCTAAACAAGAAAAATATAGATTACGAAAACAAATGTTTTGCTTATGTTAAGAATGAATCTACTCTATTTATCAATCTCAATTATATGTCGCATTTCTCGCGAGCCGAATTTGCGGATTTATTGAGTGAAAATTGTAGAAAAATAAATATAAAAGAACTATGCATAGTAAAAGATAAAAACAATGTCGAATTCATAAAAGAATTGATCAACGAAATAAAAAGTAGACCACAGTGGTCCGGACCACAAATAAATATACTAAGAGGAATAAAAAGAGTCCTAGAAAATGACGAAAAGACATACATACTACATGACTATCATTTGCTGCCAACAAGTGGGCATGCAGGCGTACGACGTATGATAAATAATATCAAAGGTAAGTACTTTTGGCCAGGCATGGAGAACGACGTACGACGCTACGTTTCTCAGTGTAAAAAATGCCAAACTAGTAAGTATTCTAGAAATATAGTAGAACCGATGGTCGTAACTACAACGGCGACAAGTGCTTTTCAAAAGGTATTTTTAGATTTAGTTGGTCCATTAGATAAGGATTCAGAAGGTAACGTTTATATTTTAACCTTACAATGTGAGCTCAGTAAGTACATCGAAGCGTATCCATTACAGAGAAAAGATACGGTAAGTGTAGCTAGATCATTCGTAAACAACTTTATACTTAGGTATGGTTTACCTAAAATCATCGCTACCGATCGAGGTACGGAATTCATGTCGGAAACAATGTCAGAGGTTTGTAAGTTGCTGCAAATTAATAAAATAAATTCGACATCATATCATCATCAGTCGATAGGTGCTTTAGAAAATACCCATAAGCATCTTGCAGCATTTTTACGTACTCAGTGTGACGGACATCCAGAAACATGGAGTCAATGGTTGAATTTTTGGTGCTTTTCATACAACACTACCGTCCACACGGAAACAAAATACACACCGTATGAGTTAGTTTTCGGTAAATCATGCAACTTGCCTAGTAATCTTACCAATGACGTAGTAGAACCGCTTTACAACCCAGACAACTATGTATTAGAACTCAAATATAGGTTACAGTTAGCTCATAAGGAAGTTAGGAATAATTTAATTTTAAGAAAAACACAAAGGAAAATAGTGTATGATAGAAAATGTAATCCTATTTCGTATAAACCAGGTGATTTGATACTTATAAAAAATGAAACAGGTACAAAATTAGATAAGTTATATAAAGGACCTTATACTGTGTTAAGCGATAACGAACCTAATGTCGTTATAAATAAAGGCGATAAAATAGAGACAGTTCATAAAAATAGAACAAAGAGATATGTAACTTAAGTAGCTATATTTAATCGGTAAGTTAACATTTAAGTGATATCATGATGTAATGACAGTAACACTAAAATTAATAGTAATTTACATTGTTTAGAATTATATTAATCTTACTTAAATATTCGCGAATGTTTAATGTTTATTGAATGTTTAATGTTTATTGAATGTTTAATGATTATTGAATGTTTAATGTCAATTAAATGTTAATGTGTTTAGAATAAGACTATAATAACCAACTACCTATTAAGCTAATGTTTGTTTTGCATTTTAAAAGGATCGTAACTATTTGCTCTAGGCAAATAAAATGTTAAAAAAAAAAAAAACATTTTACGTTATTTTTTTTTTGTAACAACCCCTATGATGTGGTATGTAATATGATGTGCAAGCTTGCAGTAATGACTTGCAAGCAGTTTACGTAGTATAGGAAATATGTATTATGTTTAATCAGTGAATAAATGGATAGCACGACATTCGGACGTTTCCTTATAAGTACTAGCTAACCCTCAGACCAATCCTACAATATGTTTGTAGTGTTTGCGGCTTTTATTACTGTGAATACACACAAAATTATTTTTCTCCATGTGGTGTTCTTTTTTTCTTTTGAGATATTTACGAAGCTTGCTGTATGCCAATGATTGAATACAGACGAATTACTTAGATAAAATTATCTGTAAAACATATCTATGTGCTATTGAATGGGATCTTTTTATCTAATAAAAGTTCAGTAATTGGTACTATTCATACTCATTTCTGTAATATAAATAAGTAGATAAATTTGTTTAGACGTGAAAAAACATCTTGTATTATAACAGCAATGAACTCTTTCTGGATTAGGTACAGTCAGCCTCAAGAAGATTTAAATATGGACAAGAATTAATTTGATAGTCTTCAATGTTTGTTCTATTTATTGCTTATCTAAAACTTAATATTATAAAAAGAAAATATTTCATTTTACGTATGAGTTTGTTTGTTACGCTTTCAAGATAAATCGGCTGAACGGATTTAGATGAAATTTGACACATGACTAGACTGTGTCCTGTATTAGTACATAATAGGATACTTTTCTCGATATTACTACGGGACAGAGATTTATGCGGGTGAAAACGCGGAGTGCAGCTAGTTATAAAACGGTCAAAGCCAATTACATCAGTTAAAGACAAATAAAATAACATGAAATGTACAACAACTCCTCTCAAAACACACCAGACATACCTACTATATCAATGTGTAGCTATAATTAAATACTCCAATGTGTAATAATTATGTTTTGTGGCTTAATATTCATACATTATTATGGAACGAAGTTTGTAGATAATTAAATAAACATAATTCTTGTCGACGTGTACGTCTTTTTAGACTGATGGTAGTCAGGTACCTACTATAGGCCAAAAACTGCACAGCGCAATTACCATAGATCTTTTGAAGCTGCAAACTTCTTTTTACGCTACTGGTATCCTATAGAAGAACATCCCAAAAATCAGTGCAGTGCAATTGCATGCGACCTACGATGTCGTAAATGACTGGCCTCCTAACCATTTGCAAAACATAATGATATAACCAGATAGTTAAATGCTTAATTACGTGTCCTTTATAAAGACCTAAGGTCATAACGCGAATAAAAATAAAAAATAAATCTTTACATATTATTTACACTTCAAAGTCACAAACATCTGTGTAGCCCTGGCTCTTGTACTAAGAGTTCCTGTATCATAAGAGCTAGCCCTCTCAATTTACAGGAAATATGTTATAGACGCGCGATTATAAATAGACTATTGCTGGAATTTGATAGTAATCTGGGTTTTTACTATTAACAATATTAATCATCCCTATAAAAAACAGATATTATTACTACCTCCGATATTATAAATAGAGATTCGAGTCTGTGCGGTGTCTCCAAAGTGATCTATGAAGGTCCTTGGCTATAAATTATAGCCGAGAACATTATTAGGAGTTCGCAGACACTCCACTGCTTTGGTGAGACAGGACGGCTATTTTGTAGATAAATATAATATGCTGCTTGTTATATTCATGAGGGTAATATGATAAAAGTAAAGTTTTTTTGCAAAACACACAACCGCCAGTTTTTGGCACAGAACCGGTCGAAGTGGAGGTGCTTGGGGGAGGCCTATGTCCAGCAGTGGACGTCTTTCGGCTGAAATTATGATGATGATGATGAAAGATTTTTTGGGTTATTAATTTAGTATTTCGTATTTTATTTCAATTTTTATATCATTGATCTTATCAATCATCATCTGCCTAGCCTTTTCCCAACTATGTATGATGGGGTCGGCTTCCAGTCTAACCGGATGCAGCTGAATACCAGTGTTTTACATGGAGTGACTACCTATCTGACTTTCACAACCCAGTTATTGGGTAATACGATACCCCTTGGTAAGACTGGTTGTTAGACTTTCGGGCTTCTGACTACCTGTAACGACTGTCAATGATCCACGAATGCCAGCCGGGACCAACGGCTTAACGTGCTTTCCGAGGCACGGAGGAGTCTCCATATGTAAAGATGGTCACCCATCCACATACCAACCCCGGTAAGCGTAGCTTGACCTGATCGATCGATCTGTGCGGCTGTTATTATTTAGCCACAGGCCTCTTATGCCAATTATTTGTTAATGATACAGAAAAATTACCTAGTCAAGCCTGCCTAGCCTTTTTCCAACTGTTTTGGGGTTAAAATAGAGAGATATACAAAATATTGTAAAACATTATGGAGTTTCTTGCCCTTTCTTCTCAATATGTAACTACCGCATCGAAGCGCATCTTAAATCAATTATATTTTCTTGTAATTTTCAAGGTATTTTAAAGTGTCTTTTAATGGCCTTTTTTTGAACCCCGTGATAAACAACTGGACAGACAGACAGACAACAATCCCTTTAGCAACCTCTTGGTTGGTACAGAACCCTTAAATCCAACCGACCGGCGATCAAGAGACCGAAGCCCTAAAGCAGCTTGGAAGAGATTTACCTAATACATTGACAAATTCATTTTTATTATGTCCTGATATTTTTTTATTGCAAAACCAGCAAAAAATCCCTCATATCAAACTAGCCCCCAGTTTCATATAAAAGTACAATAAAACTATAAACATTTAGAATGAAACATAACTATGCTAATAAAACTCATATACCATAAACAGTTAGCCTGAATCATCAGTTTATGGTGGCATTAATTTAATGGTTTTACGACGCGTTTAGTGAAGTATAAAAACTGTTGACAAGCTGAATTAAAGTAATGTTTTATATGTGGGTTTGGAAATGGGTGGGTTTTCGCAAAGTGGGAATATGTGGCAATTTGCTGGGCGGATTGCTGGGACACAGGTATCCTTTCGGTGAAAGGGAGTGGGCAGTAATCCACCACGGTAGATATCAGATGTCTTTTTCAAATTTCTCTTTTTGAATTTTTTGGTTTTAAAACATTTTGGTTTCCTCAAGATGTTTTCCTTCACTGTTTTGAGAGCAGTGGTGGTGAAATCATTTACACAAAGTAAAACGCCTGTCTGGATTCGAACCTACGACCTACAAGTCAGATTGACATAGGCTATAGCCTAAACCAAGTGCTTGGGATAGACTACACCATGTTTTCTGACGCTCTTTCTTTCCTCTACAAAATGATAAATTGAGAATGTTGAAGACCTGTAAAATCACATTATTTTTTTAAAGTGCCTTCTTCAAGTCTTTAGAGAGTGCATAAAAAGAGTGATATTCATTGTAATAAGTAGGTATGTACTTGTATATCCGCACAACACAATGGTCTAAAGAAAAAATATAGTGGTTGTTTTTGCGTTTTTCAAATTTAATTAATTTACACGAAGTCAACTTTTAGGACTTCTTGTTCGATATCAAAAGTCTACGAATGTATACTCGTACTAATAATAAAACTGAAGAGTTTGTTTGTTTGTTTGTTTGAACGCGCTAATATCAGGAACTACCAGTCGAATTTGAAAAAAAACTTTTTGATAGTCCAAGTCTTGAGGAACGCTATACGTAATTAAACATCATGCTAGGAGTCTTAGAAGCCAAGTCAAACGACAAAAAGGCAGAAAGAACGCTAAGTGAAAAAGAAATAAGAACGCAGGCGGGCGATGCGATGCGACAGGGTAGGTCGCGGGATGAAATTTTACGCGGACGTGCCGATGTTTGGGGGAGGCCTATGTCCAGCAGTGGACGTCTTTCGGCTGAATAGATGATGATGATGATGAATCAACCACATCAAGTATATAATACGAGTAAATTAAATGTAATTTAACACTGGCCATGGTGCGAACTAACCAATTAGTTCCTAATAAGCCAGCATAAAAATAAACAAGAAAAAAACCGAATGAAAATTTGTCTAATTAGCTATCCAGGTGCAATAACAGAAACAAAGTATTGAAACAAAACAAAATAAAGTAATTTCAACGTAATTAAATGTAATTTAACACTGGCCATGGTGCGAACTAACCAATTCGTTCCTAATAAGCCAGCATAAAAATAAACAAGAAAAAAAAACCGAATGAAAATTTGTCTAATTAGCTCTCCAGGTGCAATAACAGAAACAAAGTATTGAAACAAAACAAAATAAAGTAATTTCAACGTAATTAAATGTAATTTAACACTGGCCATGGTGCGAACTAACCAATTCGTTCCTAATAAGCCAGCATAAAAATAAACAAAAAGAACAACCGAATGAAAAATTGTCTAATTAGCTCTCCAGGTGCAATACAGAAACAAAACAATATAAAGTAATTTCAACGTAACTCGGTCACAGTTTTCCGATACAGCAATTCTTCCAAATGGTTATATAATCACTATATACGAACAATATCGTAATGGATAGAATAGTCGAGAAATAAATTGTTACACTTTAATATTTCCGAGTGCAAGTGGTAATTAGTCCGAATTTTGTAATGGAATGATGTGTAAGTTCTGTTTTTAGGGTTGAGGAATTAAAGTTATGTATTATTAAATTTCATAGCAAAACACATCTTTTGTAGACTTTCAGGTTTTAGATTTTGAAACATGCAGCATTTGGAATCGTTGAGTAATAGAGGATGAGCAATCCAAACCCGTGATTTTGTAACGTAATTAACAACGTAACATTACGCAAAATACGCGCATTGATGTGGAGTTGCGGACACCAGTCCGTATTACCTATTACCTAACACCAATGTACATATGTGTAATCCCCGAAGGCTTGGCATGTGGCTTGAATGTGGATGTACCTATTATAGTACACCCACATTTCGCCAGCTATCTGTAAGTCCCATGAAGATGTTTACCTTAAAGGTCAGAGGGAGTAGAAACCTCAATACATTAACGCACGTTGCATGCACGTAGCGTTGTTTTTTGGCGTAGCACAAGCCTACGCAGATTCGTAGCATGGGCCTACGGTAAACTTGTAGAGGTGCTACACTCCAGACAAATGCAGCTGTGACAAAAAACCTTATCGTACAGAAGACAACGTTGTATTTTGAACAACTGTCAACAAATTCTAGCTTCTACAATGCAAACTAAAAGTAGAACCGTGTCGCTGTTCTCATTCTATCACTGGTAAAACCTGGTTACAGTTTCACACTGTAGCAGCAAGTTATTTAGTTTTCTAATGTTGTTAACGAACTACGTCAGAGTACGATACTTGCGTTGAAGCTTCTCTTTGAAAATATTCATATTATTTGCCTTTTGCCCGCGTGCGTTTGCATGAATGCATGTATCACAAACTTTTACCAGTGAGTTCGTGATCGAATACCAATCGCGTTAGGTACAGACGACAGCATATCAAGCTACTACAATCTGTCAAATTTCTTTAATAAATTTTCAAGTTTATTTCTAAAGCATAAGGTTCAAAGTTGATTGGGAAAATTTGACAGTTTCGGGTAGCTTGATGTACTGGCGTCTGTACTTAAACTACAATTTTCGTAATTTTAAGAACGTTCACTGTCTGATCTCAGTCTCAATCTGTCAAAAATATACCTTTAATTTCCCCATTTTGACAAGTTTTTGAAATTGATTGTCGCTGAAATGACATTGGGACTAGATTTTAAACGTTTTTAGTGCTAAATTATATAACTTTTAATCCATATTATTTCGTATCATTAAATCAGCGATTGTAAACCAACAACCATACCATTACTAGTCTAATATAATAACTAAATCAATTAAATATCCAGAAGTTAGTGCTAAACCACGCAGGCACTAAATTCTTCATGGTTACGTTTGCTTAAAACATTGATACGCACGTTGAGGCCGAAAAATTCTGGAGTTGCGACGTCGTACTGGAAGTTGTAGCATTGAAGGCCTTCCACCAGGCCTTGTGTGATTTTGTTGTTTCTCTGCATCATGTTTATTGCAAATACACATATTTTCGTTTCTTTTCTACTAGCAGTGCCCTGTTGTGAAGCCTCTTCATTTAACGAGGGTCAGATAAAGTGGGTACTCCCTTGAACAGGAACACAGTAAGTTTACTTGGCGGCAGTAATAGGTTTAGTGATAGTGCGCGGATAAGGCTCTTTACAAAAAGTTCTCATACCAAATAGTGGTATACGAATTGGTAGGCAGCTAACATAATGAGGGATTTTCTTTTTATTTTTTTTAAACTCTTCCCTAGTCTATGGATAGATGGCGCTGAACTTGGTAGGTTACTGCAAGGAACGTCACGTCACATCATTTTTTGTTTATTTCACTTGGATGTAATATTGAGATCATAAAACGAAACGTACATAAAATGAAATTAATTAATTAACTACGAAGTAATTAGTTAACTCGTCGTTTTGGCTTTGGCACCTAGTAACGTAGTCAGTTCAACGCCATCTACAGAGTTCTTGGAAACTGTTTTTTTTTAATACTCAACAAAAAACCTCTCTTTGGAAAGTTAGAAATAGAAAAAATGTTTAAAAAAAAACAGCTGCCTTCCAAAAAAACACTACAACACGTTTTGTAGTTTTTTTTTTTTATGGAAGTCGATTGTTTTAAATTATGAACTCGCAAGTAAATGGTTTTCAGCATTGGCCGACGTATTTATCATTTAGGATGGTTCATGAAATACCTGACAGATATAGGACGTATACCTATTTTATGAGGCGCCTATTGTTATACACAATTGTATTGAAACTCGGCAGACAGAGCGCGGCATGCAAATAATGAAAGTTCTACGACGTCACCGCGTTCGACACTCCCTATCACCATTAAGGGTAGGTTAGCAGCGTAATATTAGAAATTTTGAGGTCTACCTCAAAGTTCATGTCATGTCAGAAGGCCCGTTCAAAATCTAGTCACATTCAAATCTCAGTAACAATCAATGTCAAAAACTTGTGTAAAATGTTTTAAATTACGAAAATAAAATTGATCTTCAGATTGTGATCGTTCTTAGAATGAGTAGTATGGCACAGAAATCAATTCTTTTTCAAAATCCTTAAATGAAATTAACCAATATTTAAATACTATTCCCTACTTATTTGAAGTAAACTTTGCATAATAAAACCAAAAAACAATACGAAAATTTCAACTTATAGGCAATACTCTACGTGCGGAAATTATCTATGAATTCGTAAAAAAAGAGATTTATCATTTTATTTTTTGTAAAAAAAAAAAATTTCTGTGTTTATAATCCGTTCACCTTATAAACTCTGTTTTTGTCCAGACGGTAAAAAAAATATGTCTATTGTTCGTAAATTACAAATATTTTGCTGGGGCTGCCAATATGCTATGACGAACATTTTGATTTCAGCTGATCATTCGACTCTTAACAAACAATAATCAAAATATAGCCCTAAATATTGTGACTCCACTCCCCTTTAACCCTTCGTCTGCAGCACAGCGGCTAATTAAAGTTAGCTACACACGGCGCGACCGCGACGCTCCAGTGTTCCGCTACAGTTGCGTTTGTGTCGCACAATCGCACTTGACATGTACGAATATAAACAATGGTTATATGTTCAATGTGGTGGCTTTTTGAAGGAAAAGACAGGACACATTATAGCGCTTACATTCGTTTTCTCATCATTCTCTTAAACGTTAAAAAAATGTTAATGCAACGTTTGCACTAAATCTATGCAGGTATGCATATCTAACCTAAATTGGTTTTAGGAAAGTTCCCTAATTTCGTGTTTCTTTTATGAAATAGTTGCCTAAAGAGTCTCCGAAACCAACAGTTGCAATTGTCAATTTTTACGTGATTGATACACTTTTATGCACAAATTGATCGTCTACCAAATTCAACTGAAGCGATTGACAATATTACTAAAATTACAAATTGAGCAATTGCAATTGATCGTTTCGCTGACCTTAATATGCCTTAATTTAGCATTTCTCAATTAAAAGCCCTCCAGTATTTATACATAATTATCTGTGCAAACAAACATTATTAACATTAAACACTCATAAATAATGTTTTATTCAATGTCATTTCAGACTGTAGGTATTTCTTCAGCTGAACAAACAAGCCATTCGCAAGACAGTTGCAAATTGTATTTAAAATTGATTATGTACCCACCTGTCCAATTGAAACAATAGTAACTACGCATTTGTTCCAAGTCAATCCTCTTACAATAATACTATCAATATTGCAAACAAATCTAATCCTAGACTAATCCAAACAAAATGAATCTGGCAATCACAAAGTGAATAAAATTAATCAACGCGACGCGCGCGATTCACATTGGAGTTTGGGTAATTAGCACTTTTATTGATGACTTATAAATTGCAACGGTCTGCATCTGCAATAAGGACAGAATAGTACAGACAACCTACCCGAAACTGTCAAATTTTAACCTTAAGCTTTAGCGATAAAGTTCAAAATGTATTAAAGAAATTTGACAGATTGTAGTAGGTTGATGTGCTGGCGTCTGTACATACATGGAGTGCTAACTTGTAAGCGAATGTAAGCGCTTCACGTGTTCAGAACGTCTACACGTAGCTGAAGCTAACTGTCAATCAAGATGAGATGAGACCGGTGATTTAATCATGAAAATGGTAAAAATTGAAAAAAAAAAACTACGAACAAATGGACAAAGGAGTATTTTAGATGTTATTTACCAAGCTTTTTGGTGTTTTTTTTATTTTTAATTTATTTATAAATACAGTAAAAACGGTGAAACAGGAACACGTATAAAGATACCGTAGGTGAAAGATGTTTGCTTTGTACCATAAAACCAAAAATGGTTTGTATTGGTACACACAGTTAATAATCAAAGATAATAACTGACATTACCACATTTATGTCCCATTCGGCAATTAACACAAAACTCTGTGTGTTTGTTTGTAATTTATGTTATAGAAAAATCATTACTCCATTTGCTCAGTATTCCGTGTCAGCGGTGAGGCGTGATTATGAACTCCATTGATAGATGCTACTTTGTGAATGGCAATTTAATTTCTTTTGTCTTTGTTTTTGAATAGGTTCCAATAACAGGGGGATAAAAGTGGAAATACAAGGTTTATTTTTATTTAGTAAAAGCGTAATTGGAAAATTTTATAGCCCGGTAATAAAAACTGTTGAGGACTATCATATGAATGAGGATAATGAGGATTTTTGCTTACCTTATTACGCTCGTGTAAGAAAATGTTTGAAGAAGTACATATAAATCGTCGTGCACAGACGTAAATTTTGTATTTTTTTTTTTAATTGAAATCAGTTTGCTCTTGACCCTAGTCTAGGTCAGAGGTAACAGAGACAAAGTCTACGATGGAGTGAGCTTACCCAGAAGAAGCCTGTTCACTCTTCCTTTGAAGAGATTCGGGTTGTATGCACTCGGAAACACAAACGCAGGTAGAGAGTTCCACTCTTTTCCTGTGCGCATTATAAAAGACATTCGAAAACGCTTAGTGCGAATTAGTGGAATAGCTACTAGGTAGGGATGGTAACTTGCATAGCGATTGCTTCCACTTTTGGAATAACATAACATATAACATCAGACGAGATTACGCAGAGGTGTGCCCCTAGTACACTCACATTTCACCAATAACTGGTTTTTCAATCGACAGATATTTTTTATATATTTTTTTATTTATATTGGGTTTACTCTTGACTCTAGTCTATTCATGGAGCAATATTGACGTCTGACAGATTTTGTATGGAAGAACTGTCAAAAATTCAAAATTATTCCTCGGATAAAATTATCTGGCGTTGGAAAAACCAGCCCTAATTCCCATGTAATAGGGGGCGACCCTATTGCCATCCTTCGGGCATAAATCCGGACTTCTGACTGTTACCGAGAAATTCCAGATGGTAGACCCAATAACACTTTCACCGACCCGAGAATCAAACTCAGGACCTCGTGCTCTGCAGTAGCGCTTGCGACCACTAGGCCGATGAGGCAGTCCCCTATGCCCTAGGTTTTCTCGGAATATTTGACGAATATCTATTACAGAGATGTTTGTATCGCTTCTCTTGTAATTTAATCTGTAGGTATATCAAGACAGATACGGATCCAAAATTATATTATCTGCTTCACAAACAAGCGCCCATCCACAACAACTCACAATAATGAGATTACTCCAATATTTGCGTACCCTATCAAAGGGGTGCACACATTTGAGAAATTTAAGCGGATTTGTCAAGTTTTCGGCGTCCGACGGACTGCTGAAATTATGTGCACCCTTGTTAGCCGAGCTGCGAGTGACACCACGTGATGGGCGCTTTGAAAAATTGTTCCCGGGACAGCAACATGGACGAGGGCAAAAAATCAAGGGTTTTGTGTGTTCGGTGATGGTCTAGAAGGGCATGTGTGGACTGTGGAGCCCGACGTCATCTGTGAGTATATGTTGTCGGGTTTTGCTGAAAATATTTAAATTGCGGTGAAGAGAAAAAAGTTTTTTTTTTATGTTGATAGAATAAAAATCTGTGCTGGTTGGCAGATGCCACGTGTCTTCGAATTTTTGGTTCTAGGACATGCCGGTTTCCTCACGATTCGTTTTGAGAGCAGCGGTGATGAAATTATTTACACAAGGCTGAACATTATTGCTTGGGAATTCAAACTTTGAGGACCTTTCAGGTTTCACCTGAATATTCCACAGCTCCAAACTGTACAAGCAAATTTATGTATGTTCATGTAAATTTTAAAGATTCATAATATTAAGCTTTCAAAGCAATGAATTCTAAGATAAAGAGCATTGGTAATTTATTGAATCCACTCTCGATATTTCAATAAGTACCAAGATATGAATGTAACAAGTAAAACAAAATTGCCAATAATAAATTAAATTCATACTACATTGATAAGATACCAAAAATCAGAAATCCTACAATGTATTGCGTTTCGTAGCCATGGGGAGATTTTTTGAAGTAAAAGCGGAAAGCGTTTTTTTTCCGTTACAATTCTTGGAGATTCTTTATCACATTTAATACCAAAGAGATTATGAAACATGACAAGCGTAGCAAGCCTATTTATTTACCATCACCAAAATATTGTGGAGGTCAGATGTACAAAAGTAATGTCATATAGGTACATCAACAGCTTCTGCTCGATGAATTTTTTAGTTGCAGTTCCTTTTTTTATTTTATTTTGATACTCCACATGATCACGGCATACATTTTTTTCTTCAAGACATTACTGTTTGACGTCGAATATCAAAACCTAGCCTGTAACCATCGAGCAACCTGGACGAGTCCATATCATGCAATAAAGTCTCTTGCAAACAGGCGCGACGCGCGACGCGAATCGTGCGCGAAAAAATTGCGCGGCTTGCGGTGCCTTTGCGTCGCGCGCGATTTTATCGCATGTCGCGCCTGTTTGAAGGAAGCCTTAAATCGTCCAGCCGTAATGGATTCTTCGAGAATATAAAGAATCCCACATAAAAGATACATAGATACCTAGTACCTACGCGTGAAAAACATAACCGTGGCTTTGTTAGATGCATTTGCTATCGTGCAGTCGAGTGAAAAAGCAATCCTGAAACAAACAGAACCCTTGTTTGTTTTTCACTCACTATTCATTCACAGTCACTAGTTTCTAATTTCACACTCACTATTTTTAAACGTTGCTCAAAGTTAAGTAATGATTAGATACCGTTTAACCATACATTTGTGACGTTTAAACGCCTCTTAACTTTAAGCAACTTTTATATAAATAAAGTTGTTAATATCTACATTTCATGACTTAGACCACTCCAAAAAATCTCAGTCGGCCTTTTCACAAGGCATCGGGATCAACCTCGAATCGAGATCGTAACTCGATCATATTGTAACATGATTACCAGGGCTCCAAGTACTGTCGATGGAAGCTTTTATCTATAATGGTATGTTATATTGTGCATCGGAAAGTGTACAGTTTATTATACCTACTGCAAAAGGTAAGAGTATTCTCTTTGACTTTTACAAACGTGTCTACATCTCTTTTAATATACTTTCTTATTGGACCTATGCTGGAAGAGACTTCTTTAGCAATACTCATCACTTTACGTATTTTTCTTTTTGTCTGTTTATATGTGTCCATACATGAAAAATAAAAGTTGTAGGTATATGTAAAGTGAATACCTACATATTGAGCAGAGCAGGTACATATTTTTGGTCTAATATTTTTTATTCAACAGGGGTTGAACTGGGCGGGTGGCGGGTGGGAAAAAAGCATGAAAAAGGAATTTTCATAGATTTTCTCAGCACAGAATGGTAAGATTAGGTCTTAGCTTTATATGAGGCACGTAACGGGGCCGGCACACATACTAATATAATAAATGCGAAAGTGTGTCTGTCTGTCTGTTACCTCTTCACGCTTAAATCGCTGAACCGATTTAGATGAAATTTGGTATAGAAAGAAATAAAGAAAGAAAATTTGTTTATTCTGCACAAACAAAAACGCACATGACAAATAAAAATTATTTAAAAAAAGGACATCAAATACACACGAGATAGTTAATAGAGATAGTTTGAGACCCGGGAAAGGACATAGGATAGTTTTTATCCCAATATTCCACGGGGTCGATACCGCGGGGCGCTGCTAGTTCAAAATAATAATGTAAGTCGTACACGTAACCCCTTACAAACAAGCTAAACCCCTTACAACTAGGAAAGATCAATTGGAACCGTGCATCTAGCTTCTGACATTTCATAAGTATCCACGTAGGTTTAAGGCTCCTACAAACAGACACAAAGGCAAGCTCGTTGCGCGACTTGCGGTGCCTGTGTGTCGTGCGCGATTTTATCGCGTGTCGCGCCTGTTTGTAGGAGCCTTTATGTGGAAGAAAATATTTTGAATCCTTGTTCACTTTGTTCAGGAACGGGTTTTTATCAATAGTGCAAAGATAGATGATTGAAATAGTTGGAAAAGGTTTAGGTAACTTTGGACTTTTTTTGATTTATGACTAGAAATATATTGCATTTTATTTTCATTATCTCTTTTCTAACTATCTGTTAAAAAAGTAAAAATACACCTCACGAAATCGTGACCTTGCGTTCGCCTGTGTATTGCTACTTCTCGTGCATGTTCACTCCTCTAAGTAGGCTAACTGGGTATCAACTAGGATTATTAGATACCTAAAAAAACGCCTAACGATAGAAGAGATGCAACCAACCGCGGATAAGCCCAAAGCATGTCACAAGGATGCCAAGCGTAAAGAGCTAGGCAGCTGATTAAGCTGCCTAGCTCTTTACGCTTGGCATCCTTGTGACATGCTTTGGGCTTATCCGCGGTTGGTTGCATCTCTTCTATCGTTAGGCGTACAATGTAGCTGTATAATGGCAGCTTGTATTAGTACCATGATATCATGGTAGGTATTATTCATCATAAAACCACCGGCTCCTTACAAATTACAAAAATAAGAGTGGTAAGGACATCGATGCGTGAACTGTAAACATGTTCTCATGACATGCACATGATTACAAAATAAAAATAACTAAGTCTAGTATAAAAAAATGTAGATTACTTATAAAAAAAATCACTCAGACCGAATAAAAAGTCAAGACATAGCGCTGCGAACAATACAGTGAAGCATGCAAAAACTACACCTCCGCTCTGTGCATACGTGCTCACACGCACGAATTCATTTACAACCTATTACAATCAAACTACACCTCACTATGTGCACACATGTTTACGAAGCCGGCTTCACTTTACTGTTGACAGCCCTCTGTCTTGGTGTTTTATTTGGTCTGAGCTTTTTCATAGGAAAGTCCAATACTTACACGGTCAAAATGTATGGAACAGCAATTTCAACGGAGGGGTTTCAGAATCATATACGGAATCCATGGTAAAAGGTTGCGCTATAGCTTATCTATAATAAATTATAGTTTCAGCGGTACGTCATTATTGTGGCCCGTATAACAATGAACAGACGCCAGCACATCAAGCTACTACAATCTGTCAAATTTCTTTAATAGATTTTTAACTTTATCGCTAAGGCATTAGGTTCAAGGTTAATTGGGAAAATTTGACAGTTTCGGGTAGCTTGATGTGCTGGCGTCTTTACTTAGTATGCCATCTGTTTTAGCATTCATAAAAAACATACAGTTCCGAGATTATAGGTACTAGCAATTAATATTCAGTTACTAAAACTACCTACACTATTTCCAATTTATACAGATAAATTGAATTAACATTGATCTGATCACCAATAGATTCATGTTGTAATTTGTAATTAATAAAAGCTGATTACACAATACACGTGTTTTGTTCGGGATAACTGTTGAGAGTATTAATCATTGTGATCATAATTAATTTTGTTCATGAAAAGCAAATAGATTTCCTGATACGCATTTTTAATATAAATCTGCCAGTATTGGTAGTGTTCTTGGATGCTGTTACCTTAACAGTAGTTAATAAATAATAAAGAAAGAATAAACGTTTATTTGCGGTAAACATGACGCAAAAATACAAAAGAACAAGTTGGGGGAAAATATGCGTCACACACACGCAAAAATGTCATCGCTCAGCATAAAGGCTTCTACAAACAGGCGCGACACGCGATATAATCGCGCGCGACACAAAGGCACCACTCGCGTTGCCTTTGGGTCGCGCGCGATTTTATTGCGTGTCGCGTCTGTTTGAAAGAGCCTTAATTCTACGACCCTATGTGAGACAGAGCCCCAGCGCTGGTTTTCTGCGACAACAAGCGTTGACGTAATGACATTAACTGGTACAGCATACGATAATATAAAAACACTTGAGACATATCTTATCTCTGGCTTAAATGTCACAAGCACCTATTTGATATGTTTACGACACTTAACTATTAAAGCATGTATTGCATTTTCAGGAGATTTATTTTCTTTATTTAGACAACTAACAGCGTTACAAATATGTAGTTTTTTACAGAGTATGTGTATACAGTATTGTCACCATTCTTTTCCCATGGGGTTGGCTTCCAGTCTTACCAGATGCAGCTGAATACCTGTATTTTACATGGAGCGACTGTCTATCTGACCTGCACAACCCAGTTACTGGGTAGTACGATAACCCTTGCTAAGACTGTTTGTCAGACTTTGGGCTTCTGATGACCCTTAACGACTGTCAAAGATCCACGAATGACAGCCGGGACCAACGGCTTAACGTACTTTCCGAGGCACGGAGGGGTATTGGTATGTATCGATGGTCACCCATCCAAGGACCAACCGCGGCAAGCGTTGCTTAACCTGATCGATCGACCTGTGTGGCTGTAATTAGTTAGCCACAAGCCCCTTATTACAGAATTAAATGGCTAGTAAATAATAGGGTCTAAAAAGTTACTTAAGAACATTTCCGAAAAATAGTGTTACAGCCAAATTATATAGATCGATTTTATTTTTTCCATAGAAACAGAGTTTTACAGTTCTCTTTTTTTTAAATAAGATATTTTGAAAATGTTCTTAAGTAACTTTTTAGACCTTTGTATCCTGCTTATGCTTATGAAGTTTCATTAAAATCGGTTTCTTCATTTCGAAAAACAAGGGCTTGAAAGTTTGTATGAAATGCCGTACGGCATAAACGCTCTTAAGCTTAAATTTTAGAGAAATAAAGTTTGAATATTGCTAAAAAAAAGTTCTAATACAATGAAATTAGTTGTTTATCATTTGCCTTTGTCTATGGTTCATGTTATTTGTTTTTTGAATGCAGGTATATTACAGTTGAATGTAGCCACTTGAGGGAAATCTTGATTGAACAAAACCTTTTTATTCTGACATATCTTTTACTCTTATTGTTTTCCAAGTACCTATCTTAAGATACTTATAGCAAAACAATGAGTAATACAGAGAACTTGAAGAATTCCTTTGATTTTCGTTGAAAGTTCAATAGTATCTCCCAATCGGCAGACGTATTCATTTCCTCTAAGCGCCTCATTCGTACGTAGCGAACAGAAGGATACTGCACAGGTGTATGGCAGCAGTTCAAATACCTACAGGAGTTCTTCAGAATTGTATGCAGGATATTTTATATAAATAAGTTACCTATTTACAATCGATATCCTATATCTATGTATACCTATAAATAAAACAAAGTTGGTTACAACATTTATAACACAAGACGGCTGGACCGATTTTTATTATCTTTGATTTGTTGGATTTGTCTTCGCCCCAAATAGCAGAATAATTATTAAAACATGGAAAAAATTCACGAATAAAAAAAGATGATTCATTAAAGATAATACATTTTCCCGTACAGTCGTTCTTATTGATTCTAAGGTGGAACGAAGTTCGCCTGCTAACCAGCTAGTTACTAATAATAAAGGTGAAATTTTCAACGTGCTAATCTCTGGAAGTACCTGTCTATATTTTTGCATTTGATAGCCCAATTCTAGAGGAAGACTATGGCTATTTGACATTACGCTTCGCTACTTTTTTTCTAAAAAAAGAAAGGTCAGAAAGAATAGGTACTAAGTGAAAACGAAGACGTGGGCGGGGCGATAGGATGCGATGCGACGGTGGGCTGCGGGCCGAAACAAAGAGACGGTAGTGAGCCTTCTGCTTTTAACCTGCATCGCACCGGAAGCTGTGAATATTCGGCGCGACGGTTGCAGCACCCCTGCAGCAGACTGCTACATCCGGTCTCAACTTCCTGCTCTTTCCAAATCACGGTTTTTAGTTCGAAAACGTTCTATTGGTTTTATTTATACTTTCCTTTCTGTGAGGACACAAAAGTTTTAGTACCTATGCTTGTTGGTGCTATTTTGTTTTTAGAAACTTTAAATTACGTTTATAATCAATGTGAAACTTTGATATATACTTACTATACTTATTCCCAGCTGATTTTATAATGATTTCCTAAGACTAAGAATATAAGACTGTTTTTTTCATTTCTTAGCTTTTTTTTTTTGAGGATGGGAAATCATCAAATGACTCCTTCTGCTCTGGGTGGAGCGGAAGGGAGTGTCAGACTCTTACTGACTAAAACCCACCCGTGTTCCTTCCTTAGCTCTTTATGTTCCGAGCCAGTGGTAACCCTTTCGGACAATCCCGCTGATTCATTTCTTAGCTTCAGTCTATCTTTTCGTAAATAAAGATACCAAGGTTAAAAATACTGAACAGCTCATAATCTGATGCACAGACTATAGCTAAGCATATATATTCTACAGGTGTTAAAACTTGCGCCAATTCGAAATAGGAGGTGCAGTAACTGTTACATAATATCATTATAATTGTCGTTTCCCAAATCTAAATTGACATAAAAAGAATCGTGTAAATTATCGTCTTAGATAATGTAAACTACGTTATTGCCTTCTAGTAAACACTAATTATAGGCGTTCCAGCAAAAAAGATAGATATCCTGCTAACATCTCGTTACTTAGATGTTAAAAATAATCACTCTGAAAGTTTAAAATAATCAAACATAATAAAATGCAACAAAATGTAGGCCAGTTATAAAATAGGGATGTTGCGTGATCAATTTTGAACGTTAATATCTCGGAAAAGTGATACTTTTGGTCTTATAATATTTTCTATTTGCATTAATGTCAAGCGATTTATATAGTGACCGCCATTAAAAAAAAAAACAATATGACGGGCCGGTCGGTATGCCACAGATCTTCAAAGCCCTTTTTTATAACACGATATTAGATAGATATTTTAATCTGGCGCACCTATTCACTTTCATCCTGAATAGTAGTGTGAGTAGTGTGTGTTTAGTTTATGATCTTCCTGTACGAGTCGCAATAAATACTCTTTCTTTCTTTAATAGTATAGATTCTATACTGCCTATACAATAGCGAGCCTTTCCTGGGATTCAATAACAAGGTTTTAATTTCAGAGGTCGGCGACACTGGACGTGTCCGAGCCAACACCTGGACAATAGACACAAAATATCTTTGTACATTTAGACAAGCTTACAGGGAAGGATCAGATATAAATATATGTAGCTATGCGTATGGTCCACGGAATAGGTAAATCTATTCCGTGGTAAGGTCTAACAAGGATAGTGTACCAATAATAAAATAAAAAATTGTACTTCCGTCATTAAAATCCGAGCATCCGTCGCACGAACACGCGACTCTTAACGTAAATTCGAACAATTTTGTAATCGAAAATAAAGCTATCCTATTTGGGATACATTTTTACATCAAGAACAATAATTAATATCTTCCATGCTAGTTTATGAATAAAGTCTTAAAACTAAGTAATTAATAGGAGGTGACACGAGTGTTTCAATTTAAAATAGTCGATTTAGGTTACGTTATCGTCACGCTACGCTGTTTTAGCTAGAGCCTCAGATTTTGTTAAAAAGACATCATCATCAATAAATCTAGACTTTACTCCGTAATCGCTAAAATCTATATACTATCTTCTTCTATACATGTAAAAGTTTTCCTTTTTCTTGCAGGAATGTAATTAGACAGGTAGGTAGGTACTATTTTTAGCCTGATTTGTAGAATACCTTGAAAATTAATTAATGATGTTATCAATATTGTTGTAAAAATATAATTTAAAAGAGTGTCCATGGAGTTTCTTGCCCGTTCTTCCCCATGGGTACCTACCTACGCTAAACGCTTTGGAATGGGCAACTAGCTTCATATTTTCTGACTGACCGACTTTTTGACAATTCAAAAGTGCCTGTAAATGATTTAATTGAAATAAATGCTTTGAGTTTTGAGTTTGAGTTTGATTATTTGTTCGTAAAGACTTTTCGTAACAGTAGGTGTTACGAAGACTTAATAAACAAATAATCTGAAAGGTTGTCCAATTTTCCTGTATATTAAATCTGTTGAGCATTTTATTTTCCGTCGCGATGTCACGAGACATCTTGACACCGGAGCTGGACGCCCAGCCAATATCAGGTAAGGAAATTGATATTCTGTTAGATATTTGAGCTTAATTTTTACTTTTTTTCTTGTAGAATGATTGAAAACTTAAAGTGACATCGTAATTTCATAATGTAGAATAGAATATAACAGTGATTTGTTAATCACTGTTATGTACAGAAGCCAGCACTTCAAGCTACCCGAAACTGTCAAATTTTCCCAATCAACATTGAACCTTAAGCTTTAGCGATAAAGTTGAAAATCTATTAAAGAAATTTGACAGATTGTACTAGCTTGATGTGCTGGCGTCTGTATAATTTTATTTTTTACTAGTTTCTCGCGACAATGTCAGCATACAATTTCTTGTACCCTCGGGTATCCACGCCGTCGCATCGTATAGCCTGCCCGAGCTATCACTCCGTTTTCTCTTAGCTTTCTTTCTGAGCTTTTTTTTTCTTTTTGTTCGGCTCCTCAGGGTTCTCGTGTGTTCTTGAATAGCCAATAACTTTCCTCAAGAGTTGGGCTATCAAATGCAAAAATATTTTTTTCGAATCCGACTAATTTTTAGAGATTAGCGCGGTTTATACAAACAAAAAAACAAACGAACTCTTCAGCTTTAATAAAAGGTATAGATGTAGATTAGTACAGATAGAAAATTATGTTAAGCTAAGGCGATGTCGACCATTCTGACTAAAATGAGTTTGTGTTATGTTGTTTTAAAAGTTCAAACCAAGGTTCTTAAGATATTACTAATCCATTGCCTCAGATATTCGAACAATTTGTCTGCTCAACAACGTAAATAACGCAATGTATGTTGTTGAACTGTCAAAATGAAAGCAATTGCTACTGACAGTGTATTACGCAATGAGGGATTTTCTGAAATGACGTTCGCTAGATGGCAGCACTGACACGTCAGGCCCAGGCATCTGTCAAAGAGCCTTTATTTTCTTTAGTCATGACTGAATGATGAACGAATGAATGAATCGAATGATGAACGTCATCATATATTTTATATTGGAAGACCTTTTGTCACAGTGGTGCCAACTGGTGTCGTAAATTTTCACGAAAACCCTCATTACCCCGCTGGTCCTTCAAGCAAGACAGCAAGACGTCAGGTAATTAGAAAACGTCAAAGCATAACGTCTTACCCATTGAAGGCTTCGAAACTTCAACATGACAGCTGTCACCTTCATGAATCGATTACACAAAGCAGCTGTACGGGTACTAGTTAGCAGCTTGAACTGAGGTCAACTAAATAATCGTACCAACAGGAGAACCCTCGTCAATGGATGCTGTTTCTGACAGCTCCTGACTGGAAACTTTGGGGTGTAAACAAGTGTTCCTATACAACTTATTTAGTGTTTAATTGGTGCTTAAGCGGCTTTATCCGCTTTAAGTTTAGATGAACTTATAATGAAGTTGGTAAAGGGACAAAGCGTTTGTGACGGGCAAGGAGATTGAATGGTTTGTCGATGCGTCTACGTAATAACGAAAGCAACCTGAGAGATTAACAAAATGTTTAAGAACCTGTGATACTTACTTCAATAATGAATTACCAAGAGAACCTTTACGTTGGTATATATTTTAACATACAAATCAAGATAATAATATTAATATGAAAGCAGGGTAGAGTAGAGATATACCCCTTTATTCATAAACGATGCTTAACGTTAAGTAGTGATTTACTGCTTAACCATACATTTTTGAAGTTCAAACGTCACTTAACTTCAATCATCGTTTATAAATAAACCCAGGAGTTGTTATTTCTCTTTTCATGTTACTGTTTTAATCATGAATTTAATAACAATTTTGCTGTTTTAATTATTCGTGTCGAAAAATAACTTCACTCTTCGCTGCCTGTCTCACGTTGCCATTTTGTCATTATGCCAATAGATAATATTACTGTCGAATTACTAAAAGATTAATTCATCAAAATGTATCTTACACAGTTTCGAAGACTAATTCTGTGTACAATTATTTTTTCCACCTCAACTCTATGTATATTGGTCCAATAACACGGCACACCAAATTCCGCCAGTAATCACGCCGAACCACAAAAATATTCCGGTCCGAAAGACCAGATAAGGACCAATCCGAAACGGTCATTGCGCCCCCAAAGAAACTGTTGACGACCCCTAATCCATCGGACAATACAATATATGCCTATAGTGAAGCCTTAACACCAATATCGAAAACCCTTTTGTAAAAAAGAAGGAAAATATCATACTTAGTAAAATTTTATGACAGTCTGTATGTTTGTGAGTTTATTTGTATAAACTCACAAACATACAGACTGTCATAAAATTTTACTAACTACTTTTTTTTATTATGACGCTAACTCGAAAATAAATCGTAGCGACTGATCTACTAAGCGAGCGAAAGTGATGCAATTACTTTTGAAACGCGAAAGAAGAGAGATGACTATAGTATAATTGTGTGTGCGTTCGGAATAAAACGACGTATGTGCCAAAACGAATTTAATCAATTTTATTTAACAAAATAAATTAATTAAATTTAAAACTACTTTGAGTAAACTTTGAAAACATACCAAAATGTTAAATCCCTATTCCACATACTGAACAAGTTACACGAAATAGAAAAACCACATCAATCACGCCTTTACAGCTGAACGGATTTCAATGAAGTTTGGTATACGGATACACACGATGACCCCATTAAGCTATACATTTCCAGTTTTAGCTGACCCCGCATTGTATAGGCTTTTCGTTCAATGAGAAGTCAGCTTAAATCGGAAATGTAGCTTGATATGTCGCCGTGCGTACCTTGACGAATGAATTTAATTGTATTTTTTTTACAGTGATTTACATTCTGTAACTACTTTAATAATAATAATTTATTTATTTCAGACCATTGATCCATATAATGTTAGTAAAATCTTAGCCTATTGTTAGTACAAAAATAAAAAGCACAACCCACACCCACACCCTGACTTATAACTTGTAATTTTTTTTATTTAAATGAAAATCGTTTACTTTTACTATGTTTCTAAATATGTGAGCACCATGTATCTATCAGATAATTAATTTATATGTCATGGTTACATTTTTAATTCTTTTACCTATTGTGGTACAGTAATTTTATTTTAGGTCCATCGTCTTCACATATTATTATTATATCATGAATGTATGCAAAATATTGTAAAACATTTTAAGAGTAACGATGGAGTTTCTTGCCCATTCTTCTCCATACGAAAACTACCTTTTGGAATGGGCGACTAAAATCAATTCTATTTTGTTGTAATTTTTGACGTTCAAAAGTGTATTTTATGGGCCTATTTGAAATAAATGCATTGACTCGACTTTTTTGACTTTTGACGATCTGTAAACATCTCACTGTGAAAATTTAGGTGAAGTGAGTGGTCATTTCACCTGATGCTAGAGATTGACAGCATACTTCAAGCTCTCTTCAACTATTTTTTGTTTTATTTATCTATGGTTAGGACACAGTATACTTTTTATCCCGGTAGTAAGTTCTTGTTGGATAATTTTAAAGTTCTATATATCGTTTCGACCTCTCCGAAGCCGCGAGCAAAAGCAAGTAAAGAAAATATTTCCGAAATTGTGAAACCGCGTTCACAGTAACGCTGTCATTCAATATCCAGTGATATCTCATTTTGCCGCGCGAATAGACCTGAAGAGAATGGATACCGATTTACAGACCCTTAAGGTCTGGTTTAAGTTATAGAAGCGTGATTGTGGATGGTCACACAATAGAAGAGGGGATAATAAATCTTTCTTTCCATCGCCATTCTTTTGGTAAGTAAGGTTTGGGATAGATAAATATTGTGGTGTAGGGTTAGGCTTAATAAAAGAGGACGTATTCTGTTGTGACCTCCGTTATTATTGAAGTGTTTAACGAGATATCATCTATTAAAGTAATTCAGTATTAACTTAAAAATCATGCAGGGCTTTCAAATGAAATCGCATCGCAATTGTGTGTAAAGGCTCCTACAAACAGGCACGACCCGGGTCAGCGGGATTGTCCGACAGGGTTACCGCTGGGCCCGGAACATAAAGCGCTAAGGAAGGAACACGGGTGGGTTTTAGTCAGTAAGAGTCTGACACTCCCTTCCACTCCACCCAGAGCGGGAGGGGTCATTTGATGATTTCCCATCAAAAAAAAGGCTTTGAAAATATCCGTATATATTGTATGTAAATAAGAACTTGTATTTAGTGCACCTAATCACAATTTGTGTACTCAGTTTGAACTTAGCTTCTATAGAATGGAATCCCGATAATCTTGTAAGATCATCGGTAAAGATTATCCATTCTATTTGCCCGACGAATTGCCAAACTTAAGTGGCAGTAGGCAAGGTACATTGCTCGCAGAACAAACGACCGATGGGGCCGAAAGGTTCAACTGTGTCGACAGCATACCAGAAGACGTAGCGTTAGAAAGCCTCCCACAAGATGGACTGATGACCTTGTGAAGGCCGCAGGAATTCGCTGGAAGCTGGAAGTACAGAACCGGTCGAAGTGGCGGTGCTGAAATGATGATGAGACGCCCCAAGGTTTCCTTACTGTCGAAATGTTGGGGCAAAATGCCAAATGGCTCTTTGATTTGCTTTATTAAATCATGAAATAAAATAACCTGACAAAACTTCTTTAGTAAAATCTTAAGAACCTCAGTAGCCCTAGACAGTAGCGTTTTTTACATCGTTCTCACATATAATTATAAATTCACATTAATGATGTAACTAATATTTTATATTTTTTGCCCAGTAGTGGGATATAAAAAAAATAGTCCTCCAGGACGAATTTCGGACATGGCGGCCAATCTCAGCGGAGATTGCCCATGCATCTACGAGAAAGATATAATGTTTAAGTGTATGGCGCGACACAGGTATAGTCAACAGACTTGTAAAAAAAGTTAAATGGATTTTTTTTTCAATATTCCATAAAATATTCAATTTAAAAAAAAAAAACTTGCCTCCTTCTAATTTTCTATAACCTTGCACCAAACTCGTGTGATCTCGCCAGAGACGCGGCCTCTTCTGGCTGAACATTGAATTTTGTGTCGCGACACATTTTGTGGAAAATATTACTTCGTCGACACCTCCCCGTATTATGTTAGCAAGTAAGGCCTTTGACAGGATACAATTATGGGGTTTTAAGAAGCTATATGTATGTGATTGCTCATTACTGTTTCGATCGAGGGTTAGAATGAGGCGGTAATGTAAAACGCAAGTTGGAAGTAAAATGGAAGTTGGTTTACCTACAAAAAATGTGCTTTCGTATTTGACGTTAATTATGGTGTAACTACATAGAATGTTGACAGCAATTTTGCCCAGAACATACAATTTTTGAATATAATGAGATTTTAAAATAGCTTTACAAAAAAAAAACAATTTTTTTAAAAGTAAAATCGAACTTAAAGAAAACAATTCTCATAATGTAAGCAGCCTATGAACAAAAACTTAGAAAAACGATTTGAAAAACAATTGAAGACTTCTATTAAGTGGGTATAGAAATACACATACCGCATTAAGGCTCCTTCAAACAGGCGCGACACCACACGTGACACAAAGGCACCGCAAGTCGCGCAACGAGCGGTGCCTTTGTGTCGCGCGCGATTATATCGCGTGTCGCGCCTGTTTGTAGGCGCCTTTATCATAATTAATAAAAGTTAACAGTAGTTATTGTCACAGAAAATAAAACAGTTGCTATTGTAAACGAAATCATTACTCACTGATGAACGTTTTGAGAACAGGGGGCCTAAAAAGGTAATTTTGGCAGAATCATAAAAGGATAACATTATGAATCGTAATATGGCGAAGACGGTCCGTGTTTTTCTTTTTTTCGCTGCACTACGTAGGTATATTCAAAGAGATGGGGATTGGATTTGGATTAGATTGATTGGTATTTTAGCAAAGACAAAAAAAAATTACTGAAAAATCCTTCACCAATGGGATTTGATACGATTGACTTAACAGTTAACTCTCCATTATGATTGTTAATGTTATCCTTTTATGATTCTGCCCCCAGGACATTTATTGATGAAAAACATTTTCATTTCTTATAATAATTTTAGTGGAAAACGTTAGCAAATTCATAGATATTTATAGTACAGACGCCAGCACATCAAGCTACCCGAAACTGTCAAATTATCCCAATCAACCTTGAATGTAATGCTTCAGCGATAAAGTTGAACATCTATTAAAGAAATTTGACAGATTGTAGTAGCTTGATGTGCTGGCGTCTGTACATTCGAAAGTATGAAATAATAGTTATAAAATACACAATTTCCTGAAGTTCGACTGAAGCAAAAAGATTTCGCCTATTATAGAAATGTATAACATTAGCTATTGTAAATGATATCGTTACTCACTGATGAATGTTTTGTGAACAAAATAACATTACTAATACGTTTCACAACGGTATTGAAGTCAGTTATTTTATTGACGGAATACGATACGTTTATAGGAAGTAGGAAGCTATCATTATGTGTTTGTGATGGCTTATTATGTATTTGATGAGTTGCAGTAATTATTATTATTTATTTATTTATTTTATAATTTATATACACACAGTAAAATACATAGGGATATGACATAATTATAATTTGAGTACAGGTACTGCTTATTATGTGATGTGGGCTTGATAGAAATAGTGCTATTTTTGAGTGCTTTAAAATATGTACCTACTGAAAATAATCCCATTAGTATTTAACAGAAAAATGCAAATATGGTAAATAGATAGATTGCTTTCAGATTTTTCGAATTAGATAACTTTTATCAGAATAAATACATACGACAGTCAAATATTTATAATATTATACTTTCTAAACAAAACCTGCAAACAGGCATATTTTATTCCTCAGATAAATGACTTTAGAAAAATCTGCTCCAAGATATAATACTTTTTATTGTTACAATAATAAGTAGTTAGAGAAGTTTTACCTTAAGGCTCCTACAAACAGGCGCGACACGCGATATAATCGAGCGCGACACAAAAGCACCGCTCGTTGCGTGACTTGCGGTGCCTTTGTGTCGCGTGTCGTGTCGCGCCTGTTTGAAGGAGCCTTTACCCTGATAACCATACAATTCCCATGCCACTACAACACTAATCTACGGTACTGGAAAAATAATTACCGTTGATTGAAAGTTCTTCATTATCTTGTCCACTAAATGTCTTCCTGTTGATTTTTTAAATCCTGGAAAAATAAAACAATTCGATATTCCTTTAATTTTCTAGAAAATCACGTTCTCCCCGTAACGTAAATCACTAAAAACCGCCAGGAATGAGGTTGCATCGTATAAAAAGCCCGTTCTACACTGTCACCTCCAATCCGTTTTCAATTAACGTGTCCAGAGGAGCGTTAACGCCTGGCGTACACACCCCGCGTTAGGGTTAGTACACATGATGAGACCGGATTTGAATGATGCGAGTTGTGTAAGCCGGTGACTAGGATGGGTTTAGACTGTTGTGTAGTTTCACATGGATGTCTCTCTAAACTTAACCTATTTTATGTAATCACGTCATTTTGTTTACACTAGCATTTGGAAAAGCACTTTATATTAGAGTATTATATATACATCTAGATACAAATAAATAAAATTAAAGTATCTGCTTTTAATATAAAGATAACAGCTTTTTACTAGATGCATAATATGAAAGTTACGTTAGGTACTTAAAAAAAAAAAATGTTACATATTTTGGTCTATCTGTCAGTTTATCGGGGCTAATCTCTGAAAAAGCTGGACCGATTTTGACGCGACATTACACTGGCAGATAACTGACATTATAAGGAGGAGGAAGGTTTATTTTTGAAGATTTATTTTGGAAAAAGAATTAGGGTTCCGTGCGAAAAAAACCCTGGAAATCCAATTTGTTTTTTGAAGTCGCGGTCACAGCTAGTTGGCATAATAAATAAACAATAGTAGCCTATAATTTTATTGCCCCACCCACTGTAGGACAAAGGCCAGGGGGCCTAAAAAGGCCACTTTGGCAGAATCATAAAAGGATAACATTATGGACATACTGGACAGTTAACTGATAAGTTAATCGTATCAAATCCCATTGGTGTAGGATTTTTCAGTTATTTATTTTGTCTGTGCTAAAATACCAATCAATCCAATCTCAATCTCTTTGATTATTCCTACGTAGTGCAGCGAAAAAAAGAAAAACACGGACTGTCACTGACTGATTGATCACCACGCTTGCTCAAGGCGGATTGGTATAAGTTAGTAGGTAATATGCTTTGCATGATTTGTAATTCAACAACGGCGTTCGCTTCTTATCTATTGCAAAACGAACAAAAACAATAGTTTGCTTATCTTTTTAAATCACAAGGAGGTCTTGCCATTTAAACAGTAATGATAAATACTGCAATTCTACTGAAGTATCTCGAATTGGTACCGATTTATGATGGTAAAATTTTGGCTAATTTCCAAGCAGCTGAAGGGGCTAACTCGTGAATACATCTAAGCTGATAGTAGGTACCTGAATCGCTACTGCTAAAGTTTAGTCAAATATCTATAAAAAAATTATATCGTCTAAATTTGCAAGGTATTCGCTACGGTAAGATACGGTACGGTAAGGTATTTGTACGCTTATATCTGCTAAGCTGAAACATGTATGCACATTTTTTGTATTTTTACCATCTTTTTAAGCAAATAAATATATTATTATTATATATAAAATTTTATTATTATTCATTTATTTATTTAGTATCTTATTTTATTACATTTTTAAATATTTCTTAAAATATGAAAATAAGTATAAAAAACATTTAAAAATATTAAAAAATAGTTTTCCACCGGTATCGGGACCAGGGTCCAAGCTACCGGTGGTTAGGGCTCCAGAGACAGAAACCTCCTCACAATGCGAGCCGTATCGAGGAGTACTGCCTTCTGAATCAGGCCCTTGATCCAACCGCCTAACGAGAGCCTCGACAGATGTTGATCGAGGCTTTCGGCTATAAGACCATTGGCCGACACGACAATCGGCACAATGATAGCCGAGCTCACACCCCACATGTCAACAACCTCGTGTGCTAAGTCGAGATATTTAATTTGTTTCTCTTTCTCAGCTTTCACGAGGTTATCGTCATGCGGAATGGTAACATCGACAATCATTGTGCGGCGCGCTAATCGATCTATCACCACTATATCAGGCTTATTGGCAACAATAGTCCTGTCAGTAATGATAGATCGATCCCAGTACAACGTGACATGGCCATTTTCAAGAACTGGGTCGGGCACATACTTGTAATACGGTACCTCAGAGTCCACAAGCTTATATTTCAAAGCAAGTTGCTGGTGAATAATCCTGGCCACTTGGTTATGCCTGTGCAAGTACTCGCCGTTAGCCAGACGAGAACAACCAGAGACTATATGTCTGATAGACTCACCCGGACGGTGGCATGCCCGACACACGTTATTATTATTATTATTAAAAAAATAACGGTCAAGTGCGAGTCGGAATCGCGCACCGAGGGTTCTAAAGAGGGTTACAAATTTCCGGTTTTCGGATTTTTCCCTTTACTCGTGCTACATGACATTGCTTCTTGCCAAATTTCATTATTCTAGGTCAACGTAAAGTACCCTATAAATTTTGATTCCCTTGAGAGTGTCGAAATATACGTTTTTGGCGGCATAAACGGCCGTATCTTTTTTTACGTTAACTTAGAATTTTAATTTTTTACAGCTTCAAGGGACTGTAGACTTGAGTATATGATTTTAATTTCAACTCGATACCTCCACGCGTTCCCGAGATAAAGGGTCTTGACAGACAGACAGATAGACGGACAACAAAGTGATCCTATAAACTTTCCGTTTTTCCTTTTGAGGTACGAAACCCTATAAATAAGCTACAGTACCCGGCGATAAATATTGCACATTGACCTTTGGAAAGAGACAATCGGCTAATTTCCGCTTCGTAGAGCGTTATCTCTGTCGCACGAAATACAAACAGTCCGGTATCTATTAGGAGCTGTTAAAACAATTATGATTTGCTTCTTTTGATAATTATTTTTATTCTTTGTATAAAATACAAAAAAGGTAAAGTTCCATGCAATTACAGTAGAATTGCGATTGGAAATGGCATTTTCAATAGCATTAAACACAACATTGTACACGCACCCTAACCCATGACGCCCGCCCCTTATTCAAATATCTCCCAGACGTGGTAGGATGCTAATTACGTAGACTAGGGTGCCTACAGCCCCATTGAATGATGCTCTCGCTATAATAAAGACGGGATTTGACTTAGATTTTATTGTGTGTGACTTTGCTGAAGTAAAATACAAGAGACTAGCAGCGTCCCGCGGTTTCACCCGCATAAGTGTCGATCCCGCGGGAATATCGGGATAAAAACTATCCTATGTCCTTCCCCGGGATGCAATCTATCTTTCTGCCAAATTTTATTGAAATCCGTTCAGTGGTTTAGGCGTGAAAAGGTGACATACAGATAGACAGAATTATTTTCGAATTTATAATATTAGTATGGATTAATGAGATTTTTAGGTAATTAAGTGGTTTAGCTGGTGTCTACTTCCGTGGAATGCGTATCTAGTAAGATTATTCAATTGAAGACCTTATTGGCACTATTACAGCAGGCACTTTGTATAATCTTTTTCATCACAAGCGCTCTCAAAACGGTGAAGAAAAACATCGTAAGGAAATCGTAAATTAAATAAAAAAATAAGAACCTCTTTTTTTGAAGTCGCTTGAAAATAGATTAGACTAAATACGGACGGTTTTATTAGGTTTTCGTATTAGAATCTGATAGGAATATTTAAAATTTTAATGTATGGTCAAAAATGATAGAATAATTAGGTACGTACCTAACATTAAAACAAGGTTTTCTGTTTATAGAAATATTTGTGTTATTTTAGTGTCAAATGAGAGGATTATATTTCAAATTAATATTCCCGTTTGAACAAGTAATGCGAATCATTTGACACTAAAATTACACAAAATTTCCTATAAACAAAAAACCTTGTTTATGTTCTTGAACCAAAAAAACTATGTGGAACTCCGGGAGTGCCGACAAAAGTGAAAACTTGAACAATTACGTGTGTATTTTGTGAATCTTCTTATAAACAAAACACGCGCGGTACCGGCTACGGCCATCCGTCTTACGAATTTTCGATCAGGTCACGTGTCCTGACGCAAGTTTAACATTTTTTACCCATTACAAAAAAGTATACAACGCCGCTAAAGAAGTTTTCACTTCAAAAATTCAAAGACATGTGACATGTACCAATCCGCACTGGGCCCGCCGCGTGGTGGATTAGGGATTAAGAGAGGATGCCTGTGTCCCACCAGTGGTAACAGCTGATTATGTTTGGCACTATTATAATTATGGTGCCATCGTTAACTTCTCGTGTAGGCATACTGAAGACTTTTTCTAAGAATTGAGGCAACTACAAAATGTTCGTGCAGACTAGGGAAGCATCGAACAAAATGAAAGACGTCTACAATTAGTATTTGGGTGGTACACACTGATTCATTAAGTGGTTACCCCTCCAAAAGATATGTGCGTTCAAATCCGTGATAGGCCCAAGTTGGTTTTTGTATTTTGTAAAATCATTTTATTTTAATTAATTTATTGTGTTAGTGAATAAATAAGTTTAAGATAGTATTTATTTTTTTAAAATTCAGTTTTTATTATTGTTTTTTTTCAATAAAACGTTAATACTTTTATTATTGCGAAAACGACAAGCAATAATAGGGTTAACATTTACGAACGTTTTATTCATCGTCTAAGTAGACTAGAGGTTTCAAGACCGCTTGCCGTGCCTATGAGTGGAAGTTCAAATCATAGCCACGAATTGTGCTTTTTGTTCATTATAATTATTATTTTAATATATTTTTCTATTTTGTTTTAGTAATTATTTATAAAGAATTTAAAAATAAAGAAAAATAAAATACCTTAATAATCATATAATAATATTTATTATTGCTATTATTTAACAAAACTATGATCTTATTTTACAACAAAGATTTATTTTGATTTGATAATTTTATTTACAGTTATCATAATATACTATTTTGCCAACTGACACAATTGGGTTCCTAGACAAGTGGCATCCTATTAAGGTAAACGATAAAATAGTAAGCGGTAGAAATATTTTAGATTGACATAACCTAACGAAATGTCACGTGACCTGTCATGTCGTCTCAGCATACAAATTTGACATTTGACAGTCTGACAAGTGACATCGAAAGTGACAAGTTTTGAAGCGTTTGCAACTTGTCTAGGAACTAGAAGTTAGTTTGGCAGGATTACAATCATGAGCATAATAAGTGAATAAACATGTTATCAATAGATAATCAATTAACATCTCTTATTAGCTCATGATATCTACTTAGAATATTTTGCTATACAAAGTAAAATAGTGGAATCAAATGAGTTAAATGTCTTCGTTGTTTATTTTGTTGTCATACTTAATTAATATAACTGCTATTTCTGGGCAAATCCCAATCGTTCTCTTTGATGTTCTTCTGTTAGACATATTTTGCAGGTCGATAACTGTGAATGTTCGCTGCGTGTAAATGTCTTCGAACCGTGGACAGAGAGATATACCATGCCGTTGCAAACTGTAACGAGTGGATGTAAACGGCGGTGTAGTGTGAACCTTAACAATATCCGGATGATGTTCAGATTGGTCCGTATAGATCCCAGTAGTTCTCCGACCCATGGTCATTGTCTTAGCATCGCCGGTTTCTTGAAATCTGCGCACCCATAAGCGCACCGTTTGTCTCTGTATAGAAAAAAATGGTTTTAAATAAGTTATTAAATACCACCACACACAAGATACCGCAAATAGCTCAACAAAAAAAAAATCGGAGAACACAATTAATATTATAATGAACTTACTGCTATGCCAAGCTGTCTCGCAATTCCTTTTATGCTCACATTTTGTTCACACAGAACAACTATTTTAGTTCTCATAAAATCATAAATCATTTTAAAAATTAATGAATAATTCGTAGTCGTTTACTCTTCGCCGTTTTAAGTGAACGTATACATCAAACGTTATAGTTATAACTTGAGGGTATGGATTAATTTTATAAAGACAACGTAAGTAAGTAAAATTAATGGATACCCTCAAATTATAACATCTATCGATTAGACATCCCACCTAAAGATAAAATGACTCAGACCATAGTAGATAACAATTTCAACGCAATTCATATGGGCTCGCTGGCTAGTTCGTCAAACTGCCGGTATGAGTATGACAACGTTCGGTGATGCGATGGTTCGAATCTGAGTCGAAACAATGGGTTCTTTTTGAAGTATTCTTTAGATCATTTGTAAGGAATTTAATGTGTAACATTTTAAAACTTGAGGGGTTAGCACATACTGACGCTGTCTGTACAAGGCTGATAATGATGGTGATTATGATGATATAATGCTCACCACTTCATAGCAAGCCACGAGGACTCACCAGAAGATTTCATTTAGTCATCTCTCGTCTCTTCTCAATATCGCTAGGTGGTTAAAATTGCGAGGTATTCCACTCGGAGCACTGATTTGAACCGCACTTGGACGAATCACACCTGAGCACTTCCACTAACCGCACTGCAACAAAATTTTGTCGCTGATATTTGACAAGAAACAATTGAAAATTAGATAAAAAAACATTTTGAGATCCATCATAAATTATCCTAACCGAGTGATGGAATGCTTTTCTTTGGGTCGAACTTGAAACTTACTATACTTTTTTTACTGTATATTTTTTTTCTGTTTTTTCATTTTTACCATGACCTGCCGATGTATTCTGTAAAAATCTCATGGTGAAAACTTATGTGAAGTGAGCTCTCAATAGTGATAAATGTGACTATCTCTAGCATCAGATGGAATGGCAGCTCCCTAGTCCCTACAAGTTAACTAACAAGGTAACTTTTCACTTTGAGATTTTTACAGAATAGGTCGGCTGTAGTTTGGTTGACCTTTATTTATAAGTAAGTTCACACTCTCACCAGAAATTAGTCCCAAACCTAATTCACACCGACAGCCAAAACAAAAAGACAACAAACACTACCTTGTTGTTTATTTGTAATAAACAAATAAAACAGAGATCAAAAGCAGAGAACGTTGGGGCGGAACCCAGTTTCTATTAAACAAGGCAGGCAAGCGTTAACTCGCGTGAACAACAAACAAGCCAGTATTGAAATGTTTCGTGCAATTGTAGAAGGTTCGCTGTTTTCTATGTGATGAGGTTATTAAGCCTGGTTTCCACCGCGAAAGAGCAATGAGCCGGAAATGGCTAAGCGGAGCGGGCTTCGTTTTCATGAAATAGGTTTACGTTTCCACCAAGAAACGAGTTTAGTCGTCTGAATCCCACCACAAAATAGAAATGAAACAGAAGAATGAGCAGAGCGAGCTGAACGGAAAATGAGAAATAGAAAATGATTAGAGCAAGTTCAGTTGGAGTTTTGAACTGGTTGCGAGCGGTCGTGTTTTGCTGCCAATTCGAGCGAGCTCATTTTTACTCTTTGTGCTCGCTTAGTTATTTTCGCTCAACTCTTTGTTGGTGGAAACACATGTAAGCAGATTTCTCTTGTGAGGTAAAAGAGGCCATTAAAGGATCCGCTCCGCTCGCGGTGGAAACCAGGCTTTAGGATGTTGAAGGCAATGCTAAAGTTAAGGGCTAAAGTCAACGAGTAGTGTGTTAAAGAAATTATAGGTATCCAAGTAGTAGATTAAGGGCGAATTTCACCAATGAAACTAAACGCAATCAGAACATCTTAACCGCGTTCAAGAGCTGTCAGTGTCAGAATTCATCAACTGCCTACCCTTTTCCCAACTATGTTGGAATCGGCGTCCAGTCTAACCAGATGCAGCTGAATATCAGTGTTTTACATGGAGCCTATCTGATTATCTGAGGTGCCTATCTGACCTCCACAACCCAGTTACTGGGTAATAACCCTTTGGTAAAACTGGTTGTCAGACTTTCGGGCTTCTGACGACCGGTAACGACTGTCAAAGACCCATGAATGACAGCCGGGACCAACGGCTTAACGTGCTTTATCAGAGCCAGTTAAGTTCTAGATTCCAAGAGTACATAATAGTTTTTCTTTATCTGTCTATAACATTCTTTAAGGCTCCTTCAACAGGCGCGACACGCGATAAAATCGCGCGCGACACAAAGGCACCGCAAGTCACGCAACGAGCGGTGCCTTTTAACTCAACCAAGATTCATTTTCATCAATCTCCTGCCCTCATCGAAATTTATTTGAGGTCGATGCAACATGTCCTCTTCATGTTGCATAGTTACAAACTTATTAGGCACCTATCTAAATGTCTGTCTCAGACAGTCAGATTTTTTATTAAAGTCTTTCCACAATGTAGCTTTCAAAACAACATCTGATCCAATCCACCAGACACTTCAATTCAAACCTCTTAAAACTCATCGCACAAAGTACTTATCCACCGAATATTGGATTCTGAGGAGCAAGCACCATTCTAAAATAAACACAGACCTTTTAAATTTTTGTTTAAATATTAAAAAGCGTCTGAGTGTAGGTAAATCTATTTGGCGTTTCGCAACGTTTTTAATAGAATTACGTCGGGGTCCGTTGCCTAAAAGCTCGTATATAATATTATTACTTTCGTTTTCGCCAGAGAGTCGGAGAGCGCGACACTAAACCAATTATGGGGAGTTTGAACGTAGTTTTTGGTATAACCGGCCTATCGCGTTTCAAAGGGCTATGTACGATTTGTATTACGCTTTAAGTATTTTCTTTGGTAGGGCAGTGGAAAATTTTGTTGGCTTCCATTTTAGTACCAATCTGTGTGTAACATTTTTGAGAAACATTACGAATGTACCTACACGTATTACGCAATTGAGAATCAATTTTGTTAACAGTTATTTGTATTTTCGCAATGTGCAAGGTTTTCTGGTTGTATTTATCGATCAGAATATTGGCCAAACAGGAATGAATACTCAAAAATTCCGCCGGGTCAGCTGGGTTGTCCGAAAGGGTTACCGCTGGCTCGGAACATAAAGGGCTGGGAAGGAACACGGGTGGGTTTTAGTCAGTAAGAGTCTGACACTCCCTTCCGCTCCACCCAGAGCTGGTTTTTTGAGTATTGGAAATCTTCAAATGACCCCTTCATTTGAAGATTTCCAATACTCAAAAAAAAAAAACTCATAAATTTTCAAAAGTTTACGATAAGAGACTGAACGTATCAAGTTCAAAATACATAGTTATGAAACGCCAGAAAGTGGCGAATCAAAAAGTCGATCAGTCTGTCTTAAATGAGTTGTGGTGGTACAGACGCCAGCACATCAAGCTACCCGAAACTGTCAAATTTTAGCAATCAATTTTGAACCTAATGCTTTTGCAATAAAGTTGAAAATCTATTAAAGAAATTTGACAGATTGTAGTAGTTTGATGTGCTGCGTCTGTACCCCGACACTTTTCTTTTGGTACATATAGAGTAGGTAGGTAGCACTAGATCAAAACGATGACTTTCGATCATCTTCTATCTATCTCACTAGACAGCTAATTTAAAATGAGAGTTTTAGTACCAAACTGAAGGTCAACTAGGCACGTCGTCGCATCGTCATGTGCTTAGCCTTTTCCCAAGTGTGTTGGGGTCGGCTTTCAGTCTAATGGATGCAGCTGAATGCCAGTATTTTACATAGAATGACAACTTATCTGGCCTCCACAACACAGTTAAGCATGCTTGGTAAGACTGGCTGTCAGACTTTCAGGCTTCTGACGGCTGTCAAAGATCCACTAATGACAACCGGGACCAACGGTTTTGTGCTGAAGTACGGATGGGTCTCGGCATGTAAAAATGACCATCTTTCATCATCAACCCATCCATGGACCAACCGCAGCAAGTATTAATCCGTGCGGCGGTCTTAGCCACATAGACTTAAAATTCATAACATGTCACTAACAACTCCAACACGAATGTTATCTTCAATCCCGTAACAAAAATCTTATTAACCAAAAGGCACTTTCCTAATTAACACTCACCGAGACAATGCAATATTTATTCTGTATCAACTATACAGATGTACAGCGGGAGCATCCAAAAAGTCTTTCCCTGTTCCTACCATTAAGTTAACGTTTCCTATAAATCTTTCGAGAAGGTTCCTCGTTATTCTTTTGTTTTCCTTGGTTGTGGCGAATCGTACGACGGAACCGTAAATATTAACTTTGGTGAGTGAGGAGTTCTCTGAGTGGTCAGGTTTTGGTATTGAAGCTCTTCGTCTTTATTAGGCTCCTGGTAGATTGGTAGCACTGGTTTAAAGAAAGGGTTGTGCATTTACATGTGAATGCAATGGTGAGAGTTTCCGACGCCGACGATTGAGTTAAGGCTCCTTCAAACAGGCGCAACACGCGATAAAATCGCGCGCGACACAAAGGCACCGCAAGTCGCGCAACGAGCGGTGCTTTCGTGTCGCGCGCGATTATATCGCGCGAAAACACCGAAACATGGACGAACCACTGAATTGGCCATATGTTTCCAAGAACCAATGGTCACAGAAGCAAGAAATCGGGGCACGCTGATTGCATTAGGTGGAAATCAGGATACTTGGGAAAAACTTACCTACCGTTAATAGGAAATGCGAGTGGTCTTTTCTCCATAGAAACGCTCTCGCCTGTTTTCTTTCTGGTTAATGACCTTAAAGCAATGATATTTTACAGAATAATAAATATTAACTACTTGTATGTCCCTATGTTTTCCTTTTTAATGATACGAGTACGTAGTATTATTTTTATAAGCACTAAAACTCTCAAAAAATGCCGATTTAAACCGCTGTCAACAGAGGCCTAGTGTACAAATTTGACAACTATTAATGAAAAAAGAAAAACATAGGGACACAGTATATATCCTTCTTATTCAGTTTATGAAATATCTTTCAAATTGGTCCAATATTGGAGGAGGAAATAGACGAGAGCCAAACCTCGAATTATGACTTTTTACTTAGTCTTTTTTAAAAGTCTCTCCGACCGCATTTCCTCTTAACTGCACATCAGTAGCCAAAATTTGATATTGACAGCGACTTTATGTCGTAGCAGTTAGGGCGGTTTTCGTAGTGCAAGTGTCTCTACTGTACCTTTGTCCAACTGAACAGGTCACTGCAGAGATTGATTGATGGCATTCCAGGCATACCAACACAAAACTCCATTTTGTTTGTTGTTTCGCTCTGCAAATGATAAGTAACAATTAAATATTTAATTAATTGCATTATTGTTATAACATTCATTGCGACACGCGTGAGCACGTAATATTGTTTTGTTAACTAAAGTCAACTGTATAACAAATATTAATTTGTAATACCACTTGCAAGTGGTATTACAAATTAATATTTGTAATACCACTATAAACAAATAAATTATTGTTTATATATTGCTGTGCACAGCAATATATAAACAATAATTTATTTGTTTGATTATTATTGCAGTTGTTTACCTATTGTTTAGTTCTTGTTGCACTCTGGACTTTTATGCTCAAATTAGTCGTTTTAAACGGGTTGATAACACAATACTGCGCTCCAAAACAAAGACAGCTGAAGTGGCTCAAAAGGCTGCTCATCTTAAATGGGACTGGGCAGGACATGCTTGGAAACATGCTGGTCCTGCTCCATAGGACAATCTAGAGTCTAGACAAAATCAAACGGGTTGCTAATTTAGTTGTAAATTTATATATATATATATATATTTTTATTTAAATTGGTTTACATTCTGTAACTATTTAACTCACACCCTGACTTATTACTTGTCATTTTTATTTTATTTTATTTAAATGACACTTTTACCATGTTTGTAAATATGTGAGCACCATGCATCTATCAGATAAGTAATTTATATGTCATGGTTACATTTTTAATTCTTTTACCTATTGTGGTATAGTAATTTTATTTTAGGTGCATCGTCTTCACATATTATTATTATATAATTAATGTATACAAAATATTGTAAAACATTTTAAAAGAGTAACGGTGGAGTTTCTTGCCCATTCTTCTCCATACGAAAACTACCTTTTGGAATGGGCGACTAGAATCAATTCTATTTGTTGTAATTTCTGACGTTCAAAAGTGCCTTTAATGTGCCTATTTGAAATAAATGCTTTGACTTTGACTTTGACATGTCTTCCGCATGGCGGACAAACTGTGCCCTAATAGCGCAGAATTGGTGCCCTGAGACAGTGAGGCGGGGTCGCGGCAGACCACGTAGGAGATGGCGGGATGAGCTGGATAGGTTCCATCAAAACTGGAAGGAGGACGCGCGGGCTTGCGAAAGATGGAAGGAATGGATGGAGGCCTTTGCCAAGGAGTGGGACAGCGCAGGCTTAAAAAAAATGAATTGATAATGTATGCTTTATTATACTCGCATTTTATGCAGATAGGGACGAGATAACTTTATGAAGTACAAAGGGGATGCAGGGGTGCTGTTAACGTACAGACGCCAGCGCATCAAGCTACCCGAAACTGTCAAATTTTCCCAATCAACTTTGAACCTTATGCTTTAGCGATAAAGTTGAAAATCTATTAAAGAAATTTGACAGATTGTAGTAGCTTGATGTGCTGGCGTCTGTACTAGTATTTTTGTATAGTATGTTTTATAATGCAATTTTTAACCGTCTCTCTTTTGCCTACCTAGGTTTAATATAATAAATTGCAAGTGTATATACTTACAAAAACAATGTAACCTACCTTCCTAATCCTTATCCATACTATAATATATGTAATATTATTATAAATATAAATGCGAAAGTGTGTATGTCTGTCTGTCTGTTACCTCTTCACGCTTAAACCGCTGAACCGATTTAGATGAAATTTGGTATAGAGATAGTTGATTTGTTCCTAACTATACCTTCTTATTTCAAAACCTAAGTGCTACCAATTAGGTATTACTTTTAAATCATATATTAGCATGTTAATCAGCCTATATAAATTATTGTTATCAGATAGATATCACTAACGTGGCACTGATAACATGACCAATACGGTGATAAATTATTTGAGGTCCCATAAATCAATGTGATAACGATTTTGATAACATCCTTACGCTATACTTTTGATAGTTTAATGTTATGATAA
Source organism: Luperina nickerlii (assembly GCA_963855955.1). Lineage (NCBI taxonomy): Eukaryota > Metazoa > Arthropoda > Insecta > Lepidoptera > Noctuidae > Luperina > Luperina nickerlii. The sequence goes on from OY979663.1 coordinate 6,304,502, forward strand.
ATTATTACCATAAATATTATATATTGTTCGTGAGGAAATCTGGACTAATAATATAAAGGCGAAAGTTTGTGAGTGTGTGTTTATATGTTTGTTACTTCTTCACGCTCAAATGGCTGGAATCATTTTGATAAAATTTTCTATGGAGGTAGCTGAAGTCCTGAATTAACATATTGGCTACTTTTTATCCCATATTCCCCTGCATTCCCGTCGTCCCCGTAATCTGTGTCCCCGTTACGGGGACAACGGGACTTCATAAAATTTCCTTACCGTTGTCCCTCTTATGACATATATTCCCACGGGATCGACACATATGCGGGTGAAACCGCTACCCGAAACTGTCAAATTTTCTCAATCAACTTTGAACCTTACACTTTAGCGATAAAGTTGGAAATCTATTAAAGAAATTTGACAGATTGTAATAGCTTGATGTGCTGGCGTCTGTACCTACTAATAATAAAGCAGAAGAGTTTGTTTCTTTGAACGCGCTAATCTCTGGGACATTTAACAGCTTAATTCTTGAGGAACGCTGCTTGAGAAGGGTTCTATTTAACATCACGCTAGGACCCTTAGGAGACGAGCAAAAACTAAAATGAAGTAAGAGCGGGCAGGCGATGCGATGTGACGGGGTAGATCGAGGGAAGAAGAAATTTCACGTGGACTAAGTCGCGGGCAAAAGCTATAATATTAACAACAATAATTATTTAATATTAATATTTATAATATTTTAAGTAATGAATGCTATTAATATTATTATTTTTACTTAAAGAACACAAGGAAAATTAATGTTAATTTCTAAAACTTAAATCATGTGTTTCTTTCATAACAATCATGTTCTAAATTATCGGCTACATTGAAATCAGCTATTCATTAATGCCACTTGCATAACATTACGACCTACTAACGAACGAACGTGACCACGTGTTACTTTATAAATATCTACGCGTATGTCGCTAGGCGAGCGGTCGAAAAATTTAGCGTTGAGCATATCGTTTCCGTGGTGTAGCGGTTATCACATCTGCCTAACACGCAGAAGGCCCCCGGTTCGATCCCGGGCGGAAACATAGCTTTTTGTGATTTGATATTTTGAAATTTACGTTCAAGATTATTTATTTGATTTTTTTTTTCAGAACTCTTTGGTACTAGGTACCTATTTCGTAATACCTTAACATAAACATTAACCTCCTTTTGAGCGTCGCCGCAGTTAAGTAAAAAATCTATCATACCAAAAGCTTTAGTTTCCAATTTTATAGTGTTGTGTCTCTTCTTCATAAATTATAATTTTTCCTTATTTACGTAGCTTCTAATAATTGCTAGATGTGGCTAAAATTTTATTATCTACCTCGCCCTATTGCAATTTAAATTGACGGGTCTTAAAACCTAAAAAGTTTCGACCAAACATGTGGGTAGATAATATTTTAAGAGCTCCTGTCATCGGACGTTCGAAACTCGATTACATGATATAGGGGTGTCTTTGAGGGGGCTATATTTTGTAAGCATGGCGGTGAAAAGTACCGATTTTAAACCATGATTATGATAAACGACATAAAGCACTTAATATCGTCAATATTGAACAAAAATAGCTTGAATTTGACGCCAATAATACACTGTCAAATTTTTATAGGTAGCGAAACTCCGCGGAATTAATGGGCCGATAGCTAAACACGATAAACAAAAAATGGATAATCTCTTTTAACGGTATCCGCAGATATTTCACATTGAGTACCTATATTACCTATTGAAAATCAGTATTTTTTGTGTCAACTTCACATACAAAATCAGCTGTTCCCTACATTTATGTTACAATCTCTCATTTCGGTTTATCGCATGATTTCAATTTCAATCTATATATCTAAACACGATAAAAGAAAAGAAAAAATTGTTTTTATAAACTAATACTTAAATTGTCATATTTAGACATCGATACCTACCCATTACATCTTCTGCATATTTTCTTTGCTCCTGTTTCATGTTTATTATTAGGTATATGGATATATTTATATGTATGTGTATATATTTATTTAGATTAGTATAATATACTTTATCTCTTTATTGTATTATGTAAATGGTACACTACGGACTACCTACAGTATTTGTCTGTCCTTCCCCTTTTTAAATCCATCCTAAGGTTGCTCTTAGCGATAAGACCGCCCATTGTGTCATCCTTTGTACAGTTTCTATATTTATGTCTGTAATTTATATGGTGTACATAATAAAGAGTATTCTATTCTATTTTATTCTATTCTCTTCTATTCTGCGAATTTTCTCTAGTTAATTTAATTTGACCCTTAAAACACAAATGGTAGGTACCTATTATAGATAGAAGTGCTCAAGAAACCTCTTCATATTAACTTTTCTACAGACCGTACCAACCTAACTTTTCAAAAGAGCAAAATACATAAATGCAGGTACCTTAAAAGTATTTTTCCAGCTTCAATAAGCAATAAATACATACCAAAGAGGTCTGCATAGCCAATCAACCATCAAAGCAAACAAATTTCTCCAAATTGGGGTACGCAACTACAATATGGAAAATCTATCGAAGCGGAAGGGACAGACGGAAATAAGCAGAATTACTCGAGAGTAGCCGAGAATTGCCGAAATCTGAAGTTGTTTATTTTTTGACGGTACATTACATTTTGTGCGTATAATATTATATAAATATTTGTGGTTGAAAATCGGTTGGTCAAATTTTGAAGGGGTTTGGGAGTAGTTTAATTGTTTATTGCCTTATGTTGATCGATATTGTTCGGTCTAGTGGAAAGGTGCTTTGGAAGTTTTTGTTCAGGTTTGTAAAGTTAACTTCACCTCAATTAGAATAATTACCTTCTAGTGGTAAGATGACATCATCAAAACTGCCATAAGAAACGGACACTTTTATATTTATATTTAATTGGTTATAAATCATTAAAAACAAATTAAACAAACATAAAAAACTTTGTTTCTACAAACAAAAACGAATCGTTTTGCTTATCAATTAGGTAGCATTTGTTATTACCAAACTGGCCACATAAATAGATTTGTAAGCTAATTTTACCTGTGATAGCTACTTGCATAGTAGACCCTTACTATGCAAAGCTTCGCTTCATTATAGGTAAAAATATAGAAAGTCTTCATTTTAACTAATAGGTCACGGTTTTAAATTATAGGCATCGGCCATAAAACGCAAGAATGACCGAAGACCAAAATACAGCCCATAAACTTCATTGCGCAAGTGTGTTTTCACACACACTAAAAAACAAAACCACCAAAATGCTCCCCATTAAAACAACGAACCACGTCTAAAAACAATGAGATCCCCTCTAATTACCCCACCTAGCTTACCCAAACACATGCTGCACAGTCCAACAAAACCTATGTAGAAAGCTGCCGCAAACGACTTTTTTATTAACCCGTAAGGAGAAATAAACAAGGACTTATCCGACTTATCCACATCACCACGCAATTAGTTGGCCACAAAACTTCGTAGAAATGGCCTCTAAAATGAGGAAGTTGACCCACTGACCCTATGGCCACCAGTTAAAGCTCTATGACAGATGTTTTCACGGCAAAAATTGCTACAGGACACGCATACACGCGAATCGCTAATAAATTGTCCAGTAACATTAAACAGAATTCAGATAGCGTACGCAGGGAAAGTGTAAAGAAGTAAACAAAGAAAAAATACAGTGGGTAATTTTTTCTGTTGGTATTTTGTTAGACTGTGGTCGTTAAATACGGGAATGACCTTGCGTGGCGTGACAAAAGGAAATTGTATTTAGCCAGCGAAAATAACTTAATTAAAAGGGTAAGATATCGAGTCACTTCCTTAGTATTTATACGCACACACAATTATTTACTCGTATTTTTTTTTATTTTCCCACGGGGTAATAAATTAAGTTTTTGTATTGCGTAGGCTTTTTCCTAAAATAGGCATCGGCATGGTTTCCCTTTGAAGGTTTTCCTTATAGAGTAGGTGCTTAGAAATTCAAACGTTATTAACACGAAGAAAATGATCATGGCGCGTTCAATTTACTGCCTGTTTTTTGTGGGTGACTTTTTTATTTAAGACTGATATAATTTATATAATGATTTATAAATTTCGCTTATAGATAAACATTATAATAACTGACTATAATGGCAAATCTTTTGGAATGTCGCTAATAATTCAGTTAACAAATGCAAATTGCTTCTATGCAAATTAGGCTGAGAATCAGCAATTATAGAAAAAAAAAGAAAATAATTTGTAATCGATCCTCATATCAGGCCAAAAGTAGGTACATTTATCTACAATGTACAGACGCCAGCACATCAAGCTAGAATAGAATAGAATAGAAAGAATCTGGCGTCTGTATCATTTTTTTCTTTTTTTCGTTTGGTTTTAAGTACCTGTTTTTTATTCTACCAAGTCTATATGCATCCTATGTGGTTATCGGTGCTTACAAAACACAATGCCCTAAACCTCAAAAAACTTCAACTACCCTACAAATAATAAAAGCCGGACCACATGTCCTATCTCACGCATTGCACCCCCATTTTAGGGTTTCTTTATTGATAAAAATGTTGCCTATCGAAGCATTTCGGGGCTGAATGCAGCGATTGCAACCAGCTGATATGGAAGTTGGTATTTTGATTTTTTCCACTTGAATTGACGAAGGGTGGCTATGATAAGAAGTGGTCGAAGTAATGAACATAGAGCGGGATTGTTTGTATTTGAAGGGGGATACGCTAAAGTAGACCGAGAAATTCAAATTTTCTTATGTTTATTGCAATTTGCAAAAAACATAAGAAAATTTTAATTAATATAAAATTTTAATCAACATACAACTTGACAATGACCTGTAAATTGCAAAAAAACGTAAGAGAATTTGAATTTCGTGGGCTACACTGACGCTTTATTTAGCCTTAAACACAATATAACTTTTAGTTTAGACACATTCAGATGAAAGTCAAGTCCAGTGGTTTACACTATCAGTCCTATCAATTGCTTTCATTTTGACATTTCAACAACATACATTGCGTTATTTACGTTGTTCAGCAGACAAATTATCCGAATATATGAAGCAATGGATTAGCAATATCCTTCAAAATGATTCAGATTATGATTTATAGTGTGTTATGCAATTATCGTGCTGCCCTATCATGTACAGACGCCAGCGCATCAACCTACTACAATCTGTCAAATTTCTTTAATAGATTTTCAACTTTATCGCTGAAGCCTGAGGTTTAAAGTTGATTGGGAATATTTGACAGTTTCGCGTAGCTTGATGTGCTGGCGTCTGTACCTGCATTGCACATTATCTACCTTTTCTGACAAGTTTATAAACCATATTCCTCTTCTCCTAAGTCTACTAATTCTGTATTATCTAGGTACTTATGGTTATAATAATTATTCCATACCCTAATTCCATAATATCATTTTGCAGTTTTTACAAGATCCTGTGTTCGTTCATTGTAGCAATCCTTTTCCCAATGAGGCTTTTAATACCGCCTGGATTGGAACTTCTTACTTTTTATAGGTCTGAATGATCTCCGCTACCTTTTTTCACTTGTACCAAACCCGAGGGCGAATTTTCATAAACCAAAAGGAAACAGCCGGAAATTTTATGTTCGATTCGATGTCCAATAAATAGCTTGTTAGAAATCAGCCCTATTTGACGAGTGGTATGTCTCAGGGTGAGTTTGGGGCGGTTTTACTGCGTAGGGGCTATAAAACGATTTTGAAAGTAGTTGGTAAAGAAAATTGGCTGTTAATAGAAAATCTTTGAAGGAAGCATTATCTAAGTTCCTCTACATTGTGTTTCAAGCCTATCCTATGACTTAGGTAGCCAATAAGTTTGAGAATTTCAAAATATTCTCCAAATAATTTTCTGGTTATGACCGGAGAATATAAAATAGGAGAATATTTTTTGACGTGAAGTATTCAATTAGGTACCTACTTATTGACGTAAATCACTCCACACTTACATACCCATATTTCTACAAATATTTTACCAGGGTCGAAGTAAAAAACCTTCACTGAATAATAACGTCTGATTACCCGATACATAATGGGAATAAAAAGTTGAATTATTAAACTGGTGTTAGTTTAGTATTGGCATTATCAGCAAATATTTTCCCAGAAAATATGAAAACCTTATAGAAAAATGAGCTGTTCATCTAACAGAAAACTCTGCAGGCGAAAGGCAAGGATAAAAAGCTACCTATCTTTTTCACAGCGTTAACGAGCAAAGCCGCGGGTGCTGCTAATACCGTAATTGAATTTTATGCTCAATAACCTGCTCTTGAACGAGGTTTTAGCTTCATTACTACTGCTTTTAACTCTTTATTAGCTCAGTAGAAATGTTAACGGTGTTATAACTTATAGTTTATAGCTGTTTTAGGTGTGTAGCTAGAGATTAACTTAGTGAATTACAGCCAACAACGATTACTGATGAGGGCTCTATTGTGATGAAAGAGTTGACCATTTAGTTTCTGTTTTAGGAATACACGTATGAACTTTACTCAGAATATGAAAAGAAAGAAATAGTAGATTGTACAATTAGTGCATAAAAGAAGCCATTTTACCCCGATACGTTTATTCGTAGATAATTAAGTTGAGGGGTAAAATGACTCGTTTATGCCCGAGTTATAACTCTGCTTTTCACTTCGATTGCGAGAAAATGAAACAGGCATAAAGTATATATAACAGCATTTTCACTGTTCAAAAATGTTGCAAAATTGAAGAAGAGAAATGGCTAATTCCCGTCACGAAACTTTTTAAAAGTTTTTTTTTTAATTTTCAACATAATTATGTCATTCGACTAGGGTACTTCATACTGCCAAGTCATAATAACGTTTGTTTGCGTTTTTAAATAATAAATGACGACTATTTTATCTGGTTTTATTAAATGAAGTATAGAAAACACGGAAATGATTAAATTAAAGCAAATTAAATAAAGTAATTACTCCAATCTGCGACGTTTAATTGTGCGTGTGGCTGTTTGGGCCTAATTATCTTAGTCTTAGAAATAAAAATTACTTCATGCACTAGAGCATACAAAGCTACTTTATGTCGCCTACGCACAACTTAAAGATGAACGTTTAGAGCATGAGAAGTGAAAAATATTTTATTTGGAATACGCACAACAAAAAAAAAGAAGAAAATTTATGAAGAAGAAGAATTGGTAAGAGGAATAGGTCTAAGTATCTACCAGAAAGCACAAACCAGGTAGCTTCAGCAATAGATGACTTGAGTATCGTCGATGTGTAACAGACAACCAGATTTCTGAAAGTCGGACGACCAACCCGGAATTCTATTAGGTACATCACGGATAATAAATATTTTGTGAGTTTTGATTTGGGATCAAGGCTATGACAGTACTGTAGAGGTTATCTATGTAGCCCTACATTTAGCAGTACAGGCTGGTTATAATTGCCGGTGTGTTCCATTCGAACGTTCAAGCAAGTGTCAAATATTGGAATAAGGTATATTTGTATTAGTAGAGTCAGAGTGCTAGAAATAACATGATAATGTAAAGTCGTAAATATAGCTCACCGTCCGATCAGGACCAGGCCCGTGCCGGACGGCGCGTACGTGTTCCACGCGCGCCTCAAAGAGATGTCAGCATCAACCGAAGGGGCCCGTCAGGGCCGAAGCCTGCCGGGTCAGCGGGATTGTCCGAAAGGGTTACCGCTGGCCCGGAATATAAAGGGCTGAGGAAGGAACACGGATGGGTTTTGGTCAGTAAGAGTCTGACACTCCCTTCCGCTCTACCCAGAGCGGGAGGGGTCATTTGATGAATTCCCATCCTGAAAAAAAAAAGTCGTAATTATATTTTATCAAAGTCAAAGCTTTTTAATTATATTGTGAAGCTCCCATCTGGACCTCCACAGTATTGACTTTGGAGTCTGCAACATGCTTAGTTAGTAATAATGTAGTATATTGTCAATGCTATACACCATCTGCTAAAACCCTTCAAGATTTTACCACCCTTTCCCCACAATCTTAAACAAAACTATTAATTTTAACATGACCCCATCACTTTCCGAACATCGTAAAAATATCAATAGAAGCACTAAGGCTGCCATTAACCGGGTTAGTTCCCGGACGTAAATCAGTTGAAGGTCGTACAACATACGACCGGGCTGATACATCGCCGGTACAGGCGGGTACGTGATTTGTGTGGTAACTGCATCAGGGCAAAGATGAGGGTGTAGAGGAGACAGTTCCTTTTATGTCTCAATATTATAGAGTCATAGAGGTTGCTGGGATTTTGGTTGATCTCGAGGTATCTTAGAAGATAATAGTTTTACATAATTATATGGGTCCTGTCTGTCCCAGCCACTTTCTTAAGTTCATCGGTACATTCAGCTGGGGGGCGTCCCACCCTAGATGGACAGATGCGGGAGGTGGAGGACAGAGTGTTGTCGTGCAGCCTGGAAAAGGCCTATGTCCTCCAGTGGACTGCGATAGACTGAGTTGATTGATTGTGTGGGACCTGTCAGAGCATAACGCGTGAGGAAGTCATGTCGAGAGCCAAAAGAACTAAAGACATCGTTTAGACCTTAAACTAATCCCTCATTTGCCATAAACATAACATTTTCCCAGACTCTGGCTAAGGGGGAAGCGATCCTGGCTAAGGGGTAAGGGCCGAAGCCTGCCGGGTCAGCGGGATTGTCCGAAAGGGTTACCGCTGGCCCGGAACATAAAAAGCGAAGGAAGGAACACGGGTGGGTTTTAGTCAGTAAGAGTCTGACACTCCCTTCCGCTCCACCCAGAGCGGGAGGAGTCATTTGATGATTTCCCATCCAGGAAAAAAAAAAAAAAAAGGGGGAAGCGCCAGGGTAGCCCGCGAAATTCAAATTTTCTTACGTTTCTTGCAATTTGCAGGTCAGTGCCAGTTTGTATGTTGGACAAAACATGATTCGCGACAGTAACAAGTATGTATTTATAGTTTATCCTAATTATTATAAAATCATCGATTCAACCCTGTAAATTTATAACCCTATTGATTGATATTTCATGAAATAGTCATTCGCGGGCTACCCTGGCTCTTCTAATAATTATGATGAATGCAATTTTAAATAAACCTATAGGATAAATAAAACAAATGACGAACACTTATGTGCAAAACAGAGCCACAGTGCTGACGATGGCGTCGACCACTGCAAATGAGCTATAAAGTCTTGAAAGAGATAGGGAAGAAACCATTTTGTAAACACAAGAATGAAAGTGGCATAAAAACAGGATAAACAAAAGCCAGCTTCTAAGTAGACAGTACGTGATAAATGCCAGAGTGAAGTTAGGGCTTCGAAGCTAGTCACTCAAGTATAATTTTATTTGAAAGGTAGAATATTTCAAACAGAACCTTTTACGTAATTGATGTTCTTTGACCTTCAGTGGGTATTCCCAAAATGTCGAACGTCGTAAAATAATATCATTCTATATTTCTTCCTTATCTTAGCAACGTACTAGGAATTGATTCTGGTAGAATTTCCCTGAGGGCAATCATTGGCGGGTATATACGAGCATCTAGGTAAGTATGAAGGTAACAATTGGATTGTGTCTCTCCTTTTGATATCTATGTAATCAGTTTTGGGCTTGTAATAAATTATTTGAAGTGGTGATACCTTGGTTCATTTTATTGTTAAAAAAAAAACGGCATTCCTTTTTCAAGGCACACGTCACAGCACAGACACGTAATTTAAACTCTTCCAAATGACATCCTAAGTAACTGCACTTTGTTGCTGACCGACTATGTAAGTAAAACATAGGTAAGTACTAAAAGCTGGAAGACAAAATCTGCGACTTTCCTACCAACAACCTCATTTACCTAACTAGCTCTCATTTTTACAGTTCAACAACATTGCGTGCGTTATTTACGTTGTTGAGCAGACAAATTTTTCGAAAAATTTGTTATGAAGCAATGCATTAACCTTATCCTTCGAAATGATTCAAATTGAGATTGATAGTAAGTATGTTGCACGATTAGGTTGACGGTTGTCCAAAAAGGATTTCATCTGGTACAAATCTTCTGTTCCACAGAAGCCGTCTGATCGTGGCTTTATTTCGCTGAAGGACCCAATAAGGCACATGGTCAGTAAAATCTTAGTATGTAGAAGGTACAACTAGGTCCTACTCCCCCCTACTTACAGGCCCGCCCAGGCAGGCGCAGGAGGGGCCCATGGCTAAATAATAACAGCCGCACAGGTCGCTCGATCAGGTTAAGCTACGCTTGCCGCGGTTGGTCTGTGGATGGGTGACCATCTTTACATACCTTGACCCCTTCGTGTCTCGGAAAGCACGTTAAGCCGTTGGTCCTGGTTATCATTCTGGTTGTCACACTTTCGGGCTTCTGACGACCCGGACGACTGTCTAAGATCCACATTTTCGACAGTGTCGTCAGAAGCTCGAAAGTCTGACAACCAGTCTTACCAAGGGGTATTACCCAGTGACTGGGTTGTGGAAGTCAGATAGGCAGTCGCTCCATGTAAAAATACTGGTATTCAGCTGCATCCGGTTCGACTGAAAGCGGACCCCAACATAGTTGGGAAAAGGCTAGGCAGATGATGACTCCCCCCTACTTACAGTGCACACTGTGGTCTTTGAACAGCACTTTACTTTTAAACGTGGTTTAATAGTGGCAACTCAATTTATTTTTATGCTCCCGTCACTGAGAAAAATCTATAAATATCTAGAGAATGTTGCACTCGCAAATATGAATGCATCTAGAACGCAGTGAACCGCTAAAAGGATCCGGCTGACCTGTGTAGAGGTTAAAAACCATGACTCGGAAAGCCTTTTTGTGATTGGAAAATGCATGGGCCACTTCAAGTGCGGAGTGCACTTGAAGTGGCCCATAGTCGCACTTCGGATGGGCCATTCACAAAGATTTTGGATCACGCCATGAGGGTTGTACCAAGAAGGATGTGGAACAGTAGTGAAGGGTCAATTTTTGTAAGAGGTAAGCCGGAGTAGATTATCTTTAATATTGTTACGAGCTTGGGGTTCGTGACTATAAAAACTGGCGATTTAATAACCAAAAATTGACACTTTAATTAACAACACTAATTACAACTCAAACACACTAATTATGAAACACAATTTCACTACTGATCACTCTTAGTCGCACATGAATATCGCTTCGATGTACTCGTTTGTATCGCTTATTCAAAAACTATGTGTCTCGCGTCTCACACTGGCCTTATATAGTGCCACAGAGCTACTATATGAACATCTAGAACGTTCGAGTACATACCGGTCCCGACTGACCCGATGTCGATAGTTCTCGGAATTTCTAGGACCCTACTAGTTCTGCTACCCGATACTAGATGGCGCTAGTGGTAACTAATGTCGCCATGTACCAGGCATCAATTGTGGCGCGCAACAATATGATTATAATATTATTTGTCTATAGAATAATGACTGTGCCATTTTTCAAAGAGAAGCCAGTATCGAGTCGCATGGAACCTTCACCACCGATGTGGAAGGCCGAAGATCCGCCGTGGTTACAAAACATGGGAGTGGTCTTTCATAATCAAAGTCAATTAATCCTTTACTAACTGTATTTTTGGAGTGTAGTAATTTTTTTGGTAAACACTCGTTATTCGATCAGAACACCTAATGTTATTCAAACAAGAACATTTTCCAACATTTACATTTAAGATTAGGCCATTTTATTCAGTTTTCCGGCCGTTATACCACTCTCTCCCAAATCACGTAGAGGCTTCAAACAAAAATGAGTGAGCGTCATGTATCAAATAAAATGATGGGCGATTCTGCTTCGGAATCACGCCACGGATATTTATTTGGGAAATAAGATATATTATTTACGACACTATTTGGTCTATTTGGTTTGTTTTCTTGAATGTTTTTCGGAAAGAAGTACCTATTGGTCATATTTTATCTTTGATGGAATGAAAACTGCAGCTTAGATAGGTACAAAGGTACTCGTATACCTACTTGCTTGGCAGTACCAGGAGAACGCATGTAAATGTATAGGTAATTTCCACTACCGGAGATAATTGGGTAAAGGCTCCTTCAAACAGGCGCGACACGAGATAAAATCGCGCGCGACACAAAGGCACCGCAAGTCGCGCAACGAGCACGAGATAATGTCGCGCGCGACATAGTCGCGCGCGACCCAAACGAAACACTATGTCGCGTGTCGCGCCTGTTTGTAGGAGCCTTTACACACAATGGCGATGCGATTTGATTCATTTTGACATTCAACCACATACAGTGCGGTATTTATGTTAACGAGCAGACAAATTTTTCAAACATATACCAGGATGGCAAGGACTTTGACGCATAACCTGTTACAGTATTAGGTACTGTATATTCAGTGCATGATTCTGAATCCCCCTGAGTAGAAATTTTTCGTCAGTTAGATTATAAGCTTTTCCATACATTTTGACCGCGAAGGTATTGCACTTTTACACCTTGTTTATGAAGCAATGGGTTATGAATTTCCTTCAAAATCTCACGTGTTAAGGCTCCTTCAAACAGGCGCGTCACGACACGCGACACATAGGCACCGCAAGTCGCGCAACGAGCGGTGCCTTTGTGTCGCGCGCGATTATGTCGCGTGTCGTGCCTGTTTGTAGGAGCCTTTATGCAATTACTGCATCGGATGACAGGTCTCGGCGATAAGCGTAAGGCAAGAGATGTGTGGCTGGCTTTGGGTTTCATCTCTATGGGTCCCTTGGACGCAAATAACCGGTCGCAGTGGTGTGCAGTAGTTCCCAGTTATTAAATCACTTGGGTGGTTGTCGTCATAAAGAAAGGTGTAAGTCCATAATAAAAAAACCTCCACTTGAAAAGTTTTCAGTAGAAAAAGTTCAGACATACCTAAGTCTACACTATGTGTAGCTATACAGTGTGGGCACATCGAAGTGCAAACTGTAACCACGACTTCAGCACATGATTCTAGATCCATAGAGTAGACAGCTTTCGTCGATTATAAAAAAAAAAATCTGCTGTTTCAAACAAAAGTGCGGTCTAAATGCATGGAACAGCAATTTTTTTTTAAATAAAAAAATCATATTCAAAAAAGTTCAGAATCTACCTTCCTACTTTCTTACAGGAGAAACACAAATCACGCTAGTCAAGCCAGAAACACCTACCTATGTCTAAGAATACGCAACAGAGTTGGTTACTATACAAATATCTATTTTTCTACCTATCTATCATCTCAAATTGGCCTTATTGTGACAGATCATGCAGCCATTGCCCCCTACTGGCTGGTCGCCGCCGTCAATTTATATTGCTAAACGGAACTCCTCTTAGAGAGGGGACGTCCGTCGTAAGTAGTTTACATAGTTGACGCAATATCTAACTTTATTACTACTACATGATACTTCCATTACAGTGGATGCTTTAGACATTTTACTATAGGTATTTAGTTCTATCTACTTTTGTTGTTTGGTAGACGCTTTATGGAAGACTAGCTTCCGCCCGCGGCTTCGCCCGCGAGGTCTGTCGATAAAAACTAACCTATGTCCTTCCCCGGGATGCAATCTATCTCTCTGCCAAATTTTATCGAAATCCGTTCAGTGGTTTAGGCTTGAAAAGGTAACATACAGACAGACAGAGTTACTTTCGAATTTATTATATTAGTATTTATTATTCAGCTGCATGCGGTTAGACTGGAAGCCAGATTTCAAATTTGTTTAGATATTTATTAATCACAATTTGTACAAGATTAGACGGAGACCCCCAAAGTAAGGCATTTGCCTGTATCTTGGGAGACAGCGTTGGAACATTTTCAAAGTTTGTTAGTTACCTACATAGATGATGATCTGCTTTGTTGTTTCGTTAAAATAAGTAAGGTAGGTAGGTACCTAGTTGGTACCCATCCTATCCATACCTACCTTGGCTATATAACGTCTTAGTTATAACTTTTGTAACTCTAAGTGACAAGAAAACAGTAAAAAACAGTGGCACTCCTGGAGTGCCGACAGAAGTGAAAACAAAACACAAACATGATACTTTGCCATCACTTACTGACATAATATCGGATATACTTACATTAAAACCAAGTACATCCCGAGAACAGCCGAACACATCCGAAGCGGGTATTTTTTTAATCGTCGTATAAACAAAATACACGTGGTGTCACTTACGGTAACAGTGGCGCGAGGTCAATGGTCTCAAAAATGCCCAACGCGCCTAGAAGGTCAAAAATATATGAGGTATATATAATGTGCGCAAATAATACCTAAGTTTCTATCTTGACGATATTAATATCGTGGATGTCCACGGCAGGGAAGTAAAATGTATGGAATGACGAGCAATCGTGCATGTTATAACGTTATCGTGGCCCGTAGGCGGAAATTTAAGTCTCCATATATTTCCATAGGTACATTTTACTTCCCTGTGTTATCGTGACGTCCACGATAATAGTATAGTTTATATTATGTATTGTAAAAACGTCCATTCAGTAAAAATGCTCTGGAATAAATTCAGAACAAATCTCAAAATCAACGGCTTTGTATTTGGGGTGACTAGCGCCATCTACCAATGTTAATACGATTACTGTAAACAAATAGTATGATAATGATATACTAGATGGCGTAACTGGTTTTCCCATTAGGTGTGAAAAGAAATGATAATGACGTTTTATATTAGCATATATCTTCATTTCACGAAGTGCATGAGTTTATATACGTTTTAAATAATAAATAAATAAAAGGAAATAAATAATCAATACTAGACGTTAGTTTTTAGACGTTTTTCGCAACGTCATAATATAAAATTCAGAACGAATTAGTGATACCACTTACAGAAATATATCTCCTCAGTTTTGTTTTGTTCTGTTAGAAACCAGTACTAAATTTAAGATTATTTAAAATTATAGAACCTAAAAATAGCGCAACTTAGGTAAAGGATTAAACTATTCTAATTAAGAAGTAACTTTTAAATATTTTAAACACGAAACATACAAACATACAACGGGGATTTTTTTAAATTCAAATTCAAATTCAAAATATTTTATTGTGGGCATATGTTAGTTACAGGTCTAAAAAATAAATTAAAGTTCTAATTATTGTATGCCTATTAGGCAGGACATATTGGAACTTTAATTTATTTTTTAGACCTGTAACTAACATATGCCCACAATAAAATATTTTGAATTTGAATTTGAATTTGAATTTAAAAAAATCCCCGTTTATAGGAAGAACATTGAAGTCTGGCAACATTGTTGTGACGTTAGTAAACTTGCTTCGGTATTGATCGGTTTTATTTGCGAAATTATACAAACACTTGTCGCTTCTCAGCTCAAACATCATCATGCATCATTATTGAAGCAACGCGGCACTATACCAAACGTTTATCTTAAAATAAAAAACATTCTGTTGTAATTCATTTAGTGATAAAATCGTGAAAGTTCGTAATTCCTTCGCCTGTTGTTGGAATATTGTGCGCCAGTGACTTTATTTTTTAAATTTTTATTCGAATTTTAAATGATGGATAAAAAAATACTATTTTTTGTTTTTGCCACGGTCGGTTGTGGTTTATTGGCATCAGCACTTGAAGTCGATACTTATGATTTTCTGATGCCTAATGTATGGCCTCACAAGGTAAGTACTCACCTACACAATTAATTTATTCAGTTTCTTCGCCACAATTAATTAAATACTTACAAGTATTTTTGCTAACATCTGTTGTGTACTTCTACTTTGTTTTAAGCAACATTTGTTTCACTTATCTTTCATTTAGTCATTTTTCAACTGATTTAATTGAACATTTACATATGTACATTTTGGATGAGCTAACAAGAGAAATACATACTCTACAATTTAAAGCAAAACAAACCTACCTAATGGTGTTTAAATATTTTCCCATTAAACTTTACGGAGAGTTATTTATCTTTAAAAGTTATGTTACTTACTTATTTAAAAATAAATCACAAAACGTTATTTAGCATGAAGAAGAAACAAGAAATCAACAATAATAATACTATGATTTTATTTCTGATCTGAAAACTATAATGAGTCATCACATTTTTTTTTTTGCGGATGGGAAATCATCAAGTGACCCCTCCCGCTCTGGCTGGAGCGGGAGTGTCAGACTCTTTCTGACTGGGACCCACCTGTGTTCCTACCTTAGCCCTATATGTTCCGGGCTAGCAGTAACCTTTTTGGACAATTCGCTGACCCGGCAGGCTTCGGGCCCCTTCAAATGATGCTGACATCTCTCTGAGGCGCGCGTGGAACACGTTCGCGCCGTCCGGCAATTTAATAACACGCAATTTATTCTACAAACAAAAAAAACATTGATTTTAAATATTTATGAACAAAGTTGGAAGGAGAAAATTGTTTGCTTCTTTGCAAATAACATCTCATCCTTTTCACTGTGCAATGCAGTTATTATCAAAAAAACATGTACATACTTATATCAAACTCATTTGTACATGCCAAAAAAAAAGTTCATAAGAATTTGGTAACAGGTTTGATAATGTTACTATGTTTGTATCATGTTCAAGTATAGTAGATTTTTTTTCATAATCAAATTGTAAGAAATGCAGTTAAGTATAAGAGGATTATTGATAACAGCTGTATGGGTGGACTGAAGGTCAAGCTACGCTTGTCATGTTCGGCTTGTGGATGGGTGACTATACATTACATATCCCCCCATAACTCGGTAAGCAAATCAAACTATTGGTCTCGGCTGTCATTTGGAGACCTCTGGCAGTCGTTACGAGTAGTCAGAATCCCGAAAGTCTGACAACCAGTCTTGCTAAGTGGTATTGTATTACCCAGTTAGTGGGTTGTGTAGGTCAGATAGGCAGTCGGTCCATGTAAAATACTGCTACCTATTCAGCCGCGTCTGGTTAGAATGGAAGCTGGTTTCAACATAGTTGGGAGAGCAATGCAGTTAATTTTAAGTAGTTAGAGTTTAACGGGCTGACATTAAGACTAAAAATACAAAAAAATCTTGTGTACATTTTTAGATATCAATTAAGGCAATGTATATTTGACATTTTGTTTGAAAGGTCACTATGAACTCAGCCACAGATATTATGACTAATTAATGAATTCACCATTAGTTGTTTATAAGCTAGCAAAAAAAGTTGTTAAGTTATTTTTATATTTACCTATATTTTCTAAACTTAAAGTCAAATGCTGGGCTATAAAATAAATACAAATATAGTTTGTTGTTTTTGACTTTTAAATATTGGAAGGTAAATATTAATGGCTATTAATTTTCCTCATTTTGTAATCGGACTATGATTGTGTACAAAGCAGTCTCTAATAAGGTTTAAGTACCTATTAATCACATCTTAGAACTATTGGTGGTTAGACTGAAAGATGACCGTAACATATTTTGCAAAAAATAGGCAGATAATGATCTAAAAACCTTGGCAATGCTTACCCAAAATACTTACTTGACTCGCCAAATGTGTTTGTAGTATATAAGACCGCTACCTTCTCCTTTGGAGCATAAAGGTGTGATGTTGTATTGATAAGGATATTATGTTAGAGTTCCATATAATATCACCACCTTCATAATAAACCATGATAAATTTTATTGGATGCAATAACTTCAGCTTTATCACGATATTTGAAAGCCTCATTTGTTGATAAGGAAAGGTCAATACGTGCGTAGGTTGTTCCATGTATGTACCCACGTAAAAATTAGTTGTATTCCATAGTCTATTCACCGCATAAGGCTAATATCAACATGATTACTTAGGTATCTTTTCTGCGAGACAGTGCAAAAGCTAAAGTATTTAAATCACGATTAGATTTCAATTACTTAGCTGAAGGCTACTTCTAAGATGCTTAAAAAAACTTTTAGTTCTACTTTAATAATCTTCGAAAATTTATTTTCTACCAAGCGGT
This sequence comes from Luperina nickerlii, assembly GCA_963855955.1. Taxonomy (NCBI): domain Eukaryota; kingdom Metazoa; phylum Arthropoda; class Insecta; order Lepidoptera; family Noctuidae; genus Luperina; species Luperina nickerlii. The sequence goes on from OY979663.1 coordinate 6,322,307, forward strand.
TGTACGTTGTTTTATTTATAGTTTTATACTTTTATAGTTTCGTTTCACATAAAAAAATCTCATATTTTATTTTCTCATATTTTTTTTTTTTTCATAGAATAATCAATATGCATAATACTTAATTTGAAGATTTTTTAATCATTGATTTTTGTTTCACATAAAGTTAAATGTTAGAATAGTCACATCATAGAATAACAAATCAAATATTCTTTATCCTCATATTGTTTAGTTAATGTAAAACTTATTACCAAGAAAAACATTTTATCGAGTGACAAGTTTCTAAACGTTAGAATTCGTGGGGAAGAAGATCACGTGGCGGGTCTAAGTTGGTTTACATTTTTACAAGCAATAATAATAAGACGTAGTCGACGGAGCTCCGCTTCGCTGGGGGCCCCTATATCTGTCTACAGGGTTAGGAACCTAACCTCACCCAAGTCGGGTTGCCCCAAGTCCCGAGATCGCTTATAGAAACCAATATTTTTATAATTCATTCAAATACCATGAAGAAATACATTGAACAAACAATATTCGTTAAAAATAATTTTACTGTTTGATAAGTTTCTTAAATAAAAAAATGTGATTAAAAATAATTGAGTTGTGTTTCTGTGAAATATGTTTCATTCAAGTAAATAGTCTTTGAAACAATAATATTAGAAATAAAAATACACGGATCAAATATTACTTATATGAAACAATTTCCGGGAAACGAAATTCTATGAAATTTCTGTCTGTGAAACAACCACCCTATTATGCACTTGCTTGCTCTTAGCGTATTGGCATTAAAAACTTTTAAATATGTTTGGCCCAAAATTCTGCTGCACGAACTCCGCTTACTGACGACGCAGTCATAAGACCATCAAGGGCACAGGTGACAGGGCGTGTAGCGTAAGATGGAAGGTGGGCCATTGTCTGTCGTCACAGACAATGATATGCCTCAATATAGGTATTCCTTCTTGCTAAAAGAGTTTCGTATCCCGCATATACTCGGGACTCCAAGAGAAACCACGTTCCAAATCAGCGCCTAATCTGAAGGTCAAATCCGGTGCGGTTGTAGAAAATTGGGACGTCCGTACCAAATATTAACGACGACTTCGTCGATTCGATACTTTAGAAGGTTAGGTGTTAGGTTCGATCTGCTTGAATTTTTAATCATCCTGCAGATATCGGCAAAATTGCGCATTTATTTTTAACCAACTTCTAAAAAGGTTATTTTTAAAGGTTTATATTTTGTTTTTTTTTTATGTAGGTATGTTCGGTCATAACTCCGTCATATATAGATCAATTTGCAAAATTCTTTTATTTATTCGAAAGTAGTTTATTCCGAAATGGTTCCATTTAAATTTCGTAAAGATCTAATAATGAGTTTCGGAGACAGACAACGGAACTCTTCAATAAATGCCAGCAAATCAACCACGATTGCTGATTGCTGCTATTAGTCTAAGATACGTAGAAGAAAGACCTTCACCGATCGAGTAACCGGACGAAATGTGTTTTTTACGGAATAACATATGTTAACGAAAGTAACGGTGATGGGTTGCCTAATGAAATCCTGTCAAGGATATTTTTAATTAATTTTGTAACAGGTAATTTTTTTTCGATATTTTCACCGATAGCGTAACCAAAAAAAATTAATGCTAATCGAAAGTATGGAGTCTATAGAATATGCAAACATAGGGTTGCCTACCTTTTTCTTGTCAAGGCTATAGGGTTGCCTAGTTTAAAAAGGTGATTCGAAAATGGTACCTTCACCGATCGAGTAACCAAATAAATTATATATCAAAATGAAGATTATTTTTTTGCGAATACGATGGTACAAGGTTGCCTACGAAAAACCTGTCAAAAATTAGGGTTGTAAGGCGTTGAAATTTGAAAATAGAAACGTATGAAAGTGTGCAAGAGAGACTCCCCATTATATCCAGTGCGATAGAAGAGGAAGCAGCATTGCAGGCGATCGCGCCACATCAGATGCTAGAAATAGTGCGAGAGAGAGAGCATATGCGTAGTATCAAATGCGGTAGAGGAAGACGCACCATAGCGACGGGCTCCGCCCTTTCTGGCCTATGAAACGACGACGTGGTTGGCGCAGTGGCTGAGCGATCGACTGCTGCGCTGCGTGTCGCGGGTTCGATTCCCGCACGGAACAAATATTTGTATTGCCTACAGGTAATTGTTTCGAGTCTGGCTGTTTGTGTATGTGAATTTAAATGTTCGTAAACGTACCCACGATACAGGAGTAATTCCTAAGGTGGGGCAAGGTTTAAAAAAAAAATTGAAAGAGAGTGCGCATGCTCTGTACGGTTGACAGATCTGTGTATGAATGTCAAGCGTTGTTTTGGAGCAACTTCCCGCCATTCTCATAGAAGTAATAGCTTGCTACGGAATATAAAATCGTGCTGTTTGTCTGATGTGAACATAACTGAAGGCCAATTCTCGTAATTTAAAACGTTCAAAATCTAGTCGCAGTCTCATCTCGGCGACAAGCAAATGTCAAAAACTTGTCAAAATGTAGGGAAATTAAAAGTATTTTTTGACAGATTGAGACTGAGATCAGACTGTGAACGTTGTTAAAATTACGAGAATTGCCCCTCTGATATATCACTCGATTTAGTTGGTTATCACTCACAGTGTTACAAGAAAATAACTGTTTTAAAAAAAACTTACATTAAAGAATTCAATAATTTCATTGCAGAGCAAGAAATAAGTGATACTTATATATATAATTTTCCAAATTATTACTGAAATAAATTTTTTATATTTTATTTGTAACAAAACAGAAATTGACAGAAACTAGGCACATTTTTTTTAGAAAATAAATTATTATAAATAGAATAAAAAATATAGGATAGAAATTTTTAACCTATAGTTATTTTAATTTTTTACGCATATTTTTTATATTTTTTAAATGCTTTATCCGAAACGCCAACTTTAATTTGCAGTTTTTTAGCGTTTCATCATCAAAGTCAATTACGGACTCTTTCAAGCCACATAAAAAGCACGTTTTTGAGATTTTTAATTTGTAAGTAAAATTCACTAATGAATTCAATTAAAAAAAATAATAAACAGCACGATTTTATATTCCGTAGCACGCTATTACTTCTATAAGGATGGCGGGAAGTTGCTCCAAAACAACGCTTGACATTCATACACAGATCTGTCAACTGTACAGAGCATGCGCACTCTCTTTCATAGGCCAGAAGGGGCGGAGCCCGTCGCTATGGTGCGTCTTCCTCTACCGCATTTGATATTACGTATAGGCTCTCTCTCTCGCACTATTTCAAGGATCTGATGTGGCGCGAACAGCTGCAATGCTGCTTCCTCTTTTATCGCACTGGATATAATGTGGAGTCTCTCTTTCTTGCACACTTTCATACGTTTCAATTTTCAAATTTCAACGCCCTGCAACCCTGATTTTTGACAGGTTTTTCGTAGGCAACCTTGTACCATCGTATTCGCAAAAAAATAATCTTCATTTTGATATATAATTTATTTGGTTACTCGATCGGTGAAGGTACCATTTTCGAATCACCTTTTTAAACTAGGCAACCCTATAGCCTTGACAAGAAAAAGGTAGGCAACCCTATGTTTGCATATTCTATAGACTCCATACTTTCGATTAGCATTAAATTTTTTTGGTTACGCTATCGGTGAAGATATCGAAAAAAAATTACCTATTACATAATTAATTAAAAATATCCTTGACAGGATTTCATTAGGCAACCCATCACCGTTACTTTCGTTAACATATTTTATTCCGTAAAAAACACATTTCGTCCGGTTACTCGATCGGTGAAGGTCTTTCTTCTACGTATCCTGTACTATATCGGATATGTATCTTCAATAATACGCATTTTTTTCCACTTAAGTAGTTTAATATTCACATAGCAATATGAATTTGTGTGGGGTAGGTACAACTAAAAAGTGAAAAATAAAAACTTTTTACAAAAAAAAAAACGACCAACTTCAAAAAAACACTGTACAAAATGAAAAATAACTTTACTTTCGGAAGTCGGTGTCAAAAAACGAAAATACGGAACCAATAACACCGACTTCCGAAATTAAAGTTATTTTTTACGTTGTAGTGTTTTTTTTTTTGGAAGTCGGTTGTTTATTTTTTGTAAAAAAGTTTTTAGAGATAAGCCTGTCTTTGTCTTTGACGTTTTTCCTGTCTAAGTTAGTTTAGTGTGGCTACTTAATATTGGAAAATCGAAGAAAGATGCATTGGACATCTGCTATGGCATAGCTTTCTTTAATTATTGTACCTACGTCTGATGCTGGACAATCCGGCTGGCTACCGGGCCTTCGCCTTGCTGTCTCGCAATTTATTATACTTCGACATGAGGTGAAAACTTGAAATAGCATAGTACTTAATTTTATAAATATGCTTGAAGGTAATCTTCCCAAAGAAAATGTACCGCGCGTTGATGTCTTTATAATGGCCAAAACTTAAACAGAAGTGTCGGTTACGGTAACAGTGTCGCGAGTTCAATAGTTTTTTCCCATCTCAAAAAATGCCTAAAATGCCTAAAGAAGTTTCACTTAAAAAAAAACTTAGATATTAGTAGGGTCCTTTTGAGCGCCGAGAACACCCAAAAAAGGCCTTACAGCATCTGGGAGTTCAAAAACTGCTAGGAATCCCCATTTAAACAGGTTTGCTGGCTGGTTTAGACTTTGTCCAATATATTGTATTCCCAAAGATGTTTGACCTAAATTTTCCAAGATTCGCAGTAGACGTAAAATGACGTACTTAGTAATTTCATAATTATGAGCCGGGTGCAAAAGAAAGCTTTCAAAGGTTCTTACAATGAAGTTCTGACTACCAGTTATTTTACCTATTACTTTTACGAGTGAAAATGAAAGCCCAATCGGAATCAATAATTTCTATTCATTGATAACATTGAGCATTGATTGGAGCACTCCACTGGGTCTATTTATAGACTCGACCTGGGGCCCTAAAAAAGGCCACTTTGGCAGAATTATAAAAGGATAATATTATGAATTATAATATGGCGAAGACAGTCCGTGCTTTTCTTTTTTTCGCTGCACTACGTAGGTATAATCAAAGAGATTAGGATTGGATTTTTAATTGGTTTGTTTGGTACTTTAGCACAGCCAAAAATAATAACTGAAAAATCCTTCACCAATGGGATTTGATACGATTGACTTAACAGTTAACTGTCCATTATGATTTATAATGTTATCCTTATTATGATTCTGCCAAAGTGGTCATTTTAGGCTCCCTCGTTTTATCCAGTATCCGATCTCCGCCTTCAGCCTGTGATAGTAACTATTAATAGTTATGTTACAATATTTCTGTTATTTAATTTGTATGTAGATGTCTTGTTCCCCCGACCTACCCCGTCGCATCGCATCGCGTACGGTCAGCATCAAAAGTCGATTAACACTTCAGTTTTTTAATCTCAGTTATTGAGCAAAATATTTATTCAAAATTGCAGCAGGAGTACGATGCAATTTTCAACAAATATTTTGCTCAATAACTGAGATTAAAAAAAACTGAAGTGTTAATATTTTGCTCAATAACTAAGATTAAAAAAACTGAAGTGTTAATCGACTTTTGATGCTGACCGTACCTGTGCTATTATTTCGTTCTCGCTCAGCGTTTTTTCTGCCTTTTTATTGTTTTATCTCGTCTCCTAAGGGTCCTAGCGTGATATTAAGTAGCCTATAGGTAACCTTTCTGAAGAATTGGGCTATAAAATGCAAAAACAATTTGTCAAATCCGACTGGTGGGTAGGTATTGCCCGCATGTCAAACCTAATCTACATTTTCGTCAGTCTGTGAAAGTAGAATTCGATTAGTAAGCAGTTTAGGTACAAGATTTTTATCATGAGGTACGTGAGTACCTGTCTATGAGGTAGGTTTAGTCCATGAGAATTCTAAACATTGTGGAACATTGAATCATGACATTCAACGTTCCACAACGTTCCAAAATTCATTATAAGAGTTTCTAGAAGCATAATCTCATTTTTTTTTTCAGAAACAATTTATATACCCACAATTTATGTATTTAGGTACAATACATACATAAACAGACAAGAAAAAAACTGAACAGAAAAATAGGTACAAAGATTATGCTTATTTCATAAGAAATCTCTTCCAGCATACCTGCGATAGACAATAAATAGAGTGGTCTAGATAGCGATGCGATGCGTTACTTACTAGAAATCTCAAAATTTCTATTGTATTACGTTCTTAGTTCAACGAGTTCAAGTAGGTACCGACGCCAGCTACCCGAAAATGTCAAATTGTCCCAATGAACTTTGAACCATAAGGTTCAAAGTTCATTGCATTAGCGATAAAGTTGAAATCTACCAAAGTTTGACGAGATTTGTAGTAGGTTGATGTGCTAGCGTCTGTACAACAACAGTTAAAGTGTGAAGTGTTGAATCCCGAAGATACCACCGCGTTGTTAGGCATAACTTTGGATGCCAAGCTTCAATTGGGTCCCCATATATGTAGATAAATTGTCAACAAAGCTTAGCACCGCAGCATACGCCGCCGTTAGAATAATTCATGATTTAACTGATAGAGACAGTTTAGTATACTTTACTTATTTTTTATAGTGTGATTTAGTACGGTATTCTGTTGTGGGGAAATGCCGCCAATATTTAGATAATAATTATTTGTTTTACAAAAAAAGGCAATTCGTTCAATTTTAAATGAAATCCCATACACTCCCTCAGAGACAAAAAAGAGATTAATATAATGACTGTGTCTTCTCAGTATATTTATGAAAATCTTTTGTATGCACATAAAATATTTAATCTGTTTACTTAAATTGTAAATTAATTTTAATCTTATAATTTGTAAATAAGGTTTTTTGTTAATAAAGTTGTCTTTGTGCATAAAATGTCAATTATTCAATTTAAAGTAAATAAACTTACATGCAACTATGGTTGCCAGGTCTTAAAACCGAAAAGCCGGACAGACCAGCCAGTATAGCCGGACATATGGGTAAAAAGGCCGGACACCCTTAATTTTTTAGTCTTAGTTTAAAAACTTAAAATATTTTTTTTTTTAATAACTATTGAGCCAATCATCAAAATATTCAAATTGGTTTCTCAAAATGCTCTAAATTTTCAAAAAATAAAATAAAATCTAATGGTTAGAAATTTTGGACAATCCCCATTACAGAAATAAAATCACATCCCACCTAAATTTTTCTAAAGGTCATCCCGTGTGCCCTTAGCTCTCCCTGCGCCATTTTTATATGTAAGTAGTTGTATCTAGTTATAACTAGCCGTCCCAGCGAACTTCGTACCGCCTTAGAATCAATAAATGTTGTGTTTCTTCGTTATTTTTTTACGTGAAGTTTTCCCTTTTTTCGGGGCGGAGAGAAATCCAACAAATCAAAGATCATAAAAATTAGTCCAGCCGTTCTTGAGTTTTATATGGTGTAACTAACCCGACTTTGTTTTAATTATAAACTTATAATAATAATAAATACTTTATTTCGGACCATGATGTTTTTTTTTAGTAACTATGTTCTTATGGACTAGTGTTAGTACTTTAGTAGGTAATACTTAAAACTACCCACAACAAAACATAAAAGAAAGTAAACTCAAACAATCACTACTGTGCCATTCCATGACATATGGCGTTGCAATGATTGATGTGGCTACAGTCTAGGCGACTAGCGATAATGCTAAGGATCTTTTACGCATCGTAGCATAAAAGCAGTCCAAGCGATGTTCAGCAAAAATCCCTGATGCACTACAGCATCGCCGCAGCCTCCCCGTGCCGTTTTTATAATTAGTTGTACCTATGTTTATTTATGACAAACTATGTACCTAGGTACAGACGCCAGCACATCAAGCTACCCGAAACTAAAATTTTTCCAATCAACTTTGAACCATATGGTTTACCTATAAAGTTGAAAATCTATTGAAGAAATTTAACAGATTGTAGTAGCTTGATGTGCTGGCGTCTGTACATCATATGTTATGAATATAGCGTTACTCTAATAGGAAGGAAAAAATATATATCCTTGATTCTGGTAATTCCAGCGGAGTATTTACATAACAAACATTACTTATGAGCGTTGTTTTATCTAAACTGGGTTTGTAGATGAGTGTGACGATAAAAATATGATGAAACAACTGTCCAGTGATTGTTTAAGAGATAGAAGTATTAACCTGATTAGCACGTAAGTGCAAGATACGTTAGACAAGAAACTTATGTATACTAGCCACAGTTTCCTAGCCTTGTGAGGTTTTCTCGGCAAGACTACATTTATTTTCGCTTATTGTGAAAACGGAAATGTATCACAGTATCTTTTGTTCCAGGATGAACTCTACCTATGCACGCCCATCAGGATTTCACCTCATAGCAACTATTACATAGGTTTGTCTTGTTTATCTGTCCAATTCAAACTATATCTATGATATCTATGTACAGACGCCAGCACATCAAGCTACCCGAAACTGTCAAATTCTCTCAATCAACTTTGAACCTTATGCTTTAGCGATAAAGTTGAAAATCTACTAAAGAAATTTGAAAGATTGTAGTAGTTTGATGTGCTGGCGCCTGTACCTACCTATTGTCCAGTTTCTGGAAACGTCAATCTCATCAGCACGAGTTTCATAACCGAAGAGGTTCCTATGAATATCTAATGGCAGGATAAATATTTATTGTTACCGAACTTAATAAGCTTGCATAGTAGATTAGGGAATATATCATATATGCCAAGAAATTTAAAGAATATCCTAAGTAAAAGCATTTTGCCGTTTTATTACTAATGTTGTGGTATTGTGCTATTAACTTCGTTACGAACTTCATTCCCAGCACGCGTAGCATGACTACCGTAGAAACGGGTTTTGTCGACGGAAGAACAGACAAAATTACAGATTGTAGAAATATTTGTAAGTATACTTACAGTACCTACCCGGCGATAAATATTGCACATCGACCTTTACCTTTTTGTATTTTATACAAAGAATAAAAATAATTATCAAAAGAAGCAAATCATAATTGTCTCTTTCCAAAGGTCGATGTGCAATATTTATCGCCGGGTACTGTACGAATTTTACGCGTCTACGCATGGCAATATGTCATTTTGCCTACGAGTCTTCTTCCGTCGACAAAACGTCATGCTACGCGTGCTGCAGCGCAGAGCTGTTCGTGATTGGAGCTGTTTACGAAGGAATTCCCCAAGCTACATTGCAATTTATAAGCTTACCATCCAATATCATGTTTATGTACGCACGGCTACACACATCAAGCTATACATAACCAGTATAAGCTGACTTCTGATCGTACGATAATCCTATACAATGCGAGGTCAGCTAAAACTGGACATGTATAGCTTGATGTGTCGCCGTGTGTACGAGACTCCCTTGATGCCGAGTTTCTTTCTTAGTGCTAGACTTACTAAAAAATAAATTGTAGTCGCACGTTGGAGATTTTTCTAAAAGTTAGGTACACTGTTTTTAGGGTTCCCAAGGGGTAAAAACGGGACCCTATTACTAAGACTCTTATGTCTGCCTGTCTGTCTGTCACCAGGCTGTATCTCATAAACCGTGATAGCTAGACAGTTGAAATTTTCACAGATGATGCACTTCTATTGCCGCTATAACAACAAATTATAAAAATAAAATAAATTTAAAAGGGGTATAAAAGAAATGTTTTTTCGGCGTTTCATGCCTTGTGGTACGGAACCCTTCGTGTGCGAGTCCGACTCGCACTTGGCCGATATTTTTATCTACCTGTCTGGGTAAACATGTTCCCATTTCAAACGTTAAAACATTACTTTCAGTTTTTTATTTTGATAATTGTATTGTCTGTAACTGTGTCCAAATAAACTTTAAGGCTCCTTCAAACAGGCGCGACACGTCACGCGACACAAAGGCACCGCAAATCGCCCAAAGAGCGGTGCGGTTGGGTCGCGCGCGATTATATCGCTTGTCGCGCCTGTTTTTAGGAGCCTTTATTCTGACTTTTTGACCGATTCGAAAGAACATCATCTACACGTTTACTAAACTTAAATGTTTGTTTCAGTGGGATTTGAACCGAACGCCACTATGCATACTGCTCATCATATGCTGCTGTATGGATGCTCAGAGCCAGGGTCGAATGAATCTGTTTGGTAAGTAGAAGAAGAACACACACAACTTCAACTCGTTCTACCATTTCAGCCGAAAGACGTCCACTGCTAGACATAGGCCTCCCCCAAGCACCTCCACCTCGACCGGTTCTGTGCTTCTCGCATCTAACAGGTTCTTGCGGCCTTCACGAGGTCGTCGGACCACCTTGAGGGAGGCCTTCCAACGCTACGTCTTCCGGTACGCCGTCGCCACTTCAGAACCTTTCGGCCCCATCGGCCATCTGTTCTGCGAGCAATGTGCCCTGCCCACTGCCACTTAAGTTTGGCAATTCTTCTGGCTATGTCGGTTACCTTGGTTCTCCTGCGGATCTCCTTATTCCTGATTCGATCACGCAGGGAAACTCCAAGCAGAGCCCTCTCCATTGCCCTTTGGGTGACTTTTAGCCTTCTTATAAGGCCCATTGTGAGCGACCACGTTTAAGTGCCATAAGTCATCACTGGCAACACGCACTGGTCAAAGACTTTCGTCTTGAGACACTGCGGTATGTGGGACAAGAAGATATTACGTGGCTTCCCGAACGCTGCTCAGCCGCAACTCGCATACCTAACTCATCTTAATTAGCCTATAATGTTCCCTCTACTGGCAACAACACCAAAAAGCCACAGACCAACTCTCTGAAAAGGACTGGCCCTACATTGGCACAAACAGAGGCTTATGTCCGGTGGCTGAAGCCGGGCTGTGGATGGTAATGACCCTACATATTTTGCTCTGTAAAAACGCCAGCACATCAAGCTACCCGAAACTGTCAAATTTTCCCAATCAACCTTGAACCTTATGCTATAGCGATAAAGTTGAAAATCTATTAAAGAAATTTGACAGATTGTAGTAGCTTCATGTGCTGGCGTCTGTACATAGCATTTTACGTATAGGTGGAGTGAATTATAATTCAGTGTGTACCTTGGTATTTTCTAAACCTGCTCGCTAATTGCGTAACACACTATCAATCACAATCGGAATCATTTTGAAGTATATTGTTAATCCATTGCTTCATTATGTTCGAAAAACGTGTTCTCAACAATGTAAATGACGCAATCAATGTTGCTGAACTGTCAAAATGAAAGCCGTTCTTACTGTTAGCTGCCCGCTTTATCTAGGTACAATGCGTGCCACGAAAGAAGAGACTTAACACACCACGTGGTCTGACATGCGCAGAACACGATTTTAGGTATCTTTAGCGGTATGAGGTCTGAGTGCGGGACGGGACCGGACGTCATAGGGGCAGCGGAAAGAGCGGGGGAGGCGGGGTCAAGTCTCTTCTTTCGTGGCACGCATTGTATTTTAGAATATTTATTTTATTCCTGACATACAAAACAGAACGTGAAGTTAATGATTTCATTGATTCGTGTTATTTCTAGTTTGTGCCATTACATCAGTTACACCATAACAATAATTAAAATCGATTTTACTTAACTAGTTACGACGATAAGGAAACGTCGCAATAAATTAAATTACTTACATACAATTTCTTTTACCTCAGCACGTGTCTGGCGTAAGTACCTATAAAATTTATGACCTAACTAGCAGCGCCTCGCGGTTTCACCCGCATAAGTGTCGACCCCGTGGGAATATCGGGATAAAAACTACCCTATGTCTTTCCCCGGGATGCAATCTATCTCCCTGCCAAATTTTATCGAAATCCGTTCAGTGGTTTAGGCGTGAAAAGGTAACATATATACAGACAGACAGAGTTACTTTCGAATTTATAATATTGGTAGGTATGGATAATTACAAGTATAATTCTGACAACCAGTCTTACCAAGGGGTATCGTATTAGGGTGCTTGTGTAAAGAAGCGGGTTTTCAGGACCCCCGCGCCCCGGTACAGATCACTGCAGGCTGATTTTTGGAAAGAACTTTATGTGTGAGCGCATAAGTTAAATCGGGACTATATCACCCGCACCGATCGGTACCGAATTCTCTTTACCGGGAACCCGCTTCCTTACGCAATTACCCTTACCACTGGGTAGGTTAGCTACCGACCTAACCTTTGTGGAGGTCATAGGCAGTCGCTCCATATAAAATACTGGGATTCAGCTGCATCTAGTTGTACTGGAAGCCGACCCCGACATAGTTGGGAAAAGGCTTGCTCTGTGCCTCTTAATGTTAATTACTTTGCATACCCACTATTGTATAGAAGCAAGTTCTTCTAACTGAACAGTTTGTTGGTTACGCCACTTCTTCTTCCAAGCGAAAGCACTCGGAAGTGATGAAAGGTGGAAGTCTTGGACTGTCTTATGTAATTTTGACGTTCCAAAAGTGCTGATTTTCGGCCTAAATTGAATAAAAGACTTTTGTTTTTGTTATAAGGCAGATTAATTGCCATGTATAATTTTTTCGGTACAATCAAGATGAATGACAGAATCATGCGTCCTACTTATCATGTCAGTCCAGGAAAGCCTAAAAAACAACTGCACACTTTTGAAATAGTTCTAGGTATTGTCAGATGACAATTATCGGAAACACAGTAGCAATATTCTTGCTAGGGTTTCCTCAATACTGTATAGTTTTCGCACGATAGCGTAATCGTGACGTCAAACTAGGTGTTGATAAAACACAACACTATGGTAGTAACATAACATCATATCATCACGCCTGTATTGCCCGAAGTGTTTGGCAGAGGTGTAGGCACAGACGCCAGCACATCAAGCTACTACAATCTGTTAAATTTCTTTAATAGATTTTCAACTTTATCGCTAAAGCATAAGGTTCAAAATTGATTCGGAAAACTGAACACAAATCCAGACTCCGTGCTGCTACTGAGAAATTATTCCAGATGGAAAAACTTTCAATAAAACTTTGCCCGACCAGGGTTTCGGATCCAGGACCTCATGCTCAGCAGTGCTTGCGACCAACGAGGCAGTATTACGAAAATTCAGTGCATGTTAAAAAAGACGCGTTAAAAAAGCACCCGAACGTACGTGGGCTAAAAACGCGAGTTCCAAATTAGAGTAGGATTCGTCTTTTGTCGTGTGGCGATAGGTCGCATGCGGCGGGTGGCTAAAATCGACCGTGATAATGCTCAGTCGCAATCAATCGCCCACCGTCACCTGCGATTTTCATTGACCTGTGTAAATGGGGTGGCGATTCGGCTTCTGAGGCGATTTGAGGAGCGTCCAGCCACACGGCGAAAATCGACCTAGTGTAAATCCCCCATTACGTACTATGACGTCACTATAAACCAAATTATTAGACGCAGCCATGTGATGAATACCTAAGTGATGATAGAGTGTAACCTTTTTAAATGTGTAATACAAATCTCCTCGTGCTAAAGCAATTTGTAGTCGCTACAATAAGTATTCTATTTTTACATAGAATGTGTCTTAAAATATTGTTTTTTTCCGATTATGGCAAAGCCCAAGGAGGGTTATAATTTTATTTAACACTGTAGTGCAATGAAGCTTACCTACGTACATACCTACCCACATACGTCAACAATATTTTCAATAACTAAGTATGCGTCAAATAGTGGCTTATTTGTCGATTCGCACGAATTTACTCGCCCGAAACGAGCGAATCGCCCAAAATAACTACGTACACTCCTTGTTTACATTGATTGATTGCCGACTTTCGTGAGACACGTTCATGTTCATAGGTACTTATATGTTTCGTGAACTTTTGTGGTTCCAAGACTACCTTATATGGAATTGAAACTGAGCCATTATTTATAAGGAAAACCTTCAGTACATGATACTGACTTGCGAAAGTTTGTTACACTTAGGTACCTACGGGAAATTTCTGTTCAAAAATCTTAGAGGAATGAATATTTAAAGAACGTTGAACATTTTCTATGTTATTGGGATTGGTTACAGCACGATTCCTATAATTTATGGCCCGTCATTGGTTAAAATTAAGACTCTTGTATCTTTAACAATTTAGCTTTCATAGTAGTTCCTCCCATATGGAAGTAGCTATCACAGGTAAAATTAGCTTACGAATCTATTTATATGCCCAGTTTGGCAATAAAAATGCTACCATTGGTAAGCAAACGATTCGTTTTTGTTTATTGGAATCGAGCGTCTGTCCTTCAAGTGGATCATGGCGCCCGTCGTTGTTCATTTCAACTAGACTACCTTCTTTTAAAAACAGGTTAGATATCTTAATCTGCGGCGTGATTGCGTAACACACTAACAATAGGAATAGAATTCATTTTAACAGTTCAACAATATTCATTGCGTTATTCACGTTGTTGACCAGACAAATTTTTCGAACATATTATTATGAAGTACCTATAATGGATTAGCAATAACCTTCTAAACTATTGTGAAGAGATTGTGATTTTTAGTGTGTTACACAATTAGAATGCTGTTCAGAACACCTGATCCAAAGATCTGGGTCCGAGGATTTCTGTTATTCGGGTGACGCCAAAGAACACAATATGCGCGACGGTTTCCTCAGCCTCCATGCATGCCCTGCAAAGAGCCGTCCGTTATGCCTATTGTGTGGAAATGTTTGTTTAGCGAGCATTGTCCCGTGAAGGTCTTCGCAACCAGGCACTTGTCATGTTCTAATTAATTTTCATTATTTTTAGGAGCTGTGGTGAGATGCAGAGTAATGACATCGATAAATTATACAACACCGCAAGCCCATGCCGCTCCGGATCTCAGGTAAGATTCATCAATTTTGTATTATTTATAACGAAAAGGGTTAGTATCTATTATGCAAACTCCCAAACGAAGCCGTACTTTTCCCCAAGTATAAAGGTAGCTATACTTTAGCTACTGGTGAGCATGAGGATCTAGGTTCAATTCCCGGGTCAGACAAAGTGTTACTTATTGGGTTTTTCTATCTGGAATCTCTCAGTAGCCGCTCTGAGTCTAGATTTTTGCCCAGTTGACGGCAATGGGCTCGCCCCTATTACTGTAGCGACCAAAACCGCTACCACCTATGAGCGGTGAGACCACGGCAGGACATCACGTCACCACTACGTCATATGAGGTGATTAGGCGGAAAATGAAAAATACCAAATACTTACATACTAAAGAAAGGCATTTATAATTGCTTGTATTATGAACACGAACATAGTCATGCTTGGCAAAATATCAATCAATATGAATATTATTACTTTACCGCGTGTTTGATAAGCTCAGTTTGATAATAATGTGAAAGAGGGAATTACCGCGCCTCGTGGTCATAGGTCACGTTTGTTTGAATTAGGTAATCAATCTCGGTTGTTTTACTCTTGATATTGTTTTGCCGCCCCGTTGGTCTCGTGGTTGCAAGCGCGACTGCTGAGCGTGGGGTCCTGGGTTCGATTCCCAGTTCGGAAACAGTGTTTATTGGGTTTTCCATTAGGAATTTCTTAGTAAGAGTCCGGAGTTTGGAAGTTGGCGGTTTAATACCCCCGTGCCTCGGAAAGCACGTAAAGCCGTTGGTCCTGCGCCTGATCTCTCCCCGGTCGTGTTGGATTGCCATCGGACTATGAGAGTAAAGGAATAGAGAGTGTACAATGCGTGCCACGAAAGATGAGACTTGACACACCACGTGGTTTGACTTGCGCAATACACGATTTTAGGTATCTTTAGTGGTATGAGGTCTGAGTGCGGGACGGGACCGGACGTCATAGGGGCGGCGGAAAGAGCGGGGGAGGCGGGGTCAAGTCTCATATTTCGTGGCGCGCATTGTACCTGTGTTTGCGCACACACTTGTGCACTATAATATCTCCTGCGAACCTGGCTAATCTCCGTTGAGATTGGCCACCGTGACTGAAATCGGTCGGGAGGCTATATTATAATGTTTTGCGGAATAGTCCACTTCCCTTAGTCCGATCGAGTTGATATTTTGGAGATACGGGAATAGGTAGGTACTGATAAATAGCCAGTTGATGTGATGATGGAAATGATATCCAATGAGAACGTAAAATCCACTATTAAGGCGAAAGTGCCAGGGTAGCCCGCGAAATTCAATTTTTTTTTAGGTTTTTTGCAATTTGCTGGTCAGTATTAAGTTGAACGTTGATTAATATATGATTCGCGGCCGTAACAAATATGTATTTACAGAATTATAATCATTAAAGTCATCAACACAACGCTCTAAGACCACGTAACCCCAAAGAATAACTGTTTCATGAAATCGTCATTCTTCGGGGTTACGTGGTATTCTACGTGGCAAAAATCGTAAGAAAATTTGAATTTCACGGGCTACCTTAGCGCTTCCCCCTTAATAAATAAAATGTTCTTGTGTCTTTTAACTAAAGGGTAACTTCCGTAGTTTTAAGAACGTTTGTATTCTGATCTCTATTAAAATCTGTCAAAAATACCTCTAATTTACCTCAAGTTTTTACATTGATTGTCACTGAGATGAGATTGCAACTATACAGACTGAACTTTTTAATTACGGGAATTGACCTTCATAGAGATGAAATGAGAACATAAAATGTTTGAAATAAGATGTTCTTTTGTTTTTAACCGACTTCAAAAAGAGTCCATGCCGTCTCAATTCGAATTTATGTTTTTCTTACTAGGCTTTTCTTGTAGGTAGGTACGGTCCACGAGGTCATGACGTAGCCGTTTTATACATTACGTACATATCGATCAGAATTTATACGGCTTAGTGCTGCCTCATGGCTTCATGGTTAATCTTCCTGAATCTACCTACCCGTTCCTAGTCCACCCACTATAATTTTTGATCAGAACTTGATAATCACTGCAATCATGCAAATGCATGATTCTTAGGTATACCAAATGTCAAAAATCATATTTCACACTAATATTATAAAGGCGAAAGTTTGTGAGTGTGTGTGTGTGTTTTTGTTTAAGTTTGTTACTTCTTCACGCTCAAACGGCTGGACCAATTTTGATAAAATTTTGTATGGAGGTAGCTGACACCCTGGATTGACATATAGGCTACTTTTTATCCCGATATTCCCACGGGATCGAGACTTATGCGGGTGAAACCGCGGGGCGCAACCGGCGCATCTAGTAAGGGGCCGTCCATTAATCACGTGATGTTTTTTTTGGTATTTTTAACCCCCCCCTCCCCCTTGGTGATATATGGTGAGGTTTAAGACTTACCCCCCCCCCCTCATATCACGTGTATCTTTAGTACCTACAAAGAATCGGACCTTTTTTTTATGTTTATAAAATACAGGTATAATCATCTAATTTTATTAGGAAGTTTGCAGGATGTTTTTAAAAAAATAAATACACGTGATATATTACTACACCCCCCCTCCCCCTTGTGATATTTCGTGATTTTTTATGGACCCCCTCCCCCCCCTTTCGAGCCTCACGTGATTAATGGACAGCCCCTAAATAATAATTTCAAACGGGGAATTCTCAATATGCTGTGTGTGACAGCATATATGCTGTTATTAGACAAGAAGCGATACCACAAAAAATCGAATGTTATTTTTAATTGAATGAATGAATATTTTTATGTGTTATTTTAAATATTGATAGATCATCATCATATTGATTGTTCATCTGATGCAGAATATTTCGTAAAAGATACAGTTGACTAGTAGCAACAGTATTTTTTGGTTCAAATTACGAAAATTTTTGTGTTGTTATAAATTTTATCATTAGGTACTGGCCATTAGACCTACCCGTGTGTTAAATTAATGCCACCATTAAAGCGGCACGCTATATATACATACATTTATCTCGTTTTCTAAATTATTAAGAGTTTGGACTGTATACTGTGTTTAATGATTACTGAACTAATCAGCGGTAATTCGACGTTTGTCCTCAGGTTACTGCTTTTACGCTCAGTAAACTTTAAGTTACTCATCATCAGTTCATTAATTGAAGATTTTATCAAAATTAAATCTTTACTGCTCATGTTTGTCAAGAAAAATAAATGAAAAAACAGTGGCACTCCGGGAGTGCCGACAGAAGGGAAAACTTGAACAGTTACGTGTGTAATTTGTGAATCGTCTTATAAACAAAACACGCGCAGTGCTGGCTACGGCCTTCCGTCTTACGAATTTTCGATCAGGTCACGTGTCCTGACGCGAATTTAACATTTTTTACCCATTACAAAAAAAGTGTTTAACGCCGTTAAAGAAGTATTCACTTCAAAAAGAACAAAAATACGACGGCTCATGTTTTTATAATTGACTACAAAACTTTGAAAATCCTAAGATGAAAAAGAGTATACGATGATGTATATAGATATAAATAACGCAATCAAATAAAAAAATACACAATTACCTAGTTCTATATCATTTAAGTTTGTACATGGAAACCACATAATATACATATGTAATAAATTATACCACATAAAAAGGTGATAACAGAATAGAATAGAATACTCTTTATTATGTACACCATATAACCACCATATATCACCTTTTCTGACGATTTCCAAAAAAGAACGAAATCGGTCGCCAAAAAATCAGCTGTTCACTACATTTTGACGAGTTATGCAAACATTTAAAATGTAGGGAACAGAAGGATTTTTCGTAAATTTTTTGTATATCGTCAAAAAAGGCGATTTAAGTATGTGGTATTTATAATTTATTGCATATAATTATGTGGTTTCCATATTGTATGAACATAACATAACGTTTTTATATGCGCATCACTTGAAAACAGCTGGACCGGTTTGGCTATGTTTTGTTTAAAAATGTTCGTAATATTCCGAATTAGGATTTAATGATTTTTATAGTTCTCATATGGCGATCTTTACCTCCAAATATATCAGGATCGTGACACTTTAGGGTACCATTTTACTTGACATTTTTTGTTTGTATAAGTGTACCCTATCCATTTCTATACTTACCTACTACATTTTTCGTGTGCGGCAGCTTTAAAAAATAATCAAAATGGCGGCTGATATGCCACAAAGGTTCGAACACCTTTGGGAATAATAACACGTCCTTTTTCTATGAACTAGATATTGTTTGGACAGGAAAACGTCTGTCGGGTCGTTAATAATAATCTTCTAATTATTGCAGATCGTATACGCCTGGGCTCGAGATGCTCCTAGTCTTCACCTTCCCAAGGACGTCGGCTTTCTTATAGGCAAGGACTCGCCCATCAAGTACTTGGTCCTACAAGTACATTACATGCATCGCTTCCCAGGTAAATATAGCTTACTCTATGTTATTCTGCTTATTCTTTGCGTGTATGGTACTTTGCCTTTAATTAACTGCTCCGTTGCACAGAGCGGCCGATTCCCAAAAAGCTGGCCAAAACTCGAAAAATCAAGTAATTGATTTAAAATTTCTTACTCGGGGGTTTTCGGGGTCGCTGATTACGAATTTGATATTAAAATTTTTAAAAGCCACCCCCTTCCTCCCCTATTGACTACCCCCTCGCGTGAAATAGCGTATATTATTCAACATAATCAAGATGCATGTCAATTCATATGTTTTCGTAGTCGCTGATTACGAATTTGATATTAAAAATTTTAAAAGCCACCCCCTTCCTCCCCTATTGACTACCCCCTCGCGTGAAATAGCGTATATTATTCAACATAATCAAGATGCATGTCAATTCATATGTTTTCGTAGTCGCTGATTACGAATTTGATATTAAAAATTTTAAAAGCCACCCCCTTCCTCCCCTATTGACTACCCCCTCGCGTGAAATAGCGTATATTATTCAACATAATCAAGATGCATGTCAATTCATATGTTTTCGTAGTCGCTGATTACGAATTTGATATTAAAAATTTTAAAAGCCACCCCCTTCCTCCCCTATTGACTACCCCCTCGCGTGAAATAGCGTATATTATTCAACATAATCAAGATGCATGTCAATTCATATGTTTTCGTAGTCGCTGATTACGAATTTGATATTAAAAATTTTAAAAGCCACCCCCTTCCTCCTCTATTGACTACCCCCTCGCGTGAAATGGCGTATATTATTCAACATAATCTAGCTGAATGACAATTTATAGGTTTTCGTAGTCGCTGATTACGAATTTGATGATGATCTATAACTTATTATGATCTATAAATTGGTATATATGGGTTTTTAGGGTCGTTTATCATGAATCTGTTATCAGAAATAGTGAATTCCAAATGGCCGTCTCACTTGCTCATTCTTGTAAATAAATGTCCAAAAAACAGCATGTGTGCAATTCACACGTGGTAGAAATGAAACCTTCAAAAACACTGTATAATGCTTCCTATCTCATTTTCTCCCACGTTAAATCTTATGAATTTACATGTCTCTTTTTACTGTCGCTTTTTCGTTTCATAAACTTTCAAATCACAACGATGCTAAAGAACATCCATCCATCCATCCATCCATCCATCCATCCATCCATCCATCCATCCATCCATCCATCCATCCATCCATCCATCCGTCCATCCATCCATCCATCCACACCCACACCCACACCCACGCCCACGCCCACACATCCATTAAATGTGATGTCATTTGTACTAATAAAAAACAAAAACACTGTATAATGCTTCCTGTCTCATTTTCTCCCACGTTACATCTTGTATGTCTCTTTTTACTGTTGCTTTTTCGTTTCATAAAATTTCGAATCACAACGATGCTAAAGAAGTTTTCACTTCAAAAACTCAACGGGCAGCTACGGGCAGCTAATTTTTCTTTTTTCTGGTACATAATAATATTATTAACAACTTTCAATAACTTAAAGAGCAGGATCTATCAAGATAAAAAAGTTTTCACTCGACTATATAGATAACAAAAAAAATAATATTAGTAAAACACAGCCTGGGCATATCTCTTTTTAACAATATACTATTTAGTATTTTATAAGCAGAAATTTTTTTTAAGTATTGCACTTACCTTCAGATTTAGAATCCATTTTTTTGTTTAAGGTTTTCTTGGCTGTAAAAACTTTCACACGTGTTCAATGCAAGCGTTTATTAATCGATTTTCCCTACGCGTGGCTACACGTGCCGTAACGGCCACATTCAGACTAAGATTATGGAAGGGATTCGAGGCAAGGGACCTCACTCCGAACATTTTTCGTCTCTTAGGGGACTCCTTAAGCCAACTTGATGACAAAAAAACCCTAACTAAAAACTTTAATTTTGGAGTTTTGGCCGCAGAAAGCGGCCTTCGGCCGCGTTGTGCGTTGGTCTCGTGGTCGCAAGCGCGACTGCTGAGCGAGGGGTCTCCTGGGTTCAATTCTAGGGTCGAGAAAAGTGTTACTGGGTTTTCCCATAGGAAATTTCCCGAATTTCTTAGTCTGTTACTAAGAAATTCGGGAAATGGAATTTGGTGGTGACATACCCCGTGCCTCGGAAATCACGTTAAATTGTTGGTCGTGTCGGATTGCCGTCGCATCGGTCTATGAGAGTGAGGGAAGAGAGAGTGCACCAGTGTCTCTGCACACACACTTGTGCACTATAATATCTCCCGCGCCGAAGGCTGGCCTCCACTGGGATTGGTCGCCATGACCGAAATTCGGATTGGAGGACTTTACTTTGCCTTTATATTGTTTGAGCCCTGTAGGTTGACGTTGATTGCAGCATCAGCAGTATTGTTAATTTCATCGAAGGTACAAGTGAAGGGGCACTCCATGTTAAGATAATGTGGTTATATTCCGCAATAATAGGACACTAAGATAGCCAGTTTGTAAAGAATTATTTTGTGATTTTAATGTATGTTTAGATTATAGTATTATACTATGAATATATATACTTACATTATTCGTTATGAGTAATTGATTATACGTTACCAGTCACCCAGTCTTATCAAAGGGGGATCGTATTATCCAGTAACTGGGTTATGGAGGTCAGATAGGCGGTCATCCGGTTAGATTACCTATACGCTATTGAATTCTAGTTAAATTTGAACTTAACTTAAATCCTATGGTTACTAAAATTACAGAAAATTAAAACAGAAACCTGAACCTGAAAGTTTAAACAAATACTGAAAGTTGTTGTGACAATAATTATGTCAAAACATGATAGTCACCATTTACTATGTGTTTGTAAACAATTGTAAAATCTAAATAAACACAGACAATGTTTTTATTATCAACATCATTGATACATTGAATGAAACCACGCCTTCATTCTTGCGCGTGTTTTTTCGAAACATTACACAAAAAACCTTACACATTTATTTTTATACACAAGCTGTCTCCTGTGTATTATTTTTTTTTTATTGCATCTTCAAAAAGATCTAGTGTATTCCTCGTAAACAGGGACTAAAATAGCTTTTTAACCCCTATGGACTAAAAGTGACTTGAATTTGGAATGTGGACATTGTTAGTTAAAGTTCCAATCACCAAAGAGATCAATCACGAATCAAATCGAAATCACTTGATGGGACAGTTGATACATTTTTCGCGATTACAATATTGGTCCGATGGAGAAAGTTGTTCAGTTTGGTGGTCTGTACCACACCCTTAAATTTGGCTGGTCTTTGAAAATAACCCCGGTATAATTTTGACGTTCAAAAATGGCTGATTCTCGGCCTAATTTGAATAAATGACTTTTGATTATGCATATTGCAGCATGCTTGCTTAGTTCTCTACGAAATAATATGTCAAAGTCATAAACGTGCTCTAAAGACAATAGTGACGTTACTCCATTCTACTGAGCAGCAACCCAACAGAAACCTTATGGTAACGAGATTAAAGATCATTGTGGTATTAAGTCTATAAAAATCAGTGGTAAAGTACTTCGGTACTATGCTGTAAAAATCTCACCGTGAAAACTTAGGTGAAGTGAGCGTGGAGTGAGCTGTCAATAGTGTCAATTCCTAGCAAAAACAAATTCACTTCACTTAAGTTTTCACGGTGAGATTTTTACAGAATCGACCGGCTGGATACTGAAATGTAATAATAAGTAATTTCAATGTTTTTTCAGAGGACAAACTAGACAACTCCGGAGTTTTCCTCAAATACACGAAACAAAGGTAAATATTTGTATTAATTACTAATTTACTTACCGCACGTGGAAGAGGCATATCTACCTAGTAGGTGGGTACCTACTAGGTGGATACATATCCACCTATTATGGTGGAGGCATATCCACCTAGTAGGTACCCACCTAGTAGGTACCCACCTACTAGGTAGATATGCCTCTTATAATAAATAATGTATAATAAATATTTCTGTTGATCAAAATTTGATTATAGGGTTATAATCAAATTTTGATTAACAGAAATATTTATTATTAGGATTCCGTAACTCAAAAGGAAAAACGGAACCCTTATAGAATCATCATTATAGGTCCGTCCGTCCGTCCGTCTGTCTGTCTGTCTGTCTGTCAAGACCTTTTATCTCGGGAACGCGTGGGGGTATCGAGTTTAAATAAAACCATATAATCGGGTCTACAGTACCTTGAAGCTGTGATAAAATCTAACACCTAAGTTAACGTAAAAATAAGATACGGCCGCTTATGACGGATAAAACCTATATTTCGACACTCAAAGGAATCAAAATTTATAGGGTAAGTAGGTACTTCCCGTTGACCTAGGATCATGAAATTTGGCAAGAAGTACCTAGCCTTTTCCCAACTATGTTGGGGTCGGCTTCCAGTCTAACCGGATGCAGCTCATGGAAGAAGCAAGATCATGTAGCACAAGTAAAGGAAAAAATCCGAAAACCATAAATTTGTAGGTACTTACATAAAAAAAATCCCACACAACAATTAAATTTTCTCTGTAATAAATATTTTGTCCTGGTTAGACTAGGTACTGAAAATGACTTAAATGTTGAATTCTGTGATGAATTTATGTGTAACGATAGGGCAAATATAAATCGGTATTCACAACTTAAACTAGTACATTATTCATAAATATAAATCAGTAAGTAAAAACACCGGCATTCCACATAATCGTTCTAAAACCGAAGCAAATTTTCCGATTGTTTAAAAACCAAAAAACCTAAAGCTTCACTCGCTCATGTTTGGATACACAATCAAGAAAATAAAAAGTTTTCTACTCACTGTGTTTGGATACAAATTAATTGTAAAAACTCACTTCTGCAATGAGATATATTATTGCATACATGTAATTTTTCAGAATGCGCCGTCAAGCTGGCGTGATTCTGCTCGGCACAAGTGGCGTGATCCCACCACACCGCGTCGAGAACATGGAGACAGCTTGCACCATCAACGAGAACAAAGTCATACATCCCTTCGCGTTCCGCACTCACACTCATGCATTAGGTAAGTAGCCAATAATATTTTTTATCTACTTTCATGTCGTAAAATTTTAATTATAAAATTTTAAACGAGTTTATATTGACATACTTTATAAACACAATACCGAAATAGAAAAAAAAAATCATTATAACACTATTTCTCGAACAAAATAATGTTATAAAGTAATTTTTTTTCCATTACGATACAGGTTAACCAAGAAGTTAAATCACGAAGGAGAATGCATAACTTTTTTTAATCGAACTCGTTAAGCCCCATCCACATGCTTGACAAACAATGGCAAACAGCCAACAGCAAACACGGACATGTGGATGGGTGTTTGTCGTTGTTTGCCTGTTTGTGTTTGTGTTGGGCAGTGTCCGGCATCGGTGTCGGTTTTTCTTGCCAGATCAAAGGATGTTTGGCACTTTGTTTGCTGTTTGCGGTGTTTGTGACAAACAGCCAGCGTGTGGATGGGGCTTTACATATATACGGGAGCGTGAAGTTTTGTTGTGTAAATTTTACTTATCTGTGGTTGCGCTAAAGTGCGGTGAAGAGCTGGGTTTTTGGCGCCATTTTTACGTTTTTTCTGAATTTAGTGTTTTATTCTATTATTGCTTAAAAATGTCTGATACCAGTGAATGTGAAGGAAATTTGACTCCGCCCGATATTTTAGATGCGGCGACGGAAATGACTCATACAAAACTTCAATAAATCATAAACAGTAAAGTATGTCTTACTTTTTGAAAGAAAGAAGAAAGAAAAAGTATTTATTGCGACTCGTACAGGAAGATCACAAACTAAACTAAATACAGCAAAATAAAAAACCAAGTTATATATAAAAAAGTAACAAAAGGAAAATGAAACAGAAAGTCCTATACGAGGCCAAAAGGCTCCTATCTCAGCATGATGCTACGACATTTAAAAAAATAAATGTTGCAGCGCTGGTATTCTGATAGGGCCCGCTGTGATGTCACGGGCAGTTACAGAAATAAATAAATAGTATGTAAATAATAGCAAATAATAAAATAAAAAATAAATATCTTTCAATCTGCGCCAGACGTAACCTCATTACTTGTCTATGCCTTGAGTGTAAGCCTATGAATAAGGAATCTTACCTCTATGGTGTAAGCTAAGAGGCACTCTAGTGTGTCTGTGGCATTGCTGTGACAAGTAAATGGTCGTAAATGGTCGTTTTTGAACTTTGATCTTTTATTTAGTATATTCAATCTCAATGTATGAAAGTAGATAAAAAGTTGTATAAAACTGCACATAATAAGATATTAAACACTCGCGTGATACTATTACAAACCTCGCTCCGCTCGGTTTGTAAACACACACTCGTGTTTAATACCCCTTATTATGCAACAGTTTTATAAACTACTATTTTATCACATCTATTCAAAAAGAGTTAGTGTATTCTTCGTAAACAGGGGCTTAACATAGCTCTTTAATCCCTAAGGACTTAAAGTGATTTGAATTTAGAATGTGGATATTGTTAGTAAAAGTTCCAATCACCAAAAAGATTAATCACGAACATTGTATAAAGAAGTAACAGGCTGTATGATAAAGTAAAAGGCGCGAGCTAAATTAAAAAAAGTTTGTGAAAAAATAAAAAACGCGCGAAAAGCATTCTGCCTTCGTTCGTATTTGTTTACTCAAATTCTAATTTTACTTAGTTTTATAAAAAAATGAGTATGTCTTCCTCAAGTAATTAAAAAAAGTAAAAAAAAACGTACTGTTCTTATTCATAAGTTGCACTTACTTATTTTTTCATAGAGGGTGAAAAATTAGAGTGTCCACCTCGGGAGCAACACTGTTTTAAGCACGAGTGACGTACTTTGAATCCCTCGCTGCGCTTAGGATTCTACTTTAGAAACCCTCGCTTCTCTCAGGATTCTACTCTAGAATCCTTCGCTCCGGTCTGGATTCAAAGAAACACTCTCGCCTTCAAAATAGTTGTTTCCTCCCTCGGCAAACAATCTACTATAAATTTTATATTAAAATTTCTTGCTTACTACCCGTTTACCATGTTAGAAATTAGGTAAGCTTCGTCGGGTGGCGCAGTTTTGAGCTATCTATAAAGAATAAGTACTTTTCATTATTATTATCATGAGGAGTTGATAACAGCCGCACGGTTCGATTGATCAGGTTAAGCTACGCTCGCCGCGGTCGGTCCGTGGTTGGGTGACCATCTTTACATACCAAGACCCCTCCGTGCCTCGGTAAGCACGTTAAGCCGTTGGTCACTTATTCGTGGATCTTTGACAGTCGTTACGGGTGGTCAGAAGCGCGAAAATCTGACAACCAGTCTCATCAAGAGATCGTATTACGATACCTGGGTAATACGATAGCCCTTGGTAAGACTGGTTGTCAGACTTTCGTGCTCCTGACGACCCGTAACGACTGTCAAAGGTCCACGAATGACAGCCAGGACCAAAGGCTTAACGTGCTTTCCGTTTCACTCAAAGTAAATTGACATAGGTAAAAAAAATTTCAGGCAAACTAGTAACTGGCTACGTGGTCCGCCAAGACGAAAACGGTGACATTTGGACCCTCCTCGGCAAGAAGAACCCCCAGCTGCCTCAGATGTTCTACCCGGTAGTCAGCACCAAGCCAATAGAGAGAGATGACGTGTTGGCTGCGAGGTGTATCATGAATAATACTAATGATCATGCAGTGAGGATTGGGTACGTAGCAAATTTTTTGGGTTCCGTACCCAACCCACCTTTCATGTGCGAGTCCGACTCGCACTTGACCAGTTTTTTTTATTTATTTACTAGCTTTTGCCTGACGCTTCGCCCGCGTGAAGGTTGGACACTATCTGACGGAAAAGTACAGACGCCAGCACGTCAAGCTACTACAATCTGTCAAATTTCTTAAATCGATTTTCAACTTTATCTCTAAAGCATAAGGTTCAAAGTTGACTGGTAAAATTTGACAGATTCGGGTAGCTTGATGTGCTGGCGTCTGTACTATCAGTATAAAAAGTATCCTACGTCGATCATAATCTAAATCATTTTGAAGGATGTTCCTAATCAATTGCTGAAAAAAAAAGAAAGTTTTTTTTTTGTTATAAAACAGACATGTACAGCTTAGGGAATTAATTGTTAAGCGAATTAAATTCATAAAAATATTAAACATTTTTTTTTATTTTGATATATTTTTATTCACAAGTAATACTTAAGGGGACTACATGACTTAAAGCGCGCTCACTGTCGAACGGCATAGACAAGAAAGAGAAGCGCGATGTCACAACGCTGGTAATTTATTGCAAAATATGAAGCAATTATCTACTTAAAAAAAAATCGATTGTTTGGACTACAAAATTAAAACACTAGTGCTTTAGCATGTTGCTTGTACAATAATCTGACATGATTTTAATGTGTATTAGTATGGTTTTTATTGTGAAAAGAAAGTTTTTAGAGGTATCTTCATGCTTTTTTCTATCGTATCAAATTAGTTGTATTATGTTATCAACACACTATCTAACATATGTATATCCTGAAGAATATTATATATTTTTCTGATTTTGTTTACTGTAATCGATCATATACTTTTAGGCATTATAAAACTTGCGTTTTTTGCGTTTAGGTCCTGTAGTCCCCTTAAAGTATTTCGTTAATTTTCATGCAAACGTAACAAACTAGATGATACATACTCTAAAATGATGTTACGGATTTTATTCATAACATAATTTTTAAAACATTTCATTTTTATTTTTAATTCATTCTTTTATAATACCTACCTAATCACATTAATCCTTATTCTTAAAAAAAATTAACTCCAATTACTATTTCTCCAATTACAGAGCCACAAACAAAGATGAGATGTGCAACTTCTACCTGATGTACTGGGTTGAGAACGACACCCCATTGGACCAAAAGTACTGTTTCTCTGCCGGCCCCCCCTACTACTACTGGAATCGAGCGCGAGAGAATCTCGTCAACATTCCCCTCAGCGAGATTTGAATTCCATCGAAGGTTTAATACGAAAACTGGGTCGAAAGGATACTTGTAAAACGGTAATGGATTATGAGATTAGAAATTCTGTCGTTATTTTTGGGGTATAATCATTTTAGTATCCATCTACTATTACTACTATTGTAGCATTTGTGCACAGGGTTTCCTTTTGACGAGTAATGAAAACAATTGACTGTCGTCATGTTCTTAGTTCAAATAGCAGAGGGGCAATTCTCGTAATTTTAACAACGTTCACAGTCTGATCTCAGTCTCAATCTGTCAAAAAATACTTTTAATTTCCCTACATTTTGACAAGTTTTTGACATTTGCTTGTCGCCGAGATGAGACTGCGACTAGATTTTGAACGTTTTAAATTACGAGAATTGGCCTTCAGGCATTATTTGACTTTTTTATCCGATTCTTTTGTTTTTAAAACAAAACATTTTGGGGCGTGTTTTATTTCTTTTGTAAAAGCCTTAAAAACAGTAATGAATCGACCACTAACACGCAAAACAAATGGAATGGGCTATGAACTACTGACTTTAGATAGAAATTAAGAATAAATGGGTGTCATAAGTTGTAATCCTCAATTTATTAGTTTAAATATTGAAGCAGCTACAAAAATAGTTATCTAAATATTTAAAATCATTACAGATGTAGATTATTGACGCTAATAGTTCGTCACCCTTTCCAGTTTTGCAAAAGCAATGACAAATTGAAATTGTCACATTTGTTTATAGGTAGCAGGCTCTCAGGCGTAGGGAAAAGCAAAATTATCCAAAAATTACAAGATCTGAAATATAACAAATACATTCCATGCTAAAGACTACTTTTAAAATTTTATTTATATTAATTTTAGGTTTAGGCGTACCTATACAAAGACATTCAGTTTATTTTTCCAATTTTTGTTATTATTTATAAATTAAATAGATCAGAAAATTGAGAAAAGATCTGAGAAAATGACATTTTAATGAAATTATATCATTTTTATTAGAATAGCTTTAATGAAGACATCTCGAATTCTCTTTGAAATTAATTATTTCTTTGGACTGGAACCTCTTTTAAAAAACTATAATATTTTTTTTAATTAATATTTTACCGTATACAATCCATGTTATCCAGACATAAACATAATATTTTAAGTTAATGTAGATATGACATAATTATATTTATGTAGGTATTTTAACTTTAAAGATCTGGGTGTGTCTAACTTTAGTATAAGAAAAATATATATTTACCTATTACTAAAAAATCTATACTTCTAGTCACTATCAGTATGAAAGACTTGAAATCGTAATTAATAATTAAGACGATCTTTAAAGAAATTAACTATATTTCTAAAAAAGTGATACAAATTAACTCGAATACAGGTCTTAGCAGGGATTCAAGTTTATTGTTTTGGCTACAACATTACTAACTTTGAAAAATACATTTTTATGTATTGCAACTCCAGAAATTTTAATTTTTGGTAACATTCTACATTGGCTCAATATTTTGGGAAGCTGGCACGTTTAAAATGGTGACCTATAACAACCTTATTACAAAACAATGTCTATTTTTAGACCCAAATTTAAAACCATGAAGCAATTTTTCGACAACGTTAAAGTTCTAATGACAAAAACACTGACTTGAAACGGAGTTGTCATTTTAGTATTAAGGGGCTTGCGTAGCACGCGTTGTTCATACAAACGTATATACCAAAATAATTTGTTAATCAAACATATTCTTAAGGTACTGTATATTTATACCGATTGGCTTACAGAATATCTAGGTTCCCAAATATATATTTTAAAGGACACTGATAAAAAAGACAAGATAATTAAGTATGAGGAATTTAAAATTTCTATAGAAAACTTATTTTCCTCATATCTCGTCTTTAGATCAGTGTCCATTCAAAATATATAATTATTTGGGAACCTAGATATTCTGTAATCCAATCCGAATAAATACACACTACATTAAGGATATGTTTGATTTACAAATTATTTTGGTATTACGTTTGTATGAACTACGCATGCTCCGCCGGCCCACTAAGAACTGCACATCGGTTGGAGTGACGTTCGAAATACAAAAACTGGCGCGAAGGTTTAAAGTTAGAACTGTTTTTGTAATGAGGCCATAGCAGGGGGACAATTCACGCAATTTTAAGAACGTTCACAATCTGGGGGTCTAAAAAGGCCACTTTGGCAGAATTATAAAAGGATAAAGTTATGAATCATAATATGGCGAAGACAGTCCGTGTTTTTCTTTTTTTTCGCTGCACTACGTAGGCATAATCAAAGAGATTGGGATTGGATTGATTGGTATTTTAGCACAGCCAAAAAATAATAACTGAAAAATCCTTCACCAACGGAATTTGATACGATTAACTTAACAGTTAACTGTCCATTATGATTCATAATGTTATCCTTTTATGATTCTGCCAAAGTGGCCTTTTTAGGCCCCCTGAACTCACTCTCAATCTGTCAAAAATACCAATTTCCCTACATTTTTGACAAGTTTTTGACATTGATTGTCGCTGAGATGAGATTGTGACTAGATTTTGAACGTTTTTAATTACGGCAATTGGCCTTCTGTTTATCTTAACAATTTATAATAGTTTACAGTAAGCTATTTTACCTTTACATAAACTAAAGTTATGAACATTATATTCTGCCAAACAAATGACATTACTGACATTTAATTTAAATAAAGTCTCTGCCCTAAAAAAAATAATATTTTTTGTAAATAGTAAGACCTACAGTATTCCTAAGTATATTCTACTGAATACTTAATATAATAATAATTTTGATGTGTATCAAATAACTTCGGCTTCGAAAAATGGACTTCGATAGATTGCATGCGGTTGATATTTTAATCACTTCATATTATAAAGCAAGATTTTCATACGGTTTTCACCAATGGACGGAGCTATTCATGAGGAAGGTTTAAGTGTATAATCCATTAAAGGTTTTGTGTAAATTGGCTGAAATATGACGATGGTTGTTGAAAATATATCGTATTACCCAGTAACTGGGTTGTGGAGGTCAGATAGGCAGTCGCTCTATGTAAAATACTGGTATTCAGCTGCATCCGGTTATACCTTCCGACCCCAAAATACTTGGGAAAAGACTAGGCAGACAATGAACCATTATTTCGCAATTCTTAAAGTTCAGTTTGCGCTGCAAATTGAAACATATAATCAGATCCAGTCCCTTGCTGCCCGTCTCCAGCGACGCTCTAAGCCGAGTTCCGTACCCCACAGGGGGTGCCCTTGCGTGTAGTCGCTTAGTTTTAAGTCCTGGTTGGAGGCCGAAATTTATTGAGGCATCTACAAGCAAGCCCGTTTAAGCAGCCGACAACCTCCTACATTAACCTGCGAGGTGCCATAATTCTCTAAAAAAGAAATAAAACATTTTTATAACTTTTTTTTAATAGAACCAATCAGTTTATAATCGACCTAATTTAGAGTTTCATAAAGTTGATATTTGTTTGGGTGAGATTAACACCAATTAAAAACTAGGATTTGAGTATGGCATAATAACATTTTTAAATATACTTGGGGAGGGACTTGATAGCAACTTTCCCAAGACTAAATTGCAATGCTTTCCCATTGCAATTCGACATTTACGCACATTGAATTTAATATCAAGTGCATGCAATTGACTTTGTAAATATCATTAGTTTAGTGTTAATTAAATTATTACTAAGCTCACTTATTCAGGTGCTTTTGTCAAGTATTTATTTGTGTTTAACAAGTCTCTGAATGACATTTTTTTTTTTTGTGAAAATTCCTGCTTTTATGTCAATATTTTGGTTGTACTTGTTTTAAGTTTACACTGTTTCAACGTTTTAATAATTATATTTGCACTTTTATTTATTTTTACTGTCCATTTTTTTTTTTACTTTACAAATGGCATTTGTTTTTTATTCGAATATTATGTTTATTATATCTTTGTAAGCTATTCTAATTAGACTTTATTTTTCTGTCAATATCTCAAATATCTTCTGATAATCTTCGAGAATGTTAGGCATTTAAGTAAATCGTGAAGACATATTTATAGATAGACTGTTTGATGAAGAATAAAAGGGCTTTGGGCTATAACTAAAGCACAAAAAAAATAATATCTGGTGGATATCATTATTATATACCTATATTTATAATTATATACCTATATTTATAATTATATCATATTATATATTGTAGTAACTTAAAAAGGTACGCGTTAATTAGATTTTTTTTTTATTCAAAAAGTGCCTACTGAAAATTACACGGCCATATTTTTTCATATAATTATCGTTCGCTTGACTTAGCAGATTTTTTGTACAAATTTGGTGAAACATTATTATTATTATACTTTTCTCTTTGTTGTTTCTATTAGATAACATTATTATATGAAATTGCGAATTATTAACGTGTTAAAATGTGTTAACTACTGTTATTTTTCCCCTAGTGTTAAACCCCTGATTGTCAAAGTTATAATTGCTTTAGAGGGCATTTAGAATGACTAAAACATTTTATTATCTAATAATAATTATGTATTTAATATATATATTTTTAATGAAGATTTATTTTTCTAAGATCTTCCTAAGTATATGTATGTCTTGCTACTCTGATAACTATATTTTGTATAAATTTAATTCCTATTGCACAAAATTATCGATTTCTAAATGGCGTGGAAAAGTCATGTTTTAGTAAAAGGGAATCGGCAATGATCGGTTAAGTTCGGTTTTTATGCGACACAACTTCAGACGCCGCATCACGACGTGTTAAGCTATGGTGATTCGCGTTGCTGAATTTTGGGCCAAACAAACTGAAAAAACTGTAGTATATTTTTTCGTGTTATTTTTGCCATCGATACGCTCAGAAGAAGAACGTTTCAGTGACGTCATTCGCCGGTAAATTACGGACGCTAAGAGGCGGCCACCGCTCTTTCAGAAAACCGTAGTTTAACACGTCATGAGTACGGCCCCTGAAAGTTAGAAAATGACTCGTTGACATTTTAAATGACTAATATTAATAATATTTTTTTATTGTTAACTACCTAATTAATTTAATGAAAATGCTCTTTAAAGCAAAACATTTTAGTATTGATGTACGTGTTAAACACGATGGTCCCGTTTAATTGTAAGTTATTTACATTAGCATAAAATATTAATAATATTAAATGTTTAAATCATATCTGTGTGTTATGTATGCTGCAAGCGTTTATTGTTAAGATTGGAATCGAAATGTGCGAGTTTTAGACGAAGTGTGTATTGATTGATTATGAAAAAATAGATGTTGTCGAACGTTACCATGAATTCGATACCTACCTACATTACATGACTCTGTGGGTTAGAATTTAGAAGGTTTAAAAATATTCGACGGTTATTTAAAAAAAATAAGCTCGTCCATACGTTTTCATTATAGGTCACTTTTATATAAAACAGCAGATTTACTTAAAAAAATAACCAACGAAAACTTTTTGTTACTGTTGGTCCCCTTACAGCCTGTATCATAACGCACATTTCTTAATGAAGAAAGTTTATTTTTATCACATCTATTCAAAAAGAGCTATGAATGTGATTTAAATTTGGAATGTGGATATTGTTAGTAAAAGTTCCAATCACCAAAGAGATCAATCACGAATATTGTATGAACAAGTAACAGGCTGTATGATAAAGTAAAAGGCGCACAACGCAAATTAAAAAGAAAAGTTTGTGAAAACATTAAAAAAAACGCGCGAAAAGCATTCT
This sequence comes from Luperina nickerlii, assembly GCA_963855955.1. NCBI lineage: Eukaryota > Metazoa > Arthropoda > Insecta > Lepidoptera > Noctuidae > Luperina > Luperina nickerlii. Next base: position 6,356,130 of record OY979663.1, read on the forward strand.
GCTTTCGTTCATAATTGGTTACTCAAAAGTGTAATAAATAAACGTACTTATTCATGTTGCATTTACTTATTTTTTCATAGAGGGTGAGAAAAAGTTTAGTGTCCACCTCGGGAGCAACACTATTTTAAGCTCGAGTGACGTACTTTGAATCCCTCACAATCTACTATAGCGACTAAAATTCGTTCATTTCGTTCCAATCTTACGCCACTATTCTTATAAGGAACTGCACTCAACCTAGATATACATTGACCGGTAAAATCTTTGGCTCATCATCATAATCCTATAATGTTTGTTCCCAATGCTGGGACACAGGCCTCCTCTCTGTGAGAGGGAGTGGGCCATACACGTAGGCCCAATACGATTTAGTGGACGTCACATGTCTTCGAATTTTAGGTTGGGAGTGGGGGGCGATATTTCACTAGACGGACCCAATGCGGGCAGGGGCGGTACCTTCATAGAAGCCGAAAAGCCCGGCTTGCCCTAATAAAATCATAATTCACAACAAAAAACTTACTTAAACCTATCAATAAATAAATATATTAAAAAAATACCAATCAATGAACTCGAACACAAACATTAATAACTGAAAATCAGCCAATCCCTCAGTTGGGCGTTTTTTTTATACGTTGAAAATCTGTGGGCTTGCCCTAATTTTGACCCCTAGGCACGCCACTGAATGCGGGTTGGTTGATGTCACATGGAGGATGGTTTTCCTTCACCGGTTTGAGAGCAGTGGTGATGAAATTATTTACTCCAAGTGAAGTGCCTGCTTGGGGAACCACTGGTACCCACGAGCTACAATTCGTGGCCGTTACCACTGGGCCAGGCACTTTCTTGTTTCATCCTTTTCAGTAGTCTGATTTTAGTTTGTAAACTTTTCCACTGCTCTCTTTCATCAGATCACATCAAACTGTAATTAACAAAAACCGTTAATGAACATCACTTGCGTGCCGTTTCTCAAAGTAATCTCTATTATTAGGCCTATAATATACGTGTCTATTAAAATGAAATTTTAATTCCAGTATTGTATGTATGTCTGTGTAGACACGGCTTAAGCCTGATTCGATGTGCCCTGGATTCCTATGTGTAAACCTCAATTATATGTGGTATAAATAATACTTATCGGAAAAGTGCAAATAAAAACTATTATATTTTATGTAGTTGTGTTTTATTTTTAAAGAATGCTTCCCGAGGACGATTAGTAACCTATCCATATAACAAATAACCCACCCCAGAATGGTCTGATGCCGACCCCAGGATGTTTGTGGACCTATTCGAAATTCTAAGCTGGATACTTACATAATATAACTTCACGCAAAAGCAATCAAATGAATAATCTACCACCAAGACCTATACTACACAAACTTATTATTACCTACATAAAACATTCCATTTATTTAGTTACTTTTGAAATCACAAAAATAATGGAATCTAATACCTACGCAACGTAATAATTAAGCTAGAGTAGGTACAGACGCCAGCGCATCAAGCTACTACAATCTGTCAAATTTCTTTAATAGATTTGCAACTTTATCGCTAAAGCATATGGTTCAAAGTTTATTGGGAAAATTTGACAGTTTTGGGTAGCTTGCTGAGCTGGCGTCTGTAGATTTAAATTTCGTGCCACAATGCAAAGTGACAAGCCGGCGCACGTCGGAACACCGCGCCGTTCCGCGCGCTGCCGCTTCGATCGATGCGTTTTTAGGGTTCCGTACCAAAATGGTAAAATGGAACCCTTATGGTGAGACTGTCTGTCTGTCTGTCACAGCTGGATATCTCAAGAATTGCTAATGCTATCAACTTGAAATTTGGAATAGCTTTAAATGACGTTTGCCCAACTATTTTGCAAATATGCAACAGGGACTGAAAGGGGGTCTTAAAAATTCAGACTGTGTATGTTCTTAAAATTACGTGAATTGACTCTCTGATCTCTGCGCATCGGTCGCTTCTAATGTGGTTACCTACGCCAGAGCAGAGAGCAAAGGGCTTTGACCACCTTGTTTTCATTTCTTGACTCTCCCACTTCTCTTAGTAATCTAGCCCTTAGCTACTTTCAGTTTACAATAAAAATCTTCGTTCATCAAATAATCGCCTTCTTCAATGAAATCAGGATGGCAACCAACCGATCAACCTTTAAACTAAAAGTTCACGAGCATATTCGTAAGAAGCTGGCTGTATCATCATAACGTTAATGTTTTCCCATTATTTGTCTAATTTTTTGGACAGGACCTCATGCTCAGCAGTAGAACTTGCGACCACTAGATCAACGAAGCAGTCAGGTGTTAAATTTAGTAGGAGAAAATACGAAATCTAAACGGAAAAAATCGCGGGAGAAGTGCTAGTAAAAAAAAAAAAACTAAAACGTTAGTTGAGCGTTGAGGTAGGGCCCCATACCGTGAATTTTCCAGGGACCCCAAAAGGTATAGTTACGCCACTGGCTGGGGCTCTGTCTTGCATGGAGTCGCAGCATAATGCTGAGCGATAGCCGTTTTGCGTGGATGTGACGCATGTTTCCCCCAACCCTTTCTCATTTTTTTTTGTTTATTTTATTGCGTCATGATTACCGCAAATAAACGTATTTTCTTTCTTTCCTTCTTCTTTCTATTGCCATTGATTATTGTGACAGTAATTGTTTACAAATTAATATTTCACGGTTTAACGAAACTGGCCGCTATCTTACCTATAACGGTTTGTGTATGGGAGGGACATGGACAAATTACCTACGTACTTCCTACCTTTAATTATGATCCAAGAGATTTATTTAACACCCTGACTCCGACAATACGGAGCGGATGCGTTCTATTTATATTTATTGCTTCGAGATGTTCATTACTCGACTCCTACATCCTCTTACCATAGCTACACTATAATAATGACAGGAAATCCGGCCGGTCTCGAGAGAAAATCTCTGATTTTCACGGTAGCAGGAGCTACAAGTGTATGGCCACAATTGTAAAAGAGCAGAAGGCTCAGTCGAAACTACATACCTATCTAAAAGGTAGGTGAAGGTAAGTAAGACTGAAGCAAATAGATTTTCAGTTGTTAATTGGTCACTTGGACCTGTTCATTGATCTTTCCAAATTTAGAAGACGATAGGGAAGGGCCAGGGAAGCCCGCGAAATTCAATTTTTTTTACGTTTTTTGACATTTGCAGGTCAGTGTCAGATTGTATTTTGAACAACATAACAATAACAGTCGCGAATCATTTTCGCACAAGTTTGTATTTACATAATTAAAATCATCGATACAACCCTCTAAGTCCATATAACCCTATTAATAGGGTTAGCGCTTCCACCTTAAGATCTCGAATTATCATTCTCATTTCAGTAAATTCTTGTTAATTTTCATTCTAAATCTCATTCTCTTTATAAAAATAAAAGGGTAATGTAATGTACTTTCCCTGCCTAGATATCCAGTACCTACATGAGCAATTGAGCTTATGCTCAATTGCAAAAATGCTAGCTGGCAACTGAGACTAAATAAAAAGAATGCTCATGCAGGGCCGCCTTTAACCTATTGGAGGCCCTGGGCATATAAGGATCACGGGGCCCCTGTGTAGACAAGAGAGAATAAGAGAAACATACTAATATTTATACTGGGGGGCTAGAAACTTACTGTAAATCGCACTGCAAATAACTTATTTTGTTCATTGAATCGGGTAATAATAAGGCGTAGAATGGAACGCAAATAATGCTTTTTTATGAGAGCAGGCCGGGGCCCCCGAAGATCGCGGGGCCAATAGCCTTCCTCAAGAATTGGGCACTCAAATACAAATCTTTTTTCAAATTTGACGGTAGTTCCAGAGATTACCCCCTACATACAAATTAACAAACAAATAAATTTTCCTTACCTCTTTATAATCCTACTCTTATAATTAGAAACGCGTTGGTATGTGAGGATGGATGGATAAATGTTTGTTACTCTATCACACTAAAACTATACTGGATGAATTTGAATGAGATAGTTTAAAACCAGGATTAGCACATAGGATATTTTTTATCCCGATATTCCCACGGGATCGAAACGTATGCGGGTGAAACCGTAGGACGCTAGTATATAAATGAACTTTGAATCTTATGCTTTAGCGATAAAGTTGAAAATCTATTAAAGAAATCTGACAGATTGTGGTAGGTTGATGTGCTGGCGTCCGTACAAAGTGGAATTTCTTTACCACCACTTTCTACTTCGCCCACACAAGGGTGCGGCACCGAGGTAAGTAAAGGCAGGGAGGGGGGAGGGGGGGAGGGGAGTCCGCACGTTTTCTGTACATCTGCCGAGTTCCCCCGCCGAGGCAGCGCGTGGGTCCTTTATGAGCTACCGAAGAGATTCGTGAGTAGGTTAGTGAGCGTACAGTGTGTGCTTAATTCTATGGATGGCCTTGAATTTGGTTTGGGGTTGGCTTTTACTGGTTTGCAATGTTGTGTGGTATGACTGTTTCGGCTAACTGTGTTAAAAGGCAAAAGTAGTGGTGGTGAATGCACCGAAAAGCAAATCGGAGACATATAACGTACCTACTACCTATCGATATTTTTCTAAATATTATATATAGGAATCATTTAAGAGCGTTTACGCCGTACGGCATTATAAACAAACTTTCAAGCCCTATTATTCAAAATTAATGAACCGATTTTAATGAAACTTCATACGCATAAGCAGGATACAAAGGTCTAAAATGTTCAAGCAGAGAACATTTTCGAAATGTATTATTTAAAAAAAGGTAACTGGAAATCTCTGTTTCCATGGAAAATTTAAAATCGGTCTAATTTGGCTGTAACACTATTTTTCGAAAATGTTCTCTACTAACTTTTTAGACATTTGTATCCTGCTTGTGTGTATGAAGTTTCATTAAAATCGGTACATTCATTTCGAAAAATAAGGGTTTGTATGAATTGCCGTACGGCATAAACGCTCTTAATGCATCATTTTGTAGCCTCTTCTGCAGAATAATTGCGTGACACACTAACAGTAGCAATAGGTCAAAAACATTAATTGCGTTAATTACGTTGTTGAGCACGCACATTTTTCGAACAGATGAAGCAATGGCTTAGCAAAATTCTTCAAAATGGTCGCCAATTTGGTACTTAGTTATCTATTTATATATAAGTATAAAATTATGTATCTCAGGGGTAAAAATACTTAGCTAAGGTTCCCCCGAGATATTTACATCGTTAGTACTTTATTGTTGTGAATTTACACAGTCAAAACAATAACTAGTAACTTATTAAGTACAAAAAGAATATTGTTTTGGTACGAATAAAACTATTTTTAAGCCAATTAGTCGAGTCATTTCTTTTTTAAAATTTTTTGCTTGTGAAAAAATAGAGAGCTTATAAACTAATTTGAAACCAATTAGGCAACTGCCAAAGTTGGAGTGGGTGTTTTGTTTTGGATAAAATCTAAGACGAAAATAGGAACAGGGAATCTATTCTGTATAAATCTCACCGTGGAAACTTAGATGAAGTGAGCTGTTATTCCGCTTAGTGCTAAAGGAAAAGTGCGCAGTGCTGTACACCCCTACCCTATTTCAAGTTAAACAAATATCAACTTTATTTCAACGACAATTAAGTTGATTTCAGAGTGACTAGCACTATTGACAAAGTTACAAAAATGTTTGAATTTGTAGCGTAAACTGAACTTTATTGTGTTAGGAATTAAAGTTATTTTTCCATTAATTTATAATTGTTAAAATTCTTGGAAAATAAATCGCGAATGCAATGCATGGTAGGGATTGACGCTGTTGACAGCTCATTTCACCTAAGTTCTCACGGTGAGATTTTTACAGTATCGCTCGGCTGCTTAGAAGTGATTACACAGTACCATTAAGTACCTAAGTTATAGCTATCTCAACCAAAGAAAGGCTTAGGTAAAAGTACACTGAATTTTTTTTTTTTATTACAGCACATTAAAGCGATTTCATTAAGACTTACTGACTTTAAGACAGTAAGAAGCAATGTTTGTAAAACAGTAAAAGACAAAACAGTAACTTTTATTGAGTGAACATACCTACTATTTACTGAAAAAATCAACAAAAAAAAAGGAAACCCACCATTACTGTAATGTTAGTAAATTTCAATGGTTTGAACAATATCGCAAAATGAATAAAACAGTTAATGTTGTGACCTTTTAAGTACAAAATTGGAACACTGGGATGATATGAGTTAAAACGTTAAAATTTACTGTCATGACGGTAACATTTTGCCTTCGGATCAGTAAAAACACTGTTTTAAACGTTATCGACTCAAATGGAACTGTTTAAAGCAGTTCAGATTAGGTAATGGTTTTTCATTTTTTTTTTACTGCTCATTTCTTTCAGTGTACCTCATTATGAAAGTAACTAATTACCTAGTAACCTATTCAGGTAGCTAGCTAGCTAAGTGATTATGATGTTCAATTTCCTAGGTCGCATTTTCCTGATAACATGACAGCTTACCGAAGTTTTTCTTGAAATTTCCTCAAGTCCCTGAAATATTCAGCGAGAGGTCATACAACTACCTTATACTTTCGACCTTTTGTACATACCAGCTCCTACGTAAGTCCCATAGGGATCTAGTGGAATAAGACGATTATTTTATGATCTTGGCAAACGAGTCATGAAAACCATGGTTATTTTGTAGAGAACTACAAGAGAAAACTGTAAAAATCCTATTAGGTTGGTAAAGTCAGCTGTCTGTGACTATTAAAAAAAAACATCACTCACTGGCATATCGGCTATAGATTAAAACCGAGTACATCCCGAGGACAGCCGAACACATCCGAAGAGGTGTCGGTTACGGTAAAAGTGGCTCGAGTTCAATAGTTTTTCCCATCACAAAAAAATGCCCAACGCGCCTAAAGAAGTTTTCACTTCAAAAAACAGTGGCACTCTGGGAGTGCCGACAGAAGTGTAAGCCTGATCAATTACGTACCTATGTATTTTTTTAATCGTCTTATAAATAAAACACAAACAGAATACTTTGCCATCTCACTGACATATCGGATATACATTAAAACCGAGTACCTACATCACGAGGATGGCCGAACACATCCGAATGTAGTGCGGTGTCGGTTACTGTAACATCGGTTTTCGCAGTGCAAGTGTTGCCACTGATATGGTAGACTGTAGGTAGAGGTAACTACATCTGGTTAAATTATTATCAGAAGGCCAATTACCGTAATTAAAAAAATCTAAATCTAATCGCAATGTCATCTCAGCTACAATCAATATCAAAAACTTGTCAAAAATGTAGGGTAATTAGAGATATTTTTAACAGATTGAGACTGAGATCAGACTGTGAACGTTCCTAAAATTACAAGAATTGCCCCTCTGGTTACAACTACTCATCAGTTAAATCAACAAACTGTCAAATACTACAGTCCAGCCGTCGAGAGAATGCGTTCCTGACACCTGTCAGTGTGACAATTCTAGTAGTTAATAAAGATCAAATTCGCAAAACACGTACATTCGTTTATATTAAACTGACAGGTTTCAAGAACGCATTCTCTCGTCGGCCGCACAGTCGCTGGCCTTAAGATCTAAACCCAAAATCTAAAATAGGCTTACTACGCCAACAATGACCTTACTGGTTACTGTCAGCCTTTATCATCCCACCGTTGGGCAAAAGGCCCCCATGACGCAGCTCTCACACAATTTCTTACGTAATAGTACATTATGATATAAGTGCGGTAAGTTGAAAATTACAGCCGAGGCGATATTGCTTGCCCGAGCCGTAGGCGAGGGCTAAAAGAAAGCAGAGGCTGTAATTTTCAAAGCGCACGTATGTCATACGACGTTTTATAACATATTTGCGAGGAAATAAATAAAACTCGGACTGAACTTGCATATTTGCTTGTTTTCCATATGATGAAATTTTGATACGCTTGTAAGTATCTATCGGTCGATTTTTCGGGCGAGGCTTAGAGTAGCCTTTTTCGCTACCTCTGAGACTTCTGGCGGTGTGGAATTAATAAATTCATCATTACTTGACGACATTTTCAAATAAAAAAAAAAAATTTTTACTTCTTAACAGATAAGCGATGCGCGCGCATTCGCGCTTTTTTTTTCAGGCATAGGCACAAAACAGCCAGTATTATTAATAAAGTAAATTAATATTTTTGTTTTTGTTACAGGTATTAATGGTTGTAATTTATTGTCAAAATTAATTAAATTAAAGAATTAAATGTTTATTTATTATATTTTATCTCCCAAAGTTAATTTTATTCATAAAATGTTGACATCTTTTCTGAAATAAAAACTCTTTGCTAAGATTTAAAAAAGTACCGTTCGTTTTGACGGAGCATCTTGATAAACCGTGCGATTTACTTTACATTACCGCACAAGTGCGTAATGAGATACATTACGATATTGAAATTGGTGAAATAAGAGACCCTTTACGAGCAAATATGTTATAAACATTATTACTTACACATGCAGAATGAACGTCATGAAATTAAATAACCGACACTACCTACCTGCTCATGTTTTACGCAACCACGTTGGGTGTAAAGTAAATAAAGTAGTTACCTACTTACTCACCTACGTCGTGTCCATTTAGAGGAGTATGGGGAAACACCTGCGGAAGACCATAAATAAGAGTTACGAGACATCACCCTGTTTCTAGTTGTGACGTGTGACTTTTACTGTAAACTGTGAGGTTACCTGGTCTCGGATGTGAGAAGAAAAAATGTAAACATGTTGCAGAAACTACTTAGATAACAATAAATTCTCAGCAAGTAAATAGATATCATAATCTGCCTATAATGTTCCCACAGCTGGGACACAGGTTTTTTCTCTTCGAGAGGGAATGGGCCGTAATCCATCACCCGGGCCTAGTGCGGGTTGGTAGGTACTTAGATGAGATGTCACATGTCTCAGATTTTTTGGTGCCAGGGCATGTCGGTTTTCTCACGATGTTCTTTTATCGTTTTGAGAGCAGTGGTAGTGAATTTGTTTACACAAAGTAAAGTGCCTTTCTGGGTTCGAACCCACAACCTACTACTCGTAAGTCGGGGCCAGCTGGGACTACTTAAATCTTCTGACTGACTCAGAATTTCGGATCTTGAGGGGTAGCAATAAGAAGAAGCATATAGAAGTATAAAAAACTGCTGTTTCATATAGTTTCTTGGAAGGATGGTAATGAGTTCAAAGTCGGCTGGTTTAAAGAAGAACTGGCAGGTTCCTACATATTTCTTGTTCCATTTTCCAAATACTTACGAAAAGTCGGCACTGCGTTGGTAGGAAAAAACTAAAAAACAAAATTTCCCGTGCAGCACATTACATGTGACAGAAGTGGGGGCTTCTTAAAAAATAATGAATAAGAGAGATTTACTGTGAGAGACAGTGAGAGTGTTATATCTTTCTTCTCTCTCATGTAACGAAATGTGCCTGAACATAACGCGCCCTTGAAAATTCTCTGTCAATTCGTTCAATTATCGAATCGCTGCCGCGCCGCCTTAGAGGTTACATATAAAAAAAGCCTTCTCCATTCAAATTCAAGCCATCCGTTTCGTCCTACCGTTAGCATATTACTAGACATGCATACCTAGCCTCATATGTTTCACAAGACATCGCGTGTAGGTACGCTGGTCGCTGACGGGTGGGGGGGTCGCGTGGCACCGCATGCTGATCATAATTGGCTTCAGAAGGATTATGTGAGAAAGTGTTGTTCCGAAGGCGATTGTGTTTACTGACGTAATAGAACGAAGGTTCTATTACGTGAACTTTAGTTTGGGATTAGGATTTATAGGTCAATGTGCTGTGTTAGTGAATGGACTATGTTTAAGAGGGCTACATACTAAGTTTAGTTTTATGTTTACAAGGGTGGCGTTTGACTCTTATACACTGCAAGCTTAAAATATCCTCTAATAGCATATCATTTATTTATTTATTAAATACTTCAAGCACATAAATGTACAGAGGCGGACTTAATGCCATAGGCATTTTCGGATTCGGAAGCCTGTCGAATGGTTGTGAAAAGCTATGCAGTAAAAAATTATGACCTAGGGTGAAACCTTTCATGACTCCATGTGCCTGCGCGTTAAAAGTTTGTCTACTCCGAAAGCATGTTTTTAATTCGAGTATTACTTAGGCATTTTGTATGTTTAGGTAGATACCACAAAAATTTAAGAAGTTTTCCAAAAAAAAATACAGAATAGTAAAATCTTCTGTGACCAGACAGTATTTGAACTCCCAACCCGATAACATTAACCCTCTCCCTGACCTTCAAACCATATCTACATTCCCATATATACAATAAGAGAATCCTATAACAAATATTACCCAGAGATCCCACCTCACACACGCAGTATTCCTGAAATTTAATTTGTAACACCACGAGTCTGATACCCGTAGGTACTACGTCTCGTTTCAATGCTGTCACTTTCAGTCGAAGCAATTTCACGTTTCCCGAATATTTTCGGATTTTTATCAAAGGTTAAACCCGTATTCCATTTAAGGGCTCCACCGACTGAATAAATGCTGTTAAAAGGATATCGGGTCGCCAGTTTAGGTTCTGGTTGAATTTTGCAGAGAGCTCATGCGGGCGATAATTTTGCGTCTTATTTTATAGGACGTATTTAAGGGGCTTACACGACCTAAACGCAAAAAACGCTATTTTTAGAAACAATAAAAGTACGAGTATATGATCGACTACAGTAAACAAAATCAAAAAAATATATGATATTATTCAGGATATATGCTAGGTAGATAGTGTGTTGAAAACATAACACAACTTCTCTTTCTTTTCTATGCAGTCTGACAGTGACCGCGCTTTAGGTCATGTAAGCCCCCATAAAGGGTAAAGAAGTAAAACAAAGGATGAGGTTTATTCCTTTAACCCTTCGATTTCGTTATGAACTTTGACCCCCGCTTAGGGTAGAGTTTCAGAAACGTTTTCTAAGGAAGGGATCCCTGTTAGTAATATTTTTCCTTCATGATCCTGTTTTACGGTTGTGTGCAATATCTGTCAGCCAATTAGTTAGTCGAGCAAAGATCTTTTTATTTGACGGCAACATTTTCTGTAGGTAAATTATCGCATTTACTATATTATAATAATAATATTCATCGTCATCATGATCATTTCAGCCGAAAGACGTCCACTGCTGGACATAGGCCTCCCCCAAGAAGGGCCCGTATTGTCCCACGGCAGGGCAAAGGTGGCTCTACTCTCTTCCACTTCTTTTGATGTAATGATATTTAGCGTTTACGACGTACGGAATTTCATACAAACATTCAAGTCCTTGTTTTTCGAAATGAATGAACCGATTTTAATGTAACTTCATACGCATAAGCAGGATACAAAGGTCTAAAAAGTTACTTAAGAACATTTTCCCTTATTTCCGAAGTTTGCATAGAGAAAAATCTGATATTATTCTATGTGACAGCAGTTTATGTAAAGGTTACAGGAAAAATAAAATGATGTCTCTAAGTAGCACATATTTTCAGAAATCAACAAAAATTACATTAGCTCCACTATCGGTCAAAAGATGGCGCTGACCTAAAACTACAATATTTTATACCGTAGTGATAAAATTCTCTGACGAATATAGGCCTCACCGATGAAAATTTAAAAACATTTCACGTGTCACAAATACGGAACCCTCGGTGCGCGAGTCAGACTCGCTCTTGACCAGTTTTTTTTGTACTGAACCGTACTTGGGAACCTTCTGGTTACGGAGATATTGAAGGATAAAATTCCAACTTTTACTGACGTTTTTTACTAAAACAAGTTTATAATGTTATAACAAAACTTTTATTACCGTGTACGGTTGCTTGCACCCATAAGCAAAATGTTTTGCGTGTGTTACATTACGCACTACCGCAATCAGCAAATTTTTACACCAAAAATAAAAGTCGTTTCCCAGCAATTATTTTTGTGCATTATAACTTAGTTTGATATACTTAATGCGTAATTGACAGCTATGTGATGTGTCTTTTTACAGCCTGTATCTGTGATGAAAAAGAAAGACCCTATGCAAGTATTTACACCAGAAGAAACAGTTACGTGCAGTCGGTGGCCAACATTATTTAACCCACTTGAGTGATAGCGAATTTGAAACTTATCGTGAATATTTGGAGTTTATTTATTCATTCATAACAATTTTTACATTGTGTTGAATATTAAAAATTATTTTATAACTTAAAAAATACCAAAAAATAAAACAACAATAAAAAAACATGCCACTTAATTACTATGAGGAAGAGTAATAATAATAAATAAATGTCATTTAAATAACTAGAATAATACTGTTACAAATAATTAAATATGGCCGATGTCAGATGTCCAATGTCAATTACTTACTTATATGTCATGAATGTAAAAGAACAATAGAAGATTTTTAGACAATAGTACCTAACAAAATTTACCTACTCCGTGCAAGCATTTAAATAAATCATCTTGTTAAGCGATTTTAATCATTATATTGTTGTTGTTGAGGTTCAAGGCAAATGAGTACTATAAAAAAACCACGGCGAGGGTGGATTAATAAAAAAAAATATCGCGCATCAGTAACATTTTAAACATGTCTACGGTTAATAGCTAATTCCGTGATTCATTTTAATAGCTGGTTGTGATTGTGCGATAATGAACTTTATGAAACTATACGATATGGTTCAAATTCTTTAGAATATTGCGTCTAGCATCACAACTAAGGTCGAATTTCAAAACATATTCCAAGAGTTGAGTTGGTCTCAAGGTCACTAAAGCAGCTCGATATTCATCGTTGTCTGCGTTTTCTACAAAAGTACCTACTATACTGAGCGTTTTTTGAAGAAAGTAATTTGGCTCGAGTACCTACTTCAAAAAAACAAACAAAATTTTTTTTTCCCGTAATAAAACTTTTTTTTCGGGTAGAACCTAAATACAGCTTTTTGTTAACAATGTTTTGTTTTTGATTATTGTCTTTTTTTACTTTTTTTAACGAATGAAGTCGGGAAATATCTTTTTAAATGGGCAGTTTGTATAAAATTGAAACAAAATCGTTGCAAGTGATAAAAATGTTTATTATTTCATTAAAATATATATTTATGTGAGATAAAGTAAGTAAATGCTCATAGTTCTATAATATAAATTAATAAATAAATTAATACATTTTATAATACATATCATATTCAAATGGTTAGGCTATTTATAAACTTAAAAAAAAAGTCATGCTAATGCTTGGAAGTTTGTTATCGAGAAAACATTGATGTATAAATGCAAGAAACTGAATGAATTTACGAAACTTTTTACAGATTTATAGCTATATTATGTAGTGAATCAACATGTTATTTAAATAGAAAAATGCATTTCCATTTATAGAAATAGCATCACCGCAGAATCTGCAACATTTTAATGGTTTAGCATTCATTCAATTGAGCATTTACTTGCATAGTGTGTTTCAAAATACTTATAAGTAGATTAGTTAGTAGCGGAGTGGCGCACCGTCTCCTTCTATAACTTGCTGTAAGCGGCTACGCATACCGCACACCATGTTCCAACATAAATATTTTCTTCTCATGTGCTCCCATGCTGATGACACGATCTCAGCCAAATTGTTTTTATTTCGCACTTCGCATATGTCCCAATTTAAAACCATTTGACGCCATAGGTTTTCTATAGAGTTCAAATTGGGAGTTTTAGATGGCCAGTTAATAACAGTTACACCTTCTTGAGCAGCTAATCAATTCTGCACAATGCCTGCACGGTGGATGGAGCAGTTATCTTGCACGAAGTAAATAATATCTGTATTTGGATAGGCAATTCGCAAAGTCGGCAGCATGACGTCACGCAGAATCTCCAAATACTGACTAATATTAAATCGACCACCAACTTCTACCAATTCATCAGGTCCCATAGACGACATCCAATGTTTTGTATAGTCATTAAGTTGCGACATGATGCTTTGATTACACCAATTTCATTAAAAATACTTTTCACGATTTACGTCAAACTTTTTAGAAATGTTTGTGCGCTGTCACTGTTAGACGTAGGTAGACTACTTTTGTCACTTAGATCAATTTAGTATCGTAAGAAGTAATCGTTTACTTCGTGGGGTAGATGCCCCACGAAGTAAACGATTACTTCGTCCTACTCATGTGAGGACTTATAGTTTTTTTTGAAGTGAAAACTTTTTTAGCGGCGTTGTACACTTTTTTTGTAATGGGTAAAAAATGTTAAACTCGCGTCAGGACACGTGACCTGATCGAAAATTCGCAAGACGGATGGCCGTAGCCGGTACTGCGCGTGTTTTTGCTTGCACTCCCGGAGTGCCACTGTTTTTTATTTTATTTACCCACCCGTTTTCGAAAAAAAATTGTTAAGCGAAAATCATATTGGTAATGCAAGAAATATTGTAGAAATCACAAATGAAAAAGAAATTGATAATAGGTGGATTGTGTTTTCGAACCCACATGTTGTTCGTCGCCAATCCAGCATCGAACCGCTAAGCCACAATAACTGTTTGAGAACACGCGAAATTAAAGATTAGGTAGTAAGTATTGCCGTGTTACTTAAAAGCTTTTCAACTTTAACGAAAAGAAGATAATGATTAAAAAAATGGCTTAAGAAGATATGCCGGTGGGTCAGGCGATGTTGGGTGGGTCAGACAATGTTGGTCACCGACTGTACTACCCAAATGGGTAGTACAGTCGGTGATCAACATGCCATTGCAACATTGCAACCCCCGGGCGCTGCTAGTCGATAGTAAATACGATCATATGAAAATACATATGATCGTATTTATTATCGACTAGCAGCGCTCGGGACTCAAACTATCTCTATGCTAAATTTCAACTAAATCGGTTCAGCGGTTTAAGCGTGATGAGGTAACAGACAGACACACTCGCATTTATAATATTAAAGTATGGATTTTCACTTCCCTACTTTTTAACTCCAGTCCTGAATACTTAAACCACTCAATAAATTCTTACACATGAAGTCTATACTTAAAACTTCTAAAAGCAGTTGTCTATTTAAATATTCAGTGATATAAGTAGATTTTCATGCTGTCCGGAAATTGTGAATGAAGAAAAGTTAACCGAAGTGAATTGCTGGTAGATTATTGAATTACTGGTGGGGTAGGTCAGTGCCTAAAATATTCACGTGTTAGCATGTGACTGGGCGGCAATACTGTTCTATTGCTAACAATAGAACAATGTTGAAGGTAAAATTAATTCTGAGGGAATTTCTGTTTCAGTTTATGATTATACATTATATTTTTATTAATAAAAATAATATTTACATATTATAAGCTATCATTTAAAATAACATGTACATGTATATGAAAAAAGAATCGTAGCTCATAATAAAATTCGTCCGCATCTCTATCAGCACGAACAGTGCTCAAAACGCTGGCAGCATTGTATGGCGATGCTAATTCTTTGGCACCATGTGAAGAGTCGATTAACCGCTTGGCGATATATCGAAAAACCAAGGGGCACTCGGACCCCATGGCCCTAGTGTTTCAAGCCCAAACGGCTCGAACATATAACTCCCAATCAGGTTGGAATATTTTCACAGTTTGAGGTTTTCTGCACTTGCAGCAGCCGCCCCAGCACAGCCCATCGTGCTAGGAAGATGGGATTATAGATAGTTATATACATTCCTACTCATCCAGGTAAACAGGACTAATCTGTTATACCAATACAAATATAAGTCTCGAACAAATGATATTTTGACAGTTTGTCGATACAAAAACTATCGGATGTAAATTTTATTCTACAGACAAAAAAGATAAATTTTGATGCTAGCTGTTGCAGTATAGTATTTATTTATAACTCACGAAGCACCACGCGCTTTGCTTGTGTTAACCGAGTGTACAAACACGCTGTGTGCGTGAAGACGAGTAGCTTTAGCACATAACGCACACACTAGGCACACACATACACACTCCTGACTTTGCCATTTCGATATCCGTGTCTCGGACGGTACCGAGGGCTTCTGCGCTTACACACATATTCACAGCGTGTTTGTGTGCTGGTAACCACAAGTAAAGCGCGTGTTACGCGAATCACTATTAAGTAAAGCGCTGACACAAAGGCACGAGGCAAGCCGCGTGCGCATCGTCGACCCCGTTGCTACGAGGCGAAACTGCTGACACAGAACACGAGGCCCGAAGACACCGTCTACGTGACCGAGCCCGCGCACTTCGCATCCACCATCGATCGAGTCAATTTGATTTTCCAATAATTGTAATTCTTTTATTAAAATAAATTAGTTTGTAATAAATTCGGTTTTTTTTGAGTCCTCCGGCAGTAGCCTACGTAATTGGCGCAGCCGGTAGGATTCCCGGGTCGTTCTTGCGATAACCGGTATATCGCACCGCGTTCGCTACGATAGACTTTCAACGTCGCGCCGGGAGATCCTGAACAACGAGACTACGCCGGAGATCCAGATATCGATACCGCTCAACGAAGACCAGAATGTTCATGTAAGTCCGCTGAATTTTCTTAGTGGTTGCTTGCTCCTTTTTGTGTGTAGGTTCCGTATACCTTATCCAAAATTTTTTATCCCCGTAGATCAAGTACACCTAGGTTAGTTAGTAGTAGGAATAGTAGTGTAGATTCTAGACGTAATATTAATCCTGAAATTGAACCCGAGATGGCCGATTTAGACACTATATTTAAAGCCCTCCGCTTAGTTCCTGATTTCGATGGGAACCCGAATGTACTTACCAGGTTCATTAAATTATGTGATCAGTTAGCACTTCAATTCATTCAAGAAGGACAACCGGATATAAATCAATTAGCGCTTTTAAATGGCATATTGAACAAAGTTACAGGGCCCGCCGCCCGTCTGATTAATGCTAACGGTATACCTAATGACTGGGTAGGCATACGTAGCGCTCTTATTAATAACTTTGCCGACCAGCGAGATGAAACTGCCCTCTATAACGATTTGGCTTTACTTACACAAGGTTCCGGCACGCCGCAGGAATTTTACGAGCGTTGCCAGAGTCTTTTCAGCACCGTCATGACATACGTTTCATTGCACGATACATTGGAATCAACTATTGCGGCCAAACGCGATTTATATCGTAAACTAACTTTGCAGGCCTATCTCCGAGGTTTAAAAGATCCTTTAGGTGCGCGTATTAGGTGTATGAGACCAGAGACCATTGAGAAGGCCCTAGAGTTCGTGCATGAGGAGACTAACACTATGTATTTGCAGAGCAGAAATGATAACTTGACGGATAAAAGATCTTCATCTCGAATGCCACCTAATCAACAGAACGAAATTAATCATAAAATGCCAGTCCATCAAAATAATATGCTTGTTCCGTTAAGACCTAATCCTTTTAACATGCCCGTTCCGTTTAGACCGCAAGGACCGCAATTTATGTTACGGCCCTTGCTATCCCAGAACCAATTTAGAATGCCATTTAATCCATACAACATGCAACCACGTGGCCCGACCCGTACGCAACAAGTATTCGGCACACCATCGCCTTATAACAATCAGGGTGGTTCTGGATTCAGAATGCCCCCAAGGAACCCTTATCCGCCGAATAATGGTCCCAAACCGATGAGCGGCGTTAGCCACTTTGCATCGAGACCCCTGCCTGCTACTAACAGCTGGAATTGGGCACTACAAGGCAATCCACCACCTTCCAACTATCTTAAAGCCCGCGATGTTAATGTGAACGAGTGTTCGAATTATGGGGAGGACTATTACTACCCTGACTTATCTGACTACTTTTATATTGACCCCTATAACTATGGCGACTACAACAATGATTACTTTTATTTTAACGACAGTACATATGACCACACTACACCGCAACAGACTGACGGGACTAACGACAAGGACAAACCGGCTGATCAACAGCAACCCTCAACTAGTCAGGATTTTCAGAAAGCTCCGAAGTCAAACAGCTCAGGATAGAATTAAATTTGCAAACCCAAAGGCAGCTACCGTTTGTTCGTGTTCATAATTCCTCACTTAACTTTCTAGTAGATACCGGTGCAAACCAATCATTCATCAGTCCAGAAGCAGTCCAGAATTATTTCCCGCACATACCTCTTAACTACGATCCATTCGAGGTTACTAATGTGCATGCCACAAGCAGGAATGACTACTCCATCAACTTACCCTGCTTTCCTGAATTCCGTGACACGGAGCCAATAAAATTATTCGTATACAGATTCCACGATCGTTTTGATGGTTTGATAGGAATGGATTTACTTACCAAATGGGAAGCTAAATTAGATTTGAAAGATCTGACATTGATAACTAAGTTTGCAATTAATCCCATCCAAATTTATAACTCTCGTAATTTAAATCTCTACGAGGAAATCGTACCAGCAGGTAGCTCTAAGTTAATACGGTTACCTGTCAACGTACCCGATGGTGAAGTTTTTGTAGAGGAACAGATTATTTGTAACTGTATTATATCCGAATGCTTGACCACCGTTTCTAATAGCCGCGGTATGGTTGAAGTCACTAACCCAACCAACAACGATATAATATTTTCACTGGACCATGCCACTCAGGCAACGATATTCAATGTTGAAAGCGCTGAACAAATGTCACCTCGCGCTAAAGATATTACATCCCGCTTACGCACCGATCACCTAAACGAAGAGGAAAAGGCAAACCTATTGGCACTATGTTCAAAGTACGCCGACGTCTTTTACATTGAAGGCGAGGCATTAACTTTCACCAACAAAATAAAGCACAGTATTAAAACCACAGACGAAATTCCGACCTACACTAAAAGTTATAGGTACCCATTCATACACCGACAAGAAGTTAGTGATCAAATAGCGAAAATGTTAGATCAAGGAATCATTAGACCGTCTGAATCTGCATGGAGCTCACCAATTTGGGTCGTCCCAAAGAAGGGTGACGCCTCTGGAAAACAGAAATGGCGTCTAGTTATTGACTTTCGGAAGCTAAATGAAAAAACTATTGATGACAAATACCCTATCCCGAACATTTCAGACGTCCTGGACAAACTAGGCAAGTGCCAATACTTCAGCACTCTTGATTTAGCATCAGGATTTTACCAGGTTGAGATGAACCCCGACGACATTCCCAAGACCGCTTTTAATGTCGAACATGGGCACTTCGAATTTTTAAGAATGCCCATGGGACTTAAAAACGCCCCTTCCACATTCCAACGGGTAATGGATAATGTACTCAAAGGACTCCAAAACGTTATCTGTCTCGTCTATCTCGACGATATAATTATATTCAGTACCTCTCTCCAGGAACACATGAACAACCTAGAGAAAGTGTTCCAAAGGTTAAGAGAATCTAACTTCAAAATCCAGTTAGATAAATCAGAATTCTTAAAACTCGAAACTGCATACCTAGGTCATGTCATCAGTACCGAAGGAATAAAGCCTAATCCAAATAAAATCACAGCTATTCAAAATTATCCTCTACCTAAAACACCTAAAGAAATTAAACAGTTTCTCGGACTCCTCGGTTATTACCGAAAATTCATTTCAGACTTTTCACGTATTACCAAACCCCTGACACAATGTTTGAAGAAAGGAAAGAAAATAACTTTAGATTCAGATTATATTAACTGTTTCGAAAAGTGTAAGACTCTATTGACTAACGATCCTATCCTTAAATACCCCGACTTTGACAAAGAGTTCATCTTAACCACAGACGCTTCCAATTTTGCAATCGGCGCGGTACTCTCACAGGGTCCTATCGGCTCAGACAAACCCGTAGCTTATGCTTCACGGACACTTAATGAAAGTGAAGTAAACTACAGTACAATAGAGAAAGAATTACTAGCGATTGTATGGGCGACAAAATACTTTCGGCCTTACCTTTTTGGACGCAAATTCAAAATAGTAACGGACCACAAACCATTACAGTGGGTCATGAGCCTAAAAGAACCAAATTCACGGTTAACCAGGTGGCGATTAAAATTAAGTGAATACGATTTTACCGTCATCTATAAAAAAGGCAAGCATAACACCAATGCCGATGCCCTCTCTCGCGTCGAGATCCACAACGAGGAGGTTAGTTCGATGATTGCAAACGCAACTGACAGACCACCATCCCTAGCTAACTCCAACACCCTGACAGCACATACCTCTGAAGAGAACCCCATACTCGAGATACCCATCACCGACGAACCACTAAACAAATTTCACCGACAGCTGTGCTTGACCGTTGTAGGTGACTTTAAAAAACGACCTACCGCAACTAAGCCATTTGACACCCACACTCGAACATCCGTTCAGCTATCTGAATCTAACCTAGAAGAGGATCTGATTAATGCCGTTAAAGAATACGTTAACCCTAAGATCAAAACCGCCCTCTTAATAAATCCACCCCTTGCAATGTACAACATAGTCCCTCTGTTACAAAAATATTTTAAAAGTTCATCTATGAAATTGGTATTGGCAAAAAAGGAACTTGAAAACGTAAAAGAATACCTGAGGCAACAGCAAATTATTCGTCACTACCACGAAGGCAAGACCAACCACCGTGGCATCAACGAGTGCTTCCTAGCTTTATCTGTTAAATACTATTGGCCTAAGATGCGAGAACACATAACCAAATTCATAAATGACTGCACAGTATGTGGACAGGCAAAGTACGATAGG
Source organism: Luperina nickerlii (assembly GCA_963855955.1). Taxonomy (NCBI): domain Eukaryota; kingdom Metazoa; phylum Arthropoda; class Insecta; order Lepidoptera; family Noctuidae; genus Luperina; species Luperina nickerlii. The sequence continues at coordinate 6,376,657 of OY979663.1, forward strand.
AGCCCCATAAAGCAAAAGTTTAATATAGCACCCCCTGCCACCAGGCCTTTCGAAATAATACATATGGATAGCTTCTCAGCACAGAACGAAAAATACGTAACATTCATAGACGCCTTCTCAAAGTATGGTCAAGCTTACCTCCTTCGAGATGGGACTGCAGTTAGCATCATACAAGCTTTACTAACTTTCAGCACGCATCATGGCCTACCACTAACCATTATTACAGATCAGGGGACCGAATTCACCAACCAGATGTTCTCCGAGTTTTGCAAGGTACATAAAATAATTCATCACCAAACACTAGCATACTCACCACACGCTAACGGTAATATCGAACGCTTCCACTCCACTATATTGGAACATCTTCGTATTTTGAAACTAAAATACAAAGATGAGCCAGTTATACATCTGATGCCATATGCTATAATAGCGTATAATAGTTCGATCCATTCTTTCACACGATGCAAACCGTATGACCTCATATTAGGACACACTGACCCACGAGACCCGACTGACATAGATCTGACTGGACACTTACTACAACAATATACCGAAACGCATAGGGAACGCATGCAAAAAGTATACGAACTAATCAACGAGTCGTCTCTCGCTAATAGAACAGCACTCATAGAGAATCGTAATAAAACCCGTGAGGATGAAGTCGACTACGAGCCAGACCAACAAATATTCATTAGTAATCCCTCTGCAAGTAGATCTAAACTCGCACCCAGATACAACCAGGACACAGTCCTAGCTAATTTACCTATCCACATTTACACTTCTAAGAAAAAGGGACCCATAGCTAAAACTAGATTAAAACGTGTCCCTAAAACCGCGAAATTGTTGCAGGATACCACTGATGCTGATGTTTAGCCTAACATGGGCACAGGAGATTAATCTAGAACGACTTGAGAATGGACCCGGACTACTGCCCTTCAAACTAGGACCCATGAAACTCATCACCCATTATCATACATTCCTTCAGAACATAGAGCTAACGGACATAGATAACAATATTAACGAGATACGAATTCAACTTACTAAAGCCACAGACAGACTAGACAACTACACTCACACTTTATATGAGCTTCAAATAGATAGCTTGAACGCGAAATTAAATAAAGCCTCATCTCATCTACAAACCCTAAAGCCCAATCGATTCAAGAGAGGTTTAGTAGATAGCCTCGGATCCGTAATTAAGAGCATTACAGGAAATTTGGATCATACAGATGCCATTAGATATGATAACGCCCTTAAAGCCCTCAATAATAATCAGCAACAGATAGCTATTGAGCAAAATCATCATATAAGTCTGAGCAAAGGTTTAATGAACGAACATACAAAAATTATTACGAAACTAATAGAGAATCAAGTACAATTAAATGACAGTCTGCAAATTTTACTCGACGCCGATAAGTATAAACAACACAATCTTATAAAGTTTGCAAAGTTTTCGCAAACGCTACAAATAATTAGCAATAACGTAGATAGTTTATTAAGCGAATTAAGTAGGTTAGAGAACGCGTTAGCACTTTCCGGTCAACTGCATACTCATCATTCCATGTTAGGTACAGAAATACTAAGCGATATGATACGCAAACTAAGCGCGCTTTATAATAAAGACCAATTACTAGAATTAGAAATTAGGGAATATTATGACATCATTAAACCCTTAGCTTATTATAGCGGGAGTCAAATAATTTTTGCATTTAAATTTCCCATAACGTCTCCACTAAAATTCCTATTGTATAAGCTAGTCATTGTACCAAATAAAAATAAGCAGGCTATCATCCCGTCCTACCCATTCCTAGCAATCACTGGAAACATTCACGCGTACATAGAGGCAGAATGCCCGAAGGTAGCTTCAGAGTATCTCTGCGAAGAAAAACTCAACCACCAAATGAGAACCCATCCAGACTGCATTTGCGATATCATCGGAGGTCAAACACCGCACAAAACATGCAACACAATTACCATCAGCCTAACGAAGCCCGCGATGGAAAAGTTAGACGACCGCCGCTACGCCGTTGTGTTCCCGAAACCAACACAAGTCCAGTTAATCTGCGAACAAGAAGAATCCATAACCTTAGCCGGAAGTTTCCTAGCCACTATTCCACATAATTGCAAGTTACGAACAGACGAATTCACCATCGTCAACATTAACGACCACATTAGAGGACAACCCATGAAAATAAGCAACGTGCCAGATGACATCGAAGGATCAACCATGCCACCCCTTCGAATCAATGCTATCAACTTAAAGAAGCTGCACGATATTCAAGACAGAATAGACTCACAGAAGCCAATCCACATTGAACCAACATCAACCATTTACCATACGACAATCCCATTTTATGGTACACTACTAGCCTTATTCGTACTGGGAGCAATACTACTATACCGAATCCACATGCGTCGGGTACAGAAGAAGAAGCAAAGGACAACTCCAGATGAAGCCACGTATGCTGAGCCTGAAACAACTGAAACCTGCCAGAACCAGCCAGCATCCCAAGATCAATCTAAACTCTCGACGATATTTCATCTCAAAATCTGAAATAGTCGTCGATCTGAGGGGGGAGGTGTTACGCGAATCACTATTAAGTAAAGCGCTGACACAAAGGCACGAGGCAAGCCGCGTGCGCATCGTCGACCCCGTTGCTACGAGGCGAAACTGCTGACACAGAACACGAGGCCCGAAGACACCGTCTACGTGACCGAGCCCGCGCACTTCGCATCCACCATCGATCGAGTCAATTTGATTTTCCAATAATTGTAATTCTTTTATTAAAATAAATTAGTTTGTAATAAATTCGGTTTTTTTTGAGTCCTCCGGCAGTAGCCTACGTAATTCGCGTGTCGCTTCGTTAGCAAAAAAATACTGTATTCAATAGTAATCACCAGAACTTGGTAAAATGGCTTGCCCGGGTATTTTTGTACCCCCATTATCATAGTTATTTGTCACAAAATCATTTTTAGTGTGTTTAGGTTTAAAGGGTATCGGCGCAAGTGTAGCTACAAGCATTTTATTAGGCAATAGTTTTATTTAGTAACAAAATTCTCATATTGTTGTAGGCAGCGGTTAAAAAGGGTAAGTACCGTTTCATCTATAAAAAAAACATTGATAATCATTCGGCAATCATAATTATTATTTATTTCTTTCCTTTCTTTTATGCACTGCTGGAAATATGCCTCTTCAATTGCACTTAGCTGCTACCAGCCACCGACACCAAACTAATAAAATACATTTAGTACAAGTCATAAATTTTGTACCTACATAACAACCCTTTTTATGTAAACCTTTCAAAATATCAAAATTGTATCGTAATTACGTCTTAAGATGTAAATAATAAAGAGTATTTAAACTTATTCTATTCTAATAATTCTCGGGAAAGACGTATCGATTGTAGTTACTTTGTGTTTGAATTAAATATTTAAGACAATCAGAGCCGGCTACTCGTTAAATGCATGTCACCCATGTCACTCACGGTCGCCATTGTTTTTACGTGACGTCACGACCCACTGGATAAGGCATAAGCGTTTCACGTTCGTAGGAAAAATAGATCGCCTGGGGTCCTGCCAGCAGGACTTTAACCTTTTGACTGCCACACGTCAAAAAATCAAAAACGTGCCCTCAGCGTCAAAGTCTGTCAAGCAGTCGAACCGTGGCGTGCTGAGCACATTTTGGTTTGTCATCTATACGTGACTGTGGCGGTCAAAAGGTTAAGTGGGTACTTCCAGAAGGGCGCCACTTTTTTCGGTCACAATACCATAATTATATAAGTACAGCACAAAATTCAAATTTTCACGAAAAAATAGAATATCTTTGTCACTCACGGTCGCCATTGTTTGACGTGACGTCACGAGTGTCACTGAAGTCACAATGAAGTCTTTCATCTTGGAATGATGTAGGAAATGATTGTACAGTACCCGGCGATAAATATTGCACATCGACTAATTCAAATTGGTGTATTTTATACAAAGAATAAAAATCATTATCAAAAGTTGCAAATCATAGTTGTTTTAACAGCTCTTAATAGATACCGGACTGTTTGTATTTCGTGCGGCAGAGATAACGCTCTACGAAGCCGAAATTAGCCGATTGTCTCTTTCCAAAGGTCGATGTGAAATATTTATCGCCGGGTACTGTAAAGTGGACACCTGAGCAATCACTTTCAAAGGGTTTCGTATTCCTACAACGACTTTCATCGCTTTTCGGTAACTTATGTCAGTGAAGCAGTAGTGGCCCAGTGGTCACGGCCGCGACTTACGAGATGGAGGTCGTAGTTTCTAACCCCGACAGGCGCTTTACTTTGTGTAAATTATTTCATCACAACTGCTCTCAAAACGGTGAAGGACAACATCGTGAGGAAAGCGGCATGTCCTAGAACCAAAAATTGGAAGACACGTGACATTTACCAACCTGCACTGCACGTGGTGGATTACGGCCCACTCCCTCTCACCGAGAGAAGGTTTGTGTCCCAGCAGTGGGAATATTATAGCATCGCCATCAACCAGCCATAAATTCAAATACGAAGTTTCTGGTCAGAAAACTCAATAGCACTTTTCTTGACTTGGGCATGGAACCTAGGACCACAGATATGTTTAGCAGGAAAATGCAGCAAGTTACATCACACTAACGTTTAAAACTGGACTACGGAATAAACCAACTCAAAAGTATCTATAGTAAAAGTGCGCAGTAATGCATACCCCCACCCTACTTCAAGTTAAACAAATATCAACTTTATTTCAATGACAATAAGTTGATTTTAGAGTGACTAGCACTATTGAAAAAGTTATAAAAATGTTTGAAGTTCTAGCGTAAACTGAACTTTATTGTGTAGGAATTAAAGCTATTTTTGCATTAATTCATATTTATTTACATTTTTGGCAAATACATAGTAAATAACGTATTCCATGAAAATACATCTTCATACCTAAACTCAGAGCCGTATCCGGCGAAATGGTAGAAATAAAAGATAGTTATTAAACAAATAATGTAGCTAGCAAATAACTTTTATTTGGTTATGAAACTAATTAACGGACGTCGCGGTGCGTGTGTCCTTAGTTTCAGATTTAATCTCGTGCTTGACGTCACAGAGTCTCTCGTATTATTTCTGCCATCTTGTTTATTTATTTGTCTAATTATCAGATTAATTAATCTCTTATGGATTCTGTACTCAGAATAACACATAGGATACTTTCATCCCGATATTTACACGGGATGGACAATTATGCGGTAGAAACCGCGGGGCGCTACTAGTATTTACATATTTGGAAGGAAATACTTTTGAGTCCGTTTATTCTGTAGTCCGGTTTCAAGTCTTTGTTGATGAAACTTCCCGCATTTTTCTGCTAAACATGTCTGTGGTCCTGAGTTCCATGCCGAAGTCAAGCAGTGTTATTGGGTTTTCTCATCAGAATTTCTCAATAACAACTTGGTGTCTGAATTTGTGCCTGGTTGATGGCAATGCTATAATAACCCTATAATATTCCCACTGCTGGGACACAAACCTCCTCTCGGTGAGAGGGAGTGGGCCGTAATACACCACGTGGGCCCAATGCGGGTTTACCAACCCGCACATCAACGTCACATGTCTAAAAACATGGGGTGTGGCTGTGTCATGGACATGGCCTTGTGTTGTACGTGAATACGTTTACGTTACGGGGTTAATCCGCTCGGCTGAATTCATTCTTTTACGTTCCCGGAACTGCTTGACTCGGTTATATGGTGTTTTATTGGTACTATTCCATTGCTCTTGAGAAGCCCTTTGCAACCGTACTATACGATCTCTTTATTTTGATTTGGCTTTTTGACGCGTATAGGCCGACATTATATATTTTTTATATTATGTTTATTTTTATTTTAACACATCATATTCACTGTAACTATTTTACACAAGTATGTTTTGCATACAATCGATAGATTTTGACGAGAACTGACGATTGAAACTTAAACGAACGTCGTAGCTTTTCCGAGTAAAAAGTTATACTAAAGTGGAAATCTTGATACGCAGCAAAATGACCTCAAAATGACAGCACTTCCCACTCTACCATACGCGATGCGTTACACTCTTCACTCTTAACGTAATTAATTCTTTGATTCTTTAGCTATCCAATGGTATAATTGAATTTAGGATGGAAATGATAGATATGAAGCTGCAACACCATACTGTATCCCTCGATTTTGTTATCATTGGTTTTATTGACTTGCCTACCACTATGAAAGCAATTTTAAAGACGTATTCACGTCAAAAAGTTTTTTTTCAAAGGAGACGATGCCTTGTTTAGTAATCAATTTGATGTTTTTACCGCTTCTACATTTATAGTACTCATTTCGTTGACGCTAACGTTTCATTTGCACCTACGCCAAGATCGTAATCTCTCCTAAAGGCAATTTTAGACAGGGTCAGTGCACAAGTCAGTTATCGGCGCCAGTGCCCGCGCCTAGACTGGCTTCTAAATATTCGTGTGCGAATTTACAAGCCAGCGCTGACTTCCCGCCACTGGATTGACTTGAAATCAATTTACACGGGTTTTTTTTCGGGTCAGCGCTGGCTTGTCTCGATTTCGGCGCCAGTCACTGGATCTGTCTAAATCTGCCTTAACTCTTAGTATTCTCCGGTTCCGAAAGGAAAACTATACATATAGCTACTTTACTGCCCACCCTGTTGATACAATAACTTACTACCCTCGTCCACCTACAAACAATGATATGTTGTTAGCACCAGGCTTCAGGCAATAAACACATTTGAATGTCTGCTATTTATAAAAGTTGAAATTAAATAATACAATTATTGGTACCACTATTTAATAATTATGTCAGAGTTCAGTTTGGTCTTGATAATTTAATCAAGAAGAGCCGAGGTCATGATATCTATACATACTATACTTCACTTTATAAGGTGCTTTAAAAGCTTGTATTTTGCATGTTTTATGTTTTCCTGGTAGTTGCAAATTTGCGTGGGTTCTGCATTTCAATGTGCAGTGAGCAAAATTTGCGTTGTGAATAGATTATAATTAATGTATGCTCTGTTTTATGCAGTTATATAAGACTGTATTGAAAATAGGAAAAAAACATGACATATCGATACTTACTATTAATGCGAATGTAACTCTGTCTGTCACTTACCTTTTACGCCTCTAACGGCTTAGTGTGCCTACACAAGAGCGGCATGCATCTACGGTAGAGGCAACTGAAGCCGAAACTGAAGTTCTAGAAACCCAGAACTTGTGTGAAGACTTCAGATACTTTTCATATACACGTACTCAGGAATTTTCTTAAAATTTCTGCTTGTGCGATTTGTTCCCGGAACAGCTTAACATTGCTCCTTGAACTTATTGTTTGTTAAAAACTGTGTTGTATTTAAATTCGTGGGAAAAACAATAAAGCTTCCCACGCGTTCCTCCTATAATTACGTGTGGAGGTTTATGCAACACTAATACTTATTGTGAATACACGTGTTTTGCCCAAGCTAGGTGTCAAAGAAAATATTTTTTTTAGCCCAGGGCTGCAGTGGCCGGCACCAGTCAGGAATTGCGGAATTAGGATCGTATGTTCTGGCGACCGTAGGTGTGACATGGAACACCGGGGTCGATTTTAGTCAGTAAGAGTCTGACAGACCCCTCCGCCCCTCCAGGGCAGACGATATTCATAAGGATTTACCAACAAGGAAAAAGAAATAACTAGGTACGCAGGGCTCAGGTTGCCAGGGCGCGCTTTTTCCGCGCGCTTAGACGGGAGTTGACAATCTAACAGTGGTCCTCAATGCTCGGTTCTCAGTCCTCAATGCTCGGCTCCGAAAGTAGAAAATCCAATGCACAATAAAATCGCGCTGCGATATTTTAAGTCCTTGCAAACGTGTGCTTAAATGCTTCTATGTAATCGTCGCCTAGACTGAAAGAAAAAAGAAAGAAAATACATTTATTTGAAAGAAAATACATTTATTTCTGCAACTGCGACTGCAACTGCATTATAAACATATAGCACACAGATATAGATAAACCTAGATAACGCAAAAGCAACTGCTTCGCGTGCCCAGCTTACGTACAAAAATCGTAAGCCGCCACTTTCGCGATCAGTCCTGAGTACTGCTCTGGCTGGGTGAGCGTGACCGCTGACGTTAGGCCCCGGAGGTGGGGCATGGCGGGTGCCGCACGCGGCGGTGTCTTTGAATCGATTTGATTTTCCCATCACTAAATAGTGCTTGTGACGATGACAAGACCAACTATGAAGTCGGAATCGTTATCTAGGTCTATCAATATCTGTGGTATAGCACAATATCTTCGCAGCAGGATAGACGGTTGTTGCTTCTGCCTAATTAATCTCTAGCCATAATCATGCTTGAGTACTCAAACTTGAGTATATATGTCGATGGCAATAAGAGTAGGGGGAGACCAAATAAACGATGGATGGACTGTGTGAATGATGATATGGTTAGAAAGGGGATGACTACCGAGATGACGACTAATAGAAATTGAAAAACGACTAAGATTAATTGCAGGAAAATAATGATGAATCTTGCATCAAAATTCAATGCAGTGGTCTCGAACCTACCGAAATTTCGGTATTTCTGCCGGTATGGGACCGGTTCTACCGAAATACCGAAATGTAAACAATTTCTCCGAATCTACCGATATTTGTGGGCAACTCTACCGATTTGGCCATTTGACGTTAGAGACCACTGCTTCAATGGCATCCATTTTAAAAGGTGAGGCTGGCAGTTTGTCGTTACCAGAAACACAAACCATCACATAACAGAGGGGCAATTCTCATAAATTTTAGAACGTTCACAATCTGGGGGCAGTTCTTGTAATTTTAAGAACCTTCACAGTCTGATCTCAAACTCAATCTGTCAAAAATACCTCTATTTTCCCTGCATTTTTGACAAGTTTTTTTGATATTGATTGTCGCTGAGATGAGATGGTGACTACATTTTGAACACACACGTTGACACGTTCAATCATTTTCAGTAGCAGTTCTCAGTAGGAATTTTCAGGTAAACAAAAGCGGTTCCGAACAAAAATTAATAGGTACCTCATATGCATGTGACGTACACTCGTGCCCGCTCGCATGTCGTTTGACGTCAGTGGGAACCACCCTTAAAATAAGGGAGGCGGGCGATGTATGAGCAGGAAAAATACTAGCATTTTGTTTTGTTTTTGTTAATTTTATTGTTTTAGGTGTAAGATTTATACATTATAATTAAAGGTGAATTTCACCAAACCTACAATAAATCTTATCCTGAGAATATTTCATTAATTTTTTACAGTTTTTCCATACTGGAACTGTCAGACGTCAATTTTATTCCACGGATAAAAGATATCTGACTTAGGTAAAATCAGCCCTAAGGGCTGATTTTTCAATCGTCGGATAATTTTTATCTGATGAACAAATATTTCGGTTTGACATATTTTCTGTACAAAAACTGTCAAACTGCAATTTTTATTCCTCAGATAAGAATTATCAGAAGATTGAAAAAGCGACCCTAAGTCGTATATCAAAATTGTAAGAAAATGCCGTTATTATTTTCAGTTTTAAGAACTTTTTCGTAAACAGAATAAAGGTTAGGTTTTAGATTTTCTGTCATTTTTGAACATATTTTTTTACTCTGCCTACGGCTAGTACCGCCCCTAATTTCCATAAAATCTAAACCGTCAAAACCACCTCAAAATTGAAACATTAACCTTCAAACAAATGCATCCAAAACCCTCAAACGGACCTCAATTCAAAGTCAAGAGATATCAAAGGTACCTCATGAAACCGACACGCACCGATCAGCTGGTAGCTAAGTTCAAGGTTAACCGGGTCAATGCTGCGCGGCGCGAGGCGGGCAGGCAGGGGGAAAGGAAAAGCGTGGGCATTGCCATGGCAACCGGCCTACGCCACCCCCGGGCCCAGGTAATCAATCAATTACGGTGAGAACACATTTCTTGTTCATAATGACGCATATAGCATGACATATTGCAGTTTTTTTTTTTTTTGACTATATTTAAGTTGTAAAAGTATCCTATTAGTCAATTTTGTGGGGTGTAAATGAAAATTCTTTAAGGGGGAAGCGCTAAGGTAGCCCGCGAAATTTAAATTTTCTTACGTTTTTTGCAATTTGCTGGTCAGCATTAAGTTGTACGTTGATTAATATATGAATCGCGGCCATAAGAAATATGTGTTTACAGAATTATAATCATTAAAGTCATCAACACAACTCTCTAAGACCACGTAAGTCCAAAGAATGATGATTTCATGAAACTGTTATTCTTTGGACTTACGTGGTCTTGATGGAGAGTTGTGTTGATGACTTTAATGATTATAATTCTGTAAACACATATTTCTTACGGTCGCGATTCATATATTAATCAACGTACAACTTGACCAGCAAATTCCAAAAAACCTAAAAAACATTGAATTTCGCGGGCTACCCTGGCGCTTTCGCCTTAAGAAAGACCAATAAATTTTGAATGAAAAAATACTTACACATTCGTCTCACAGGAGTTTCGTCCTCTAATAAAAATTAACCGTCATAAATTGTTTTAATGTCTGGCAACCTGTCCTGTCACTTGTCTCTTCTATCTAGCAGTCATGTTTCTGACTTACGACTAACCTCCCGTCGAGTTGAGTAGCTAGGTACCATCGCGCCACACTGGCGGTGGACAACTTTTCAACTTTATTACTAAGGGCATAGGGTGAAAAGTGCTCAACTGCCTACAATTGTCTGCGGTACCTACGTCCGGTGCTCCCCGTCCAGACAGGTCCACTATTAAACTTGCCAACTGGATTATCTTTCACTGCGACATGCGCTATAGCTCATACCAACACGAGAGAGGCAAAAGTATTTCCAATACGCACCCGTTGATAAAGGCACATGGCGATGAGCAAGAAAGAAAATATATTTATTTAGCACAGACTAAAAGGCACACAACATTGCAAGTAAAAATCAAGTAAAGAGTGTTAAGTACGTTCGTCGAACGTTGTACGTACGTGTGCCTTACGGCTGCGTCAAACAAAGAGGCCCAGTTCGGCAAAAATGCAGGTCTAATGCTGGATTTCTAGTACACCTGAAGTCGTGAAGTGTCAGATGTAAATTAGATGATTAGATACAGAGCCAACGACCAAAACCATGACGGTATTATAGTAAACGGCTAAACCGGAATCTGGACAGTTATAGAGGTATGAGGAAAATGGGTGTAAAGTTCACTCATCCTCCATAGAATAGGGACGTTCCTCCGACTGTCTGGTCGAAGGATCCTCCCTTTTCTATAGAGTGTTTTGGGTATTGAGTCTGGTGGGCTACTGCCCGACTATTGATGTTGGAACGTTGGATATATTATGCTAGTTGCGCGGTAAACTCTGGGTAAGTAATAGATGATATAACAACAAAATCTCTAATATTTACAATATATAACAACGGAACCTATAATTTTATTTAATATAGCGATTAGTTAATATAATGAACGATTGATATAATTTTAAAATAACTAATTTTCATACGCATAACATACATTAAATATAAAATCGTTTGACATACCACTCAAAAGATATAAAACTTATTTGGTCTAATTAAACAATAACTTTGTATTTTGTTTAAGAAATATTTAAAAGTATTTTTTCTTTGTTTTATTCTTTGTAAGTTCTATCGTAGTTATAGGTAATAGTCACCTAAGTAGATATTAAACATAACTAGTAACTAATTACCACCTGCGCTAAGATAGGTCGACGGAGCCCCGCTTCGCGGGGCTCCTATTTCTGGGTGGTTTAAAAAAAAATAACCACGAAGGCTAAGGCGGGAGCTCCGCTCCGCTTTGCTCCCGCCTTAGCCTTCTAACCTAACCTATCCGAGTCGGGGTACTCTGAGTCGGGGTGTTAACCATAATAACGTTTTTATATACATATATTAAACGTTAGACCTAATGATTTTCGGTTAAATAAACAATATACATATTAAACGTTAGACCAAATGATTTTCGATTACATAAGCGTTATATCAAACAACTTTATACTAATTAAGTTTTAGAATAAATAAATGTTATATGTAAAGAAATTATATCAACAGTTGGTATATCTCACGTTGATTATATCTTATGAACGATAATAAAATGAAATTAGACCAAATGAGTTTATACGTTATGAGACGCACCCGTAAACTCTGCTTCCGCGATGCAGGATTTTGCGTGACGTCAGTGTAATGAGTAGTTCGCATGGGGCGATATAGATGCCGGCCACATAGTTATCACGATTTTTTTGTCTTAGAGCTGTTGAATCTAACCGTTTTATACGGTTTTGTCAATATTGCTATGAGTCAAAAAAAAACATAGCCAAGGAAATATAAAGCCAAGCTTTTTCTGAAAGAAAGAAAGAAAGAAAAATAGCGCGTTTATAAAAAAGAACATTAAATCTAACAAAATCATGAAAACAAAAAAAAATAAACTCGGTGTTGCATCTAAACCGAAGTTACTTTTTGTGAAGCAACGTTTGCAATTGTTACACTATGTGTCCGCCGCACAACGTCACAGGGCCGTCAAAGAGAAACGACATTATACGAAACGAGCGTGGTATCCTGGTGACGGTGTGCGGTGGACAGGCGGTCAAGCAAAAAGTTATTTACTAAACTTACTAACAGTTACATAACATACATAATAAAGAAAAGAAAAAGAAAGTAAAGAAAAAAAAGAAGAACGAAGAAGAAGAAAGAAAGAAGAAGAAGAAAATAGAAGTATTCTATTCTATACTATAATCTGCCTATAATGTTCCCACTACTGGGACACAGGCCTCCTCCCGGTGAGAGGGAGTGGGCCGTAATCCACCACGCAGGCCCAGTAAGGGTTGGCAGATGTCTTCGATTTTTTGGTAACAGCTAATAGTCCATACAAAGTTATTTAATGTTATCATGTTGCAAAATATTGCTCTACAAAAAGTAACTTCGTCGGGATGCAACTTTAGGCCTTTGTTTATTTGCCGTGCGTAGGTACGGTCGTCAGTGTCGTCAGTGTTGCTTGAACACGGACACGTTTTTTCTACGGCGCGGTTTATACGCCGCGCCGTGTGTAGGCACGGTTCGTCAGTGTTGTATGGATCATTATGGAAGCTGCAGCGCCGTACCGTAATGAAACCGTGCCGTGTACAAAGGGCCTAAAGGAATGTTGTTACATATAAAAACACATTCATAAAAAAGAACTAAAAAACCCGACTGAGGTAAAAAAAATTAAGTTAAATAAAACTGAAAGCTAAAAACAAGCCCTTTTAAATTAAATAAAAGTTGGAAGCAGGCGGGACCCATTTGAGTTTGAAAATATAAAAAAATAAAAAAAAACAACAAATCGTAAAATATTTCTTGCGTATACTACGTTATTTTTGTTTTCAAATATCGTAGCGGCTGTACTATTTAAGCAGCAAATCCCTTGCTCCTTAACAGTTACCTAAGTATGTCGCTAAGTGACTGAACAAGCAATGTAAAAATTACAAAACGATACTTTATTTTTGCGGAGCGTCGCTTGGTAGAGCCGCTGTGTCTTGCGGCGAGATAGTGATGTGGTTGTGAAGATTCACTAACGTAGGCTATCGATAACAATGTCGATTGCCCAACGAATATATTGCTATTATAGTTAATTTTTCAATTTATCAACCGCTTTAACCCGGTTTATAGAAGACCTGAAAAGGTGACGTTTAAATCAGGTTGGTAGACCCTTGAGAAGATGTAAAATAATGTTAATATATTTTATTTAATTTAATTATTTTTTTTAGCTGAATTTTATTTTTATATAATATAATACGTTCTGGACATATCGTTTTTTATTTATTTTATTTTAATAACCCTACATTTTTTTAAATGCAATAATGAATGGAAGAATTGATAACTTTCCGAATCACTAGCGTATATGTAAAATAAATGGCTTTTGCACAGCACAATTATAGCGATAGATGTATTTGTGTGAGTAAGTTGTACGGTGCATAGTAAATGCACACTGTGTTTGATGAGTTAAGGTTTATAATTGATTGTGTAGTACGTTCTGATTTATAATAATAATAATCATTTTATTATCAGGCAAGTAAGGCCCATAGATAAAATACACAAAATAATCTTATACAAAAATAAAGTAATACATATTAAAAAACCATAAAACTATGACTATACACGTAACGGACGACGACGTATCGACGTATTTATGAATTGCAAGTGTGTGTGCGACTGTGTATCTATTGCTTTTACTGAACTACATGTGTAGTAGTGGCGCGGTGGTGGGACCAAACTAGCGTCATCGGGTTCTGATAAATTTTCAACTACCGGGCATATCTCCTTCTTTCATATATCTATGGTTCAAACCCATGACCTACAACTCGTACAGTACCCGGCGATAAATATTGCACATCGACCTTTGGAAAGAAGACCCCTCCATGCCTGGAAAGAAGCTTTTCCTTTTATACCTAGTACTAGCTTCTGCACGCAACTTCATCTACGTGAAATTTATGGTCCCCCGACCCACTCCATCGCATTGCCAGCCCACAAGCCGAAATTACCCGATTGTCTCTTTCCAAAGGTCGATCGCCGGGTACTGCAAGTTGCAGCCGTTACCATTAGGGCACCAATGCTCTCCAAAAACATTTCATGGGATAACATTTTAACATTTAACTCAATCCTAGGATCAATCCTAACAAGACATTTTTCAACTTTTATCTCTTTTCCGTAAACAAGTCCAAGCTTAAGCATAGTCTATCTATATAACGTCTCCACTGCTGGGACACAGGCCTCCTCTCTGTGGGAAGGAAAGAGCCATAATCCATCACGCGAGGCCAGTGAGGCCAGTGAGGCCAGTGAGGCCAGTGCTGGTTGGTGGAGTCCAAAACAACATTAAATCTATTAAATATTGCGATTTTATTATATTCGTATTTTTCAATATCTGTATTTTGCATCCCAAATTAGATTGTCCCCGTAGGCGAATTATATTCTGTCACGTAATTTGAATAAGTAATCGCCATTCTCGGAGCGAGGGTACTGAAGATGCTTCGAATTTATTTGATCTTTTACATGGTATAATAAATATAATGTGAAATATATATTTCAAAATTCTTTGTATGATATTTATTTGGTGTTGTTAACACGTAATGAGCAACTGTGGTTATCAATACCCATTCCTTATTTTAGAAAATCTTGCAAACAGTGGAGCCATAGTTTTATATTGTTACGTTTGTAATAGAGTCGTTGGCGGATATTCTTTCGATATACATACTTTAACTATGTACAAATATATTTACTTTTTCTTTGCACCGATATGGCACTAAAATATTTCAGTAATCATGAGACAAAAATCACCACAACGATTTAATAAGAACGATTTGAAAAAATAAATATTGGTGTTTAATATTTTTGAAAATTATGAATTCTGTAAAGAGTCAATTGCGATACTATATAAAGGCTTTAAGTATTTATTCAACTTCTCATAATAAATAGTAACATAATGGCTTAAACAATTACCTACCTTCAACACGAATCCTTAGTGCCTACGTGATCTCGTAGCACGTAGACTCTCGTAGCAAGCTACGGCCTTTAAATCGTAGACACCTGCTACAAGCCTGCTACGAATTCAGATTGACTACGGGACATCAAAATAAAATAATCATGTTAAATGGTAAATGATTTTATTTCTGTAGGTAAGTATTTTTGTACAAACACTTTTAGACGTCAAAAATAAATCATGTTTAAAACTTAATACCGAAACAAACTTAAAAGGTCCACAGTCTCTTTTATTTTAAAGTTCAAACATAATCTTGGTCAGATCAATAAATTATCTTAAGCTTGTTCTGACAAAGGGTTCATCGTTCGGTGTAATAGATACTATTTGATTCTGCTAGTAATTAGTGAATTTAACGTAGTAATTACTAACAATCTCCATCGCAGCATTTCTCGGAATATTGTTATGGTCTGTTTCGTTAAATTAATTGGTTTACGTGTTACCAATAGGATAGTATATAATTTATGTTTATTGTCTCGTGTCTTGTTAACCGTGTAGTAAATCAGGGAGGTTGGCCAACCTTTCTCTATATACATGGGTATTTAAAATTCCACTATCGTGTGATTCCTTTAAGAGGATGTTGGCAACTGGGTGTTTCATCACTATAAAACAAAGAGTAAATATTAACTTTTTACAATAGTGAGAGAAATAACGTCTGTCATTATATTTCGTAATACACACATCAAAAGTGTCTAGGGATCAAGCATTTTTATGCGGATTTCTTGAGATTGAGATGTGGCTTTGTAATAAATTTATGATTTTATAAATTTATATGGATCCTTTTTGGTGCATTTCATAATTTGAAACAGGAACTGTTAATCAAATTCGAGTAAAAGATGAAAATCAGCTGTCAATATTTTCCCTATAAAAACATACAACGCATTGAAGACATTATTAGTGCTACTGTTTCCCTACTACTGATTAAAACCAACGTTATTATGGAGCGGCGACGTCATTTAAGCAGGGAAGAAATGCTCAGAGCCGTGGGAATGATAGAAGCTGGTTCCCGGCAACGTACTGTGACTTTAGCTCTTAATACAAGTCAGAGTGTTATCAGTCGACTTTGGACACGTTACCGAAGCACTGGTACCGTGGCTGAGCGCCATGGAGGACGGTATCGCTGCACCACACGGAGACAAGACCGATACATTCAAATCTTAACTCGAAGAGCTCCAACAATAACCGCCATGATGTTAGCCGTGAGGCTTCATCACTCTTCAGGGAACTTAATTAGCGACCAAACAGTCAGAAACCGCTTGCATGAAGTGAACCTTCATTCCCGAAGACCGCTACGGGTACCACCTATAGCAATGCACAATCGTAGGATTCGATATCAATGGGCTCTTGAACACAGAAATTGGGCAGAAGAACAATGGCGTTTCGTGTGCTTTTCTGATGAGTCTCGTTTTGGTATGAGATCGGATACAAGACGTATACGACACTGAAGAACCCCTGGACGCCAACAGCGATTAAAATCCTGCCAGGAAGTCCATCCTTATAGTGGTGGAACCATCATGGTATGGGCGGGTATTTGGATCGGCGGTAGAACTGAGTTGATTTGGATCAGAGGCAACCTCAATGCTCAAATTTATCCTGAGACGATTGTATCTGACGTCATCGTTCCTCTACAAGTGCAAATCGGTCCCTTATTTCAGTTAATGCATGATAATGCACGACCGCACACCGCAAGAGTTGTAAGACAGACTCGCCGCAGCTAACATCAATGTCCTGCTCTGGCCTGCTCAGTCGCCAGACTTGAACCCGATTGAGCATGCATGGGATATGCTACAGAGAAGAGCTCTGCCGAATATGGAGGGTATCCAGTCGCAAGAAGACCTTTTTTTGTTGTTGCAACGAACATGGGCGGCCATTCCACAGCGTGATTTGGATGAACTCATTTTGAGTATGCCAAACCGATGTTCTTGTGTTGTTAGTGTTTGCGGTAGAAACACGGATTATTAATTGTTTAAGTTACCTAATAAAATTTTAAAGAAAACTGTTATTTCAGTCTTTTTTTCGAACTTTAATGTTAGTGGTTCAAATGTCAAAAATCCCTTTATTAGGAAAATGGCAAATTTCTTTATTAATGCAAAGGTGACTTGGTTTATCGTTACTGTGACAAACGAAAACACTTTATTTGATGAATCATTAAAGAAAATTTTAATTAATATCAATCAGGAGAAAAGTTATTGCAAAAATATATGTTGATCCCTAGACACTTTTGATGTGTGTACTTATACCAAATATTTCTATATTTTTCTAGTTTCACACTAGTGATTGGAAGCAATGTTGTTATTTCTTTTATTTTGTAACATGAAAGAAAGAAAGAAAGAAAATTGTGTTTATTTGGCAAAAAAAAACCTTAAAAATAAACATTACAAATTCAAAATGATTAAAAATAATAATGCCAAAAGGGCCTCTGCTCAGCATAATGCCAGATGGCAACATAAAGTGCACCACCTGACGCTGATTTAAAGTCATGAAGTTAAAGTCAAAGGTTTTATTTGTAAATCATGGCTGTAAAACAGGTGTTGCAAATAGAATGTTTAGGTTATGTTTTGCTGTTGACGGCGTAAAAAAAAAAAAATATCAATAAAATTACACTTCTTAAACAGAATTTATTTTCAAAATTCGATGACAAAATCTATTCACGCTAATTTACATAAAACTGAAGTGAAAATACTATTACGTAATTTACCACTGTAACAACACATCTAAAAGAGGACATTCCAATAGGTTTTCAATATACGAGTATATACTGCCCATACCCTTTGAGTGGCTGAAAGCCATCCAAAGGGCAATGGAGCCGGATGGCGCGTACGTGTTCCACACGCGCCTCAAAGAGATGTCAGCATCAACCGAAGGGGCCCGTCAGGGCTGAAGCCTGCCGGGTCAGCGGGATTGTCCGAAAGGGTTACCGCTGGCCCGGAACATAAAGGGCTAAGGAAGGAACACGGGTGGGTTTTAGTCAGTAAGAGTCTGACTCTCCCTTTCGCTCCACCCAGAGCGGGAGGGGTCATTTGATGATTTCCCATAATGAAAAAAAAAAAGGGTAATGGAGAGAGCTATGCTTGGAGTTTCCCTAAGTGATCGAATCAGAAATAAAGAGATCCGTGCGAGATCCAACGTAACCGACATAGCCCAGAAAAGTTGCCAAACTTAAGTGACAGTGGGCAGGGCATTGCTCGCAGAGCAGAGGGCTGATAGGGCCAAAAGGTTTTGAAGTGGCGACCGCATACCTGAAGGCGTAGCGCTGGAAGGCCTCCCACAAGGTGGACCGATGACCTGGTGAAGACCGCAAGAATCCGCTGGATGCGAGAAGCTCAAAACCGGTCGAAGTGGCGATGTTTGAGAAGGCCCATGTCCAGCATTAGACATCTTTCGGCTGAAATGATCATGATGATGAAACTGCCGTTTTTAATACACAATAGGCAAACGAATATACAATGGGACGGCGCCGCCGAGGCCGGCCCAGAAAGAGATACTCGTAGCGAG
The DNA here is from genome assembly GCA_963855955.1 of Luperina nickerlii. NCBI lineage: Eukaryota > Metazoa > Arthropoda > Insecta > Lepidoptera > Noctuidae > Luperina > Luperina nickerlii. The sequence goes on from OY979663.1 coordinate 6,395,653, forward strand.
AACAATACCAAAGAAAGGACATTTGGGTAGGCCGCGCAAATTACTCAAACTGCCAGATCATGATTAAAACTAACTAAGAAGGAAAACAGAAAAAATAAATGACCCACAAAGTCCTCACATTCACAATAATTAAATAAAAAAATATTTTACAAAGTAAATATTTATGTCATTGTAGGTATATATAAAATTCATCAATGTCAATGTGTATACAATAATCCGAACATAATCTTTTAGGATCATGTAAATTGGTGTCTGAAATGGTCTTTTAAGGAAAGAACCACAAAGTTTGAGTGGATCTGTCTAGTCAGTGCACGTATTTGTCAGTAACCGTGCAGCTCAACTCAGAACTTAAGTTACCTACATAATAACAGACCGTTTCATGGTAAAAGTTCCCTACCAAAGAAATCAAAAACTCAGCTGCTCCTTTACACATCCTCTCTTTTATTAATCACACCTACACATTACATGATAACGGTACATAGTATATAATACCTTATATACCTATCGACGAGCATATAACGATGTCGAAGGCCCAGGCTCTCACGCGCATTGAACATCCGCAATGACCCATGAAGTTTCATGCCAAGCCTGTCCTGTAGCCACTTGAATTGCTATTTATATTTACACTTCTTATGGTTATAGGGTTTTTGTTGATAAAAAGGTGATGAAAAGGTATGGAGGTAGTTTTATTTTAAAACTAAATTAAAACAATGCCATTTAGAAAATAAATAATAGATTTAGAACGTTAAAAGGGTCGTAAAAGGTTTCAGGTTAAAAAACTTGGGGTCCCTAAACCAATGTATTATATGAGTAAATACAAAATACCACAGACTAAAAATATAACAGATAAAGGGCGAGGAATTGAATCCTGAAGACAACACAGTATTCTTGGGCATAACTTTGGATGATAAGCTTCAGTGGGGTCCACATATAGATAAATTGTCAAAAAAGCTAAGTTCCGCAGCATCGCTGTTAGAAAAATTCGTAATTTAATTGATATAGAGACTGTCCGTTTAGTGTACTTTAGCTATTTTCATAGTGTAATGTCGTACGGTATTCTATTGTGGGGAAATGCCGCCGATATTCAGACTATCTTTGTTTTGCAGAAGCGTGCTGTTCGATCAATTTATAAATAAAGTCCGACATACTCTCTCACAGACAAATTTAAAGAGATTAATGTAATGACCACGTAATGACTGTGTCTTCTCAGTATATTTATGAAAATCTTTTATATGCCCATAAATTTGAAACGTGATTTAAAAAATACAGTGATATTCATAATATAACTACTAGAAACAAACACAAATTTGTTGTACAGACGCCAGCACATCAACCTACTACAATCTGTCAAATTTATTTAATAGATTTTTAACTTTATCGCTAAAGCATAAGGTACAAAGTTGATTGGGAAGGTCTGTACCTACAACAAGGCTCAAGAAAATAGGTGGCTCGTTCAGATGCCAATGTATATGCTTTTATAATAAACTACCAAGCCACGTTCAAGATCTAAGCCCTATTGAATTCAAATAATTCATTAAACGTAAGTCGTGCCAGAAAGCCTTTTATACCGTTAAAGGTTATATTGAAGACAAAAAGGCTTGGGATTGAGCTGCTACCAATTTCTGCTTCTTGAATGTTTTTTTTTATATATAGGTACACATTGACATTAATGATCTTTTTATAAACAATGACATTTACTTTGTAAAGTATTGTATTATTTTGTTTATTGTGAATGTGAAGACGATGTGGGTCATATTATTCTTTTTTTATTATTATTATTCTCGCTGTTCTGTAAGTTTTTTTTCATAGTCTGGCTGTTTGAGTAATTTATATGGCCTACCCAAATGTCTTTTCTTTGGTGTTGTTCGTCGGATCGTTGAGCTCCTTAAGTCTTGAGTTGAGCTGCACTACTTCTGACAAATGCTTGCACTGACTGGACAGGTCCTCTCAATCTGTGTGGTTCTTTCCTCAAAAGAACATCTCAGACATCGATCTACATGGTCTTCATATAACCTGTCCAAGATTATGTCTGGACTTTAGAAGAGACTGTGACCTCTGAGTTTGTTTCGGCCTTTCTTCTCAGAGTAGTCAGATAGGAAACGCCAACCTCATCTAGTTTAAAAAAAAACATGATTGACGTGTAAAAGTGTTTGTGCAAACCTACATACAAAAATAAAATCATTTATCGTTTATCATTTGACAATTTTTATTTAAAAAAAAACGTTTTAAGTACCGTATATACTTTAATATGCCAGAAAATTTAAATCCATAAAATATGAATACATTTTTTTTCCGACATTCACGCGAATGAAGTCGCGAGCACAGCTAATGAACAAATTAAAAGTCGAATGTATAAAAAGAGCCTGAAAAAAACATAACACTATTTATGAAAGTCCTGTTTCTACCTTACATTCCACGCTTAGGAGCAGTGGTTGGTGGCCCATGCAGTGGTAACGGCCGCGACTTACGAGTTGTACGTCGTAGGTTCGAATCGAGACAGGCGCTTTACTTTGTGTAAAATATTTTCATCACCATTGCTCTTAAAACGGAGAAGGAAAACATCGTGAGGAAAATGGCATGTCCTAGAATAAAAATTCGAAGACATGTGACATCTACAAAACCGCACTGGGGCTCGCGAGGTGGATTACGGCCCACTCCCTCTCTCCGTTTCTCTGCTGTGGGAACATTATAGGCCGACAGTTAATGACCAAGAATAATATCCAATTCACAATAAATCAAATCTCAAAAAGCTACTTTCTCCTAACTATCTAAATGTCAATCATACGACGAATCTTCGGGAACCTTCCGTGTCTCTCTCAAATAAAATATTGACGCGATTATATTGAAATGAAGGCACTCGAAGTGATTGCCCTCAAATATTCAGAGCCAGCCCTCTGCCATTACCGATATAACCAACCAATACTGTTTAAACGGATTTATGTATTTTTTTTTGCACCGTCATGAGTTTGTACAGGTGGAAAGGTAGTTGAAGTTAACTGGTGGGCAATTATGGGAAATTGTTTTGACCGTATTGGATTGGCTTTGGACATGAAATGACAAAATGGAAACTGTGAGAATCAGGAATAACAAAGTGGTCATTAGTTTGGTTTGGAATTAATAACTTAAACTATAATCTTTACTTATATACTTATCTATACAAATATTTTAAAGCTGAAGAGTTTGTTTGTTTGTTTGTTTGGTTAAACGCGCTAATCTCTGGAACTACCAGTCGGATTTGAAAAATTCTTTTTGCATTTGATAGCCCAATTCTTGAGGAAGGCTATAGGCTATTTAACATCACGCTATGACCTTTAGGAGCCGAGCAAAAAGAAAAATAATCAGAACGAACGCTAAGCAAAAACGAAGTAATAGCGCGGGCAGGCGATGCGATGCGACGGGGTGGGTCGGAGTAACAAGAAATTTCACGCTGACGAAGTCGCGGGCAGAAGCTAGTTTATTATAATGTAAATGAGAAATCTTAGAGGTAATTTTGTGACTACTTAGATTTCTCCTAATTTTGGCTATAACGAGAAGCTGGCATATTTGCTTGAAGGCCATACTACGCTTGAAAGAAAGAAAGAAAGAAAAAAATCAGTTTATTTGACCCAGCACTATAATTGCGTAACATACTATCAATCTCAATCTGAATCATTTTGAAGGATATTGCAAATCCATTGCTTCATACGTTCGAAAACTCTGTCTGCTCAACAATGTAAATAACTCAATGAATGTTATTGAACTGTCAAAATGAAACCCATTGTTACTGATAGTGAATTGCGCATTAACCCCAGGTTAAGTAAGGCACACAATATTCACACAAAAACACCAAACAAACAGATAGTATTGTGTGACTCACGACTGCAAAAAATAGGCCCAGTTCAGCGTTATGTCAGACAAGTAATACCTGACGCTGGTTTTCAACTGGACCGTATGTTACGAGGACGTCGTACGGTAATAGTACATTATGATATAAGTGCGGTAAGTTGAAAATTACAGCCGAGGCGATATTGCTTGCCCGAGCCGTAGGCGAGGGCTAAAAGAAAGCAGAGGCTGTAATTATCAAACCGCACGTATGTCATACGACGTTTTATAACATATTTGCGAGGAAATAAATAAAACTCGGACTGAATTTGCATATTTGCTTGTTTTCCATATGATGAAATTTTGATACGCTTGTAAGTATCTATCGGTTGATTTTTCGGGCAAGAGGCTTAGAGTAGCCTTTTTTGCTGCCTCTGAGACTTCTGGCGGTGTGGAATTAATAAATTCATCATTACTTGACGACATTTTCAAATAAAAAAAAGTACAGGGAAAAGAAATAGCGCGCGGAATAATTTTTACTTCTTAACAGATAAGCGATGCGCGCGTGTTCGCGTTTTTTTTTTCAGGCATACATAGGCACAAAACAGTCAGTATTATTAATAAAGTAAATTAATATTTTTGTTTTTGTTACAGATATTAATGGTTGTAATTTATTGTCAAAATTAATTAAATTAAAGAATTAAATATTTATTTATTATATTTTATCTCCCAAAGTTAATTTTATTCATAAAATGTTGACATCTTTTCTGATATAAAAACTCTTTGCTAAGATTTAAAAAAGTACCGTTCGTTTTGACGGAGCATCTTGATAAACCGTGCGATTTACTTTACATTACCGCACAAGTGCGTAATAAGATACATTACGATACTGAAATTGGTGAAATAAGAGACCCTTTACGAGCAAATATGTTATAAATAAGTTTTATGATGTGTGTAAAAATTTAAATAGAAAACCAGATAGATATGTGTAGCAAATAATAAAAATCTCTTTAATATTTGTTTAAAAATAATTATACATAGTAAATAAAGTGGTGTTTAAGGAAATAAATAAAAAGTTGTGCTTGCTCACATCGTGTTGTTGATTTCTGAGGAAACGAGTAAGTACGATACTACAGTACCCGGCGACAAATATTGCACATCGACCTATTCGATCCTATCGATTTTATACAAAGAATAAAAATAATTATCAAAAAAAGTCAATCGTAATTGTTTTAAAAGCTCCTAATAGATACCGGACTATTTGTATTTCGTGCGACAGAGATAACGCTCTACGAAGCCGAAATTAGCCGATTGTCTCTTTCCAAAGGTCGATGTGCAATATTTATCGCCAGTTAGGTACTGTACGTAAGATTTTCGATTGAAATTCAATAAAGAAAAACGAGTATACCTAGAAAATAAAATAATTATCTTAATCCTTGACCTGATGTCGTGCGAAATGTGCTGCGGCATAACATCTCGTTCATACAGTGGCCCAGTTACAGAACCGTTTTTTGAAGTGAAAACTTCTTTAGCGGCGTTGTACACTTTTTTTGTAATGGGTAAAAAATGTTAAACTCGCGTCAGGACACGTGACCTGATCGAAAATTCGTAACACGGATGGCCGTAGCCGGTACCGCGCGTGTTTTGTTTATAAGACGATTCACAAAATACACACGTAGGTAATTGTTCAAGTTTTCACTTGTGTCGGCACTCCCGGAGTGCCACTGTTTTTTTACTTTTATTTTATCGGTTATGTTGTTTTTTGTGGACTATCGGCATGATCGAAATATAAATAGCTCATGACGTGGGGTGCTAACGGAGCAGAAAACCCAGAATGATCAGGTTAATTAGATTCGACAGATACCTACACAGAATAATCTTTCTTTATAGCCATGTACCCGATGGAATTGGCCATCGGCAAAAATTATAAACTTTCATACCCCTCAGATAGACTATTTTTATCTTTACTAATTGTGTGGGGTTTCTTGCCGGTTCTTCCCCATAGGGAACAACCAATGGGGATTGTTCAAAATTTCTAACCATTAGATTTTATTTTATTTTTTGAAAATTTAGAGCATTTTGAGAAACTAATTTGAATACTTTGATGATTGGCTCAATAATTATTTAAAAAAACAACATTTAATTATTTTATGTTTTTAAGGTATGTGACGTCATCAGTGGCATAAAGATTAAGTGCCGTTGCCTTACTAGTACATAATTAAAAAATTTAATCTGTCAACACAACGTCAACAATCTCACATCTGTCAAAGTGTCAATAGGCCGAATAGACGTCTTAAATAATCGAATCCTATCTTAGCATATTTATTTACAAATTATTTTTTTATGTGTAAGTGTCCTCCAAGGAATATACTACTCTCTATCGTCACTAGAACTAGAATAGTACATTATGATATAAGTGCGGTAAGTTACAGCCTCTGCTTTCTTTTAGCCCTCGCCTACGGCTCGGGCAAGCAATATCGCCTCGGCTGTAATTTTCAAAGCGCACGTATGTCATACGACGTTTTATAACATATTTGCGAGGAAATAAATAAAACTCGGACTGAACTTGCATATTTGCTTGTTTTTCATATGATGAAATTTTGATACGCTTGTAAGTATCTATCGGTCGATTTTTCGGGCGAGGCTTAGAGTAGCCTTTTTCGCTGCCTCTGAGACTTCTGGCAGTGTGGAATTAATAAATTCATCATTACTTGACATTTTCAAATAAAAAGAGTACAGCGAAAAGAAAAAGCGCGCGGAATAATTTTTACTTCTTAACAGATAAGCCAAACTTCAAAACAGCCAGTATTATTAATAAAGTAAATTAATATTTTTGTTACAGATATTAATGGTTGTAATTTATTGTCAAAATTAATTAAATTAAAGAATTAAATGTTTATTTATTATATTTTATCTCCCAAAGTTAATTTTATTCATAAAATATTGACATCTTTTCTGAAATAAAAACTCTTTGCTAAGATTTAAAAAAGTACCGTTCGTTTTGACGGAGCATCTTGATAAACCGTGCGATTTACTTTACATTACCGCACAAGTGCGTAATGAGATACATTACGATATTGAAATTGGTGAAATAAGAGACCCTTTACGAGCAAATATGTTATAAATAGAATAATAACGCACGCGGCGACATTATTACTATTATTGCAGCAAGTTGGAACAAAGCACTTCCTGTATTCCATAACTCTTCCAGTATATTATATATTGTCGAGTGTTGAAACAATGTATGTAATGTAGGTAATGAGATATAAACAAGAATGTTTATATTTTTGACATATTTATAATAATTTGACATTTGACAGATTGTAGACAATACTTGCCTCTTACTTTTTTTTCTGAGGTAACGATACAAAACTGTACGGCCAAAGCCGACGTAATTTGAAGGGCAAAGAAGGTCAATCGTATTTTATCAAAAATATCAATAAAATATGACTATTTTTTATAATTAATTAGTCCGTAATGATCAGTAACGCTATTCCTCGAAATGGTTTTTAAATTACAACATTAAAAAAAAATGAACAATGCCCATTGGAACCATGCACCTAGCTTCTTACGTTTCATAGGTGCCCATGTAGATTTATGTGAAATAAAATATTTAGATTTGATTTGAATTACTCATCCCCTTTGCTGCTTTTGCATACCATCAACAATACTCGCACTACACTCACTCAAGCAACCTCTCACTTCCTCTCTTACACCTATTTCATACATTGACTCCCGTTACTCATACACACGGTATTTCCACAACTTCTGGTATTTTTAAGGTTCCTTACCACAAAAGGAAAATCGGAACCCCTCAAGAGTTCACTTCGGTTGTCTGTGTAATCATAAAAGCTTAAATTATTAATATCAAATACTCAGGGCTGTCATCCGTGGATCTCTGACAGTCGTTACGGGTAGTCAGACGCTCGAAAGTCTGACAACCAGTCTTACCAAGGGGTATCGTATTACCCAGTAACTGGGTTGTGGAGGTCAGATAGGCAGTCGCTCCATGTAAAAATACTGGTATTCAGCTGCATCCGGTTAGACAGGAAGCCGACCCCAGCATAGTTGGGAAAAGGTTAGGCAGATAGATATATACTCAGGGCTGCAACCCCTTGAAGCAGTGAAAAAATCAAACTTCTAAGTCAACGCAATCAAAAGGTGCGGTCGTTTATGTTCCGGAATCAAAATCTATAGGGTACTTTCGTTGGCGCTCCATGGTCTTATTGAAATTTGACCAATTGGTCTATGGGGACGATTTCCGTTGACCTAGAATCATGAAATTTGGTAAGAAGCAATGTCATGTAGCACAAGTTAAAAATCCGAAAATCGTGTATAAAAAAATTATTACAATTTTTAGCACTGGTGACGAAATTGTAGCGGTATTTACAACGCCACATGCGAACTACGCGTCATACTGGCGTCACGCAAAAATCCTGCATCTCGCAAGCAGAGTTTACCGCGCAACTAGCATTTAATCATCAGCCCGACATGAATCATCAGGCAGTTGCCCGCCAGACACAACACCCGTCTGGTCGGAGCATCCTCCCTTTCTATAGAGGATGAGTGAACTTTACACCCTCATACATTATAAATAACCTACACAAAGTAAAGTGTCTGCTTGGCTTCGAACTTTCGAACCCACGACTACACCACCTATTCCAGGGCCAAAACTATTGAGCTATCACCTACAAGTGAATGCTCTGCAACACCGAATGAACGTTACAGTGCAGTACATGTTCGTGAACGGGCGCCGTCGGTTGAGACTGGTCATTTCTTAACTGCCAAGGCTTATTTTTAATCTTATATTTTGAAATGTTTCTTCATTTGTGTTTTTTTTTTACATTGTTCTCACATATAGAAGCAACAATAATAATGTACCCACGATTTGTAATATCTTGATTTAAAAGAGTATCCATTGAGTTTCTTGCCCGTTCTTCTCCATAGAGATCTACGTTTTGGAATGGGCAACTAGCTTCAACTTTCTGACTAACTGACGGACTATTTTAATTTTGACAATTCAAAAGTGCCTGTACAAGGTTTAATTGAAATAAACGCTTTGAGTTTGAGTTGTGTGAACAAACTGTTACATTAGAACGTAGACATAATTATAGGGTCACACGCAGCACTTGCCTATGTTTTCCTTATACCTGTTTGTCAGGTTTCAGATTACCTAACTAACGTGTTAATTAACGGGGTAAAATAGTATTGCATGCTTGATGACGTCATTTCATATGTATGGGATTGCTGCATAATAACGCTGATTTTGGATAAAAACAACTTATTTGTGTAGTATATACCTGTGATCAAAAAATATCCGCTATTCGCGCTTTTTATAACCATTATAATATTGTTCTCGGCCAATACCACCCGAATTATTTATAATACCTAGAAAATTAAAATCTATACAGAATCGAAAGAATATTAATTCTTAGCTACTGTATAAAATGATGATATATAATGCATCGAACAATTTTTGTGTCAATTTGAATGATGTGTAGCATTATTAAGCGACTTTTATCGATGACCTTTCCTACGTACCTCTTTTCATTTAGCTGCGCCCCGCGTTTTCACCCCCATAAGGCTGTCTTTCTACCCTCTGGTAGAGGTAAACGCTTTACGCTAAACCGGCGGAACAGATTTGGATGAAATTTGCCACATGGGTTGACCATGACCTGGATTAATCCCGATACTCTCACGAAATCGAGACTTAGGTTGCCTTTCCACCAGAGATGAGCGAGGATGCGTAGCGAGGGATGCGTGTAAAACTAACCAGTACCAACGCTAACTTAGTTCAAGCTATAAAAATGAAGCGATGTTATTGGTTGGTTTCACACACATCCCTCACTACGCCTCCTCGCTTATCTCTGGTGGAAAGGCAGCCTAAGTCTCAATTCCGTGGGAATAACGGGATAAAAAGTATTCTACGTCCTATAATACAGGTCATGGTCTACCCATGTGGCAAATTTCATTCAAATCCGTTCTGCCAGTTTAACGTAAAGCGTTTTTTTCTTGTTACACACAAACATACAAAAAAATCAAATCTTTTCTCTTTATAATAATTATTAGTTTAGAAAAGCCTGCATTCGGAGCCTATTCTCATTTGATATTGTATGCAGGAATTTTGCCAAATAAAAAATGTTAATTATTGAAATCTCTTTACATAATATCAAATAAGTAGATTAAACATTAAAAACCCAGGTCATAAACCCCCACTTACGTATCGCCACTCGTGTTCGCTCGGTAATCTTCGGCAGCCGACAAAGACGCCGCTCCGGCGCCGGCGCACCTGAACCTCTTGACTTATAAGTGGTCCATTTGAAACGTGAATGAGACGGTGTTATCGTGGAATATCCTGAAGCTTCAAACAAGATAACACGGTAAAAAGCAAAATTAAAATTTTTGAAAAACCCCACGACGGTTAAAATGTAGTTGGAAGAGGATAAAATAATTAAAAAAAACCCGAATTAAAGAATTTATGTAACGAGACGAGCGAGAGATTAGAATGAACAATACGTTACACTGCGTTATATTTTTTAATGTTAGCTCGTTTCATAATGATTCCAACGACATAACTTTTATATACAACTCCCATACTAAACTTTAGAGATATCGTCATTTTAATCAATCACTCACGCGCCGACTCCGGAATTTTCAACCGGAAGTACTGCCACACATGCGCGTAAGCGCACAAAAATGGCCGCCACAGAGGAAGGGCTATGTGAAAATCAGCAGAATTTTTCTTGCAGACGAAATAAGAACGAGATGGGAGATCACTGATTCGAGACTTAAGTATTAATCCGCTTTAAATTGTTAGTTTTAGCCAATTTTCACACAAATTACCAATCAAAAGCTTTTAACAAAAAAAAAACAACTTTTTCTTTTGATGATCGAGAAGAGGTTATTATAACGATCCAGTTATGCTTAAGTGCGTCAAACAAGGCATAACTGAATGTGTATGGGCCGCTCTTAGACGGCTTCTGATTTTATTAAAAGAGTATTTTGTTACCAGCATAAGAAATCTTTGAGGTCTTCGTGTTTATACATAGTTTGAGGTTATGTTATATGTTAAACCTTATAATCGTGATAGTTTCAGTAGCTATACGGTTTAAGGGGACTACATGACCTAAAGCGTGGTCACTGTCGGACTGCATAGAAAAGAAAGAGAAGCGCGATGTCACAACGCTGGTAATTTATTGCCAAATATGAAGCAAAATTATTTATTTACAAAAAATCTATTGTTTGGAGTAGAAAATTTAAACACTTTAGTACGTTGCTTGTTAAATAATCTGACAAAAAATCTGAATTATTTTATGTATATTAGTATAGTTTTTATTGTGAAGATTTCATGTTTTTTTTTTATATTGTTTCAAATTAGTTGTATTGTATTTTCAACACACTATCTAACTAGTATATATCCTGAAGAATATCATATATTTTTCTGATTTTGTTTACTGTAGTCTATCATCTACTTTTAGGCATTATAAAACTTGTGTTTAGGTCCTGTAGTCTCTCTAAGACTCTTTTCTTAAAGACCAGCGGATATACCGCTTGACATTATCTTATTGACAATCCGTGGAGTTTGCCAGCTTCTCTCCATAGGAAGCGACCAATTGGAACCGTGCACCTAGCTTCTGACGTTTCATAAGTGCCCATGTAGGTTACGTAAAATCAAATAATATATTATTTTTTTTTTTTTGAATCACTTTCATAAAAAATCTGCTTATATAAAATTCAAAGTCTTGACTGACTGATTTATCAACGCACAGCCTAAACCGCTGGTCCTAGAGTCATTAAATTTGGAGGGTGTGTTCTTAGTGAAGAATAGGTATCAACTAAGAAAGGGTTTTTCGGAATTCCGCTCCTAAGAGGGTGAATGGGGGGAGGGTGACATTTCACGCGGACGAAATCGCGGGCAGAAGCTAGCCTAAGTTATAAATGACCTCAATCGTGCAATTGAACAGACCAATTTATCAAGCACTTAAACTCTACTGACAGGTAATAATTTAATAAGGTTACTGACCTGTAAGTAACGAACCTAATAAGGTCTAACTAAAAATAAACAAATTATTAATTGACCTTATAAAAAAATGGAATACTTAATAGTTTTCCGAATTTCAGCCTGGGAGCGAATTTCAGTTTTGTCGAATTTCAGCCTGGCGGCGAATCCCAGCGGAGACTAGTCATCGGCGCGGATTATAGTGCATAAGTGTGGACACAGGTGCATTTTCCTTTCCCTCCTAGTCCGATGGGACGGCAATCCGATACGAATGGAGAAAGTTCAGGCGCAGGATCAATGGCTTAATGTGCTTTCCGAGGCACGGACGGAGGCATCATGCCGCCAACTTCCAAACTCCGAGCTGTTACTAAGAAGTTCCTATTTAATAAGCTCCTATAATAGAATTTCCCGAAAATATTTAAGAATCATTAAATTAATAGGTACGAATCTGTGAAGTTAGAAAAAACCGTCCAAGTGCTAGTCAAAATCGCACACGAAGGGCTTCGTACCACAAGGCAAAAAACGCCGAAAAAAGTACCTACGTATCTCTTGTATGGAAATCCCCTTTTTAACTTTTTTTTTGTTTTTATTTGATGTGCCTGAAGTGCATTGACATAATTTTAGTACCTAGACAATTAATCACGTCTAAATTTGTATGGTGTAGTGTCAGGCGCTGATTAATTTGACAGGACTAAACTAAAATATATCTTCTGTCATTTTCTTAATGAAATAGAAAGAAAAAGATGCACTTAAGTTAAATTTAGTTTAGTAACAGTGTGTGTGTGTGTAGTATTTAGTTTAGTTTAGTAGTGTACTTTAGTTTATTTAGTTTAGTGTTTAGTTTAATTTAGTTTAGTTTAGTATTTGTGTTGTTCACACAAGGGAATCGGCACCAAAGGCAAATTAATTTGGACGAATTAATTTGAGTTTTTAAATATTTCATTTCGAACTTACAGATTCGATTCAATAGGTAAATGAATTTGTTACCAACTTTGGTTTGGAGGTTACTTTATTAATAAACTGTTTGATAACTCTGTTAGTTATCAATAAAGGAATATATTAACTCGTTGTTAATTTAATACTTACTGGAGTACAGCGGGAATAAAAATGAATAGTTTTTTGTTGTGATTTTTTATTTATTTATGCACATTTTATTATTTTAAGTATACTGTTGACATGACACTAATATTACAAAGGCGAAAGTTTGTGGGTGTGCGTGTATGTGTGTAAATATATATGTCTGTTACATCTTCACGCTCAAACGGCTGGAGCAATTTTGATAACATTTTGTATGGAGGTAGCTGACACCCTGGATTAACATATAGGCTAAACCCATCTTTCAAAAACTCTCCTGTTTATATTTCTGCAGTTTCACGTAAAAGATCAACACAAAAACAAATAGCAATAAAAATGTTTTAATAAAAGTCACTTAGCTGTTAAATACGGAATATTCTGCAATCTTGTTTATTATTACGAGGAAAAGGTAAGTGTAATAATATGAGGGATAAATGTCACGACACGTGGATGCCGGGGTTTTAAAAGCTTTTTTAGCGTTCCTTGTTTACCAACTAAGATGGAGTCTTGTAAGTTAATTATTAACTTCCACTTGTTGAAACTTAGTTTTCCGTAATATTCGTTTCGTGGTGTGTAAGAGCATATATCAGACTATAATGTTCCAACTGCTGGGATTCAGACCTCCTCCCTTCGATAGCATGGCTATAATTTAACACGCGGGCCCAGAGCAGGTTGGTAGATGTCACATGTCTTCAAGTTTTTGGTTCTAGGACATGCCGGTTTCGGCAAGATTTTTTCCTTCACCATTTTGAGAGTAATGCTAATAAAAGCGCCTGGCCGGGTTTGAATCCACGATCTTATAACTCTAAGTCGAGACTATTAACACTGGATCAGCACTGCTCTCTAATTGGCGTTCATTCCATAGAAATGACATCTGACGGTGTAGCGTAGTGATTGCTATATATAGGTATGCTATTAGAGATTAAATAGCATAACGCTATCATAAATGCTGAAGTCGTACAGTTTTTTCATAAAAGCTGTTTAAGGTGAAAGTGCCAGGGTAGCCCGCGAAATTCAATTCTTTTTAGGTTTTTTGCAATTTGCGGGTCAGTATTAAGTTGTACGTTGATTAATATATAATTCGCGGTCGTAACAAATATGTATTTACAGAATTATAATCATTAAAGTCATCAACACAACTCTCTAAGACCACCACGTAACCCCAAAGAATAACCCCAAAGAATTTGTTTCATTTCATGAAACAAATAAACTCAAAGAATTGACTCTTTTTAATATAGGTATAGCAGTTCTGTTTGTGTTTTGAATAGGAAACAGAATCTTTTTTACGTACCTAATTATAAATTGTTATATATTTTAGAATTAATTAGATAGGTACTCAAGAACTTACTCGAATCTTTAAAATAATTGTGTGAAAGCTATGTCCAATGTTGAGTCATGAAATTAAATTTGTATGTTTTCCCATCTATTGCAACACTGTTGAAAAAATAAAATGCAAAAAATTTTTTTTTTGGAATGAATTTGTGTTGTGTTTATATACTTATTTTCCATTCCATGTCTTATTTGGTAACCAAACACGGTAAGTATTGGCCATTAAACCGTTTCGTTAGATTAGTTTAGGGCTAAACACACAATTGTCAAAAAAACTTTCAATTCGATTTTGGGCCTTATTGTTTTTATTGACAGCTTTGTTTAACAAAATAAGCCTCGTCTCCTTGCCAGGCTATCAAACTATACTGATATCAAAGTTACGAGTAACCAATAACGATCGGCTAGATAAGGGAATAGCGCAAGAACAAAATAAGTCCCTTCGAACTCTAAACAGCGTGTGAAAAGGCAACACTATACCATACATTGATGAATAATCAACGATGTAAGTAGGCACTCACATTAATTTTTTATATACAAATGAAGTTAAGTATTGACATCAAAAATATAGCATATAGTACGCGCGACCGCACGTAATATTTAACCTACGACAGCTCCCCGTCTGCTACAGAATAAAGGCGCTGTCAAAGTATTATTTTTACGATGGCGTGAAGTTGAGTGTACACAGGACGTCGATGTCATGGGTTCTCAACATTTTTTATGCAAACTACGTCTTATTACAAGGATTAAACTCCTTTGAACTCGACCCCCCCCCCCGGCCTTTTTTGACTCGTGTCTTGTGAGGGTTTGCTTAAGTGACATCCTTTGTCGTTTGTGTAGCCTTTGTTATTTACGTGGCAGCCTTATTTTGTAGCAGGTTGATACGGAATTCAGAATATTAGACTTTTCTTTTCATCTATAGATTTCTTTACTTTAAGTGATTACAACAATAACAGTCTCCACACGGTGGGTGTCTGAGGATGGACGGCGCTGACGAGGCCAGTCCAGTAAGAGGTCGAGAGGACCTAAACGAGTAACGAGCAATGGTTGGATAAAAGTGTCTCTAGAAAAGGATACCTGGAAGGATTTGGGGAGATCTCTGCTCAGCAGTGGGTCAGTCAGTGTAGGCTGACTTAAAAAAAAACGGGTTCTATAGTTATATTTTCACAGAGCAACATGGCGACGAACAAGAGATAATTCATTGTGTATCATTAAATTACGAAAAGAAAACATTTGAGATATTTAATATAGTCTTAGAAACCAGAAGTGAGGACAGTTTTTTTTTAAAATAATGCACAAGTATTTCCTAAAATTATTTAATTAATAATCAAAATTTAATGACCGAAATTACAACACATGACAATTTAAAATTATGACATCCGAGACTCTAATTACTGCAAATCATACGAATTAATAAAATAACAAAATAAGAATATTACGACCGAAGCGAGGGTAGCGATGTTCCACCGTTGCCGACCGATGACAAAAAGGGGCCGTTGCTAAGCGCGCGCCGTCTTTTATAGTGCACCGCTTGGGCCAGGTCTTGGAGAGGAGGGTTCTGCTAAGACGGCCGTTCCTGACAGCGAGGCGTCCTCGACCGCATCTTGCCTTGCGCCGTCACTAGGTCCACCATCACCAGACTGGTCGTCATCATCTGTAAAGTAACACATGCTGTACATTTGTTTTCTTGCGTTACTTATGTGTCTGAAGCGAAAGAATAGTGAGAACTTGAATTGATGTTGTTAAGTACGCGATAGTGAGCGTGCACTCCCACCATCAGGCACCCAACCAAACAGGGACGTTTCTTAGGTAATTGAAATGTAAATTTAAATGCTTCAGACTAGAGAAAAAGAAAAAATGTTACAAAGCAGAAACAATGATTTTAAGCATTAAAACGTAAATGGAACTAAATAGCATTCCAAGCAATGGAATTCCGGACTTCCATTGGGTAGAATACTAGCAAAGATAAATAAACAGTAGTGAAGCTAATATACTTAACCAGAACAGAAGCCATGAACCATAGGTGCAGGCCAAACAGAAGTCATAAGCCAGGAGCTCAGACCTTACGGAAGTCATAAGCCAGAAGCTCAGACCAAACAGAAGCCATGAACCAGGGGTCCAGGCCAAACAGAAGTCATAAGCTAGAGGCTCAGACCAAACAGAAGCCATGAACCAGGGGTTCAGGCCAAACAGAAGTCATAAGCCAGGAGCTCAGACCTTACGGAAGTCATAAGCCAGAAGCTCAGACCAAACAGAAGCCATGAACCAGGGGTCCAGGCCAAACAGAAGTCATAAGCCAGAGGCTCAGACCAAACAGAAGCCATGAACCAGAGGTTCAGGCTAAACAGAAGTCATAAGCCAGGAGCTCAGACCTTACGGAAGTCATAAGCCAGAAGCTCAGACCAAACAGAAGCCATGAACCAGGGGTCCAGGCCAAACAGAAGTCATAAGCCAGAGGCTCAGACCAAACAGAAGCCATGAACCAGGGGTTCAGGCCAAACAGAAGTCATTAGCCAGGAGCTCAGACCTTACCGAAGTCATAAGCCAGAAGCTCAGACCAAACAGAAGCCATGAACCAGGGGTCCAGGCCAAACAGAAGCCATAAGCCAGAGGCTCAGACCAAACAGAAACCAGGGGTTCAGACCAAACAGAAGTCATAAGCCAGAGGCTCAGACCAAACAGAAGCCATGAAACAGGGGTTCAGACCAAACAGAAGTCATAAGCCAGAGGCTCAGACCAAACAGAAGCCATAAACCAGGGGTTCAGGCCAAACAGAAGTCTTCCCGTTGCATGAGCCAGCAGGCAGCTCGAGCTCGTACGATGTGGTAGCGCTCGTACCACCTTGCACGGATCACACATCCCCGAGTCCAGCCTCCATGCGCTCTGCGACTGCGAGCCCCCGCTCACGAACACGAAGCCGCCGACGGCAAATGCACGCCTGATGGCGACGTCTCGCACAAGAGACCTCAGCACTGGAGTAGTCCCTTCAACGCCAGTCAGCAGCTGTAGAGGCGAGGTGCGGGTTGTGGCTTGCCTCGTTATGTTCAAGGTAAGCTGCACCTTCCACAACGCATCGGACCACTGCGCACCCTTGTTGTTGGCCTCTATCCGCAACATGTTGAGAACCGTCCTGCAACAACGCTCGACCTGCCCGTTTTCAGAGTGCATTTCAGGCGTGATAAAATGTATGTTACAGACAGTACTTAGTAAAAGCATCTAACACAAGGAGTATGTATCGGAAACCGTTTGACTCCGTTAGGGGACCAAAGGAAGTCTGTGTGAACCACTGAAAAGGGTACCTCAGGCTTCGTCCAAGATTCTATGGTCTTAGGAGACTTCACTAAAGCTTCAGATTTACTAGGGCTCGGCCGTACCTGACCGTGACCAATAAGCCTACCTAGGTATTCTAACTCTGTGTCTAAGAAGGTACATTTTTTTTAATTAACCGAAAAACCGGCATTCGTTGCCGCAGCCTTTATTTGAGCATCAGTAATACCTCGCACAATTATTGCAACTTTCAGCTCGTCAGACAAACCCTTTACAATATTAAGACGCAGAGACTTGCGAGCATATCCGGCGTATGTCGGGAATTTTTTGAATTGTTACACATAACCTCAAATAAAATTGAAGCAACATCAACATTACGTGGGCACAGTGAACGAAACTCTAACTTGAAGTTGCTCCACGAACGATCACTTGTTATCCAATCGTTAAGCCATGACTTGGCGTCACCACGCAAACAACCTCCTATGCGCCCTAGACACTCGCGATCGTCCCATTTATTTAAATTGCGAGCGCGGTCTACTTCTGAACACCAAACGTCAAAGTCGTGCAGGTTAGAATCGAAGGGAGAAATATAAAAATTATGCGATCTCTCTTGAACTAAGCAAGACAACGAGCTTATCGCCGACGAGCTTATCTGTCACGTCATTATCATTATCCCGGTCGAGCGTTCGCGACTTTTGCCTAGTGAGAGTTTCCTGCCCCCGTGGGTTATGCTCCTCAACAGGCATAGACACGCGACACGTAGTCGAAGTCAGCAAACGGCTCTCAATAGATTTCAAGCGAGCTAGTATTTGACCTAAGGCCAGATCACGCGGAGTATCACGGCGGCTATATGAGGTATCACGACGTCTATGACCATTACGTGGACTACGGGACATATTGCGATATCTCGAAGAGGTACGTTCGCGAGCACGAGAGTGCTCACGGTAGCTTCGCGGTGAAGGATTGTTCTTGCTCCTTCCGGAACCATGGCTACGATTACGCGATCTACTTCTCAACGTTCGAGAACGATTACGATGCGGTCGACGCGAATCGTCTAGTTTTTCAACACTTGTCGAACGTCCCGGCGGCATATCTCAGAAATTAAATGATCAGGAATAAAATCTAACACTCGCCGATACGCGCGAACACACAAAACAACAAAACTTGCAGTAATTAGGTCAAATTCAATCACTAACGGACATTTAGTTAACTTAAAATAGATGGCACAAACAGCACTAAGCACGTGATTTATCCCACTTCTGATCTTAGAAACCAGAAGTGAGGACAGTTTTTTTAAAAATAATGCACAAGTATTTCCTAAAATTATTTAATTAATAATCAAAATTTAATGACCGAAATTACAACACATGACAATTTAAAATTATGACATCCGAGACTCTAATTACTGCAAATCATACGAATTAATAAAATAACAAAATAAGAATATTACGACCGAAGCGAGGGTAGCGATGTTCCACCGTTGCCGACCGATGACAAAAAGGGGCCGTTGCTAAGCGCGCGCCGTCTTTTATAGTGCACCGCTTGGGCCAGGTCTTGGAGAGGAGGGTTCTGCTAAGAATAGTTTCTTGTTCAGGGGCTGCTGTGGGAAACCGGGATGTCCTAGAACCAAAAATTCACCAATCCGCACTAAACCTGCGTGGTGGAAGTGAACGGCCCTCTCCTTCTCACAAAGAGGAGGTTACATTATAGGCTGATTACACAACAAAAGAACATTTTAAAAGCGCCAAAACGTCTTTTTATTACTGACACTCAACATCACTGACTGATAGAGGTATGAAAGAGGTCAGTGCTCAACATATTTTGTATACAACATTTCCCATCAGCCAGCAACATACAAAATCGATATAATAAGTTCGAGTCAACGAGTTCCGACCTTGTGATGAATATTTCAGGGCATGTGCTTGGGATTACGGTAGCCCGGTGATGATGATGATGATGATAGGACTCCCTTTTCCGCACTTAGACTCCCATTCGGTCCGTTGTGCGTGGGGATTCTGGCTAACAGAGCCAGCCTAGCTCCGCCCAGAAGCACAGAAGCTTCCTGGGAGCTTCACAGGCTTCGCGGAGCGACCTCATTGTTCCGAGGATTTCTTCACGTTGAGAAGCCACGGCCTCGCAATCCAGGATGACGTGGGCGGCTGATTCCTCGGCATCAAGGCAGCCCCTGCAGAGGGGGCTGTCCGTGGCGCCTATGTTGAAAAGATGTTTGTTAAGGAGGTTGTGGCCCGTAATTGTACCTATTATTATTCTAAGGTTATTCCTACTCAGGTTGAGAAGTTTTTTGGTTAATCGCGGGTGTATCATTGGTAGAGCCAATTTTGACTGTCTACAGTCTGTTGCCCGTGACCATCTGTTGTTATGAAGTTCGGTCGATCTTTGGCGAATCCACGCACGAAATTGTGAGAAAGGCAAAGGGAGAAGTGGGTACGGGCCTAGCACCCTCATGTCAGAGCCTCTCTTCGCAAGTTCATCTGCAGCATCATTGCCCAAAGATTCACTGTGCTCCTTGATCCACTGGAGAGTAATACGATTAGACGTCGATAAACTCTCTAGAGCTAGATGGCACTCAAAAATTAGCTTATTGTTAGTTTGTTTGCTTGCTAAAGCTTTGAGCACAGATAGGCTGTCGGATAGGAATTTAATGCCATAGTTCCGGATGCCTAAGCGCTTTACTGCTGTTGCAGCTTGTGTTAAGGCAACACATTCGCATTGAAAGATCGAACTATGTGTGCCTAGTGGTATGTGAAAGTTAATGTTGAGGTCAAGGGAGTGTACGCCAGCACCTGAACCGTTTTGTGTTTTAGAGCCGTCTGTATAAATGCGCACTTCATCGACTCCTGACTGATCCCTTTCTTCCTGAACTGTTTGTATAATGTAGTTTTTGTTGAACATCGGTTGGTTTGGTGTTCTGTCACACGGGGCAGCGATGAGAGGCTGGTACTCAATCGCCCGGTCCAGGATTTTAGCGTGTGGACTGGTAATGTTTTTGCCCCATATGCCCAGATGCATCAGCCTGATGGCGGCTAGCGCCGCTTCCTGCTGTATGTACAGGTCAAGGGGAGTTAATTGAAGGGCTATCTCCTACGGTAGCCCGGACACTTATCTAAATTTTTTGGGCCGGGTACCCTCCAAGGATTATGCCGGCCATGCGGGTAGTTGAATATTTTGTTGTTTAATTGTTTAATTTCGGTACAAAATTGTCTAGGTGTATTATCGGTTTTCCTTTCGATATTTTGAAGCTGTAAAATTAAAAAGGTAAATATAAAGTACTCTTGTTTGTAAGTATTTATGTTGCGTTGGGGTCGCCTAATCTAGATGCGGTTTTTTATCAATTAGGTATATTCGCCATCGGGTCGAGCTTGGCGCGGTTGGTTCATGGATCCCCTACAAATCGAGACCCCTCCGTGCCTCGGAAAGCACGCTAAGCCCAAAGGCTTAATGTGCTGTCCGAGGATGGGAAAGATGTACGAATGCCAGCCGGGATCAACGTCCCGGCATTCGTAAATCTTTGACAGTCAGAAGCCCGAAAGTACGACAACCAGTCTTACCAAGGGGTTACGTGTTACCCAGTAAGTGGGTTGAGGAGGCCAAATAGGCAGTCACTCCATTTAAATACTGGTATTCAGCTGCATCCGTTTAGACTGGAAGCCGACCCCAATATGGTTGGGAAAAGGCTAGGCAAA
Source organism: Luperina nickerlii (assembly GCA_963855955.1). NCBI lineage: Eukaryota > Metazoa > Arthropoda > Insecta > Lepidoptera > Noctuidae > Luperina > Luperina nickerlii. The sequence goes on from OY979663.1 coordinate 6,416,824, forward strand.
ACATATTATCAAAAATGTATTATGAATCGAGCTGCCATTTGAATTTGACAGTCTAATGAGTTACCTACCTACTGAAGAACCTACCTACCGAAATATCAAGCAATATTGATATCAGTACCTAACTGTCAATTATTGAGTATTACCAACTTACGAGCGGTCGTGGGTTCAAACCCAGATGGCGCTTTACTTTGTGTATTTAATTTCATCACCACTGCTCTCAAAACAGTGAAGGAAAACATCGTGAGGAAACCGGCATGTTCTAAAGAAACCAAAAAATTCGAAGACGTGTGACATTCACAAAACCGGCTCTAGTGAATTATGGCCCTCTCACAGAAAGGTGGCCTATATCCCCAGTAATGGGAACACTATAGACTAAAGATGGTAAGTTTTGTGTTAAATTCTACAAAAACCGTTCATTAATATCTCAATATCTTAGAAAAAAAGCTACCTTAAAACTTTATTGTTCAAATCAATTTTTTTACTCTCAGATTCAAAGACAAACATCTTTCTTAACTTCCTCTCCAATATCCGAATGTCAAGATCAGAATAAACGTACAAATTACAATGTTATATCTTTAAGACTAGACGGTTTTCCTTTTACCGTTTGAAAAACCATTTGTATATCGGTTTTTCCCGCTAATTTTCCCGTGTAATCAACAAGTGGCTACCCCGGATGGAGCTCTCGCTCCGGGGGGCAGTGAGGATCGAAGGGGGGTTGCAGTCCGTAGCTACGCAACTAAGCCTCTGGAGTAGGGTAACTCGAGTTTCGTTAAGAATTTATGGTTATTAATTGATCTTGGTTCATTGCAATGGATTTTGAATTCGGTGAGATGAGGTTTCCGAGATCTTAATTAAATATCTGATAATTGAGTCTGTATTAAATGAGCTTTCACATAATGAACTTAAATACCAATGCCACAGTTTTAATTCCCAAATAACGTTCTACTGCTGAGCAAGACGCGATGTTATCTACTTATTAAAAATCTAAAATTTACAGACAGAGAACGCGTAGCTTAAGGCTGGATTTAGTGACACACTCATAGAACTCTCACCGCCATGCAGTCCGCCAGCGGGTCATAAGTTTTCGAGTAAGGCACGCCACCTATACGTTTTTCAAAAAAAGGCAGGCCGCGCTCTAAAAAAATTACATGAATATGCGAGATCGTAGCGGACCGCACGGCCTGCTAAGAAGAACAATCAGTGAGCCCGCCGGCTGCGGCCCGCTGCGGCCTGCTGCACACTTTATAACATATTCACCGCGGCTTGTGCGAATGGGTCAATATGCGTCCGCCGGCGGCATGGCTTGCTGGAATTGTAAATTCCTATACATGAGAGTGTTAATCAGCGCGATGTTGTGAAGCTGTACGCGCGTAGCGATTCATCAGCACTGCACTGTAGTTGTTCATAATCATAAGTTTTCAGTGAAATATCTACGTGCAACCGATGTCAGCGCTGACCGTCCATCAAATACTGAATCCAGCTTCAACCGCTGATTATAGAGACTTATAATGTTGCATAAGAATTCCATATGCTTGTCCCGGAATGAGGTGATCCGGCTGAGAACCAAAGTTGTCGACATAGCTTACAGAACAAGCAAGCTGAAGTGGCATGGGCCGGCCTTATTATCCGTAGAACCGATGGCGGTTAGGGTGGACGTGTTCTTGAGTGGAGACTGTGAATCGGCAATTGTAAGGTTCGCCCTCAGGCTAGATCGAGCGATGATCTTCGCAGGAAGGCTGGTAGCAGCTTGATGAGATTTGCCGAGAATCGAGCTAAATGGCGTGCAATGGAAAGGCCTATATTTAACAGGGGACTGCTGTAAGCTGATGATGTGATGAGTTCCTTATATAACGAGAGTAAGTATCAAGGCAGGATTTTGTAAAATTCATACCCAGAAGGTGTTAAATAAATTTAATAGTTTAACGTTTCTTGATTAGAAGTTGGAAAGAAAGGATTTCGTATTTTATGCCGATGGGGTATCCCATCAGACATGTTTTAGCATACATTTTCAAGGTAACGTGTCCCAAATGAAAGAAAATAAAACAGAGCCACCCTACTCCTCAGACAAGCAGTCGTAGTCACGTACTTAATGTTGGATTTTATTGAAATCGTGTTTAAGTGTCGTGAGTTTTTTTCTGTGAGGATAAAACAGGTTTTAAAAATATATTCTGTAGATGATTATTCTTTAGATGACATTGATGCTCATGCTCACCGATATATCTTTTTTATTGTGGAAAAGAAAAAATCTAGAACTTACAAAATTAAATATTGTCCCATCTTGTTAGTTGCATACCTTCGCCACCATACAGCCCAGTAAAATCATCATTAGAAAAAAATTTTTTCAATGACATAATTAGTTTTTGAGAAAATTGCGGATATACAAACATACATACATATGGGTCGAATACAGAACCTCCTTTTTTGAAGTCGGTTAAAAAAGGTGTAATATTTTCAACTGAAGCCCTAACTCCTGAGCTGGTTGGTACCTTTGTTACAGAAGTTGCAGTGTCTTCATTGCCAGATGCTTATTGCTTTTTTCTACTAGCGTTATTCCAACTATGTTGGGGTAACCTCCCAGTCTAACTGGATACAGCTGAATACTTACCACTATTTTACTTTTACCGACTGCCTATCTGACCTCTACAAACCAGTTTCTGGGTTACACGATACCTTTTGGTAAGACGAGTTGTCAGACTTTCGGGCTTCTGACGACCAGTAACGTTTGTCAAAGATGGTTTGCGAGGGCCATTTATTACAGTTATAGTGAACGCTACACAACACCATTGAATAGATTTACCTACTTGAGGTTAAAGGTCTCTTCATAAACGAACCATAAAACAAGCATTGCTCTATTTGTCAATGATGCCCCATATACGGTAAATAGCACGCGTCAATACTTGAACAGAAAAAACCGAACAAAAATTCCTTATTTTTTTGCAGTAAGAAACCATGAATGTCACATTGCTACCACAGACGAAAATAATTGTTTATAGAAACACACTACGTCAAATTAAGTTGGTGGTCAATTTGACGACTATTTTCCCTGACTTTACATTGTATGTTTCAAAGCTAGAAGTTATTCGTTGAAATATACTCTCGATCGATCTTTGTAACCTTTTGTGCCTCGTTCATGCCTACTAGAGAAGATTGATTGGTCTGTATGGTAACTTAGCTAGGAGTTCTTAACACGCATTATATTGTTAGTATTTGTAAAGCAAGAATTGCTGGATTGAAACACATAAGGGCAACTTGCCATCCTGTTATTGACAAGGACCACATAAGATATTAGATATTTATTTATCTCACAAAGTACAATTACAATGTAATAGAGGTGTTACAAAATTATTGTAGGTACAGACGCCAGCACATCAAGCTATCCGAAACTGTCAAATGTTCTCAATCAACTTTGAACCTTATACTTTAGCGATAAAGTTGAAAATCTATTTAAGAAATTTGGCAGATTGTAGTAGCTTGATGTGCTGGCGTCTGTACTAGGATTTGTGGAAGTCAGGAATCCAAACTAGGATACCCTGTGCTATGGACTCCTGGCCCTCCTCGCTGAGATTGGAATTTTCACAAATAATTGTAGCATGTAAGACATGTAGGACTATTGTAGAAAAAAAAAAAATCAAAAAGAAAAATAAAAACTGGTGTGTGTGTTTGTTAGCACGTGAAGTGTGAGTGTGAAGTGGAAGGTGTCGTGTGTGTGGTGTGGTGTTGTGTGTGTATGTGTGTGAGAGAGTAAGATATTGTAGTTGTGTGTGCGTATAAAGGTGGATGTATATGCGAATGTGTGCGTAAAGGGATAGAAGGGACATAGAAAAATAAGCGGATCTTTTTTGCATAATCAAAGAGATTGAAGATACTTACTAAATAAATAATATTTAATACCTTTGGTCATAATCTTATTTCTCTTTACATCTATCTCATAAATCAGGATTTCCACAAAGTCGTTGGATAAAATAAGCATACATATAACCATGAAGGTCTGCCTAAGGAAGGCCTGTACATTAATTGGATAGCCTACCTTGCACAATATCTTACACAATTTAAGGCAAACGATTAATCCATACATACAGTGCGTGCCACGTAAGAAGAGACTTGACACACCACGTGGTCTGACATGCGCAGAACACGATTTTAGGTATCTTTAGCGGTATGAGGTCTGAGTGCGGGATGGGACCGGACGTCATAGGGGCGGCGGAAAGAGGCGAGGGAGGCGGGGTCAAGTCTCTTCTTACGTGGCACGCACTGTACCTTCTTATTCTTCTTTCCTCCTTCACTTTTGCCACTATATCTGGGGGGGCCTCCTTGTGTATTTGCGCCAGGAACGTCGATCCGGGGTTGTCTCAGGTAATAAGTTTTTAGCGACAATCGACCAGCATGGCCGGTGGTCTGTCTCTACCTCTACCAAGTCTACACGGAGTAATTATTGTTATCGCGTCGCATTAGGTACCTATATGTCCATACCTTTTGAAGTGAAAACTTCTTTAACGGTGTTGTACACTTTTTTTGTAATGGGTAAAAAATGTTAAACTCGCGTCAGGACACGTGACCTGATCGAAAATTCATAAGACGGATGGCCGTAGCCGGTACCGCGCGTGTTTTGTTTATAAGACGATTCGCAAAATACACACGTAATTGTTCAAGTTTTCACTTCTGTCGGCACTCCCGGAGTGCCACTGTTTTTTTATTATTATTTTTTTTATTTATTCAGATAACAGAGATCCATTGGGTTAGTAACAATAGTCTTAACCTATGTTAGTACTCAATAACACCGACAATATACAGCTGACAAGTGACCTCACAACGGACTGTCATGTCTCCCGGCTATAGCGCGTAGAATGCTGCTGGGGCCGCCACGGAGTCTGTTTAGCAGCGAGGCCGCTCTCTTACGCCGTACAGAATTGAAGCAGTCGGTACGTGACTCAGCGAACATAGATGACGCGCTACAGAACCGAGGCAGACGCAACGGCACTCTAAATGCGTTGTTATACTGGATCCGCAGAGCATTGTAGGCTTTTTTGGCGTAAATACCAATTGAGTCTGCTCTATAGATTAAGTAGTCCCTACATAATACAACACATTATTCTATTGTTTACGTAGTGCTATAAATTCGTTTCCAAATGTGTAATTTAGCTTTTACAGTTCCACTCGTCTCCTGAACAAGTAGAGATCTCACATAAAATACCAACTCCAAACCAATTATTATTTTTTAATGAGTTGTTGAATATTTAAATTTAATTAATTCACAATTTTATTTTGGGTTTTTATCTGCTTAGAATTTAAAATACATAGCTTATAATTTAAATGTATGAGTGTAAAACTATGGACTAGACTTATGTCAGGAATAAATAAATTATTATTATTGTTTTTTAAAAGATCTTGTACTATCAAAATCAATACCCAATACCTAATCATGCTTAAAAATAGAACCGAAACGATTACATAGAGCAAAGTATAAGCATTACACAACAATGTGGTAGGCGAGACGACGACGCCTGTGATTGGTCAGCGGCGGCCATTACAGCCGTATACGGAAAGCGCGCGCGTATCGTATTACATTGCGCATACGCAGATTTGATAGGGTTGGTGCGTCTAGTTTTTTGTACTGATTAGAATATTCTGGTAATTAGCGTGTTTTCTTTTGATTGCCAGTTTTAAGATATGATTACTGTTAAGTTTGAATGGTTCAAAGACATTTACAATGGTCACGTTTAAAACAAAATCTCCGACCTACCCCTACCTTTACTTGTTTATAAATTAATTATATACTCATATGATACTATTAGTAAAAACATATGCTATGTATTAAATTGCAAAAAGACTCACAAGGTAAATTAAGTACTCAAACAGTTTCTCCAATAATTATCTTTGGTAATCTTCACTCAAAATTTTGAAGTTTTTCATTCTTATTCAGTGATTTCACTTCTAATTGGGTGGGAATTACTCACGTGTTTTTTTCTTTTCATTCTCAGCTCACGTGATGTCTTTACATAAGCTTTCAGTTGAACGTCACACCCACAAACACAAGCTTAGCCTGCGTCATATTAAAACTGAAATTGATACCGCACGTTTCACGAATTTCCAAGTTTTCCCACCTGTTTAGAATTTCGCAACACTCTCTCAAACTTTTTGTAAGATTGCCTTAGAAGTATACAATTTCCAATTTATTGTTTGCTAAAGTCACGTCGGCTTAAAATGTGTAGGTACCCGTGGTAGGGGTAGCTGCAGGTTTCTTAAGGAAAGGTGGTTTCAAAATGCGTACAAAAACCCCATATAAAACAATTTTGCGCACAAAAAGCATTGTTTTAAAATATCACCAACGGTCCCCAATAAATATTTTTATTTATTTTTTCAAACTGAATGTCATTATTCTTCTAAGGAACATAGATGAAAGATAATAAACAATTAGATAAGTTTATAGAATGTTTTTATTTTTTGTGTGGCTTGATTACAAATTGTTTATTTCACAAGTGTTACTGTATTGTGTTTTGTTTTTTAACTTTTTTATTTTCTTGTGTTCATATTTTAAATTGTATTTTACCTAGCCTACTTAAGTATTTTTTTGTGTCACTTTTTAGTTTCTAAATTGCTCTGTACAATGTCTTGGGATTCAATTCTGTAATGTTGTGCATGTAAATAAAAAATGGAATGGTACATTTTAGGTAAGTATACTCAGTTATCATAGTTCCCTACAGAAGAAAAATACACAGAAGAATAATACAAACTCAAACTCAAACTCAAACTCAAACATTTATTTCAATTAAACCATTTACAGGCACTTTTGAATTGTCAAAAAGTCGGTCAGTCAGAAAATATGAAGCTAGTTGCCCATTCCAAAGCGTAGGTACCTATGGAGAAGAACGGGCAAGAAACTCCATGGACACTCTTTTAAATTATAGTTTTACAAAAATATTAGTTACATCAATAATGTGAATTTATAATATGTGAGAACGATGTAAAAAAGACGTACGCGTTAAAAGTGTCCAGAGTACAGCTAATGGTAAGAAAACAACAATTCAATATTAAAATAATTAAAAATAAGCCGAGGCAGCTAAGTGATGACCAGCCCCAACTGACGGCGCCCGTTCACGAACATGACGCATAGATCGGCACCATTCAGCTCAACCATTTTGAAGGGAACTAAATGATCCAACACACACGCCACCGTCAGCGAGACATTTGTGTGAGCATGACATACTATCAGCCGCCAGGGCACATTCAAGTCAATGAAAGACACATTACCCGATAAATGGTACATAGTGTATAGTATATACTACATAGAACTCACATCTGTGCTATGCAATTATACAATACAAGGAAATTGAGTTTATACAATGCAAAGATAGTCTTACAATCTTCAGCAGCTCCAACAGAATCTTCAAGTGTTAATCAATTAGTTGTGGTTGTGGAGCAGGACCAGCCTTGAGCCAGGCATTTTTATCAGCGATGTAATCCCCTAACTTATAATATGCCTGACTGCATAGTGTGCGTTTTATACAAGACTTGAATTTTGTCTCATTCATTTCAAGAATGTGGGGAGGTATTTTATTATAACATTTTAAACAGTACCCCATAAAAGATGAGTCTACTTTAGCCAGTCTGAAACCTGGTTGAACTAATAGGTCCCTATTTCTAGTACTATAATTATGTCTTTCACCTCTTTTACTAAAAAGATGTAAGTTTTTTCTTACATACATGATATTTTCGTAGATATATTGACAAGGCACCGTCATGATGTTAATTTCCTTAAACAGTTCCCTTAGAGAATCGCGCCTGCGGAGAATATAAATGGCTCTGATAGCTCTTTTCTGCAGAATAAAAATAGAATCGATGTCTGCAGCCCGTCCCCAAAGTAAAATACCGTAAGACATGATACTATGAAAGTAACTAAAGTAGACTAGTCTCGCGGTATCTACATCAGTAAATTGACGGATTTTTCTGACAGCATAAGCTGCTGAACTTAGCCGTCCTGCAAGAGATGTTAAATGAGGACCCCATTGTAGCCTTTAGTCGAGCGTGATCCCCAGGAAAACAGTTTCATCGACGAATTCTAGTTTCTCTTGATTCAATATTATCTCACAATCACTACTCTTGACATTTGGTAAAGAAAATCTTATGCACTTAGTTTTTTTTCCATTTAATACTAAATTATTAGCAGTGAACCAATTTTGGACCTGCAGTAGGGCGTTATTTACATCGTCAAAATTTGTAGCACGTCTATTTACCTTAAAAATTAAGGAAGTGTCATCAGCAAATAACACCATTTGTGGTTGATTTTTTAATAAATGGAGTAGATCATTAACATACACTAAAAAGAGGAAAGGACCCAATATCGAGCCTTGTGGCACACCCATTTTTACGGTTAAACCATTCGAATTGACACCATTTATTTGAACTTGCTGTTGTCTATCATTTAAATAAGAACTAACTAAACTGAGCGCAAGTTTTCCAAGTCCGTAATGCTCAAGTTTCAAAAGCAAGGTTTCGTGATCGACGCAATCAAATGCCTTGGAGAGGTCACAAAAGATTCCTATGGCGTCTTGAGCCTCTTCCCACGCGTTAAAAATGTGTTTTAATAAAGTTACACCAGCGTCGGTCGTACAACGTCGTTTGGTGAAACCATACTGTTGATCGTGTAAGATTTTATTCGTGTTAAAATGATTGAGCATTTGATTAAGCATTATCTTTTCAAACACCTTGCTGAAAACCGGCAAAACGGATACGGGTCTATAATTATTGGTGTCCTTACTGTCCCCGGATTTGTAAAGTGGTATTACCTTACTATACATTTAATTAGTAAATAACATTTTGGTTTAATCTTGTTTCGATGAAGGCATATAAAAGAAAAATTACACCTTCCTATTATTTCCAACTATTCTGCTTTAAACGAGATTTCAGCTCCAGTAATTATTAATAATCAGGCTATGAAAAGGATTTATACCGTCTGGAATCGAGTAGATATTGATTATTACGTCGAGTAACTAAGAGGAATAGGATAACAATCTGAGCAAGTGAGGATAACGGTGGTAGTAAATAGTTTGAAATCACTCAAATTTCAGTCTAAAATCTGATTGATATTTGTCCTGCAAAAGCGTAACTGTAAAAGAGGTATATCCAAGGCATCATTCGTTGGTCAGTGGGATTGTCCGGATCAGCGGGATTGTCCGAAAAGGTTACCGCTGGCCCGGAACATAAAGGGCTAAGGAAGGAACACGGGTGGGTTTTAGTCAGTAAGAGTCTGACACTTCCTTCCGCTCCACCCAGAGCGGGAGGGGTCATTTGATGATTTCCCGCATCCTGAAAAAAAAAAGACATTATTCGTTGGTTGGAAAAGGACACTTTTCAGCAGTGGACAATTAGAAGTGACTGTAGGCAGGATGGCAGGCACATTAACGCGCAAACTTTTATCATGGATTCAGTACAGTATGATTCTGAACCAGCGTTGAAATTATTGGCAGTTTTTTTTTTTCGTTTAGGCTATACTGTCCCACTGCTGAATGAGCCAAGGCCTCCCCCAAGTCCTTCCAGGAACTCCTTTCCCGCGCCACCTCAAACCAGCCCTCGCGGTACGCGTCCAGGTCATCTCGTCTCCGCTTTCTGGGCCGACCTCGGCTGCGCCGTCCATCTTCAGGCACCCATTGTGTGGGAACTTTTGCCCAGCAGTCATCCAGCATGCGGTTGATGTGACCACTTGAGCCTGGCAGCCGTCTTGCCTACGTCTATTATACCCGTTTTGGAACGTAGCATGGTGATCCGAATTTTGTCCTGTCTTTTAATACCCAGGATGCTGCGCTTCATCGCTCTTTGGCAAACGCCAAGGCGGAACTTTTGCGACTCGGTGAGTGACCAGACCAGGTCTGAGCACCGTAGGTTAGGACGGGCAATCTACAAATCGACGACAAAAAAATTGCAGTTCCGTACATGTTGACCGCGTAGGTATTGTACTTTTCTATGAAACAACTGATTTTATTTGAATCATTCCACTTTTTATATCTAGGTCTGGACTCATGTGGTGAACTCATGGTTACAGCTTGCGCATTGATGTCCTGTATATAAATTAGCTTATTTTGGCAATATTTTCTAACAAACTTATTAACTGTGATTTCTTTTCAATTCTAATTAGTTCTACTCAAGTTGGCAGGCCGATAAATAATTCAACTGATGGTTAAAGGTGATTACCGCCATTTTAGACGTCAAACACTCCTGGTAGATTGCCGATACCTAAGCAGTTTTCCGGACAAATTCATTGTTACGAAGTTTTCTTACTATTTTTGAACATTTTTGTGTGCTGTTTTTGTAACTTCTACAGTAATTTAATCTTAGCCACACAAATGACCTTAATACCATAATATAATCCTATTAAATTACTAATAAAGTAAATCAGAACATTAACTGCTGGTTCTAACGTAAACTGTCTACAGTGCAACGAACGGAGTTAACAACATTATTGGTTTTCAACACTAAACAATGTAGGTACACATATTTGTTGAATGGCTGCATTTGAGGTCGGGTTTCGGAATGGTGGCTGTTTCTGTTTCAATGTTATGCGGTTATAGATTTTGGAGATGACGTCATTTAATATGTTGACTTTAAATTCATTGGAAATCTTTCAGGTCTCCACCTGATATACTTATTAAAATGAAAAAGTTTTTCTGTAATACCGAAATAAAATGAAATTATTTGATTAATAAAAAAAAATGCATTATGAATTCCTGTTTATATAGTACCAGTAATAATAGGCTAGCAAAGCGACTGCGTCATAATAGATAAGAACGAGAACGTACGAACGTAGATGGATTGAACTTTATGACTTAATCATTATTATTAACTTAACCACAAAGCCTTTGTTGAAAGGGTTGTGATCAAATACGGAAAACATGCCTTAGGTACGTAAAAGGGAAATGAAGTAGAATTTTACATTAGTCGGTGAAGCTTTATAAAACTGACCTACCTACTTAGACCTACAGACATGTTCAATATTCATAAGTACTAAGAATAGAAAAATCATTAATGAATGCGCTGACAACTGTTTGATTTTATTCAGAAACTTGGCAACAGTCCAAACACTATCTAGAACTAAGTAAGTCATAGGTCATAAATCATTTTCGAAACAAAAAACATCTAAACTATCAGAAACTTCGCCGAATTATCTTTGTCCTTCGGGTTAATGTGTGGAAACCTCGATGTACTCAACTATATGATGCGAGCCAAGTCACTACACCGCGTTGAGAAAAAACAAATGCACCGCGGCTGCCGTGTAAACAAACATGCGCGGACGCAACTCAGAGGAGGTGGCGGCAGATGTGGCAGTAGGTAGAAAGAGGCTTGTTTTTTTTTGAAGTGAAAACTTCTTTAGCGGCGTTGTACAGTTTTTTTGTAATGGGTAAAAAATTTTAAACTCGCGTCAGGACACGTGACCTGATCGAAAATTCTTAAGACGGATGGCCGTAGCCGGTACCGCGCGTGTTTTGTTTATAAGACGATTCACAAAATACACACGTAATTGTTCAACTTTTCACTTCTGTCGGCACTCCCGGAGTGCCACTGTTTTTTTTTCATAATCTTTATTGAACTATGGAATTTTACTACCGCAATGCGTATGATAGTCCCATCGTACCCTAAATATATAGTAAGTACTCCTGCGGATTACATTTGGGCCATGAACCCGAACAGACTCTTCGCATCATCATTGGCTGAGACAGAATTTTATGGGATATGCCGATACCAAGTCGGTTCAACCTCAAGCCCCAAAACTTATCATTTCTATGAAACTCATATCGAACAGAATCCATCAATAAGTTATGTTTCTCTTCGAAAACTCCATACCCCATACTTTTGTTATGTGAGTCATTACATGATGTAATAATGATGATATAGGATAGACAGAACGTGTGAATGGCGAAAATAAATAACCATTTTCATGATAAACTGCTCTAACAACAGGATTCTGAAAGACCATCAGTTCGAAAATTTGCTAACTGATTGACTCATGCCTGATTTGGTTGAGTGTTGTTATTTCAATCAACCGATCTCTGCTGCTTCTAGTATAACATTACCGCATTCATACTATCCAAATGGAAGCAAATAAATATTGCGAAACTTGTACCTGGGGCTGTACAATAAACTGTCAAACCATTACTGCTCCCTTGTGAAAAGGGGATGGTGCTATTAATTCATAGCTCCTTCTTTTGTATAGCTCCTTCTCTTTTTCAAAAGATTAAAAAAACACAAAACAAATCCCATTGGTGAAGAATATTTCAGTTTTTTTTTTGTCTGTGCTAAAATACCCATAAATGCAATTCAAATCCAATCCCAATCTCTTTGATTATACCTACGTAGTGCAGCGCAAAAAGAAAAACACGGACTGTCTTCGCCATATTATGATAGTGGCCTTTTTAGGCTCCCTGGTGGTAGGTCCCCAGCATACCACCAAGACCAAAAGTTACACTACCCCACTGTATATATTTTTTATTTAAATGTCAGGACAGGAGGCCCCTTGGAGCTGGATTGAACATTTTACTATGCATAGATGTGTGTTACGGGCGAGAACAAAAACTCTAAAGATGTTTAGATATTGATTTTTAGGTTACCTATATTTGAACTTAATAAAATTAATGAAACGAAACATTGGACAGTTTCTAGGCAGTTTCAGTTTTTGTCCGTACGATGTCAAATGGTCAAGAGAGCTACGCCACGCCACTGTAACGCCCTCGTTGACAGTAACATCAGGCTAGAACAAATATGTATTTACAGAATCATAATCATTAGAATCAGTAATACAACTTGTTAGGTTAGTATAATCCCAAAATGTCAAGATTTCATGAAATAGTCATTCTGTGGGATTACATGGTCTTAGAGAGTTGTGTTGATGACTTTAATGATTATAATTCTGTAAATACATACATATGTGTTACGCGCCGCGAATAATATTTTAACCAACGTACAACTTAATACTGACCAGCAAATTGTAAAAAACGAAAAAAAAAAATGAATTTCGCGGGTTATCCTGGCGCTTTCGCCTTAAATGTGTCTTGTCTACAGTTCACTCTATGTCGAAACGTGAGCCAAATGGCTTTGGAGGGCGGGCGGCGCGGATAGGGGCGCGGAGGGGAGAAGCGCCCCGTATATGGCGTGCGTTGGCGCAGTATATACAGTGGAGAGCAAAAATTTGTAACGCGTTTCATTGTTATTCTTTTGATTTATTGTTAAATAACAATTTTTTTTTTTTATAATATTCGAGTTAGTTTTTATAATTTCATTATTCACTAACTAACAGTTTTCGTCATACAAAGATTGTTTAACAGTTTCAGTATAAAAATAAAAATATAGAAGGTAGTAAAAATTATTGGACTGTCTTTACTGTACCTAAGTAAATACCTAAAGGCTCCTACAAACAGGCGCGACACGCGATATTATTGCGCGCGACACAAAGGCACCGCTCGTTGCGCGACTTGTGGTGCCTTTGTGTCGCGCGCGATTTTATCGCGTGTCGCGCCTGTTTGAAGGAGCCTTAAGTAAAATTAAATATTCATTTGATATTGTTCAATACACCACATCAATTTTTGTTACATCAGATGTTTTGAATTGTTTCTTTATTTGTATGTTTTTTTTTTTAATTTATTCTCACATATAGAAGCAACAAGAATAATGTACCCAAGATTTTGTAAAATCTTGATATAAAAGAGTGTCCTTGGAGTTTCTTGCCCGTTCTTCTCCACAGAGATCTACGTTTTGGAATGGGCAACTAGCTTCAACTTTCTAACTAACTGACCGACTATTTAATTTTGACAACTTGCATATAATAAAGAAATCTCTACCTTTTATCAAAATTTTTAAAATATATGGAAAACAAGGGTGGGTCGCTTGTTTAAAATTAAATAAGGCTGTGACGCATATGTCGCAGCCAACTGATTTAATTAGCCGTTCAGTTACCGCCTAGCCTTTTAACTAAACGGCGGCCGTTCAACTAACGGCCTGAATGATATTCAATTATAGTTTAGGTTGGAACTGTAACCAATCACGCGCGAGCCGAATTGATCGCAGTAAATAAGCTAGGGCACCCCGACCAAATGGATCAGGTTAGGTTAGAATTGTGATAAACCGCGAGCGAGCCGAGATAGCGAAGCGAGGCGAGCACTACTTCCAAAGGCCAGGCGGTTAACTAAACGGCCAATTTAACCAGTTGGCTGCAACACGTACACCACATCTATAAAAGTCAATGTAATAATACAAAAACTATATCTTGACAGCTGACATTTCCTTCAGCAAAACAAACATTACGAAACCAACTTATCTTCACGATCGTTCTCGTCGACTGTACTCTGGGGCGCCGGCTGTTGTCGGGTGCTGCGCGTGCGACGACGCCCCGCCCACTCGCCTTTGTGTGCGTGGCTATGACGCCGACAAGTCTTTCACACTCGCAACGGACTCATTCTTTCAGCTACTAGCAGACTGACACCACTGAAATTCAATACAATTTTTCCTGCCAAAGGTTTTAAGCAAAATGTTAGTGTTATTCAAACAAAATAAACTAATTAACGTCCATTAATTAGTTTATTTTGTTTGATGAGTTATTGCAATGTTAAAAGCATTTTGTTGTACTTTAATGAACACAAATGTATATTGATTAATTTTCTTTGGTAAACAACTCGTACCTACTTCCACCAAAAAACGAATTAATTTTACACGAAAATTGCTATTATTTATTAGTTTTTTTTTTTTTCATATTTGTGAAAATCGCCTGGAAAATCCCTTCGCCTATGTAGACGAAGTACCTAACTATGTAGACGAGCGTCTAATTCATCAACGGCCCAGCCTTTTCCCAACTATGTTGGGGTCGGCTTCCAGTCTAACCGGATGCAGCTGAATACCAGTATTTTACATGGAGCGACTGCCTATCTGACCCCCACAACCCAATTACTGGGTAATACGATACCCCTCTGTAAGACTGGTTGTCAGACTTTCGGGCTTCTGACTACCCGTAACGACTGTCAAAGATCCACGAATGACAGCCGGGATCAACGGCTCAACGTGCTTTCCGAGGCACGGAGGGGTCACGGTATGTAAAGATGGTCACCCATCCACAGATCAACCGCGGCAAGCGTAGTTTAACCTGATCGATCGACCTGTGCGGCTATTATTATTTAGCCACGGGCCCCTCCCAGACTAGCGTCTAATTAAGTACGTATAAGTAGAGAAAACCCCGAAAATACAATGTCAGGTTCTTTTTCCAGCATCAGAGTTACTGTTGGCCTGCATTATCCTACTACTGGGCAAAGTCCTCTCCCCATGACTTCCAGCTCTTTCGATCCAAGGCTAAAGTGGACCACTGGTCGTTTGGTTTGTCCAGCTCGACCCGCCATCTTCTACGGGGTCTGCCGCGACGCTTTCTACCTGTGTCAGGGCTCCATATGGTGGTTATTTTAGCCCAAGCTTATTGGGCATACGGCAGACGTGGCCAGCCCAGTCCCACTTCAGCTTAGCGGCTTTTAGAGCAACGTCTGCAATCTGTGTTTTGGAACGCAGTGCGGTGTTGCGAATATGGTCTGTCAATTTGACGCCTAGAATACTGCGCTCCATTACACGTTGGCAAACCTTGAGTTTGGATTTTTGAGTGTTTGTCAAAGACCAAGTCTGGGTTCCATAGGTCAAAATGGGAAGGATGCACATGTCCATAATTTTTCGCTTTAGTGCAGCATCAGAGTAGCCCGCGAAATTCAAACTTTCGTAAGTTTTTTTGCAAATTGCAGGTCAGTATCAGGTTCTACGTATATATGATTCGCATTCCCCTGAACAGGAAATGCGGTCAGTGAGACTTTTGAAAAATCCTAAGTAAAGAGTCGTAATTCGAGGTTTGGCTCCCGCCTATTTTCTCCTCCAATAGTGGACCAATCTAAAAGATATTTTATAAACTGAATAAGAAGGATATATACTGTGACCCTACGTTTTTCTTTTTTCATTAATAATTGTCAAAATTTTACACTAGGCTTCTGTTGATAGCGGTTTAAATCGGCATTTTTTGAGGGTTCTAATGCTTATAAAAAATAATGTATCATCAACAAGGAAAACATAGGGACATACAAGTAGTTAATATTTATTATTCTGAAAAAAAAAAATCATTGCTTTATAGTCATTAACCAGAAAGAAAACAGGCGAGAACGTTTCAATTGTGAAACGACCACCCGCATTGAGTAACACCTATCTACTGTCCCTTTGACAAATAGACCAAACTTTGATTTCCAATCACTAACAACAGCTAACATTATATTGGCGAGACACCCAGGTCTTCCTGTCATGACCTAGATAAATCGCCGGTTAACCTGGCAACGCAGCACTAGGTGTGACCTGGAATTGTCATTGAACTCTTAGAAATATTGCTCATTTATTTTCATTATTGTTCGAAAAGTTGTATGACAGCTGTCAATACCTACTAATAGTTATGAATAGTGTCTTTAGGATAAAGTGACCTCCACTAATTAGATTTTGTCTTGCTTTGTTCGTTTTGGTCTGGAAATCAACTAAAACTTTCATGGAAAAATGGCTTTTAAATACTCCCTGTGCAACCTTCGAAGAGATTTTTTTTGTGTTTGTTTAGGATTTCCTATATCCCACAGGAATGTTTGCTAAGAGCAGATCATTTTTAATTAACTTGTACTGTTGTTCCACTCCTTATGCAAAGTCCTTATATCTTCTCAGTCCCGGTGTTGTGCTTCTTACCACCAATAATTGAAAAAGCAATGCAAAGCATCCCGCCATATTCGTTCAATTCCTCTGTTATTGAAGGTTCTCTACACATGAGAAAGATGTACGTTCTCTCGTTCTGAATCATTCAATCGCATTTATTATTATATCAATAAGGATTCTCCCGTTTCTACGAAGTCTAATTGCAAAACCAAGACCTTCCACATCATTGGCTTACGACATCCTGCCTTTCCTTATAAAGCGATGAAATAAAAATCATAACCTAATTAGTTTGACCGGTGGCTGGGAGTACTAGTAGGAAGACTTGAGGCCAGTATATAGGTCGAGTTACTGGCTCGTTGCCAAGGAATTAGTCACCCAGTGTGTAGCCAACGCATGACGATAGCGTTAAAGGTTACTCTGATACGTGAGACGAGGATTTTTGGGATTATGCTGTGCATTTTGTTCCAGTGCTGCAGTGATCTGAATGGGTCATCATTCTATTGAAGTTTATAGACGTATCTACACTCAAGAAATAAATAATAATATGTTAAGTACCTTAAGGTTACTTTTTACTTGAACGGAACGGCAGTAGGGGGTGGCTGTGGACCTCTGTCGCAAACCATGCTCCATCTTCTATTCTGCCCAAAACATAAGGTCTTTTTGACAGTATGTGCGCTGTGCGCTGCCACCGACGAAGCCGTGGAAGTGTGTGAAAACTTTAGTATTGAAAAGAAGTAGAAGAATTGCTAACATTTTGAATGAAAATGAGTATGAAAAGGTAACATGTGCCCGCAATGAGGGTAAGGAATCTGTTTGAAAATTGCTAAGTATTATTCCAACCGACCCCGCTCCGTTGAACGGCTTGATTATAATTATTTCTTCGGGAAATAATTTTCTTGTGAATTCCTCATGCAATACCACGCTACCTGTAAAGCTTCTTTGACTGAAGAAATGGAATAGTTTTTGCAAGAAACCGACCCTGTTACAGCAAAGTGAGTCTTACAGAATCTGCAGAAAATAATTTTCTTTCATTGTGTTTATAGATTCCCTGAAAGTGAAGCAATTGTTGGGTTATTTAGAAATGCTAGCCTATTGTTAGTACAACAAGAGATTTATTCTCAACAGACAAAACATACGCAGTCAGACTAGACTAGTAAACGTAAAAGTAAACCTTATACAGTGGAAGTAACAGAATTTGAATTTAGTTTCCACAGATAATAATTACCGCTGACATTCTCGATAGGTTTGGATTTACATATGTATTTAACAACATGATATTTCAAAAATTCAAACAACAGTGATGAGAGGTCCTATGAGTCCTGAGTGTGATTATTGCGAACTAATTTACTATTTTATACCTGTAAAGTTTTTTGTGAAATAGTTATAGCATAAACGTGCTTAGGGCTGATTTTTCAATGGACAGATAATTTTTTATCGTGGAATAAAATAGACGTCTGACAAATTTTGTATCGAAGAACTATCAAAAATTCAAAATTATTCCTCGAATAAAATTATCTGGCGTTTGAAAAATCAGCCCTTAGTCTTAAAGAATTACCATATCGAATTCGTTCTAGAGAAATTAGCATAATAAATTATTAGTGCCACCAGAACCACATGAAGCGGATAAATTGCAATTAAATCAAGTTATGTTAACCAAAGTGAATAGCTGTTGATTCTGCGGTATCACTAATATATTCCGAATAATTATTAGGTACATGGATTTAGTGAAATGTTTTGTCGGAAAACGTTTTCATACATTTTCATTGCGTTTCAATATCAATAGTGCTGTATTCCTCGGTATGCAAAAAGATTGAAAAAATACTTTATTATTTGTGTTTCATAAAAAAATGCAAAATCTGAAAGCAGAAATATTTATTACCATACAAAATGTGTTCCTCAAAACTAAAATTAGACAATAAAATATATTTCTAATTATCTTATGTTAAAATCGACAAGTTTTCTTATTAGGGAATAGAGAAAAAATCACATTATTCTAGTAGCTTGATAAAAATAAGAAAGAAAGAAAAAAAAATTATTTGAACACAGTTCGTGAAACAACTATAGGCCAACCGCTTTACTGAGACGTTGCCTGAGGTAGCAGCGCGGTGCGGGAGGGGTGTGTTACCGTGATGCGAGAGCTCAGTGATTCATCAACTTATGACAAATATCACCCCTCCTGCACCGCGCAGCTACCTCAGGCAGTCTTAGATAAGCAGTTAGCCTATAGATATGTGACTGCCACGGTATATAGACGAGCCAACTTACACAACGCTGCCAGGTCTCCATACTCCTGACTATTCACCAAGCAGATACCCTTAGAATTACTTCTAGCACCTATAAAATTGTGTAAAATATTGAATGAGGTTAGTGAATCTGACTGGTGTATGTCTCTCAGTGGCTACGTTACGCATTGCGCGAGTGATCGGTTAAATATTTACCACCTGGTATTTACTATGAATGGAACAATTCTTCGATTCGAAGAGCTGGGGTTAAACAATATTTTTTTTATAGCTTCGGTAAGAAGTTATTATTATATTATTAAGAAGTATCAATTGGTTTTTGTGAAGCTATAAAGGTATAAGTCACCTAATTCAATCAATGAACTTAGCCTATTGCATTCTATTGTTAAACATAGGCCTCTCCCAAGCTGCACCATAATACCTTTAGGTACCTCCGCCTTATCTACCAACCCGCACTGCCCGTGTGCCCGCGTGGTGGATTACGGCCAACTCCCTCTCCGGCCGAGAGGAGGCCTGTTTCCCAGCAGTGTACCCGGCGATAAATATTGCACATCGACCTTTGGAAAGAGACAATCGGCTAATTTCGGCTTCGTAGAGCGTTATCTCTGTCGCACGAAATACAAACAGTCCAGTATCTATTAGGAGCTGTTAAAACAATTATGATTTGCTTCTTTTGATAATTATTTTTATTCTTTGTATAAAATGGTTTTGTGTAAAAAGGTCGATGTGCAATATTTATCGTCGGGTACTGTAGGCTGATTAGTGATTATGCTAAATCTCAAAGACTGGGCAACACAGGCAGACTGTCAGGACCTATCTTCATCTACATAAATGGCATTTCATAGTTGGCTTACTAAATCCATACTTAATATTATAAATTCGAAAGATAACTCTGCCTGTCTGTTATCTTTTCACGCCTAAACCACTGAACGGATTTCGATAAAATTTGGCAGAGAGATATATTGCATCCTGGGGCCCTCCCCGGGACGCAATATATCTCTCTGCCACATAGGATAGTTTTTATTGACATACCTCGCGGGCGAAGCCGCGGGCGGAAGCTAGCTGTGTAGTAAAACAAATGACGCCTTATTTTCGCCTTGCCTCGCAAAACTCGCTTTACTTTTAATCAACTAATTTAAACCTTGACCTTGACAATAACCAGTAGAAGCTTCATAAAGAAGAAACTTCAACAAAGGAATGAAGTAAACAAGTTTTCAGTTCGAAAACAAATCAATAAACTAGCGATAGCGGAGTGGAGGAAGTACACGTGAAAGTCTTCGGAGGAAGCTGCACAGATAAAATTAAAATGTAAAATGGAAGATTTTATCTAGGAAATCTAAAGGCAGGAAATCTGTCTTGAAGATTTAGTAATGTTGACTGAAGATTGTCGTTATGTTTACGTACGTTTCCGCACAAAATATTCCTTTCTTTCTTTATGTAGGTATTAATACGTACGCAAAATACGCGCATTGACGTGGAGTTGCGGACACCAGCCCGTCTTACCTTACCTTACCTAGGTATATTCAATCTCGTAATTTCTCTATCACCCTACGGTTAAATGTAATTTGCACGTCACAAAACGAAAAGGTCTATTTGTCTATGTGAAAGTTCGATCATTTCAACCTTAGTGCAGTTTAAATTTACTGGATTTTGTGTTTAAAAGTGGTACCAGCCAGTATAGCTCACCATCAGAGAAGTGGCTACCGCTGTCAACTTCAAAGTCTTTTCTGATGCCCTGCCAGTCTCAGAGACAGAACTGAAAGGTCTCATGTGGTTGCAAATGAGACCTTTCAGTATTTAGCAGTGAAGTCGCGTGATTTTACCAGCAAGTATACTCCTCATGGCGCTACTTCTCTATGTATCAAAAGCGAGACGCGAGAGGTATCTACTACTTAGGTGTCTGTCTGGCGCGCCCTATGAACGGCCAGTCAGTCCCCCGACCAATGTAATGAATGGCGAACCGTCACAAAGAAAGAGAAGAAGGCAGGAATAGAAAATGTGATGATAGCAAGTCCCGAACGAAAACGAACCCGTTAACCCTTTCACAATATGCTCTACTTCAATGTTTACAGACCCAAACTAAAAGTACTAAATGTCAATTAAAATGAAGTAATCAGGCCACTACGGTGCACGTGGTGCAAAACACACAAACACTATGGATGAACAAAGTTTACAAAACAAGTCAGAATTGAATTGACTACTAATTTATCACCATCAAATGCTTTGCATAATTTATGAAAACTCTGCTTTCATTGGTTTGTTTGCTTATACACCTTTTGTGTTTCGACTTTGACCTATTTTATAATTACGAACCAGGAATCTGAGAAAAGTAAACTAAAACTCAACTCAACTCAAACTCAAAGCATTGACAAAATCAACTATTAACAGAACTCAACTAAAAACAACTAAATTATAACTCAAATTAACTATTTACAGGCACTTTTGAATAGTCAAAGAGTCGGTCAGTTAGTAGTCGGAAAGTTGAAGCTAAATAGTTGTATTTTCCATAACGTAGATCTCTGTAATCTAGACCTGCAAGAACCATCATCAGTAAATATTCCAATCATTGATAATTATTGTGCAATAGAAAATCGAAGATATTTCGACCTTGAAGTTGTTCCTATAGGTAACGTTTTTATCATAAACTAGAGACCCATCCCTACTTCGCACGGTTTATACCTACGACTTCGGGCACATTTCAACAATAACACATAAAATGAAAATGCATTTTGAATTTTTGACAGTTTTTCCATTCTAGAACTTTCAGACGTCAATTTTGTTCCACGGATTAAAGAAACCCGACTTTGGTATAATCAGCCCTTAACAAAACATGGAGATTTCTTATTTAAGTTAAATATTACACCTTTACACTTTTGATTATCAAAGGCTTACACCTACCGGATTAAACTTACCGAAGTAAATTCTTTAAATGATGGTGAGAACCACATCAAAATTAATTTCGTAGTTTAGAAGATCAACACTGACAGCGATGATCTACTATTATATATCTTCATAGACAGACACAAAAAGTGAATTCAATTTATAATCATCATCATCATTAACCTATAGCAGTCCACTGCTGGACATAGGCCTCCCCTATTGCACGCCATTCAACTCGATTTTCGGCAACTCTCATCCAGCTGCTACTAGCCATCTTGCGAAGATCGTCGCTCCACCTAGCTTGAGGGCGTCCCACCTTACGTTTACTGATTCGCGGTCTCCATTCAAGAACATGTCCCAACGGTAATCGATTCTACGGCTAATAATTATGGCCGACCCATTTCCACTTCAGCTTGCTTATTCTGTAAACTATCTCGACAACTTTGGTGCCCTACTGGATCACCTCGTTGCGGATTTGATCCCTTAGAGAGACTCCAAGCATAGCCCATTCGAGCTATGGAACGGGCTATGCTTGAAGTCTCTGTGAGCGACCTTGAATTTATGGACCAGCCGTACCTTGAGTGTCCACGTTTCGGTTCCGTAGTTTTTATGCGTAGTGTGGAATACGCGACGAGAAGACTCGACAAAGCTTCCCAAACGTTGCCCAGATAAGGTGAATTCTTCAGTTACCGTCTCCCTCTCAAAGTTGTTCTTACCAAACTGCAGAGTTTTCCCGAGGTAAACGTATTCTTGAACAACGTTGAGAGCACCGCCATTGACAGCAATCGGTCCCGGGGTAACGTGTTCGTTCAACATTACCTGGGTTTTGACCAAGTTCATCCGGAGACCAATGCCTACAGAAGAATCAACTCGGCCATCCAGCATCTGCTCCAAATCCTGCACCGATTCAGCCAATATGACGATATCATCTGAAAATCTCAAGTGTGAAAGGTACTCGCTTTCTCATAGTGCACAAAGGCAAGACATAGGGGCCGTTTATACTCTTCGGACTTCGGACTTCTGTATAATTTTTCGCACAGTGTGGATGTGGTCTATGGTGCTATAACCCCGCCTGCTCCGGTGGCTGAAACTTGTAGAGTCTAAGCGCTAGACGATTCATGACGACTCTTAAAAACTTGAAACTTATATAAATGGCTAAGGAGCGAAATGAGTCTGTGGTTCTTTAGAAGGGTCTTATCACCCTCCCTAAGAAAAAGAACGACCACGCTCCTTCGCTACGCTTCTAAGCCACTTTGGCAGAATCATAAAAGGATAACATTATGAATCAAAATGGACAGCTAACTGTTAAGTTAATCGTATCAAATCCTATTGGTGAAGGATTTTTCAGCTATTTTTTTTTTGTTTGTGCTCAAATACCAATTAATCCAATCCAAATCCAATCCCAATCTCTTTGATTATACCTACGTAGTGCAGCAAAAAAAAAAAAGAAAAACATGAACTATCTACGCCTTATTATAATTCATAATGTTATCCTTTTATGATTCTGCTAAAGTGGCCTTTTTAGGCCCCCAGGACAGAGTTGAAGAAATCATACTAACTAATATTATAAATGTAAAAGTTTGTGAAGATGTTTGGATGTTTGTTACTCAATCACGCGTAAACCGTTGAACAGATTTGGATGAAAATTGGCACATAGATAGACCAATTTCTGGATTATCACATAGGATACTTTTTATCCTGATATTCTTAAGGTATCGAAACTTACGCGGGTGAAACCGCGGGGCGCTGCTAGCTTATATTAATTATGTTTAAATAGATAACATCCTTCGCTGGTTCTTTTCATTAAAAGGTTTCAAGTAATTGATTTAGAAGAGCACTTTTATGTAAGGTATCAGATAATTTTCATCTACAACAACCTTTAGAATATTTATAGCGGCAATTTCGCCCCTGCTAATTTATGTTATGGCGACATTCAAAATTACATTGATTTTGTTTTTGCTTACTAGCTCCGTCTTGATTTCGTCATCTAGATTAGGTGGGCCACCTTTCAAATAATAAAAGCGGGATAATATGCCAAAGTACAGGGTGGCAGGGACATTGACGTGCAAACTGTTACCATGAATTCAGCTCATGTTTCTAGACCGGTTATGGAACAGACAAACACAAATTTGAATGGCAGCCCGGCCGGCCTAGTTTTATATTATTTATTTATATATACTTTATTGTACACCAGAAAATATATAACAAAAAAAAACCGGCCAAGTGCGAGTCGGACTCGCGCACCGAGGGTTCCGTACAAACCTGCAAGGTTTACAAAGTTCGTTCATTACGACAATCGAGTCATAACTATGGTATTTTTATTGCAAAATGAAATTCATAACATTACAATGGGGAAAGATGGAGGAGCATAAATTTAAGACAAAGATCTCTTTATCGTTTAAGTAATCCTTTATTTTACGCATTTAGATTATACAGCTACATTCACCAAAATATCGGGATTGAATGACGATGAGTGAGGTCGTCTTTGCCGTTTGAAAAATGTTGCCCTCCCCATACATAGTATAATAACTCGCGGTCATTGCTGTAACTGCAATTATGTTTACAATCACAATTTTTTTGGTGGTATAACTACTTAAAATTTTAAGCTTTTCTGAATTTTTCTGTTACCTGTGCTGTAAGCTATTGCTTCTTACCAAATTTCGAGATTCTATGTCAACGGGAAGTGGTCTTTAGGTTTTAATTCCCTTGCGTGTAGTTGCGAGTTTCAAAATATGCGGTATCAATGGTTGTACTTTTGCGTTTTGCGTTTTTGCGTTGACTTCGAATTTTTTTTTTTCACGGGTTAAAGGCAATTAGATCTAAGTATTTGATATGAATTTCAACTTGATAGCTCTACGCGTTCATGAGGAAAAAAGTAATAAGTTTATATTTATTAAAAAATAAATACATATTTTGTAATGTAACTAAAAATTTAAGGTTTTCGGAATTTTTCCTTTATGTGTGCTATAAAACGTTGCTTCATGCCAAATTTCAAGATTCTAGGTCGACTGGAAGTACCCTTTAGGTTTTGATTCCCTTGCGAGTACTTGCGAGTTTCAAAATATGCAGCTTAAATTGCTGTTTCTTTTGATTGCGTTGACATAGAAGTTTGATTTTATTACAGCTTAAAGGTATTATGGACCTGAGTATTTGGTATGAATTTCAATTTAATACCTCTACGCGTTTATGAGGAAATGGGTAGTAAGTTTAAAATTATTAAAAAAAATATATTATGTGATGTAACTAAAAATTTATAGTTTTCGTAATTTTTCCTTTATCTATGCTATAAGACGTTGCTTCGTACCAAATTTCAAGATTCTGAGTTCACGGGAAGCACCCTGTAGGTTTTGATTCCCTTGCAAGTGTCGAAAATTTGCGGCATAAACGGCTGTATCTTTTGATTGCGTTGGCTTAGAAGTTTGATTTTTTCACAGCTTCAAGGGACAGTAGACCTGAGTAATTGATATAAATTTCAGCTTCATACCTCCACGCGTTCCTGAGAAAAAGGGTCTTGACAGACGGACGGACAGACGGACAACAAAGTGATCCTATAAGGGTTCCGTTTTTTCCTTTTGAGGTACGGAACCCTAAAAAAATACGATTATGAATACAAAACATACAATGAGCGGCCTTATCGCTCTCTGCGATCTCTTCCAGGCAACCTTGTAATGGACAGTGATTGCGTGGATATAAAAAATATGGGGTTGTCAGTGGTGCAACATAATATACTATAATAGATACATTATTGTGCGTGGTCACTGTATGAGGGCTTCTTAAACTTATTGGCTCTGTGGCTGGCTCTGTGTAAAAAAAAAACGTCTGTAAAACAGTATAAAATAGAAAACAATATAGTAGTGAGCTAAAAGCAATGTCGAAAAACAAAAACGTTGTGGCAGTCGCTGGTAATGAAACCACATAAATCGGAATTAAAATGGACTGTATTTAAAATAATGCACAAGGTACAATAAAGCAATGTGTTACACCGACAGGTTGCGAATGGTGACCGAGATAGATTCGTTCGCCTGAACGGAACGAGTGAATTATTATGTTTGCTTCATACATAAATTGGCAACGCCGACAAAGAAACTTAAAGGCTAGCTTTGAAGACAAACAAAAAGTTAACTTAATCTTAAATTTACCTATCATTAGACAAATGGGAACCTGAGTTCTTCTAACAGGTCTACTAAACGTTTTAAACTTACTATCTACTATTAAGTTACAATACACAAAATGTTTTCTATTAAAGAACTTGTTGAAAGCTTAAAACCTTTAAAATCGTTTAAATTGATACAGTCTTACTCGGAGATAATCTAACAAAGTTATTGTTACTTTAAATTAAATAAATTATAAGCTGGCAAACTACTACAAATTTGTGAACTACTTTACACTGAGAGAAGTGATTAAAAACCTATTGTACACACATGTACATACTTGTCACTTTTAATTAGTATGCACTGTGCATGTGTCTATTACAAAATAGATGTTCACATATATTACATTTTACCTTCATAAAGTATAATTATGTATCTATTGAGCATGCCTCAGATCTGTTTAAATCATGTATAAGTTCAACTATAAGTTGTAAATCTCTAAAGTACTTGCTTTAGAGAACAGAAGCCTATACAATATAATTATCTTACATTCTAAAATATAACTATGTATTTAGTCTAGTTAACAATAGCTTGCTATTATGATTTTTTTATGAAATTATTATAAGTTGCTAGTTTTAAAGTAATCTATGAATGGGTACAAAAAAAAAGATTTCCTTAAAGAATCATATAACTAAGTGAGTACATAACTATGCTTAATATTATAGATGAGATAAGTTTTGATAAACTATCAAACTAAAAACTATCAAAAAGAATAAATGAACAAGTCCACATGACACGTTCAGTAGCCACACAACGGTAATTTAGTAGCATAATTTTAATTTATTCATAAATAGGAAGTACACAAACTTTCATCACACTAGTACGCATGATTTTACCATTTTTCGTTCTTACAGATAATGCCCTGACCTTGCCATCTGATCCGGGGAAAGTTTGTTCTACTCTGGCCACTGGCCATGTTAATGGAGGGGTGTTATCAACTCTCAGTAGCACCAAGACTCCTTTTTCAATATTTGGGACACCGCTATGCCACTTTGGCCTGTTTTGTAACTGAGTCAAATATTGTTTTGACCAAGTTTTCCAGAAGGATTGAGTCATGTGAGTACATTGCTGCCAGAATGACAAGCGGTTTATGGGCACATTTGTGACATCAGGTTCAGGGAATGATGTAATAGATGTACCTGTCAAAAAATGAGCAGGAGTTAAATAAAACATATCGTTTGGGTCAATAGTTGGCAAAGAAAGTAAAGGTCTGGAGTTCAAAAGCCCTTCTATTTGAATTATTATGGTATTCAACTCTTCATATGTTAGTACCTGTTGCCCTACAACTCTTTTTAAGTGATATTTTGCACTCTTAATCCCTGCTTCCCATAGGCCTCCAAACACTGGTGAATAAGACGGAATAAAACTGAATTCAATACCAAGATCTGAAGTAAAATTCATAATTTTGTCCTGATGTACCTGCTTAAAATGTAATGAGTATAGCTCATGTAACTGATTATTGGCACCTTTGAAAGTAGAACCATTGTCACAATAAATAATAGAAGGCTTATTGCGACGAAAAATAAATCTTTTTAATGCCTGTAAGAAACATTCAGTTGTTAGATTTGATGCCAACTCAATATGAATGGCCTTTGTTGTGAAACAAATAAATAACAGTATGTATGCTTTTAAAATTTGTGGCTTTCTAACACGGTGTAATTTTATTGAAAATGGACCGCCATAATCGATTCCTACCTTTTCAAAAGGCCTGTTGGGGTTCACCCTGTCTGAAGGAAGAGATCCCATCAGTTGCTCTGATGCCTTGGCTTTTAGTTTGAAACACACTAAACATTTGTGTATTACACCTTTGACTTCCCTAAGTCCATTAATTAGGTAAAACCTTTGACTTAAACTAGCTAGGGTTAACTTTTTTCCAGCATGTAACAAACATTTGTGTTCATTTCCAATTATTAAACGTGTAATAAATGATTTTTTGGGTAATATGATAGGATATTTCTGATCATATGGTATGTTAGCATTTTGTAACCTACCTCCTACTCTGAGGATACCTATTCCATCTAAAAATGGATTTAAGGATTTTAAATTGGATTTAATTGGTTTCTTGGACATGATACAAGTTATTTCTTCACTAAAATGTTGTTGTTGATTTTGTCTAATTATATTTTTGATTGCAAAGTTAAGTTCTTTTATTTTCAGATGCCCATAGACCCTATCTTCTTTCTTTACTTTGCGATTATTAATAAACCTGTAAATATAGGCAATAATTCTTTTCAATTTGTTAACATCAGAATAATTTGAATATAAACTGCAATCTTTAGTTGACTCAGAAGTAAGTGTAATATTACAAAGTTTAAGCTCAGGAATTTCCTTAAGAATATTGATATTTGTAGATTCATGTGTGTAATTCTTACTATGTAAAACTTTTGGCCCATGCCACCATAACTGGTGGTTTTTAAGTAAGTGAGGTTCTATACCTCTAGACAAACAGTCTGCAGGATTCTCATCGGTAGTGATAAATGACCATGAGGCATTTTGTGTAAGATCACGGATAGTTTTGACTCTGTTTGCAACATATACAGACAACTTTGTGGGTTCTGTGTTGAGCCAAGCAAGAACAATTTGAGAATCTACATATAAATGTATCTTAATGGTAAAATTGTTTTTAATAAGTTGATCATACAACTTTTTTGACAGCTTTGCTAATATCAAAGCGCCATTTAACTCTAATCTCGGTGTTGTTAATGATTTTATGGGATTTATCCTTGATTTTGAGCATAACAACTCAACTTTTACTTGACCATCGCTGTTAATGGTCCTCAAATAAATACAACAACCATAAGCCTTCTGAGAGGCATCTGCAAACCCTATTAGTTCAATAGAGGTTGAGTTTTGTGTGTCAATATTTCTGTTTACTGGAATGTTACCTGTTTTTGATAAATTCTCAACAAAACTTCTAAACTTTTTATTTAAGTTATATGGCAATGGTGAATCCCATGAGATCTTCTCTAACCATGTTTGTTGCATGATTATTTTTGCAAGTACAATAATTGGACCTACTAGACCAAGTGGATCAAAGAGTTTGCCAATGAAACTTAATGTCTGACGTTTGGTGTAGACATCTAACAACTCGGTTTGTGGACATGAAATGTTCAATGTATCCGTTTGTGTGTTATATTTGATACCCAAAGTCTTCACATATTGATCATCACTTTTATATAAATCAATTTCATTTGAAATCTGTAAAGTACAAGGAATGTCACTTAGTATATATTCACTATTTGAACTCCATTTATGAAGTTTAAACCCACCAAGTTTTAAAATGGCAATTAATTGGTTTTTCATATCAAGTAATTTTTGTAAATCATTATTGCCAGTACAAATGTCATCTACATAACAGTGATTCAGCAATATATGTGCACCTTCCGGGTAAATGTGTGCAAATCTAAATGCTAACTCATTTAAACATCTTGTAGCTAAAAATGTTGAACATTTAAGACCATAGGTGACAGTTTGCAATTGAGCACACTGTATTTCTTTATCTGGTGCATCTCTCCACAATATATTTTGAAGAGCACAGTGTTTTGGGTTGAGAATAACTTCTCTAAACATTTTTTGAATGTCAGAAAATAATACATATTTATGTAATCTGAACAAAACTAATATATTAAATAACTCATTTTGGGTGTTGGGTCCATTGAGCAACATGTCATTTAAAGAAAAACCTAGATTAGTAGGCATTGAGCCATCAAAAACGACTCTCAATTTTGTAGTTTTGCTATTTTCGTTTAATACTGGATGGTGTGGCAGAAAGTATACCTGACCAGCCATTAAATCATAATCTTGGATATTAATGTAGTTAGCATGACCCATTGAAATGTATGTGTCAATGAAATCTTTATAACCTCTGAAAAGTTCAGAATCTTTGTGAAGTCTTTTTTCTAAATTGTTAAAACGTTTTAAAGCTCTTATGAAAGAATCTCCCATGTTTAATTGATCTAAGTTTTGTTTCAAGGGTAAGTCAACTTGAAATTTATTGTCTTTCAACATTACAGATTCAGAAAAGATTTTTTCAGCAAGAGCTTCTTCTGAAACCGACTCGGTGAAAACTTCTGTCACTTGTTCACACTTCCAAAACTGCTCTAAAGTTTTTTCTATATTTTTAATGCTATCACATTCACTATTATGTAAAATGTGTGCAGTATACTTTCTTACCGGAGTGCAAGCTCTCGTCTTCACCCTTCCAGCCACTATATACCCAAAGTGGGTATTGTGTAAATACAAACCTTTAGGGATAATAGGTAGTTGTTCACGCAATAAGATTTTAAAGAAAACGTCACAACCTAACAAAATGCTTATTTTTCCAGTTTTGTAAAATTCTGTGTCAGCTAACTTGACATACGAAGGTATTTTTAAATTATCTGTATCTATCTCACACTGAGGTAAATCACTAGTGATGTTTGGCACTACACAGCATGCTATTTGAGTATTGTAAGTGTTGAGAGTAGAAGTAATATTAAATGTTGCAGTGTAAGGAACAGTATTAGATTGACCACATATTCCTTTGATATAAGTATAATTTTTTACTAAACTGCAATCTATTTTTTCTGTTAGGTCTGATAACACAAAGGAAACCTGACTACCTGAGTCACAAAGAGCCCTAACTTGAAATTTTTGACCAAATTTGTCAGTTATGTTTACCTTTATAGTAGGCAATAAAACATCATCGCACTTATTCATAGATAATGACACTTGCTTTACCTCCTGTTCAGGATTATCCTCATGCAGTAAACTATTATGCTTTTGTTTGCAAATTGAACACTTAAAAGTAAATTTACACTTTGACAGGTGCTTGTTTAAGCATAGAGTACATAACTCGTTTGTCTTTACATAGTTGACACGATCAGATAGCGAGGAAAGTTTGAATTTTTCACATTTATATAGTTGGTGGTGATTAGACTTACAAAATTTGCATACTTGTGTCACCTTTTTATCCTTTGTTGTTGTGGCTACCAAACCTGTCCTGCGACCGCTGTTCACTGTAGTATTTGAGGATACCTGGCTGTCTGCCACAGTTTCAAGTGCTGCTGCCCGCTGTTCTAGAAATTTAAGAAGTGAATTTAAGTCAAAATCAGCATCTGATTTCATTTCTAGATGAAAGCACCTTAATGTGTGCATGTCAAGCTTGCGTTGCAAAATGCATACAAGAATTGCATCCCAATGTTGAACAGGTATATTCATGTTTTTTAGGGCAGCTACATGCTGTCTGGTTTGAGAAATGATTTCTCTTAAAGCTAAAGCAGTGCATTTTGAAATGGGTTTTAGGTCTAATAATGAATTGACATGATAATTTATGACCTTATTTTTGTTATCATAACGCTCGCTGAGCAACTGCAGTGCGATTGCATAGTTATGAGCAGTAAGCGATAAATGCTTAATTAATTCGGCGGCTTCGCCAGATAAATAGGTTTTTAAATAATAAAATTTATCACATTGTGACAGTTTAGTGTTTTTATCGATGACACTTTTAAATAGGCTAATGAAGTCGTGGAAATCACCTACCTCACCTCCAAACTTGGGAATACTTATTGGTGGTAGGCGTTTCATAGCATCTCTGCCTTCCTCATCATGCTCCGCTCCGGGGTCCGGAGATTTACCTGGGCTAGATTTTACATCGATGGCATCTTCGAATGCGGCTAAGGCACTTAGATAAATGGATTCATAATGACCAAAATCTTCATCGTTATTTTCATCTAGAACAGATATATCTATGTTAAATGAGCTGTATTCTGAAAAGGCAGTGACCAACCTGTCTTTTTTAATCATAAGCGCCTTTATAGAGGCTTTGTCGATGTCCTCAGACTCGGCAAACTTACATAGTGTGGTTATAGTCCCTTTTGTCTGGCCCCTGGCCAGTATTAGGCGTTTTAAATTGTTTGCCATAATGGCTAATGAGTTTTATTGAAACTACACAATCAATAACTTTGCAATTTAGCAATTTTACGCATATATAGATGCTAGTTAAATATACAGAATGCAATAATTGCACAATGTTGAGATAGTGAGACGTGTTTTGCTTATAATAGAGCACTTTTAAATCACTTTTCACTTGATAAATTGATAGCTTGATAGAACACCACCAAAATGGCGGATGGCGTCGAACAATGGTGTTTGGCGGACAACGCCCGGCACCCGGCAGCTATGGAGCTTGCAGGAAGTTGCTGGAACTCGACGTCGCCCGGTCGCCGACCAACCTGCGGCCGAGTTGATCGCCCTTTTCGCTCGCACGCGTACGCGCTTCTCGCTCGTCCGCGTAGGCGCTCTCTCTTGCTCGCTGTGTCGCTGGATCGCTGCTGACTGCGTCCTACTCACACGCCACGCGAAAGTTGAGACGTACGATGGATGACAAATCGGTCGAATTCGAAATCGAATGATGGCTGGCGTCTTGACGGCTTTACCACGTTGACAAAATATAAAATTGAGGCACTCGACTCACAACTTAAAATGTTATTATAGATAACACTGTCGCGAACACTATTACGGCTGATGGACCATAATTTATGTGGCAGTCGCTGGTAATGAAACCACATAAATCGGAATTAAAATGGACTGTATTTAAAATAATGCACAAGGTACAATAAAGCAATGTGTTACACCGACAGGTTGCGAATGGTGACTGAGATAGATTCGTTCGCCTGAACGGAACGAGTGAATTATTATGTTTGCTTCATACAAACGTCTCAACTTTAAAGTGCCAAAAGTTTTGAAGTGGTCGTGTTATATTTTATGTGTTTACGATTAATTTATTATCACAATGTTTTAGTATACTATATCATAACAATCTTCATGATTCATCCTATAATAATATCTTGGCTAAAATATACAGAATGTAAAATGGAATAAATAAAATGATAGATGCTTCGTTCCACATACGTACTATCAAAGAGAAAATCAGTATAGTAATATTGAGGAAGCAACATAGTAAATCTTGATATTGTGATCACGGACGCCCCCAATAAATCAATACACCCAGTACATCTGTAATAATTAAATTATGAATAACACAGCTACAAAATCAATTAGTTCCATACTAAAATAAATTAGCACAGACACTAGCGTGTTTCCGAAACACAAAATTTATTGGGACTGTCCGGAATAAAATTCTATGATGGCGCCCGTAGTCTACGCCCACATAACTCGGACTTGGCTGAGGAAACATAAATATTGTTGAAATAGTCATAGATGTGTCAGAATATTGTCATTAGTGCGATTTTTCGATGCATTTAATTTTATAAATAAACGTTTTTTAGGTTTTTATTGCGTTTATTAAATGATGTGATGCGTAACTGAAGTGAAACTGATAAATTTAAATCTTCAGTATTTTTGGCCTTTAATATGGATTTCTAAAAAGGGATTCAATGCAACCTTCAATTCTGTGAATGAGTATTTATACTTTAAATATTCACAATGACCTTACTAATATAATTTGACAAATACTCGACATTTTAAATTTAATAACTTTGATTTACATAAATCATAGTAATTAAAATGTATACCAATTTCAATCATAATTTAAAATGTACCAATTTTATTTACTTCATTTATTTATTTAATACAATCAATAATTTTGAGTTATTCTGGTCTGATCTCCTGAACCACCTTCCACCCCCCCCCCCTCCTCAATCCCCTACTAGTTCTTCTTCTGTTTTACTATCTGTCTTTTTGCATGCTCGTTTTAGAAAATGTTAAAAAAAAACTGACCATTTGTAATGTACTACAATTCTTGCAAATAAATTTCATTTCATGTTAACCCTTTATCTAAGTATCGAAAGTAAAGCGAGCATTTTAAAAATATCTTCGATATTTCCAAAGCCCGCTTCCTCTGTGTGCCTTGTATGCCTTGACAAAGATTCATTACATTGTAATCAGTCAATCTTCATTACTGCGCATCTGTTACAGATTTCCATTAAGGTACAAGAAGTTACTAAGAATTTATCAAAAATGTGCCGTGCTATAGGAACTTGGTGGTTGGACAGATAAATTTTAATTGTCTACAATAAAAGGTACTTAATAAAATTCTTAAATTTACTGACAGACTACGCACAGCCTAAACCAGCGGTTCTAGAAGCATTAAATTTTGCACAAGAGTCCCTTAGTTATCGAAGGTGAGCACTTAGGTAGGAATTATGAAAAGTCATCTCAAAGGGATTAATTAGGGAATGAAAATTAGTATGGAAAGTAGTAATTTTTGTCGATAGGATGTCCCATACGGCTAATGTATTAAAAATTGAATAATTTAAGAAATACTGTTACATGATTCTTAATTTTTTTTTTTTCTATTTTAAGGGGTTTTATTATAAGTTGAAGAACGACGAAAGTTAAGAGGAGTTGTCGAAGAGGTGATGAAAGTTTAAAAATAGAGCTTTTCCAGTAGATAAATCTAGTACACGCCTACCCTATAATAATTTAAATTACAATAAATCTAATAATTTCTATACTACGTATAAATCTCTTGCGCTCTGATTTTTTGAATAGGTACTTAAACAACTAAATTAATAAAACTTTTTATTTTTATTGACGGGAAATGTCTACGCGTAAATTCCTACAGTACAATCTATACTATATACTATTATACTATATACTATACTATACACTATAATAATATTATAAAGAGGTAAAGTTTGTAAGTTTGTAAGTTTGTATGTTTGTATGTAGGGGGTAATCTCTGGAACTACTGGTTCGAATTGAAAAAATCTTTTTGTGTTGGATAGTCCATTTATTGAGGAAGGCTATAGGCTATATAAAATTACGCTACGACCAAAAGGA
The DNA here is from genome assembly GCA_963855955.1 of Luperina nickerlii. NCBI lineage: Eukaryota > Metazoa > Arthropoda > Insecta > Lepidoptera > Noctuidae > Luperina > Luperina nickerlii. The sequence goes on from OY979663.1 coordinate 6,451,568, forward strand.
GCGGAGCATCAATGAAAAATGTTGCAAAAACGGGAAAAATTATTTCTTTTTGAGAGCTTCCGTTGCGTACGCTGCGTAAACGGTTAAAGTTACGTAAAAATCATGTATGACGCAATTGTTCGCCTTTAAAAGTTAAAAAAAAAAGTCCGCGGCAGTATATGTTTATCTGTCAAGGTTGACTAACTATAACCTTTTTTATGGTAATCAAATTTGTTCTAAAATAATGCATTATTTGCGAAGGTGTTTTTATAAACATGATATTGATCCTTATCCAAATAAATACGTTATTCAGCACAAGTATTTAGTTTTGAACAAAATTGCCCTTGACAGCATTTGATTTTAATGAATATTTTAGATATCATAGTTTTAAAATAACTCCGCAAGGCGGCCGGCAGCTCTGCGAGGTACTATACCGCGTGGCCCAGCCGGGTGGCCGGCTACCTACTACGAAACGGTTGTGCTCAGTAAACTGCTTTTTTCAATTTTAAAAAAGTAAGTTTTCTACATAATATTTACGTTTGGATGATTATTATATAAACAACAAAATGTTAATCCTTATCAAAATAAATTATTTTATGTTCACAAGGGCATTATAGAGACAACATTTGCCATTTACAGTATGTCAATTACTCGGATTTGAAAAAATATTTTTGCATTTGATAGCCCAATTCTGGAGGAAGGCTATAGGCTATTTAACATCACGCTGTGACCTTTAGGAGCCGAGCAAAAGGAAAAAAGTCAGAAAGAACGCTAAGCAAAAACGAAGTAATAGCGCGGGTAGGCGATGCGATGCGACGGGGTGGGTCGGAGTAACAAGAAATTTCACGCGGACGAAGTCGCGGGCAGAAGCTAGTAAAACATAAAGTCATATTATTAAAACGAAACTAATCTAGTCAACTTTTATTGAGACACGTACTATTTTATTGAAGCACTGTTTTAAGGCTCCTGCAAACAGGCGCGACGCGGGTCTCGAATCGCGCCTGTTTGAAGGAGCCTTTATTCAGATGGTCGAAAAAAATTTAGGTTAGGTAAAATATTATAATTATTCTTACTATTGAAACTCTATTGGTAAAACGTACTTTTTAAAAATGCTGATTGAATTTGTGTTTTACAATACTTACTGTAATTAAATTTGTACTCTGGACATTTAGATAAAAAACACAGGTACCTACATAATTATTTAAAAAAAGATGTTTCTATGAGGAAAACGGTAAAACTGTGATGTATTGTTGTGTTAAAATCAATACACCAAATTACAATGAAAATGAATCAGTTTCACATCTTTACTAAATCCATACTAATATAAATGTGTCTGTTTGTCTGTCTATACGTTACCTCTTCACGCTTAAACCGCTGAACCAATTTAGACGAAATTTGCTATAGAGATAGTTTGAGTCCCGGGAAAGGACACATGATAGTTTTTCTCCCGATATTCCCGGGATCGACATTTATGCGGGTGAAACCACGGGGCGCTGTTAGTTTCAGCATAAATGTACAATGCGTGCCACGTAAGAAGAGACTTGACACACCACGTGGTCTGACATGCGCAGAACACGATTTTAGGTATCTTTAGCGGTATGAGGTCTGAGTGCGGGACGGGACCGGACGTCATAGGGGCGGCGGAAAGAGGCGGGGGAGTTGGGGTCAAGTCTCTTCTTACGTGGCACGCACTGTATATTTCCTAGTTCGGAAAGTATTGTTTTCATAATGCCTCATTGGATTAACGATCGCAAGTGCTACTGTTCAGCATGAGATCCCATGTTCGATTTCCAGCTCGAGAAATTTATTGGGTATTTCCGTCACGGATTTAGCAGTGGCAGCCCAGAGCCTAGATTTCTGCCCGGTTGATGACAATAGGATCGCTGAGATGTGACTTAAACATAATTGGCAAAATGTGGGTACACTAAAGGTACACCTCTAATCTGCATTCGCGATTTATTTGCCAAAAATGTAAACACAATATATGAATTAATGGAAAAACAACTATAATTTCTACACAATAAAGTTCGGTTTACGCTATAACTTAAAACATTTTTATAACTTTTTCAATAGTGCTAGTCACTCTGAAATCAACTTAATTATATCATTGAAATAAAGTTGATATTTGTTTAACTTGAAATAGGGGTGGGGGTGTGCAGCACTGCGCACTTTTACTATACCTAACCCTTCCGGAATTTCAGACTATTATGTTTTGTTGTCATAGATTTTAGATACGTAATTATTAAATGTCCAATAAGATTGATTTATTTAGCCTGAACTTCAGACTGATTAAAACCCGAATGCACGCAATAATCCATCTTATTGGCACATGAAATATATGAATGGAGTCCAACTTACACCCAAATGATTGGTTGCAGTCTGATAGACTTTCGAATAATTGAAACCAGCTGGTATGGGAAACAACTCCAGTCCGGTCAGGGAGATCCTTTGAACTGTATTAATTGAGCTGACATAGATTAATTAATCCGCTTAAACTGGTAAAATTCGCATCCACCATTGTCTCTGGTATTATTTACAGACAAAAGAGGCTTTGCTGTCGAAAATTGGAGTTTTTTTTTTTTTATATTTCTGTTAGGTTTACTCACAGATATAGATAGACTTAATTACGTAAGTATCACGATCTGTGTGAAAACCAAGCGTGCCATTTTTTGAAAACCTACTATGACGTCACAAGCACTATTTAGTGACGGGAAAATCAAATCGATTTAAAGACGCCGCCGCCGCCGCGTGCGGCCAGCGCACACGCTCACCCAGCCAGTAGTACTCAGGACTGAGCGCGAAAGTGGCGGCTTACGATTTTTGTACTTAAGCTGAGCACGCGAAGTGCTCTTGCTTTATTTAGGTGTATCTATATATCTGTGGGTCAACATAAACTCAAAAAAAATATTTTCATCGACTCAAAAAAGAAAGACGCTCAATTTTATGTACGTAAAGGCGTTTTTTTTTTAAAATTCACTTTTCTTTTTTACAGTTTAAAAACCTAGGGTGCCATTCTCATAACTTTAAGAAAGTTCACAGTCTAATCTCAGTCTCAATCTGTCAAAAATACTTCAAATTTCTCCACATTTTTGACAAGTGTTTTGTCATTGATTGTCGCTAAGATGAGATTGCGACTAAATTTTGAACGCTTATAATTACGAGAGTAGTAAGTTGTCCTTCTGGTTGATTGCAGGCTGTTTCAACGTCTGTGCTGTGAGTATTGTTATTACTTCTTCTTGGTCGCGTACTTCATTACTGAAGGTCGTCTCCATGAATGGCCTCCATGGCTTTTCGTAAGTACGACGTTCTTCCACTTCGTTCGGTTCTCAGCTTCTCTCAGGAAGGTCATAACAGAGAGTCCAGTGACGGCGGCTACTTGATCTGACCAGCGGTTAGGTGACCAGCCGCGAGAACTTTTCCCATCTACCTCGCCCATCACCACCAACTTTTCTAGAGTATCTTGTTCTGGGTAACAACTATGCATAAGAGATAGACTGTCCACGATCTCCAAAGGAATCTCGGTTACACTGCCCGTCAGGAGCTAAATAATCTTTTGCTATTTACAACGTTCTTTAACAAAGCCTACATTTTTCATACCCTTTATCATCATTTGCCTAGCCTTTTCCCTACTATGTTAGGGTCGACTTCCAGTCTATCTGGATGCAGCTGATTACCAGTATTCGGACCTCCTCAATAATAATAATTTATTTATTTCAGACATAATTCTAGTCCATATTTTTACATTCATACAATTAAAATGATCTATAAACTATATTAAATTCTAAACAGTTAAAAACGCAAAATAAAATATATATTTTTCTTTTTTTTAAACAAGTAAGCCTTACTTCGCAGCCCAGCATCCTCAGTTTAACTTTGCAAACTTACCAAGAAAAACAAAAGAAGAACTGACTGAGTACGTTTTCCCTCCAAATTATTACGTGACAGCCTCGTTGGTACCAACGAGGCAGTAGCTAAGCATGAGGTTCTTGGTTCAATTCCCGGGTCGACCAAAGTGTTATTGGGTTTTTTCGTCTGGAATTTCTTAGTAGGAGCCCGCAGCTTGGATTGGTGCCCGGTTAATGACAATAGGCTCACCACTATTAAATTGGAGTTTTAAACATAAGTGGCAAATGTGGGTGTCCCTTAGGTACACTTTTACCTAACCCTTTGGGGATTGCAGGCGTGATGTTATGTCATGTTATTACGCGAAAAACACTAGTTGCTAGGGTACATGATGGCGGATATTTTATAAAGTTTTTCAGTAACCTACGCAATCAGTTGCGTGTATATTTTATGCATAAATCGTTCTCGCTTGTTTATCTGTTAGGGACGTAACGCAAGATCGGCACGCCGACATTTGGCTAGACGAGCATTCGAGGTCATCGTCTCTTAGCGGGTAGGGTCGGGAAAATAGTTTTCTTTTAATAAATACTCAACCGTCCTAACAAAAGGCTTAGCTTTAGAAATTAATTGAAAAGTAACTCTTGCAACTGCAAGCGTTAACGCTCATTTTTCCTGTTTGATCAAAGTAAAAATGAAATATGTAGGTACTTAGTCAAAAGAAAATGTAAATGTGCTGCCACGGTGGACTGTACGGTGGGCGGTGGGCTGATATCGACCTGTCAACATAAATTTAGACATTATGTTGATTGAAAGAGTAATTATTACTGATGTGGGTATAATTGGGTAAACCTTCGTGAACGTACAATTGATTTTATTAATAAAAACTTTCAAATGGAAACCTAGCCAGTAATTAAGTAAAATTAAGCTTTCTAAAGATTAGGTGAAAAATAAGATTGCTTCTTCAAAATCCTGTAAACTAAACTCTAAACAACTCAACACACCAAATCACGCTACTTTACCACCAACGCGAGTAATAAACGTACCTATGACGTCAACAAAATCTAGGCTGAACTAAATTTCTTCTGCCGACCCTACTACTTTGGTACACACATATAAATTTTCACCACTACAACTTTCAGTGTTGGCGTTTAGCCAAAAACTCCTGTATCTACTTATCTGTGATACGCTCTTATATTCGAGTTCTATAGAAAAAATATATCATTGTGTTCGACGTTTTTAAGTAATTAATGTTATAACGTAACGTATGGTCAGAATGATCAATGTTTTTTTAATTATATATGGAAGAAAATGTTGGGATTTTATCCTGATATTTTTTTATTTTTATTTCTGAGGGTTTATTTCTTTCCACTGATATTTTGTAAAGATTTTGCTAAATGACTCGTATGGCCATATTTTGGTGTACATTTTCGTCTTTTTCTTATGGAACTTCCACCTATATATTTTCATTTTATTCACCTCTGGCCATCAATATGTTTCAACCACCTTTTAAAACTTACTAAGTACGTCAAAAGATTCACCATCATTTTTTTTACGAAAAAAGCAAAATACATTGTGGTCTTTTGTGTATAAATCTTAGAAAAATGCTCACGAACTACATAGCTTTCGAAGAAAATGAGTCCCAAATGAGGATGTTTAAAATCCCAAGCGTTCCTTGAATTGTCTGCGATGCTCTGAAATATTTGAATGACAGCTTGGAAATATGAGTGCAGAGATCCACTGATTTAAAATTTAAAACATTCTTCGGTTCGTGTGCTGGTTTTAGCAAGCTGACATATGGCAAATAATTTAATTAAATGTTCTGTGTCTCGTAATGTTATTTACTTTGCATATCTATGATTGTTTAGAATCAAGTTTTTCTAACTGAACAGACAGCAGTGCTGCTAGGGAGTTTGTTGCGCCAATTCTTCTTCCCAGCTAAAGCTGTAGGAAGTGTTGAAGGGCCGGCGTTTCGGGGACTGTCTTACGTAGTTCTGACGTTCGAAAAGTGCAGATTCTCAGCCTTATTTGAATAAATGACTTTTGGTTTTGTTTTTTTTTTATTGGAATTTGTATTTGTGCTACTTAGAGGGTTTTGGAGGTTTTGGCAGATAATGGGATAACACCATGTTTTAATGTAGTAGCAGTTTATTTTTTTTAATAGACGTGGCAACTTTTACAAATCTGCTCGCGCACCTGCGGCTTGAAAAACCTTTTTAATTTTCTTCTTAAATATTAAAATATACTACTTTTCCTGAAAATATAGGTACACAAACGGAAGAATAGTAGCAGTCAATACGGCTGCTTAAGAAAATGAGCCTGCCTGAACCGAATAGTTACACCAACTGCATTTAGAATTACAATTTGGCAGTGGCTGATACAGTCTTGAAGATCCAGCTTGTCTCTTGCTTAGTTTGCTAAGAATGGATTATTCTTGTGGAAATATTTTATTCCTAATAGCAACGAGGGGTGTTCAGATCAGACAAACAAACACATTCCTAGTACAGAAAGTACTCAGTACTTTGTTTACCATTAGTTAGTGATCTTTGAACCCATACATTAGAGTGCCGACGTCACGGATAGCAAGAACTTCTGTTCAATGATTTATTTTGTTAGCTCCCTCTGATTTGTAAGCTATGATTTTGATTCGAATATTGGACCAATTTAAATAATATTTCATCAACTAAATGAGAAGGATATATACTGTGTCTCTGTGTTTTTCTTTGTTCATTAATAGTTGTCAAATTTGTACACTAGGCCATCATCAAAAAGGAAAACATAGGGACATACAAGTAATTAATATTTATTATTCTGTAAAAAATCATTGCTTTATGGTCACTAACCAGAAAGAAAACAGGCAAGAGCGTTTCTATGGAGAAACGATCACCCGCATTTCCTCTTATTATGTTGTTCCTGCCTGCTACTACACATATTCTACTTTTTACCTATTTTTACTTATTCTACTTTTCTCCCATATCTACTTAAAACTTAAAACCTACCGTGTTAACAGAACATTAAATTGTTTTTTTTTATAAATTTCTCGTGACACGAAATCCGTAGTAGGACAGACCGCCTGTTGCTCCTGGAGTCATGCCAACAGAACGCCGTGCGGTTCTTCACGTCAGCTTGTTTCACTAGATAATGTCGTCTATAAAATTTTGGACATGTTTTAGAGAGTTTAAATCTTCTGTATAGTTTTGTAGCCAACGGTTTCTAAGTGCGAGTGGTTATGAAATGGTTTTGTCTACTCTTATCGTTTTAAAGCTCCTTCAAACAGGCGTGACACGCGATAAAATCGCGCGCGACTATTAGGCACCGCAAGTCGCGTAACGAGCCGTGCCTTTGTGTCGCCCGCGATTCGCGTCGCGCGTCACGCCTTTTTTCAGGAGCCTTTAGAACGGTAAGTTCACGATTTAGTTTATAGCTAGGCACAGGATGTTAAGCTGTAGTTCTTAAAAAAAATTAATAGCAAAGTGATTCAAGTCTGTTTAAAAACTGCGCTTCATTTTGTTCCAAATCAGAAAGGATATAGAACAAAAAGTTTTTTTTTTCTCTGACAGAGCCATTGACAGATCTGAAAAACCTTAAATGAAAAATCGCAGAATTTCATTACATATTTTTATTACCAAAGGTGAACGCTTTTCGACAGGCTTATAATTCGTTGACTTTTAGAACACCCACGTCCCACATTTAAGTATTGATACGGCTATTTATACCTAGACTCCACACCATAAATTTGTGTGACCTTAATTAAAATAATTATCATAATATTATGCTCGTTCATGTCCTTGATATCTATGTGTTACTTTAAACATAGCTTGTAAGTACTAAATAAAGGTTACTTCAACATGGAAATCGTTAATTGTTGCCTATTTGTACATGCAACAATTAGCGATTTTGTAAATATTTTGGCCAATGAACATTTTACTGAGATTACTTGTAGAGCATATTAAAACGATGATGGTGTACTCGTGATTGCCTTTACATGAGAATTCAATGAATGAACACCCTTCATTTTTCACCATTCATTCATTCAAAAGAGTAATGAATGTTGAAGAAGGGCATAGACAGGTAGCCAGGATCCAGGCATTGTTGTCATGTGTAACAGGACTGAACTCATTCATGCAATTGACTGTGAAGGCCTGATTTTTAACTGATATCAAAAAAGGCTTCCTCCTTTTTTGAAGTCAGTTAAAATTCATTCTCAATTCGGATGTTTATATATATATTTTTTATGTATGTTCGGGCATAACTCCCTCATATATAGATGGATTTTTTTGTTCGAAAGAGGTTAATTCCGAAATGGTCCCATTTAAATCTCGTAAAGATCTGATGATGAGTTTCGGAGACAGACAACGGAACTCTTCAATAAATGCCAGCAAATCAACCGCGATTGCTGCTATAGCATAATTATGTATGCATTGTTTACGCAATCACACAACATAACATCACGCCTGTACCCTTTAAAGGGGTAGGCAGATGTGTTCAATAGGTTCCTGTCACTGATATTCACATAGCAAGAAGAGTTATATGAATTTATTTCGGGGTAGGTAGGTACAACTAAAAAGTGAAAAATAAAAACTTTTTACGTTTTTTTTTGGAAGTCCGTTGTTTTTTTTTTTATGTTTTTACTGTAGACAAATTAGTCATCTAAACTAATATTATAAAGAGAGTCGGTAGGGAGAGAAGTCGGTTAAAAAGATTTGATTATTTGTATGTTTATTTGTTACGTTTTTACGCTAAAACGGCTGAACAGATTTATATGAAATTTGGCACATGGGTAGACCATGACCTAGATTAGGATATAGGATATTTTTTATCCCGATATTCCTACGGAATCGAGACGTATGCGGGTGAACCCGTGGGGCACAGTTCGTGTAATACGAAAAAATATTCCCAGTCCCATTACAAGGCAAGGGGCCTCTTCTCGTACTGAAAAAAAAGACCATCGATCACCATTCAAAGAAAAAAAAACCATAGATCAAAGAAAAAAAAAAAAACAAAATTCAAAGTCCTGACTGACTGATATGTCAACGCACAGCCGCTGTTCCTAGAAACATGAAATTTAGAGTGTGTTCTTTGTGAAGAGTAGGTAAGTATCCACTAAGAAAGGGTTTTTCGAAATTCTACCCCTAAGAGGGTGAATGGGGGGAGGGTGAAATTTCACGCGGATGAAGTCGCGGGCAGCAGCTAGTTCATAATTATATTAGCATAGCCCAAAGGTAAACTTCAATTTTCCCCTATCGACTCCCACATAAACTGATTTATAGACTCTTACTCACGTCTTGGGGTAGTCAAAATAATTAACGTACATATTCAACCTTGATACTTGTTGCTTAAATATAAATAAGTTTGTTGTGAACACTGAACATGTCAGTAGGTACATCAATCACCTACGGGTGAGTACTTATCGTGATGTATTGGTGCCTTTTGTATGGCATTATCATATTGAATAAGTAATTGAATATTTGAGAACATACTCTTTTACGTAGTGAACTGAGGCTTACATAAGATTGTTCCAACGCTGGGGTTCTGTTTCGCATAGGGACGTAGCATTATGCTGAGCGATGGCCGTTTTGCGTGGATGTGACGCATATTTTCCTCCAATTTGTTCTTTTTGAAGTGAAAACTTCTTTAGCGGCGCTGTGTACTTTTTTTGGAATGGGTAAAAACTTCTAAATTCGCGTCAGGTCACGTGACCCTGATCGAAAATTCGTAAGACGTAAGACGTAAAACGTAAGACGCGCGTTGTTGAGGACAGCGCCATCTATGCACATCGGGAAGAACTACGAGGGCCTCGCGTACTAACTACGTAGTTCATCCAACAACGACGAGATGGCGCTGAACCACGGATATAATATATCCGTGGTTCAGCGCCATCTCGTCGTTGTTGGATTATAACTGACGACGAGCTAAATGCGAGCGGCTTGCTTCTCTTACCACTGCCGCGACCAACACCACGAACTGAAGTCTATCCTGTGTGCTTATTTGTAAATCTGAATAAATTCCTTTCACGAGAAGAATAAACCAGTCACTTTGGTCATCATACCTGATTTGCAAAAAACCCTATAAAATAAGGAACACACCTTAACACGCGTGTTTTGTTTATAAGACGATTCACAAAATACACTCGTAATTGTTCAAGTTTTCACTTCTGTCGGCACTACCGGAGTGCCAGTGTTTTTTTTTCTGATTGTGCGTTTGTCTCTGCGTCATATTTACACAAATAAACGTATTTTCTTTCTTTTTATTTAGTAAGGAAATCAATGCATCTGTTTTGTTATTGTTGATTTTTCTGTGTTATTGAAGTATTAAATGTTCATTGATTCTTCATTGCCGAGAGCTGGTGTAAAAGGGTAAGGGATACTGTCTTTATGCCGTTGAAAAAAAACACCATAGATATATAGCTATGTGTGTCTGTACCTGCTATGCAGGATATGCTTATCAGATACAGTATTTTTATCTCACGAAATGACGCGCGCTTTACTTGTGGTAACCAAGTGGATACCACAAGTAAAGCGCGTCTGACCTGCTATTCATTTCCATCTGATGAGAATATTCTTCAGTCAAATCTTATATTCTTAGAAATAATTGCTTATCAAGCATAGGTCCTAGAAATCTATTAGCAAATAGTTGCCTGACAACAAGCATATAAAACACAAAACAGTTGTATAAATGGTTTACGATACACTAATCTTTCCATCAGCCCCGTGCCAAGAAACGAGATTAAACCCATCCCATTCAATTTTTCCATGAAACCTTGTCGAAATCCCGGCCTAGACAATAACTGCTGAATCAGTTACTTTCAATACAAATATATTCAATGAATGGAGATATTATTGCCTTAGTTTCAATTCGAACTAATATAGTAACTGTTAATTACAGAACTCGCGAGAAAGTTTGTTGAACCTTCTAAATTAATGTTGGTTTAATGTTGTGGGTAGTGCTTGAAGCGTTCATTTATTAGCTATAAAATCAATTGCCGAATTTTGATATTGGCTATTATGAAGATCGATATATTTCATTCTATTTAGAATTCCAAATTCAAATTAATTTTAAAATGTAGCATGACATTTTGTTTTTCGCATTTGTATTTTATTGCATTTGTTTTCCTGGCCGTTATTTTTTTTAATACCGCTTTTTCTGTAACCATGGTAAAATCGAAATTGAATTCAAGTAAACAAACTCTTTAACTTTATTATTAATTAGTATAGATAGATAATTGTGTTTAGTTTGTGGTCTTCTTGTGCTAATAAATATTTTTTATTTCTTTCTTTTCTTAGATATAGGTACCTAAATCTGCCCCATCCAAATCCGAACCTCCCAATCTACTATCAATGTTTCGTTTTGGTCGAAAGTCCATCGATGGAGCATTTTCCTGAATTTCTACCAGTTTTTTGTTACACTTATTAAATAAACACAAATGATAAGTTTATTATGAGATACGATGAGCTACTTTGCAATATTGCGATGTATGACAACACCATAGCTCACCGAAACGCAACACATTTTTCCCTTTCATTCCGCCATTCACAAACATTTAGCGTCTGGCCGTTTTCCAGCATTCCATACAAAAGTTATGACATACGTTTTTCATGAAATTCAAGCTTCTATGACTTTATGTTATATAGATATCTTCTTCTTCGCTATAAACTGACACAACCGCTATCAAAGATTTATTACTTTGTGGTTTTCAAAACATTTATATGGATGCGTTCGCGCCGATTGACGCATGTCTAAAGATCCAAATACCATTTCATGACTTATAACTGTTTCGTTACATACAGCAAGTATGTCTGAGGGTATATTTTGTATTTGTACAATGCGTGCCACGAAAGAAGAGACTTGACCCCGCCTCCCCCGCTCTTTCCGCTGCCCCTATGACGTCCGGTCCCGTCCCGCATTCAGACCTCATACCGCTAAAGATACCTAAAATCGTGTTCTGCGCATGTCAAACCACGTGGTGTGTCAAGTCTCTTCTTTCGTGGCACGCATTGTACAGCTTTATCATAATCAGCTTATAATGTCCCACTGCTGGGACACAGGCCTTCTCTCTTCGAGAGTTAGTGGGCTAAATCCACCACGCGGGCCCTTGCGGGTCAGTAGCTGTTACATGTTTTCGGATTTCTGGTTCTAGGACATGCCGGTTTCCTCACGATGAAATTATTCACATAAAGTAAAGCAACAGCCTGGGTCCGAACCCACGACTGTAACTCAGGGACGTTACCACTGGCCCACCACTGCTCTGGTGCTATCAACTGACTGCAATTTGGGACTTACGCGTCCAGCAAGCTACGGCATAAATCTGAACATGAAGGTTGGTAGAAATTTTACATACAAAACGTAAACCAAGGCCTCTGAAAGCGACCATACCTTGTTAGTTTTAACATAGGATTGTATTTCATGCGCCCTCCTCCTTCCACCCACCTAGTCATTAACGACGTCCTCCTGAAACCCGTAACTAACGCCCATCATCTATCTAACACACAACGGCAATCAGTTTCATGGTTCAACCGCAATAAAACCTCTTTTATACATCATGAAAAACATGTTACCGGCGCAGCGGGCTGCGCGTACGCCTCTGACGCATATCAAAGATGCGCGACGCCATTTCTTTTCCACTGTACGTTCCCGATTTGGCTCGCGGCCAAAGACGCCGCCTGGCGTTCGGCCAACACACCAAATCACCCCCTCTTGACGCTTAGCGGGAGAGCTTTCGATAGTGATGGCTAAAATCTGTCGATTGCTGAAAAGTATTAGATTTTTTTTTTCGATGTTTTTGTATTTTTCTCAGTTTTGACTGATTTCAAACCAAAACTATGTACAATTACTACTCTCACTGTATTTGTAATAATACTTTTCCTGTCTTAATATGCACCATGCATTCAAGAAAGCGATAATACTCGTGCGCAAGATAAAATCCAGATGTCCAATAATATTGAAGCGCGACTAATTAACGTAAACAAGGGACATGTGCGACATTACCCTCATTCTACAAACTTGATGATAGATAAATACTTTGCAGGGGGCACTTCACCCACAATTTGCTAGAATTACGATAAGTTTCTACAATAAAACCTGGAGTGATAATTCAATGGTCTTGTTATTTTCGAATCCCTAAATCCATTTTAAATCCTTTTTTAAAGTACTTAGGTCCGTTTGAAAATTGGCAATATACTTAATCGTTGTACTATAGTTAGAGCTACAGTTATGTTATCAAATTTTGATATTCGAATATTCGTTTTCGACTCGATTTGACAATCGAATCTCTTCTCGCGTCCCGTTAACAGCCAAGCTTACGCGATCAACAACCTAAGGACATAGTTGAAACACATTCCTAGCTTATTGGTGTAGACATTACGATTGAATCCGAGCCGATGCAACAAGCAGAGTTTGGCTGCTATCATAACAGATTTATTGCTATTCATTTAGGTTGAACTCAATGGCACATCCACTTACTTATTGAAGTGTTTTGGTTTTGTGTGGCCGTTTTTTTTTACACGTACATACGTGTATCACGCCTAATATTCCCCGCAGGGTTGGTCAAAGGTGAACCTATAGTACGGACGCCAGCACATCAACCTACCACAATCTGTCAGATTTCTTTAATAGATTTTCAACTTTATCGCTGAAGCATAAGGTTCAAAGTTGATTGGGAAAATCTGACAGATTGTGGTAGGTTGATGTGCTGGCGTCTGTACATCCACATTCCGCCTGTCAAGCTTGAGTCCCATGTAATAGGGGGGCAAGCCTATTGCCTTCAACCGGGCAAAAATCCAACTCCGGGTTGCTACTGAAAAAAAAAACAGTGGCACTCCGGGAGTGCCGACAGAAGTGAAAACTTGAACAATTACGTGTGTATTTTGTGAATCGTCTTATAAACAAAACACGCGCGTTACCGGCTACAGCCATCCGTCTTACGAATTTTCGATCAGGTCACGTGTCCTGACGCGAGTTTAACATTTTTTACCCATTACAAAAAAAAGTGTACAACGCCGCTAAAGAAGTTTTCACTTCAAAAACAATTTCAGTTTTTTTAAAAGATTTTGTTTTAGAAGTCTGATTTGATTTATTAAAGTAAGGTATTGTGAAATAGAAGCTCGTTCTAAATACTTTGCAGAATTTTCGGATTTTTGTTTCTTTACATATTATTTGAGTTACATGTTTATGTGTTATTTAAAATGCATTTACCAGTGCAAAACGCTGAAGAGCCAACAATTAATGTATTTTTTTCAGCTCGTTTAGTGTTTACAGACGGACTATAACATCGTCAGAGGCCCTGATGAAAAATTGCATATTTTATTTTTAATTCAAGTTTGATTTATACCTCCCACTTTAAACCTACTGGCGCTATTTATAGCTCAGATGTACTTTTGATCAATTCTAAAGTCAAAACTAATATACAAAAATACATTTTTTTCTAAATACATAGTATTTATTTATTTATTTATTTATTTTATAAATTACAGTTACTTACTTATACTTAAACAAGGCACACAATTAGACCTCTGGGGTCTGTCCTAGCATGCCATGGCCTGAGATTTGACCAACGCGCTATTATCAGTTAGGTTAAAATCGAGTTGATGTAATGTTCTTTCAACTTAAGCTTTATGTTTTTACTATTCATTGAGTCTCTAATGTCTACAGGTATTTGGTTTAGCAAATTGGGTATTGTGAAGGAAGCAGTACGCCTACCATAAAAGTTATTTTTGCGTGGCACTTGAAATAATTTTGATTTAACTTGTCGTGTATTCACGTCATATTTAACTGGAATTTGAATATCACTGTTATCAAAATGTTCTATGAGGAGCATATACTCAGCGCGCGCTAGAACAGGCAATACTTTGCAGTGTTTAAATAACCCTGTGTAATTGTCTTGGTATTCATTTTTTACATAGTTTGGTACTACAAGTTTCAACAAACGTGTTTGCAAATTATGTATTTTGTCTAGGTATGTTTTAAATGTGCGTCCGTAGCTGGTGAGTCCATAGGATATTACCGATTCAGCAAGAGCTGTGTACATTTGAAGGAGGGTTCTGTACGGTACATTGCGCTTTATAATGGAAAATTTGGTGAGTATCGCACGCAACCTGCCGCAAACCGATTCCACCTGGTAACTCCAGTTGAATCGATTATCAATTACCAATCCCAAATAGGTATGATATGGGACTTGTTCTATAGGCGAGCAGTGGCAGTCTGGCATGTTTTTATGTAGTACGTAAGACATGATAAAAAACATTGAATATTAATGTAGAATGCATAATCCTGTAGACATGAAAGATTTCTTTAAAGTAATAATAACACATAGGAAGAAAATTAATCACACTTAATATTATAAAGGCGAAAGTTTGTGAGTGTGTGTGTGTGTGTGTGTGTGTGTGTGTGTTTATATGTTTGTTACTTCTTCACGCTCAAACGGCTGGACCAATTTTGATAAAATTTTGTATGGAGGTAGCTGACACCCTGGATTAACATATAGGTTTTTATCCCGATTTTTTATCCCGACTTTTTATCCCGATATTTTCACGGGATCAACATTGACGCAGATGAAACCGTGTGGCGCAGCAGTATTTTATATGAATCACTTTATGACACAAAGCGTTATGACATCATTGGCTCTCTATATCTTACAAAGAAATAGGAATTGGAGTATTTTTTCAACGACGTTTACTAATGTTCATTTGAGTTGCCTCGTTGTGCCATTAACACAATTTCTGTGAGCAATTCTGAAAGCTATTTGATTGGTTTAGAAGTAAAGTTACGTGGTTCAAGAATTTCGGCACTTGCTGTAATAATTCTGTGTGTACACATGTTAGACTACTTTCTGGGGTTTACGTTTAAATGGCCACTGTACTGATTAATCTTGTCAGTGAATTAATAAATCAATCAAGCTTGCTATATATAGCAGACAACAGATAGAACTTTATTATATGAATGTAATTTGCCAAGCGACCTCACTTCAGGTACGAGATAACTTATGTTCTTTAGTGTTCCAAAAGAGAAGTATGTAGTTAGGTTAATACCTACTTGCACCAGGCTTACCTATTGGTACAGCTGTTTTACAATTATCTACGGATTAAAAAAAAATTAAAAAATAACCTGAGGCGGAAATTTATATATAAATATAATTTATATTTTTTATTTTTTTATTTATTTTTTTATAAATTTATATATCATGAAATTTAAAAATTTTGAAAAGCTTTACTGTAATCGGTCGACATTGATAAATACACAACTGAACCTTGCCTACCCATATACAAGTATACAAGTCTATTTGCATTAAAACAATGTGTGTTTTCAAGTAATTAAACAACGTTACAGAATGGCCCATTGCACGTGAGTCACCAAGAGTCAAGCGTCACAATTGAGCCGCAGCTGCCAAAGGATCTCAGTTTACTTTGCGCACGGCGCACGTGTCGCTCCAAACACCTCTATCAAAAACGACACATGTCACATTATTTGCATAAGCCAATTTAATCGTTATGCCAAATTCAAAAGATCGGCTCTCCCGTGGCAGCTTTGAGGGTTCGTTCAGGGAATTGAGAGCCAATTATTTATTTAGAAAGAATTGGTGTGTTTTTTAACGAATTGTTTTATGATTGGGTACTGCGTTTTTTCATTATTATGTTTTATGACAAAAAGAGCAGTAGCTACTCGGTTGATCAAACGGATTTTGTTTCAAAACATGCTTGTGATTATTACATGCGCTTTAGCGGAAGCCCAGTTAAGTCACTCCTAATGTCTGTTTAATTCTTTCTGCATTTTCAAAACAACAAGATAAATATTTGACTCCAGCCTCTAAATAAAAAAACTACTCATAGACGTAACATCATTAGATAAATCCCGTAAAACCAAAGTTACGATTCCTCACTTGAAGTGAATTTACGAGAGTCAGGCGCAAACGCAGCTGTCGCACTCTCAACCGCACATCAATGTAACATTAGCACTACGAAAATCACCCGTACTGCTACGACATAAAGGCGCTGTCAATGTCAAATTGTTCCCACTGATGTGCTTTTGACTGTAGGTACATTCACGTTCGCGACAACTGCTTTGTGTAAACCTTGAAGATGTATGTTGAATTTCTTCAAGCTATTGTATATTATTATATTATACCTATATTATATTATACTGATTTGAGGATTAAGACCATTGTTTTAAAACAACGATAAACAATGCTAATTTCACAAGTTCCCGTTAACTTACTTAGCAGATAATTTCATACAAATACTGTTCCATCTTTTAATTTAAAATTAATAAAATTTAGGTATTCGGGAGTAGAGGTTACTCGGAGATCTTGAAACAGACCCTAAGAATCTTTACTAACCAAGTATAAGTTTCACTTCAGGAAACTTTACCTACTCTGAGATGGCAACGATGTTACGCCTTCATTTGTCAAGATATCTTTTTATGGTTCTTTCTACGATTACATCGACCTGTTACAATTTCTATACAACAATTTATTGAAGCTAAACTTTTTGCGTTTATTTGACGTTCGTGCTGCTGCAAAAGTTTCCAGTTTCGCCAAGGTTGTGCTGCACTTTTCGGATTGATTGCAAACCTTTAGTATAACTTTTTATTACAAACGAATATTCATGTGACTTAAACAACTGAATCTCGTATTAACTAGCTACTTAACTGAGTAAGCGTAGCTAGAACTATAAACATCTTGGCCTCTGAAACTTATAATCAACCCATACTGTTCCCACTGCACTCACACAGGCCTCCTCTGAAAACTCTCTCATTATCTTATGACTGGGGGAAACTCTCCCATGAAATTAACCTTCCTGGGGGACTGATTGCTGCACTGAAGTACTGATATAGCAACCAGTCCAACTACGTTAGATGGGCTGGTGCCATGTCGGGTGCGTACAGGTTGGAGTGCGGGGTGAGGCAGGGGGGCTTAGCTCGCCCAGGCTCTTCTCCCTGTATGTCAATCGGCTGATATGTGAGCTCAGCAACACCCAAGTCGGTTGCTCCATTGACGGACAATGCATCAATAAGTTACGCGGATTCTTTTTTATTTATTTAATGATTTTAAAAATACAGAGGTGTTACTTAAATCTAAACTCGCCAAACTTTTACGTTTGATGGCGAAATGCGGATGATATGGTGTTGCTGAGCCCATCGATCAGTGCGTTAAGAAAGCCCCTCCGAATCTGTGAAGACCATGCAGTGACACCTGTAGGCCAATTCTACTAATTTAAAACGTTCAAAATCTACTCGCAGTCTCATCTCGGCGACAAAGAAATGTCAAAAACTTGTCAAAATGTAGGGAAATTTTAAGTATTTTTTGACAGATTGAGACTGAGATCAGACTGTGAATGTTGTTAAAATTAGTAGAATTGCCCCTATGGTCTCAGGTACAAGTACAACTCAACCAAAAGCGAGCTCTTAGTGCTTAGGGCACAAAATAAAATGTATGACGGTGTTCCACCGGTTACCTTGAACAGAGTTCCGCTGAAAAGAGTTACTCGTTTTAAATACCTGGGGCACTGGGTTACCGATAAGCTGTCGGATGACGACGATTTAGAAAGGGGACGTAGAGCGTTGGCTGTCAGATGTTAACATGCTGGCCCGCAGGTTCGCAAGGTGTCCGCTAGAGGTTAAAATACAGGTTCAGGGCCTACTGCCAGTCGCGTATACGTGTGCCCTGTGGGTCAGTTATGCACAGGGCTCGTACAATGCTTTACGAGTCCAATAAAATAATGCGTTTCGGGTGATGCTGGGGTTGCCGCGCTTCTGTAGCGTGTCGGGGATGTTCGCGGACGCACGCGTACCGGATTTTGGGTCGCTGCTGCGTCTGCGAATCGCATCACTGATGCGTCGGGTGCCCGACAGCCCCAACAGGCTCGTGGTTACTGTAGCCGGCAGGGTGGATGGCCAAATAATAGGTCTCTGGGTGGCGGCGCACAGACTGTCATTCAGATATGTGAGGTAGGTTTTTATTTTTTAGGTTTTGTTTTAAAGGTTTTAATTAGATTAGTTTTTATTTTTATTTAACCTGTTTTTATGTGTAGGTACTATGGATCTATGGTCTGAAAATAAAGATTTATTATTATTAAAATACAGGCCTCCTCTCTTCAAGAGAGAGGGGCTATAATCCAACACGCGGGCCCAGAGCGGGTTGGTAGATGTCACATGTTTTCGAATTTTCGGTTCTAGGACATTCCGGTTTCCTCACGATGTATTCCTTCACCGTTTTGAGAGCAGTGGTGATGACATTATTTACACACGGTAAAGTGCCGGTCTGGGTTCGAACCCACGACCTATACAGGTCTCTGTAACTATTAAACACCATTCAGTTTAATCTATGACAGTTTCTCGTCAATGTCGTACTAGTTAAAATACGTCTAGTCTTGACCATGCACCTTCTCGTAAACAGAAACGCTAATTCCTTCTCAGAAATTATGTCTAATTGATTGGTCATCCATTTGTCTTGGCACGCGTATTGAATGTCGCTACATGTTCTTGAAACAGGTGGATGCTTGTCGATCCTTCTGATTAAAATCTGTGAGTCACTAACAACTCCCACAGGAGGTCCCGGTGGAGACTATTATTAGGTCTAACTATTTATAGCAAAGAGGTCTTAATCTGGTGTTGTTTTAATTTACTACGGTGAATAAAAATAAAAAATAAACTTACTTAGAAAGAAAGCATCTTTCTTAAAAATGGCCCACGCATTCTTGCTAGTTCGGGAGGATAGAAATAGCGAACCGACTGATGAACAAAATGAGCTGCCTAACTTTTAATTAACTACCAAAGATTTAATTTAAGATAAAATTTTAATATTATGTGGATAATTATTTTTCTTAAACATTTTCTGGGAGAAATGTGGGTGAATTATAGTTACACTTCTACCTAATGCTTCTCGGATTACGTACATGATGTCATTGTTATGAATGCTTATTTCCTGAAGTTTCATAATATATTTGTATCGTAGAACCCTTGAGCGCACAGAAAGAGCGTACCTTTACCTTTTTCCTAGATTCGTAAAAAAGAACTTGACCGAGTTGTCCACAGTATTTTTGAGCACTTCAATTAAATTTTTAAAAGTAGATTAGGTTGGCGTTTCCTATCTGACTACTCTGAGAAGAAAGGCTGAAACAAACTCAGTCACAGTGTCACAGTCTCTTTAAAGCTCTAGAGATAATATTGGTCAGATCAAGCAGATACAGACATCCTGTTTTACCAAGATAATTGACATAAGCAAACCTACCATACGTAAGTACATTAGGTAACGTGAGTAGCTTTTGAAAGCATTGTCAAGTTAACTTCATGTCACAAAGAAATATATATCCTGAGGTTATGATATGACACAGAAACGATACACGGCGGATGTCAAAAATAATGTGATATTTAGATAAAACCTTAATGTAAAAATGATAGTCATTTATATTATTCATGCTTTTGTTTGGAAAACCGTTACAACCTCTCTATATTTAAATTAAGAATTTGAGATAATTTTCAAGTTATGGAACAACAAACTGAATGATACTAAACAAAAAAATCACCACCAACAAAAGGAAGAAAGAAGGATTAACGTCTGTGTTATTTTTAATTTATTGTGTGTAAAATCAAACAACACAAATTATTTTCATTGGCTATGGCTATGACGATTCACATAACTCCAATATTTTCCTTTGTTCCATCATAGATGATGGTCAATACTACACTCGTTTGATCTCATTTCACATAATTTAGCACCAGCATACTAATTTCGTGACACACTATCAATCTCCACCTGAATCATTTTTAAGGATATTGCAAATCCATTGCGTCATAATGTTCGAAAAAATTTTCTGCTCAACAACGTAAATGAATGTTGTTGAACAGTCAAAATGGAAGCCATTGTTACCGATAGTGTTTTACGCAATTACCCTGCAGGTACAGACGCCAGCACATCAAGCTACCCGAAACTGTAAAATTTTCCCAATCAACTTTGAGCCCTATGCTTTAGCGATAAAGTTGAAAATCTATTAAAGAAATTTGACAGATTGTAGTAGCTTGATGTGCTGGCGTCTGTACAATGCGTGCCACGAAAGATGAGACCTGACCCCGCCTCCCCCGCTCTTTCCGCCGCCCCTATGACGTCCGGTCCCGTCCCGCACTCAGACCTCATACCGCTAAAGATACCTAAAATCGTGTACTGCGCATGTCAAACCACGTGGTGTGTCAATTCTCATCTTTCGTGGCACGCATTGTACAGAACTCGCTGACTAATCAAACAAAATCGCAACCGAAGCTCATATAAAACTGTTTGCTGCCATTAATACTGGCTGCCATTAAACAGAAACAATTTACGATGACTCCTCATAGTATCGTAAACACATTACGTAACCAAGCTTCCCTTTACAAGGTTAGCCGTGTTTCAGAATGTAAATGATGAGGTGTTCTGCGTACGTACTCTGATTTTCATATATAACGCATTTTCCGCTCTTTAGATTTGTGGGATTTTCTCAATCAGTGTGAAACGGAAAGTTCAATTTACTCAAATAAATTATTCTGCTGTTGCTACGCTCAGCTCACCTTTTCAGACTTTCATTATTTTAGTAACCAAAAATTGGTGTGTTTCTACAACTGTTCAAAGATCAAAATATTTTATTTCATATAAACCTACATGGGCACTTATGAAACGTTAGAAACTAAGTGCACGGTTCGAATTTGTCGTTTCCTATGAAGCAGAGCTGGCAAGAACTCCACAGTTACTTACTCTTTTAATAATAATTAGCGTTTACAATGTTTTCAAATTACAGTGTTATTAGGTATGGAAGCACAGTGTAGACCTGTCAACAAGTACCAGGTACTTAATAAAATATAAAATGGTCTACAAATCTACAGTCTACAACGTTCTCACATTCACAAAATATAAAAGAATCTATCAAAAAGATAAATAATCCTAACTAATATTATAAACGCGAAAGTAAGTTTGTTTGTTACGTTTTCACGCCTAAACCACTGAACCGATCATCCTGAAATTTTGCATATACATTGTCAGGTGTACAGAAACGGACATAACCTTTCCCGAAAAAAAGTGCTGTTCCCGAGGAAAACAACAATAACGTTATTATGATAATAGATGGCGCCACGTGACCTTCGAACGGGATCGACACTTCTGTGGGTGTTAGTAAAATATAAAAACCTTAAAACCAAGTGATATGATTGCCAAACGGAGACCTGACACTAATAATTAGCCTTGTAGGTACTGTTACCAGGGTTTCTAATACCACTAACCAAAACAGCGAGAGTCTTAGAGTGACATTAATTCCACTAAGTATTGTTGACTGTTTTTTGCTCCATTTACGTGAAGAATGAGATTTGGTGCTTTTTGTAGCTCGTCTTACTCATACTCAATGTTTCCGATGCACAACAACTAAACTTTGCAGTTTAGTTGTTGTGCATCGGAAACATTGAATCATCAACGGTATTAAATATTTGTGATAACTAGGTTGTCCTAGTGATCACAAATATCTAATACCGTTAATGATTTATAACTCAACAGAGAGTCAGCGAGTGTTCATCGCGCAGAAAAAATGTATCCGCGCCATAACGGGAATACGCCCATGGGAATCTTGCAAACCCTTTTTCAAAAAGTACAAGATATTAACCCTTCCATGTCTTTACATATTTGAATGCGCTAAATTTGTTAGAATGCACCCAGAGTTATTTAAGAAACACCATGAAATATTTTCAAAAAGCACTAGGCACAGGAATAGAATAGTTTTGCCCATAATTCCAAGGACAGCGCTATACAGTAAAAACAGTTATGCAATGTGTGTGCGTATATTTAATGCTATACCTGACAGTATTAAAATCTTGCCCACGTATAAATTTGCCAAGTGTCTTAAAGTATGGTTAAGGGAAAAGAATTTCTACTCAGTGAGTGACTTAATTAATAAGAAATTGGAAAATTAATATTAAATTAATTACTATAAAATTAGTGACATATTTTTTTAATTATTGATGATTATTATTACTAATATATTAATTAATACTAAACTATTGACTATTGACTACTACTATAATGTTGCTAGTCTTTAACTATTGTATGCCTAAAGGCGGTTCATAGATGTACTTCACTTCATAAACTGTAACACCATATTTTTACCTGTGTACCACAATAAATAATTTGAATTTGAATTTGATAATTTTCCGAGTTGAAAAGGTACTTAAATCACAGTTTGAGAACAGTTTCAAGATTTTAAATTGATTTCAGGAATACGAAAATAAAGTTGATTAAAAAAACAGTTTCATGGTTCCACGTGAAATTAATCCATACTAATATTATAAATGCAAAAGTGTGTCTGTCTGTCTGTTAATCCTTCACGCTTAAACCGATGATCCGATTTAGATGAAATTTGGTATAGAGATAGTTTGTGACCCGGGAAAGGACATAGGGTAGTTTTTATCCCGATATTCTCACAGGATCGACACTTATGCGGGTACGACCGCGGGCCGCTCCTAGTTATTACATACATATAATCTAAATCCAATCCACACAAAACGTTGAAAATTCGAGGAAATGTCTATTTTTTTTGTTTTTTTTTTTATAATCTTATGTTTTTTCGTTTCCATATAATAATTATTTGGCTTTTTCTAGGAATTTACAAGGCAGATGTGAGTGAAAATGCCGGGAGAGGACGCCCTTGGAGGACATAATTATAGTGAGCTTATTGTTTATGTTCTTCAGAAGGTCAGGCGTGTAGTAGTCGCAACCGGTGTGTTTGTATGACCAGCAGTAGCGAAGGGTCAATTTTTAGAAGAGGTATACCGGAGTAGATATCTTTGATATGATTATATTATTTGTCAATAGAATACTGACTGTGCCATTTTTGAAAGGGAAGCCGGTAGAAATGGAGTTGAATCGAACCTTCGTCACTGATGACGATGATATGAACGTAAACGAGGTAAAAGGGGTATGTAAGGTTCGTAGTTGGTGGGGTTCTGTATTTTCTGCCCCCCCCGGGAAGAAGGCGTGATTTTATGGATGTATTATATGAATTTACGTCAGTATTCTTGATACGTAGGTACAGTTTACGGTTCCTAAAATGATCGGTGAATCTGTTTTTCGCATCCAAATCAAAATCTAATATCCGAAATGCCGCAATTTTTAGGGTTCCGTACCTGAAAAGGAAAAACTGAACCCTTATAAGATCACTTCGTTGTCCGTCCGTCTGTCTGTCGGTCAAGACCCTTTTTCTCAGGAACACGTGGAGTTACCAAGTTGAAATTAATGTTAAATACTAAGGGCTGAAATCCTTTGAGGCAGTAAAAATATCAAACTTCTAAGTCAACGCAATCAAAAGATACGGGCGTTTATGTTCCTGAATCAAAACCTATAGGGTACTTTGCGTTGACCTAGAATCATGAAATTTGGCAAGAACCAATGTCATATAGCACAAGTAAAGGAAAAAAATCGAAAATCGTAATAATTTGGTAGTTACATTACAAAACAAAAATCGTGTGAATAACAATTTATATACCCACAAATTGTTACGGAACCCTCGATGCACGAGTCCGATTCACACATTGTTTAAGGCCGAATTAGTTTGGTTTCTGGCGTTTTCTTCGTTTAGGAGCAATTTTAAGGATTTTTAAATGTAAAAATGCGTGTGCTCAGGTTCGTAGTTTATTCGAGAGGGGGCCACAGATAATATACAAAACTTTTACAATAGAATGGCATTATTTAAAAGGCAATCGACTATTTAATGTTTCCAACACACATGACTGGTTCTTTTCCACAATTCTTGCCACATAAATCTGGCAATACTCTCATGATCTCATCCCAAACTTTTTGTGATCGTCTCTTTCCTGTCTATACGTTGTCATCCACAACCAATACTTCAAACAAATAGGTCAAGACACAATCGCGATCCGGATTGTGAAGTACCTAAACAATTTTGTGGTAATTTGCCAAAATCTGAGCGATCGGGAGCGCTGGCTGATCTGACGATTAACGGTTTTTGGCCGGATAGACCATCCGGGTGAATGAGTGTTTATTTATTAATTTAAAGTAGATTCCTTCAAGGTAACACAATTTGTGTGCGGTGGATGTTTTCCAATTCATTCTTGAACTAGATTTTTTTGGTCTAGTTTATGGTTTCAGCGTGTGTGTGCTTTTTACTTTGGTAAACGCTGTAACATGGATTTTAGTATGGCATAGTTTAGTTATATTCCCATACTGTTATCTAGTATTAAAACGGTAGATATCTACCCATAATAGACAAAACATTTGAAAGAAATTTCTAACCTTTAACTCAAAGTCACTGAAGTACAAAAACACTCCATCAGTCCTCAGAAAATTATTTCTCCGTTCTACATCTGAACTATCATCAGGTTACCGAAGAGTGAAAAAGAGAGAAAAAAAACAATAATTAAGGAATCTTCAAGATCTCCAGCGGTTGGTAACGTCGCTCGACGGGAGGCGCGGCTATATTTAGCTGCGCGCGCGCCGGTGCGCGTGCTTCACCGCGCATGCGCGACGCTAAAGATGTGTGCGTGAGACTTACGCAGTATGTACCTGGGAGAGCAGTGAACTTACGATGCAGGTATATAAGAAATTAAATATTTGATTAAATGTAGGTATTTTTTATAGTCATTGAGAAAGACGGTGGTCTCTCTTATGTGCTCTGAGCAGAATGGTACGTTATTGAATAAAGTTGGATCAGAACTGAAAATGATTGTGTACCTAGAGGTACTGCAGATTTGGTAGGTACTTTTTGGAAAAAGTCCCAAATCCGGCGAAGGAAACAGAGGAAGGAAAAATATTTCGATTGTTAATAAATATAACATAATATTTATTTATTTTACATGTCATTTACAAGCTTCATCATGTATATACTATATAAAATAATACAAGTAGGTAAAGGAATCGTAAAAAATATCAAAGATAAAAGAAAATTCGAGAAAGTTTTTCTCATGTTTTGACACTAAATTACGATAAAATTTTTCAATGATAACATTTACGACTGAAATAAGAATTTATTGTCATTCTCATCTAACCTTGGAACACAAAAATAATGACAAGCTTCAGCGTATCAATTATTTATTTTATGTCCTATGGTCCAAACAATAGTGAGCCAAGTTTTACTTTGTCTGCATTTCATCGAAGAGTCAAGGAGACTAGGACAGGTGCAGCATTTACTTCTACAGTCATAAATCACATTATGTAGTTATGATTTTATGACTCATGCTATAAAATTGTAGTTTTTAGGCTTGCAGAATTCTTTTGATTTCATTAAGCACTTAAAATTCCTTTGGCTTCCGACGTAGCGACTCTCTTTTGATAGTCGCTAGGCTACATCTGCAGCTACAACTACGCAAATTATAGATTAAGTACCTTTATAAGTACTTACTTATAAAGGTACTTAATCTATAATTTGCGTAGTTGTGGCTGCAGAAAACTCAATTGCGTTTCTATGTAAGTACATAGAAACGCAATTGAGTTTTCTCACGATAATAGAGCACGTGAACTATGGTCAGACAAAAATTAATTTAATCATCACAGTTTAAAAAAAAATTACAATGACTCAAAAACATTACTCAATACCATAAGGAGAAAATCATTCCTTTCGTTGTCGATACTCACAACAGGAGCTAAGTAACATCAATAATAATATATTCGAAAGACAAGTATTTGTTGATACTAACAGTGCAGAGACAGGTGGCCGGCCCATCGTCTGCCAACGCTCCAATAATTCAATAAAACAAAAGCAATGCAGACATGAAACATGCTACAATGCTTTATAAGACACCGAAACAACAAGTTAACAATATAATAATATATACGAACAGCTTACCATAATTGAAACTATAGTAGAAGTATAAATAGAGACAGTGAGCAAAGAGACTGTCCATAAACTCGAGGAAACCGGACCATAAAGCTTACTGATCATCTACCTAGCTTTTTCCCAACTATGTTGGAGTTGGTTTCCAGTCTAATCGGATGTAGCTTAATATCCCCTTAGTAAAACTGGTTGTCATCCTATCAGTGGCGAAGGTGTGTGTTTCCCGCAAATAAACGTATTTTCTTTCTTTCTTTCTTTCTTTCAAGGTTCCATATAACTCGATTCCTACCGGCTTCCCTTTGAAAAATGGCACAGTCAGTATTCTATAGAGAAATAATATAATCATTATTAAGGATACCTACTTACCTCTTACAAAAATTGAGCCTTCGCTACTGCATCATATAGATATTTATGACTAATAAACTTACATAACAAAAGCCTGAAGTCAATACGATAAGAAAAGGGAAGATGAGGATAGCTGAAGATAAATACCAATGGAAACCCTATGAGGTGACTGGAGAAGTGGGCGAAAATGAGTTGAAGAGATAAAGAAAAAAGAAAGAGGGATGTATAAAGAGACAGATGGTGATATGTCATAATCAGAGGCATAAGACAAAGACATAGTCGATAGCATACAATAATGACGTTCCTACTCGGCGTTCATCCAAAACAAAAGTTATAGTCCACATCACCTTAATTTTTCATATCGTGGACAGCGTAAATCATCAGGAGGCGCTTGTCAAATGATTTCATAAATGTTAATTAAGATTTAATATAGGGTACCTTGTAAATTGCCATCGGTTTTCTTAAAATTACATGGCTGATTTAAATGAAAACATCTTTTTGAAATTATTTTTTTTTACATTTGATCCAGCATTTTGAAAGCCTTCACTTTAAAAAAAATGTAAATTCAGCGTTGAAACAGACCAGAATCTCTAGATGCTCTATCTACTTTTCCAAACATGCAGTATTTATTCAAAACAAACAAAACACGATCGTTGCCTATCACATCACTGTGATACTCTCAAACTAGAAACTGTCTTAAACAATTTATTTAATTCTAAAGCCCCGTCAAACAGACAGACTTTCTCATTAACAAGTAGGTATGCGCATGATTCACGAATCTTTCCTGAAATGTCGGCAGCGTCTGGTGGGACGGTGGCAGCATGTGCGAAGATTTGAGAGTTTGGAATACCTACAGGATGTGATGATAAGTTGATTCATAGCTTTCATTCGAGTCTTTGTTTTTTTTTTTGGGCTTAATAAGAAACGTCTTGGAATGTTAAGTCTGCTAGGAGTCATAAAATTGAGTTAAAGCAAAATTGACGCATCTGCAGATCCATTTGTTTTAATACAAATCGTTTTGTAGTCATTTACGAGTACTTGTTTCAACGATTATTTCGCTAAACTTTATTTTGAGTATCGTAATCGTATGAGTGTGACGTTAACTAAATACCTATAACTGTCTGTCTTTAAAAATTCTGTTCATTTACTTCCAGTGAAAAACAAAACATTTGAAACCACAATTTTCTGCATACCTATTCAAACTACCAAGTAAATACCGCACAAAAACAGACCTCAACACCTACATAAAATTTCCACACCACACCCGCTGCTGAATCTGAGACTGTATCATAAACAGATTTTCCATGCATAACAATATAGCGCGCATTACGTGCCACAATCGCTTGCAGCGCACACGCACACACGCGCAGGCGCGGCGGCCATCTTGCATGCGCGTGGGCAGCCGGCGGCGAGCGGCACGTGCGAGCTATTTTGGGCGGCGCCCGCCCTGCCCCGCACCGCCCGCCCCCCATGCTCTCCACTGAATTGCGTAGACGCGACGATTGATTTGATTTTATTCTTTTGTGGTGGGGTGGTTAAATTTGTAGGTGTATTATATAAATGTTTTAGGAGATTATTTAATTAATGGTTTGAATAAATTAAGTTGTAGAATATAACTTGAAATGAAATAAGCTGTCTTTCTTCTTGTATTATGTAATAAATATACTGTTTGCATCACCGATGTTAGTCATCACATGACGACACGTAGCTCGGACTGCATGAAAATCTTTGTAGAATTTTTTAGAACATTCGAGACTCGATGTCACAACAAAGCATTGTCGCTTCTTCAAGCTTCTTTAACCTTTTTCTTTAATCTTTGTCGCCATACCTAGCCGTGGTCACTGGCAGCCCGTCTCACATTTTCCTTCTTGATGTCGTATTTAATGAGCCGTCCACAAGCCTACAGATTGTGTTGTGTAAACAACCATAAATCCATGTTTTTTTTTCTTTGCCTGTCATAGTTTACGTTCGGGTTGTAAAATGTAAGCGTTAATGACTGAAATGCCGCTTTTAAAATCGATGTAATAAATGTTACCTAACCATAAAATAATATTCCTGCACCTAACATACTTAAGTCATAAAAAGGAATTTTTGAAAGTACAGTGTTGTCAAAATCAAGGAAATCTGGCCTAAAAAGGGGGAAACTTATGACATAGAAGATGACGATTACTTAGTAAATCTGATGCAATAAGACAGTCAACAGTCGTACGTTCCGTTTAACATTTCAATTTGTGTTGCGCAAGCCAATCAAAAACGCAGATCTTGATCGTAGATGGCTTGATTGATATTTAATCAGATTTTCAAAGTAATCAGACAATTACTTAAATGCCTGATTAGATCTTTTGATCTACCCTTATCCGAAGTAATTAGATATTTCAAGCTGAAACACCTACAGAATTTTTAGCCTGTCACCTGAATAAGAGAAAGGAGATTTGGCCAAACTCCTTCACAAATCAAAACACCTATTTAATGTTTTTCAAGAGGATTGATGACTGAAATGTCCATCATTACATTGTCTTTATTTTTTTGTGTAGTGGACTCATTTTTTTATTTATTTATTTTACTATTTATGTACACACATATATAAACAGACACGAAATAAATCAGAACAGAAAAATAGGTATAAAGGTGATGCTTATTTCATAAGAAATCTCTTCCAGCATACCTGCGATAGGACAATAAATAGAGAGATGTAGACAGCGTGTGAAAGAGTAAAGAAGACAAAAAAATAAAACATACAATCTAATCTAAAAACAATTCACTTAATAAAACTAAACAAATATTATAAGAATATACCTACATAAATACAAATAAACATACATATTTCTATAATAAATATCACTAGAATGTTAATAAATATTAAAACGTAATCAGAAAAAAAGACTATCCAGAAGGATAGTGGCCAGCAGGGCAAAGGCTTCGCCCAAT
The DNA here is from genome assembly GCA_963855955.1 of Luperina nickerlii. Taxonomy (NCBI): domain Eukaryota; kingdom Metazoa; phylum Arthropoda; class Insecta; order Lepidoptera; family Noctuidae; genus Luperina; species Luperina nickerlii. The sequence continues at coordinate 6,481,447 of OY979663.1, forward strand.
ATCTTCCTCGTAGGTATCCTTTTCCTGAGCCACCACAAACCAGCGCTTGCGGTACGGTCATTATGTACAATTAAATGAACCATTATGATTACGATGATTAAAAACATCCATTATAAAATCGTTTGTTCTTATTCTCGATTGGCAGGCAAAAGTAACCACACTGCACATTGACCTAACTCAACAAACTAGAAGAGACACATCTCTACACTACCACATATATAACAAAGCTTAGTAGGTAGGTACATACATCAAACAACAGAGCGCAGTTCTCTTCTCGTGAAACTGAAACAATCAAACACTGTCTTGTCTAGAAACAGGAAATCCGCGGGAACTATCGGCTTTAGGCTAACACCGTACACTCGTAAAGCCGTGAATAAATGATAAATGCTACTTCGTACCCTTCACTTGTACTTCAGACGTGGAGCTACGAAAGTTTGTGTTTATTCAGTCTGTCGCCCGTCTGGTAGGAGGAACTTGCATACTAAATGCATGTTTTGTGCATTTCGAAGTTGGTTGTTGAAGATTGTTGTGGTTATTGTTTTTTATTCCTTTTCGTACACATTATCTACATTAATTAAGAATGTTCCTAAAATACATTAAAAGTCCGGGATCCAGCACTCTGGTGGTATAGGTTCCAGAGAGAACGCTCCTAAAATTCGAGTCGTGCCAATTACACCAAATTCAAAATCAAAAGTCATATAAAACAGTCCCCCAAAACGTGCGCGTGATTCCTAGTGCTTTAGCTAGGAAGAAGTGGCGCAATAAACTCTCCAGCACATTTTTCGTCATCAAGTACTCCACTAATGGCTGTTAACCGAAAGCCTTTTTAAATGATAGTCAGATAGACTTTTTTTTAGGATGGGAAATCATCAAATGACCCCCGCTCTGGGTGGAGCGGAAGGGATTGTCAGACTCTTACTGACTAAAACCCACCCGTGTTCCTTCCTTAGCCCTTTATGTTCCGGGCCAGCGGTAACCCTTTCGGACAATCCCGCTGACCCGGCAGGCTTCGGCCCTGACGGGCCCCTTCGGTTGGACATCTTTTGAGGCGCGCGTGGAATACATACGCGCCGTTCGGCACGGGCCTGGTCCTGATCAGACGGTGAGCCACCCATTACTCTCCGCCCGCAGACCTGCGCCTACGGTGGCCAGGTATCGTCGCGCGGCTCCCGATGCCCGGAGCGTCTCCCGCGGCGGCTGGGCCGGGAGGCTCTCTCCCTCAGCCGTCCCGCCGCCTCCTTCGCTAGCATGACTGCTTCGCAGAAAGAGGCGACTGCCCCCCACTCCCTCTCGCCTCGGACCATGGCTTGAACGAGGGCCGGACGCGAGAGTATCAAAACTAAGCCTTAGTTAGCCTCTTTCTGTAGGGTTTTCTCTTTGAGCTATCTAGTTTAATACATTGTTTAGGGGTTGGTAGGTAGGTACCAAGACATAACAGTTTCATTAATAAGTTGGTAAACCGTTACTCTATACTGAGAAAAAGTTCACCCCATAAATCACAAATTAACAAGTCAAAACCTTTTGACTTTTGAAAAACTTCTGTTGATCGGAAAACACACACATAGTTTATGACGTGATCAGTAGGTATAAAAACTGTTGTGTGTTGTTTTAGTGATGTAAGCTTCATCTGTGAAATGTTTCTACCCGTTATTATGCTGGGATTACGGATACGTATGAAATGTTTGAAAGCTTATAACTCATAGATTTATGTAGGTATACAGTTTTATGTAGAGAAAAGTTTGTTAGTTTTTTACCGTGTTCACACAAAAATAAGTTTAGTATAGTAATAACAGGGTCACATTAAATTTGCTAGCGAAACTCTGTAGACGTGATGGATATCGATAAAGTCAAAGTCAAAGTCAAATCATTTATTTCAAATAGGCACATTAAAGACACTTTTGAACTTTGATATCTAAACACGATAAAATACAAATAGTTTTCTTCGTTTTTCGTAGGTGCCTACGTGTCACATGTGTGTACAAAATTACCTATTTGAATGCACGTGTGTTTGTAGAGAGCAGATGTAGGTTGTGGGTTAGAACTCAGCCAGGTTCTTTAGTTTGAGTTAATCATTTCATCACCACTGCTCTCAAAACGGAGAAGGAAAACATCGTGTGGAAATCTGCATATGCTAGAATAAAAAATTTGAAGACATGTGATATCTGCCAACCCGCACTGGGCCCGCGTGGAAGATTTACAGCCCACTCCTTCTCGAAGTGAGGAGGCGTGTGTCCCAGGAGTTGGAAAATTATAGGCTCATTATTCTATGCACGTGTTTCTGTGACAAATAAACAAATTTATCGTTCTTCCTATGTAAGTATATGATAAATAGTGGCTTAATTTCAGTATGTATTTAATAAAAAACAAGTGACGATCTGACCTTTCGTGCTTCTGACTGCAGCCCATTACTCAAGTCTTAATTACTCAAACGTCTTCGCAAAACCACAAACCTCTTCAATTCAAAATCTATTCTCCGTTTAAATAACTTACATACACTTTCTTTAAATAGTACAATGGCTATAAAAAGCTAGGTATAAGTGGGCACACAAGTAATTGTACCTTCGTGGCTACTGTGATTGAAACGTAACCTATCGTGTGTTCGAGAATATTTTTTTTATGTTCGTGACTGTACACTGAGGTGAAGTGAATACGCAAGTAGTGTATCGTTGTAGACAATCAATAGTCAACCATTGTCGACAGAGGTAAGGGGATACTTGCAAGAAGTTCTTGTTGACAGTTTTGAATTTGTGGAGTTCGTTTGCGTACGATTGTACATTTTTAAAGCAAAGCAAATGGGAGGTGATTAGAAGGGCAATTCCCGTAATTTTGAGAATGATCTCAGTCTCAATCTGTCAAAATTCTCCCTCTAATTTCCCTACATTTTTGAAAAGTTTTTGACAGTGATTTTCGCTGAGATGAGATCGCGACTTCAATTGAAACGTTTTTTTAAGTACGAGAATTGGACTTCTGATGTAATAAAGTTTAGCTAAAGGCAGTTTTAGAGGACAGGTCCAGAGAAAAGATGGGTGTCCAGTTCCTGTTACCGTGGGTCTGAAGGTTACTTACAAGCTTTCGGGCTTAACTTAAGTCATTGTAGGGCTACCAAAATACTGTGAAGTTTATAACGATTTCGGATGCAACACATCCACGTACTGCCGTTGCTTGCTTATAAAATTTGGTTTAATCGGATTCCGGATTCTTAAATGTAAAAATCAATTACCTAAAGATCACTTTCCTCTCGCCTACGATAGATGAACTTAGAAGAAGATTATAATCAATTAATCAAAAGGCATCAAAACAAACATTTTAAGCTTCTGACACAATTTTCAAAAATAAAAACGTCCAGGTGACTGGAGTAGAGTTAGGCAACATTTTTCTTAAGTTTGTTTGTAAGTTTTTTTTTTATGTGTCACGTTTTTAGATGAGGGTAAAGTTTTGAAGTCTTAGAAATACTTTGGAAGCCTGCCGCAGGTCAGCGACTTTAATGTTTTATTATGTAAAATGTAGGAGGAAAAGGGCAAGGCACGTTTTTTTTTGTTTAGGAATACTTACTTAATTATTTCAGATGTTTGGTTCAGGATGTGCAAATCCAATTTCGTAATTCGTTGTTAATGAAAAGCTTTTTACTTTGAATGAACTTATAAAAAGATATAATTTGCTAAGGGGAAGAACCGCTATAGAGCTATAAACATCATCTTTACAGCTGAAAGACTTCCGCTACTGGACATAGGCCCCCAAACACTGCCATTTCAACCTGTTCCGTGCTTCTTGCAACCAGCGGATTTCTGCGGCCTTCACCAGATCAACAGTCCACGTTGTCGGAGGCCTTCCAACACTACGTATTACAAAACGTGGTCACCACTCTAACCTTCCGGCCCCATCGGCCATCTGTTCTGCGAGCAATGTGCCCTGTGTGCTATAGAGTTATCGACAATTAAATAGCCTTCTAGAATCGTTTGATACATTATTTTTGTTCTCATACCTACTGTTCACTTTCTAGAATTACCAAATTCTACCTTGTAAATAGCAAAAGCAATGCTAGTTACAGACGCAGTGACTTTAGTCTTCGATGACTCGTTGATGATTTCAAAATCTCACGTCCACTCAGATTTAAACAGCTATGTCAAAATCTGTGTCTGGAACTCTGAATACAGGATTTTGATATTGCCAGCGCGCTGCATGAACGTTCCCTCTGTAACTGATGATCGAATAATATTAGAATACCTATGTAGTTCTATTTTAATTACACAATATTACAGTGAATGCCTGTAATGCAGGGAAAGAAACACACATAGTAGTTTCCTAATAAGACTAGCCTTTGTTTAGACATGTGACACAATAAAATTTACATAATCTACTAATGTTAATGTTTATTTAATGAGTTGTATTGCAATATGTGGTTGGCTAGCGATCTGCACAAGTGATCATATTATACATGCTTGAGCAACCGGCAGCAAGTTCGTCATGCTCCCTTAGAAGTCACTGCTTGCAGTAGCGCCGTTGTTCGGCTTGTTTCCTTCCCTCAAATATGGCGAGGGGTAATGACTTATGTTTGCGTTATGCTCATAAACGGTTGTGGTGACAGGTCATATTGTTGATACTGGTGTAATTATTTTAATAAGTAATCAAATGTTTATTTATTTTACTTAGAAGGTCCTAGTTTATCATTTGTGACTTCAAGTTACAGCTATGTGATCATAGTGCAGCATGCATATCTAAGCGCCCCACCCACTATATCCCTGGAAGCTTTCATTTAGGTATTAAGTTCCATTTACGTTTTTATTATTTACTTCTTCTGCTCGAATATAGTTTTCAATGTTTTTGATTTTGCCGTGTGTTAGTTGACATATGGCAAATAATAATAATTTAATTTTTTGCAGAATTAAGTTTTTCGAACTGTACAGACAGCTGTGCTGGTGGGGAGTCCGTTGTGCCACTACTTCTTTCCAGCTAACACAATAAGGAAGTGGTGAGGGGGACTTTGGGGGACTGTCTTATGTGATTTTGACGTACAAAAAGTGCTGATTTTCAGCCTAGATTGAATAAATGACTTTTGATTTGATTTCGATTTGAATAATGTTTTCTGTACAATAATGATATATCAGTCTGTCCCTTTGTAATTACGAGTCCATTAAAATGAATCAATGGACGTCGAAGATAGTATGTGAAGACGACAATACGACAATAAATGAAAATACATAATATAATATAATAGAATTTTCTTTATTAAAGTGACCAAGACTCAAAAATCAAAGACTCAAACAAGATTGTTAGTAAAACTTACGACTATATTAGTAAGCACAGACACTAAAAAAAAAACACAAGAAATAACGGTTGGTCACCGTTGCGACATCCCATGAGAGACGGCACAACAGTGATCCACGTAAACACAGTCAAGGCGACTCGCAACCATATTTTAAGACACTATTGGCCAACAGGAGGCTCCAAAGGTGCGCTTTCCTGGTGCGTAGGGTGTGTGTGTGTGTGGGTGTGAAAGAGCTCCTTTTACGCATTGTTGCATAAAAGCAATCTACATGCGCATCTGCGAACATCCCTGACGCACTACAGAAACGGAGCAGCCCCACCAGTATCCTAAACGCATTGTTAGGTATATTGAACGCGAAGAGCGCTGTACGATCTTCGCGTATATCTAGCCCACAAGCTGCACGTGTAAAAAGCAGTACAGTAGGCTCGAAAGAGCGTGATTTTAACAGGAAGTGAGCATCGTGCAAACCTGCGTGCCAACATGTTCGCTCTAACCGACAACGCTCTCCGCTCCCGTTCAATATCAACAATATTCCCGATCAATATCAACAATATTCCCGTTCAATATAATGACGACGATAACAAATAATGCAAAAATTTTAACATCGAAATTAAAAACGTGATATTTTACACAAACATAATAGTAGTGATGGTCCGACTATGGTTTTTGCCAATCTTTGACTAGCTATAGTGCCTAAAATATCCAATATTTGTTTGATTTTGTATGCAGACATCTCTGCAGGTATCTCTGTCAGGCTTGATATCTTAAGTTAAAAACAACTTGACTTCCAACTTGCAGCGCTTTAGATAAAAGTACATTCTTCATTGTCTCACAAACCATCAGTGTGCCAAAATTTCTAGACGATCGGTTGAGGCGTCGGGGCGTTAATGCAGGATAAGCAAGATAATACACACAACATGTAGGTATAATTAACTCACGTTCAGAGATATAATAGCCATATTAAAAGTACTTTAAAGTAAATATAAGTCTGAAATCGCCAACCCGTCTTGAGTAAGCGTGGTGCTCAATGCTCGTACCTTCTCTGTATGAGGAGAGGCCTTTGCTTTACAGTGGGATAGTAAAATACGCTGTTATTATTCTCTTTTAATAGGGAATGAATAAAAGAAAACCTATTAATTACATCCATTCTCCGATAAGCAACAATGTAAAAAGACGGAGTTTACACAAGTTTTTTGACCGACCCGTCCAAATCTCATACATTTTATTAACATCACTATATAGCTGGAAAGTTGCCAGTATTATTTATAGAAACGATTTCAAGGATTCGATAGCGTAAAAACACATATGAGTCGAACTGAGCGATCATCATAATGCTAAGAATATTAAGAATTGAGAAACTGAAACGAAGATTTCCGTTTTTTCAGTAATTTTTCTGGAAAGTTCAAGGTTACAATTTTTTATTGGTACTTTGTAAAGAATCGGTACGATTTTCTTTGCATAAAATCGAATAAAAGTGTTGAAAAATTTAAAGGTAAACGTTACTAAGTAAAAGTAAATTATTCAGAAGCACTTTAGTTATAGGTACCTTATTTATCTTACAGAAATTTTCATTATTTATATAAGATAACATAATAAATAGCCGTTTAGAGTCTCTCATAATTATGGATTTTGATAATTTCAGCTGTTATGTCAAATACATTCAACAATCGTTTCACTTAAATTTTCTGAAGTATACTCTTCTCACACGGGTTGTAAGCCATTCAACCACAAAGAAATTTATGCATGAGGTCAACTCAAACACAAAGTGGCGTATAAAAAGGGCCACAAAAATGGCAAAACTGTGGCCAGTGGACATTTCATATAATTATCCCGTCATTAATGGACCGCTGAAAACAAAAGGCCCTGAAAAACCCTTTGATTTGCCGCTCCATCACATTTCCCCGGGTCAAAGGCTTCAAAACTCAATAGGGCCTGAAATTTGAGTGAATCTACTTTCACATGTTGCTTCAATAAATTTCTATAAAATTTTCTGCATGTGTGGTGAAAATAAGAAAAATAAAATAAAAAAAAATAAAAAATTCTTTACTTCACTTTGTTGCTACTATAAACTTTTGTTTACATAGTTTTGAAAGTTTTTATATATAAAATTAGTAATTATTGAAAGTAAACGTTTTTTTATGAAAATAAACTTTATACTTTCATAACCCGGAAACAAATCAAGACATCATGCTTTTATGTTTATGACCACTCGTAAAATAAATTTTATTTGGAACGAAGATGGTTAGGTAGGAATAAAAGGCATAGTCCTGGTTATGATACATATCCGAAAAAAAAATGTAGGAAACACAGGCAATTTATTAAGAGCAATTGTCAAATACAGAGTTCGTTTATGCAATAATCAGTACAACTTTTTCAATTTATTTATTTATTTATTTATTAAACTTTATGCACAAGTAAAAAAAACTTTACAAAGGCGGAGTTAATGCCTTGGGCATTTTCTACCAGTCTACCTTAGGGTGATTTACACAATTTACACCGTTTTCTGTAGCAATTTTAAAAAACAAAAAATAGCGATGATGATCGCTTAATAAGGATGACAGGAACTCGGCACATTCAGCCAAAAGGCGAGCGAAAAATACTGTCAGAAACGAGTTGGATGCACCACGTAAATCAGTGCATCACACCAAATTCATCAGGGGTGAGTGATACCGGATTATAAATGAGCGACAATAAGATGGCCGCCCTGGCAACATGGCGGCCAATTCGTAAATGGAATGTCATAAGTTTGGCAGTTACTTACGTATCGGTCACGATGGGTGGCGGGAGGTGAGTGAATGGACGCGGACGCTGCGCTGGCGTCATGAGGAGCAGCAGACGGCGTCTCACTAATTTTACCATCTGGCTCGCACGCACCACTAAGTTTAGCCGCCCCAAGATAGCCTCGGTCCACGACCCATCGCGCATAAACTTTTCACAATTAGACTATTATTTTTGGTAGCAAAGTCAGTCGGTCGATTATTAATAGAGGCTTTTCCGAGTTTATATTCGTTACGTGTGTTGTGGTGTTAACTTTTAGTGAATTTATACATAGACGCTTATAAATAGGATGTGCTGAAGTTTCGTCTGACGGACGGGGGAATACCTTCCTGAAATATCGTACTACGGCCGGTGGTTTGCGTGTTTTCGGACGCATTGGTAAACGATTATTTATACATTGATTGTGAGGATTTAGCTCGCGGGAGTAAGCGTACGCGGCGCGAGATGCGGTCCACTCGCGCGCAGCGGTGCGGCGTAGCTGTAAGGCGTAGGGCCACCCTGATGCGTGACCTCTAAGTTATAACAATGATTGCTTGTATCTAAAGTAATTCAATCTTATAACAACCCTTCATAGAAGATTCCTGCAGGTTTATCTTTCTTATTATACATGTTTCCAATTAACAAGACTGCTAATTTAGCGAGCAATCGCTTACCCTCGTAGCACTCATGCTACGCGCCTACAAATGAATATTTATTTAAGCAAGTAATCAGATTAATGAATCTCGAAGTTGTTTTAAAGCAGGAAATTTGTTTTTTACGAAAGGAAAACTTTCTTAAAGCTTATAATTTGTTGATGAGGTTTTGTTCTTAAGTTGTTATTCGATCATCAAGTATTACTTATGAACCCAAGATTAAAGAAAAAAATATAATAAAATACAGGGTGGCACGCACAACGGACCGAATGGGAGTCTAAGTGCGGAAAAGGGAGTCCCATCAACATCATCATCAGGGTGGCAGGAACACCGACGCGCAATATGTTGCCATGGATTTAGTACAGACGCCAGCTGACATCAAGCTACCCGAAACTGTCAAATTTGTCCAATCAACTTTGAACCTTAAGATTTAGCGATAAAGTTGAAAATCTATTATAGAAATTTGACAGATTGTAGTAGCTTGATGTGCTGGCGTCTGTACATGATTCTGAACACTACTGCGTAGAAATTCGTCGGTTATTTAAAATAACAACTGTTCGAAAAACGCTGCCGTTGCAGCGCCATGTGTAAACGCTTTTACATACTGTAAAATGATACCTTTGAACACCCTCTTCTTAGAAAAAAAGCTGTAAAATCGGTAATTGTTACCGTATAGTCTTAAAGTAAGCCTTCTAATAACGACTCACCATCAGCCCTTACATTGTGTGCCTACTAATTTTCGCGACAACGCTCTATGATTTTCCTTTTTCTCGATAAACGACTGTGACGAGTTTTCAATTAAGACGATTAACTACTATGTCATTGTTAGTTATTAAGTGTATAATTGTTGGAAAAACCTTACCGTAGAGCAGTAGACGCTTACAAGCCTAGGAAGTTGTCATTTTATGAGACACTAGTTTCTGCCTGCAATTTCGTCCGCGAGAAATTTCTTGTTCCCCCGACCCACCGCGTCGCATCGCATCGCCTGCCCGAGCTGTTATTTTGTTTTCACTTAGCGTTCTTTCTGACCTTTTTCTTTTTGCTCGACTCCTAGGGATCCTAATGTGATGTTAATGCTATAGAATTCCTCAAGAATTGGGCTAACAAATGCAAAAAAATGTTTCAAATCCGACAGGTAGTTTCAGAGATTAGTTCGTTCCAACAATAAAATAAACAGACAAGCTCTTCAACTGTACTATTAGTATAGTACATAGTATAGATTCTATATGGAAGAGAGGCAATTCTTGTATTGCCATGAGATTGCGACTAGATTATATACGTTTTTAATGACGGGTATTGGCATTATGGTTTTAGAGCAAACAAACGTTTTTGAATTCAGGAACTTGTATTCACGGAAACATAACAACCATTGCAGAATGTATGTACTTGAAGAGAAAGTTCAACAACAATCCCCGATAAAAAAAAAACATCCTCGAACACCTAAAAATCAACTCGGAATAATACACTGAGCAAAAACTAAAAAAATAATGCATAACAGAAAAGCTACACTGTCAAAAACCATTATGACAACAGTAAACTGCAATATAAACTGAGAACTAAGAGGGGGTGTGCACTCCCCACACCACGGCCCGATCCGCCAGACGGGCAAAGGTATTTTAGTCTGGCCTGATCTGTCAATTTGAATTAGCAAGTGCAGTAACTGCCGAATAGGTAATTGAGATGCGGAGTTAATGCTCAGTTGGCGATGTATACTGAATTGTGGTAGGTCGAGGTATCCATGACTTTGTTTGGGAGTGAGGTTTATTGATTTTCGGGAAGGATGGTGAGGACCTACTTGTTTATTTTTTAGGTGTGTTCCAGAATGGAGCATCTTATGCAAGGAGGCATTTTTAGTATGTGTCTGAGTGATAGACGGCGTGGTTACGTTTTTATTGGAATTCCTTGGGGTGGATTTACGTCAACATACACATTAACTATTTACCTGATTTCTATTACTTACTGCATTTAAACATTTGAAAAACTAATTAACATTCTTCCTAAAAGATCCTTCACGAACGTGGATTACAGGGTTGTAATACTCTGGACAATTAACTGTGCTTCTGTCAAAGTAAAGGCTAATCCGTATCTAAATATGTACAAAACTTTTGAGCACTTTACTAATTATCTTACAGACATTTATTAATTACATTTTAATCGATCTTCTTCCTGTTTTTTTTTTGCCCATTTTATGACTTTTGAGAAAAATAGCAACTATCATTTTTTTTACGACCTTCGCATGATGACGTCACAGTCATCTGCAAAACAATAGCAACACCATCCTGTAACGGTGTTACAACAGAAAAAAAAAAGAATTGAGACAGGAAGCGAACGCAGCCGGTAAGCACAAAAAATGCGGCCCGGTCATCGACCCGTGCGTTACGGTGTGTGTGTAACTAACTACCCCTAATACATCCGCCGTGAAATGATCCCGTTTTCCTAATTGATCTTAATAATCAGGTTGACTTTAGACTTGATTTAATTGATATGAGCGATCCCGGAGCAATTTGAGACGATTAATATTCTTGATTGATGGATTTGAATTTTAGTTAACCAGTTAATTTGATGTTGGAGTATTATTTCTGAGTGCTTTCACAGATTTTCCGGGAATTTCTACAGGTGAGTGAGTTACACAACTTTTACAATATTTCACACCAATGTTTATGTAAAAAATCTTTATACTGAGTTGAATAAAACATTTGAGTTATTGAGTCATGAACTAAATTATGTAATAAAATATGAATTAAAATTGTAAGAATAACTAAAAATTATGATTTACAAAGTCATAAAATACCGGTGGCGTCAACTTAATGTCATTCAACTTTATTTTTCTTACCTTTAAGGGAAATGACAAACGATACATACAGACTTAAGGGGAAAACAAAGAAAAAAAAAAAACGATTAGGCATTGCACCCATTATTCAAAAAAAGAAACTTATTGACAAAGCATAAAATTTCGTCAAACGTGTTTCAGATCAATTGTCATGGCGGGTCCATTATTTCGCCGTTGTCTCGCACCCTCCACGAAAACCGGCGCCGGCGCATAGGACGACTGAAATTAATTGTAAAAGTGTAGAGGAATAGATTTTGTAGTTCAATGTTTTATTTCTTCAAATTAAAATAAATAGTCTTTATTTTTATTGGAGCACTACTTTTCTTCTTAAATAAGATTTTTTTTGTTCTGTACAACACTTGCATGGAAGTTGCCTTTGAAATTACTCTTAAAACAAAATTACTTTGAAGGATATCATCATTAAGTTCGAATTTCAATGAAACTGAACGGGATCAGTAAATCTAAACCATGTCCAAGAGCTGTCATTGTCAATATTCGACAACAATGATGATAATGACAGCTCTGGAACCTTGTTTAGATGTGCTCATCATGTTCAGTTTCATTGGTGAATTTCGCCCTAGGGCGGATCTCATACTACCATGCACCACGTTCCGATGCGTGGTACATGGGCCCCGCGCGTGATTTTTTACATACAAATTCAATAAAAACGCGTTACCGCGCGGGGCGATTGGCTCCGTTTCCCCACCCCGCCGCGTAGCGCGTTTTATTGTGAGATCCGTCTAAATGTTTCCTCTATATAAAATTTTCTCGAAAGATTCATATTACATACCCACATTATTAGCGGGTAAAATATATTCTAAGAACTGATGAAAGTATTTAACTCAATAAAGACAAATGCTAAACATAGACATAAAATGACTACAAATTACTGCGCTTATGAATTTTCACAAGGAGCATAATTATGGGTTTATATCAATATCAAAGCAAAACAGCATTTTAAATGGTCCTTCTAGTCGAAAATTATCATATTTGTTCGCAGTCTGTAATTAGAGCTTTTGAATACACAAGTATAAGAGAGTTTACTTCAGGTAATTGTCCCTAATAGCGTTGTTCATTATTTATTGAAGTTTTCCAAGTAAAGTTATCAGGTCTTGCGTTGCTTTAAGTGTTTTTTAGCAGAAGGGATTTAGGATACACTGTGAAATCATACAATGTATCCTAAATATATTCACCTAAAAAAACTGATGATATTGTTCTGAATGAGTGAGTACGTCACAAAAGGAAGGAAGGAAGGTTTTTATAAAAATAATTGAATTTGTAGACACAGTTTCAGAGATTTTATAAAGGTTTTAGTAAAACCTTTAAAGTTCAACGATGAGGGGTATATTTATTAACGTTGATTTAAGTTAAGTAATGATTAGCGACTGTTTAACCCATACATTTTTAACGTTTAAACCTCTCTTAAAACTTTAAACAAAGCTTTCAAATAAAGCGTATTTGCTCTTATTCTTGCCCTAGTAGAACACCAAACTTCTTCTCAGCATTTAAACAACACCAATTTCATGAACCAACATAAAACTATAAGCCATATTAACAAAAATTTACAACCAAAAACATTCAAGCAGAGTACGTTAAACTCGAACAAATCTTTCGATACCCTACACTCTACAGGAAAGATAACAAAAAACATAATAAAATCCGACATGCGACACGGAGTGAGCACCCTCAGTTCCTCTGGGCTCCCCTCCCTTTCCCCCCTCCATTCCCTCCGTTTCAGCCGCATCCGGCGGGACACCTGCGCACACGCCGTCACGCATGCGCACTGAGTTATTAGTTTTTAATACTCTCCGCTACGGTTTTGAATAATGAACTTTTTAAGCGATGATTGAATAGAAAAATGGGTTTGTAATTATGGTAGTGGTGATATTTTTGAGTAGGGTGGTTGAGTTGGTTGATTAATGGCGAATTTTATTGAGGCTTTTTAAGCTAATTATTAAGATGAAACAATACTGAACTTTAGAGACCATTACACTAAAACGATCTATCCGAAAGCAAAGATATATTATTATGATTTATTTTTTTAGACTAGAGATTAAAAAAAATTAAATTTATATATTTACAATCATATTTTACAAGAACACATTGAACGGTGACTCCCAAACTAGGCCTACCTGAATTTTCGGGATCGATCTTGCGAAATTTTCAGAGTGAGGTACAAGAGATAAGTAAGTATGCAGGATCGTCGGATGTAGTTGAAGTTTATTAAGGAACCGATGTATCGACTGAAATTAAATTTGATAAATGAGCTGTTTGTTTTCTATTAATAAAATTAAATTTTATTCGAGAACATCCATCGGTTTCTTATTAAACTTCAACGATCCTGCATAATTATCTCTTTTGTTGACTGAAACCAAAATCAATGAAAATAAAACACTTAAAATATGCCATCAGCGTAAAATCAAACAAAATAAAATCATCACTATGAGATCAATTCATTAAAAAAATAATTAGTAATAATATAAAAAAAATATCAAAGTCAAAGCATTTATTTCAAATAAGCACATAAAAGGCACTATTGAACGTCACAAATTACAACAAATATAATTGATTCTAGTCGCTACCAATCAACATAGGATAGGATAGGAGATCAGTGCCCGCTGGTGATTAGGAAAACATAACGTATATTGATTGCAATTCAATACGTAAAAAGTAACACATAAACAAGGTAAAAATTCAGGCGCAAATTCTTCCGCACATCAACTTACACCCCTTAAAAGTTTCAAAATTTTTCATATCCCCAAATTTTCCATAACCCTCTTCCACGATGTTTCCATACCAGCTATGCAAACAGCGCCGCTTCCATAGCTGCTGCATCCATTATTCAAGTACCGCAAAGTGGCAAAGCCATCCGGTTCGCTGTCCATATATTATTCAGTCCCTGACTTGACACGTCGGCACTGACGCTTCCACCCCTCGAGGGGGGCGACGTCAGTTCCATTCCCAATTATGCACACGCTGAAATGTCACAAGCACTTAGTCCAGAATGACCCTTAAACCTATTGCCCATTTATTTTAGTGTTTTGGGTTAGGGGTTCGGTTCAACACAAGGTCGGGATGGGTAAAGTAGGTAGTACTTTTTTTCGGATTTTTCTTCTTTTCGTGTAAATACGTAATTTGGTCCGTTTATTTAACTTTGTTTTACCCTTTTTTGGTTTTCAATTTTCATCGTTTTTAGGGTTTCGTAGTCAAAGGGTAAAAACGGGACCCTATTACTAAGACTCCAATGTCCGTCAGTCTGTCTGTCTGTCACCAGGCTGTATCTCATGAACCGTGATAGCTAGACAGTTGAAATTTTCACAGATGATGTATTTCTGTTGCGGCTATATTAACAAATACTAAAAACAGAATAAAATAAATACTTAAGTTGAGCCCCTATACAACAAACGTGATTTTTTTCGGCGTTTTTGCCTTGTGGTATGGAACCCTTCGTTTGCGAGTCCGACTCGCACTTGGCCAGTTTTTTTTGTCGGTGTAATAACATATGAAAGGAATGAAAAATAGGATGGTTTTTGTAGTGATTTTACAAATTTTACACAATAATATAAATTGAAAAATCCTGCGGAAACTTAAATTTCATTGGCAAAATAATAATCATCATACTTCAAACTTGTAATTAATTTTCAAATAATCAGACTGAAAATTACAATTTTGTAATACTTGTTTTGTTTCACTTGTGTTTGTGTTTTGTGTCTTACTTAACGAACCTACAATCTTCACATAAACAACTCACAAAATAACCAACACAACCGAATTAAAACAAAGTAATCACAAAGTCCAAAACAAAACAGTTTTAAAAGCGCTTTATAAGAGAAATCGCTACAATTTTAATGCAATTCACGACACTTTTAATCATTCCTGACGTCTGAACCATATCCAGCGCTGCATTCAGCAAATGCAGTGCTTATTTTAGGACCATGGAACACAGAAAACAGCTTAACCTGACCAGAGAGTATATTAATGAAAATTGAGCGACATCCATTGTAACACTCAGACTATTATAGACCAGGCCTTATACGAATCTAGGACAAGATATTTTCGAACTAGCTAGTGTCCACTGCAAATTAGTGAAGTCTCCAGATTGTTGCCGGGAAAAGGGAAATTAGCACATTGTATTTCTGTTTTGTTTATGTGGGACTTTAGAAAATGCAGTGTCTGTGGCAGAAAAATGTCGATGTATTGGGATCGAGTTTTTAGCAGTTTTCGACTTTATTAGTTCAAATCTAACCATGCGTTTACACCTAGATATAAAACATGTATTCTACGTATTGTGTCTACTGTTTCCGTTTATCTTTGACACCTAAAACAACTTGTAACGATTAGTTATATCTATAAAAAACTTGTCAATGTCAAGAAAGTGAACAAAATGGTTAATAAGATGTCTGAAACAAGAGAACAGTGGTGGCTCGGTGGCTCAGTGGTAACAGCCGCGACTTACGAGGTTCGATCCCAAGCAGTCACTTCACTTTGTGTAAATTATGTCATCACCACTGCTCTCAAAACGGTGAAGGAAAATCATGAGGAGACCGGCATGTCCTAGAACCAAAAATTCAAAGACATGCGACATCCGCCCACCCGCACTGGGCCCGCGTGGTGGATTATGGCCCACTCCCTCTAACAGAAAACAGGCTCGTGTCCCAGCAGTGGGATCACTTAGGCCACTTGCTATGCTATGCTGAAACAACATCAGGTATCTGTATAACATGTTTTATACACGACAAGTCTTTAACAAGGCTAGTCAAAAGCAACATAACTGGTATATGGCAGTAAACGCGGTTTAAGACATCATCCTAACTATATGGTCAGCGGGATTGTCCGAAAGGGTTACCGCTGGTCCGGAACATAAAGAGCTAAGGATGGAACACGGGTGGGTTTTAGTCAGTAAGAGTCTGACACTCCCTTCCGCTCCACCCAGAGCAGGAGGGGTAATTTGATGATTTCCCATCATCAATAAAAAAATTATAACTATATCCATACTTATTATTATAAATTCGAAAGTAACTTAAACTCAAAGCATTTATTTCAATTAAACCTTGTACAGGCACTTTTGAATTGTCAAAAGACTCTGTCTGTATGTTACCTTTTCACGCCTAAACCACTAAACGGATTTCGATAAAATTTTGCAGAAAGATAGATTGCATCCCGGGGAAGGACATAGGATAGTTTTTATCCCGATATTCTCATGGGATAGACACTTATGCGGGCGAAACCGCGGGCGCTGCTAGTAATATTATAAATGCGAAAGTAAGTATGTTTGTTACCTTTTCACGCCTAAACCACTGAACCGATCAATTTGAAATTTTGCATATACGTTGTCAGGTGTACAGAAACGGACATAGAGTACCTTTCATCCAGAAAAAAAGTGCTGTTCCCGAGGAAAACAACAATAATGTTATTATGATAATTACATTAAATTCCTATCCGACAGCCTATCTGTGCTCAAAGCTTTAGGAAACACACAAACAAAAAACTAATTTTTGAGTGCCATCTAGCTCTGGAGAGTTTATCGAAGTTCGTATACTCTCCAGTGGATCAAAGGGCATAGTGGATTCTTGGGCAATGATGCTGTAGATGAACTTGCGAAGAGAGGCTCTGATAGGAAGGTGCTAGGCCCGTACCCACTTCTCCCCCTACCTTTCTCACAATTTCGTGCGTGGATTCGCCAAAGATCGACCGAAGTCCATAACAACAGATGGTCACGGGCAACAGACTGTAGACAGTCAGAACTGGCTTTACCAATGATACACCCGCGATTAACCAAAAACTTCTCAGTCTGAGTAGAAATAACCTTAGAAAAATAATAGAGACAATTACGGGCCATAACCCCTTTAACAAAAATCTTTTTAATATAGGCGCCACAAACAGTCCCCTTTGCAGGGACTACCTTGACGCCGAGGAATCAGCCGCCCACGTCATCCTGGAATGCGAGGCCGTGGCTTCTCAACGTGCAGAAATCCTCGGAACAATGAGGTCGCTCCGCGAAGCCTGTGAAGCTCCCAGGAAGCTTCTGTGCTTTTGGGTGGAGCTAGGCTGTCCCTGTTAGCCAGAACCCCCACGTACAACGGACTGAATAGGAGTCTAAGTGCGGAAAAGGGAGTCCCATCATCATCATCATCATATGATAATAGATGGCGCCACGTGTCATTCGAACAGGACCGAAACTTATGCGGGTGAAACCGCGGAGCACTGCTAGTTGTATAATAAAACAGGAAAACATCGTGATAAATCCTGGACTGAAATGTATAAAATCACCAACGCGCAGTAAACGAATAGGTATTGGTAAACACTGGTACCTTCTATGTCTTAGAAGGCCTTCTAGTAGTAATATAATAATTGAAGACTGAAATTAAAATCATTATTATTAAAGTTTGAGATGACGTCTAATAGAAATTAATGGAAGAACAAACGTGCTGCGTTACCGTTGTTCAGCTGCATCCTGTTAGACTGGAAGGCGACCCCAACATAGTTTGGAAAAGGCTAGGCAGATGCGATGATGAAAAGTGCTGCGTTCATCCCAAATACATAAGATAACCGTAGGAAGATGATGCCTTCGATATTTACACGTCTTATCCACAATTGTGATTTTGTAACAGCTATAATCACACTAATATTATAAAGGCAAAAGTTTTTGAGTGTGTGTGTTATATGTTTGTTACTTCTTCACGCTGAAACGGCTGGACCAATTTTGATAACATTTGGTATGGAGGTAGCTGATATCCTGGATTAATATATAGGCTACTTTTTATCCCGATATTCCCACGGGATCGAAACTTATGCGGGTAAAACCGCCGGGCGCAGCTAGTAAATAATAAAGCTTAAGAGGTTGTCTATTTTTTTGAATGCGCTAATCACTGGAACTACCAGTCGGAAGTGAAATATCTTTTTGCATATGATAATTCTTGAGGAAGGCTAGAAAGATCATCACGCTAGAACTAATAGGAGCCGATCAAAAAGAAAAAAAAAGTCAGAAAGAACGCTAAGCCAGCGACGGAGATTTTTATAAAAATGTGGCTGTTATTTTAGTATAGGCATTGTGTATCTTACGACTTCCACGCGAACGAAGTCGCGGCCAGAAGCTAGTAACTGGCAAAATACACGCAACAAACCCATCCTGAATATTGATTCAATTTTTCAATGTTATTATAAACGTCTAGACAGGCTGTTTTAGAGTGTATTCCACGTGCACGAGTTGCGTGGGCCACCACTTATAACAATGTCTGATACATTTGCTTTGTATATTATATTAGCCCTTATAGACGGTCGCGAATCATAATTTAATCAACGTACAACTTAACACTGACCAGCAAATTGCAAAAAACGTAAAAAAATATGAATTTTGCGGGCTACCCTGGCGCTTTCGCTTTAAGTATAAAATTTTTTAACTTATAGGGTCTAGAAACTCATAATGTTTTTTTGAAAAAAAAAAATAGGTCAGTCATAAAGTTCGCAGCGGGGCTGGTTTTCTATGGTTTGCACATCCTTAGCATTGTCCCGCGGACTTTATTGAAACTCAGTACCTACGTCTACGCCGTCTTCTTTCCTCGAGTTCTCATAAAGCGTAGCGATACTACAGCCGAAAATTACGCGACGAAAGTTTCGCGTGATATGTTTTCTATGGATTTAATTTCAGCTTGATTTGTCATCGTTACTTGGACATGTACCTACCTAATAAAACTATTTCAGTTTATTTTTAGGCGCTATAAATTGTATGCAAAATTTACTTATACTGTTGGTTAAATGTATACTTTTTATAACCGTTTCTTTTAAATAAATTATTCTATTCTATTGGTTATTTAGGAAGCATAGCTGGCGTAAGCGTAGATTTTTCCATCGCGTTAGACTCGTGGCTACATGGTTATAACGCATACTGATTTTCAGTGTATTACTTGATTCAGTGATATAACTAAAATGGGTACTGACTGACCCATCTCATCATCAGTTTTTAGAAGTAACAACGTTGATTAATCACTGGATTAATCTACGTTGTTACTTCTAAAAACTCAATTAGTTACGACTATAATTCCATTACAAAATAAACGACCTAAATCCACAATACAATAATCCTAATGATTTATTATAAAGCTACAGGATTTACTGACAATGTGACAATTAATGAGTCCACGTGTCGGCTCACCTAGTCGGCAATGTGACTCGCCCACGGGACACGTATTGAGTTAATATTGTTTTCATATTAATATACATACTCCGGACAGATTACGGCGACAGCGGTGAAGCAATGCAGCGGATTTGTCGTCACGAATATCATCTTTTGTTTCTTAAATTTATACACAGATTTAAGAAACAAAAGAGATACATGTAGGTATATATTATCTTATTTCAATTCTTCTTCTTAGTGGCCAATGGTGACGAGCAAATTATACCCGCGTTTACACCAAAGTATAAAACATTATATTCTATTCTAAACGTTGTGTCTACTAGTTTCGTTTGTCGTTTACACCTAAAATCTATGCTTTTATACTATACAGATTGTTTGTTTTGCGCTAATTTCTGAAACTACCAGTTAGGTTTGAAAATTCTTTTTGCATTTGATAGCCCAATTCTTGACGAAGGCTATAGGATATTTAACATCACGCTATGACCCTTAGGAGCCGAGCGAAAAGGAAAAGCTCAGAAATAACTCCAAGCGAAAACGATGTAATAACGCGGGCGGAAAATGGGATGCGACGCGATGAGTCGAGGGTCAAAAGTTAATGACTAACAATATTATACCTAATTCTAACTTCAAAAATACTTTATATGAATGCAACCAGTGTTTCTAATTCTAAGTGAATAATTAGTAGAAAAATAAAATATTCTGAATCAACTCCGCCTATCGCAGTCCACTGCGGGACATATATACCCTGTCCTCCGCCTTCCGCATCCAGTCTACCCCAGCCACCTTCTTTAGGTTGTCCGTCCATCTAGCCGGGGGCTTCCCACATTACGTTTGCCGATACGCGGTCTCCACTCCAGGAATCGTCTGCTCCACAGGCCATCGGTCCTTCGACAGACATGGCCAGCCTACTGCCACTTCAGTTTGCTTACTTCGCAAGCTATGTCGGTAATTCCGGTTCTTTTCCGGATACGTTCATTCCTGATTTTATCCTTCAATGAGACTCCGAGCATAGCTCGCTCCATAGCGCGCTGCGACCTTGAATCTGTGGACCAGCCCAACGGTCATTGTCCACGTTTCAGCACCGTATGTCGTGACGTTTCCAAATGCTGCCCAACCCAACTGGATCCTTCTGTCGGCCTCTTTCTCAAAGTTGTTTCTCAAAGCTGGATGAGTTGCCCTAGGTAAACATAATCCTTCACAACTTCGAGAAGAGACTCTTCGATGTGGATTGGACTCAGTAAGACGTGCGATTTGTACATGACATTTGTCATATCTAAATTTATGCCGAGGCCAACCCGCCGGGAGGCTCCATTTAGGTTGTGCAGCATTTGGTTTAGCTGTTCCAGCTTCTCTGCCATTATGACGATGTCATCGGCAAATTGAAGATGTGAGATGTACTCGCTGTTTATGTTAATACCCTGTCCAGTCCAGTCCAGCATCTTGAAGACGGCTTCCAACGCGTTGCTAAACAATTTAGGGGTTATTACATCCCCCTGTCTCACCCCCCTGAGCAGTTGGATGGGTCTGGTTTTCTGATCCTGAATCTGGACAGTCATCGTTGCAGCGTCATACAAACATCTCAACACTTCCATGTAGCGCCAGTCAATCATTTATCATAACTACCCATATTTCGATGGAGTCGAAGGCAATCTCGTAGTCTACAAATGCCATACACAGCGGCTGATTGTACTCTTCGGTCTTCTGTACAGTTTGCCGAACAGTATGAATTGTATTTTGTTTTAAGAAATAAATTACTGGCTTAAGGGCATTACATTGCCCAATGACCTTGAGCATGCAGCCCCGTACTAACTTACGACGAAACGACGAGAGAGAGAGGGACGAGTGCGGGAGTGACATAGTGCTTTCGCGAAATTTCGGATTTTTATAAAATATTAAAAGAAATAAGAAAAAAATCAATACACATTGTTAAATACGTCATTACGTATTTTTTGGTGTAAAATTCATGCCGAGTTATTGAGCCGTTATAGAGAAAACTTTCAATTTAGGTAGAAAAAGGACCTATGTGTTACAATTTTTTGATAAAATTTGAGTAAGTTTATTAAAATTTTAAACAATACAATGTATTTGTGATGACCTTTAGTTTAACATATATTTTTTATATTGAAAACTCACAAAAGAATTCATCTACAAACATCTTTAAACACACGGTATTTTCAGGATTTGAGCGAGGTAATCCCCTTAAACCATAAATCGCGAAAAAAATATAAAATTTTCCTACATTTTGTCGAGATATGCGAACATAAATATAGCGAGGCAGCTGTTTTTTTGCGATTCCAGAATTCGACCTTTATTGAATGTTTTTTATATTGATAAGTACAACGGCCCATAAGAGCTTTTCAGTTATCTCAATGACAGTAAAGCTTTATAAACATAAAAATCTAGCAAGACAATGAACAAAACACTGCCGACGCAATGGCGATAATGCTAACTCATCGCATATGCACAGTGTGCCCCATTAACTGAATAGTTGATACAAGCTTGCCATCGCATCGCCACTTACTTCATTTAGCACGACAGTTATCCAGTAATTTCACTTAAATGCTGTTTATTTACTGTTTGTCTGCTTTCTGTGAAGCGAGGAAGGACTTGGTGGTAAATAATTTATTACATTGGCACCTACGTTTGTTAGGTGTCTACATTGTGTTTTTAAATAAGGAAAACAGTTAAGTGAACCTCTAAAAACTTGATGACCATATAATAATGGGCACTTTTTAAAATGAAAGAACCTCTAAAAACGTTTTAATCATTGAGCTTCTTTCTAATTTACTAGCCTTTTCTTCCAGTTTGTTGCAGTAACTAAGCTAGGGACCTGACCACGCACCGCCCCGGTGGGTTCCCGCATTGTCGAGGCGGGGGGCTCAGTAGCCGTGGCTTGGTCACCCACAGTGAAGCGAAGAGGAACCCGAGGAGGGGCCGCTCGTCAGGGCTTTTGCCAAAAAGTCGACGACGTAGTTGCGGTGCCGCTTGGGCGACAATTTAAGATTCACAACAAGTTTTTGTTTGTCGCCGAGATGAGAGTGAGAACGTTTTATATTACGATAATTGGCCTTGTGATCTGAGAACCTAACTCAAGATCTCAAAAGCCATACAAAACACCTAGAGTTTTTTGATTTTAACGAGTAACAAAAAGACATTTTAGAATTAAGACGTTTACGCCGTACGGCATTTCATACAAACTTTCAAGTCCTCGTTTTTCAAAGGTCTAAAAAGTTACTTAAGAACATTTCCGAAATGTCTTATTTAAAAAAAGCTAACTGTAAATCTCTGTTTCTATGGAAAATTTAAAATCTGTCTAATTTGGCTGTAACACTATTTTTTGAAAATGTTCTTAAGTACTTTTTAGACCTTTGTATCCTGCTACGTATGAAGTTTCATTAAAATCGGTTCATTCATTTCGAAAAACTGGGGCTTGAAAGTTTGTATGAGATGCCGTACGGCGTAAACGCTCTTAAACCATCATAATTCAATGAGAATTCCGCACAATTTGCTAAAAGTTATACAACATATGTCTTTCCTATCATAAACATTAATACCATTATTATAATCATAATCACTTGTGATATGACAATTTATATCAACGAATTGACATCTTCACTGATAATAATGTCTACGACAAACATAATTATGTATGTCTTGTTATGTTTATCTTGCTTGTTATATTAAGAAATAATTTAATTTCAAAGTATTTCTTGATCACATGGTCTCAGTATCAGTAGTATTAATAGTGTAATGTGTGTGTGTGTGTGTGTGTGTAGTGTGTGTGTGTGTGTGTGTGTGTGTGTGTAGTATTAGTAGTGTTTTTATTATTCATATTTTTTATGGTGTTTTTAGCATGCTGAAATAAGTAAGAAAATTATGTGGAACTATTAATTTTTAAGACTTTTTACGTAGGCACCATTATGTTATCTAAACTAATATTATAAAGAGAAAACATTTGTATTTTTATTTGGGTTACGCTTTCACGCTAAAACAGCTGAATGGATTTAGATGAAATTTGGCACATGGGTATGACGTATGACTATTTATTATTTATTTATATTTTCTTTACTGTACACCACAAAAATACATCAAACACTACGAAATATACAATGGGCTGCCTTATCGCTTTCTGCGATCTCTTCCTCTTCTCTTCTTGACTATGACCTGGATTAGGACTTACTTTTTATTTCCATATTCCTACGGGTTCGAGACTTATACGGGTGAAACCGCGGGGCACAACTAGTGTAAAATAAGTGTGTGTGTGAGTGTGTATTTAACTCTATCCTACGAAAGATCAATTAAATCGTAACCCTTTTCATGGAATATTTTAACCAGAAAATAATATCACCAATTATATCTCAATTACGTTATTGATTTTTCAAAGGTCCTTTGTACTCACACGATATTCTTGCCGTGAAAAACTACGGTTTATTCAGCCGTTTGTACGCACGGTCGTCAGTGTTGTATGGGATCACTATGGAAGCTTGTAGACAAACACGTTTTTTCTACGGCCGCTATCCCACTGGCGTTTTACGAGCGTTGACGTCAACGTCACGTCTGCGCAGCGTCGACGCCGCGCAGACGCGACGTTGACGTTGCGTCGTCGCGTGGGAAGCATTAACGTCCACTGAACGCGACGTTAACGTCGCGCACATGTACCTGTTGCCAACAAACGCGACGTTAACGTTTCGCAGACGCGACGTCAACGTCGCGTTCAGCGGACGTTAATGCTTGTCACGCGACGACGCGACGTCAACGTCGCGTCTGCGCGGCGTCGACGCTGCGCAGACGTTCGAGAGACGCCGACGCTCGTAAAACGCCAGTGGGATAGCGGCCTACAGCGCAGTTTACGCCGTACCGTGAAGAAACTGTGAGGAATCACCAAGCCTGATTATACCACAGCTTACCAAAGGTCACCCTTATAAAGTCCTAAAGAAAAAGGACTATAAAATGTAACCTAGAACCAATAGATCCTCATCATCACCTGCCTAGCCTTTTCACAACTATTTTGGGGTCGGCTTCCAGTCTAACCGGATGCAGCTGAACACCAGTATTTTACATGGAGCGACTGCCTATCTGACCTCCACAACCCAGTTAATGGGTAATACGATACCCCTTGGTAAGACATGGTTATCAGACTTTCGGGCTTCTGACGACCAGTAACGACTATCAAAAATCCGCGAATGACAGCCGGGCCCAACAGCTTAGCATACTTTCCGGTGCACTGAGGGGTCTTTTTTTTTCTTCCTTATTTTTCCTTCAGGATGGGAAATCATCAAATGACCCCTCCCGCTCTGGGTGGAGCGGAAGGGAGTGTCAGACTCTTAATGACTAAAACCTACCCGTGTTCCTTCCTTAGCCCTTCATGTTCCGAGTCAGCGGAAACTCTTTCGGACAATCCCGCTGACCCGGCAGGCTTCAACCCTGACGGGCCCCTTCTGATGATGCTGACATCTCTTTGAGGCGCGCGTGGAACACGTACGCGCCGTACGGCACAGGCCTGGTCCTTTTCGGTTTTCGGACGGTGAGCTACCCATTACTCTCCGCCCGCAGGCCCGCGCCTACGGTGGCCGGGAGTCGTCGCACGGCTCCCGACGCCCGGAGCGTCTCCCGCGGCGGCTGGGACGGGAGGCTCTCTCCTTCAGCCGTCCCGCCGCTTCCTTCGCTAGCATGACTGCTTCGCAGAAGGAGGCGACTGCCCCCCACCCCTCTCACCCCGGACCATGGCTAGAACCAGGGCCGGACGCGAGAGGTCACCGCCGCTGCCGATCGCCTCTACGAGGACACGGCGGTGCTCCGCCCAAGCGGGGCAGACCTCCATCGTATGCTCCACCGTGTCCTCTGGGCGATCCTGGCAATGGTGACACCTGGGCGTTTCCTCCCGCCTGAAGATGTGCAGGAACCTCCCAAAACTTCCGTGTCCGGTGAGGACCTGCGTCAGGCGATAGGTGTGGGCGCCGTGACGCCTCTCTAGCCACTTCTCAAAGAAGGGTCTTATCGCCGCTATCGTGGCGTGCCCTGCGTTGGGCTGCGACAGTCGCTCGTTCCATGCCATTCTTGGTATGTAAAGATGGTCACCCATCCACGGACCAACCGCGGCATGCGTAGCTTAACCTGGTCGATCGACCCGTGCGGCTTTTATTACTTAGCCACAAACCCCTCAGAACCAATAGCAGCTATTCGTCTCAAAAGCCACGGAATCATACCATACTGCATGGTTAAGACACTATAATATGTAGTTCCGGATATAGGAGCAATTACTCTATCGCAGTCTGAGGCATCAAACTTCGTAAGTGTTGTCGAACTACCGTTTGTCTGTTCATTACTCTGAAAGCATGTCGGAGAGACGCCAAAGCCAACTCCCCGTCTATAATTCAGAACATCTCCTTTATGTACCATATTTCTGCGATGTTATTTTGTAGCGGCACTTTTGCGGGCTTATTGATTTTGACTTTATTTTGTTGTTATTGGTTTTATTATTCATTTGTGTGGTTTTAAAGTCAACTTTACTGACGCATGATTTGGGTATATTTTGGTTTTAATCAATGACATGTAATTTCTAATGTCGTTGAGATTTTCATATGCGTAATTTATCAACTACGCATTACCTACGTATAATTCTCTTGATTCCGACGCATTACAAATCAAATCAAGTCATTTATTCAAACTAAG
This sequence comes from Luperina nickerlii, assembly GCA_963855955.1. Taxonomy (NCBI): domain Eukaryota; kingdom Metazoa; phylum Arthropoda; class Insecta; order Lepidoptera; family Noctuidae; genus Luperina; species Luperina nickerlii. The sequence goes on from OY979663.1 coordinate 6,507,759, forward strand.
AATCAGTACTTTTTGAACGAAAAATTACACAAAGCAATACCCCTTCACATTCCTTAGTACTTTTATTACAGAGGGTATATTTTAGAGGTTTATTACTCGTATTTTTGAGACCTTTTTTTTCACAAAGATTCTAATCTCATTTAAATCTGTCAAACATACCTCCAATTTTGCTTCTTTTTGGTCAAGAAAAACGAAACGAAAACGAAAAGTTACGTGACGTCTTGGAGACCCTGTAATAGTGTGTAAATTGTGTAATGTGCCTAAAGGTACACTTTATTATTTTTTTGTGAATTCATCGAATAAGAATAAGTATGAATCAAATGAAACCCTATATGTATCAAAATGGCCACCCATTCACCCATATCTTCGTACTCCGTATAAAAAGAAACGGACAATATCACTATTTGTAATTTGTAGGTAATAAGTGGCAAACAACCAGTGTTCAATAGTTCTGTATAAGCGGTTTTAGTTCAATCGTAGGTGCATTTTACTGATTACAGCCTATCAAGACGCAGTTATGTGACGGAACATCAACCATGGTTCTGTAGCATTAATAGTACATTATGATATAAGTGCGGTAAGTTGATAATTACAGCCGAGGCGATATTGCTTGCCCGAGCCGTAGGCGAGGGCTAAAAGAAAGCAGAGGCTGTAATTATCAAACCGCACGTATGTCATACGACGTTTTATAACATATTTGCGAGGAAATAAATAAAACTCGGACTTTCTTAAACGAATAAATGTTTAATTAAAGCAGTTGTGAAAATTTGAGCAATTAGTAAAATTGATTATTACGTTGCCAGTTGGCATTTTTAATGTTGTCAAGTTATTATTATTAGTTACAATTTCACCAGTCTCTCTCTCACTCTCTTGAGTTAAAGTAGGAGAAACGAGACCACAGAGTTCTGCAGTCGGTGGCGGCGACAGCGGTGGCTGCGGCGGCGGCGACGATGGTGGAATGTATGCGTGTGTGCTCGTAGATGGTCGAGAGTCAACACTTGGCTCCAAATTTATATTCCTTGTAATGCGGGTGCTAATTTCTTCTTTATTTCTCATCGAGTCATCTATGTAGCCCTCGGCTACACTGTTCGACTGCCACCCTCCGTGGCGTTTTAGTGTCAATAAATTCGCACCTGAATCGGCGAGCAATGTAGCCGAGGACCTTCTGAAACTGTGCCCTGTGTATTCATGTGGATCATCCAAATTTAAGTAAGTGGCAATTTCTTTCGGCATTGCTCCAAATTTATTTACGCCAATGGGTTGGCTAGTGCATTTTCCATTTTGGTAGTTTTGAAAAAATCTGTTAGACATCGCTTTTGTTGAACGAAGCGCTTCGTATTTCTTCACCATGTCGTAAAAAGGCCCCTGTATTGTGAACGATCTTGGAATTTTATTTTTTGTGTTTTTGACCTGGACAAGAAGAACCCGCCCATGGTTCTCGACATCATTAGTTGTGATGTTTGCCAACTCTTGACGTCTACATGCACCATTTATACCGAATATTAATGCAACCTGAAAAGAGATAAAAACAGCGTACAAAACACCTATATTGTAAAGAAATACGAAAGTGAAAGAAGTAAATAACAATAATTTAGTTTCATCTGACCTTTGTTGCCAAATATCGGCAATCCGGAGCTTCTTTTAGGAACTTCTCGACATTGTCAGCCGAAAATACTTTCGACTTTTTACTCACATGGCCACATGAGCGTCTTTTTATAAATGCCAGCAAGTTGGAGTATAACTTGATATCAATACCATGTTTTGTTTTCACAGTGCTTTTTAGCATTGAATAGTAGCACCACAATGAGCTTGACTTATATTTTTGAGAAAGTTCCATGAAATAGGCTAAAAACACACTTTCTGAAAATGAATTTGCATATTTGCTTGCTTTCCATGTGATGAAATTTTGATACGCTTGTAAGTATCTATCGGTTGATTTTTCGGGCAAAAGGCTTAGAGTAGCCTTTTTTGCTGCCTCTGAGACTTCTGGCGGTGTGGAATTAATATTTTCATCATTACTTGACGACATTTTCAAATAAAAAAAAGTACAGCGAAAAGAAAAAGCGCGCGGAATAATTTTTACTTCTTAACAGATAATAAGCGATGCGCGCGCATTCGCGCTTTTTTTTTTCAGGCATACATAGGCACAAAACAGCCAGTATTAATAATAAAGTAAATTAAAATTTTTGTTTTTGTTACAGATATTAATGGTTGTAATTTATTGTCAAAATTAATTAAATTAAAGAATTAAATGTTTAATTATTTATATTTTATCTCCCAAAGTTAATTTTATTCATAAAATGTTGACATCTTTTCTGATATAAAAACTCTTTGCTAAGATTTAAAAAAGTACCGTTCGTTTTGACGGAGCATCTTGATTGCCGTGCGATTTACTTTACATTACCGCACAAGTGCGTAATAAGATACATTACGATACTGAAATTGGTGAAATAAGAGACCCTTTACGAGCAAATATGTTATAAATAATATTACAGCACAAAATAATGATTCAGAGATAATTACAAAAAAATCTGACTCGTGCCGTCTACGCATTCATTTCACGAATTATGAATTAAAATTCAAACTGATAGCTGCTAAAGCACAATATGGATAAATATCAGTTCAGGTTTTAATTAAGCGAAATAAAACATGCCACCGTCACTCCGAATCATTACCAATAAAGTTCCGATTTACTGAGTAAAATTATGTTTCAACATCAATCTAAATAAAAATGGAAATGAAATATTCTAGCGATTAGGATGATTTTATCACAACCCTAGTATTTTAGTCTTTCACGTTGCAGTCAGTCGGTCAAGGATCCCTCGGTAGTTGTATTTACGGATATACGGAACTCCAAGTCGATCGATAGTAGGATTTATAAATAAATACTGGCAACACATCGGCTTTGCATCATTACAGTTGACAACTCGGACAGTTCCTAGCGAGCTACAAAGTGGTTTAAGTTGAAAAGTATGACACTGCAATTTTATCATTAGTATGCAGGGGAAGTAGGGATTTCAATCGGCTAAATGGTACTTTCTTACGTCTTGAACGGCTGGTAACTGGACTAATTTACTTGAATTTTTCACACGTTTATTTTCTTACATGGTAGTTATTGTGAAGGAGTAACTGTCAGTAGTTACTCCTTCACATAAGTACCGCGTGTTAGAAAATGTAGGTGTATTTTCTTGAAGCATGGTTTTTTAGGCCTCCTGTGGTCAGTTTTTGTGAACAAATTATGCTTCCAAATTCATCACTTAGACAGATGGACATCCTATCCTAATTTCTACTTTCCTATTCCTACTATATTTCCTTTTTATACCTTTTGTTTATGCTTTTTCTACCTTTTGGTTTTACTGTTGATTGACATATATATACTTTGTTTTATTACCAAAACCAGCGCATTTTAATTTCGGTAGTTAAGGGGCTCACAGGACCTAAACACAAAAAACGCAAGTTTTAGAAACAATAAAAGTTTGTGATCGACTACAGTAAACAAAATCAGAAAAATATATGATATTCTTCAGGAGATATGCTAGATAGATAGCGTGTGGAAAAAATAATACAACTAATTTAATACGATAGAAAAAAATCATAAAGATACCTCTAAAAACTTTCTTTTTACAATAAAAACCATACTAATATACATGCAATCATTCTGATTATTTGTCAGATTATTCTACAAGCAACATACTAAAATACTTGGTAGTGTTTTAATATTTTTGTCCAAACAATAGATTTTTTGTAATTAAATAATTGCTTCATATTTTGCAATACATTACCAGCGTTGTGTCATCGCGCTTCTCTTTCTTTTTTATGCAGTCTGACAGTGACCGCGCTTTAGGTCATGTAAGCCCCTTAATAGATATTTTATAACCAGGATTAACACAGAGGATACTTTTTATCCCGAAATTCCCACGGGATCGAGACTTATGCGGGTGAAAACGCGGGGTGCTGCTAATTCTTAATATTTCGAGAGGATCATAGCATCTTAAAGAATCGTTTGCTGGGAGACGTCTCCATGAAAATACTTTACTGTCCATTAATCACGTGAGGCTCGAAAGGGGGGGAGGGGGTCCATAAAAAATCACGAAATATCACAAGGGGTGTAGTAATATATCACGTGTATTTATTTTTTTAAAAACATCCTGCAAACTTTCTAATAAAATTAGATGATTATACCTGTATTTTATAAACATAAAAAAAGGTCCGATTCTTTGTAGGTACTAAAGATACACGTGATATGAGGGGGGGGGGTAAGTCTTAAACCTCACCATATATCACCAAGGGGGAGGGGGGGGGTTAAAAATACCAAAAAAAACATCACGTGATTAATGGACGGCCCCTTATTTAGTACTTAGACAAATAGCCGCATTTATGATCAGACTAAAATCGGGCAAAGAAATAGGAACGGTGCACTAAAATCATATCTTTTCATAGGAAAGGGAACGAGACGCTTGATTGATTTGTTTATGCAAGTCGGAATTTTATTAGGGTGGGCAACCTCTTGAATGAAAAATACATTACTGATGCCCAAAATACAACGGCATGGTTGAGCTGTACCCAATAGTATACAATTTCCGTCTTCAACAGGAGCACATTGTTGCCGTTTTCGGCACAATGCCAGTTGTAAAACAAAAGGTAGTAAGCGCACATGTTTCGAACAACGTACTCGAATTCCATCATCGTCCGTCCGTACGTACTTACGTAGGTAGCTGTAGGTATGTATGCGTCTACGCATTTGATGTTCTACTTTGAGGTATAAATCATTCTATCTACTTATCTTTGTAACTGAAAAGTATTAAGACTGATAAAAATATGTGTGAGACAGAGATAAGAAAATGAAAAATAAAATCAAGAGTTTTCATTCTATACAGAAAGGTTTTTTTTACAACCTGTATTGTCTCACTGCTGCAATCTTCCGTAAAAATAATATCTAGGTCATCACGCCAGCATTTCCTAGGCCTCCCTAGGTGACAATGCCCGCCTTCTGGCAGCCACTGCGTGACAACTCTAGCCCATCAGTCCTGAGGCATCCTGTGTACGGACACAGGATGCCTCAGGACTGATAGGCATGGGATGAGGGACATGGCCAGCCCAATCCCACTTCAGTCTAGTAAACGTATTGTCCGAATCGCGAAAGGTATTATAAATCTAAAAATATAAGATAAGGAAACAGTTTTGGTAACGACTGATGTTTCACAAAACAAACAATAATTTATAAAAAAATCAACTCAAAATCATTTTAAATCCTCACTTTGTACCTAAAAAAGAATTGGAGAAAATCAAATACTCGTTACTCTAGACATATTTCTCAGAAACTTTTCCTTTTGTCATTCATTTTCCTCAAATTAACAATTCTGTGGAATTCAGACTAGGATTCCCAAAGACTGTGCGCACACGAAAGTCAGACAAGTCTGTCTGGCGTAGATATACACATTTTGTTTCTTTACAAAACCGTTAGTAGGCTTTAGATAATATTGACTATACGACTGTTTTTTTTTACAACAAAGGGCCCACCATCTTTAATTTTATAGAGCGATACTCTGTCTAAAGGGTTTTTTTAGAAAGCAGTGCCTCCATCACTTCATACACCTAGAAAGTTTATTGACACCGTAATCACAAAACACCGGAGAAAATTACCGATTTTTGTGTGTGCCATCATTTTGCGGCAGTTACAGGCGCCATTTTTCTAGGAAACACAGCCTTCAAGGAAGGTTTCTTATTCTTATCTGAACACAGCCTTAGCTATGAAAATAATGCTCGCAAAGGATATTACGAACGGAAGGCGGGGGGCACCGACAGTCCTGGTCTTACTTTAGATGACATTTAAGCAACGTCAATTTATATTAGATCTCTTATTAATAGAAAACTAATAAGAAATGAAACAAAACTAGAGGAAACGGCAAGGAAAGGAGATACTAATTATATTGTCTTTGCTATTTCTGCCTAATAATTTCTGGTAATGGCGGAAGTCGAAATAATAGTGAATAGTGAACTTCCTCCATATATGTTGCTCAACAACATGCATGTGTTCTGCACCCTAATTGTGTAACGACTACCAATCTCAATTCGAATCATTTTGAAGGATATTGCTAAAAGTTCGCCAGCACATCAAGTTACTACAATCTGTCAAATTTCTTTAATAGATTTTCGTTTTACGTATATGTAAAAAATACCCATAATTATCACATTCTCAAGAGAATATTGTCATCTATAGTTAAGTATTATAAAGAGATAATTTTTTTTTGTTTGTATGGTTGTATGTAGGGGGTGATCTCCGGAACTACTAGGAGGACTTGAAAAATTATTTTCATTTGATAGCCCAATTCTTGAAGAAGGTTATCCTTTCCTTATACGTACATACTTTATTAATTTATAAGACCATTGTAATGTACCATGTTCGGACAAATAAATGAATTTGAATTTGAATACTATAAAAAAAGTCGCCGAAATGTTGGTACGCACATAACTTCCGAATGACTGCACCAAATTGTTGTTGCTTGCACAAATTGCACCAAATTGTTGTTTTTTTTTGTTGTGTTCGGTATTGCCAGGACATGTATGAAGACAATTTTAGAAATTCGTAAAAAAAATTACACCCGTGCGAAGCTGGGGCGGGCCGCTAGTAGGTATATATATAAAACGTCACACTGTCCGTAAGGAGCCGAGCTAAAAGAAAAAACTCAAAAAGAACGCTAAGCGAAAACGAAGTAAGTACTTACTACGCGATGCGACGCGACGCGACGCGATGCGACGTGATGCAACGGGTGGGTCGGGAACATTTCACACGGACGAAGTTGCGGGCAGAAGCTAGTATCCAATAATTTTCCATAACCTTTTTTTTACTAATGTAATACTCGTACAACCTACGAAAACAATGTCCTACGAAACCTAATATTTCTATAATATTGTCAAATAATTACTTTCCAGTAACTGTCTAACTGACTCTCAACGGGATAAATCGAATCTACATGTAAATATCATTTGGCATTGACACCCAAGTTATATCCTCTGACAATTTCATGGGACCTCCAAAACTTTAGTCGTTATATAAAAATAACTACAGTTGAAATGCTATGGGGAAATGAAATGCCGATATGATAGTTACACGTAGGTAGTACATGTTGTAACTGCAGTTGTAAAAAAATAGTTTAGTTACTGGAATGTATGTTTACTGTAGGTAATGGTTGTCGTATTTGACTTATTAGTTTTTAACAGACTTCAGAAAGGAAAAGAAAAAGGAGAATCGGCAAAAATGTATGGAAGCTGGTCCTAGCACTAATAACGATCACACATATGTCATTAGATAGGTATTTTATTATAATATAATAACTACTATGGCGGCTCATTTCAAATTGCTGTGTGAAAAAGTTATGGCGATATTTCTTAGGACTGACCTAGACGCTAGATAACGGAACCTTTACACTTCTAATGGTTGCAGTTTGAATGATTTCAAATGTATGCATTCAGATAATAATAATGATTATAATATATATAATATACAATAACATAGTACCACTGAGTTATGGACCTTGACGCTAGGATAACATAACCCTTGAATTGGTTCTAGTAAACCCTTCGAGGGTGGACTCGTTAGATGTGTCTCAATGAGTCCTGTTTATTTTTCTGAAATCAATATAATTACGCCAAAAAACGAAATATATATATACATGAAAATGGAACACATAAAACTGCTTCTACTTGTTTTTTTTATAAAGACTAGACTATAAATTAATAATGAATTTAATTTGAACTCGTTAAGACACATCTTCTGAGTCCACACTCGATGGGTTTACTAGTAGTTATTCAAGAGTTCCGTTATCTAGCGTCCAGAATTCCAGATCAGTCATACGGTCATCGTCATCAGGAAATATGAACAGGACTTATCGAGCTACACCTAATGAGTCCACACTCGATTAGTTTACTAGTAGCTATTCAAGAGTTCCGTTATCTAGCGTCCAGCACCCTAATGGCGTACCACACTATACTGTCCATCTCAATCTGAAACATTTTGAATTTATATTTTTTTTTTTTTTTTTATATTGCTAAACCATTGCCTCATATGTTCGAAAAATGTATCTGCTCAACAACGTACAGACGCCAGCACATCAAGCTACTACAATCTGTCAAATTTCTTTAATAGATTTTCAACTTTATCGCTAAAGTATAAGGTTCAAAGTTCATTGGGAAAATTTGACAGTTTCGGGTAGCTTGATGTGCTGGCGTCTGTACATAACGCAATCAATGTTGATGAACTGTCAAACTTAAATCCATTGTTACCGATAGTGCGTTACGCAATTACCCCGTAGGTCTATGATCTGACCAGCTCAAAGAGTACCATACTATTTTGTTATCATCAGAATGCATATATTTGGTATATCTCAACGGTGCAGTACTCAAAGTAGTCAATAAATTTAAGTCATCGTCATCATCAGCCTATAATGTTCCCACTGCTGGGACACAGGCCTCCTCTCAGCGAGAGGGAGTGGGCCGTAATCCACCACGCGGGCCCAGTGCGGGTTGGTAGATGTCACATGTCTTCGAATTTTTGGTTCTAGGACGTGCCGGTTTCCTCACGATGTTTTCCTTCACCGTTTTGTGAGCAGTGGTGATGAAATAACTTACACAAAGTAAAGCGCCTGTAAAATAAACTTAAGTACCTGAGCCAAATTGTCATCGGTGACCTACGGAATGATGACGACATAGAGATAATCAAATTAATACCACTAGAAGCGATTAACTATTCAAGTAAACTTTTGTTGTGTATTAGTATGTTAAGTCGATTTGTAACGATGAGGGTGGCATAATCTGTCTAGATTAAAACCCTCTTTAAATAAATAAAGAAAAAAAAAAAAAAAACTATTCAAGTATTTCGCTATCTACCGTACGTCTTACGAAACATCGCCATATCTTTTTTCACACTGCGATTTGAAATAAACCGCCATAGTAGTTACTGCTCTATATTAAAATGCCTATCTAATGACATATGTTTGGTTGTTATTGGTCGTGGGGATGTCCGGTCCTTCTTTAATGATACGAGAAATAATACGCTAGATACTAAAACTGTGGATGGCTTTAAGAATAGAGTGAATATTGAGATGAGGGTCTGAAGAATATATTTTGGAGAAAACGATACTCTACCAAATAACTTGAGAAAGATGGATGAAGGATGATGTACAGACACCAGCACATCAAGCTACTACAATCTGTCAAATTTCTTTAATAGATTTTCAACTTTATCGCTAAAGCATAAGGTTCCAAGTTGATTGGGAAAATTTGACAATTTCGGGTAGCTTGATGTGTTGGCGTCTGTACTTACTTACGATCCCAAGTCAGTTTCGCAGTTTATTGTAAACATGACGAAATAAATGATCCCATTTATGTCCAAAACGGTTTGACGGATTTTCTTCGGTTTCTTTATTTCAACTTTGATTCCTACTAAACTTACCTCAATTCAAGAAGACATCCCAAATTATTTAAATAAAAGTTCACAGACCTATTCATGGTTGTATTAACGACTCGGCAACTCAGCCGTTAATATTGTTAGTGTAACATTGTACGGTAGGAACTTTAAAAGTGTTTTATAACTATCATAAAATCGAACTATGGTGTGAAATCGTAAACTTTCACTCGCTCGTTAACAGTTCGTAAGAAAAATGTGAAAAAAATTGATCACCCATTATTTTGTTTATGTCTTTAGTAGTTTTTGCTCTAGTTTCTCGTTTACCTGTATTTGGTGCAGTCTCATTAAGTATTTTATACAAATTAGTTCAACGAATTAGATACGATCGAATAGTTAACTACATTACTATTTCAATCTAAATAGATGTAATTAATTGTTGCTTCTTGGTAATCATTTTGGTTCGAAGCACTGAAAATGAATATAATGGTTAATTTCAAGGTACTATCCTCCAGAACCACTGTCCCAAATTTACACCCACAATAAAGTAAAGTAATGTATGAGTACATTTTATTATGGCTATTTTTCATTAGTCGATGACTCGGTCGATATACAGCATGGACTCCCCGCAGGCGGGCTAATGACTAATGAAATTCATCGGTCGGTAGAAAAGGTGCAGAGACTCACACCTAATAAAAATGTGCCTTGAAAGCAACTGAGAAACGTGTGGTACAGGTTCTTCGTAAATCTCAATGGTTTCCTATCGATTAATGAAAACGGTTCCCCGAATTCGGGCCCTATGGCTTGGGTTACAGAAATCTCCCACACCTTGCATACGAGCCTTATTGACCAATAAAAATGAGCCTGTAAGGGGTTGAATATTACACTCCCTTCCGCACCACCCAGAGCGGGAGGGGTCATTTGATGATTTACCATCCTGGAAAAAGAAAAAAAAATGCGGTTGAATATTCCCTTCACGTCGATTCCTGTAATGTCGATTCTTAAAACAAAAGACACTAGACTTTAGAGGGATTCACGCTTGTCCACAATTTTGGTAAAGTAAGCGCTCATTCTTATCATTATTATTGCTAATTATTATTCTTATTTGTAGTCAGATCGGTGAGCTATTAACTGGTGTATAGCCTGCTGGTAAACTATTAGCAAAGGGTGATCATACTTATAGCTGAGCTACTTTTTCGAAGATAATAACGCTATATAAGATAAAGATATAACGTAAATAACGATATCGGAATACGTCCGAGTCTCCACACGCTTTTTGTCGACCTATGAATTTGATTGATCGCTACACCCGCTACGGGGATTCCCCGCAGACGGTGTATCGACCGTGCTATCGACTTTCATTAGTCATTACCCCGCATGCTGATCGACCGAGTTATCGACTAATGAAAATGAGTAATTAACCGCACCCTAACATAATTTCTTTACAAAAAATGATATTAAATGGCAATGACCACATTTCATGATAACAACAAAAAGGTAAACTAAAAGTTTCAGATAAAGATGCTACAGATACGCTTAGTTATCGAGATTGACGCCAGAGTTCTTGCTATAACCAATATCATTCGGTAGAAAATACACTCGAAAACCGATAAAATTTAACTGATAGGTATTCCTGGTATTATTTTAATTGCATTCTTTCTCTATCGTATGAGGAAAAAAGAAATTTTATGTCAAACAATATTTTTTTGACAGATTTTTTTTTGCCAATTTGAGCGGCTATCGTTGTTTTCATGGAAATAATTTATGAGAACCACTTATTGAACGTCAAAATTACATAAGACAGTCACCCCTAAGTGACCGCCCTTCACCACTTCCTAGTGTTTTAGCTGGGAAGAAGTGGCGCAACCAACTCCCCAGCAGCACCTAGCTGTCTTTTAAGCGAATACGTACGAATACACATTACAAAACAAAGTCAGAAACTAAACGAGATATAGGCTGTCTAGAAATGTCTTGAACTTATCCTTTTGGTCATCTGTTAATTACATTATGTGATAATTTTATTTTATTATGTACTTATCAATTTTCTTTTAGTCCTAATACTAATATTGTGATGATTTAAAACTGAATCGTATTATTTACTTTTCATTATGAACTCAAACTCAAAGCATTTATTTCAAACTAGCTGCGTCCCGCGGTTTCACCCCCGTAAATGTCGATCCCGTGGGAATATCGGGATAAAAAGTAGCCTTTATGTTAATCCAGTACAAAATTTTATCAAAATTGGACCAGCTGTTCGAGCGTGAAGAAGTAACAAACATATATAAACACACACACGAACACACTCACAAATTTTCGCAATTTTATTTTTGTGATAAACCATTTACAGGCTTTTTGAATGTCAAAGAGTCGGTCAATTAGTCAGAAAGTTGAAGCTAGTTGCCCATTCCAAAACATAGATTGCCCGTCTTCTTCATAGAGGAAGAAAACGGGCAAGAAACTCCAAGGATACATGAATTTTCTGCATGCCTATTTAATCCAGCCATTTTAAACATCGTTCGTCGAAATTGCACTGATTTCTTGGGATGTTGTTAGGATAGATCATACTAATATCTAATGTAAAACCAACTTTGCAGTTTCGAAAAACTTGTGCTAACTTTGTGGTGTGCGAAAAACCTCGAAGATTTCGAACTTCTTTCAGTTTTTTGCTTTTAACTTCTAAAACTAAAATGGTCTATCTATGTGCCAATTTTCATGCAAATCTATTCAACGGTTTACGCGTGATTGAGTAACAAACATCCAAACATCTTCACAAACTTTCACATTTTTATTATTAGCAGGATTAATAAAAATTGTCCAGTAATCACTGGCATGCTGTAAGATCCCCATATCCCTAAGCAATGTAATAAGAAACAATATTTACGACCACCTACCAAAGCATTAGGTGCGGCCACTCTTGCATTCATCTGAAATCGTTGCACACGTGCCCCCAACGATTTTTAATGTTACTCACTGTTTCAAATGTGTAGATTAGTATGGACACGACTATAAATTTGGGGTTAGATATATCTAACCATAAGCCATACCATACCATATCTGATATGTAAAAATATTATATTTATCTTTTATAATGCATAAGACGAAATGCAAATGCGGTCGGGGAGACTTTTAATAAAGTCTAAATAAAAAGTCGTAATTCGAGGGTTAGCTCACGCCTATTTCTCCTCCAATATTGGATCAATTTAAAAGATATTTCATAAACTGAATAAGAAGGATATATAGGTAGGTACTGTGTCCTTATGTTTTTCTTTTTTCATTAATACTTGTCAAAGTACACTAGGCCTCTGTTAACAGCGGTTTAAACCGGCATTTTTGAGGGTGTTAGAAAACATAGGGACATAGAAGTAGTTAATAATACTTATTATTCAGTAAAAAATCACTGCTTTATGGTCATTAACCAAAAAGAAAACTGGCGAGAGTGTTTCTATAGAGAATAGACCATTTCCGCTTAGCACTACTATTTACACTGTGGTACTTAATTAAATGACTACCTATACAAATAAATACAAAAACAAAGGGACGCTAAGGCGATTGGCACACTGCACCGCATCACGCAGCAGGACGCAGATAACGTGCTCCCGCGCACGACTTACAAATTCAATAAAAACGCGCTTCCGTGCGGGGAATTTGGCTCCGTTTCACGCACCCCGCTGCGTAATGCGGTGCAGTGTGCCAATCGCCTTAAGCTACTGTTTCCTAGAAGTACTCGCCCAGAAGACTGGCAGCGTAGAAATCATGTTTAAATTCAAATTCAAAATGTTTTATTCTACAAGAAATTCAGAAGCTAGGTGCACAGCAGTTCTAATTGGTCGTTTCCTATGGAGAATAGCCAACAATAGACTCCACGTCTAGGCCCTTTACATATAGACACGTTTTTCTTGCCTTGAAAAAGTACGGTTTGTTCGCCGTGTATAAGAAGTTTGTTGACGACCCGGCGCGGGCGGCACTACGGCACGGTGCCGTCGCCGTATTCCATAGAACCGTATCATATACAAGGTCACACGATACGCAAAATACGCTCCGTGACGTGGAGTTGCGGACACCAGCCCGTATTACCTATTACCTAAGGTCACACGATTTTTCTACGGTGCGGTTAACACGCTATAGAAAATGAATTACCGTAGAGAAACCGTGCCGTGTATAAAGGGTCTTGCCCTTTATACACGGCATGGTTTCTCTTTACTTGCTAACCAAAAGTTATAGGTACAGTCTTGCACCTTATTACATAACAATAAGAGTTATCGCAATCTTTTACTAATTGTAATTTAATCAACCAAAATCGGTAATCACTATAGTGTTTTCGATGTAACAATCATAACAATCTCTAAAGAGGTTTGATTCTCTATCAAAGTTAAAAGTTTTTTTTACATTATTTATAACACTTTAGGCTTGAATTTTTCAGATGTTTAAATGTTTGCAATAGGTAAAGACGGCTTTAACCGTTTTTGCAATTCAAAAGGATAATGGCAAGAGAAGGGTGATGTGAAAAACTGATGTAATTATAAAGAGAAGCAGCTCAAAGAATACTTTAACCTTAAATAAAACTTCTCACTAAGTTTGTAGAGAATACAATGAGTGCCACGAAAGATGAGACTTGACCCCGCCTCCCCCGCTCTTTCCGCCGCCCCTATGACGTCCGGTCCCGTCCCGCACTCAGACCTCATACCGCTAAAGATTACACGCGTTGCTGGGGCTAACGTTTTTGTGCAATAAAATAATATTGCGATTATAAATGGAGATGTGAGCTATCCTATCTTTCAAGTTGGATCAAACTGCACACGGTGTACAAATTTGATTAAAGTCGGTTAAGTAGTTTAGGAGTCCATCGCGGACAAACATCATGACACGTAATTTATATTTATATTAAGAAGATAAAAAACGATAAGATACTTATAATAATAAAACATTTTTTCAAATTTTGTCTGTCTATTCGGCTAATCTCCAAAACGGCTAAACTGACTTTAACCACAGATTACTATTTAACTGGCAGATAGCTGATGTTATAGGAAGTAAAATAATTAGAGTTCCGCGCAAAAAAAGAAAACCCTTGAAATCCAATTTGTTTTACAACAAGCACGGGCACAACTTGTAGCAATGAAACATCTAATCCTTCGCAATATCCATACGTTTATAAATCCTCACATCACATTTAAGGTAGCTCCACACATTTCTAGCGTGCGGGCGCGAGGCGTGCCGCAGCCGTCTCTTGTGGGCCATGTGGCCCCACATCCGACGCACCTTGTTCAGGTTACAGAGTGACGAGTGCCGCGCTGTTGTTCGAATGATTCAGATCCGCACATTATTACACACTATTATTTTATTATTATTCAGGATTTTGCTGGGAGAGGGAATATTCTAGAAGGAGTAGATGTAAACGGAATCTTAACACCACGGCTGTCCCATTTCAAAATCTAGTAACGGACACTTTTTACAAAAATCGTTTTATTGCATAATCTTGCTAACCTAGAAGGTCTCTACCAAATACAAAAACACCAGCGTTATAAACTTACATAGGAGATATATTTAAGCATCGATACCTAGTAAGTGCACCTTTCACTCCCTAGTGACCATTTTAAAACCCAGTAAGTCACTTTAACCAATTCAAAAAATACTTTCCATAGGCTGACCAATATTACGTTTATGCGATCTCCTGTAAAATTTAATTTTAAGTCCTTACTAGGTTTTGAAATGGGGCAGCTGACCAAGGTATAAAATATGTAAATATTTTACATGTTGTGTCTATTAGTTTCGATTATCACATAACACATAATCAACCTATAATTTTCCCACTGTTGGGACACAGGCCTCCTTTTGATGAGAGGGAGTGGGCCATAATCCACCACGCGGGCCCAGTGCGGGTTGGTAGATGTCACATTTTTTTTGAATTTTTGGTTCTTGGATCTACGATTCCATGATTTCGATTTTAGTTTCTCACGATTTTCGGTTATCGTTTACACCTAAAATACGTTGTAAAAAATAGTTGTTTGCAAAATTTGGCAAACATTCAAAAAAGTTGAACAAAGTAGTTAGTTTAAGCAAAACATGTCTGAAACAACGTCAATAAATGTATGAAACATGTTTTAGACACGACGTTTTTTTGATAAGTCTTAGTCACGATTTTTTGAAAACAATATCACAAATAGTATATGGATACAAGCGCGGAATTGCGACTACAAGAATGTATAGCTTCTGAAAAAAAGGTAGGTACCTAATAGTTACTACCTAGGTATAGTGAGAAAGTCTAATTCCACATCCTAAGTACTATTGATGAATGATATTTTATACCATTTCTGATAGCTTTCCACGAGTGATTTTTTTATTGGATCATTAGTTCCGAAGATTGCCCTCTACATACAAACAAACAAATTTTACTTCTTTATAATATTACCCCCGTACTAATAAACGTTGTATAATAATAATAATCGTTTATTTCAGACATTAGCTCCCATAAAATTAAGTGTAAAATAAATAAAATTAAGTAAAAAAACTTTTTAGTTGTACCTACCTACCCCAAACAAATTCATATAACTACTTGCTATGAATATTAGTGACAGGAAGCTATCGAACACATCTGCCTACCCCTTTAAAGGGTACAGGCGTGATGTTATGTTGTCTGATTGCGTAAACAATGCATACATATGCTATAACAGCAATGGCGGTTGATTTGCTGGCATTTATTGAAGAATTCCGTTGTCTGTCTCCGAAACTCGTCATCAGATCTTTACGAAATTTAAATGGGACCATTTCGGAATAAACCTCTTTCGAACAAAAAAAAATTTGCAAATCCGTCTATTTAAGACGGAGTTATGCCCGAACATACATAATATATATATATATAAACATCCGGATTGAGAAGCTCTTCCTTTTTGGAAGTCGGTTAAAAATATATAAAATAAAATATAGCATCTCTATAGTTACAACGCTTTGTTTTCTTCTTTCGACAGTCAAATTACTGACGACTGAAAGAGAGAAATCGATATGTAACTATTCATCTGATATAATACGTGTATTCGTAAGGGGGCTAGTATAGATTAGTAATGAGTATATTAGTTTAGACGTATAGATAGAGTTAACAACAGCTAATCATCGTGGGTCGAGATACATTGGCTTTTAAGATCATTTGATTCACCCAGTAAAGTTGATTAGTGTTCCTTCTTAGGTGTCGTAGATACGAAACCAGTTAAATATGGGCACATCCTCATATCGTGTTCCTTTCTATGATAATAACGAATCATTTTTGTATAGATACGTTAACGTTAATTTTCTCGTTTTTAATCTTTTACTAAAACATATTTTTAGTATCAATATCTATTTAATAAAACTAATCGTTTTTGGTAGTGTCTTGTTTGGATATAAACATAATCAGCCTACAGTGTTCCCACTGTCCCAGCCGTGGGAAGTGGGAATATTATACTTCCTCCATCTTTAGGAGGTCTGTGTCCCAACACAGGCCTCCTATAGATGATAGGAAGTGAGCCGTAATCCACCACGCGGGCCCAGTGCGGGTTGGTAGATGTCACATGTTTTCGAATTTTTGGTTATAGAACATGTCGGTTTCCTCACGATGTTTTCCTTCACCGTTTCAAGAGCAGTGCTGATGAAATGACACATAGTAAAGCGCCTGTCGGGGTTCGGAACCTATCCTACTGCGGTGCTATTCTGTAAAAATTTCACCGTGAAAACTTAGGTGAAGTGAGCGTGGAGGGAGGTGTGTGTAAATTTCTAGCAAAACCAAACTCACTTCACCTAAGTTTTCACGGTGAGATTTTTACAGAATCAACCGGCAGGTCGTCGTCTCATCTTGCTCGTGTTGTTTGGATGTCAAAGCATAATTTTAATTAATCCCGAGTTGTTCACGCAATGCACTGTACCTTTTTAGTCCACCCAGCGCCTGAACTTAAGCGCCACCTAACGGAAAACCAAAAGTGGACATAACTAAGCTCAGTTTAATTTCCCTACGTAAATACCACAATCTGAATGATTTTGAAAGATATTGCTAATACATTGCTTCAAATATATGTTCGAAAAATCTGCTCAACAACGTAAATAATGCAATGAATGCTGTTGAACAATTTTAAACCATTCGAGCCAATTATTCTTAAAAGAACTAACTAACTGACAAAACTGACTTAGTCCTGTACTTAATTGTTAGTTTTATATATATATATTTTTTTTTTCATTAAAAACATTAGGCGGACCTCACACTACCACCCGCCACGCTCCGGTGCGCGACTCCGCATCAACGCGAGACACGCGCTACCGCGCGTGATTCCTAGATAAAAACGCGTTTCCGCGCGGGGCGTTTGGCTCAGTTTCCCGCGCCCCGTCGCGTGGCGCGTTGTAGTCTAAGATCCGCATAACACTAGTCGAAATACAAAAATGGCTCCATGGTTTTTACCTGGGTTTTTACTTTTTTCTATAATAAGACGACTTGTCAGATAGAAATGTACCAGAAAAATACTTCTACAAAATACAATCGAAATTTCTGCCAAACTTTGTTTACACCGCGCACAATGCAGACACAGATGTGGGGACTCGGAGGCCTGCAAATCTGCATTTTATAGCTTCCACCGCGTCTGATAAACAAACTTAACTCTAATTTTAATAAAACAATCATGGCTTCAAGTAGCTCGTTATGTTATTAATAACTTTATGAATATTATACCTAACTTATAAGTTGTGTTGATTCTAATATATGGTAGTATTATTATAGTTATATGGGGCGTGGGGAATGGCACTTAAAAAGAGAGGCCTATGTCCAGCAGTGGACGTATTTCGGCTGAAATTATGATGATGATGAATATTTTATGAAAGTTACAGCTGCGCCCCGCGGATTCACCCGCATAAGTTTCGATGCCGTGAGAATGTCGGGATAAAAAGTGTGTTAGTACTGGTTATAAACTTATATCTGTGTGCCAAATTTCATCCAAATCCGTTCAGCCGTTTCTGCGTGAAGAAGTAACAAACATACAAACACACAACCCTTCGTCTTTATAATATTAGTGTGATAACTATTAAGTGCCTTAATTTATAGGTGATAGTATTATTATAGTTTTATTTTGAGACTAGCTTCCTCCGTGTGAAATTTCTGACTCCCCCGACCCACCCCGTCACAACACGTGATGTGTTGCGACGGAGAGGGTCGGGGGAGCCAGAAACACGCGGAGGAAGCTGCCCGCGCTATCACTTCGATTAGCGTTCTTTCTGACTTTTTTGCTCGAGTCCTAAGGATCATAGCGTGATATTAAGTAAGCCGTTTAGACTTCCTCAATAATTAGGCTATCAAATGCAAAAATAATTTTTCAAATCCGAAAGGTAGTTCCAGAGATTGGCGTGTTCAAACAAACAAACAACCTCTTCAGTTTTATTATTAGTATATATATATTATATAAGGTGAATATTCAATTTCGTTCACGTATTTTGCCCCAATAATTTTAATTACATTTTCTTTCAACTAAGTAGTAATGTTATCATTAATCACTACAAAACCGATCACAAAAGACGTATTTTTTGCTTAGAACCAAAACAAACAATGCAGAAATGTTGTATGAAATCTCATGGTTGCACAGTTTTTCATTAATGCACTGTTTTTATTTTTTATTTAGTTACAAATTTACCACAGAGGTTTAATGTCTCCCATGAAGTTCAATATGAAATGTATGCATTCGATCAAAAATATACTGGCTAAAATAAAAATCGGCTGAATAAACTGACTTAGTGAATAAAAAACATTATTCACAAATAAACCAAACAAATGTTCCAAGTAAAAGTACCACTTTTAAAAACTGCGCATTTAATATTGTAAGTTTTACATATTTGAGGAGAAGATGAATTAAACTTTATTTTCATTAACTTGAGTTTTTATTTTGAGTAATTATATTTTATCACGGTAGGTAGATTGTTAGTTGAAAGAAAAGTAGATTACGCACCTTGCTAAAGTGAGTAATTAATGCACTGGTCTTAATTTAGTGCCCTCGCTTGCGCTCGGGCACCAACATAACACTCGTGCACTAATAACTCACTTTGCGCTCGATGCAACAATCTACTATTGGAGAACTCCATTTAGCGCTAAATATGTCCATGTGACATTATCAACCCACATTGCTGCACATGACGTGACCTCGGGGAGTCGACACGGGCGGCGCGACCTGTGAACTTTGCACCTTCACGCAACTTATTACCCCCTAGTACTTTACTTTTCTATATAAAACCCGACTACTGAAAAAATTAAACAAGAAAGTACCTTCCCGTAGTCACATGCCGATGTGCTATGGTAGCATGCGACCACGGGAAGGTACACTCTAGTTTCATTCTTCTCAGTACTCGTGTTTTAGTTTTTTTTTTTTATTTATTTTGGGGCTTATTTCAGTAATATTTATATTTTTGAAATGTGTTAATTAAGCCCTTTCATTTGATACCCCACAAGGCAGTATCCCAAAATATTTATTTTTAAATTCATTACCTTATGTCCTCTAGAGGGCGCCATATTAAATTCAGTGTGATGTCACATAGTCTATAACTAGCGGATGTTCAAAACGCTTCTATCAATACCTCATTTGTCAAATTATTATAAGTACTTTTGAAGTTTTAGTTTAGTCCTGTCAAATTAATCAGCGACTGACACTACTCCATACAAGTCTACACGTAATTAAAAACTTGCCTACTAAAGTTACGTCAAGCGCTCATTAATTTGACAGGAATAAACTAAAATTTATCTTCTGTCCTTTTGAAATAGAAAGAAAAAGATGCACTGAACTTAAATTTAATTTAGTTCGTGAACAACTGAATCGGCACTAATACCAGAATCTGCGACGAAAATGGATTATCTTAAGTCGATAAGAAAATCACCTCACGACTCGGCCTAAGGCCTTATTATTCATCAATACACTGGTTTATCGATTATTTTCATAATATTAATAACAATTTACTTAGCCACAACAAAAATATAAAGACAAATATATTTGTTCGTCGTAGATACAAAGTTGGTTAGTATCTAGAGTTATATTTTTTTTTTCTGGATGGGAAATCATCAAATGACTCCTCCCGCTCTGGGTGGAGCGGAAAGGAGTGTCAGACTCTTACTGACTAAAACCCACCCTTGTTCCTTCCTTAGCCCTTTATGTTCCGGGCCAGCGGTAACCCTTTCGGGCAATCCCGCTGACACCTAGAGTTATATTCAGGACACATCTGCTGCTAAAAGCGACATACGAATATTTAGAATATTACGGGGGTATAAAACCCAACATATACTACTTATACTCTAATAAACAATACACAACACACAAGTGAGCAAGGGTTACTAGACGATCATTTCAAAAATGACAAATAAGATTTCAGAGTCGCATTACAATTTAAAAAAGGGTGTAAGTAGTTACTTCAATCAATCTGACCAGCCTTTTCCCAAACATGTTGGGGTGGCTAGCAGTCTAACTGGATGCAGCTGAATATCAGTATTTTGCATGCATGAACCGACTACCTATCTGAGGGGCAATTCTCATAATTTTATGAATTTTCACAGTCTGGGGGCCTGAAAACGCCACTTTGGCAGAATCATAGTAGGATAACATTATGAATCATAATATGGCGAAAATAGTCAGTTTTTTTTTCGCTGCACTACGTAGGTATAGTCAAAGAGATTGGGATTGGATTTGGATTGGATTGATTGGTATTTTAGCACAGACAAAAAAAAATAACTGAAAAATCCTTCATCAATGGGACCTGATACGATTAACTTAACAGTCACCTAACTGTCCATTATGATTTATAATGATATCCTTTTATCATTCCGCCAAAGTGGCCTTTTTAGGCCCCTGATCTAAGTTTCAATCTGTCAAAAATAACTCTAATTTTCCTACAATTTTACCAAGTTTTTGACATTGATAGTCGCTAAGATGAGATTGCGACTAGATTTTGAGCGTTTTTAATTAAGGGAATTGACCTACTGCGGTGCTATTCTGTAAAAATCTCAGCGCGAAAACTTAGGTGAAGTAAGCGTGGAGTGAGCTGTCAATAGTGTCAATTCCTAGCAAAAACAAACTCACTTCACCTAAGTTTTCACGGTGAGATTTTTACAGAATCGACCGGCTGATGTCTGACAACTAGAATGTACTAACTTGAGACACCAAAGATACGATTGTTTGAAAAATAAGTATAGAATTTGATATGGTTTATAGATAATCCTATCTGACTTGTTCAACTACCATAATATCTCAAAATTGATAACAGCATCTCGACCTCGAAGAATTTTATCTTATAGGGCACTTAAATAATAACGCATTGTAGTTGTTTTTCTAGATTTTATTTTATTCAGTTACGATTTACAAAGATGTCCAAGCAATATAAATAAGTAACACTTTAGAACACCATAAAACTGATGCATTCTTTTAAAATGTGTTAAATGATACTTTAGTACTAGAATATAATAGAATTTTCTTTATTTTAAAGTGACCAAGACATAAAACTCAAACAAGATTGTTAGTAAAACTTACGATTATATTAGTAAGCACAGACACTAAAAAAAACACAAGAAAAAACGGTTGGTCACCGTTGCGATATCCCATGAGAGACGGAATAACAGTGACCCACGTAAACACAGTCAAGGCGACTCGCAACTATGTTTAAGACACTGTTGGAGCCGCCCCACACCCTGCGCATCAGGGAAGCGCACCTTTTACGCATTGTTGCGTAAAAATAATCTACATGCGCATCTGCGAATATCCCTGATGCACTATAGAAACGGGGCAGCCCCATCAGTATCCTAAACGCATCGTAATGCTGCACTATGAAAAGATATCATTGTATTTTATTATGCCATATCCATAAACTTATATCTAAAATTAATTATTAAAGTAATGATAGAATGGAAGTAATAACTTAAAATTCCTTTAAATGGATTTCTGTGAGAAATCCAAAGAAGGTTCTGAAAATTCTTAGCGAAACAGCAACAGTAGCACTTTAGTCTACTGACCAGTTTCTTACAACAGTATCTGGGAGGAATGGAGATGGCTCAGTAACGAAAACAGACTGACTATTAAGAAAGTGTATCCGACTGCGGTAGATGCGGAATTACCATCGTCATCGGGGGCCGCCGTAGAAGTGTCATCTGTTCCAGGACCTGCCGTAGTAGTGTCATCTGTTCCAGGACCTGCCGTAGTAGTGTCATCTGTTCCAGGACCTGCCGTAGTTGTGTCATCTGTATCAGGACCTGTCGTAGTAGTGTCATCCCCGGGAGGAGTTGTAGTTGTATCAGCAGGGGGATCTTCCGTAGTAGTAGGTTCAAGCCTGTCAATTATCGACCAACTACTCTGGGCGTCCAGGAAATACGAAAAATAAATATTTTCCCAGAAATGAAATGACTCAGGATGAGGGTATTGTAATGGAACTTCTACGTTGCCGCTTGGTAAAATTTCTGAATTGGAAAGAACGCGGAGGTAATTAAAATTAGGACTTGAAAACGGCAACCAAGGTATTAGTGAAGTTGTACTTTCTGGAATCCTGTGAAAGAAAATTAAAAAATTAATTGTCATTTCTTATTTTTATAATAGTATTTGTTGAAGTAGGTATACTCACCCAGTTTTCGCAAAGTTTGTCCATCTTTCTACAATTATGTCTCCAATAGTATAGTCTCTCTCAGATTGTTCCGTGGTACGAGTTTTATAGAACATGTAAGCCAATTCTTCACTGTGAGCTGCAGAATCAACATGTATAGGACCCATAAATGGTTCTCCGAGAGTTCCTGAGTATGAAAATTGATATAAATAGACCGGTGATCTAGAAAAGAACATTCGATTTCTGACTTCCCTTATAGATGATACTAGCATCATTGTGTCGCCATGATATTTTAAATAATCGTGAACGTGATTTATATCAATTGGATTTTCCTCGAAATAAAAATCTCTTATTCGCTGAGCTACCGACGCCTGTTCAGCTTCGGTATCGAATTTTAAGTCTGGTTGAATAAACTCAGTGAATGTTTTTTCCATTCGCTCTAACCAGTCATCATCAACCGCTTCTTCGGATCTGATGGTACCTTCGTTTTCTACAAAGCTAATTATGACAGGAATTTGCAAAAACTCAGCATCACGGATGATTGTAGCGGGAGTTTTAATTAAGAAAGGTTCCACGCTTTCCAATTCCTGTCTTTCCACACAAGGGGCGAAAGCTAGTGAATTATCAGTTAAATCTAATTCATTAATAACACCCATCAAAGCTGACACACTAGTCCTAGTAAAGACATCAGACAATTCTTGAATGGTTTCAATTTCATGACCAAGAGCTTCAGCCACTTTGAGGGCATATTTCAAGTTATCTCGAGATACAGCCCATGGGGCTAATGCATTTCCACTTTGAAAAATCGCTTTTTGAACCAAACCTTGACCCATGGGGGACATAGTGACTAAGTCAACGGCAGCTGCTCCACTTCCGTGACCAAAGAGGGTAATATCTTCAGGGTTTCCTCCAAATTGCGCAATATTTGCTTGTACCCACTTTAATCCTGCAATAATATCTTTTAATCCAGCGTTGCCTGGTGCGGTTTCGGTTCCAAGACACAAGAATCCTAGGATAGATTCGCGGTAATTCAGAGAAACGACGACGACCTCTTTTTTGACAAAATTTTGAAAAGAAAGATCTCCTCCATTTACTCTGTCGAACTCCTTTCCTTTAATCCAAACCATGACAGGCAGTCTTCTAGTATTATCTAAAGTTGGCGTGAAAATGTTCGCTACCAAACAATCTTCGGTGCCTTCGTATCCAGGACCCAAGGCTCGAACGCATTTTATACCTTTTCGGTTCGCCACAAAGGGAGTTTCGAAGGATGGAGCTGGTAAGGGTGCCTGTAAATGAATGTTAGTTTAAAACTTTGATGATTTAAAATAAACATTAATTCATTAATATATCGTCCATCACTTCAAGAGAATTTTATCTAATAATTTCAACAAAACAAATATTTTCCAGTAACTACTAGGCGTCACTGTTAATGGCATAACTACTGTGTCGTGTATGAACTTAGCTTCATACAAGACAGTATCTGCTTATGTTATGCAGTATATACTAGTTTTGTTAAAATTATTATAAAGTTTTACGTGACTATTTCAACCGACTTCAAAAAAAAAAGGTTATCAATTCGTATGTATGTAATATTATTGGAACTGCATTATATTCACATATGAAAATCTATTAGGGCTTCTAAACACACATACAAAATTTTATAGATGTATGTATGCATGTATGTTTGTCCACGCATTTCTCCGCAACTATTAATCGGATCGTGACCATTTTTTTATTGGCTTACATTTACTTTAACTTTGGGAACAGTGCAAGCTTCATTAAAATCGATTCAGTATTTTTCAAGATATGGAATAATATGTGTAAGTGTGACGGCTTTTTCTTTTTTTGGTTGGGAAATTATCAAATAACTTCCCCCGCTCTGGGCGAAGCCGGAGGGTGTGTCAGACTTTTGCTGACTAAAACCCATCCGTGTTCCTTCAATTACCTGTGTCAGGGGCCACGGTATCTCTTTCGAACAACCCACGACCCTGGCAGGCATCGGCCCTAGCGGACCTGGTCAGTTAGTGCTGAGATTAAATTTTATGGATGTATGTATATATGTATGTATTTAATCGGATCCCGACTTTTTTTTTTATTGGCTTACATTTACTTCAACTTAGGGATCCGTGTAAGTTTCATCAAAACCGGTTCAAGAGTTTTCAAGATATGAACTAATACGTGTAAGTGTGACGGCCTGGCTTATTGATACGAGCTACGACACTACACCAGTGTCAAGTGTCAAAGGGAAAACAATTCAAAACCTTGGTCAAATTCTAGCGCAATATTTACAATAAAATCTACTTATTACAAACATATTCCAGTTTTTACTTAAAACTAAAAATTACGAAATAAAAAGTAATTTAAAAAAATTAAATCGACTTCAAAAAGAAATTTACTCAAAATTATGAAATAACTTTATTTCGGTAGTCGGTGGCCAAAAACTTAAACTAAAATACAGATTCCAAGACACCGACTTCCGATTTTAAAGTAATTTCATAATTTTGAGTCAATATAATTATTTTTGAAGTCGATTCAATTTTTTTAAATTTCTTTTTCATTTGTATGATTTACCTTGAACCTGTTGATACCCGAAGTGGAGTCTGCGTATGGTATGCCATAGAACTCGGCATAATCCCCGTCGGTGGCCGTACTGCCCACAACGGTACCTTGTTCGATGTTAACTGTAGGTGGTTGTTGGCCTGCAGCCAATGCTGCTAGCACCGAACAAACGGACAATAGTAGTATCATGCTTTCTTTACAACTGCTGAATTATAACTGGATATAGAGATCGAGGAGAAAACGGAATCATCTTGATTAGATCAGTTCACAATTCTTTTGTTTGATAATGTCTTGATGTCAGATAATGTCATCGATACGAGGATAAGAAGAATCAGTAGATACGAAAGTAATACGATGGTGAATTTGAAAATGACGCCTTTAAGATGACAAACCATTTTATTTATCGATTTCAATACTGTTTAAGATTGCTCAATGTTTTGGTGCTTCGACCAATGACTATCTTATAGTAATTATCATTTGCTCTATTTATAATTACCCAATTTAAATTTACATCGAAGACGCGTTCTTTCTACGTGAACTGAAAGTGAGATTGTTTTTCTATGGTAGTTTCATTTACAACCTAGTGGTTGTTTTGTTCTAGTTGTGACCGGGTGTTTTAAACGGGTCCATATTGGCTCACCTATAGTTCTTTACCCGAAATTGTTCTTCCTAATGATTTGTAATCCGAATGATCACTCTTCCTAAAATTTATCATCCTAAAGTTTTCATTCATACTATTTGTAGTGCTACCGGCGATGTTCATAACACTCATGTTTCCGAAAATTGTAATTAATAATATCATTACTGTAAATATAGTTTGTATATATAAACGACATCAACTCTTGCTTAATCTCATCCAAACTGTTGTGTTTTGCTGACGATATGAAAATCTATGCCGAAATATCATCACATGCCGACGTGATTGCACTTCAGGATGATTTATGTCGTCTGGAGGCATATTGTCGTGGGAGTAGGCTTGATCTCAACCCTGCTAAATGTTCGGTTCTAACATATTCTCGAAAGCGTTCAACTATACCTTCATCATATAGCTTAGGTAATCAAATACTGCCAAAAACCAACTGCGTCCGAGATCTGGGGGTATATCACGATTCTAAGCTTACGTTTGAACCTCATGTCGATGCCACAGTCGCTAAAGCATCTAAAGCACTGGGTTTCATAATGCGGCTGTCCAAGTGCTTCAGTCAAGCCAAAACTTTAAAAATTCTTTACTGTACTTTTGTTAGAAGTCACTTGGAATACGCGTCTGAAATCTGGAATCCTTGTTATCACAAGTACATTGATAGTATAGAGAGCATCCAGAGGAGGTTCATCAAGTATTTGTGTTATCATCAGAAACTGCCCTACCGATCTGAAGATTACCTCAACCTCTGTAAGAAGTATCATATATTACCTTTAATTAATCGGCGAGCAATTTGTGATTGTATTTCATTATTTAAGATATTCAATAATTCTACTAATAACTCCGATATCCTATCTAAATTTTACTTTAACGTTCCCGGAAGGTCAAAGCGATGGAACGTGCCGTTGCGTGTTCCATTTACTTCTACAAATTACAGGCAAAATTCATTTATAGTGCGTGCAAGTAGAAACTTTAATGACATGTATAAGCAGCATGATTTTGATGCTTTCATAACGAGTGTGTCCTCGGCCAGAAAGTGCATGAGCCTTAGCTTTTTTAAGTAGTTTTTCGTTTTTTCAGGTTTTTATTGTGATGTAATGTAAAATGTGAAAAACGTGAATTTAGTTTAAGCTTGAATGTTTACTGTATTTTTTTTTGTGGCTGTATTGTGTTGTTCACACTCTTTCTTTGTAATCTGTTTTTAAAAGTGAGGACTTTTAATTGGCTGTCAGTCTCACATACTATTTTTAATCTGTTAATCTTAGCTGTAAGTCTTCCATAGTTAATAAATAAATAAATAAGAAGAAAGAGAAAAAAAAAGATTATTATTATTATTTATTTTTCTTACGTTTGTAAGAAAAATAAATAAATAAATAAATATATTTAAACTCCTACTGTTTTTTATCATAACGCTTTTATCCCTAAACATAATTACCATAATATTTTCACTTATACGAAACATTTACCAAGTGATTTTTGTCTTAAATGAATGATATTCAGGTCAGAGTGTCGTCTTGGGGGCACTATGAAAAAAATACTTAGAAAAATTTCGCGACCAATTTCGAGGTAGCGCTCGCCGGCCGCTGCCGCGGCACCGCTCGCTTTGCTCGCTCGGCTCGCGCGTAGTTGGTCACAGTTCTAACCTTTTTTTTTTATCGTGGAGAAATGCTCATGCATACTGCACTACCACGGGGAGATAGTTCAGTTATGTGGGACTCTAACCCACTAAAACTCCACGGTGTCCTCCTCTGCCGCTTACGGCGGGAACACGGGCACGCGTTAGCACTCATCCGTGAACCCGCCGCGGCTGTCCGTTACCGGACCCTCCTTTGGGGAGTACTCCCCATCACCGGCGCACCAGAACACACAGCACGCCGCGTCCACCCCAGGGACCAAACCAGCACATGGGCGCCAGACGACCCCGTGTCTGGGCACCCTTGGTCCCCCTGCGACGGGTCAGGACATTGGCCCCGCCACCTGCCAATTTTCGGCTGCAGAGGATAGGGAGAGCGGTCAACGCAATACCGACACTCCTCTTCCCCTGCAGCCCCACCGCGTCCGCCATCTTACGGTGGCGACCCCGTCAAGACCGCGGAAGGTAGGGAGAGCGGCGCACCGTAATACCGGCACTCCTCTCCCGCCGCGGCCTTCAACCCTCAGCCGCGATGCCCCCGATACGACATCGCGGCCCGCCTCAGTTGCGATGTCGCCCAAGCGGCACCGCAACCTACTTTTGGCCGCTACGTCGTTGGCTTGGCAGCAAAAGCCCTGACGAGCGGCCCCTCCTCGGGTTCCTCTTCGCTTCACCGTGGGTGTCCAAGCCACGGCTACTGAGCCCCCCCGCCTCGACAATGCGGGAACCCACCGGCGGGGCACAGTTCTAACCTAACCTAACCTATGAATCCATTCCACGTCGTTTTTACGACAAACGGTTAGTAGACAAAAAACACCAAGACACTTTTAGCCTTAGATATAATACTGATTATTATGAATAAAAAGAAATCTAAACAAAAAAACAAAAGAAAAAACAGCATGTGTGCAATTCACACGTGGTAGAAGTGAAACCTTCAAAAACACTGTATAATGCTTCCTATCTCATTTTCTCCCACGTTAAATCTTATGAATTTACATGTCCCTTTTTACTGTCGCTTTTTCGTTTCATAAACTTTCAAATCACAACGATGCTAAAGAACATACATACATACATACATCCATCCATCCAGCCATCCATCCATCCATCTATCCATCCATCCATCCACATCCACATCCACGTCCACGTCCACGTCCACATCCACATCTACACATCCATTAAATGTGATGTCATTTGTACTAAGAAAAAACAAAAACACTGTATAATGCTTCCTATCTCATTTTCTCCTACGTTAAATCTTATATGTCTCTTTTTACTGTTGCATTTTCGTTTCATAAAATTTCAAATCACAACGATGCTAAAGAAGTTTTCACTTCAAGAAGATATGACTTTGCATAATAGTGTAAAAGATGGTTATGTTGAGAAAATATAGGAAAACAAATAAAAGTATGATAGATGTTTATTGCTACTGACATTATGAAATTGAATGCTTCGGAATTATGAACATTAGAGACAAAGTAGTTAGGAATTGTGATTGTTAGGATGAAAAATGTTAGGAAGAACATTTTCGGATTTCCAATTATCGGAGTTGAAAATTTAGGTGAACTTTGGCGCACCCGTTTTAAACATTTAGTTTAGCGAGCCATCTCAAGGTCATAGCATACGTATTAAACCGGAAAGGGATCGGCACCGTATCAACTGGAGCCGTTCAGTTTTCTTTGTTTGAAACTCCCTACTGCAATGCACACTAATTGGAATCGTAACGTAATCGCCTCGCCTCGGGACAAGCTCACGAACAGTGGTGCGGTGCGTTACGGTTCATCGTGCCCGCGCTTACGGCTCGTCGTCCCCGCGCTTACGTCTCTCCGTACCCAAACTTACGTCTCTTCGTCCACCCTTGCCCCTCTCACCCCTCCGGCCTGCCTACTGCACCATCAGCCAGTGGTCGGCGAGCCGTAAGCGCGGCGTCGCCTAGCCGGTAGCCGAGTCGACTCTTTGGTTGGTTGGACGCTTTGTTTACGTGCTTACGTTAAATTGACGCCTGTTTGACGGCGAAGCGAAATGCGATACGGCGCGCCGTATCATAATATTAATACCGTATAATACTGAATATTATTGAGTAAGTACTTTAATTTTGATCACCTTATCTATAAACGTTACTTACGACGATTTAAACGTCAAAAAATTTATGGTAATTAGATGTCAATCATAATTAACTTAAAGCAGCGTTTATAAATAAGGAGGAAAATCACAAAATCTGATATTTATAGAGCAAATGTTTTATTATTTAGTTAAAATTATCCAGTGTAACTCAATCAAACACCGCAATATTATCTTAACATAATAAAAGCAGCGTTAAGGGAACGTTAAGAACACGGGTGAGTTTTAGTCAGTAAGAGTCTGACACTCCCTTCCAGAGCGGGAGGCGTCATTTGATGATTTCCCATCCGCAAAAAAAAAGGGAACGTTAAGTAATGGACATTCTTCAGTAATTCTTCTGTATTATGATTATAATAATGTTGTTTACAGTGAAATATAAGTTATAACATGTACAGTAAAAAAAAGAGATAAGTATGCAGGATTGTCGGATATATTTGATGTTTAGTAAGAAACCGATGGATGTTGTCAACTGAAATTTAATTTGATAAGTGAGCTGTTTGTTTTCTATTAATAATTTATTCGAGAACATCCATCGGATTCTTACTAAACTTCAACTAGATCCGATGTTCCTGCATACCTATCTCTTTTGTTGACGGTACATAATATAAACTAACTCATAGGCACTTCAATAGTTATAACATGTATATAAATAAAGCTTATAAATATCAAAAATAACATCCAATCTCTGTCAAAACTTTCAATACTCTTGTTTTATTCAACATCAATGTACAAATAATGATTTCTGAACATCTTCATCTACTTCAGCGCCGTCATTTCGTTCGCGTTAACGTCTCGTTGACGGTGGCGGTGGACAAACGGTCTAAACTATGTTCCTGCGATAAATCGCTTGGCGATAAATCGCTTGGCGATTATCGCCTTCTGTGAGC
This sequence comes from Luperina nickerlii, assembly GCA_963855955.1. Lineage (NCBI taxonomy): Eukaryota > Metazoa > Arthropoda > Insecta > Lepidoptera > Noctuidae > Luperina > Luperina nickerlii. The sequence continues at coordinate 6,538,565 of OY979663.1, forward strand.
TACTGTCCGTCTGTCAAAACCTTTTTTTCACGAATGTATGTGTGGTAGTATCAACTGAAAAAATATTAATTTATAATATTAAAAAAATATATAAAAATTTAATACGAAGGTCCACGTTCCACAGTATGTGTAAAAACTTCAAGCTTCGCAAGATACGGTCATTTACGAGTATGTTACATTTTTAATAGTACCTCACTCATCAAAATTTTATAGGTTACTTAATAGTTTCCCGTGCACCTAAAATGTGGCAAGAAAAACTATAAATAAACGATAAATTTTTGCGATTACTAACTTACTTTCTCAATTGAACCGTAATAGTTTTTGTGGTACGGAAACCAAAATGCCACAGATTCACACATGAATGGTGTTGTTTTTAATTTGCCCTTCGTTTAACTACCTGTTTTAAGTTTCAACTGTAAGAGGTTATCCTACTCAATAAGTATTTTAATAAAATCTCCTTATTTATAAACCAAAACCTCCCTGGATCTTCTTACTTCATACTTAACAGAATCGGATTCAAAGAGTTTATGTTAAGGGAAAAGATCAACCAGATTGGTAGTTACAATGGGTCCCCCAGGGTTCAATCCTTGGCCCATTTTTGTTTTTCATTTATTTGAATGTTTATTGACTTGCCTTATCTCATAAAGCATAATCATGGTAATAGTGTTATTTGCAGTCGACACTTTACTTTTATTTAAACTCAAACGTCAGCAGCTGGTTACTGACAGTGTAAATAGCGCTTTCGCTAAAGTAGTTAACTAGTTTAATGTTAATCGCCTACTTCTTGACGAGAAAAAAATAAATGTACCAACCCAACCAACCAATGTAACTCATGTTAGACAAGTAAAAACTAGTGTTCTCATAACGGGTAAAGAGTTGAATCCCGAAGATACCAGTGTTCTTAGGCTAACTTTGGATGCCAAGCTTCAATGCCCGCATAAAAATAAATAATTGTCAAAAAAGCTTAGCTCTGTAGCATACGCCGTTACAATAATTCGTGATTTAACTGATTTGGAGATAGCCCATTTAGTAAAATTTAGTTATTTTCATTCATAGTGTTATGTCGCAAGATATTTTACTGTGGGTAAATGGCCTCGAAACTCAGACAATTTTTGTTTTAAAAAAGGTCAATTCGTTCAATTTATAATGATACTACCTCAGAGACAAAAAAGAGATTAATATAATGACTGTACCTTCTCAGTATATTTATGTAAGCGTTTTGTATGCACATAAAAATATTAATCTGTTAAAAATTAGAGTGATAGACAATTATATCTATCACTCTATTTTTTCGCATATTGTGGTGGTTGATTGATCAAACACCACACTTTATATCTCAAACATAGTAAAAAGCATCTCGTTTATAGGAACGTTAAATAATGGACACTCTTCAGTTACATCTCTATATTATAATTATGAAAATGTTATTTACAATGAAAATTATATTCGCTACATGTTTGCGTTTGGGCGCTCCTTGTGCTGCTCCACATCGCTGTCAATGTGGTGAAGCAGTCGACTGCCTCGGACACCATGGCCTTTCTTGTAGTAAGAGTGCAGGTCGGATAGCGCGGCACGCTAGCATTAATGATCTCATCCGTCGTGCTCTTGCCACCGCCGGGGTGCCAGCTGTATTGGAACCCACTGGCTTGGCACGCGTCGATGGCAAGAGACCAGATGGTATGACCATAATGCCATGGAAGTTGGGTAGGCCTTTGGTGTGGGACGCAACTTGCGTCGACACCCTTGCACCTTCCCATCTTCCAAGCACAGTGTGCTGCGCTGGGGCGGCTGCTGCAGGTGCTGAAAACCTCAAACGGCGCAAATACAATAATTTAATTGGCGATTATGTATTTGAACCGTTTGGGGTTGAAACTCTAGGGCCATGGGGCCCGAGTGCCCACCTAGTATTTCGGGAAATCGCCAAACGGTTGGTCGACTCTTCACGTGACCAGAGGGCGGGCCTATTTTTTGCCCAAAGAATCAGCATTGCTATCCAACGTGGCAATGCTGCCAGCCTTCTGGGCACTTTTCCTGTTGACAGCGATGTGGACGAATTTTTCGACGCCCTGTAACCCTTTTTGATACTTGTAAATATTTTTATTTCTATTATAGAGTTAGTGTGTAAATAATATATAACCTAAGTTAATAAAAATTCAATATCAAAGAAAAAAAAAAAAATTATATTCATAATACAAACTAACTCATAGGCACGTAAATAGTAATAATGTTAATTTTTCAAATACATATATAACTTTGGTAATATCACACTATCGAAAGATAGCATCTTATCTTTTTTATGCTAGACATCTAGTTTTTTATGCAGTAATTTAATTCATCGCAGTTCGCAAATTGCATTGTACAGTTAGCACAGCAGGGTAATTGCGTACACAGCAACAGTCGGAATGACTTTCATTTTGACACATTCATTGCGTTATCAACGTTGTTGAACAGATTTTTTTTTTATAATATGAAGCAATGGATTCGCTATATTTATTAAAATAATTCAAATTGAGATTTATAATGTGTTACGCACAATGAGTGTGCAGGTCTTTCAAAGCTGCTAAATTGGTTTTACATTACTGGTATCTATCCTAATAACATCCCAAAAAATCAGTACATTTATTGCGACCTAACACGATTTTTGAGTCTACATTGACTGGCTTAACACACAATAAAGTATATCTAAAATTATTATTAAAATAAGTATTTTATAAAATAAATAGTAAAGTAACAAGTACATACTATTGATTTCTGCGTGAAATTCAAAGGTTCCAATTTATTTTTAGATATTATCTTTTTATTCTACTGAGCAGTTTGTTATGATAATATCTGAGAGAAATGGAAATGACTGAGCAAGGAAAAGAGACTGATTATTAGGAAAGTACTTGCGACTGCACTGTATGCAGAATTAGGATCTTCACCACTTTCACCACTCCCGGGAACTTCTGTATTACCATCATCCGTTGAACCTCCATCTGTAGTAGTGTCTTCTGTAGTCACTACATCAGGAGTGTTTGTGTCGGTAGAAGGAGATGCTGTAGTTACTTCTTCGGTAGTGATCGCATCGGTAGGAGGTGGTGCTGTAATTGTAGTGATCGCATCGGTAGGAGGCGGTGCTGTAGTTGTAGTGATCGCATCGGTAGGAGGCGGTGCTGTAGTTACTTCTTCAGTAGTGATCGCTTCGGTAGGAAGCGGTGCTGTAGTTACTTCTTCAGTAGTGATTGCACCGGTAGGAGGCGGTGCTGTAGTTATTTCTTCAGTAGTGATCGCATCGGTAGGAGGCAGTGCTGTAGTTACTTCTTCAGTAGTGATTGCACCGGTAGGAGGCGGTGTTGTAGTTATTTCTTCAGTAGTGATCGCATCGGTAGGAGGCGGTACTGTAGTTGTAGTGATCGCATCGGTAGGAGGCGATGCTGTAGTTACTTCTTCAGTAGTGATCGCATCGGTAGAAGCCGGTGCTGTAGTTATTTCTTCAGTAGTGATTACACCGGTAGGAGGCGGTGCTGTGGTTATTTCTTCAGTAGTGATCGCATCGGTAGGAGGCGGTGCTGTAGTTTCTTCTTCAGTAGTGATCGCTTCGGTAGGAGGCGTTGCTGTAGTTGTAGTGATCGCATCAGTAGGAGGCGGTGCTGTAGTTACTTCTTCAGTAGTGATCGCATCGGTAGGAGGCGGTTCTGTAGTTGCAGTGATCGCATCGGTAGGAGGCAGTGCTGTAGTTACTTCTTCAGTAGGGATCGCATCTGTAGGAGGCGGTACTGTAGTTGTAGTGATCGCAATGGTAGGAGGCGGTGCTGTAGTTACTTCTTCAGTAGGGATCACATCCGTAGGAGGCGGTACTATAGTTGTAGTGATCGCATCGGTAGAAGGTGGTGCTGTAGTTACTTCTTCAGTAGTGATCGCAATGGTAGGAGGCGGTGCTGTAGTTACTTCTTCAGTAGTGATCGCATCGGTAGGAGGCGGTTCTCTAGTTGTAGTGATCGCATCGGTAGGAGGCAGTGCTGTAGTTACTTCTTCAGTAGGGATCGCATCTGTAGGAGGCGGCACTGTAGTTGTAGTGATCGTATCGGTAGGAGGCAGTGCTGTAGTTACTTCTTCAGTAGGGATCGTATCTGTAGGAGGCGGTACTGTAGTTGTAGTGATCGCATCGGTAGGAGGCAGTGCTGTAGTTACTTCTTCAGTAGGGATCGCATCCGTAGGAGGCGGTACTGTAGTTGTAGTGATCGCATCGGTAGAAGGTGGTGCTGTAGTTACTTCTTCAGTAGTGATCGCAATGGTAGGAGGCGGTGCTGTAGTTACTTCTTCAGTAGTGACCGCTTCGGTAGGAGGCGGTGCTGTAGTTACATCTTCCGTAGTGATCGCATCGGTAGGAGGCGGTACTGTAGTTGTAGTGATCGCATCGGTAGGAGGCGGTGCTGTAGTTATTTCTTCAGTAGGGATCGCATCTGTAGGAGGCGGTATTGTATTTGTAGTGATCGCATCGGTAGGAGGCAGTGCTGTAGTTACTTCTTCAGTAGGGATCGCATCCGTAGGAGGCGGTACTGTAGTTGTAGTGATCGCATCGGTAGAAGGTGGTGCTGTAGTTACTTCTTCAGTAGTGATCGCAATGGTAGAAGGCGGTGCTGTAGTTACTTCTTCAGTAGTGATCGCATCGGTAGGAGGCGGTACTGTAGTTGTAGTGATCGTATCGGTAGGAGGCGGTGCTGTAGTTATTTCTTCAGTAGGGATCGCATCTGTAGGAGGCGGTATTGTAGTTGTAGTGATCGCATCGGTAGGAGGCAGTGCTGTAGTTACTTCTTCAGTAGGGATCGCATCCGTAGGAGGCGGTACTGTAGTTGTAGTGATCGCAATGGTAGGAGGCGGTGCTGTAGTTACTTCTTCAGTAATGATCGCATCGGTAGGAGGCGGTACTGTAGTTGTAGTGATCGCATCGGTAGAAGGTGGTGCTGTAGTTACTTCTTCAGTAGTGATCGCAATGGTAGGAGGCGGTGCTGTAGTTACTTCTTCAGTAGTGACCGCTTCGGTAGAAGGCGGTGCTGTAGTTACATCTTCCGTAGTGATCGCATCGGTAGGAGGCGGTACTGTAGTTGTAGTGATCGCATCGGTAGGAGGCGGTGCTGTAGTTATTTCTTCAGTAGGGATCGCATCTGTAGGAGGTAGTACTGTAGTTGTAGTGATTGCATCGGTAGGAGGCAGTGCTGTAGTTACTTCTTCAGTAGGGATCGCATCCGTAGGAGGCGGTACTGTAGTTGTAGTGATCGCATCGGTAGAAGGTGGTGCTGTAGTTACTTCTTCAGTAGTGATCGCAACGGTAGGAGGCGGTGCTGTAGTTACTTCTTCAGTAGTGATCGCAGCGGTAGGAGGCGGTGCTGTAGTTGTAGTGATTGCATCGGTAGGAGGCAGTGCTGTAGTTACTTCTTCAGTAGGGATCGCATCCGTAGGAGGCGGTACTGTAGTTGTAGTGATCGCATCGGTAGAAGGTGGTGCTGTAGTTACTTCTTCAGTAGTGATCGCAACGGTAGGAGGCGGTGCTGTAGTTACTTCTTCAGTAGTGATCGCATCGGTAGGAGGCTGTGCTGTAGTTGTAGTGATCGCATCGGTAGGAGGCGGTGCTGTAGTTACTTTTTCAGTAGTGATCGCATCGGTAGGAGGCGGTGCTGTAGTTGTATTGATCGAATCGGTAGGAGGCGGTGCTGTACTTACTTCTTCAGTAGTGATCGCATCGGTAGGAGGCGGTGCTGAAGTAACTCCATCTGTAGTACTTCCTTCCGTAGGAAGAGGTTCTGTGGGAAGTGAGGTTAAAGTACTTCCTTCTGTAGGAAGTGGTTCGGTTGTATCATCTATCTCCCAATTACTTTCGGCATCAAGGAAATGATCGGTATAAATGTGGTCCCAAAACGTCACTGCGTAAAAATGTGGATTTATTAATGATATTTCTAAGAAACCGCTATCGCTTATTTCGTTGTTTTTAAGCACGCGGATAAAGTTCAAATTTTCTCTCGTAACCGGAACCCATGGCATTTGCGAAGTTTCACTTGTTGGGTTACTGTAAAAAGAAAGATTGCAAATTAATTTCACTCAATTTCTTAAATACGGTAAAAGAATAAGAGGTGTCTAATGTGTCTATACTCACCCAGTTTTAGCAAAGTTTGTCCACCTCTCTACAAGAATGTCTCCGATTGTATGGTCTCTATCACGTGTTCCAGTGGCAGGAGTATTGTAGAACATGTAAGCCAATTCTTCACTGTGAGCTGCAGAATCAACATGTATAGGACCCACAAACGGTTCTCCGAGATGTCCTGAGTATGAGAACTGATATAAGTAAATCGGTGACGGAGAAGCGAAAATTCGATTTCTGACTTCCCTTATAGAAGATACTGTTATCATTGTATCGCCATGATATTCTAAATAGTATCTAACGTTTGCCATATTAATTGGATTTTCGCTAAAGTAAAAATCTCTTATTCGCTGTGCTACTGCTGACTTTTCAGCTTCGGTTTTGAATTTCAAGTCAGACTGTATAAAGTCTGTGAAAGATATTTCCATTCTCTCAAGCCAGTTATCTTCCAATGCCTCTTTGGCTCTGATGGTTCCTTCGTTATCTACGAACCCAATTATAATAGGTATATGCAGAAACTCAGCATCACGGATGATTTGAGAGGGAGTTTTAGTTAGAAAAGGTTCCACACCTTCTAATTCGTGCCTTTCTACACAAGGAGCAAAAACTAGTGAATTATCAGTTGAATCTAGTTCACTAATAGCAGCCATCATAGCTGATACACTAGTTCTAGTAAAGACATTTGACAACTGTTCAGTGGTGGTTATTTCATGGCCTAGAGCTTCAGCTACTTGAAGAGCATACTTCAAGTTATCTCGAGTTACAGCCCATGGCGCTAATGCGTTTCCACTTTGAGCGATCGCTTTTTGAACCAAACCCTTACCCATGGGAGACATAGTAACTAAGTCAACGGCAGCTGCTCCACTTCCGTGGCCAAAGAGGGTAATATCTTCAGGGTTACCTCCAAATTGCGCAATATTTGTTTGTACCCACTTTAATCCTGCAATAATATCTTTTAATCCAGCGTTGCCTGGTGCGGTTTCGGTTCCAAGACACAAGAATCCTAGGATAGATTCGCGGTAATTCAGAGAAACGACGACGACCTCCTTTTCCACAAAATTTCGAAAGGACAGCTCTGGCATATTTGCTTGGTCAAACTCATTTCCTTTGATCCAAACCATGACAGGCAGTCTTCTGGTATTATCTAACGTTGACGTGAAGATGTTTGCTACCAAACAATCTTCAGTGCCTTCGATTCCAAAACCCCGGGCTCGAACACATTTTATATTTCTTCGGTTCGCCGCAAAGGGAGCTTCAAAGAATGGAGCTGGTGACGGTGCCTGAAAATTAATATTTTTTGAAAACTTCGATAATTTTCAAAATAATCTTGGATTCAAACTAAACTTCGTGGACTTCACATCGTGATGCAGAAGTTGGTACATCTGAAGCTTATCGGAGCCGTACATTTTGTATAATAGCGTGCACGCTAATCTGATGGCGCATCACTTTACATCACGTGTTTTTCGCGCGACTCCAATAGACTTGTGACGAATCTACTAATGTATCACGGTACGTCACGTAATTCTTGTGTGAATTCAACTTGAATCATTCTAAAAGATCTTTATCCTATTAAGCAAAGCATCCATTATATTAAGAGCCCTCTTACATTTCGGTACTGAGCGCGCATCTTTTTTTTTATTTTATAAATGGCATCTCGCAGTTCAATTAACTGGGCTTGCCTGTGGATGGCTCAATAAATTAAGACTTAAGTCAGGGCGAGCTCGCATCGCCGACGTAGTAAAATAAACAGTACTTTTATTTTATTTATTAAAAAATCATAGTATCAATACATATTTTTTTTAATTGATATTGTTTACCTAAGAAATTATTGGAGACAATTTTGGTATAAATACTACGTGAGAATGACGTAGAAGTTTGACGTAGAAAATTTCTACTGGAAACAAGAAAACAAGTCTGAATATCTCCGAGCCTGAATTAGGTGCAGTCATTTTTTCTTTCATCTATAAGGCATTTAACAAAAATGTATTATTTTATTATAAAAGCATATAATATTTGGGATATGAGAAAAATTATTTGATGGATTATATTCAACAGAATCTGCAAATTAGAGCTTTCAAATCAGCCCTCTATGAGTTTTTCCTAAAGATGCACCAGGAGAACGATTATTGCTAAATATACAGATAAAAAATTGCTTTATTATTATTGTAAAAGGCAAAAAGAACTATATTTACCAATCAATTGTTATTTATACCAACCAAAGAATAGTATTCAATTTTAACGAGGAAATCATGCATCAACGCGCATTTTTGTAATACTCCTCTTAAGCATTTATTATTAATTTCATAAAAACACTTAATAAAGAAAAATTGATTTGGTTATATCAAACCTGGTACCTGTTTAGTTTGTTTGGTCATTTGGTTTGGCTGATTTGGTTTGTTTGTTTGGTTTGATCGTTTTGATTTTGTTTGGAAATGCCTCTAACTATTTTTCCTTAAATACTATTACGGGTAGCTGCACAATATCAATGGTAATTGTTAACAAAACCTTTATCAGGGGAAATGGCTTAGTTCAATTGTAACTTATGTTAGTTTCATACAAGACAGGCTACTGGTCTTACAAACTGTTTTATGTAATTAATTAAATATATAAAAATAACAGTCAAATCAATTTGCGTAGCGTTTTTTCAAATATGTTGGGGTTGTCTTCCAGACTAACCGGATGCAGCTGGATACCAGTATTTTACATGGGGCGACTGCCTATAGTAATTGACCTCCACGACCCAATTCGCTGCCGACTATTTCTTTTCTGTGTTCGCTATTAGGGACCCATTTTGATTTATTTATATTTTTTTTATTACTCGAGTTAATTATATTTTTCTAAACACGTGTTTTTTGTAATAAATATATTACTTTTCATTATCATTCATCATTTTTTTCCCTATATTTCTTTCAGTTATAGGGTTTAAAAAAATATCTAAGTCGAAGCCAACTGGTTGAATCAGTCGTTTGGCCTTTGGAAGTACTCGCCTCGCTTCGCTCGCTTTGCTCGCACGCGTTTGATCACAGTTCTAACCTAACCTACCCATTTTGTCTAATTAAACCAGTTGGCTGCGACATATACATTAAAAGAAATTCTTGCAACCATTACAATATGATTTACCTTGAACCTGTTAGTGCCTGTAGTGGTGCCTGCATATGGTATGCCATGGAACTCGAAGTAATCCCCGTCGGTTGCCGCACTGCCCACCACGGTACCTTGTGCGATGTTAACCGCAGGCGCCTGCTGGCCTGCAGCAGATGCTGCCAGCACAGAACAGACGAACAATACTAATACCATGCTACCTTTGAAACCGCGTAATTACAACTGAATATCGAGGGAAAAACGGAATCACATTTAATTAGATAAGTTAAAATAAGTGTTTCTTCTTTGATAACGTCATCGATACAATGATAAGAAGACTTAATTGATATGAGACTTAAGCCGCGTTTACACGAAGAGGGTTTCTCGACCGTCGAGAGGGGAGAATGTACGTGTCCATACGAGACCTGAAGGCCAATTCCCGTAATTAAAAATGTTCAAAATCAATCTCATGTCAGCGATAATCAATATAAAAAACTTGTCAAAAATGTAAGGAAATTAGAAGTATTTTTGACATAAATTGCGACTTAAAATTACGAGAATTGCCTATGTTGGCGAGAGTCGTCGGGCGATTTATCGCACTCATGTGTTTAAAGAACATATTTATTACCTTCAGTGAAAGCGCGAAACAAAATACGTTCGACAAGTTAGCATTTTGTTTTCGCCTTCTCATTGAAATGTGTATTTTTATAATGTGCGAGATTAGTTCTATATTAATTTATACTGCGATTAATCACCCGGCGATTATCGCCTCCGAGCCTCGCATGAACGAACTTACCTACCTTTCGACGATCGACAAACTTTCCTGGTGTAAACGCGGCTTAATAAGAAAGTGAGTATACAAAAAAAATCCTTTGACAAACAATAATTATTATTTGTAATCATAAAGGAATTTTTAAGCTTCAGTTCCTCAATAAGCATAAATGGAACTCTAATAGGACCGACCTTTTTTATCACGAATGTATAAAGGTATCAAGTTGAAATTAATATCAAAATCCTAAGACCTAGACGTGTCTTTGAAGGATAAAATCAGGAATGAAATTATCCGGAAAAGAAGCGGAGTTACCGACATAGCTTGCACAGTAAGCAAACTGAAGTAGCAGTGGCCATGTTTGTCGAAGGACCGATGGTTGGTGGAACAGACCTGAGTCCTGGAGTGAAGAACGCATATCGGCCAGCGTAGTTTGGGATGCCCCCAGCTAGATGGACCGACGACCTAAAGAATGTGGCTGGGATAGACTGGATGCGGAAGGCGGAGGACAGGGTGTTGTAGCGCAGTATGGGGGAGGCCTATGTCCAGCAGTGGACTCTGACTAAGTTGATTGATTGACTAAGATCTAAGATATTATACTCTAAGATATTATTTTAATTATTGTGAATGTTAAGACAATGTGGGTCATTTTATTCATTTTTTTTTATTTTAATTTTTCTCCCTGCTCTGTTAGTTTTTATCATGGTCTGGCAGTTTGAGTTATTTATGTGGCTCACCCAACGTCCTTTCTTTGGTATTGTTCGTCGAATCGTTGAGCTCCTTAAGTTTCGAGTTGAGCTGCATGATTTCTGACAAATGCGTGCACTGACTGGACAGGTCCTCTCAATCTGTGTGGTTCTTTCCTAAAAAGACCATCTCAGACATCGATCTAAATGGTCTTCATATAACCTGACCAAGATTATGTCTGGACTTTAAAAGAGACTGTGACGTCTGAGTTTGTTTTGGCCTTTCTTCTCAGGGCAGTCAGATAGGAAGCGCCAACCTCATCTAATTTTTAAAAAATATGATTGATATGTAAAAGCGTTTGTGCAAACCTACTTACAAAAATAAAATCCATTATCATTTACAGTCCAGTCCATTGTATGTTTAAAAATTTCAAGCTTCTCAGTCAACGCAATGAGAAAATCTTAATAGTTTAAAGTTTATCTAGAATCTTGTAGCAAGAAGCAAGATCGTACGTACAGCACATGTAAAGGAAGAAAAAGTCGGTAATTTGTAGTTTATAACACTTTTTTGCACTTATAAACTTACTTACATTGTTCAAGACTGCTCAGTGTATTTCGTTTTTTCGACCAATGACTAAAAATAGGTAGCTATGTAGGTACCTACAAAATTATATCACTTTCATAATCATCATCATCATCAGCCTATAATGTTCCCACTGCTGGGACACAGGCCTCCTCTCAGTGAGAGGGAGTGGGCCGTAATCCACCACGCGGGCCCAGTGCGGGTTGGTAGATGTCACATGTCTTCGAATTTTTTGGTTCTAGGACATGCCGGTTTCCTCACGATGTTTTCCTTCACCGTTTTGTGAGCAGTGGTGATGAAATAATTTACACAAAGTAAAGCGCCTGTCTGGGTTCGAACCTACGACCTACAACTCGTAAGTCGCGGCCGTTACCACTTTGTGAGTGTATAAACAGTAATTAAAATTATATTTGCTTAGTTATTTTGAATTTTCAGTGGCACGAAAAAAAATAAAATGCAGCCAAGTGCGAGCGCGAATGGGTGCCAGCCAAAGACTATATTATAATATTCTCTACGGTGCCACCGTAGTAAAAAAACCGGTCAAGTGCGTGTCGGACCACGCACAATGAAGGGTTCCGTAGTTGGAATGAATTTATCCCAAGAACAAACTTAACATTGTAGTTGAAAAACATATTCCCCCATACATTCCAACTGAAAATGTAAGTTTGTACGCACAATATTGAGAGATTTACCATGTTATTTTAAGACCACTGACTTCTTATAGTTTTCCTGTAATCTATAGGTATAGAACTATTTTTTTTTTTTTTATTTTAGGTACTGAGCCTGAAATTTTCGGATAAGGGTGGTCAATTTTCGTCTATTTTCTTAAATAACTTTAATACAATTTACTTTAAATTATGAAAAAAAAAATTGAGATTCTCACAGTAAGCCCTTTCATTTGATATGTCACACTGTACAGATTGCGAAACTTCTTTTTTAATTTCTATTTGCCCCCCAAAAATGACCCCCATATTCAAAATGAATTTATTTACGTTACACGTCTGTGTTTCGTGTGTTTATGGGTCACGGAGAATCGTATGTGTACCAAATTTCAACTTAATCGGTCCATTAGATTCGGAGCAAATTGGCTGTGTCAGACGGACGGACAGACACACGAATGATCCTTTATGGGTTCCGTTTTATTCCTTTTGAGGTATGGAACCCTAAAAATCGAGCAAAAAACGCCGAAAAAGTCACGTTTCTTGTATGGAGACCTCCTTTAATTTTAACTTTATTTTATTGTTATTACAGCGGCCATACTGTGCAAGTGTACCTATTACGGTTCGAAAGATACAGCCCTCTGATAGACGGATGGACAGTGGAGCCTAAGTAATAGGGTCCTGTCCTTTAGATACAGAACCCCAATGATGTTCAAAAGTGGACGAAATAGAACGTTATTCATCATCAAAATCATCATGTAATTTACATCATTCCTTTTATACATGGTAGTAAATTAAATTATAGAATTAAAAATATTTTAAGGCCCCCATAAACAAAAAATTGGAGCAGACATTAACACAAAGAAAAATATGCTGAAATGTGTGCCAAATAAAGAGGTCAACGACCTAATCCAAATGATTTGAAGAAAAAAAAATGTCCCTTTGAATACCGTTACTCCACATACAAATTTTATGCAATATAAACCATAAGATCGTTGATATAAGGGTCACTTTTACTAAAGTTCCTTGTGGTCCATTTTTTCAGCGGTTCCCTTAGCGGGGGTGGATGCTACGTGCGCGAGTACGGGGGGGTAGCGGGGAGGTTTCACAAAATGTGTGCAACACGTGTGTGCGCCCGCGCCGCTCTGAATTCATGAGAATTTCTGATTCATTGACTCTTGTCATATTTGAAGTGAATGTTGTTTTGTCATAATTAGCTTTTTTCGTTATTCAGACGGTGATGATTCATTTTATAGTGATAAAATTACTTTTTAATGTTAGTAGGCGCTTCAATGAACATATTAACACGACAACGGTGTTTTCAAACTAATGTTTGCATTGTTTTAAATTTATATCAGTACAAAAAATTAACATTATTTTTTTATATTTAATATACAAGTAACAATGGACTCAAATATGTATGTTAGTAACAATATCTCTTAACAACTATTTTAATAAATTTAACCTAACACAGCCATATAGTTATGAGAAACCCTGCTACAAGCTCAACACCGATGTGAAAAGCTTGCAGCAGCGATTCATACACAAGCAGGCCAGTCTGCTCGCGATACACCGCATGACCGCAGTACAATGTTGAGGCTGGCCCGCACCAGGCGCACCAACATTATCAATGTTATTGTAATTTGCTTTTGCACCACACTATTTTGCTGTTCTGTTAAAAGACTGAAGACAATCTTAACGAATCTTGCAATGTTAAGTACATATTCAATAAAGTGTAATCATCTGTTTTGAGAAAACATTAACTAATGAACTTGTATGTTTTTTATTCACAGTGGGCACTAAATGTAACCTTTACTTATAACTGTTATAAAACAAAATAATTACAAACCAAACTGACCTTTTTGGTCTAAAAGTAACGTTTTACGCACCAACCTAAATATACCACTAACCTGATATTCTATATTATTTTATTATATATTTTTTATTATTGATATTTTATATTAATATTTTTTATTATTTTATTTTATTTCTCTAAAACATCCCGAGACTTGGAATTCAAAATAAATTTAGGAAAAGACAAATTTCCTCTATTTTGTATTATCTCCAGTCTCCCGGGCTGGCTCGGGATGCGATGCTCCAAAACATGTGCCACACCACGTGGGTCCTACGCAAGAAAATATAAAAACAAACAATCTTAAGTGACAACCAAACATCGTTGAAGAACCAACCTTAGCTGTCCACAAATTAGATCTCAATTTGAATGGTATAGATGCAGTAATTACGATGGGTGATGCAAATCAGTGTTACCTTGTGGGAGACTCCAATGAGACAGGCGAAAGGTTAAACGTTATGCGTAACACATTGAACAACGTGCAGCTCTGAAATAGGAAAAAAATGAGATTTGTAACAAAAAATGTTTTGGCCTACGGTTTGTAGGATTCTGTTACTTTCAATCTACATATTGATGAGGTGATACCTACATGATTACTTCAAAGTAATAATGTAAAAGCAAACGGCGGAATATCTCAAGAATAGAATTTTTATTAGGCGAATATTTTAGTCTATTCTTTAAAAATCTTATCGTAAAAACTAAGGTGAAGTGAGCTGTCAACAGTGTCAATCCCTAGCATCAGTTGGGTCATTCCAACTGATGCTAACTTCAAGCTCAGTTCACCTAAGTTCTATAGAATGGACCCGATCATTCATATGAAGTCAACTTGAACGTACCATTTTCATTGGAGTGTACCATTCTTTAGCTTAGCATATTAAGAGTCCACTAAGATCCTTGCAATACCAAATAAGCCTTCTGAAAACATCTGAAAACTACATTCTATGTTGCCACCTAATTTCAAATCGAATGTGTCCTAAGACCACGTCACTTGTATAAGTATTGACGGTTTATTGACGGTATAAGTTCTGACGAATCTTAAAATGTTTTCAGTAGTTTGGTTTCAATTTACTTCTCCTGTCCCGTTTAATTCTTACAATTCACGTCTAATAAGCAACCCCACATTGTTTTAATTACAAATAAAACGTAAACCAATACTTTGTTTAATAACAATAATATTGCGTTTCCTCCACCATTCGTGATGTTGTTCTGATTAGTTTAAGTTTTTATTGGTCGGCCGCGAGAGGGCGACGTGGTCACGTTCCGTTGGTTTAATGTGTGGTGGGGATTGTTTTAGCGTTTTGTGTACACATACGTGCTAACTGTAATAGCGGAAACTGGTCATAAGCTGCCTTCTATAGGCAGGCAATTACTCTGAAAGTTTGCTGGCTACGGAAAGTTTAGGAGTTCAAATACCTTGCGTATAAAATGGGTTCTCTTTTGTATTGTAGTGTATGATAAAAAAAAATCGGAACACTATTTGGTCTGTAGGACATAGGAGGAACAGTTATAGAGTTATGTTTTTATTGTCTACTTTCATTCAGGAAAGTAGAAACAATTCACTTAATTATTTGGAAATGTGTTTTCCCTAGATATGTAAAAGAAAAATACTGTCTAAGTTTGCCTATTCCTGTTTTACCTATACCTAATAGGTAACACCTCCGCTGGATGCGAAAAGCAGAGAATTGATCGAAGTGGCAATGATTGACTTGCGGTCTTTCGGCTGTAAAGATGATGAATAGAATAAGTAGTTACATAATACTTATATAATTTATTTCTAAATTTTCAGATCATTTTCGCTTGATTTGATTAGATAAAGTGTTGAAAGTCCGGTATTCAGGGACTCCCTGTATTTGCAGAATGTGTCACTTGATTAGCCTTATCAATAAAATATTATAAAATATTGGCTATATTTGATTTTCAAGTTATGGAACAACAAACTGAATGTCATACATAACAAAGTTCAAATTCCATTGCAACCAAAAATTTATTAGGACTTTTTAGTTACAAATGGTCACTCAAAAATCAACTTTGAAAACATTGCACTAAAGTAGATAATTGATTAAGTGGCGATGGAATGTGAATTATCTGAGATTATTAACACTGCTACAAATTGTTGCATATTTTTGCATGCAGGAAAAAAGGCGCTTCCTTTTTTCCTGCATGCGAAAATACGCATACGATTTATATAAATAATTGTTAAAAATATACAGCTGTAATAAATACGTCCCAACATTGAATTGTGCGTCATTGCAACTACACTGGTGATCAGTGGTCGCAATACCGACAGTCAATCAAAACTCTATTCATTATAACTAAAATCCAATAGTGCTTTATGGAAGCCGGGCGCAAGTTTTGAGTTATTCCGGTCTAATCCCCTGAACACCCCCTCCACCCCCCCTCCTCGATCCCCTGCTTGTTCGTCTTCTGTTTTAATCTCTGTCTTATCCACTATAAACTTTCTCATTCCGGTTTGAACTGCTTTTTCTTTTGTTTTTATTCCTGAAGGATCGTCAGCAACAAAAATAATTTAAGTCAGATAATTTTTATCAAGTAGGTCCTACAAGAAATTATGTAGGTAGTTCTATGAACACTAGGTACTTGAAGGCAAAAATTAAGACTAATCTTATTGTTTTTATGCAATTGGTACCCACGGCATCGGCAATGTCAACCCATTTTCGTGTAAAAATAATGTACAAAAACGCCAATGATAGTTTGTTTATTATTTCATCAAATTTTATTTTCTTTTCTTCCTTACATTGGCATCGCAAATCGCTGCAGTAAATCTAGTCTTCGCTTTAGCTTACATGCGAACTCCAATCTACATAGTCGTGTAGACATGTTAGATTAAAATTTATCGAAAATAATCATGCTGCACATTGATATCAACCAATGACGCTGGAATTGGACATAACTACAGTTATCACCAAAAACGATTAAGTAGATACTCAAATCATTACCTATACGTAATAAAATATTAGGCAAATCCTTCAGATATTTTTAAATGCCATCAATTCACTTTATTATTTTATCACGGCTACTTGTATTAACTAGGTATTGATGTGAACATAAAAAATTACTAATCGTTTTGGAAGAAATATGTAGGTGAGGATCGGTGATATTGGGTGGCTGTCATGTCATCTAGTGATCGATTGATTGTTTGTGATTTTTAAATGGTAGTTGTTCTAGAGAAGTAAGCTGTAAGTACCTACATGATAATATTTTATCACACATCATATTTTTGAAACTGCTGCATTAAAGGGCGTTACTAAAGCGACTAATACACACTCCTTTTATTTATTCAAAATCAATAACATGGCGGAGTCGTCCAAAATGGCTAGAAAAATGTACGTCATAAACTACAGCAACATTTAAATACTAGTAATGATGAAGATCATGATGATGTGTAATGTATTCTGAAGGGCAGGCATGTATTATGGTCTCCCACCACCAGGTGGACTGGCCAGACTACACAGGGAAGACTGTACCAACAGTCTTCCCTGTGTAGTCTGGCCTAGGAAGGTACCTTTTCACCTAGACACGCTCGCGTTCTACCCATCGAACATTCATCCTTATGTATAGTGCCACAAGGTTATTTTGGCGCGTGGTTAAAATCGGAACTAATGCCGCCGACATCTTGTTTTTTTGTATTGCAAGTGATATTTCACAAAATAATGAGGGATTTTCTTTTTATTTATTTTTTAACTCTTCTCTAGTCGCTGCATAGATGGCGCTGAACTTGGTAAGTTACTGCTAATACAGAACGTCGTCACATCATTTATTGATTATTTGACTTGGATGTAATTTTGAGATCGTAAAACGAAACGTACATAAAAAAGTACTAATTAATTAACTACGAAGTAATTAGTTAACTTCGTATTGGCTTTGGCACCTAGTAATGTAGTCAGTTCAACGCCATCTACAGAGAGAGTTCTTGGAAACTTTGTTTTTTTTTTAATATTAAAAAACCTCTCATTGCAAAATTATTTACCAACAGCGGCGTCCTGTCAACGCCATTTGATTCTTGTAACTTGTTATCCGATGTGTCAGTTGTTTTCGGATAATTAGATATTAGAATTCGATTTGAGTTCTATCAGGAACTTGAGTTCATAGACATTCCTTTTATTATTTACAGATCACCATCCTTGTAGTCACCAGAAAGTGAATCTTCCAAGGATGCATGGATGAAGCTCCCTGCACCATGGTCTATTGTGGTCCTTCTGATGATTACTTTGCAGAGCATTGCACCATCCGCTTGAGACAAGATTTAATTGAAAACATTAAAGAATTTCTGACCTTGTGTTCAAACCCAGGAACTGACGCTTAGCAGTTGCGCTTGCGACCATAACATGACGAGGTAATCTACTATGAATAATAATAATCTGTGAAAGTAAATTATAAAATACTGACGTTGTTTTATTTTGAGCTCTCAGCGTCATCATCTTTCTTCGCAGCCTCAGGATCTAGCACAATCAAGAAACAGGGCAGGTGACGTGATGGGCAGGTCAAAGTGAGAGTTTAATTCAGTAGGTTTTCCATTTCTACCATGAATTTCATGAAGTTCCTTCTCCCTGAAAGATCATAAGCGATGTTTCCTTGGCAGTAATTCGAGAGTAGGTAATTACCTACATTTACAGAACATCTGTGGCATTAAAAATTCAGATTTCCGACCTCAACGTTTTAATGAAAAAAATAATAATAGGTACATTTCACTTCCATTACACTTATTGGTACATTAAACTCAAAAGTCTCCCTGAAGACTGCGCTCGCGCGGTTGGCGAGGGGAACCGTTCAAAAATAGAATCTTCATGGATTCCTATGCTTGCATATTGCCATGGTGCTTGAACGTTAGCACGCGCCAAGCTAAGCCACTGTTATTTAAGTTTAATTAAGTTCGAGTACAAATGCATTTTTTTTTTAAAGAAACATTGCTATTAGGTATTTTGAACATGCCTGTGAATTTTATTTGTATTGACCAGATACAAGATTATGATTACAACTGCATTGGTATGAAAAGACCTTGAAATGTGTATCTACCTATAATACAGATAAAAAAAAAAAATATAAAAAAAATAAAAAAAAATAAATAAAAATTTTAATCTAGTTAATCAGCAATCTCCAAACGGCTGGTTGACACTTCCCGTGACCCAAGGGCTGGCTTTCACCTTGGCCAGAGGCTAAGTATTGCTATAAAACGTGACAATGCCACCAGTATCTTGGCCTGGGTATATTACAAGTAGACAGCGATACGGAGGAATATTTGACGCCATATTTTAATTTGTTAATAGTTTTAGTTAGGTTGGTACATTATATTTTTATATTAATAGTTTATTTAGTATTAGAAGTGTATGCAGTCAATGTATACATTTTTATCCTAAGAAATAAAGAGAAGTTTGTCGGTCACCTCCACATACTTACGTACAAAAAAAAAATCTTTCTTAGCATATAATTTATTTAAAAAATTGTCTCCTGTTTTGTTAATTTTCCCGATATTTATAGTTAAAGTTACCTACTTTATGTATAAAGATTTTCTCATAAATAACACAAACTTCTTTTAAGAAGAAATAGTATAAAACCTAATTGGAATCCTACATGGATATAAAACCATAATAAAAAAAGTATCAATCTATGAGGCAGAGCGTTTAACTCCTGACAGATTTATAGTCCACCGCTGTGAGACGCTGCAGATAGTAAATTATATGTCCTTATTACTACGGTTTATTAAATAGAAGAGGAGGGACTCATTACCTATAGTTTAGTGTAGATTTTTTATTTTATTTGGTTTGAGATAAATTAAAACTCTCGACAAAATATTATGACAAGTTTATTTTATACTAGCAGCGCCCCACGGTTTCACCCGCATAAGTGTTGATTCCTTAGTAATATCGAGATAAAAACTATCCTATGTCCTCTCCCGGGACTCAAACTATCTCTATAGCAAATTTCATCTAAATCGGTTCAGCGGTTTAAGCGTGATGATGTAACAGACAGACACACTTTCGCATTTATAATATTATAGTATGGATTTCGTGGTAAGTGTTGCGTAAAACTCTCAAAACAGTGAAAGAAAACATCGTGAGGAAACCGAAAAATCCTAGAACTGAAAATTCGAAGACATGTGACATCTACCAACCCGCACTGGGCCCGCGTGGTGGATTACGGCCCACTCCCTCTCACCGAGAGCAGGCCTGTGTCCCAGCAGTGGAGACATTTTAGGCTGATTATGCATAAAGTGAAACGCGAAAAAGAACCTGACCAATCTTCTAAAGCTCTTATAACAGCCATTTCAATCACCAACTCAAGCTCTTAGAACCTACCTGGGAAAGACTACCAACAAACCTATTCGATTTCTGTTCTCAGCGTCACTGTGTTATGGTTTAAAGTGTATTGGTACCGGTGTAGTTAATACTCACATATCACCACTTATAACTGAATAAAAAAATATATACGTGACCGATACCGTTAACAACTTAATTTGCAAACAAAGTTAGTTAAGGAACTCGTGACAGTTCTCCCACAGTTACAAGTAAGTTAATAACTCGAACATAAGTACAAGTACCACTGTGTTGAAACTCGTGAATTACTACCGAGGGCTCCTAAAGCTATTAAACAATTATTAGTAAATATACTATTGATTTTGTAATCTCCTATACTTACGAGTAATTTTCACAAACATTTCTGAACGCCGAATAAATTGGTAACGTCTTACCTTCTCATTTGATTTTAACTTATTTCATTTTTTTCGATCTGTTCACAGTCAATCACAATTACTTTTATAAGTTTACAGATAAGACATTAATTTATGTTTAAATAGCAAAATACATACCTACGAGTATCAGCTTCTTGAATTCGGGTATGAACTTATATTATAGTTGCTTCTGTCCACGACTGCGTCCACGTAACAATTCTTATTCCCCCGACCCAACCTGTCGCATCGCTTCGCAGTTCGCCCGTCCGCGCTATTACAGTACCCGGCGATAAATATTGCACATCGACCTTTGGAAAGAAGACCCCTCCATGCCTGGAAAGAAGCTTTTCCTTTTATACCTAGTACTAGCTTCTGCACGCAAGTTCATCTACATGAAATTTATGGTCCCCTGACCCACCCCATCGCATTGCCAGCCCACAAGCCGAAATTAGCCGATTGTCTCTTTCCAAAGGTCGATGTGCAATATTTATCGCCGGGTTACTTCGTTTTCGTTTAGCGTTATTTCTGACTTTTTTATTTTTAATCGGCTCCTAAGCCCCAGCGGGATGTTAAATAGCCTATAGCCATTCTCAAGAATTAGGCTAACAAATACATTTTTTTTTTTAATCAGACTGGTTGTTCCAGAGATTAACGCGTTCAAACAAACAAACTCTTCAGCTTTATTATTATTATATTATAGATTATTATTGTTTATATGTTAACGGACTGGGTTGTTACTTAAAGGCTATCCCAACTTTGCTTTGCCTTTAATTTTGCTGACCCTGAGGGGCTAGCAATTTTCCCAAATCAGCAAAAGAAAACTGATATCTTTTTGACCAATCTTATAATTAATTTAATGATGTATGCTCACACATTTCACTCTAATTCTCATTACAGTGTGCTTCTTTACAAAAAACAAACAATAAAACATCTTTAACCATAACAATAGTTCCATTTTCCTTTACTTTATGGAACAAAAACATTGTATAGAGTTTAATAGAGTACCGTTCATAATTTGAGTTAATTTCACACGATATGTCAGCCACGTGGCTATTTCCCATCGATTAGTTTAATGTATGTTCTTACGGTTTGTTTACAGTTCCTAGTATTGTTCCAGTGTGTGTAATTAAAGCGGAATTAAACACGTTTCCTGCTTTAACTTCCACCTTATTTATTTTTAGCGCCTATAGTTCAATGATTAGGGCAAGAACCGGCGAAAGTGGTTGTGAGTTCGTTTTTATGTGAACCCGAATCGAGGTGTAGGTGTACCTATTTATCTTTCGAAAAGAACAAAAATAAAGAAATTCCTTAAATACTACAAAATGCTTTTGTCTAAAAATGTTCACTTCCAAAAGTAAAAAAAAAAGAATAAAAAAATAAATTAAAGATAATTGTAACAATTCAACCCTAATTTTAAATCCCAAATTACCTGTTTTCAATAACTCATCACAAAAGCTTTTGGTCACATGTGGAATCTAAATGAAGTGAAGGTGATATAAGGGGAGTGGAGGTACCGGTAGCGATGTTGTGATGCCTTACTCTACAGAAACACTAACAGCACTAGAGAGTAAACATTCAGCGCCTGCGGATGGTCTCACCTTTCCCGACCCCTCGACTCTCCAGACCTAAATTCAACCTTCTTAAACGTTTCGACCCCCCAGTTGATTGCAGCCGTGAGCTCCTTCCTTGGTTTCGCCGACGGCTTCGACAGCCTGACAACATTTATAGAGTTGATGTATGATGCAGGGCCAACCTATGTGCCCTACACAAGAAGGCCGGGGCATTCGTCCCATCGCTGTCGGATGCACGTACGGCAGTCATAATATGTTGTAAGTTGTACAGCGAAACACTAGCAACTAAGTTTCAGCCCGTAGGTTTTGGCTCGAAAGGGGACTGCAGTGATAGGCTCTTTCCACCTTTTAAAACAGACAAATGACCCCGGAGAAAAATGCACAAAAAAAATCTAGAAAAAATTCCCTCCACTTAGTAGGTACCCCAATTTTTAGAAGACATCTTTTCTCAATTCATCGAAGATAAAATTAAAAATTTCAACGACATTTCGGACAGACTCTCCAACATTAAATTACATTTGACATTCACCCTGATTAGATACTTTTGTTTTGGCCCAAACTTTTATATATTTTCTACGCTCTTCCATTTTATGGAAGCAGGCTACACCTCTTGGACAAAATTGACCAAATTATTCATGTGACCAGGGGGCTGGTATTTCTTGGCCAAAGAATCAGCCAGCATCTTGCCAGTCTTTTTGAACTTTTTGACGAATTTTTTGATGCTCTATAATTTTTCCCTTCCCTTTTTATACACTTGTACATATTATCATTTTAAGACTATTTAGATTTAAATTATACATATAAATATTATCCACAAATAAGTAAAAAAATAATATTGTAAATTATATTATTGTAGTAGTTGTCCTGAAATTCCTGTATGAAATTTATAACTTCGAATGTCACCAACTAAAAAGGTAACAGACAAAAAAATAATTATCAACACTGAAATCCTCATTCTATTCACTAATACTTTTTCTACTTAAATCTCCGATACAATTTCCTGTAATATAATTACAGATGGCCATTTCAAAACCAATCTTATGTAGCACTCTATAAAACTCAATTTGAATTTTCGCCAAAATGTATACATACGTAGTGCAAAGAAAGAAAGAACTTCTGTGGGTCAAAATTGGACTTTGAAGTTTATAAGTTAAGGTTGACTTTGCAGTGTTGTTATGGTGGTTGTTATGAACCGACGTGGGTGTTTAATGGCGAGGAGTGAGGCTTGGAGACAGCTGTCGTTCCCTCGGGCACCACTAAGGGTTTTGTTTACAGCACACTCTAATGACAAAGATCTCCGCGGTACCTACTGAATTGCTTTGCTCAGAATATTTACTCACACCGGATTTGTGATGGGTATGGGTAAGTACCTACTTCGTGTTGTGTTCAAGAACGTCGTTTATAAAAATTCTAATACTTACGGAGTTAGATTCGGCAGTAAATTATTGGTTATTATTCGACGCTTAAAGGATCCTATGGCCAATCGTCTAATGCATCAGCAGATTTGATTCAGAGTTGTACAGTCACAAGCATAAATACGTTATACTCGTCAAATCACTTTTGAATTTTGCGTAACTGTAAGGTATTTATGCTCTTGACTGTACTCAAAAGGTAGGTACATACAATCATGAAGACATTTCTAAGACAACCTATTGGGACGATTTCCAAAGACATAAAAAATAAACGCAATGGACTACTAGCGCTATTGATATCTCGGACGGCTATAGAAACGTTAGAAAGATGGCTTAACAGGCAACCAGGATGAATAGGCCAGAATGAAACTAAAAAGAAATAAAATTTACTTTATGGTTAAGCTCTACAATAACCTACTAAAACCAATATCCTCCTAACATAATCTAGAATTACAAATAATAGATACTCTCTAAAACATAATCTTTTAAAATACCGAAGCATTTTGTTGTAGGTTCCATGTTGTTGAATAATAACTGACTAGCGTTGTTTTAACAGCCCCTTCAAAAAGTCGACATTATAATTATGTACCATACTGACACATTCGTCAATATTTCATATCAACCTTGGCCCTTTTATGCCCGTCATTTACAATGGTCAAGGTTATACGAATATCAATCGAACAAATCGTTTGAACTAACATCATTAGCGTTCTGTACCCAAAGGATGCCAAAGGGGGAAGTCCGCTGTCCGTCTGTCTGTCACAGGACAGTTTTTTTTGTACCGTCATAGGTAGACACATGAAATTTTCACAGAGTGTGTACTATTGTGAGCGCTATAACAAGATATAATAAAGCATAAAAAAGTTAAAAATTAAAGACGGGAAATACAAGAAACGAAAATATGTAGTGTAAAAATATTGTGCAATGGTACGGAACCCTTCGTGTGCGAGCCCGACTTGAACTTGGCCACTTTTTCTATTATATTTGTAAAGAAATCCAACTTCCTAGAATTACCAATCTTTTATGCGTATACAAATTCCAGTAGTTTTTGACGGTAGGTTGTTACGATGCGACGTCACCCCCAATTTAGGGTGAACACGTAACGTAAATTTTGAAGGGCAAATTCCTTTGAACAGCTGATTGAATTTAGTTTGTGTGTATACGGACGTACCTAATACCGCAAAATTTTGACAAATATGTTTGGTTTACAGCAAGCTGGATCACTTCAGGCGTATTTACCAAGTTACTAAATGCACAAAACAAATTAAATCTACTAAATAATTTAAGGAAGGAATGTGTCTAAGGAAGTAACAACCAGAACCACAAAATCCCAGAATCCCTTTAGTTAGACGACTAAGGGCCAATTCCACCAAACTTTTATATCTAGAATCTTGAATAAATTTTTAATTTTTGATAGTTTTTCCATACTAGAAATTTACTGTTAGACGTCAATTTTATTCCAAGGATAAAAATGTATCTGATTTTGGTAAAATCAGCCCTAAGGCCATCTGAAAACCTAAGGAGTGGTGGTGTTAAGGAGAAAATAGTAGGTACTTTTCTTTTAAAAAACTATACTTAATAGGTACAAGAAAACAAATCTCCAAATTCTCTATCATTGGAGAATAATAATAGCTCGTAAATTGAACAGAATATTGACAAATTAGCAGCAGATGGGAATTCGTTCAGAATTGAGAGATACGCAGAAAGTTTAAAAGCAGCTTCGGGTTAAAAGATTAGCAGAAAGTTGCAGACACTATCTTATGCCATCATAATAGGGATACTTGTTATAATATGAAAAGTAAGCATTACAAAACGTTTTTGGATTTATTATTTTTCAGAAAACACAATATTTAATCCTAAGGGGTCGGCGAAGCATATGTAGTTCTTACAAACGTAATACCAAAATAATTTATAAATCAAACATATTCTTAAATTCTAACCTATCAACTTTCACCCCCTAAATCCCCTGTGAGGGGATTTTTTAAACTAAAAGTGACAATCTTTATTATTTGCTAAGCCAAATATTGCCATGTTTCAAGTTTATTAACCAAATGAATAAGATGTTTCATATAAACTGTATCCCCTCTTTTTATCCCCATAGGGTGGTTTTTTGAAAAATCGTCTGAGTTGTTTCTATAACTTGAATTAAAGATTATTTACACCAATTTTCTAGTTAATCAAGCCTCGTAATAAAATACTCCGATGTGAAATTGACTGGCCCCTTTACCCCGTTAGGGATAAATTTTCTTAAAACTCGGAACCACTTTATTATTTATTTTGGTCTTACATACTGAGTTTCGAGTTAATTGGACCGCTTATTAAAATTCTTCCATACTAAATTTGACACAACACGCACAGACACATACACATTGACATTTGACTTATTTTTATTTTTTTTTATTTCTTTTGTTTTCTGGTTAGACTGGAAGCCGAAAAGGTGGTGGTGGTAGTGGTGGTGGTTGGGAAAAGGCTAGACAGACGATGATGATGGTTAAATTTGACACCCCCAATTAGGGCAGATTAGAATTCCAAAAAAATACAAATTTTATAATTTACTTAGGCAAGTATTCTTGCCAAGTTTATTAACCAATTGAGTAAGATTTTTCTTATAAACTGTGTCCCCGCTTTTCATCCCCACAGGGGTGGAATTTCGTAAAATCGTTTGGGATGTATTCATTACTTGACGCAAAGATTGCTTATACCAATTTTCAAGTTAATCAAGACACTTAGTAAAGTCTTCTCCTGTAAAATTAACTTTTCACCCCGTTAGGGCTAGATTTTCGAAAACCCCTGATATACGTTATTCTTTATTTTTGGTATTAAGTATAAATACTGAACTTCAAGATAATCAGACAGCGCGTTAAAATTCTTCCATACATACTTTGAAACCTGCCAATCACCCTTCAGGGGGTAGTTTAGCAAAACAAGAAATGCCAAACGTCATAATTTATTTAGATAAGTATTCGTGACAAGTTTCATGGTTATTAACTCAAGGATTAAGATTTTTCATACAAACTAAATCCTTCCTTTTCACCCCCTTAAAAGTTGATTTCCCAAAAACCCCTTCTTAGTAAATACCTACTCTTCACAAAGAACATACCCTCCAAAATTCATGTCTCTAGGACCAGCGGTTTAGGCTGTGCGTTGATATATCAGTCAGTCAGGACAAAATTTCATCCCCCTTTTCACCCCCTTAAGGGTTGAAATTCTAATAACACCGTTGCAATAGCTTCCAACCATAAGCCTGAATAATACATTTTGTGATTTTTACTTCGAAAATTAATGACTTTCCATACACAACTTCATCCCCCTTTTTAACCCTTCGGGGTTAGAATTATCAAAAACACTGAGACACGTATCGTCAGCCTAAACACGAAATTTGAAGATCCTAACTTCAAAACTGACGGCCTTTCATATAAGCTTCCGTCCCCTATTTTTTTTATGGACTCTGATTTAAAGACGAATTATGAGAAAAATAAGTTTTCTGTTGCAATTTGAAATTCCTCATATCTCTTCTTTATATCAGTGTCCTTTATATTTGGGAACTAGATATTCTGTAATCCAATCGGAATTAATACACACTACCTTAAGAATATGTTCGAATTACAAATTATTTTGGTATTACGTTTGTATGAACTACGCATGCTACGCCGGCCCCTTAAATCGGTAGAAAGTTTTATTTTTCTTTTATATTCATTATTTATTTAACGAAACAGAAAATAGTTTTTTCTTTGTAACAACTTATTTTATTAATTATTCTACTACATAGTCAATCAAAAACAAAAGTCTTAAGTCATCACTTTCTCTTGTGGCTTTCCTTTTGCCTAGAATCCAGAATGATGATCATGATTTACAATGTAGCATTATCAAAATTTATTTTTTGGCTAAGAATTGACGTTTTATGAACGTGAAAATTACATAAGGCAGTCCCCCAGAACGTTCGCCCTTCACCACTTCCTAGTGCTTCAGCTGGAAAAAAAAAAGTGACGCAACAAACTCTCCAGCTATAATTATAATCCTGTAAATCTAAAAGTCAATAATTACTGATGCATTAAATAAGAATAGCTGCTACCCACACTTCCTAAAACGCCACACCTCGTCACATAAAATAAACAGTTCTACATACCTATAACAAGTCCCTAAGCTAAATAATTTGTTAATATCAACTTCACCCCATTCAAAAATTTGCACTAAACTAAATTCATTCAACATAAAGCAGGCGTGTATTTACAAAGTTCAGGTTCTTGTTCTAGAAATTGTTAGTGAGTTTTGCAAATATAAATATTTCGCTTGTTAAGAAATACTAAAACTTTCATTTGTGTAACTAAACTTGGTAATTGAGCTTTATAAAAAAACAACAAGGTAGACACGCAGGTGAGTCCAATCAAATAATTAGTCTCTTTATTTTCTACTTTCTCTCTAAAGAATAGAGAACCTCATACTTAAGAAATGTTACCAAGGTCGACTATCTAACCATTTATGTTTTTATTTAACGCGTATGTATGTGAACCTTCTTCAGTATATATTCAATACCGGATCTAATTTGAATAGGTAATCGTTTCAGCTCCTATAATGTTTTTATAAACGGAAAGGTTACGACTATAAATAATAATTATTATTCTGATCAGTTGAGGATACCAAATAAATTATAATAATACATAATTCACTATGCCGTGATTTCTTTCCGTGCTGGCCGCCCGCAAAAGCACACGCCCTAGCTGAAGAAAGCTCTGTAGGGCGGGCGACTTCCTCGATCGCAATGCCTCTACCGGCAGGCGGCGGGAACTAAAGAGCTAGCGGCGATTGGCTACTTTGCGTGACGTCACGCCGTTTCCAACCAATGGGGGGAAACGCGCTCTTGCTCGGCCGCAGTCCTCGTCGCCGCGCCTTCGTATGAGCCGTGTGTCGCTGCCGGTCTCCCCCCGCACCCCGCGACGAGCCGTCTCACCCGCATTCTAGTTGTGGGTGTCGCGCCGTGCAGTCCTCGCGTGTGCCGCTCAACTTAGTGCGCCGTTTGTGAGTGCTTTATATCCCGCACGAGTGTCAGTGTGACGGAGGATCCCGTGCCACCCCGCGGAGGATGTTAACAGCGCACGGTGAGTGATGTCGGCAAGTCGACGGTCGCTTATCTCGGTGCGGCGCCACGTGAACGCACTCTATTTATAAAATGTAAACACGCAGCTAATTTGATTTGAGACTATATTGCGGTATGGCTACTTAAAAGCGAGAGTACGCGTCCGGAGCGCGCTCCACTAGCGTTCGCAAATTAACAATAAAGACTCGGCGCGCGACGGTCGAGATTGCCGAGTTCCTGTAAGACGGACGTGCGAGTGACGTCTTGATGTCGATGATTTTAAAAATTGAGAGTCTAGACCCCGACGTGAACATTCAAAAAGTGGATATTCGTCTGTTAACCTTGGATTGGTTCAGGGCTGGCGATAGCACGATAACGTGACCTTGGAGCAGAGTCTCGCGAACGCCGGCCGGCGCTGGAAGCGCGCGAGCTCACGGAAAATGTCCAGACAAACAACGATAAATGGTGTCGCAAACACAATGATAATTCTGTTAATGTGAGAAATTCGTGCAGGAAACACAATGAGAAAATATCTTTAATATGCACTGTCAACTGGAATATTAAAACTGAATTTAAATACGCTGATCTCATTGTAAAGACAAATATGCAAATTGAACGAGCGAAATAACAAGTTAACAAATGACATTGATTGCCGTCATCGAGACTGATAAAGCAAAGGAGATCAAGCTAGTAATTTGGATGCGTTTCAATTAACGACGTGCAAGACTGTTTAAGTGACTAATGAAACGGTCTAATGATTAATTTAAATGAACATGAATCTGCTTAAGTGAGAGAGGTACCCACGAAATTGTCGTAAAGTATTTAATTATCTGCCTCAACAAACAACATGCTACAAGTGTTCCCTTTTCTAAATGGCTGTAATTTCTACAACACGGTTTTCCCTTATAGCTGTTGCAATTTTTTTTATAATGGCATTCGAGTCGAGTCTGTCCGGTTGAGATACCTCGATACGGTCAGGTTCGAGGCGTTGGTCCCACGCCTCGTTCCACATACTCAATTCTTTCGATTTGTAATCTTATGGTCAGTGGGCCTGACACCGATCAAGTGGTTTACGTCTCCACTAAGACGATTAAGTTCAACAACCGAAATGTCAACTTCTATATTGTTTGAAAATTTCCAATAGCACACTTATATGAATCCGATGGTAAATAATTAAATATACAAGAAATATTTAAAGCAAAACTTGTCCAAATGTTTACCCAAACCTCATCGTGCTACTCCACCAAGGCCGAAACACGTTTAATCGGAAAAAACTGGTAGCAAAAACGAAACTTAACAAAAATTAAGAAGATTTGGGATTCTCATTCGCACTTACGCACATTCGAATGTTGAAAGAGCAGTTGCCATATGTACTATTTCGTGTTCTGTCTAGCGTATAAGAACTGCGTACATGTGCGAGTAGGACGAAGATAATTCGCATCGAGTGAGCGAACCGGCCATGCGAGATGCTCAGCCGTATCATAAATATTAATCAGGCGCTGGTGTCAACAGCCACCGCGTAACGTGACACCGCCACGATCCGCTGCTAGCCTGGTACTTGAAGTAGTGGCCAGATACTGTACTCCAGACAAACATGACAATTGAACGTAGGACTTATGACAAGGCTACTCATAAAATACAAACATTAAGGACGAAAAAAATTGCAAATATTACGGCGTGTTTAACAAACCCTGCACTGAAGTAAGAGGAATTTTGCATCAGATTTTAAATGCAGCAAAAGATAGTAGAGATAAAATATTTGTTTTCTCTTAACTGGCTCTTTCTGCTGCAAACAGACTTGTGGAATAATGATAATGTTATCGTTTGCACATCCGTTTGTGCTTACGCATTCAGCCATGACCTGCCCTACAACTCTCAGACCCAACTGGTGAATGCACTACAGTTTTATGTTAATTTGTTCTAAGAATTTAACAAGCTACTCTATTGGCTTAAATTTTCTGTTTTAATTACTTCTAAATACTACTACTACTGTTACTTTATAAATGGGTCTGATTGAAGTCAAAAACATTTCGCTCAACCCTAATCGAGACTACACTCTTGCTATCGTTTGACGGTTTACTTAGATAATATTTTGGTATTCAGTTATTTGATGATTGGTTAACAGCGAAAGTATGTATTGCTGTTTTTTTGATCTCTGACCTTTACGAATATTTTACCATCAGTTCTTTCAAGAATGAGTTCTCCTCTGATAAAATCAACGTTACAATGTATCGGAAGTCTTGGGTGTCGTTGTCGGTTCTTCGCACTATCGACCTTCATGTTTGACATTTTACATAAATCCACAAACAGGTTTCACTTACGTATGTAAACCTTATACAAAGTATAAAACAAAATCGCCAAAATGTCTGTAGTCTGTACGCGCATAACTTCCGAATCACTGCAACAAATTGGATATATTTTTTTTGTGTTTTGTATTTACAGGACAAGGTTTGTATGAAAGAAAATTTCCGAAATACGAAAAAAAAAGAATTGCACCTATCCAAAGATAAAGCGGGCCACTAGTTAGAAATGAAAACAAGTATTAGACGCTAATTTGTGTATTTTCAAAAGAAACAAGGAGCACATTTGGTAGTTCTAGCTTAAAAAGGTATTGAAACTAGTTATTTAATAAAATATTTGGTATATGATAATGAAACTCTCATTGCTGCTTCGTTAAACAATATATTACTTGTACAAACTGTTGCTTATTTTATAGCTTTATTTTGTGTTAAATGATTTCAAGACGAGAGAGTGTGACTTAAAAAAAAAACAATATTTACACTTATAACTAGGTGTCTACTTTAGTCAGAAAAATGCACTTAAATAGAAAATTACATTGTTCACTGACGCACTTACGATTAAAATAGTATCAGCAACATTAATAATTGTGTACTTACTATACACCTTGCTTTACATGTTTAATAATATGATGACGACAGCATTACACCAAGTACTGTCGTTCAAATAATGGGCGACGATGTCGAGTTATGTCTCGAGAGTTGTTTTTTTATAAGTAGATGTGTACTTAAAAAGTAATTAAAAACGAGTTACCACTACGACAGCTCGGCTTAGGGATATTAAAGATTTAATTGCACAGGTGCTGAATAGAATAAAATGAGTGAAATTATTTAAAATAAAACAGAAAGAGAGCCCTCCACTGGCGGGAGATCGCAGCCAAGATGATTATCTTCGCAGACATTTCACACGAATGAAGACTTTATCGGAAGACGGATTACAAAAGTTTAAGCGGTGATCGAATCATTTTTATCCAATTAAATCTAAAATCTGCGTTCACAAATTGTGTTTTTAAAATGAAAGAAATTTGCTCCAAAATAGAACAAATAAATCAAATGACATGAAAAACTCAGATATATAGTTTGATCGTAAAGATAGTAAACAAGTAAAATATTAAGAATAGCGGTTTCAAAAGGACGACTTTCTAAAGATTTTTTATCGTGCAAAAGGATGAGAAGTGAGGAGATACAAGCAAACGAATGGAGCTGCTCCGAGGCGAGATCAAGACGCGCCGGTCGCTTTTTGCTCGACAACGATGCGTGTGAGCACATCTGCAAAGTTTTTACTCCTGTATGTGTGTGTACGAACACGTTTTTTTGCTAATGTGCGAGTTTGTGCCAGCGGTCCGCTTGTGGGTTCCCGACGTGCGTGTTCAAATGTCTTTTTTGTTTTTTCTCATTAATATTGTTCATTTTATTACCGAACTCTACTACTGAGTAAATAAGAAAATGTTTCTTTTATTCTTTGTTTCCAACATTATCAATATAGTTAGCGTTAACAACAGCATTGTCTGTTTATATTATCTCCATAATACTATCACCTGCTACTATTGAAAATAAACTTTTTTCTGAAAACCATACCTGCTTATAGATAATAAAAAATTCTACGAATGTCACCTCACATAAATAGATAATATATGTAGAATGACAGAGGAATCAATGTTTATAACCGAATAAACAATTGATTGCTGTAAAAGTACCGAAGCCTCATATTTGTGTGTCATATTAAGTTGACATGTCTTTGAATGTAATAGTTTATCAAAAGGATCAATGAAACGTTAAGGCTCTAATAAAATGATAATTTGAGACCAGACTAGGAAAAAGCATGTTATTATTCGCCCGGCGAGGAAACACAGCAGAGTGTTGTTGATCTACATGTGACTTTATTGATAAACGTAGAAGGTCCACTTTTGTTTGATGAATTCAAATAGACATGTAACGTTTATTGATTGTGACACTCGTATTAAGAGTCACGAGTTGTTGCGTAATGCTAACAATCTCGTCCACTTCATGTAGAATACTAAAGCAGATTTTTTCTTACTATTTGTTTTAGTACTGTTGATATCCTTTTGAGTATTTTTTTTCTCTGTAATTTTAAGGTTACTATTACGAGAAGTGTTAATGCATTATCCTTATTATGCACCTAAAATAGCTACAGTTATTCTTGACATTGAAATTACTTCATTCAAGTGCAATGCCTCTAACTGACGAAAAAACTATTGAATAATAAAAAATATAATAAGCATTACTAAAGTGTCTACCTTTTCATCATCGCTAATACTCACGTCACTTGAAGGGTTCAATTTAACGTCATTACCAGGTATAATATTTTAATGTTATAATTTCAGTTTCACAGTCCTCATTACGTATATTTCCCATCAAAGGACGAAGTAGACTTCAGTCGGTGTACCCCAAAAATTCTCAGATTTCAATTAGTTAGGCGAAACTCGAAGAAAATTCCATATACTTAGGTATTATTCAAATTAATTTTCGTTGAATTAAAATGTCTACTTAATATCGGTGAATCAAATTAAATACCTACATTCATTTAAAAAAATATTATATTCTTAATATATCTTTGATAGCGTTTTATTTAGCCCTTAGCTTATAATTAGCAGGATTTTTGTATAGTATCATAACATAACCAAAGTCATAATAACAATTTACTTTGCGGCAAAATTATGCTCGGTTTTTCCCGATGACAGTGGGTCATTACATCTTATCAGTAAAGAAACAAGCCATCAATAAGTCTTCCCATATTATCTTCCCAGCCCTCTTTGGATTTATTCACAAATGTATATACATTTTTTTACTCTATTACTATGAAATGTTGTGTCACCGGTGATAGATGTTGCGGTTCGAAACTTAAAATCTTCCATGTACAGCGTCACCCTAGAGCATTCTTTGACAGACGCGCGTCGAGTGATGGATGTGCTCTTATCACGTTTGATAACCTTCCGACGTCTTCCCCCGATACTCCACCAAGGAGAAGCGATGTTTTAGCGAAAGTGCGCCTATAAATATCAAGAAACTACATTTCTAGATGGATTTTTATATTTACGACTCAATCTTTGAATTTGGATAGATCCTTGGCAATTCTGAATACAATAAAAATATTAAACAATATCCATTCTGAAGTGACTTGCATTATAAAATTTAGTTTAAACAAGCTATTACAAAGTGCAATGAAGCAATGCAATAAACCGAATTTAAACAGTGTTTTGGATAATGGCTGCTTTAGATATTACTAAAAGTCGCGTGAAACAAAACTACAATGAATCAAGGAATACAAAATAGTAAACAAGCACACAGTCTTTATAATGCAGATATCACAATCACATTTTCAAACTACATATTTACTTGTGATTATTAATGTTGTCTCAAAAATAAAGAATACGATCCCAACAGATAGAGATACTTTGATTTTTCTACTTGCAACAACCATATAGTGATGACACAGATCAATCATATTCTTAATAACACTAACTAATTTTCTTTCATCTTTGACATTTTAATCTTCGTGGTTGATCTCAGAAACAACAGATAAATTTTTGTTTCAATTGTCAGTCTAGTAACAGGCCGCTATCGCGGAAGTGTTTGTACTAGTAGGTAAATTTACTCTGTCAGTAGCATGATCTACTGTAGACAAAGGTCAAACGTTTAGATAACCTCGTGACTTTCCGTACGTTGCGAGTTTTTTACATCTCCGTTCACGTGAAGATTGGCTTTCATTTTCTTCATTGTTTCTATTAGAATTGCTGCCTGCATCATCAATGGGTACAGTTTTAGGGTACATTACTTTGCATTTTTTATAACACCTATAATTTTGCATCTGTATTTCTTGTATAATCACCATCTTATCCCAATTTATTTGACGTTAGAGCAGTACGTTATTTTCTTCCATAATATCTCTATCAGCCGTCATTACTGTGTTCACTTCCTTAGTCATAAGAATTTATTTACTGATAGAATTTTTTTTCATAGTGTTCTGGTATTTTCAGACTTATCTTCGGTATATCATTTATGTCTTATGAGCATTGAAACGTTTTGTTTTATCTTGCTTTCTTCAACAACTCTTATCCTTAAGTTTTTGCTACAATTCACTTTAGTAATCAGTAAGTATCAATGAACAATCCAATACTGGAAACGGGACTTTCGAATGACCTCGCTCTGACCTTATCACAGCCCATAATTATACAAAAAAGGCGATCGGCAGAAGTGAGAGGGTATTTTTTTGTTTTTTCAATTAATGAGCACCCTTTATAAATTATAAATAATCTGACGGTTTACAAGATATGTGTGGAGATTTCTTCAAAAGTGCATTCTATAATGCAAGGTGGTTTATAGTAATAATAACATAGTCAGAATAAGTAAACAATACTCTCATCGCATTATTATGACTAAGGAAGTGAACAACAATATAGTGATGAAATAATAATATTTATAGAAAAATATTTACCATTTATTAATGGTAAATATTTTTCTATTTGTCATTTTATTCTATTTGACAACTTACAATTTGTCGAATTCTAAAATTGAAACCGGACTTTCATTGAAGTGTACCTAAAAATTTGGCAACGCAAAGTAATTCAAATTTCAATTCCATTTATGTAAATACGTGTACACCCGGCCAACTACGACCAAAATTAAAATATTCTAACATTTTTTACAATTCATCCATTTCCGCGAAATTTACTAGTAGCCAAGGCGACAATTAACCCCTTGTATGCCGGGAGCGTAGATCTACGCGAGACACAATAGTTTTTAATTGTTTTCTATAATTACGGCATACAACCGGTTAATTCAAGGATTATATCTTCTATGGCGCAGTCTTAAACAATCCAAGACATATCAAAATTAGTAGAATATTTAGCATTAATAAAAAAAAGTATTCGCGAAACACGTTCGTTCGAGCGGCGACAGTATCTTTGTGTCCCGTTTTCATTAGTGAACTGGTCGCGTGTTATCGCACGCCCGCCGTGGCTAATGGTTCCATATCAAATATTGACTGTTTTGCTATCATATTACGTCATCCATCCAGTAGTTCTACACCACTTGAATATTGGTGTCTGTCGATTTGAATAATCATAAGTGCCAATACTAAAAGGCCGCCGTCTTTGATGCTTCTTAGTTCGAATAGTTCATCTGTTACTGGAGATTTTTTTTTATGTATACTAGACTTGATCGCAGATGTTGCACTTCAGCTTTCATTGATGGATCAGAAATATTATGCTTTTCATTTTGAGTATAGTGAGCATCAGATGCGGAACTGTTTGTAGGTTTCATATCTCGAGTCTCTTTCGCATTACCTATATTATTAGTCCTTTCCTTTTATAATTATATCTCTAAAGATTATCTTATCACTTGAAACAATCTTAGCATTTATCTACGTATTTTCCACGAGGATAAACAAACTTCGTATTTTTTATTTTTTCTTCTTCACCAACCTATTTAGGAGGGTCACGTTTTTAAATTAGCAAGAGTTTCAAATACTTAAATTTATTCGTTTTTTACATCCAAGTTTTTTTTTCTGATCCTAAAAACTAGTTAGCCGAGTTTTGGGTTCTAGTTTTGATGCACCGTTTGGTGTTTGTTTGACACAGTCGCACCAAAAGCAGCATTTCTAAAGCCAATACTATCCTTCGTAGCAGGCTGTAAACACCTATGATTGGCTAGAGCGATGTGTCTTATCACACTCATTGTCTCCGAAAGTGATGTAGTATTTAATTATAGTAATAATAATTTCAGCTAATTATATAACCGGTACATTATAATTAGGTGTAAAATTATATAGGTAGGTATATAAAGTTGCTGAGATAACATTTTTATCATTCATAAGATTTTCTTAACTTTTTTAACCTGCCTTATTTTCTTTTTGTTTTGAATCACATGTTTACACCCAATCTTATTTTATGTAATGTAAGTTGATAATGAAAAGTATTATTTCCATGCAAATGTACAGTAAGTACAATAGGATGTGACAAAAACAGGAAATCGGACGGTAACGTTAACAACTAAAAATCTTTTTCATAAAAGATGCAAAATGCATTTAAAAGATATTTGGTGTAATACAAGATCATATCATCGTCATTGCTTTATTATTTTTTAATAAAGTTTTTTTATGTATTCATTTAGATGCATTGAATTAATCATTTTTCTAGGTCATCTCAAGATCACTGACGTCTAAAACTAATGTTCATGACGTAAAGTTTCAATTACCCTTGATCAGCTGGTAATAAAATTATTATTAGATTATAATATATAAAAATATTTTAAATTTAGAAATAATATAATTAATATGTCTACCTATGTAGGTACACAAATCTAAGTTGCATAGTTTCGAATTTTGATACATTCACATTTTAACTACAAGACTGATAAAATGACTACATGACCAATAAATAAATAATAATAAATATTCAAATCCAATTTAATCCACGCAACTAAGAAACTTAATCACTACGGAAGATACAAAACCAGTTTTATTTTCCTAAAAATTCCACGATTCGAACCTTGAGATGTATTTAATTATATAATATCGACACAACTAATGTCATCTCGTAGCAAATGATGTGTAAAAGTGATAAATTTTCCTAAGGTCATGCAAATATTGATATGGAGTGATAAGGCGACCCTGCATTGTCTTTCGCAGGTTGCTTCAATACATCTTCCGCGGTTTTCTAAGATGTTTACTAAGCTACTAGAAATACCCTTGGTGAATCTGAAGAACATGTCTTTAGTGTAAACAT
Organism: Luperina nickerlii; assembly: GCA_963855955.1. NCBI lineage: Eukaryota > Metazoa > Arthropoda > Insecta > Lepidoptera > Noctuidae > Luperina > Luperina nickerlii. Next base: position 6,576,095 of record OY979663.1, read on the forward strand.
TCCATAATATGACACAGTAACAGATGAATTAATAGTAGATTGTTGCATCGAGCGCAAAGTGAGTTATTAATGCACGAGAGTTATGTTGGTGCCCGAGCGCTTACGAGGGCACTAAATTAACACGAGTGCAGTAATTACTCACTTTAGCAAGGTGTGTAATCTACTTTTCTTTCAACTACCAATCTACCTACCGTGATAAAATATACTTACTCAAAATAAAAACTCAAGTTAATGAAAACAAAAGTTTTCCTAAGCTTTTAAATATTTATCCCGCGACTTTTGCAGCAAAAGGTTATTAACAATTTCATTTGCAGCAGTTTTTATACTTTCTGCAGTTGCATTCGTATCGCTATATATAGCTATTTCCATTTTTGAAATCTTTTCTTGCTAAATATGAATTATCAAAGTTTTACAATGGTACAAAATGCGCGCCATTTTTATTTTTTACCAAGTGTGTTTTATTCAGCCGATTTTTATTTTCAGCCAGTATCTTTTTGAACTAATGCATACATTTTATATTAAACTTAATAGGAGACATTAAACCTCTGTGGTATATTTATATCTAAATGAAAAATAAAAAACAGTGCATTAATGAAAAACTGTGCAACCATAACATTTCATACAACATTTCTGCACTGTTATGGTTCTAAGCAAAAAATACGTCCTTTGTGATCGGTTTTGTGGTGATTAGTGATAACATTACGTAGTTGAAAGAAAAGATACTTTCGCCAAATCATATAGTTAAGAATATAAATAAACAATAAATAAATAAATAAATAATAAATTAACTAGGACCATGTTGATAATCATAAAAAGTTTACCTTCTTTGGAAACTAACAAATTAACACAATCAAAACAAAGATGTCGGAGCAAAAGGCGATAGCGAATCTGAAGTGCACCCACTGTTCAGCTCTGAAGTATTTTCTAAGCAAACAAGTCCAGTTTTCAAACCCAGAGTAGCTACGTATGTGCTCTCAAAGTAATCGGAAAAGAAGAAGTAAGAGGAAAACAAAACACTGTCACATTCCAAATAAGTACTATAATTGATAAACCTATGATCCAACGTAGCAAAACAAATGACTTGAAAATAGTGTAATGGTAAGATGATTTTGAATGAGGTTTCCAGTAAAAAGTTAGGCTAAATTCTTGATTTAAATAAAATGTAATATCTCATATCGTCGCCGCGCGTACGAAACCGCGTAAGAGCAGTCTGTAAATACCGCGTAACAGCAAAACGCGCAAAATTCAAATATCGTGCTAGCCGATTCTAAACGCCTTTTGGCTTATACTAGTCTTCACCTGATTTGAATTATCCAATGAGAAACGTCAGTTTTGCTATCGAAACAATACCGCGGAACAGTAGGAGACCTGAAGTTGGAAGCAAGTGCGCGTATTTACTACGGCCGTTAGAAAAATGTAACGCGGAAGCACACACGCTCCCGAAAATAATTATTTTGTTGTAATTAACCACCATGTAAGTATGTTTTAATTGTTTATTATTTTTCGTTTATAATGTGTTCATGCCAGAATATTTAAATTACATGTAATTCTGTTTTAATTTAATGGTTCTGGCTAATATAACCCCTAACAAGTATTTACGCGGTCTTGACATCGCTTGATTTATTTTTTTTTTGTTAAGTTACGCGGTATTGCATTTTACTGAAACTAATAATTATTTATTTCTTATTTTTAGATTTAAAATCCTTGTATTCTCAAGTTAAGTACCCAAATGATGGAGGACCAAGATAACTTTGTTTTAGAAAATGCGGATACTAATGAAAACGTCGTAACTTTGCGAGAGCTATATGAAAGGCGAAAAATATTGTTACAGAAGAAGAGAGAAATATTAAATATATTAAACTATGAAAACCAAGCAGTAATACAACCAGTGTCGACACTTTTCTCTGAGAATCAACATTTAACACCAGAGATACTTTTGTCTGAGAATTTAACATCCGAGTTTACTACACTTACGACGATTGTGGACTCTCCAGAATCGATGCAAAATGGTTATAATATTCCTACACCGACTAAACCTAATGATGTGGCAGAAAATCACACTAATGATATTGATTTTACGTCTGATGATCATTCTTTTGTCAACTTATCAGACATTACAAACTTAAAGCCATTATCGCCAGAATGTATAGAGTGGTTTCCCGAAAGGGAAATAGAAGAAAATAAAAAAAAAATGTAAAAAAAACGCAAAGGAGATAAAAATAATTGGATGAGAATGAAAAATAAGAGACAGAGAATGATGGGAAAAGAGTACATTGGATTTAAAAAAGAGGGCACAAAGTTTTTTCAGAACGATCCTAAGCCAGCAAGAAAAATTGTTGCACTTGGCTATAGCTAGAAACGTAGTAATAACTCAGAAGTACTTGGAGAAAGGTCACACGCAGATGGAAGTTGATTCAGTATTGAGAGGAAGTTGAAAAATCGGGAAATATTTTTACCCTCACAAGTCACAATACGCTACAATAACAATGGAGGCCAGAAAAGTACCAAGTCCTTATGAAGTTATTACACCTGATTATACGTTTTTTAAAGACTTTGGTCTTAAAGATTACCTGATTTACGAATCAATAAGACCTGGCCGAGGAACGGGTAATCATTGTGTTATTGATATAAAAGCACTGAGATATAATCCAAATGGCACCATAGAATATAAACTCCACTTTTCAGATGATTTTGTCCCATTGCCTAGAAGACCAAGGAAGATTACGTCTTTGATTACGCCTTCGCTTTATGAATCGGCAACCAATTTCCAAGACAAAGTATGATCACCTACATGAACTAAAGAATGTCATACCTAAAGACTGCCACACTTTTTATGATAATTTACCTTTCAAATACATAATTTTAAGTTACTATTTTGACTGTGAAATGCTGTGATTAACAGAATTTAATTAGAACTTAAGAGCAAGTACCATACAGATTATTGTTGTTATGATTATTATTTGTTTATGAAAACTGTAATTAAAAAGATTGAAGTACCTGACGCAAGATTTTGTGAAGAAAGTTTTGTGATTATTATGGAAGAACCTAGGAGAAGGTTTATTTTTGTTATTCCAAGTTTTTTATTTTTATAATTTTTTTTTCTTTTCTTCATTAGGTATGTATGTATGTACCTACCTATGCATGATGTTTAAGTAATAATAAATACTTATTATTTTTTAGTTTTAGATGATTATTTTGATCTCTTGCATAAGAAGTCTGAACTCTTGTAATACGATCTCTATTAAAGATTATGAATAGGTATATCCTTACAAAAGGAATATCCTTTTGTAAACTGATTTCGATAATAAATATTTTTGTTAGATTATATTGTTTTTGATTTGATTTTTCTAGTAATAAATACAACCCTTTACTAAAATGTTTTATTTCAAAACCGCGTACCTTTAATAAAAGTCTACTTATTTTTGTAATTAGTTAAAACAAAACCGCGTAAGTGACTTTGCACAAAATCTAAGCCAACTACGAGTAAATTTACGTTATTTTCCAATAAAGAAAGTTGTAAAGAACTAGCTGTTAAGTTCAGTCGGTAATAGGAATTGAAATCGCTGAGATATTAAGTTTTTTCTTCCTCCTGTAAAATCATCAAAAAGCAAATACGCGGTCTTTACAAGTTGCTCTTACGCGGATTCGCACGCGCAGCGACGATATGCATGTACTCTGATATCTACCTCTACCTTGAATTGCTGATATATTAGGTTATGAAACCCAATTTTTATTCTGTATAATCATTTTGTCTTCCTTCATCCCACCATATCAAACATGCACGTAAAAGGATTCGTCTCCACTGTCACACCTTTCTGCAGATACTTCTTCATCATTCATCCTTTCAAAATAAAACCAGCTAGGGTCCAGTTGAAAACCAGCATCAGGCATTAGTTGTTTGACATATATTCTGAACTGGGCCTATTTGGCGCAGCCGTGAGGCCCACAATACTATTTGAAGTTATTTTTTTGTTTTTCTGTTTTTTTTTTTGTTGTTTTGTGTGAATATTGCGTGCCTTACTTAACCAGGGTCAAAAAACTTATTTTCTATCTTTCTTTAAGAAACGACATCAGTAGATCTAAGATGTAATATTGTTAAATTATATGCTTCATGGTCTTCTACAACAATAATGTCAAGAATCTTTTTGGGAATTGTAAACTGGGCAAGGCTATCAGCTATCCCTTTTGCTTGCCCATTTAAAGTAATAACTTAAACACCATTGGCCATGATGGTTGACTCGGATATTTTGTTTATTGATCAAAGAGAAAGGCAAAATATCTAAAGAATTTTGAGACAGTTTGAGCATGAACATTTAAGTTAAAATTGATACAAGTTAATTTGATATCTCTTTCTATATCTTTCTTTCTTTTCTAAGTCTACAAAAAACCTTAGCCAAGCATAATAGATAATTAATCTTCATTTTCAAGTATTACATTCACTTCTTCTTACTGATTTAAGTACCGTTTCAGAGCAGAATTTTATAAGGGACTTATAATTAGTAATAAACTTGTGCATTACCATTGTTCTTACCTAAACTATTGGTGCAAAAGTTAAAAAGAAATCTAAACCAAGAACATCATCACTAAGCCTACGAAAATTCCAAACAGAAAAAGGTTTCGTATCTCAAACATTCAAAAACCGTGCGACATTGAGTATACATCATTAAAATTGGAAGCAGAAGGTTTCCATCGTGGAAACTCAAATCCGCCCAGCCAACACTTACGTGGGCGTTGGGCTCAGTATGAATGAACTCGTCGGCTCTTTTCGGAAACGTTCGACCATTTCCGCCACCCAAGGTCACAGGCGAAGGGAGGCCGACCCATTTCCACAGGGATCGATGGGAGAGAGAGTGCGAGAACTACCACCCCAAAATTTGGGTGTTTACGGCTTTCGGCATTTTCAATGTCAAGTGATTCATGTCGGCTGTGGTTATGAATTTTACGTGTATATTACTGTATGTCGTGACTTCTGACTGTTAGGTCCCTGGCTGTTTTGATTTGCACCCATAGGCTTTTATTCTTTCTGACTAGCCCGGCACGGGGGTAACGTTCGAAAATTAGTCTCGATGGAAATCAACTTTGTTTTTCTTTTGTCTTTTTATTGGATAAGTAACTGAATCCCTCAGGAGTCTTTAGCAGCTTGTGAAGTCACAAAAATGTTTTATTTCATTCATGCATTGGATTTCGTTCAGTTGATAATTTTTCTCGAAACTCCTACATGAGAAAATTGTTTATACGTATATAATAATTTTGTTTCATACGCATTTCGTTTTGATTGAATTTATCTACTAACATATAAAACGAATAAAATGTTAAAGCAATAATGTTTGTATGATATAATACTTCATTTACATGGTTTAATGTTCATTTTATAGCTCAACTAGCTTCTGCCCGTGACATCCGTCCGCGTGAAATTCGTACTTTCTTCTTAAATCTTCGAAAATGTATGTTTATGATCTTTATCATTTATTGAGATAAATAAGTATTCGGGCCAATTTTTAATTTTATAGATCAAAGGGATCAGATTTTTCAAATAAACTTGGCAATATAATTTAGTAATACCGAGTTTCGAGTCAATCCGACAGCGGATAACATATTTTTCTAACCTATCAACTTTTCACCCCTTAAATACCCTCCGAGAGGACTTTTTAAACTAAAATTTACAATATTTATTATGTACTGAGCCAAATATTGCCAAGTTTCAAGTTTATTAACCAAATGAATAAGATTTTTCATATAAACTGTATCTCCTTTTATCTCCACAGGGGTGGATTTTAGGAAAACCCTGATATACATTATTCTTTATTTTTGGTATTAAGTATAAATACTGAGTTTCGAGTTAATCGGACAGTGCGTTAAATTCTTCCATACATACTTTGACACCTCCCAATCTAAGGGGGATTAGGAGGTGTAGTTTAGAAAAACAAAAATGCCAAACTTCATAATTTACTTAGATAAGTATTCGTGCCAAGTTTCATGGTTATTAACTCAAGGAATAAGAATTTTCATACAAACAAAATCCTCCTTTTTACCCCCTTAAAGGTTGATTTTCCCAAAAACCCTTAGTGGATAGGATACCTACTCTTCACAAAAAACACACCCTCCAAAATTTATGTCTCTAGGACCAGCGGTTTAGGCTGTGCGTTGATATATCAGTCAGTTTGGATGTTATTTCCCCTTTTTTCACCCCCTTAAGGGTTGAAATTCTCACAACACCGTTGCGTTAGCTTCCAACCATTAGACCAACCTAGATAATAAATTTAGTGATTTTTACAAAAACACGAACTTTGAAGATCCTAACTTCAAAACTGGTGGACTTTCATATAAACTTTCATCCCCTATTTTACCCCTTTAGGGGTGGAATTCCAAAAAAATCTTTCTTAGTGGATCCTTACTCTTCACACAAAATACACCTTCCAAGTTTCATGTCTCTAGGACAAGTGGTTTGAGCTGTGTGTTGATATATCACCCAGTCAGTCAGTTTACCATTTTATATATGTATATAGATAACCGAGTCTTATTACAACTAAATATTGTAACTATAATAATGCCAAAGAGTTACTTGGCTTATCCATTGACTCCCTCAGATACTGTAGTATTAAAAATTTAATCAGAAAATATGTTTAAACAAAATATGTTGCAACAAAATCATGACAACATAAGCATGGCAGGACTGCCGATGATGACAAATATATTTCTACTTTCAGTCCTGGAATACTGAAAACCGAAACCCACTTTTCCTATATCAAATAAACCTCTTCATTGTTATATTCTAGACAATCACTGTAAAGTTACAGTTACGAGGATACAATTTTAAGTGAAAACTGTTGTGTGTTTTCCCACGAGGGGTGCTATTAAGCAAATTGCATAATAACCGCATATCGGCATAGTAAATGTCTTTAATTTTGATGTAGCTGTTGCGTTCGACTTCGATCGCGTTATCTACCCCGTCGCTTAGCGTTCTTTCTAACGTTTTTAGACTTCCTTACCTCAAAAGGAAAAACACTGAACCCTTATAGGATCACTTTTATTTCTTTTTGCTCAGCTACTGAGTCTTAGCGTGATATTACATAGCCTTACTCAAGAATTGGGCTATCAAATGCATAAGAGTTTTTCAAATCTGCACACACTTGCAGTGCATTTGATGACCTGATCACTGTGTAAGGGAGTGCAGGTCGCGAAGCTGAATTTTAGGCCAAGCATATTACTTATATGCACTTTTTGCCATCGATAAACTAAAATGAAGACTCATGAGTAAGGCTTTATTCAAACCCCAACTTTACATGAAAATAAAAAACAAACTAAACTTAAACTCAAAAAAGTGAAACATTTCTCTGAAGAAAATGACACCTTCACTTCGTACTAGACACGATATAAGCTCCATCATGTAATCATTTTCCTGCCCTATCCAAATTTATTTGGTGTCGGCGCAACATGTTTCTTTCATACTTCAGGCATCATCTTGGAAGTCACTACCTTTCTAACATATCTTTGCACATTCAATTGTATCTTTCACAAAGTCCATCCATGGTTTCTTTGGTCAAGGCACATCTTATATACAATTTGATAGTTACTTTAATTTACCAATACTTTCAAAAGGAACGTAAAAACTTCATATCAAAACAAAAATATTATCATTGTTATCATTACACTACGTTCAGTAATCTCGTCTTATCATTTCTTCAATAACTAATCGTCATAATTTATCGGAAGGTTATTCGCTATCAATCTTATGGGATACTTAATTGATATTTCTGCGTAAATCGTACAAACTATGCCATAAAATCGCAATGTGAAATATAAAAATTGTTAATTATTTTCCTAGTGGCTTGTATTTTGACAAAATGTTATTTCCTTCCGTTAAAATTTTCTTTTGACTTCCTCTAAAATATTTTTCTTTAACCATACAAAACGCCTTTAATTATGCATTTTCAAAAAAAAAATTGTATCTTTGGACACCAATGACGCCAAAGAGCAATACAAACTTATATTTAACAAAAAAAAACTCGTTAAAAATCTTTATTTCCTATCTGAAGATTCCATCTGAAGTGCTACAGATAGGACCGGCGATACTGTGAACATCCTTTAGAATGACATAAAACTGTGTATATTTGCAGTTATGCCCCTATGAAACTTGATCTTCGCAGTAACCACCTTGAAAAAGCTGGTCTCCGAGAATGTCATTACGTGCAGTATTAGAAAGTAAATTATTGTTTGACTGCACAATAAACTTTTACATTTAATGCATTTGAACATCACGGAGACAGAAGACAAAGTCCAAATGCAAACGACACGTAATGGATGTTATATGTTACATAACAAATCACTCAAGTAAAAAAGCAATGCAATTAATAAAGTCATCTTTCACAATTCAGTATAGAGATGCAGCAAAAAATAATTGTATTGATAAATAGGACTCGTGTCACCTTTATCTCGGCGTAGTTGGCCGATTGTCGTGATAACGAAAGACTTCCTACTTCGGACGACTGTTTGCGCTTGAGTTGCGAAATCGCTCCGTGCATTGTCTATTCACTTCCTCACCTATGACCTTGAGTGACGCACTATATCGAATATCGAGTCTACAGTAAAATAAGTTGGTGTTAACTGTAAAATGTGTAACTGTACATTTAAAAGAAGAGACGATAAAATTGCGTTGTTCGTCAATAGGATACTCCTATCAAGTAGGTACTGCAATATCTGCAAGTACTGTTTTTTATCTATGAGCAGGACCATTTTTCATCATCATCTGCTTTACGAAGCCTGGATAAGTGGTTATGATAGCTGTTTTACAATCGCTAATAAGAAGGACTCTTTCGAAATCACCAGTTATTATTACTGTTTCCTATAGCTATCAATTTAAGTAACCATCTTCTGGGCAGTTTTGACAGCGGTCTATTGAAAAATCCATCTCTAGATCACCATCTAACTAAGACTGATTATACATTAGTACTTTAACAGTAGTCTCGTAGAAAGAATAGCCTCGCGGCCTGTCTCCTAACTGCTGGTCAGACCAAATAACCGCCCTCACTGGACTCTCTGTTACGACCGCCCTGAGAGAAGCCGATAACCGAACGAAGTGGAAGAATATCGTACATAAAGCCACGAAGGCCCTTCAGTGACACTACCTGTACACCACCAAGAAGAAGAAGAGAGAAACAAAGACCGTCTTTTGTTTTGTTCGTTTATCTAAAGGAATCTAAATATAATACCGTAAAACAATTTAACAATATAATCGTTCACTTTAACGACACTGCTGAATTTGAAGTCCAATGTTAAATGGCTAGGTTTAACAGAAATATACGGCAAATATCAGGCAGGTTGTAAATTGACTACGTAGATAATATTCAATGGGTTTAAAAGATGTTTTAATCTAAATGAATACATTTAAATGTTGGGGCTACTAAGACTATATTGCGGTAACACTTAAATTGTGGTGACTTATTAAAGGGATTATTAAGAATAGAAATACATTGGATGAAAGAGAGAAGACTAATGCTCTCATTAGGTTGAAACAGGCTGTAAATGATGATAATGATGAAAGAATATTCACCATAGATATAGCTGTGTCTCAACTTGAAAGAATAATCAATTGATTAAATAATATGAAATCTGGAATACAAGCTAGAAATAGTGCTAATATGGTATGTAAGACAGAAGCTTCCATAGCCAAATTAAAGGAATTATAATGACTGATGATTCTAAAATCTAAAACAACAATGGATTTGCCGATTTGCTACTTATAAGAGATTCAACATCAAATCTTTTGAGGAACAAATACAATGTAATAAACCCGGTTTAAATTCACGATACATATCGTAAAAGAACAAAAAACGTTCAGTCTCATACGAATTAATTCGAAATAATGAATAATTAAATATTTTGGCCGCTACTACAGCTCGTCAAGGTCGCGTGGCCACATACTATGAAAAGTAAAATAAAAATAACACATCTGTGCAAACTTTTGAGGAGTACGAAAAACTAAGTAAAATGTTAACTACATCAAAATAATGTAGGTAGATGAAGTTTAGTCTTCATTTGATAATAATTAATGTTAATTTTTAAACTTTTTTTGTCTGGCTGGGTATAATAATAATCTATTAGGGCGTCATTTTGATTCTGATCACAATTAGTCAGATGTAAAATGACGTAACTGTAATTGACAACCCCATCTCGCTGTACACGCGGCCTGCTAGGTTATCAGCTATCTGATACAGTTATATTATAACCCAACATTAAACTACATTCACAGTCTTAAACTACCTTGCATACACAACATGTTGTTCTATTTACCACATAAGGAATTCCGTTCGCGCTAAACCCCATTCATATACGCCTATGATCTGAGCAAAATAAATCTGAGTTTTCCGTTGTACGTATTGTACGAGCATTCGTAGCACTACCAAACAATCGTCTTAGCGTGGGTGGCGCTATGCGCTGTGTGAATATTAAGCGATAACGGCCATTTAATCCTCCTCCACATTAGAAAAAGGACGCATGTCCTCATGATGCATTGGCGCCGACTAGCGGAGATTAATATAATTTTTGTTAATTGAAACGGACTTGGAACATGTCTTCGCCAATTGGCCAACTAATTTTGGATTCTGGAGCGTCTAAATATAACATTTTCAGATGTCACAAGACCCAGAAATTTGGTTGTAACTAGTTGTTTTATGTTCACAATTTGGGTCATAAGTATAAAAATGATGGGTGTTGAAACTCCCGGGGTTACTCAGTCTTCGCAGAACCTGAGTCACTGCTGTGTCTATTTTTCTGACCTTTGTACATTGTTTATAAAGTAATCACTTTACTTGTTTTGAATAATACCTATTTCTCTTCTTGTAAGAAGGCCCTCCATATTCTATGAAAATTGGCTCTACACTCCTATCTTCAGACTACCGTTTTCATAGTCAATTGTCGAGTTCCGTTTTGATTAGGGAATGCACGTGCACTCGACGACCGCATGCCTTGCTCATATTTGATATGGTAATTATCTGCCACTATCTGATTACATACAAAGATGCAAATTCCATTTGACATCAAATATTTTTTTACCATAAAGTAACTGCTGATTCACAGAATTATATTCCTAAGAATTTCAGACGTCCACTAAGCATTCGTTTACATCCAATTTAAATTAACATGAGTAATTATTCCGTCGATTTATCCATTCATTCTCTTTCCTTATTGGAAGTATGAGGTTGAAATTCTCGTAAAAGTATTTTCCTATCACGTGAATAACTCATAATTTATTATATTCGTTGGCATTATGTATCTCCATTATGTTTTGTCCTTAAAATTCTTTGCTAATTTATGTGGGTAGCTATCATGTCGACTATGTGGAGTGATAAGATTCTTTGTACATACTAGGTAATTAAATTATAAACTGGGGTTTTAACTAACACGTATTTTCATCTGAAACTATGTTTTTTCATTAAATAGTCTGCAATATTAATAACTATTGAAATGATAAATATAATGTGATGAATGAGAGCACCTCCTATAGTTGCCATTATTTTTGCCTAGCTGTCAGGTAATATAGTATTAACATAAGTCAATGAAGTGACGACCTCATCTGAAGAACATAACATACGAAACTAATTAGATTAATTACTTTTCGGAAGAAAACTTAGTTAAGCAACTAAACCCTTGCTAACCTCAAAACACTTTAATGAAGCCCTGAATACAGTTCTCTACCCAAAACCCACGCAGATTCGATTAAACTAAATTAATGAATGTAAAACTTCTCAATACACTTAATGAAATAACTGACAACAACAAGAACAAAACGTAATAAATTTTAATCCAACGTTGTTAAGACACCTTTTTATTCAATACTTAATGCGTATGTTTACAATACACGAAAAGTGACGTAGAGTGACCTCCATTTTTTTAAACAGTCTGTACTTTTCAACTTGGTTCAGAGCGGTCGATTTGCGGAAACATAATAAGTTTTTTTGTGAGTTGATGTCGTAACTTCACGGTCAATGTCGTGAAGTTGGCCTTGCGACTCACTCGAGCACGTCTCACGCTCGATATCGTCCGAATAGTGGACATCTAGTTACGTAAGCCAACTATTAATTTGCTAATGTACCCTCGCGTAGTGAATTTAAATCGAGTGCTAATCGAATCAAATCGTGTTAGTTGGCGACGCTCATTGGTCGCAAGTTTGATTAGTAAAACTTAAATCGAGCCATGTACACTAATGTATGTTTAATTTGATGATTTTTATTCGCATGTGTAATTCAGAGGCAAATTAGTCTTTGTTCCGTATGTACTAAGACTTTACAGACACTCTTCTGTAGTTACAAAAACACTATTTTATGACTCACTATGAGTTCAAAAAGAAGGTCAGGAAAAACGGAGTCTTCAAATTCAAATCAACTCCCAATGAAAGTCAGAAATATTAACAAACTGAACAAAAACACATCTTCGGACGGGAATGCTCTCAAATGCACTTTCTCTATTACAATAACCTGTCTAATAGTCCACTGATTGGCGATAACCTCAGTTACGACGTTCTATGTCAATCGCGCACAATATGACCAATAAATTGCACCAAGTCATTGACACTGTTACATTACATGAGTAACATTAGTATTATCAAGTGTAAGCGTCATTGCTCGCCTCTACGGTCGCCGTATTTTTAGCCTAGGCTGCACTAAAAATAGTACAACAGTTATTACTGAATTAATATTTCTAAAAACGGATCGTCTACGCGCGGTGATAACACGGCCGAGACCGATAGTACGGGTGACGTCTCGCCGCCATATTGGATTGTTTGTTTTCGTTTGTTGTTGACGGAGTATTTTGTTATGCCAGTGTTTTTTTAATTATAAAAACGTTTTGCTTAAAATTGAACTTGGAAATCGAATTATCAAATATTTATTTACAATTTTTTACTGTTGTTTTTGATGGTGTTAGATGCTTCTTATTTATTATATTAAGTACTTGTAGGTATTACTTAGTATTCACACTCACAGTACTTGATTCATGAAGTATAAATTTCAAATTAGTTAGATAATGATACAGTATCAGTATAAATAGGTAGGTATAGGATTTTTAGCTTTACACGTGTTGTTAAGTTGATTAAATGCTTATCAAAACATAAATAATTTCGTCGTGTCTAGAGCAATACCTACTTAATTAAAGTATTTTCTCAGTACCTATATAATTAATAGTACAGACTAAAAAACGTAACATATTTGGTTGCAAACGCGACAATATACTATTATGTAGTTACCTACCTAAATTGTTTTATACCTACACCTTTCTCTTATTTAATTACTTAGTGAAAGGCTTACCTACGTATGTATATCTGATGTAATAGCATCAATTAACCATTTTTTTTACGGTTATAAAAAAAATACAGATGCTTAGGTATATTTTATAGCTGTACCATATCAATAACACAGTAAGTTTTTATTAAATATTTTTATGTCTATTATACAATAACTGAACTGCAGGTATGGCAAGAAAAACACTTAGGAAATTAGGTACATACGCCAGCACATCAAGCTACCCCAAATTGACAAATTTTCCCATTCAACTTTGAACCTAATGCTTTAGCTATAAAGTTGAAAATCTACTAAAGAAATTTAACAGATTGTGGTAGCTTGATGTGCTGGCGTCTTTACGTGATTTTTCAAAGTTGCAAAATAAAACTCTTGCTTTTCACCTATTAAATACTTATCATGGCTGTCTTGGCTCTAACTAAAACAAAACCCAACTTAGCGTTCTTAATTTAAAAAAATTGTTTTAATTTTAACTACCTATAGTTTACAATCTGCCAGACACAAGAAATAAGGAACCTCAGGAAAAATGCAGTTAGTAAAACTCATTTTAATCGTAAAAGTAAATTTCATGGTTTGGAATGTTCTCATCTTTACGAATTATTCTTTACTAATTATCAGCAGTAGGTACCTATTCTGCCGAATTATAAATGTAAACATGACCCCTCATAATGTCAGAGACCATGACTTGTTCCAGAGTATCTAGATAAGACAGTATTGTTATTCGAATAAAATGACAACTATTTTATTACTCATAATTTTTCCGAGATGGCTCTGAAGACCCTTTGTTATTAATTCATTTAATAAAAAAATATGGCTAGCTCTTTAATTAGTTTGAAGACTAAAAATTAAAAATTACTTTTTGTTAAATTTGCATAATAGCGGCTATTAGCAACTACTAATATTACCTACCCACCTTTATGATAATGATTAAAATCCACTAAAAGAATTCACTAAATGCATGCATGACACCGAATCTCCACAGGTAGCAAGATGCAATATCAAATAATTATTTCGTCAAATTCATCACTTACTTCAAAGTCAACAAATGAAGCTACCTGCTGTTACGAAACATGTCGAAATATAAAATCGACCATTATACGAGTAAATGCTAAAATATTAACCGGTTAGTGTGAACGCTGCCATGACAGTTTATCTGAAATTGCCTTTTGACACGCCAGTCTGACGAGTATACGAAGAGGTATTGAATGTCTAAAATATAAACCTGTGCTCGACAATCCATCCAAAAAAGCATTTTTTTTCAATATTGTTTAATTACGAACCCATTAACATATTATCTTAAAAAAACAGAAGGTTTCAATCATTCAAAATGTACTGATGTGATACATAGTGTACATTAAATGGTTATTAGTTCACAATTGCCGAAAAAAAATATTCTCTAGGCATCGAGATATAAGTACCTATATCTCGATGTCTCTAGAGACAAGCTCAACTCTATTATGATTTATTTGCCTAGGCAAATAAATCATAATAGAGTTGAGCTTGTTACTAATCACAGTTACAATAAAACTTACAGATAGACTTTTGTGACAGCAGAACTTTTCTAATCTCTACCTAGTTTTGACTCTACCTGCGTCAATCTGGCTTTCCACCTAACCTACTTACTAGGTCGGTCGCTGGTTTAGGAAACGAGCTCTGAACACGCATGGAGTCTCTCATGACACTTCGTTAGTTCGGGTCGCACTCGCAGTATCTCGCTACAAAACTAAATGGATAAAACTAATAAAATATTGTGACTAAATCATTTGTAGTGCTCAATACGACAACTGATTAATGAAGTTAAGCACTTTTGTCAACAATTGATTTTAAAAACTGGTTGACATATAGATTAATCTTGATTTAATTAATTATTTACCAAATCAATAACAAAGTCTAAATCTAAATATTATAATTTAAGGTTATTTCTGACGTAGAAGGATAAATTTGTATTCGGTGCTCTTTAAACAACAAATTGTAATATACGTATACGTATTGTAAGTGTTTGCGTATGTATTGAATTGAAATGCATTAATTTGCATTCTTAAGCCTGGAACAAATTTGGCGTAGCACGTGGAGTATGTTCATTAAATCGTTTAATTTTAATACGACATAAACGTAATGTATTAATCATTATAAATTATTTTGTTTCAGGTATGTTCTGATCCAGTTCTCGGTGTCGATTCGAATGAGTTCAAGACACGGTCGTCTGGTGGGGCATAATATCAATTCGGTTGTACGCACAGCTTGACCTCCGCGGTGGGTGTTGAACAGTATTCGACGATTTTGCCCGCGCTTACGTCACAGCATTTACGTGAGTATGTTTTGGAACAATGCCCTCCGTTCAAAACGCGATTGTAAAATTTTTTAAACTTCTGGTTTATGGACTTGGGTTAAGTTTTATGATAACAAAATACATAGTCATGCTCTGTCTAGATATTTGAACTTAAACTAGAAGTAGCGGTAATACAGAGAATACGTAAGAGCGGAAAATTTATGAGAAAGATTACATTTAAATGCTTTCAACATACGAATACACAAGACACGACTATATATTTTAAACTTGAATAATCATTTAATTGTGCTTATCAAGACAGGCGACCCATATTCTGTTGTCAAAAAAATATCTTACGAGTTTGATAATTATAAAAAAGATAGGGTAAATAAATAGCTGCACGTTCCCGTCCTTAGACTTCAACTGATATTGTATCATTAACTTTTCGCATAATCTCTATCGTAAACAAATCATGTAAGTTTATCTGTGCGGAAAAGATTAAGATTGATCGGTTGGCAGAAAGATAGACGCGAAAGACCAAAATTATGTCATGGAAGGAAAATGAAAGTAAATGTACTGTACTTTGAAGGTTCTTTTAGTAGCTTTATACACAGACTTTGAAAGAAAAGCAAAGTAAATGACAAACCTTTGAATGATTATAACCACGTACCTATTAGGAATACATGATACGATCTAAAGCGACGTAGCTACTGAAGCATAAGATTATAGGTGACTGTGATCCTATAACTTAAAAGGACTAATTAGTACTCTTATTAACAATATCGTCTTTTAACATATTTTTTAATCAAATTTTGTATTTGTTTCAATAAATTAATTGAATTGATGTCAAAATGTCTGCAGAGCCCCAACGTATGACATCATTGACGACGCCTTCTGACTTGAATGACAAGCTTTACTTATGATTACGACATCGCGTTAATATTTACGACTTTAGAATAAAATCGAATTTAAAACAATTTCATGCTTGACAACAGTATTGTTTTTTTTTCTGATTATTGTTGAATTAACGCATGCTGTATGTATGTTGTATTCCGTAACGATATTAAAATTAAAAATCTATTAAAAAAAACTTGAGAACGGCTCGACCGATTTGGCTGATATTCTTATAATATACAATATATATATTTATATTTTTGCGTTTAGATGAATCCCTTCTCAACGAACTGACTGACTGACTGATAGACAACACACAGCCTAAACCACTGGAGATAGAGACATGGAATTCACTCAGGTGACGCCGGGCACGAACAGTTATTAATACATTAAAAGCAAACGAATCTAAAAGGCCGTAAATTTTAAATTCCATCGTATTAAGGCTCTTACAAACAGGCGCGACACGTGATTAATCGCGCGCGACACAAAAGCACCGCTTGTTGCGCGACTTGCGGTGTCTTTGTCTCGCGCGCGATTTTATCGCGTGTCGCGCCTGTTTGAAGGAGCCTTTAATCCCTGCCATTAGGCACACTGTCATTACTTTTATTAACTATTCATAGCTTATGGATTTTAATTTTCTAACTACCCTACGATGAATAAATCTGATGTAGATAAAGTAACTTCAGCCGGTCTGTTCAGGACGGGTATCTTAGTGGAACGGCCGGATTTTTCTGTAGACACCTGTATTACTAGGGTTGTCGATTGGGACACCCGTTTAAACACTCATCAGAAAACTAAATTTACTCAGATTTCATGTAGCATATAATATATCCTTTAAGAAATACTGACAAGACATCATTAAGGCTCCTACAAACAGGCGCGACACGCAATATAATCGCGCGCAACACAAAGGCACCGCTCGTTGCGCGACTTGCGGTGACTTTGTGTCGCGTGTCGTGTCGCGCCTGTTTGAAAGAGCCTTTAATTATTCATTCGGTCTATCGACGGCTAGTATTGTTTAGTCACCAAATACTTAATAATTTTTAACCGCAAGACCGCTGCTGGGCCAATCTCGTTTTCTTTCAGACAAAAATATTTTCCTCGTTTGAGAACACCACAATTGTTAAATCACACGAAAAATGTTTTCTTTTAAATCTCAGATCATGTATTAGGTATGTGATAAGGTACAAAAAGTTGAACCTACATTAAATGAATTATATTCAGCTTTAATGGTTGTAATTAAGCTTGCCAGTGTTATTACAATATTTATTCAAATAAACTATAGCGGTGTTTCTTAAACATCATCATCTAACATTCCACCGAATACTACTAAGAGCTACATTTATTCCGTGTAATTTGCAGGTGTAAATTTTGTTTAAAATAAAAAATAAAATCGTTCCAAAAGACCATTTTGTTGCTTAGAGCTATTACATACTGTCGACTGGTCGCCGGCGACTGTAACTTACTATAATTAAATAGGTGTTTACGAACTTGGTCGCCGGATGATGCATATTTTGGTCGCCGAGGCACCGAGTCGCCGGCGACCAGTCGACAGTGCGTAATAGCTCAAAGCAACAAAATGGTCTTTTGGAACGATTTTCTTTTTTATTTTAAATAAAATGTACACCTGCAAATTACACGGAATAAATGCTGAAGTTTTTTTTTCATAAGCACCATTGCCAACCCTAGACCGCAGCACACTAGGGCACCAATCAGGCGCGCCGCGCCACTGCGAGCGTGAACTGCGCGGACGCATCGCTTCGCAGATAGTAATTTAGTGTCGTTGCTACTTGCTACCGAGCTAGCCTCAACCGGTCCTCTAGCAATTAAGTGACACAGTAAAAGTATTAAAAATAATAACTTTTAACGCACACGTTTTACATCGCGTCGTTAAAAGGATATTAGTTATCAGCGAACATAAATAATAGTCGTTTTTTTTGGTCTTACTTCGAATGTTGGGATGAGAGAATTCCAATTTAAATAATTATAAAAAAAAGCAAGTTTCAGAAAATTTTCAGTATTATTTCTACCGGCATTTGGGTTAAAAAAACTCACCCTCTGGTTAAAAGATTGATCAAGTGGACTTAATAAGACTTCATATAACTAATTGCCAAACGTCAGAGTTGAATATGAAATTCTAGGAATTAAATACCTAATTGATAACTCACTTTGCAAATTATTATTGTTGTTATCATAACCATTCCAAAAAATATTTACATATATGATGTAACGTAGGTCTTTCAATTCTTTCCAGAAAAATTATAATGAAAATGTAAGCTTCGTAGGTACCTTTATTAAGTACTAGCTTCTGCCCGCGACTTCGTCCGCGTAAAATTTCATGTTCCCCCGACCCACCCCGTCGCATCTCATCGCCTGCCCACGCTATTACTTCGTTTTTGCTTAGCGTTCTTTCCGACTTTTTTTTTCTTTTTGTCCGGTTCCTAAGGGTCTGAGCGTGATTTTAAATAGCCTATAGCCTTCCTCAAGAATTGGGCTATCAAATACAAAAATATTTTTTCGAATCCGACTGGTAGTTCCAGAGATTACCCCCTACATACAAACTTACAAACTTTACCTCTTTATAAGATTAGTATAGTTATGAAGACTACAAGTAGGTACAAAATATATAATTTGTTTCACGAAGGTCACCAGTTACCCAGTAAACAAACCAATTAATGTTTTTTCTTTCAAAAAATTCGGAATTTATTAGGGTCTTAGTATTAGGTACGAAAACATTTTCATGTTCATTTTGACAAAAACCCTTTAAGGCTCCTTCAAACAGGCGCGACACGATACGCGACACAAAGGCACCGCAAGTCGCGAAATGAGCGGTGCCTTTGTGTCGTGCGCGATTATATCGCGTGTCGCGCCTGTTTGTAGGAGCCTTTATGTGAACGTTTATAAAATTATAAAACAAGTGAGCGTGCTTACGTTTACTAAGTAATAAATGCAGCGGTCATGAATCCATCATTTCGCAATACATATAAAATCATTATTTTAAAGATAATGGTAGCTATAGCCACAATTATTTTGTAAACGCCTGTGACGTATTTTTTCTTAATTGTCATAAACTAACCGTTTGTTGTATCTTTCAAAAGACAGGTAGGTACATCAGCTATAGACACGACATTACATAATTTTAATCAAGACATTAAATTTATTACAACGCGAACGTTGCAATAGGTACTGTTATAGGTACCTTCTTTTTGTTTGTAGGTTAACTTTTTAATCATTGTGATTTAAAACCTAATTCCTAAAACCTGTCTAGTGCTAGGAGCCTAGTGACAGGTGCAACGCCGTTTATGGGCCTTCCCACTTTTTTCAGCGACATACAGAAAATATATAAAATGCGCCTTATTGCGTTGACATAAAGTGCAGCACGATGGAATAAAAAAATTGTAGAGCCGATGCGCTTACGACGTTCCCATGCGATCTTCACGTACAACTTTTTTTTTTCTTATCTTAAACGGGTCTACAATGAGAAGATTCTGGTTTTGCAAGGCAACTTGCAATGTCGATACTCGATATTATCGACTGGATAGGTATTTCGGTTTTGTTTTAAATAAAATACACCTAATTTTGTACCGATAACATGTTGCATAATTATGTACTTTTATGGTTGATTTTAATAGTTGGCAACATTATGTAACAACATGTCAACAATTCAAAATGGTGTATACAATGCAATGCGTAACAATTTGGTTAGAGCTAAAAATAAGTTTTGCAAATATCGAATCTAGTAGGTATATGTTGCAAAAATGGTGATTTTAAAATATTATAGATATCCATTCATACTCACTTAGGTACTTAACCAACTGATGGAAGTATTGTGTACCACGTAATAAGTCCAGTTTGATATATTGTCACAAAATGGAAACCCTACAAAAAAAAAAACTAATCTTGAAAATATAAATCAACTGATATCTTTTACAGAACAACTACTAAAACTCATCTGTATAAAACCATTAATGCTTCATAATAAAATCGATATTCTGGTGATATTTACTCGACTATAATATTAAACTGCAAATAATTTTCAATATATCAATACGACTGTTTATTATATCACGCTTCTGCTTATAAGTCGTAATTATGCATCATCTGAGAATATTTTTTCTCGTTTTTTGGCGCGTACTTTATTCAATATTTTATTAGGTAAATAAATGTAATCGACGTTGAGGCGAAATCGAAGTAGAATAAATTAAAATCTATGTGAAAAATATCATAATTATTATTAAAGGCAACGTTGCACGCCCTGTATAAAAAAATGTAAATGCCCTCCGTGACTAGGACAGCTTCTTGTGACCTTGACGGTGGCCATTACTTTTTTTTCGCGCGTTCAATGTTGCCAACACGACGGACGCTGCGCGGTGCGTTCGCTATTTCGTTTTTATTTGTCTTATAAGGAAACTCGTTAGGCAACTTCTTTTTGTTTAAACTAGGTATTACAGCAATTAATGGCGTTAATTTCTTTAATTATATAATATAATTATAACTTTGATAAACCTTTGGCTTAAATAGCTAACATTGCAATCTAATGTAATCTTTCTTCGCCCACAAGTAAACGATAAGCGTTTTATTATTATAACAGAATTAGTACCTACATATTACAATAATCACTAGGTAATGTTATTTATCAACTTATCATAATACATCATCTAACAGAATTTGAGATTAAATTATGATTTTTAAGTAGCCCTTCATAATATTTCAAAAAAATATTTACCTAATTTAGTTGCAAAAATACGAGTAATGAACAGTAGTTGTGTAACCTCATTATTGAGTCAATTTATATAAAATAAACAAACCTCTAATGCTTTTAATTAGAGGTTTGTTTATTTTTATCGTATCATAACTTATAACCGCGTCACGTGGTACTATTTATAACTTGACCGTTACCAGCAACTGATTTGTTTATATTTAAATAACGAAAATAGTCTTAGTGATTCATCGGTGTTCTAAATTTAGACGTTTGAGGCATTGACAAATTGTCTATTCATTAATTTTTATTTCATACATTCCGAAAGATATCTATCATAATCAGCCTATAACGATTCCCACTGCTGGGACACAGGCCTCCTCTCTGTGAGAGGGAGTGGGCCGTAATCCACCATGCGGGCCCAGTCGGGTTGGTAGATGTCACATGTCTTCGAATTTTTGGTTCTAAGACATGCCGTGGGTGTCCTCACGATGTTTTCCTTCACCATTTTGAAGGGAGTGGTGATAAAATAAATTACATAAAGTAAAGGGCTTGTCTGGCTTCGAACCTACGACCTACAACTTTCTTCCCTTGACCCACCCCGACGACGCCCGACCTATACTTACACCTGTTTAAAAAATAGTCTTTTGTTTTAATTGAAGAAGAGGCATCATATTTTAGATGTTCCTACAAGTTACAAAGGCTCCGTCAAACAGGCGCGACACGATACGCGACACAAAGGCACCGCAAGTCGCGCAACGAGCGGTGCTTTTGTGTCGTGCGCGATTATAACGCGTGTCGCGCCTGTTTGTAGGAGCCTTAACCTGTGTCCCTATCATTGTCAGATAAACAAAATTACGTTGACACTGCAATAATCTTATCATGTTATTTGGCAAATAATGCGTGGAAGTAAATAAATATCGATTGCGATAGGCATTTGGTAAGGAGCATGTGATGTTGTTATCTATTACGCTTGACGGAGCTCTGTAATCCGTCTCCTAGAGGAGATGGCACGTTTGCCGGATTTGCCGACGAATTTTGCTAATCGGGCGTTAAGATTAATCTTACGGAAATGTGAGTTTATTAGAAACTTGGGTTTACTTTAGGCTAAGGTGTTTACTTTACCTGGAGATGTTGTGGTTCTTAGAGGATTTGTGGGAAAACAGAAGTAATTACTGTAATTAGGAGGAATTAGGTTGTTAGGTTGTTGTAACATTTGCTTTGCACGAAAACACGATCGATGTGTTGTTTCTAGTTTTTTTTTTTTATTAACCACAGTCTAATATTTATCCGAGATCTTTTTTGCAAATTAGAGACCGTTTGAAGGTGTGTAATTGATGATTATTCAAGAGTCCTCAATCAGTTGAAAATTGTCTATATTAATAATGACGTCACCCAATCCATAAGCACAAATAATTCTTAACACGCAGATTTCGATGTAAGTACACACAGATAATCTTCTAAAATCGAAACTTAAAACTGGTTACAAAAGTTACGTTACGTAACTTTAATTGGAAGAAACAGACACAAATAGTTACTAGGCTAATGACCGAAGATACAAAAGTCACAAACGTAATGCACAAAATAGTTGAAACTCGCACTCGTCCGAATCTTTCCACTTTCTTCCTCACGTCGTTAGCACCATATTCAAGGACAGAGACGATACACACCTACAAGGGCGTAGTCAAGTTCCCCATAATGCGTGACAGAACAATTTTCAACTCTACTGACTAAGTAAATAAATGCTAGTTTTGCTTGAAAAGTTTCTTAAGACTCTCGGCCCGCAGATTGAATAAACTGCTTGACACAGATTCGCGTTTTGGGTCAGACGGGTGCGAGAGTGCTGTAAACAAAATGCTATGCCCGTTACGACATCTCACCATTGGGAAGCAAGAATTTGGTAGAACTGGTGTTAACGTTATCGCTAAGAGAGTTTTTTTTACTAGTAACAACTTTCGCTTTAGATAGAGAAATTATTGCAGACTATCTAACGATCACCTCCTTAACGATGAGTACACAAAATAATATGATATTTCAAACGTAATTGATATCTATTCGAATACATTGGCTAATAAAGTACTTGATGAGCTATACTTCGATTTTGATATGGAACCAATGCCTGAAAATGAAACTAATGAAACATTAGTAGGTATCACAACTGAAATAATCACCTGTTAAGTAATGTTAGTAGATTATTTCGCAATGCGTTTTGACAATACTGATAAGATAGCAGCCCAGTGGAAGCTAAAATTAACCGGATTTTTCATACCTACTCCACACATGAAGATACAATATTACTGCTAATACAAGTATTTAGTGACAATAGGCAATGATTTTTAGAAGCTATAAATAAAATATATTTTGTTTAAGATGTGTATATGTAAATATTGTTGTCATTGTCTGAAAGTTATTAGCTTACGCTCCATAAAATAAATTTTGTGAATAACTCCTACAGATACTAAAAACAAACAACTTTTTTTTGTAAGGACCAACATTTACTTCAGGTCTGAAAAATTTGGTACTGTGTCTGCAATTCACTTATATTCCTTACAACGGTAAACCTCCGAGACATTTTTTTCTTTTTGCAACTCTTGGATATATCGTTATATTCATATAGTACAGTTGGTCACCCTATCGTCATATCCAGTGTCAGTGGCGATACCATCGCTACTGGCGCCATTTTCCCTACACATTAGCATCTGAAGAGAACACTACTTAATACAAATTGACATTGTAATCTCCAACAACAAAGGAATGACCTGACATCACCTTATCAGTAACTTGCTCAACCATTTTATCACATCCACCTCGACAACAACGAACTCTTTATACTTTGCTAGAGAAATTACATATCCAACAGAAAATATAATTTTGTCATGAGTATCAGGCTACATCTTTTCAAAAGGAAGGAACAAAATTGTCTCTTTGGGTGCAATAACTTCCTTAAAGGATGTTGATATACAATTTAGTCGCGGATCTGACAACGGAGAAGTTCACAAGAATATATTCGAGTGAATCGAACTCCACAGCTTCATTTAACTCTCTGTTGCCGAGAATTCCCAAATCGTCAAGCAACAGGTTGGTCGGATTCACATACCATACATCTATGATGTGCATTTTGATTCGATTTTCAATGCCCTCGAACAGATTTGTCTGTATTCTTTCATAGCAATATTTTTTATCTCTATTAAGAAAAATCTTATTAGAATTTGATCAATAACATAGTTACCGTGGAATGAAAAGAAAAACTCCAGACCAACCATAGGAATAATAAAAAAAGCTATAAAACGAATTCATTAGATGCAAACAGTAAGATAAGAGAGACTTAAAGTTAGCTTAGCAGCAGTAGCTGTTAGTATTCAATTATAGCAATTTTTTTTTTCTCGAATTTCACTTATCCTTAGCAGTTTAAGGATAATATCTATTTAAATATGGTAAAACAAGCTCGAGTATAAAATGATCTTGAACTTTACAAATTGATTGGTGAAAGCCTTGGAGTATTTGGGAATGGGATAGACAAATTATAATCCAATGAATACATTTACTACAATCAAAATTTAAATCGAGACTTCAAATGATGAAAAGGCAAAAATACTTTTATTAATATACCTAAGAATAAAATTAAATCAATATTTATAGCACGCAAAGTATTTATACGTGCATATAAAACGACACAGTTCTCAGTTCCGTAGTTTAATACACTTCTAATAGGTACTAATGTCTTTATAGTTGGAAAAGCACGATCAGGCGCAGCATTTGAAGTATGCATCATTCACACTGTGTCGCGCTAAGCAGTTGCATATTTCATGTGTAGTCACACGTCTTCCGTACAATGGCTTACTACTGGCATAAGATTAAGTGCATTATCGATGTCACCTTCACGTTTAGTTCAAATTGAATGTGGATAGTAATTAATAGCGTTAAAGAGCCAGTCGTCTTTGATTCTCAAGTGAGGGATTTCGTATATGCCACAATTCATATGGTTACCAGAAGAAACTAATCCAAAGAATATAATTTAATAATAAGATTATCAAAAAAACAATATGGTCACCTAAAAAATAGGTTAGGTTATGTTTTGTATTGCTAAGCATTTTTCCTTTTCGATCATCAAAGTCTTCTATTTTGGCTGTTGCTGTTGAACTTTCTTTAATTTTAAATATGTAAATAGAGAGGATTGCACAACTACTGAGTGTAAGTGTATGAGTTTCATATCACTAAAAGAGTTAACGATTTGGTATCAAGTTCATTGTTTTCACAGTAATTTCATTATTGGGCATGGGAATTTGCATCCAGAAACACACTACGATCTTTTCAGAGTTTAAAATGGAACTGCAACCCACACCGACGATAAAATTCAACGAAATTTTTCAGGCCAGTTACGGAGCACATGAAATCCGTATAAAATAATTTTGATACTTGATCTATTTTAACAAATTCTATTTTAGATAGATTTGGACTTATCCGAGACCCGTCCATAGCAATTTGTCAGTCACCGGATTGAATTACACTTTGCCAGTTTTCGCAAGTCACAATAATGGCATCAGTTTGCTCGCATTTAATTCCAAGTTCAGCTTTTGTTCAGGAAAACTTTCCTCTTACATATTTGATAATCCAATAAAGATTAATGTCACTCTCCCGATATCCTCTATCAGAAGAGAAGTTCATAAAGTTATACAACATCTTTCGAGTAATGTAACGAATTCTGACATTTCACCTTTTAAGTATTTATTAACGCCTGCTCAAATAAATGCGTGTGTTTCGAATCGATAATGTTTGAATAGTACGCCCAATCTACGTTAGTTGATCGTTTCATGGCGTTTGATCGATGGACTTTCACGACAAATTTTTCAAGTTATGTATGCATGCGTCAGACTACGATAATGGGCAAATGAAAGCAATGAGTAACACAGCGTTCGTGGGGAAAATTGTGAGAATCGGAGAGTACCTAAAGGAACGCTGTATACAAGGGTCTATACTGTAGACTATTACTTCCGTGTAAATAATTATAGGTATCGATGATTGATTTATTCTTGGCTTTCATATTTTATCAATAACGAAGTTATATCATTGTAAAATTTCAAACTAAATACTAATCTAATTAATGGCTCACATGATCCTGGTTTTCCAATGAACTGAAATTTCACCGGAATCTATCATTATTAATTACATAACACTGTTAACAAGCAGCTTCAATTCAGCATTTCACAGATTGTTGAAACCGACCTTGTCAGTACCAACAATGTGAGTTTGTGACAAACGTTTGACATAATATATACTATGAACCTATAGTAATTACAATCGTACCATCACGACGGTAAACGCAACTGAATGTAATCTCCAACACCCACACATGTTTATGCACATATAACCACTGACAAACATTTGTGGTTTTCTTTATCAATACGTACGGAGCTTGTGTGGTTGTGTTAGTGGGGTGACGTCATGCAATTGTCATCGCTGTCACGGCTAACAAGCGGCACTCGGTCACTGTTCTTGGTTCTTTTCTGCGTGAAAAATTTTATTTGTTTAATGTAACAAATGTTTGTGATCAATGGGTATGTTATTGCTGGATTCTTTCATTGCTCTGTTACAAGCTATAAATGTTATAAGAAAGTTGTTTTATTAACTAATTTATGTACATTTTCATCAGTTAGGTTTTCGTTATCAATACTTATTCAGTTTTTCTGTCAATGTCTAAATATTTTGGAATTAACTCAAACTCAAACTCAAAAAACTCAAAGCATTTATTTCAATTAAACCTTGTACAGGCACTTTTGAATTGTCAAAATTAAAATTAAAATAGTCCGTCAGTCAGTCAGAAAGTTGAAGCTAGATGCCCATTCCAAAACGTAGATCTCTATGGAGAAGAACGGGCAAGAAACTCCATGGACACTCTTTTAAATCAAGATATTACAAATCGTGGGTACATAATTATTGTTGCTTCTATATGCGAGAACAATGTAAAAAAAAAAAAACAAATGAAGAAACATTTCAAAATATGAGATTAAAAATAAGCCTTGGCAGTTAAGAAATGACCAGTCTCAACCGACGGCGCCCGTTCACGAACATCACGCGTGGATCAGCACCATCTAGCTCAACCATTTTGTAGGGAACCGAATGATCCAACACACGCGCCACCATCGATGAGACATTTAAGTGAGCATGACATGTTCTCAACCGCCATGCTCTTTCAAGTCAACATGAAAAAAATCATAGTAAACGAAAACATGGTTCTTACATTTACAAAATTTAAAAATGCTTCTAAATTATACAACACTATAGTTTGTAATTTATTTAAGAGATTAATAGAATTTTACTACCAAATAGGAAGAGATATTATTTAATAACGAAGTATTCAACAATTAAAAGACTATTGAATAAAACAAAAAAAAAAAAAGAATTATGTTCTTAATGTCAGAAACACAAAGAAAAAAGAAAAAGGGAAGCACCTCTTCCAATTATTGAAATTTTAACTAGTGAGCTCAAGTGCCTGTGGAGCAGGACCAGCATTAAGCCAAGCATTTTTATCATCGATATAATCATCCAACTTATAATATGCTTGTCTACATAGTGTGCGTTTAATACATGTTTTAAATTTCTTCTCATTTAGTTGAAGAATATCGAGTGGTATTTTATTATAACATTTACCTCAGTCTACCTAGTTTGAACAGGTTTAAACAACATTTCGCTTCACTGACAAACAAGGACAATAATTTATTAGATTACGGATACAACTCAATTCCAGCCTTGTTTTGGTCGTAGGTATGTACACATGGCTACACAATAAGCTATAGGTACATGTCCAGTTTGAGCTGACCTCGCATTGTACAGGTTTTTCGTACAATCAGAAGTCATTTTATACTGGTTAAGTATAGCTTGATGTTTAGCCGTGCATACCACGTTACTCTGATGTTACATTGTGTCCTGAGCGAAGAACATCATTTACATTTCCATTGCGCGACCGACACGAGCCTTTAATTTAAGCATTCCTTGTAAACTCACAATGTATACTTCGCTATTAACACAATCATTTTTCATTGGGGGCTGTTCGTAAAAATTTAATATTCCTAACCGTTTAATTTGCAAGCAGTCCTTAGTAATATGAATCATTGTGTTTGTTTCATTTAAATAGATCAATTGTAATTAAATGTCCTATGCTGTAGGATAATAATAATTAAGGTTAGTGAATCGGCAAATATTTTAATTTATATTAAAATATTTTTTTGCAAAATGTCTCATAACGTCATAAGTCATAACTGAACGAAGGTGAGAACGAATGGCAAATTTTCGGTTGACATTGAAATTGTTGATACAATTGCTGTTTTGACAGGTGCTTAACGGTTTCTCGGGAGTCGGGAGCACACACGTGCTAGAACGAAAGGACTTTTGAAAAAAGAACAAATCACTTTCTTTTTCACTGAACTTGACATGGGTCGAACAGTTAGGTGACACAGCTAGACAAAGCGTTTAGCTGATGTCATAACCACGCGACTTTGTTACTCGTAAACATACCTACGTAGTTAATGAACTGTATTGAACACTGTTTGGGCACATTGTTCAGTCTCTGAATGTTAATGTTTTAATCGTAGGTATTGTGTGTCAGAAATACTGGAACCAACTAAAATTTTTAATCAGCTTTCCGAAACTGTTAATTGTTGTTAATGTTTAAAGCTTTATCCTGTAATTTTCCAACGTAAGTTGACAAAATTTTCTGTACCAGAATCCACATTGATCTAAAGTTAGTCTTATACTTTTGCCTTCCGCCAAATTCAAGGACAACCCTTGGTTCGGGTTCTCTCGAGTCTCTTTTTCACTGGGAAGTGACACGGTCGTCGGTCGACAGTGAGACCTTGCCCCCCTCCCCCTCCCGCCGCTTGCCGCCGCCGTCCGTTGACGTCATCCGCGCCATCTTGCGACAGTGACGCGTTGCTTGGCAACCGAACACACGCGACGCACTTAGACAGGTTGTATCGCGATTTTATCATGCAAATTGATTTTTTTATGGTTACTCCAAAGATTCGTTTGCATTTTCCATACCTACGAAATTGCATATTATATTATATTTAATGGGCGCCTGTTTTGCGTTTTATTTTCTGTAGTTTACGTTTTGGTTTTACATTTTAATCATGAAATGACCGTCCTCTTCAGACGTCATCATTCGTGATTTATTACATCCCGTGCACATCTATTTCATTTTTGACAAACGGTATTTTTGCAATATTAATGTCAGCCACTTTTGAAAATTGCATTAACACTTAAGCCTTTGACACATGAGATGCCTTAAACGCTTCCAGCTGTCAAGTAAAATTGATTCAAAATACCCTCTTAATTCCTTCATTATGACCTTCGTTAATTACAATAAAATCTCTTTGTTACAAACTTAAAACACGTGCAAGCTTTTTTGTAAAGCATACAATGTTAGGATAATCTCCTCTACGCTATATCATACGATCATCTAAATCGCCACAATATGATTAATAAAAAAAAAACACTTTGCAAATTACAATCTCAGTTCCGAATTTCGTATTAAATAATAATGATAATCCTTCCATGCCGTTTTCGGCAACGGCAACCGTTTCGGCTACGGCGACCACATTAAATAAATAATAAATTAATTAAATAAATAAATACTGATCAAGTGCAGCAGTGGTGGCCCAGTGGTAACGGCCGCAACTTACGGGTCTTAGGTTCGAACCTTAACAGGCACTTCACTTTGTGTAAATTATTACATCACCACTGCTCTCATAACGGTAAAGGAAAACATCGTGTGGAAACCAGCATGTATTAGAAGTTTAGAACCAAACATTTGAAGACAGGTGACATCTACCAATTCGCACTGGGCCCGCGTGGTGGATTATATTATAGCCTATTCCCTCTCATATAGGGGAAGCCTTCCCAGCAGTGGAAACTCTATAAGCTGATTATACTGTGTGCACTGCAAGTCTTTGATTGATTCAAGTCCTTGATCTTTTCTAAGAAAGAAAATCGCTGTCCCGGGATTTCCATAGAAAGACTTAAAATAAACATTGTTCTACTCGTGACGATTACCTACAATATTATCAAAAATGTAAATACTACGAAGTCAAGTTTATGTGTATTATTATGTTGTAACAAATATTTGCGCTTGCGCTGGGAAATAGTAGCTACTTATTGTTGTTATTACGCAGTTTAGATCTCAAACTATGTAGTCATCCAAATGTCTTTCTAATATAACTGGAATATGCGTTTCTGCAGAACTATGTGGTAGATAGCCTTGTTTCATAGAATCTTAATAAGAGCTATTTGAAATCTAACATCTGAAGTGAAATCTGAGGGAATTTTCCCAGTTTTCTTTGAGATAATTTGAAAATAAAATGTCGGTACCTCCTCTACAGGAGTTGTAAACTCTTCTTCGAATCAAATGGCTATACATACATATTATTTTAATTTTATCCTGTTACCAATTATTATTAAAAAAATCTGAAATTCCGTGATTCATGTCACTGAAAACAATCTCGCAGTTTCCAATATTAGATATCAATCAAATGCCAACGTCAATTATTTTGACATTGTTCGAGAATATTTGGGGAAGTATACCCCTTTAAGTATTCAGAATTTGCCAAAAATTTACAATAAGGTATGTATTGTACATTTATGTACTACGTGTCACAGTTTGCGTAAATTTTTCCTCTACAATACGTCATTCAATTGTATTTTTATAGGTAAAACTGAAAAATGGAATAGATTTTATGTGCGAATATTAAAATTATAAATATCATATTGCATTTTCTGAAACAACTAATTCTATAATCGGATAAAATTTAATCAAATAACCAGTCCAGATCTTTCCCGCGGCCTTCTGTAGGTCGTCCACCCACCTCGCAATTGGTCTGCCAACGGTCTTCGGCAACGTGACAGTAACAGATGAAGGCGAAGTAGAAACTAAAAAAGTACCGAGCAAAGCAGAAAAATTTTGTAGTTGTATGTTTTAATGCTTGAGTATATTTTACTATACTCCAAACTGAGAAGATCTAGCTTTAATGATTCCCATTCCTAGGAAAAACCTATAAATCCAATACTGCAGAGTATCACGTGAGAACAATTATAACAAAATTTTAATCCACCACCACCACTTAAGAACGCACTTTGTACATTGTAACGAGTACAACTGTAGCAGTCAAGCCAATGCATGAGCCCAACTGGTACAGAAAACGTAAGGAGAAATCAATTAACGAAAGGAAACCTTGCTCCCATTCTAATGTATGAAAACAGCCTATGAACTGTCTGTCTCGCTGGTCGAGTGGCCGTAAGCGTAACTGCTGACAGTGAGGTCTAGCCTAATTTCACCCTAATTTCTTAACGTACAGACGCCAGCACATAAAGCTACTACAATCTGGCAAATTTCTTTAATAGATTTTCAACTTTGTCGCTAAAGCATAATAAGGTTCAAAGTTGATTGGGAAAATTTGACAGTTTCGGGTAGCTTGATGTGCTGGCGTCTGTACAATCAATCTGAATTTGAATAATTTTGACGGATATTACTAATCCATTGCTGGATATGTTCGAAAAATTTGTCTGCTCAACAGCATTTTGACAGTTCAACAACATTCATTGCGTTATTTCGCAATAAAAGTTATTGAACTTTCAAAATGAAATTCATTGATAGCCATTGATTGATAGCGTTTTACGCAATTACCCCACTGAGTGTTTCAAGTCGGGAAAACTGTCATTGGGTTTTACTGTCAGGAATCAGTGGCATTTCGGAGACTCGCCCTCCTGTTTTCCTGGAAATGGGGTTTAAATTAGCTAAATATGAGTGAAGGTACCTACTCTGCTGACCCATTCGGGTACTATATGCATGATGTTATGTTACTGACAATAATAATAAAGGTACATAAAGTAGTGATGTCGACGAACAAAGCTTTATTGTCGGATAATAAGATGGGGTCAGGTCATGATGTAATTAGTGCACCAGCTTATAATTATTATAAATTAAAACATTGTACTGAGATGTAAATAGGGTAATTTGTGAGTAACATCTAGTTCTTTCGAATGTAGGTAACGAAGTTGATGGCAATAATCTTGATACAGCCAAAGATCAAACAATAATTTTCTAGAACACTCTGTTTAGTTTTATGATCTTCACTTATTTGTGACAATGTAGAAAAGTATGCGAGATCATTTTCATCCAGAGGCTGAAGCACGAACTAATGTAAATTCGAACGTCTTTTGAATCTGTACAAATGTATACAATTTAACAATTCATATTATATAATTTTTATTTTTTTTATGTTAATAGCCTATTTTATGATCTTCACTTGTTTGTGACTATGTAGAAAAGTATGCGAGATTATTTTCATCCAGTGGCTGAAGCACGAACTAATGTAAATTCAAACGTCTTTTGAATCTGTACAAATGTATACAATTGAACTATTCATATTAATTTTTTTGTTTCTGTTAGTTGCCTTTTTTTTGTCCCACTACAGGTAAAAGGCCTGCCCTTTTTTCTTATATTATACAAATAAATAAAATTGAAGTGTTTATTTTTGATGTCAAAATAACAGCTTTCAGATTCATTAATTAAAATTGTAAGTGTGAATTCCAGGTTTTTCCTTTATTTATTTAATACACTTTTTTGGTGATGCAATTAGACAAACAGTAGTTAGTAGATGCAATTACGAAAAATTGAGGCTTAAATGTTTATTCAAATTTAAAGATATACGTATACCTATTACCAACTACAAATATTATTTATATACCTAATTAAATATACAAATATACTAAAACAAAAAAGTCAAACAATGGGAAAACGTTACCGTTGTGATGCTACTGCCAGGTTGTTTTATATTATTTTTTTTAAAGCTGTAGCTTTGGAATAACCACTGTGGTAGTTACTTGTTGGTATCATGTAGGTAATTAATTATATACGTCTCATTATCTAGTCTAGTCGATGTCAGATTTTGTTTTCGTTTTTATTATCCATCCATTCTACCTGTGAAGGTCGTTCATACAAGTCAACAATCTTTGTCTGAGGATGTCCAAAATTTGGCAACAGCACTACTCGATCTGGCACGTCGCCTGATAACGCTAGCCAAATATGATTAGTAAACAATACGGCTTACAATATGTCAATAATGCCATAAATGTCATAATTATTCCGTTTCATGAAAAGCGTTCGATTTCACAATTGGTTGAAATAATAGTTATACGTAGCTCAATAAAAACTTTGTTGTAATAATTACACTGAGAAATGGATTTGTTACGACATTCAATCAATTTCAGTGCGTAATTGTTGTCATAAAACAAAACAATTTACTAAGACTTATAGATTTTCCTTTCCCTTTCATTGTATTCAAACATTTTTAACTAAACAATTGTAAAAAATATTATAAATAGCTTCACTAACACATAAATAAATACAATTCACTACACATCATTTATTTCGAATTCCCAACATATTTAAATTGTATATTTATCCTGTATAGACATAGGATAAAATGCAACAATAAATAATCCTAGAAATTCCCCAATGCGTCACCTTGTAGGTACATTGGACTCATTATTAGTTTCGATAAATAAAAGATGCGTCAATATTTGAGAAAACATAGCAGGTATTACCTGCTATGTTTTCTCAAATATTGCGCCAGGTTGTACTTTTCTCATTTACCTATACTAGCCAATGTTGGCCCTAATAGTAATCACAAAAATTCGTAACGAGTAATCAAAGTTTATAATAATCACAGGCGATTTAGCTTTATAGATTGTATTCCCAGAAACGAAATAGAAAGCGTCAATAAACAAGACCGTTTGAAACTTAATTTAATATTTTGTACTACAAAACATGTTTCTGCATAAATTTATAAAACGACCAGCGCTTATTGAAGCTTAATGCTCATAATTCTATAGCAAATTGTTTTCAGACTAAGTGGAACAAAGAAATAACTTAGTTTGAGAAAAAAACAAAACCTACAGTAATCCCAGGTTTTCAACTTGACTTCTAACTGTCATTTCAGATTATCAAACATTGTTTCCAATTGACATGAATATAGTAACATTTGTGTCAATTTACTAAGAGTAAATTTCACAAATTCAAGACCTGTCAGTATCAATCTTCCACAACAATCATCACTGACAGCTCTTGAACGCCGTTTAAATGTTCAGATCAGATCGCGTTCAGTCTCATCGGTGAAATTCGCCCTAAGCCATTTAAATAGAGATTCTAACTGAATGTTAGTTCTTAGAAATTAATGTAGAGCATCATTCGCACCGTCTCGCGTTTGTTGTTTAATTTGTTCTTCCAACGTGCAGATCGACCATTGGCCTCATGGCATCTTGTCATACGTCACCGCATACTCATGGATAGACCCCGTTGTCAGCAACATTAATGTCAGCGTTTTCCTTATAAGCGTGGAATTATATTGTAATTTATATGTTTTCCGAAGCAAGTTTATTCAACGTGACAACGGAATGAGGATTCATTTGTTTATTCCAACTATAATTAATTTGAACATTTTTTTAAGGCTCAGCTATGTGGAATTATAAAGTTTTGGCTTCTACAGATTTTTATTACCTATAACATAAGCATAGCAGAATCAGCTTATAATATTGCCCAGTGCTGGGCTCAGACTTGCTGTCTTCGAAGGTGAGTGGGCTATAATCTACCAGGCGGACCCAATGCGGATTGGTAGATGTCACAAATCTTCGAATTTTTGGTTCTTTATAGGACATGCCGGTTACTTCACGATGTTTTTTTGTGAATATAATTTAAAAATCAGAAGATAAGTTATTAATTTTACTAATACGCGCCAGATATTGCCAATGCATGCACGATGACTAGTAAACAAATGCCTACTAAATAATAACTAATCCAATACCACACTAGCTTTATTTAATATAATGAGGGTTTTCGTGAAAATTTACGACACCAGTTGGCACCACTGTGACAAGAGGTCTTCCAATATAAAATATATGATGACGTTCATCATTCGATTCATTCATTCGTTCATCATTCAGTCATGACTAAAGAAAATATAGGCTCTTTGACAGATGCCTGGACCTGACGTGTCAGTGCTGCCACCTAGCGAACGTCATTTCAGAAAACCCTCATTGACGCCACGTTCTAGCATCAAACATGAACTACATTTGCCTATACTTACACAAAGTGTCACGACACTACACTAATATTAGCTAAATGACTGAAAATAGTAAGTAATTCCTACCTTACAGGCGCACCTCATATTTATCAAATAAAACATTCAATTTTTAACCGCAACTTAGTGGCGATAAATTTAAATACAAGTCACACTTGCAAATAACCCAGTAATACTGACTAAATGACTTATTTCTTCATTTATTTACATTTGTGATACTGTTTTGTATTTTGTCATACTTTTCCTTAGCACTGGATAAAAATTTCGGGTGTCGTCTTGTGTTCGGCTTTATTGCCTACTTTGGATTACTTTACACTCTGGGAGTGCCGACAGAAGTAAAAACAAAACACAAACAGAATACTTTGCCATCACTCACTGACATATCGGATATACATTCATCATCATCATCACTTCGGCCGAAAGACGTCCACTGCTGGACATAGGCCTCCCCCTAAGCACCTCCACTTCAACCGGTTCTGTGCTTCTCGCATCCAACGGATATACATCAAAACCGAATATATCCCGAGGACAGCCGATATCAGCAGCGGGTATTTTTTTAATCGTCTTATAAACAAAACACGCGCGGTGTCGCTTACGATAACAGTGGAGCGAGTACAATGTTTTTTTTCCATCTCAAAAAATGCCCGACATGCCTAAAGAAGCTTTCACTTCAAAAAAAACAACATAAATTATGTGTGTCTCTCAAAAGAGGAGTCCTTTATTGGAAGTTCCCTTGTACTCCGGAATTTTACTTATTATCGAACAAATTCTTTTTTATGAGACCATAATTCAGTACTACTAAGGTACAGACGCCAGCACATCAAGCTACCCGAAACTGTGAAATTTTCCCAATCAATTTTGAACCTTATGCTTTAGCGATAAAGCT
Source organism: Luperina nickerlii (assembly GCA_963855955.1). Classification (NCBI taxonomy): domain Eukaryota; kingdom Metazoa; phylum Arthropoda; class Insecta; order Lepidoptera; family Noctuidae; genus Luperina; species Luperina nickerlii. The sequence continues at coordinate 6,612,264 of OY979663.1, forward strand.
GAAAATCTATTAAAGAATTTTGACAGATTGTAGTAGCTTGATGTGCTGGCGTCTGTACATTTTTTAATATACAATAAGCTATCACCTTTTTTATATGAGGGTACGAGTATATCTAAAATTCTAAACACAAATAAATAAAATTGGAGTGTCTGTTTGTAGTGAGAGCACATTCAGCCGATTCAGAATTTAGCAAAATTCTTCTTGATATTGGAGAGGGAAAGTGTCCAGAAGTGAATAGTACTCTTGATATACTAGAACTACCTACTGGTCTTTGTCAGGTTGTGTCGGACACTGAAATTTTAATACATTGTATTTATGATGATATTTACAATCTCAATATCAAAGAAGATTCGTGCTTGTGTGAAAGATCAATTTTATCATCTATGAACGACCAGGTTACTGAAACATACCTTTCCATCAATACAGTTTGCAATCCGGATGAAGTGTTTAATTACCCAACAGAGTTTTTAAACAGTATAATTGTGCCTGGTCTACCCCCTTACAAACTAGAACTTAAGATTGGCGTGCCCATCATACTACTCCGTAATTTAAATCCACCAAAACATTGCAATGGTACTAGGTTGCGAGTAGTGTCGTTGCAAAGAAACGTTATGAAAAGTCGTATAATATCCGGATGTGGAAAAAGGGTGAGATAGTATTTATAACATGGATTCCTAAAATACCGTCGAATTTTCCATTTGAATTCAAAAGATTGCAATTCCCTATCAATTTCAGTTTTGCTATGAGAATCAAAAAGTCACAAGGGCAAACGTTAAGCAAAGCTGGCATAGATTTAACTAAGGGTTGCTTTACCCATGGGCATACGGTTTACGAGGAATGCCAGTAGTGTTATTGTTTTAGCCCAAGAAAATCGTACACCAAATATTGTATATAAAGAAATTTTTCAATAAAGCTAATACGAAAAACTAAAAAATAAATAGTAATTAAACTAAAGATGCAAAAACGAATAAAAATAACTAAAAGGAGAAACATATACAAAAACAAAATATCGATTCATAAAATAGAAGAATTTCGTTAAAATTAGCACAGGTATTTCATTACGCGGAATACAGAATTAATAAGATATCGTAAACTCTGCGAACTGAACAATAATTTTTTTGTTAAATTCCATGCGGACGAAGTCGCAGGTAACAGCTAGTTTAAAATGAATAAAACCACATGCTACGATCGTCACACACATTTTTTTTCCCGATACTGTATACCACAGTTTCAATAAAAAAACACCCGGCATATAGAAATAGCCGTTATAAAACGTAAAAAAATACTCCGAAGCAGCGGAGAGCTCCCGGGGTCGCCAAATAATTGCATTTTCCCTTAATATCATCATCGGATTTCCGCAGGCAATAATTAAATCCGCAGGACTTACACGTGCCGGTGCGGTGGCGCACACGCGCATGCATTCCCTAGTATGCACGTGTATTTATGTGTGTGTGTGCGTGGGGTGTGCAAAGTGCCACCCTTTCAGTGCAACCCACCTGTGCGATTATGGTCGAACTGGGAATTCAATCAAATTAAATGGATACATTCGAATACTTGGAAATGAAAAGCTGCTTTTCATTGTGTCTTGATTTCATTAAGTAGAATTAATTAGTAGTCACATATTTTAGTGTTTATTTATCAAGATGCAACATACATTAACAAGGTTAAGTAGAGCTTTTTTCAGCCAATTACCGAAGTTTTTCTTAAAAATTCTAGTCAAATGATTCCAACGAAACCCACGCATTTACTCCTCCTTTCTAAATACAAAATTACTGTCAAAACAAACCGATACCGATTGAGTCGAGGCTCCATCGCAATATCATAATTATTATGTATATTAGGATTCTGAACATAATAAACGCGTGGGTGTACCCCCCCATTCGCCCTACCTCCCCCCTGCAGCCAGAAGGTCGAACCGCACCGTTGCGACTAGTTGCGCGGTAGGGTGGGCAAAACAGGTGTTTGAGTTATGTCGAAATGCAGGGATTCTGTATACTTGTTTATTCGCGGGACTGTGTGACCTTACAATCATGTGGTCGGTATAATACCAGTACCAGGCTTAAAACCTTGCCTATTTTATTTTAAATACTTTTTAATACACAAACTATAACGATGAATATATATATATATCTACATTTATTTATTACAAAAACTACAGGCGTTATCACTACTTTCCCCTATACATCATACAACTCTATTTAACTAACAGCAATTATAATTGAATTAATTACCTGACAACACTAGGGCTTGACCTAGAAAGGATCTATAATATTGTTGCATCTCTATCTTGTTCCACGAGGCGTTTCCACAGCAACCAGATTGTGGCAACCGCCATGCCAGCATTATTTCATCCGGGATTTCCGCAAAGTGAAATGAAAATAACGACATACAAAGGTATGGGATAGGTTTTGGTTTATAATAAATTGAATATCTATTTGCTACGGTGTTATTATAATTATCATTTAGTGAATGATTAGGTACATTTTTTTGCTAACTTTGATTTATTTAATTTTTCATTCGGCACGTTGGGCGAATGAAAATACTTATTATAATATAAAAAATATATATCGTTATATAGTTTTACCGCTAATTATTAAATGACGCCATTGTCATTTTTTTTAAAGTATTGTTAAAAATCTAAGTTTTTTGTTAAGCTTAATATTTGAAGTTTTTGTGTCATGGACACACCCTTTGTATCATGGACATTAAAATTAAAGCCCAATATTTTTGCTTATTTTTGCACTGAACCGAACGATTTAATCCAATTATTATTAGGGTTGTCGAAAATACTTGTAGGTACAATGGAAAATAGCAGTAAAAGTGGCTGTCGTTTTTCAGCCAATCACAAATGCGCTTTCTGAAATGAACCTTAGGGGATTTGGATCGCAGAATAAAACATACACAGATTTTTTTAAAGTTATACCAGTACCTCTGATAGATATTGCACACTGTAGTTTAACGCAGTTATTTCGAATTTGTTGATATGGTTATTCAATAACCAATATTGTAACTACTGTGATGATTGAGAGATAAGAGTGCCCATGGAGTATCTTGCCCGTTCTTCTCCATAGGTACCTACTACGCTTTAGAATGGGCAACTAGCTTCATATTTTCTGACTGACCGACTTCTTGACAATTCAAAAGACAATTTAAATGGTTTAATTGAAATAAATGCTTTGAGATCGAGTATTTACTGTGGACACCATATTTTGCGTATGTGTTTGTCTTGTTTCAATTTTGTTTCTTAATATTTTCGGTAACTGTGCCGGTTTATATTAAATTAATTATTTATAGTCATAATAAATACTTTTATTATTATGCTATTTAACAGATAAAATAAGTAGCGCTAAGCTTACACTATAAATTCTCGTTTTTGCAATAAAATCGATAAAGGTACTTTTTAAACCAGTGTATTCGAGTTTAGCATAGTTTAAAAACCGGTATATTTGAGGTTAATACAGTTTATCGTGAATATACGTAGCATTCCGTTATGATTTTGTGCGATTTCTATTACGTCTGTCTGTAACACTTGGCAAATTCCCATATTGACCTACAAACAAAAGATAAGCGAGTGAATCAGCTTCTTATTATTCCCCACATGTTTTAGGTGGGAAGTGGGGAAAACAGTACTTACTTCTACCTACTGCAAAATCTAGACAATTCATCTAAGAATTCATAAAAAATCACCTAAAAGCTTCGATAGCTGTTGGATGCAATTTAGAAAGTGGTTCATGACAGTGTTCCAGAAAACTGACGACAGTTCCTCCTGTTCACTTATATGGGGGTCACGCTTAAGAGAGTGTCTCGTTTTAAATACCTTGGGCACATTTTGACGGAGAACCTTTTTAATGACGAGGATGTAGAGAGAGCGAAGGGCGTTGTCGGTTCGTTGTAATATGCTGGCCCGCAGGTTTGCTAGGTGTACTAAAGACGTGAAAATTACGTTGTTTAAGGCATACTGCCAGACTTTTTACACCTGCAGCCTGTGGGTCAGGTATATGCAGAGGGCCTATAACGCCCTCCGTGTGCAGTACAATAATGTTTTTGGGTGTTACTGGGGCTTCCGCGGTTCTGTAGTGCGTCGGGCATGTTTGCCGAGGCAGGCATAGATAGTTTTGAGGTCATCATGCGCAAAAGAACGGCATCCCTAATGCGTAGGATACGTGAAAGCTCCAATAGCATCCTGAAGATTATTGTGGAGAGGCCAGGCTGCCTTTTCCTGATGCACTGGTCCCGTAGACATAGTTACGGGTCTGGTGCTGAGGAACGATATTTAAATTAATATTTTATGTAGAAGAGGTATGGTCATGTTTTAGTTTATTTTTAGTTTAATTTTGATACAACATGATTTTGTTTTAATTGTAATTTAAATTTTCATTTAATTGATTTGATTTTGATTTTAATTTTGATTGTAATTTTTGATTCTAACACTAACATAGTTTGTAAGTTCTAATACTAACTAATACATTATGGATGATTTACGAATTAAATGATTTGAATTTGAATTAATCATAAATATCACTCCACCCACCACTTTATGAGAAATTTCTGTCTGAAACGTTTCTTTGAGTAATCGCTTTTTTTCGTTAACTTTCATTTCGAAGTCTTCTCTAAGAAATATTCGGACCACATCACGCTCGCTCTGTACATAAAATATTAATCTTTCTGGGAATTTTCACCTTGGAGAGTAAAATCAAAGGCGTACAAATCCGATAAAGACATTAAACCCAGAGTGAAACCCCTGGAATATCTACAAAGCTTTATACCTAGACGTACCTATACCGATGTATATATGACGTATATACGTCGAGCTACCGTAGGCGTGGTGCCTGGAAACCGCTCGCCCACGCACTCTGATCCTTGACTACCGATTTTTTCATTACAACCTAAGTGAGTGTCATTATTGAAAATTTGATCTGTGTCACAATCCAGCTTAAATGCATGTCTCGGCTTTATGAGCTGTAAACTGGACTTTTAGTTTAGCCAGAGGGGCTTTGACTTGTCTCTTAAGATACAGGTCCCCTAGTTTAAGAGACAGGGCTTACATTTTTGTTTGTATAGATTTTTTGTAGCCTTCAACTGTTGTACAAACAATTATGTATCATTTTTAGTAGTATATCACTGTGCTCAGCCTGTGTTTATGTATTATTTTGGATAAATAAAAATTATTTAATTAATTAATTAACTTGAAGATACTTGAAGATCCAGTGTCAAACAATCTACCTAGCCTTTTCCCCAGCTGTTTTGGGGTCGGCTTCCAGACTAACCGGACGCAGCTGAATACCATTATTTTACATGGAGCGACTACCTAACTGACCCCTTGATACCCCTTGGAACCAACTTGAAAATTTTGTGTACCATTCATAGTGTTGTTATTTTCGTCATTGATGTTTTCTTCTTTATGTTCCTCTCCCATGTTCATTTTAATGGGCAATTTATTGATTGGTCCATATTTGGAATTTATGGAAGTGTCCCAGCTAATTATGTAAACAGCATAATATATCGTTATGACCAATAAGGATTGTAAATGTGGTGATATTTTATATTTGCTTAAGGGTTCCACGATGTGAAATTGAATGTAGTTAATTAATGAAAGCGTATTTTGCGTTTCGCATAATTTGTTTTGCAATCTAAATTTGTTCTCTATCACCTATTCTGTTGCAAATAACTTTACAATTTTGTTCATACTGTTTTAACTGTTTCATTATAAACTTAAAATGGTACTTTGAACTTAATTTTTTTATACTTTACTATATTATTATATAGGTACCTACTGATCCGCGAAAAAATATAAATTCTCTGATTGCTCATCGCTAGTCTTTAACGATTACATTAATTTAACCTTTCTCTTACAATATTAAACGTAGGTTTATTTACTATTAACCAGCTGTAGCTTTTCTATTTTGTCGTTGCACTTCCCACTCCAAGTTTCCAGTGAAACATTCCTGTTGAAAGCTCTCTACAGAGTAAATACAGGTAGAGAGTTATTGGAGTCAGGGAATCGTTGAAACGTGCCACGTGTAAAATTTCCTCTTCAAAATTGTTCACTCGTGACGTGGAATTGAGATCGGATCGCAATACCTGAATTTACAATAATTTTGAAAAGACTAAGGATGATTTTATGTATATCGTGATTTACATTATTATCTTTTTCTAGCCCAGCATCTAGAAAAGTATTATTGTGCTCATACTTTTTCTTATTAACATAGACTGACTTGTAAAGATCTAGATCATGGCTACGATCTTGAGAAGGCAGAATCATCTGTGCATACATGCTTCATTTATCACTCATTTTGTTCTCATATTTCTTTCTAAAGCCACGCCATAATGTCCTAAAGGCATTACATTGATCATATTTATAGTCTCCAGACAGAATCTTTCAGATACATTTCGGGGAAGTTGTGCTCACACAATTCTCGCTCACATTTCTACATCTATACGGGGTGAGAATATAAATAATTTTACCTCTTCACGGTATATCTCAGCTGATGCCAATGTATATTCTAAGATTTTTATTTTTCTGTTTTTATGTTATATTATTTTAATGTAATTTATTTTAGTTTAGTTAAATTTTAGTTTTTGTTTTCCTGTCTTGCAATAATCACAATGCACTATGTACCACTATGTACACCCAAGATACAGGCAAATGCCTAGTTTGGGGGTCAAGGCTCGTACACACAGGCGCGACGCGACACGCGACACAAAGGCACCGCTCGTCGCGCGACTTGCAGTGCCTTTGTGTCGCGTGTCGCGTCGCGCCTGTGTGTACGAGCCTTCACTCTACTCTATTCCTGTACAAATTGTGACTAATAAAATAATTTGAATTTGAATAAGAGCTCAACTGTGACTAATGAGACAGAATCACATTTTCTATTGTTATAATTCAAATTTTGATTTTCCCACACTTGAGAGGAGCGATGATGCCGCCAAATCCCACTTACTTACTATCCCAATTTGAGGACTACGAACTTCATATTTCCGAGAAAAGCGCCCTTATTTTTCGTAGTTTTTTTTTTCGCTTGTCGGGGTAATTCTTCCCATTAGTCTAAGGTACATGCTTTCCTTTTTGAGTGTTACGTCAAAGATATTCTCAGTTATTTACCTCTGAGCGAGGCCAGTTCACGGCTTTACGCTTATGTTAACCTTTTAAGAAAAAAACTTAATGAGCCGTGAGAAAAAAAGGGAAAGACTGCGTCGTCGTTAATGCTTAGGCTTCACTTAAATTTGCATACACTCTCTTCCAGTTCATTTAATTAAAGTAAATAAGGCTGAGGTCAGTTTGAAACAACGAAGTCAATATTTTTTTTTTATTAACGCATTGTTGTAGGTACTTCAGGAGGATTTCAAGCTCTAGGGATAATAGAGTTAGGACGATAATATGGGAAAAATATGGCAACCTGACAACAACACATTGATTAGGTAATACCAGGTTTATTGATTAAACCAAAATGTTGTCCTATTTATAGAGTCGGGATGTGTAATCGAGTGGTAAATAAAATGAGGTAAATCAAGTTTACCTCAGTTAAATAACTTTTGCAGCAGAATGATTAAATCGAGGTAACATGACTGTATTGGTTACAATCTGTAGGTGAAGCTGATAATTAGACCACACGATAATCACCTGCAGAGGGAACGTGATAATGCATGATTAGACGCAAGTGCCGCGTAACAAGCCACCTATAAACACAGTGACCTGACACCCCCTGCCCCGCACCACCCTGCACCCCCTACAAACACCCTTTGACCTACACACGGGCAATGCCAGTTAAATGCACACAAACGCACACACGCTCAACTAAACACACACCGACAAGCTTTCATGCGTAGGCCAACGCACACTACAGCAAAATGGGGGAAACTGGGCAAACATGACACCGTGAACTATATTTCAAACACACATAGGAACGTTCATGCACCAACTCACACTCTAGCAGAATCGGAATTTTGCGGTAGCGCGAATAATACAATTTTTCTGTTGCCAACTGAAAAATGACGGAATTAAATGTTGACACTTTAATTTAGACTGTTCAAGTCCTAATCGCGAGGCGTCAAAACGAAAACATTTTTCGCTTTCACTTTTAATTGCTTCCAAAGAAAATATTCCATGCAATAAATTTCAGTTTTACGAGCTAACTAGACGTCATTTATTTTGAAACAAAATATTTGGGGGCTATTTTTAACTTCAAATAGTTACGCAGTTAGTTAGTAGCTAGGTACATAAAATATTATAATGATCTGAAATTCAATATTTAACAAATCTGACTTTTGATAATGTGAATACACTCGAACTACTAATAAATTAAATTTATCACGAAATTGAAGACTTAACTAGTCCTATAAAAACTGTAAAAGCAACTCAAGTAGAAAAATAAACACTGGCATATATTTTATATGTTGCAATTTTCTTGTAACATGATGAATTATGAAATCAGGTCACATAAAAAGCAACCTAGAACTTAATCACGTCAACAGTGCCTCACATCACGCACTAATAGAAAACTAAGGCGATTACGGTCGGTTTATGACTGAAACTATTAATTTGAAGAAATTTAAAATATATTAGTCTTCGGTCAGCTGGACCCGATCGCTTCTGGACCCGCGGGTCCAGTTGACCACATCATTTATTTTCTGTATTTTTATTGGTTAACTGGACCCACATTCAAACTTATAAGAACATCTATTGTTTAAAGCTACCTGTGGATAGGTGAACTTTGAAGACCGTAGTGTTGAAGTTAGATATAAAATATTCGTCTTCTGTCTCCTTGTAACTTCGGAAATTTTTGAACATTATTATCAAACTCTGCAATTGATTCAATACCAAGTTAGTAGAATAATTTTTATACAGTTTTTGATCTGAGAATAAGCGAAGAATAAGCTAAATTGAATTGAATGAATATGCTAAAAATAATAAATCAATTTGAATTGAATGAATATCCTAAAAATAATAAAGCAGATAATACAACAAAAAGTCAAACAACACAAATATCAGTGCTAATTATTTTTACTAAACAACTATCATAGGTATTAACGAAATCAATGATGAAATAAAAAATACTGTTTTACCTGTAAATAAACTATTTAAAACGAACAACAATATTGATAACATTGTTTTCATATACCTATATATTTTGCATTTTAATGTACGTCATATTCCCGGTGAGATATTGCTTACCGATAATGTGATTAACACGACTACAGCAGAATTATTGCAGTAAGCTTGGTACTAGGTGTGTATCATGAAACCTTGCAAGAAACAAACGCCCTTTGCGACCACTGACGTGTAGCACCCTCGCGTGTTTGCTGTGGACCAGCGATAAATTACTTCTGTATCGTTATGTTCTTTTCTCTTATAAAGTTTATAGAAACGCAACGTTGTGCTAATTGAAACTGAAAATTATAATAAAACTTAAGAGAAAGCAAATGAGCCAATGGATGACAAACAAAAGACACCTAGCAGATAAGTACGGGAAGTAGAAACAATTATGAAGGGTCCTAAAAAGCAACAATCATTTGGAACAGTTCTCAAATTAAAATAAGAAAATACTCCACTTTCTCTATCTATCCGATAACGAAGCAACTCCCTTTCGAATTCTACCGAATTCCAGTGGGAATTTCTGAAGACTTGTAACTGGAAACAAATAACTTTAATAGCAACAGGGTCGACGTCAACTCTGATGAAAATGCGAATAATTACAGTGTAATTCCTTGTCAAGTAGTGTTCGTAAGGTTCATTAAGTTCCTCCTTGAATTTGTGTATAGGATGAAAATGTTACTTACTACAAACTTATTTATTTTAATGTTACTTGTTAATGTTGCTTATTTACCTAGTTGAAGATCTTTCTCCGCGTTTCAATACTCAATCTGGTTTGATTATGAATAATTCAAATCAGATTAGAGGCAGGACGTCATTGAGTGATAATTTTCATAATATTCCATTATTTTACTATTCATATCGTCTAACTGCTTACCAAATTCGCCTATATTGTGTTCTATAATATCAGGATCAATCAGTGGTTTAATTTAACCTCATAGTTTATTTATTCCTTTACGTCCCCATTGTGTCCATTAACCGTTGTTTTAATATTATCGTCCACGTATGCGTAGACACAACACTTAGATTCAGGGATCATTACTATTATATTTATAGCAAAAGCGCACAAAAGGTTATGTGTTTCTATGAATATTGGTACTGTTGTTATGGCGTCGTTGGTCCTCACCACCCACGGTACTGTAACAAATACACGTATATTAGTATTAGTTTTCGTATTTTCTGTTATAATTGGTCTTTCTTTTCATGTTTAGTTATTGTTAGTAAAATTAATCTCTTTCTATTTGTTCCTAAAAAGTGGGTATGAATTTAATTCGTTAGTTGTTTAAAGTGTGTTTGTGATTTTAATCACAAAAGTTACAAAACCTACCAACCTAACATTAATATACGCCTAGTTACTAAAACATTATATAAATTTCTCTACCTCTCCATTTTAAATATTGCTTCCCACCACCCACGCCAGTACGCAAATAATAAACTTTATTAAATATTCCGATATCGTCACGAGGAAAATTAATTTTGAATTCAATGGTATCAACAAGTTTTAATTTATAAATGACAGAATCCTCGTCTTATGAGACATATTAAGTAATAAATATACTTGTTTTATCTTCCTACTTAAAGCATTAAAGAAAAAAACAATGATTTCTTAGATTTGGATATTAGCAAAAAGTATTTCAACAAAATGCATAAATATGAGAATAATACGAGAGACTATATTATGAGAATGATCATTGCAGAAATGGCTTGAAAGTTTCAAATTTGATTAATTTAGTTATACTAGTACTACAATAACCACTTTTCTATTACTAACGATGATAAAAACATAGAATCAGCTAAACTAAAACGCAAGCAAAGATAAACACTACAACGCTTGCTACAAAAACCGATCGATGAATACAACATTTGTCAAAATCCGTCAATTTACATGCTACGAGGGAACATCCGTCTTCCGTCCGCACTCACTGCTAAAGCAGTCGCCATGTCGCCATATAGAATATACAAAATAGTTAAAATAGCATCACTGTAGACTAATCCCAACAAAGTGAAACATTAAATTTACCATAAAGCGTATACAAGACAGCAGGTCACACAGATTTGCATAATGACCCTACTATCAGCCCACATAACCCCGTTTTTTGCGTAACTGTGCTGTTAAGAGGGTTGATCCGTTAGAGCCACGCTGGAGTCAAAATTGATGATTTCCGACGGACAATAAAACCATAATCTGTTTAATTTATAGATAAGATATTGACGTCATATTAATGGGAATTTCATAATCTAGTGCATGGCTGAAAAACATTTTCATTTATTCGTACAGTTTTCTCATTAGAACAGTTTTTATGCAAACCTTTTTTTAAACTAGCGATCGACGGTCTACGCAAATGCAAGGTATTAGTAAAACCATATACGACAAACTTATAACAACGTTGCTTTATAAATAATAATAGCATTTATTAGTGCATGGCTGAAAAAAAAAAACGATTACTGTAAGTTTTCATTCAAGAAAAGTATATTCAAAAGTGTCAATTTTAGCCACTTTTCGATATTTTAAACGCGTTAGTTTAGGATGAAATCTGAAATATTTATATGTTATTTTAGGCCTAGTAAACGAAGACATTTACCTTCTAAAACATGGTACAAATATTTTTTTAATAACTTATTTTTTTATTTTACTATGAATTATTTAGTGCTGCTATATAATCGGCGCGGAATCACGCCAGCGCTCAGTGCCGGCTGAGGCCTTTCAGAGGTAGGACGTGTGTCGCTCCCGTAGCCGCGAGTCGCGTAAAATATTATCGTACTTTCGCGAGTTTTTAGCGCGTCTAGGACATGTTGATACTTTTTATTATAATATATTTTTATTATATTACAAAACTGGTGAGTACATATTTTAATGTAATGGTGTTCTATTAACTTAAGAAAAATTAAATTAGACTTCTTTATGTATGTTTTCATTTTACTTTTTTTTTCAGATATGGCTAATAAAAGGCGCTATATGGGAACAAAAAAAAACGAAAATTTGGCCAAGGCTAATGAAGCTAAAAGGTATGACCGAGGTTCTCTACTTATAAAAAATATATTTTTATTAGGTGTAATAAGAAACAATATACTTACTACTTTTTGAAGTAATTTTTTTTTTATTACTTTTTGTTTGGATATTTTTATGAAACACAGTAGTAATAAGATAAAGTTAATATCCAATTCGTTGTTATAGGCAGAAAAGAGAAGTTCAAATACTTCAAAACCAGGACTTAAATAAAAATTCTGTTGTAAGTTTTATTTTTTTACTTTATATTTTACTAGCTGCGGCAGACACGTGTTTCCTTGGTTTTGATTGAGCAGTTGTTAAACCAAAACTAAATAAGACCTTTCTTCATTATTTATTTATCTCAAGCCGACAATCGATCGCCTGTCATGGTGCTTACTTTTTGTGTCACTATATTATACCCTACATATTATTTTCAGAATCAAGAAAATGAAAAAGACAGTGAAAAAACACTGGAAATTCTGGAAAACTTGCAGGCATTAGAAACGGCTCCAATTCAAGATCCTGACGCAGGGAATCTTGTAAGAATTACTTGGTCATTTGTATACATATTTTAGCACAAAAAAAAACATTGTTAGTTATGTGCTATCTTAAGCCGACAATCGATCGCCTGTCATGGTGCATACGGTTTGTGTCACTATATTATACTCTACATATTATTTTCAGACTCAAGAAAATGAAAAAGACAGTGATAAAACACTGGAAATTCAAGAAAACTTGCAGGCATTAGAAACGGCTTCAATTCAAGATCCTGACGCAGGGAATCTTGTAAGAATGACTTGGTCTTTATAAACATATTTTAGGACAAATAAAACAAGAACCTTCAAGAACAAGTGCGTATTTACAGTATACTTTCATAAGTTCAAATACATGTTGTACATTGTTTCTGATAATATTAGACTTAAAAATATATTTCCAAATTTTATGTTATAGGTAAATAATAGACAAGAAGTTGAAAGGGATACTGTACTTCAGGCAGAGAGTGCACTTTGGCTAGAGCTACGACGTTGTTTATTGACAGCCTCTTCATTCTGTAAAGTGTGCAAACGGCGATCGACTATTAGCCCAGCCCCTTTGGTTAAACAATTTCTTTACTCATATTCCTTGGACCATATCCCTAGTATTCAACATGGGAAAGTAAACGAAAAAGTGGCCATAGAACAGTTGCAGGTACAAGTTTAGATTTTTCTAACAAACAATTTATTTTTGTATTCTTAAATTCTATTAAAAAGAAGTAATTAGAGTATTGAGTTTCAAATTATTATGATTACAGGTGCTTCGCTGGATGGACTAATCGACGATGATGGCATCACCGAAATTAAATGTCCTAGTTCGGCATTTGGATTAGAGGCAGATTTTGCTATTAGCCAAAAAAAAATTAAATTCTGGAAAATAGATGGATCTGTGAATCGACGCCATGACTGGTTTTATCAGATACAGGGGCAGCTGCATATAACTAACAGAAATTACTGTCTGTTTGCTGTGTGGACAGGCAAAGATTTTAAATTGAAGACTGAAAACATAATCAGGGACGATAAATTTTGGAGCGAAAATATGGAACATCGGCTAGTCAGCTTTTACAATAAATGCCTGTTACCCGAAATTGTTGATCCCCGAAAAGCTAGGTCCATGAAACTTAGAGACAACAAATATTAAGATTTTATTTTACACGAAATTGTTTTTATTTACTTTAACCTAACTAATAATAATTTATTGCTCATTTATTACAATAAACAAAAAACTGAATCCCGCTTACGGAAAACGAAAACATTCCCTACTAACTAAAAACTGGCTAAGTATCAAGATGATTCTAAGCGGTGTATGATACGCGCTCCAACACAGACGGCTGTGTGTGCGTTTAACTGTATAGCTGTGTGAGTAAATTTACCTAAACGCGAGGTGCGCCGCTCTGGAGTAACGCTCTTAACATTGGTAATCAACGTTTTCCTGTTACGAGCACCGTGTCTGTTAACTGTCTCATTTTGATGAACACAACTTTCTTGTATCAAAACGTTGAGTTTAGAATCCCTGCCATCGTTAAAATTTTGCGTTCTCCACCATTTTTGCGATTCTCGTTTCTTCCATTCATTCTTAGAAAACTTGATCCACAAGAAAATAAATTTCATATTTGGGATTGTGCCAAATACTTTTTGTAATGTTTGAACGTAAAACGCCTACTTTGTTTTGTCGTTATTGTTTAACAAAGGCGGACCATGAATTATGTATGTCGATATTAGGTACGATATCCATACCGTCAATGACAGCGTCATGTTGAAGAGATTTGCGGATAGTCATAATGAGAATAATTTTTACCTTTTGTATCCTTGTAATTATTTTTTTGTTATTTTCCATTCAATTCACTGTTACAAGATAGTTGATCCTTGCTATTTATTTACTCTATTTTTACTTTTAATATATTGTCTCCTTTTGCCGCTGGTAGTAATTTCGTTTCTTTAAGATTCAAAGAATTGAATATCTTCAAAATTCTTTGTATTAAAAAATTAGATTTGTACTTATTAATCTCTATTCTATAAGTACGGACGCCAGCACATCAACCTACCACAATCTGTCAGATTTCTTCAATAGATTTTCAACTTTATCGCTAAAGTATAAGGTTCAAAGTTGATTGGGAAAATCTGACAGATTGTGGTAGGTTGATGTGCTGGCGTCTGTACAACTTTGCATAATATTAGATCATTATTTTATTACGTTCTTTTCACACTCATAGATTAACGAGAGACTATCGGATCCCAATAGACCAATAAAGCTGGTTCCACCACTGATTACGTAATCGTTATAAACATTATCACTTAACTGTTAGGTACGTAGTAGGAATGTGTGATGACCGGTCGGTTTGTCTCTGACCTTGCTTTGGAGCTTATACTATTATTAATTTATGTCTTTAAAGTTCGTTATTACTTTGTCATTTACATATTGTGTTTTTTTGTTTGATAACAAGTGTTTTACTTTTTATTTGATCTTCAAAGAGTCTAAGTATGATTAAGTTCGGTTTCAACTGTAGATTATACATCATTTATAGTATTAGAAATAATTAAAAAAATTTTAAACAAATTTATGCATGATTGAATATTATAATATACATCATTATTTATTATACCTACATGTACCCTTTTTATCACCAGTCACAAACAATTATGAGGAAACATACATTCAAAACAAAAACTTACAGACTATAATGCTTCGAGAACAGTGACAGATAGCTTTATCTGTTATGTTGGACATCAGCTACTGGATTATGGATAAATCGAAAACCAAACGTCTATCACATGTTCTAACGATATCAGACCAGGGGATAAGCAAAGCTGTTTATCCATAAGGAGCCTTATCTAATACTCTATACGATTACCAAAATACTATTCTGTTTACGTATCGTATCTTTGCATTTTTGTTACGTCACCCAGTTCTATAATATCTGTCATCGGCCTTGTTTCGCTATGGTCACAATCACGACCATGGCTTCATGGCACAAGCGCGATGACGAGAGCTTTTGGCCTTAATAAATCGTCATTTACTACGACTTTATGACAATAGCAATAAGAGACACAATTATGAATTGATTCATGTTATGATTTATCACTATCGTTTACTTGGAAATGTGTTTTATTGGAAGTGTTTATGAATTAAGCTTTATGATTTTAGTGTTCATGTTTGGTTTTGTTTGCCTGCAGGTAACAGCTGTTGACGTCCGCAGTAGCAGCCAGCCCAAAGGCAACTCTTTTTCTCGCCCCCGCTCCCCGCATCCCCTTCCAAGATTGCTGCCACCATGGGTCGGAAGAAAATACAAATATCCCGGATTACGGACGAACGGAATCGACAGGTTGGTACCTAATTTTTAACAAAACCGTCTTTTTACACTACGAATTCCAATGGTAATAGGGTCAGTACAACCAGTTGCACGCACCGTTAAATCGGCCAGTTTTGGCAATATCCATTAAAAGTAATAATCTGTTTATTACCTTTACTTATCTTACCAAAAATTTTTGAAACCGAACCGACATTTAGAAGTATGATGGATGGTATATAACTTCTCAACATTGCCCATAGCAATGTTTGAACTTACGTAAACCAAAAGTGATATGTACTTGCAACGTGCAATACAAAGTTCGTACGTAATATTGGAGGAGAGTGAAATGACCTTACCATGAGGCATGACCTAACAGATGCGGCCTATCAACACTCCCACTGCAAAACATTATCGCGACGGGACAACGACCGCTCCCGCTTGTAATTTATTAATTATACGATTACACTGTATATCAACCTTGTCCAGTTTATTATGACCCTACAAAGCACTCCTCATCTGCCTCTCTCTCAAAGCACATTTTTAATTAGAAGAGGGCAGAGAAGCTCTTTGAATGTGGTCTAGTAAACCAACAGCAGACATGGAAAATTAAAATTGCGAAGGTCAATTTGCTTTCGGCGGTCCAACTTCCTTTGTTGTTTATGGTATTTAAAATAAAACATGATCATTCTGCGATCAGACACCTACCTACCACTACCACCACCACCTATCTATAAATAACAGGAAACATATACAGTATTTACAAATAGTGAGTTAGTTGTTCCTAACTAAACAAATGAATTTACCAGAACACCTATCGATTTTTTGTGTATTAAGGAAAATTACAAATTAACCGCAGATAATGTATAGGTTCGAACAATCGTGCACTATTTAATGGCTTGAAATATTGGAATTAAAAACATACTGAATGACAAATAACTCTGATGAGTTCCAGTAATAATTATTTGATTTCGTCCGTGACCCAATAAACCGCTTTTGTTTTCATTTTATCAATATCGAAATTACAATATTATTAAGAGTCCGGTAGTTTAATGATATTTTGTGTAGTCATGCTTGAAAATGAACGTAGTTATGGTAATTAAAAACTATCGTTGATTTTATACTGGTAGAAAAGGCCCAAGGCATTAAGTCCTCCTTTATACAGTTTTTACTTGAGAGGTTAAATAATAACAGACGCACAGGTCGACCGATCAGGTTAAACTACGCTTGCCGCGGTGAGTCTGTGGATTGGTGACCATCTTTACATACCGTGATCCCTCCGTGCCTCGGAAAGCACGTTAAGCCGTTGGTCCCGGCTGCCATTCGTGGATCTTTGACAGTAGTTACGGGTAGTTAGAAGCCCGAAAGTCTGATAACCATTCTTACCAAGGTGTATCCTATTAATCAGCCACTGGCTTGTGGAGGTCAGATAGGGAGTCGCTCTATGTAAAATACTAGTATTCAGCAGCATCCGGTTAGACTGGAAGCCAACCCCAACATAGTTGGGAACAGGGCAGATAATGATGATTATACAGTTTTTACTTGTGCATAAAGTTTTAATAAATAAATAAAATACTTGCTTATGAACTTTGTGGTTTGTCCATTGAAAAATATTAAGGATTTCTTATTAAATTCGTAGGCTGTAAAAAAAACTTCTCCAGAAGCGTCCTTACCTCCTCAAAACGACCTAAGATAGTTTTATGTTGCTTCATTTTCCTTATATTAGTCATCTGAATGTTCCAGGTGACCTTCAACAAGCGTAAATTTGGTGTGATGAAGAAAGCCTACGAGCTAAGCGTACTATGTGACTGTGAGATCGCCCTCATCATCTTCAGCTCCAACAACAAACTCTACCAATATGCCAGCACTGATATGGACAAGGTTTGTTATTTCCTTTTTTTTTTTCTTCGAATATATAAAATACTTTTTCATTCCTCTTCACGGTATCTGTGTTTAGTTAGTACAATTCTTTTCACTATTCCCTTTAAAGAGAATTCTTCTTACAGTAGCCTAGCATACAAATATCGCTTCAAATACCAAGCAATTTGTTTTAGTTTCCTTTATGCTTACTTATCCATTATGGGTTGAATTTTTACACCGCTGATTTCTATATTTCATATTAGTGAACTTATGGATTTACAATTTGATTATTATGTATCCTAGATTATCAAAGAATCTAAAGTATTGTTCAAATGATGTAAATTCATTCTTTATTATCATTTCTTAACGTAGTAATTATGTATGTAAATTGTTTTACTAGCTTCCTGCTCTCTGTAGTTTTTATAACATTGTTCATGACGTTGAAAGATTTTAAAGCCGTATTTGTAATTTGAAGTTAGGTATGACTTTATGAGTTTAAAGGAAAAATTAATTCATTCCAACAGTCATGGAATTAATTTCTTCTAACGTGGTTCGCAGTAATTTATCGTTACACGGTTAACACGCCCCACTTATAATACTAAGCTTTTAAATTTTAATAAAACTCTTGGTAGCTAGAATCAGGTTATTTGCATAAACATTTTTTTATCGTTTAGTACCAACCAGGGCCGTCTTTAACGTATTTGAGGCCCTGGGTACATAAGGATCACGGGGCCCCTGTGAAGATAAGAGACAATAAGAGAAAAATACTAATATTTCATAACTGGGGTCTAGAAACTTATTGTAAATCGCACTGCAA
Organism: Luperina nickerlii; assembly: GCA_963855955.1. Classification (NCBI taxonomy): domain Eukaryota; kingdom Metazoa; phylum Arthropoda; class Insecta; order Lepidoptera; family Noctuidae; genus Luperina; species Luperina nickerlii. Next base: position 6,630,841 of record OY979663.1, read on the forward strand.
ATAACTTATTTTCCCATTGAATCGGGTACTAATAATGCGTGGAATGGAACGGTGGCTGCAAATAATGTTTTTTATGAGAGCAAGCCGAGAGGCACTTGCCCAGAGTGCCCAATGGAAAAGAGGGGCCTGGTGCCCACACTGACTGAATAAACCGCCCATAAAGGGCATATGGTTAATTCAAATGATCTGCCACTACTTGTAACTTTGTATTTAATGATGTAAGGTCAAGGCTATGTTAAACTAACTACACATTATACTAAACAAAGAATATTTTTTCAAACAAATATTGTATCAGTAAACAACACTGTTGCTATGAAGATAGTGTAGATGCTAAATTGTAGGTTTTACTTAAATTCCTTATGAATGAAGAATTCACAAGATAGATAGGTAAATATAAAATGGAAATAAATGAAAATGTGGTTGCTATTAAAGGAAAACAAAGATAAATTGAAAATATTAATAATCAATTAATCAATGAAGATGATTTATAGAGATATCTCAGGTGAGACGACTTTTTTGTGGAAAATCTTTAGGAAAATAGATTTTTAAATAATGGAAGATAGAACCAATTATGTTTATTTCTTTGCAGGTTCTTTTGAAATACACGGAATACAACGAGCCGCACGAGTCACTGACCAACCGCAACATCATCGAGGTACATTAAGTACGGCGTCATCTGTGTGCCCGTGATCGCAATGCAATGTCCATGCAAAATTGACTTATCCCATTAACCGCGTGCTTTGTACTTACACACAATACCCTAATGCATACATTTGATACTAAAACAATCCCTGATATAAACAAACAAATGCTGTTCGAACCCCACTAGATTATAGCTGTAGATCTCGTACCAAAAGACCTTGTGTAAACGATATCACAACAATATACACATAGTAATAGACAAACACGAGCAATAAAGCAACAGCATGTTTATTTCCTGTTAGAAAAAAGGATGAAGTACAGACACCAGCACATCAACCTACTACAATCTGTCAAATTTCCTTAATAGATTTTCAACTTTATCGCTAAAGCATAAAGTTCAAAGTTGATTGGGAAAATTTGACAGTTTCGGGTAGCTTGATGTGCTGGCGTCTGTACAAAACACCAGACACCCCGTTTTATACTAACAGTTTATGACTAGATACCCCAAATATTTATGTTATTTTTTCCTGTACCAGCATGGGTTTTGTAAATATATTTTGTGTTTATTTGAATTAACCGCGCCTACCTGACTCCGATGTTGTGATACAAGGATATAGTCAGTGTTGCATCATTGCGTTCGACACCACACAAATGTACGCTAAAAAAATTTGACACGTACAATTTTACCTAGTTACACCGTAGTATTATTGAGAGCACTGTTTTATTTTAAACCCTCCAGTACATACTGACGTGATAAAATCTAAACAAACGAAACAGTAGCAATTACGTTTAACGCGATTGAAACTGATAACGCTAATGGTGTGTATAGAGGGTGTAATCTAATAATTTAACTGGATTTTAATGCATGCCAGATTAATACAGTACGAGTAGAGTATTTATAAGTTTGGCTCGTCAAGCCACCTGAGCTGTGTTCGCTGACACTTACAGGCACTAACGAAGAAAGAGCATAAGAACGGAGTGATGTCCCCGGATAGCCCTGAGGCAGAGCCCGAGTACAATCTGACACCAAGGACCGAGGCAAAGTATTCCAAGATTGATGAGGAATTCCAAATGATGATGCAGAGGAACCAGCTGAACGGGAGCCGAGTCGGAGTGGGCGTGGCAGGAAGCAACTACAACCTGCCAGTTAGCGTCCCAGTTGGCAACTACGATCAATCACTACTGCAAGCTAGTCCACAGATGCATACATCTATCAGTCCACGGCCATCGTCTTCGGAAACCGATTCAGGTAATTTTGTAGCTTTATTTTTTACTACAACTGGTTGTCTATTGAAACTTTTTTTGTAATCATCATTGGTTTTGCACACAGTAATTAGCAATAACGTGTATATCTGGAATCAGTTTTCAATACTAGCTTTGGATGCCTTGCCTTTTTACTTAAACCCTAAAATAACTGTGACCAATTGAACCATCTTTACTAAATTCTAACCTTCTTTTTATTCCAGTATACCCAAGCGGCGGAATGCTAGAAATGTCAAACGGCTACCCAGGTTCAGGATCTCCACTAGACGCCGGATGCACACCGTCGCCGTCGCCCGGGCCGGCGCCATCGCCGCACCGGCACGGACACAAGTCGCACGGGCACGCACCGCCACCGCATCACTCGCCGCGGCACAACAACTTGCGCGTCGTCATACCCAGCTCTATGCCACCACCGCAAGACGATATCTCTTATGCTGGAGAGGTGATTGTGAGGCACTTTTTTATTATTTTTCGTTTGTTTGACCCTATCTTAGTACGCTGAAGACCTTCCAATAAGTAAAAAAAAATATTTTCTATCTTTTACGCCATCCAAAGTTTGTCTATGTATAAGATATCAAAGTAAGATATAGCCTAGTGCCATAAGACCATCTTTTTTAAAGTGTTTAATAAATAATTAATATGGTTCGCTTCTATTGCTTAATTCTCTGAATTTGAATTTGCTACTATCAATGTATTTAAGTTAACAATAATTTATCCGATCTGACTCAGGAACACTTCTAATTAGATTCACAGCAGATTCATAAAATTTAATGTAGCATTCAAAAGTTGGGCCTTAGTTTAAATGAGTTTAAATTTATGTTTGTTTTTTTTTTGTTGCTAGTTTTTATGTAATACTTTAAGCTCACAATAATGTACAGAGGCGGACTTAATGGCATTTTCTACCAGTCAATTTCTTTTGTTTGTTTTGTTCTTTTGTTCTATTTCGTTAAACTTCAATATTATCAATACATTATCATTGAGCGAATTTTACCAATGAATCTGAACGCGATCAGCACATTCAAATCGCGTTCAAGAGCTGTCACTGTCAATATTCCTTTAAGGAACGCTCTTGAACGTGGTTTAGATGTGCTGATCCGGTTCAGTTTTGTAGGTGTAATTCACCGTTAGTTCTTAAGTGTTCACTGAAATGACACTATCTCTTTCCGCTTCCAGACACCACTCGGCTACTCAGGACTCGGCAACTTCGGACCACAAGACTTCAGCATTAACTCGGACATGGGCATCGGACTGACGTGGGGGGCGCACCAGCTGCAGACGCTACAGCACAACAGGTACATGTCTGTGATCACTTTTATACCACTCTTTATATGTGTCGCTTATGACCCTTTCGATGCGATCAGGCTGTTTGTTAGCGTTAGGTACGAGATGGTGAATGTATATAAATTGGATGAATTTTGGTGGAATTATACATACTTACTCATTTATCCATATACTTCGACATTTCAGTCCGGCGTCGTTTAAATGGCCTGAGCGTGTGAATAGGGATTCATGGAAATCTCCGCTGAGTCCGATTTTTTTTTTGCAATGAAAAGGAATTATTAAATGTCAGAATATTCATTTTTAAATCCAGTATTGAGTTTAAAATTATATTTATTATTGGTTTAAAGAATATAATATAGATTGTTAAACAAAGGACTCGGTTGATGACGATTCGCGTGCTTGTTGTCCTCTAATTTAAACTTTTAGTTTAGACTAACAAACGAAGTTTCTCAGAAACAAATGAATAAAATTATACATTATGATGAGAACAATCCATCTGTATAGATAAACAACATTGTTTCTGAATAGCTTCGTAAACAAACTAACAAAAAACCAAAAGATAGTTCCGCCGTGACAGTGTAATCACTGCCGTGACCAGGATTCGAACCTGGGTTACTACGGCCACAACGTAGGGTCCTAACCACTAGACGATCACGGCTGTCGGAACCACTGGTAACACTGCCGAAAACAACAATCTCTTTAAAACAGTTACATCACATTTCATGAACATTCACGGTTGCGTGCGCCAGAGTGAGCAAATAAGCGTAAAAATGGCAAATTAACTCATTAATTCCCAGTACAAAAAGTATTTATCAATTTATCATCACGCCTGTCTACGTTTAAAGGAGCTGCCTACATTTTCAGTAGTTGTATATATTATGGCAGCATTACTCACAAAATTATCTAATTGCCTAGATGAAAAAAACTTACGTTCAACCAAAGTAATTTAGATGAAAAAAAAACAAGTAAACGAATTTAAATTGCTGGTTGCCATGTGAAGGCATTTGAACCAAAGAAAAAAAACCAAAAACACATTGAGAGACACGTGTACGAACAAAAAACGAAAAATTACATGTTACTCATACACATTCGAGTAGCATTAGAAGTAGATTGTTATTGAAAACTTACGAGTAAGTAAGTAATTCAACGTGGCAATACTGCTAGTCTTCTGAGCCCGTTTCCGGATGATAGCGATGCGGACGAGTAGGTACTTCGACGCCTAAAGTGACCAAAAAACAAAAGGATTTTTTGTATATATAATTTGTATCTTTAGTTAATTAGTCTTTTAATTTAGTACCTTGTTACACAATAGTTAGTTGCGTTATATATAGTATTTAAACTGGAAGGCACATAATATTGAAAATATTAATAAAAATATCCAGTGCTTGCTATTGCTACGCCTTGTCAATCCAGTAAGTGATAATTAAACAATATGAAACATTTAAATATTTAAAAAATGAAAACTGTGAATTAATTGTTAGTTAATTTCAGGGTAAAAAAATGTAATAAATCAGAATAAAATTATTTACCTACTACTCAAACCTGAAAAGTTTTATCCACCCCTAATAAAAAGTACTTATGGCTAACTTTAAAAGTAACTAGATAAACAAAAGCTTAAAACCAGTGAAGTTTCTAAAAGATTGGAACGTTAGCAAAAAATACAAGGACATTTTGCCAAGGACGCAACGCGAGATAAAATCTGGCATCAGATTGTCTTCCGGGAGGCGTAGCGTGTCAAATGAATGGCCGTCACGCATGAACAGATTCAGATTGGATTCGTATTATACCTACCAGAGAAAAAAGGAAGAAAAAACTCAAATTAAATTGTAAGAGTTTTTGTGCCAGCAAGCGAATTGTTGAATCTGATAAGAAATTCGATAAGAGACTCTTTAAAATGTTCTTTCGAATTATTTTGATGAAGATACAAATTATGATCATTTTCAAAATGGGGACGAAGAATGGACCAATAGAGACGATGATCATTTTCAAAATGGGGACGAAGAATGGACCAATAGAGACGAAATATTCATCTAAATGCCTACATGATATTGGTGATAATATTATACTTATGAGCACCCAGTTTGAAACTAGGCCAAACAACAAAAACCACGAAAAGCCATAACTAAAGTTTCCTATTATTTGATTGCCAGTTTTGGCATCCATCCATATTTACAAGACTTCCACAAATCTATATTCACAAACCACGACGGTAATATTTTCTGTCTTAGCTAATGAGTCTTTAACTTCCATGAAATTCCAATTAGAAAAAAAAAACAAAAAGTCAAAATCAAAGCATTTATTTCAAACTAGCTGCGCCCTGCGGTTTCACCCGCATAAGACTAGATCTTGTGGGAATATCAGAATAAAAAGTAGCCTATGTGTTAATCCAGTCCGTACCAAATTTGATGAAATTTGGTCCAGCCGTTGGTGCGTGAAGAAGTAACAAACCTGCAAACACACTCACAAACTTTCGCCTTTATAATATTAGTGTGGAATAGGGTCATAAAAGGCAAAATTGATTCTAGTCGCCCCTTCCAAAACGTAGTTTTCATATGGAGAAAAATGGGCAAGAAACTCCATCGTTATTGTTTTAAAGAAAAAAAAGATGATAAGCCTCCGCCGCGACAGTGTAATCACTGCCGTGACCAGGATTCGAACCTGGGTTACTACGGCCACAACGTAGGGTCCTAACCACTAGACGATCACGGCTACCGGAGGTTGTGTCTGTATCAATAAAATTAATGGTCACTTTGCATTGTGAAAGTCGTTGACCAGTTTTCTTTGCAACTGTTCGACTTAGGTGCTTTCGCTCTTGTTATTCAGATCATTGAGAAGTTCTTGTAGATCATAAGAGATGGCGTGTTTTTAAATAAAAGAAAATATTAACTGTCGTTTATTTCTTTAACTATCTAAGTACACACATTTAAACAAACAAGAAACAAAAAAATACATAAAAAGGTGATGCTTGCTTCTAAGAAAATCTTCTCCAGCATATCTGCGATAGGAAAATACATATGAAGAGATGTAGACAACGTGTGTAAGAGTAAAAGGGAAAACAAAATACATAGAATCAAAACAATTCTGTAATCGTTTTTCTTTTGCCATTTTGAGATGATATCAATAAAGCGATTCCTCTAATATCTTCTACTTAATAAAAATCTTAAATACACTAACAGCCAACGCACACACATACCTACAGCCTATATCGCTGGGTCTAGAAACATGTCATGTTTGTAGAAAAGTTCTTTTGTATAACGAGGTTAGCACTAAGGAAGAGGTGAAGAAAGATAAAGTTTTGTGTAAAAGTTCTTCTTTTAAAAAAAAATAGTAATGCGGGTATTGGTATATATCTCAACTTCTGTATATATAAGTAAAGGTTAGTTGCATCATAGTGTTTGGAAACTCACCCACTGAGAAGTGGCCGACAAAAAATCCCATTGAGCATACAGCTTGTTCTATTATATTCCTCCACATAATCATTAGATTGTTAAAATACCAACTTACTCTAACACCATTATACTATTGGATCCTAAACAATCCATACTAATATTATAAATTCGAAAGTAACTCTGTCTGTCTGTCTGACTGTATGTTACCTTTTCACGCCTAAACCACTGAACGGATATCGATAAAATTTGGCAGAGAGATAGATGGCATCCTGAGGAAGGACATAGAATAGTTTTTATCCTGATATTCGCACGGAATCGACACTTACGCGGGTGAAACCGCGGGTCGCTGCTAGTGTCAATTAAATAATAGATCGATTACATACTGAACATAATGAGTAGAGTATAGGAATCAACAAATTGATGACTTCTTCTATCAATAAACAAGTTTGGCTATGGAAAGAGCAAACGGTGCCAGTTTTATATGCAGACAGTCATCTTACAGATAAATGGAAGTATGTGAAATATTATTATAGAATGATTATTTATTACAGTCATATGTAGGAACTTTACGAGTATTATATAGCTGTCAAATATTTGCATTTAAATGAGATATCAATTTTCAGATAATCGGTGTCATTATTATAATTATGCTGTTATAATTCAATTTAATAAATCAATTTAGCTACTCCAGTGTACTAGCTCAACAGTCACTAATGAGACACAATTACTTTTTCTATTGTTACCGATCTTTAGGAGATTTCGCGACATCGAAATTGAAAAAGCTAGCAGTATTAAGCAGTATTAAAATAATAATATGTACAAATAAGTAAAAAGGAGGGGAAATAATCAAAGAGCATCAAAAAATTTAATGAAATTCTTATCAGATGCGGGCAAAATGAATATTAGCCTTCTAATGTTTCTGTAAAATAACCGAAACTTGAAAGAAGTTAGGTTTCATACAGAAATTTACTTTTTTCTCCAAAAACTCTGCTCCGCCGCGACAGTGTAATCACTGCCGTGACCAGGATTCGAACCTGGGTTACTACGGCCACAACGTAGGGTCCTAACCACTAGACGATCACGGCTATCGGAGCTCGTAACAGTATCACTGAAACAACTGACCACTGTACGAGTTGTTACGAAAATAACAAACATTATTTCCTTTCACTAGTGCTCCAATTACTGCCCTTGATTTTGGGCTACCAAGAAATTCTTATACAGTTCCAAAGATGGCGTGGTTTAGATCGTCAATAAGCAAGCAATTCACACATTTTTGGATACAGTGGGAGCCACTGAATTCAAAAATAAATTGCTTGCTTTAACAATTCACACATTTTTTAACAATTCACAGTTTGACAGCCCTTAAGGCCGTCAAAATGTGAATTTTTGAAAAAAACCTTACAAGTTTGTTTTATTTCCATCTTCGATTTTAATAATTTTTTTGTGTCAAACCACCATCTTCTCTGGTAATCGATTCCTTTCAAAAAATATTCGCTACTTACTCTGGCCAACCCACTCGTCACGCAGCTCTTTCACTACAATATTACAAAAAAAAAATTGCTCCCCGTATCAGTGTTAACACTGCCGTGACCAGGATTCGAACCTGGGTTACTACGGCCACAACGTAGGGTCCTAACCACTAGACGATCACGGCTACCGGAGCTGGTGAACGTTGCACCAAAACCTGCAACCGTAACGTTCACAGACTTAACAGCAGTACCAGTATCGATAAACTACCCTGTCCCCCCCACCTATACAGAAACAGGGCGATTGAGGGGGGTTCCTACCGTTAACGAAGTACTACTATCACTTGGTCGCTACGCATGACTGCGCCAATCGAGCACAGATAATTACAACATAAATTAACTTAATCGGTTACTATGGGCTCTTTAAGTTCTTTGCATGTTTGTAATTGGCTGTTATGAATTAAACATAATGCTAACACGGGCTTATCAGGTTAACGTACTGCCGTTATGACAGGTACTAATGTTCTAGCGCATGATGAAGTGCTACATTTTTCATTTGGTATGCGTAGGTTCAATGAGAGGGCTGGGAAAAATGCTGTGAATAATTTTTGCTATTAATTATAATTATTATGCATGGGTGTTTTTTTAAAGAATGTGGTAAAAAATTATGTAAGCTATTAAAATTTTTTTTATTGAACCTATGCGTTACCCTGAATTAAATGTCTCTTGGGCTACATGCCTCAATGGAAACTTGAGAATTCTTTGACCCCCTTTTACTTCATGAAGTCAATATAATATCAATATGTTTGTCAAACTTATGATCTTTCGTCCTTTGCCTTGTTCCATTTTACGGTGACTAATCGTGTCCATCATTCAACAGTAGCAGCTTGCCAGTACTGGGCGGCGGCGGGACGCCCCCCCCGGCGGCGTCGCCCAGCAATGTGAAGATCAAAGCCGAACCCGTGTCACCTCCGCGCGCACCCGACCACATGCACCGCGCGCCGCCGCCTGCTCCTGCGCCACAGCCCGCCCATCTTTCTGGAGTCATTGATGGTGTGTATTTATTTTACTGTGTTGCTAACAGCTTGTTTGCATTGATTAGTCTTTGACAATCCACTGCTGCCTAGCCAGTTTGAAGTTTTGCTGCAAGACATTATTCTCGGCCTTCAGTTGTTTTTTGGTTTTGAGCTGCAACGTGAATAAATAGTTTCAACAAAATGGGTCATACTCGAGCAATGCCTCTGTCAGCTGTGGATTTAAAATTTGTATTTTTGAAAAGTATGTAACATAGCTAAAATAATTAAGTGAATTTGATTGCTCAATCGCATGACATATTTACTAGTAGTAGATAATTTTAGTAACTAAAATGTATTTGACACCTATTAACCAATACTAACCTTACCAATTACAGTGTATCGGCACGTTGCAGGTTCAGTATCCTCAAGCAACATGGGCTCTCCAGCTGGCCAGGACATGCGGCACTCCAGTGCAGGGCCTCTGGACTATGAGCAGCCGCACACGAAGCGGCCGCGAATCGAGGGTTGGGCCACATAGCTAGGCTATGAGGCCTTCGGCTCGTACCCGAGGCCCTTGCACCCGCACTGCTAAGCCCCGCGCGGCCCCGAGGCCCCGCACGCACGCCACGCGGCCCCTTCTCTCTATCGAGCTTCGGTAACCGTCCTCCAACCCGACATGCTCTATCTGGACTGAACAGACTTCCCCCGCGGCATAGTGCTAATCTTATCACTCCAAAAGTCTGATAAGGAAAGGTGCATCCAAATTAAACGGTGCTTAAATTTTTGATGGCACGGTCGACTAACTTTCTCCTGTGAGAATCTAGCCCCACTCTCTGGGCAAACTATTTCGTTACATATTCGTAAATCTCTAATGAGATCCTATATAATTTAATGTTCAACTTTACACTACCCTCTATTAATACGTAATTAATTATTGTAATGCACACGAGTACACTAAAGATTAAGGTTAAATGTTAAAATTAAGTACAATAGCAACCCTTCAGAACAATTTTGAACGTTAAGTGCATATAGATAGATATTGAATTCCCCTGTAAATAGACGACATTATATGAGCAATCCGTGCCATTGTCTGTTTAGCTTAAAGTTAGTCAATTTAAAGATTAGTGACTGTAACATGTACCAGTGCACTAATGTTGAAGTTTGTGCGTTTAAGAAGCGGCTGGACGGAGTTGTGTAGTGCATAGACACGAACCACAACATGTGAAGTGCGAGGAAGACTATATTATAAACAAACGACTGTTGACTTTTGTGTTAGTGTTTTAAAACGTTTTTTGTGCCATTTAAAAAATTATATTAATAGTGTGACATCCGAACTTGAATTTGTAAATTAGTAGTCGTAGTGTCATCACAGAAGATAATAAATTATATGTATTGTAAAATCTACTTTATCTATTGACATATTTATACATGAGAAATCATAATGATATTTACATAATATGTATACACGTCCCATTAGGAACGAATGTTATGTAAGTAAGTAGGTAATGTTAGCTAGAGATGAGTATATAAAGGTACCACACGAAGCTTTAAAATTTCTTATGATAACACTTGCACTCTAAGCAGATTTTGTAAGTAAACACAGTTTATAACGTAAAATTTAGAATTCTTGACATTTCGACACTTGAGTACATAGTTGAGTTTGACAGACAGAATGAACTAGAGTCAAAAATATATTGCATCTTTTTCTGGATTTTACTTGGAGCTATTACCAAAATAATAGCATTGCCGATTGTTCAATGTTCGGAAAAAGAACACTGCAGATATAATTTCATTCTGACTTGTATCTGTCTACGCTTCGATCATACCTTATACTATAAATCCCGTTCATAATATTGTGTGTATGTATGGTCGTATCTCGTTGCAGACCAAAATATTATCGAGTCAATTTTGAATATCATATTTTATGTAATTACTTGTTAAGTATGTGTAGGTTTATTTAGTGGCTATAATGGGTTACAAAAATGAATGGAACAACTTTGTTGATAGTACATTTACTTTTAATTTTGTTAATGTGATCTGAAGTTTGTTTTAATTCTACTTAAATAAAGTTAATACTAGTAGCTATTGTAACAGAACAATATACCTACGAGTCAGCTTTAAGCACATACAAAATTATATTTTACATTAAAATATTTACACTATTATATGCACTATATCACGATCCGCCCTATTTTTAGATGATATTGTCTGAAAGAAACTGTACATTGTGTCGTCCATAGTTCATAATGTCCTTCATCTCCCCGCTTTCCTTAGATGACGTTGCTTTCCTTAACTCCTGTATGTTTTTAACACCCCAATTCTTTGTGTCTCGGCCTGCACGAAAGGCCCAAAGAATTACTTGACCCCTTTCTCCCCTCCCCATATCGTCTCACTGTAGTTGCCTTACTCACAGTGCCTAAATATACCATTTTGTACCAAAATTTGTATGTTATAGCATTTTTGCTTTAATATTCACATCCTGGTAATCTTAAGTCATTTGATGATGTCAATTGTTCTGGTCGTAGCACGCAATAGTAAATGTTTGGATACAGCCAGAGACAGAAGTAAGAAGAGTAAAAAATATTAGATATATGTTGGATGTCCTGATAAATATAAAATAAATGTTTCCTGCTTTTTAGAGTGTGACATCTGACCCCGCAGTTTTAACTCTTTTTATCTTTGCACTCGACTGTACGCGCGTACTACTGTCAGAACGATACATATAATATATTTCTGTACCACGTTTGTCAGTCAAACTGTATAAATGTGATTATAACTGTAAAAATATAATTAAGTGTAATGAACAACTTTGCATCATAAAATATCCTTACTTAGTATAAACCTTCAAATCACAGTAACAAAATGTTAAATGTACATTTGTTAAATTTGTACAGGGAGTTATCCATTTTGATGTTCAAAAGTCTGAACGCATAAGAATATTTAAAAAATAAAATGTATTTTCGCATTGTAAAATAAGTACACGGTTAGGATTAACGAATTAATATTTTATTACCGGAACATAATGGATGTTGTCCCGTTTATAGGGAAATATTATAAAGATCATGTTAGTACAGCTTGAATGTTAGACTAAATTGTTAATGTGATATAATTACCTACACTGTTACAGCCCTGGGCCCGCTCTTTGTTACACCACCTTTAGGGTCGTCACACACTTTTGTATTGGTCGTTTGTACAAGGGCGATCCTTGTTGCTTGTTCGTGCGTGGCGATCTTTGTAAATTTCTCCTCTGGGCCCCGTAGTTTGAGATTCTACAATTGCGTTATCTGCTGTTTTCGGTCGTTCGTTCCTAAAAGTTCCTTTCTCTGGAAGCGTCGATGTGTTTTGTATTAACATTTGCTCAATATGTTCGGCGATGATGCGAAATCCTTGTTTCTTGTTAGAGTTCATTTCTACTTGTCCGTTGTAGAACATGGTATGATATAATTAAGCGTTGCATTGTACGATATCAAACACGTTAACTGTAACCTATATACCTATCACAGTACAGTCGCACTGGTATGAGGTCATAGCCAAATCAATGAACGCAATTTTGCACAAAAACACATTGTTATCGGATGAAAATGTTTACAATAAGTAAAGTTTCCTTTGTACTCGCGTAGAGAGATAAAGTAACGGACGTTATGTATTTATCGCTTGCACAGACTATTGTATCGACTATATTGTATATTATTACGACAGTTAAGCTGGTAATGGGAGCATAATTTCCGAGGTTGTGAGCTTTGCTACCGGGAATGAGTTTCAAGTTTAATTAATTAATAAATATATAAATATAATTATTCATTTGGACGCACAACCGTGTTGTGTGTTATTGTAAAAAGCGTTTGTTTGTTCTTTATAAGTACCTACTTTCGTAATATATGTGTTTACCTGTATTTTATCTCGCTGTGTGACAATAGCAAAGGGCTTGTTCAGTTAACTTATAATCTAGTTCATTGCATTTAAAAAGAAACGTAGTCATAAGATAACAGAAAATTTTGCTGAACTTCTTCACAGTAGATGTCGATGTATTTACTTTTCCCCGTCTCGTTGCTATTTCACCACAGGTATCGTGAACAATCCAAATAGAATATAGGAATATAAATACATATCCTTATTGAATACTCAAATCGATTTCACATTAATTTCACTTGTAACAACAGTTGTGCAATACATATATAACAAAATGCTTAGGTAGGTATTAGGTATATTTTCGTTTGAATTTTACAAAGAATGCAAAATCTGTTGTATTTTATCGATATTTTTACTGATAATGAGAGGGAACGCCGACGGTTTTCCGGAGGTGCATCTCGGGAATATTAAGTCATAATTGTGTAATTATTTTTTAAGATAAGGCCGGGCCAAATATTGCATTAATGTAGGTCATACGGCGCTGTATCTCTGTGTCGAGGCAGCCATTTCTGCCCTGTGTATTATAATTGTATGATGAATGAAACATCTCAGTGGCTGAATGAAATATTAATGTTTATCGACAGTGTTAGAAAATTGTTATAAATTATTTTGATGACTGTTCGAAGGATAATAAAGAGTTGGATGTCAATTTTCGTTCTTTATTTTGTAGCTACACCTTACCCATATAATTAATTTATTAACAACACTATAAATAAGAAAATAACATAAATATGCATTTCAGCATACTTTGTTTTGATGACTCTGTGGATAGTCTTCGTATACAGAGTGGCGATAAGGTTATTACATTAGAATGAATCCACATAACCGACATTTGACATACACAATAAAAATAAACTAACATTCTAGTCGAGTCGTTGTATCTTGACCAAAATATGATTCGCGTAAATACCGTAACAACTATGTGATAATGTGCGTGTGTGTGTGTCTATCAGGTTTCTGATGAAAACTGTCACAATGTGGCGATTTATGTGATCAAGGTTTTCAAAGGTACTCTTCTAAAGGATAACAATTACCTATATTATTATCTAATTTATACTTTTCTTATTTATCGTGTTTTATAGGATCACCAAAGGCAGCATGAGAAACTGTGCTTCCATTTTCATCTAAAGACTCCATATCATGAGAAACAAATCTACGTCTCTTTGAATCCTTTTCAAATATCTCCCGAACTTCTCTATCCAGATCTAACGAGCTCGAACGTCTAGAATCAAATCTATCAACGTTGAAAGTGTTATGTACATCAATATTATCTTCGGTAACATTTATTACTTGACCATCCAAAGTATCCGTGGACACAGTAGACGGTCTACTATCAAAGTTCAGTCTACTCTCAGTGTCTCCTATAATATTTATATCACTATCAGTATCAGTTTTTGGTGTAGGAATTAAGTGTTCTCTAGAATTAACACTAATGGGTGTATCAACTTTTCTCGTAAATCTGCATCTTCTAGTGAATCCTCCCATCCACTCTGAAACTAGTGCTGTTCCTGCTATGATGAAACCAGCTGCTAAGAGCAGAAACATTCCTTGTGTATCTTCTAGAGTGAGACCTTTTTCTTCCGCTGATGGTATTTTTATTGTGCCACTGCCAGCCTGCAATTTTTATTAACCAATATATGTATTTGTCTTCGGATATAATTATTTCTATCTGAGATGATTAATTTTCATCTCAGATTTATTACGGTTGTCTTTTTAATTCGACATGAGTAACTAATTAATAGAACTATTTGTAGGTACTATGAGCGATTATTATTTCAAGTACATAAGAGGTGGTTTACTCCATCATATACTGGTGCATGTGTGTTTGCTTGTATATTTAATTAAGGGTTAGTTTTTCAATCATCTGATAACTTTATCCGAGGAGTAATTTTGAAATATTGACAGTTTTTCATACAAGTACTGTCAAACGTCAATTTTAATTATCGAATAAAAGTTATCTGGCGATGGAAAAATCAGCCCTATCTGACTACTCAGAGAAGAAAGGACGAAACACAGTCTCTTTTAAGTCCAGACATAATCTTGGGTAGATCATGAAGACCATGTAGATTGGTGTCTGAAATTGTTTTTTGTGGAAAGAACGACACAGATTGAGTGGACTTATCCAGTCAATACACGCATTTGTCAGTAATCACGCAGTTCAGCTCAGAACATAAGGACCTCAACTCAATTAATACTTACGGCAAGTAACTTTCCAGTGACACTTCGTTGCATTTCAAAGCGCACTTCGTTAGTAATCTTATCGATAAGTCCGCTTTGGACCATCCTAGATAAATCAAAGTTAATTTTAGCTGAATACACCGAATTGTTGGGAAATCCCATCGCTATTCCGAATGGAACGAAGCATTCGTTGGAGATATGGAGGACTGCCCGCTTTGACCTGAAATTCATCGGAAATAAGTAGTTACTAAAGGTTCTTATGGTGATTCAATCTTGTACTGAATTTGAGATTTATGAGTAGGTTAATAAGTAGAGCTGTACTAATTTGATATCATGAAATTACTTTAAGTCAGATTTGGTGAATACCCAAATTTTTGGAAAACGCCACAAATATCTTACTTCGTCGCAGTAAAATTAGCTTGCACAATATATTCAAGTTCAGCTTTGGATCCCAGAAAGGCATAAGGCCAAAAGAAAGCCTTGGTTGTATTTCTTATTCCGGCTGCCACATCCGGTACCAATTCTAGTTTTTTCAACAATTTCACGGTATCGGGATCAGATGAATTTAAGAACCATTTTTCCCAACCACCTCGATCTGTGTGAAAACCATTAATAATATTAAAACTATAAGTAACTTAAGTTAAAACTCCACGGAAGAAAATATAGAAAAAAGTACATATTTTATTACCTAAAGTTCCAACTCTGTAAAATCCCGCCAGTAACTGTTTTATTGTATCCACAGTTTCGGGAAACACTGGTAATGTTACAAATGCTATAATAGAACCAGTGTAGCAACTCGTTATAATAATTGTGAAAATCCAATACCAACCTAAACAAACAGATATTATAGAAGAGATCAATACTCAATTTGAAGCAGTTCATCATCTTAATGAAAATAAACTCACCAATCAACAACCGCGTTGTAACCTTACTCGTCTTGCTCCAAGAGTTTTTCCCGAGGAACGTAAAGCAATTTGTAAAAGTTCCGAAGACGTACCAGAACATATTTTCTATTTCCCCACTGTTATGTAACAGATGTCTTAGAGTATGTTTATCGGAGAAGGCTAGTGGAAACATTCCGAAAAGATAAGTGAACGTTAAAGCAACCCAAACATGCCAGTGGAATGGACCGAGAATTGCTCGATAGCTGAAAAAAATATAAATATGTAACATAGTATCACGCTTATAATCCCCGAGGGGTTAAAGAGAGGAGTTTTGTTTAAATCTCATGTAATATGGGGCGATCGGGTCAGCGGGATTGTCCGAAAGGGTTACCGCTGACCCGGAACATAAAGGGCTAAGGAAGGAACACGGGTGGGTTTTAGTCAGTAAGAGTCTGACACTCCCTTCCGCTCCACCCAGAGCGGGAGGGCTCATTTGGTGATTTCCCATCCTAAAAAAAGCCTATTGCTTTTAGGTACCTACTGAGAAATTCCAGATGGAATAACCAATAACACTTTACCAGACTGGGAATCGAACCCTGGTCTTCATGCTCAGCAGTTGAGCTTGCGACCACTAGACCAACGAAGCAGTTAAGAGGGAAGTATAAATATAATTATATTTGTTAAAATTAAACTTAGGTATAGATTGGTGCAAATAAGTTGCAATGAGTGATGTCATAAGCAGTCATAAGCAGTTACCGGGGTAAAGCCGTCGACATTAGAGTTATAAAAATCGCGCAATCTTGAGAATGCGGCAATGACATATCCATGTCCCTTGCTCTATCGCTGGTCAGGTACATTCCCGCTATTCCTATATCTGCTCGTCCCATTGTTACTTCTTTAGCTACCGAATCTCCAGGCCTAACATCATTATTATAATTATTTAATTATCTTTCATTAGCAATTTCAAATTCAAATACATCAATAAAATGGATGTCATTGGTTTACCCCAAATTAGGCTCCTGAGGTTCAATGATTTCTATAGAAAAGTTGTTTCTTTCAGCCAACAATTTTATTAGCCGTAGTTCAATGCCATCCCATACAATTCGAGGATTTCCACCATCATGATCTGCTTTTATCCTAAACAATAGAAATATAGAAATGTAAAATTTATAGAAAACTGAATGAATCTCAATGATTCGATTTTCATAATTACCTTCTGAATACGTAAGGAGGCTGATTAGCAGCAGCGACAACAAATCTATGACCAGCATAACCTTCAGTCATTTTAGGAGGAAAAAGGAGAACATTTCTTGAAAATTTTCCATGTGTCCAAGAACTTAGCACTACAGGCTGACTAGCACCCAATCCATCTGTATACAATTTATGCGTATATAGAATGTATGGTGATTCCTGGACAGGCAATTCAATTTTGTTATTAAAATGTTCACACTTAAAAATTTCAAAATCTTTGTTGCAAATACCATACCGTACCGTACCGTACTTACCATAGTCGCATCGTTTTCTTCTTTGAAGCTCTGTCCAATTACAAGTAGATTAACAAACATTCTTGAATGAACACTTGCTAAAAATTCTTGTACAGCCCATTGAGAGGACCTTGCAATTATTATAATCTTGTTCTCAGGTTGCTTACCCAATAATTTTGCACTGATCTTTATGTCCGTCAAGAAGAGTATAAAATGTTGACAGTCTGAGTTAGCGTGTAATAGTTTAGGCTGAACTAATTCACCGCTGTCATTGATATATCCATGAACAAAAGTCATTGGAAATCCCTTTAGAAGATTTTGTACCAAGTAACTTTCCTTGGACGTGACTTGATTGTCGTAAAGTATTACCGGTGTGCAATCCTTTAAATAAGTCAAAGATATGTTATGTATCAAATTCGTAAGCGATGGTATTTGGTCGAAAAATGAAGTTTCTTTTAAAAAGCGCTCATTCCAGAGTTCCTCTCTGGTTTTTGGATGCCCGTGAAACACTGGATCTAGCGCTCTTTTATGTATTTCTCCGTCGTCGTCATTTTCTTCTTGTTTGAATTGCCTCCATTTAATTTCTTTGCTGGTATTATTAGTATACACAATTTCAGACGTATCATTACTTTTTATTTCCCTTTTTCTGACTACTGTATATTGTGTGTCTAAGACAGATTGAGAGGGATAATATTCTACCTCTACTTCTGCACCAAAAACATAATAGGCAAGAACGGCCGCACAAAACCAAGAGACTGCCATATTATATGAATTATCTTTGAGTCGTTTGCTCATGTGAGGGGTTTTTTTATAGGCTTTCATTGACCTTGGTCTACGAAAACATCACAACACAGGTGTTATGATTGAAATTTAATTTTTGATGATCACTGCGGATTCTTTATGGTCACGGTCGTAACCATGACTTTTAGAGTTATTTCATGGAGTAAATTATTTCTTCGTTCTTGGTACATTTTTTATGAAGGACAGAAGCACATATTCCTTCAGAGTTATTGGAAAAAAACTCCTGCTCCTGCTGCTGGGTGAATTGTGATAAATAAACATGTGGCCTCAAAAACTTAGTTGACTTTTCTCCCCTTACGCTGTGACACACCACATAATGTTTGTACTGCTATAACGTTTTTATTGACTAATTCAACTATCTGATCCATGACTTATCATATAAAAATAATCAAGTAATCCAGGAGTAACGGATTTTTTTTTTAAAATCATTGAGTGGAATCACAGCTAATGGGGTAATGGGGTGTCCATTAATTACGTGAGGTGATTTTGGCGAGTTTTGACCCTTAGTGAGTTATCATGAGATTTGACTCGACCCCCTGCACCCCTCCCTCTAATATCACGTGAGATTGTTCAAAATGCGTATTTTGAGTGTAGGTAAATACGTTAATCTATGCTTGATTGCGTTGGATTTATTAAAAAATAATAATCGATAACTTTCCGATTTAGTCAATCACTGGCGTATAATTATGTAAAATAAATGGCTTTTGCACAGCACAGCGATAGCGATAGATGTTTTTGTAAGAGTAAGTTGTACGGTGCATGGTAAATGCACGCTGTAGTATTTGACGAGTTAAGGTTTATAATTGATTGTGTAGTACTTTCTGATTTATGAATTGTAAGTGTGTACGCTACTTTGTATCTATTGATTTTACTGAACTACATACATATTGTGCGGTGGTGGGGCCATCCTATCGACATGGGGTTCTGATACATTTTCAACTACCGGTCATATTCTTTCATATATCTATAACTGCGATACATATTATGTGTAGAATTTAGTCATATTTCAATAGAGAAACACGTTTAGCTCAATTTTGTTTTCTCGCAATTTTACACTGTTTCTTGCAGAAAAAAATTACATGATACTTGCTAGGATCCCCCCTTTGGACCACGTGAGATTGGGTGAGAATCGACTTGACCCCCTCCCCCCGTAAACACCTCACGTACCTAATTAATGGTTGCCCCCTAAAGTACAAAAATGTCAACTAACTTTCGGAGGGCACTGTAAGTATATTTTCTTTCAACTACGTAGTACTGTTATCATTAATCACTACAAAACCGATCACAAAGCACATATTTTTGCTTAGAACAAAAACAGTGCAGAAATGTTGTATGAAATCTCATAGTTGTTCAGTTTTTCATTATTGCACAGCTTTTTTATTTTTTATTTAGATATAAATTTACCACAGAGGTTGAATGTCTCCCATTAAGTTTAATATAAAATGTATGCATTAGATCAAAAAAATACTGGCTAAAAAATAAAAATCGGCTGAATAAAACCGACTTGGTGAAAAAAAAAAACAAATGGCGCGCATTTTGTACCATTGTAAAACTACTTCATATTTAGCAAGAAGATATTAAAAAAATGGAAATAGCGATAGCAATATGAATGCAACTCCAATATAATAAATATTTAAAAACTTACGAAAACTTTGTTTTCATTAACTTGAGTTTTATTTTGAGTAGGTATATTTATCATGCTAAAATAAAACTTAGAGGTATTTATAGCATTTTATTATTCAGCTCTGGTCACATAATTGTTACAGTTCTTGTACAATAATATAAATAATGATGCCGATACAAAATACGAAATCAACTTGTTCTAAAGTTTTGCACTACCTCAGTGCAGTCATATCCGAGATACATTGTTCTAGCCGAGACGATAATAAAAAAGTGAAACTACCAATTTTAAATACTAATCCTATATTTACAGTAGGTCTTATTAAATAATGAATAACTTTTAAATAAGATTCGTAGCAAGCGCTTCCAATTACTTTAGTTGCAATAGCAGACCAAAGCTTTAATCCTAATAGAGTAAGAATCAAATTTACTTTTGAGTCATAGTTTAGTAATCTAGAAATATAAGCCAGAAGAATGAAGCCAAAGAGTAAAAAAGGAAACCTATGACTCAAACAGGAATGCTCCTATCAATAATGATGTATTGTAATACGTCCTCGATGAATGAACAGTTGTATAGACATGTGCAACATCACAGATGAACACAAATGCGATGTGGACAGACATCTACACAATGCTACACACTACAAACTTTATTATCCAAACCAAAACTTTACATGTGCATTTATTTGAATTCAATTGAAAAATCATAATAGGGACTTTGACGGAGGACTTTGATTTAAATACAACTAAGAACGTACGTAATACAACTCCTAACTAAACATTACACACTAAAAACTATATCTATATTTACAAATTATAAAAAGGCAGTGTCAACCACGAAGCTGGCAAGATTAGAAAAACATATTTTCTAAATTTTAATATGGCTTTCGTTTAAAATTATTCGGAAAATGGTAATCATTTTTAGGATGTATGCGATAAATACTGGAGTCTGTAACTTTATTATCACGATATGACAAATTAAAAAGTCTAACTAAACATCTGCATTAATTTAAAAAGATTAAAAACTAAAACGAACACAGAATAGGAAATGTTATTATTGCAAAAACATTGCACAAGTATTGTTACAAGTAGATCATGCAATTAAACCTAATGAAATCGACGCTATCTTCACGCTAGACGATTGAAAACACTTAATATCACAGTTTCCAATACATTTAGGACGTATTTTAGAGAATCATAACGAACACCTTTCGTTACTATGAAATTGTCAAAGTTTGCTTTGTGACGATCAAAATCTAAATGGCACTCTTCAGTTGGTGACAAAACAATTTCTACTGATGAGTCTGTGAGCTACACAAACGAAACCTTTCTTGCCTCGTTGGCTTTGATACATTTGATGTATCAACACTCAACATATATATCGAGGGTGGTAGTATTATTATGCTATAGTAACTAATCCGCTTATTCTCCGATATCGTTGTCTATGCGTGAAGATCTGATGCCAGATTTGCCGGTCCAGGGATACACTTCAGGACAGGGTTGGCATGACCTCATGTATCTGACTCCGGATTTGTGCCAGAGGTTGCACACCTTAGGGTTGTTGCATTTCTTCGGCCGATCCTGGAATATAAAATATAAGGAGTTATGATAAACTTACAAATACCTACACTTTGATGTGTACAATAGATAATTAGACAGTTTGAGTCATACTTATGATATGGTTTAGATTATCTTGAAGAAACATTATTTATTTAAAAGGGGTTTTATCTTCGTGATAATTTTAAGTTCGTAACAGAAAACATTCATCAATTCAAAACTAAACAATGGGTAGAAACACGAAAAAAACGTATTGCGCTGACCCTAAAGTAACCTGGATCAAGGGCAGGAAGATGATGAAAATTATGTTGAAGATCATACACACCTGGTAATTGCACTGGAAGGGCTGGAAGTTATTAAGCCTGTTGATGGGTGTGGGGTCTCTGACCCACTGCAGCGCTTGCCAGTTGGTGACGATCCACACGTCTTGCATTTTGTTGATGAAATCCAGGAACATGAGGAAGCCGGCTTTGTGGTGGGGCTGCGTGAACCACGCTGCGTGGTAGTAGAGACCGAAGGGTGCCCTAAAATTATTGAAACCTTTATTAGTTTGTGATATTTAAAATGTAATGATCAAAGAATTAGCATTGCCATACAACGTGGGAAAGCTGCGTCTTCTGGGCATATTTCCGGATGACGGCAATGCGGACGAATATTTCGACGCCTAAGTGTCCTTTTGGTTTTATATTAATTTGTATAATTAGTTAGTCATTTTCAGGATTCTATACCAAAATGGTAAAACGGAACCATTATGGTGTGACTCAGTCTGTCTGTCTGTCTGTCACAGCTGAATATCTCAAGAACTACGAATGCTATTAACTTGAAATTTGGAACAATTTTAGATGACATTTGCCCAACTATTTTGCAACTAAGAAAGAAATAAAAATATATGTATATTTTTTGCAACAGGGACTGAAATGGGGTCTGAAAAATTCGAATTGGGGCTACTAGGTCATGTGAGATATTATATGAAAGAACGCAGTCTGCACATACTCAAAAAAAATTTTATTTAGGCCGCATAGTTTTCGACCTTTAATGAAAAATGTAAAAAAAATACCGTTCCCCCTTATCTCTGAAGTTGACTGGAACATTTTCAAAATTTGATAACTTACCTATTGGTAGTGTAATGCCTGTCGAAGTTTTTCAATATCATCTTGTATACGTTCTCGGCTTCGGGAGGATTGGCGCAGGCGTCACCCATGGAACAACGGCCTCCGTTCAGGTCCTGCCACATCACCATAGGAACCTCCCATACACCTGTAAATGTAAGATATTTGTCATTAGTACAATTATTTACCAATGATATACTATCAACTTCAAAATATGTAACTATACTTCAATTTCGAACCTCAGATAACTAAAAAAGTTTATGAACAATATTAACTCATTGTTATATTTATCTATATCTATCTATTATCTTATACATGACAAAGTTTAAATCCATGGCAACCATTTACTTACTACCTTTTATTTCACTCAAAAATCAACTTAGACTACATAACACTAAAGTTGATATTGAGTAAGTGGCATTGAATGTAAATTATCCGAACTTCTAAATTAAAATATAATCAAGTATTTTTTATATTTACCTGGATAAGATTTCGTTGGGCAAGGCGGTATCATACAATCGTGGAACAGCTTGTAGTCAAGAGTGTAGGGCCAGCTAGGTGGTCTGTTCTCATAAACGGGCAGGGACGAATCGTAGGTGAAGTTAGCGTCATACAACATCTTGAACATTTTGTTGCCTCCGACGGAGAGGAAAGGCGCTCTCATGCCTCTCACATCTTCAAGCTTAACTCCACCGTATGCTGCCAATATTTCTCGCTGACCACCCACTTCTCTGTACCATTTCTTTTGGGAGAACTGTTCTCCAAAACTATGTCTAAAATAATTATTAAGTTTCGTTAGTTGGTAATCCTATCATATGTTGAGTAGAATTGAAGATGAGAATTAGAAATTACAGTAGAATAAAAAGAATAAAAAATTTAATCGCAAAGAATATTTTTTAAGAAAAAAAAACTATAAAATTAATTTAAAGCCAGAAATCAGAGTAATAGAAAATTCAAAGGCAGAAATTTAGAATAGGAGTAGTAATTGAGTCGTAATTGAAATTGTACAATGTCATTGGTGCAAAAACTATCAAATTAATGTGCTGTAGTGAGTAGTCCATGAACTTACGAAATCGTGTGTGATGCCATCTCGTGTCCAGCGGAGTAAAGGTTCTGTACTTGACTGTAATCGGTCCATTCGTGGGACACGTAAAATGTTGCGGAGATCGGACAACCGTTGGGGTTGACGCGACCTTTTTCAAACAGATCAGCGTACAGACCCTTGTTCAAGTCGTTTACAGAGTCGTCAAAGGTCAGAAGAACAATCTGAGGCACTTGCTCCACCGGCATGTCGGCTATGTCAGGATGTTGTATGTGCGTGTGGGTGTGTGAGTAGTGCCAGGAAGAGGAAGATAGAGAAGTAGGTTTCAAGAAGGACGGAAGAGTTGAGGAAGAGAAAAAAATAAAAACGATTAGTATCATTATAATATACGATTAGATAGTTTTTAATATGTATATTATAGAGATGGCCGTAAATACCCAGTTAGTGGCAAACCTGTAATTTACCAAAGATGCCGATAGGTTCAGAGAGAATTCTATGCTCATTGACTTACGATACTGTATGAGAGCCAAATTCGTGGCCATCAGCGTAAAGATTCTGAACTTGACTATAGTCCGTCCACTCGTGGGAGACGTAAAAAGTGGCGGTAATCGGGCAGCCATTCGGATTCTTTCGCCCTCTCTCAAATAGTTCTTCGTAGTACATTTTATTCAAATCGTTCACAGCATCGTCGAATGTTATCAATACCATTTGTGGCACTTCGCTGACGGGCAAATTTCCTATGTCACAAATACCATTTACAACAAACATTTAAATATTTACAGTCGACAAAATATTCTCTGGACAAAGTAAAATCCCTCTCACAGAAGAGGCTGTGTCCCAGCATTGGGAACGTTACAGAGCTGTTATGTATGACTAAGATAACTTTAAAAAAGAACCATAAAAATTGTATTATTGGAAGAACCAAAGCCTTTACGTACCAGGTATGTCCTTGCCACCGCAGTAGCAGTCAGGGAGCAGGCAGACGTCCTTCCTGCACTTAGCTGCTGTCTTGTCAGGAGTAGGCTGTGGGTACACAGGGTCAGGCCTGCTCGGTGGGTGCGCGTAGACATCAACGAACTCGGTCGTTTTGGAGACTATAGCCGTCGACGGTTTTAATGTTGGTCGGCTACGACTGCTCAAAACAAAAACGGTTTTAGGTGCTGCAAGAAGTAGTCATGCTATTGTGCGTATAAATGAAATGAAGTGCATAAGTGCGGTTTTACTTTTCATTATAAACACTTTTGATGAGTGTTTTTAATACTTTACCATAAATATGGATTTGAGCAATGTTTGCATCTTCTTAATTAAAAAGATGCAAACTGATATTGAATATTTGATTTGTCATAATGATAACACAAGTCAGGCATTCCTGACTTGTGTTATCATTATGACAAATCAAATAATGAATAAAGATTGCAAAAAGAATAACAGGTAAAAGTTAAGATGATTGAGTAAAAAGGAGTGAAAATGAAATGGATGATTGAGTTTGTATTCAATTCTAACGTTGGTGGTGTTCCTCTGTTCGGGGGTGGCTGTGGCGGCTGAGCATCGGTCGCGGTGGAATAGTGCGCGGAACCACGGCCTCGAGTGCTGGTGGGCCTGCAAATAGTACATTACCAAGTGAACAACACGTTCGCTCATATAACCCTTAGTTAGTATGCGTGAATTTAAAGACGAAGCATTTTCAAAATTATATTCAAATAATGATTCTAGTCAATTTTAATTTTCATCATGACATAATGTTTTATTCCAAGTATGAGTGATATAAACATTTGAACACCAGACGTGGCTCCATGATTGTCTGATTATGATACCACAAATATGTTAATAACGGTGTTACACAACATGCAGTAACGTACCAAACACGAACACATTTCGATACACTTATGATTCTGGTGCACTTAGACTAATGATGAGTTTGCAATGTGGTGCAATACGATTACGTGAAGCTACATTGAGGAACTTGCTACCCAAATAGCTAATTATCTTAACTACAAACATTCCACAAACTACACAAAATACCAATAGTGTGCAGGAAATGGAAAGGTCGCGTCAGGAGTTAACAATTCAGAAATTCAACTCAACCGACATGAAGTCCCCCAATGAGAACAGTATGTTAAGCGAAAGAGTTTAGATGTAGGTGCTATTAAACGATTGTCGGATAAGATGTTTGACTTCATGCTAGTTACTCGCGAGGCAGAAAATAAGGATGTTTTTAATAAACGAAGCCTCCACCCTCAATAAGTAATGTGAGATAACTTCAGGCTGCTTAGACTACTAGCCAGCGAGTTTTGTACCTCTGATATTTGATTTCGTTGCATTTTGGATTCGCTTGCAAACTGTTGTCTGATGAGCATTTGGACGACGATTGGTAACTCCTGCGCCCACCTCCTGGGTTTGTCGCAGCTAACTTTATAGCGGGATTGACTCGTGAGGCTCGCGGTGGAAAGGATATGCTTTTAGTCGTAGATGTCGTCGGGTCGAACTTCATAGTCGTAGTCGATTTCGTAGTACTTGTCGTAGATGCAATTTCACTTTCGGCTTTATTATGTCGCCCATCAGTCTCAGTCGTAACTCTATCCTCTAGAATAGATTGAGTTGACTTAACTATTTCATCGTTAATATCGATATTCCGAGTATTACTTCCAGTTGCTGGAACATCGTTAATAATGTTTTGGAACTTGTGCGAGCCTTCATTTTCTGGCGTACTTGTTATAAGACTACTGAATTTAGATTGATACGAATCCCTATTTGGTATGCTTCTATAATCACTTGTTGAGCTTTGTATCGGCATTGGAGATGTTGGTAAGTTGGCATATGTGAAGGGAGTGCTACTCATGCTGGCCATAGTTGTAGTCGTTGATGAAAAATCTTTTATGTCGCTCTCCGCTTCAGTGAAGATAATAGATTCAGCACTCGGGGCAACATATCTACTCACAGGAAGCTCCGTTATAATTTGTAGACGCTTCACATTGCTGCGCAAAGGTTTTTCATCCACATACTTCAACGGCTTCTTTTGATATCCTATATTAACTATTTCCTCTTCATATCTATGTGTGATTGTAGTAGGTTTGGGTGTAGTTGAAAACTCTTCGACAAGTTGTGGTGCAGGAGAACTTCCAAAATTGTTCAAGAATGCTTTGATGACAGTTTTAACTTTACCATTAAATATTTCCGTTGTTTGGTCCGGGACAACTTCGTCTTCTACTCGGTAACTATAGTACGAAGGCTTGCGCGAATGTTTTTGTTTCTTAGTATTGCGATGTCGGGATGACCTGCGTGTCGTTGTTGTGGCTACAGTTGTGGATGTGGTAGAGGTCGTATAGGCACGTGTTTCAGCGTTTCTGTATGTATTGCGTAAATTGTCCAATGTTTTGATAGGTGAAATGGAAGGCTCGCCCCAAGTGTATTGAGATTTATCGTATTCTCTGGTAGGCAGTTCCTCGTTTAATGTGTTATTTAGAGCTGCGGTCGATAGCTCGCTAACACGGGCATTTTGTAAGCCGGTCTCAATCAAAGCTTCGGTTTTAATGGCATTCTCTGTGGACTCAACAACTTCTTGATTATTTGCAGAAAATGGAGTCGGTCGTGTTTTGATATAATATTTCGCCGATGTGGTGGAGGGTAAGGTGGTGCTTCTATACCTAGATTTTACGGGTATTGTTCTACTCGTTGGTCTTACGTAAACAGGAATATCGTAGTCATCTTCGCTATTGTCAGGACCATAATCATTTCTACGCTTCGAGCTCTCGGAAGATATTTCGTATTTACTATCGGTTTCAACTACTGGTTCTACAGACGCCGGTTCTTCAGACGCCGGTTCTGCAGACGCCGATTCTGCAGATGCCGGTTCTACGGACGCCTCTTTACTATTACTACTACTGTCATAATAATACATATTAGACTGTTTTTGCCTACTACTACTGCTATCACCTCGACTACTCGGTTTACGGGTCCTATCGAAATCTTCTAATGGTCGCGTTAGAACAGTCAACGTATAAGTATTATCGACATTATTAGGATTACGCCTGATTGAAAAACCAGATGTTAGTGACACCTTTTTATTGTTCCTGGACTTAGATCTTACCACTTCCACGTTATTATTATTGTTAGTCACTTCAGAAGAACGTCTTGATGCGGTTGCAAGCGTTTCAGTCGTAGGTAATGTCTCTTTTAATCTATATAAATTGTCAGTCGCTTCAAAAGGTTTGGCAAGGGAGGAAAAGTTTAAGGTTGGTGGTTGCGTGGTAGGGATCGACGATAAGATCTCGTCAGAAGGTTCTGAAGAGGATTCAGGAATTGGACTTTCATCTGTGGATGATCTGTTGAATACAAAGCAAAAAATCCTTCTAATTGAAGCTCTAAAACAACACTACTTATATAAATATTTATTTAACAGGCGGAAAACTGTCTCGTTTCTACAGATAAATTAGTTAAGTTAGTGAAAACGGAAACAAGTTATAATATGTTTAGTGTTCACTACTGAGACAGAAGATACCACAAAAGCTACATAATTACATCAATATATTAAAAGAGAGAAAAGAAATAGTACTGATAAAACTAGATATAGAAATGAAATTTTGAACAACCTTAAGGCCGACACAAAAAAGGAAAGAAATTAGTAAATAGTTAGAAGTTTGAATCAGTTGAAAGGTTGCAAATGAGAGATGAGACTTAGATGAAAACTTAAGATGATAGAAAATGATGTTAATGAAAATTTTGAGAGAATGATTTAAGCCGGGATGATTTTACTTTTGAAGATTGATCTTTTGTAGTACCTTGGGTTATACCGAGAAGGGGTCATTGCTTCAGTGTAGGGTGCTGTAGTAGGGCGTTGTGTTGTTGTGCTTGTGCTGGTTGTGGAAGGAGTGGTTCTAAAAGTGGTAGCTTCGTACACAGTCGTCCTCCCGCTGCTTGGGTTATGATCGTATCCCAATTCATTACCTTCGCCCCTGGATCATAGGCAATATTTCCATGTTAATTGGTTTGCGAAGTTTACATTAGGTTTATAAGATTTAATACATATTTAGTAATAATTGCACTGAAAACTTACCTAGTCGAATGTCGAATTGGTGCTTGATATTGGTTCTGGTTGTTGTTTATCTGAAATTTGATGTAGCTTGATTAGTAATTAGTAGTTTAACTAATTATATCGCAAATATTGTGATTATTTTATTATTCCTTGAAACAATTTTTCTTTCTTTCAGTCTGATATTAAAATTATAAGAGCATTGACCAATTTTATAGGGGAATTAACAGTCATAGGTTTTGAAAAGATAGGTTTGTTTTTTTCTTCTTAGTTTGGTCTCTGGTTTACATAAATTAATAGATAGTAAAGCATAATCAATAATTACCTGTGGTCGTATAAGTTCATCATCGTAGTCAACTGGCGCTGGCCTCGGTGTGTAGGTTTCAACGGGTCGTCTAGCCGGCGCGGGAGGAGGGGTACCTCGATACGTCTGCTGCACAGCTGGGCGGAGCGAAGCCGTGTTATATTGCTGAACGTAGTCTGCCGATACCAGTTAGTGGGTTACGTGGATGAAGTTGTGCATTATAAATATGGTGTTGGAGTATTAAGAAATAGGTTGGCTTAGAGTTTATCGTTTTAGTGAATAGGGTTGAAGACAATATTACCAGTTATGAAATCCAAGTCCTCTAAATTTTATTTGAAACCGTTAAAATGATGCCATCACTTGAATTAAGAAGTTCATTGTTAAAATAATACGGAATTATACCTTATAACATCTTAAATAATAAGTAAAGTCATATTTACATTTCTTATAAATTATTGGTAAGTATTAGGTCAATGGTGTTACAATTTGTAAATGTAGTACCAACTTTCATAGGTTATTAGTTTTCAGTTGACCTTTTCTTAAAAATATCCATTTGAAATAAGTATAGAGAAAAAGAAGTCCCATTATACCTAATAAGTTTATAAAAAGTCATGCTAATATCCAGTAGTTAGACTGTTACAAACCTTAGAATAATAGTCTATTAAAATCATAAAATAAACTTGGAACTTAATGAAATACTCTTTTAAATGATGAGACTACCATGCAAAAACCTCTATTTAAAGTTAAAACTCATCTAATAACACGTTTCAAACATGGAATTTAAATAATATCGAATTCCTGTACTATTGTTATTATAATGTTACCTGTATCTTTGTACAATTCACCATCTTCATCATAAACAGCATAGAAGGGGTCGTATTGATCGGGACTATAGTTCTGAGATCCATTGTACAACATCTTCGGACGGGGACTTGCTGAATAGGAAGCTGGAGCTACGCTTTCGGTCGGTTCCAAGCTAAAAATACCATTGTTTCTGTTGAAATCTCAATAGACGTCAAAAACTTTTCACATAATAAAATGATTCAATATTTTCAACTAAGTTGTATGTACAGTTGATTTTGCAATATACAAAGCAACTTGGTCAGTCTTTTCTACAGTCAAAGTCACTATAGTCAATGTTAGTTTAGTCAGGATACGTTTAGTGCGATAGATATCAAATAACCGAAGAATTCTGTACAGAAAGTGTAAGTTAGTTGTGTGAAGAGTCATCTCCAGTATATCTCATAGTTAGTAATTATAAAGTTGTGTGCTCTTCTAATTACCTGTTTGTTTTACCGTCATATTTAGTCTTTGTAAATCTAGTCTCTTGGTTGTGGCTGTCACGAGGAGTAGTCGATATCATTTGTGCAACAATATTCGGATGTCTTATTCTTCCTCTTGTCTGCTTATCTTCATTTTGGGAAGTTTCTTTTAGAGTAGTCGGCTTAGCTAACCTATGCCTAACAGTATAGGGACGCAAAGTCGTTTGGTTCAAATATTTGGGAGGCCTAACAGTGTTAGGTCCATTTTCAGTAACTGGTCTTCTTATATGCATAACAGTTCTGTTTTTCGGCATATGGTGTATAATTTGGTAGTTAGATACTTCAGGACGAATCAAAGTATGCGAAGTAGGGGTACCGTAGTCTACTAACACAGGGATAGGAATTTTTCCATTTATGTTTTTGTTGAAATCTTTCACTGGAGATTTTGTCACAATAGATACATCGTTATGATTCTTAGTGGCACTTTCTGGTTTATTGTATTTAATTGGTACTCTTGTAGGTGTTGGCCTAACACTGACTGGTGCAGAATTATCTTCATAACTATCATCATATTCCTTGTAATTTTGAGCCATGGGTGGTCTTTGTGGTTTCACTTCAGAACTTGGCATGTATTTTGGTTTGACTGCAGGCTCATAGTAATATTGTTCTTCTTCGTCATCATAATAATAATCACTCATTTCTGGAGAAGGCTTTGGTATCAGTCTGCGTTTAGGTGGCGCTCTAGTCGTGGTAGTGATGGGGCTGCTTATGAACTGTTGTTGGTTGTTATATGAATTAACTGTATTTTCATGATGACTATAATTTTTTATCGGAGATTGAGTAGATTGTATGGCTTGTGAAAACAAATCTCCTAGATTTTGAATATTTTTTGATGTGCTTGGTTTGAATGAAACAGCACGAAACGGAGATTGAGTCGACGGATTATTCCAATATTGTTGTAAAGTTGAAAGTTGTTGATTTGCCAACGTCGTCAGGGGCTTAGCTGTGGAATGTTTTAGTGCAATGTAAGCATTATGGGGTTTGATAGAGGACACTAGATATGGTTTTGCGGTTGCTGATATATGTGGATGAAGCGATATAATCTTTTCAGGCTTTACTAAGTACTGATGTTTCGGTGTTGACACAATGATAGGTGCGGTTGTCCCAGAGATTAGCAAGTATGGCTTAGGACTACCAGAAAATGTATGAGTCTGCTCTTTCAATTTATCATCTTGATTTGGCTTAGAAGTGCTGCTTATTGGTCTGCTGAAGCTATAGCTAATTGGTAACTGGCGATCGTCATTGAAATTTGGTGGTTCTATCTTTGGCCTGTTAGAATCTAAAGGAGTACCAGCAGTTTGTCTAATAATATATGTGTTTTGATTTTGAGGTTGTTGCTGTTGTTGTTGCTGCTGCTGCTGTTGTTGCTGCTGCTGCTGTTGTTGTTGCTGTTGCTGCTGATGTTGCTGTTGTTGCTGATATTGCTGTTGTTGCTGATGTTGCTGTTGTTGCTGATGTTGCTGCTGCTGCTGATGATGTTTCTGTTGCTGCTGATGTTGCTCTTGCTGATGATGTTGCTGCTGCTGATGATGTTGCTGCTGCTGATGATGTTGCTGCTGCTGATGATGATGTTGCTGCTGCTGATGTTGCTGTTGCTGCTGCTCTTGCTGTTGTTGATAGGATTGTCTGGTCGGTTCTGGTCTTTGAATTCCTTGGTTGTATGACTGTGTTTGTTTGATTGGTGCTAAAGATGGTCTCAAACTACTAACAAATGTTGCTGCTGAACTACCAGGTCCAGAAGGTACAGTAAAAGGTTTAGGTGTACCCATTCCTGTATAGCTTAATGTCAAACTGGGTCCTCGAGAACCAAGTTGTGATGCTGTTGTTACTTCAATTGTAGGATCAACTATAGGTGCTGCTCTTGGACTATTATTGGCGTTGCCAGCTGTATACTGACCATTGCTTAGTTTTGACAAATATGCGTCAAAATCGAAGTCGGGACTAGCAAACGGATTTTCTATTTCTTTATACCTATTACTTGGATGTGTGAATTCATAGGGTGGTGCTGGGTAATCATCTTTGTGATGATCATCATCTTCATCGTCTTCTTCTGAATTTTCATCCTCTTCTTCACTAGAATTCTCTTCATCGTCATAATCTTTATCATCTGACGGTCTTTTCTCAGCATGTTGTTGCGTTATCTTTACGTTTCTAATTGGTTGTTTTTTATTGTTGATTGGATGTTGGTTCTGTTGCTGGTATTTATTCCTGTCTTGCTCTTGAATTCTGTAGTTTTCTTGGGGTCGCGGCGATGTTGGCACTGGGACAGGCTTACCCGTAACAATAGTACTAGGGACATGCGATGAATCGGGAAATGAAATCGGATTGTTATGATGATTCACATTGGATGGCGTCGAAGAATAATATTGATTCATGTACTGAACGTTACCTTGCTTAGGAGCATTATTGTAAAAACCACCAGCTAATGAAGTGAATTGGCCACTATTAAGCGATGATATAGGTGGACTTTTGGTTATTATTTGGGTTACAGCATTCAAAGGATTATGAGCTAACGTCTGACTAGATGGGTCTGGTAAACTAGGTTTAAAAATTCCTTGCGATTGTAAATTGCCTGCTTGATAAGATAAAAAAGGATTGTTTGCAGAATATAAGTTATTATTATAGGATTGTGGACGGCGGGTATCATAATAATTGTTATTATTTGGGTTGTTATAAAACGTTGGCTGGTATCTAGAATTTTGAACATTAGACTTGTATTGTGGTAATTCAACTATTTTATATGGCTTTATGAGGGCCCAATTCTTTCCAGGAGACTTGTAGTCATTTTTAACATAATATCTGACTTGTCTCTTTCCTCTTTCGGTATCATCTAGTGGTGTACCATCTTCATCATCTTCAGTATCTATTTCGACATACTCCATTTCTTCGCCACTGTCACTTCTTTTAGACATTTTTTCTGGTTCTGCTGTAGTAGTTTCATTAACAACTAAGTCTTTTCCTACCACTTCCCTTTTCTTTCTCAAGACCGGTTTTTCAGTCGGGTCATTAATAATAATTTCATTCGTCTCAACGTCTAATTGTCTGTCATTAGAAGAGTCAGTTACGCTGTCACTTTTGTCTTCACTGCAAATAACGACACTATCTATTAATTCTTTATTCATAGTCAATATATCGTCTTGTGTTATACTCTTGTTAGGACTTACCTGTAAGATTGGGGTGCGGGAGTAACAGTAGCAGTTCGCCGTTCATCGACTTGGGAGCCAAATGAGAAGGAGCCTATTTTACCACTATTTTGAGGAATGGACGCGGGAATAATGTTGGAGTTATAATTTCTTCCGGTGTTGGTTTGTTGAGCTCCGTAACCATCTCTGTCCTTTTGAACTTGTCCTATGGTAGGAGGTTGTCCGCGGTAAACGCGTTGTTGTCTGTCATTTTCAATTTCCTCGACTGGCGGTAGGTCATCTACTTCTTCGTACAGTTGTTGTTGCTACAATGATACCGAAAAATTATTATTATTCCACACAGTAAAGAACATTCATAGGGTTGCCGCTTCTTGTACTCGACATTTTTAAATACCTTTTCGTATTCTTGTCGGCTAAATTTAGGCTGTCCTCTTGAGGTGATGACGGGGTTAGGCTGAGCACGCGGCGGCGGTGGTGGAGGTGTGCGGCGTGGCGACGGGCGAGCGGGTGGGTCTCTTTCGTTGATCCGTTCCAGCTCTTCACCGCGAACCGCGCTGGTGCCGTCACAGCCTACGTTGCGCGGCCAATCACACGTTTGGAGCTCGTGGCTAGAAAATATTAAAAGGATATTTAGAACAAAGATATGATCGAAAGCAATCATAGTAGAAGTACCTATAGTACTCCTATCTATGTCTACTGCACTGAAATATTAAACGTCATCGTGTCTTAATATTTATATAGCAAGAACTAACGCGTGAAGGAGACAGGCTTGATTCATTCTATCATATTATAATTGTCTGTTCACAACACGATTTGATTCCAACAAATCAACTTTATGAGAGTAGACTACTTCTCTACTAACGGAATGAATGGTTGGTTTGTTATAATCAAATCAAAGCGTAAATTCATTGAGGCATTTAGGTCATTGGTGTTCTTTTAAGTTTCCAACAACCTCAAAGTCATGCTACACAACAATTTCAATATTGTTAGCGCTATACTCATTATCTTCATTAAAAATAAACTTTTTCGATGTGAAGTTCTCACGCTTAACAAGATGTTCTCATATAACCTGACAGCGTATCTCTTTATATGAATAATGTTAATATTGTCACGCATATATGTTTGTTATTTGAATGGTATTTTCTAATTAAAATCTGATATCTTGCAAGATCAAGTATAGAAAACTTCGAGCCATTTATAACATAACATGAACTGGCAGGTCTAAGATGTAGTTCTACTAGAAAAGGAAATGGCATAGTAGTAGTATGTTACATTGGACATGTTCCTTCGTGTGTGATGTTCAAGCCAAGAATAGTCATCTTTATGACCTATGTATGTGTGTCAATAGTGAAGCTGGAAGATAAGACAGGCAGCAAAGTATTCCTGCCAGTAAACAACAACACGCGATCATCAGGCCGTCTGCGAAGCGTAATGACCATTGCAACAAAACTGACCATGGGGAAGCCCATGATACCTACTGAGAAGTATCTACGGTAGGCTGATAGTTACAATGATGATAATTCCTCACCTGTACATAAGGCCACCAGTGCATGACTCGAGTAGTGCGCCGCCAAACACGCAGACGTAGTACAATGTGCAGTCGGTGGGGTGGGAGTAATAACCAAACTCTTCGGGACAGTCGAAGTCAATGTCACGCTTGATGTCGGCTGCTACAGGCACGCTTCGGACCGGGCCGGATCGGGACCGCGACCGGTCGGAGTGGGCGCCGAAGCATTCTGAAATTAAAAAATAGAATATAGTTGTGGAATTCGGAAATGGAAAGTAATAGGATGCAAGTATATTACCTATACATTCAAAGTGCAGAACACGAGCCCATTTGAGCTTGTCGAGTTACATTTTACAAAATGTACATTTTGATTCCGCATGTATTTTAGATCGATTAAAAAATATTTTCAAACATGGTAAAGAAATATTTCAAAACAATAAATAACCTAACATAACCGATAAATCTATTATTATAATCGAAGACATTGATCACAAATTGAACCAAATTACGCATAAACGACCACAATTGACTATCGATCGAAATAATAGCTTATCGCAAGGTATATCGAATGCAACAGGCATAGCCGTTACATTGTCTTCGGAACGCTTCGAAAGTGATATGAAACAATTGTCGCAAGCGGCTGCAATAACGAGAACATCGAGACCGTTGCCGATAAACTTAAAGATAACCGCATACTAGTCGGAATAATAAGCAGAAATCACCGACGCGAGCCTTAATAGCCGTACTTAGCACTAAAATAGGGATTCGAAAAGGTATCGATGTCTATATTGTACCTATCGATATTTCTGTTTTTCTTCCTCTACTTAGGAGCTATGCTCTTGTCAGTGCTTTAAGTACTGCTTTCGTTATTGCGGACCAGCTTATTGACCTTATATATATTTATGAAAAGGAATACCCTTAAAGCGATCAAATATTATCGATACTCTTCCAAAACTTTGCTAATCGACAAAATGTTATTAGGTATAGAATAGATTAGTGTGAATTAAGCATCAGACAAAATGTTTATCAGTTTTTCTTTAATAATCAATAGCATCGTAACTAAAACTATCTTATCGGTCGACGCTTAACTGAGACGTTGCCGGCAGCTACCTCATAGCTGCGCGGTGCGGGAGGGGTGATAGTTGTCACAAGTTGACGAATCACTGAGATCTCGCATCACGTCACCACACCCCTCCCGCACCGCGCTGCTACCTCAGGCAATGTCTCAGTTAAGCGGTCGGCCTATAGCTGTTTTTTTGTGACGAAACTACTAATTTGTAGGTACTTTATCGATACCATACCTATCCCTGCACTTAACTATGCAGTTGCCTCACTGTCCTTGCAAGCTCATACACCGTACACCTGCAACCGAATTCCATATCCCACTATCTTCACACAGTGATCCGCTTATCAGATCTACGCCACCCGTAGTACCTAATTGATTTCGCAAATGTGCAAAAGTCTGAATCGTCAGCTTTATGGCACATTCAATTGTGTAATATGAAATTACCGTAACAATAGGGATTGTTTTTTTTCCACATTCTTAAAGTATAATGGTGGAAAACATATTGGCAATTGATGCTGTGTAACGTTTGAAATTAGCGAGGCGAAAAAAAAAAAAAAAAAAAATTGTTGGTAATTAGCGAAACTTTGCACAGCATATTGAACACGCTTTCGCACAGTGCAAACGGAAATGAATGCATAAAATTTTACTGAAAGTTTTGAGTTCTGAATTTTACTCCACTGCTAGTTGGGCAAGCATTGCATTAAACATGAATTATTTTAATCTTTTAGAAGATAAATGATACCTCTTTTAAACAGTATTAACGCATTTCTTAAGCATAATGGCAAGCAAAAGGGAGACATCAATATAGAATGACTCTTAGTGTGCTAGACACGAGCGTCACGCGTCGACGGGTGTTGACGTGTATTGACGGCAGCCGTCGATAGCTGTCGTCGACAACGTTCGCTCGTGTATTTGAGTACGGTGCTCAAATACACGAGCTACATGTTGTCGACGGCTGCAGTTACCTCCGAATTTGACGAGTGTCGCTCGTGTGTATGAGCACTTAAAACGATAGAACACACAATGTTTCGTCTTCTCTATCCTATATCATGGTTTACTTAGATATTACCAAAATGGTAGCAACAGCTCCTAGGCCAAAGTGGGTACATTTTCGTAACTTATACTTATTTAAATTCACATGACGATGTTATTATCAGCGTTGTGAAAAGGAACCGAGAGTAAAGAGCTTTTATCTAAATCGCAGTCAATTTTGTCACGTTCTCATTGTATCACGAATTACGTGGGATTTGGGCCAGACAGCGAATCTTGCGCATGGATGGGACTACATGATCTCAAGCGCGGTCACTGTCCCACTGCATAGAAAAGAAAGAGAAGCGCGATGACACAACGCTCGTAGTTTATTGTAAAATATGAAGCAATGATCTATTTACAAAAACTATTCAATAATAATAAATAATCCATCACTGAATGCAGTTCGGCATTAGAAATTTAATGGCAGACTTTTTAATTATAATTAAAATTGTTAATGAAGGCATAAACTGCTTTTAAAGACAATCAAGAGGTCTATTTGAAGATTTTTTTTGATGCATTAATGTATGTTTAATTATAATTTGAGTTCCATCACTGTATTAAAATAAGGCTTGAAAATTATTTTTTTTTGGTCAATACTATTTACGGTTTAAGAGATACACTGCTTTAAAAAACCAATTTTTTTACCGTTTTCAAGAAATCTCCGCCTTAAGGCTTTAGGAACTCCTTTTTTTCTCTGTCTGTCTGTCTGCTCTTGACCAATTTTGTACTTATTATTTAAATTTAATTGCGTGTCTTTAGGTGAGCAAATAGTCCTTGTCTGTAATGAAATGTAAATACAGAATAATCTACATAAGTGTGATAATACCTATTCATTTTTATCTAGGCGAGCTAATTTTAATCTTAATTCACACACTACACCTAATAATTTTCAAGAACCAGTTCAAATTTTTTTGTGTTTTAATGAAAATACGATTTACGTACTAATATTTAATAAGTAATTTATTATTTTAATATAAATAATCAAAGTAATTTGGAAAGGGTTTATATTAGTGGTTCTAAAGGATATGTCCACATACATATTATTTATTATTAATATTAGAAATGCGAAAGTAAGTTTGTTTGTTACCTTTTCACGCACAAACCACTGAACCGATCATCCTCAAATTTTGCATATTCGTTGTCAGGTGTACAGAAACGGATACGACCTTTCATCCCGAAAAGTGCTGTTCCCGAGGAGGAAAACAGCAATAACGTTATTATGATAATAGATGGCGCCACGTGTCTTTCTAATCAAAAACACGACGTCTGTCAGATCAGCTAGTAGTTAAGATTTAATCTTTCAAAAATACCCACTATAAGGGAGAAGGATGCCTTTGCCCTGCAATTGGACAATATGGGCTAGGTACAGACGCCAGCACATCAAGCTAACCGAAACTGTCAAATTTTCCCAATCAACTATGAACCTTATGCTTTGGCGATAAAGTTGAAAATCTATTAAAGAAATTTGACAAATTGTAGTAGCTTGATGTGCTGGCGTCTGTACATAGATAATACCCGAGGGGCCCGTGGCTAAATAATAACAGTTGCACAGGTCGATCGATCAGGTTAACCTACACTTGTCGCGGTTGGTCTGTGGCAATCATATCACTTGGTTTTAGTAGGTTTTTATATTTAATTTTTTATTTATCGTTTTGATAGATTCTTATTTTGTAAATGTGAGGACTTTGTAGACCTTGTAGATTTCAGATCTGTAGACCATTTTTTATTTTATCAAGTAAGTACCTGGTACTTGTTGACAGGCCTACGCTATCCTCCCATACCTAATGTAATTTGAAAACATTGTAAAAGCCAATCATTTTATTTTTAAAAAAGAGTAACCGTGGCGTTTTTGCCGGCTCTTCTCCATAAGAAACGACCAATCGGAACCGTGCACCTAGCTTCTGACGTTTCATAAGTGCCCATGTAGGTTTATGTAAAATAAAATATTTTGATTTTGATGGGCGACCATCTTTACATATCGTGACCCCTCCGAGCCTCGGAAAGCACGTTAAGCCGTTGGTCCCGGCTGTCGTTCGAGGATCTTTGACAGTCTTTACGGGTAGTCAGAAGCCCGAAAGTCTGATAACCAGTCTTACCAAGGGGTATCGTATTACGTATTAGTAACTGGGTTGTGAAGGTCAGATAGGCAGTCGCTCCATGTAAATACTAGTATTCAGCTGCATCCGGTTAGACTGGAAGCTGACCCTAACATAGTTGGGTGAAAGGCTAGGCAGATAGCTGATGATAACATAGATTATAATACCCACTACCACTCTATTACGCCACAAAAGTTTTATCATCTTCATCCAGTGACATTCATTTTTATCGTAGCGATACTTTTGCGCTCAAATAAAACCACTTCATTCAATAGTAACCATAATTCATGCTCTATTCCAAACACAAGTATTTACACTGTAGAACCATAACCACCATTACTCACAGATGGTGTGAAGTCACATAAATCTACAGAGCAATAACAGCACATAAAGTATGGTGTACTTTCTTCGTTTAATGGCTTCAAACACATTGCTAAGATCTTGTTATGATCTTATGTCATTTTTTATGGTACTGCGCTCAATAAAGACTGTTAATCACGTTAAATAAAACAAGTGTTACGTTTATTATGTAATAATGAGCAGAATTCCTATGTACATAAACTGTGTTACTTCACAAGAACGGTTCCACAATCTAAGCCGATGGAATTTAAATTAAAGATAGGTACAATACAGTAAAGGTAGGTTGGATGATTCAAAACTGATAAAAAACTAATTCATTTGATGAATTAGACATAAAAAGAGCTTTTTAGTATAATTTTGTTCGAAAAGTCATAATTTTAATCATAGGTACCATGTCGGGACAATAAGTGAACAGGCTTCTTCTGGGTGAGCTCACTCCATCGTAGACTTTGTCTCTGTCATCTCTGACCTAGACTAGAGTCAAAGCAAACAGATTTCAAAAAAAAAAATGAAAAAAAAACTAGCAATATTACGCTTTGTGTTCACGATATAAATATTTATTCTGTGGCTTGCCAATCAGCTGACTAATTGGATATTATATATTTTATTGAATTTTTGTTTGTACCTACATTGGGAACGTCATTTGTTAGATATACAAAGTTAAATTAATTGTCATATTGACATCCCCATGTATATTGTCACTTGCTATTATATCATAATACAATCTTCATAATGGTTAACAGGCCCCAAGCGCCGGCGCCTAACTTAACTCTCGCTCCAATTCAAGTTTGCAACCCAATGGCGCGCCTTCCACCCACAGAACTATTCCATACACACATTACATCCAAATCTGCATACAATACCAAAGACACAGGTAGAAATAACCGAACAATATAATAATTATCCTCTAAAGGTAATAAGCAAGCGTTATCTAGATAAGCCGCCGTATACGTTTTGCAAGACAACCTTGTCTTTAAGACAACTACATACAATCTGCGAACAATAGTAATAGTCGAACAAATACTTGAGTTTCCCACAAGTTGCTAATCCAAAAACTTGTCAAACGAAAATCATTCATAAAGCGAGTGACGTAAGGGTCATAATAACTTCAGTTATTATCCCCAGTGTCGACACACGACCGTCAACATTCGGGCCGTGATCCGCGCACGCGCTGCCTCAAGTACCCTAAGGCTTAGTGTTCACTCACGTATAATTTTGATGTTTATCAATCGTATATTAGTGTTAAGTGTTATATCGATAACCATCCAATTTTATTTAGCCTAACAATCTATTCAACATAACATATTTGCCTCAAGCATATTTAAAATTACTTACGCCTCAATAATTTTTGTATGCAAATTCGAAGTCCGTATTTGAGATCGACGACCTTCAATACTGGTTACAGGACAGTTTTTTTATCAAGTCATTACTTAATGTGACGCAAAAAACATTGTATTTCGATCATTCTCCGAATAAATCAAACAAAAAACTTCCTTATGTTATTTTGGTCAGGAAGTCTTGGACGGACAATTTAATATGTCTGCAATGAAAACGGTAAGGGGATTAAGTCAATCCGTAATTACATTAAACAGTTGCAACGTACAAACGACGGATGCATAGTAGACACACGCCCACCCTAATGGTTAGCTAAACCATGGCAAAATCGTTGGTAAAACGCAACCAACTCTAGAATTAGCAAACAACGAAATCGACCCGGTTGTCGCAACGACCGGCTCTATACTCGAATTAGCTTATTAATCAATCAGCAGATCCCCTGATCGTGGCTCCAGAGTGTTGCAAACTATAATAAATCCATAATTATTCGCCGTGGACGAACCATAAAAGCATGAGATCCATAATAATGCCTAGTCGTGTGGGAAATCCTCGGGCAATAGGCGATTAATCTGCACATTGCAATACGACGTGTTGAAATATTCTCCAACCATTGTAGATACACTCCATGCTCTAAATAAACTCGGATCCGACGTTTCAAGATCGTTGACTCCGACATTCTCAAGCGTTTTCTTCCTATCCTACCGCAATTGCGTTTCCATGTTTGTGTAATCACAAAAGAAACTCGACACTACTAGGCGATAACTACAGGATAACTGTGGGCGGTAAAACATCGAATATCGCCAAGTGTTGCGAGCATTTTTGCATTCTGCAGCATGTTGAATACATTTACGTACACCCACTGTGATTACGAATTCTCAGAAACAGATTTTAATTGCACTTAAAAGAAAACAAAAATCCTTATCTCTTTAATTAGGATAGAAGCAAAAACAAATAAATTATGCAACACCTACAGACAATTTGACTGTTTCCATAGTAAACACATTACTTCAATGTCTGCTAGTTTCTAAGAAATAAATTGCCAAAGAATTGTCAAACAATAGAAAGAATTATCTGCGCAGAAAACTCTCAAGTATGAATGAAATATGTTTTCATAAACAATGCTTGAATCATGTTAAGCTCGCCATATCATACATCAAGTAAAATGAATGTGTGATCACCCCGCCATCTATGTTAACTGGTTGTATAAGATTTTCACAGCAGGCAACACCATCAAAGCCGTAAAGCCAGAGAAAACATGACAGCAGGATATATATGCGACCACGTGGGAGGTAAACGGACCAGGATAGTCAAATGTAAGTGAACCAACTCCTAGGATGAGTAGGCGAGCATGGACAAACGTGATTGTATTGAATGATTTATGATATCTGTAATCTCTTAATGCTAATGTAGTTAATGCAAATAAGATCAAAATGCTGAAGGAAACAATGTTGGATGTTTCCAGTGCGATTTATGTTCTCTAGACATGTAAATGGCTAACTTTAGAGATGGTTCTCGATTGAACCACAAAGACGTGAGTTAAGGTTGTTTAATTCAGTTGATGTCAATATTGACATCAAAACAATTCAAAGAAAAATTTGAGATCAATCTTTAGAATCTTCAGATCTTTTTTGGAGCATCTAATTCTAGATCTAAGTCAGAGGTCAGTGGCTCGTTATTTATAGACATTGCTGCAATTATGACTAGTTTGCTCTAGTATTAGGCAAGAGCAGAAATCTTATGTTCTGTACACATGAACAATACATTAAAATCGTGATCGCGTGCCCTTTGTGGCGCATTGACCTTTAAGCTTTAAGTCCTATCTGCAACCTATATCACTATGCCAAACTGCCCATTCGTTGTTCGCCTGCACAATATAGATAATGATACGTCAAAATCGGCCTTGGACCTCTCACTAACAATAAATTCATTATTAACAATAACGGTCACGTGGGCGAGATTTCTGAATGTCTCATGCAATCCAATTTATTTTGACAGTCGATATTTCATATTTTATCAATATTTTGAAAATACTTCAAATGTACTCCTATCTGCAGCTCATCTTATGATTTATGAACTTATGATACATGATCCTATTAAGTTCACAGCAAATCGATTATTCGATTATAAATCGCTGCCCCGAGTCAATCGGACACTTAATTAAAGATGTTTAAAACGGAATGAGATAACTCGATTCAATGATTAAATAACATCGATTACTTAACAATCGTTCTATCTGACACAATCTGTGATTTTGTAGCGGTACGACAACAAAAATTGAACGCGATAACTTAGTATCGTGTAATAATAGATGCAATTCAAATTCGATGCTGGTTACTTGAAGAGTCTAAAGAGAGGGAGAAGAAAAATCAATCGAAACTTTATTAAGTTAATATGCGTATATGAGTTGTGTTGTGTGTGTGTGTTTATGTGTTATATGTATAGTTGTTGTGCGATATTTCGTGAATAAATAAAACTAGAGAAAGTTCTCTTAGGTTGAATATAGCCTCCTTTTGCCCAACAGCGCGATAGCAAAGACAGGGTTATGTTTTTACTAAAACGACCAGAGCCTATTTAGTTTAACTGTAAATGCGATAATGTCAAAAAATTCAAAATGGTCACATTTTCGCGACAAGTCCGGTTGATCTATAAAACATCTTGTGAAATCATTGGATTGTTGGAATTTGCCTGTGGTTTGAAAACATAGGCTCTAGGAGCCCTGTCCACGAAAGACAAATTTTATGCAGGGCACCTCTTTTAGACTACCCTACCACTTGGAAAAAGCAACGTAAACCTTACCTTGGTTCTAAGTGCATTATACGTACTTGCTGAGTAAACCAAGATATTTTTTTTTATTGTTGCATTCTGAACGAATTGCTTAACAATTATTTATATCCTACACGAGGCAGGGCCAAAAATATTTGTAACTTCTTATATAATTGTGAACAATTTATCGCTAATGTTCTCGTTAAGAGTAATTCATGCACGTTCTGTTCATTGCCGCAATATTAATAGTTTTGAACGCAAGTTTTATGTGGCAACATTGCCCCTAGCCATGTTACTCTAATAATGTCGGACCACGCCCAATTTTTTTCTTAA
This sequence comes from Luperina nickerlii, assembly GCA_963855955.1. Lineage (NCBI taxonomy): Eukaryota > Metazoa > Arthropoda > Insecta > Lepidoptera > Noctuidae > Luperina > Luperina nickerlii. Next base: position 6,674,772 of record OY979663.1, read on the forward strand.
CATTATTTAGAATCTGTTTTTATATTGGAGTTTCGAATCAATTAATTCCTTATCTGGCGCCTACTTGAAAATTCCTATGATATTTCACTTTTATTTTCATAGAACAACTTCTATAAAGATAAAAGTGAAATTCTTTCTTTCTTTTACATTCAAGAGATCGCGTGCTTTATCGGTAAAATGTTTACGCAGACATTGTTTTTACATTAGTGTATCTGGATCCTGGATAGTAAAAAGAGAGTTAGCATTTTATTGAAATCTAGGTTTTATTTTAACGTGCCTACACTTTTAATTCTTTGTTCTGCAATTTTTATCTTTAACAATACAGGACTTGCTAATGTTGATTTTACTCTCCATGGTTTTGCGTCTACTTTTTATACACAATGCATTTATACACCTTTATGGAAATGATCTTAGGGGGGATCTCAGAATTGTGCTTAAATTTTTAATTCAGTTAACAAAGGTTATAAAAAAAGATTTTTTTTTTGCCATAGAACTGCTACATTTAAATATAACACAATTTACTGTCATTCAATCGTGTTTAGAATATAAACGTTGTAGTGATTTCTCATACAGAGTATGAAATATAAATTATACATGGCACTCACACAGAACTGCGTGGATTTGGTCGATCACTGCACTTCGTTGCGACATGACGTTACTTTCCGCGTCCGTGTTTTTGAACGATGGCGAAGACATAAACTTATAGATAAAAGCAGTTTTTACTAAATTGCATTTATGGCCATAGATTGCTGAGAACTTTATACAGTGATTCCTCAGTTATTTAATCTCTGATTTTGCATAACTGTCAATATCTCATGTCTCATAACAATACGGTTACGCTGTAAGGTTGCTGTCACTGAGAAGTGTATCAAAATCACAATGATCTGTATCCTCGTTACACTAAAGTTGCTGTTGGGTTACTGTCAGAGGTTAAAAAAATTGTGGAAGGACTGGTCCTTCCACACTTGTCATATTCAACTGCGAATGCAGACAGCCAAAGTAAAATAAAACTTTATTTGCATCAACAGTATGTAACAAATCAAGTTATATGCAACACACATTTCATTCTTTTTGCTTCTAGAACACTTTGTGCGAATGGAATAAAGGTTTCACTCCATATTAAGTACACAGTGTGCCACTATCTGCACTTTCTGGAAAAAATAGAGCATTTATTAATGGTGTTATCGTGAGGTACGATATTATCGCCTCCCACTCATCGCTTGTACCTTCACGTTACTTTAGTTGTCACGGTATACGGCCTCGGTATCGTAATAATAGCCGCCTTTTTACTTTTTTTATACACAACTACTCTAAAATATGCCTCTACGTTGCAACATTCGATACTTGAAAATGTCTCAAGGTCATACTGTTGTTTTTTCTGCAGGAAAGGTTATTCCAAGTGTTCTAAGCACACGTAATTGTTTTGTTTTGCGTAATAGCTGTAGCAGTAATAAATGTAACAGTGTGCTAGACGAGAACTGCTAATAGTACTGTTCATTTTACTACAACCATGGGAAGGACGTCGGTAAAATCCGTTGCTAATGATGCCTCCCACGCTGTGTCTTTAAATAAGCACAAAATTGCACCAAGAATTGCGGCGAAGGATTTTATTTTAATTTTGTGAACATAACTCAAATTCACACATTTACATAAACATGTAGGATAAAAAATAAGCAGCAGGTACCTACAGTAGGTATTATATCATTAATTTGTCAATGTGGAAAAAAAATGTCCGACCGCCCATAAGCATATTTATATATTGTTTAGGTACCTTTATATGTGATACTTATCTTGTGACAAGCAGCCTGCCTTGGCATTTTGGTGAGTTAGATGATATGTTCCATAAAAATGTACATAACTGCAACATAAATCAAGGCCACATAACTCCTTAATATTGTCTGTTGGTGGTTTAAATATAGGATCTAATTTGTTTTACCTAAAGTGAATTTATGACCACTTAACGCCTAACGGTTGCTCGTAATAACTTCCTGCTCTATTTAAATCATTACCTTGAACAATTACGTTCATAATGTCATGAGCGGAATTCGCATACTGCTAATAAATCAACTACACCCAAACTGCTTTTTATTTCTTTTCATCCAGTAGCCAATTGAAACCGATGATTTAAATTATGAATTTAAATTTTTTGTACAGCATTCTTACAATAAAAAAAAAATAATTCGCAGACAAAAGAACAAAAAAGTTTTCGCTTTTGTTTTTTTGTCTATGCCAAGATACATTTAAACCTCAGTACACTATTAGACGTGATTATACCGAGCAGATATTGCTCACATAATAATATGCAAATTGTTTTTAATATCGTTTCCTTTGAACTCGACAAAATGTCAAGATTCTTAACTGTATTGTGGGTGGCAGATCGTGATTCTCAAGATAATGCCTATAGCTATGAGATAAAACATTTATATGTAAATTATGATGTTGATACAGTGCTGTAGCAATGTTACGTTAAAATTTAAAAGCTTTAAAAGTGCAACTTTATTGATGATACATTTACATGGTTTGCCCGGTTTGCCCTCGATTATAAGAATGTGTACTCAATAAGAGACCCTTCAAACTAATCATAATTCTAGAATACGAATGACTGAACGATATAGTTGGGTAATTCTCATGAAATCCCGAAATTTCAGTTGACATGAAGCCTAAAATTTTTCCATTGCAAACATCATTTTTCATAGCAGATATCGAAAGTTCAACTATATGAGACATATTTAAAAGTAATGGTCCTCATGTTTTCGCTCATAATTCATAACCCGTTATAACGGCCTATATGATATAATGAGGGAATGACTATGAGGGAATGACGAATTAGAAAAAAAAATTAAAAAATCACTAGCACATTACTTTAACTTTTTCCACCGTTCCGCATATGAATTCTACTCCCCAAAATACATCAACAGAATTAAAACATTATGCATAATACCAAACGAATTCTTGTATACATCCCGTGAGGGAATGACGCTCAGAATTATAACTTTTCAAAAATGTCAACTAAATGCTTGTTTACACAAATTTATTTTAGTGTTGAGAGTAAATCGGCATGTTGGCACATTAAGAGTGTAGCCAGAATTTGAAAACTCAAGATGGCACACACAAATATTGGTTGGTAAAATCACAAATCGAATATTCGTAACACGGTGAGGGAATGATTCTATTTTACGGGACACATATAAAAAATTAACTATCCGTTTTATGTTTTTGTCGTAATGCAATAAGAGTTTTGACATACAATTAACACGTATTTACGAATATTTTAGCAAAAAAATATTCATAACAATATTGTTATATTTGAGATGAACAGCTTTTTCATTATTGTTTTGGGACTAAGGGACAAGGTGAGGGAATGAATTTTAGGACACTAAATTGACTGAATTTTTTTTTGGTATGATGATATCTCGGTTTTTATTCCGAATAATTTTAGTGTCAATAACTTGCATTCAAATAAAAATGTTACATCAATAATAAAGATATGTGACTCACCATTGATGACTCGGGACTGAAATTTCGGAATTTCATGAGAAATACCCAGTTATTTAATTAAAAACCGATCAATGTTTCTGACATAGATACATTACATAATATCACGCTTGTATGTCTCAAAGGGGTAGGCAGAGAAGCGCATTCTGGCATTTAACGCATAAATTCTAGGAAATACCTTAGAGTTTGATAAATCACCACCTTATTATTTCTACTAACTTAAGACTCCGATCAAAACACTCGAAACTTATTCAAAAGTTTTTTTATTACTGTTAAAAATATTTACAAAATCAGACAAAAATATGTTGTTTGGAGCAAATATGTTTCAAAAATAACTTTTAACTTACTAATCTAGAAGTATATTATAATCTTAATTAAAAAGACAAGACTGTCACATAATAATAATTATGACACCGGCATTAAAAAATACTCATGCAAATAACATTTTAATCAAACCACAGTCAAAAACGCCATCTGTTTTATTGATTAGATCTGTAGGACGTGAAGAATGGTCCTAATTAAAATATGAAAAATGTTAATAAACTACAAAACGAAAAAAAAAATGCAAATATCAAACAAATCTTATATCTTTACTATCTTCATATCCTTTTTATCATTTACAAATCGTGATCATAATTTTTGTCCAGCGAATTTGTCATTTTGTTGTCACTTTGCATTTTTTGATTTTTTTTTTACAATGAAAGGCTCTTATTTCTTGACAGTTCTCTCTTGTGAATGTCAAGGCAACATTATCTGTATCCGGGTGTACCTAAATTAAATACTACGACTTGTAAATGCAAGGTAAAGTGCAAATATGTTGTTTTTTCTACCCTTGTTTATAATTTAAGGGTTTAATAAAATAATATATGTTCGTTAAATGCCCGACTTACACGAGACTAGGATAGCTCCAGTAGGATAGCAAGTAAGTAATATCCTAGCTTGGCACAAGCTAGAGCTGTTTACATGATGCTAGACAATTTTAGGCCAATAGCATCGCAGTGACTTAGTCCGTAGACTAAAATGGTCCAATTAGATACTAGCTTTACCGGCCACGCGAGGCTAGTACACAAGCCAGGATAGTAAAATCCCCTAAAAATGTGCAAAGAAAAGTCCGTTTAAGCAGCCGACCACTTCCTACGTTGACCTGCATGACAACAAAGCCAAAAAATTGTACGAGGCCAGAGTTCTTAGCTTGCTAGTTTACTAACACAGCCTTACAATCCTAGCTTGAAAAACAAGCCTCGTGCAACCCGGGCATAAGTTTTTCTCGGCTCAATGTTAGTGCGGTCAGTGCTCTGTAAGTTATGACAAGACAAAAAAAAAGGGTTTCATTAGAGACACATTTTGCAGCCGAGATTACGATAACTTTTTGCTATTTTTTGCTGCATGGACGTGTAGTTAAATATTCATGGAGTGTTTTAAAGCCAGGCATGGTGGAGATAAAAAGGAATATTTGTAGTTTTCACGACGAGATATGCATTTGTTTAAGTTACACATTGACTGAGATTTAAGAATAAACTTTTAGTAGTCTTAAGGCTGATATTTCCAACGCTAGATAACTTTATCGGAGGAATAATTTTGAATTTTTGACAGTTCTTCCATAAAAAATCTGTCAGACGTCAATTTTATTCCTCGAATAAAAGTGACGTTTGACAGTTTTTGTATGAAATAACCGTCAAAATTTCAAAATTATTCCTCGGATAAAGTTATCAGATGATTGAAAAATCTGCCGTTAGGGCTGTAAAATGGTACAATGTTATACATAGGTAATTATCACGTTTATTCACAGAGAACGTGTTTACATCAACGCGTCTATACTATCACTGTTCTTTGAAACAAAAAATCTACAAGGAATAATTTGAAAGCTCATTTTAGATCCTCTTGAATGTTCGAATGCAACCAGAGTTATTATTCTGCCAGTCTGCACAACATAAGGTAAGACTTTTGCAGACAACCTTTACAGTATCTACTTACGTATTGAGGTCGAAGTATATTTTGGCTAACATTAAAATCAAAAACTTAATAAAATGTGAATAAAGGATTCTTATAGAGTAAGTAAAGTAATTTTCAAAACTAAGTAATGCGATAACTTGAAATGCCTATTGTGTGCAAAGTGCAGCCAATCTCAATTCACATTCACAAATCAGCTGACAGCCAGTCACGACTGGTGCTAGAAATTATTATTACTTGGGTATTTTAGACGTATCAAGATTATTTCGATCGATTTAGTGTTTTATTTTAGTGGTGTAAGATAATAGTTAAATGTAACTTGATTCTCATCTACATGATTTTTAGAAGACTAAAACCAAACAAAAACCTTTGGAAATTATAGGCAGGACTCGTATTATTTAAAGTTTACTAGTCAGGCATGATAAAATCCTAGAGGTTTTGCAAAAATCTACAGCAGGAAGTAAGTACCCTTTTTCCATTAATAAGGTCATCAGGCTGACCCCTTCTCTCTCTGAAAAAATCTGTCGGGTCGTAATCATTTTATTGCTATGTTATTTTATTACTATGCTATTTTACACACCTATTACGTTTATTATTCCGAGTTTGTGTGGTGTGGCTTTTAATTATGCATCACACTTTAAAAGTTCTTCTATCATAATTCAACGTTGTCAAACTCGGCAAACTGGTAACCTAAAAATAACGATTAATACTCTCCACACCTAGCAACCATCTACTTGCTTCATTTTCCCACAAAGAGCTTCAAATTTTTCCGTGACGATACCTATCATTCTAATTGGCTACACAAAATGTCTATACCGTCAATATTTAGCAATAGACAATAGACCATGGGAATCTTCGCTGTAACCTTAAATGTTAGCCTCTTCGATTGATTGCCTTTCAAAGGCATTATAATAATAGGTTCGTATGAAGAAACTTGGGTTTTGGTTGAAAATTAAGTAACATGACGCATGTTTTTAGCATAATGCTGTTAGTTGTATAGCTCACACCTTTCGCTTAAGACTCATTAAGTCATATGTGTGACAAACGGAATCAGGTATTTTCGGCAAGTTTATCAAAAATTAAAAAATCCGCCTATAGATTTTAAGTAAACCACTGATGTTCATAACCTTGTGTATTTTATTCTTAAACTTATTTCAAGGACTACTAAGTACTTTTCGTGTAAACAAACACCCACTGATGTTTTTCTTGAACAAGCCAGATTTAACGAAAACAAACAACGAAAAACGTTACGTTACGTTTAATAACAGAATTTTCTTTCTTTAATTCTAATGCAGAATAGTTTATTATAATAATGGCGAAAGGGGCACATGGGTCATAAAGGTAACAAACGTCTGCCTAACACTTTGGCAGATATCTATAGACGAGATATTATAATATGTAGTTCTATATTGTCCAATTTCATCCCTCAGTCACCTTTCACAACAACACAAAACAAATGAAGGGGTGTCACAATTCCAGTCAGGAATATAACTACCATTGTAATCTCTATTTTAATTACTCGTGATAGGTCAGACTACCCACTTCGATAATAAACATGACAAGTCCAAAAGTGACTTAAGAGACAGGTCGGTAACTTTATAGACTACGCCTCTATGGAGGAATGTAGGAAAGGTGCCAGTTGTGAAATTGTATCGCTCAGAGACTGTGGTACAGTGTTTGGTATTTTCGAGAGCTGTGTTAGGTGTCAATTGTAAGGTATTTGGCTATTTGTCCTGAATAACAGATAAAACAGTGAGAAGGCTTGAGAAGTGTGTTTTGCAATGAAAATGGTTCGGAAACAGTTTGAACAGTTTGTCAGTTGAAAATGCAAATTAGTACCGATTTAATATTTGGCCCACTCAATCAACAGAAATGTTTTATATCTAGAAAATTATATAACCAGTAGGTGTACTGAAATAAAACATTCTAAGCAGTTTTTTGAAAGGTAGTTACAGATTTACTCGATTTAAAAAAATCGAGACATATATCTTTCATTTAGTACGCACGGCGACACATCATCATTTCCAGTATATACTGACTTCTCATTGTACAGACGCCAGCACATAGAGCTACCCGAAACTGTCAAATTTTCCCAATCAACTTTGAACTTTATATTTAAGCGATAAAGTTGAAAATCTATTAAACAAATTTGACAGATTGTAGTAGCTTAATGTGCTGGCGTCTGTACGAAAAACCTTTAAAATGCGAGGTCAGCTAAACCTAGAAATTTATAGCTTGATGTGTTGCCGTGTGCCATCATGAAAGGCAGAAGTATCTACTAAAGAAAACACGTGACAATCGTCAAAAATCGGGCAAATCTGTAGGCGCCTAGAGACAACAACGCTTTTAAATGTGATTATAAGTCAAATGATGTCAAAACTTTGACAAACTGTGTAGTTGCTTTAAATACCCACTTACTCAAAACTAGCCTCGAAAGGCACCCTACAATTTCGCGAGACAACATTAATCGCTATACGAAATCCCATTGTCCACTCACCATTACCTCATAGCTAGTCGGGCAGTTGGTCCGTGCTGCCCGCGTTCAATTGGATTCATTTCGACATTTCCTACATTCCCCGTGACAAGTGGGCGCAGGCGCAGCAAGTGCCCGGTCCCGACGACAGACAGCGACACCGCGCGTGACTATCGCAATAATGCCGAATGGGTGCCAGGGCTGGCGCGAGCGATGAGCGGCGAGCGAGTTGAAAAATATTTTAGTTGTGGGCATTTTATTTAGTGACTTGAAATATTGACTTGGATGAAGAATGAAGATGTTCTATGAATTCATTCAGTATACTACTGCAATGCATGAATAAGATTATCTGTCAAATTGAAAATTATTACCAGTAAAACGATCAAAGAAGGAAGTAAGTACCACTCAAACTACTTAGTTTGAGTGGTACTCACTTCCTTCTTTGATCGTTTTACTGGTTGTTGATCGTTTTACTGGTTGTTTGTTTGATTGATATATCTAGCTTTGTGTTATTAAATCATCAATTACGCATTTATTCTTAAAAAAAAACCACTTTTTACAGCGTCTATAGCGGGCGTAAGCAATAAATGAAAAAACGGAACTGTGCGATCAGCCAAGGCTGTCGCACTTGATGTTCATCACATTAATTAAGCGATAATTTATCAAGTAGATATAACGTTGTGCTGACACATCTGACACCTTTTTATCATATTGATAAATATTATACATGTACTTAACAGCATGCAGTGACCGCGGACTATCGTGAATGCGTGACTATCGCAATGAGTCTGTTAGGGATTTTGACTATTTAAAGGTCAATGTTAGACGGAAATGTAGGTGAGTTGTAGGCCTTTACCGGCTATGATTCCTGTAGATTTGAATATCATTAGTTAATACAAGACCTTTCAAATACATTAGGAAATTAGGTAACTTGATTTATAATTATGGTTTATTGATCCGCACAGGTCGATCGATCAGGCTAAGCTACGCTAACCGCGGTTGTTCTGAGGATGGGTGACCATCTTGACATACCGTGACCCCTCCGTGTTTCGGAAAGCACGTAAGTCGTTGGTCCCGGCTGTTATTCGTGGATCTTTGACAGTCGTTACGGGTAGTCAGAAGCCCGAAAGTCTGACAACCAGTCTTACCAAGAGGCATCGTATTACCCAGTAATTGGGTTGTGGAGGTCTGACAGGCGGCAGTCGCTCCATGTAAAATATTGGTATTCAGCTACATCCGGTTAGTCTGGAAGCTGACCCCAACATAGTTGGGAAAAGGCTAGGCAGATGATGATGGTCCTAAAACCTATCTATCTATACATAGTATAAACAAAGTCACTTTTCGTGTCTGGCTGTGTGATTGCATTGTTCTTCTAAACTACGCGACAGATTTTGATGCGGGTGTCACCATCATTTAGAGAATTTATTCCGGAAGATTTGTGAGTACAATACGTTGATATTAAACATATAATAAAGAAATCACGATGTCTTGTCAAGTTGTAGAAACTATGTAAAGCAGGGGCAGGTCGCTAGTGTAGTAATAAAGGTTGTTTTAGAATTAGATAGTTTTAAAACCAACTTCTGGAGATGAACTCCAAAAACAGCAGTCTTGCGATTTTTTAAGAGCAAATAATTCTTACCGAGTCATATCGACCTGTAATGTTGCATCTTGCTACTACGAGTTTCTTTTTCCACCTTTTCTTTATATTTAGGAGAAATCGCGCCTCGCTCATGACTTGGCGAATTTCCAAACTAAATGCGATTCGTGATAGTTGTCTAAACATTGTAATTGTTTTATTAGAGCACTATATTTATAGAAAGTTGTATTGTTATTCCATTACAATATAAATCGGATCCGTGTGATTGCGCATGTATTGTTTTTTTTCGCATGTTTAAACAAAACACAATCACAAATAAAAAACAAAAACCTATAGCATATTTCCTGCTTTTTTGTTATGGAAGTTATTTTATAAGTACCGTACGCAAAATACGCGCATTGACGTGGAGTTGCGGACACCAGCCGGTATTATATATTACCTATTCTATAAGTTGGTAGCTTTTAGTTTATTTTTGTAAATTATTCATCAAATAGTTTCTGGCTGACAAACGAGTCTTTATTTCCATAAGTATAAGGTGTTTTATAGAGCACTAGCTGACCCGGCGAACTTTGTACCGCCTTAGATTTTTTTTTTGTTATTTTTTCATATGTTTCAATAATTAGGAATCCTCACAGGTATCCCCAGAACACCCTACCAAAGTTTGATCACAATCTGACCAATGTGCAATGGTTTCGGAATGCATAGAGGACAAACATACCAACATTGATTTTTATTTATCTAAATTGTGTCAAATATTTTATTAAAAAAACATTGAGAAACCATTACAGATAATTATCTATAAAGCTATGATAGAGAATGTCACATGAAAGCCATATAAATACCACCAATAAATGATTGACATATCTTTCATCAGATGACATTTCAAGCTATCAACACTAAGCAGTATCGGTATCGGTACTGTACCGACAGCAAAAAAACAACAACCGGTCAGCACTAAACGCTTGATTAACTTTCACACACATATCGATACCGGTAACAGATAATCTAATAACAATTATTATTCGGTAACAAAAGTAGTTCCGCCATTCCGGTACGGAATCGGATAAGCTGGTTGATCACGAAGGAATCGTGACAAGATAGAACTGTATCGCTTTCAAATTACATAAATTAAGCATCTACATCTAGGTTTGAGTTTTAAAGCATCTACATCTACATCTAGGTTTGAGTTTTAAAGCATCTACATCTACATCTAGGTTTGAGTTTTAATGTGCAACTAGATGCGTCCCGCGGTTTCACCCACGTAAATGTCGATCCCGTGGGAATATCGGGATAAAAAGTAGCCCATATGTTAATCCAGGGTGTCAGTTACCTCCATACAAAATTTCATCAAAATTGATCCAGCCGTTTGAGCGTCAAGAAGTAACAAACATATAAACACACTCACAAACTTTCGCCTTTATAATATTAGTGTGATATTAAAATAAGGATAAAGTATGTAACAGGTACTTATTAGTATCAAGACACGCCCCTCAGGTGATCGTCCGCTAATGGCTGAAGCAGATAATTATTATTTTGAAGGTACTGCACTTATTAAAAAACAAAACAGAAATAACCTCACGCTAAGATACACAACATGGTCATATAATCATTCATCAAACTCAAACTATTTATTACACTTAAACCATTTACTGGCACTTTTGAACTGTCAAGAAGTCGGTCAGTTAGGCATGATGTTGAAGCAAGATGAGATAGTACATCTTTGTAGCACCTGAGAACATAGTAACTGAATTCTTTTGCAACAAAAAAGTATCCACGCGGATACACATGAAGATACGCCCGGTGCATTTTAGGTAGTCAGACTCGCTTCCAACTTTCCAGATGCGGCACGATCAAATTTTCGAGTAGCTCAAACCAGGGATGAAAGATTAAGTTTTGGAGACTGATGACTGCATTGCATGGAAGATTGTTATCCCGTTTAAAATCAAAGTCATTTATTCAAATTAGGCTGCGAATCAGCACTTTTCGAACGTTAAAATTACAGACAGTCAGTCCCCCAAAACGCCCACCTTTCAACACTTTGACCTCGATAGATTGATCAAAGGATCTGAAATCAGATTCTATATAGGTATATAGAATTTGATTTTAGAGCCTTTCGCAAAAGTGGACCAAAGGAACTGTTACACCAAATCGAACGTTATCACAACACCATCGCAATCACAGCTTACATAATATAAAGTAACGCTATATTATCTAAACATTTGATTGTATGTTTCCACAGCCTATGTTTATGGTATTGACAGCTCTATGAGTAATACCTAGTTATGCAGGCGGACATTTAAAACTGATCATTATAATATTCTTGAAGAAATAATCACATCTATTCTGTAATTAAGATTTGAAAGTGTTAAGTGTGTAAGTGTGAAATAAATTTAAACTTTTAAAAGGTCATTTAGTATTGGAGTCAGTGTGATGGTGTCGATGTTGATCATGATTTATTTGAATTTATTCAATCGTGTCTGAAGTTTTATTGACCTTTACAAAGAAATTAGTCAGTTTAACAGACAGTCTACGGGAGGAGAGGGTCACCTTGTGGAAGCTTTTTAAATCAACAAAAAGCTAGATTCTACTAAAGAAGGTCTTATTTATCATCATCATTTCAGTCGAAAGACGTCCACTGCTGGGCATAGGCCTCCCCCAAGCACTGCCACTTTGACCGGTGCTGTACTTCCCACATCCAACGGATTCCTGCGGCCTTCACCAGGTCATCGGTCCACCATGTGGGAGGCCTTCCAACGCTACGTCTTCCGGTACGCGGTTGCCATTCCAGAACCTTTTAGCCCTATCGGTTTTCTCCCACTGCCACGTCGGTAACCTTGGTTTCGATCACGTAGGGAAACACCAAGTGTAGCCGCTCTATTGCCCTTAGGGTTACTTTTAGCCTTCTAATAAGACCGATTATTGACTAACTAAAGTATTACATTATATTTCACCAGCCAGTAATATATACCTAGGTACTAGTACATGCATCATCGATTGTTAAAAAAAATTTTAGGGCATTGCCCGTAGGTTTGCTAGGACAATAATATTAGGCTCAGTAGAAAAAAAAAAGTAGCCTTATTCTATGGAAGTAATGTAGGTACAATTACCAAAAGTAGTACCATAATTACCCACTTGTTTTCTCTATCTGATTGCAAATGTACCTGCTGGCAGTCACATACCATATACTGCTTCAGTTGAAAGCACTTTTCTCCTTTTATGAAACACATTAAAAGAAAACAACTGCATTAAGTGCAGGTATAACAAAATAATGTGAAACGGGACGGTTATTTATAATTTAGTTAGTTACTTAAATAAATTCACACCTCCATCTTAGAAGATAACATCAGTGACTAATTCGTTTATAAAATATTCTAGAGCAATCTGCAGGGTTGTCAATCGTCCGTGTTGTAATTTAGCGATTTTCGTAGTATACACAATGACGAGATAAAGGCTCCTACAAACAGGCGCGACATGCGATAAAATCGCGCGCGACACAAAGGCACCGCAAGTCGCGCAACGAGCGGTGCCTTTGTGTCGCGCGCGATTTTATCGCGTGTCGCGCCTGTTTGAAGGAGCCTTAAAATGAACAAGTCATAATATAAATTCTATGAAACTTTCAGCTATTCACAATTTGCTTCAGTGAGAAACTTACATTCTAAAGGATACAGAAGCTCAGGTAATTGCTTCACCATTAAAATGTATGGTTTTCTGACCCAGACAAAATGTCTCCCTTTTGTAGTCTCGCCAGTCTTACTGTGAAAATGTGCTTCAAGAAACTCAATATTGTCGGTATAGGTCTTGGGCATCAAAATCTTTATTTTGAGAACTCTGAACAAAATAATTTGGAGTAAAACCTGTCTTTAAAAAAAAATGACATTTACCTATATTATTTGACTTTAGTTATATCAATTTTTACGACGGTCATAACCTACGACATATTGACCACGCGATAACTCACAATAGCATTTAACAGCTTACATTTTTCTTGCACCTCTTCTTACATAATAATATAGTCGACCTTAACACTTAGACTATAATTACTATTTTGACTGCAAAATTAAGTTGGTAGTAATATTTTCTCCGTTGATTAGGTGAAGATTAGTAAATAATGTTAACATGATTGAATGGTCGTTAATTTTGCATATAACTATAAATATTAGAAGATCAGTAAATATCTATAAATGTTTCGTTAGTATTTAAGTATCTTGTTATAGGTCAAATTAATCATCACACGTAGCGGCAAATCTTGTAATTAATTATTTAAAATGAATTCATTAAATAATATCTTATTTCATTGTTAAATTAATAGTTCTTGTTCATAAAATATGAAGAGTTATTTTCTGATAAACAATATTAATATGTATACAACGTGTAATATAGTTAACACAAGACCTCATACATCCCAATTAGAGTATTGAGTTAAAAGCATAATACAATGACCAAAACTTATTTTTATTTAAAGCTCAGGGTTATTATTAAGTAAATTGTGTTGACCCTATCATCACTTCATGTATTTAAAATTGATTGTTATTGCCTTGATATAAGATTTAATTTTCTTTGGCTGAATCGGCGGTCAGTACGGCAAAACAAATAATTTCTGAAAAAATACCTATCTTAAAAGTTACCGAAATCGAACAACTACCTTCAGGACCTGCGTTTATTCTGTTACACCTAGTATATGTATGCATTAAAGATTAACTTCTAACATTTTATTTTATTAGTTTAGACTAGAAGTAGTTACTTACTTATTATATATGTTAACTGTTTTTCTATAAGATGAGCACTTGGTAACATAAGACTTTATATAGATTCAGTACATGACTTTGAACACCCCTGCATAAAAAATTTTCGTTGGTCATTTTGACCGTGTAAATATTGCACTTTTTTATGAAAAAGCAGTTTTTTTTTTATAACCGACGAAAACTCTCCACTCTAGGGGAAACTCAAAATGATGTGATCAATTCATGGTTTCAGGTTTCACTTCAGTTTTGGCACCACCCTGTATTCTATACAATTTCTCACCAATATAGATCACCGGAATAGGATTTAAATTCTGATAGTCAATTGTAAGTCGACTAATTTTCTATCAGCCATAAAAATACAGAAAATAAATGATGTGGTCAACTGAACCCGCGGGTCCAGTTCGAGTGGGTCCAGTTGACCAAAGACTCCCCATTGTCTGTTAAACAAGCATAAGTTTTCCATTCATTACAATCCAAGCATCGATTTATGGGTCAAGAGTTACAGACTATAGCTATGCTATAATGATATAACCATTATATAACATCCCATAGACGTCAAGTGACCCCATTGACCGATATACTAGCTAACTGTCATATCGCGTTTGCCATGATTGGCAGGCGAATCCGTGTTCAAAATTTATAGGTTATCGAAATAGAGATAGGTGTAAGGTGATGCCATTTGGTCTTTCTGATGATGGTTTAAATTCGGTTTTTACAATAATATACGATATGTTCCATTAGTAATCTGTCAAAAATCGATGTGTTTTCTGTATAACATTGAACTCATATGGGCCCACTTCTACCCTTTAATAACAATTTTTTTAACAATAATATTTTAATTTAAAAGAGTATCCATGGAGTCTGTTGCCCATTCTACTCCATCAGAACCTACTAGGCTTTAGAATGAGAAACTAACTGAGAGAATGAGAAATCATTCAGGCTGACCATCTCTTTGCCTATTCAAAATTGCCTGTAATTATCTTAATTGAATTAAATGCTTTGAGGTTGAGTAACTTTTACATAGCAGCATATCTGGTTAGATGTTATTATTTTTAGCCGTTAATTAAAATTAAATTAAATTAAATATTTGTTTATTTATGGCAACTAGGCCCAATTGTTAGTAACATAACATTATTCCTAACAACTATTGTTAGTAAACAAAAACACAGAAACACAAAACAAAATAGAAAATGTGAGGTTAGGTGTGGGGTCTTCTGACCAGCACCTCCATAGCGTACGACAACCAAGGAGCGTCGAACTTCTCCATCAACATACTTAGGATGCTGTTAGAACTAGACCGCGCTCTTGACAAGATGGAGTTTGGTTAATGTCCCTGTTGGGCATCTCTCTACTCTCTTTCTGCCTCTCTGTGTCCAGGGCTGCCAAGGACCAATCTTTATCAAAGGAGTCCAGCTTATCCAGCCATCTCCGTCTGGGCCTGCCACGATGTCACTTGCCATTCCCCCCCAGGGTCGTAAGTTTCTCCCACTGATCTTCTGACATGCGGTTAGATGTTAGATCATTTAAATAAACAAATGTCTGAATCACGTTTATACTTAATTAGGTATCACGTTTATACTTAATTATCATGTTTATACTTATTTATCTCATTAACTATTGTTTTTAGGAGGTCAAGATCTTCGAATAAGGCACGTTTCTTCTCTCGAAAATGTCTATTCTTTCATGATTTATCTGCATATTTTAACCTATTAACCTTAATCAATATTTAAATATGTATCTACAAAATTCTACATTCTATTAATTCGTCATCATATTGCAATTCGAAACAGTATTTAATTAATTTTATCGAAACGTTGCTAACTCAAATCAATTATACCCAATATAAAGCGATTTTACGAGTACTGCACAACGAATCACAGTAAAACAACAAGTTAAAGGAAAATTTTAACATTTATACATTGAAATGTTTCTAGATTTTTACAAATTTTCAGCAACACCTAACATCTGTGAAATTGTAGCAAATTATTGCACGCTTTCAGTATTACAGTCACTTTATGTAATAAATGCTGAATCTTTATGTTTTATTTGGTTTTAGTTAAGAATACAGATGTCTTCTAGAATATAGAAAAAGAACTGTACTGAATTTTCTATTTAGGTAGGTACGTTTATTTATTTTATTTTTAAGTTTAATTGGAATGGCCTGTTATGACAACTGAACGATTTCTTCATGCATTTGTGGTGATATATTTTATTAAGATTTTTGATTAGCTTTACAAAAAATAAAGCCATTAGACATCTCCTCAAGTGGTTTTAAAACTGCTTCCAAAATTACTTATTTGGTTATAAGTCGTGAAACAGGTGAATTTTACGAGTATTACCAAAAGCATTCGTCGACGAAATCTTACAATTCTGTTGCTAACAAGCACAACTTTGCTATAATTTTTAAGGCTTCTAGAAAAATCTGCGAAGAACATTCATCAAAGATACATTATTTTAAAATGTACCAAATTGAAACGCACCGACGAGATGATTGAAAAAGTTTATAAAAATCGTCAGTTTTCCTTATCTAATAATCAAACACACATTCTCAAAAATCTATTCCGTTATGCATAGCATTGCCTCATAATAACTATACAGCCTACACATTACAATGTACTAATATCCGTCTTTATTACATCCATTACATAGCATATTATATCATTAGACGACCTATATACCTACTTACCCATAACCACATAAGATACATAGTGAATCGGACATTACCTTATGACCCGTTACAATAGAATTTCTTTGAAAATGTCAGTGTCAATCAACAATACTGCACTATGACCGCTGTGACTAAATATATTATGTAACATTATGAACAAATAGCGGTAGGAAGGATGAGGAAATGTTTGTCTTTGGATGGAAAACAGTTCCAATGACAAACAAATTCTAGAGGCAACTGACTGATTCGAGGGTCGACATGTCTTTGATATCTAAACTGAGACGAGCTGCTTCTCACATGGACAACTGAAAGTCACTTGCTTTCCACATCACCTGACTCTCTTCGTATTTTGGCTGCTGACACCAAAACTACAAAAACGTAGTTTACATTTTTTTTTTTATAAATATGTGACTGTTATTTTAGTTAATTGTAGTGTCTTACGACATCCACGCGAACAAAGTCGTGGGCATAAGCTAGTCTAAACTAAATTACTATTTAATATGAAATGAGAATTCATTAATTTTAAAATTAAAATCATTACAATAATCAAACTAACATAAATTTTCAATTACAATTTAATGCACTATAAACCAAACATTAAAATGACTAAGAAAACGAATATCCATTTAAACACCCATACAAATTAAACCTCTACATCATTGCAAGTAAACATCTCATCTAAACCAGCACTATTTTACTTTACACAAACGCGGGTGTTACATTACTCTGTCACAATGCTTGCAGGGCGGTAACATTAGAATGAAATGTGCAAGCTTGCAAGCGTCTGCAAGGGACCGTGCGTAAATTGTGCAAGACACCACCTGCCGTGTATCCGGCACGGCTGAGTTATTCAAGCTGGAAGTGAGGTTACATTGTGCGGTACGATACGGGATTGGAAGTGTAAGATGGATTTATTTACATGTATTTTTCCGTAGTGAGTTTAGTTGTATGAAACTGTTTTGTATTTTCTATTATTTAGAATACAATATCTGCTGTGAATGTAAGTGTAGAAATTATTTATAAATTCAAACAAACAGATTCTGTATATTAAACTGGTATGAATTGATTTTGGTCGCATAATCAAAATATTATCATAACTGTAAAAAGGGTGTAGGTATTTTGTTTATAAAATCTTCAGCACACCTTTTGGGTAGGACGCTCTATTCCAACCTTAAAAATCAGTCCTATTTGATTCAAAACAAATCCCGTAAGTTATGAAGATCAAAATCTTAATCATAATATCGGAAGGCAGTGAAAACAACCCCTCACAACGAAGTCTACAGCACAGCGACAGTCTGAGATAAAACACATTACAAATATTCAGAGATTTATGAATAATACACAAGTCTGTGTTACAAATGAGAAGTATTTACTGCAATTTTTATAATTGATAGGATTTCCTTTCATAGAGTATCAGTTACGTTTCTATGCACACCGGGCAGTTGTTATGTTGAATTGTATTCGATGAGTAATTTATCAACTATGTCTTTCCTTACATTGTATATACAGTACCCGGCGATAAATATTGCACATCGACCTTTGGATAGAGACAATCGGCTAATTCTAATTTCAGCTTCGTAGAGCGTTATCTCTGTCGCACGAAATACAAACAGTCCGGTATCTATTAGGAGCTGTTAAAACAATTATGATTTGCTTCTTTTGATAATTATTTTTATTCTTTGTATAGAATACAAAAAAGGTAAAGGTCGATGTGCAATATTTATCGCCGGGTACTGTACCTACTAGATAGGTCAACATAGTAACCAACTTAGATCACATTTTTCAGTACCTACCAGTAAAATGTACTCCTTATCTTAATATCTCAGCCTATCTAGCAACAGAAGCAGGCTATATTGACAAAGTATATAATATTCTAAGCGACATCTTAGCTTAGACGGTAGAGTCACGGTTGACGTAACAGATTATTCAGATTCATTACTTTATCTACTTTTACAAAGAGTCGAAACATACCATATCAATCAAAATGTGCCTAAGCACTTAGTTTTAATTTGGTATTGACAAAACTTCAACCAATCAACGATTCGATAGTCGATCGATGGCAATAATTTCGATCGATTTCTTGTGAATTAGTTAATGATGTCCACATAAAGTACAGAATTCTAAATTCAAAGGAAGGATATGATAGATTATCGGGTACAGACACAGATTAGTTTACCAGAATTAAATAGTGTATTTAAATGGTTTAATGACATGTAAGTATTCGAAACTGGTCCGTAGCAGTCAAACTACGGTACGAAACATTTGAAAGACAATAATCTCGTAATTAAAAACGTTCAAAATCTGGTCGCACTCTTATCTCAGCGACAGTCAATGTCAAAAACTTGTCAAAAATGTAGGGAAATTAGAGTTATTTTTGAAAGATTGAAACTGAGATCAGACTGTGAGCATTTTTAAAATTACGAGAATTGCCCCTTAAATTTCGAACATTCGTAGAAATACGGGAATAGCTCCTCTGAATGCAGTTCAAGAATGTGATCTGCCAATTTATTCTTCGACTTTTTTGTTCCATTTTGACAATCTTATGTTTTCAGCCTTTTACTTTATCAGCGTTGAATTGGGCTTCCCAATGATAATTTGGTGTCCGAAGTAAGCACCTACCTACGTCATATAGTGTTGCAAGAATTAAAAATAAATATTTAACCTAATCTCATCTTGCGCACACATAAATCTTTTTTTATTTCGTAAATATACACAATCAAGCCAACAACTAACATGTTTCTTATCAATCACAAATACAACATTGACCAACAATATAATTAAGTGTCGTAATTATTCACAAGTGTAGAAAGAACCTTGAGCAAGTGGTTGTAGATAATTAGAACTAATGGCTTTAGAGCCTTGAGATCAATCTGCAAGTGACAAACTGTAGCTTGTCAGTTGTCAGATAATTAGAACACTTATAAACTGTGCTTGAATTAAACGTGATTATGTTACGTTAGGACTTAGTAGAGATATATTCAGGGTCCCATTAAAATAGATGGAAAAATTTTAACACAGCGCTCAGTTCGTCTAACCAAAGATATCCAAGCAAAAAAAACATCTAAAATTATAAATTGCCGGCACATTAGTGTATTTTCGTTAGCTGATTATTTTTCTAGTAAGTATCTATGCGTTTTTCTTATATATATTTTTTACCACAGTCCTTATTTTGGTGGTCTGAATGATTTCTAAAAGTTTGACCATCTATTTTAATGGGACCTTCTATAAAGATGGAAAACATATAGATTGATCTAGCACTTACACTGTACAGTTGAATTAGGCTGTCTGAAAGCGTGCCATATAGAATCACTCCACTTACATCCTGACAGGTAGTCGGCACCTGCGTGTTAATGAGGGTTTTCGTGAAAATTTACGACACCAGTTGGCACCACTGTGACAAGAGGTCTTCCAATATAAAATATATGATGACGTTCATCATTCGATTCATTCATTCAGTCATGACTGAAAGAAAATATAGGCTCTTTGACAGATGCCTGGACCTGACGTGTCAGTGCTGCCACCTAGCGAACGTCATTTCAGAAAACCCTCATTGTAATCAGTAGCAATAGCTTTAATTTTTAACATGACAGTTCAACAACATTCATTGCATTATTTACATTGTTGAGCAGACAAATTTTGAACATTTATGAAGCAACAGATTACCAGTATCCGTCAAAATGATTCAGATTGAGATTAGTAGTATGTTACGCAATTAGGATGCGTCAACAACCATAATAAGAAAGAGACCCGAACTCTTAAAAATGCGTAACACCCTCGGGATAATGATCCCTTTCATCATGACTATATAGAACATCCATTGCGGTATTTTTAGACGATGTATTCGATTTTGTTTTATTGCCGAAATGAAAAATATTGTCATTCCAAGTGAGTTACACAATTATATTAGGTATAGGTACTAGTGACGCGGGCGTTCCTTTGTATCCCGTGCTTGTGTCGCATTGACTTATTTTTTACATACAGGATTTAGGTTTTTTTATAAATTAGGTATCCGTATGTGTAAAATTCTAAAATTTTCCCAGTTTATTATTAGCCGTAGGATTAATTCCTTCATTAAAAATATCGCAAGTTTCTGGTTTTGCGGAACCATTGCGGTCTCACTTTCACAACTTTACAGACACCGTGTTTCGTAGAAGCATCTTAAATTCTTAATTATATTTATAAATTATTTTTAGCTTGTCTCTTAGTACTACTATAGACTAAGAAAATAAATTAAAGAGTAATTCGTACAAGGAGCAACGTATAACTAATTATAAATTGCATTGTATAATTTGGGACAAAAGTGTCTATTTGACAATTTATTTATTTAGACCAAGTCTGTTTTCCAAAATAAATTCTTCTTGTAACAGAATAAACTATACATATAAAAAGTGTTTTTGAAATAATTGAAAACCACTTAAGGGGTCATTGTGCTAATCATTGTGGGATCATAATAATCATAACATTTAATGGAACCAACTCTGAAATCGCGAGTTTATTTTTTAAACTACCAGTAGAATAGCTCATGCCGTCATAATGGCAGGCAGCAGGACGTAGCTATGCTGACTCCTCCTGCCTTCAACGCTCATTTAGCCTGCTTTAATTCTAGATACTATTATTCTTCATATTTTTATCCGACTTCAAAAAAAGGAGGAGGTTTTAAATTCGGTTGTTTTTTTATGTTTTTTACCTCAGTACGCTGTTATTTATGAACCGATTTGCAAAATTCTTTTTTATTTAAAAGGATATACTTCCAGATTGGTCCCATTTTTATCAAAATCCAGGTCTGATGATGGAATCCATGAGAAATTGAGGGAACACCACACATACACCTATAGCGATTTGAGTATTTCTTATAGTAACTCGTGCATTTGCTCTTGGAAACCACCATTTGGTGAAGTGGAACTGATGAAGAAGACCACAGATGGCCACCGAAACTACTCAATAATAAGTATTCCACGAGTTGCGATTCGATCACTTTAATATGGTTGCTAAGCAATTTTTATACTCGTCACAATGCGAATGGTGAAATGGAGCTGATGGTGGAATACTAGGAGAACTCCTCAACAATTAACGTCCTTGCATCGGGAAAAGCAATATTTTGTAAAAGGCGATGGGCAAGTTGACATTCGGCTATTGTAACTTAGATACATTATAAACAGACACTAAAAAGCGAGAAATAAAAACCTTTTAACAAAAAAAAAATACAAAAAGCACGACAAAGTGAAAAATAACTTCAATTTCGGAAGTCGGTGGTAAAAACTAAAATACAGATCCAAAGACACCGACTTCCGAAATTAAAGTTATTTTTCACTTTGTAGTGCTTTTTTTTTTTGAAGTCGGTTTTTTTTTTAAGTTTTTAGTTATCACTTTGCAAAAAGTACTGAATATTTTATAAGTAATACGATAAGCATAATTAATTACAATCACAGTATAGTGTAGAACACGCACACAACAGTCGGCACTACCTGACACGATACCAAGTCATGTTTACGTTTTTTTTTTCTCAGTGACGACTGCATTTTGTTTTCTCACGCGCTAAGAAAGTTTCCTTCACAATATTATCACAAGCATATTGCTGCATATTTCTAGTGGTTTTTGAACAGATTATCCTCAAAGAGCTATACAATTACTAATTCGATACTGATTTACTGGACTTAGTATTATAGAAGGCTCTAACTAAATAACCCATGCAGAAGCACATAGGGGGGGTGATTAAGAAAATAGCATGAAAATGCTCTCGTGTAACCTAAAAACCTGTTTTATATCCCGTCTTTCCTTATACTGCTGCCAAACGAATTGTCTTGATTTCAAGCCATGTTTACCTGAAACAAAAAAACACATTTCATAAATACAATTGAAACTAAAGAATATAATGAAAACATAATTATTAAAGTCTTACGTTACCTCAAATTCACATGCAGTTAATCGCAATAATTTATCGAATAAACACTAAACGGATATTATTATCCTATTTTCTATTCAGAAACATACTTGAACATGAAAATAATAGCTGTTAATAGCACTAAACCTAGCCATCGAGCTACCTACATAATACTAGAACATGCAAAATCATAATAACTGTCTTAAACAATAAACAAGCCTAGTCCTAGGTGCTTATTCAATACTAGCACTTTGCCGCAACTACGTCCGCATGGGTTTCGTACTTTCCTCTAAAAATGTTAACACCCTCTCCACCTTCCCATGAAAAATCCGCTTCGAAATTTGATGTTTACGATCTTTATAATTTATTTCGAGAAATAAGTATTCGTGCCAATTTTTTTTAAGTTATACCACAGAATTACCAATAGTACTAAGAAGATATTTAGAACATCGTGTCCCTCAAGTAACTAGCCTATAAAACAGTTTTTATACCAACTAATTAAGTGAATATATAAGCAGTTTCATATCCAACAAATAGCCGGATCACGATCTATGATCGTAAATAATAATTAATGCGCGCGCGCCGAATCGGGAGTAAAGTGTTATGAGAGTATCATTAATCACTGGTTCATGAGCTAGCTGTAAAATGGACAATAGGTTTAGCACGTTATGTAGTTAGTTTGCAGGTGATTTTGTAGAAAGTTAACTAAATAGAAAGATGTAATTGACTTGTGTGCACACGAGTTTTGCATTTATTTGATGTAAGAGACGATTTTTGGTCATGGATTAAAAGCCTTTTTTAGAATGAGTCGCATGCAATTGGAGTACAATAGTACAATCATATTAAAATTATTTATTTTTTCAATATTTGCTTTGCTAAATTCTGGTCCAAACAAAAAAATTTACTGCAGAATTTTAACTTATTTTTGCCATCGACAAGCTAAGAAGAAAATATTATAGCTTTCGATTATAAATATTTGACCAGCACCTTCTCGCTTAGCGGCTCATGTATAATCTCAGGTTGACTTCAAAACTAGGCGTATAATTCCAAAAAAAGATTTCATTCAAAAGTCATTTCAATCAGCGCTTTTCGAACGTCAAAATTACAAAAGACAGTCCCCTAAAACGCCCGCCCTTCAACACTTCCTAGTGCTTTCGCTAGGAATCAGAAGTGGCGCAAAAAAATCTCCAGCAGAACACCTGTCTGTTAGAAAATAATTGATTGTATACAATACTAGGTATGTAAGGTAATTAACATTACAAGACACAGAACATTAAATTAAATTATTTGCCATAATTATGTCAGCTAGCCACGCCAGTATACCAACAAAAACAATAAAAACTACACGTACTCAAGCAATAAAATAATAAATTAAAATTAAAAATGTATTTAAATTAAAACTCACTAACTA
This sequence comes from Luperina nickerlii, assembly GCA_963855955.1. NCBI lineage: Eukaryota > Metazoa > Arthropoda > Insecta > Lepidoptera > Noctuidae > Luperina > Luperina nickerlii. Next base: position 6,698,989 of record OY979663.1, read on the forward strand.
AATAAAAGCCTCCAGGCATAAAGGGCTTATATATTTATGCAATGCTGGATTCTGTTCACATAGCTGTCACTTGATGTCACAAATGATAAAGTAGGACTATCGAAGTAAAAACAGTACAATCAAGCACGAATCTTGCTATAGATACTTCTTTAGTAGGTATTTTAAAGAGTCATCATCTGCCTAGCCTTTTCCCAACTATGTTGGGGTCGGCTTCCAGTCTAACCGGATTCTGCTGAATACCAGTATTTTATATGGAGCGACTGCCTATCTGACCTCCACAACCCAGTTACTGGGTAATACGTTACCCCTTCCTTGTAAGACTGGTTGTCAGACTTTCGGGCTTCTGACTACCCGTAACGACTGTCAAAGATCCACGAATGACAGCTGGGACCAACGGCTTCACGTGCTTTCCGAGGCATGGAGGGGTCACGGTATGTAAAGATGGTCACCCATCCCCAGACCAACCGCGGCAAGCGTAGCTTAACCTGATCGATCGACCTGTGCGGCTGTTATTATTTATCCACGGGCCCCTCAGGTAGGTATTATAGACAGTAACTTTTGAAAATAGGCGGCAATCGATTCAATTGAAAGACTTCACCATAAATAGTGTCAGTTTCAAGTATATCTTACGACGTTTAAACTAACTGCAGGCGATGCTATAATTTCTTCACAATCATGAACACAAGATTGTTAATCTGGTTCTTTAGTTCAGGGATGGCAAACCTCTGTACTGCCTGGCGGACCTCTGCGAAAAGTCTGGGTACCGCATTGACTGAAGTATCATCTATGTAACTGCAATAGAATTTAATTTCTTTTTAATAATTATCGTGAATCTATTGTGCATTTTCTTATTAAATTCCATTTCTGTTTGTTTTAGAAATCGTCCTTAATAAGGGTTTGTAGTGTGCCCGACGAGATTTTCTATCGGCAAAAATTACGAAATTCTATACATCTCCCGTTTAAGGGAATGAATTTTCAAAAATCCTTCCTTAGACTTCACTTTCGGTATATTAAGAACACTTGTGTGCAAACTTTCTAGCTCAAAAAAAAATCTTAAATTCATCAAAGTGCACCTTAAAGTACTGGATCTAGAGATCCAGTAGTTTAGGGTGCACGTTGGATGAATTTAAGATTTTTTAAATTATATCTTTCGTATTTATTTTGCTTTACTTTCCCCAGACAGCATTTTTATTTCCTTTAAATTGGCACGCAGATACAAAAAGGTCCGCCATCCCTGCTCCAGCACATTAATCTCATAATTCACTACACACTGACCAGAACTAACGCTTAGAATGAGCATAACAAAATGCGGCACGGACGGCGTTATGCAATACTGAAGCCGATGGCTATTTAGATATACATTGAATTAATTCGATTCTCATTACGTTGGATCTGATTTATGCTTAGGCTTTAAAGCCGTTAAGCTGGATGAGTGGTGCTGAAATCCGAGATAGGAACTAGGCCTGTTAATCTTTTGAGGAATACGTATTGTAACGCCTGTAAATTGTGCAAGAATGCTTGAAAATTAACATAAATCGCAACGACATTAGAACGATTGTACACTATGGGGGTGGAATATATTTAGAGAGTAGCTGAATTGATCGTATGGAAGTGGAGTCCTAGTCCACCCCCATAGTGAAAATTCAGAAAATCCATTTTATCAAAGGCATTGCCTAACTTATGATGTTATAAATTATATAAAGTTACCTATTGGCCTCTAAAACGTGCAATTTATAAAGTTTAGAAAAATGTTTTTTTTTTTATTAACATTTATTTGAAGACACGTTTTTAACAAATATCGTTAATTTTGAAATCACTGTCTAGACAGTTTCATCAAACAGATGTCATAAAAAACAGTTAATTTCGCACAATTTCAGCATGAAGTTAGGCGCCCGCGGAGTTCGCCGTCCGTGCGCGAAACATTTAATTTATAGACTTTCGTGTTCCGGATTCCATAAAGTGTTCCATAATATTACGCCATTGCAATGTTACGCTTGCATTCTGGTAATTGATGCAATTGGATTTTGAATAAGTGTTGACGGCTGTACCAAGTACAGGCGCGCACAGAACTGGAGCGCGGGAATGTGAATGAACTATGGAGTTTGGATTGTTGTACCTAAATGTTTGGAAAGGAGAAAAATGTTATACTGGATTAGGATTGATTAGAGATACACGCATAGATGTGAGGTCTTATGTATTTCTAAGGAAGAAACTACACACTACTTGGAGACACAATAGCAACTCCGAACCAACCGAAAAGCTATAAGTGAGAATGTTCTGTCAGAAAAATCCAATTGAATTTTGCCGAGCCGGGAAAACCAAAGTTAGCATCATTTAATTTTTTCACTATGATTTCACTTTTCCAACTGTCAGTCCACTCATCTGTTAAACGTGAATGATTCGCGCACTAGACCTAAAAGAAGCAAATCTAAGTACAGGTAAACACAGAAGTGAGTACAGTTGCAATGCATCTTGATCTTAATTGCCGTACTATCGTTTATTATGCGTAGATTAGGTTGATTTGCATTTTAATGGTCCTAGAGCATTCTTGCTTATGTAACATTAGGACTGGTAGTGTGGGACTCGGTGAGATTAATTGTCGCGAAAATGAGGTAGGAGGTATGAGATTTATGGGCTGCACTATAAGTAAGAAAATTAAAAGGAATTTCTACTGCCTGATTTGGAATATTGCAGGCACTAGCCTACCTCTAGGCTTTATGTACATAAGTAGCTACCTTAGTAGGCAATTTCAAGGCACACCATAAACTGAAAAATACTCTATTGCTGTTGCTAAAATATATTATTCGTCTGTCTGTTCGCCAACATAATTACTAATTCTGAGCATACCCAATAGACCATTTACGGTTCAAAAGATTCCAGCCTTAAAACACCAATATGAGAGTGTTCAATTCGAGCGAATGGTTCTACTTAATTCTGTTACTAATACAGGCGGGATGTTATTTTGCATGTATTTATCACTAAGGGCGAATTTCACCAAATTTCTATACCTAGTCTTATCCTGACAATACATTTTGAATTTTTGACAGTTTTTCCATACTGTTAGACGTCAATTTTATCCCACGGATAAAACATATCTGACTTTGGTAAAATCAGCCTTAAGTGAGACAAATTATTACTAACTTTTTTTTAAACTGTAATATTTTTCTAATGCACATGTACCTATATCATTAAATTATTCACAGAGTCATGACACGGATCTAATTAAAATGATAGTAAGAGCCTCAAGTAAAATATATGATTGGAATATAATTCATTCCGTCATACTTTCACAATACATAGAGAAATAGTAACGGAAAAAATCGCTTTGGCCTTTCGTTTTCAATGAAGAACTTAATTTAATTTTGATATAAGATAACTACAGAAGAAGAACATTACGTGATTCTGTCCTCGAAAGAGTTAATTCAAATGAGATGTTGGACACGTGTTCTTGAGTGGAGACCGCGAATCGGTAAACGTAAGGTGGGACGCCCTCAGGCAAGGTGGAGCGACGAGCTTCACAGGATGGCTGATAGCAGCTGGATGAGAGTTGCCAAAAATCGATATCAATGGCGTGCTATAGGAGAGGCTTATGTCCAGCAGTGGACTCCTATAGGCTGATGATAATGATGATGATGATTGAATACAGGTTCAGGACTCTACGATTATACTAAACTTCCTCGTTGCTCTAGTGGTCGTAAGCGCTACAGCTGGGCATGAGGTCCAGGGTTCGATTCCTGGCTGCCCTGTTACATGGGACTTAAACACAACTAGCAAATGTGGGTGTATTACAGATGTACCTCTTCCTGACCCTTTGGGGAATATATGTGTGATTTTTTTTTTTTTTGTTGACAAACCCAGTTGTAAGCAAAATGTAACTGACTTCTTGAAAACTCTTTCCTATGAGGACACAGAGAAATTGCTACATAAATTCAATAATACTTGTATTCAAATAATTAACTACACATTCACCACCATTCACATACACCCGCCACCATTCACCTTCATATTAACCACCGTTCACCAACACATTCATCACCATTCACCTACACACCCTTTGACTGCTTTCGTTGTATTATTTAATTTCATTCTTTTCTTTTATTTATTTTTTTGTTTTAATTGTTTAGTATAGTAGTTAGTAGTAGAATGGTTTTTGAATGTTACCTGCCTGTTTAATTGTATGATGCCTCTACTTCAGGCACCAGCTCTCACAATGTGAATTTATATAGTAAAGTGCTACAAAAACATTCTGAGAGAAAATAAAATAAACTTATTATTATTATTTTATTAAACTAAGTCCCTACGATTATTATCTGTGAACAGCTTGGTTTGTTACTCAACCTCCCCATTTTCAATCACTACTCTAAAAGAAAACGCCTCCTAATTTTCTGTCAAAATTGCCCAATATATGTGTATATATTTAAAAGTCGGCCATTTTATTTCGAATTACTTTCTGTTCTTGACACACCATTCAACCTTGAATCCTAAATGCTATCAAACAGTCCGATCATCTTATCTCAAAAGTCGTTGAACCATTTGGCAGACGCGTGGACCATATCAAGAAGGCATCTCAAGCCATCTCTTCATGAAAAAGATCGTGGATTCGTGATATTTCCTACGTAAGTCACGAATTACTTATGTGCTAAATTATACATAATATAACATGTGGGTAAGAGCTTATATTATTCTATTAAATTGTATGAACGTAAAGGCTTCTTCAAACAGGCGCGTCGCGCGCATTTTATCGCGTATCGCACCTGTTTGAAGAAGCCTTAACCTCTTCTTCTTCATGTCACTGGCACGACAGCAATTCAAATTTGAACGTTATTTAATACAGGAACATATTCATACACGATGATGTTTTCATATGATGCAACATGCGTGTTGTACACATAGGTACGATACAATGTATTGAGAAGAAAATTATAAGCCCACGTACGCACCGACGTAAAAATATCGCGGCGGGATTTTGTCGCGCACTGGATTTTGAACTCTCGGTGTTGAGAGTGCAATAGAGCACATCCCAGCGCGTCAAAAAAACACAGTTGGATTTTTAACTCTCGGCTTAGCGCCGTATATTGAAAATCCAGTGCGCGAAAAAAAATCGCCGCGGGAAAAACACGTCTGTGCGACGCTGGGCTAAGGATTTTGCTGACATAAATAGTTATAAGTAACTACACTATTACTACTACTAAGTACAGCAGATATAAAAATAGATGCCAACATAGTCCACCATTACTGGATAAATTACAATTAGGTGGCACAATGTTGAAAATTCTGTTCCAGTTTTTAATCTCTTATAGGTATTAGCCTGTATTTTATCTGCAACAGAAGCACTTAAACACCCTATCGCTATCACAAGTAAAATCGCGCCAATAAATCCTTCTTGACCAACACGGATGGTAGGTACCTAAGTACTTACGTACTTAAGATAATTCCTCACTACACTGAAACCAATAGTGTCTATTATCTCCAGCCATTAAACGAAGCAGTACTGTTATGTGCACGGTACCTTTTTGATAAGCGTCTTTTACGTGTTGTTGCGCACGCGCCTCCGTTCTAAAATGTTTGGTGCAAGTTAGATAAAAGAGCTGAGGTAACAGGAGACATTTTACGACGAGTTAAAAATAACTCAGAATGACAGTAATCATACATAATATTATTATTTATATTTAAAAATATTAAACGCAATCAAAAGTTGGATTCACCGCTTCGATCAAGAATACATTCTAATCGAAATATTACAGTACTCTTGATCATTAAGTATCATTATTTATGAGTCAAGAAAAGCTTGCCTAATTTTCTTATGAAACAATCGCCACCTTTCATCAACTTGGGCACTTCCAAATACTTTATAGCCATGTCCTTACTTAAGACACACACTATCCCACTAACAAGAACGATTTAGTTACGTACCCCTTACATAAAAGCATTTTACTCAATAGAAATAATTTCCTTTATCGGTGGATTTAGTCAGCCATATTTCAATCGCTGGTACTTACCTAGTAAAGTAGATACGTATTCTTGTGTAAGCTACAGGAATAACTTAGTTGAGGACGTTGAGTAATCGTGTTTTAGGTCATTTCTGATTTGTGCTTTTCTGGTTTAGAATGTGTATGGAAAGCAGGTGGGTAGTTATATACTAAAGCTTGTTATATTTTATGCAAGCCTGTTATTGTTATTTATTTTTGTAACTGCCCGTGACATCACAGTAGGCCCTATCAGAATACCAGCGTTTGCAACATTTATTTTTTAAATGTCGTAGCATCATGCTGAGGTAGGAGCCTTTTGGCCTCGTATAGGACTTTCTGTTTCATTTTCCTTTTGTTACTTTTTTTTATATAACTTGGATTTTTATTTTGCTGTGTTTAGTTTAGTTTGTGATCTTCCTGTACGAGTCGCAATAAATACTTTTTCTTTCTTTCTTTCTTTCTTTACCACTGTAGAGCAAAAAGCTCATTATATAAGGTCTATTTAAGATGGTGGTGGTGGTTTCTTTAGGTATTTTTTTTTCTTCATACACCAAATCTCTTAAGGGGTCATTGTAAGCATTGCATTATCATTATGAACAACATTCTTTTACTATGGGACCAAACCTAAAATCGCGAAAAAAAATCAGCTGTTCCCAACATTTATGTTCGCATAACTCGACAAAATGTATGGAAAAGCAAGCTTTATTTTGGAATTTCCCCTTTTTTTTCCTATACTTAGTAAAAGTTGTTCATAATGATGACTACAATGACCCTTTCAGATATTTCGTGTTAATAATAAGAAACAAAACAAATACCTATCGATCATTCACTGCGTAGTAGCTATTTTAGAGTCTTGGCAATTATCAACGTACAGCCGATATATTCTGTAAAAATCTCACCGCGAAATTAAGGTGAAGTGAGCTTGACGTGTCCTGTCTGTATAGTCAATCCTTGACATCAGGTGGACTGACTGCTCACTTCAACTAAGTTATCACGGTGAATAGAACCGCTGGTTGCTTTACGACGTTCTTCCTCTACAGTTTGTGGAAACAAAGATTTACCTATTGTTTAACCAAACGTCACAATTATTAATTCATAGAATTACCAGCTTTATCCATCACTTCATCGCAAACCATTATTATAGAAATTTAAAAGATGGTTTAACAATAAATCAACATAACATAGAAAATGATCTCTCACCATAAACCTATAAAAACCCGTGGGAATATTGACCTGGTCTAACCTTAACACTGTATGAGCAATTTATTCCTTTTAAATCAGAACAACCACATTAATTCGAAAGGTCTAATCAAAAGAACTATAGATACGATCGTATTATTCATATTCAACGCGTTGCGTCGATAACAACCTTAACAACATCATTACATGTTGCAGAAATGTCACGTCAATCAAGAACCTAATTCAAATGTTGGAACCGTTAAATAAATGGCAATGGACCTCAAAGTTTATAAGAATAGGGCTGTCAGAGAATCGTAAAAAGTCGAAAGAAAAGAAAAAATATAGGTAAGTAAGTACTAAGACAACACGACTGTATTCCTCGTGAGGCACCTCTGCCTAACAACCCACAGAAATATTAAAAAAAACTTCTTTCTTATACAAGTAAATTACAATTAATACCTAATAAATTAATAATAATATAATATTAATAATATACTCTTTATTTTGTACTACACATACAAGTACACATAATCCTTATAATGTTAGTAACAACGCCTTAAAAACTATGATAGTAAACTCATCATCTACCTAGCCTTTTCCCAACTATGTTGGGGTCGGCTTCCAGTCTAACCAGATGCAGCTGAATAGCAGTATTTTACATGGAGCGACTGCCTATCTGACCTCCACAACCCAGTTACTGGGTAATACGATACCCCTTGGTAAGACTGGTTGTCAGACTTTCGAGCTTCTGACTACCCGTAACGACTGTCAAAGATCCACGAATGACAGCCGGGACCAACGGCTTAACGTGCTTTCCGAGGCACGGAGGGGTCTCGGTATGTAAAGATGTTCACCCAACCACAGACCAACCGCGGCAAGCGTAGCTTAACCTGATCGATCGACCTGTGTGGCTGTTATTATTTAGCTAATACAACTAAAAAAGACGTGGTCCAGCACACAATGTCACGTGCCCAGTGCCCGTACCCAGTGCCTTATAAAAGGACTGTCCACTTTGTCTAATAATGATTTTAATAAAAATGACTAAATTATATCCTAACTTAACTAAAACTATTCACTAACTAAAATATAGCGTCGAAAAGTTCATCCGCATCGCTGTCGACTGGTAATGTACCCAAGAGACTGGCGGCATTACCTCGTTGTATGGCAAACTTAGCCTCTGGCCAAGGTAAAAGCCAGCCCTTGGGTCACGGGGAGTCTCAACCAGCCGTTTCAAAATTTCCTTAAAAAGACTATGAGCACTCGGACCTCACGGCCCGAGTTTCAACCCCAAACAGCTCTTTCTTATACCATATTTCACCAGTTTCTTTAAATCCCATGTAAGAGATGGCTAGCATAGACACAAGTGCATAGGTAATTTTGCATAACATAACTGCTCTTTTAGATATTTCTCAAAGAGGTATGCAAAGGTTGACCTTTGCATACCTCTTTGAGAAATATCTAAAAGAGCAATGACCTTGGAATTGGAATGAATTGGAATGACCTTGAGGTCATTCCATTAATATACATCCAGATTCACTTGTTAATGTCCCGTAGTGGCCAAGCCTTATTAACCGGTCCAAAATTAGGACCTGTTGGCTATTACTGTGAAATTTCGTAATGGAAAACTCAAAAAATACTTCATCCTACAAGGCTTGTACACAGAATTCCCTTCTCAGTAGTAGTGCTTACAACCACTGGACGACTTCTACGAGGCATATAATGTCCCATTAAAATAGATGGACAAACTTTTAGAAATCATTCAGACCACCAAAATAAGGACGATGGTAAAAAAATACATTAGAAAAACGCATAGATACTTACAAGTAAAATAATCAGCTAACGAAAATACACTAATGTGCCGGCAATTTATTATTTTAGGTCAAAATAAAATCACTTTAATCAGTGTTTTTTTTTTTTGCTTTGATATCTTTAGTTAGACGTCCTGAGCGCTATGTTAAAATTTGTCCATCTATTTTAATGGGACCCTGTATTACTCGTTGCTCTAAATAGCTTATGAATAGAACTGCAATCAATCATTCACGGTAAGTAATATTTCAATAGTGTTGACGGATATATTATGTTAGTGCCATAAACATAAACTTCAAGCAAGGAAGTTTATTGCATTTCAATATGGTCCATTAAATCTGACATGTTCGTGTGGTGTGGAATACTTCGTGCTGCCGCGTACAAAACGTTGTGGAAAACATTCATTCACACAATGAATGATTACAATCAAAACAAAATAAAATCACGCCTGTAATCTCTGAAGGGTTGGGTAGATTTCGCCAGTTTTGTTTAAACCCATGTAAAAGGAGGGGACGAGCCATAGAAATTTCTTATATCTATGGGGCGAGCCTATTATTGTCATCTGCAACCGGGCACTGATCCAAACTCCAGACTGCTGACTGACTGAGAAATGTCTGATGGAAAAACCCAATAACACTTTGCCCAATCTGGGAATCCAACTCAGGAACTCAAGCTCAGCTCAAACTCAAAAACTCAAACTCAAAGCATTTATTTCAATTAAACCATTTACAGGCACTTTTGAATTGTCAAGAAGTCGGTCAGTCAGAAAATATGAAGCTAGTTGCCCGTTCTATCATGCTAGTAGCACTTGCGACCAGTATACCAACGAGGCAGTCAAAATAATCACATCACACTAATATTATAAAGGCGAAAGTTTGTGAGTGTGTGTGCCTGTGTTTACATGTTTGTAACTTCTTCACGCTCAAACGGCTGGACCAATTTTGATTAAAAAATATGGGGGTAGTCGACACCCTGGATTTACAAATAAGCTACTTTTATCCTAATATTCCCACGGAATCGGCATTTATGCGGGTGAAACCGCGGGACGCAGCTAGTAAGTTCATATATATTTTGTTATTCCAAAATGGGGTGCCATAAAAAGTAGGTGCATTACTTTTTTATTTCATTTCTACATTTTAATCAATACTTAGGTATATTATTCAGAGATTAACTACCTCTTTATTATATGTGGAAAATAAAATTCCACATTTTCAATAATCATCAAACGAAAATTTTGAAAAAACGTGTTCTTATTTCGATTGTCTGACAACGCTTAAGAACTTACCTAATTTTATGTCACGACATTATTTTTATGACCAAAATAATCTAAAGCATCATAATAAAATTAATGTCAGCCCTATTCATAGACCATACCTTACGCCTCCGTGACTCGGCGTGAAAATCTCGCGACAGATTTAGTTCAAACGATAATAAAGTTGAGTAAGGCGATAGTAAGGTTGAGTAAGGCGATAGTAAGGTTGAGTAAGACGATAGTAAAGTTAGTAAAATCATAGTAAGTAAGTATTTCTGATATTTTTTTCAGAACCGGTCGAAATGGAGGTGTTTGGTGCTTGTGCTTGGTGCTTGTGCTTGGTGCGTGACTATGTCCAGCAGTGGACGTCTTTCGGCTTAAATGATGATTTCTGATATTGCGCAAAACTACCAGCTTGTACCTGCTTCAACTTATGCTAATTTGAACTGACAGTATTTTCGAATCGTAATGACAAATCAAATGCTTGCATGAGGAAATTGTATTGATACGGAATTTATTGTGTAAGGTACTGTGCTTGATATAGTGGAATGTGCTTGAGAGTAGATACTACATAGTGCGTACTTATAGGAGAATGCATTTGTGCTTAAGGGGGATGCGCTAATGTATCCCGAGAAATTAAAATTTTCTTAGGTTTTTTGCAATTTGCAGGTCAGTGTCAGATTGTATCTTAATTAAAATAAGATTGGCGACCGTAACAAATATGACTTCACAGAATTATAATCATTAAATTAGAATCAGAAATACAACTCCTTGGGTCAGAATTTACCTCAAATGTCATGATTTCATTCAACAGGGTAATATGAACTTATAGAGTTGTAGTAATGAATTATAATTCTATAAATAAATATTTGTTACGACCGCGAAACATATTTACATCAGCATACGACCAGATACAGACCTGCAAATTGCAAAAAAAACGTAAGAAAATTTGAATTTCGCAAGCTACCCTGACGCTGTCGCCTTAAATTGGTAAAACATAGAAATAAAGCGAAAACAAACTGCAATTAATTTGATCTTACTTCATCAAGGTGGAATCTCAATAAAACAAAAACAGATCCAATTAATGTGGTTTTTACTTATGGAATCTTTTGTTAAAAATAAACAATATAAACATGCGGCAAATAAATTAATAATATCTATAAACATGCATAGCAATGTTTTAAGCTTCGCTTGAATAAACAAAAAATCGATCGGTCAGTCTCATTTATGTACAGATAAGTACAAAGGTGTTTATTAAATTTAACTTTTAATTCCTTACAAACATATTTTTTCCAATAGTTGGCAAACCCCGGACAATTCCTATTAGTCAACGTCAAATTTTAGTATAGCAATAAACTTTATTGCTTTACTGACAGGCGACCAAAGAAATGACAGTGAAGAAAGAAACCAGAGAATTGAAATTATATTATGCGTGGGCTCAGATTTCATATCGTAATATTTCGCAGATTTCTTTAGGATTTAACTTCAATCATTATTTTTATTGTGCTCTCGGTTTGTGGTTACCAAATATTCTTTGGGTTTTTCTATATTTTTCTTTTCTTATGCTTTGCTTACTAAGAAACTGTACAAGAACGGATTTCAACAAATCCGGCAATCGTGTTGAAATTAAACATTATTTGACCTAGTTGAGTAAAAGGATCAAAGGAGAAAAGCAAAAATCTATATAATTAACAGCAGGCACAAACACTTTCCTAATGTAACCCATTGTCGACGAACGTGACGATTGTCATAATCCTTACAGATCACATAACATAAGTGACAATACGCCTTCCTCATACAAATTTATCATCGGTTACCGCACAAATGTAATACCACTTTAACAGTTTAATAAATATGCCATAAGTACTTACAGTAAGTACGGCAACATTGCTCCACACTTCGACAGTATAAAATGACTTAATAAACAAAAGCGTTTCGTAACAGAACTGTAACATAAATCGTTTCCTGAGCGGAAAATTGCTAGGCTGATCGGTAGGTAGTTGACCGATTTGCGGTACTGTCGACCAATCTATCTGCCTAGCCTTTTCTAAACTATGTAAGGGTCGGCTTCCAGTCTAACCTGATGCAGCTGAACGACTGCCATCTGAAGTCCTAAACCCAGTTATTGGGTAACCGATACCCCTTTGTAAGACTGGTTGTCAAACTTTTGGGCTTCTGACTTGCCGAAACGACTGTCAAAGATCTACAAATGGCAGCCGGAACCAACGGCTTAACGTATTTTCCGAGGAACGGAGGCGTCTCGATATGTAATGACGGTACTGTATGCCGATGGATGCCAATTTTAAGTTCATGTAAATATGCACGATTCTCCACTGTTGTACAACTGGTAATTACGTTGGGAAATACTTTTACTCTTTAAGACGTAACGAATCTAGCAGACAAACGTGAAACGCCTCTGAGGGATGTTGCGTGAGGCAAGGAAGGAAGTGTTTAGGTAAATCGCTTAATTATAAGTATTGATCAGTTAGAGCAAGACGAGTTTATTTGCACAAAAGAACAAACAGAATAGAAATGTTTCTACTTTCACGGCTTTTCTAAAATTTTCTTAGTTTTTTTACATGTATACAAGGCGAAGGTAAACTCTCTTTGAATCACTTTTGATAACTTTTTCGACTAAGTTTAATAAATAGATTAGAAAACTTTTTATTATGTGCTTCATATAAATTACAGATATAAATGTAGATATTTTACATGACAAGACAAACGAAATGAGGGTTCTAAATAGAGAAAAAAACCTATCTTTTTCTCCGCTGTGGAAGCAGAACAAGGCGATAAATTTCCCTAAATCAAGCACTAGCTAGATGAATATGTAATAAAAAACTCACATAATTAACCAAAAATTAAGTAAAAAATCAACCTAAAAAATAGTATGCATCATGCTAAACTGCCCAAAGTGTGTACATCCAACACATCAAAAAGATACGCTTCATGCTCAGCTACGTCAACAAGCCATTAAAAAGGCCAACATTTAGTAACTAAACTATTTACTTAAATGTTTAAAAATAAACATTTAAGAGTATATACAAGTCAAACTTGCTCAACGAACTTAATTACTTTTCTAATCTTTACGCAATTTAATTAAAACATTGAAACACTTCTGCGCTGGACTGTACTCTTAGGGCTGCTCCACGTTATGCAAGAGAAAAATCCGAGTTAAATTATTGTCTAACATCGTCTTCATATAATAATTAATTATAATTAAAGTGTACAAAATATTGTGAAACATTTTAAAAGAGTTAACCATGACATTTCCTGCCCATTCTTCTCCAAACGAAACTACCATTTGGAACCAAGCAATCCAATTTATTTTATTGTCAATTTTGATATTCAACAGCGTCTTTTAAGGGCTTACTTGAAATAAATCATTTTGACTTTAACTCCGCTGCAAGTGGAAATGTCTGGTCGGAAAAACGCGCATCTGCGACGTTGCCACAATCAGCGGAATTACGCTCGTGAAATTCCGTCGGTTTTTTCCGTTCAGCTTTATCCCTAGCCCTAGGGCTGCTCACACGCAATCGTATTTATTACGATTGCGAACACAATTACCATTACGTCCACGTATCTACAGAGAAAGTAGTTGCGACAAACGGAAGGACAGACAGAATGATCTTGCTATGTTTATGTACGTGATTTGAGATAATTTGAATCCTTGCATAAGCCGTAACTGTAACATGCGTAGATGCCATTCGATTATCAACCTTAACGACTAAGCAATAAAAGTCATTGCACGACAATAAAAAGTAAAGTTGCAGTAGTTTTCAATGGATATGCACTAATGCCTGTTATCTTAAGCGTGGACATTTAACTACTGCAGTCTGTGTTATGTAAGGAGGAGAAATCTTTTACAATTAATTGGATCTCCAGACCATTATTGGTCTACAAGTAAGAGGAATAATAAAGAGCTATAAATGTTATATATTACAACATCATGGCGGCTGTAAAATCTACAGTCGGCAGAGTTTGCGGTTGACCTGTTTTCAACATAATTACTAAGCACCAAACGTTGCAAGGCGACGAGGTGGCTAAGACAGACTGGATGCGAAAGACGGAGGATAGGGTGTTGTGGCGCATCCTGGAAGAGGCCTCAGTCCAGCTGTGGGCTGCGATAGGCTTAGTTTTTTTTTTTCTTCTTCTTCTGGCTTCGCACGATTACGCTTAGTTGATTGATGGACTAAGCACCAAACTTAGGTCGGCTGTCCCATTTCAAAACCTAGTAAGGGACACTTTTTACAAAAATCGTTTTTATTGCATAATCTTGCTAACCTAGAAGGTCTCTACCAAATACAAAAACACCAGCGTTTTAAACTTACATAAAAGGAGATATATTTAAGCATCGATGCCTAGTAGGTTTTAAAATGGTCACTAGGGAGTGAATGGTACTCCCTAGTGACCATTTTAAAACCTAGTAAGTCACTTTAACCAATTCAAAACCTCTTTTACAACCATTAGCATCAATATTACGTTTATGCGCTCTCCTGTAAAATTTAATTTTAAGTCCTTACTAGGTTTTGAAATGGGGCAGCCGAAGTGGCATTAGACCAAACTTAAGTGCTCGCAGAATGATTTGCCGATGGGGCCGTAAGATTCTAGAGTGGCGACCGAGTACCGTAAGGTGCAGCATTGGAAGGCGTCCCACAATTTACAATAACATTGTAAAGGCCATAGGAATCTGCTGAATGCGAGAAGCATAGGACCGGTCGATGTGGCGATGCTTGGGGAGGTTTATGTCCATTGAAATGATGACTAAGGGCATACATATGTGAGAAAAGTGGCCAACCGCCAACTTTGGTGTAACTAGGTACCTACTTACTTTCAAGACGTAAATAAGGATACAGCAGCGTTTCAGTTGAACAATGAGCCATTATATTCCTTTCTTTAAAATTATAATTAATTGTATCGCCTCAAGATACGCGAGATATCAGTTTAACAAAGCCCGAATACACAGAAATACACCTGCTTATATTTTTTTACGCAATCCAAATCTTTTCAGTTATGTAACGGTTAAAACCAATAAAGGCTCTTTTTCTTAAATTTTGTAAAGCATAACCATTCCATTCACAAAAAAAAAACAATTATTATAACAATTAGAAACTTTTTAATCGATAAAACTACTTGTATATGATTCGATGATACGTTCTCCGATGTTCATCGGGGTAATTTAATTTATTATATCGATTTGTTTTTGTTTTTTCAAAAGTTCCTATCTAGATACAGTATGTAATTATAATGTGGTGATTAAAATTTAATTAATTTATTAAAAACGTTATTTATAACGTTGTATGATAATACCGAGAATCTAAGTGCTTAAAAAGTTAAGTCCATTCCTACACGTTAAGAGCGTTTACGCCATACGGCATTTCATACAAACTTTCAAGCCCTTGTTTTTCGAAATGAATGAACCAATTTTAATGAAACTTCATACGCATAAGCAGGATACAACGGTCTAAAAAGTTACTTAGGAACATTTTTGAAATGTGTTATTTTAAAAAAAGATAACTAGAAATCTCTGTTTCTATGGAAAATTTAAAATCGGTCTAATTCGGCTGTAACACTATTTTGTATTTTTCGACCTGCGGGGTAATTTCGTAACTCCCACAAATGGCAATCGATCGCAATGCCTTTCATTTTGACAGTTCAGCCACGTTCATTGCTTTATTTACCTTGTTGAACAGACGAATTTTTCTATGAAGCAATGGGTTATGAATTTCCTTCAAAACCCTCGAATTGCGACTGAAAATGTATTACGCTATTAGGGTGCTAGAGCTTTTTAGAGCTTCCATTAAAAACATAACCCTGTCTTTGTCGCGCAGTCGGGTAAAAAGAAAAGGGCTAATCCAAAACAGATTAACCCATTCGGACCATCCGGTATTACCAACAGTACCGCTCTACTTAACATTAGATTCAACAGTCGCCGCACAGTTCGGGAATTAATTAACAATGGCCAGTGAAAGTGGTCGCGACTGTACGCTACCGGAATACATACGAGCACAGAAGAGTTACGCTTATCCTGAATGCTTTTAGCTAAAGTGTTACCTATTATGCAAAGGTAAACAATAGGATACAAGATAAGTGGAAGACGAGATAGTTAATACAGTTATGTCATCTTATCTTAGTATTGATATTTTAATCAATGTTGTTGTTTTTTTAGTCAATGTTGTGAAAGATGCTGATAATAATTTTAGTAAATGGTATCTGCGTTTTGTAGTAAGCTTCGTGCTTATACTTTTGGTAATTGCGAAGAAACAATTATTGCACAATATAAAAAAAATAAGCGAAAGGAAATGGTGCTAAAGCTCTTGAAGCAGATTAATATCTATCGATTATCGAGAATCATTGTTATACTGTAACAGACACAGAGAGCTTTTAAGTAACAGTATAGGAAGTATTATGAATAAACTTTATAAAAAAAAGGTAAATACACTGTTAAAGCAGGAAAGAAATCAGCAGATTTAATTGACCATAGAAAATAAATTCTGTCTTCCTTTCATGCACTATAAAAGTCAACATTACGTTTTATTGATTTACATAAACAATAGAGATCCGAGGACATCCCTACTTGCATCGAATACTAATGGCGCCGATTCCCTTGTTCACCACTAAACTAAATTTAAGCTCAGTGCATCTTTTTCTTTCTATTTAATTATGAAAAGGACAGAAGATAAATATTAGTTTAGTCCTGTCAAATTAGTCAGCGGCTAACGTAAATTAACGTATTTTTAGTAGCCAATTTTTTAATCACGTCTAAACTTGTCTATGGAGTATCTTAATTTGACAGGACTAAACTAATATTTATCCTCTGTCCTTTTCAAAATAAAATAGAAAGAAAAAGATGCAATGACCTTAAATTTAGTTACGTTTGTGAACAAAGGAATTGGCGCCAATATCGATTAATCCACAAGACTTAGAAAGATAGCATTCTTTACGCAGCATAGCAATAGCAGGTGAGCCTACTGCCAATCAAACCGAATCCAAACTCCAAGCTGGTAGTGCGAAAATCCTGATGGAAAAACCCAATAACACGTTGCCCCATATAGGGATCAAACCCAGGACCTTATGCTCAGCAGAGCGCTTGCGACCGCTACGGTGAATGCATTCTTGACAACTGTCAGTTTCATACAAACGAATACATGTTTTGCAAATTTGATCCTAGATTTTTTATCCTTATGCTACCGAAATTATCGCACTGTCAGGTGTCAGGAATGCATTCTCTCGACTGCCGAACTGTAAACCAACGAGGCAGGCAAAGAGACATTACGTTGAATAAGTGGAAGTTGCGAAACAAGATTGACAATCACTGGCATTGACCGTTAGCGAAAGCTTGGAATGACTAGTTTTTAGACAAGTGTTTTTTACACCTGCACCGGTGATCTCGCGTTGCACTGCGTACCAATTGCTCGATGCGTGGCGTATCGTTGTGCAATAAATTCTAACCTAATTCACTTCTTTTGCTTGTTATATTATATTAGGACTGTCGTAACTACGTAGTGTCGTGTTGCTAATAGGCTTTGTAAGGCTGCATAAGTAATTATTTTATGAATTTTACATTTATTTTGTAATGGCAACTAAGGAGCTCTGAGATTGATGTTTTTTTTTGTAGTCCCGATGCTCACTGCCTGCGTGTTTGATGCAAGAATGAATTAGTTATTTCTACTCTATTCTATGTCAACACTGAAAAAAACGTGTCCTTCCTTCT
The DNA here is from genome assembly GCA_963855955.1 of Luperina nickerlii. NCBI lineage: Eukaryota > Metazoa > Arthropoda > Insecta > Lepidoptera > Noctuidae > Luperina > Luperina nickerlii. The sequence continues at coordinate 6,716,909 of OY979663.1, forward strand.
GAAGCGGTATTTTTTTTTGCGAATTGCCTCTCAACGAAGGATGTGGTCGGCTGCTTAACCGAACTACTATGGGTCCTTTTATAAATTAAGGCTTACAGCCAGGGCTTAAAACTTATAAACTAAGCAAAAACACGCTGTGATAGCCCTCTAAGGTACGGCCCTCTTTGAGGCATTCGGGTTAAAAAAAACACTGGCACTCCGGTAGTGCCGACAGAAGTGAAAACTTGAACAATTACGAGTGTATTTTGTGAATCGTCTTATAAACAAAACACGCGTGTTAAGGTGTGTTCCTTATTTTATAGGGTTTTTTGCAAATCAGGTATGATGACCAAAGTGACTGGTTTATTCTTCTCGTGAAAGGAATTTATTCAGATTTACAAATAAGCTCGTCGTCAGTTATATATCCGTGGTTCAGCGCCATCTCGTCGTTGTTGGATGAACTACGTAGTTAGTACGCGAGGCCCTCGTAGTTCTTCCCGATGTGCATAGATGGCGCTGTCCTCAACAACGCGCGTCTTACGTTTTACGTCTGACGTTAGTACGCGAGGCCCTCGTAGTTCTTCCCGATGTGCATAGATGGCGCTGTCCTCAACAACGCGCGTCTTACGTTTTACGTCTGACGTTTTACGTCTTACGAATTTTCGATCAGGGTCACGTGACCTGACGCGAATTTAGAAGTTTTTACCCATTCCAAAAAAAGTACACAGCGCCGCTAAAGAAGTTTTCACTTCAAAAATTATTTACACCTCCTATCCTGCCCTGTCCAACTGCCCTGTCAAAACATGCAGTCAAAGTGACCTCTGCACTGCCACTAACGACGTCGTGGAAGTGGTATAGTTTTGGTCCAACAAGATCTAAAATACATTTGTCGTGCCAGCGACACGAAGCAGAAGTAAAAGATTGGCAAAGAAAGAGCTCTCCAATTAAGAAAATTCATAAAACACATCGATCGCATAACTATAACTTCTAGACACAACCTAATCCACAAACATAATCTCAATAATTACATTGATATTACCTAAATAATTACATCCTATAGCGTTACAAAATAAATGAGCTGGTATAATAAGGCCCTAATGTTAGTGTTGTGTAATTCGCGCATGCGCGTCAGCGCGGCGGGCGTGACGCCTGCGCCCGCGCCGATGCGCCCGAGATTCACGCACTTCCGACGTAATCATTAATTACCAATTAAATAAAGCTGAGAAGTAAATAGAGATTCTTGAATGAAACGAGCGTACTTACGTACATGAAGACAACTAAAATTATAGATCATCATCTGCCTAGCCTTTTCCCAACTATCTTGAGGTCGGCTTCCAGTCTAACTGGATGCAGCTGAGTACCAGTATTTTACATGGAGCGACTACCTATCTGACCTCCACAACCCAGTTATTGGGTAATACGATTCCCCTTGGTAAGACTGGTTATCAGACCCGTAACGACTGTCAAAGATCCACGAATGACAGCCGGGACCAACAGCTTAATGTGCTTTCCGAGTTACGGAGGGGTCTTGGTATGTAAAGATGGTCACCCATCCACGGACCAACCGCGGCAAGCGTAGCTTAACCTGATCGATCGACCCGTGCGGCTGTTATTACTAAACCACAAGCGCCTCCAGCCGGGAACTAGATACGGATGAAATAATAATGTGAAGCAATATTCTTCTTCTTTTTTTTTTCTTGTCAGTGGTAAGTACGATACTGTCAGATTTTACGATACTGTCAGACAAAACATGTCAGAAAAAACTTTGCCACTATTCATCTGTTAACTGTCAGTTAACAGATGAATAGTGGCAAAGTTTTTTTTTGTTTGCATGTTTCTTACTTGAGATAGTAATATTGAAATTTCGTAACAACAACGTTTTCCACGAAAACTGAACTAGTCAAACCGGATCTAGGATTTTCCAGATTTTATACCTCAGACCCTTGAATTCACTCTTCATTTCTCAGAATGTAACCATTAATACCATTACCGACATTTACACAACAAACAATAAACCACAGGCGACCCAATATTTATCTTTACACCATTCCTAAGGCTAGAGACAATGCAGAGACAATCGACTCGGGCGCAGACATCACGATTCAACCGCTCGTGCGACCGCGGGCACGTTTTCATAACCGCTATAGAACAAAATCTGGGTCATTTGCACTACTGATCTCGATTTCGTACAATAATATCGTTGAGATTAAAACTTATGGACTATTAAGCGAACGTGAGGTTGAATTTGATGGTAAAAAGTTGACCTAGGATCTGGTACGAGGCTGTAGGGAGTTTTTGTGGGTGTTGCGTTTTAATTTTGTTTTGGTTTAATTCTAACTCTAAAAAGTATATTTGAAAGAAAAGAAATAAAGTGTACAACTTGATAATGCAAGAACGTCTAATTAAAACTGTTTTTAAATATTCGCTTCAACTTTTCGTCGAATAATTAACTAATCAGCTTAATAATTAACTCTAGCAACAGGTACAAGAACAGTTCATAGGCCTCATCAACTACATATAATATCTAACTAAATTACGAAATTCGACGGGAACAAGGTGGCGGAAAGAATCGAATTCAACGATTAATTTCTCATCCATTTTCCGGGATCGATTATCGACTTCGTAAGTGTTAAACTGTTGACGTACGCGTCCGATTAATCGTTAATCGAGAACGACCTTGTAGAACGCCACCCTGCGGGGACTACAAGAACTAAAGCCACCATATTGCAAGTTTTCACCTTCGGTAAGCCCCGGAGGTGGAAATGCATGGCCACTGCCGCTTTCTAAGCCCACCTTACCTCGTTGACGAAAGGAATAATAATTATTGCACAATATAATAACAGTTTTTAATACCAGCAGTTGCATTGCGAAAAGGCAGTTGATATTAATTTTCTTTTGAACTGTAACAAATTATATTCCTCGGGACATACCGCCCGCTAGGTATTGAATTTATTGCAGTATCATATTCATAGGTATTGAAATATGAAAGCGTGTAAAATAGATTTAGAGCACAATTAGTTATTATTACTTCAGAACCATACACTGTAGACACGTAAAAAAGGCTTTGAACACAGTTAATAGAAAATTAAAAATTTCCCCAGTTCAATTTCATAGCACAACCACTGTTTAAAAATCAATTATGTGTGTTTTACTTTTTTGCTTTACTTTACTTCATTAAAGTAATTAATTTCATGAAATGCAAATGCAAATAACAACGGATACTAGGGTTGGCAAACTTCACGCATGATTGGCATAGCATGTCGTAAGCAAGAATGCGAAATGAGAGACCGTTGATATTAATGTAACATGTATCAAATTAACGCCAGCCCTAGGGCTACAAAGTTGTATGGACCATAAATTGTATGTTCTAGATTTTATTTCACACCGTCACTTTAGTATTTTGCATACTTAATGTTACAATTGCTAGGAGAATGGCGCTACGTTAAAAATACAAGAATTCTGTTTGTCTTCAAAGGTTTTATTAGGGTCATGTGACCCTAATCAATCTTTTTGTCAGAAAAGAGGATAGCAAAATAGGGATAAAGACGAGCCGCAAGGGTCGATCGAAGATTAAGCTTCGCTTGCCGGAGTCGGTTCGTGGAACCCATCCACCACATACCAAGACCCCTCCGTGCCTCGAAAACCACGTTAAGCTGTTGGTTCCGGCTGTCATTTGTAGATCTTTGACAGTCCTTATGGGTAGCCAGAAGCAATAAAGTCTGACAACCAGGTATCGGGGTATCGTGCGACCAAATAGTTACTTGGTAGCACGACACCCCGATACTTGGTTGTCCTGATTGTTGGCTGGGGTTGTGGAGGCCAGATAGGTAGTCGCTCTATATGAAATACTGGTATTCAGCTGCATCCAATTAGACTGGAAGTTCGAACCCAACATAGTTGGTAAAGTGTAGGCAGATTTGAGCCCTAGAGAAGCACTTGGTCTGTTGGTCTACATCTTAGGACCCCTTCTACTGTAGTGTCGTGTACAGGAAAAGTCTAGTGTAGTGTAGAATTCTGCTTGGCTTCTCCCAAAACTATCCGGCCTTTCGTCCACTAGGTATATTTGATAATATTATTCATACATGCACTCCACACATTTCTTGCAACGTTCTTTGTAACCCCGGTGTATGGCGCGCCTCTCTTCTTTGAATCGGCTTTGACGGATATTGCTCAAAGTATCATGTGCCACTAATTAATTCTGACGCAAAGACAGTAATTATAAAGAAACCGAGGTGTACGGTTAACGTAATTGAGCTTTATGGTTTAAACGGTTGGTTCAACGTTTGATAACATCTTATCTGGACTATAGATTTAGGTTGCTTCTAATTTGTAGGTATTCGAGGGTTTCATTGTTTATAAACTCGGGTACATCAGTGTCTAGAGCAGTGGTGGCCCAGTAGTATGCCCAACGGCAGCGACTTACGAGTTTGTAGGTCGTCGGTTCAATCCCAAGCAGGCACATTACTTTTTGTAAATTATTTCATCACCACTCCTCTCAAAAGCGGTGAAGGATAACATCGTAAGGAAGCCTGAATGTCCAAGAACCAAACATTCGAACACATGTGACATCCGCCAACCCGCATTGGGCCCGCGTGGAAGATTACGGCCCACTCCCTCAGCAGTGGGAAAATACTAAGCTGATTATTATGAACACGGGTATCTTCATAATAATCTATTTACTAGCTTTTGTTATTTTTATAGTTACAAACAATACTACATCCAATTGTCCATAATATTTTCTACATGTATCCGTCATACAAAATTCTGTACAAATAGTTTTTCTAGTAATTACAATAGTAATTTACTATTTGATTATTTAATTTAAATAATAGATACATAAGGCACCCAAGTGAGGAAACAAAATATTGATTTATTCTGCCGCACCCATACTTAAACTAGCAGCATGTATGACAAAAATATTATCATAGTATTCTTAATTGACGGAAGAGTTCTACAACGAAACTTCCTAGACTTAAGCTTCTACTTTACCATGATTACAACTGACTATCTGTGACATTTCCTGTAAGTACAGACGCCAGCACATCAAGCTACTACAATCTGTCAAATTTCTTTAATAGATTTTCAACTTTATCGCTAAAGCATAAGGTTCAAAGATGATTGGGAAAATTTAACAGTTTCGGGTAGGTTGATGTGATGGCGTCTGTACATACTCGTACGTCAAACAGTCACCTAACTCATATCTATCTTCCGGCTCGCTACCTGTCTGCGTTTGGGCGCTCCTTGTGGGACTCCGCATCGCTGTCAGTGCTGTGAAGTCGACTGCCCATGCACTATGGCCTATCTGGCAGTAGGAGCGCAGGCCGGATAGCACGGCACGCCAGCATTAATGACATCATCCGTCGTGCTCTTGTCACCGCCGGAGTGCCAGCTGTTTAAGAACCCAACGGCCTGGCACGCGACGATGTGAAGAGACCAGACGAAATGACCATAATGCCCTGGTAGTTAGGCAGACCTTTGGTGTGGGATGCAACATGTGTCGACACCCTTGCGCCATCCCATCTTCCTAGCACGGTAGGCTGCTGCAGGTGCAGAAAACCTCAAACGGCGAAAATATTCCAACCTGATTGGGAGTTATATGTTCGAGCCGTTTGGAGTTGAAACACTAGGGCCATGGGGTCCGAGTGCCCCATTGGTTTATCGAGATATCGCCAAGCGGTTAGTCGACTCTTCATGTAACTAGAGGGCTGCATGGCCTATTTCTTAGCTAAAGAATTAGCATCGCCATACAACGTGGCAATACTGGTAGCCTTTTGGGCACTGTTCCTGTTGACAGCGATGCGGACGAATTTTTTGATGCCCTAGGAATATTGTGCTTATTTTTTCATATAAATGTACATATTATTATTATTTTAAATATTAGCATAGATTATGTTAATATTATCCTATCTCCTTATAGCTACTGAATGTAAGTAGGTATATCAATATCATTCCGCTACAAAGTAAATAACTCTATAGAGCGCTAATCGTAATTTATTTATGGTCAGTGCAAAATGTCTTTTTCTTCCATAGGGGCTGTCCATTAATCACGTGAAGCTCAAAAGTGGGGGAGAGGGGTCCATAAAAAATCACAAAATATCACAAGGGGGTGTAGTAAAATGTAGGTAATAGGTAATACGGGCTGCTGTCCTCAACTTCACGTCAAAGCGCGTATTTTGCGTACGTATTTTACGTATTTTTTTCACGTGTATTTATTTTTACGGCAAACGCGCGATACTGATCCGAAAAGCGGCGTTACGTCTATTTATTTTTTCGTCAAACGAGTTCAAAATCGAAAGCGGCTTGTAGTGTGACCTTGTGTACTAAAAAATACACGTTATATAGGGGGGGGGGGGTATTCGTAAATCTCATCATGAATCATCAAGGGGGAGGAGGGGTTAAAAAATGCCAAAAAAACATCACGTGATTAATGGACGGCCCCATACTTCTCTAATAATCGTCATCTCGTTAGTCACCCAACCGTACAACAACAACCCTGACCGTATCATCTTTCACACAGTCCATCCATCGTATCTTTGGTCTTCTCCTGCTCTTAACGCCATCTATGTTCATACGCAAAAAATTTCTCAGGACGTTTTCCTCACTCCTCCGCATTACATGCATTACAACCGATTTCCACACAACTTTTCAGTCAGCGGTCACGGTATAAGGGTCGTTCACACAGGCGCGACGCGACACGCGAGTCACGCGACACAAGGCACCGCAAGTCGCGCAACGAGCGGTGCCTTTGTGTCGCGTGTCGCGTCGCGCCTGTGTGTACGAGCCTATAATCATCTGTCTACCTTTTTTCCAACTATGTCGTGGTCAGCTTCCAGTCTACCCAGATGCAGTTGGATACCAGTATTATTTATAGAGCGACTACCTATCTGACCTCATCAACCCAGTTACTGGATAAAACGATACTCCTCGGTACTATCGGGCTTCTGACGGCCCGTAACTGTCAAAGATCCATTAACGTGTTTTTTCGAGGCAGCAGGTTCACCCATCCATAGACCGACCGCAGCAAGTGTAGCTTAACCTGATAGATCGACCTGTTCGGCTGATATTAGCCCTGACGTTCATAAAATAGATCAGTGTTTAAACATCCAATTCACATGCTTCCGTAAATCCGTATCCGTAATTCCGTACCCATCACTAATTCGAGAGACAAACCTATGTTTGTCTCTGGAATTAGTGACTGTTTCCTCGTCTCTATAGACAAGGAAACAGTCACACGTAAACAAATAAAGGCAAAACAAATGACCATCTACATTGTACCATTTGTAATTCACGATTATACGGGAGCATTAGGAACTGCGCGTTACGTTTAGGTGTTTTTCTCACACCTCACTTCCCACGGAACACATTACTTGATATATTTATGATTTACTTACGCCATTATTTTTTATGATTGTACTCAAGGGTTGCCTCATCTTGTGTGGATTAAAGGGTGAACGGAACGCGAGATGAAAATTGCGTATGCGTGCGTGTAATGCAACACGGAAAAAGCAAGTAAGTGAATTGAAAGAGACTGCAGTGATTAACACTAAAACAACTAAACTTTCAATGAAACGACATGAAAAATACAGGTTGGTAATGTCATCTGTGTCTACACGGTACAAAATTGGACTAACTTCGAGATCGAGCAATTTATTTAATGTTGAATCAAATACAAAATCATTACTGTACATGCATATTGACGGTTAAATTGTTAAAAATAAAAGCAATAATATCAACCAAAACACAGACCCAGCACTAAAATGTTACCTACTTCAAGATCATTGATTGATTTGTTAATGACAGTCAAAATTATTATTAACAGTAGGCAGTCATGTAACAAGTGCACGAGTCAATCATATTACATAAAGCATTTAAAAAATAGTAAACCAAAATACTCTTCCGTAATAATTCTAGTCGCTTCTTTCCTCCTCTTGTACCACGCGATAAGGGTCAGTACACACGGTCATCTGATTGCCTGACGCGGTTGATGCAACCGCAAATGCATTTTATTGAGGGCAACGAACCGCGAACGGATGATCGACAGATCAATTTGATGCATCTCCGCTGATGCGTATTGCGTTCGGGTGCATGGATGCAATCGACTTGTTTGAATGGCTTTGGAAATGAGATGATGCACGCAGTAGTGAAGGATGTGTATTTCCATAGAAAAAGATATTGTTGAGGTTTGTATGTTTTTTTTTTATTTAGCGTGCAAATCCAAAATGAGATTAGAATTCTAGAAAATGGTTTTGAAAACCACGCATACGTCATTACACTTAGAATCCAAGAAACTTGTAACGAGATTCTCGCTTCAACAATATGTAAGTGACCACAAAAACCCATTAAAACCCTGAACTTTACACCACATCATCAATAACCACAAACCTTAGGACATTATCCGAGATTGTGTAGGTGTAAGACAAAAACAAACATCATAATGAGCCAATCATATAATCGTTAACTAGTGAAGTAGTGACACTAGGAATCGATTCGTCAGACTCAGATATAATCGATCATAAACATCGATTGGGTCGACGGACTTTAATAAATGTTTCGCGGTCGACATGTTGCGACATTGCATTAACTTATGAAGCTTGGGAGATGTAAAGACATGTCTAAAAAGAAGATTCAAGCGACAAAAAGCGATCACTTTTGTTTTTATAGATCGACTGTAGGCCCGTGGCTTATGAAGATAAGGTAGGATAAAAAGTAAGAAGAAGCCAAGATGACAAGATAGTTTTCCTTAATGCGCTAAAGATTTCAAGTCCTTTTATTTCGTTAAGTCTCAAGACGGAGTACCTTGCTTAAATAATCAAGATTGCAAGTCCATTTTTCATCAGAGATTGTCAGTCTTGTATGAACACAGTCTTACACACATGCATTGCAACCTTAAAGTATTTTCAGATTTCAACACTGCACACATGGTGGAGTAACCATTGATAATGATATTGAGACCATATTGTTTTAGTGAAACGAACTAACAAAAGGAAAAGAAGATAAACTAATAGATGTTAATCTATCAGATACTGTAACACTCGTATTGAGTACGTTTGACTGCGCTCCAAATAACATCTTCAATAAACATGCACACAACTATGAACTTTACTACGATTTAAAGAGTGATGATAATACCATGCAAGATTCTTTAAATCTTGCTATAGATTTTGACGACTATCGAACTTTTAATGAATACATTATTTTGTAATCCCAACCGGATTAAATGGAGTCCATGTTGTAACTTCAGTTACCTACTCTTATATCATGAGTAACCTGTTTTAAGATAGGCATCAGACCTAAGCAGGAAATCGTAGATTTTGTAAATTAATCAAAACTAAATTCTCCATTTATTAAAGCATAATTTATTGCATCTATTGATCTGTGTCAGCTACCAACCGAGAAATCGATTTAACATATCTGATGGCATTTAATCGATTTTGAGTGGTCATTCGATTGTGATGAGATCAGAGGTGGTTTTTAATTGAGAGACTAATTATCAACACATTGTTCCATTTTGCAAAAGCTTTAGTATTTTTATTTTTAATAGGTATATCAATCGATAAACAGGTCTCGTTTACCATTTGCAGCGAGTTTTAAAACCAAGGTCGAATTGCTACACTTTGTCTCGATGTGACTAACGATTTTTGATAGAAAATTACATTGTTAGTAGATCGAAAGCAATTTGTACAGACAATGCTTCTAATTAATACTATCAGATCTAGGTATGTGTATTTCAAATGAAATTCATGATTTGATTAGGTGAGAAAACGCTTCATCAAATTACATTTGATATTATCTACTGGTTTAATCGACTGTCCAGAATGGTAAAACTGGTTTTTAAAGTAGGTAAATCGGAAAAGCTCCGCGCGTGACCGTGATAGGTCACGAAACAATAGAAAATCACTTGTGTCTCATTATTGGAGTTTATGGGGTTAAGCAAACAAAGGTGTAGTTAAAGTTCAAGTTCCTCATCTTCCAAATGTAACAATAGTTACAATGTCATAGATGCACCTGTACCATCTATCTTACCTAGAAGACCTATAAACCCCACAACCTTGCACACGGTTTCACAGGTCGAAGATTCTACGTAATCGAATCCCCGCGACATCGACATTAGGTAATAGGGTTGCAGTACTCGATGTCGCAACTCTAATGACCGACAAGGTCGAGGCTGCGCGTGCGCCGGCGGTCGTGTGCATTAGCGACCTCTTCGAAATCGATACAGCTTTCTATTTTCTATGACTGAGTCGCGGATTGATTGTTTTCTTGTTAATATTAATTTCGCTTTCGTTCGTTTGTTTGTTAGTTTTTGTTTGCTTACGAATATGGTTCGACGTTAGAGATTTTTATAGATTGTGTTACATCACTTGATACAGTTGCAAGCTTAGTTACATTTTTTTTATTGTTTACACTAGCATGCTTTATAGATTAAACGATCGTCACTTGAGTCAAGATATTTGATTGGCATCGATGTTGCTAAAACCGTTTGCAACTTAAATACCAACTTCAATATGAAATCTAACAAAGTTTTAAAGTTCACATCGACAAAATGAATTTCAAATCATCTATCGAAACACTGGTAAGGAAATAATGCATAATGTAACAACGTCTATAAATAACCAGTAAACATTTTTCCTCCGTCTTGACATGAGCGTCCATCGATCGAATTACTCAACATATTGAAATTATCTGTCGGATCTTAAAGAAATGGTCTCGGTCGGTCGACCTTTGATTGCGCTGGCGCCGCCCGTCCGATGCATCGAATCATCGATCCGAGTGAAAGTGAACGATTACTGCAATCGAGTTATTAGGTGGGCTGATGTAATGAATAATGATCACTTGTTGCACTTTTTATCGATTGTAACAATTATTATGCGCTTACGATTCAATCATGAGATGTTTGTCGCGCTTCATTGCGTGGTACAGTCTGCTGAGCTCTGCTGCAGCGCTGTTGTTTATGTTATTACGAGTAGGTTTGACCCCTAAATTTGTTGCTTTTACTTGACTTTTCTCACATAAGGGGCCCGTACCTAAATGATAACAGCCGCATAGGTCGATCGATCAGGTTAAGCTACGCTTGCCGAGATTGGTTTGTGGATGGGTGACTATCTTCACATACCAAGACCCCGCCGTGCCTCGGAAAGCACGTTAAACCGTTGGTCCCGGCTGTCATTCGTGGATCTTTGACAGTCGTTACCGGTAGTCAGAAGCCCGAAAGTCTGACATCCCAGTTTTACCAAGGGGAATCATATTACATAGTAACTGGGTTGTGGAGGTCAGATAGGCAGTCGCTCCATGTAAAATACTGGTATTTAGTTGCATCCGGTTAGACTGGAAGCCGACCCCAATATAGTTGGGAAAAGGCAGATGATGACTTGACTTTGCTCACATCTTAGTTTGATTTTTCTATCATGCATGAGCAATGTTTGGTCCTGGGTTCGATTTCCTGGTCGGACGAAGTCTTTCTGGGTTGTTCCATTAGGAATTTCCCAGTAGCAGCCCAAAGTCTAGATTTGTGCCTGACTGTTGGCAATTGGCTCGTCCTTTACATGTAATTTTTTTATTACTTGTAATTTTTATTTTATTTAAATGAAAATCGTTTACTTTTACCATGTTTGTAAATATGTGAGCACCATGCACCTATCAGATAATTAATTTATATGTCATGGTTTCATTTTTAATTCTTTTACCTATATTGTGGTAGGTATAGTAATTTTATTTTAGGTGCATCGTCTTCACATATTATTATTATATATATATAAAGCTCGTTATTATTATATAATTAATGTATGCAAATATTGTAAAACATTTTAAAAGAGTAACGGTGGAGTTTCTTGCCCATTCTTCTCCATACGAAAACTACCTTTTGGAATGGGCGACTAGAATCAATTCTATTTGTTGTAATTTCTGACGTTCAAAAGTGCCTTTAATGTGCCTATTAAATAAATGCTTTGACTTTGACTTTGACATGGGACTAAACATTTCTCCCGAAATGTGGATGTACAGACGCCAGCACATCAAGCTCTTCGAAACTGTCAAATTTTCCCAATCAACTTTGAACCTTATGCTTTAGCAATAAAGTTGAAAATCTATTAAAGAAATTTAACAGATTATAGTAGCTTGATGTGCTGGTGTCTGTACTTATAGGCACGCCTCACCCATCAGAAATTACAGATTTATTGTTGTTTTAGTTTAACTCACATTTGGTTCTTCTATGTTTGACTCTACGTAAGCACATTTGTTATTTTACGCAATAAAGGTATGTGTCTAATGCAATACAGAATGTACAATATACAGTACATAGTTCTAGGTGATCAAGGTAGCCATTTGCCTAACGGCCGTTTAATTGCTACATAATAATTGCGCCGGCGCATGAAACAAGTTCTTACTTACTTAATAGACTTATGGTATTGATGTAATGGTTTAATTCACGCTGCATTCAATTTCTAGAGATATTTACCTGGAACAAAATTAAATAAATAATTAGTAAGAAAAACGGATAAAGAAAAAGAAATAAAATAGGTCCACCTTTGACGGAGAAATCGGTGAACAGACATAAAAGTAGGTACACACGGCGACATATGTTTCCAGTTTGAGCTGACCTCGCATTGTATAAGGTTTTTCGTACAATGACAATTCAGCTTATACTGGATGGCATACATAAAAGACATAACCTTCAGGTCTTATTATTATGAAAACGTGTCACTCAGTAATAAATTCACTCAAAAATGTCGTAATAATGCTTAAATCGAAGAAGAAAAGAATCGTACTGAAGTCCACGAACATTTATCAATAAACAAGTACATTAAAGACGACAATCGTGAAATTAAACCTCATTGTAATGCTGTGGTCAGGTTTAAGTGACAGCGAATGACTTTTGGCAATCTTAATTAATTGGATTGTTAGCCTTAACCGGTAAAGGCAGTTGCTTTATTTAACATTGAGACAGAAGTTCATATTTGTGATAATAGTGCACTATAAGAAACCTTGTATTCAATGTATCGTGTCTTGTCACTTGTGTTATACTTCATCGGGACACTTGTCGCAGGCGGGACTTTTTATATTCAGAGCCATGTCACTCTGTCAAGCTAACTGTCGTCGAGTCGCAGTATATTGTTCAAATATTGCATACAGTTCATTCACAGTTATTTTACCTCACACAGTACCAACCTTATTGTGACGAAATAAAGATCTCTGTGAAGATTTAAGAGGCCTCTTACAGTCCACTAGCGCCGCCAATCGAAAAAATGTCATAACTCGTAAATAGAATCAAAAATACAAAATATGTTCTATTATTACTGTGGAAAAGGCAATAACGTAATTGTATAACACCTTATCAACACTTGAAATATAGCTGTTTAGCTAAATCGTGCATTCAAAACATAAACGGCCGTTTTTGTTACAAATGCACGATTTAGCTAAACAGCTATATTTCAAGTGTTGACAATGTGTTATAAAATTACGTTATTGCCTTTTCTACAGTAATAATAGACCACATTTTGTATTTTTGATTCTATTTACGAGTTATGACATTTTTTCGATTGGCGGCGCTAGTGGACTGTAAAACGCCACTTAAGCAGTGATGCAAAATCAAAGGTAAAATAATTGTGGAAGAAGTGTACAAAGCTTTTAACTGACTCCTGTCATTTCATACTGTTTTTTTTAAATCATAATTTTTAAAGATGGCTGTTTAGTCATCTTTAAAAATTATGACAAAAATACCAGTTTTTTTAACCAAGTAGGTACAACTCTGCGCCTAGCCAGACTGAAAGTTGAATCACATCAAGTTGGGTAACGTCTAGAAGTATGATGAAGCTTTGAAGCAACATATCCCTAATCTACGCACGTTATATTAAAGCAATCATAGATCACACGTTAATCGGTCAAGTAATGAGTTTAAATTTATAAATCAAAAGTCGTTGGCACAATCTGTAAACTATAGTCAGCTGAGCAGAGCGTTGGCAGTAAACCGCAATCGGCGAATTAGATCTAACCGCAGCTAAAGGACTTATTTGTCTTCATCGCATTTGGCATACGTCATTGTTTGAAAAGGCCGAATTCGTGGCTTGAATACAAAAGGACAATTTTAGTGTTTAACGGGATTAAAGCTGGGCGTGGTGTCGTTGAGAGCAGGAAAACAATCTTGTACTTAAAAACTTTGAAAACAATTTTGTACTACTTAGATTTCTTTCTGGTTAAGTTAAATTAGTTTAAAGAAATCTAAACAAAATGATACATAGGTAATTGCCTGAAGGTTACAAATCTCCTAAAAGCGGATGCAACCAATTTACTATCATGATTAAATTTAAAGTAATTGCTGAGTAATCGAGTCAAAAATACCGAAACCAATAGATTACCTAAGACCAATTTAAATAAACCCAAAAGGATGACGAAGCTAGAATTTGGCAAGGACATTGCAAATTCTCTTCCGAATCACTGCGAAGCTATGTTCGGAGGCGCTGTTCAAGGTTTCATACATTCACGTATTGTTACTGTAGTTACCGCTACAATACTTGAAGTATGCACATACTTTAACGGTCATTTTGAACAAAAAAAGTAAAACAAATATAAAATGTGGGTTACAATGAATAATTCAACGCAGACATGACAGCTTCGCAAGATTCGAACCAAGATACTGTTTTAGAATTATTTACAACGATCGATAATAGAGGATATATTACTTAAAATTAATATTCCGGATGCAATTAATGTAACAGTTTCAAGGTAAACCGTTCGTATTATATCGAAAACCAGTAAATTGCCGCTACTAATTGCTGTCAATTTTGTGATGACAATGAGGAATGTTTTATTATAGACATACCTCAAAACGACAAAGAAAGTAGAATAGATTTTATTGGAAATTAACCAGTATTTATGGTTTAAATAGAAAGAAAACATGAAGAGTAAGAAAACAAGGTTACATACAATGTAAATCCCTTTCGTAACATAAGATGCGAATCAATAGAAACTCAAAGGGATTAACATGATTCAGTTTCTTCAAGGCGGTCACTCAAATGTCTCTCGTCTATACTTCACGGTTGTACAGTCTACAGGCGACATGCTAGACGAATCGCTAAAGCCAGATGTCATTGAGATAGAGATTGCAATTGTTCGCAGAGACGATGCCAACAATGGTTTACACACGCATTGTACTGTCCGCTTGAAGAGTAACGCAGGAAGCTGAGGCCATGTGTCTAAACCTTGGACGGGTGAATAGCAATGAATGGACTGACCCTATCGACGCTTAACATACAATAGTGAACCCAAAGATGAGGCTTAATTGATGTTGTAAGAATCAGTAGTGTTGGAAGCGGAACTAAATTATAATTTCCGCTCTTGTAAGACAATGGATCGCTAAGAGGTGTCGGTTGCATAATACAGGTGCTGCTAAGTTTTGTCTCCTGTTTGCCAGTGCTAAACGAATGAAAATGTAATTTATTTTGTAATTTAACACACCAACGACAGCTCAGCATTAGGTAATAGTCTGACTTTTGTTTCCATTAACTTGTTTGATCGCTGGACTTAATTTAGCAAATTTTTTCGTCTATTTTTGCAGATTCATTAAAAGTAGTCTTGTCTTTTTCAATAAACTTTTTACTCTCCAACGCTATTCAATCAACAAGGTGCAATATTTATTCAAGCTGATTCAACTTATCTTGAAATACGAGATTTCAAATTTATTCTGACAGGTCTCACAGTAACAATATTCTAATATTTGTCAAGGTAAGCTATTAATCATTTTGATCTAGTATTCTGACCTTAGACTTTACTTTCAAGTCTAGTCTAGAAAAATATGAATGTAAAAAGTACATGTCAAATTACAATACAACAATGAAATATATACTTGCTTAAACTGTAACGAAGTGAAAACCAGTGGTACAGTATATGTAAATTTTTTAGAACATTTAATTGAAGGTCCTATTACAAAAAATGGTTCCACTGTTGTAATTTTGTAAGTCACGTAATTTTGCAAGTTTTTCTGAAGGATAGTGCTCCGATTACATGCAATGATAAATGTTACGATACGTGAATTTAATTTATATTTATGATAATTGAGACCTTATATCTATTGCTTCAGATTTCAGACAGAATTTGAAGTGTTGTAACATTCGAAATTCAGAATGGCCCTCCTCTTTTCATTCAGAAATGAAATTGGGCTTATTATTTTTTTGAGCCCGTTGTCTTACCATTGGTTTTTTGAAACAAATAGGTACCTCTCGCCATGTTTTTTTAACTTGATTTAAGATCGTGTCAGAAATCCGATCAGAAGTTACAAATTCATGGAAATTCTTCTACCGGAGTAGCGTCGCGCCTTGATGGGGTTTTAATGTGACCGAAGACGATTGTCTTCTTAATGAATATCATTACTTATATGAGAAAAATAAAACATCTGCAATATCTTACTAACAAAATTAAATTTTTCTGTTAAGATATATGCAAAATTAAAGAAGAAACAATTATTAATTTTCCACAAAACAGTCATAGTTAAATTCTTGACAGACAGTGTTTTGCAACGGTAGCGTGAGAAGTTTATGGTCCGTGTGAATTTATTAAGCGAAAAATTTGTATTTTATTTACATGAATGCTAACATTTTAACCGTCAAATTATTATAATTAGATCATACATAATCTTGTGGTAAGAAAATAAAGTGAATTTAAAAAATTAAGAGAATTCTAAGAATAATTATTATCCCTAGAGACAATCGCTTTCGTCTGCACTTCTTGCAAAACGTTTACAATAATTTCTGAGTTCAGTTTTTATAGTTATCGTGAGCTCTTTTTAATTATTATGTATCCTTAAGACCCAAATCGTAGATAATTACTTAGATTAGAATAACTTATCTAGGTATCGCTTGATCAATTCACCGCAGACAGGTGCGACACGATAGAACAATTTTAGAAATTGTTCTACTAAAGTCGCGTCGCGCCTATCTAAATTTGGCTAGCTAAGAAATCAACGGTTACTGTAACAAAAACCATTACCTTATATTTATTAGTATTTACCTTAGGGTAAAATGCTAAAGAAACTTCGCTATTTACATTAGCGTTCGGTACCGAGGTATTTGACGACATTCCTTTACTACCAAAGTACAAACATCGTTGGGAAACGCGTGATTTGTTTTTATATCAGCTAGTTTTAGGTTATATGAATTAACTACTCCTTTTAGGGATCTGAACAAGTTGCCAAATTAAATTCATTCAGGTTTTAATCGAGTTTATTTGACTATGTGTTTGAATTCGCTGGGAACGTTGTGTGAATACGAGACTTAGAGGAAAAGCCAAACATTTTTATGGATACTTCAACCTTTGGTCCCGGCTGTTATTCGTGGATCTTTGACAGTCGTTACGGGTAGTCAGAAGCACGACAGTCTGACCAAGGGGTATCGTAATACCCGCAACTGGGTTGTGAAGGTCAGATAGGCAGTTGCTCCATGTAAAATATTGGTATTCAGCTGCATTCGGTTAGACTGGAAGCCCACCCCAACATAGTTGGAAAAAGGCTAGGCTTCAACCTAGCTGTAACTTCGTTTACAATCAAACTTTAATTCCTAGTAGATCTGCCCAAGGGTTATTGTCGAAATGTCATTGCTATAAGGCATACACCGTCGTAATAATCCTCTTTCAAGTTTTTTCTTTAAATGTTATGGCATTAACCTTTTGACCGCCACACGTCAAAAAATCAAAAACGTGCCCTCGGCGTCAAAGTCTGTCATGTAGTCGAACCGTGGCGTGCTGGGCACATTTTGGTTTGTCATCTATATGTCGTAGGTTTTTCATAAAATTAGGTTTTTGATCAAAAACCTAGGCTATTGATCAAGAACCGGAAGAAGACAAAATTATTACTTTATGTTATCATAAACCTGAGAAAATCCAGTTTTTTTTATCAAAAACCTAGACTGTATTAGTTTTATGATAAAAACAATGTTGGTTGCTATTTCTTTAAATAAATAAAACAATTAAGAAACAATAAACAATGATTTATTTGTTATGAAATTACATACCTACATTTAAAAAATAATATGTGTGATGTGTGTGTGAAACGGCAAAAAACGAAACGGTTAAAAACGTGATTTTGTCTATTTTTGTGCTTTTGAACCAGAAGAAGACGGTCGACGTCAGGGGCACCCCGAGGTTCGGTTTGGTTAGGTTCCTTTAAACCCTGAAGACAGAAATAGGAGCCCCGCGCAGCGGGGCTCCGTCGACCTGACGTCGTTAGAAATAATACTGCGCGCTCGTTTTATCATAAAGCCAAACTAGTTCAGGTTTTTGATCAAAAATCTGGATTGTTAGAGGTTTATGATGAAATTGAGTTTAAAATGTGTCATCTTCCGGTTTTTCATCAAAAACCTAGGTTTTTCATCAAAAACCTAATTTTATGAAAAACCTACGACATATACATGACTGTAACCAATTCGTATTTGATTAGCAGCACCAGTAACTGAGTGAACCACTTTTGACTTTAGTGTCACGAAACGGTTTTGCGCGTATTCAATGTTGAGACAACAATACGACAATGAAAGAAAACGCTGGCAATATACTAAATGCATAACGTGAAGTATTTTGGAACTATCAAATTAATCTTAGCAGCAAAATTGATAAAGTGTTTTATTCAAAACTAAAATTTAGTGTTGGGTCGACTATGGGTTTCGCACACAGGTTTTGCACATCTTTGACTAGCTGAGTATAGTATCAAAATTATGAGATATAATTGGATTGAATTTTCGATTGCAAACTTGGCATTTTAGACATAAGCAGTTTATTTTACTGTCGAATTGTCGTCTGCACCGTGTTTATAGTAGAAAATTTTCTTCTCACTTAATCCAAAACTTTTACTTCATTTCTAAACTTGACCAACTGCATTGGGTTATTAATAACTTCCACCAAACGACTATTAACCATCGGCCTCTGACGTCATCATAACTCAAACATTATACAATATAGCACCAAGTTCAATGCCGCTGGGCAAATGTCTCACAGAAGGTGAAAGTTGTCTACGTCATCGAGGTAACCCGACTGATGTTGAAATACCCAAGCAGATGGTCCGTCTGAGGCAATCGCGTGCTTTATGATTTAGCCGCATTATACGACTTCTGATCATGAACTTTGTGTTACATTTGCAAATAGGTTGCAGATATGGAAAGTTTATTGGTTTGTTTAATGAGAAGAATTACGAAATAGAGGTCTTTAAACTGCACTAAGTACTTTACTTTTGTATTTTGAAATATAGTCTTTTCAACCAAGAAATTTTAAATAGCTTCCAACAACTTAAATGTAGGTATTCCAGCGCTTCCGTGGCAGTCAGCCATACCTTTCTGATTGGTACCTACCGTATTTTCGCTAGAGTTACCTCTTCTCCTTCTCTTATCCTATAGAAAAAGGAGAAAAATCAGGAACAAGACATTTAAATTAATTCGGGTCTGTCCTTATCTTAGTTATTTTCTACACTCAGTGTTCCGTAGTACTCGTAGCAATGTTATGACTTTTTGTAAAAATAAAAACAATTCTAGTAAGAAAGTATCATTAATAAACGCTACACTAAAGTAATATTACTTTCATTTCTCTGAATGTAATTAATATCGGTATGATAATCGAAATATCTTAATCTTGAGGCCCTTTCGTATTTATAATTATACTTTCAAAAATTTGTACATTTTATACTTGATTTAACTTATGAGAACTTTACACAAATTATAATAGAGGTTTAGTTCCTTACTGGTATCTATTGGATATATAATCAATTTTTTGGTTACCTAGAAATGGACACTTATGGCCTGTTTTAATCATGATGACCTATCTTTAGCCCTAGCATCAACACGGGCTATATTAGAGCCGAGTATTAGGTTCGAGTAGTGGGCACCACTACTCGAACCTAATACTCTCAGGAGATATCTGCCCCGACTTACGAGTTATAAGTAGTGGGTTTCGAACCCAAGCAGGCCCTTTACGTTGAGTAATTTATTTCATCTCCACTGCTCTTATAGAGGAAGAAAGAAAAGAAAGAAATAAAATTACGTTTATTAGAGGTATAAGGAAAGGGGTGTACAGTTCACTCACACTCCACAGAAAAGGGAAGATCCTCCGACCAGACGGGTGATGTGTCTGGCGGGCAACTGCCCGATGATTCATGTCAGGCTGGTGTTTATAGGTATGCTAGTTGCGCGGTAAACTCTGCTTGCGAGATGCAGAATTTTGTGTGACGTCAGTATGACGCGTAGTTCGCATGTGGCTTTTTGTAGATACCGCTACACACTCAAAACGGTGAAGGAAAACATCGTGAGGAAACTAGAACCGTAAATTCGAAGATATGTGACATCCACCAACACTAACCCGCGCTAGGCCCGCGCTGTGCCCGCGTGGTTGAATACGGCCTTCTCCCTCTCACAGGCCTATGCCCAAGCAGTGGGATCATCATAGGCTAATTATGATGTCGTAGGCAAAAAAAAAAGCCAGCCAGCCTAAACAATAAGGCAACAGGACTGACTATTTTGTTTTTTGACAAATTGATCCAAAATAGCCTTTAGAAACCGGGTTTGCCAGTCTTAGACCGTTCTTTTAAGGGTACCTAAAGCGCGGTCACTGTCGGACTGCATAGAAAAGAAAGAGAAGCGCGATGACAATGATGGTAATTTATTGCAAATTATGAAGCAATTCTCTATTTACAAAAAATCTATTGTTTGGACTGAAAAAATTAAAACATTAATGATTTAGTATGTTGCTTCTAGAATAATCTGACAATAAAAGATTGTATATTATTATGGTATTTATTGTAAAAAGAAAGTTTTTAGGGGTATCTTCATGTTTTTTTTTTTATATCGTATCAAATTAGTTGTATTATGTTTTCAACACACTATCTAACTAGCATATATCCTGAAGAATATGATATATTTTTCTGATTTTGTTTATTGTAGTCGAACATTTACTTATATGCATTATAAAACTTGCGTTTTTTGCGTTTAGGTCCTGTAGTCCCCTTAATACATCCTATCCTTGTAAAAACTCTTTCGAACAAAAAAATTTTTGCAAATCCGTCCATATATGAGGGAGTTAGGCCCGAATATACATTAAAATATATATATATACTAGTATTTGGGCGTTGCGCGAGCTGCAAGCAGCTCGCGGGGTCGTGTTTTTGAGGAGTATTTCTTACCCGTGTAAAATTTTGAGAATTGGACAGTAATCCTTAGCACTTATAGGATTTTGTAATAATAGCTATTTATTCACCAAGGGGAGTAAGGCACAGATTACTAATCGAGTGTGCATTTGAGGCCCGACGCGAAGCTGAGGGCCGTAAACCACACGAGATTAGTAATCTGTACTTACCCTCGAGTGATATATACTGCTTTATACTACACTTGTGGAGTTGTTGTTAATAAATTGCTATAATTGTCACTGGAATCACTTATTTTAACTTGTGATTTACACCGCCAAACTTTAAACTTTACCAAGAAAATTGTTTCTACAAAATACGTCAACCAACAAAATATAGTATATTTCATTACAAGTGCGGAAAGGTTGTTGACGGTTCCGCACGTGTACTGAACGACTATTTTTAATACAGTTGCGACAAAATGAAGCAATTTAATAAAATAATAAAAACACAATAAACTCAACTAACCAATGGCGCCAACCGTAGAATATAAGCAGAGATTTTTTTCTTCACCCATTCTGGTAGGCAAAGGGAACTATGCCCATACAGCCAAGTCATCAGTAGAATTTTTTTATTGATATGAAATGAAACCTAACCTAACTTATTCAATCAAATCATTAAATCTGATATTGAAACAAATTAGTAGCTTCTTGTTAGAAATATACGTATTTGCATGAATCATAAAAACTTCTATGAATTTTTTTAGTAAAAACTTCATGGTTGGTTTTCTTTTTAATAGACATTTTGACAGTTGGGAAAGAGAACGCACGACTTCGGGAAAGGTAAAAAAAAAGCACGAGTAGGTATGTAATAGCCCACATCCCGAACGCTATACGTCCCTGCAATACGCAACTTTTTGAGCAACTTTATTAAAAAGTCTTTTTTTTTCTTATTTTAGCGCGTCAAACAGTTTTCGCGCCAAAAGACGTTAAGCCGCATGGCTCTAGTGGGGACGCGGCTTAACGTCTTTTGTGATTTGTTGTGATCAACAACACTCAACAACACTCAACAACACCCAAAACACTCAACAACATTCAACAATACTCAACAACACTCAACAACACTCGACAACACTCGACAACACTCAATAACACTCAACAACATTCAACAACACTCAACAACACTCAACAACACTCGAAAACACTCGACAACACTCGACAACACTCGACAACACTCGACAACACTCAACAACACTCAACAACATTCAACAACACTCAACAACACTCAACAAGATTCAACAACACTCAACAACACTCGACAACACTCGGCAACACTCGGCAACACTCAACAACACTCAACAACACTCGACAACACTCGACAACACTCAAGAACACTCAACAAGATTCAACAACATTCAACAACACTCAACAACACTCAACAACCCTCAACAACACTCAACAACACTCGACAACACTCAACAACACTCAACAATACTCGACAACACTCAACAACACTCAACAACACTCATCAACACTCAACAACACTCAACAACACTCAACAACCCTCAACAACACTCAACAATACTCAACAATACTCAACAACACTCAACAACACTCAACAACACTCTACAATATTCAATAACATTCAACAACACTCAACAACACTCAACAACACTCAACAACCCTCAACAACACTCAACAACACTCATCAACACTCAACAACACTCAACAACACTCAACAACACTCAACAACACTCAACCACACTCAACCACACTCAACATCACTCAACAACACTCAATAACACTCAACAATACTCAACAACACTCAACAACACTCAACCACACTCAACATCACTCAACAACACTCAACAACACTCAACAACACTCAACAACACTCAACAACCCTCAACAACACTCAACAACCCTCAACAACACTCAACAACACTCAACAACACTCAACAACACTCAACAACCCTCAACAACACTCAACTACACAACAACACTCATCAACACTCAACAACACTCAGCCACACTCAACAACACTCAACAACACTCAAAACACTCAACAACACTCAACAACACTCATCAACACTCAACAACACTCAAAATACTCAACATCCCTCAACAACACTCAACAACACTCAACAACACTCAAAACACTCAACAACACTCAACAACACTCAATAACACTCAACAACACTCAACAACACTCGACAACACTCGACAACACTCGACAAAACTCAACAACCCTCAACAACACTCAACAACACTCGACAACACTCGACAACACTCAATAACACTCAACAACATTCAACAACACTCAACAACACTCAACAACACTCAACAACACTCATCAACAACACTCAACAACACTCAACAACACTCGACAACACTCAACAACCCTCAACAACACTCAACAACACTCAACAACACTCAACAACACTCAACAACACTCAACAACCCTCAACAACACTCAACAACACTCAACAACACTCAACAACACTCAATAACACACAAAAACACTGTATAATGCTTTCTGTCTCATTTGCTCCCACGTTAAATCTTATGTCTATTACATTGACAGTGACAGCGGTGTGAAGTTATTACCCATCCAAATTAGACACTACAGGCTAGCATAATGATCCCTATGCGTTTTCGAACTTCTCAAGTTGAAAGCGTTTTATTTTATGCTACTAAATATAGATGTCACCAAAACTCGTGTTGACTAAATCTAACGACGTGACTCCGCAAATGAGTACACTTATAGCATTCGTTCATTCACTTTGAGCGAATGCTGATTGCCCGATTTAATAATCACGGTTAAAATATTCGTGGTGAGCAGTGAATACTTAACCGGCTGCATAAACGATGTTTAGGAATTCATCGGCCGATTACTCAAACATTGGTCAAATGACAGTCCGTGAACTCGGCCCTTATGCAGTCAATACAAAAACGCTGTCCGCCATGTTGTATTCTTCCCCCCTTTGCTCCACTCGGTCTCGCAGGTTCGCTCCACTCAGGACCTACCTACCACCGGAAAGCTATCGTGACCTTATCCCTACGCTACGCTACGCTTCGCTTTACCGCTACCTAGTTTCCGAGATACGATGGGGGGAGGGGTGAAGGGGGGGAGAGGGGGGGGTTTGAAAAATGATTTTGACCAACTCGGGGCCCCTTGATATGAATCTGAAAAAAAAAATGTTCCAAGTCTCTTAACTTCCGAGATCTACCTCTAGAGGGGGGGAGAAGGGGGGCAAGGGGGGCAACTTTGAAAAATGGTTTTTACTTTTCCGAGCCTCCTCTATACGAATCCGTAAAACAACAAAACACGGAACTCTTAGTTTCCGAGATACGATAGGAAGGGGGGAGAGTGGGGTGGAAAAGGGGAGGTTTGGGATTTTTCCCATACTCGTGAGAGTTATGTACTTCTATACAAATCTGTAAAAATATACCCACCTCCCCCTTCACCATCTGGGAGAACAATTATGTCAGTCAGTCAGTGAGTGGTAATCGAGCGTATAATGATAATATTCCAAGTCCTAACTTCCGAGATCCGCCTAAAGGGGGGAGAAGGGGGAGAGAATGGGGGAATTTTGAAAAATGGTTTTTACTTTTCCGAGCCTGCTCTATACGATTCCGTAAAAAAACAAAACCCAGGTTTCTTAATTTCCGAGATACGATGGGGGGAGGGGTGAAGGGGGGGAGAGGGGGGAGTTTTGAAAAATGATTTTGACCAACTCTGGGCCCCTTGATATGAATCTGAAAAAAAAAATGTTCCAAGTCTCTTAACTTCCGAGATCTACCTAGAGGGGAGGGGAGAAGGGGGGCAAGGGGGCAACTTTGAAAAATGAATTTTACTTTTCCGAGCCTCCTCTATACGAATCCGTAAAACAACAAAACACGGGACTCTTAGTTTCCGAGATACGATAGGGAGGGGGGAGAGTGGGGTGGAAAAGGGGAGGTTTGGGATTTTTCCCATACTCGTGAGAGTTACTTGTATGCGAATCTGTAAAAATATACCCACCTCCCCCTTCACCATCTGGGAGAACAATTATGTCAGTCAGTCAGTGAGTGGTAATCGAGCTTTATATAGTATAATCGAGCTTTATATAGTATAATAATAATAATGATGATAATGTTCCAAGTCCTAACTTCCGAGATCCGCCTAAAGGGGGGAGAAGGGGGAGAGAATGGGGGAATTTTGAAAAATGGTTTTTACTTTTCCGAGCCTGCTCTATACGATTCCGTAAAAAAACAAAACCCAGGTTTCTTAATTTCGGAGATACGATGGGGGGAGGGGTGAAGGGGGGGAGAGGGGGGAGTTTTGAAAAATGATTTGACCAACTCTGGGCCCCTTGATATGAATCTGAAAAAAAAATGTTCCAAGTCTCTTAACTTCCGAGATCTACCTAGAGGGGGGGGGAGAAAGGGGGCAAGGGGGGCAACTTTGAAAAATGGATTTTACTTTTCCGAGCCTCCTCTATACGAATCCGTAGAACAACAAAACACGGGACTCTTAGTTTCCGAGATACGATAGGGAGGGGGGAGAGTGGGGTGGAAAAGGGGAGGTTTGGGATTTTTCCCATACTCGTGAGAGTTACTTCTATACGAATCTGTAAAAATATACCCACCTCCCGCTTCACCATCTGGGAGAACAACGCTTCGCTTTACCGCTACCTAGTTTCCGAGATACGATGGGGGAAGGGGTGAAGGGGGGAGAGGGGGGAGTTTTGAAAAATGATTTTGACCAACTCTGGGCCCCTTGATATGAATCTGAAAAAAAAAATGTTCCAAGTCTCTTAACTTCCGAGATCTACCTAGAGGGGGGGAGAAGGGGGGCAAGGGGGGCAACTTTGAAAAATGGATTTTACTTTTCCGAGCCTCCTCTATACGAATCCGTAAAACAACAAAACACGGGACTCTTAGTTTCCGAGATACGATAGGGAGGGGGGAGAGTGGGGTGGAAAAGGGGAGATTTGGGATTTTTCCCATACTCGTGAGAGTTACTTCTATACGAATCTGTAAAAATATACCCACCTCCCCCTTCACCATCTGGGAGAACAATTATGTCAGTCAGTCAGTGAGTGAGTGGTAATCGAGCTTTATATAGTATAACTAGATTTTGGGCGTTGCGCGAGCTGCAAGCAGCTCGCGGGGTCGTGTTTTTGAGGAGTATTTCTTACCCTTGTAAAATTTTGAGAATTGGACAGTAATCCTTAGCACTTATAGGATTTTGTAATAATAGCTATTTATTCACCACGGGGAGTAATCTGTACTTACCCTCGAGTGATATATACTGCTTTATACTACACTTGTGGAGTTGTTGTTAATAAATTGCTATAATTGTCACTGGAATCACTTATTTTAACTTGTGATTTACACCGCCATACTTTAAACTTTACCAAGAAAATTGTTTCTACAAAATACGTCAACCAACAAAATAAGTCTTTTTTTTTCTTATTTTAGCGCGTCAAACAGTTTTCGCGCCAAAAGACGTTAAGCCGCATGGCTCTAGTGGGGACGCGGCTTAACGTCTTTTGTGATTTGTTGTGATCAACAACACTCAACAACACCCAAAACACTCAACAACATTCAACAACACTCAACAACACTCAACAACACTCAACAACACTCGACAACACTCGACAACACTCAATAACACTCAACAACATTCAAAAACATTCAACAACACTCAACAACACTCAACAACACTCAACAACACTCGACAACACTCGGCAATACTCAACAACACTCAATAACATTGAACAACACTCAACGACACTCAACAACACTCAACAACACTCGACAACACTCGACAACACTCGACAAAACTCGACAACCCTCAACAACACTCAACAACACTCAACAACACTCAACAACACTCAACAACACTCAACAACCCTCAATAACACTCAACAACACTCAACAACACTCAACAACACTCATCAACACTCATCAACACTTAACAACACTCAACAACACTCCGCAACACTCAACAACACTCGACAACACTCAACAACACTCAACAACACTCAACAATATTCAACAACACTCAAAAACACTCAACAACACTCAACAACACTCGACAACATTCAACAACACTCAACCACACTCAACAACACTCAACAACACTCAACAACACTCAACAACACTCAACAACCCTCAACAACACTCTACAACACTCAACAACACTCAACAACGCTCAACAATATTCAACAACATTCAACAACACTCAACAACACTCAACAACACTCAACAACACTCAACAACACTCAACAACACTCAACAACCCGCAACAACACTCAACAACACTCATCAACACTCAACAACACTCAGCCACACTCAACAACACTCAACAACACTCAAAACACTCAATAACACTCAACAACACTCATCAACACTCAACAACACTCAACAACCCTCAACAACACTCAACAACACTCATCAACACTCAACAACACTCAACAACACTCAACAACACTCAACAACACTCAAAACACTCAACAACACTCAACAACACTCATCAACACTCAACAACATTCAACAACACTCAACCACACTCAACAACACTCAACAACACTCAACAACACTCAACAACACTCAACAACCCTCAACAACACTCTACAACACTCAACAACACTCAACAACACTCAACAATATTCAACAACATTCAACAACACTCAACAACACTCAACAACACTCAACAACACTCAACAACACTCAACAACCCGCAACAACACTCAACAACACTCATCAACACTCAACAACACTCAGCCACACTCAACAACACTCAACAACACTCAAAACACTCAATAACACTCAACAACACTCATCAACACTCAACAACACTCAACAACCCTCAACAACACTCAACAACACTCATCAACACTCAACAACACTCAACAACACTCAGCCACACTCAACAACACTCAACAACACTCAAAACACTCAACAACACTCAACAACACTCATCAACACTCAACAACACTCAACAACCCTCAACAACACTCAATAACACTCAACAACACTCGACAACACTCAACAACACTCAACAACCCTCAACAACACTCAACAACACTCAACAACACTCAACAACACTCATCAACACTCATCAACACTCACCAACACTCAACAACACTCAACAACACTCAACAACCCTCAACAACACTCAACAACACTCAACAACACTCAACAACCCTCAACAACACTCAACAACACTCAACAACACTCAATAACACTCAAAAACACAAAAACACTGTATAATGCTTTCTGTCTCATTTGCTCCCACGTTAAATCTTATGTCTATTACATTGACAGTGACAGCGGTGTGAAGTTATTACCCATCCAAATTAGACACTACAGGCTAGCATAATGATCCCAATGCGTTTTCGAACTTCTCAAGTTGAAAGCGTTTTATTTTATGCTACTAAATATAGATGTCACCAAAACTCGTGTTGACTAAATCTAACGACGTGACTTCGCAAATGAGTACACTTATAGCATTCGTTCATTCACTTTGAGCGAATGCTGATTGCCCGATTTAATAATCACGGTTAAAATATTCGTGGTGAGCAGTGAATACTGTCTTAACCGGCTGCATAAACGATGTTTAGGAATTCATCGGCCGATAACTCAAACATTGGTCAAATGACAGTCCGTGAACTCGGCCCTTAGGCAGTCAATACAAAAACGCTGTCCGCCATGTTGTATTCTTCCCCCCTTTGCTCCACTCGGTCTCGCAGGTTCGCTCCACTCAGGACCTACCTACCACCGGAAAGCTATCGTGACCTTATCCCTACGCTACGCTACGCTTCGCTTTACCGCTACCTAGTTTCCGAGATACGATGGGGGAGGGGTGAAGGGGGGGAGAGGGGGGAGTTTTGAAAAAACTAATTTTGACCTACTCTGGGCCCACGGACATGAATCTGAAAAAGAAAATGTTCCAAGTCTTAACTTCCGAGATCCGCCTAAAGGGGGGAGAAGGGGAGAGAATGGGGGGAATTTTGAAAAATGGTTTTTACTTTTCCGAGCCTCCTCTATACGAATCCGTAAAAAAACAAAACCCTGGTTTCTTAATTTCCGAGATACGATGGGGGGAGGGGTGAAGGGGGGGAGAGGGGGAGTTTTGAAAAATGATTTTGGCCAACTCTGGGCCCCTTGATATGAATCTGGAAAAAAAATGTTCCAAGTCTCTTAACTTCCGAGATCTACCTAGAGGGGGGGGAGAAGGGGGCAAAGGGGGCAACTTTGAAAAATGGATTTTACTTTTCCGAGCCTCCTCTATACGAATCCGTAAAACAACAAAGCACGGGACTCTTAGTTTTCGAGATACGATAGGGATGGGGGAGAGTGGGGTGGAATGGAAAAGGGGAGGTTTGAATTTTGAAAAATGCTTTTTACTTTTCCGAGCCTCCTCTATACGAATCCGTAAAAAAACAACCCAGGTTTCTTAATTTCCGAGATACGATGGGGGGAGGGGTGAAGGGGGGGAGAGGGGGGAGTTTTGAAAAATGATTTTGACCAACTCTGGGCCCCTTGATATGAATCTGAAAAAAAAATGTTCCAAGTCTCTTAACTTCCGAGATCTACCTCTAGAGGGGGGGAGAAGGGAGGCAAGGGGGGCAACTTTGAAAAATGGATTTTACTTTTCCGAGCCTCCTCTATACGAATCCGTAAAACAACAAAACACGGGACTCTTAGTTTCCGAGATACGATAGGGATGGGGGAGAGTGGGGTGGAATGGAAAAGGGGAGGTTTGAATTTTGAAAAATGGTTTTTACTTTTCCGAGCCTCCTCTATACGAATCCGTAAAAAAACAAAACGCAGGTTTCTTAATTTCCGAGATACGATGGGGGGAGGGGTAAAGGGGGGGAGAGGGGGAGTTTTGAAAAATGATTTTGACCAATTCTGGGTCCCTTGATATGAATCTGAAAAAAAAATGTTCCAAGTCTCTTAACTTCCGAGATCTACCTAGAGGGGGGGGGAGAAGGGGGGCAAGGGGGCAACTTTGAAAAATGGATTTTACTTTTCCGAGCCTCCTCTATACTAATCCGTAAAACAACAAAACACGGGACTCTTAGTTTCCGAGATACGATAGGGAGAGTGGGGTGGAATGTAAAAGGGGAGGTTTGAATTTTGAAAAATGGTTTTTACTTTTCCGAGCCTCCTCTATACGAATCCGTAAAAAAACAAAACCCAGGTTTCGTAATTTCCAAGATACAATGGGGGGAGGGGTGAAGGGGGGGAGAGGGGGGAGTTTTGAAAAATGATTTTGGCCAACTCTAGGCCCCTTGATATGAAGATGAACCTGAAAAAAAAAATGTTCCAAGTCTCTTAACTACCAAGATCTACCTAGAGGGGGGGAGAAGGGGGGCAAGGGGGGCAACTTTGAAAAATGGATTTTACTTTTCCGACCCTCCTCTATACTAATCCGTAAAACAACAAAACACGGGACTCTTAGTTTCCGCGATACGATAGGGAGAGTGGGGTGGAATGTAAAAGGGGAGGTTAGAATTTTGAAAAATGGTTTTTACTTTTCCGAGCCTCCTCTATACGAATCCGTAAAAAAACAAAACCCAGGTTTCGTAATTTCCGAGATACAATGGGGGGAGGGGTGAAGCGGGGGAGAGGGGGGAGTTTTGAAAAATGATTTTGGCCAACTCTAGGCCCCTTGATATGAACCTGAAAAAAAAAATGTTCCAAGTCTCTTAACTTCCGAGATCTACCTCTAGAGGGGGGGAGAAGGGGGGCAAGAGAGCAACTTTGAAAAATGGATTTTACTTTTCCGAGCCTCCTCTATACGAATCCGTAAAACAACAAAACACAGGACTCTTAGTTTCCGAGATACGATAGGGATAGGGGAGAGTGGGGTGGAATGGAAAAAGGGAGGTTTGAATTTTGAAAAATGGTTTTTACTTTTCCGAGCCTCCTCTATACGAATCCGTAAAAAAACAAAACCCAGGTTTCTTAATTTCCGAGATACGATGGGGGGAGGGGTGAAGGGAGGGAGAGGGGGGAGTTTTGAAAAATGATTTTGACCAACTCGGGGCCCCTTGATATGAATCTGAAAGAAAAATGT
The DNA here is from genome assembly GCA_963855955.1 of Luperina nickerlii. NCBI lineage: Eukaryota > Metazoa > Arthropoda > Insecta > Lepidoptera > Noctuidae > Luperina > Luperina nickerlii. Next base: position 6,748,047 of record OY979663.1, read on the forward strand.
TCCAAGTCTCTTAACTTCCGAGATCTACCTCTAGAGGGGGGAGAAGGGGGGCAAGGGGGGCAACTTTGATAAATGGATTTTACTTTTCCGAGCCTCCTCTATACGAATCCGTAAAACAACAAAACACGGGACTCTTAGTTTCCGAGATACGGTAGGGATGGGGGAGAGTGGGGTGGGATGGAAAAGGGGAGGTTTGAATTTTGAAAAATGGTTTTTACTTTTCCGAGCCTCCTCTATACGAATCCGTAAAAAAACAAAACCCAGGTTTCTTAATTTCCGAGATACGATGGGGGGAGGGGTGAAGGGGGGGAGAGGGGGGAGTTTTGAAAAATGATTTTGACCAACTGGGCCCCTTGATATGAATCTGAAAAAAAAAAATGTTCCAAGTCTCTTAACTTCCGAGATCTACCTCTAGAGGGGGGAGAAGGGGGGCAAGGGGGTCAACTTTGAAAAATGGTTTTTTTTTTTCCGAGCCTCCTCTATACGAATCCGTAAAACAACAAAACACAGGACTCTTAGTTTCCGAGATACGATAGGGAGGGGGGAGAGTGGGGTGGAAAAGGGGAGGTTTGGGATTTTTCCCATACTCGTGAGAGTTACCTTTATACGAATCTGTAAAAATATATCCACCTCCCCCTTTACCATCTGGGAGAACAATTATGTCAGTCAGTGAGTCAGTGAGTGGTAATCGAGCTATAGTATAATAATGTTCCAAGTCCTAACTTCCGAGATCCGCCTAAAGGGGGGAGAAGGGGGAGAGAATGGGGGGAATTTTGAAAAATGGTTTTTACTTTTCCGAGCCTGCTCTATACGATTCCGTAAAAAAACAAAACCCAGGTTTCTTAATTTCCGAGATACGATGGGGGGAGGGGTGAGGGGGGGAGAGGGGGGAGTTTTGAAAAATGATTTTGACCAACTCTGGGCCCCTTGATATGAATCTGAAAAAAAAAATGTTCCAAGTCTCTTAACTTCCGAGATCTACCTAGAGGGGGGGAGAAGGGGGGCAAGGGGGGCAACTTTGAAAAATGGATTTTACTTTTCCGACCCTCCTCTATACTAATCCGTAAAACAACAAAACACGGGACTCTTAGTTTCCGCGATACGATAGGGAGAGTGGGGTGGAATGTAAAAGGGGAGGTTAGAATTTTGAAAAATGGTTTTTACTTTTCCGAGCCTCCTCTATACGAATCCGTAAAAAAACAAAACCCAGGTTTCTTAATTTCCGAGATACGATGGGGGGAGGGGTGAAGGGGGGGAGAGGGGGGAGTTTTGAAAAATGATTTTGACCAACTCTGGGCCCCTTGATATGAATCTGAAAAAAAAAATGTTCCAAGTCTCTTAACTTCCGAGATCTACCTAGAGAGGGGGGGAGAAGGGGGGCAAGGGGGCAACTTTGAAAAATGGATTTTACTTTTCCGAGCCTCCTCTATACGAATCCGTAAAACAACAAAACACGGGACTCTTAGTTTCCGAGATACGATAGGGAGGGGGGAGAGTGGGGTGGAAAAGGAGAGGTTTGGGATTTTTCCCATACTCGTGAGAGTTACTTCTATACGAATCTGTAAAAATATACCCACCTCCCCCTTCACCATCTGGGAGAACAATTATGTCAGTCAGTCAGTGAGTGGTAATCGAGCTTTATATAGTATAATGATATATAGTATAAAATCGAGCTTTATATAGTATAATAATAATGTTCCAAGTCTTAACTTCCGAGATCCGCCTAAAGGGGGGAGAAGGGGGAGAGAATGGGGGGAATTTTGAAAAATGGTTTTTACTTTTCCGAGCCTCCTCTATACGAATCCGTAAAAAAACAAAACCCAGGTTTCTTAATTTCCGAGATACGATGGGGGGAGGGGTGAAGGGGGGGAGAGGGGGGAGTTTTGAAAAATGATTTTGACCAACTCTGGGCCCCTTGATATGAATCTGAAAAAAAAAATGTTCCAAGTCTCTTAACTTCCGAGATCTACCTAGAGGGGGGGGAGAAGGGAGGCAAGGGGGGCAACTTTGAAAAATGGATTTTACTTTTCCGAGCCTCCTCTATACGAATCCGTAAAACAACAAAACACGGGACTCTTAGTTTCCGAGATACGATAGGGAGGGGGGAGAGTGGGGTGGAAAAGGGGAGGTTTGGGATTTTTCCCATACTCGTGAGAGTTACTTGTATACGAATCTGTAAAGATATACCCACCTCCCCCTTCACCATCTGGGAGAACAATTATGTCAGTCAGTGAGTGAGTGAGTGGTAATCGAGCTTTATATAGTATAATATAAAATATAATAATCAAGTTGAAAGCGTTTTATTTTACAACACCCAAAACACTCAACATCATTTAACAACACTCAACAACACTCAACAACACTCAACAACACTCAACAACACTCAATAACACTCAACAACAGTCAACAAGACTCAACCACATTCAACAACACTCGACAACACTCAACAACACCCAAAACACTCAACAACACTCAACAACACTCATCAACACTCAACAACACTCAATAACACTCAACAACACTCAATAACACTCAACAACACTCAACAACACTCAACAATACTCAACAACACTCAACAACACTCAACAACACTCATCAACACTTAACAACACTCAACAACACTCCACAACACTCAACAACACTCAACCACACTCAAAACACTCAACAACACTCAACAACACTCAACAACAATCAACAACACTCAACAGCACTCAACATCCCTCACCAACACTCAACAACACTCATCAACAACGCTCAACAACACTCAACAACACTCAACAACACTCAACAACACTCAACAACACTCAACAACACTCAACAACACTCATCAACACTTAACAACACTCAACAACACTCCACAACACTCCACAACACTCAACAACACTCAAAACACTCAACAACACTCAACAACACACAACAACACTCAACAACACTCAACATCCCTCAACAACACTCAACAACACTCAACAACACTCATCAACAACACTCAACAACACTCAACAACACTCAACAACACTCAACAACCCTCAACAACACTCAACAACACTCAACAACCCTCAACAACCCTCAACAACACTCAACAACACTCAACAACTCTCAACAACACTCAACAACACTCAACAACACTCAACAACACTCAACAACACTCAACCACACTCAAAACACTCAACAACACTCAGCAACACTCAACAACCCTCAACAACACTCAACAGCACTCAACAACACTCAACAACACTCATCAACACTCAACAACACTCAACAACACTCAACAACACTCAACAACCCTCAGCAACACTCAACAACACTCAACAACACTCAACAACACTCAACAACACTCATCAACACTCAACAACACTCAACAACCCTCAACAACACTCAACAACACTCAACAACACTCAACAACACCCAAAACACTTAGGATTTTGTAATAATGGCTATTTATTCACCAAGGGGAGTATGGCACAGATTACTAATCGAGTGTGCATTTGCGTAAACCACACGAGTTTAGTAATCTGTACTTACCCTCGAGTGATATATACTGCTTTATACTACACTTGTGGAGTTGTTGTTAATAAATTGCTATAATTGTCACTGGAATCACTTATTTTAACTTGTGATTTACACCGCCAAACTTTAAACTTTACCAAGAAAATTGTTTCTACAAAATACGTCAACCAACAAAATAAGTCTTTTTTTTTTCTTATTTTAGCGCGTCAAACAGTTTTCGAACAAAAAAAGTTTTCTTTTTTTTTTTTCAAACAACAACACTCAACAACACTCAACAACACTCAACCACACTCAAAACACTCATCAACACTCAACAACACTCAACAACACTCAACAACCCTCAACAACACTCAACAACACTCAACAACACTCAACAACACTCAACAACCCTCAACAACACTCAACAACACTCAACAACACTCAATAACACTCAAAAACACTGTATAATGCTTTCTGTCTCATTTGCTCCCACGTTAAATCTTATGTATTACATTGACAGTGACAGCGCTGTGGAGTTATTACCCATCCAAATTAGACACTACAGGCTAGCATAATGATCCCAATGCGTTTTCGAACTTCTCAAGTTGAAAGCGTTTTATTTTATGCTACTAAATATAGATGTCACCAAAACTCGTGTTGACTAAATCTAACGACGTGACTTCGCAAATGAGTACACTTATAGCATTCGTTCATAGTCTCTGAGCGAATGCTGATTGCCCGATAATATAATAACTCGGTCTCGCAGGTTCGCTCCACTCAGGACCTACCTACCACCGGAAAGCTATCGTGACCTTATCCCTACGCTACGCTACGCTTCGCTTTACCACTACCTAGTTTCCGAGATACGATGGGGGGAGGGGTGAAGGGGGGGAGAGGGGGGGAGTTTTGAAAAATGATTTTGACCAACTCGGGGCCCCTTGATATGAATCTGAAAAAAAAAATGTTCCAAGTCTCTTAACTTCCGAGATCTACCTCTAGAGGGGGGGAGAAGGGGGGCAAGGGGGGCAACTTTGAAAAATGGTTTTTACTTTTCCGAGCCTCCTCTATACGGATCCGTAAAAAAACAAAACCCAGGTTTCTTAATTTCCGAGATACGATGGGGGGAGGGGTGAAGGGGGGGAGAGGGGGGAGTTTTGAAAAATGATTTTGACCAACTCTGGGCCCCTTGATATGAATCTGAAAAAAAAAATGTTCCGAGTCTCTCAACTTCCGAGATCTACCTAGAGGGGGGGGGAGAAGGGGGGCAAGGGGGCAACTTTGAAAAATGGATTTTACTTTTCCGAGCCTCCTCTATACGAATCCGTAAAACAACAAAACACGGGACTCTTAGTTTCCGAGATACGATAGGGAGGGGGGAGAGTGGGGTGGAAAAGGGGAGGTTTGGGATTTTTCCCATACTCGTGAGAGTTACTTCTATACGAATCTGTAAAAATATACCCACCTCCCGCTTCACCATCTGGGAGAACAACGCTTCGCTTTACCGCTACCTAGTTTCCGAGATACGATGGGGGAAGGGGTGAAGGGGGGAGAGGGGGGAGTTTTGAAAAATGATTTTGACCAACTCTGGGCCCCTTGATATGAATCTGAAAAAAAAAATCTTCCAAGTCTCTTAACTTCCGAGATCTACCTAGAGGGGGGGAGAAGGGGGGCAAGGGGGGCAACTTTGAAAAATGGATTTTACTTTTCCGAGCCTCCTCTATACGAATCCGTAAAACAACAAAACACGGGACTCTTAGTTTCCGAGATACGATAGGGAGGGGGGAGAGTGGGGTGGAAAAGGGGAGATTTGGGATTTTTCCCATACTCGTGAGAGTTACTTCTATACGAATCTGTAAAAATATACCCACCTCCCCCTTCACCATCTGGGAGAACAATTATGTCAGTCAGTCAGTGAGTGAGTGGTAATCGAGCTTTATATAGTATAACTAGATTTTGGGCGTTGCGCGAGCTGCAAGCAGCTCGCGGGGTCGTGTTTTTGAGGAGTATTTCTTACCCTTGTAAAATTTTGAGAATTGGACAGTAATCCTTAGCACTTATAGGATTTTGTAATAATAGCTATTTATTCACCAAGGGAAGTAATCTGTACTTACCCTCGAGTGATATATACTGCTTTATACTACACTTGTGGAGTTGTTGTTAATAAATTGCTATAATTGTCACTGGAATCACTTATTTTAACTTGTGATTTACACCGCCAAACTTTAAACTTTACCAAGAAAATTGTTTCTACAAAATACGTCAACCAACAAAATAAGTCTTTTTTTGAAGTGAAAACTTCTTTAGCGGCACTGTATACTTTTTTTGGAATGGGTAAAAACTTCTAAATTCGCGTCAGGTCACGTGACCCTGATCGAAAATTCGTAAGAAGTAAAACGTCAGACGTAAAACGTAAGACGCGCGTTGTTGAGGACAGCGCCATCTATGCACATCGGGAAGAACTACGAGGGCCTCGCGTACTAACGTCAGACGTAAAACGTAAGACGCGCGTTGTTGAGGACAGCGCCATCTATGCACATCGGGAAGAACTACGAGGGCCTCGCGTACTAACGTCAGACGTAAAACTTAAGACCCGCGTTGTTGAGGACAGCGCCATCTATGCACATCGGGAAGAACTACGAGGGCCTCGCGTACTAACTACGTAGGCCTCGCGTACTAACTACGTAGTTCATCCAACAACGACGAGATGGCGCTGAACCACGGATATATAACTGACGACGAGCAAATCTGAATAAATTCCTTTCACGAGAAGAATAAACCAGTCACTTTGGTCATCATACCTGGTTTGCAAAAAACCCTATAAAATAAGGAACACACCTTAACACGCGTGTTTTGTTTATAAGACGATTCACAAAATACACTCGTAATTGTACAAGTTTTTTTTCTTATTTTAGCGCGTCAAACAGTTTTCGCGCCAAAAGACGTTAAGCCGCATGGCTCTAGTGGGGACGCGGCTTAACGTCTTTTGTGATTTGTTGTGATCAACAACACTCAACAACACCCAAAACACTCAACAACATTCAACAACACTCAACAACACTCAACAACACTCAACAACACTCGACAACACTCGACAACACTCAATAACACTCAACAACATTCAACAACACTCAACAACACTCAACAACACTCAACAACACTCGACAACACTCGGCAATACTCAACAACACTCAACAACATTGAACAACACTCAACGACACTCAACAACACTCGACAACACTCGACAACACTCAACAACCCTCAACAACACTCAACAACACTCAACAACACTCAACAACCCTCAACAACACTCAACAACACTCAACAACACTCATCAACACTTAACAACACTCAAAAACACTCCACAACACTCGACAACACTCAACAACACTCAACAACACTCAACAATATTCAACAACATTCAACAACACTCAAAAACACTCAACAACACTCGACAACATTCAACAACACTCAACCACACTCAAAAACACTCAACAACACTCAACAACACTCAACAACCCTCAACAACACTCAACAACACTCGACAATATTCAACAACATTCAACAACACTCAAAAACACTCAACAACACTCAACAACACTCGACAACATTCAACAACACTCAACCACACTCAACAACACTCAACAACACTCAACAACACTCAACAACCCTCAACAACACTCAACAACACTCAACAACACTCAACAATATTCAACAACATTCAACAACACTCAACAACACTCAACAACCCTCAACAACACTCAACAACACTCATCAACACTCAACAACACTCAACAACACTCAGCCACACTCAACAACACTCAACAACACTCAAAACACTCAACAACACTCATCAACACTCAACAACACTCAAAACACTCAACAACACTCAATAACACTCAACAACACTCAACCACACTCAACATCACTCAACAACACTCAACAACACTCAACAACACTCAAAACACTCAACAACACTCAACAACACTCAACAACACTCAACAACCCTCAACAACACTCAACAACACTCAACAACACTCATCAACACTCAACAACACTCAGCCACACTCAACAACACTCAACAACACTCAACAACACTCAAAACACTCAACAACACTCAACAACACTCAACAACACTCATCAACACTCAACAACACTCAAAACACTCAACATCCCTCAACAACACTCAACAACACTCATCAACAACACTCAACAACACTCAACAACACTCAACAACACTCAACAACCCTCAACAACACTCAACAACACTCAACAACACTCATCAACACTCATCAACACTCACCAACACTCACCAACACTCAACAACACTCAACAACACTCAACAACCCTCAACAACACTCAACAACACTCAACAACACTCAACAACCCTCAACAACACTCAACAACACTCAATAACACTCAAAAACACAAAAACACTGTATAATGCTTTCTGTCTCATTTGCTCCCACGTTAAATCTTATGTCTATTACATTGACAGTGACAGCGGTTGTGAAGTTATTACCCATCCAAATTAGACACTACAGGCTAGCATAATGATCCCAATGCGTTTTCGAACTTCTCAAGTTGAAAGCGTTTTATTTTATGCTACTAAATATAGATGTCACCAAAACTCGTGTTGACTAAATCTAAAGACGTGACTTCGCAAATGAGTACACTTATAGCATTCGTTCATTCACTTTGAGCGAATGCTGATTGCCCGATTTAATAATCACGGTTAAAATATTCGTGGTGAGCAGTGAATACTTAACCGGCTGCATAAACGATGTTTAGGAATTCATCGGCCGATTACTCAAACATTGGTCAAATGACAGTCCGTGAACTCGGCCCTTAGGCAGTCAATACAAAAACGCTGTCCGCCATGTTGTATTCTTCCCCCCTTTGCTCCACTCGGTCTCGCAGGTTCGCTCCACTCAGGACCTACCTACCACCGGAAAGCTATCGTGACCTTATCCCTACGCTACGCTACGCTACGCTTCGCTTTACCGCTACCTAGTTTCCGAGATACGATGGGGGAGGGGTGAAGGGGGGGAGAGGGGGGAGTTTTGAAAAAACTAATTTTGACCTACTCTGGGCCCACGGACATGAATCTGAAAAAGAAAATGTTCCAAGTCTTAACTTCCGAGATCCGCCTAAAGGGGGGAGAAAGGGGAGAGAATGGGGGGAATTTTGAAAAATGGTTTTTACTTTTCCGAGCCTCCTCTATACGAATCCGTAAAAAAACAAAACCCAGGTTTCTTAATTTCCGAGATACGATGGGGGGAGGGGTGAAGGGGGGGGAGAGGGGGAGTTTTGAAAAATGATTTTGACCAACTCTGGGCTCCTTGATATGAATCTGAAAAAAAAAATGTTCCAAGTCTCTTAACTTCCGAGATCTACCTCTAGAGGGGGGGGGGGAGAAGGGGGGCAAGGGGGGCAACTTTGAAAAATGGTTTACTTTTCCGAGCCTCCTCTATACGAATCCGTAAAAAAACTAAACCCAGGTTTCTTAATTTCCGAGATACGATGGGGGGAGGGGTGAAGGGGGGGAGAGGGGGGAGTTTTGAAAAATGATTTTGACCAACTCTGGGCCCCTTGATATGAATCTGAAAAAAAAAATGTTCCAAGTCTCTCAACTTCCGAGATCTACCTAGAGGGGGGGGGAGAAGGGGGGCAAGGGGGCAACTTTAAAAAATGGATTTTACTTTTCCGAGCCTCCTCTATACGAATCCGTAAATCAACAAAACACGGGACTCTTAGTTTCCGAGATACGATAGGGAGGGGGGAGAGTGGGGTGGAAAAGGGGAGGTTTGGGATTTTTCCCATACTCGTGAGAGTTACTTCTATACGAATCTGTTAAAATATACCCACCTCCCCCTTCACCATCTGGGAGAACAATTATGTCAATCAGTGAGTCAGTCAGTGGTAATCGAGCTTTATATAGTATAACTAGATTTTGGGCGTTGCGCGAGCTGCAAGCAGCTCGCGGGGTCGTGTTTTTGAGGAGTATTTCTTACCCTTGTAAAATTTTGAGAATTGGACAGTAATCCTTAGCACTTATAGGATTTTGTAATAATAGCTATTTATTCACCAAGGGGAGTAAGGCACAGATTACTAATCGAGTGTGCATTTGAGGCCCGACGCGAAGCGAAGGGCCGTAAACCACACGAGTTTAGTAATCCTTACTTACCCTCGAGTGATATATACTGCTTTATACTACACTTGTGGAGTTGTTGTTAATAAATTGCTATAATTGTCACTGGAATCACTTATTTTAACTTGTGATTTACACCGCCAAACTTTAAACTTTACCAAGAAAATTGTTTCTACAAAATACGTCAACCAACAAAATAAGTCTTTTTTTTTCTTATTTTAGCGCGTCAAACAGTTTTCGCGCCAAAAGACGTTAAGCCGCATGGCTCTAGTGGGGACGCGGCTTAACGTCTTTTGTGATTTGTTGTGATCAACAATTCTCAACAACACCCAAAACACTCAACATCATTTAACAACACTCAACAACACTCAACAACACTCATCAACACTCAACAACACTCAAAACACTCAACAACACTCAACAACACTCAACAACACCCAAAACACTCAACAACACTCAACAACACTCAACCACACTCAACAACACTCAACAACACTCAACAACACTCAACAACACTCAACAACCCTCAACAACACTCAACAACACTCAACAACACCCAAAACACTCAAAACACTCAACAACACTCAACAACACTCATCAACACTCAACAACACTCAACAACACTCAATAACACTCAACAACAGTCAACAACACTCAACCACATTCAACAACACTCAACAACACTCAACAACACTCAACAACACTCAACAACACTCAACAACCCTCAACAACACTCAACAACACTCAACAACACTCGACAACACTCGACAACACTCGACAAAACTCGACAACCCTCAACAACACTCAACAACACTCAACGACACTCAACGACACTCAACAACACTCAACAACACTCAACAACACTCAACAACACTCAACAACACTCAACAACACTCAACAACACCCAAAACACTCAAAACACTCAACAACACTCAACAACACTCATCAACACTCAACAACACTCAACAACACTCAACAACACTCAATAACACTCAACAACAGTCAACAAGACTCAACCACATTCAACAACACTCGACAACACTCAACAACACCCAAAACACTCAACAACACTCAACAACACTCATCAACACTCAACAACACTCAATAACACTCAACAACACTCAATAACACTCAACAACACTCAACAACACTCAACAATACTCAACAACACTCAACAACACTCAACAACACTCATCAACACTTAACAACACTCAACAACACTCCACAACACTCAACAACACTCAACCACACTCAAAACACTCAACAACACTCAACAACAATCAACAACACTCAACAGCACTCAACATCCCTCACCAACACTCAACAACACTCATCAACAACGCTCAACAACACTCAACAACACTCAACAACACTCAACAACACTCAACAACACTCAACAACACTCAACAACACTCATCAACACTTAACAACACTCAACAACACTCCACAACACTCCACAACACTCAACAACACTCAAAACACTCAACAACACTCAACAACACACAACAACACTCAACAACACTCAACATCCCTCAACAACACTCAACAACACTCAACAACACTCATCAACAACACTCAACAACACTCAACAACACTCAACAACACTCAACAACCCTCAACAACACTCAACAACACTCAACAACCCTCAACAACCCTCAACAACACTCAACAACACTCAACAACTCTCAACAACACTCAACAACACTCAACAACACTCAACAACACTCAACAACACTCAACAACACTCAACCACACTCAAAACACTCAACAACACTCAGCAACACTCAACAACCCTCAACAACACTCAACAACACTCAACAACACTCAACAACACTCATCAACACTCAACAACACTCAACAACACTCAACAACACTCAACAACCCTCAGCAACACTCAACAACACTCAACAACACTCAACAACACTCAACAACACTCATCAACACTCAACAACACTCAACAACCCTCAACAACACTCAACAACACTCAACAACACTCAACAACACCCAAAACACTTAGGATTTTGTAATAATGGCTATTTATTCACCAAGGGGAGTATGGCACAGATTACTAATCGAGTGTGCATTTGAGGCCCGACGCGAAGCGGAGGGCCGTAAACCACACGAGTTTAGTAATCTGTACTTACCCTCGAGTGATATATACTGCTTTATACTACACTTGTGGAGTTGTTGTTAATAAATTGCTATAATTGTCACTGGAATCACTTATTTTAACTTGTGATTTACACCGCCAAACTTTAAACTTTACCAAGAAAATTGTTTCTACAAAATACGTCAACCAACAAAATAAGTCTTTTTTTTTTCTTATTTTAGCGCGTCAAACAGTTTTCGAACAAAAAAAGTTTTCTTTTTTTTTTTTCAAACAACAACACTCAACAACACTCAACAACACTCAACCACACTCAAAACACTCATCAACACTCAACAACACTCAACAACACTCAACAACCCTCAACAACACTCAACAACACTCAACAACACTCAACAACACTCAACAACCCTCAACAACACTCAACAACACTCAATAACACTCAAAAACACTGTATAATGCTTTCTGTCTCATTTGCTCCCACGTTAAATCTTATGTATTACATTGACAGTGACAGCGCTGTGGAGTTATTACCCATCCAAATTAGACACTACAGGCTAGCATAATGATCCCAATGCGTTTTCGAACTTCTCAAGTTGAAAGCGTTTTATTTTATGCTACTAAATATAGATGTCACCAAAACTCGTGTTGACTAAATCTAACGACGTGACTTCGCAAATGAGTACACTTATAGCATTCGTTCATAGTCTCTGAGCGAATGCTGATTGCCCGATAATATAATAACTCGGTCTCGCAGGTTCGCTCCACTCAGGACCTACCTACCACCGGAAAGCTATCGTGACCTTATCCCTACGCTACGCTACGCTTCGCTTTACCACTACCTAGTTTCCGAGATACGATGGGGGGAGGGGTGAAGGGGGGGAGAGGGGGGGAGTTTTGAAAAATGATTTTGACCAACTCGGGGCCCCTTGATATGAATCTGAAAAAAAAAATGTTCCAAGTCTCTTAACTTCCGAGATCTACCTCTAGAGGGGGGGAGAAGGGGGGCAAGGGGGGCAACTTTGAAAAATGGTTTTTACTTTTCCGAGCCTCCTCTATACGGATCCGTAAAAAAACAAAACCCAGGTTTCTTAATTTCCGAGATACGATGGGGGGAGGGGTGAAGGGGGGGAGAGGGGGGAGTTTTGAAAAATGATTTTGACCAACTCTGGGCCCCTTGATATGAATCTGAAAAAAAAAATGTTCCGAGTCTCTCAACTTCCGAGATCTACCTAGAGGGGGGGGGAGAAGGGGGGCAAGGGGGCAACTTTGAAAAATGGATTTTACTTTTCCGAGCCTCCTCTATACGAATCCGTAAAACAACAAAACACGGGACTCTTAGTTTCCGAGATACGATAGGGAGGGGGGAGAGTGGGGTGGAAAAGGGGAGGTTTGGGATTTTTCCCATACTCGTGAGAGTTACTTCTATACGAATCTGTAAAAATATACCCACCTCCCGCTTCACCATCTGGGAGAACAACGCTTCGCTTTACCGCTACCTAGTTTCCGAGATACGATGGGGGAAGGGGTGAAGGGGGGAGAGGGGGGAGTTTTGAAAAATGATTTTGACCAACTCTGGGCCCCTTGATATGAATCTGAAAAAAAAAATGTTCCAAGTCTCTTAACTTCCGAGATCTACCTAGAGGGGGGGAGAAGGGGGGCAAGGGGGGCAACTTTGAAAAATGGATTTTACTTTTCCGAGCCTCCTCTATACGAATCCGTAAAACAACAAAACACGGGACTCTTAGTTTCCGAGATACGATAGGGAGGGGGGAGAGTGGGGTGGAAAAGGGGAGATTTGGGATTTTTCCCATACTCGTGAGAGTTACTTCTATACGAATCTGTAAAAATATACCCACCTCCCCCTTCACCATCTGGGAGAACAATTATGTCAGTCAGTCAGTGAGTGAGTGGTAATCGAGCTTTATATAGTATAATAATAATATAAATAATGTTCCAAGTCCTAACTTCCGAGATCCGCCTAAAGGGGGGAGAAGGGGGAGAGAATGGGAGGAATTTTGAAAAATGGTTTTTACTTTTCCGAGCCTGCTCTATACGATTCCGTAAAAAAACAAAACCCAGGTTTCTTAATTTCCGAGATACGATGGGGGGAGGGGTGAAGGGGGGGAGAGGGGGGAGTTTTGAAAAATGATTTTGACCAACTCTGGGCCCCTTGATATGAATCTGAAAAAAAAAATGTTCCAAGTCTCTTAACTTCCGAGATCTACCTCTAGAGGGGGGGAGAAGGGGGGCAAGGGGGCAACTTTGAAAAATTGATTTTACTTTTCGAGCCTCCTCTATACGAATCCGTAAAACAACAAAACACGGGACTCTTAGTTTCCGAGATACGATAGGGAGGGGGGAGAGTGGGGTGGAAAAGGGGAGGTTTGGGATTTTTCCCATACTCGTGAGAGTTACTTCTATACGAATCTGTAAAAATATACCCACCTCCCCCTTCACCATCTGGGAGAACAATTATGTCAATCAGTGAGTCAGTGAGTCAGTGAGTGGTAATCGAGCTTTATATAGTATAATAATAATATAAATAATGTTCCAAGTCCTAACTTCCAAGATCCGCCTAAAGGGGGGAGAAGGGGGAGAGAATGGGAGGAATTTTGAAAAATGGTTTTTACTTTTCCGAGCCTGCTCTATACGATTCCGTAAAAAAACAAAACCCAGGTTTCTTAATTTCCGAGATACGATGGGGGGAGGGGTGAAGGGGGGGAGAGGGGGGAGTTTTGAAAAATGATTTTGACCAACTCTGGGCCCCTTGATATGAATCTGAAAAAAAAAATGTTCCAGGTCTCTTAACTTCCGAGATCTACCTCTAGAGGGGGGGAGAAGGGGGGCAAGGGGGCAACTGGGCAACTTTGAAAAATTGATTTTACTTTTCGAGCCTCCTCTATACGAATCCGTAAAACAACAAAACACGGGACTCTTAGTTTCCGAGATACGATAGGGAGGGGGGAGAGTGGGGTGGAAAAGGGGAGGTTTGGGATTTTTCCCATACTCGTGAGAGTTACTTCTATACGAATCTGTAAAAATATACCCACCTCCCCCTTCACCATCTGGGAGAACAATTATGTCAATCAGTGAGTCAGTGAGTCAGTGAGTGGTAATCGAGCTTTATATAGTATATATAATATAAATAATGTTCCAAGTCCTAACTTCCGAGATCCGCCTAAAGGGGGGAGAAGGGGGAGAGAATGGGAGGAATTTTGAAAAATGGTTTTTACTTTTCCGAGCCTGCTCTATACGATTCCGTAAAAAAACAAAACCCAGGTTTCTTAATTTCCGAGATACGATGGGGGGAGGGGTGAAGGGGGGGAGAGGGGGGAGTTTTGAAAAATGATTTTGACCAACTCTGGGCCCCTTGATATGAATCTGAAAAAAAAAATGTTCCAAGTCTCTTAACTTCCGAGATCTACCTCTAGAGGGGGGGAGAAGGGGGGCAAGGGGGCAACTTTGAAAAATTGATTTTACTTTTCGAGCCTCCTCTATACGAATCCGTAAAACAACAAAACACGGGACTCTTAGTTTCCGAGATACGATAGGGAGGGGGGAGAGTGGGGTGGAAAAGGGGAGGTTTGGGATTTTTCTCATACTCGTGAGAGTTACTTCTATACGAATCTGTAAAAATATACCCACCTCCCCCTTCACCATCTGGGAGAACAATTATGTCAATCAGTGAGTCAGTGAGTCAGTGAGTGGTAATCGAGCTTTATATAGTATAACGAGCTTTATATAGTATAAATAAACATCCGAATTGAGAACCTCCTCCTTTTTTGAAGTCGGTTAAAAATCCCCCATCCACACCATGTTTAGATCAGTTAATGCTATAACCCAATTTCGGTGTCATTAAGGATAATTTAGCATTGCAAACATTTCGAAACATAACGCTTGTTAGCCGAATCTGTCATTATCAAAATGAGCTCATTTCTGCCACTGTAGTTATTTGACAAGGCCGTGCATTCAATTTCAAACGTATGTTATAACGTTGTGTACGAATTTGATATCTTTAGTCTACCGTAGGTAAGTCATCATCTGCCTAGCCTTTTCCCAAGTATGTTGGAGTCGGCTTCCAGTCTAACCGGATGCAGTTGAGTACCAGTATTTTACATGGAGCGACTGTCTATCTGATCTCCACAACCCAGTTACTAAGTAATAGGTACAGACGCCAGCACATCAAGCTACCCGAAACTGTCTTTTCCCAATCAAAATTGAACCTTATGCTTCAGCGATAAAGTTGAAAATCTATTATAGAAATTTGACAGATTGTAGTAGGTTGATGTGCTGGCGTCTGTACCATACCACTTGGTAAGACTGGTTGTCAGACTTTCGGCCTTCTGACGACCCGCAAGGACTGTCAAAGATCCACGAATGACAGCCAGGACCAACGGCTTAACGTGCTTTTCGAGAGCACGGAGGGTCTTGGTATGTATAGATGGTCACCCATCCACGGACTAACCGCGGCAAGCGTAGCTTAACCTGATCGATCCACTCGTGCAGTTATTATTACTTAGTCACACAGCCCCTTCCTATTTTATTGTAGGTAATTTCTGTTGCATAAAATGCGTTTTCTGAGAATAGTGTAAAGATCAAAACCATTTTTTAAGAGAACTTTATAGCTTAGAATTCGATATTCACTGAATGTTTTTATTTTTAAGTCTTGATAACCGTAACATCTATTATTCTTGACCTCCGATTATCTGCAGACAGCCTTTAACTTTATAAATAAAGACATCGGCTTTCAAACATTGGCAAATAAAAAACAGAAAAATCACAATTATATTTTCTTCAAATATTTTTTCCCGATACTTGAGATAAATTAAACTCCCGAGGGACCACTTTCTTCTTTGATCATCTTTCAAAAACTAATCTTCCTACTAATAATACTCTCAGAACCAATTTATCACTCGAACAAAGTATCTCGCAAACATCCTTAACAATGTGCAGAAAATAATAATGAAGCCAAGATTACGGTCGTCCATCACCTCTCTAACAATGTAACATATTGTAGTGTGCATTAGGTAATCAAGTTATATCATGCGCACACGCATCACCTACTTACATAAAGTTTAACACTTACAGTTTGTCGGAAGTGTCATAGTACGTTTTTGGACAATTCGATATAAATAGTGTGTTTAAATTTCACTTGAGTTCGACAGTCCGACTGCCAATATTTCTTGGTGGCGTAAAAGCTAAAAGAGTCATGGGGATACATGAAAATGGATGGAGTGGGAGAGGAAGGCCAAAGAAAAGATAGATGGTGTGAGGAATGATATGAAAGGAAAAGGAATGAATTATAGCGTAACGGTTGACAGGGGAGAAGGAAGACCCTGACTTATTACTAATTCTAATTCATTATTTTTGTAATGAAAATTGTCTACTTTTACAATGTTTGTGAATATGTGAGCACCATGTATCTATCATATAATTAATGTATATGTCATAGTTTCATTTTTGATTCTTTTACCTACTGTGGCATAGTAATTTTATTTTAGGTACAACATCTCTACATATTATTACATAATTAATGTATGCAAAATAATGTAAAACATTTTAAAAGAGTAACGGTGCAGTAACAGTGTAGTTTTCGAATGAAGAAGAATGGGCAAGAAGCCCATTCTTCTCCATACGAAAACTACCTTTTGGAAGGGGCGACTAGAATCAATTCTATTTTATTGTAATTTATGACGTTCAAATGTGCCTTTTATGTGTCTATTTGAAATTAATGCTTTGACTTTGACTAGCCTCGGCGCGGGAGATGTTATAGTGCACAAGTGCAAGTTATATCAGCCGTATCCTCATATTTCATAGGTGCTATTAGTATGTTGATTATATCGATAAATAGGGAACTTTACGGCAAGCCTGCACTAGAGTCTACCACATCATAGAGGTCACAGCGAGCCTTGATAATCCATTAGATGTTCTCACATCTAATGGTCAGACATGGTCAGTCATTTTTCGGAAAAATGACTGAAAGTAAAAAACCTCAATTCAACATTTGGTTGATACAGACTGATGAAGGGAGAGAGAGAGGAGATCCAGGATCCAATAATCTATACTAATATTATAAAGCTGAAGAGTTTGAACGCGCTAATCTCTGTAACTACCAGTCGGATTTGAAAAATTCTTTTTGCATTTGATAGCCCGCCCAATTCTTGAGGAAGGCTATAGGCTATTTAACATTACGCTATGACCTTTAAGAGCCGAGCAAAAAGAAAAAAAGTCAGAAAGAACTCTAAGCAAAAACGAAGTAATAGCGCGGGCAGGCGATGCGATGCGACGGGTGGGTCGGAGTAACAAGAAATTTCACGCAGACGAAGTCGCGGGCAGAAGCTAGTGAAAGAATAATAGAAATGCTGTACGCATATTCTTAAACCAAATCAATTTCACAAAGGAATTTACTTGATCGACAGCTTCGAAGGCTAATTATAAATGCCAAACGTGGACAATGCCCTTAGATCTATCAGATCTGAACCGCGGCCTTTGCAGTCACGATAAACGAGTTACATGACCTTTCACTGCATTGACAGATAATAGAGTTAGTAGCTTTGCTGAACATGATTGCAATCTGATCAATCAATTTGTTGTAATATCCGTTTATTACTTATGAATATATCATAAGCAATGAATGTATATTAGAACTAATTGAATGTTGACAAATTCAAATTGATGTACTGGTTCAAATTATGTTGTAGCTGCATAATAAGTGGCAGTGCAAGAAATGCTATCTAGCAACATGATGTACTTCGTAATAATTATTGACATGCTGAGATAATTACATAATATACATATAAACACGTTCTTGATGCATACTAGTCCTATATAATTGCATCTTGTATTGAACTAATTTTATTTTTTCATATTTAAATTTACAAAGCTCAATATGTTTATTGCGTTCCATAATATAAACTTAGGTGGCAGGTGTACAAGGACATGATCATTGTGGATATGGACCCTATCGGGTACAGCAAAGTAGGAGAGAGGAAGAGCACTTTCATTCGACAATTTAGTTGTTAAGGCTATATAGGCTGGCATCATCGACGCGCAAACGGAAACCAAAAATTCAGTACGTGATTCTGGACCCCCATCCGTTGAAATTAGTCGAAGGTAATTAAAAAAGAAACCCATCTGTTGCCTTCAACCGCGGTATACCTACGCGGTCAAAAAAAAAAATCTGTTGTTTCATACATTTTGGTCAAGTGACCAAAATGTAAGAAACAGCTGATTTTTTTCCGTGTTTTCGGAGTTGGTCCCATAGGGAAAGTTGTTCATATTCATGGGAAGAACACCCTGTAAAAATTTGGAACCGGTAAAAAAAATCACTCTGTATATGGAACAGCATTTTTTTTTTTTAACTTATGAAAATTTTCACCGCACGTGGGCCCAGAATCATATTATATTTAATTTATGGTAACAGATGGCGCGTCAATGTTCCTGCTCCCCTAGATACAATTTTTTTGATATATTTATTGAAATGAACAGACGTGAATTATTCAACATTAAAGCTTCTGATATCATTACCACAATGCAGATCAACACATAGACTCATTGTTACTATGTCCATAACGTACGTAACACACACATACAATGTGGGTGCAACAGAATTTTCCAATCAACGTGTTTTATACGTCTGTATCATTAAATGTGGGCTAGTCGCAAGTGAGCGGACTAGGCGACCTCGAGCTACGCCTTGTAAGGGCTGGTTGCCACGCGGAAACCAAGCTGCCTGAGAAAATGTATAACCGCAAAATTCCTTCACTTTTAACGCAAGAATATGGCTCAGAAGTTAATGACACTGGAGCAGTTTTTAGGTTTCGTCGGTTGTTGTAGCAAGGATAAAAGTATATGTCTGATTCAAAGGATTATGAAATATGTTGTAGGCACTCTCCCTTCACTAAGTTCAAAGTTTGATGAAGCTGCGTTTTTATGGTTTAGAATTTCGGTACCATGGCTGGCTTCAAAGGCGAAGAACCATTAAGTAAAAGGATCACAAAGTAAAAAAAAAAGAAAATAAGTTTATCGTGAACATAATTTTCCCGAAGGAATTTGCTTTGAAAGTTTGATTGAGTTAAATACACACAGTTTAGAATGTCCATCGTTACTATCGTAAAATAAAAGCTCATCACTCTTAATTATTTAGTACAGTGATCTTTAGCAGCTGCAAGATTTAATTAGGATCTTTTACTAAATGCAACATTGTTCTAAATGTTAAAGTGGTGCAATTGATTTACCGAATGATCAAATCAGTTTCTAACCAGATTTTGTCAGATTTCGATCATTCGACATTTAGATTCGTTTTTTTATAGGACTGCTGGATACACAAATGGCCTCAGGTTTTAGCTATTTGAAGAATAGGTACCTGATTAACTAATAGTCACTTTGTCCACAGGTAAATATAGAGTTAAGCAATCACTTCAAGGAATTGTTTGATTCTCAAATAAACGTTTAAGATAAATTAAAACCTTCTGACACAGTCCTATTGACACAAATTCATGTAGGTACAAACGCCAGCACATCAAGCTACTACGATCTGTCAAATTTCTTCAATAGATTTTCAACTTTATCGCAAAATTATAAGGTTCAAAGTTGATTGGGAAAATTTGACAGTTTCGGGTAGCTTGATGTGCTGGCGTCGTCTGTACACGAGGTAGTAGGTACAGTCGTTTGATTATGCAAGGAACTAAGTAAGACTGCCTTACCTTGATGTAAATGCCTGTATCTCGTACCAAATGTACCTATGTAATGAAGTAACACCTAACAAATTTAAATTACTCAGTAATCGTTTTTTTTTTGTTGTCGTATCTTGTGATAATTCTTTGTCTGATCTACTTTCCGTGATCGGATTGAATTTTTTTGCGTGTTCTAATGCCAATATATGACATTATCATGGTGCTCATTATATAATGGAGATCGAAATTGATCCATTAGGGTAGCTACCAAAAGACAACGTTTCAGTTCGTGATACTCTTGCACAAGACTAGTGTGAACTTTAATTTGTCTTACCTACAAATTTATTTAAAAGCAAGAACAAAATTCAATTAATCCAATTAACCAAGTCAATTATACTACCAATAAAAATTACTTAGGCTCGTACAGTCGTCCACGTATTAAAGTAAACCTATAAATCCACCTGAATTACATCAATCAGGTGCCTAGTGAAAGGCTAGGGATGAAACCAGTCTCCGACCTTCACGTATTCACGGCCATCCATGGACAGACGTCATTAGCAACTGGACTTCCGCATACCATCATGCAAGTACACGCTTTTAAATTACTGGATCAACACCACAGAATTATACGAGGACTACAAAAATTTACATTCAAGAACTTGTAATTGTCTTGAGTAATCTGTTTCTTTTTTGTAAGAAAGTGTACAGCGAGTAAACTTAATTTCGTTCCGGATAATTGGTTTACCTTCTCGCTATATTTTTACGGTAATTGCATTAAAATATTTACGCTCTGATCGGATTCGAGATGCAATAGTCGACTAAAGAGTGTTGACTTACCGCCACCTCGATTATTCTCAAATCGAACGCTTATTTTGTCTTCATTAATCGATGTATATTAATTACCTGTAACAGAAAACAAATTGATTAACATTTCATTGACACACACAAAATGTTGACATTTTAGTAAGTAGGACGTAGGAGTAGTTACTCTCATATTCTGCGCGCACGCCCTTACGACAGCCCGCGGCCGGCCTTTCGACGTAACATTGTGGCGGCGACTGCTTGCATACGAATTTGTATGATATAAACAAATCTAATTTAGTTTGAGTTAATTGAATTTTAAGGATTGATGTTTTGCAACTTTATTTGGAAAGTTTTAGCGAATGATCTAAATTAATTGAAGCCAGCTTTATTATTATGGTTGCCTCAGTCAATTATGAAATAAGGTAGAAATGTTATTAATATCAAAACAAGCACAAGGCTTTGGTATAAATTCTCAGTGATCTGATGCGATACTAATTAAATTATAGTGATAGACCACAATTGCCCAGATGCGGTACCTACGCCTTTATAAATGTCCGATTAATTTGAACTGATTGAAATGAGAACGTAGATGCCAGGTGACACGTGTCAGAGTCGTAATCACGACATCCACGTCGAGGTCTTTAATTACATGACACTCGCCGGCTGACCCAAGCTTTGGGAGCAAATTGTAGAATGTTCGAACCAAGAAAAAGTTACAGATACTTTTGTTTATACCTAAAAAGTGTTTATACAGTGCGGCCGACGATAGAATGCGTTCTTGACACCTGCCAGTTTCATAAAACGAATAGGTATTTTGCGAATTTGATCTTTATTAACTACTAGAGTTATCGTTCTCACTGGTGTCAGGAATGCGTTCTCTCGACGGCCGGACTGTAGTAATACCTTCTGTTATTAAACTTAATAGTTCCTGAATGTGAACATTGAACGTCAAAGTCTAAATGTAATTATAGACAACCTCATAATTGCAGAGGAGATAATAAAGTCGTACTCAGCTTTATAATGAAGACGTTGCAATGTTAACTCATAAACACATGTTTACTGACAGCGCACGTCACTACAACATATTAATGGCAAATCTATAACGTAATCCAAATCTTTGCATAATACCGATATCTCATAAAAGCTCTACTTTTCAAACCGGTCGCCACGACCTTGTATCTCAGAAGTAGGCGTTCAAGATCTGTCAACTGCTATGAAAAGACAAGTGTTGGTTTAAGATTAAATAAACAAAGACGACGTTGCAAGGTAAGTGCGTCCGCCCCAGCTTCCGACGGAACAGAATCTTGAAAATCTTGACAGTCAATTGACCATAATACATGGGTGTTTGACCTCGTATTGTGCTTTCGGATACGTTCACATAGGAAGCAATAAAGCCGAGAGTACACAGTTATGGAATCGTTTTAATTGCAGCTAATGAGTGTATTCTTTATACGCAATGTTCATAATCTTGTTGCGAAAGATTTGGTCGGCTCCACAGTTTTTATACGTTAGCGACAAACTTACATTGAAACGACAATTGTAATGAGATCCGGTTATTTTTTATCTATCAGATATTTGTTTAGTCTTCCGGGTATATGACATGGGAAAAATAATATTTTTGGGTTACATGTATCTATACGTGTAATTGGATCGATCAAGATTTATTTATCTTGTTTCAAATTTAAAAATCGATTATTCTATTTTAATGGAAATATCCGAAGATATAAATCTTTTAATTTACTTCACATTCCTAGATTAATGCTGAATCTACATTTAATTACCGGTCGACTGACGCATGATTGGAATGCAATTTAATTGAACCCAGATATACTGTAAAGGAATCTAATCCTTAGGGCTTTTATACATACGAACCTTAATACCGTCGGTCATCGGTTATCCATCGCCAACGATAACGATTACATTTTTATTAGTCGTCATCTCTGTCATCTCTCTCTCTTTCTAGCCATATCATCTTTCACACAGTCTGTCCAAAATTTCTTTGGTCAGCCCCTACTCTTACCTATAGCCATCCACTTCCATACTCAAAACTTTCCTAACGACATTTTTCTCATTCCTCCGATACCGATTACTACAATGTAATTAAAAAAATTGTCAAATAAACAAGTATAGTTTACGAAAATCCAGAATCACATAAAGTGGCAACCGCAACAATTGACATTTCCAAAATCGTCGCGGTTGTTTGTGGAGTGAAGACATGGTTCGAAACCTAACAACAAAATTATGTTTTAGACTAAACTAAATGGCAACCATGTCTTAAACTACCAAATGAAATTAACTAGCTTAATTTTGCAACAACCAATTCAATTATATGCCTACACTAAGTTTACCACGATGCCAAATACCAGGGCAATAAACATTTAGTCAGTGTTTCTGTATCTTAAATTCGCTTACACTAAAATTATAGCACAACCTCACTGAATTGCGTGAACTGTAATACTTAATATGATCAATTTAATTGCATGGGCGTTGCATCAAAGCCTCAAAGCATTGCATGCAATATAGGGGTGTCAAGTCAAACTTATCGCGTGAACACATCAGGGATTTCACGTTTTATAAATTGTATGCAATAATTCAGCCTCCCAGGCTTCGGTAACCCGAGAGTACCCAAAGGCGATTTCGTAATAGTCGTGTGCGCAGTCCGTCGTTGCCCGCTACACGTTTAGTTTTAATTAAAACAGCATTATGGTGGCCATAGCGACACTCAAAATGGACATTAAATATAATCAGACTATAATTTTTCCACTGCTGGGACACAGGCCTCCTCGGTGAGAGGGAGTGGGCCGTAATCTACCACGCGGGCCTAGTGCGGGTTGGTAGATGTCACATGGCTTCGAATTTTTGGTTCTAGGACATGTCGGTTGCCTCACGATGTTTGCCTTCACCGTTTTTGAGTGCAGTGGTGATGAAATAATTTACAAAAAGTAAAGCGCATATCTGGGTTCGAACCTACGTCCTACAACTCGTAAGTCGCGGCCGTTACCATTGGGCCACCACTGCTCTCTGAGTACAATATTGCCTGATATTTATTCTTAGTTAATATCAGGGGTATAGTATTACCCAGTAACTGGGTTGGAAGGTCAGATAGGCAGTGTTCCACGTAAAATACTGGTACTCAGCTGCATCCGGTTAAACTGGAAGCCGACCCCAACATAAAAAAAGACCTTGGGAAAAGGCTAGGCAGATGATGATAATTAATTATTAGTTAATAAATTACGATTTCTAAGATCACATATAATTTGATCTGCACCGATAACATCAAACTTCAGAGCATTCTGCAAATTAAACTCGTTGCTATTCCACCAATTCGCACTAAGCGTTTTCAAATGTCCTTTATAATGCGCACAGCAAAAGAGTGGAACTCTCTACCTGCGTTTGTGTTTCCGAGTGCATACAACCCGAATCTCTTCAAAGTAAGAGTGAACAGGCTTCTACTGGGTAAGCTCACTCCATCGTAGCCTTTGTCTGTGTCATCTCTGACCTAGATTAGAGTCAAGAACAAACACATTTCGAATAAAAAAAAAAAACTTGGGTTGGCCGGAAATTCAAAATCGCGAGAAAATTCTTCGGTAGGCTTCTACCGAAGAATTTTCTCGCGATTTTGATCCGATATTGGAAAATTCTATTAGAAGATAAAATCAAGAAATTTCCGACACATTAACAACAGTAGCAATGGCTTCCATTATGACAGTTCAACAACATTCATTGCGTTATTTACATTTATTTAAGCAGACAAATTTTTCGAACATATGAAGCAATCAATTCCTAGGGTTCATCATTAAACTGAGCTTTCTAATAAAAATACTACATTGATCAGTAGCTTCAGATGCGTGGAATTTTTACGAGTTTTTGGACACACAAGTACAGTACCCGGCGATAAATATTGCACATCGACCTTTGGAAAGAGACAATCGGCTAATTTCGGCTTCGTAGAGCGTTATCTCTATCGCACGAAATACAAACCGGTATCTATTAGGAGATGTTAAAACAATTATGATTTTTATTCTTTGTATAAAATGAAAAAAAGGTAAAGGTCGATGTGCAATATTTATCGCCGGGTACTGTACCAAATACCCACCAAACATTATTGTGACGATCATGATCAATTAAAATTTTCGGAAGCTACAAACCACAGTTTCGCCAAGGATAATGTCTGTTTATTATAACAATAAGATCTTTCAACATATATTTACTTAAGAATACATATAGAATACCTATAGAGATAAATATACAGTCTTTTTATAGACGTTAATTCAAGGGTTTCTGACGGATGCGTGAATGTGCAGTATTAAATCTCTTCGGTCATTCAAATACGCGTTGTTTGCACAGATTTCTTTGATGACTTTCATCTTTTTAATGACTTTGGAGAATCAATATTGTGATTGTAACTGTATATTTGCTGATACGTAAATCAAAATAACATGTAACGATGAGCACATGATATTATAATTTCTTTTAGGAAGATTGAGTTTAAATTAAACTTTTTTAAACTCGTTATAATGTTAAATACAAAGTATTTAATTAAATTAAACAAATTACAGGCACTTTTGAATTCGGACTGAGTCTGTTTATCAATGACGTACCTATAATTAAAATATTAGGTAGTTAAGTTTGGTAACCTTTTCTACAAAAATATACATACAACAAAATAATGTTTTAGTAACATGAGAATGTGTATTTCTTATTTTACTAAGGATATTTTTTTTTGTAGGTATGTGTATATATTTTTGTAACATCTCACTCTTTTGATATATCTCTGTCTCTGTCTCTCTTAGCAATATGCAGGAGTCTGGATTTGTGCCAGGCTGATGTCAAAATAGGCTCGCCACCAATTTCATCTGGCGAAATGTGGGCGTACGGCACGTCTGTCTAACCCCGGGAAATATAGATCTGATGTTGTGTTATGTTATACTTAGTATCAAAAATAAATGGATACATTTATTTACTTCACCAACACAATAATTACAATGTAATGTTTTATTTAAAAGTCAGTTTGTTTCTATTTCATTGAGATTACTGTTCCGCGTCTGCTTATCACGCGTGCGAGTCTCCACATTTAATGGTAGAGTAAGGAAAACGATTCGGAGATCGCGTGTTACTAGATGTGACAGACGTGAGGCAGTGGTTTCCGTCATGAATCCAGTAGGATTGTTTTGTTCATTAGAAATTAAGCATGAAGCTGAGTAGTTACACGTAGATGTGGGTACTATCTTTCCTATAAAATTATAAGTAAGGACTAGGTGGTAAAAAAATAATAAAGCTAATTTTTTTTTTGTTTCATATTATGTGACGAGCTTTTCCTATTAATATTAATTCGTATATGAAAATAAGATTCTATTTAAATATGTTGCACCTTATACATAAATACCTATCACAAATGAATAAACCATTTCACGATTGCTCATAGAAGTAAATAGTTTTTAAACGTGAAAACAAAACAAATTGCCATTCATGTTTTGAGCAGTATCGTGGCTTTTAATAAAGTCATAAATAGGATTTATTTTATGAGTTCATACAATATCACAACTACTAACTTATTTTTCTATCTACGTATCACTAAATAGATACACTTTCTCATAATCCCCGTCACATCCAGCACATCAACATAGACTAATCGTCGCTCCCCGGTCGGGCGCTTCTCTCCGCTTTCCGCATCGATCCAGCAAGGAATGCATTTTCACTGCCCACCGTATCTCGATATCACTCTTCCGTAGTAAGATCTTAACGGTGGTTAACTCGTGTGGTTGTTACTCTATTCGCGGTAGGAAGTTACTGTGGCCGCGACAATATAGGCTTTGACTATTTAATCTGAAGTTTCCTTTGAGTGTGCATATACGCCATTGGTATGTCTTTAGACAAAGACCCGTATTAGGAAGGAAATTTGTAGAAATTTACAACGTGTTTGCGTCTAGCAGGGATTTAACACGGTGATAATGCTTTTATGATACAACGGCCAGTCGAGATGAGCTGAGATTTACTTAAATGTTTTCAAATGTATACGTGGCACATGGTACATATAAATTTTGTCCAATGTTATATTATTTGTCTTTTAGTAGCTTTCTAAGCTGCCTGCTCCCTATAGACTATGTATAGTGCTAACACTATATGATGCAGAATTGTAGACCAAAGAGAATTCAATGACTTCTGCTTCAATCGGTCCCTCATTACTGAGAATCGTGGTCACTGGCCTTTTTAAGCGGACGATCTGCCTCCATCTACTCCAGTCCAAAGTTGCCATCACCACCTGCTGAAAATTACTTGAAGATGTAGCTTCTTTTACTCTTTCCCTCGGTATTGCCAACAATAACCAGTTTTTCAAGGCTGTTATCCCCCCTTCGCATTATGTGGCCGAAATAGGTCAGAATACGCTGTAGGCATATTGTCCTCATATTCAATGACTATGAGGTTGTATAGTCATTGGAGCAGACATATTAGTTAGCAAGTGACTCGAGTGAATGCATGTTGTAATTCTTCAGACGTTATTGCCTTAAGCTGTGCGTGGTCTAGAGTTGTTTGAATTAGCTAGCAGGTGATTATTTTTAATTCCATTTCTCTGTTTATTAATAATAGTGTCAGAGTCAGTTTAGTATTATGTAAAAGTTATGTTGACAGACCGAAAATTTCAGTGTGTCTATTGTTTAACATTGAAACCAGCGAGCAATTAAAAAGACTTAAATGTAGAAGCATTTCGTAGAATTTAAAGCAGTAGTTTTTTTAATAAAAAAAAAATGATATATTTACTTCAATAAAAATTAAGTGCCTTCGATAGTAATAGCAATCATATTTAAATATATAATTTCCAATCTAAAGAAAATTGTAACCAATTACAAATATTATAATATTCTACTCTCTGAAAATTCTACTAACCATATAATATGAGTACCTAATAAGGTTCTATACATACATGTCCCAATTCAACATTCTTTAGCACTAAATAAGAGTAGGATCTTAAAACAGATACATTTGCAGCTCAGCAGAAATTTCAATACGTCATATTAGGCGTGTATTAGAATTAGTATGCTCAGAACTAGGGTTACGAAAATACCTTAAGGCTCTAGTGCCGTCGACTAAAAGTAGCGATCACGACGCTTATTATGTTATATAATACATATATAGATACTACGAATTCGTGACAAAACCTATAGTTATGTGGACAAACGTGGGTACTAAAGTTGCCATAGGGAATGTGACAATTTCATTCAGAGGTAAATCTGCGTTCAAATCTAACGTATAGTCGGCCGCCGACTGTGAGCCGACTGTGCTACCCACTTGTATTGTATTCAATTATGTCTGAAGTGCGGGAAAAAACCTCTCGGTTTAGTAGAAGTTTGCCGATCGCCACGAGCAAAATTAAAGCCTATCTGAAGCCTTGACGAAAAACCTATGCATACAAATTGCTTTGGGTTGGCATTATTATGTGTGTAGCACCCCTGACAATGTATGAAAAACAAAGGCCAGTCAGTCAGCAGCCGACGTATTTTCATACATTTTGAGCTTGACGCTCACAGTCGGCGGCCGACGATATGTTTGGTGTAAACGCGGTCCAACGTCGAACATACATATAATATGGCAAAGTAGGTACCTATTTAGAATAATATACGGGTTATTTAAATAATTTTCTTGAAGTAATGTACGGTAATGTGTTTGTGAGAAAGGGAGTAAGTGAAGTAAATATGCTTCGAAAGATAACTTGACAGATGCTGAAATCATATAGCCTTAATGATGTGATACATAGCCGGTTAGGTAAGAATGGTACAAGCATGAGTCCTTTATAATTCACCAATGAAACTTCCTGAGACCCTGATAATGGATGGCTTATCGTTGATCAGATAAAACGATGAAACAATATATATTATGCAACAATGTAGGATAAAGCGTGGCTTATAATTGACTTACAAAGGATTTTCTCCAGATTTGACAAAGGTAAAAAATTCAAACGTTTTCTAACACAACATACCAAACTATTTCCATAGGTATAAAACCGTAGACAAAGGAGCTAAGTAGGTTTAACCGCAAGACATCACACCTTGCTTGTTAATCCGTGACAAAAATTTACGCAATCAGGTTGTAACTACACAAAACCTAAATAAACGATGTAATATTTATTACATCATACATCAAAACTATATTGAACAATAACAATTTGAAATATCGTGGAAAGCTTTGAAACAAATCAATCAAGTGTTAACACTGTGCCCAACATTATGCTCCAAAAATGATTTACTGAAATGGCTTTTGAATTAATCAGACTACAAAAGGTCCTGATGTGTTGCAAGAGATTTCACCACCATTAAAAATATAAATTGAATGATGATGAAGATCAATCGACTAAACAAATCGATGGAGAAATTAAATATGTAAAATAAATGATATAAACAGTTCTTTTGAAGAACTTCGAGAATATATTACGAAAATAAAGACAACATTTGCATCAAAAGAATATGATATTTTGATAATATGTAGTTAATAATTCGTGAATAATGTTACATGGAGGCATCCATTTAATATATTTTCACGAATTATTTTTAAACAGCATCATTATCATCAGCCCTGTCCAATTTTATGCCATTTAGCTCGATTCTCGGCAACTTTAATCCAGCTGCTACTAGTCACCCTGCGTAGATTGACGCTTCACCTAGTCTGAGGGCGTCCTACCTTACGTTTGCCGATTCGCAATCTCCACTCAAGAAAACATCTACCCCAACGGTCATCGGTTCTACGGCTTATATATTTTTAAACTTATATTAATATAATGGTTTTCTCATCTATTTACACATCTTCCTATATACCTACATCACACATATGTATGTATGAATTCATAGACTTGAGTGCGCAATTCGTTACGGTCTTATTTGTAAACATCGGGTCGACAACCTCTCCTCGGCTTGTCGACATAACTTTATGAACTGCTACAACAATATGAAGGTATCATTCATCTTTATCTATTAGACAAACCGTAGCATCATGGATATTGAATATTCGAACTCCATCTTTCAGATCTTCTTATTTTCTCTTCTTGTTCAGTTACGAATACATATGACATCCCACACTGGGCCCGCGTGGTGGATAATAGCCCACTTACTCTTACAGAGAGATAATGCTCATAGCACAGCAACTTCCAGCTCTCTCTATTGAGAACTAACAATTTAAATCCATATTTGGATTTACGGATGTATTTAAAAATAATTATTGCTTCAAGTCAATCTTTTTTTTCCTTTCCCCATAAGTTATATATATTTATTTGAGGAAGTTTAACAAACTCAAAAGAATCTTCTCTTTGGTCTTTCCATCAAGGATGTGGGAAACTTTAGCTTTGGCAAGAAATGATGCCACACTTACCCAACACCGATTAAAAATATAATGAATCATACAACGTAGTGAGGCGTAGCATCTTCTTGATGTCCCATATCATTCGCCATTATGAAATTCTTAAAGAATTCTTACGAATATGGTCTTCGCCCTTCATATTATTATAAGACATCTTGATGTGTTGCACAAGTTTTTGACATCACGTTTATTTTATTATGAAAAATGTTGGCTCTGTGTATGATGTGTGAAGTATTCGTATATGAGAAGTTGCTTATATCACGTTTTTTACCTGATTTGGTGGTACGTATGGTGTCAATATTTAGTTCCCATGAGTTTTGAATTCGATGTATTTATTCTATTTCTTTTCTGTTGCTTTATTTTGACTTTCTCTAATTTTCTGTCGAAAGTTACAGTGCCAATGTTCACGCTTTTTATTTCTTCTTTGCTAACTTGCGCGTTTTCCTGTGTTGTAACCACCTCTTCATCCTTGGGTAGTTGGTTTGGATTGATCCACGTGTCTGCCAGGATCTGGGGTATTTTGACGCGCACCTTAAGTGTTGCTAGTATTTTTGAACTTCTTAAAGCTTACTGCAATGTTTTGGTTATTGACTTGTATCGGTACAGGCAAAGACGACGTCCTTGCTTTTTCTGTAATTTCTTAATCTTATGGTATTTAAGGCTAAGGGATTCATTATTTTTAATCTTTTTATTGGACATCTTGTTACTATATTTAATTAATTTATGACTTTCAAATGAAGTAACTGTTACTCGAGGTATATACATATTACAAATAACTATTTCAATTACACTTGGTAAAATAATTGATCTCCTTAATCACTATACATCGTTTATTTTTAACTGTAAAGTTAAATTCAGCTTGCGTAATACCTACTAACATTTGTAATTACATCAACGCAAAAACGATAAAAGTCATAAAAGCAATCGATCTATATCTAAACGTACATTTTCTCTTCGCGATCAAATCGATTCAGCTTTTTCTTTCAATTCTCAATAAATCGGCGATGGTACTCCGATATCGATTTAAGAAAATCAATAAATAAAATTACATCATCCAAGTGATTTCGATCACTTAAATAAATACAGATGAAATGGAAAACTTTGGCACAAACGAGAGAGAATTTATATTAGGTAATAACAATTGTAACTGCATTGATAGTGCACAAGCACATACTTCAATTCATATCCATAACGATTTTGAAGGAATGAAAATTTATGACGGTCAAATTAAAATATTTACGAAGAAAGTACAGTCGAATATGTTTCGAATACATATCACGATTTCAACAATTAGGTACATTTGCTCCAAATACATCCAAAATCTGACCAACAAACCTCCACAAAACTCGAAACGCTCCAAAAACTGCAATAGCATTACATATTCCAAAAGAATGCAATCCAGATCATGATACACCTGATATGAATACTTTAATGTATAATATGAAAATGAAACCATAGCAACTACTTTTAACTAACCGCCTTAGCGCTTTCGAAGACAGGAGCGACGCGACAGCGCGATGCGACTCTAATAGAACAATTTCTTTGAAATTTCATGGAAAATGTGCTACTAGAGACGTGTCGCGACTGTCTGTGGGAGCCTTTAAGATTGTGCGCAGACTTGAGTCGTCTGTCTTTACTCTGGTGCCAGACACAGCTTCACATTCGCAACTCACGGCACCCACAAAGTCGCGATGTGTAGCATTAAAAATTGAACATTTTAGGTAACTTTCAGCTCATATGTTGCACTCTGCCATCTTGTCTTGCAAAGTCTTCAAACACTTGAAGCTATCTCTATATGTCACTGGCTTTAGATAGACTAATACTGTCATGAAACAATGATAGCGCTTTGCCTCTTTGCTTTTTTCTTTATTCTATGTATCCTAAGCAGCACCAAAACAATTTCATAGACAAGGATCTGCTGGTTTAAAATTGACTCATCACTCAATACAAATCTGTTCTGTCTACGACATACAAAACTGAATGCGCACTATCTTAACGTTAAGTCCTTAGCAGTAATGTGGTGTAAGTTCATGAAGCAATTGCTCCAGTTTCCAATGTTACATAAACCACCTTATTGGACAAGTTTCTTGTTACTGTGGACATTGTAGATCGTTTTATGACGATTTTCATAGTAATAGGGTACGGGGTACAAGAACTGTTGGATGTTGCAAGTGGTATAAGAGAATGTAATATTAGCTCTAAGGATGATGATGAAATCAAAGAAAATGGAGAAGATCTAAACGAAGAATTAGGTCAGTGACACGCTAACATTAAGAAAAAAAAACACTGGCACTCCGGTAGTGCCGACAGAAGTGAAAACTTGAACAATTACGAGTGTATTTTGTGAATCGTCTTATAAACAAAACACGCGTGTTAAGGTGTGTTCCTTATTTTATAGGGTTTTTTGCAAATCAGGTATGATGACCAAAGTGACTGGTTTATTCTTCTCGTGAAAGGAATTTATTCAGATTTACAAATAAGCACACAGGATAGACTTCAGTTCGTGGTGTTGGCCGCGGCAGTGGTAAGAGAAGCAAGCCGCTCGCATGGAGCTCGTCGTCAGTTATATATCCGTGGTTCAGCGCCATCTCGTCGTTGTTGGATGAACTACGTAGTTAGTACGCGAGGCCCTCGTAGTTCTTCCCGATGTGCATAGATGGCGCTGTCCTCAACAACGCGCGTCTTACGTTTTACGTCTTACGAATTTTCTATCAGGGTCACGTGACCTGACGCGAGTTTAGAAGTTTTTACCCATTCCAAAAAAAGTACACAGCGCCGCTAAAGAAGTTTTCACTTCAAAAAATAAGTCGAAAGAAGAATTACGAAAAACACTACAAAAATACCTGAACCTTACATTTTAAAGAA
Source organism: Luperina nickerlii (assembly GCA_963855955.1). NCBI lineage: Eukaryota > Metazoa > Arthropoda > Insecta > Lepidoptera > Noctuidae > Luperina > Luperina nickerlii. The sequence goes on from OY979663.1 coordinate 6,781,480, forward strand.
ACAAATGGAACAAGTATCACATTTTCAAACAAGAGAACTTCGTAACAAAACAAAATAACGAAACAGAGGTTATTTAAGTAACATTGACATTAGCGCAAACCTTTGATAATAACATACATAGTTCACACATGGTCAACGTGCACTCAATGCGTTCATATACGACCTTCTGTCGACAAACAACATAGAGACCCGACAATCGCGTGGTTGTTGAGAAGCTAACAAACACTGACGGAAATCGGAACAAGTTTCAATCATATCCGAAGTTAAAAAGATATCCTTGAAGTTTTCTTTCTAAACTTCCTGAGGAACTAGTTTCATTAGTAGCTTCGGACGGATTCTTGGTAATCAATTTTTGAAAAGGAAAATCTTACCGTGAAAACTTAGATAAAGTGAGCTGTCATTCCACCTAATGCTAGGGAGTGACCACAGATATAGATAGACCTAGATAACGTATCACGATCTGTGTGAAAACCAAGCGTGCCATTTTTTGACTGCCTACTATGACGTCACAAGCACTATTTAGTTATGAGAAAATCAAATCGATTCAAAGACGCCGCCGCGTGCGGCACCCGTCTCGCCCCACACTCGGGGCCTAACGCCAGCGCTCACGCTCACCCCAGCAGCCGGTCGATTCTGTAAAAATCTCACCGTAAAAACGTAGGTGAAATGAGTTTGTTTTTGCTAGGAATTGACACTATTGACAGCTCACTCCACGCTCACTTCACCTAAGTTTTCACGGTGAGATTTTTACAGAATAGCACCGCAGTACACAGGACTGAGCGCGAAAGTGGCGGCTTACGATTTTTGTATGTAAGCTGGTGCGATTTTTGGCACGCGAAGTAATTGCTCTTGCGTTATTTAGGTGTATCTACAGGGTGAAATTAAATTCATGGGCATCCTTTTAAGGGGTCATTGTACTCATCATTATGAACAACTTTTACTACTGGACCAAACCTGAAAATGCGAAAAAAAATCAGCTGTTCCCTACATTTATGTTCGTACGAGTCGTCAAAATGTAGGGAACAGCTGATTTTTTTCGCGTTTTCAGGTTTGGTCCCATAGTAAAAGTTGTTCATAATGATGAGTACAATGACCCCTTAAAAGGATGCCCATGAATTTTATTTCACCCTGTATATCTGTGGGAGTGATACTATTGATAGCTCACTTCAAGTTCATTTAACCTAAGTTTTCGCGGTGAGATTTTAGCAGAATAGATAGATTGGCATGACTCGCTTCGATTTAATATTTGTTCACTTATTTATTTACAAGCTGCGGCCCGCGGTTTCACCCGCGTAAATGTCGATCCCGTGGGAATATCGGGATAAAATACATAGCCTATATGTTAATACAGGGTGTCAGCTACCTCCATACAAAATTTTATCAAAATTGGTCCAGCCGTGTGAGCATGAAGAAGTAACAAACAAATAAACACACACTCAGACACTCACAAAGTTTCGCCTTTATAATATAAGTGTGATATCATAATAAGGATAAAGTATGTAACAGGATTTATTTAGTACCTATCAGACATATCGGATATACATTAAAACCGAGTACATCACGAGGACAGCCGAACACATCCGAAGCGGGTATTTTTTTAATCGTCTTATAAACAAAACACGCGCGGTGTCGCTTACGGTGACAGTGGCGCGAGTTCAATGGTTTTTTCCCATCTCAAAAAATGTCCAACGCTCCTAAAGAAGTTTTCTTCAAAAAAAGAAATTGATTCGCATGATATATCTAAGTATCTTACAAATACTTCAGAGAATTCAGAGCGTATTTTGTTGTTTTGAAGAATGTCCATTTAGTTGTAGAGGGAAATTCCAATTGATATTTCATGATACTTATTTAATCTACCAGTTGCCGTATTATGACGTTGTAATGCCATCTTGAATCCAGTGCGAGAGAGAGACGGAGCTATACATTACCGATAGCGCCATCTCTTTTTCAGACTAGAATCTTGATGGCATTAATACTTCATAATACGGCCCCAGGTAGAATAAAAATTCAGCGTAAAATTAGAAACAGTTGACCCACCACTAAGGTCCAGTAAACTACTGTGTTATTTAACACAAACCGCTGCAGGTTACATATTTCTACTACCGAACATAATGTGCCCTACTTCGGACCTTAGTGATGGCGAAAGATAATATCGATTTAAATGTAACTGACCAGGAAAGGCTGTGGCAACGGGACACGTTTCGTAACCTATTGTCGATATCTCGCCAAGATCTAAGACAGTACTGTTGCGGAATTGTCGATATTTTCCTTACGTAAAAGTAGTATCGAGATTTGGAATGATTTGTATTGTCGATATTAAAAAAATATTGCTCATTCATTATGTAGTAGTCTCCATTTCTACTGGCGTGCGTTATTTGAATTAATGTGCATATTGCGTTCGTTTTGTTCAGATTATGCGTTTACGCATATGATTTTCACACGGAAATATTTACAACAACATACACTCATAAACATAGACTTGTATAGAAAAGGTATTTAGTGAAAATAATACGACAAAACCGCATTCTGATTCAACATAGTCTGGTTGAAAGAATTGCAGAACATTACGACCATTCCACAATATTAAGTAACAATGTCTGTTACAAATACAAAATACCATAACAAAACGTAACACCCAATTTCTTATTTCAGCAACTAACTTCATAACGGAACCGCAAATTGAAACAAAACACAATCACTTCACTACCGATTACCCATCGTTAATAAAATAATCGATATTTGGCAAACGTTTCTGAATCGAGTCGAGTGACAACCCGAATCGATTAGCACAGGTTAATTGGAACAAGTGCACTTTATGTAATGTCTTGCTGAAACTCTTGTCTGACCGTAGTGACGTGGTAATGTAATTGATTCGGACTGGTATTTCTAGTTCAGTATGGTACGGATTAAGTGACAATGTACCTGTTACTGTATGGGGCAATACGTGTCGAAATCTGAGACAAGTAATTTTGTATGGCTATTTTGGGTTTAGTGTTGTGTTCAAACAATAGGGTTGTGCTAACGTTTTATATCTTTAGAGATTGGTTTAACGATAAACAGTGTATCTAACAGTAATTTCAACACTATCTTTGCTTATCAAAGCTAAAATGAAGAAATTGAGAAGATATAATTAACTATCTTCTCATTTTTTTCATTTTAGCATCGTAATTAATTGAAATTAGACAAGGAGCATAATTGCTCCTTGTCTAATTTTAATTATTGACAATTAATTTCGATAATTTCTAACGTTTTCATGGTAGCCTAAGTTTTAATTAAGTTTATCGTAACATAATCAGCCTGTAATGATCTCACTGCTGGGACTCAGGCATTCTCTCTTTGAACAGGCCCTAATTCTACCCGAAATTTATTTCGTAATTTTCTTGGCTTACCAAATCCGCTTGCTCGGCAGTCACTTTTCGTATTGATACTGATAACTAAGGAGAAATATATTATTTAATCATTTATTGTGCTATAAATATTACCTATATTTATAACAGCTAACAGCTTGCGACCATAAAATGGTGGGAACCATTTTATGGTCACAAGCTGTTTGTACAATTACGTAAAGCATTCAAAGAAGATCTAATTAATAATGGTTGTCAGTACTGAAAGAGTTGTTGCACTGACTTCTTAAGCTTCTTATGAGATTGATTTATTATCTAGAATAAAAGAAATACATAGTATCTGACAGATTGCTATCAATAGCAACTGTTGTTTTCCGTTAAAGAAATGTAACAGATGTCTTTTGAGTTTTGATTGTTGCGCAATTGTTTCGCGTGCCGCCTGTCAGTTGTTTTGAATGAAAGATGGCCACGATATTTTACAATTTGTAATGGCTAATACATTGTTTCTAGTCTCATTAGCTACATTTAAATATCTTAGTAATAATTTATCATTGTTTTAACGAGTGGCTAACATTTCTTTTGACACTAATACAATTACTTAATAGAAAAATTGTTTTTAATCTTGTAAGGTATTTTGTGAGCAGTGGTGGCCCACTGGCAACGGCCGTGACTTACGAGTTGTTGGTCGTAGGTTCAAACCCAGACAGGTGCTTTACTTTGTGTAAATTATCACTACAATATTCATCACAACTGCTCTCAAAACGGTGAAGAAAAACATCGTTAGGAAACCGGCATGGCCTGGTACCGAAAATTCGAAGACATGTGACATCTGCGAACCCGCACTGGGCCTGCGTGGTGGATTACGGCCCACTCCCTCACCGAGAGGAGGGCTGTATCCCAGTAGTGGGAACATTATTAGCTGATTATGTATTTTTTTTTTTAATAAAAACTTTGTTCCACACTAGAAATTACTCCTGTGTTGTGGGTGCGTTTACAAATATTTAAATTTACATACACAAACAGCCAGACCCGGAATAACTAACTGTAGGCAATACAAATATTTATATAAGGAATCGAACCCGCGACACGCAGCGCAGCAGTCAATCGCTCAGCCACTGCGCCAACCGTGTCATCGTATGTATGTTATGTAAGCTTTTTTAATTAAGTGTCAGCCATATTGTTGTAAGCTAACAATGGGGATTGTCCAAAATTTCTAACCATTATATTTTATTTTATTTTTTGTAAATTTAGAGCATTTTGAGAAACTAATTTGAATATTTTGATGATTGGCTCAATAGTTATTTTAATAAAAAATATTTAATTATTTTAAGTTTTTAAGGTAGGTGACGTCATCCAGTAGCATAAAGATTAAGTGCCGTTGCCTTACTAGTACATTATTAAAAAATTTAATCTGTCAACACAACGTCAACAATGTCACATCTGTCAAAGTGTCAATAGGCCGAATAGACGTCTTAAATAATCGAATCCTAGCTTAGCGTATTTATTTACAAATGGTTTTTTTATGTGTAAGTGTCCTCCAAGGAATATACTACTCTCTATCGTCACTAGAACAATCGACGCGGCGACTTAGAAATAGAATAATAACGCACGCGGCGACGTTATTACTATTATTACTGCAAGTTGGAACAAAGCACTTCCTGTATTCCATAACTCTTCCAGTATATTAAATATTGTCGAGTGTTGAAATAATGTATGTAATGTAATAATGAGATTTATAAACAAGAATGTTTATATTTTTGACATATTTACAATAATTTGACATTTGACAGATTGTAGACAATACTTGCCTCTTACTTTTTATTTTCTGAGGCAACGATACAAAACTGTACAGCCAGTCGTACGTAATTTGAAGGGCAAAGAAGGTCAATCGTATTTTATCAAAAATATCAATAACATATGAATATTTTTCAAAATTAATTAGTCCGTAATGATCAGTAACGCTATTCCTCGAAATGGTTTTTCAATTACAACATTTAAAAAAATATGAACAATGCCCATTATCTAGATGTAACACGTATGTTTTTGTTCTCACACAGCAGCCAGTCTGTTGTTACTCAATGACACAGAGCTTAAGTCTAGGTAGATTAGCTCACTTAAGTCTAACATATTTAACTTACGTTTTCAAGAACATCTGTTGGGACTAATAAGACGATGATTACCTGTAACAAAAATAATGAAATGTCGTTAGTATTACAGCTTAAAAACCATGCAGCAGAATCACTGGCACATTACACGATAGCATTTTGCTTTAAATTCTTTACTCATTCATCTTTTTGCGTTTTTTTAGTTATTTACATTACTTAGTGCCTGTTCTGATAACGTGTACAGCCGTAGTTACAATATAGACTAGGAAAAAAGTTTAAGAAATACACAGTGGTGTAAATATAATTTTAGCAAACAAGACGTAACAAAAACCACGAAAATGATTTTCCATACAAACGTGAATGACCATAGGTTAACCCCAATTCACCATCGATTTTAGCCATAATTGACATAACTATCGATTTGTTCCGCTCGTATTACCATGAGTTCTCGATTCTAGTATCGACTATTGACTCCAATAAAAGGCCTTCACTTAGGTACATCATAACACTTTGCACCAGTTCTCGAACATAATTTCGGTGCGACGCGATAAATCGCTGTCACCGATTTCGCAAATCGATTAATTAATCGATTACAAGCGCGTAAATTGAGTGTTTGTTTAGCAGTCATTAATTATTATTGCGATTGTCTTTTGCTGTTTCAATTAGGGGCTTCCTCGGAATGCGTTTGTTTGTAATCGATATTTTTTGGATTTAATTACATTATTTTAGCAGCAACTGAAAACAGTACAGTCGATAGTCAGAAACCTAATTATTAGTTTTAAATTAAATGAAATAAAATGTTTATTTATGTAAGTAGATCTTTTAAAACATTTTTACACGTCAATATTTTAAAACCGATGGCGCCGGCATTTCCTATAGCTGAGATCCTTGAGAAGAAATGCCGAAACAAACTCAGAAGTCATAGTCTCTTTATTTATTATTATTTATTTATTGAATCTTTTCGCACACAAAAAGGTAACAAAGGCGGACTTAATGGCTTGCTTGCTCTTTCTCGTTTATAAAGTTGTTCAAGCTCAAAATTGAAATTTGATATCTGTCGGTCTTTTCTGTAAAAATATCACCGTAAAAACTTAGGTGAAGTGAACTGTCGTTCTACCAGGGGGCCTAAAAAGGCCACTTTTTCTGTGCTAAAATACCAATCAATCCAATGCAAATCCAATCCCAATCTCTTTGATTATACCTACGTAGTGCAGCGAAAAAAACATGGACTGTCTTCGCTATATTATGATTCATAATGTTATCCTTTTATAACTCTGCCAAAGTGGACTTCTTAGGCCCCCAGATGCTTTGATACTTCAAGCTCACTTCACCTAAGTTTTCACGTTAAGATTTTACAGAATGACACTGCTGAAAATTAGATCCTCTCAAGATTATTTAAAGTGAAGTGTTAAAAATTGCATTATTATGTGTTTGACTATAAAATCTAGATAGTAGATCATTTTAAACAATACAGTTTAGGTCAAGGATACATTTGAATAGGACAGTGATTTCAAAATATACACTAAAATTCAGAATATAATTAAATGCAGTTGAATATCAGCTGTGTTTGTCTTTTGTTTTAAGTTTTGACATTGATTAATGGCCCAAATTATCTGGTACTAGGTCCAAAATACCAAATAATAATAGGCTTTAATCAGTAGATGTAAATTAATAGCTAGGAGAAAGGTTCGACACCGCCTGACAGTTACTTAATGATTTGTACATGCAAAATTACTGACTTATATTTTGTAGTGTATGACAAATCGGTCTGCATATTTCAATATATGTGTAGCTCTATGTTGTTAAATCATATTAAATTCAGGTTTAACCGAAGTTATACTTTAATCATCTTATCTTGAATGTGTGACTGTTTTTTTTTTCTGACGGCATAATCTTTTATAAACGTTTTTATAGTCAGAACTAGAAGCCTTAAAGTATACTAGCTTTCGCACGCGGCTTTGCCCGCGAGGTATGTCGATAAAAACTATCCTGTGTCCTTTCCCGGGATGCAATCTATCTCTCTGCCAAATTTTATCGAAATCCATTCAGTGGTTTAGGCGTGAAAAGGTAACATACAGATAGACAGACAGACAGAGTTACTTTCGAATTTATAATATGTATTAGTATGGTTTACTGAAACCTATGTAATGTACCTACATGCAAACACGAGTCCCTCACAAACTAAAAATCCAAATAGAAACGACTAAAATGTTTTTTTCTACCGGTTATTCTTTAACCATGCCACAATTCTTTCTGTCGCCTTCTCTTCAGTTTCCCAGTTGCCTCCTTCTTAATCGTTTAAACTAAGCGCATCCCACGCCCAATATTATGCCAGTTCAAGACCCTCATTACATAGCCCTCATTTTTTTATTCTTACTATTGATGTGGTACATAATATTAATATTTGTTTAGCCATTTAGCAAAAACAGTGGGCGGTCCAACTAATATTGCATAATAAAAAGTAATCTCAACTTCACACTGTAATTTATCTTACGCATCATTGAAGTGAGCAAGCCTTTCTGGCTGTATTTGTTTTATGTAACTGGTATTCGCCTAAAAGGGGGCCGCAGATTGAAAAACAAAATGTGGGACATCCCTAGTCATGTGAACATATGATTTAAAAACGAAAATGCGCGTTCTTAGGTACCTACTTGTATTTTGAATTTCGAATCTGAGGTAATATGCCATAAATTATGCCAAAAAGATCGGGCCAAGAAAAAGGTTGTAAGTACTTTGTGTCATGATTTTTGTTGAAGCTAGATTTTTAAGTTGTACAACTAAAGATTGGTGGTCTATAATTAAGTTCTAACATCATACCAAAGCTACTTACTTACTTTGTTTTATAAGATTCCTCGTGAGTCAGCAAAAACGGTTGTTGATGTTACACAAAATTATAATACAAAAACGTCTAATTTTTAACAAAACATAGGTAAATAGTTCCAACAGGCTTGTTAATACTCATAGTATAAGGATAACCGAAATCTCTTGTTTTTGTCTAATAATGATGTCACTATGGTAACATTTACATATCTACAATTTTATTAAAATGTAAATAAATATTGAATTAACGAACTGCCTCATATTTTTTACACGCATTACTACTTCCAGTATCTTGTAAGATTAACTCATCCATGCGATGAGTAACATATAATCAAGGCAATTTACTATTAACATAAATACAAAAAAAAATATCTTCGTCACGACATAATATTATTAATGTCAATTAGGTACAAACGCCAGCACATCAAGCTACCCGAAACTGTCAAATTTTCCCAATCAACCTTGAACCTTAGGCTTTAGCGATAAAGACGGAAATATATTAAAGAAATTTGACAGATTGTAGTAGCTTGATGTGCTGGCTGGCGTCTGTACCATATTAAACCGTTTATTAAATGTACAGTAACATAACATTACGTCAATTTTTCCCGGAGAATTCGATAAAGAAGAAATTCTTGATGGAAGATACCGAATAACTCATACTCGAGCTGAGAAATAATCAGCACCCCAATTCCGTAATACAGTATCAGTCTCAATCTGAATTATTTTGAAGGATATTGTTAATACATTGCTTCACATTTTCGTAATTTGTGTAATCAACAACAGCTAACGCAATGAATGCTGTTGAACTGTCAAGATGAAAGTGCTACTTAGTGTGTTTCGCAATCACCCCGCAGAAGCCGCGCTTTCGACCACTAAACCAACGAAGATTGTATCAATTGAATGCAAATAAAAGATTGGAAACCCACGACTGCCAAATCCTTAACTGGATAACTAGATAAATATTATGGGTAGTTAGCGAACGAAAAATTACACAGAAGTTTATTTTTAATGTCATAAACTCATAACTCACACCTACTCATAATTTTATGTTTCAATATCATTAGATTAACACAATTTGACATCAAAATATCACGCGCATACTGCACAATTTCCTACACAATAATTATTTGTCATAATTCCGCAAATAGTCGATAATTACCTTGACAGCATTAATTACGCCATTTAATTTGTCACCTCACTAGTTCCTTAAGCATTGATAGTGGCGAACTTTCCAATCATCAAACGAATTAGTGAAAATTAAACTTTAAAACAAAAACAATTGAGTGGTTTTTTCTTTGGTAAGACTAGAAATAAATAGTGTAGTTCTGTGGTGTTAGAAGGCTGGTTATAGTTTAATTTAGTCGAAACTATTGACTAATGAATATTTTATTGCATTTATGATTCTACATACCTTGCGGATTTCATACTTTAGGATGGATGCATTTCAAAAATCCTTTTTTGGTGCTCATCTTCATTACAAAAGGAACTCTTGTGCAAAATTGTAATGCATCTATTTTGGAGGTTTAAGCTGAGGGTTGTTTTTCAGTGAATAAATAAATGATCTTATGTATGTTGTTTGTTTTTGTAAATCTCAATTTATTACGATCGGAGAACAATTGAAACTGTTATTTTTTTACTGGATATTTCTGATTCCATGTTAACTTGCCGTGTATATTTTTTTGGTTAAAGATATGTTATTATTGCAAAATTATTCAGTTTTATAAACCACTTGGATAGTTTTATCTTGTGATGCTTTTTTTGTATGTACAGCTTCTCTCATCACAAGAATTAGAAAAGTTGAAGTAAAAAGTAATACTTATATAATATTATTTATTTATCTAAACTTGACATTGATTGATGTAGAGAAATCAAATAACATACAAAAAGTCAACCAGAACTAGAAAAATACATATTTAATCAAAACATAGCATATGCCTGCAGTAGACATATATTAATATAACTCTAAAAATAATTGTATGAGAAAAAACATTAAAATGAAATATAAAAATCTCGAGAAAGTAGACATTTCAATAAAATTCTATTGCCAACATTAAAACAGTTCGTAGGCACTCTTCTCTTATGCAAACTTGATATATCTTAGATACCGATTCTGAAATGTCTTAAAAAAATACAATATTTGCGAGATTTTGTTAAAAAAGAATAGAATACCGTTCCTTGAAAACCGCAATTAAACAAAATAAGTTAGTATGGAACTTTTATTAAATAACATTTCACAGAAACATTTAAAAAAAAATGACGGCTTCGCAATTTAATTTAGGAGAAAAGTTTTAATCTTAAACTGCTTATTCCCTATTTGTACATTTAAACTCTACAGACACTAATGCAAATAAGATCTACACATCACCAACTCAAGATCATTCAACTCATTTGAAATCCAGTCATGTCAATGTCAGCATTAAAGCATCACAATTAAAAACTTTTTCTTTCCATGCACACTACTAAAACCACCTTTATTGTTACAGACATAAGAGTAACACCAACAGCTAAGAAAAAAAGTCGAAATTCTCCCCCGAAATCCTCTTAAACTGTCGCAGATCATAATCAGTTGCGTAAGAGTTTTCACCGAGTACGCATGACAACATTGCGACAAGGCGGCCATTGTACAATGGCGGTTGCGGAAAGAATACACTAATAATAAGGCGATTAATCAAGCTCTTGTTTGTTACATGAACGGATGTGAAGATACTTTCTATCTGAGGTATAATATAATGCACAATTGAAATGTGATCAGTGGTGTGCTGGGTTTGACAACTGTAACTTTGCAAGCGTAGTTCCCACTGTCACATAATTAGGTTTAGCGTTTACTGTAATAAAAATTTGTATGCATGTTATTGAAAATAAAATTACGGAGGAAAAAAGTTTCCTTTCTGCCGTTATAGTGATGTAGCTACCGATAGGTTTTCTTGCCCATTCTTCTCCATATGAAACTACATTTCGGATGGGGTGACTAGAATCAATTATATTTTTTTGTAAATTTTGACGTTCAAAAGTGCCTTTTATGTGCCTATTTGAAATAAATGATTTGAATTTGACTTTATATCATCTGACAACTTACGATTCACACAAAATGAAATTATTAAAAAAAAATAACAAAAGGATTACGGGATATGTTAACGTTTGCAATAATCTGAAACACATTATTCTCATCCAAGTAAAATCGCGTAAAAAATTATACCTCTTCAAAATGGTGGGTCAAAAGATTCCCCGGAATTTGACATTGTCAAGCTATAATCAAGAAAATGTAAATGTGAAACTTACAAGTAAAAGTTTAATAATATCTTTATAACAGTGTAATAAAAGTTTGACACTGAAAGTGGAAGTGAAAATACGAAATCCAGTTTGAGATTTTAGTTTGTCATCTTAAGTAAGAAGTTTTATAAGCCAAATGAGATGAATAGAAAGATTTTATGTTGCAGCAGTTTGATTCCCATCCCATGTAATATAATAGGCTTTTTTTTTTTTTTGAGCATGGGAAATCATCAAATGAACCTCCTGAATGAACGAACACCTCCCGCTCTGGGTGGAGCGGAAGGGAGTGTCAGACTCTTACTGAATAAAATCCACCCGTGTTCCTTCCTTAGCCCTTTATGTTCTGGGCCAGCGGTAACCCTTTCGGACAATCCCGCTGACCCGGCAAGCTTCGGCCCCGACGGGCCCCTTCTTTTCATGCTGGCTGCTGACATCTCTTTGAGGATCTCCATTTACACATTGCAAGTTTCTTGTCCGAGGCATATAATAAAATTGAAGCAACAAATAACTTGCATCGTGTAATACTGTTATGACGGTGAAACTAAGTGCTGCTTTAACCGATGTTATGCAAGGGGTAATTAAATCTCATCGTGAAATTAAGGCTCAAGGTTGTCTGAATTTCTTTAACACACAAAAAGCATAACAATCTCAAATGAATGTATCTAGAAAAGTAAGAACATTATTTTACTTAAATGTGCAAACAATTTGGCCACTTAACCTCACCATCACCATTCAGAAGCCACAGACCATAGCTTATTAAATCTTCACACCTTGGGGCCTAAAAAGGCCACTTTGGCAGAATCATAAAAGGATAACATTATGAATCATAATATGGCGAAAACAGTCCTTGTTTTTCTTTTTTTCGCTGCACTACGTAAGTATAATCAAAGAAATTAGGATTTGATTTGGATTGGATTGATTGGTATTTTAGCACAGACAAAAAAAATTACTGAAAAATCCTTCACCAATTGGATTTGTTACGATTAACTTAACAGTTAACTGACAATTATGATTCATAATGTTATCCTTTTATGATTCTGCCAAAGTGGCCTTTTTAGGCCTTCAGGTCTCTCTTCAAAATCATTAGATAACCCACAGATAGAACAATTTCATTGCTATCAATACCACCATCTTGTTCGTGTAACTCGTACTTGTGTCAGGGCTACAAAGGAAATTAAAACGTTCATATACGCCTCGACCAAAAAAACGAGAAGGTTAATATGTGCAGACTTACCTAATTAAATGTTTATTTAACAATTATTTTAACCTCGGAAGCATCCTGTGTTTTCTCTTGTTTATTGTTGGTCAGCATGCGGGTGTTTATTTCTAGTTGAAGAGGTAGTTTCATTCAATCTCGATCAAATGTAATCCATAATTACTATATCCATACTAATATTATAAATGCGAAAGTATGTCTGTCTGTCTATCTGTTACCTCTTCACGCTTAAACCGCTTAACTGATTTAGATAAAATTTGGTATAGAGATAGTTTGAGTCCCGGGAAAGGACATAGGATAGTTTTTATCCCGATATTCCCACAGGATCGACACTTATACGGGTGAAACCGCGGGGCACTGCTAGTTTAAGATACTTTCACGAAGAAGAGCGAGACTCATCATTCTTTTACACTGATCTCAATTTATTTGAGGTCAGTGCAACATGACTTCTGCCTTTTATTTGGGGTCAGTGCAACATGTCTTCTGCTTTTTATTTGGGGTCAGTGCAACATGTCTTCTGCCTTTTAGGTCAGTGCAACATGTCTTCTGCTTTTTATTTGAGGTCAGTGCAACATGTCTTCTGCCTTTTATTTGGGGTCAGTGCAACATGTCTTCTGCTTTTTATTTGGGGTCAGTGCAACATGTCTTCTGCCTTTAATTTGGGGTCAGTGCAACATGTCTTCTGCCTTTAATTTGGGGTCAGTGCAACATCTCTTCTGCATTTTACTTGGGGTCAGTGCAACATGTCTTCTGCATTTTACTTGGGGTCAGTGCAACACGTCTTCTGCCTTTAATTGGGGTCAGTGCAACATGTCTTCTGCCTTTAATTTGGGGTCAGTGCAATATGTCTTCTGCATTTTATTTGGGGTCAGTGCAACATGTCTTCTGCATTTAATTTGGGGTCAGTGCAACATGTCTTCTGCATTTTACTTGGGGTCAGTGCAACATGTCTTCTGCCTTTTATTTGGGGTCAGTGCAATGTCTTCTGCCTTTTATTTGGGGTCGTGCAATGTCTTCTGCCTTTTATTTGGGGTCAGTGCAATGTCTTCTGCCTTTTATTTGGGGTCAGTGCCACATGTCTTCTGCCTTTTTCAAGTCTTCTTGTTCTTATGTCAAGAACAGCTAGACTGTTTGTATGATAATGCAAAGCCTTGAATGGGGATATATTTTATTGTAGTCCTCCATACGTTTTACGTTATACGTTAGTCCAGCCCTACGCAAGATAAACGTAGGACCAGTCCTTGTACCAAAGGACTGGTTCTACGTTTGTAGCGTGGTCTTAGTTAAATCTTACGCATGCTACGTGGTGAAATAGACCAGTCCTATGTGCCTTGCATTGGTATTATTAAAATGTGACTAATGGCAACTAACTAACTGTGTTAATTTTAGAAAAAATATAACATTTTGTTTTAAAATGTTATTATGCTTTTGCGCTTAATTTCTCACATAACCTTGAGTAATTAGCACGCTGCGAATTATCTCAATTGTTAATCAAGGGAACTATAAGAATGATCTAACTGTGCATCGTAATGTGATACCTTGAAATAGAAGTGCATCCTACATATGCACCCACTAATCAAATTTTAAGGACGTTTAATTAGAATAGGTAAATGCATTACGATGAGTAAACACTAGTAAAATGTAGATAGTAAAAAACTACGAAGAATCACATTTATAGACGAGGTCCCAAAATGATGATGAAGTAAAACAAATTCCTTCAGAAATAAAACACCGTAATCGAACAATAACAAAACTAAAATAAAACTAGATTATAAAAACAGGTTATATCATATCAGCTGGTCATCTAAAAATAGTAGCAACCTATCAGATTCTCCTAGCGGCCGCGGGCGCAATAAATTTTATTTTATTTTTATAACGAGTTCATCCAAAAACTAGACGCCATTACGAGTTCATTTACACTACGGACGAGTCGTTTTTTTTTTTTGTATACATTATAGTTTCGAAGCAACGGAAGTTTCGTAAGTAACAACAATAGTTTTTGCTATAAAGTGTTTCGAGAATTCCGCACTTCCTACTGCTGATTAATAATTAACATATATTTAGGGTTCCGTACCAAAATGGTAAAACGGAACCCTTATGGTTGGGACTAAGTGTGTCTGCCTGTCTGTCTGTCTGTTACAGCTGGATATCTCAAGAACTACTAATGCTATCAACTTGAAATTTGGAATAGTTTTAGATGACGTTTGCCCAACTATTATGCAAATAAGAAATAAATAAAAATATGTTATGTATATTTTTTGCAACAGTAACTGAAATGGGGGTCTGAAAAAATCGAAGTGGGGCTACCAGGGCATGTGGGGTATCATATGAAAGAGCGCAGTTTGCACATTCTCAAACATTTTTTGTTTTTTTTTTTAGGCCGCATAGTTTTCGACTTTTGATAAAAAATGTAAAAAGAAACACCGTTCCCCTCCCCCCCTTATCTCCGAAGTTTGCAAAGACAAAAATCTGAAATTATCTGAGTCCAACTCGCTCTTGACCAGTTTTTTTTTACTGTGAAATTGCCATGACGAGACGTTATTAACCTGGATTTGTTTATTCCAAATGAAGTATGTCGAAGTAAAATTTTTGAGTGATGTAAGTTTTGTTTGGTATTTGTGCGAAATCGTGCATAAATATTGGGCTACATCATCTGCCTAGCCTTTCCCAACTATGTTGGAGTTAGCTTCCAGTCTAACCGGATGCAACTGAATACCAGTATTTTACTTGGATCGACTGCCTATCTGACCTCCACAACCCAGTTACTGGGTAATTCGATACCCCTTGGTAAGACTGATTGTCAGACTCCTCGCATCCACGAATGACAGCCGGGACCAACAGCTTAACGTGCTTTCCGAGGCACGGAGAAGTCTTAGTATGTGCAGATGGTCACTCATCCGCGGTCCAACCGCAGCAAGCGTAGCTTAACCTGATTGATCGACCCGTGCAGCTGTTATTACTTAGCCACAAGCCCCTCTAAAAACTGGCTGACTTCTTAGGGGAAACTAAACCAATGAAACTAATCGCCATCAGCACATCTAAGGCTAGACGCAAACGAGCCACCGGCCACAGCCACCGATAGCTCAGTAACAAGCAGTTCACGTGCTTTTTCATACGTTTTGTATGGATTCGTCGCACACGTATGGCCGCTGGCGGCCACCTGCTACAGTAGTGCTCAACACCGCAACAAGCGACGACAGTCACTAGTGGCTGTGGCCGGTGGCGCGTTTGCGCTTACCCTAAACCGCGTTCAAGATCTGTCAGTGTCATTTTGTTATCGAATATTGAAACTGACTAAAATAGGTCCTTATATGGCAGTCAGTCCATCGGTTAACCTCACTATTTGGCCTAGGTTAGTCTATCCCTAGCAGTAATGAAGGATCACTCATCAATTATATCACTGACGCATTAGGGTTTTCTTTCCATCACATTATATCACGAACGTATTAGGGTTTTCTTTCTAAAGATGGCAGTTTCGTCAATTTTCCTTTTTACATTTTTCTTTCACCCTTCACCATTATAACTTTGTTCTTTCAATGAGCATAGACAATCTATTCTGATACTTGTTACCTCCTTTCGCTTCTGTGTCAAGTCCGTTTGTTACATTTAACCTTTCGGAAGCTTCAAATGTCAAATGAATCCAATTCTATTACCATTGAAGTTAGATATGAGTAGGCTGTAACGCTATTATGAATGTTAATTAATTTATATATTATAATCTTGTATTATTTATAAAAGCCTGCAGACGACCATTATTAGAACTAGCCTTCCTTTAAGCGCTATAACAACCCTGAAAAGTGGTAATCACCACTCATGGCTTAGTCATCTATGGCATTTCTTTTTTCTTTGCTAAAATTGCGATAGGCCATACAAAAGTGCGTTGGGTTAATGATAACGTCAAAGTCGCGGGAAACACCTGAATATGGGATGCACGGAACCGGGAAGTATAGCAGAAGAAAGGGGAGGCCTTTGGCCAGTAGTGGGTGATTCCGGACTGAAATGATGATGATAACATTAATTTACTATAGTACTAGCGTATAAAAATTTCGTTAGTATGACATCTTCGGGATGAGACGTATTTGTAAACCAGGGCTTTGCTTCGAAGTATGGCGCCCTGGTACGGGCAGGAAAATCTTGCAAGTATGAAAGTATTTGCTATGCTATCGGGCGCAAGTAGAGCTGGAAAATACTTGCAAAGGAAATCGGTCACCATAAGCCTCAGCTTCTTATTTATGTATATAGTGACATGGACCGATTTCCTATGCAAGTATTCCTAACTCGGGGCGCCGAAGGCGAAGCAAGTTCGGACTATGTTTATGTGTGATTAAAGAAGTATGTAGGAGAAGGAAAGATTACATTTCATTTACAAAAAGACGTACAATATTATGGCACAGTATTAACTAGATTGAGATGCCACCAAATACTAGGTATCAAGTATTTTTATACCTAGTTTTCGACCCTGGTATTTTTACATACTCGTACTTGAAAACCGTATTGAATTTTGCAAGTATTTTATCCCTACTCTTCAGATCCTAAATAGATAAGAATAGGAGACAGCTGTTTTATCTTTCTTTCATTGATCTTATGGTCACAATGACTTGTCCCATGTTATTCGCTCACTTTGAATAAACATCACCTATTTTTAGCAGAAGCAAACGAAATATTAATTTAAATTGCATTCATCCAATTCATTGACGTTATTTTGAGATCTCAGGTAGCCTTAAGGCCACTGACCCAGCCTTTACGAAGAAACAAGATTAGTGTATCAGACCCTAAATGCTGGAATCTAAAATATCTCCTTAATTTCAATAAATCTCATATGATTAGGTACAAACAAGTAAAGGAATTTCGACTGAACACAAAGAATATTATAAGCTTTACCTTTTCTTGTAAAGTCTCTAATTTCGTTACCCATCTACTGATTTATTTTTTATATTCTTATTTGCAACAAAATTATATCCCGAATATGGTATTTTTTAGTTTTAGTATTTATGAGCATAGTAGGTACCTAAATAATAAAGGTTGCGTATGAAGAATAATATTAAAATAAGAAAGATATTATTAATATTACCAACATCGTATCTTTATCTAATGTTAATAGATAGGTATTGTTATTTAGTATTTTTTTTTGTTCTAATTTCTTCCACAGCGGCTGCATTCGATGACTTTTCAGGATGGTTGAGAGCTTAGTTATGCTGCTTTATTTAATGACACTAATATTATGAAGGCGAAAGTTTGTGAGTGTGTGAGGGTGTGTGTCTGTAAGGGTGTGTGTGTGAGTGTTTATATATTTGTTACTTCTTCACGATCAAACGGCTGAACCAATTTTGATAAAATTTTGGGTGAAACCGCGGGGCGCAGCTAGTACAATATATCGTGTAAATGAACGAAATTTTCACTATTCATTACTAAGAATTCATCATTTAACAATAAAGTTTCTTGCCCATTTTTCTCATACGAAACTACCTTTTGAAAGGGGCTACTAGAATCAATTCAATTACATGTAAATGATGTTCAAAAGTGCCTTATATTTGCGTATTTGAAAATGATTTCACTTTGACTTCTTCTTTATAATAGAAACTAGTAAAAAACCTAAAGCTACATGGTTTTTGGTTTATTTTAATTTTTTGATGTTGACTTGTAGCAGTTGAGAACGTATCATGCTCACTTAAATGTCTCACTGATGTTGGCGCATGTGTTGGATCATTCGATTCCCTACAAAATGGTTGAGCTGGATGGTGCTAAGCCACGCGTCAGGTTCTTAAACGGGCGCCGTCGGTTGAGACTGGTCATCTCTTAACTGCCAAGGCTTATTTTTAATCATATAATTTGAATTGTTTCTTCATTTGTGTCTTTTTTTACATTGTTCTCACATATAGAAGCAACCAGAATAATGTACCCAGGATTTTGTAATATCTTGATTTAAAAGAGTGTCCATGGAGTTTCATGCCCGTTCTTTTCCATATAGTTTTGGAATGGGCAACTAGCTTCAACTTTCTGACTAACGGTTTAATTTTGACAATTCCAAAGTGCCTACCGAACGATTCTGTAAAAATCTCACCGTGA
Source organism: Luperina nickerlii (assembly GCA_963855955.1). Taxonomy (NCBI): domain Eukaryota; kingdom Metazoa; phylum Arthropoda; class Insecta; order Lepidoptera; family Noctuidae; genus Luperina; species Luperina nickerlii. The sequence continues at coordinate 6,800,301 of OY979663.1, forward strand.
AAACATAGGTGAAGCGAGCTTGGAGTGAGCTGTCAATAGTAACAATCCCTAGCATCAAAATTGTTGTTTAGGTGGAATGACAACTCACTTTACCTAAGTTTTCACGGTGACATTTTTCAGAACAGACAAGCTGTACATGGTTTAATTGAAATAAATGCCTTGAGTTTGTTTAAAATAAAATATTGCCTCCATAATTTCTAAAATAAGATCTCTTCTTCTTGTTTAAAATTTCGCATACGTTACAAACAGGCTCGATTCTAAGTAGCTATTTATACCACAATTTTCTTTTGCAACTGGCAACATTCCTGTACCAAAAACCAACGAAACTTTTTTTTTTACTTGACTCTTTTGACAAAGGCAATGACCCAAACAGGACTTGCCATTTTGCTTCGTAATTTCATAATTTATGGAGTGACGTAAGAATTATAAGATTTTTTTAAATTCATAAGGTTAAATTCTTCTTGCATTTTGTAATGACTATTACCTACTTGATGTCATCTTCTTATCGATTGTAAAATGCTTATTAATAGAGATTTATTGCGCATTCTGGATTTTAATTATGGAAACCCGTTCTGAGGATTTTATTGCAAGATTTCGGTTATACATTCTCGAATAGGTAATTTGTTATTGTTAAAGAATAATTATTTATTTGCTAAGCATTACTCATCACATTATCATCTGCCTAGCCTTTTTCCAACTATGTTGGAATCGGCTTCCAGTCTAACCAGATGCAACTGAATAACAATATTTTACATGGAGCGGCTGCCTATCTGACCCACAACCCAGTTACTGGATAACACGATACCCCTTGGTAAGACTGGTTGTCAGACTTTCGAGCTTCTGACTACCCGTAACGACTGTCAAAGTTCCACGAATGACAGCCGGGACCAACGGCTTATCGTGCTTTCCGAGGCACGGAGTAGTCTCGGTATGTAAAGATGGTCACCCATCCACAGACTAACAGCGGCAAGCGTAGCTTAACCTGATCGATCGACCTGTGTGTCTGTTATTATTTAGCCACGGGCCCCTCCTTTGTTATTGTTAAAGAATAACCCCCATACTGATAAACTTTGTATAGCGTCTGTATAGTTACAAAACGCTTTATCTTCTTCTTTCGAAAGTCAAATTACTGACGACTGAAAGAAAGAAATCATCAGTGTGTAACTATTCATCATATAATACATTTATTAGTAAGGGGGTAATTATTTATTTCCTAAGCATAACTATCATCATTTAATATTTTGAATTTAAGACTTTTTTTTTGTTGTACGTTATACATACGCAATAAGAGTCTCAAAAAGATATAAGAGTTCTTCTGCAGAAGAAATACTTTATCGAAATGTATGAACAACTAACAAATTCGATGCAGGAAGGGTGACTGTAACAAGGGACTGATGACTTCATGCAGCAAACGTCATCGACATCTTAGATGATACTGAGAATCGCGAGATGTAGTTAAGGACTGCTGTGCATTGGAAGATCCTTCACGATCCTTCGGAACGTCAGTAGCAAATTGAGTAGGTAACCTTACTGAAAGGTCAATCTTGTGTTGCTTTCTGACAGAAAAAGTGGAATGTAGGAACTGAAGTTGGCAATTGGTACATATTGGAAAAGAGAGAAAAGGTCGAGCACTTTTTGGCAGCACTTTTAAAAAGAAAACCACGCTCAAACGCTCGCACGTTTTATTTCATCACCGTTGCTGTCAAAATAGTGAAGGAAAACATCGTGGGGCAACCGGCATGTCCTAGAATCGAAAATTCGACGACATGTGAGATCTGACATCTATCAGCCCGCGTGGTGGATTACGGCCCACTCCCTCTCACAGAGAGGAGCACTGTGTCCCAGCAGTGGGAACCTTATAGGCTGATTATTCTGTTAAGCACGATCAAGCCCACACGTTATACAAGAAAAATATGAGAGAATTATGAAGTGAAGTAACAGATGTGGTACAGACGCCAGCACATCAACCTACTACAATCTGTCAAATTTATTAAATAGATTTTCAACTTTACCGCTATAGCATAAGGTTCAAATTTGTTTGGGAAAATTTGACAGTTTTGGGTAGCTTGATGTGCTGGCGTCTGTACAAGATGATGTGCGTGTCCGGTCTGTAGCGTGCCTAAGGCATTGTAATGTGAGTAGGAAGGCGTTTTCTAAGGCGCGTCCGATTCACGAATTCAATAAAATGGAATAACGAAATAGCAGAGGTCACGGTGACAGAGTTAGTCGCAGGCACATAGGTAAAGAATCTATACTAAATACAATAAAACTGAAGAGTGTGTTTGTTTGAACGCGCTATCTCTTAAACTATAAGTCAGATTTGATTAATTATTTTGCATTTGATAGCCAAACTCTTGAGAAAGGTATTTAACATCATGCTATGACCCCTAGAAGCCCACAAAAAAAATGTATAAAACCCAGGAATAGTGTGGACGGGTAATGTGGTTGTTATTTTAGTATATTGTGTTGTCTTATGATTTCCACGCGAACGAAGTCACGGGCAAAAGCTAGTACAATAAAATAAGGATGTTAAAGGTATATTATATATTGCATAAAAACCGATGAAATACTGTTGATGAATTACTTTAAGTACTATTGTGATCACCTAAGTCCTATTTATATCTTTAAATCTTTGACATAGTCAACGGTTATAAAGGATGTTTTAAAATATTATTAATAAAGTCTCTGATATGACCGTAAAATTTTAATGTCTTCATTTAAACTAAAATTATTCATTTTAAAATTAGTCACCACGTCCAGTCAGAAATCTACCAAAACATTAATTACAGTTGCCGCCGTCGAGAGAATGCGTTATTGACACTTGTCAGTTTCATACAAACGAATACGTGCTTTGCGAATTTAATCTCAATTAGGTACAGATGCCAGCTCATCAAGCTACAACAATCTGTCAGATTTCTTTAATAGATTTTCAACTTTATCGCTAAAGCATAAGGTTCAAAGATGATTGGGAAAATTTGACAGTTTCGGGTGGCTTGACGTGCTGGCGTCTGTACTAGAATTGCCGCACTGAGAGGTCTCAGGAACGCATTCTCTCGACCGCGCGCCGGCCGGACTGTAGGTAGTCGTACGCATGCGTAGGGCAAGAAACACTCAATACTCATCACTTTCTCTGTTTAAATCTGATAGCATTTCTTATATAACAAAAATGTAGTTCAACCTAAATCAGGTTAAAAACAAGAGTAGGCCTACCGGTTCTACAGAAAACCACCTTGCTTGTTATAATGACCGTTTTGGAGGAAACCTACATTCAATAGTAAGCTGTTACGTTATTTGTAGACCAGCCTTAGCCGCGGGCTATAGTCAGTCGAGCGTCTATAAGGCGATGACCGATGCCTCACTTGAATTGTGGTATTTTTGGCCGGGTTGACCTTTAAAAACGCCTTAATTTAGCCAGAGACGCTCAATCCTTGCACAAACTTATAATTAAATTATACTCAAGATAATCAACTGCCGGGTCATCATTATTTGTTTTGAATTATGATTTAAATTAATTTTATTAGGTATGCATACTAATGGTAACACAAACTTCAATTTTGCGGATAGCATTATAAATAATTAAACTACAGAAGCCAGCACATCAAGCTACCCGAAACTGTCAAATTTTCCCAATCGACTTTGAACCTTATTCTTTAGCAATAAAGTTGAAAATCTATTAAATAAATTTGACAGGTTGTTGTAGCTTGATGTGCTGGCGTCTGTACCTACAAATTGCTATATGACTAAGGCATGTCTTGATGTTGCCTAATGAATGAAAATGGGCGTGATCAGAACTGCTGGTGGTTACAATATTGTAAAGGATATCGACGATAATAAATTCAAATGTTGATGAGTTTATTATTATAAGAAACCAGCATAGCTATTCACAACCACTCGATACGCTTCCGTACAGTACCGAACCTCAAGCAATGTTATCGTAGGAGTCCTCTAAACGCTTCAAAAGTTCAAAACCCTAAATTTTTGTCAGTTTAATTCAAATAGACGACCGCTATTTTTCCGGGCAGCTGTTTGCTGTCGGGAGCCAGGCAAAACCGGGCGCTAAGTCTGTATTATTCCTCACGAAATCTTACCACGTGCAAACCACGTCAATACGGCAAGGAATCCAAATGTCAACCGTACGGACAACATGTATTTTGACAGTTCAAACCATACCATTGTGTCATAGAGAATACGTTAATAGCAGATGTCGTGATAAACTAAGGAATTGACGTGGTTTCGAAGTAAGAAATAGTGAATTAGGGCCCTGGTTATCGAAATTTAAAACAGCTATGCAGAAGAGACATCAGTAACTCCGAAAGTTTTTAAATGACTAATATGCTGTGGTTTATCTAGTTTGACATTTGTGAAAGATAGCGTGACAGTTGACAGGAGAGAACGGAAGAAGAAATCGTGTTGCGCCGACCTCAAGTGTCATGGGACAAGGGACATGGGAGATGATGATGATCTAGTTACGAATATTTCCCCCCAACTTGTTATTTTTTTGCGCTCGTGTCCTTTCTCTACGTCACTGCAAAAATACGTAATTTTCATTCATTTCTAATTTACTTCCACATCTTTCACACTAACTTCATTTGCAAGTCAATGATAGCAACGATTTAAGGCTCCTTCAAACAGGTGCGAAACGACACGCGACACAAAGGCACCGCAAGTCGCGCAACGAGCGGTGCCTTTGCGTCGCGCGCGATTATATCGCGTGTCGCGGCTGTTTGTAGAAGCCTTTAGGTAAGTGCAATTGAGTCACCGCTTAACAAAGTAGGCGCCAGTACAGCCTCAATTTACGAGTACCTACTTGAAATTCCCAGGGTCTACACAGAATTAAGGATACCATTACGTAGTAAATAACAATCTTGTCCAGCATTATTATACCGTAGGTATTTTTGAGGCCTCTACTTTGACAGTCACGTGGGTGACGATGCATAATATTATCTACTGAATTATTTACTACTAACAGTCTGTGTCACAACGTGATAAATGTCTCATTAAGCAAACTTCTACATATTTAAGCTTTTGCAAAACCGTATTTTGTAAATCGTTACATAAATGGCGTATTGATAAACACGCTTATGCGTTAACTAGAAAGGTAATGAAGTGAATAAGTGTGCAATTATACGTTTTTTATTCGAGTTTAGTGAAATGAGGTTAGTGTTTTTCACCATACGCTTTGGTATGTACGTTTTTTTGCGCTGGTAATAATGTCACAATGAGGTTGGTTTTCCAAATAATGTTCTGCTATTGTGTAAGTGAAGCATCTTCATTGTCAATTAATTAGAGGTTTTTATCACCTGGGGGCCTAAAAAGGCCACTTTGGCAGTATCATACAAGGATAATATTATGAATTATAATATGGCGAAGACAATCCGTGTTTTTCTTTGCTTCGCTGCACTACTTAGGTATAATCAAAGAGATTGGGATTGGATTTGGATTGGATTGATTGGTATTTTGCACAGACAAAAAAAAAATAACTGAAAAATCCTTCACCAATGGGATTTGATACGAATAACTTAACAGCTAACTGTACTTTATGATTCATAATGTTATCTTTTTATGAATCTGCCGAAGTGGCCTTTTCGGTGTTTTTACTTGAGTTATGTTTAAATTGAAAATTGGCAGACAGCTTTGTAGAAAATTGTTGTGGATATTTGTTTCGGCTTCCATATTTTTGTATCTCTCATCCATGGACTTACAATTAGTTACAATCAAAAATATGTGATAACGTTATTTTGTTCTTTTACCTTTTTCTCTTTAACTTCTTATTCAGTTTACAAAACAAGCTCTATTTTTAATATATGATACATAGGTACTATAAATCTTACATCATCTTCGTTGATTCCATCATTCTTCGTTGACTTCATATTCCTCTAATTACCATTAAATGCTGATACAGTCACGAATTTCATTTAAACTTTATTTTTTATGAAGTTATAAATCTGTGATTATAATTATGATGGCCAATTACTAATCTTTATAACACGCGCGTTTTATTGAATAATTTATGATGTAAAAATATTTACATTTCCTTGTTGGATGTTTGTATTACACAGATTTTTTTTTATTGCACGAGTTTTAACTTTCCGGAGTAAGTTTAACAAGAACTATTTACATAATCAGCCTAAAATTTTCCCACTGCTGGGACACAGGCCTTCTCCCGGTCTCAGTGCGGGTTGGTAATGTCGCATGTCTTTAAATTCTCGGTTCTAGGACATGCCGGTTTCCTCACGATGTTTTCTTTCACCGTTTTGAGAACAGTGGTGATGAAATCATTTCCACAAAGTAAAACGCCTGTCTGGGTTCAATCCTGCAAACACAACTCGCAAGTCGCAGCCGTTACCATTGGGCCATCAATGCTCTCTCAAAACTTTTAATTTTGATCGTTTACATAAGAAAAATACGACACTGCTATGTTTCCCAAAAAAGGAAATAAATTAATGAATAGAAACAAAGTTCTCGTCACACCAAAACCAGCTTTTGGATATGACATCGATATTAATTGGAAACCATGACGCCATTCAAAAAAAAACGTAGCTTCAGCACTACCTATAACTCCCACCCGACAAACTATAACTTTTCACTAACTTTTTTTTAAACAATTGACTATCTACGTCCTAAAATTAAAAACAAAAGACAGCGTTCCAAATATGAATAAAAACACCTCAATATTTACCAATCCCTTTTCCATCGATCGTTGCATTTTTTGACGTGACAACAAAACCATTTTCATTATAACTGTCTATTATGTCTTCATCAATTTTCCTTCTACTATATCTTCCTGGACATTGATGAATATGGATGACAAAATGGACACGCTACAGTGGCCGCTAGTGATGTGTTTGAAGCTATTTATATCGAATTAACTTAATCCCAACAGCGACAGTTTGGTATGGTTAGCATCCGGAACGGCTGGTGAAGTTGGTTTCCTCGATAATTATCTGAGGGAATTTGCTGTGTTTTGCTTGTTAAGAGATATGTCGGTAAAGATGAGAAGATCTATTTTTACACTCTCTTTAAGAAATCAGCCTGACAGTTGGTGGCTTGCTTCTATGCTAAAAGTAGAAAAATTTGATGACAGTAGCAAAACGCCGCGCCGGCTGCCCTTAAAAACCAACGCTGTGGCTCAGTCTCGCATATGGTCACAGCATTATGCAAAGCGACGACGCATATTTTCTTTAAACTTGTTGTTTTTTGTGCTTGTGTTTTTATTTGTGTTATGCCTTACAGCAAATAACACTATTATCTTTATTTTTCTAATTATGGCTCTTTTCAATAACAAAATGATGTAATAAGCGTGAATACTTAGCAACTAAAACCTATTCTTACCTATTTACGACCAATACGTATAACGTACGAGGGTGACACTGAAAGCTCTTAGAAAACCAAAAACTGAACAAACTAGCAAGTTATTAGTTTTATTTTATCTTTCCAAAATAGTGTCCATTTACATCAACACATCGCTGCATCTGATGGAACCACTGAGAAAAGCATTTTGCCCACTCGTTCTTAGGGGTCTCTTGGACGGCATTTTGAAATGCAGCCACTGCTTCCTCGGCGTCCATAAAACGTTTACCTCGAAGTTTTTCTTATATTTTCGGAAATAAATAAAAATCGCAAGGTGCGCGGTCGGGGCTATAGGGTGGATGACCCAGTATTTCCACGTCTGACATCGTCGCCAAGTAATCGAATGTTTGCTTGGCGGTGTGCGACGAGGCGTTGTCGTGGTGAAGGAGGATCCTACTGCGAGGTCGTTTCTCCCGAACTTTTTCCAAGACAAGTAGCAAACAATTTTATTGTTAGTGTACCACTCTGCAGTAACTGTTTTTCAATCCTCTAAAACAGTTGTTGTGTAATGACCTGTCCTGCCGAAGAACGAGGCCACCATCTTTTTTCCCACGCTTCGACCTCTCTTCACTTTAGTTGGCAACTCCTCGGAAGGGAACACCCAGACAGCAGACTGTCTCTTAGTTTCAGGATCATAACAATAAATCCAGCTTTCGTCATTCGTAAGTATGTCAAACACAACATTTGAGTCACCTCCGTTAAATCTTTGAACCATTTCACGACACTAATCAACACGACGGAGTTTTTGGGCCTCTGTCAAATTATGAGCTACCGGCACAAAGCTTCCTGACCGCTAAATGTTCATGGAGGATTTTGTGCACTTGACTCATACCGATGCCTAAGCTTGTCCGAATCTGCTGATAAGTCACTCTTTTGTCAGTCTCTATCATACGCCGCACAACACTGACGTTATCTTCAGTCGTCGCCGTCTCACGCAGATCATCGGTGAGAGTAGTGCGACCACGTTTAAACTCATTAAACCAGTTATAAACAGTGGCACGAGATGGGTCTTCATTGTGAAAGGCCAATCGAAGTCTATCATATCTTTCCTGTTGACTTAAATGACATCGAAAGTCATAAAAAATCATTGTACGAAAATTTTCGCGCGTTACAATTTGCCGCCAAATTGTAAACAAATGACAAAAGAATAAAATACATACACAATAATGGCAAAGAGTTCCATTTTCAAAATTTGAACTTATTTTTTATTATATCGTTTACAAGTGGCCAGTTCTAAAAACTTTCAGTGTCACCTTGTACCTACAATCTATTCACAGTTATTCACTGACAAGTCTGTCCAATTCACAGAGGTCTTTATTGTCGTTACAATAGGGTTGCTATTGATTTGCTGCTTTCAAAGGTAAAATAACTGTGAAGGACCTGTCTTGCGTTCACGATTTAGTTTTCAAACATGTAAACAAATATGTTTTTGGAAAAACAACTTTAAAGTCCACACTTTTTCAATTTGGGCTACAACTTCAAACATTTGTATGCCTTTTTTGAACAATTAGTCACATAGAAAATTCAACTTGAATTACACTGAAATAAAGTTGATATTCGTTGAAGTGGTAATAACATTAATTGGAAACAAGGACTTGAACAAAGTTTTAAGTACTTATCTGTCAAGCAATCAAAGAGACCTTTAAACTCCTTGGCAATTCATTAAACTCTATTATTAGCAACCTCAACACCAAGGATAATGATATGGAATTTTAAATACACACATCACAATACTCAATTTCCGTACACATACTAATTAATTAAGAAGTACCTGTACCTACCTACCTACTCATAAGTTATTTAAGTTCTGTCTATTGTTCTTACCCATTGTTTAAGAGCACCGGATAAAGAGGTTTCACACAGTTCGGAAGTTACCTCATACGCTGAGTTTTTTTAGTCTGTTTGTGAGTGTGTTACTTTGTCATGAATGCTGTCGGAAAGGAAACAATAATGTGTGTATGTTTGTGTGAATATTTATGATTATTACGTCGTTTTGAGATGAGTGATTGATGCTTCTTTTATGTACTTGCTATATGTATAAGGTTCTTTCTGTTATATTATGTCGGGAAAACGGTAGCGGAAAATATTATGCTACACGTCAGAATACTTTCCGCTTGGTACCTCTCTCTAAATTCACATACCTTCTCGTATGTATATTAGCTTTATCGTTGAGAATGCTGCACTAGGCAGGCAGACCATACTGTCTAAGACTCCATAAACTAGATTTAGTTTGAAAGCGAATATTTTCTTACATTTATTAACATGTGTTTACAATCGCGGCACTGCGATCCTTCACAACGGTTTACGGCGGCAATATTTGATTATTTTGCCGAAATTTGACCGCCACAGCCCGTATGCTATCCTGGTACATGCACGTGACTAAAACATGTGTTCGGATTATTGTAGCTAGCTTCAACCAGATGACTAGATGCAAGGAAGGTAGGTAAATAAATGGTAACCCACTTTTACTCTTAGGACAACAAATAGAGAGAATCACTATTACTCATATAATTTTGCACACAAACGTTTAAATAAATAAACAAAAAATGATTCATTCATCAAATGCATGTTAATATGTCACTGAACACCAATTCTCACACACACACTACGTGCAGTGTGTCGCAACTCTCAATGTTACGAACTATGCGTGTACGCATCCTTGAATAAGTGTGTTTGTTATTAGAGTCTATAACAAATCTTTGTTTCCAATTGATGTTATTTCCACTTAAACGTATATCACCTTTATGCCAGTGTCAATTAAGTTGGTTTCAAAATGACTACTTGCTTCAGAATGACTATTACAAGAGTCAAAAAATGTTTGAAGTCGTAGTGCAAACTGAACTTTATGACTCAGTTTTAAAGTTGTTTTTCCAACAATGCATATCTGTTTACAAGTTTGGAAACTAAATGACGAACACAGTATAGAAGACGGGTGGCTCGTATGAATCAGACTGGTTTCATAACTGCTGGTGAACTGAATCCTAATTGAACTGTATGTAGTAAGACATAGTAAAAATATCTTTTCCTTGATTAGTGAGTTGAATTTAAAACGATGCACGATATGTAGCAGTGGGTTACGAGTATTATAAATAGATGTGTTATATTTTTTTGAAGTGAAAACTTCTTTAGCGGCGCTGTGTACTTTTTTTGGAATGGGTAAAAACTTCTAAATTCGCGTCAGGTCACGTGACCCTGATCGAAAATTCGTAAGACGTAAAACGTCAGACGTAAAACGTAAGACGCGCGTTGTTGAGGACAGCGCCATCTATGCACATCGGGAAGAACTACGAGGGCCTCGCGTACTAACTACGTAGGCCTCGCGTACTAACTACGTAGTTCATCCAACAACGACGAGATGGCGCTGAACCACGGATATATAACTGACGACGAGCAAATCTGAATAAATTCCTTTCACGAGAAGAATAAACCAGTCACTTTGGTCATCATACCTGATTTGCAAAAAACCCTATAAAATAAGGAACACACCTTAACACGCGTGTTTTGTTTATAAGACGATTCACAAAATACACTCGTAATTGTTCAAGTTTTCACTTCTGTCGGCACTACCGGAGTGCCAGTTTTTTTTTTTTTAATTGATTCACTTTCTTTTGTTATTGTTTTCTGTAGTGATGATGACAATAAATATTATGACGATGTATTATTTTAGTTTTTCGATGCTGAGCATTTCTTAAATAAGTTTATCTAAACAAATATTATAAAGAGAAAAGATTTGATGTTTATATGTATGTTTGTTTCAATTTCACACTGAAACGGCTGAACGGATTTGGACGAAATTTAGCACATGGGTAGACCATGACCTGGATTAAAACATAGAATTTCTTTTCTCCCGATATGCTCACGAGATTCAGACTTAAGCGGGTAAAACTGGCGCAGCTAGTATATAATAAAACTTTAGGTAAAAATTAATTATGGCGCTAAACCGATGTTAATTTCATGATCATTTTAACCAACTAAATTACAGTAGCTATTAGAATTCAATTAAAGCACGTTAATAGCCTACTTTAAATCAATTATTTTACATTAATTATATGCCTGCACAATATTCATTACATATTTCAACTGATTAACCTACTAATGCAAAATAACATTGAAATTTAATACGAGCAGATTTCTCAATAATTTGAAAATAACGATGTGATTAAAATAGACAGAAACGCACTAAAATTTAATTAGGTTTCTGAAGTGTACTCAAGTTATGGTTAGTTTTGATAGGATTAGATTTATAAGTCAGTGCACACAACATAGTAACAGTTTTGATTGGTTTTTTGGCAAAATAGGCACAGTACAGTATGAAAAAGGGGGCTGCCGGTCAATATACTATAAGCTTTGATGATTTAATCTGAAGTTTCCTTTGGGTATGCATGTCATCGGCATGTCTTTAGACAAATAAGATTTGTGGGGTGCTTGCGTAAAGGCTCCTTCAAACAGACGCCACACGACACGCGACAAAAAGGCACCGCAAGTCGCGCAACGAGCGGTGCTTTTGTGTCGTGCGCGATTATATCGCGTGTCGCGCCTGTTTGCAGGAGCCTTAACACACTAACAGTAGCAATGGCTTTTATTTTGACAGTTCAACAACATTCATTGCCTTATTTACATTGTTGAGCAGACAAATTTTTCGTACATATGAAGCAATGGTTTAGCAATATCCTTCAAAATTATTCCGATTGACATTAATATTGTGTTACGCAATTAGGGTGCTGTTGCACTGATGTGCGACCTACTGTACAAAGAAAGTGACTACGCGATTGCGGCACTCTTTGTGGGGTACAATGCGTGCCACGAAAGAAGAGACTTGACCCCGCCTCCCCCGCTCTTTTCGCCGCCCCAATGACGTCCGGTCCCGTCCCGCACTCAGACCTTATACCGCTAAAGACACCTAAAATCGTTTACTGCGCATGTCAAACCACGTGGTGTGTGAAGTCTCTTCTTTCGTGGCACGCATTGTACAGACCTTATGGTTAGGTGTGCCACTAAGGAGAGGACAGCAAGGGACAGGCGGGAACAGGGTCAGAATATTTGGGCCAAAACTTGACTCACGTCTACGCGCAGACTTATCTAGTATATGATCATCTATATGAGCTCAATTCACGATAATGTATGGCTGTTGGCCAGTTCTTGTAGGCTAGTTGCGAAATGTGAGGCCGATGCAAGGTATGAGCTTGAGATATTGAAAATATTTGCATGTTTTAAGTTTTTTGCGAGCGAGGTCTTCTTCAAAATTAATATTAATTTTTCAATTTACAAGGCATTGAATATTAACTTGCATTCATAATGATTACAAGATGTTAATTACTTACAATATTTTATACATCGATGTTAGATAATTATCTAACATCGATGTCATCAAAATATTCCTCATTTGGCCAACAAATTATGTACTTATCTTATTTTATGCAATAATAATTTTAGAGATTCTTTATTAGCCTAGAAATATATTCGCACTCAGTCGCACGCAGTCGTAAAATGCTTAGGTAAGAAAACCTTTTCTACTTACATAATTATTTTTTAAGCTAAATGTGTTTTGTTCATTTTAGGTTTTTCTTCAGCTGTTTCAATCATAAGCCTGTGTTTGCTCTATTTTTAATATATTCCTCATTAAGTCAAATACCATAAAATCATTCTTAAAAAAACGATAAATATATTTTTTAAATCACATATCTAAATTATGTTGTTTTTGGATAAATAAACATTTTTATTATTATTAGGTATTATTCTCTTCTCTCCAGTAGGTACTTCTAAATCGCTGTCACTTGAAACTTGTTACCAACTTAACTTACGTACTACGCTAAGTACATAGTCAGTAATGCATGCGTATACAATATGGCGTTAACACAAGTAGCAATGATCTGTTGCAAAATAATTTATGATTACAAACAATCTAACGGAACGGGAACACCTACTCATGCATTCAAAGTTTCAAACCTCTATTGACTATAGTATATCATTAGCTATGCTAGCTTAATAGGTATAGTATATGCATGGCTTAAGGCTCCTACAAACAGGCGCGACACGCGACATAATCGCGCGCGACGCAAAGGCACCGCTCGTTGCGCGACTTGCGGTGCCTTTGTGTCGCGTGTCGTGTCGCGTCTGTTTGAAGGAGCCTTAATAATGACGCCTGTAATTGATCTACGAAACAGCAAAGGCATGGATAGATAAAAGAGTTTATCTATTAGCGAAGACTTCTAGCCATTCATAGAAAGATCAGGCATGAATCACGCATGAATCACAGCTCACTGTTTCAGCGATTTCGAACAATTACGAAGTCCTGGTTTTCCTTTCATTGTTTTTCTACGCTATGCATGGGTAATTAAACTTCATTAGACCAGGTTATACTTAGTATGTAACCCAAAGGAAGCCTTAAGCCCTCATCGCGCCCGGAACATGAAAGGCTAAGGAAGGAACACGGGTGGGTTTTAGTCAGTAAGAGTCTGACACTCCCTTCCGCTCCACCCAGAGCAGGAGGGGATATTTGATGATTTCCCACCCTGAAAAAAAAAGCCCTCTTCGAAATTAATCTTTATTGACACTAGGAAAGTTATAATTCATCTCGAAATTAAAAAAAGTAAAGCAACGAAAAAAATTTTCCCGGGTCATAAACATTCATAAACAGCGTATAATAATTTAATTATCTGGCAAACTATCGATCTTAATAACCCTTTCTCACTTGCTTTTCTTTCTAATATCCTTTAAAGTTTCTTCAACAGTTTATAAACGATGTTACCTTCGTTCTCAGTTCCTAAACGTAATGTTGTAATCAGAGGTCACTGGCCCTACAGTTAACATTTCCTTTGAAATACTGGCTAAATGTGAAACCTGATACTTTGTATATCTTAACTACAAACGGATAACGTCATGATACCTTTAGATTTTATCACCGGATTCTGGTAGACAATTTAATTCATACAATATTGATTTAATATTAACCTAGGTATATGATTGTCTATTGAGAGGGGGCTTGTGGCTAAGAAATAACAACACGGGTCGATCGATCAGGTTAAACTACGCTTGCCGCGGTTGTCCGTGGATGGGTGACCATCTTCACATACCAAGGCCGTCCGTGTCTCGGAAAGCACGTTAAATAAATGTGATAAACCTAAAAAGTTGACCTCAACTCAACAAAGATGAAAAAAAGGGAAGTTACTCCGAAAATAATTACATATTAGTATCTAAAAACTTACTTCCGTAGAATCTGAAACAATTTAGAAGCCCATCCCTATATGCTCGTTATCGTATAATGCTCGTTTCAAACCAGTTAACTAGTTAACTTATATAAAGATGATAATTCCATATAATTTGCTGACGGTCATGGTAGCATTGACCTTAAGAATTAACATGCAAATTAAGACCGAAAGTTAGTTTTATTCGGAGAAAGTCAAATGCATTTTAACACGCATTCACACTTTAAATAAAGAAAGAGGAGCATTTTTAACTACTATGACGAAAATAAATTGGAAATTTCAAAATTCTGCATAATTATCTTCCATAAATTACATAATTTAAAAGCTAACAGTCTTCAAATAATACTAATAAAATGTACAAGTATATAAAAAAGGAGAGAGGAAAGAATCATAGGGTATCCAAAAATTCGTCCGCTTCGTTGTCAACAGGAAAAATGCTCAAAGAGCTGGCAGCATTATCTTAGGTTTCACATTTTCTTATTACTTTTAGGGTGACGTATTTGCTAACCAAAGAAATCAATTTATATTTAATGGGTACCGTTATTAATTTACTTTACGATTACGTACAAATACATATAGTCAATAACAAGCTTTTTTTTTGGAATTATTTTTGCATGGGACTTGAACATACAAAGATACACTTTATACATTATAAAGCACTTCACACACGGCAGCTATAATGTAAAGATGTATATTATAGCACGATACATCTCATTACATTTGTCCATAGAAATCGGCAGGAGACCACACACGACAGCTATAATGTATATTTACAATGTGGAGACATTAATTATACATTAATATACATTGTAGCTGCCGTGTGTGAAGCGCTTAACTGGCTAAATATGGGTATCTTCTCTGCCTAACTCGTCGGAGATTACAGGCATGATGTTTGTTATCTGTCTATTTTTAAAAATAGGTCGAACACAGAGCGGTGGCATTTGATCAGCCATATGTCGCCACCGCCACCTCATTGGACGCTACATTAGCCCGCCAATTTTCTCTCAAATCACGCAACCTCACTTACGATCACTTACAAAATATCAATTTATTTATAAATAACCTACTAAATAGTACGTCTTCTTAATTGCATCACTAACATAATAACATAAAGGTGTTATTAAGTGATAATCCTAAAGAACTATTAACCTTTAAGATGGGAAAATGCGCGCGAGTTGGTTTCAAAACACTGGGTTTGTAAGGCATTGTACCACCTCACTCGTGTGAATGACGTGGGAAATACTTGTACTACAACATTTATTACTTTGTGTAATTAATTATTTTTTGGCCCCCAAGGGTGCTTACGGAACCTCGACCCCAAGACTCCGATACACAAACAGAACCCCTGAGATTTTGTAATCTTGAATTTGACATATGTCCTCCTTACAGGAACGTACTCGGCCATTATGTTTGAGCACGTTTTCACCCTACGAAATTGTAATCTGAATAATCATCATTATCCCCGGAACAGTCCACTGCTAAATATAAGCCTCTCCAATCGCACGCCATGCATTCATAATCTCTATACCTACTTGCTTAAATGAAACGCGGTAATTAAAATACCTGTTTGATATTCAATCAGGTGAATAGGCGATAATATATTGACAAAAAGAATCCTCCTTGCTCATACACTGATAAAGCTGATATAAGATGCTTTACTCAAATGAATGATCAGTTTTGCTTCATTCCACGTTCACACGTCACCGAAAAAATTACACAGAAATAAACGCGTTCCATCACTAAAACTGAAATAACTGACGTCACTCGGAAATCTGCCACGCTTAAATGGAATTGGGCTGGACACATCTGCCGCATGTCAGATGATCAATTCTCTCCATGGTCTGGCAGTTTGAGTAATTTATGTGGCCTACCCAAATGTCCTTTCTTTGGTATTGTTCGTCGAATCGTTGAGCACCTTAAGTCTTGAGTTGAGCTGCACGATTTCTGACAAATGCGTGCACTGACTGGACAGGTCCTCTCAATCTGTGTGGTTCTTTCCTCAAAAGACAATCTCAGACATCGACCTACATGGTCTTCATATAACCTGACCAAGATTATCTCTGGACTTTATAAGAGACTATGAACTCTGAGTTTGTTTCGACCTTTCTTCTCAGAGTAGTCAGATAGGAAACGCCGACATGTAAAAGTGTTTGTGCAAACCTACTCACAAAAATAAAATCAATTATCATTTATCAATGGGCCAAACTAACGACCCAGTAGGTCCCGCTTAATGGTTGACATCGCGGCAGAATGAGCTGGACTCCTTTAATAAATAAACTCCTTGGCGACTCTGGACAGAGAGAGGTGGAAGGAGAGTACGGAGGTCTTTCCCCAACAGAGGGACAGTAACGGGTAATTAAAAAAAAAAAACGCCATTTGCTCATTTCATTTTTCGAACATTCGGAGCGCGAGGCCGATATCGTTGGTTCGGTTGACTAATGAATTCATTTTTCACTTCTGATTCATTTTGTGTCCAGACGTTTCACTTCGAGTGAAAGACATAAATGAACAAATGAAGAAGCAAGCATGCAGTAAAACAGTTGCAGTGGAGTAGCAGTTTGATTGAAGTACGATACACAGGTTACAACGGATTTAAAAAAAAATACTTTATGTTTAAATTTGTTCTCATGTAAGTGAAATGTAAATTTCTTTATGAGAAATAAATGTCTTTAACCAGAAAAGAAAATATTCATTTGCATGTTTTCATTGGCCAGTGTTGTGAACTTTAGCCTAAACTAAACTTACAATCAGTTGGCACATGAGCCTCTAAAGGGCGCTTATGTAACTAGCTTTAAATATCACTTAGAGGCTTTTCTTGCGTCATAAATCAAAACCAGAAATAAAAATGTACTATTATATTGACGCTAGTAACAATGCGAGATTTCATACTGTTATGTATGTATGTATGTGTTACTAAAATGTAGGTTTAGGTTAAGGCTTCATCAGGTAGTTAATAAATTGAAGTAGCTAACATACGGGGTGTCCCTGACCGAGTGGTCCAAAGATAAATGTGGAATAGGAGGTCATATTACCTCTTCAATATAGGTATATGATTGGGTTATCCTCAGTAGTATAAAAAATATCACCATTTTTAGAATGTTTTGTGAAATTTTACGTTTTTATTTGAATTTATGACATGGTGAAGAGACTATTCATCACAGAGTGCTCAAAAATCTTAGAGAGTATACACTATGTAAGATTTTTGAGCGGTCTGTGATGAATAGTGTGTGTGTGGTAGTGTAATGACCATCTTATCCTGTTTCTCCAAACAGGATAAGATGGTCATTTACAAATTCTGGTGGTAGGAAAAGCTTTTTGGATTTAGTACAAAAGACACCAGAGTTGAAATTTTCAATCGGTTACCAACCTGCAGTGGGCCCGCGAGGTAGATTATGACCTACTTTCTTCTCACAGAGAGGAAACCTGTGTCCCGGCAGTGGGAACATTACAGACTGGGTTATAACAACTGATGACAAAAATATGTTGTTCGTATCACAAAGAACTTAAAGATAGGTAAGACTGTCGCCCTTGAAACTTTATTCGAGGGTTCAATGGCCCTCGAGAAAGAGATCTGAGAAAAATCTTTCTCACAAAAACTACGATAAACTTTCTCTCCTGGGAAATAAAAATCAAGGTAAATATCGCTTATTACTTAATTAAGGTGACAATACGAAATTACACGAATTTTTCCTCCCATTCATACCTTAACGTTCGAATAAGATTTTCTCTCACGGCTACACGATCAGTAAAGTATTTACCTGTAACAAAAACAAAAGGTCGTTATTAGAAAGTGAAATAAGTCACATAAGGCCTTTGGAAATTAACCATTCAGTCTTTTGTTTTATACAAGAAAGCATGAAGTTTCTTTAACATTGGTGCCGAGCATGGAGTGAAAATATATTCCTGAACTAAATCTAGCCAGCTTGCATTTCCATGTAAGGTATAAAGGCCAAAAATATTTAAAAAAAAATGAGTCAATGAAAACGATTTTATGCAGTTGTGAAAACGAAATACTGGCCACCATTTTGGTGTCTCCATTGTGCCAACATTGTGGTTAGTGGAAAAGCTTAGGTGGCGTTCAGTCAAGTGCTATTGAAATCGGTGCTCTGAATGGAATACCTTAAAAATATTAAATAAGTACCAGAAATTGAAAAACTTTACAACTATTATTCTTGGTAGGTAAACATAAACAAGATTATTTACTTAATTGAATCTGACCACTTGTATAAAACTACTGAGGAATACCCATAGAAATGTACTTTCATATACGAGTATCTATGGGAATACCTATCTGTATTTTGGTTTCTGAAACCGCCTAGTTACATGCAGTGGGTGTCTTAAGTGGATATTAAGTATAATCATGACATCATAAGATAACCAGTCTCTTTACCAAGTGATGTTAATGTGTGTCGTGGGTTGAGTGGCTTGGGTTTGGTTTGAAGATTATGATATCATCCATGGTTTTCTTCTTGGCAGGTCAAAACTTCTGTCGATAATATTATCTTTACTTATTTGATACTTACTCCTCAATTTCCCGTCTATGTAGCAGTCTATGACAAAGGCAGATTTAGTAATGATAGTAACATTCCATTTATAAAATATCCACTACAAATTAAATCCTAAAGTTCAACAAATCGCAGCTCCATTTGAACCAATTATGTCCTAAAAGGATTAACCAATCAGACTCCTACACCAACACTAAACAGGCTTCAACAACAAAGAGGCTTATCTTACCTCACTTTAATTCCACGTAATCCATACGCAAATGATGTGCAATTTGCGGGCCGCAACCGCATTTCTTATGGGAAAACGGTGGATTACACCTGGCTTCAGGGCCGGTTTGAGTGAATGGTACGATTTGGTCAAGGGTGCTAAAATGTGAATGTTGAGCGCGCTTTGTTTCTGTAATTTCGTTCGGTGGTATTGTTTTGTGGAATTGCAACAGTCGTCTTCAGACTAACATTTTCTCATAGTATAACGTTGGATATGCGGTGAGAGCTAAATACTATATTATTATCAATCTTAATGTCGATGTCTTTGGTTTTGCAAGAGCGAATCTTGCATGAAATGTACCACCTGGTTTCTCTGAAGTATAAAGGAGATCTTGCAGGCAAATCAACCGATGCCTAAGACGAAGCTAAAATGAAGAGTTAACTCAAACGTTGTGTTTGCTTTAGCATCAAAAATCTACTTGAGAATCATCCCGCCTCCCAAGTCCTTCCCTGCCACTTGTTGTAATATCAAAACCTAACCATGGTCACCGCGGCAGAAGTTACCAACATTCTGTGAGAAGAAAACTAATTGCAGAGATTCGCAACCTGTGAGAGTGTGAAACAAAGCGAGTTAGCGGCACAGCGCAGGCGCAACACTCGTCTAATTGATGATCTCATATAGTAAGTAGCACAGTTTTGTAATATATGCTTTATTTTCTATGTCTATTTACATAGTTGTTTTTTTTTTAATTTAAATAATTCTCACGACAGAATTAACTAAGATAAGACAGTTGGGATGGATACAGTTCTCAAATATCAAAACTAATATTATTATCAACATAATCGACTTGTAGTCTTTCTGGGGTCATAATATCTAGCCCAAAGATCATTAGATGATTGATGAATAAGAAATCTGGATGGATGTGAATGGGTGACCATCTTTACATACCAAGACCCCTCCGTGCCTCGGAAAGCATGTTAAGCCGTTGGTCCCGACTGTAATTCGTGGATCTTTAACAGTCGTTACGGGTCGTCAGAAGCCTGAAAGTCTGACAACCAGTCTTAGCAAGGGGTATCGTATTACCTAGCAACTAGGTTGTGGAGGTTAGTTAGGCAGTCTCTCCATGTAAAATACTGGTATTCAGCTGCATGCAGTTAGACTGGAAGTCGACCCCGACATAGTTGGGAAATGGCTAGGCAGATGATGATGTTTACACTTTCATCCGTTACTTTTGGAACAGACCATAGTATCTCATCATAAGAGAGAAAAGTCTCTTATCGACTAACGAGGAATAAAGAACGCTGGGCGTTGCCAAATGAGCGTCGTAGAAATTCTCGATTGACTGTTGGAAGAGCTGATAATTATAGTGATGTTTGTAATTTGAACGAGATAAGCACCGATTTCATAATAATTCTTCATTCCCAGATGATATTATCATACAAAAGAGAATGATAAACTTCGTAAAAAATATAATTAAAGTTCGAAATCAAAACCTATTGTTTGTAGATAGGTGCTAACTTGTAACAGATTTTCATGATAAATAATATTTGAAATTTATTCGTCCACTGCTAAGTATTTGTTTCAATAGAGCTGTTAGCGATAAGACCGCCTATTGTGTCATCCCTTGTAAAATTTCTACATTTATATCTGTGACTAGCTTCTGCCCGCGACTTCGTCCGCGTGAAATTTCTCGTTCCCCGACCCACCCCGTCGCATCGCATTGCCTGCACGCGCTATTACTTCGTTTTTGCTTAGCGTTCTTTCTGATTCTCTTTCTTTTTGTTCGGCTCCTAAACGTCCTAGCGCAATGATAAAAACCTATAGCCTTCCTCAAGAATTGGGCTATCAAATGCAACAATATTTTTTGAAATCCGTTCATACAAACAAACAAAAAACAAACAAGTCTTTAGTTTTATTATTAACTGGCTGCGCCCTGCGGTTTTATCCGGGTAAATGTCGATCCCGTGGGAATATCGGGATAAAAAGTAGCCTATATGTTATTCCAAAGTGTCAGCTACCTCCATGCAAAATTTTATCAAAATTGGTCGATCTGTTTGAGCTTGAAGAGGTAACAAACATATAAACACACACATACTCACAAACTTTCGCCTTTATAATATTATTAGTGTGATAAACTTTTTAATATATTTATGGTGTGTACACAATAAAGAGTTTTCTATGTAAGATCTATCTATCTGTTCCTCCTCCTCCTTTCCCCTTCTCTATTCTCTCTCTGTTTGTAAGCAACCCCCTTGATGTTTAAACCAATTTGTTGTATTCATAAAACTATTCTGCCTCTTTCATATGAAGAATTATCATTTGTTAAAGCATCCACAGTTTAATTCCTATCAGTTTCGCTTATAAAATATACCTACACACATTAGCTAGCTAAATATTTGTGTATTTTTAGAGGTGATTACCAACAAATACGTTTAATATAATAAGAATAAATAAAGCTTTCTTAACAATTGCATCATCGCTTTATAAAGCCGAAACACAACGCAAATGTTTTTAGCACATCAATGTAATAAATTATAAGGTGTGATGTATACAAACATGTTTTTAATAGCTAAATCATAGTTCAACCCAAGCCTAAACATGACGTCACTCCATATTATCAAACACTGAGGAAAGTTCCTAAGACATTTTTCTAACTAACGTTATCATTGTAAAATCAATTTTATCACCAACAACATAAGAGTTATTAAGAAAACTGCGTAAAAAGAAAGCAATACAATACTATATTTAATAACAGATTGACTAATAGCGATATCGGTCGATCACAAAACCGGATCTCTTCTATTTGATATCATTTCCAATTCTCTTATTTACATAGACATGCGAAATATAGATAAAACGCAGTTTTTTGGCGACAGCCTTCGCGTTTCGAGGTGATCTTCAGACTAAAGCTGTGTTCTCACGACAGTATTTAAATCGGTCATTTTGAATTCCGTTTTAGAATTGAATGACAATCGTATCAAGAGAAAACTTTAGTTTTCAATTTTACTCAACCAATGAGGGTTTTCGTCAAAATTCACGCCACCAGGTGGCCCCACTTTATTTACTAACACTTTATGGACAAGTAGAAAAAATACTGTACAAAGGCGGACTTAATGCCTGAGGCTTTTTCTACCAGTAACAGAAAAAACATGACAGGTGCAACATAAGAAAGAGATACCACGAAAATAATTATAAAATGCAAAAATAAGCACATAGATATACATACATAATATAAACCGAATAGGTCTTCCATTTCGACAATGAATATAAAATATATTATGATGGCGTTCATCATACAGTCACGAGAGAACATATAAAATTTAACACTTTTGACAGGTGCCCGGACCTGACGTCTCAGTGCTGCCACCTAGTGAATGTCATTTCAAAAAACCCTCATTACTTGATTGACCAACTGACTTGCCTCAAGAGAATGGTGTAAAAAAAAAACGATCGAGATTTCAAGATTGAAGAGTTGTCACAACCATGTGTTTTTAATATTAATATATTTTTGCAATAAAAATACGTATTCAGCAACAAAATAATGCAAACTTTGACATTGACGCAATCATTAGTCGTCCATTTAAAACTAATTTTACGCTGTGACATTTACTGGTTGATGTTTAGGATGGATAATTAACAGTAAATTTGACAACGAAATGTTGTCGTAAGCTTTAATTGAATTAAGTTATTATTGGTTCGATTTCAGTCAATGCTCACGTAGAAAATACAATAGACATACTGTGAAAGGTTTTATTTGAAAATATAATTAAGGATAAAAACTTATTCTCATGGCATGCGCCACCAAATCTCAGAAGTCAGATATCATTTAATTAATATCCTGTATACCAACCTACATCTTTTGCCAACTACACACAACAAGCAACATTTATTGCACAATAATTTACGCCAATTTGACACAAGCTTCCTACACTCAAATTGGCAGCAGGTGTAAATTTATGTGTACTACAAACACGAAAAAAGTCATCTAATTCAGGAAGCTAGGGAACCGCTCTTACAGCCTACATTAAAGTAGATCTGATGAAAGTAGTTCTGAACGTTCCTGCTAACACTGGAGGTATACCCGGAGACAGTTGTGATAAGTGACATCGCCATAAGACGATGTTTCGTAATATGTTCACCTGTCAATGAGGCGACGGGTTAATCTTGAATTGTTTAATATCGTATGAAGTTTATACTTTGTATACAGACTGTACAGGTAACTGTAAGATGTTGAATTTAAAGTAGCAAAAAGTAAAGCAAGTAAACATTATTGGTTGACCCTGTGATTTCCTGATACTAGGTAAGGATGTACTTTTCATAATACAGGTTGAAATTGAAAACATGTACCAAATCTAAATGGGAGATTGTACTCATCATTATGAACAACTTTTACTATGGGTCCAAACCTGAAATCGTCAAAAAAAATCAGCTATTCCCTACATTTTGACGAGTTATGCGGTTATAGAGAACAGCTGATTTTTTTTTCACGTTTGGTCTTATCTGGTGTACAATAAAGATTTTGCTTAAAAGATCCACTGATCGAAAAACGTCTGTTATTAAACCGTTATAATCTTGCTCCAAGCATCATTAACTTATTTGCTCTGCCTCATCCTGCTAATGAATGTCGATTACCTAGAATATCCTTGGACCATAAACAAGTATGCATTTACAGAAGCCTAAGTAGTTATTGCACTCCATACTTAATAATGAAGATGCTCCGGGTGAACTTGAATCGAGGCGAAAATTACGAAATGTTTCAAAGATCAAAGAAATAAATCTTCTAATAATATTATTAGATCAAGCGGCGCTTTAAATTTATCTAGACTTTTTACCAATTTATTAAGATATCAACATAAATATTTAAATAATTGCAAAAATAGTGACACCACCGTGTCGGTAATCTGGTATAAATCAAATGATTAGCTTATATGTTTGTAAGGTGTGACCAAATACTCGTACGCAAAACGTAACCTTGGATTAGTCGTTAGAGATGCATATGTTTGATCATATTGTATAATAATACACACATAAAGAAAGAAAGAAAATACATTTATTTAGCACAGACTAAAAGACACAATACACATAAATATACATATGTTTGTATATATCCGATAAAACAAAAAATAAAAATCAAATAATAAGTATAAAGTCCGATGTAAGAAATTAGCAGGAAGGTGCTGCCACAAAAAGGTGCAGTTCAGCAAAAATGCCAGACAACTAGTCTGACGCTGCCTGACGCTAATTTTCAACTAGACCTGATCATAACATAACATATATCATATATCTGAACAAGTTTGCCCCCTTGTCACGCGCCATAAGACTGTTAAATATTATTTCAGATGAGATAGATATATTTCACTGCACTCCGATGAAGTTCACAGGAGGAGCACTGAAGTGCATTGAGAATGTTTAGATGGGTGTTAATTGCTTTTTTGTTTTTTATTTTTTTTTGTATATGTATCTTGGTAGTGACATCGCATTGGCGTCATAGCTGTTAAGGTGTGATTTACATAATTTTAAATAAATAAATATAACATCACGCCTATAATCCCCGAACAGGTGGGCAAAAGTATCCTATAATACATATCCCTAATTGTTCACACACACACGTGAACACGTACATCACACACACATGGACGACGAGCGGCGCGGGGACCGGACAACGCGAGACCAGCGCGCCGACCGCACGACACTGCATCGTCCGCCACGACAGCGATCGCACCATTATTTTGGAACTTAGTTTGCTACTTTGTATACCCACGAATAAACCTTTTTACAGTCCACTCGTCTTTTAACCATCTGGGCCTATCTACTAATTATGTTTAAGTGCCATGTAGGGGGCAAGCGTATTGCCATCAAGTAGACACAAATCCAGACTCCGGGCTGCTACCGAGAACTGGAATTTTCTAGAAAAATTTAGAAATTTCCAGATGGAAAAACCTACAGTACCTAACCGGCAATAAATATTGCACATCGACCTTCGGAAAGAGACAATCGGCTAATTTCGGCTTCGTAGAGCGTTATCTCTGTCGCACGAAATACAAACAGTCCGGTATCTATTAGGAGCTGTTAAAACAATTATGATTTGCTTCTTTTGATAATTATTTTTATTCTTTGTATAAAATACACCAATTTGAATTAGCCGATGTGCAATATTAATCGCCGGGTATTGTAATAGCAATGATGTTGATGTTGTGATGTTGTGTCATGTCTGAAGATAAATACAGAGCTACTAATACAACAGATGTTAAGAGCTAATGCTTAGAGGATTTATGCATAAGGTATCTATATATGCATAAGGTATATATATAGGTAATCTATTTTGAAAAGGAAACGTTGGCTTCACATAGTTCGAAAATAATAATAATAATACCTTTTTTTTTTTCACGTCAAGACATCAACATCAGAGTAGCCCTGGCTCTTGTACTAGGAGTTCCTGTATCACAAGAGCCAGAACATCAGTGTAGCCCTGGCCATTTTTGGATAATTATGTAAATAATAACTGTTTCAGGACACGGTGAGACAAGAGCATTTTCTGCGTTTCTACAAGTTTTGTACGAGTTTTTTGTATACATAACAGTGTAATGTTTATCCCAGATTTATCTTCTCTTTCTGTCTGAACCACACCTTACAAAACAACTAATACAACTAACAATATTTAACTTACAAAAACATTGAACATTACTTTATTAACAACCACGTTTACACAAAAATTTCCCTGGAAAAATCACGCTTATTATATCGCCGACACTTCCAGTTTGCCACAAGGTGAAAACGCTACGAGACCGGCGCGAACGCATACACGCACACACATGTACGCTTATGTACGTGTATGGATTAGCTCTTTCTTCATAGTTCAGTATTATTGGCGCAAGTCACATTTCTTTGACTATATTTCGTAGTTTTCATGTGTGAATGTTCACTAGTTTTTCATATTAATAAACAGTTTTGTATTATGTGTTTAACCCCTATATTAAAACTATAACACGGATTTATAACCTACACAACCTACAGATTAACCATACATTTTTCGAGGTTCAAGTTTGGCAAGGGGTCAGCGTTTGTAATACATAGAAAGATGGAAGTGGTCGGTGTGCAGATTTGTTGAGTGGCATAAATCTCACAGAGGCTTGCTCATTTCTTTATTTCTGTTCATGATAGAAACGGGGATATAAAGGTCGATGACTGTTGAATGCCGTTATTACAGAAACAATTAATAAGCCATTGTGTCTCGCGTGGATCCACGTTCCAAAGGATTAACAAGTTTCAATATTCGAGTAAAGTAAATGCAAGATTCAGTTACCTACTCGTAAAAAAAGTTGATCACTTTTGGTCCTTGTCACTGTAAACTCGTTCGTTGACGCGTCACATTTTTGTAGTCGCCATTTGCATTGTATAATATGACAAAGTTCTAAGTATGGTTAAGGTTTTCGTAAGTTGACCGTACATAGAGGATACTTAGACTATGACGAGTTAAAACAATCTAATGATTACTATCAAACTTTTAAGTCAAACACTTACATGATTTTTTATTTTAAAAGCTAAAGACACCTGGTTCGTAGATATCTATTTTACAATATAAAACCGTTATGTAGGTACGATCATAGCAATAAATAATATTGGTAGATACTCTTATTAATGGCATGTTTCTACTTTAAACGACATTAGGACTAAATAAAATATATGAACGGGTCAAGGGGCAACTACACCGCAAATCGATGATACGATAGGAGTGAATAATTGTATTCTTTCTAGCGAAATAAATTGTTTTAAACCGTATATGTATGTTATAGTAAAAAAAAATCGGTTGAATTATGTCTTTTAAAAAAAGTGTTTTGTTCAGTACACAAATCCGAAATATATGTTTTGAATTGATGAACTAAATAAATCAACAAAAAGTGATCATAATATTATGTGTACAAACCTTTCATCAATAAATTGTTACCCACTAGATGAAATATTTTGTAAAAGATTTAAAGTTTCTGATTTATTATCTTTTACAAGTGTACGAAATATATGTAGATAAGATATTTATGAGTTTAACCGCAGCTGTCCTCAATAGCGAAATATTGCAATTAAATTATTCTTGATCAGTATTATTATTCGTGTGTCGATACCCTTGCGCCACCTCGTGTTCCTAGCGCGGCGGGCTGTGCTGGCGCCGCTACTCCAGCTGCTGAGACCCTCAAGCGGCGCAAATACTGTAACCTTACGGGCAACTACAGCTTTGAGCCGTTTGGGGTCGAAACATTCGGGTCATTGGGCCCAAGTGCGCGTCTCCTTTTTAAGGAAATTTCTCGCCGGCTGGTCGACACTACGTGACCAGGGGCCTAGGTCGTTCTTTGGCCAAAGAATCAGAATTGCCATTCAACGTGGCAAACAAGGCACTCTGCCCGAACTGGGAATCGAACCCAGGGCCTTGCACTCAGCACTAGCGCTTGCGGCCACTAACAGCCGGCTAACAAACAAACATTACCTACCACACCACTCATCCTGTAGCGGTATCTACAACGCCACATACAAACTACGCGTCATACTGACGTCACGCAAAAATCCTGCATCTCGCAAGCAGAGTTTACTGCACAACTAGCATATACAGGTTGAAATTGAAACATGCGACAAACCGAAATGTGAGATTGTACTCATCATCATGAACAACTTTTACTAAGGGACCAAAGCTGCAATCATGAAAAAAATCAGCTGTTCCCTACATTTTGTCGAGTTATGCGAACATATGATTTTGCACAGCTGATTTTGTTTTCGCAATTTCAGGTTTGGTCCCATAATAAAAGTTGTTCATATGATAATGATGAGTACAATTTCCCACTTCGATTTGTCGCATGTTTTCAATTTCACCCTGTATTCGGCCCGATCTTAATCATCGGGCAGTTTCCCGCCAGACACAACACCCGTCTGGTAAAATGATCATCCCTTTTCTATGGAGGATGAATGAAGTTTACATCATCCTCATGCCTCTATAATCCCACTAAACCCATTTGCCTCCCACTAATCACTTACCAATAAAATTTCCGTTCGCAAACACACCAATTGTATACCACAAATAGGTATGTACATATATTAGCAGAACGACAGTAAACCGCTTCCTTGCTATCAAACGACACTTTCTTTCCTTCAATAAACGGAATACATACGTTACTCAGTACTAATTACTTGCACAAGTATTGCACAATGTAGGAAGTGCTCCTTATGAAGCATCTTGATTGATACTTTGACTGTATTACTGCTTCCATGAGAGAAATGGAGAATAAAGCGTGGAGGCGTTATGGAAAATTCGACGTTAATTGAGGTGAGCTGCATGGGAAAATAAGACTGTGACAACCCTACAGTATTGTTAAGTACAGACGCCAGCACATCAAGCTACTACAATCTGTCAAATTTATTTAATAGATTTTCAACTTTATCGCTAAAGTATAAGGTTCAAAGTTGATTGGGAGGATTTGACAGTTTCGGGTAGCTTGATGTGCTGGCGTCTGTACATGAATACTTTTCTATGGGCAGACACTGCAGCATAGATCATAAGTATAATGTTCCCACTGATGGGACACAAGCCTCCTCTCAACGAGAGGGAGTAGGCTATAATCTACCACGCCGCGCGGGCCTAATGCGAGTCGGTAGATGTCACATGTCTTCGAATTATTTTTTTCGCACACTGGATTATCAACGCACTGCTTAGTACCTAGAGTCGAAAATCCAACGGTGTGTTTTTTGATGCGCTGGCATGCGCTCTGTTGGATTCTCAATGCTCGGCTCAATACTGAGTTTTGAAAATTCAGTGCGCGATAAAATCCCGCAGCGTTGTTTTTACATCCGTGAAAACGAGGGCTTAGGGTTGTCAGGTCAACCTGACCAAGTAGGTACTAGGACTTGAGCACCCAAGAGTAAGGTCAGCCACAAAAGTCGATTAACACTTCAGTTTTTTTAATCTCAGTTAATGAGCAAAATATCTGTTCAAAATTTCAGCAGAAGTACAATGCAATTTTGAACAAATATTTTGCTCAATAACTGAGATTAAAAAACTGAGTGTTAATATTTTGCTCAATAACCGAGTTAAAAAAAACCGAAGTGTTAATAGACTTTTGTTGCTGACTGTTCCTACTTAGAAATGTAATAGCCCAAACTGTACCATGATAAATCGTATCTATATTATTTTTAAGAGTTGCAACCAGATGCAACCGCTTATTCCAATATGGCAAAATAAGTAAATATTATTTTATTCAAATGTAAATAAAATATTTGTTATCAATTAAAAGATGCATATTATATTGAAATATTCTGATTTTAATTAAAATTGACAGTTGGAAATTTTAATTAGGCATGATTGAATGACTGGTAAATTCAATCAAGATTAAATAAATTAAATGTGTCAACCTTGCTTAAAGTATTTCTACAATTTAGGATGTTTTTTTTATAATGACAAAAACATGATACTTTTTTTGATAAACACATATTGATAATATTGGCTGGGAAATATCTCACTGATACTCTCAAATCTTGTTGACCTACAAATTATGTCCGCTATTTTAAATGTATGTACCTCTAAAAACTGTTTGGGCTTCTGCACACTTTTTTAATAACTAAGACCCTTTTAAACTTTCTGGCCTTTGCTCAAAGTTTGTCGCAGTATCTTAGGTTAGCAATGTAAACAAACGCGCGCGAGCCGAGCGAGCGAAGTGAGCTATGCCGTGGGAGCGGCCGGCGAGCGCTACATCCGAGTTGTTGCAGTTGCTTGGCTATTAAGTATTTTTAGGACCCAAAAATAGGATGTATTTGAGGTTAAAAAAGAGCAATCATTATATTAGAGTGTTCAATAATATTTTAAGGAAAGCAAATTGAAAACTATTTGAGGTTCGATTAAATACAAAACAAATTCATTTTTAATTTTTTTATCAATTTTATGAAATTACACTTTCAGGGCCCCGGGGAGGCTTTTGCACTGCAGTGGAAAAATACAAGCTGGCTAGATTAGATTAGATTAGGGAACAATTGGCTATGACGAAGCGAGAACATAGTAAATTGGCCAACAAAGTGATATTTGGCAAGTGCCACTTACAAAAGCCTCTACAAAAAAGAACGACACAAAATGCATTGATACAAATAACACCTCTGGCACGACACGAACTTAAACCGTAAGACTTCCGTAAACAAAACGAAATAACAGCACTGCACTAAATTACATCCTGTTTCCACCGTTTATTTACTTGAACACTAAATAATTTATAAAAACTACAGCCTGTCTATTCTGTAAAACACTCACCGTGTAAATTTAGATGAAGCGAGCTTGAAGTGAACTGTCATCTTACGTGTCGGAAATCTACGGATTGACATCTCACTTCACCTAAGTTATCACGGTGAGATTTTTATAGAATAGCACTACAGCCGGTCGATTCTGTAAAACACTCACCGTGTAAACTTAGATGAAGCGAGCTTGAAGTGAACTGTCATATTACGTGTCGGAAATCTAGGGATTGACATCTCACTTCACCCAAGATATAACGGTGAGATTTTTATAGAATAGCACTACAGCCGGTCGATTCTGCAAAAATGTCACCGTGAAAACTTAGGTGAAGTGAGTTTATTTTTGCTAGGAATTGACACTATTGACAGCTCATTCCACGCTCACTTCACCTAAGTTTTAACGGTGAGATTTTGACAGAATAGCACTACAGCCGGTCGATTCTGCAAAAATGTCACCGTGAAAACTTAGGTGAAGTGAGTTTGTTTTTGCTAGGAATTGACACTATTGACAGCTCACTCCACGCTCACTTCACCAAAGTTTTCACAGTGAGATTTTTACAGAATAGCACCGCAGGACCTGGTTGGTCTAGTGGTAGTAAGGGCTACTGCTGAGCATGAGGTCCTGGGTTCGATTCTCAGGTCAGACACACTGTTTTTGGGTGTTAACCATGTTAACGGCCGGGTACTGTATATTCTATTATTATTAAGGTTCGGTATTATTAGTATTTTAAGTCTGTTACCTTAGTAAAGTTTCAATTTATTGGGAACTAGCTGCGCCCGCGGTTTCACCCGCATAAGATTCGATCCCGTGGGCATATCGGGATAAAAAGTAGCCTATATTTTAATCCAGGGTGTCAGCTACCTCCATACGAAATTTGATCAAAATTGTTCCAGCCGTTTGAGCGTGAAGAATTAACAAACATATAAACACACACACACACACACACAAACTTTCGCCTTTATAATATTAGTGTGATAGTGTGATTGTTGTCAACAGTGGCAAAGTAATTGCGTGGTCGGCTCCATCTACATACATTACTGTACAACCAAAAATCTTGAAATGTAATGTAATTAGATGGCATCTTTGTTACGTAAGAATGCGCGATCTCGAGAAATGCGAAAGTGCCCATTTCTCCTCAGCATAAAGTTTAGAGTGTATGGCTGACAAGATTTCTCACTGACTTTGCATATTAGTCATAATACGCTCGAGCTTGATCGCGTGAAATATGATTTGGCTCGAATTTTATTCGGGAAATACTTAGCCTGACATTGATCGAATTGAACCTTGAGGGAATTATTAAATCTGGTCGGTAACAAATAATATCTTTTATTGTGAAGCGGAAACTTAGGTCATTCAAAAAAACTTGTTTTTTAAATTGTGTGTCAAGAAATAAATCCAAATATTTACGCTGAGCACGTCATCATGGAGTACAAAATATATTTGATCAAAGCGATTATCTTACTGTTAATCAAGTATAGATAACAAACAAGAAACATTAATTGATAAAACAAACAAATAAAAATAATAATCATCGATCGTAATAGGCGTATCAATCAACAGTATATTGTTGAAATATTACAATACAATGGTGTGAATACCGAATAAAAAATTTATTACAGACAAATTTTGGGCTATCGAACAATTATGTAAACGACCTCTGACAGTCGTTACGGGTAGTCACAAGCCCGAATGACTGACAACCAGTCTAACTAAGAGGTATCGTATTACCCAGTAACTGGATTGTCGGGGTCAGATAAGTAGTCGTTCCATGTACAATACGAGAATTCAGCTACATCCGGTTAGACTGGAAGCTGACCCCAATATAGTTGAGAAGAGGCTAGGTAGATGATAATAAGAATGACGTAAACGCATACAAAACTGTTACATCTCAACATACAGCACTTAAACCTTGAATCACCGCAAAACGTAACATCTTAAGAGAAGCACTCCGTCTAGTCAAAGATCGTAACTAAACGATTGAACAAACATCGCATAATCAGATTACTGTTTACGACAGTACGACTCATTAGCACTTACGGGTCCCCTGTTAGTCAAGTACTGTCGAGTTCACAAGTGAATGAATAATGTTGTATGTTCAAACGGTTGTGAGATTACGCTGTCACTTGCACTTTTGAATGTTGAACGTAAAATTTATTTTAGATTTTCTATTTGGTAGCAGTTGTTTGCTTTTAGCAAACACTTTCCTCTAAATGAGTGCGTGAAATAGATCACAGTCAACTCAAAGTCCACTCGGCTTCTGGCAGTCCACTGCTGGACATAGGACTCTCCCAGGCTAAACCACAACACAATCCTGTCCTCCGTCTTCCGCCTATAGTCTGTCCCAGCCATATTTTTAAGTTCCTCGATTCATCTCGCTAGAGGGCGTCCCATACTCCGCTGTCCGATACGCGGTCTCCACTCCACGCCATCAGTACGTCGACAAACATGGCCAGCCCAATGCCACTTCAGCTTGATTAATAAAAATTGTTTTTTTAAAGTTTCTTTATCGACTTCAGTTGTACAAAACCACTTATCTAAACACTATGCAGCGTTACAACTAAGGGATAGAGTGATTTCGACGAACCCTAATCTGCAAGTTATGTCGGTAACTCTGGCTCTTTTCCTGATAACTTCATTACTGATTTTATGCTCCAAAGAAACTCCGAGCATAGTATTCATCAGGAAACTGCTTATCCTTTCTATGTAGCCTATTTTGTACGAACCGGAATTATGAGATCTCTTTTATCGATAAGGAAATAAATATCATAAGGGTTCCTTCCGTTGCACTCGTAAGTGATGTTTATTGATCAATTAAGTAATTTCATTTTATTATAGGGGAAACGGAAAGAAAATACAATAATATGACACTTATGTGAATGTAATATTTTATTGCTTCTCATTGCAAAATATTTATGTACTTTCGCATGTAAGATTTTAAACTGATGAATGAATTAACTACCTGGTGAATTTAAACACACCTACTTTTCATTTTTACAGAGTCAATGACATTTTAAATTGAAAAGATCGTATCTATAATATACATATAAGATTAAAAGTCCTGAATGACTGATATATCAACGCACAGCCTAAACCGCTGTGTGTTCTTTGTGAAGAGTAAGTATCCACTAAGAAAGGGTTTTTCGAAATTCCACCCCTAAGAGGGTGAATGGGGGGAGGGTGAAATTTCATGCGGACGAAGTCGCGGGCAGAAGCTAGTTATTTTATAATGTGCAGAATTATGTCGTCGATGATTTCGGTGCACGGTAAAACCCTAATGAGTTCAGCCGCCAACTTGTATGTATGTGTACTTCTGAATAAATAAATAAAATAAAAAATTTTTCTTTCTTTTCCAAGTGCTTACACATTCACATAGGCGAGACTTGACTTGACGCTTATAGGGATCAATAAAATATTTTCGCTGTCAGGTAGATACATGACAGCGAAAATATTTTAGATAGATACGATAAAGTACGAGTATAGTATAGATATACTCGTACTTTCATCGAGGAGCACGTGGCTAAATAATAACAGCCGCACAGGTCGATCGATCAGGTTAAGCTACGCTTACCGCGGTTGGTCTGTGGATGGGTGACCATCTTTACATACCATGACCCCTCCCTGCCTAGGAAAGCACGTTAAGCCGCTGGTCCCGGCTGTCATTCGTCGATCTTTCTTTTTTCTTTGGTAGTCAGAAGCCCGAAAGTCTGACAACCAGACTTACCAAGGGGTATCGTATTACCCAATAACTGGGTTGTGGAGGCCAGACAGGCAGTCGCTCTATGTAAAAATACTGGTATTCAGCTGCATCCGGTTAGACTGGAAGCCGACCCCAACATAGTTGGGAAAAGGCTAGGCAGATGATGTATCTATACTTTCATCAAGAACAGGTCTTCAAAATGCTTTCGTCATGTCAAATTAGTTACATAAACACAGCCTATAACGTTCCCACTGACACGGCCACGAGCCTCCTCTCTGTGTTAAATTAGTTAACTAAGATTATTTTAGAATTAAAGATATTGCTTTTCAATAATTAAATTCTAACGGATATCACCGTAACTACTTCTACAATATATGCACATAAAAGACTAGAAATTTTATATTTCAACTTTACATAAATTGTATGTCTCAACCTTTGACATAGACATCAAACAGGTCACAATATTTAAATGATATCAATTTAATAAATTCAATTTGACTTAATTTTAACAAGTTTTGGCTTAAAATAATCCGCAAACATGATAGACACTGGGGATAATTTCAATGCCAAATGCATTAAATATTTCAATTGTAAATTGATCCTCAACAGAAATAAAAATAAAACTACCATTTATAAAACAATTCTCTCGCCATTACTTAAAAGCAACACTGTTCCAAAATCGATTTGTCGTTACGTAATCGATTACGCAAAACAAAATCGCAGTGATTAGCCGAAATAATTACCGTCGATGACATTGCATCACCCAGGCTACGCGCGAGTGGAAAAACACCTGTTGAATGCTCTTGCGCACCAAAAGAAAGTCACCCACACCACGCACCATTCATGACCGTGAAAGTACACGGAACGTTGAAACAATAAAAAAATAACAATTCCGTGACTTTACGTCGGACTACGTAAGTTATGTAACCGATAATGATCGCCGTCTGCTTAAGTATAACATGTAACTTGACGAGGTAATTAATGAAATGAAGTTAGATTTACTGTCTGTAAGTCATTCATTGACATATAAACTATAGTTTATGTATTCAGAGGCGTTCTGAAATGTTGGTAGCAGTTACAGAAACCACAAAAAGATTGAAAAACAAATCTTTAACGAACTGGGTATAAGCCTGTGTAATTTTATAAAAGAATCAAAGTCTTGCAGGAAGGTATACAATTCATAATCCCTATTTCGTATCTATTTCAATATGCTGGATTTGAATTAATAGGAGATCGCTCTGCGCGCTATGGAGCGGGCTATGCTCCGAGTATCTTTGAAGGATAAAATCAGAAATAAAATTATCCGGAAAAGAACCGAAGTTACCGACATAGCTTGCAAAGTAAGCAAGCTGAAGTGGCAGTGGGCTGGCCATGTCTGTCGAAGGACCAATGGCCGGTGTGGCAAAAGAGTCTTGGAGTGGAGACTGCGTATCGGCACGCGTAGTGTGGGACGCCGCCCAGCTAGATGGAACGACGACCTTAAGAGGCCTCTTACAGTCCACTACGCCGCCAATCGAAAAAATGTCATAACTCGTAAATAGAATCAAAAATACAAAATATGTTCTATTATTACTGTGGAAAAGGCAATAACGTAATTGTATAACACCTTATCAACACTTGAAATATAGCTGTTTAGCTAAATCGTGCATTCAAAACATAAACGGCCGTTTTTGTTACAAATGCACGATTTAGCTAAACAGCTATATTTCAAGTGTTGACAATGTGTTATAAAATTACGTTATTGCCTTTTCTACAGTAATAATAGAACACATTTTGTATTTTTGATTCTATTTACGAGTTATGACATTTTTTCGATTGGCGGCGCTAGTGGACTGTAAAAGGCCACTTAAAGAGATAGAGAGGTCTATGTCCAGATGTGAACTGCGCTAGGCTGAGCCGAATGAGTTAATAAGAAGCTCCTTTTGATCCATAGATATAATTATCTCTAAACATTATTTTATTTTACAAAACACAAAAATACCACTACCACACAATACCCGCAATGATTAATGACAAACGCACAAGGTTGTCGTTAAATCTGTGTCAATAAAGCCTACACGCGTGTTACAGTTGACCGTACGTCGATTCGTCAGATGGTCGTAACCGATGGATGATTGTGTCATGATATCATCGATCTTGTTCACACCTAGGTTATTTTGTTAATATTATAATGTGTTTTTGAAATATGATGTCCTGATACGTTGTCTGTGAAATATGGCTTATGTAATAAACTCCGACTCGACTCCTGTATAATGCTGCAGTATTTTGATGACCTAGTAAGTCATAATATATTAGTACCTACACAGGATGACCTTGTAGCGTTTAGGGGTTCCCAATTTTTTTTTTATTTGTCTTCTCAATTCTCTAAATTAATGGTTTCTAGTGGACCCTAGAGATTTTTTAGTTGTAAATCACATTAAGAAAAAAAAATTAAAATCTTTGCAAATGAAATTACAGTCCTAAACAAAAATTGGACGTTTCCTTTCAATGACAATAGATTACAGACTTTTAAGACGCTATGTAAAGACGCCAGCACATCAAGCTACCCGATACTGGCAAATTTTCCCAATCAACTTGGAACCTTATACTTTAGCGATAAAGTTGAAAATCTATTAAAGATATTTGACAGATTGTAATAGCTTGATGTGCTGGCGTCTATACAACGACTTCACTAAACAATGAATGCAATTATCAATTCATGACATCTGCCCATCCCACAATTTTCATGCTCTTATGCAAATGTTATCGTCAACATATTAGGCAAACTTTGACATATTATATAACTAAATATAAATACTAGTAACATTGCAGTGTCTTAAAGAATTTTTGCAAAGAGCAGCTGTCTCGATAAACGAAGATCGCAGCTATGTGGGTGTCTATTGACGAATTTTCTACTTTACTGAAATTTCTAATGTGAAATCGTCTTTAAATATTGATTAATGCCTACAACATTACAATGTGCATGTTACTTTTAAGCATTCACAGATTTTTTATCTATCCTTATCTCAATCCGAGTGAAAATAGAGCAATTACCTGGAAAACATATTCTAAAAGTATACAGACGCTGAAGAATAAATGAAACATTATCAACTTTAAACTCTTTTAAAATACCTACCATATTACCTTGAAGAAGTTATTAAAATTTATAATGAATTTTAATTAGGTTATTTTATTACTGAGTTATTGTTCAACAAAGGTTAGTAAAGTATAGCTATCGTCCAACTCTATTAAAACACCATTA
Organism: Luperina nickerlii; assembly: GCA_963855955.1. Lineage (NCBI taxonomy): Eukaryota > Metazoa > Arthropoda > Insecta > Lepidoptera > Noctuidae > Luperina > Luperina nickerlii. The sequence continues at coordinate 6,837,764 of OY979663.1, forward strand.
AAGATGCAATGGTAAATAAACCAATTCGGTTTCCATAAAATAAAATAAGTTATAGCAATTAAGTTAAGATGTCGTAACTTAAAGTTTACAACACTGTGAAGCAATAAACTAAAGGCTGCTAACCCTACAAGTATTGCAACAATAGATTTATACACAAAATAATTGATTTACACATAACACATAAGGGCACGCTTCGTACCTACGGTAAATCAGAATGATAGCAATCGCACGAACATTATGTCAATTAAAAAGTTTAACTGTCATCAAATTATTTATTTATTTATATTTATTTATTTACTTAAAAATAAAATAAAAAATAAATGACATCAAATAAGACAAAGATGGAAGGACGAACTTGGCTCCTACCGAAAGTACTGGCCAGCAAACGCGTTGGTCAGACGTGTGTGGAAAAGGTAAAGGGGGGCCTCTCCCTAGGGGACATTATGGGCTAAATAGAAAGATAGATAAACATATAATACAGCAATTTATACAGCATTGTTACAGTCTACAATGATACGAATATCAGATGTTGGTGGTGAAAAAAGAACATTTCATATTGACCGTATTTACAAACTTCATTAAGTGGCTTACATGACCTAAAGCGCGGTCACTGTCGGTAGAAAAGAAAGAGAAGCGCGATGACACAACGTTGGTAATTTATTGCAAAATATGAAGCAATTATTTAATTACAATAAATCTATTATTTGGACTAAAAAATTAAAACACTAGTGCTTTATTATGTTGCTTGTAGAATAATCTGACAAAAATCAGAATGATTGTATGTATATTAGTATGGTTTTTATTGTAAAAAGAAAGTTTTTAGAGGTATCTTCATGATTTTTTCTATCGTATCAAATTAGTTTTATTATGTTTTCAACATAGTTTTTTATATATCCTAAAGAATATCATATATTTTTCTGATTTTGTTTACTTTAGTCGATCATATACTCTTATTGTTTCTAAAACTTGCGTTTTTTGCGTTTAGGTCCTGTAAGTTCCTTATTTGTCGTAACATCACTAACAACATTATTCGTCTAGACTAACAAGTGTTTCTGTTTATTTCCTATTTTAATATTATTTTTATATTTTATAAATCCATTTGCGGTAGTCACAACAAAGTGGTTGACCTTTCATTATTTATCAGTACAATTAATTAAACAAAGCATAAATCCTTTTCCAAAAGTCTGCTCGAAGGAACTCCTACACATAACCATATTAACCATACATTTGTTATTTTTAAAATAGAATCTCATATTTTACTGGTCATATAATACATATTTTCCATATAATCTATATGGAAAATATGTATTATATGACCTAGTCTTGTTTTAGAGAAAAGTAACTATAAAATATGCCATGATCAGCCTTGACCCCTTCGACGTTTTTGACATTTGTGACACAAAGTTTATGGTAATATTCATCACTAAAAACGTGTGTGAGCGTCACGGTCGTGTGTCTTTGCTGTCGATATTTGTATTAGTGTTGGTTATATAACTAATGTATATTGTGTTTTGAAAGAATTACACACTGTACGTGTTTGGTAATTAAAAGATTTAAATGATTTCATTATTTCTTAAAGGATTTGCCCACAATCGCAGTAGACCGGGAAATGTAGAAAGAGGCAGTGGAACAACACAGGCTTATAACAAATATTATTATTATTTTATATTTTATTTTACATATCCCGGGACCAAGGGATCCCGGTTCTTTGGAAGGCGTACGAGGGGCCGAAGCCAGCTCGCAGAGGCCCTTTAGGAAATTTTAATGAAATGCGGCTCCAACCGACGATTATCCCTGTATATATTATGGAAGTGCACCCAAGGATAACCCCCGTTATTATTAGTCTTACTAAACACAAGCTTTCATCATATTCATCTCTCTCTCAATACATACAATGGTACTTTAATGGGCCACATCTATTCATTTACTAGTAAGTAATTATCATAATAATAATATACTGTGCTCGTCCTACAACTACTGATATACCATGTTCAATTATAGGCAAGTACGCTGGCACCCTAAACACAAGTTAAATCTTACTTTGGGTGCCAGAGTTCATCGAAATCACTCTATCCCTTAGTTGTAACGCTGCATAGTGTTTAGATAAGTGTTTTTGTGCAACTAAAGTTAATAAAGAAAACTTTTTTTTTACTCTCTTTCCACTTGTCTGGGCCTGCTACGATGTCGTTTGCCATTAAGAGGGACCCATCGGGTCATATGTTAGGCCCGTAATAAATAATAATTAAATAAATTATTTTGTGGAAATAATTCTTGACAACACCACTCTTTTTGCTAAAACCTAGATTCCGAGAAAATACATGGAGCCTATCTTTACTTGAAAGATAAAAAAGAATAAAGGTATCTGTATGTTCATTTAGAACATTCTGTGACAGCAAAAATCTAGAACAAACATTCACAAGAACACTTCAAATGATTGCATAGAACAACGTTTCAAAGGACAACAACCTCAGATTCGAAGTCTATTAATAGTGCCGGTCGATATTCTAGAAGCACAAAACATCAATATCACTTAGACACCTGTCTTTTATATCTCTCGCGAAATGCTAGCTGCTGTGGCCGACAATGGCTACGATACACTGCAGCTAAGACATTGACTAATGAGTCGCAGGTCGTAAGGTTAGACCGCTCGTCGAGATACTGCGGTCGAACCCTGTTTGAACTTAAAACATGAATGTTGTTAACGCCTGGTGTCAAGTGTGACTATAGAATAAAAATGTTGTTAACCTCTTAAACTGACAGCTAGAAATACTGAAGGATTTTTGTAAATGTTTTCTTCAGATCGTACTTAAAGTGCAATTTGATTTAATAATCCTGACATTTGCAATATTTATAAATGCAGCAGGAAATCGTGGTGACTGTTCGTACCTTTTTTTCACGGAAAAAGCGAGTTTTAATATATCATGACGGCTAGCTTATAATATTAAAGGAGATCGAAAATAACACACGCAAGCGAAGACGGGTGGCACTGCTAGCTTGACTCTAATCGTTTCATTCGTGTTAGCAGTCAAAGCAGAGCTTACACAAAGATTTGTGTCAGTGTCATGTCAACTGACAGATTCGATTAAACTCAACAAAGAAAGCTAATTTCAAATAGGGTGGCCTTTCTTATTATTATAAAGTTTTCCTATCTTTCATAATCATCAATTTTACTCAACTGATAAAAACTGAAAGGGAATTGCGTAATTTATTTATTTACTTTACCGGAAAATAGTATTTAAAGACACTTTAATGTCTTCGCTACACTTTCATGAGCTAATAAAACAAGTTACATTGCGATGTAACTACGTTATATTCATACTAATTGTTGTACATACTTAAGTTTACTCAAGTTTTATGTCTTCTACATCGTTTGACACGATTTATTTGCCAACTACACACACATTAACTAACATTCTTATGCAGACCAAATCACTGATTTCTGGTGATTAAAATGTAGACCTAGAATTCAGTTTGCGTTACTTAAATTTCGACATTTAGTCCTAGGTCACAAATTCTTAACTATTGCGTAATATTGCACAAAGATTTTCAATCAACGAATTTTCTTTCCGGAAAAAAATACCTAGATAACGAAACATTTAACGGACATTATATAAGTTTATAGAGTGCTATCAAATTGAATTGATCCTAAAAACTAAATTAAAAATGTTGACGTAAGAAAAGAAAATGATATATTTACTGTAACTATTCATTTGATCTAAAAAGCTACAGTCTACAAAAAACACTTGATAAAACACTTCAAGATCTTGAAAGTTGGAAGATTAATAAATCATGTGATTCACTTCGAAACACGATGAACGAAGCACATTATTTTACTATCCTCGATCTTGCCACCAATCCCAGGAGACCCCACTTTAGGAAACACTGACCCAGATTCCTTTGTTCCTACATCTGTGTCTAGAACGAGACAAACAGACAGACAGACATGCCTCGAATGCCTGATGCTATCGTTTGTGAAACTACAGTAGCCTTGGCCGACATTATTGAACAACTATTGTAGGATTTATGGCTATAATTTTTTTAGCAAATGTGTTTTAGATCTTATCTTATATCATTTAAGAACTATTATGTAAAATTCCGCGCCTTCTTCTTTTACAAAGCAATTCTACTACTTATATGACTAATGTGGTAATAATTAGTATGTATTGCTGTACCATCGATGTTTGAGATAAACATTGCGGTGAATTAATGAAGACTAAGACAGCAAAGGAATTTTGCGTGACAATGACTCCAAAACATTAGTATGTCTGTTAAGCGATTTTCTATAAAGTTAAGATCAGCCGTCAAGACAAGATCAATATCATAAAGACACTTCACTTCTTCGTCCTTCTGAAACCTCATAATCCCCTTAGCAATTAATGCTCGGTTCCTATAAACAAAAACGATGGTTTTGCTTACCAATAGTAGCATTTTCTTGTTGCCAAACTGGGAATATAAATAGATCCGTAAGCTAATTGTACCTGTGATAGCTGCTTCCATAGTTATGGGTCTACTATGCAAAGCTCTGCGGTCTTTGCTTCATTATTGGTAAAGATAAAAGAGTCTTAATTTTAACCTTTAACAGTCCGTATGTTATAGGAATCGGCCATAAGTGTTGTTACATTTTTGATACTAGTCAGTCAAAGATAACCCATTTCCAATTACTTAAAATTCATAACAGAACATAACAAACACACGCACTTTACGCACGTATTACATACAGCCACATAACACCAATAATATCATATGACTTGTCAAGAAAGTGATAGTTCCACTCGCCACAGTCACACTAGTACCAAGCATGGCGGGAAAGTGACCATGAGCCACAGTACACTACAGAACCCAGTACGACAACTTGAAAAACTGTTTGCATAACAAAAGCACCGAGAATATTGTCTGTATGCGTATTTAAGTAACTATTCCTTTTGTTGGTCGTCTGTTCAAAATTGGCCGTGAATGTAACAATTTGTTTACACTGTGGTTTGTATTACAGAGAGGCGTATCGTATCGCGTGGAACAAAGAGGCATATAGGCCGGAAAATCGGCGGAGAATGAATGCGTAGAATTATTTCATGGCTGTCGCAATCTAATTTTAAACATGTACCAGACTATATAAATAAATTCATGGTTTCAGGAATATTCGAATTAGAAAATGAAATATGTTATAATTTACTTAATAATGTATCTGACCATACTTGATTTTCAGTTCTAGCGAAATAGAACAGTTGCATGTCACTCCTGGAGTCCCGGCTATTCTTGAGCTAATCTACGCTCTGAATTTTTCACTAAAATTGTTCATAAAAATATCAAAATAGTTTCTAGAAAAAACCAAAGACATGCTAGTTTTGTGTTATATTTAAATAATTCCAATCTATAAGGATATGCCTAGACACCACACGCGCCGTGCATATCACAAGGATAAAATCAACAATTCTAATTATTAATAAATTAAATTATATTATATCAAGATTAGAACAAGATCTTTTGGACGTGGGGCTTTAAAGCATCATTTAAATGCCCATTATCTGTTATTATATAAAAATTAATTTCAAACTGGATTCACACGGATTCAAAAAACTTTAGGTACCTTGTCTTAATTTATTGTATGATTTTTAGCACCGTAAAGCAAAAAACTGATAACAATACATTTTTGCCACATTGACCCAAAGACATTTGAATAGCATTTACGGGACTCTATAGTGAATGAATCACTTATGTCATTTACCTTTTAAAGAATTTATAGATATTTTTTCACATTTCGCATGACCATAAAATTTTCTTAATTATATATTTATTACGCTATATTTTATTAATGTTGCTTTGTTTTTTTTTCTTTTACGCCTCCTCAGTCTAGACTTTACAAAAAGGTGCTGAATGATGAATATAATAATTATTTACCTGTTTATGGCTAATGCCAATTGTGATTTCTGTGACTTTTTAATGTGTTTTGATGGAGATACAGGAAACGTCTCGTTGATATTTTGGGCTCTTTCAACAACAACAATTCCATATCTAACCTAATGCAAGTTTTTTACTTTCTGGATCCTCTCTCTGCCATTTCATGCTGATAGGCTTAGCTCAATACCAATTAATAGGCACCTAACGACATGCTTTTTTATCGGGTATAAATGACCAAACTAACAGACAGACACAAAAATAATTACTAAACTTAATGCCACAACAAAACGCAGCAGACATAAGGAAAGAACTAACAAAATGTCAATGACTTGGTAATCATTTCGAATTGACTTTTTCAACAAATCATCATTACATAATGTTTGCAAGTATCAATAAGCGACTAATATGTTTACCAATCACGAAAACGAAAACGCATGATAAATTTTCACCGACAGTTGTGCGCGGTAAATGTTAGCGGCAGCGAACGGCGCATACATCGTTGAAAAAACAAAGCGGAGATTACGCAAAAAATACGATAGTAATTACAGACATACTTATGAATTACAATGCGTAAACAGTTAACTGTTTATATGAAGTAAGCTTGTAATCGTAACAGCACGGCAACTGCCTTTTCTTATATAGAAAAGGAACATTGACACTTGCGTACTGCGAGCGATTTTAGACCGTATTTCCTCAGGATATTTTCCTTCTAGTCACCACATTTGTGTCTCAAAATGAACTAAGACTATGCACTTAAATATTATGATATTTAAAAGAATAACATTTTTCCATGAAGTATTTTAGTAGATGTATTGCCTAAGCTAAGTATTGCTATAGATGTATAGACTTTTTCTCCCGCCAATTTTCCCATGCGCGCGCAATTGAAACTCTGTTGACAGCGCCTCGGGCGTCGCAAACGCAACTGGTTATAGAGAACGAAAGTGATTAAAAATATAAATGAATATTAACTTAGAAAAACGTGTAAATTCGAAAGTACGACTTTTTGTTAGAAATTTTAGCAGGCTCTGTTTTATATTTAAGACTTGCGAAATGTTAACTTTTAAAAATTTATTTATTGGTTTGGCTGGCATTGAAAGTGATATGATAATGACCGAAATAGTAAGTTATGCATTATTTATACGATTTCAAAACAAAATATGACGTTATAAAATGTAGACTAGGTATAAATATTCAGAGCACTTTATTTGACGAAATTATTTTACCAACTAAAAAATACTTTTTAATGAGAAAATTGTTTTATGTAATTTTCGTACGTAAAAGTAATTACAGCCGGACCACGTTGCCGTACGTAAATCTTCTAAGCTTCCTACACTATTAAATTTCATGACTGCACATTTTTACACTGCTAGACCAATTAAATTCACCCACAACAAAAAACACAACTTTCAGCGGAAAAAGCGAAAAAAAAAATCTCACCTGTTATTATCGCTAGAGTAAGAAGCGCTACAGCGCTGAAAGACCTCATGTTTGCAGTATAAGCACAGATCACGGTCTTTGTACAAAATCGATATCGTACACAACACTGGCACTATCACCACCGACGCATATTACACAGGGGACGCGCGTAAGCTCAGCGCGTGTGCGCAGAGTGATCGTTGGCACGGTGAGGTGCGCCTGCGCCGGTGGGCCGCGGTAGGCCGTGGTGGGGGGTTGCGATACAATTGTTACACTTGAAGGCTGAGGGTCGGGCGGTGGTGACAGCGTTTAGATGACTTTAGAGGAATAGGAGTAAGGTATCAGTGTAAGGCACTTGTTTTAGAGTTGGGTTTCCTTTGGCATAGTCCTAAAATAAAGTGTTTGGTTCTCCGGCTTTGAAGGTTTAGTTGCATTTCACGTTGATGTTACGTGATTCAGATTCAGCCTTATGTATCTTTAACAAAGCAACCGACGATGACTGTTCATTCATTACGATCTTGAACAGATGCATTCTTCATGAATGGAGGTTGAAGGTGTTTCAGAATATAACATTCAAAAATCATCACACTTCCTTCTGGCCCAGTCAGGTAAAAAGCTCAAGCGATCATAATCACACAGGCTTTTGCCTGTATGATTATGATCGCTTCCGTCACAGTCTAAGACCCTAAATACCGCTGACAACGAGACCTCGCCCAAGGGTTACGGAAGCGAGCGAAATGTCAGGGATTTGGCGCTAAGGCGGATATCGAGTAGGGCGGGATAATGCAACATTCCGACTGACCAGCCAGTAGATACTGTAGATAGCAACTAGCAACGTTGCATTATTCGAAATTGGACGTTTTCTGAACATAAATTCTGTAATACAATGGCTTGGTCTGAAACGACTTGAACGATAAAAAGCTTTATATGATAGGAATATTTTGTAATTAAACGCAAAATAGATAGTTTAATAACAGTTGTTTCTATGAACTTTGAAAGACCAAGGGATTAACCATGAGAAATAAATAACATTGAGTTAAACTTACGTCAGTAGTAAAAACACGTAACCGTGCTTAAGTTACAATTAATATTTGTTAGTATCTGTCCTTTTCCAACACCTTGAATTGACAGCTTATTCGATTATTAATACTACTATAATGCATTTAAAATGGATAATTTATTTATAATAATTATAAAAATATTTGATCCATTTTGAAACATTCATCGATGAAAGTGAAAAAAAATTATTTCCTTGTAACGATTAAAAAACCATAATTTAAAGGTGTGCGGATATTTCCTTTAAACAACCATTTACATGTTTCTCTCGGACATGGTAAACTCGTAAAATAACAAAGAGAACAACATTTAAATACAAAGGGAATAAAATCATATATTATGAAAGGGTTCTGGTTTCTATATACCTACTTAACTTTACAACATTTATTACCCGTAAATGGACCGATATATTTATAAAGAAGTCATAATAACGATATAGCAAAGCTTTTTATTGGTATTATTAAAATAAATAAGACTACTGAAGAGGAAAACACAATATTTTGAACGAAATGTAGCTTTTCTCAGCGTAGGTTTTCAAGTTTATGTGAATGCGTTGATGTCTTTTGTATGGAGACCAAACAAACACTGCAAGACAATTTATTTTACAATTTTGCCATTTTTATTGTACTCACGCTTAATTCACTTCATTTCCAGCTTCACTCGTGTGGACTAAGAATAATATCACGCCTGTATTACCGAAAGGGGTAGGTAAAGGTGTTATAGTACAATCATATTTCACAAATTATGCTTAAATCTCAAGTAATAGGGGGCAAACCTATTGGCATCATAACTTGGAATAGAATATACTCAAACCCAGCCAGAAAATCTATCTACAAATTGAAACAAAAGCCAGACGTTTAACTTCCACTTTCGCATAAAACTGCAGCTTACATATAAGTCACGTGTTAAATACCTAAAACTACAATTTTTTACTTCCAATTTCAATAAAAAGAAAAATTCCGTAGATCCGTATCTAAAGATGGTCACCCATCCACAGACTAACCGCGGCAAGCGTAGCTTAACCTGATCGATCGACCTGTGCGGCTGTTATTATTTATCCGCAAGCCCCTCTCTTCACCTTAAATTAAACTTTATAAAACATAATTATTATACTATATAAAGCTCGATTACCACTCACTCACTGACTGACTGACATAATTGTTCTCCCAGATGGTGAAGGGGAAGGTGGGTATATTTTTACAGATTCGTATACAAGTAACTCTCACGAGTATGGGAAAAATCCCAAACCTCCCCTTTTCCACCCCACTCTCCCCCCTCCCTATCGTATCTCGGAAACTAAGAGTCCCGTGTTTTGTTGTTTTACGGATTCGTATAGAGGAGGCTCGGAAAAGTAAAATCCATTTTTCAAAGTTGCCCTCTTGCCCCCCTTCTCCCCCCCCTCTAGGTAGATCTCGGAAGTTAAGAGACTTGGAACATTTTTTTTTTCAGATTCATATCAAGGGGCCCAGAGTTGGTCAAAATCATTTTTCAAAACTCCCCCCTCTCCCCCCCTTCACCCCTCCCCCCATCGTATCTCGGAAATTAAGGAATCTGGGTTTTGTTTTTTTACGGATTCGTATAGAGGAGGCTCGGAAAAGTAAAAACCATTTTTCAAAGTTGGCCCCCTTGCCCCCCTTCTCCCCCTCTCTAGAGGTAGATCTCGGAAGTTAAGAGACTTGGAACATTTTTTTTTTCAGATTCATATCAAGGGGCCCAGAGTTGGTCAAAATCATTTTTCAAAACTCCCCCTCTCCCCCCCTTCACCCCTCCCCCCATCGTATCTCGGAAATTAAGAAACCTGGGTTTTGATTTTTTACGGATTCGTATAGAGGAGGCTCGGAAAAGTAAAAACCATTTTTCAAAATTCAAACCTCCCCTTTTCCATTCCACCCCACTCTCCCGCATCCCTATCGTATCTCGGAAACTAAGAGTCCCGTGTTTTGTTGTTTTACGGATTCGTATAGAGGAGGCTCGGAAAAGTAAAATCCATTTTTCAAAGTTGCCCCCCTTGCCCCCCTTCTCCCTTCCTCTAGAGGTAGATCTCGGAAGTTAAGAGACTAGGAACATTTTTTTTTTCAGATTCATATCAAGGGGCCCAGAGTTGGTCAAAATCATTTTTCAAAACCCCCCTCTCCCCCCCTTCACCCCTCCCCCCATCGTATCTCGGAAATTAAGGAATCTGGGTTTTGTTTTTTTACGGATTCGTATAGAGGAGGCTCGGAAAAGTAAAAACGATTTTTCAAAGTTGGCCCCCTTGCCCCCCTTCTCCCCCCCTCTAGAGGTAGATCTCGGAAGTTAAGAGACTTGGAACATTTTTTTTTTCAGATTCATATCAAGGGGCCCAGAGTTGGTCAAAATCATTTTTCAAAACTCCCCCTCTCCCCCCCTTCACCCCTCCCCCCATCGTATCTCGGAAATTAAGAAACCTGGGTTTTGATTTTTTACGGATTCGTATAGAAGAGGCTCGGAAAAGTAAAAACCATTTTTCAAAATTCAAACCTCCCCTTTTCCATTCCACCCCACTCTCCCCCATCCCTATCGTATCTCGGAAACTAAGAGTCCCGTGTTTTGTTGTTTTACGGATTCGTATAGAGGAGGCTCGGAAAAGTAAAATTCATTTTTCAAAGTTGCCCCCTTGCCCCCCTTCTCCCCTCCCCTCTAGGTAGATCTCGGAAGTTAAGAGACTTGGAACATTTTTTTTTTCAGATTCATATCAAGGGGCCCAGAGTTGGTCAAAATCATTTTTCAAAACTCCCCCCTATCCCCCCCTTCACCCCTCCCCACATCGTATCTCGGAAATTAAGAAACCTGGGTTTTGTTTTTTTACGGAATCGTATAGAGCAGGCTCGGAAAAGTAAAAACCATTTTTCAAAGTTGCCCCCCTTGCCCCCCTTCTCCCTCCCTCTAGAGGTAGATCTCGGAAGTTAAGAGACTTGGAACATTTTTTTTTTCAGATTCATATCAAGGGGCCCCGAGTTGGTCAAAATCATTTTTCAAACCCCCACCCCCCTCTCCCCCCCTTCACCCCTCCCCCCATCGTATCTCGGAAACTAGGTAGCGGTAAAGCGAAGCGTAGCGTAGCGTAGGGATAAGGTCACGATAGCTTTCCGGTGGTAGGTAGGTCCTGAGTGGAGCGAACCTGCGAGACCGAGTGGAGCAAAGGGGGGAAGAATACTAACATGGCGGACAGCGTTTTTGTTTGGGGTGCGTTTAAGTCAATTATTCAGTTTAAAATTGACTACCTAAGGGCCGAGTTCACGGACTGTCATTTGACCAATGTTTGAGTAATCGGCCGATGAATTCCTAAACATCGTTTATGCAGCCGGTTAAGTATTCACTGCTCACCACGAATATTTTAACCGTGATTATTAAATCGGGCAATGTGCTTTCGCTCAAAGTGAATGAACGAATGCTATAAGTGTACTCATTTGCGAAGTCACGTCGTTAGATTTAGTCAACACGAGTTTTGGTGACATCTATATTTAGTAGCATAAAATAAAACGCTTTCAACTTGAGAAGTTCGAAAACGCATTGGGATCATTATGCTAGCCTGTAGTGTCTAATTTGGATGGGTAATAACTTCACACCGCTGTCACTGTCAATGTAATAGACATAAGATTTAACGTGGGAGCAAATGAGACAGAAAGCATTATACAGTGTTTTTGTGTTTTTGAGTGTTATTGAGTGTTGTTGAGTGTTGTTGAGTGTTGTTGAGGGTTGTTGAGTGTTGTTGAGTGTTGTTGAGTGTTGTTGAGTGTTGTTGAGTGTTGTTGAGGGTTGTTGAGTGTTGTTGAGTGTTGTTGAGTGTTGGTGAGTGTTGATGAGTGTTGATGAGTGTTGTTGAGTGTTATTGAGTGTTGTTGAGGGTTGTTGAGTGTTGTTGAGTGTTGTTGATGAGTGTTGTTGAGTGTTGTTGAGTGTTGTTGAGTGTTTTGAGTGTTGTTGAGTGTTGTTGAGTGTGGCTGAGTGTTGTTGAGTGTTGATGAGTGTTGTTGAGTGTTGTTGAGGGTTGTTGAGTGTTGTCGAGTGTTGTTGAGTGTTGATGAGTCTTGTTGAGTGTTGTTGAGTGTTATTGAGTGTTGTTGAGTGTTGTTGAGTGTTTTGAGTGTTGTTGAGTGTTGATGAGTGTTGCTGAGTGTTTTGAGTGTTGTTGAGTGTTGTTGAGTGTGGCTGAGTGATGTTGAGTGTTGTTGAGTGTTGATGAGTGTTGTTGAGTGTTGTTTAGGGTTGTTGAGTGTTGTTGAGTGTTGTTGAGTGTTGATGAGTGTTGTTGAGTGTTTTGAGTGTTGTTGAGTGTTGTTGAGTGTGGCTGAGTGTTGTTGAGTGTTGTTGAGTGTTGTTGAGTGTTGTTGAGTGTTGATGAGTGTTGTTGAGTGTTGATGAGTGTTGTTGAGTGTTTTGAGTGTTTTGGGTGTTGTTGAGTGTTGTTGAGTGTTGTTGAGTGTTGTTGATGAGTGTTGTTGAGTGTTGTTGAGTGTTGTTGAGGGATGTTGAGTGTGTTGAGTGTTGTTGAGTGTTGATGAGTGTTGTTGAGTGTTGTTGAGTGTTTTGAGTGTTGTTGAGTGTTGTTGAGTGTGGCTGAGTGTTGTTGAGTGTTGTTGAGTGTTGATGAGTGTTGTTGAGTGTTGTTGAGTGTTGTTGAGTATTGTTGAGGGTTGTTGAGTGTTGTTGAGTGTTGTTGAGTGTTGTTGAGTGTTGTTGAGTGTTGTTGAGGGTTGTTGAGTGTTTTTGAGTGTTGTTGAGTGATGTTGAGTGTGGTTGAGTATTGTTGAGAGTTGTTGAGTGTTGTTGAGTGTGGTTGAGTGTTGTTGAGTGTTATTGAGTGTTGTTGAGTGTTGTTGAGTGTTGTTGAGTGTTGTTGAGGGTTGTTGAGTGTTGTTGAGTGTTGTTGAGTGTTTTGAGTGTGGTTGAGTGTTGTTGAGTGTTGTTAAGTGTTGTTGAGGGTTGTTGAGTGTTGTTGAGTGTTGTTGAGTGTTGTTGTTGAGTGTTGTTGAGGGATGTTGAGTGTTGTTGAGTGTTTTGAGTGTGGTTGAGTGTTGTTGAGTGTTGTGGAGTGTTGTTGAGTGTTGTTAAGTGTTGATGAGTGTTGTTGAGTGTTGTTGAGTGTTGTTGAATATTGTTGAGTGTTGTTGAGTGTTGTCGAGTGTGGTTGAGGGTTGTTGAGTGTTTTTGAGTGTTGTTGAGTGATGTTGAGTGTGGTTGAGTGTTGTTGAGTGTTGTTGAGTGTTGTTGAGTGTGGTTGAGTGTTGTTGAGTGTTGTTGAGTGTTATTGAGTGTTGTTGAGTGTTGTTGAGTGTTTTGAGTGTTGTTGAGTGTTGTTGAGTGTTGTTGAGTGTGGTTGAGTGTTGTTGAATGTTGTCGAGTGTTGTTGAGTGTTGTTGAGTGTTGTTGAATGTTGTTGAGTGTCATTGAGTGTCGTCGAGTGTTGTCGAGTGTTGTTGAGTGTTGTTGAGTGTTGTTGAATGTTGTTGAGTGTTTTGGGTGTTGTTGAGTGTTGTTGATCACAACAAATCACAAAAGACGTTAAGCTGCGTCCCCACTAGAGCCATGCGGCTTAACGTCTTTTGGCGCGAAAACTGTTTGACGCGCTAAAATAAGAAAAAAAAAAGACTTATTTTGTTGGTTGACGTATTTTGTAGAAACAATTTTCTTGGTAAAGTTTAAAGTATGGCGGTGTAAATCACAAGTTAAAATAAGTGATTCCAGTGTCAATTATAGCAATTTATTAACAACAACTGTAGTATAAAGCAGTATATATCACTCGAGGGTAAGTACAGATTACTCCCCTTGGTGAATAAATAGCTATTATTACAAAATCCTATAAGTGCTAAGGATTACTGTCCAATTCTCAAAATTTTACAAGGGTAAGAAATACTCCTCAAAAACACGACCCCGCGAGCTGCTTGCAGCTCGCGCAACGCCCAAAATCTAGTTATTATACTATATAAAGCTTTATACTATATAAAGCTCGATTACCACTCACTCACTGACATAATTGATCTCCCAGATGGTGAAGGGGGAGGTGGGTATATTTTTACAGATTCGTATACAAGTAACTCTCACGAGTATGGGAAAAATCCCAAACCTCCCCTTTTCCACCCCACTCTCCCCCCTCCCTATCGTATCTCGGAAACTAAGAGTCCCGTGTTTTGTTGTTTTACGGATTCGTATAGAGGAGGCTCGGAAAAGTAAAATCCATTTTTCAAAGTTGCCCCCCTTGCCCCCCTTCTCCCCCCCTCTAGGTAGATCTCGGAAGTTGAGAGACTTGGAACATTTTTTTTTTCAGATTCATATCAAGGGGCCCAGAGTTGGTCAAAATCATTTTTCAAAACTCCCCCCTCTCGCCCCCTTCACCCCTCCCCCCATCGTAAGAAATACTCCTCAAAAACACGACCCCGCGAGCTGCTTGCAGCTCGCGCAACGCCCAAATACTTTTGACAAGGGTAAGAAATACTCCTCAAAAACACGACCCCGCGAGCTGCTTGCAGCTCGCGCAACGCCCAAATACTAGTTGTCAATATAATATTAATAGTTTCTATGTTAATTAATGTAATTGGTATTGGACCATTTTAATGAAAAATAAATAAACTGTAAAACCTTACGTTGCAGACAAATGAACCAAGCTTTAATGTTCACTTTCGATTGAAAGTAATTTAATATTAGATTTCTTAGTTCAGATCATAATACAATCAATTCATACAATATAATAGTCAAGACTTCCTTCGATCAGATCAGAAACCTCGAGTACTCCAATATTTCCACTTTCGATCGAAACAGGCAATGCACCAGTGCAACATTACGCAATCGCCCAAAAACGCGATGTAGGCCGCGAAACACTTTCGTTTTCGCACGAAGTGAACCGAATACCGACGGTTGCCGACGATGGCCGATGATAGCCGATCACGGCCACGCTGCCCGAATGACTGACATACATAGACACATGATTGAAAATGATCGCATTTGGAATTCGGACCATATATTGTTGATGACAACATCGATAGCAAATAATTGAAACAGTAGGAATTATTTAAGTGCAAAGGAATGACATAACTGTTTAGCAATTTCGTACAGCTTACACCATACCAGCCACAGATTTTCGGTTTCTCAAAAGTGCAAGAATGTACAGGTAAAGTCAAAGTCAAAGCATTTATACACACACATACACTTAGAACGCTCCTTTAAGTGCTTCATGTTCTGATCAGGAGCACCTCTCTGGCACTGGGTTATAATTCCCATTTTCGCATTGCTTGAAAGATTCTGCTTGACTGAACAGGTCTCTGTAAAGCTGGGACAAATACTGGCAAAAGCAGGCTTCTAAATTACTTACTTCACCTATGCGAGTCATCATCTGCCTAGCCTTTCCCCAACTATGTTGGGGTCAGCTTCCAGTCTAACCGGATGCAGCTGAATACCAGTATTTTACATGGAGCGACTGACTATCTGATATCCACAACACAATTACTGAGTAATACGATACCCCTTGGTAAGACTGGTTGTCAGACTTTCGGTCTTCTGGCCAACCGTAACGACTGTCAAACAAAAATACACGTATAACAGCCGGGACCAACGGCTTAATGTGCTTTCCGAAACACGTAGGCGTCTTGTTAAGCAAAAATGGTCACCCATCCACGGACTAACCGCGGCAAGCGTAGCTTAACCTGATTGATCGACCCGTGCAGCTGTCATTACTTAGCCACAAACAGAGGGGCTTGTGGCTTGTGTCTCACCTATGCAAGTAAGTTACCAATTACGTCCTATTAACCCCTTAATAAAATTTTATGACGTAGCCTAAGTTACCTTAACGTCACTATTTCTAATTAGCATATCAATAGATCCTGTTGCTAAGGTCCGCGATAGCGACATATGTTTGGATAAAAAGTAAATCATGGTATTAAACAGTACATAGCTATGCGTTTGGGTATTTCGATAGACACTACTTTACATACGGATCTACTCAAAATTGGCCGAAAGTTTTTGTCTATACCTACTCATAAATTAATATTCTTAACACGTATGAATTACCTTGTGAGTGGCATATTTCAAATTCATTACGCGGAATTGGTAGAATAGTTCGATTGTGACATCGACGTGTGCGGTGGCACGACAAACCATGGCAAGACGTAATGTCTCATTCAAAATTTGTGACATTATCTCTCTATCGCATCAGCCTTTAAACGATTACTGCTAAATTTGTCCTCCAGACCGAATCTCGGCCATGGCGCCCAATCTCAGCGGAGCTAGCCTTCGGCACGGGATATTATAATTATAGTGCACGACTGTGTGCGCAAACACTGGTGCACACACTCTTCCCTTACTCACACACTGACCAAAAAAAAAAGCAGACCTTATCGGTAGACATGACAAAAGTGTCCATTTTCTTCGTCATACTATTAGGATATCCAATTGCCGAAGCAAAAGCATCTGACATATGTAGGTGCGGCGGCACACCCCTATTAGCTTAAGATACTATAATTTAAAAATCTTAGACAATTTCTATTTATTGCCGCTTACTCAACTGTCTACTTTAGCACTACGTATGTTTAGTTCATTTTTGAGTGGCCATTTGTCATAAAAAATTACTATTTTTATTTGGTTGTATTGAAACTTGAACTTTTACATGCTATGACATAAAGTTTGGAGTTCATTATAGAAGATTATGAAATGAAGTGTCATTATCCAAAACCAATATATTCCATAATAAAACAATAAATAACTATGCATTACAATATCAATGAAATTATGTCATTACAAATGTTACACCTGGTCTTACTTATTTATTAGACACTACACGGTAATTAATTATAAAAAATTAGTTATTAAGTATTCAGAGCAATCACGATATCTTTAACAGTTTTACTACATTTTAGAGCAAAATAATTGAGAGTATAGTCGGTGTAACAAGCAACATATTCACTCAAAATAGTTTAGATTTTTTATAGTTCTCTAATTTATTTAGTTTATCGTGAAGTGAATTACAGATTTTTCTCGGGTGTGAGCTGTTCAAAAATAAAGCAATCAACTGCTGAACATGGGCCTCTTCAATTACACGCTGTTTAAATGGATATGCTCATGCTGTGATCAAAAGATTTGCAAGTCAGCAAACTAAGTAGCGACATTGACTGCCCAGAGTGCACCGGATGTTTGGACACTTAGACTCTCTTAAAGTTTTGAACGGCGTCATTGCCAAAGCGGATGTAAGTACTTAAGAGTAAATTACTGGTGGTCATGGCCAAAAAGCACGCGGTCTCACCTGGCTTCGTGTCCGACAGAGCTAGTATCAGTGATGAGCAGTTAGACGCTAGTCTACACAAAAAACGTCTAGTTCTCACGCACAGAAACACCGTTCCGAACTAGAGCTTTGGCAAATCAATTTTTATGAAAAAATCACTGCATAAATCAATTACAAATAAAGTTTATTAACCTCTTCGATAACTGAGCTTTGTCGGTACGGACGTGGTTTTGAAGATTTTACAATTCTTTTATTACTTATTCACACCCAACGTTACGTTAAAAATAGCAAGAAAAACGAATCTTTGTTGGCTCATAACTTTTTAATGGCTTTTTTTTACTATTCTGTTTCCGTACAGACTATATTAATAATAAGGCAAAACGATATCATGTTTAACTTTGGATACACAATGTCAAACAGTGGAGTAATACTCTCCCGAAATTTGTATGGAAAAATTATCGACTAGTGGCACCTTAAATATCATTCCTTGTATAGGCTATTTTAATAGACCCTACTTTTCTAGTCTTAAGTTGTCGTGGCTACATGATGACAGCCGGACGTTTCGTTTGAAGGTTAAGCTACGCTTACTGCGGTCAGTTCGTGGATGGGTGACCATCCATTACAGATCAAGACCCTTCACACACTCAGAACGCACGTTAAGCCGTTAGTCCTGGCTATCATTCGTAGATATTTGATTGTCGTTACGAGTACTCAGAAGCTCAAAAGTCTGAAAATCAGTCTTACCAAGGTGTATCGTTTTACCCAGCAACTGGGTTGTGGAAGTCAGATAGACAGTCGCTTCATGTAAATTGCTGGTATTCAGCTGCTTCCGGTTAGACTAGAAGCCGTCCGCAAAATAGTTGGAAAAATGCTAGACAAATTATAGATTGTAGAAAGAAATATCGTATAAAAAACCTTTTCCGCAATTGCTTTCATAATCACGTTTGAGCCAGACTGCACCACCACAAAAAACCCAAGGCCATTACAGTAAATGGTATTTTTATATAGTCACCGAATTATTATAAGTATTATGATAAAAATAAAAGTAGGCACCTACATAATTGTGGGTTACCAAATATTCGGGCACAAGTTGTATAAGAAGTAGATCAGATAAGTAGGTGAGATATGCCGCGATATTGTTGATACATAATACATATAAATGACCTCAATTGTTTTGTCATAGGTCTTACTGGGGCTGCTGATAAAGTCTTTGTGCCCTGGGGCTGGAGTTACTGTGGGTGCTGAAACGTTTATGTAATTTAATAGAAGATAAGATAAATTCGAACTTAATTCGTCATCAGTATTAGAGAGGTATGGTAACTGCCCGATGATTATTTTTTCCTGTATGTCATCTCGTAGTTGACCTTGAGAGGTCGTGACTACTTAACCGGACTATCCTATAGTTGCCGGAAACTCAAAGCCCGTGTCGGACCGTTGTATATATGCTAGTTGCGCGGTAAACTCTGCTTGCGAGATGCAGGATTTTGCGTGACGTCAGTATGACGCGTAGTTCGCACGTGGCGTTGTAATTTACGCTACAGTATCATATTAGTGACTGCCTCATTGGTCTAGTGGTCGCAAGCTACTGCTGAGCATGAGGTTCTGGGTTTGTTGCCCGGTCGGGCAGTGTTATTGGGTTTTTCCATCTGGAATTTATCAGTAGCGGGGTAAAGCAGCCACAGGCTAGGTGGAGTGAAGATCTTCGCAGGGTGGCTGGTAACAGCTGGATTAGAGTTGCCGAGAACCGAGCTAAATGGCGTGGAATTGGAGAGGCCTAAGTCCAGCCGTGGAGTGCTGTAGACTGATGATGATGATGATGAGGTGGTACGGCAGAGGTGTACTTATAGTGCACTAACATTTCGCCAGTTAGCGGGATTGTCCGAAAGGGTTACCGCTGGCCCGGAACATAAAGGGCTAAGGAAGGAACACGGGTGGGTTTTAGTCAGTAAGTCTGACACTCCCTTCCGCTCCACCCAGAGCTGCAAGGGTCATTTGATGATCTGCAATCCTGAAAAAAAAAAAAAAAAAAAAAGGGGTGCCCCCCTTTTTTTTTTTTTTTAGTCTATTGCCATCAACCGGGCATAAACCCATACTTCGGGCTGCTACTGAGAAATTCTAGATGGAAAAACCCAAAAAAAAAATCCCGACTCGGGAAACGTGGCCAGGACCCCATGCTCAGCTAATGCTGAGTGGTCGCAAGCGCTAATGCGCTTGCGACCACTAAACCAACGAGGTAGTCATTTTAATGAAATTAAACTGAATAACCATGTACGAAGAACTGGACGCTAAAGCCTATGATCAACGAGTATGCTTCGTTATGATAGTAATTCGTTGAAGGATAGCGAACGCACGCAGCAAACTGTAGTTAAATTTACCCTTACTTAACCAATTACTTACTAGCTACAAGTGAGAACTTAGTTTTACCTACCAATTGCTCTGTTAACATTAAGAGGAAATGCGGGTGGTCGTTTCTCCGTAGAAACTCTCTCGCCTGTTTTCTTACTGGTAAATGACCATAAAGCAATGATTTTTTACAGAATAATAAATATTAACTACTTGGATGTCTCTATGTTTTCCTTTATGATAATACATTATTTTTATAAGCACTAAAACCCTCAATACATACCGATTTAAACCGCTGTCAACAGAGGCCTAGTGTGTACTAATTTGACAACTATTAATAAATAAGAAAAACATAGGGACACAGTATATATACTTCTTAATCAGTTTATGAAATATCTTTTAAATTGGTCGAATATTGGAGGAGGAAATAGGCGAGAGCCAAACCTCGAATTGTGACTTTTTACTTAGGATTTTTCAAAAGTCTCTCCGAGCGCATTTCCTCTTAACTGTTTGACCTCTGACGCAGTTTGGTGTTGTATGACCTCCTCACTAAATGATATAGGAAATAATTACTGATATGAGAAAACACACTTACCACATGGATTATGTTGGATAGAAAGGCAGGAAAATATCTAGAAATAATTTGAAAAGTACAGACAGCACATCAAGCTACCCCAAACTGTCAAATTTTACCAATCAACTTTTAACTTTATGCTTTAGCGATTAAGTTGAAAATATATAAAAGAAATTTGACAGATTGTAGTAGCTCGATGTGCTGGCGTGTGTACATCCATACACTCACGCCTTCTTACCATGTGGGTAGGCGTCTAACTCTACAGAACGTCACCTGTCACTATCCATCACCCACTGAAAATTAATTAAAACACACGCTGGCTCTTAATCTAGGATCACCTTCTCCGAAGGTGCACGAAACCAATAAAAAAAATAAATAGATACATAAGCAAAGGTGCTAGTTGTACTAAAGCTTATCTAAATCTCATCTCTATGAATGTTTTTAGCATAGCTTATTGTTGAATATGCGCCTATTTTCAAACACAATTTTGAAATTAACCCAATCACTTAGGAGCACCTCAAGTACAAAGCCACTGTCGAAATAATAATTAAGCAATTTGTTATCATTCGGCCTCATCTCTAAAGCAACCAGGCAACAAGACCTCCTTACAAAACCAACTGCTGTGTAAACAGAGGTCTTCAAAAACTGGCTACTATTAAAATATGTATTGTAATAATTTCATCAATTGTTCAATAAATCACTCAGAGTACGTACTCTTGTTATGTACTCTTAATTGACTTTTTTATTAACCATTTAGTGTTTCGCAAATCTGTCGAGAACTTCAATACATTGTATAGATTTGATTGTAAAATTCTCAATAAATGGGGTAGTGTGTAAAATATTAAGAACTATAAAAATAACAACTTAAGCATTTTTTTAAAGCAAATTTTTCGGAAGCAACTGTTATTTTGTAAGCTTGAACCGAGTTTCCAAATTGCTAATTTTTTTTTTTTTTTAGATACAGCTTCCGCTAATCTTTTGGTCTCTTTTACCATAAAAAAGCAAGCAAAAAAAACAATAATAACAGCAAAGTATTTATTCAGTAACAATGTGGGCGCACCCACCTTAAACATGTACACAAAAAAACCTATCAAACTTAGACATGTAATTCCAAATCGAAATTAGATCAGTCCCATAACCCCGTACTTACAAACTTGCAACTACAAGGCTGCCTCGTGAATTATGCGGAAATCCTTCAAAGAGTCGCACGCGCAAGTTCGCGCGTGATACTAGATCACTTATCGAATTCCACACGTCGAGTTGTATCGTCTCTTGCGCTTATGACCCGAGTGGGTGATGATGACTGTCACGTTTCGTTATGGAAAACATGATCTATTTTGTAAACTTTACAGCGGAATCGTGATGGAGTCGGCTAAAGCTAGTTGGTAGTTGGTTTTGGCTCCTGCGCAAATTGGGCAATGTTGGTCATGTCACTTTAGGTTACATCTAAGTTTATAACCGAGTTAATAATAACTTAAAATTAGATTTAGTTATTACACAAGACTCACTAGACGTTTGCAGGGCCAACATGGCCAGAGGTTAGGAAAAGGGGAAAGGGGAAGGGGAGGGACGGGGGCAGGCAATGGGACACAATATATGTAAGCTAACAAAAGAAAAAACTACAAGACTCGTCGTGTGATGGAAATTTATCTCAATTTGTTTTATCGCAACACTAGAAGGCACAGGTCACAACTACCATGACAAATGATAGCTGGTGTGAAGATGTAATTTTTGTGATGATGTGTGATGTTGGGTTATCCTGTAAGGGTATTTTCAGTTTTGAGTACGTAATAACCCAAAACTGGCTCCATAGAATCCAAAATGTAATTATCACTTATTATTAAATCGAACAATACAGAATGACTAACCTAACGTTGACATTTTCACGGAAAATCTTCTGACTTCAATACACCAGAAAGACACATATTAAAAGATACGCCATTTATGCAAAATAGTTTTAACCATTCCACGTGTACAACTTGTCCAAACTCATTCCATCGACATGAACATTCATTTACTAAGATTGAGGTTATGAAACAAAGCATTTTCTAAATTGCTGCTTCAATTCTCTTTAGCAACGACCTTATTTAGTACCTACCTAGCTGCTATTAAGCGCACAAAGCGCTGCTAAAACGTAACTGACGCTTTTCTGAATGCATTACATGTTTTAGACATGGAAATAATTAATAGTAGGGCTGTTTTGGTTTGACTACGTTAACTGTATGATGTACAGTACCCGGCGATAAATATTGCACTTCGACCTTTGGAAAGAGACAATCGGTGAATTTCGGCTTCGTAGAGCGTTATCTCTGTCGCACGAAATACAAACAGTCCGGTATCTATTAGGAGCTGTTAAAACAATTATGATTTGCTTCTTTTGATAATTATTTTTATTCTTTGTATAAAATATAAAAAAAGGTAAAGGTCGATGTGCAATATTTATCGCCGGGTACTGTAACTACATTTTGTAACAGGGTTTGGCGGGGTAATTGCGTATTTATTTATTTATTTATTTATTTATAACGTATAACACTATCAGTAGCAATGGCTCTTATTTTGACAGTTCAACAACATTCATTGCGTTATTTACGTGGTTGAGCCGTCAAATTTTTTGAACATATGAAGCAATGTATTAACAATATCCTCCAAAATTATTCATATTGAGATTGATACTCGTAGTGTGTTACGCAAGTACATTGCGGGATTATTCGGGATCCAGACAAAAATACTATTACAGGATGCATCCTACGAGCATTTTTTGATCTTGACTGGATTTTAGTTCAAGGTTTTAATTTAAGCTGGTGTATGTAATGTTGGGTATAGATAAATCGCATCTGTTAACGAATTTCTTGTTCATTAATGTTATTTTATTAACAACCATCAGAATTCTTAATTAAAAAAATACATTTTTTTTAAAAAACAGTAATTCTGAACTCGATAGATACAGAAAGGTGCTATATTGGCGCAATATAAAATCGTTGAAATGAATTATTTTCATAATCCAGAGATCTAGAGAACCTAGAGCTAAACACAATAAATTAACCTACCAAATACCAATAATAGCATTATCAACTTAGTATATTGTCATTCATTATAATTTAATATAAAATCAACCAATCGCAACTCATTAACACTTCCATTAATTACTGGGACCTGATTCCTAGGAATTATTGATACATTATAATTATAATAGCCAGTGACGGCCTTGCCAACGACCTTTGCGTCAGCGGGCAACCTTTTCAACTATCACCAGCTTCGAAGTGACATAGTTTTGTTTGCTGTTACATATTTTAATTTGTAGAACGATATTCGAGAAAAGAACCTAACTGAATGGCAACTTAAGATTGCATTGTTCTTGTGACAAAGTTATGTTTTCGAAGATATTTTAGGTGGGTTACATTTTACTGAGATTTAAGGCTCCTATAAAAAGGCGCGACACGCGATATAACCGCGCGCGACAAAAAAGCACCGCTCGTTGCGCGACTTGCGGTGCCTTTGTGGGTATATATAGAACATTTTTGACATTCGTACCACAGTTAATTTGATGAAAATGCAGTTGCCTGCGGTCAAGAACGCTATGGGCTCAATATGGTCAAATATTTACATCCGCATTTTTTTAAATTCAATATGTTTATTTTGAACTCGTGCACATGTTTATAACAAATCTTTATACTTTACTGGATTGAATAAGACACATTTGAGTTGTACGTACTTTTCCTCCAAAATGTACTAGTACATGTGTAGTTTTCCTATGAATTTTGATCTTCTTCCTATGAATTGTTGTAATGTTGAAAATCTTGACAGATTGTAGTAGCTTGATGTGCTGGCGTCTGTACATCTGTTTGTAATGTCAAAATAACAGGTTTTTACTATATGCATATGAAAGTATATACAGAACTTATAACATATTTTTTTCAATTTTGTCTGTCTGTCTGTTTGTTCCGGCTAATCTCCGAAACAGCTGGACCGATTGATCGATGACGCAACATTTACTGACAGATAGCTGAGGTTATAAGGAGTAACTTAGGCTTTCATTTAAGTAAAAGCATTAGTAAAGAGACACATTATTGTTTCCCGACATCCACAAGCACGAAGTCGTGGGCACAGCTAGTTACAAACACAATTAAAGTTGCTTTTCGTGTCCATTTGTCTGAGGGCATTGCTATCGGATTTTGTTGCGGATTTTTCACCATCATTTTGAGAACTTATTCCAGAACGGCTATGTGTCTCGTAATTATGGAAATCTCAATGTTTTGTTAAGTCGCAAAAACTGCGAGCGGAGCTAATCAAGGGCGGGTCGCTGTTTAAGAAATAAAGAATATGCACTTAATAGTTTTACATTATTTTAAAGTTTGGACATAAGAATTTATGTCTAGATTATATCACATCGTATCCACTGCCTAACCTAGTATATTATCTGCCTAATAATAGTTATCTAGATACGGACAAGTCATTATGCGGTCGCTGGCATTATTTGCAACAATGTACTTTTATCTTCAATCTAAACTATGTTGTACATGGGTTGTAATTATCACTTATGGGCATAATAAGCCTGCGAGCTCATTTCGCTTTGTTGTTTGATTGTTGTGTTAAAAGCCTTGGTTAGCTGCGAGTTTAATAAGAGAATTTGTAGATTTTTAATGGCTTTTCAAGAAATCTAGATTTTTTTTGTTTCACTAATACATTTTGCCATCAAAACCGAACGACTCATGCCCGTTTTTTAACACAAGGCAATCACGAAATTAATGCCTAAATAAAAGCGTGCTGTTGGATTTTCATCTTTAAGCGCCGAGCGTAGCGTTGAAAATCCTAAAGCGCGAGCGCAATACTGTTAGTGAAAACAACCATAGTTGGTCATGGAAGTGCTTTGTTAGTGTGCTAGCTGGTGGCTTAAAAGACACATTTACCCATTCTAGTTACACACGTGATGAAGAGTGTAACAAAGTTTATGGACAGTGAACGAGACACAATAGAAGTTTTAATGTTAGTACGCCTGGGGCTGTTATCAAGTTCACCTGCTCAGCTGGAAATTCACAGATGACTCCGCCCTGGAGTGTAAATGTGGTGCTATCCCACAAATGATGGGGCACTTAATACCGTGGCCAGCGTGTCCTGTTGTCTGCATGCTACATAAGCTGAAGGACGCTATTCAGGGGCGTACCTATAGAAAATGACGCCTACGGCACGCATCATAGTTGTGTTCCTTCGTAGATTAATATAAAAACAGATACACTAAATAAAACAGCCATAAATCTTACAAAACATAAAATATTTACATATTTTCTTTTTTATAACGAAAGTAAATTCGCAAAATCTTTACAACTGCACTTTCCTTTCTGCGACGCAAGCATATCGATGATGTTTTCAAAATTAGTTTTATCCGTTTCTTCCCGCTCTACATTGCAAAGCTATGTCACATAGCCTTTCTTGAGTGCCAAGAACGTCGTAGCCAAATTCTGGGCTGACTATATATAGATTGCTATCAACACGCTTAGAAGACGCCTGGGGGCATTTAGTGTACATCAATGTAATAATGAGTTGCAAATCTCTTGTGATGTGACGTGATTGGTTACTGTTAATTCCGCCAGCCAATTCAAGCAACTCAGTCAAACTCAAATCATTTATTTCAATTAACCATTTACAGGCACTTTGTACTTACTTTGTTTGCAAAAAAGCATTATTTCCTATATTGAACTAAATACATATTATTATTATTATTATATCTAAACTTTTAAAGTCGGTCAGTCAGAAAATGTGAAACTAGTTGCCCATTCCAAAAGCGTAGAAGGTACCTATGGACATGGAGAAGAACGGGTAAGACACTTCATGGACACTCTTTTAAATTATATTGTAATAAAAATATTAGTTACATCATCAATGTTGAATTTATAATTATATGTCAGAACGATGTAAAAAAAAGGCGTACACGTTAAAAGTATAGTAAAATATAAGTAAATAGTCCAGAGTATAGCAAATAGTAACAAAACAAATAATCCAAAAATAAAACAACGAAGCTTGAGGTTTGAAAGCAATCAAATTAAACAGATCACACAATTTATCAGAACTTCAGCCACGGAAATGCATTAAAATTACGGTAAATGCAACTGAGAACTGCTTAAAGTGTAAAATATTTATATTAAGCTCATTTTAATGAAATCTCAGTAATCTTTCCATAAATTTATGATAATTTTTAACCAGTTTTATTATAGGTCAGAGCAAAAGCCCCGGAAAATACGGTGACTTGAAACTGTCCATAATAACATAATTATATGTATTTGTATATAAGTATTAACTTTCAGTTTTTTTTATTTTAAAAGGTATCAGAAACAATGGAATGTGTCCTCGCTTGCTTTTTCATGCTCATAAATTTTTATACATTAAACTAATTGCGATATTTTATTGTTGCCGACAGTTTAAATAATTACTACTATACACAATTTGGCTCAGGGGTGCTAAACGTAAGTATAAGCTGTGGAATTTGCTGTAGGACCCGTCAAGGCTTTATTTATGTGCAATGCTATGCCTATCACTTCCACAGCCGGACATAGGAGTTTCTCAATATCGGATGTAGGCTATGGGCCACACTAAATTTGTCACTAGTGTTTTGGTTGGTTTGAACCAGTACAAAGAGGATGTTACAAAAAAAATCTATATTAATATTATAGAGAGAAAAGATTTGATTTTTGCATGTATGTTTGTCATGATTTCATGCTAGAACGGATGAACGAATTTGGATGAAATTTGGCACATAGATAGACCATGACCTGAATTAGGACATATGATAATTTCCATCGAATCAGCTTATAATGTTCTGGGACACAGGCCTCCTTTCGATGAGAGGGAGTGGGCCGTAATCTACCACGCGAGCCCATTGCGAGTTGGTAGATGTCACATGTCTTCGAATTTGTCGGTTCTAGAACATGCTGGTTTCCTCGAGATGTTTTCCTTCACCGTTTTGAGAGCAGTGGTGATGAAATTATTTGGTCCCCACCTATGAAATCAGCGTTTTGTATGGAGAATTTTAAAGAAGTTGCATTTTTCATACTAACATTTTCTTAATTTATTTAACAACCATGAACACTAATGTTTTAAAACGTTTATGCACAATGTTTAAAAACTAAGATAACGTATGCCACTTAGATTAAGCGACAAAAATAAGTTTTGGCTAAGTTAAAACAAATACATAGTGGTCATTTCTACTAACAAAAAGGAGTCATTTTTAAGGTATTTTTTATGTTTAGAAAACTATATGTACTAAGGTTTTTTTTACTATTGGTAGTTGTCTATGATGCTCATAATCCGATAGAATATCAAGCAGTTGATGAATATTTTAAATAATAGAAGAATTGGCGTTTTTTTCTCACAAATAAAGAACCTTGTCAGTTCTTTATTTGTGAGAAAAAAACGCCAATTTCATAGGTGGGGACCCAATATTAACACAAAGTAAAGCGCCAGTCTGAGTTTGAACCTAGGACTTAAAACTCGTAAATCGCGGCCGATACCACTAAGTCACCACTGTTCTAGTATGTTATAACAATACTTGAGCTGTCTCACTCTTTGCTTAGCAATGATGATGCTAATAAATAGGTAAAGTAAATCAAAATTGATTTAGCAGGAAGGTGGATTCGTTATTTGTGTGTAGTAACATCTTCGTTGATACGCGCTTGCCTGATAGGTATACCTACCTACTCTTTGACAATGTGGACCTTACAAAAGCTTGGCCTTTAACTTTTATAAGATTAATAAGTACTTCTTACTTCAAGCTGGAAGAGTCGAGCTGGAAGAGTAGAACTGCCTCATTGGGTAAGATATAATTAAATTAATGTATAAAGCCAGGGATATCAGTTGTTAAACAAATTGACAACCAATCTAAATCACACTAATATTATAAATGCGAAAGTTTGTGTGTGTGTGTGTTTATGTGTGTTACTTCTTCACGCTCAAACGGCTGGACCAATTTTGATAAAATTTTGTATGGAGGTAGCTGATACCCTGGATTAACATATAGGCTACTTTTTATCCCGATATTCCCGCGGGTGAAACCACGGGGCGCTGCTAGTTGTCCATATATTCAAATCAGAACTGTCATTATTTGCCAGTTCTATGAAACGGCTATGATGCGCCAAATTGACGTAGGGGATTCGCCGAGCAATTAATGAATTGTTTGCAATTCCGTTGGCAATTCCAATACATATTCCGAAAGTACAGTCAAGGAAATGTCCTTGACTGTACTTTCGGAATAAGTACAATTTACAAAAAAAATACCATTTCCGCTTTCCGCAATCCCATAAAATGCATAACTGGTTCGTCTATGCAAATTTACGTTGAGTTACTAATAACTCAACGCAAAATTTGCATAGACGAACTATTTAAACGTAAACTTCACAAAATTGCCTTATTATTCGCAGCCATAGAGGTCTGCTAACCGTAGACAATTATCTTGCCTTTTCTGGGGGCAAATTGCCCTCAAACAAAGGAAATGAGATCACGGTTGTGCCAAAACTAACGTCGAGAACCACAACGCCTTATAAGAAAGATTGACTTGCACAGTTTGCGAGCTTATCTTGATTTTCTTCTCAGGAAGTTAGCGCATCTGGCTTCCCCTTAATTGGTGAGCTAATTTCAGGGGTGTTTATGATAACTTCTCTGGCTTTTTCATAGTTTATGGTGAACTCTTACACTGAATTGGTGTGGCCTTTGTTTTGTGGTGGCAGGAGCGGCTGTCTTGCTAGATCCTGAATGGGTTCCTAAGTTATGGTTTCAATATAACTGTTAGGTGATCTCTGTATGACCTCTCAAGTACTACATAGGGCACGCGCGGGACTTGACGGATTAATAATTATGGTCCTACATTTACAACCATTTTGAAAAAAATATGTTTACGGACCGGTAAAAGAAATGTTTACGATCATAAAAAAAATTGTCCATCTTATTCAGATCTTTACCGGTACTTTTAAAACGAGGTATTTCTAAATTCAAATCCTTGTTTCCTAGTGATATTATATCCACTTAAACAAATATTAACTTCATTCTAGTGTAACTTAAGTTTATTTCAGAATGACTAGTGCCTATTGAAACGTTGTAAGTTGTTGCGCAAACTGAACTCTATGTGTTACCTACACATAGAGTTCTTTACCTTCTGTACCTACACATAGGTATTAAAGTTACTTTTCCAAAAACACATGTCTGTTTACAAGTTTGGAAACAAAATTGCGAACGCAGTGTAGGGCCGTTATTAATTTTCTGTCAGCTCCATTCATAGCGCATTTAAATCCAACACACCAAAACCGCGAGCTACACATAATAAACGATTTTTACGTTCCATTCATAATAACACATCGCGATCATTCTCAATAAAATAACAATAGATACAAAATACACGACCAACCTTATTACTGTTGGACAATGATGACACCGCCATTGCGAAGCGACGTCTCAAATAATGTCTGCTTTGAGTAACTGAGGCGAATTGGTGGAATACACCGTATTAAGACTCCCGCAGATAGACGCAACGCGACGGTAAGATGCGATTTTGGTAAAACAATTCCCACGAAGTTATCATAAAAATTGTTCTACTACAGTCGCGTCGCGTCTGTCTGCAGGAGCCTTTATGCCTTGCATTGTGTTGCGCTGGTATAATATTGTCCTGTGCTTGAAATAGACACCTATTGATGGTGGCATGTGGCACAAGGTTTAACTATGGTTGCAATCTTTCCTAGTGTCGTAAAGCGCATCGCACACGACTAATGTCACGTTGAGCGGCTTTCTTGCAGCATTTCCATGAGATATCGAGGAGCTATAGGTATACAAAGGACAGTTAAGTACAAGATTGATCAACGAATTCTCTTTATCCCAATTTCTCAGTCATGTGACTCAGTCGTAGACAACAATCACAAGAGGATGGCCGTTACACCAACAAATCACCACTTTTGACAAGCGAATGATTGATATGTATTAGATATCAGTATTGTAGCCTGCATAATATTGGACACATCAAGTTGCCTGTTACGCATCGAGAGAAAATATAGACAGGGGTATACCTATAAATATAAATATATTAGTGGAGTGATACACGCAGTTTAGAATTAAAAAGGCTACAGATTACAAAGAAAAACCCGTCTACCAATTTTTTGATAAACCACAAGAATTTCACACGGCACATATTTCGCCAAGACTCTAATACACCAGTGTCGAGATACAAAGGGCTTAGTGATTCGTTCAACCAATCGATAGCACAAGGGTGTAACTGATTCATTTTAACACCTGATGGTACCATCAGCAACAAAAGTGATTTGCGTTTTTGCAGGCTGTTTTTTTTTTCATGTAGCATTGATTTCTAAGGAGAAACTACATGTTTATAATAAAAATCAAATAGTGCCAAAATAACCATATACCTACTAAGTTGTCTCCAGTGATGACAAATTCTTTAAATACAGAGAGATTATGTTATTTCATATTACAGTCAGTTAGGGGTGGGCGTTGCGACGACGAACCATTTACAAAGACCGTTTTGCATTCTGCAACGATGCAACCGTTTTACGTCCTGGGTTCAAACAGTCTTCGTTGCACAAACCAGTCATCGAATTACTTGGTGCGATTTTATATTTTACGCCTGTGAAAATACAGTCGAGAATGCAATGGTTCAACTCTATCACACTTTTCCGTCGCGTCGTCGTGTCGTCTCTCGTTCCGCGTTCGTTTTCGTTTACAAAACAGTCGTTCAAAAACGTAAACCTCGAAAACGCAATTCTACTCCATGTTGGATAGGTTTCGTCCTATAATCGTCTCCCGAAATTGGGTCTGTAGTTGAACCGTGGAAACCTACATAATACTATAATACCCTACGTAATTCGCTAACTTATGTCGTGATTTAATTAATTTAATTTTAAACACATTTATTATTTTAATACCGCATTATAATATCCACTGTGGCAACACTGTCAAAGTACAAATTAATAATATTGTAACAAACTTTGAAAATGTGTTTTCACTATGGCAACTAAATGTATTATTCTACTTTGGCAACACATAGAAATAACGGTTATAATATTATCGTTATTTCTCGGTGGGGCAAATGTCGTTTTAAATACTAAAATATATTGCAAAGCTAGTGGTTGTGGATTGTGAAAGAGGAGAGGAGACTTTTAGTATGTTTACTCCCTAAACACCCTGAAAAACTTTCAGAAGAAATCGCTTAGGGGCCAGCTCACGCACTCTACAACTGCTTTGTGAAGTGGACTATTGTACTGTCTTACAATGCTGACTGTACCAATCAACATTGTTTCGGTTAATTGACCACCAAAACAACAATGTTGCGACACCCATACATACATGTGTTGTAAACTCGCCTTGAATTCAACTCGAATGATTGTGGCCATCGAGCAATGGTGTACCAGTAGTTAGTTATTACCCGCCAGTAGTTGAAGCATGTCTTTTAATAGGGAAGCTGTGCCAAACTACCGTCTTTATCTTATCAATCTGGAATTTGCAGAATGGTGGATGTTGTTGTTGGTTTTCAAAAATGTCGAAGGCCAAAATCAAACTTTATTTATTCAAATTGGGCTGAAAATCACCACATTTTGAACGTCGAAATAAACATCAGTTCCCCAAAACTCCCGGCCTTCACCACTTCCCAGTGCTTTAGCTGGGAAGAAATGGCGCAACAAACTCTCTTGCAGTATGCCAAAACTTTTGAACTGGGTTATAAAGATGAAAATATATTCGTCCCCTGTAGGTTGTGAAGTTATATAGTCTGTAGTCTTACCTTATATAGTCTGTGTCGGACTTACTACTTCCTGTCACTGTTGCAAATTCAATGTGGAACGCAACAATGCGTTTGTGATTAAACTAACTTACAAGTAAAGAATCTTTCATTCCTTCTACCATGTAAAATATCAGTTCTCATAGGTTATGGGCCCAGTGATGCCCGGTAGTGTAGGTTTTAGGGAAAGTCCTATAGTTAAGTTATAGATATTTTTCGTTAGCTTGCGTTGCGCAAAAATGGCGACTACGGCGGCTAATTTCCCTCAACTAAAAGCTGAAGCGTTTGATAACTGGCTATTTAGGCTGAAATGTCTGTTGGAGGAAAAGGGTTTGAAGGATATCGCAGAGTTGAGTGAAGTCAAGGACTCTCAAAAAACCTTAGATGCAAAGGCGAAGAGTTTGATTGTGCAGTGCCTGACAGACAGGCATTTAAACTTAATTAAAGAATGCAATACTGCAAAAGATATGTTGGATGTGCTCAGGAATACATTCCAAAGAAAAAGTGTAATATCTAAAATTACTCTTAGAAGAAGGTTACTCAATCTGAAACATGACGGTGGGGACCTAGAAGAATACTTCGCAAAATTCGATAACATTATACGTGAACTAGAGGTTTCGGGAGAAAAGATAGATGAAACTGACAAAGTGTGTTACCTCTTAACGGGATTAGATGATAAATACAATCATATAATAACAGCAATTGAGACTGTAAATACAGAGGTAAAATTAGAATTCGTTAGAATGAAATTGTTAGATCATGAGGTGAGAAAGGTTAAATTAGATGAATCATCCGATCAAGAACAAAATCAGACTTCATTCATAAGCACAAATGTAGTGTGCTATAGATGTAAAAGAAAAGGCCACAAGTCATATCAGTGCCGTATGAATAGTCGAGGCAGAGGAAGAGGCTATAGAGGCCCTAGAGGTAGAGGTGAAGCTGCTCAACGTGCAGAAGAGGAACACTTGCCCATGTTCATAGCATCGGAGCAAGCATTAGCAATTGAAAACATGTCTAACCTAGTCTCATTTGTTGTTGACTCCGGGGCTACACAGCATTTTATTAAGGAAAATTATGAAAAATACATGAAAAATGTAGAAGATCTGTCTCATACATTGAATATAAAAATAGCAAATGGAGATATACTAACTGCAACGAAGAAAGGGATTTTGGAGGCAGAATATAATAATCAAAAGATAAGAATTGAAGCTGTAATATTACCCGGCCTAAGCACCAACTTGATGTCAGTAAACAAATTGGTAGAAAGAGGAATGGAAGTGATATTTAAAAACCAAAGATTAATAATAAAACATGAAGATAGGGTATATTATGGTGTCAAGAAAGGCCAACTGTACACATTTAAAGTCAAAATTAATGCTAAAATAGAAGGTGCAAAGTCTTGTGAAATGAATAAAGACGATAATGAAAACTTATGGCATCAAAGGTTTGGACATATGTGCAGAAAGAATTTAGCAATATTAGGATTACCGTACAGCAAAGAAGTTTGTGGGTCATGCATGAAAAATAAAGCAACAAGATTGCCATTCAAAAGAATACAGAGACCAAGGTCTAATAAAATAGGTGAATTGATTCATACTGACATTGCAGGTCCTACTAGAATACCAACCAAAGAGGGATACAGGTATTTCCAGACGATTATTGATGATTACAGTCATTTCACTCAGACATACTTATTGAAAAACAAGTTTGAAGCTACAGATAAACTAATATCATATATTAAGGAAATGGAAAGACAGATGGAGGTAAAAATCAAAAGAATCAGGTGTGATAATGGTGGTGAGTTTACAGCAAAGTCATTGAGGAATTATTGTTCAAATCATGGAATCAAGATAGAGTATAGTCAAAAGTATAGCCCTCAACAAAATGGCAAGGCTGAACGCATGAATAGAACTATTTATGATAAAGCCAGAACAATGTTGGATGAGTCCAACCTGCCAAGGTATCTATGGGGACATGCAGTACTCACAGCCACATTTCTAATCAACCGCTCACCAAGCTCCTCCATACAAGATAGAGTACCAGCCAAGGTAATGAATAAAGAGTTTAATCTGCAAAAGATAAAGATTTTTGGATGTAAAGCTTGGGCACACATAATGCCTAAACAGGACAAGCTGTCTAGTAGAGCAACTCCAGCTAGAATGGTAGGGTATGCTATGAATGGTTATAAATTGTGGGACCCCAACACTGATGAAATAATAGTATCAAGAGATGTTCGATTTGATGAAACTGATAAAAAGTATGTAAAAGGAAATAATGACTCAAACTTTGAAAGGTACATAGATCAAGAGAGATTTGATGATACAATGCAAGAGCAAGAAAGTGAAAAGCGTGATGAACCTTATATTGAAAATGAAAAACAGGAAGAAAATCCAGAAATTCATTCACGAAGAGGCAGAGAAGTGAAGAAGCCTCAACACTTAAATGATTATGAACTCTATGAAGCCTATTGCTTACTATCAAGCGAAAAGGACCCATCATCATACAAGCAAGCCATGGAACAAAATACAGAATGGAAAACAGCAGTAGAAAATGAGATACAGTCATTAGAAAAACAAAAGACATGGATAGAATCTGAGTTACCAAAAGGATGTAAACCATTAGAAACAAAATGGATTTTTAAGACCAAATCTGATGGAACCAGAAAAGCCAGATTGGTGGCCCGAGGATTCCAACAAGAAGTTGAAGATTATGTGTATGCCCCTGTGGCAAAAATGACTACCATAAGAATGGGATTATCACAAGCAGTGAATAATGACTGGGAGTTACATCAATTAGATATCCCTACTGCATTCTTGAATGGGACATTAGAATCTGAAGTCTACATAAAAGTTCCAGAGGGAGTGAATGTAAAGAGTAAAACAGAAGAAACTGTTCTGAGACTTCATAAAGCATTGTATGGTCTAAAAGAATCACCAAAGTGCTGGAATAAAACATTTGATGCATTTTGTTTAAAAATAAATATGAAAAGATCAAAGAATGATATTTGCTTATACACAGGCAATGAGATATGGTTAATACTGTTTGTTGATGATATAATGCTAATGGGAAATAAAAAAGAAGTGAATAAAGTTATTAAATTATTGCAAGATGAGTTCAAAGCAAAATACTTGGGAAATATAAGCAATTTCTTAGGAATAGAGATACAGAGAAATAAAAACACAATAAAGTTATCTCAAAAACAATTTATTAAAAATATTTTACAAAAGTTCAATATGACAAACTGCAAAGACGCAAAAACACCGATGGAAAACCGCTTTCAAGTACCTGAAAAAGAAGAAACAATTAGTAACGTACCATATAGGGAGTTAATAGGATGTTTGAATTACCTAGCTACAATAAGCAGACCGGATATCACATTTGCCACTTCATTTCTGAGCAGATACCTGGACAAGCCTACAAGAAGCTTGTGGACTGCAGCAAAGAGAATATTACACTATCTCAAATCAACTCAGTATATGGAGTTGACTTACCACAAAAATAGAGGAAATAATATTTCTATAATTTCAGCCTTTACAGATGCAGATTGGGCTGGTGATAAGACTGATAGAAAGAGTGTCAGTGGCATGGTCATTTATCACCAAGGCAACCTGATCTCATGGTCATCAAAGAAACAACAGTCAGTGGCATTATCAACAGCAGAAGCGGAATATGTAGCTGCTGCAATGTGTTGCAGTGAACTGATGTTTGTTAAAGGGCTAAGTGTGGACTTTGGGGACAAGTGCAGTGTTGAACTAAAAGTGGACAATCAAAGTGCGATAAAAATGATAATGAACAGTGAAAACACCAAGCATTCCAAACATATTGACATTAAGTTTCACTTCATAAAAGACATGATTACTAGAGATTTAGTTACAGTAAAATACATAAGTACAAATGAAAACACTTCCGACATTATGACGAAACCACTGTGTAACATAAAGCATAGTTATTTTCGAGCTTATTTGTTAAATTTATAAAATCTTGTCTTTGTTTAAATTGTCAGTTCGTAATTGTTAATTTAAGGTTATGTATGTAAGAAATGTCAAATAAAAAAAAAAAAAAGAAAGGACATTTAGTGTTGCAACTTTGTAAAACAAAAAAGGTACTAAATTTAATGTTTCGTGTAAAGCAATTCCTAGTTATAATTAATTATTTTCGAATATAATTTGGTAAATACGAAACTAGCAATTGAGAGGGAGTGTGAAGTTATATAGTCTGTAGTCTTACCTTATATAGTCTGTGTCGGACTTACTACTTCCTGTCACTGTTGCAAATTCAATGTGGAACGCAACAATGCGTTTGTGATTAAACTAACTTACAAGTAAAGAATCTTTCATTCCTTCTACCATGTAAAATATCAGTTCTCATATAGGTAATAAAAGATCAAACACCACTAAGTAGGTGAGTATTCAATATTAGGCCATAAAACACCACTAAGTAGGTGAGTATTCAACATTAGGCCTTCGACTGGCTTTTTGGAAATTAAGGACTTGTGTTTTACATTGATATTAACGTACAAATTCTGGGGGCTTTTGGCTAAGCAATAACAGCCCTACAGGTCGATCGATCAGGTTAAGCTACGCTTGCCACGGTTAGTCCGTGGATGGGTGACCATCTTCACATACCAAAACCCTCTGTGCGTCAGAAAGCACGTTAAGCCGTTGGTCCCGGCTGTCATTCGTGGATCTTTGACAGTCATTACGGGTCCTCAGAAGCCAGAAAGTCTGACAACCAGTCTTACCAAGGGCCGCCAAGGGGTATCGTATTACCCTGTAACTGGGTTGTGGAGGACAGATAGGCAGATGTTCCATGTAAAATACTGGTATTCAGCTGCATCCGGTTAATCTGGAAGCCGACCTGCGTGATATGAATTGTACACAGATTATGTATGAATTGTCAGTTTGTGAACATTTTGCGATTTCAAATATGATTTATAATGTTATCCTAGTGTGATTCTGCCAATGTGCCGTTTTTAGACCCCGTCTGCAGTTGTCGCAAAATCCTCCAATTAAAAAATATTGCTTTGATTGCTTACAGAACAATTATTTACTTAAGTAATAATGCTTTGATAATGTCACGCGCATAGTTATCACACAGGTGTGCTGTTTGTAAATCAGATTTTCTTCGGATGTCCTAGCTGCACTGGGAAATTTTACGTTGTTCATCTGCCTAGCCTTTTCCTAACTATAATGTAATAACATTTAAACTGTAGAAATAAAAAAATAAAAAACCAATTTGATTTATGCAAACTCTAAAGAAAAATTTACCGATAAAATTACGGTCTTTATTTTTTTCATGCGGTAATATGAAGGGGGGATGCATGAAGTAGCCTCCTCGTGTAGCGCAGTTTGTTCCGCCAGTTACTCAACTGAACCGAGCGCTCGGCGCATCCTGCACAGTCACACCGAACACCTTATTTGACTGGCCAATTCTTCCCTTGTGGTGTTAGGGCTAACGCCCGCCTGGTTTGCGACCACCCTTCCTCCGTAGTCCGGCGTCAAGCAGCCTGCTGTGTTTCGTCGATGCGTGGGAGTTCCAGTGCCTTAGGCCTCTTCTGGGCACGCTCGTTCCATCATAGACCTAATCCATCGTTCCATCAGGCGTGATTGAGGTCGAGAGCGAGGTCAATAGAATAGAGCGGATATTTTTTATTGCTGAATAGCAATAAAAAATATCCGCTCTATTCTATTAATTATCATTATTTATTCTATATTTAATTTCTTCCGTTCGGAAGCAATAAAAAATTAAACCAAATATGATTCTAATATGAATTGAATTGAAGATGATCAAGTTAATGTGTGTCACTTTTTTTTTATTGCTATTTGCTGGGAATTCAGGAAATGAATCGCTTCTAGAGGAATTGCTTAATGTGGCGTTTTTACGCCCCCGAACGATCGATTACACTGATTGATCATTTATAATTAAGTGATTGTGTTAACGCTGCAATTGTCATTGCGTAGCATTCAGTAATTAATCGTGATTTGTAATTAATGCTAAAAACCATTGTGATTGTTTCCCTTGGTTGGTTATAGAAATTCTGTTGACTAGTGTTACTCATTTCAACGGAGTAATAATTTTCCACTAAAACGGTTCTGTGTGTTCCTAGTTATACAATCAACTAGTAGGACGACAAGATATTTTCTTACAAAATCCTAGTGAAGAATTCTCACCTAGAGTACATTTATTTCACAAATTTTCTCTCAATTCAACTTATTTTCATGGGCTCTAAGCAGTATATTATTGAACAGGACGGAGATTTTCCCAATTGGGCCTACAGTTTGTCAGAGTTGTTTTTGGATTTATAGTTATTTAAAAAGAAAACCATCCCGCACTGGGCCCGCGTGATAGATTACAGCCCACTCCCTGGAGGCCTCCCAGAGGCGTCCCAGCAGTAGTGAGAACATGGCTGATTATGTGTATGCATAAATATACCCAGTATAAATATATTTCTTTTCTTCCAGACATGTTTATGAATCTAGGTACACTGTCAAATTTTCCCAATCAACCTTGAACCTTACGCTTTAGCGATAAAGTTGAAAATCTATTAAAGAAATTTGACAGATTGTAGTACCTAGCTTGATGCGCTGGCGTCTGTACCTATCTTTCAGCGGATACAATAGAGTAAGATATTAAATGACTTTATCAATCAATCAATCATTTATCAACGCACATCTATATTTTATATAATAGTCGATCGTAATTAAGATATTGCCCGTTAGGGAAGATTAATTACAGCATTAGATATTATAATGTCGAGTTAATTAGTATTAGATCGTTATATGAAACACGTGTGCAACCTTGCATACGTGGATGTTGTTGTAGGAAGGTGAATATCGTTTGTTTGGAAAATGACCGGAAAGCTCCCTTGTAAGTTAATTTCGCAATCCGAATTGACGCCCTTTCATTTCGATGGTGTTTAGCCTAAAACTCGTCGTCCACAAAGCCACACGACGCAACCAAACACAAACTATTAACGCGTTAGTAATTCGCGTCGTGTACCGACCGCCATTGAAATACTAGTGCTGTAACTTTCTGGCTACTCATTCGGCATTTGAGTTTGTAATATATTACTTTTGAGTGGCATCGGGCCTTACTCATGTACGGTCAGCATCAAAAGTCGATTAACACTTCAGTTTTTTTAATCTTAGTTATTGAGCAAAATATTAACACTTCAGTTTTTTTTAATCTCAGTTATTGAGCAAAATATTTGTTGAAAATTGCATCGTACGTTTGCTGCAATTTTGAATAAATATTTTGCTCAATAACTGAGATTAAAAAACTGAAGTGTTAATCGACTTTTGATGCTGACCGTACTTCGAGTCGCAATTGTCGAAGTCGCTAAAGCATTTTGAAAGGCACTAGTTCGTGCTGGTCTTTGACGTAGATACTTTCGTGAGCTGTGAAGCTGCCCCTAGCTAAGCAAATACTTTCCAAATTATAAATAAATAATAAATCGTTTATTTCTTAATTAAAAATTACAATATGGAGGTATCGTTGGTGCCAAACTAGGCACGGCCTGTGTCTTGGGCACCATTACATAGGTACAGCATCTTGATAATTTTCATACAACATAAGTATAGTAAAGTTAAGATTGGCTAAAGTTAAGCTAGTTAGCCTCATGGGGTCAAAGTCAAAGTCAAAGTCAAAGTCAAAGCATTTATTTCAAATAGGCACATAAAAGGCACTTTTGAACGTCAGAAATTACAACAAATAGAATTGATTCTAGTCGCCGTCTAGTAGTAGTTGATTCGGTCGTAGGGGACTACAAGATTAAATGTACAAACAAATAGACTAACTAATTAAAGGAAAGCTGAGATCAAATAAAAATAATAATAAAATTACTCTATACTTTGCTCCATTTCCATCAGCCCGCAAATACATCCCAATCGGCACTCTAACTGCGTCAGCGAGTTCTCTCAGGCAACCAGCGTGTAACAACCTTTGGCCAACTGTTGCGTGCATTCTGCTAACCTTGCCAGTTTTGGCCAACACCGTGTCATTTTAGTCAATAAAAATGATAAATGCTTAACACATACTACATGCATGGCATATTTCACGGATTTTCTCACATTTTGTAAAACAGATTCAAGATTATCCGTGACATGTCTTGTCACGATAGTGTACGTGCAAGGCTGAGTAACGCA
This sequence comes from Luperina nickerlii, assembly GCA_963855955.1. Lineage (NCBI taxonomy): Eukaryota > Metazoa > Arthropoda > Insecta > Lepidoptera > Noctuidae > Luperina > Luperina nickerlii. Next base: position 6,878,182 of record OY979663.1, read on the forward strand.
ACAATAGAAAGATAGTACCTAGGTACCAGTAGGTAAACCGAAACAGTTTAAAGTGTGTCGTCCCACTCACTCGGCTGCCCCATTTCAAAACTTAGTAAGGACTTAAAACAAATTTTACAGTAGAGCGCATAAACGTAGGTAATATTGGTCAGCCTATAGAATGTATTTTTTTAAATTGGTTAAAGTGACTTACTAGGTTTTAAATGGTCACTAGGGAGTGAAAAGTGCACTTACTAGGTATCGATGTTTAAATATATCTCCTTTTATGTAAGTTTAAAACGCTGGTGTTTTTGTATTTGGCAGAGACCTTCTAGGTTGGCAAGATTATGCAATAAAACGATTTTTGTAAAAAGTGTACCTTACTAGGTTTTGAAATTGGACAGCCGCACTGGTTAACGATCACTGAAGCTGTGGCGAGACAGCACTTCCTTACCCAAACCATTCGTTCCACCCGCTGAAGATCTCCCACCTGTACAATGTACATGTGTTGGGTAACCTGGAAGTCTTTAAACAAACGATTACGCCTTGGAGTGTAAATGTGGTGTTGTTATACAAACGATAGCAAACTTAATATCATGTCCTGCTTGTCCTGTCAGCTGCACGTTACAGGAACAGATGGACGCTAGTATTGGTGCCAAACAGGTGCCGTATTATGCCGGTTTAATGCCATGATTCCAGTGTACGAGAGAGACGTAGCTATACATGACCGATAGCTCTATCCCTTTTTCGGAATGGAATCATGATGGCATTAATACTTCGTAATATGGTCCCAGGTAGCCGAATACTGCGGGGTAATTGCGTAACACGCTATCAGTAGCAATGAGTTTCATTTTGACAGTTCAACAGCATTCATTGCGTTATTTGCGTTGTTGAGCAGACACATTTTTCAAACATATGAAGCAATGGATTAGCAATATGCTTCAAAATGAATCATAATGAGATTGGTAGTGTGTTACGCAATTAGGATGCTGGGCCGAGCCCATTTAGATTGCCATCGACACGCTTAGAAGAAAGGGGGCACCCAAAGGTTGACTGGTAGAAAATGTCTATGGTAGTTGGTATGTCTATGGTATGGTAGTTAAGTCCGCCTCTGTACATTTATGTACTTGAAGTATTAAATAAATAAATAAAGAGGGCCTAAAAAAGCCACTTAGGCAGAATCATAAAAGGATAACATTATGAATCATAATGGACAATTAACTGCTAAGTTAATCGTATCAAATCCCATTGGTGAAGGATTTTTCAGTTATTTTTTTTTGTCTGTGCTAAAATACCAATCAATTCAATCCATATCCAATCCCAATCTCTTTAATTATACCTACGAAGTGCAGCGAAAAAATAAAAACACGGACTGTCTTCGCCATATTATGATTCATAATGTTATCCTTTTATGATTCTGCCAAAGTGGCCTTTTTATGCCAGCAGTAGGTAAAGTCAGAGAAATTAATCATTAAAATGTCCACATACTCAATTCACAACGGTCAGTCTTTAACTGTTGTATGAAATAGTTATAACAAGAAAACGATTACTTAGGGTATCGATTTGCTTAACTATTAATTTCCCTGACTGTAAAAAGATATTACAAACCAACGATAACAGTATTGTCATGTGTAGGTAATAATTTGAATTTCAGACGATACCTGCCATACATCATAAATCACATATATTATAAAGGCGAAAGTTTGTGGGTGTGTGTGTGTGTGTTTATATGTTTGTTACTTCTTCACGCTCAAACGGCTGGACCAATTTTGATAAAATTTGGTATGGAGGTAGCTGACACCCTGGATTAATATATAAGCTACTTTTTATCTCGATATTCCCACGGAATCGAAACTTATGCGGGTGAAACCGCGGGGCGCAGCTAGTTCAAAATATATTCCTTGCAATAATAAAATTTATCTACACAAAAACTATGATAGATTGATTACCTTCACACAAATAATCATTTATCAACACACACCTACATTTTATTTCAGATAATCCTACATGGGCACTATGAAACGTCAAAAGCTAGGTGCACGGTATCAAACGGTTATTTCCCATGAAGAAGACCCGGGAAAAACTCTACCGTTACCCTTTTAAAAATAATTGACTTTTACAATGTTTTCTAATTCAGTGAAGGACAGTGTAAGCCTATCAACAAGTACCAGGTACTTAACAAAACAGAAAATTATGTAAAAATCTACAGTCTACAATCAAAATAATACTGACATCAAAAATTAGTAATTATGGCGTTTCGTTACATAATATTGAAATCTTTGAATAAATTAACAATATAACAGACCACATATAGGCATGTATCATTACAACATTGCGTGTCTTAGATTGTATGGTCATTTACCAGACGGACTTGAGGAAATAGCATTAGAAAAAATCCGGTTATTTATAATCAATTACCAAAAATTGCTCTAATAATTAGACCATATAAAATTCTAAGCAAGTGCAAGTCCTTGTCTTGAGAGTTCCGTATGTTTCTAATTGTTATTTTATTGAAGTGAAAACTTCTTTAGCGTTGTACACTTTTTTTGTAATGGGTAAAAAATGTTAAAATCGCGTCAGGACACGTGACCTGATCGAAAATTCGTAAGACGGATGGCCGTAGCCGGTACCGCGCGTGTTTAGTTTATAAGACGATTCACAAAATACACACGTAATTGTTCAAGTTTTCACTTCTGTCGCCACTCCCGGAGTGCCACTGTTTTTTATGCGACTAGCGACCCGGCCCTGCTCCACTCGGTTTTTACGGATTAACGAAACTTCGAAATTTCTTTATTAATGTTAAACTTACATATAGTTAGTTTTATATCAAACCTTCCGGAATAATTTCTTTAAATTATTGTGAAAACCACTTCAAAATTCTTTCCATAGTTTAGAAGAACAACGCGGTGACACACACAAAAAGCGACTTTAATTGCTAATATCTATCTATAGATATTGATTGGTCACTGACAAGTGGAGAATCTATATTTCCTAAAGCTTTCATATATGTATTTCCATTTGCATTATAAAAATAAAAAGCGTAAAAAGCGTATTACAAGCGTATAAAATTTTCTTTTGGAAATCCGCTGAACCTATAATGTGACATAAGAAAATCACCGCGTGGAGCGAAAATTACATAAAATAAATTCTAAGAATTGTACTGACATCATATTTCAGCATCGTTTTCAATATTTTAGGGCTAAAACCTAGCCGAAATATAAGTGTTATGGGCAAGATAATTTTAATAGATAGTTCATCCAGTAAATTATGAAGTAAAAAAACTGTTGCCGCAACGCTCCTATTTTTTAAGGAACTATGACTATATCAACTTATTCTTCCCTTGACTTATATTACTTGATTTAAGCACATAATGTTTTTCGACCATCCCGCACTGGGTCCGCGTGGTAGATCACAACCCACTCCGTCTAGAAGAGAGGAGTTGTGTTTACAGGATCGAACCCAGACAGGCGTTTTACTTTGTGTAAATGATTTCATCAGCACTACTCTCAAAACGATGAACGAAAACATCGTGAGGAAACCGGCCTAGAACCAAGAATTCAAAGACGTGGGACATTATCAACCCGCACTGAGACCAAGAGGAGGCCTGTGTCCCAGCAGTGGGAACATTATAGGCTGATTATGTTATACTATGTTTTTTTCTTCTATTCTCCAATAACAGCCCTTTTTTTGCGGATGGGAAATCTTCAAATGACCCCTCCCGCTCTGGATGGAGCGGAAGGGAGTGTCAGACTCTTACTGACTAAAACCCACCCGTGTTCCTTCCTTAGCCCTTTATGTTCCGGGACAGCGGTAACCCTTTCGGACAATCCCGCCGACCCGGCAGGCTTTGGCCCTAACGGACCCCTTCATTTGCTGCTGACATCTCTTTGAGACGCGCGTGGAACACGTACGCGCCGTCCGGCACGGGCCTGGTCCTGATTGGACGGGGACCCATTACTCTCCGTCCGCAGGCCCGCGCCTATGGTGGCCGAGAGTCGTCGCGCGGCTCCAGATCTCATGGCGGCAATCCGGCAAGCAGGCTTGCCGCCTCGCCCGACATCGTGCGGTAACCCCGGATCAGCCTTACGGCTATCACCTTCTAGGGTGCGTTCAAATAGTGGGTGGCTCGCCGCCGCAGTGAACGCGCCCGCACCGGGGCCCCGTAGAAGGCCATGGACCGCCCTCAGCCCTCAAGTTAACTCTATACGATGACCAAATCTAATCTACCCACACTGTGATATTTTTTCACACAGGACCCAAATCAATTTCTGCAACATTGATCTTGCTCTACATAAGCCATTTCCTATACCTATCTCATTCAGACGACAACGTTAAAATATTACTGCCAAGGCCGCACAGAATCAGACACGCAAAAAGTATTCACAAGTATACAAGTATTCGGAAATCATAAAACTAATTGGCATCACAGGATATTAGATAATTCGTAATGGTACTTTGATAATTAAGTTTTCTATGTTTAATTGTCAGTAATCTGTTTAGTCATATAAAATTAATAAACGGATAAGATGATTACTTGTGTAGGGAAAACGTTGATTGTTAGTGTTAGCTCAAAACATTGTTGTATTTTTAATAATCATGCTTGCAATTCATTATGTATAGGCAACTAATTTTATATTAACTCCTGTAATAACTGTGTATAAGACTTCTTGTAAGGAATAATGCCTTGGTATATAAGAAATACAAAGGGGGACATCGACGCACTACCTGTTACCCCATGGATTCAGTATATGATTCTAGACCCTCTAGCCCGGACCCGTGGCTCAATGATAACAGCCGCACTGGTCGATCGATCAGGTTACTACTACGCATGCCGCGGTTGGTCTGTGGATGGGTGACCATCTTTACATACCGAGACCCCTCCGTCCCTCGGAAAGCACGTTACGCACTGTTGGTCCCGACTGTCATTCGTGGATCTTTGACAGTCGTTACGGGTAGTCAGAAGCCCGGAAGTCTGATAACCAGTCTTACCAAGGGGTATCGTATTACCCAATAACTGGTTTGTGGAGGTCAGATAGGCAGTCGCTCCATGTAAAGTACTGGTATTCAGCTGCATCCGGTTAGACTGGAAGCCGACCCCAATATTGTTGGGAAAAGGCTAGGCAGATGATGATTCTAGACCCTTCCGCGTCATACTGACGTCACGCAAATTCCTGCATCTCGCAAGCAGAGTTTACCGCGCAACTAGCATATCAACGGACCGACATCAAAATTGCTGTCCCATACATTTTGATCGGTTAGGTAACTGCACTTTCTTTTCTATGAAACAACAGTTTTTTTTTTATAACCGATGAATAATTTCTAGGCTAGAGTCTAGAATCAAGGCTCCTTCAAACAGGCGCGACACGACAAGCGACAGAAAGGCACCGCAAGTCGCGCAACGAGCGGTGCCTTTGTGTCGCGCGCGATTATATCGCGTGTCGCGCCTGTTTGTAGGAGCCTTCATGCGCTGAATTCATGGATTAAGTTTGCGATGTTACTGCAACGCTGTAGGTATGTATGTAAGTTTTCCACCTAAAGCCTATGTCAAGCAACGTACGTTACTTACGACTTTCGGTTGAAATGATGAAATTTTCCACATGCAGGCTTATTATAGCTCACATAATACGTTTTGGTTTTATAGCGTGGTCACAGCCATATAGGTATGTGAAGGGCTTGGAAATCGTGCTCAAACTCACCATAATGCAGTTTTCGCAGCATAATGTTGATTCTGGGTATTGTAAATCATTGTCATCCTCAACATGCTAGTCTAAGAAGAAATGTGGTTTCATAATACGCATGCTAGACACTTTTAATTCTTGACTTGATCAAGTGAATTAAAACTCGATGGCGCCTATTTGTATGAAAATCAATTCTGTTGATAATCCAGTTCATTGTTGCTATTTATGCAAGAATGTCAACACAAGCGCAATACTTATTACAAATTGATTTACATTCAGATTCCTGAACAAAGAAAGCTGAGATAAGAAAGAATGTAAGACAATACCTTTTTTTGTATAGAGTTTTGGTAATCTTTCGGCGGGCGGGACTATCGTTCATAAAAGATTATATTGTTAAGACCGTAATGATAATGGAGCATTATGAAACAAACAATACGCCCCAAATAATATTGCATAGCAATTGTTAAGCCCTACTATGGAAATCGAGTTTGTTTGTAATCGAAAGTAAATTTTATTGCATTAATTCGGGACCTGGTTTCATTGACGCAATTTGTGGTACACCGTACGAAATTAATTTTCGAGTTTGGTGCGTTGCTAAATGCGAAATGTTGGTATTAATAAATTGTAGCACCTATTTGCATGTGTGTCGCATGTACTTGCAACATGTTGGAGTTGAAATTACGGTGTTAACATGGTTTAAAGTGGAATATAAATTGTGGAACTTAAATGATTTGTAGTCGTAGAGCAGTAGTTCATAAACGAGTTGCATATAAACACACATATTTTGTTAAATGTCAGACTTTTTATCTTTTGGGGAATCGTTGGCGTTATGCCTATGTCTGACTTTGAATTTTACAGAATGAATATAAAACATGTCTATTTCGCGTCCCTGTTACCGTTTTGCCAAATTATGTCAAAATGGTTTACAGTACCCGGCGATAAATTGCACATCGACCTTTGGAAAGTGGTGTATTTTATACAAAGAATAAAAATAATTATCAAAAGAAGCAAATCATAATAATTGTTTTAACAGCTCCTAATAGATACCAGACTGTTTGTATTTCGTGCGACAGAGATAACGCTCTACGAAGCCGAAATTAGCTGATTGTCTCTTTCCAAAGGTCGATGTGCAATATTTATGGCCGGGTACTGTACTAGTATACTCACAATTTCCCACTTAAACTCACTATCTGGTTTAGAATATAAGCAAGGAAAGGAACATGATAATATACTGTAATTGTTAGAGTCTATATCAACCCACTGCTGGGGACCACTCCCCATTACTTCCAGTGCTTGCGATCCGGGACTAATATATGACAATATAGCTCTCCTAAAATTCTAAGATGTGATTGGAAACTATACCCTAAGAACAATGAAAATCATTGCCCAATAGTAGCTTATCCCTAAACGGACCTCTGGCTCTAACCGTCTCAAAATACAATCATACAAGTCAATTACCTATTCAATTAATCACGTCCATTTTCACCGTGAACCACATCGTCAAGGACGCGTCAGTTCCCACATAACTTAACCTTTAGCCCACCTGCCTGACCCATGCCCATTGCAATATAAATTAGACATTCGGAACATGACGTGTCTTGCTTTATTCCCTTGTGCTGGAAAATCTGTACCAATGCGAATTGAGCGCTAGATAAAATAAGATTGTTATGGAAAATTGAGCACGGTTGAGACCGAAATTTGCATGGAATTGTGGCGTTTTTGGTCAATATATACACAATACAATGTTTAGACTTTCAAATATTTGAGTGAGTTTTATTTTGTAAATTTTCTGGTTTACATGTTTGCAGATAAAGAGCCAGGAAGGCTTTAAAGTTCAAATACATTAAGGTAATAAAATAAATAAATAAATAGTATTATTTAGTTCATGAAACGAATATCGATGTAATATTTGCAACAGTTTACCCGTTGGGGATCATAAAAAATATTTGTACACTAGCAATATTAATTTCCCCTGCAGGCAGTAAGAACCAGTGTCAATTAAATTCGTCAACACCTAGCCGAAAGGTGTTTAAATGTTATGCATTAAAATATAAATGAACTTACAGACAGCTTACCCGATAAGAAAGAGACAAAAAATATATAAGTAATTATATCAATAAAATATTATGTCGAGCCCATAAAAATATAATGTCGTGTACCAAGGTTCCAGTTTTAATTGCTATTTAATTTATTACTTCAGCTACCAAGAGTTTTATTACATTAGTATTATTTAAAACAATTTCAAAGATGTTAATAAATAAGACCGCCATTTTGTTTTAATCGATTTTTAAAACCTCCTAACCTCAACAATGCTGACTGATTTAAAGCTATTCTATATTAAAATGTAATAAAATATACTGCGTTTTAGTGTGATATAGTAGTAATGATTGAAACTGAAACTCACTTATTTTAATTAATAAAATATTGATTAGATTTGGATTTTGTAAACAGATGTCTAGTTATTTTTACCTGTTATACGAGTAGTTGTCCACCAGAGCTAAACACGATAATGATCCTCCTCTTAAGGGGCTTACTAGACCTAAACACAAAAATCGCAAGTTTTAGAAACAATAAAAGTACATGATCGACTACAGTAAATAAAATCAGAAAAATACATTATATTCTTCCGGATATATGCTAGGTAGATACTGTTTTGAAAAAATAATAATTATAACTAATTTGATATAATAGAAAAAAATCATGAAGATACCTCTAAAAACTGTCTTTTTGCAATAAAAGCCATTGTAATATACGTACTCATACAATTATTTTGATTTTTTGTCAGATTATTCTACAAGCAACGTACTAAAACACTAGCGTTTCAATTTTTAAGTCTAAATAATAGATTTTTTGTAATTAAATTATTGCTTCATATTTTGCAATAAATTACCAGCGTTGTGTTATCGCGCTTCTCTTTCTTTTCTATGCAGTCCGACAGTGACCGCGCTTTAGGTCATGTAAGCCCGTTAATGAACCACTTCAAAAACAAATGAAAAAGGGCTGGCTTTGACCTTTGCCAGAGGCTAAGCATACAACGTGGCAATGCCGTCAGGCTCTTGGGTACATCTACATCACCAGTCGACAGCGATGCGGAATTATAATGTTTATTTTTTTATATTTCAATTGAATCCAAGGAATTGAAACATAACTAAATAATTTTAACAATCCTGTCTGCAAAGCGTTGTGAATATGACTTTACCATCCGGTTAAAAACCAATGTCCCTCAGGGGACATTTCACGGTTAATTATTATGGTATAAATGGCGATACCAGACGTAAACCCAAGTCACGTTTCATAAAACACTGCGTTTAATTGCGTGCTTAAAAACACCATATTAATTGCAAGTCACTTTTAATCTGATCTAAATCATTTGTATCTCAAGCCTCAAGTATTCTAGAATGACCTTTAAATAAATAGTCATATTAATAGGTACTGTGAGAACCAACGCCATATAAAATCTGAACTGGACACTTAGGCAAATAAACCATTTATTAAAGACCTCCCTCACTCCCCTGCTACTCCAAGAATACAGGTCACAAAAGGGGTAGCTATAGTTTTCGGCAGCTCAAGTTATGTTAGCCGGTAACAGAAGTCCAGCTGGTAATGTCTTACGCCTTGGCATTTCGAAATTGGTTCATGTTGTTGACGCAGGACGATGATTGATAAATGCAATGGATAATCAAATATGTCCTTGTTCATTAAATGTTAGAAAGATATTCAATCTAATTTTACCAATGAGAAGCCTTGAATTATTTATGAGATGTTAAGATGAACTACTTTAAACGAACCAATGTTGAAAGAAGTTGATGAATCGCCTCTTAACTAAAAAATAATCAATTAATTCCTTTCACTTTTTATGTTTTGAATGCATATACTTTGCATAAATGTTAATATTAATTATGTAATAATTTTAACAAAATATATATTGAGTTTCAGTAGCTCAAATCCGTAGCGAAAATGGGATCGGAGAAGGAGGCATCGGGGTAGCAACCGCCTTGGCGCCTATTACGCCGAAACCCCCTTACCAAACAAGCTACCTTGTTTGGTAAGCGGGTTTCGGCGGGTTTCCCAAAGGTCCACCTACGTGGATCTTTGGGGTCGCGGGCGCACAGAGTGGGACTCTGTCCGCCCACCAAGTGACCCCAGGGAAGACGGTGGCACAGTGGTCACGTGCTGCCGTGCATAGCGAGGCTCAGGGGAGGCCCCTTTACAGTCTCCCCAGGGATGTGCCTTACAGACGTTGCACGGGGGGTTCCGGAATTGTTTTTTAAGAGGAACCGGGGCCACCCCTACATGCTGACGGTGATCAAATCCCACACTCCCCGACCTCCCTCCCCGGAGGTCGGGTGCCTTTTGAAGGTTTCACCCCAAATACAAAAAAAGGTCGTAGGTTCGAACCCAAACAGACGCTTAACTTTGTGTAAATTTTTTCGTCACCACTGCTCTCAAAACGGTGAAGGAAAACATCGTGAGGAAACCGGCATGTTCTAGAACCGAAAAATTCGAAGACATGTGACATCTACCAGCCCGCACTGGGCCCGCGTGGTGGATTACAGCCCACTCCTTCACCGAAACGAGGCCTGTGTCCCAGCAGTGGGAACATTATAGGCTGATATAACGCAACAAAATACAAATAACATTAATTTAATTGATTGTCAAACGAACTGTAACAAATACGATAAATCTCAGTCACAGCGAACATTATTTGTAACTTAATATTATTTAATGGCACCATTATCAACAGGACCTTGCTAAACTAGACTTGTTTTTTTACTTAAGGTCATAACACACGTTATAAAATTATTAGCCACGCATTTTGTCTGCATGACATACCTACACAAAAGTTTGTGTCAGCCATTGTAACGTGACTGCTTCGCAGACAGGCCCGTGCCGGACGGCGCGTAGGTGTTCCACGCCTCAAAGAGATGTCAGCAGCAATCTAAAGGGCCCGTCAGGGCCGAAGCCTGCCGGGTCAGCGGGATTGTCTGAAAGGGTTACCACTGGCCCGGAACATAAAGGGCTACGGAAGGAACACGAGTGGGTTTTAGTCAGTAAGAGTCTGACACTCCCTTTCGCTCTGCCCAGAGGCTCAGAGCGGGAGGGGTCATTTGATGAATTCCCATCAAGAAAAAAAAAGCCATTGTAACCTGACCCTATTCCAACCTAAACTATAATTGAATATCATTCAGGCCTTTAGTTGAACGGCCGCCGTTTAGTTAAAAGGTTAAGCGGTTAACTAAACGGCTAATTTAACCAGCTGGCCGCGACATATAGGTACATCCAGATAGTTTATTCTAGCTATAAAGCTAGAATAAACTATCTACTATGTGTCCTACTTGTGTAGGACAAAGAACACACATAAAGATACCTACCTCCTTAAACCGAAACAGCTCATTTTGTCTTTACGTTTAGCAAGAATTTGGTGCTATTTGCTGTACCTACACCTGATTTATACCATACAAAGCTAAACTACTGAATAAATGGCCCACATATTAGTCTAGTATTAACCTATAAAAAAATCATACCAACCTTTGTAAGGAAGACCATTAACACAGGACAGGACTTCCTAGTACAAGAGCCAGGGCCACACTGATTTTTGTGTCTTGAAGTGGAAATAAACAAATTATTATTATTATTAAAATACAATTTATTAATATAAATTGTAACATAATAAATAATACCTCCAAATATAAGTGCATATTAGCACCGCACATAGGCGTATGACACGAGAATGCTCTGACTTTGGTCGAATGTCCGCTTATCCTAGACCCAAGGTCCACCACTCTCCTAGACTGCCGTGACGGGCCGCGGTTTTAGGAAACCTAGTATAATAGACACTTTATAATCTGAATTGAAATTATTACTTCCTTGAGAATGATAAAAAAAATGTATACACGTTGATAGTTGCAGAATTTAGTTTTGAATACCTCCATAGGTATGTACAATGATACGGTAATAAATATCTTTCGATAACGAAGTGTGTCTAAAAATTACAGGTACAGTACCCGGCGATAAATATTGCACATCGACCTTTACCTTTTTTTGTATTTCATATAAAGAATAAAAATAAATATCAAAAGAAGCAAATCATAATTGTTTTAACAGCTCCTAATAGATACCGGACTGTTTGTATTTCGTGCGACAGAGATAACGCTCTACGAAGCCGAAATTAGCCGACTGTCTCTTTCCAAAGGTCGATGAGCAATATTTATCGCCGGGTTCTGTAGTTTATATTTTTTAATCACCTCCTGGCGAACATGAGGTCCTGGGTTCGATTCCCGGGGTCGGGCAAAGTATTATAGAGTTTTTCTTCTGGAATTTTCCAGTTGCAGCCCAGAGTCTGGATACGCGCCAGGTTGATGGCAATGGGCTCGCCCCCTGTTACATGGCACTTAAAACATAACTACAGTACCCGGCGATAAATATTGCACATCGACCTTTGGAAAGAGACAATCGGCTAATTTCGGCTTCGCAGAGCATTATATCTGTCGCACGAAATACAAACAGTCCGGTATCTATTAGGAGCTGTTAAAACAATTATGATTTGCTTCTTTTGATAATTATTTTTATTCTTTGTATAAAATCGATAGGATCGAATAGGTCGATGTGCAATATTTATCGCCGGGTACTGTACGAAAGCAAGCTTAGAACAATTCTACGTTACTGGGGTTAGAGAAGCTGAAAAAAGGAGAAGATGGTTGAAACATTAACAACCACTAGTTTCAGAAAGCATGTTCTATTTCACACACAGCCGTAGAACCGTTTACTGTAAAGGTAGACTTGTTCTTGAGTGGAGACCGAGAATCTGCAAACGTAACGCCCTCAGCATAGGCGGACGAACGATCGTCGAGGGGCGGCTAGAAGCTGCTGGATTAGAGGTCCCGAAAATCGAGATGAATGGCAGCCTTATATCCAGCAGTGGCTTGTTTTAAGCTGGTGATAACGATGATGCTTCAATTTTACCTGTTGTCAAATGCCATGTCTAGTTTTTTTATTGTTTCTTGTTACATCAGTCAACCTGTCACAACAAATTACATAACATTTGAGAGCAGATTACTGACTGTGAATAAGTTTTAGACTTTCAGGAATCGGAGGTTAAATAAACTTACCAGCATTAGAAAATACGCGTCCGGACAAAAAAAAACAGACAACGGACATTTAGGTACCCCACAAAACGATTAAAGGTACTTGCGACATTCTCGTCTGTCGGCGTAGACAAGATACCAAATACCTTCACCTTATCGGGAACTTACACCTTCAAGTAACCGTCAAACGTACCGTCAACCGAACATCAGTGGTTACAGTTGCACTACGAATATCACCCTTGCAGGTACGAAATAAAGGCGCTTAGAATGTCAACTTATTTGAAGACTGTTTAGGCATCTGCCCCACCGCGCCCGGCAAATAACGAGAAGCGAGTAGAGCTAGCAACTAGAAACGAATTGGTGAGTAACGAGCAACGAGTGTGCGACGGCGACGAGCGTTTAAAAGCGAGATGCAGTGCGATTCTGTAACCATCTCACCGTGAAAACTTAGGTGAAGTGAGCGTGGAGTGAGCTGTCAATAGCGTCAATTCCTAGCAAAAATAAACTCACTTCACCTAAGTTTTCACGGTGAGATTTTTACAGAATCGACCGGCAGGTATGCGTATGTACCAAGCGTGCCCATTTATTCCCGCCAAGCGAGTGTCGCAGAGCGAGAACTGTCTCAATATTGATAGCTCTTCTCGCTACGACAATTGAGTACTCGCTTGCGGCGTGAACAATCAGCGATCAACTAATCCATACTAATATTATTTTGAAAGTAATTCTGTCTGTCAGTATGTTACCTTTTGACGCCTAAACCACGGACAAATTTCGATATTTGGCAAGGAGATAGACAGCATCAGGGAAGGCCATGGGCTACTTTTTATCGACATACCACGCGGGGAAAGCCGCGAGCGGAAGCTAGTATTACATGTATCTCTTTTACTTAAATGGCACGGAACCTCCAATCTTTTGTAAGTTTCTTGAGCGAGAAAATCGTTGATAGCAAGTTATTTTCTAGCCGGCAGTGAGACAGGTGCTTTACGATTGACTGTACGAACAGATTTTTTCCGACCACCATATGGTAGAATGCCTCTTACATTTATTCATATTAATTATAATTGAATTGCGGAAAAAATAAATACTTGTGGTGGCATTCATTAAGCTTCCTTAATTATTATAGGTATTTTATAGCGATCTATTTATGAAAGAGGGTAGAGGACACAATAATCGGTCTATAGATTTATATTTTCTTCTTTATAATCATGTATTTTGTAGACCGAAGGTATCTGCTGGATGCGAGAAGCACAGAACCGATGAAAGTGACGATGGTTGGGAGAGACCTATGTTCAGCAGTGGACGTCTTTCGGCTATGATAGTAATGATGTAACAATATTTTTTATTCAAAAGAATGACCATGGAGTATATTGCTCGATCTTCTCTGTATGGTTTGGAATGGGCAACTAGCTTCATTCTTCTAACCGACCGACTCCTAGACAATTCAAAAGTGCCAGTAAATGGTTTAATTGAAATTAATACTTGAGTTTGAATTTGAGTGTATATTTCGCGATGTAAATTGTTAAAAAAAATCGTGGTGTATGTGTTATTGTCTTTAATTTGGATGAAAATAAAGCGTGTTGAAGCACCCAATTATGCAATTACATGGTTTAACAGTGAATTGTGGTTTAAATCATTTTCTTTCGAAAGAGACTTTAGCCTTAATTTTTTATTCTAATTAGAGCAGAAAGATAAGCTCTGATACACTCCATTTATTCTTAACCCGGTAATAGAGTATACTGTAAAATGAAATATTTAACTAGATAAGTATCAACTCGATATTAAAAGCTTGATAGCTTCACTGTAATAAATACTTTTACACTGTAATTTTAAAATGATAATCATTTGTATTTTTTCTTACCGGTTAGGCTTTTAAAAATACATGTATTAAAAAATACCCGAGCAACAATAGGAATTTCTCAAGAACAGCCCCGAGTCAAGATTTGGGCTCATGCAGTACATGGCAAAAGGTTCATTTCCATGTCTCATATGGGGACATGTCACAGTCAAAACCGGGGCCAGGTGGCCCAAGGGTAACGGCCGCGACTTGCGGGTTGGAGGTCGTAGTTTCAAACCAGGGGCCCAATTCTGTAAAATAACCAACTTCTCAATAGTGTGTCGGTAGTGTGTCAGTGGTGTCTCAATAGAATAGTCATTGACATTCGGTATTCTACAAAATATTTATGGTCATTGACTTGCCACTGTAGTGCCATTGAAACGCCATAGTAAGACTATTGTAATAATTGGTAGTCTGGTCCACTATAATGTGTCAATGGCTTCGTGATGACCAAAGTTACGGTAGTCTGTAATATTTTTAAGTGTATTTGACAGTTGTGTCTATCGTGTTTGAATAGTGTTTTGGCCATCGAATCGCCATTATGAAGCCATTGAACAACGACACCTCTTTTCGCTATTGTTTTGTTTCAATTTGTTAATTTTTTTTTATTTAAAATAATTGTGTGCGTGCGTGTGTGCGTCTTACGTAGTCAATTAATAAAGTGGACGTATTTCGCCACAATGAGGCCTTCTCTATATACTTTGCGGTGGCGTATTTTGGCATTGGCTTATAGTGCCGACGCCGACGTTTGCTCTTGCGGCAGCGCCGCAAATGAGATAGGAAGCATTATACAGTGTTTTTATTTTTTATTATTACAAATGACATGGATGGATGGATGGATGGATGGATGGATGGATGGATGGATGGATGGATGGACGGACGGACGGACGGACTGACGGGTGGACGGACGGACGGACGGACAGACGGCCGGAAGGATGGCCGACGGGCGGACGGACAGACGGACGGGCGGATGGACGGACGGGCCGCGGACAGTCGGGCGGACAGACGGTCGTATGGACGGACTGACGGACGGACGGACGGGCGGTCGAACGGACAGACGAACGGACCGCGGACAGACAGACGGACGGGCGGACAGACGGACAGACGGACGGACGGGCCGCGGACAGTCGGACGTACGTGTGGACAGACGGACGTATGGACGGACGGGCGGACGAACGGACAGGCGGACGGACCGCTGACAGACGGACGGACGGGCGTACGGCCGAGCGGACGGACGGACCGACGGACGGATAGACGCACGGACGGACGGACAGAGGACGGACAGACAGATAGACAGACAGACAGATAGATAGATACACATCTATAACGGTTGATCACTACTTGGCGGGGTGTGTCTCATGGTTGCACCAAATGGGAGTCCAGCTCAGCATATGCCAGGTACAATACCTGACGCTGGTATTCTGCTGCATCCCGTTAGTGACACACGGATGTCGAGAAGACACATCTGAGTTTCAACAAAATGGTACCTACATAGTGCGGCGCGTAATTATAAAGGTGGTAAGTACCTACCCACAGTTGACTGTCATACGCAAGTGTGAAGTTGGTTGGATGGATGGATGGATGGATGTTCTTTAGCATCGTTGTGATTTGAAAGTTTATGAAACGAAAAAGCGACAATAAAAAGAGACATGTAAATTCATAAGATTTTACGTGGGAGAAAATGAGATAGGAAGCATTGTGTTTTTGAAGGTTTCACTTCTACCACGTGTGAATTACATGCTGTTTTTTTTTTCAGAGACTAAAGATTATCGTGATAAAAATCTTATTTTTTTAACAATATACGCATCTTTTTAGTGACATTTGATGTTTTCTATAATAAAACGTTTTTAGATTATTAAAAAACCCTTATTATAAAGTTTTAATTGATAAAAATAGGATTACAAAAAGTTTGTGGGTTTGGTGTACCTCTGTAGATTTTTGTTAGCAACACTGAAAACTATTGTACTGCCACACTATCGACATACAATCGACACACTACTGAGACACCACTGAAACGCCATTGAAGTTTTTGCAGAATGCCAAATTTGCAACAGTGGCAACATAATGTCTGTAGTGTGTCGATAGAGTGTCAATGGCGTGTTGGTTAACTTAAAGTTACAGAATTGGGCCCCTGGACAGGCGTTTTACTTTGTGTAAATTATCTACTACTCTCAAAGCGGTGAAGGTAAACATCGTAAGGAAACCGGCATATCCTAGAACCACAAAATTCGAAGACTTATAACATCTTCCAATTCAAACTGGGCCTGCGTGGTGGATTACGGCCCACCCCAAGTAACATTTAAGCGGAAAAATATTATATTTACCAGCGCATTACCAGCTATAAGCTTAATAAATGATGTACAAGAGTGTAAAAATATGTATAGGACTGTACTTTAGTATAACTGTACAACTGTATACAGTATAGCTGATTAACGGCTGTATAGAGCCAAAATTTTTACCTTTAGCTTTTAAATAGCATTGGAAAATGCTAAAATACAGACCGCGGCGTAAAAAACTGCGTTCAGCAACTTTATAAGACAATAACTGTATACTGCTCTCAAATTATACTTTTATATAACCTACTTCTGCACAAGAGCATTAAATATTGTTATAGCCTGAATATTGGTGTAAAATTACTCTATTGTCCAGCCTTCAAGTTAAGCTTGATAATAGCTGTACAACGGAAATCTAGGATACTCTTAGCAAGCAGTTCCCTTTATAATAGTTTAATTCAATTCTGTCTCATGTAGAAGAGTTTAGATTTACTCCTTTTTAAAGCCTTATGCGATTGGCGTACATTTTTCCCTTTTTACAGTTTTTCGTGTTTTAGAAGATTAAAGTTATTATTATAGTGTTGGCATACACAATTATCCAGCTTATCGATTATTTTGAAACTAATATAACCTAAAATCAGTCTATTTATTGGATACAACTAATAACAACACGGAGTCATAATTTTGATCAGTTGCCAATTTGTTAAGTGAACAAGAGTTAAGATACAAATATAGTGTTTGCTTCAGTATTTAAATTAGATACAATACATCTCTATAAATAAAAACAATACATTGTTTCTTTTCGCTATCAGTAACTACTATTTGGTAAATTATTATCCGATTCCTTGCTCACCGCCTTACGGGCCTTGGATCATAATGAGGTTTTCTATATTTTCAACTGAACCCTAATTAACTGTATTAATGAATATGAATAAGAATTTAAGGCAGCTTCTACAGTACTTAAATACTAATGTACAGACAATGTTACTCTTTAGGCTGAGATACGTTCTTAAATAACGACTCTGTTATGCAAAAAGCTGTATTAAGGGGTACTAGAAGAGCAAGAGCTGTATAAACTAAGGACGCCATTTTATAATAATTTATAAATTGCATTGCAATTTTACGAGATATTTTTTTGTTTGTTTTTGAAATTTCAGTACAAAATTACAAAAGATTTTAACTGTATAGTACACACAATTACGTTTACTATCAATAGAACAGTCCGGGTTACTCTTAAAACTGTTTTCAGATTTGATCACATATTTGTTGTTACAGAAAAAATGTATGTATATTCCTTATTTCGAAGGGGCGTGAGTTTTGAGCTTAAAACTAGTATACATACTCACATAAAAATATCAGTCGCAAGCATAACAACAACGATAAACAGGAAAGAGTACCTACTTACCACTTGGTTATTAAATATTTTTGCACTTATCTTCAGATATGGCACATAGTAAATAAAATGGAGAATGAATTCAACCACGAACACAATTATAATATATTTATTCTTTTATTAAGATTTTCACAAGCCTGAGTCTGTATAAAAGAATAAAAAAGAAAATTAGAGAATGGAAGCTGTATAAAAGTATCTAAATAGTATCTTAGCCAGCCAAATAGTACAGCTATTATGCAGCTGTTATACAGCTAAATCTACACTTAAAGCTGTATAATTTTGGGGCCCATTTCAGAGTTACAAGGGCTGTATAGCTTGCTATACAGTCTTTATACAGCACGTTTAACAGCCTGCAGTAAACAAATAGTCCATAATACAGCTTTTATACAGTTTAAAATGTTACTTGGGACTCCCTCTCATCGAGAGGAAGCCTGTGTCCTAGCAGTGGGAACATTCTAGGCTGATTATGCAGTCAAAACCAGTCAAAAGTGGTTTTGACTGGTTTTAGCCGGCAAAACTAGATTTGACCGATATACATACCTTTGCAACCCTTCCCCCCAGCCCTTTCTCATGTATTTTACAATCGAGCACCGACAACAACGATCCATATACCCTAGAATGAATAACTAAAAGAAAATGAATAAATTAAAGATGAATGAGACGATGCTCAACTATTTCTTGTACCTATATTCGAACACCTGTGTTACTAGGAGAGTAGCAAGTTCGCATCCGGGTTGAGGCCATATCAGTGCAATCTCTCATGTTATGAAGGAAGTGTGAGTTCTGCGTGACAATCTTAGTACACGTTTGATAAATTGATAACGTTACTCGAATGTTTTTTAAACTGATGCAACTGTTCATTGAGATGTCCTTATGGCTTTCGGGAATGGCTTTCAGTGGAAATAAATTATGTAATTTATGTTACAGTTTTGAGCAGGAAATGTAGCACAATATCTGGTAAAAGATATCTTGTAGCAGGAAATTGCTGTCAACTCAGGAAGCTGAGTTTTGGGTAGGACCCTAGTACCACTAGGTACTCTGTGTAACGTCTGTGTGACGCGCAGTGTTGTGTTCCTTATACGGTCAGAAATTCGAACCCTCAAGTTACTGCGTTCCATGGCTCGTTGGCAAACCTCGAGCTTGGACCTCTGCTGGTGTCAAACACCAGAGGGGCAATTCTCGTATCTAATATTAAGAACATTCACAGTCAGGGGGCTTACTCTCCAAACTAATTTTAATTCCAATGAGATGCCAATATGATTCCAATGTTAATTTTACAGTCACGTATTCGGTACTCTTGAAAACAATATTGTCAACAATTACCCCATGCCAAGCCCGAACCCAATTCCACTTAGTTCTCCAAAATGGACACCCAATCTAGAAATCATTTGGCGCTAGCATCGAACTCAACTGTACGAAACGTCACAATTCCAATGTCGATCTATCGGAATTAAATTGAAGAGTAAGCACCCGATCTCAGTCTCAATCTGTCAAAAATACCTCTAATTTCCCTACATTTTGACAAGTTTTTGACATTTGTTTGTCGCCGAGATGAGACTGCGACTCGATTTTTAACGTTTTAAATTACGAGAGGCCTTCAGGTTTGTGCACCATATGTGAGAATGGGGAGAATATACATGTCCATAATTCTCTGTTTGAGACATAACATGAGGTACTCGTTTGATAACGTTACCTTAAAAGTTCATTGTGTTGTCCATATTGCTTTCGTGAATGGCTTTCAGAGGAAGGAAGTTATGTAATAAATGTTTCGGCTTATAACACGAAACGTATCTTAATATATTTCAAAAGATATATAGCAGGAAATTGCTGTCGAATCGAGGATGCTGAGTTTTGGCTCTAGGAGGACACTAAGTAGGTGTGAACACAGCGCTAGGCATGCTCTCAATTTAAACCACACTCAACTCTCTAATTATCTTTTATCACATGGATGACGTCTTTTGTGGATCTTTGACAGTCGTCAAGGGTCATCAGAAGCCCGAAAGTCTGACAGTTACCAGCCTTACCAACGGCTATCGTGTTACCCATTTACTGGGTTGTGGAGGTCAGGTAGGTGGCTCCATTGTAAAATACTGGTATTCAGCTGCATCTGGTTAGACTGGAAGCCGACTCTAAGATAGTTTGGACAAGGCTGAGCAGACGATGAACTTGGATCCATAATTCCATAATGATCTAATGTATTGATTTAAAACAACAATGCAAACGAATCACCAATCAATACTCACTGTCGAAATCAAAATGTTCGTAAACCATTACTGTGCTACAACAAAACCTTTTCAAAATAACAAAACAGAACCGTAAAAAATACGCAATGCACTCAAAAACGAAACGTAAAACTAAATTTTTCGTCAAATATAAACTAAATTCAAGAAATGAGACGTTTCACTGGATAACAGTCGTGTTCTCGATTTACGTAATCGATTGTTAAAAAAGCCATTATTGTTTCTGTTTTTTGTCTAAACTCTAAAAGGCATGATTTACCCTGTTCTTGATTATGCAAGCTATAGACACGAACAAACTGGTGTACAATGTTAAATCGTGCTGATTTCTATTTCGTGTTAATTATTTAGTTATATTACCTAAACTCGAGGATTGTCAGCTATCACTAGGCGACACTTTATGTAATGTCTAAATATCCTTTTATTTACCACTCTCGGCGCAGAGCCTAGGGTTGAAAATCCAACGACGAGCGTGCATGACAATCATTCTACATTAATTAAAATTTGTTGTACAGGATCAAAATAAATATAAGCACATCACGTCAGTCCCTTGCTGCATTTCCCCTGCGACGCCCTAAGCCGAAGTCCGTACCCCACAGGGGGTGCCCTTAGAGTGTAGTCGCTTAGTTTTTAAAATTATTAAGCCCTGGCTCGAGACCTTAATTTATTGAGGCACCCACAGGCAAGCTGGCTAAGCAGCCGACAACCTTCTAGATTGACCTATACCACAGATTGTAATACTTAATTTGCACAAATACTTGTATAACTGTGCAAATAAAGTATTACAGTCTAAAAAAATCAAGTCAGGTGATGTCACCTAACTTGGTTTTTTAAGTGAAACTAATGTTATTCAGACTGCAGGCGTTACTACCCAACTTACCATTACCGTATACTTAAAGTCTAGTACATGTTTTTTACATTTTCCTTACCAGCCCGTCGCCCACGATTAGTGCACAAGAATTTCTTCATCAACAAATCATCGGCTAACATAACAATGCGTACAAATAGCTGTTAATTATTATTAATTATACCACATTTCAAGCTAAAATAAGCGTTTCGTTCGGTTTCGTCAGCCTCGCTCAATCGGCCATTACAAACATTTGATAATACCCTAATGAATAGGGTAATATTACCTCACACAAGTTACCAGCGAATATGAGAAATATAGCGTTATACAAAAACACTTAGATATTGACAGAATAACAATAGCAGCTGGCAACCATATGCGCAAGAGTTGTGTCCACTATTATGAACGTTAATGAAGTTTTGTTTTCTTTTTTTTTTTTTTATTTGAAATGGGTGTGCTCTTGACTCTAGTCTAGGTCAGAGATGACAGAGACAAAGTCTACGATGGAGTGAGCTCACCACCTCAGCTTCGTTCTCGTGTTCCGAACTTCAACCTGTGTGCTTTGCCATTGATACAACCTTCACATAATTCTGTATTATAGTCCAATTTTATGTCAAATTCCTTTTCTACTATCTTTTTCACATGTTCTTCATTCTTCTTTTCGTTCAAGTTTTGCGAAAATGGAGCATTTAGATTTAGGCTTGGATAATCACTTAGGTTAAACCTCTTGTTTTCAGAATCTGGCGGGACCTGGATCATCATCATCATCATCATCATCATCATCATCATTTCAGCCGAAAGACGTCCACTGCTGCTGGACCTAGGCCTCCCCCAAGCACTTGGACCGGTTCCGGACCTGGAGGATATAATGCCAAAATAAAATCAAAAATCATTTATTCAAATTAGGCTGAGAAACAGCACTTTTCGAACGTCAAAATTACATAAAACAATCGACCAAGTCCCCCAAAACGCCCTCCCTTCACCACTTCCTAGTGCTTCCGCTGGGAAGAAGAACTGGATCAACAAACTCCCCAGCAGTATCCCCATTTATCCAGGGTGCATTAAGTCCACCATTGTTTATGTTGCATAAAGTTTAATAAATAAATAAATCCCTCCCTGACGTCTTGTTAGAATCATTACTGTTTGAATGTGAGGGACTGATACAAAATAGCACCATCCCATTTTCGCAAAAGGAACAATTATGGCTTTAGCACTTCTGTCCGAGTCACAAGAGTATGTGCAAGTAACGACCGAATCCAATAAGATATTGACAGATCGCTACTGATGGTAGCCAATATAATTATAACTGTCAGTATAATATAATCATACAGATCGCATATGATATAGATCATTGGGACGTTAAAACCCGAGTTACGAGGACGACACTGAAAGTTTATAGAACTGGCCACTTGTAAACGATATAATAAAAAAATAAGTTCCTTCATTACGACAAAACGCCTCGTCGCACACCGCCAAGCAAACAATCGACTACTTGACGACGTCAGACGTGGAATTACTGGGTCACCCGCCCTATAGCTCCGACCTCGCATCATGCGATTTACATTTATTTCCGAAAATAAAAGAAAAACTTCGAGGAAAACGTTTCATGGACGCCGAGGAAGCAGTGGTTGCGTTTCAAAATGCCGTCGAAGAGACCCCTAAGGACGAGTGGGCAAAGTGCTTTTCTCAGTGGTTCCATCGGATGCAGCGATGTATTGATGTAAATGAACACTATTTTGAAAAGGTATAATAAAAGTAATAACTTGCTAGTTTGTTCAGTTTTTGATTTTCTGAAAACTTTCAGTGTCACCCTCGTAGATAGGTTTTTCTACCACTAGTAGATATGCCAAAAGTGGTGAGTAATTGGTTAATAATAGTTAAGTAATTGGGTTCGGCCTTAAACCGATAGCGTGCTCACAAATAATAGTAGGTAAGTAGCTATAAATAACTAGTGGGTGCGGTCAGACTAAGATAAATCTTGAATCATAAATAATAAATATTCGTCGGAAAGTTTAAAGGTTTGCCTAGTAAACCTTAGCTTCCATTTTAGGTAACACCAAGTGACCAAGGTCTTATAGTTTCTATTTGGTAGATTAGCGGTTTACAGACGCAGTTATTCAAGCGAAAACGTCATTATACAAATTGTAGTGCACCGATATGAATGTGTTTCGGTTATTATAGGTCCAAGTTGCCTTCAGTCACCATTATTGCGCATGTGCCAATAATGCATATGTGTATACAAATTTTAAAAATGTATATTTCTGTTAGTAGGTTTATACAACACGTCAGTAGAACACATAATACATAAAATACACAACACGTCAGTAGAACACATAAAATACACAACACGTCAGTAGAACACATAAAATATACAACACCTCAGTAGAACACATAATACATAAAATATACAACACGTCAGTAGAACACATAACACATAAAATACACAACACGTCTGTAGAACACATAAAATACACAACACGTCAGTAGAACACATAAAATATACAACACGTCAGTAGAACACACACATAAAATCACGCCTTTATTCCCCGTAGGTTTAAACAAAGGTGTATCCACCTATAATACAGTCACCAGCATTATGAATACACTTGGATTTATTCAAAGACGATTTTCTCCTTTAGTTTTGAATGAAATTTTATGTTAGTACCAACAAAGTATTTTCGAACCCATAGGTTTGTGTAAGTGTCGTATTTCAACGTTGCATTCGTTATTTCACGAAAAAATCGCAAGTGAAAGATGTCAAGTGTTGACGTATTAGTGCTCGTGACTGTACACCCGCATTTTACCAGGTATCTGCCAGTCCTGTTTAGGTAATATGGGCCCTATTGCCATCAACTGCGCACAAATCCAGACTCCGGGCTACTGAGAAATTCACTTTGCCCGGCTCGGGAATCGAATACATGCTCAGCAGTAGCGCTTGCTACCACTAGAGCAACAGGGCAATCAGTAAGTCACGTCAATAATATATTTTTAAACCAGATGAGGTCGATGTTTCCTATCTGACTACTCTGAGAAGAAATACCGAAATAAACTCAGCGGTCACAGTCTCTTTTAAAGTCCAAAATATGTAATTTGTGTTGTTACTGTAAAATTTTTCACCGAATTCATTTGTTTTTAATGTTTCCATAGAACGAGTTATTTTTACAGAATAGCACTGCGCCAGTGCTATTCTGTAAAAATCTCACCGTGAAAACTTAGGTGAAGTGAGCGTGGAGTGAGCTGTCAATAGTGTCAATTCCTAGCAAAAACAAACTCACTTCACCTATGTTTTCACGGTGAGATTTTTACAGAATCGACCGGCTGATCCCGTGAACCCCCCCCCCCCTCCTCGATCCCCTGCTAGTTCTTCTTCTGTTTCACATTTACGTAATGCAATGGAAACAGTGAAAAATATACAAAAATTGCGTTCCGGCCACATCTCACGGTGTATATATAGCCTATTGTTTCGACAAAATTAAGCGCTCACATTTGTAATTGACACGGAAAACGCCGAATTTAACAGAATACTCATTAAACTCTTTGATTTAGTGCATTAAGTTCCACCCAACAATTGCGTAAAAAAACTCTCATCATCAACAATGGCAGCCTTGTTTTTTTGTGCTCGGTGGCAATCCCCTTGGACTTCATCCATCGCGGTGACAGAGCCGAGAGAGGCCGATGGTGCGGGATTCGCATCCGCTCCCCCGACGACAGGCCGCTGTTTCTCAGCGGATCCCACCTCCCCGTGCGGCCATTCCTATAGTGGCCGCACCCACTCTCGAATGACGTGCGTGGTACACTGCGGCCCCAACTCGGGCCTGTCTGGTCGGACGATGGACGCCCTTAGTCTGCCGCCCGCAGGCCACCTCTCTCATGGAGGTCGCAGATCGTTTTGCGCCCTTCTCGGGCGCACAGTAATTCGTCTCCTGGGGGAATCGGCCTCCTCCCATATGTGCCATGCTCTTTGGTCTGTATTATTTGTTGATGTTTATTTTGTTATTTTTTTTTTTAATATAGACACTATCACCCCTTGTATGCGTAGTTTTCATTTCAACTAAGTTTAAGAATTTTTGATAAAAGAAACGTACCTATTAGTTAAAAAAATATGCTAAATCTCGGATCTCGGAAATTTCGTAAACCAGATGACCAATCTCGAGACCAGACTTAGCAAGCGAGATCTCCAGTTGTCAATCTCGGCTCGAGATTGTATTCCCTACCCAACACTCCTCATAAAGTGTATATTTTCGTAGCATAAGTAGTGAAATTATTATCAACAGTGTTGAAGGTGAAATCAATTGAAACAATACGCGACATTGAATGAAGAGGTCAATTATCGAATCCGCGACAACAGCATTACAAAAGATACGTAAGAACGGGTAACACACGCTAACAAAATTATCCAACGAACATTTCACAACCCCAGTTGATTAGAAGGCTGATTTCATCACCCCATTCACACCCCCCGATATTCTAACTAAACAGATAAGTTGGCACCTCCCTACTAATTCTTATAATAAAATTCGCTCATGACCTTTGACATGACAATGCGTAAGTTTCGAAACTCAAACAAAAGTCACACAAGTTCAATAGTAAATAGATACCTAAATATCGTATATGAGTACATAATAGAGGTCGATATCAGTTATAACAACTTCGTGATTGCTGACAAAAGATTTCGCAACGCCATCGATAATTGAATTAAAAAAGTCCTAAATCAAGAAGTCATTATTAAAACTTTTTTATGAAGCCTTCATAATTTCGACACGCATTAAAAAAGTTCAAGTTGCCATTATGACATGAGTTCTTGAACCTAATTTCGTTCGAATCCGGGGCACGCGCAACAAAGACAATAATAGCCCAATGCCGTTTCCATCACGATCTGTAGTCGTCATATTTGCTATATATCGATTATAGGCATGTCAATGATCGATACTGGATCGTATACGCTTTATCGATAGCCAAGGCTACGAGATTTACACGGTCATAATTAGTGAAACGTTAAAGCGCACAATGTAGAATAGACACACGCTATTCGATAGTAAATCTATTGTGCTTGTGCGCCATTGATGTATGATTTGAATGCGAAATTGAATTTCACACTCTTACAAGTTTTATATAGTGTAGGCCTTTAGAAGAGTTTCAAAGCAATGACAATGAACATAACAGGTTGGTATTAATGAGGTAAACAATAATGTTTCATTAAGCCTTTTGTCTTTGACAATCACATTTAAGTTTGCTCGTGAAAAATAGATCAGTTGAGACTGAAAAAAAAAAACAAAATATTTACGATGATGATGGAGCCGAAAGAAAGCCAAGCCTACAATATTTATGTATTATGCATTCTCATATACAGGGTTATTGGTAAAACATTAACAACCTCTTAAGAGGTCATGGTACTCATCATTATGAACAACTTTTTCTATGGGACCAAAGCTGAAATAGCGAAAAAAAATCAGCTGTTCCCTACATTTTGACGAGTTATACGAACATAAATGTAGGGAACAGCCGATTTTTTTTTTTCGCGATTTTATAACTTTTACTATGGGACCAACGCTGAAATCGCGAAAAAAAATCAGCTGTTCCCTACATTTTGACGAGTTATACGAACATAAATGTAGGGAACAATTTTTTTGCAATGACCTCTTAAGAGTTTGTTAATGTTTTACCAATAACCCTGTATAATTTATTTATTTATACATTGTAGCAGGAACATCGACGCGCAGCCTGTTACGATGAATTCATTACATGATTCTGAACATAAAACGCGTTGAAATTTTCCGTCAGTTATTTAAAAAAAAATCTATTCCACGCACTTTGACCGCGGTATTGCACTTTTCTATGAAACAGCAGATTTTTTTGGATAACCGTCGAAAAAGATCATAGGGCACCGTTATTACGAAACTATACCCACGCTGTACAGAAAAAAAAATAGGTTAGAATAGTCAAATTAATGTCTCTAGTTTACAATAGAAAGGGTTGCATTAGTATGAGTACTGTCTTTAGGTCAAAAAAATGAAAGTGTATTTTTCTATATATATTTTTTTAACAACAAATTACTTCTTAAACATGCATTATTATTAACTTATAATCATTTTGCGCCATTAATATTAATGTTAACTGAACATTTTTGTATTGAGATATTTTTTTTTTTGTACGCATAATAGACGCATTGACGTGGAGTTGCGGACACCAGCCCGTATTACCTATTATACTTTTTTTAACACGAATAACGCGGTAAGCTTATGACAGAGTTTGCTCGTTCGTGCGTTACGGCCGGTATAAACTTCGATTTTTTATTGACCTGTTAATTTTTACTCCCATACCTACTTAAACAAAACAAAATAAAAACTGGCCAAGTGCGAGTCCGGGTTCCGTACCACAAGGCAAAAACGCCGAAAAAACACGTTTGTTGTATGGGAGCCCCCTTAAATATTTATTTTATTCTGTTTTTAGTATTTGTTGTTATAACGGCAATAGAAATACATCATCTGTAAAAATTTCAACTGTCTAGCCAGCACGGTTCATGAGATTCAGCCTGGTGACAGACAGACAGACAGTGGATTCTTAGTAATAGGGTCCCGTTTTTATCCTTTGGGTACGGAACCCCAAAAAGTCATGCAAGTTTTCTCAAACCAGGTCAGATTATGCCCAATGAAATTTCTTCGTTGGGGGTCTATAGAATCATGTGCTGAATCCATGGTTACAGTTTGCGCATCGATGTCCTTGCCACCCTGTATGTTTAAGTACTTTATTGTACAGACGCCAAGCACATCAAGCTACCCGAAACTCTCAAATTTTCCCAATCAACTTTGAACCTTATGCTTTAGCTATAAGTTGAAAATCTATTAA
Organism: Luperina nickerlii; assembly: GCA_963855955.1. Classification (NCBI taxonomy): domain Eukaryota; kingdom Metazoa; phylum Arthropoda; class Insecta; order Lepidoptera; family Noctuidae; genus Luperina; species Luperina nickerlii. The sequence goes on from OY979663.1 coordinate 6,906,354, forward strand.
AGAAATTTGCCAATTTTAGTAGCTTGATGTGCTGGCGTCTGTACCAGTGCGGTCACAATTATACCAAAGCTAAGAAAAGTTTTCTCTCATCGAGCTATGACGAAATGACAGTACAGTTACTGTCATTTCGTTTAAAGGCAAACAGGCGCGACACGCGATATAATCGCGCGCGACACGAAGGCCCCGTTCGTTGCGCGACTTGCGGTGCCTTTTTGTCGCGTGCGATTTTATAGCGTGTTGCGCCTATTTGAAGGAGCCTTCAAAGCTAGTTATTATAAACAACCCTATATAGGGGAAAACTTCAGTCGGGGTGGGTAGGGAGACCTGTCTCGGAGAAGGAGCTTCGTAAAATTATATCATTTAATCACATAATAATTTATAATAATCTACTAAACTTTGAGACATAACAAAGATAATTGTTGAGGTTAACTGCCAAAATAAAATCATTATGAATTAAATACAGCTTCTCAAGAATCCAAACGAGGTCCACTCACAGTAATTGTTCACTTATCTATACCTACTATTTAAAGTATTAGTTCACGCTTGACACAAATGCGACACAAGCGCAAGGCTAAGCCCCGAACCACACCGTGACCTTTCACACAGATTATTATTATTTTATTAATAACATTTATTAATACTTATAACGCGAACTGTGTGAAGTACTTTAAGATTATCAATCACCGTAAATTATAGCCTAATCTTATGCAGATTTGCTGTTTTATTTGCAAGACAAATGATCTCTAATTTGTGGCTTTAAGTTCAATCAGACATAAACAGCTAAGTTCGTGATTATCTAACGTAACAACGTAATTTTAAAGGCTCCTTCAAACAGGCGCGACACGCGATAAAATCGCGAGCGACACAAAGGCACCGCAAATCGCGCAACGAGCGGTGCTTTTGTCTCGCGCGCGATTCGCGTCGCACTTCGCGCCTTTTTGCAAGAGCCTTAAATCTGTGGACAGGAGTATCAACTCAGCCTATCGCAGTCTACTGCCTGCCTGACCTCTCCCAGGCTGCACTACAACACCCTGTCCTCCGCCTTCCGCATCCAGTATGTCCCAGCCACTTTCGCCGTCCATCTTGCTGTGGGGCGTCGTCGCTACGCTTGCCGATACGCGGTCTTCACTCCAGGACTCGTCTGCTTCATCGGTACATACATCGGTCCTTCGACAAACATGGCCGGCCCACTGCCACACCAGCTTTCTTACTCTGCAATCTATGTCGACAACTCCGGTTCTATTCCGGATAATTTTATTTCTGATTTTATACTTCAAAAAAACTCCGAACATAGCCCGCTCCATAGCACGCTGGCCGACCTCTGACAGGAGTATAAATAAACCCTAATTTGCCTTTGATTTTGAACGACAGTTTAATACACCAGAGGGGCAATTCTCGTAATTTTAACAACGTTCACAGTCTGATCTCAGTCTCAATCTGTCAAAAAATACTTCAAATTTCCCTACATTTTGACAAGTTTTTGACATTTCTTTGTCGCTGAGATGAGACTGCGACTAGATTTTGAACGTTTTAAATTACGAGAATTGGCCTTCTGGTTATGTACATAAGGCCTCGTTAAACTGGGTTAATAAATGAGATTTGTAGAAGGAAACAATTTATCTTAAATTGGTCCTTTATATCGTCCAATCAGTGGACGGATTTAGGGTCATGGCTGGGCCAAAATGACAGAAGTTAGTAGGCGCGTTTGATAAATCATTGGTCTGACCGCTATGAGCGAATCAAGTTTTTTGTCAACGTCTATAGTAAATAGTATAAAACAAAGTCGCCTTTCGTGTACGTGTGACCGCGTTGTTCTTCTACCATGCTACGAATTTTGATAAGGTTTTCATCATCACTTAAGGAATTTATTCCGGAAGATTTATGTTTATAATACTTAAATATTCAACTTACTTATTATATAAAAAAATCCCGCCTTTTTTGTCAAGTCGTAATAAAAACCGTGCATAGCAGGGGCGGGTTACTAGTAAAATACAAACTTGATATTATAGTCACAATAATTATGGGCGAGTCTATTATTTAATAATAAATTATGGAGAATTATACCCTATAATGTGACAATGAATCCATTAAGACAAGGTGTTATTATCATTAAGGGACTTACATGACCTAAAGCGCGGTCACTGTCGGACTGCATAGAAAAGAAAGAGAAGATGACACAAGGCTGGTAATTTATTGCAAAATATGAAGCAATTATTTAATTACAAAAAATCTATTGTGTAGACGAATAAATTAAAACACTAATAGTATTCTAGTATGTTGCTTGTAGAATAATCTGACAAAAAATCAGAATAATTATACATATGTATATTAGTATGGTTAATGGTTATTGTAAAAACAAAGTTTTTAGAAGTAAATTCATGTTTTTTTTGTACCGTATCAAATTAGTTGTATTATGTTTGAACACACTATCTACCTAGCATATATCCTGAATAATATCATATATTTTTCTGATTTTGTTTACTGTAGTCGATCATATACTTTTATTGCTTTTAAAACTTGCGTTTTTTGCGTATATGTCCTGTAATCCCCTTAATTTCATTAATCTATTTGAGTTTCTTTCTAGCTTTGTGATTGTATAGGTAAATATTTATTTATTTAAACAATGAAATTCGTTGTGGATGAAATAGGAAGAGTTCAATAAAAATACATGTTGTGTTTTTGATTAGTAGATTTATTTTAAAAAAACTTATTGACGAATTCAAGCAACCAAAAACAGAACAATACACATATAGTCTGTAATCGAGATTTCATTATTATATGTAATTTTAATATTAGTTTATTATTCACATAAACCGTCGAGGTATTCCTCGAAGCGCACTAACTTTGAAACGCACCAAATGAAGCGCACCAAAAATACTCCTCGAGACGTACCATTTGTCCGCAAGAAATTTTCTAAATGATGGCGAAAACCGCATCAAAGTCCGTTGCGCAGTTTAGAAGAACAACGCGGTCACACAGACAGACACGAAAAGCGACATTAATTTTAACTTTTGAGTTTTGGGTCTAAATTAAAGTCGCTTTTCGTGTTTTAAGTTTAGTGACGTTTAAACGTCAAAAATTTAAATGACAAACGATTTCATTTCAATAAGTAGGTTTGCACAAACATCTTTTACACGTCAATCGTATTATATAAAACACTAGATGAGATCGGCGTTTTCTATATGACTGCTCTGAGAAGAAAGATCCAAACTAACTCATACAACTATATTGTATGGTTAAACAGTCGCTAATCATTACTTAACTTTAAGCAACGTTAATAAATAAACCCGTTAATGTATAGATAATTTAAATAATATAATTTAAAAAGAGTGTCCATGGAGTTTCTTGCCCGTTCTTCTCCATAGGTACCTACGCTTTGGAATGGGCAACTAGCTTCATATTTTCTGACTGACCGACTTCTTAACAATTCAAAAGTGCCTGTAAATGGTTTAATTGAAACAAATGCTTTGAGTTTGAGTTTGATAGATAGATGCACATAGTAGGTATGTTTTTCGTCAGCCTAACAACATAGGTCACACATAACGAACTCAAATTTACATACGAACAGAATATAAACTAAACAAACATAAAAACGTCAATAGAATGATAAATACGACCTTGATCACCTTGATGAGTGCACCGTCTCACTGTCCGAGTGCCGGACACTTGCACAACCTAGTGAAAGGTGTCTATTGTGCAACCAGCCTTATCAACTGAACTATTTTACTGAATGTCGGTTACGAACCATAAACACAGCACAGACCATGTAACCTTTTAATACACAGCGCGGAATCAGGTGGCCGGTGTCGCAAATCGTTGCGAATATTGATAACAGGTTCATTGCAGTGATAATTTAATCATTAATTGCTTGCAGGATTTAGATTTAGTTTGTTTAACTTTTGTAATGGAATTTAATGTTTTCTAGTTTGCAATTTATGTGTTCGACACTTTGTTTTAGAAATGGTTTCAATTGACACACTTATTGACCTGATGGGTTTTTATCCAGCTGGTTTTCTCTCGACGTCATGGGAAATCTGGATCGAATCGATTTCGATTCGATCCAGATTTCCCATGATTCATGATTTATTTTTATTTTGATTGATATTTAAATATTTCGAATCCATTTGGTTTCGAAATATTTTCAAATTGAGAGTCAATTTGAAAATATTTCGAAACCAAATGGATTTTTGATTTTGACCAATTGAAAAAAGATGAAGAAGATGTTGGGAGTAGATAAGCCCGCAGGTTATAACAGTCTTTAAAAAAAAGTGTGACTATCGGCTACAGCACCCTCGAAAACCATGAAAACAACACCCATTAAGAAAAAGTTGAAAATTTTCAGCGGCGCCATTTTGGACATTAATTTTGATCACACTAGTGGCTTCAGCAACCTCGAGAACCATGACAACTATCTCTCTCTCTGACTCTCTCTCTCTTATATGTAATAAAAAGTCACATGGAGGGACATAACACTTTTCCGTTACCTACGTGACGATTTCTCCAAGTTAACTCCTACCGCAAGCTCCGTTAATGAACTTCGTTCCAAAAACCATTTCACTTTTACTCTCAACATAGAACAGAAAAACTGTTCAAAGACCTACTGTCACTATTGAATGACATTCTAGATCAAAATCCTTCTTCTTCTTCTTCTCTTCGTTTAATGGCTTTTGCGGAAAAACCATCACAATTTAGCCAATGTCAAGTGTAAAAATGTAAAAATAGTATACTCGGCAACGTTGTACGGTTCAATCGATCAAAATCCTATCACCTGAGTTACACCATAACCAAATACAAAAGAGGCCTCGAGTATGTCAACTTTTAATACACCTAGCAACAATTCTTTTGGCTTATTATGTGCCAGTCTACGACATAAATAACGCACACTGACCACTGACCTGTATTATACACTTGTATGATAGAGTTCAGTGACACTGACCTGTGCGCAATGTCAATGACTTTAATTATGTACTAATTACATTCCGTTTATAATAACATAATCAAGATGTCTTTGCCTAGTAAAATGCTCTTTATAAAGGTCAGATCGTTAGCTGCTTTGACAAACACCGAGGTAAATTGCCTATTGAACAGACGGCCCAGGCAATACGTTATCGGACAAAGGCCATACCTAAGTTCTATATTTCGCAAATATGTATCAAACAACTTATTATACAAAGTGAATGTCCATCGCCGAAGTTGATTACATCAACATAAAAAAAATAATAATGAGAGTTCATGAAAGCCAAAATAAAATGCCTAAACAGAAAAAAAACAAGTTAGAATTCTTCAATTATTGTGTCCGAAACTTTGTTTTTAGGAGTAATAGGTGACAAAAATTTTATTATAAATGGTAAACATACTATAAGAAAAGAGGCAGAGCGAAGAAAAGATGGTTGAACTATGTAAAAGATGATCTGTCATGAAAAGGACATGAGCCTTGAAAACAGTATGTCCCACTTTTTGTCCTGCTCTTTGCGAGCGGAGAGACTTTTTGAAAAAGCCTAAGTAAAAAGTCATAAGTGGAGGTTTGGCTCTCGTCTATTTTCTCCTCCAATATTGGACCAATTTAAAAGATATTTCATAAACAGAATAAGAAGGATATATACTGTGTCCCTATGTTTTCCTTTTTGATGATACATTATTTTTATAAGCACTAGAATACTCAAAAAATGCTTAAAATTGCCGCTATCAACAGAGGCCTATTGTACAAATTTGACAACTGACAACCATTAATAAAAAAAAGAAAAACATAGGGACATAGTATATATCCATCTTCGGCACTTATGGTGTGTCATATCAGCCGAATACGTCAAAACGTAAAATCAACCGCGGAACTTCGATCGCTTACCTTCGGCATAGTGTGTTTGGACACTTAGTCAGTGTTAGAACACCGGACGACTTTACAATAATGCCCCAATATCTGTTATCCAACCGTTTCCATCGGAAAATCCATTGGTTACGTGTTTGCGAAACAACTTGACTGTAATATAATAGTTCGGATAAAGTCGTCACTACCTATAATAGTGTTTATTTTGGGTGATCACGGATCAATTATTTTGTATTAAAGCGTGAAATTGAAGCTATTTTTGTATTATTTGCGTCGGTGTTCGTGATCAAAGGGACTGCTGTATTGTTATTCTGTAAAAAACTCACCGTGTAAAAACATAGGTGAAGAAGAATTCATGGTGTTATCCTTTTATGATTCTGCCAAAGTTGCCTTTTTAGGCCTGTTACTATGTTTTCAACACATGATTCTGAACCCCCTGCGTTGTGCTCTGTATAGTGGCTCTGTTTCTGCTGTCCTGAGTCCTGACAGTAGACATCGAACCTTACTGTCGTCAAACGAATTTGGAGCAATTGCCGGAACTTATGTTCCGTTTTGAGTTCCGAAAACTTTATCGGAAAGATAAAAGAACATAGAGCTTCGCTACAATTAAGTACAAGAACGTAATCCTTACAAGGATTCGATATTGAGAAATATATCCAATAGCATCCGGTCCAGTTTATGACTAAAGTAGTTTATACATGATCCAATTTATTTAATAGGTGTAACTCGTTCTATCAGAAAGACCTAGCAGCTTTCAATTAAGGTGCGGTAAGAAATATTTTTTTAGGTTATTCACAATAGTGCGTCGCGGCAACAATAAGGTTCAAAACAGCGACGCGTTTGATGTTAATACTATTTTATTTTTATGAATAAGACTTTTCTTTGAACATTTGAAAATTCACTAATATTTTTCTGGCTTGTAATATTATGCGTAACTGAGCGATAAAAACTTAGCATTTTAGGGCTAGATACCGTAAAATTTTACGGCTAGACACCGTAGAATGCTCAGTGTTTTGTTTGGGCAAAACGATAGCACGAAATTATTACGTCGAACTACATAACATTCCAGATTACGGATGATGAGCCGATTTAATTATAGACTCGTCAACATCAGCGTTTAATTGAAAACAAGACGGGTTTTGGATGACGTGTGTATGTATTTTTGTAAATTTTTGTTTCTATAGTAATTTTAATGTTTTGATTATTTATTTTAATTTGATTTATTTTAATTTGATTTAATTTAATTTGATTTAATTTGTTTTATTTTGTGTGCATGTAATTTGATTTGTATTGATTTTATTTTATTTGATTTTATTTAATTTAAATTTTATCTGATTTTATTTTATACGTGTAATACTAATGGGTGTTATTTACCTGAAATGAATAAAAAATATTATTATTTATCAATATTGTGTAGGACAGAGCAGTGGTGAGCAAATAGTAACGAGTGCGACTTAAGAGTTGTTGTAGGTCGTAGGTTCGACCCCAGATTGGCGCTTTTTGCACTTAGTGTAAATTGTGTAATCACCACTGCTCTCAAAACGGTGAAGGACAACATCATGAGGAAACCGGATGTCCTATAGAACCAAAAATTTGAAGACTTGTGACCTCTAACAACCCACACTGGGCCCGCGAGTGGATTGCAGCCCACTCCTTCTCACAGAGAGGAGGCCTGTGTCCCCTGCGGGCCGACCTCCCTGATGGAGTCAGCGTGGTTTGCTACGCTGACGACACGCTAGTCCTGGCGCAGGGGAGGTCGCATCAGGCGGCGGCCGACGCGATGACACGCGGGGTTGCGATAGTCGTTGAGAGGATCCGGCAGTTGGGTCTCGAGGTGGCATTGCACAAGTCCGAGGCCATGTCGTTTCATGGGCCCCGGAACACGCCACCATCGGGATCCCAACTAACGGTAGGAGGGGTTCACATCGGCGTCGAGACGACGATGAAATACCTGGGTCTCGTCCTCGACAGCCGGTGGAACTTCGTTGAGCACTTCCGACGTTTGGCTCCCAAACTGGAACGGGCCGGGGCCGCCTTCAAGCGGCTCCTGCCCAACCTGAGGGGGCCAAACGCCTCCTGCCGGAGGCTTTACGCGGGGGTCGTGCGGTCCATGGCCCTATACGGGGCCCCGGTGTGGGCGCGTTCACTGCGGTGGCGAGCCGCACATTATTTGAACGCGCCCCAGAAGGTGGTAGCCGCAAGGCTGATCCGGGGCTACCGCACGATCTCGGGCGAGGCGGCAAGCCTCCTTGCCGGACTGCCGCCATGGGATCTGGAGGCGATAGTCCTCGCGCGCCTGTATGAGTGGCGCGCGGAGGCACTACGCCGGGGGGAAACTCCGCTTCCGCAGCAAATTGCGGCGGAGCGGACGGACCTCCGGCGCGATCTCATGGCGGCATGGAAAGAGCGACTGTCGCAACCCAGCGCAGGGCACGCCACGATAGCGGCGGTAAGACCCCTCTTTGAGGAGTGGCTAGAGAGGCGTCACGGCGCCCTCACCTACCGCCTGACGCAGGTCCTCACCGGACACGGAAGTTTCGGGAAGTTCCTGCACATAATCAGGCGGGAGGAAACGCCCGGGTGTCACCATTGCCAGGATCGCCCAGAGGACACGGTGGAGCATACGGTGGAGGTCTGCCCCGCTTGGGCGGAGCACCGCCGTGTCCTCGTTGAGGCGATCGGCAGCGGCGGCGACCTCTCGCGTCCGGGCCTGGTTCGAGCCATGGTCCGGGGCGAGAGGGAGTGGGGGGCAGTCGCCTCCTTCTGCGAAGCAGTCATGCCAGCGAAGGAGGCGGCGGGACGGATGAGGGAGAGAGCCTCCCGTCCCAGCCGCCGCGGGAGACGCTCCGGGCGTCGGGAGCCGCGCGACGACTCCCGGCCACCGTAGGCGCGGGCCTGCGGGCGGAGAGTAATGGGTAGCTCACCGTCCGATTAGGACCAGGCCCATGCCGGACGGCGCGTACGTGTTCCACGCGCGCCTCAAAGAGATGTCAGCATCAACTGAAGGGGCCTGTTAGGGCCGAAGCCTGCCGGGTCAGCGGGATTGTCCGAAAGGGTTACCGCTGGCCCGGAACATAAAGGGCGAAGGAAGGAACACGGGTGGGTTTTAGTCAGTAAGAGTCTGACACTCCCTTCCGCTCCACCCAGAGCGGGAGGAGTCATTTGATGATTTACCATCCTGAAAAAAAAAAAAGGCCTGTGTCCCAGCAGTGGGAATATGAATATGGGTGTATATTGCATGCTAAGGTACACCTCTGCCTAATCCTTCGGGGAATTAAAGAAAAGAAAGAAAGAAAACATGTTTATTTAGCAATTACAGGTATGATGTTATGGTATGTGTTCTTCATACTATATGATGTAGGTACAGACACCAGCACATCAAGCTACTATAATATAATCTGTCAAATGTATTTAATACATTTTCAACTTTATTGCTAACGCTTAAGGTTCTAGGTTGATTGGGAAAATTTGAAAGTTTCGGGTAGCTTGATGTGCTGGCGTCTGTACCTAGAATATTGACACTGACAGCTCCTGAACGCGGTTTAGATGTTCTTTGGAGACTTTCGCCCTATCTTCTAGACTGTTTATTGCAGTCCACTGACACTCCTTGGCCTCTGAGGAAATAGGTTAGAGCAGTGACTTACTTTTGTAACTAAAGTTTAAGTAACTTAAGTTTTTATTTCCTGCTTCGTGAAAAAGTTCATCATCATCATTTCAGCTGAAAGACGTCCACTGCTGGACATAGGCCTCCCCCAAGCACCTCCACTTCGACCGGTTCTGTGCTTCTCAAAAAGTTGCTAAATTAGAATAAATTATCTAGTACCTACTGATTACGACAATGCATCATTTTCAGAGCAAGTCACCAGTATAGTCAAATTCAAAATTAAAATTCAAGTCGTTTCAAACTAGGCTGAGAATCAGCACTTATTGAACGTCAGAATTATATACGTATAAAGGCTTCTGCAAACAGGCGCGACGCGCGACGCGAATCGCGCGCGACAAAGGCACCGCTCGTTGCGCGACTTGCGGTGCCTTTGTGTCGCGTGTCGCGTCGTGCCTGTGTGTACGAGCCTTAAGACAGTACCCCAAAACGCCCGCCCTTCACCCCTTTCAAGTGCTTTAGCTGGGTAGAAGAAGTGGCGCAACAAAATCCCCGGCAGCATAGCTGTCTGTTCAATTAGAAGAACTTGATTATATACAATAAGTAAGTAATTAATATTACTAATCACAAAATATTAAATTAAATTATTTGCCAATATCAGCTAGCACACGCCAATATACCAACAAAAATAAAAAAATAAAACTGGCACTCCGGTAGTGCCGACAGAAGTGAAAACTTGAACAATTACGAGTGTATTTTGTGAATCGTCTTATAAACAAAACACGCGTGTTAAGGTGTGTTCCTTATTTTATAGGGTTTTTTGCAAATCAGGTATGATGACCAAAGTGACTGGTTTATTCTTCTCGTGAAAGGAATTTATTCAGATTTACAACGCCATCTCGTCGTTGTTGGATGAACTACGTAGTTAGTACGCGAGGCCCTCGTAGTTCTTCCCGATGTGCATAGATGGCGCTGTCCTCAACAACGCGCGTCTTAAGTTTTACGTCTGACGTTAGTACGCGAGGCCCTCGTAGTTCTTCCCGATGTGCATAGATGGCGCTGTCCTCAACAACGCGCGTCTTACGTTTTACGTCTGACGTTTTACGTCTTACGAATTTTCGATCAGGGTCACGTGACCTGACGCGAATTTAGAAGTTTTTACCCATTCCAAAAAAAGTACACAGCGCCGCTAAAGAAGTTTTCACTTCAAAAATGTGACTTGCAATGAACAGGTAGGTGTTACATCTGTATTTAAACCTAAAGTCTTGAGGAAAAACACATTGACATTTCGGCTCCGCAATCTCCAGAGAAGAATTGCAAAAACCCAAAGGCACCAGGAAGTGTAGGGTGCAATCCCACAAAAAAGGCAATTAATATCAATACCTACCAATATTGACACGGAAACGATCTTAGTCATCTCCGAAATGTCATAATGTTTTAAAACGTGATCAGTTAAATTTTTTAAATACCGAGCAATTCAGGAAGTCTGTACCTACCATTGCTGATTTTAACGCTATACAAGCTGTCTGTGCTAAGCCATACGGTTCATATTTTTGTCGTCTTTATTGCCTATTTATCCTTGCAAATAAGATTTAATGGAAATAATTATAATATATTTTTCCGGCAATGCGTGTGAACTAAAAGCACATTGGGTTGATGATATCGTCAAAGTCACAGGAAACACCTGGATGAGGTATGTACGTGGTGTACGGAACCAGGAAGTATGGCAGAAAAAAGGGGGGAGGGCTATTATACCCAGCAGTGGGTGATTCCGGGCTCACCTATGAATGCGAGTGGAATACTTTAATCGGTTGAGGGAAAGACCTAGGTAGAGGGATAGGTAACGAGACACAATAGAAGTTTGATTGTAATACATATACAACGTGTTTTTATTTTTATATTCCCTATCTCTAGGGTTATATTCTATAAGTAAAAATAATACAAACCGTCCTAGAATATGTGGTCCAAAAAAAGATTTATCATGTATCTATGTTTATTAATAAATACGAGTAATTCATTTTGATTCAAACCAATGATTCATATTTAAATCTAAGAAAATGCGACGTTGTTATATTTCACGTAAGGGTGTTTTACATGGTCAGCGGGATTGTCCGAAAGGGATAAACCGCTGGCCCAGAACATAAATGGCTAAGGAAGGAACACGGGTGGGTTTTAGTCAGTAAGAGTCTGACACTCCCTTCCGCTCCACTCAGAGCGGGAGGAGTCATTTGATGAATTCCCATCCTGAAAAAAAAGGGACTTTGTCGAATTATTTTGTATGAAAAATTAAAACAAAAAAAATATGATAATTGTAAAATAATTCATATGCCAGTTGATTCTTTGATATGGTCTTATTTATACCATACAGTTATGGGATATCAAACAAAACACCTTGTATAACGTCTACAGCTAATACTAAAGGCGTTTAGTGTCCCGCAAAGTGGTATCAAATGTTATTCACACAATATTATAAAGTCCTGATTAAAATGCTATTTTAAGAAACAATGCTCTTGATCTAGTAATATTTATCTTATTCATTTAGCAGACCATGTTCCTTATAATAACAAACCACAGACGTGTACCTCGCCAACAGAAATTGCGCAAGAGAATAATGCTAACGCATCGTTACGCATTGCTACGTTGTATCAACGCTTTCATTATCTGTAGCAATTTTAGCACATGATTCCCCTGAGTAAATATTTATCGTCGGTTATCAAAAAAAATCAGTTGCTTTATAGAAAAGTGCAATATCTACGCGGTCAAAATGTATGGAACAGCATTTTTTTTAATAACCTACAAAAAATTTCAACGCTAGGGGTTCTAGAATCATGTACTTACTAAATCCATGGTAAAGGCTGCGCGTCGATGTCCCTGCGACGCTGTATAGTATCGAAGCGAGGACTTATCAAAAGTGTCAAGTCATGGGCACTGTAGTAAGCCAGCAATAACAGCTTATGATGATAAAGATCACTCCAGTACACAAACAGCGACATTCACTTGACTTTTACAACTACACGAGATAATAGCCGGTACAGCCTCCGGTAAAGGTTTCTCTTCCTTGCTGCAATTTTTATACCGACTTTATAAGGCCCTGATCAAATAATCTATTAAATACTAGCTGCGCCCCGTGGTTTCAACCACATACGTTTCGATCCCGTGCGGAATATCGGGATAAAGTATTCTATGTGCTAATCCAGGGTGTCAGCTATGTCTATACCATCAAAATTGGTCCAGCCGTTTGTGCGTGAAGAAGTAACAAAAATACAAACATGCTCACAAACTTTCGCCTTTATAATATTATAGTGTGATTATTTTTTCTATAGGGGGCTGTCCATTAATCACGTGAGGCTCGAAAGGGGGGGGAGGGGGTCCATAAAAAATCACGAAATATCACAAGGGGGGAGGGGGGGTGTAGTAATATATCACGTGTATTTATTTTTTTAAAAACATCCTGCAAACTTTCTAATAAAATTAGATGATTATACCTGTATTTTATAAACATAAAAAAGGTCCGATTCTTTGTAGGTACTAAAGATACACGTGATATGAGGGGGGGGGGTAAGTCTTAAACCTCACCATATATCACCAAGGGGGAGGGGGGGGTTAAAAATACCAAAAAAAACATCACGTCATTAATGGACGGCCCCTAGGCGACTCGCACGAAGTTAATTTATTTACAACTCCAGAAATGTGTATTAGTCACATTTTGAAATGTATGCAATGAAGTTACGAAAAAAGTACTCGTTTTCTCAGATCAAATAAAAAGTCAAGATATAGCGCTGCGAACAATACAGTGAAGCATGTAAAAACTACACCTCCGCTCTGTGCCTGTGTAGGCACAGAGCTCACACGCACACATTTACAATCAAACTACACCTCACTATCTGCACACATATTTACGAAATCGGCTTCACTTTACTGTTGACAGCCCTCTGTCTTGGTTTTTTTATTTGGTCTGAGCACATTTTATAATACTTAGTTAACTCTTATCATTTCTGTGCGCTAGTGTCCTTATTTCTAAACTTTAAATAAATATTTCTGGAATTGTCGACTCGCCCACAAATAAATTAATTTCGTGCGAGCCGCCTATATAAAAAAAAACAGTGGCACTCCGGGAGTGCCGACAGAAGTGAAAACTTGAACAATTACGTGCGTATTTTGTGAATCGTTCTTATAGATAAACAAAACACGCGCGGTACCGGTTACGGCCATCCGTCTTACGAATTTTCGCGTGTCCTGACGCGAGTTTAACATTTTTTACCCATTACAAAAAAGTGTACAATGCCGCTAAAGAAGTTTTCAATTCAAAAATTATATTATTCAAAACTGCCGATTCGCCCGTTTCGGGCGAGTAAATTCATGCGACTCGACTAATAAGCCGATTTTCTATACCTACCACGGCAATGGGGATTGTCCAAAATTTCTAACCATTAGATTTTATTTTATTTTTTGAAAATATAGAGTATTTTGAGAAACTAATTTGAATATTTTGATGATTGGCTCAATAGTTATTTAAAAAAAAAATATTGAATTATTTTAAGTTTTTAAGGTAGGTGACGTCATCAGTGGCATAAAGATTAAGTGCCGTTGCCTGACTAGTACATAATTAAAAATTTTAATCTGTCAACACAACGTCATCAATCCAAAGAGTACTGTCACATCTGTCAAAGTGTCAATAGGCCGAATAGACGTCTTAAATAATCGAATCCTATCTTAGCGTATTTATTTACAAATGGTTTTTTTTATGTGTAAGTGTCCTCCAAGGAATATACTACTCTCTATCGTCACTAGAACAATCGACGCGGCGACTTAGAAATAGAATAATAGGTAACGCACGCGGCGACATTATTAGTATTATTGCTGCAAGTTGGAACAAAGCACTTCCTGTATTCCATAACTCTTCCAGTATATTAAATATTGTCGAGTGTTGAAATAATGTATGTAATGTAAAATAAACAAGAATGTTTATATTTTTGACATATTTATATTTTTTTTTTTTTTTTCTCTTCGCCCTACTTGGGCAGGCTAAGGTCTTGGACCATACCGCCTCGTCTTCAGTGTTTATTTATTGTCCTTCTTGACTAAAAGTAAGGCCAAAGCCTCGTCTTCAGTTTCAACCTTAATGTTCAAAAGTAAGTAAGGCCGAAGCCTCGTCTTCAGTTTCATCCTTCTTGTCTAAAAGTAAATAAGGCCACAGCCTTGTCCTTAGTAGTTTAAACCTTGTTTTAAATTTATTTTAGGCCAAAGCCACGTCTTCAGTATTCATTAGTCAAAATCATAATAATATGGTGTCATATCCGTGTATTCGTCATAAACATTTTGTGAAGTAAGGTCATATCCGAGTCATATTCTTCGATTAAGTCGCCCCGAACGGTTAAATTGCCCATCCAGTGCTGTCAATAAATTCATACAGTTCTATGTATGTACTGTAATTTTCCAGCAAACTTTGAGTGTCGCGCGGGATGCTTGCTGGCGTTTTATATATTTCCAATAATTTATCAACTAAAGGAATTCTTTGTAAATCATAAGCAGGGCATTCAAAAATTATATGATCTAGGGTCTGATCACTTCCTAAGTCACAATTGATACAAACTGGCGATGTTATAATTTTCATTCTGGCTAAATGTGCGTTGAATCTTCCATGTCCAAGTCTAAGACGATTTAAAGTAGTATAAAATTTTCTGCTCTTAGGAAGAACAGATCTGGTGAACCAGGGCGCAGAACCAATGGTTGGATTTATTTTCGCATACCATTTTCCTTTACTTTTTAGTGTTTCTTGCCAGTTCTCATGCCAAATACAGGTGTTTTGTTCATGTAATTTAGTAAGCAGGTCAGAACTTGGTATGGCAACATTTCTTGTCTCTGGGATGTCACATTTGTCACCGTCAACAATAACTCTTGCAAGATAATCTGCGTTTTCGTTTCCTGCTACTCCTATGTGGGAGGGTGTCCATATTAAACTTATTGTAAATCCTCTAGAACCAAGATCAGCGTATAAAGTCCGAATCTCATATAAAATATTTCCGGTATTAGCGTCCAGTTTCGGGTTTTGTAAGGCCATAAGAACACTCATGCAGTCGGTCACTATAAGCCAAGTTGTGTGACCAAGATTCTTTTCGTGTATATACTGCAGAGCTGATAAAATGGCTAGAGATTCTGCTGTAAATATAGTCATGGCTCCAGGTAACCGAACTCCATGTCCAACGGTAAGATGAGGTAGATATATAGCTAGCGAAACATTTCTATTGTTTTTGGATCCATCAGTAAATATATGCCTGTACCCAGGGAACTCTGCAATTAACTGATATACGTCTTCTTTACTCCTTAGGTCACGATTAACAGAAATGTCCATGGGCCAGAATTTGCTGATATAATTACCAGAATAACATGGCCATCTGCCTTTACATTTCTCAATTTGATATTGATCATCAATACTGATTAGATTAGAAAAGTCATGAAATATATAAGGGACATTTACGGAATTAGAGGGACTGTATACTCTATAATAAAATAATATTTTCTTTAGTAAAGGATGATTTTCAAAAGATAAAAGCTTGAGAATGTATTTGGATTTTAAAAACTGAAATCTTATATTCATAGGAGGAGTATTACACTCAATTTCAAGCGAATTAATTGGAGTTGTCTTCATTGCACCAGTTACGCATCTAAGATTGTGGTTTTGAAGAATCGCCAATTTGTGAACCAATCTCTGATCAGCCCCAAAGCATAAAAATCCATATTCAAAATGACTACGGACTAAAGATTTATATAGCATAAGCAAAATTTTAGGATCAGCTGCAATTGACAGTGACTTTATAAAATTAAATGCTTTATTAGCCCTACCTAACAGATAATCAACATACTTAGTCCATGAGAGGTTGCTTGTAAAAATTATACCCAGAAACTTAACTTCATTCACTATTGGAAGAACACTATTATTGTAATAAATATGTAAGTCTGTTTCACACTCTCCAAACACTATAACTTTAGATTTTTCTGGACTAATATCCAAGTTTAGATAATGAAAATAGTTCTCTAGCCGAGTTAAAGCTGTGTTTAAAGTACATTCAACAGAACTTATATCTGAACCTGAAGCATAGATAACCAAATCATCTGCAAACTGCAAATTTGCCACATCAAGACCAAGTACAATGTTTAGTCTATGTAAATAAAGAAGATAAATCAATGGACTGAGGATGCCACCTTGACATACCCCTTTGTATGAAAAACGTGGCCCTATTAAACGTTTATTCACCTTGACATATACTTCTCTACCATGTAAAAAGTTAAAGATCCATATTATAATTTTTTCAGGGATACCAAGGGCACGAAGTTCACCACACAAAATGTGCAGATTGATGTTGTTGAATGCACCCACTACATCAAAGAAGACACCAACTAAATGATTGTCCATTTTATTAGAATTGTATATATCTAATTGCAAATGGGAAATGCTGTCTCGAGTGGAGCAACCGCGTCGAAAGCCAAATTGATTGGATGGTAATAGACTATTACTTTCTATGTAAAATTCAAGCCTTTGTTTAATTAATTGTTCAAAGGTTTTTCCCATGCACGATGTTAATGCTACTGGCCTATATGATTCTGCTTTGTGTCTTACTTTGTTAGGTTTAAGTACTGGAATAAGACAGTCTGTTTTCCATTCATTAGGGATGATCAATTCCTGCCAGAGTAAATTAAAAACACTAAGTATGTCAGAAAGTGCCTTAATTGAAACATTTTTCAACATTTTATAAGGTATTCCATCAAGGCCAAAAGCAGAATCACGTCTAGATGATATCGCAGATTTTAATTCCTGAAGAGAAAATGGATAAATTAGATATTCATAATGTACTGAAGCTTTTACTTCATAAGGAATTGATTGAAATGGCCCCTCAACTGTATCTGGAGTATATTTTTTAAGAAAATTGAATACCCAAGGAGAAATATTATTACTCGGAGGTGTAAATGTTTTGTTAAATCTTTTTGAAATTTGCCAAACTCTAGATAATGGAGTAGTTCTATTAAATGACTCACATAGAGAAATCCAACTTAAATATCTTTCTCTTTTTAACACTAACTTTTTAAGAGCTTGTAATTTTTTAAATTCAATATATTTTTCCAATGTGGGATTTTGTTTAAATACTTTATAGGCATTCCTAGAGTCTTCTACTGCTTTAGTGCAATTCAAATTCCACCATGGTAATGGAATGCGTTTTTTACGATTATTATTTACTGATGCTGTATCAAAAGATGTAGCAGATCTTATAGTTGATGGTAATGATTTAATAACAGCTAAATTTAATAATTTTATCAAGTGATTATATGACTGTAATGGGTTATATTGATTAATTTTAAAATCCATTAGCAAACTATCAACACTCTCCTTGTATATTTCCCAATCAACCATGTTAAAATTAAAATGTTTTGGTAAATTTGAAGTTTCCATATCATGTGGGATATTATAATTGTTATTAATAACTAACCTTGTAATTACAGGCAAATGGTAACTACCTAAAGGATCATCATGGACAGACCAGTAACAAGACAATGAAATTGAAGTCGATACTACAGTTAAATCAAGTGCATTTCTTTGCCACCTATCAGAGCCTACAGTAGTCATTTCTCCATCATTTAATAAAACCAAATTATAGTCATTAATGATTTCAAGCACATCTCGGCCGCGTATGTTCACACTATTACATCCCCAGGCCGTATGATGTGCATTAAAATCTCCACCCATCAAGAGAGGACCAGGGATATTGCGAATTAAATGATCAAACTTATACTTAGTAAATGAAGCATTTCCGGGACTATAAAAACTGACTAATGAAATTTCTTTATTATTGCCATATTTTAAACGAATCGCTATATTTTGTATGGCATCGTCATATAAAGTATCTATTTTACTAAATTGTAAACTGTTATGTATTAAAATAGCTACACCATTGTGTGTATTACCTGAGTCTAATCTTACTATATTATATCCTTTAATACTAAATCTCATGTGAGGCTTGAGCCAAGTCTCACACAATAAAGCTACATGTATGTTATACTCATGTAAAAAATACGAAAAAGCATGTTTGTTACTATTGATGCTCTGAGCATTCCACTGTACAATATTTAGCTGATCCATAAAATTAAGGTTTATTTATATTATTCTGAATTTTTGATAATAGAACATCTTTTATGCTTTGAGTGCAAATACTCTTTTCGTTATTTTTATTTTGAGAAATTAATGTTACTATTGTCTGTATTAAAATATTTAAAATTGGTTCTGTTTCAATTAGTGATTTTAATTGTTTAGCAGGACTGGACTTTGAGAGAGATGGAAATGACTTTTCATTGAATAAGTCTGCATATGATTTTTTATTAATTTTGTTTTTGTTTTCTTCCACTTTTTGTTGTTTGACTGGGCACTGTGCCGAAATAGCCACATGTTTACCTTGACAATGACAACATGTTGCCTCTGTTGGTGGTACTTGACATTCTTTATAATTGTGATCCTTTGTACATATGGAACATCTTTGGGAGTTCTTACAAAATTTAGCTATATGACCATACCTTAGACACTTCAGGCATTGTTTTACCGGCGGAATGTACGGACGTACTTCGAAGCGCCAGCTGTTCAGGTCTACACTATCGGGTAACGTCGCACACGAGAATGTGATGGACACCGTCTTCGTAGGCTGGAAGGACACCCCCCCTCCTTCTGAAATAGTGCGACGCATAAATCTTCTGACAGAAATAATATTCTTTGTGCTAGTTATTGCATTATAAATGCGTTCGTTGCTCAAGTCAATTGGAACATGCATAATAACACCTATATTTTCCGTAGCGGCTGCAGGAATACTGGCTTTCAATTTATAACAATCCAGAAATTTACGGTTCAGTAACGCTGCATTAGCTAAAGCAGGACGTTCGAAGATAACACCGATTTTGTAACGGTTCATACGTAATAATTGTTTTACGCCCTTATTGTATTTTTTTATATTGGTTGAAAGGGACATCATGTCTCTATCACCTATCGGGACTAAGTCAATGCTTTCAAAAAATACAACATAATCAAAGTTGCCTCCGTTTTCAGGATATGACCTAATGTAATCAGGAATCCTGAATTCCCGATACTTATCCTTTTCTAGTTCCTCCTCTGAAGAGCTTGAAGTTCCACCGTCGTCTTCAGAGGACACCAATGTTGGAGCAGAAGACGAACTATCTTCTTTTTTTCTTTTTTTGGGATTCCCTTTCTTCCCCATCTTGGGAAAAGCAACGAAATGAATTTAACAATAAATAAAATGATTATTTGAAATTTGTTTTTAAAAAAGCCGCCCTTTCGTGATGAATTTCCCGCGCTTTTTCTGACATATTTATAATAATTTGACATTTGACAGATTGATAGACAATCTTACTTTTTTTTCTGAGGTAACGATACAAAACTGTACGGCCAAAGCCGACGTAATTTGAAGGGCAAAGAAGGTCAATCGTATTTTATCAAAAATATCAATAAAATATGAGTATTTTTCATAATTAATTAGTCCGTAATGATCAATAACGCTATTCCTCGAAATGGTTTTTCAATTACAACATTTAAAAAAATATGAACAATGCCCATTGTGGTCATATAATTATTGCAAAGTAACCAGCGGGGTAATTGCGTAACATACTAACAGTAGCCATGGGTTTCATTTTGACAGCTCGAAAACATTCATTGCGTTATTTACGTTGTGGTGCAGACTAATTTTTCGAACATATGAAGCAATGGATTAACAATATGCTTCAAAATGATTCAAATTGTGATTGATAGTGTCACACAATTAGGGTGCAGCTTATTCGCTGATTATATTTGATTATCTTGCCAGTACTTCCACCCACTCGATATGAAACTAAGTCCGTCTAATCGATCAAGTTTCCATTAATCTTCGCCGGTCCATCGTACGGCCCACGTGCACGTCACTTTCACGCAAAACTTATCACGGATGTTTTGGTTATGGAACGATTACTTTTGTCTATGCTTTGGTAGGTACAGACGCCAGCACGTCAAGCTACTATAATCTGTTGAACATATTTAATAGATTTTCAACTTTATTGCGAAAGCATAAGGTTCAAAGTTAATTGGGGAAAATTTGACAGTTTCGGGTAGCTTGATGTGCTGGCGTCTGTACTTCCGATTGGGATGCTTTTAGATGTGGTGTTGTTCCATTGTTATACGATATTTTGCTAACCGACGCCGAATTGTGTAACTCAATGCCTGTCAAGTGAACTGGAAATGAAATGCCAAATTAATGTATTTGAAGTATTCGTTATATCGAGGCTTAATTAGAGAAATAAATTTATTTATTAGGTTAGCTAATAGAAACTCAGCTCTCCAGCCAGGTGGGTGGATGTATAACATTCAGAAGATCGAGGGTTAGACCGACCAGGGAAGCATGGCCCAAAAGAAGGGTGCCTGTACGTACATGAAGCAGAGAAAGAACACAAACACAAAAAATAACAAGTTAGGGGAATTTGTGCGTCACATCCACGCAAAACAGTCATCGCTCAGCATAATGCTACGACCTTATGCGAGACAGAACCTCAGCGCTGGTTTTCAGCGCCAGCCGGCATTAATGTGATGACGTCAACTGGTACCGTATATGATGAGATTTAGATAACACAATAAGACATCTAGGTATATACATAAAAATGAATCGCGGAAATGTATGCACGCGCATAACTTCCGAACGACTGCACCAAATTGGATAATTCTTTTTTTGTTGTGTTCGGTATTGCCAGGATAAGGTTTATATAAAAAAAATCTGAAAATTCGAAAAAAAATTGCATCCGTGCGAAACTGGGGTGGGCCGCTAGTAAAAATAAAATAAATACACAATACCTAGTAGGTACTAAATGTTTATATAAACATAATATTTATAAAATGGTATCATTCCGGGCATCGACTGACGCGAAGCGAAGCCTGTCAACCAATGATGGTCACATTAAGTTACTCCAATTAGTGCAATGGAAACACACCATTCGTTAGTTAGAACATCTGCCTCCATTTTTTATTTAAACAATAGACAAATTACATATCCAGTCCAGTTATCTAATGCGTTACAATTAATTGCTTTTATATCAATCGTATGGAGTTGCGTCATCCATTCTATAAGAAATTGCTTCATATCGTAATTACACACGTTGCATGTAGGTACAAACAGTTTAAGTTTGAGTGTTTAATTACTTAGTTTAATAACCCTATGCAAGAAGTAAATAGTGCAGATTTGCAGATGGTATTTAGTACATTTAGTAACTTCTAAATAGAGCAATTATTTATACATTAGGTTTAATACTTAATTGGATTATATTTTTTATAATTTGTTGCGAACTGAACTCTACGAACCACGAGCAATTTGAACTCTCAAACACAGTGTTTACAATACCTGTGGTCTATTCAGTAAAAATCTCAACGTGAAAACTCCGTAGCATCAGGGGGCCTAAAAAGGCCACTTTGGCGGAATCGTAAAAGGATAACATTATGAATCATAATGGACAGTTAACTGTTAAGTTAATCGTATCAAATCCCATTGGTGAAGGATTTTTCCGTTATTATTTTTTGTCTGTGCTAAAATCAATCCAATCCAAATCCAATTCCAATCTCTTTGATTATACCTACGAAGTGCAGCGAAAAAAGCAAAACACGGGCTGTCTTCGCCTTAATATATCCTTTTATGATTCTACCAAAGTGGCCTTTTTAGTCCCCCTAATGGGATGACAGCTGTTCACTTCAAGATCATTAAACATTTCACCTAATTTTCCACGAAGAGATTTTCGCAGAATAGACCGAGTGAAATGTGACTCAATATACCTAAATATTTGTAGAAAGATGAACATCATGCTAAGATAGGGCCTCATTTTGGCCTCGTACAGGACTTTCTGTTTTTATTTTAATTTTTCTTTTGTTAATTTTATTTTTTATGTTTATAAGAGTGTGTTCAGTTTAGTTTGTGATATTCCTGTGCGAGTCCTAATAATAGTAGATTTTACAACAAGTGCACAAAACAAACCATTTTTATCCGAGACTTTTAATTCTTTAAATAGTAATGTCGAGGATAGAAATGGTTTTGTGGACGAGTTATAAACTCTGCTTTTCACTTCTCATGCTCTGAAAGTGCTTCTTTGTGCAGGGTATAGGCTGCACAAAATCGAATTTTGTGCACAAGGGCATTAACGTATCTACTCATAAATGTATTATATTAAGGCAAAGAAACTGAGCCATACAGCCAAATGCAATAAGAAGTTCATACATAGAATTTGTTTTATTATATAATATTTACTTTAATTTATTTGCCTTATGTGTTTTTTAAGATATAATAGATATTAAAATTTTAATTCAAGTACGGTATGTTAGTTGATTTAAGAAAATTATTATTACAAAATTAATTTAATTGTAGGCTGTTAGGTCTGCAGCCTAATATCAATGTCGTAAGATTTAAAAAAAAATAATTTCCTTCAGTATTCAAAACTGTTCTAATTTTACTTTGAATTTTAATTAAAGAAATGTTATGTTATACTCAATGATGTATGTTATACTACTGTTTTATTTCCTCGCAATCGAAGTGAAAAGCAGAGTTTATAACTCGTCCACAAAACCATTTCTATCCTCGACATCACTATCAGCCCTCGCCTTCGGCTCGGGCTGCTAAGTCTCGGATAAAAATGGTTTGTTTTGTGCACTTGTTGTAAAATCTACTATTCTTTCTTCCTTTCTAACAGAGCGTAGCAGCACGTAGCAGTGCACCTATTCCAAATTTAAATAATGACAGGTCGACTCGTACCTGATTTTTTTTTTTGAACATGAAAACGAAGTGAAAACGCTTTAATTAAGCGTCCACTGACCAGTGTTACTGTTAATAGCAACTAAAACAAAATTTTATTCTCATTAAAATTTTCTTATTTACCTGCGCATTAGGCAGTAGCAATGCCTAACTCTAGATAGCCCAAACTGAAAGTGAAAATGATTAAGCGATAACATCTGTGTCAATTTCGTGATCGATGAACCGATACATGTTACACAATCTTATAGGTTATTTATTGCTAATCTAATTATACTTAAAGTATTTGCCGATTATCTGATCTGCTGTTTAATCGACCAGATAAATTGCACACAAAATTGGCAAAACGGATACAATTTTTGGTATATTATTTTTTACTTTCGATATTGTTACGTTACGAATTTTGAACAACACTATGTCGCAAAGACTAACTTTAAAATTTCAATATCTAATTGATATTGAAATTTAATTATTTCAATTTATTTATTCAGCACCTACCTAGCAATTCACATTGCGTTCGGATATAGTCGAACATGAAACATAATTACAAGATTATGTACAAATACAAAGTGCCGCTACAATGTAACACACGGGTAGGGCCAGTAATCATAAAATTTATAACAACATACAATAATTCCTAATTTGAAAATTACCGCCTACGTCACTTGCCGACATAGAGGTCTCTCTCTCCTTCAATTCGCCTACTATTTACACGTTATTCGTTTTTATTATTTCATTGATAGGTACGATGTTATGATCTGTGACCCCGGCAAATGACCCCTGCGCTCCAGTTTTTTTAAATACAGGTTATCCAAGATGACATTTTAGAAAAATTTAAATAAATAATCATTTTTAATTAAAATAAGAATTAAATTAACGTGGCAATGCTGCCAGCCTTTTGGTTACGTTTCCTGTTGACAGCGATGCGGACGAATTTATTGATGCCCATTAATTATTTCCCCTCCTTTTTATATACCTGTACATATTATTATTATTATTTTATGACTGTTAGCTTTTTAAATTATGTAAACTCTTTATATAAATAAATTTACTAATCCAAAAAAAATTAAGATGTTTATAAAACGAAAACGGGAAACCGTGTGTTAAATTAATGTCTCCATTAAACTGCCACGTCGATGTACAGACGCCAGCACATCAACATACCACAATCTGTCAGATTTTCCCAATCAACTTTGAACCTTATGCTTTAGCGATAAAGTTGAAAATCTATTAAAGAAATCTGAC
Organism: Luperina nickerlii; assembly: GCA_963855955.1. Classification (NCBI taxonomy): domain Eukaryota; kingdom Metazoa; phylum Arthropoda; class Insecta; order Lepidoptera; family Noctuidae; genus Luperina; species Luperina nickerlii. The sequence goes on from OY979663.1 coordinate 6,930,829, forward strand.
AGATTGTGGTAGGTTGATGTGCTGGCGTCCGTACATACATTCAATTCAATCAAATTGAAAGTTGACACTTAAATTTTATAAGAAAAACAGATAAGTAGGTACAGAAAACCAACAGCGGGTTTTACCTACCAAAACAGTAAAAATGGATGCTCAAAACAAGAAAAGGAAAGGAGACTGGGGAAAATAACATGCACGACATTCATCCTGTCTTCATTGATTTTAATTACAAAGTCATCAAAACTACAGTACGTAGTATAATTTCAAATATTTATGTTGCAGAGGGTTGACTTTAGCGTTGTTTTACATTCGAATGAAACAAATGACCATCATAGTTGTAGGTATTGTGGCGAAAACACTGTCCACCTTATTTATAAACATTTTAGCGTCTGCTTCACCATACACTTGTTGGCGTTACGTTTATAAATTTGCTAGTTTTACCAACGCTAGGCTAACTAAAGCTTGGAGGTTGAACAGAGAACTGATCCGTCAAAACAAGTTTAGTGACAAATTCATTTTTTTGTACGAGCAAAACACATCGGGATTAGGGATAAAGCTGTCAAATTCGTGTTGTCATTCATTGTTAGTTTGGGCCCGAACTAAACTTATGTTAATAATATTTACTGAGTAAGATATGCACGGGCATACCTTACTCAGTAAATATTATTAAGTTACGAAGTTACGGAACTTCGGTCGAAACTGCGGAATTCGTGCTTAGAGAGTAGACCCGCTCAACGACGGAACGGTCACACTTGGAAATAGGAAACTACTACGAAATAAAGACACTGAAACTCAAGTTGTTACCATGGAATGCACAGAGCATGTAACACTTTAATGGTATGGACGTAATATTTGCATATCGACACTACATGGCCGAATGTTTCTTTGCGCTAAATTTTATTAGTAATATAGAGGTATGAGGAACAGAGTGTAAAGTTCACTCATACTCTATAGAAAAGGGAGGATCCTCCAACCAGATAAGTGTTGTGTCTGGCGGGCAACTGCACCATGATTCAAGTCAGGCCATTGTATCTATGCTAGTTGTGCAGTAAACTCTGCTTGCGCGATGCAGGATTTTGCGTGACGTCAATATGACGCGTTGTTCGCATGTGGCGTTGTAGATACCGCTACAGGCGGTGCTATTCTGTAAAAATCTCACCGTGAAAACTTAGGTGAAGTGAGCGTGGAGCGAGCTGTCAACAGTGTCATGTCCTAGCAAAACCAAACTCACTTCACCCAAGTTTTCACGGTGAGATTTTTATAGAATCGACCGGCTGTAACATATTTTGTACGGTCAGCATTAAAAGTCGATTAACACTTCAGTTTTTTTAATCTTATTTATTGAGCAAAATATTAACACTTCAGTTTTTTTTAATCTCTGTTATTGAGCAAAATATTTGTTGATAATTGCACCGTACTTCTGCTGCAATTTTGAATAAATATTTTGCTCAATAACTGAGATTTAAAAAACTGAAGTGTTAATCGACTTTTGATGCTGACCGTACCTACAACATTTTATGCAAACAAACGATTTTGATTTCATATGGATTTTGACGCGCTAACTAAATCTGCGGGGTAATTGCTTTACACACTATCAGTAGCAACGACTTTCATTTTGACAGTTCAATTACATTCATTGCGTTATTTACGTTGTTAAGCAGACAAATTTTACATAATTATGAAGCAATGAACTAGCATGGCAATATCCTTCAAAATGATTCAAATTGTTAGGGTGCAGGGGTGGAGGCGTAAAGGTAGGACACCATCACCTACCTTCATGCCTTACAATTAAACACCGTTCTAATTATTCACTGCACGACATACGAGTTACGTCAGTCTTTTCTACTACACTGAGCTACATTACAACGTCGTATGTTTGTCCCATGACCGCTACGGTGAACGTAATGTCACGCCGCCGAGCCAAAGGTTAGCCTACCATTCGCCAGCCCACGGAATGTCCGATCCAAATGCAATTTCAGCCTACCTAAATACACCAGCATTAGTATTCATAGGATTTGTCGGTTCAATTATATTAGGCCAATATGAATGCTTCATTGGTAATTGCCTGGTATTGGGAATATACGATATACGCATCTTAATTATGGAGACTACACGATATTGCAGTTCTACGTATTTTAATAAGTATCTTAATATACGTAACTCATCTCACTTTTCAACAGAACATCCTCCTGAATAAATTAAAGGTCATGTTTGACATCAAAGCCAATTGTTTTCATCATACTCCGGCCCTCAGCCCTTACCCAAATTTATTTGGCGTGGGCGCAGCATGCCTTCCTTTTTATATAATTATATAGGTACCTATTTTTATTAGCAGTCATCCAGCCCGTTCACACATGGTCTCCGTTTTACTGGTCCGTTTTATCGGATACGTTTTCTTTCATCGATGGTGTATGGAGTTGTATGAGCGACTTCACATATGACACAGTATTACGGGTACGGGTCTCCGTACTTACGGTACCCGTACCGTAAATACGGAGACTATGAGTGAACGGGCTGTTAGTAGTCACCTCCTTCTTGCCATATCATCTTTCACACAATCCTTCCATTGTTTACTTGGTTTGCCTCTACTCTTTTATCTATTCAAATTCATATTCATTTTTTTAAGTAGTTATGTACAGACGCCAGCACATCAAGCAACTACAATCTGTCAAATTTATTTAATAGATTTTCAACTTTATTGCTAAAGCGTAAAGTTCAAAGTTGATTGGGAATTTTTGACATTTTCGTTAGCTCGATGTGCTGGCGTCTGTACCTACTAAAAATAAAAATATTTAGTTAGACCGTTTCATGTCTTTCTTGAAAGTATAACTACTCCAGCTTATCGGAATTTAATCTCCAAATTGAATTGTTGGAAATACGAACCAGACTGTTGAAAGAAATTATTGAGACCCATGTGGGTTTAATTTAAATCAATTCTTTAACAAGAATGCTTTCAACCTTTAACATTCCATTTCCATCTGCCTAGCCTTTTCCCAACTATGTTGGGGTCGGCTTCCAGTCTATCTGGATGCAGCTGAATACCAGTATTTTATATGGAACGACTGCTTATCTGACCTCCACAACCCAGTAGGTACTGGGTAATACGATATCATCGTGTCATGCTCACTTAAATGTCTCATCGATGGTGGCGCGTGAATCATCCGGTTCCCTACAAAATGGTTGAGCTGGATGGTGCTGATCCACGGGTCATATTCGTGAACAGGCGCCGTCGGTTGAGACTGGTCAACTCTTAACTACCAAGGCTTATTTTTAATCTTATATTTTTTACTGTTTCTTCATTTGTCTTTTTTTACATTGTTCTCATCACTTAAAGAAGCAACAAGAATAATGTACCCAGGATTTTGTAATATCTTGATTTAAAAGAGTGTCCATGGAGTTTCTTGCCCGTTCTTCTCCATAGAGATCTACGTTTTGGAATAGGCAACTAGCTTCAACTTTCTAACTAACTGACAGACTATTTAATTTTGACAATTCAAAAGTGCCTGTACAAGGTTTAATTGAAATAAATGCTTTGAGATTGAGTTTCATCTTTAATTGAAACGTGACTGAAACCCGTGTTAGCTCACAAGGCATTTGAATCAATTAGGTACCCACGTCCATCGATCATTCAAGTTTATATAAATCAACTAGATTTTGGGCGTTGCGCGAGCTGCAAGCAGCTCGCGGGGTCGTGTTTTTGAGGAGTATTTCTTACCCTTGTAAAATTTTGAGAATTGGACAGTAATCCTTAGCACTTATAGGATTTTGTAATAATAGCTATTTATTCACCAAGGGGAGTAAGGCACAGATTACTAATCGAGTGTGCATTTGAGGCCCGACGCGAAGCGGAGGGCCGTAAACCACACGAGTTTAGTAATCTGTACTTACCCTCGAGTGATATATACTGCTTTATACTACACTTGTGGAGTTGTGGTTAATAAATTGCTATAATTGTCACTGGAATCACTTATTTTAACTTGTGATTTACACCGCCACACTTTAAACTTTACCAAGAAAATTGTTTCTACAAAATACGTCAACCAACAAAATAAGTCTTTTTGTTTTCTTATTTTAGCGCGTCAAACAGTTTTCGCGCCAAAAGACGTTAAGCCGCATGGCTCTAGTGGGGACGTGGCTTAACGTCTTTTGTGATTTGTTGTGATCAACAACACTCAACAACACTCAACAACACCCAAAACACTCAACAACACTCAACAACACTCGACAACACTCGACAACACTTAATAACACTCAACAACATTCAACAACACTCAACAACACTCAACAACACTCGACAACACTCGACAACACTCGACAACACTCGGCAATACTCAATAACACGCAACAACACTCAACAACACTCAACAACACTCGACAACACTCAACAACACTCAACAACACTCAACAACACTCAACAACACTCAACAACACTCAACCACACTCAACATCACTCAACAACACTCAACAACACTCAAAAACACAACAACACTCAAAACCCTCAACAACACTCAACAACACTCAACAACACTCAACAACACTCAATCCCCTCAACAACACTCAACAACACTCAACAACACTCATCAACACTTAACAACACTCAACAACACTCAACAACACTCAACAACACTCAACAACACTCAACCACACTCAACAACACTCAACAACACTCAACAACACTCAACAACACTCAAAATCACTCAACAATACTCAACAACACTCAATAACCCTCAAAAACACTCAAAAACACTCAACAACACTCAACAACACTCAACTACACTCAACAACACTCAACATCACTCAACAACACTCAACAACACTCAACAACCCTCAACAACACTCCACAACACTCAACAACACTCAACCACACTCAAAACACTCAACAACCCTCAACAACACTCCACAACACTCAACAACACTCAACCACACTCAAAACACTCAACAACACTCAACATCCCTCAACAACACTCAACAACACTCAACAACACTCATCAACACTCATCAACAACACTCAACAACACTCAACAACACTCAACAACCCTCAACAACACTCAACAACACTCAACAACACTCATCAACACTCAACCACACTCAAAACCCTCAACAACACTCAACAACACTCAACAACACTCAACAACCCACAACAACACTCAACAACACTTAACAACACTCAACAACACTCAACAACACTCAACCACACTCAAAACACTCAACAACACTCAACAACACTCAACAACACTCAACAACACTCAACAACTCTCAACAACACTCAACAACACTCAACAACACTCAACAACACTCATCAACACTTAACAACACTCCACAACACTCAACGACACTCAAAACACTCATCAACACTCAACAACATTCAACAACACTCAACAACCCTCAACAACACTCAACAACACTCAACAACACTCAACAACACTCATCAACACTCAACAACACTCAACAACCCTCAACAACACTCCACAACACTCAACAACACTCAACCACACTCAAAACACTCAACAACACTCAACAACACTCATCAACACTCAACCACACTCAAAACACTCAACAACACTCAACAACACTCAACAACCCTCAACAACACTCAACAACACTCAACAACACTCATCAACACTCAACAACACAACACCCAAAACACTCAACAACACTCAACAACACTCAACAACACTCAACAACCCTCAACAACACTCAACAACACTTAACAACACTCAACAACACTCAACCACACTCAAAACACTCAACAACACTCAACAACACTCAACAACACTCAACAACACTCAACCACACTCAACAACACTCAACAACCCTCAACAACACTCCACAACACTCAACAACACTCAACCACACTCAAACACTCAACAACACTCAACAACACTCAACAACACTCATCAACACTCAACCACACTCAAAACACTCAATAACACTCAACAACACTCAACAACCCTCAACAACACTCAACAACACTCAACAACACTCAACAACACTCATCAACACTCAACAACACAACACCCAAAACACTCAACAACACTCAACAACACTCAACAACACTCAACAACCCTCAACAACACTCAACAACACTTAACAACACTCAACAACACTCAACAACACTCAACCACACTCAAAACACTCAAAACACTCAACAACACTCAACAACACTCAACAACACTCAACAACACTCAACCACACTCAACAACACTCAACAACACTCAACAACACTCAACCACACTCAACAACACTCAACATCACTCAACAACACTCAACAACACTCAACAACACTCAACAACCCTCAACAACACTCCACAACACTCAACAACACTCAACCACACACAAAACACTCAACAACACTCAACATCCCTCAACAACACTCAACAACACTCATTAACAACACTCAACAACACTCAACAACACTCAACAACCCTCAACAACCCTCAACAACACTCAACAACACTCAACAACCCTCAACAACACTCAACATCACTCAACAACACTCATCAACACTTAACAACACTCAACAACACTCAACCACACTCAAAACACTCAACAACACTCAACAGCACTCAACAACACTCAACAACACTCAACAACCGTCAACAACACTCAACAACACTCAACAACACTCAACAACCCTCAACAACACTCAACAACACTCAATAACACTCAAAAACACAAAAACACTGTATAATGCTTTCTGTCTCATTTGCTCCCACGTTAAATCTTATGTCTATTACATTGACCGTGACAGCGCTGTGAAGTTATTACCCATCCAAATTAGACACTACAGGCTAGCATAATGATCCCAATGCGTTTTCGAACTTTTCAAGTTGAAAGCGTTTTATTTTATGCTACTAAATATAGATGTCACCAAAACTCGTGTTGACTAAATCTAACGACGTGACTTCGCAAATGAGTACACTTATAGCATTCGTTCATAGTCTCTGAGCGAATGCTGATTGCCCGATAATATAATAACTCGGTCTCGCAGGTTCGCTCCACTCAGGACCTACCTACCACCGGAAAGCTATCGTGACCTTATCCCTACGCTACGCTACGCTACGCTTCGCTTTACCGCTACCTAGTTTCCGAGATACCATGGGGGGAGGGGTGAAGGGGGGGAGAGGGGGGAGTTTTGAAAAATGATTTTGACCAACTCTGGGCCCCTTGATATGAATCTGAAAAAAAACATGTTCCAAGTCTCTTAACTTCCGAGATCTACCTCTAGAGGGGGGGAGAAGGGGGCAAGGGGGCAACTTTGAAAAATTGATTTTACTTTTCCGAGCCTCCTCTATACGAATCCGTAAAACAACAAAACACGGGACTCTTAGTTTCCGAGATACGATAGGGATGGGGGAGAGTGGGGTGGAATGGAAAAGGGGAGGTTTGAATTTTGAAAAATGGTTTTTACTTTTCCGAGCCTCCTGTATACGAATCCGTAAAACAACAAAACCCAGGTTTCTTAATTTCCGAGATACGATGGGGGGAGGGGTGAAGGGGGGGAGAGGGGGGAGTTTTGAAAAATGATTTTGACCAACTCTGGGCCCCTTGATATGAATCTGAAAAAAAAAATGTTCCAAGTCTCTTAACTTCCGAGATCTACCTAGAGGGGGGGGGAGAAGGGGGGCAAGGGGGCAACTTTGAAAAATGGATTTTACTTTTCCGAGCCTCCTCTATACGAATCCGTAAAACAACAAAACACGGGACTCTTAGTTTCCGAGATACGATAGGGAGGGGGGAGAGTGGGGTGGAAAAGGGGAGGTTTGGGATTTTTCCCATACTCGTGAGAGTTACTTGTATACGAATCTGTAAAAATATACCCACCTCCCCCTTCACCATCTGGGAGAACAATTATGTCAGTCAGTCAGTGAGTGAGTGGTAATCGAGCTTTATATAGTATAAATCGAGCTTTATATAGTATAATTTCCAACAATGAAGACTAAATTAAATTAACATCTAAAAAATACCGACCTGCCTATACCGGTATTGATCAACGTTATTACGAGTACATCCAACAAAGGCTTTGATAACGAAGTCAATTTCGCAAACTCAGACCAATAAAAATTATTGGTCTGAGTTCGCAAATACACAATGTACAGACGCAAGCACATCAAGCTACCCGAAACTGTCAAATTTTCCCAATCAACTTTGAACCTCATGCTGTAGCAGTAAAGTTGAAAATCTATTAAATAAATTTAACAGATTGTAGTAGCTTGATGCGCTGGCGTCTGTACTTCGAACTCTTTCGCAACTTTAAATAAATAATTGAAAATATAATAATAGATCGCCTATGCACGCCGGTGGAGTCTAAAGCTAGACGTAGGATTATGGCTTTATGGGTTACTCAACCGTTGACAAAGCACTTTAGAGATTATGTAGCAAGTGCTATTTTTTCCTCTTGGTTGATTTTGTCTTTCGAAATAAGAACTTCTATAATCCGAGTAGGTAACCAAAATAACTCATAATGCTTATCAGTCAGCGTGTTTATCCTTCATTTGGAGTTGGCGTAGCATCTCATTTAAAGCATTCGTAATATTCTTAACTATTAGAATGTACTTATCTTTAAAATTTCTTGTTGGTTTTCTTTTTATTTTACTGGCCTGTTTATTTTTATCATTAAGGGGGAAGCGCTAAGGTAGCCCGCGAAATTCAAATTTTCTTACGTTTTTTGCAATTTGCTGGTCAGCATTAAGTTGTACGTTGATTAATATATGAATCGCGGCCGTAACAAATATGTGTTTACAGAATTATAATCATTAAAGTCATCAACACAACTCTCTAAGACCACGTAAGTCTCAAGAATAACTGTTTCATGAAATCATCATTCTTTGGACTTACGTGGTCTTGGAGAGATGTGTTGATGACTTTAATGATTATAATTCTGTGAACACATATTTCTTACGGCCGCGATTCATATATTAATCAACGTACAACTTAATGCTGACCAGCAAATTGCAAAAAACGTAAGAAAATTTGAATTTCGCGGGCTACCTTAGCGCTTCCCCCTTAACACATTACGTTATTTTATTGTAATTCTATCAAATTCTAAGCGCACATTGCATAGTTTTCTAACTTGTCTTTATAATTATACACTAGCTACGCCCCGCGGTTTCACCCGCGTGAATGTCGATCCCGTGGGAATATCGGGATAAAAAGTAGCCTATATGTTAATCCACAGTGTCAGCTACCTCCATATGAAATTTTATCAAAATTGGTCTAGCCGTTTGAGCGTGGAGAACAAACATATAAACGCACACACTCACAAACTTTCGTCTTTTATTAGTGAATATAGTCACTATCACTATAATTAGTCACTACATAATGTGGAAAATGTTGTGGGTTATACATTTAGTAATCTGTAGCTCAAATGTAATACTGTAACCGTTTATTTTCCTAAATAAATATAAAATAAAAGGCGAAAGTTTGTCAGTGTTTATATGTTTGTTACTTCTTCACGCTCATACGGCTGAACCAATTTTGATAAAATTTTATATGGAGGTAGCTGACACTCTGGATTAACATATAGGCTACTTTTTATCCCGATATTCCCACAGGATCTACACTTATGCGGGTAAAACCGCGGGGCGCAGCTAGTATAAAATAAAAATCACTTGAGGTCCCTCGCGACGTCCCCCAGTAAATGGGGGGCATTTACTGGGGGACGTCGCGAGGGACCGACCGACCCTTGCTCGATGTAGTGCCAGCCCGCGCCGCAGCTGAGCCAGTAGATTTAAATTCCCGACTCTGACCTCTGAGTTTGTTTCGGCATTTCTTCTCAGAGTAGTCAATTAGGAAATGCCGGCCCCATCGTTCATTAAATAATCAAAATTCGATCCAGCCTGTCCCAACTTGCTGCCCTCCCCCCAGCGACGCCCTAAGCCGAGGCTCGTACCCCACAGGGGGTGCCCTTGGCGTGTAGTCGCTTAGTTTATTTAGTTAGTTTTAAGCCCCTGGCTGGAGGCTTTGAGTTCTCTCAAGGCAGCCGCAGGATAGTCCGGTTAAGTAGTCACGACCTCTCAAGGTCAACTACGAGATGCCATTATCTAAAAAAAAAAAATCTTCCATCCACATTACATCTCAAACATCATTCTATTGCCCTAATCCCAATATTCAGTAAATACAGTCCATAAACTTTTTCTTCTTTGGTCTCATCTTAAAATAATTAGCAGGGTAAGTACCTACTCATTATTTCATTTTCTGACCATATCATCTGTCACATGACTATCCATTCATCATTACTGTGCTTTGGTCTTCCCTGATTCATAATCCATATTCTAACTCAAAACTTTCCTCGCAGCATTTCCTTTATTCGTCCGCATCACAATAAATGTCCAAGTCCATGCTCATATAGATAATGTAACTTGCTCTGTGGTTATTCTCTATCTCAACAGCTGTTTTAATTTTATTAGTACCTACCGTGTCGGTCGGGTCGATCGTTATATTATTATAGACTCGTGTGACGTTGGCAGCGAGCAGCGTCGCGACGCGTTTAGTTTGTATATTTCTGACTAGATGGCGTTGTACGTTTACGTCACGTTTCTGAATCGCGGTGTCAAGATTCTCCGTCGTTGAATGACCCTCGTGAATTTCCGTATGGAATTCATACTTACCTGGCATAGGGGACACCGTGATCAATAAGGCGGTTCCCCCAGGGCGAGGCCTTCCCATTGCACTGCGGTTGGGTTGACCCCTGCGATTATCCCTAATGTGGATAACTCGGATGCGTTATTTTTGGTAGTGGGGACTGCGTTCGCGCCGTCCCCCTCAGAATTCTTTTAACAACGGTCAACCACAGTCAGTAGTACCGCTCCGTCTCTGTATATCATATTCTCAACTCAATAAATACATCATAATTTTCAGAATGCCATGAAACCATGATCTCAAAACACAACATTCTTAATACCCTCTTTTATCTGTTCTGTGCTTAATACATACATCATATCATAGGTATTCGTATATAATAACATTTTCTTACCTGTGTGTACTGTTATCAACAAAATTCTTTGTGTAAGTAACCTCTTTTTAGCAAATCACCTATGTATTTTATTAAGTTACGGTACACGTACGTACCTACGTACTCAACTCTGAAGCCTGTGGCTGTGTGTCTTGATTACTAGTCTAGTCCTAAATGTTCTGCGCAAATAAAATAATTATTAGGATTTAGAAACATGCCAAAACAACAACCATGCTAAATAGCACATTTAACACAAATTAGCGATTGTTTTATAAATTACACGTTCCAAAATAATTAACTCTTATCTCCGACCACGATAAATGTTTATAAATTCATTCGCAGTTCACATTACATTTGAGATCGTGCTTACACAAACCCTGGCAGTCTCTCATTTAGACACAATTACGAGCCAAAACCACCAACATCCGTAAAACGCCCTACTAAAACTATAATAACAATTAATCTACAATTTATAGGACCATGTTCATTTACATACAATGATAATCGCCCTTATGACGTAGAAAATAAGAGTTATAATACGGATTTGAACCATGAATGTGCCACTATAAGGACCTTGGGATTTGAAAGTGCACGCAGTAACCGGAACATATTATGTGTACTTACCCGTATTACGTTCCAGGAAAAGTCGAGAACATAAAAAGTGACCTGATATTTTAACCTTCATCATATCGAGGGATCGTGTAATGGACTATAACATGATTGATAACATGCAACATTCTTCAAATTGTGTTTGATTCTGATCCATTTTGTTTTCATTACATAATTCACAAAGTAATTTGTGTAGGTACCTACTTACCAAATAAACAATATCGAATTTTTCCACACCTACCTACCTACTACTGTGTAACCCGTTGTATAATATTATTTTTGAGTATAAAAAATATAATTATACTCCACTGCTTCACTTCATGAGTACCTAGGTAGGTTATCAAATAGGTACAATGGAAAAATTCGAAAAAAATATAAGTGTAGGTAACTTACCTATGAAGAATAATGCTGACCACTTTCCTTGAATTAAAACTTAAAATCGCCTTAAACTGCTGAAAGAATTTTTTTTAAAACGTCTCTGGCAAAAGAAACGGGTCTGATTTTATTGGTCAGGCTGATACTGAGCGCCCACTCCCGGCCGCTATCCCACTACTGCCCGATGCGGGGACTTTTGGCTGCTGGGTTTCCCCCCTGGCCCGATTCGCCCCTCCTTAGTAGACCTGCATCCCCCAGACTCCTCCGGGGGATCCATATCTACACCGGGCTTAGTGTGGACGTTCAGTCAACATGGGCCACTCAGCACCAGGACCCCCGACCTCAAACCATCCTCCGATTCCGACCTCCGAGAAGCCGGATTACAGGAGACGCCACGCTCCCAGTCGAAAGTGTAATCGAAATTCTCACACAGTATGTTAAATTGTCAATAAGTCAAATCTTATAAAATAACATATTTTTATATCACAGCTTTTTAGATTCTCGTGATCATTGTAAGTTTAGAGATATTACATTTTCTTGTTGTATTATAATATTTAAGTAAAATTACCTATGAAAATTCAGCGCCATCTACCAATACATGAAATCAACTTTAGCGTACTCTGATGGGATAATAAAGACAAATTTAAGATAAAGGTGGCGTTATTCGCAGTTTTCGAGATATTTCAATGATTATTTAATTTCATAAGTATTATTTAATCGTATTTGTGAGATACATTTTAATCATTGTAACTAAAAACAAATACTTGAAATTAAATAATTAATAAAATGTTACGATTACGATCACAAATAAGTTGAAACTGAACAAACTCCGAGTTTGACAACCGACACAGCGACACAGCTGTTCAATTTGTTTCTTTTGTTTGAAAACTCAAGCAAGAGCAACGGTGCATTTTGAAAATTCGAAGTCGTATTCATTTTATCCAAACAATATCTTCGAGATCTCATTTAATTTGCGGTTTCCTAGCATGGAATCCGCTGGTTTGTTAAACTACCAAAGGTAAAAGTGGTACCACAAACTTTTTTCTCCTCCCTTCGCTTTTTTTTTAAACTTGCGCGCTCTAATGTATTGATTTTCCTTTCCCAAAATAAGTTAGAACGATGTAAATAAATCATAAAGCGGACTTTTAGCATTTTCTTAGCATTTAGTTTAGCAAGCAAGCTTTCAATCGGAATTTCAGGTGTTTTGATAACAGGAATTGTGTATTCTAGGAATTGTGTCGGGGATTCGCCTAGCTTGACCCCTGTGAAGCCTAGACTCGGAAAATTTGTGGATGTTTATTCGCCCGAGCATCTAAATATAACACCGCGACCAGTAAGTAATTTATTTAAAGCAAAATTTCAATAAGTTCTTTGAATTATTAATGAATTTTCTTGGCATATTTTACAGAAACCAAAACTCACATTCACTGAAGCCAGGGATGTTAGTCCAAATCTACTTACCCCAGAAAAGTTTCCTGAAGTTGAATTTAAATGCAGGTAAGTGTCTAAACACATGTATGAGAGCTCAGATATTTTCTATTTTCATCCTATAGGTACTTGTAACAAAAATGTCTACAGTCAGTTGTTATGGTGAAATAATAACAAAAACAACTTTTATGTTTGTGTGATCTATGACCACAAAGTGTTTTAATCCCATAATTTCTTGTAGAACTGCAAAAGCCCAGCGCCGTTTCCGGAATGAGTTCAGCAACTGTTCCTTTGAAGGTAACCAGAGCTTCCCGCGCCTGAGCCGCAAGGTGCGACCCATGACCATGGAACTGGAGACACCCACCAAACTGAAGCAAGCTGTTGATCTCGTTAGAGGTTTGTGTAATAGTTACTAGTTCTACCTTTTGATATTTGTCAGTAAATCAGTGAAAAATGGATTGATATAACATATGTGCTGTCTCTTTCAATATAGGGTGTTCAAATAGATCTATAGCTAACTAGATAGATAGAATATGCTTTATTGTACACCAAAATTGTGTTGCATATAAGTCGTGCATTCAGAAAAAAACCCACCTTGTTTTTTTTTAGTATATGGATCATAGGTTAACCAAAACTATTGGTTTTTGTGGTAAAAGTCAACAATAAAATCAAATCAATCAACTACATCTTGAATATGGCAGACAAACGAATTTTTAACATTGTCCACAGTTGATGGGCCAAACGGGCTCAGATTTAACACATCCCTAGCAACTGAAGTTGCAGGATCTCCCGCACCATCTCAAACTGAACGCCTACAACAGACCATCAACCCAAGCAAGGCTGTCTTCACCATTGAACCAAACACATCTAAGGTAAGAAATGATAAATTGCTTTCAGGTTTATTTTCTATTCAATAAGAGCATTGTTTTTTTAATTATTTTAGACTCAGTTATGCACAGGTAGCAGTCAAACATTAGCAAATATTTTGCTGGCCATACAGCATATAGGTTTTATGTAGTGATCAACCCCAGACACTTGAGTACCTGATCATTTAACCTCAGCATTTAACCTCTTAAAATAATCTGAATGAGCATTATTTCCTTAGAGAATATAACACCCTCTGATATTTCTTAATGAATACTTTACCTAATAACAACTTTCAGATTCTAATAGTAAACAACAAAGCCTGTTCGTTGCTGGGCTACTCATCGGGGGAGCTGTGTGGACTTTGCTTCTCAGATCTGCTCCGCAACAGGAACTGTAAGACGTTCAGTTTACATGAACCTGAAGACTGCGATACTTCGGAAGATGGGACTGTTGTTTTGCTCAGTGGAAAGGTAATAACTTTTACTTTGTGTTCGTAAATGGAACAGCATAATATAATCAGTGTAACATACATTACACCTCATTGATACTTTTAATGGTTAAATGTTGGTGAAGAAAAGGCCTGTAAAAAAAATTAGCAATTTGTTTGTAGATTTGGTTTGATTGGTAGCCGAACATGTACTAACTGGTAACAGTTGCGATAAATGCATACAAATGCACACAGGCAAAAGTGCTGAGCTGTTCAGTTACAAATATTGTACCAAACATATTCCGGAGCTCAAGATAAGATAAAAAAAAGTAATCAAAAGATTAAAGAAATCATCCTAGTGGTAATTTAGCTCAGATTTACCATTTCATATAAATTGTAGTATTCAATATAGCTTTTAAACCATATTATTTGGTATCATTAAACCAGTGATTGAAAAGCAATAACCAAACCATAACCAGTTTAATAGAATAAAAACCAAAAATCAAATCAACCAAATATTAACAAACCCAGAAGCTAGTGCTAAACCATGCAGACATTAAATTCTATATAGTCAAGATGCGCCGAGCGAATAGTTCAATATCTCCACTCGGGGAAGCTATTTCAATGCCCCCTTATTTATATTGCATCACTTGTATAAATAAATATACATTCATACACTCGAAAACATAACCCTCCCTCTGGCGCAGTCGGGTAAAAAGGGATAAGTTCTATTTTTAGGCCTGTTCTTCACAGCTGCTATAAATGGTTGACCTTTTCATAAATGTCAAACAAGTATACAAATAATGTTGCAGGTAGTTGAACTGATATCAAAGGATGGTGGTTCAGTCCAAGTGTCGTTATGGATAAGACAGCTGGATAATGATGGGCCATGCTTAGTGGTCGCCGAGCCTGTCAACTGTAAGAATGTTGTGGTAAGTTTTTAATTTTAACCTTTTGACCGCCCTAGTCTTAAATGTATAACCAAAATGTGCCCAGAATGCAACGGTTCGACTACATGACAAAGTAGAAGGAAAAAAAAACTTTAAGAAACCTTACGTTATCCCCGAATTCCCAAACGACACCAAACTTTAGATTCTCATAAGATTTCTTTTTTTATTTTGCTCGTCAAAGTGTGTGACTGACGCCGAGGGTACGTTTTTGATTTTTTGACGTGTGGCGGTTAGTGTGTTACGAAATTATTCCGCAAGTTTCGATAGGCTTACATTGTACATGAATCTTTTGTGATGGAGAATTTCAAACTTAAATTTCATTGATGCAATTTGTCCCATATATGAAATGACATAATAATATGATAAATTATCAGACAAGACAAAAATACTTTAAGAAACCTAATCCTACCTAAGAAGAAAGAAACCTAAGAAACCTAATCCCCGAATTCCCAACCGCCACCAAACTTAAGACTCCCATAAGATTTTTTTTTTTAAATACACTGCATCTTAAAATCGAGTTGCGTTTCGTCTGTAAAGCCACGGTTTCTTACAAGAGCGGTGACTGCCACATGCGGCCGTAATGTCCAAATCCAAATACAGAGCGTTTTTTGACATGACAGATTTTCATAACATCCGTTAGAAATATAATGGAAACGCTCTTCTGGGAAACTGTAGCCTTGGGGTTTCGAAAATTAGACGTCATACATTTATTGACTGGATAGAGCATAATTAATTACTACCATGCAAAAACTAATTTTATTTTTTCAGTTAACAGTAGAAGCCGACACAGGCATAGTCCTATCGTGCGAGGGTGCTTCAGCGGCTGCACTATTCGGGGCAGAGTCGCGCGACAAATTAGTGGGAGTGCCGCTCGCTTCACTCATACCTAACGCGCGCCTGCCTTCTTATGATGCACCTATGCCAAGGAATATGGCTAAACAGAAACTTACAGGTAAAGGAATTAAAAAAATATATATATTTCAGTTTAGTAGTTTTTCTGTTCTTTCAAGTCACATGCTGCAAGCTCAATTCAATTCAATTATTTATTGCAATCACATGTGTTTAACAAGATTTTATAATAAAAACATAGCTCACATGGACCCTTTCGGGCACAACAATTTTATACAATATTGGCTCTTAGCTTAGGCCTAGCTCTTCGCCTAAAACGCCTAACTACTTTACTCCTACATAACTTACTTTTATTCTCTGACAAATAAAATTAAAATGCTAACTACTTATTTTATTGAAGCATCTGAGGGGCAATTCTCGTAATTTTAAGAATGTTCACTGTCTGGTTCACCACACAATATCACACATACACACATACCATACCTGAAATCACCTCTCTAGTCTCCACTCTGGAACTCGTACTCCGAGCCCCAAGATACAGACTGTCTAGTTTGGGGCTCACTAGTTAATACTATATTGTAACCTAGCTGTAGGTAATATTTTAAGCTACTCATGTCGTCTTAACTTACTGTTAACACCTGCTTACTGTATTACCTGGACAATAAAATATTTCTCTCTATTTCAGTCTCTCAAAAATACCTCTGTTTTTCCTATATTGAAAGTTTTTGTATACAAGTATTATTACAAGTTTTTGACATTGATTGTCGCTGAGATGACATTGCGACTAGATTTTGAACGTTTTAAATTACGAGAAATTGACCTTCTGGTATTTAGAATCAAATCATGGGTGTACTATTTAGTACATTGTGAAGAGGTTCATCTCTGCCTACCCCTTTAAGGACTATTAGCCAATGCAGGCTTGATGGTATGTAAGTATGTAGTAGTCCCAAAAAAGGCCACAGGCCTCGCATCTGACATCAGAAGCTATCAATCAATGTAAATGAACACAGTAAAACAATTATTATTTCTTTACAGGAAGAACGCTGGACGGCGGGTGTTTCCCGCTGTGCTTGTGGATATCAAAACCAGATACCACAGACAACTCCCTATGGTCCACTGTCTGTGGTGTCAAGTCACACAGACCTGTGTTTGAAGTCAATGTCAGGGTAAGAAATTAAAACTCTTATGTGTTTTTCATGATCACATAATAATTTCAGGCGTAGCTATTACTTCTTCAGTACGTTTTTAGAAAATAATATAGTGAAAAAGTGAATTTATTCAAAATCTAGAATAACACACTAGCCACATTATCAATATAATGCATGAGTCGTGTTTGTGAACGGGCGCCGTCAGTAGGGACTTGTCATCTCTTAGCTCCTACTTTGAATTGAATTATTTGAATTAACTTTGAATTAAATTTGAATTGTTTTCATATTTTTATTACGGACGCTTTTAACGAACTGCATCGTTCTCACATGCATAATTTCAACATGAATGATGAAACCAATATTTTTATTTAAAAGAGCGTCTGTGGAGTTTCTTGCCCGTTCATCTCCATAGGTACCTACTACGCTTTGGTATGGGCAACTAGCTTTCTGCCCGTTTGCCTAAAGCTGTGCTTTGAGTTTGAATTTTTTACTTTCATACTTACTTTCACTTTCTTTTTCTTTTTTCTTTCTCTCACTTTTACTTTCTTACTTTTTTTACTTTTTTTTACTTTCTTTTTTACTTTCTTTCTTTCTTTTTTTAATTTCCATTCAATAATCTAAGCCTTCCACGTCTTTCCCAGGTCACCTACAACGTCAGCGGTCTCCTAGTCGTTGACGAGAGCGGTATAATAACTGCCTGTAACCACCACTTCGCCATGCTGACCTTCGGCAAGCCGCACACCGATGTCATAGGCCATCACATTGAGGACGTCATACAGAACTTCTGTCAGGCGGCCGATATTGTGAAGATGCCTGAAAGAAACAGGAATATGACTCTGTCGCCGGTCAATAATGATGATAATGGTTCAGGTATGTTGAAAAAATACATATGAATAGTTGGAGAATTTTATTGAATTATTCCTTTTTCTTTCGAGGGCTTCAGTCGGAATTTTCTTAGACGACACGTTGTGTACATGAAAAGACATTTGAGAATTTTAATCACACTAATATTATAAAGGCGAAAGTTTTTGAGTTTGTGTGTGTGTGTATGTTTGTTTATATGTTTGTTACTTCTTCACGCTCAAACGGCTGGACCAATTTTGATAAAATTTTGTATGGAGATAGCTGACGCCCTGGATTAACATATAGGCATATACTTTTTATCCCGATATTTCCACGGGATCGACACTTATGCGGGTGAAACCGCGGGGCGCAGCTAGTAAACTATAAAAATAATGATGTTCAAAAGCGCTTATTTTAACATGTTAGAAAAAAAACCTGATTATTTTCTTCCATGTATAACTTTGTAAGATTCTAACCAGAAAAAAAACAGTAAAATTTTGAAATAGATGCCTAAACTATTTACTTTCCGAAATATAACATTTTTATTTATTGTTCCAGCATCAGACACCGACGACGATTCATGCGGTGCATTCAACGGCAGCCAGAAATCCGCCTGCATGTCCCTAAACGTCCATCCATCCATCCTGTCCACCACAAGAGAGAAATCGTCCAGCGCCCTCTGTCTCGACAAGTCCTGTAGCATGGTCACCCACACTCCCACCCCCACACAAGACATGGTCTCCAGCATCAGTACTACGGAACAACGAAACGACATATCCGCCCTGCCTGACATCACATCCGGGATGTCAGGCATATCTATAGACGAAGAGAATTATTGTCACAGCAGCATATCCAAATCTCGGAGCGAGAATATACTACGTTCTGAACAGAGTAATCTTGTCAGGCCCATTGCCAAGCCTGCGGAGAAATCTGATTCTATTTATTATACTTCACAGCATTCTCAGGAAGTAACTCCGACTGGGAATACTCCTAGAGTGAGGCTTAATGATCCTTCTTTAAGACTCTCCTTCGATTCAAGTAAATATAGATCGTTAAAAGCTAATCTCCAAGGGAAAGATGATAAGACGAGTTTGTCTTTAGACTTCTGCGACTCAAATGAGACTAGTGCAGACTTCCTGACTCCTATCAACGAAATGCCGCCGCCTGGTTGTGAGATTGAAGACTTGCCGAAACACAACGGTAATGAAAGTGTGGATAGCTTGAGTAATGATAACGATTTGGAGACACAGACTGAATCTGCACCGAGGAAATTGTATTCCGGTAAGCTAAATATGTTTATTATCGTTAGGGATGATTTTTTAACGCCAGTTCTTTTTTTTTCTAGGACCTGAGTTTTCCAATACAAAATCGGTTAGACGTCAATTTTATTCCACGGATAAAAGGTATCTGACATTGGAAAAATCAGCCCTTAGTCTAGTACGCACTAAGAAAGAGGTAAAAATCTCAAACCTGAAAAACTTGACAAATCAAATCTTTCACTACCGTCCAACAACAGATTAATCACAACATATAAACAAGTAGGACTTCGGACTTTGTTGGAACACAGGCCTCATATTATTTTGTGAGAGGAGACTAAAGGTGCACCTCTGCTTAACCCTTCGAGAAAAATAGGCGTAATGTTGTGTAAAAATGTTTTTTTTTTTACTCGTAACGATTGTCATTCGTGGATCATTGACAGTCGTTACGGGTCGTCAGAAGCCCGAAAGACTAACAACCAGTCTTACCAAGGGGTATCGTATTACCTAGTAATTGGGTTGTGGAGGTCAGATAGGCAGTCGCTCCATATAAAATACTGGTATTCAGCTGCATCCGGTTAGACTGGAAGCCGACCCCAACATAGTTGGGAAAAGGCTAAGCAGATAATATAAAAACATTTTATTTATTTAAAATCTGCTACAAGAGCGTATTCGGTTTCAGTCAGCTCAGTCGAGACATATATGTAGTTGGGAAAAGGCTAGGCAGATAATATAAAAATATTTTTTTATTTAAAAAACTGCTACAAGAGCGTATTCGGTTTCAGTCAAAAATCCGTAAGTCTTTAACTTTTTCTTCCACAGATGACGCGCCCGAAACTCCGTGCGCACCAAAGCGTATAATGCGTACGTTAGTGATGACGTCAACGCCGCAGCACTCGCGAAACAAAGCGGAACCTTGCGAGTGCGCAACCGACTGCCAACATAAAGACGGCACCTACAGGGGGGTAGTGTTGCACAAGGATGGAACTCATCTTAGTGAGTACTCTGATGTAAACATTGATAAAAGGTCTTTGCATTCTCCAATAAATCCCCCCTCTTAATAACTTTCTCGCTGTCTCGCTGGTCTTGCAAGCGAATGCTAGACGAACTAGACAGACCACCAAAAACTATTTTAAATACATAACATGTAAAATGATTATTAAACTGTCTGTAACGCAACTGCCGCTCTTTTCCAGATGTCCTCTACACAGTATCGAGCATGCAGCTAAATACGGGTTGTCGTGTCCGCTGCGTGTGGCTCGGCGTACAGCTAGAGGACACGGTGCGACACACCACGCTCGCGTCTAGTGTCGCATCCACGGCTGACAACTCGCTTGTCCTCGTTAGTAACACTGTGGTATAGTATGTCTTGTGTATTAGTTAGACAAACATTCCAGATGTTCTAAACACAGTGTGACTGGCTGGGCGTATAGCTAGAGGACTCGATGCGACAC
Organism: Luperina nickerlii; assembly: GCA_963855955.1. NCBI lineage: Eukaryota > Metazoa > Arthropoda > Insecta > Lepidoptera > Noctuidae > Luperina > Luperina nickerlii. The sequence continues at coordinate 6,951,986 of OY979663.1, forward strand.
ACCACGCTTCTCGTCCACGGCTGACAACTCGTTAGCAAACACTGTGGTACAGTATGTCTTGTGTATTAGTTAGATAATAGTAGTACGGAGTATATAAAGGGTTAAATTAAATTAGCTGGCGAAACTTCGAGACGTGATAGGTATCAATATCTAACACAATATTACGAAATCAAACTGATTTCCTGATGTTACATGTAACCTCAGTTTTTTGTTTTATCTTGTTTGTATCGATACCATCTGTGAAGTTTCGCTACCTAATTATTTAGGTATAGCGCTGAAAAGATAATCGTTTTTCAAATCAATTTAAATTACATTATTGCACAACAGCTATCATATTTTTTATCATATATCTTTAACCTATTATGTCATCATAAAATTATCTTTACAATATTATATCATTATCTTATACGCAAAGAGCAAGCATAAGCGTGTCCAAATTTACAAGTAAGTAGTGTATTTCATAAATTCTAGTAGCTAGCTACCTGTCCTTAAAAAGTGCATTCAAAAATCAACTCTATTTATTTTTCGATTAGGGTAACAAGTCGGCGAGCAGCAGGCCTCAGTCGATGTCGCTAGTGAGTCAGTGTGGCGACGAGCAAGTGTCTGGCGAATACAATAAACATTATGTCACGCTCAAGCAGATTGGTAAGGACGCATGAAATAATTTAATTGGATATCACATTTTTTATGAGTGTCTTTTATTGGACCTTTCTACAAAATAAAGTGGTACATATTCAGAACAAAAAATTAAAACATAATATTTCATCTTACGAGTAGTTTATATTTTTAACTATTTCTTAAACACAAACAAAAGCATTTTCAGTAATCTTGACATCGTGTCTGTCTGTGTAATCGCTTAGATCTCCTAAACCACACATAGGATTTGTATGCGGTTGTCACCGTCTATTAGAGCAGCATTTATTCCGGAAAGTTTTTATGTATAATACATTCATATTCAACTTCGATATAGCACAAAAATTTCGATGTTTTGACTAGTCCCATTTGCACCGTCCAAAGCAGATGCGGGTCGCTAGTAAAATTATAATCAAAAATCAGTCATGCATGGCCTGAATTCGGAAAAACGGAAACCAATTAACACAAGCATCTTTACAAATAACTGTCATCGCAACCGTTACCTTAACAAGTTATAAGCAACATTAGTCTGTTCCAAGTTCATTCAGCAAAATAACTATAGCCGTGTTCATAATCTCGGATTACATTCCATCGCCACTTAAAAATTTTATCTACTTTATTAAAATGTATTCTAAGTTGGTTTTTGAGTGACCATTTGTAACAAAAAATGTCCTAATAAGTTTTTGGTTGCAATGGAATTTGAACTTTGTTATGTATGACATTCCGTTTGTTGTTTCATAACTTGAAAATAATATCCAATTCCTGGCTCTAATATAAATCAGATTAAAAACAAAACTCTTCCCTTCCCAGGTAAAGGCGCCTACGGCTGCGTCAAGATGGCGTACCGTCGGTCTGACAGATTACTGACAGTTGCCAAGTTCATACTCAAAGAGAAGGTGGGCACACAGTTCTGGGTGGACGGGCCCGACGGACGGCGTGTGCCGCTGGAGTTGAGTCTGTTGCTCACGCTTAAACATACTAATATTGTGAGTATTTGAATGTATTATTAGATAGTAGTAGTAAAATACATCAAACCTATAAAACGAAAAACTAGCATTTACCTAACAACTGCATCTAGAATAGGCTTAAAGCTACCGGATGGTTCGTACTATGCGTAATGTCCAGGATGAAAAATTAATTCAGGACAATGGAATTGGATATTCAATGGCTGCTGGCAACAGTCTTGCTTTATCGTATCCACTACCGCTTAACGCAGTAAGAGCGGAAACAACAAAGAATATAGCAAGACAGCAGTTGGCATAAGCTAATGGATGCCGGCTGATATTAACTTTTGGATCTCGAAACGCAGCGACTACGATGCGCACTTTTTAATTCGTGTTATGTAAAGCATGATAAACCCGAGTACTCAATTTTGGTGTACATTGTTTTGCAGGTGAGCGTGGTAGACGTGTTCGAGAACGAGAAGTACTTCCAGATGGTGATGGAGAAGCATGGCGCAGGAATGGATCTATTCGAGTTTATTGAGCGAAGACCGAGACTCGACGAGCCACTGCTAAGTTACATATTTAGACAGGTATTTATCTATATGTGAGTTACTTTAAAAAGGCCATGCACGATAGTGCATGGCCTTTTTAAAGTAACTCATTCAGATATCAATGAGATATCAATCATCATGAGTCTTCATTGAGATATCTATACTAATATTATAAAGCTGAAGAGTTTGTTTGTTTGGTTGAACGCGCTAATCTCTGGAACTACCAGTCGGATTTGAAAAATTCTTTTTGCATTTGATAGCCCAATTCTTGAGGAAGGCTATAGGCTATATAACATCACGCTATGACCTTTAGGAGCCGAGCAAAACGAAAAAAAGTCAGAAAGAACGCTAAGCAAAAACGAAGTAATAGCGCGGGCAGGCGATGCGATGCGACGGGGTGGGTCGGGGAACAAGAAATTTCACGCGGACGAAGTCGCGGGCAGAAGCTAGTCAATGTATAAAAATGAAAGTCAGTACATCCTGAATCGGTCACGTACTGCAAGACTTTTGTGTTACTACCAATCGATCTTTTGCTTCATACCAATCATACCGTACTCTACCGCTTCATATTTTTTTCTTATACCTAATTTCAAAGTTGGTGTACAAGATATATGTGTTTTACACCTCTTTACTTAAAAACTAAACAGGCTAACTGTGTCTATTCATATTTACAGATAGGACTAGCAGTCGAGTACCTTCACTCCCTAAATATCTTACATCGCGACATAAAAGACGAGAACGTGATCATAGACAACAAGTTTCACGTCAAACTCATTGACTTTGGCTCAGCGACGTTCATGAGCAAAGACACGCTGTTCTCCACCTTCTACGGTACCACAGAGTATTGCAGCCCTGAAGTTTTAGCGGGGAACAAGTAAGTTCGTTGTTTGGAAACGATTTTGGATTTGTTAAAGTCATTTGAGTGGGTTTATCACAAAATATTGGTCTAGAATTTACATCTCTATTGCATAATGAATGAGAATATGCACGTTCTTATTTTGTACTTAATTAAAAATGTCCAAAAATCGAATTAAGTACAATGAGTTCTTCAAGTTGTCTGGGCACGACAGGAGTTTCTCGGAGCACAATACTTGGCCCACATTTGTTACATTAGTAAACGCTTTCAATTGGCCAAAAATGGTTTTAATGGCAATAGCCGACTTGTTTACATGACATTTATGACCTCATACGAAACTTTGCTCCATTTCACAGATACGCGGGCCCTGAGTTAGAGATGTGGTCAATGGGGATAACTCTGTATGTGCTCACATTCTATGTTAACCCATTTTCTGACATTGAGGATACAATACAAGGGCCGCTAGCGTTCCCGCAGGTGGTTTCTGAGGGTAAAAATTGATTTTACTATTTCTTGAATCTGCTTTAGAAGTAAAAGTGCACAGGTTTAGCGGTGCCATTGAAGACTCCTTTAGTTAGTCTTAAACAGTGTCAATCATCTTAATTTGTGCTTATGACGTGATAATGCAATTTTATTGAAATTTTACTTAATGTTTAATAATATACTTAAACTATTTTATACAAAAATATCTGGCACTATAAAATTGCTTTGAAAAATTAAAAAAGTCGGTCACACTTTTGACATAATTTATGTTTGATCGGATTACACATTGTGTGTAATTAAGTTATTTAATTACTTGACAGATTTAGAACAACTTCTCCGTTGGATGCTGTGCAAGGAGCCAGCCAACAGATGCACGATCACGCAGCTGATGGCACACCCCTGGATACGGCAACCCGTCGTCACTGCCAACTACGTGTTCCACGAGATTGTCGACTGTGGTAAGATTCATTATTATTAAGGCGCGGGCCCACCGCGGCGCATGCTGTGCACGGGCATGCGGCGCATTTTAGCTGCGTGTATTAATTTATTTGACAACGTGGGTCTACGTTTCCACTGGAGTACACGAATATGACCCATGACTATGTATAGCGTGGGCCGTGGCACGACGCACGGAGAGGCTACGCGCGTGCCACTGCAATCCACGGACAAAAAACTGACTGAAAACTGCGCTGCGATAAGCGAGCTGTACATAGTCGTGGGTCATATTCGTGTACTCTAGTAGAAACGTAGACCCACATCGCCAGCGTTGAGCTATGTAACCGCCTATTCGAGCAAGCCACGCGTGTATCAATGACGTCAATTCATGCGCAGCCTCTCCGTGGGTTGCAGTGGATACAATAACATACATTTTTTTCCAAAGCGAAGCTTAATACACGTGCGTAGCCTCTCCGCGCACCGCGGTGGGCCCGCGCCTTTATTATTTGTGTACCGTGCATTCGCGATTTATTTGCCAAAAATGTAAACAAATATGAATTAATGGAAAAATAACTTTAATTCCTACACAATAAAGTTTAGTTTACGCTACAGCTTCAGACATTTTTATAACTTTGACAATAGTGCTAGTTACTCTGAAATCAACTTAATTGTCATTGAAATAAAGTTCATATTTGTTTAACATGAAATAGGGTAGGGGTGTGCACTGTGCAGCACTGCGCACTTTTACTTTAGTTACAGCAGGCTGCATGTCAGTGGTTACAAAAACCAATATATTGAAATATCGTACTAAGATCAAGGTCAAAGTGTTAACACCGATTTTGGACTGTGCCAGGCTCACAATCTTTCAACCAAGCACCCAGTCATACCAAGAGGTGTCGTGTTACCCAGTAACGGACTTGTGGAGGCCAGATAGGCAGTCGCTCCATGTACAGTCTTCAGCACATGAAGCTATTACAATCTGTCAAATTGCTTTAATAGATTTTCAACTTTATCGCTAAGCATAGGTTCTAGATTGATTGTGAATATTTGAAAGTTTCGGGTAGCTCGATGTGCTGGCGTCTATACAATACTGGTATTCAAACTGCATCTGGTTAGACTGATAGCCGATCCCAACATAGCTGTGTAAAGGCTAAGGTGATGCTATGCCAAAACCAAACCAAGAGAAAGAAGCCGAAAACAGAATGATTTTCTTTTTAGTTGGTGAGGTAACACTGAATATTTTATGATGAAGCTTTCCAATAAACCTAATCAGCCTATAATGTTCCCACTGCTGGGACACAGGCCTCGTCTAGGTGAGAGGGAGTGGGCCGTAATCCACCACGCGGGCCCAGTGCGGGTTGGCAGATGTCACACGTCTGTCATTTTTGGTTCTGGGCACATGCCGGTTTCCTCACGATGTTTTCCAATAACAACATTGAAAAAGATTATGTAAATAAAATTTTTCTTGCAGATCGGCACGAGGCGAATCCTGAAATGTATTACAGCGGTAGTCTAGGCTCGCCTCGCAGCGGATCACAAGTATCACTTGCAGATCCACTAGTAAAAGGTAAGTTCTCTTTCCAAACTTTTTATACGATTAATAATTCAATGAATAAAAGTATGTACAGTAAAAATATGAAGTATTAGACAAGGCCGCGCGTACGGCGATCGGTCTATATGTTGCCTGACCGCCGTAAGCGCGGCCTTCTCTTGAACTAAAACACTAGCGTAAAGGTCGCGCTTACGGACGTCGGCCTATGACTAATTATTCTTAATTAATTATCTGCATTCCTACTGCGCGCTAACTAGTTCTAACAGCATGGAACAGGCTCCCGGAAAATGTTGTGACGGCTCCCACACTGAACTGCTTCAAGAATCGACTGGAAAGATTAAATATCTCCAAGCTATACGATACACACGCATCAGCTAATTAGCTGCTAGTGTGACTAACCAAATAATAATAATAACTAAAATAATTCATTAAAATCATTGCAGCAGTCAGTTTTGGCTTGTTATCCACATGCAGAACATTTGCAGAGTTAATTTTTACCGAAAATTCTTTTTTTTTTTGTTATTTCCAGAGCGTTCAAATCCTTCAGAAGTGGCAGTTCGATCAGACGGCAAGAACCTATCGCGCGAAGAGCCCAAACGGAACTCCTTAGCGTTGCATGCGCTCTCCACAGCCGACAGAGATGCGCAGTCCGACAACTATAGCCTTCGGTCTTCTGCCGATGTATGTAGACAATGTAATGTGTACTAAGCAAATTAAAAAGAGGGGATAAACATGAAATAATAAACAAATGGAGTGACAACACGTAACCAAATACTGCAAAAACAGCTCTATCGTTTCGTCATTCGGTTCGTTTTCGATTACTTCATGTGTTTAATTAATCCGCGTATCAATATTTTACACAATATCAGTGAATATATAATTGTTTATCTATAGATCAGTTGGAAGAAAATGTTTTTGAGAAAATCATAATAATAAAACGCGTTCTAACAATTTTATTTTCATTGTGTTTTAGTGTGTAGAAATAACGTAAAAGTATTGGCAATTAGTAAGAGTCGCTGTGCTGATAAAAATCAGTCGGTTAACTAACTGTTTACAATTTATCATCATAGCAAATTAAATCGCTATGCATATAATATGTTATAATATTAAGGGGGAAGCGCTAAGGTAGCCCGCGAAATTCAAATTTTCTTACGTTTTTTGCAATTTGCTGGTCAGCATTAAGTTGTCCCTTGATTAATATATGAATCGCGGCCGTAAGAAATATGTGTTTACAGAATTATAATCATTAAAGTCATCAACACAACTCTCTAAGACCACGTAAGTCCAAAGAATGATGATTTCATGAAACAGATATTCTTTGGACTTACGTGGTCTTAGAGAGTTAGTCTGTTATCCTCTAATCTGTTGTGTTGATGACTTTAATGATTATAATTCTGTAAACACATATTTCTTACGGCCGCGATTCATATATTAATCAACGTACAACTTAATACTGACCAGCAAATTCCAAAAAACCTAAAAGAAATTGAATTTCGCGGGCTACCCTGGCGCTTTCGCCTTAATCAACATAGGTAATAAGCTCTATGGAATTAATTAGATACTTGATTAAATCCATGAAAAAAGCGATTCTTCAATAAAAATAAACTGTTGGGACACAAGCCTCTTCTCTTCGAGAGGCAGTGGGCTATAATCTACCACGCGAGCCCAGTGCTGGTTGGTAGATGTCACATGTCTTCGAATTTTTGATTTTAACTAATCAACATAATCAATCAAAAATATTGCATGCAACAGTCTTAAGAATTCCTTGTACACTTTCTACAGATAATTAACTTTATAAGCGTACCTAAACTTTTTCCCCAGATCTTGGACATATCATCAAAACCGGTATCCGAAGCGGCGCTGACTGATATCAGTTCGGACGCGACCGGCCATGCGGCCTGCGACATCGACTATGATTGCGATCAATACGAATGTGACAGCTGGGATGAGTGTGAACAAGACAGCTTTTCTTAAACACATGGTATAGCCGCGGTGTATCTAGTATTTAAAGGTATGGTCCCGAGCTGCAGTACGGTGACTCGGGATATAAGCTCCGCCCACTTCTACAGCACGAATTTCTGCGATAATACGCCCGTATTGACCTATATAAGGAGTATGTAATAGGTAGACTGTGGTATAGCCAGGATACGAAAAGCTTTACTTATTTAAGAAAATTGAACATGCGTTAGCATAAACGCTAGGGAGTAAACGGGTGAAAATTAAAAGAAGTTTATCTTTGCATTGTTAGATCAAGTAGTGGATAAGATGGTGTACGATAAAACAAGTTTTCCAAAGGAGGAGAGAGACTTTCACTTTTGGGAAAGTACAGTTTGAGTTCATTTGAGCTTAGTTCTGCCAAAACGAACCGACCACCCACATCAATCCGAAGTAATTGTAATTATTTTAGATAGTTATCGCTAATTAATTTTAAATCTATTTTGTTTATTACATAATCACTAATCAGCCTAAGTGTAATGTTTTGACTGCTGGGACACAGGCCTCTTCTCGGTGAGAGGGAGTGGGCCATAATCCACCACGCGGGCCATAATCCACCACGCGGGCCATAATCCACCACGCGGGCCATAATCCACCACGCGGGCCATAATCCACCACGCGGGCCATAATCTACTACGCGGGCCATAACCAACCAGGGCCTAGTCCGGGTGGGTAGTTCATGTTTTAGATATTTTTGGTTCGAGGACATGCCGGTTTCCTCACGATGTTTTCCCCGGTTTCCATCTGTCTAGTATTGGATATATATTGGACATTTTGCTCGATAATAATATCCTACATTTAGAATATTGGAGTTTGACGTAATTAACTAAGTTAATCGGAGATTGTTGATTAGCTCATTTTGGGAGAACTAAGTCCAATTAAATGCAGGATCAAAAAACTTTTCAAACAAAAACTTGACGCGCCTTTAGTAAAAATTTAATAACATGACATTTATCAAGAACAGCTTTTTTATATCCTCACTGTTGCCATCGTTGTTGCTTCGTCTCTGTGTCTAAAGACGTTTACTACGCGTGTGCTGTCTAAAATAGACGCGAAATATAACATTGTCTACAATAGCTTTTAGTCCAATTCCACACAGTTGAGAAATTAAACCCTGGATTTTGAACACCTGACGAAATCTCTCTAATTGGTGACTCTGCTGTCAAATCTTTTGTTAAGGGGGAAGCGCTAGGGTAGGGTAGCCCACGGTATTAAATTCAAAATTTCTTACGTTTTTTGCAATTCGCAGGTCAGTGCCAAGTTGTCTGTTGAACAAAATATGAATCGCGACCGTAACAAGTATGTATTTACAGAATTATAATCATTAAATTCGTCAATACAACCCTCCAAAGTTTATTTATAATCAATGAATTGACTATTTCATGAAATATTAATCAATAGGGTGCTTCCCCCTTAACCGTTATAATTGGTCGACTAAAATATCAACAACCAATTATAATAAGTGTTGCCACTTTACCTGCTTTTAGAAGCCAGAGGCGAGAAATTGAAATAAGTTATTGTATGTAAATTATTTCAGCCACTAGGTTTATGATTGAAGTCGTTAGGATCAAATATAGAGCATATTTTTTTAATTAGATTTGTTCCTTTTATCTTTTAAGTCCAGTATCGATTAGTTGTGCGTTAGACAGTATTAAGTTTAGCTTGTAAAGAATATATTTATTCTATTAAAATTACAAAACAAGTAGCATATTAAATTCGAGTGAAAATTGAGACCAAAATTGATATAGGTGTAGAATCTTTGCGTAGTCATCACTAATTTAATTATTTAGTAATAAAAATCAACATTTGCGTTTTTAGTGTGTAAATGAATGCTAAAATTCGATTTATTAATCGCAGTGTTTATATTTAAATGAAAATCACTTAAATATTGCTAATTAAATGATCTCAATTACATATTTGAATTTTAGGAATTGCGTAACATCACTTGTTAACATTAAAAGCACTTTGTGATTGATTATATTTGCGAAGTCTTGTCATGTTTTAGATAAGATTTAAGATTTCATTGTTTACTGTAAACAAATTCTATCACCTCTTCGTCTATTCTTCAGATTGTTAGAAATATTTTAATACACTTTGGAATAAGAAATAATAGCACTGAGCTGTCTTCCTTTTGGTGACACTGATATTTCAAAAAAAAAATACAATTAAAGCCGCGGTCATACCTAACTATAGTTTTGGAACTGGTGGTCTTGAAAGAGCACCCTATTTTGAAAATAGCGTTCACATTACGCGATACATATTGCATGGCGACTATACAGTAAGCTGTATACTGTTTGCCTCTGTAGTCCTCTTTATCGTATCCGGCGAAAGCGACCCAGACTAATATTCATTCCTTTCGTGAGCTCTCTGACGCCTTGCAAAACCAAATTTGCTCTTGAAGAACCGGTCACAACGTCAACAGAAGTGCTGAACAGTATCATTGCTTTGGACGACTTTTGCGTAATTGCTGCTTCTTGTCTGGGTCTTCAAGACTACTGTTAGCCTAGTATGACAGCGGCCGTAGCTCACGTTAACACTGTCACGAGCCATTATTCTCTTCCATACTCTTGTTATGATATTTAAGAATACATTTAGAATGTCACGAAATGCACTAGGTATATCGGCTAAATTATTAGTTAACAAAGCCACTTAGTGCATCATTAAGCCAAATCAATCTATTGTTTTATACATCTGTTATCCTCTAATCTACGAAAGTCTTGTGCTGCGAATACATCTGCATTTGTCGTATTGGTGCTCGTATACAAGAGCGGCACGTTGCCAGCGGCAGAAGCAACTGCTGCCGTCCACACTGGTCGGCGACAGCTGTCGACTAGTCTACGGTTGCCGCCGACGCGTCGACGGCTGCAACTCCGCTCGTGTGTATGAGCACTTAGCAGGTCATGAAAATACATAACAAAAACTCGGTAAATTTTCAATTCAACATCTACACTAATTATATTTCATGTAGGTGTATTTAAAGCACATACGTCTTAGTTGTTTATTATTAAAATATTAGTAAGATAGTATCATAGTATGTATAATATTAAATTAAATATCCAGGAGTGTACAGTGAACTCTTATTGCAATAATATATCTGATTCATTCCATTTTTGCCAAATCTGAAGAAGAATTGCAATAAAATTTCAATGTAACGCATCCAACTCTTATGACTAAAATTACCGAAAATCAGTATTAAGACAATACTATAGATTTTCTTACAGTTTAATTACTTACCTACTAATCTAGTTTTAGAATTATTAGAAGTCCTGAAAGAACCAAATCTATTCATATTATTTGATTAACATTGTAAATATCATGAGGTAAATTTTAACATATCTGTGTTGGTTCAAATTAGTTTTTCAAAGGTTCTCTTATAAAATTGTTTCTATTTCAGTACAATTTTACAAGAGAATCTGTAGAGCAGTAATTAATTTATATAGTAAGGATTATATTTTTGTAGTGTTTGATGGATTAGTTTGTGTTAATTTGAAATGTAGTGATTATTTTTATGTCCGGTGCGTCCGTTTCATACTTAGTGCCTTACGACGGACGGCGGGTTACGTTGCTCGTGTAGGACGCTGTGACCACTCATCGTAAATAAACGATATGAATTCCCAATTTTTCTTTTATTTGTGACCCTTGAGTACCAACTGTTGTGTTTTTTTGTACCGAAGCTCTGTGTGCACGGGCGATTTTTAACGCGACGATTTTTGATTACGCCCTACATTTCAAGCGCATTACTTAGCACCGAGAGTTGAAAATCCAGTTTTGCGCTTTTTTGACGCGCTGGGGTGCGCTCTGTTTGATTCTCAATGCTCGGCTCAAAACCGAGTGTTGAAAATACAGTGCGCGATAAAGTCTCCCGTGCGTACGTGGGCTAAACTTTTATTTTGGCTTCTAGTGGTCGCGTCCCCGACTGTTGAGTTTTTTAAATCGCAGGAAAAAAACTAACCCGGGGTGTGTATTCGGTACGGTCCCGTTTATCCACCCTAAGGTGGGATACTCGAAAACGCGTAACATCTATACACCAAACGGGGTGGATAATCGGAATTTCCTTCTGATTGTTCTTACGACTTTTTATCCCAACTACAGTCTTCATCAACAGTAGGTACAACAGTACGTAGTAGTGTATTACGGGGGTGAAATACGAATTCAGATTATCCATCCCGTCTAGGGTGGATAGAAAGATGTGCATCTGGATTAAGGGCCCATTTTTTGAAACCTTGCGAAACGAAATAAGACAAAGGGAAATTAGTTAAAAATAGTAAAAACTTAAAGCAAAGGGCCATGAATTTCTTAAACGTGAATTAAAACTGTTATGATTAAATAACTTGGGGCCCTCACAGACGCGTGCATAAAGTGACATAGTCCACATTTTACTTTATTTTTTTTTTAGTGACGACAAAAATAATATATTAGGGTGTTTGGAAACTGGATGAGTGTTGTGTTTTTTTTTACTGCAAACTTTTAGTCAACCAACTGTTACTGGGAAAAATAATAAAATAACATGCATCGTCTAAGAAATGTATGGCTCAAAATGCTGTAAATGGTGTCAACTATCACTCCCTTAAACCTTTGCACTCGGCTATCAAACATCCTGTATAATAAAATAGGACTGGCGGCTCATTGATGGTATTGAAAAACTATAAAACTAACTAACTCATCACCTGCCTAGCCTTTTTCTTTAACGTGGAGAAATGCTCATGCTTTTTGCATTACCACGGGGCGCCACGGGGAGATAGTGCAGTTATGTGGGACTCTAACCCACTAAAACTCTACGGTGTCCTCCTCTGCCGATTACGGCGGAAACACGGGCACGCGTTAGCACTCATCCGTGAACCCGCCGCGGCTGTCCGTTATCGGACCCTCCTGTGTTCTGGTACGCCGGTGATGGGGAGTACTCCCCACTCCCCATCACCGGCGTACCAGAACACATAGCACGCCGTGACCACCCCAGGGACCAAACCAGCACATGGGCGCCAGACGACCCCGTATCTGGGCACCCTTGGTCCCCCTGCGACGGGTCAGGTCATTGGCCCCGCCGCCTGCCAATTTTCGGCCGCAGAGGATAGGGAGAGCGGCCAATGTCATACCAACGGCAACACTCCTCTTCCCCTACGGCCCCACCGCGACGTCCGCCATCAGACCGTGGTGACCCCGTCAAGGCCGCGGAAGGTAGGGAGAGCGGCACACCGCAATACCGGCACCCGTTTCCCGCCGCGGCCTCCAACCCTCAGCCGCGATGCCTCCCATACGACATCGCGGTCCGCCTCTGTTGCGATGACGCCCAAGCGGCACCGCAACCTAGTTTTTGGCCGCTACGTCGTCGGCTTATCGGCAAAAGCCCTGACGAGCGGCCCCTCCTCGGATTCCTCTTCGCTTCACCGTGGGAACCCACCGGGGGTATGATCTGCCTAGCCTTCCCCAACTACGTTGGGGTCGGCTTCAAGTTTAACTCAAATGTCAAAACAAAATCTTTCTCTGGCTGTAGCACATTACGCGGGAGTGATGGTGTTTGGCTGCGCGAGTGCGCAAGCGTCTCTTCAGCGTTAATCGTGTCCGACTCCATCGCTGTCCGCGCGCTGACTGACCGGTGATTGAGGAAATGCCATTACACGTTCACTCAAAACTCATGATTGATGGTTGCATGATCCAAATATCAAAATATTCAGACTTTCGACACTCACGATCATGCAGTCATCATTCACGTATTACACGGTCACTCACAATCCTTGATTGTGGTAAAACTGACAGCAAAACCTACCGTGTAATGGGCGCTTATGGTTGTAGCCACCGCACGCAGTAAGGTAAAAACATGTCACGTCTGCTTTTACGAAAGTATTATGCACAGAGTTGATACCTACGTCTCCGTATTATGTACAGACGCCAGCACATCAAGCTACCCGAAACTGTCAAATTTTCCCAATCCACTTTGAACCTTATATTTTAGCGATAAAGTTGAAAATCTATTAAAGAAATTTGACAGATTGTAGTAGCTTAATGTGCTGGCGTCTGTACATAATATCTTCGTACAATGCGTGCCACGAAAGATGAGACTTGACCCCGCCTCCCCCGCTCTTTTCGCCGCCCGCGCCCCTATGACGTCCGGTCTCGTCCCGCACTCAAACCTCATACCGCTAGACACCTAAAATCGTGTACTGCGCATGTCAAACCACGTGGTGTGTCAAGTCTCATCTTTCGTGGCACGCATTGTACGTGTGTTATCCTTAATTATTTGTTCCCCTATTACATGGGACTTAAACATAACAGGTGAAATGTGGGTGTCCTTTTTAGATACACCTATAATCCTTTCGGGGAATGCAGGCGTGATGCTATATTTTAAAATTATTCGTAATTCTTGTAATTAGAATAGGTTTGCCTAGTACGTATCTGGCACACAATCATGTAACAAGATTGGAAACAATGCAATCAATAAAGGTACAATGACGGTCCTATTACCGCTGATAGCCATATCTTCCAGACAACCTCTGAATGTCCAGAAAGACAAACGCACACTACCCACTGCGCTAATGGACAAATAAACAAGATAGGGACAGTAATTATCAGTATCCGCTAGGAGTAATAGTGTTCTGTGATCAGTGTATTGATCCGTAATTAGGGATCGCTATAAAAAGGTTTGAAGTGGGTCATGATACTATTGGACCAATCATCAAAATTATTATCTACTAAAATCTACCAAACTTTTAATTTTGACATCATTATTTATTTTCATGGCTGGCAGGACCGCCGTTAAAATGTCAAATTGCATGGCGGTGCGTCGCTTTTTTGCCAATCATTGCCGTATTACTACGAAAATACCCGTATTTACGACTCGACAACAGAAAATATTCACTTGTGCACGTACTACAACAAATTTTGTTACCAAAAACAGGATATTGGTAAGAGTTATCTTTGTTTACATTGTTAACTTGAGCGCAATATGTGACTGATGTCTACGATAAGAATTTGAATTTGAATTCAACTTATTGTCCTACTTATTTAGTGTGCCAGTTTCCCGCTGCAGCATTGAAACTATGTGATTTATGTCAGAATTACAAAGACAAGTTTTGTAAAGTCAAAATAACCTTAAAATGTTTGAAAATATTGTCAGTCACTTCATTCGTTAGTGATGTTCCAATAAGTGGCATATCCGTTTTAGTGTGCGCCTTATTGTCGACCTTATTTCCTTTTCAATAAATCTACTTTGTGCTGTTGTCATGCTGCGGTTGTTTAACTAACCATTTTCGCTGTTGTCCCTTATTGGAAGTGCTATTTGATTCATATACATGTACATTGAATGGTGATTGGTAAGGAGAAACACATTGTCACTGTTTATGGGTCTGCTATGATACTTAATTAATGATCAACCTTGTTCTACAAGTGCCAATTCAGCTCAATATAATGTATATTGCTGTATAACTTTTGGAACTACAAGCCTTTTAGTAGAGAATGCTATTAAAATTCTGTTTACTTACCGTTTTAGACAGATTTATTCTTTCTTTCGGACCTATATAAATTAACAACACCATTAGCAGTAGAAAACAACTAATCCACCATCCTGCAATGATCAACACTGCATAATTTCCAATAATTCCAATCACTAGCAGTATTAATATTTTTTTCTAATTGGCAATTTGTGGAATTTACTACCAACTATTTAAAGAAGTATATTCATAGTTGTGCTTGTAACTAAATTGATTAAATTAATTTTTACTGCTTTAAAATAGCAACTAAGCATTATCTTTCCCATGGGGGTATTTAGAAAAATTTTAACACTAAATGCTACAATTGTCACTTATTATTCATTTTGCTTCTTGCCGGCTCATGCAACATTTCAATCTTGCAAGCGGGTTGGGAGTACTCCACATCTATCATATTTCAAGGAGATTACCAATCAGGTTAGTAAATACTCCATAGAACATACCCTTCCACTATTATCTCTTACTTCTGTGCCACAAAAGGCATTAAAAAAGCATCTCTGTAGTTTTTCTGCTGATATCTTTAATTTTTTTTCTCCCAAATGTACACTTACTGTAAAACTATTTAGTTTTAATTCAAAACATGATAGAATATACTGAACTATGTCTGTCTTCTTAAAATTAAATATGTATAATTTGAAGTATGAACAACTTGCAACAAGCAACCTCTTACATTAACTGCATAATAATAAGGCTAACTCGATATCCTATGATTTATGGTCAGTTAAAACAATGGGCACTGCTATGTTGTCTTCACCCACTGTAGTTGACAATACCTGGAGAATTTCCTTTGTACATTCTATAAATAAATGTGTAAAAATAATCTGCATGTCACCCTAAGGGCGTTTGTGCACTACAAGGAATTTTACTGTCCGGCAGTCCTATTTTATTTTTTTATTATGTTGTGCCATATGGGACCGTAAAAAATCGGTCTGCCGGACAGTAAAATTCCTGGTAGTGCACAAACGCCCTAACACTTTGTTAAAAAGATAAGATTCTGTTCATTGCAAACAACATTATTTAAAAAACAGTAGTAGTTATCTCTTTGCAAATGGCCGCCTCCTATCATTATTATCAGATCATTGGATTGAACAGCCCAGCGAGGGTATTATTAGGTACTAGCCAGCCCAACAGATGTTGTTCTGTCAAAATTTCAATATGGTTTTGAGTTGAAGCACAAAATCCAAAATGGCCAGCTAACGAAAAAAAATGTATAGTGTCGGGAAAGTCCTCCTCATAATTTTTACTATTGCGCCGAATATCTACGATCATTCCTTCAGCTGTTTTTTAAAGTTTCATACATTTAAAATCTTGATTTTAGAACTAAATATGCAATAAACCCAGTTATAGGAACACTCGCAGAGGTTTGTTTTCATATGAAGGAGGTAATACTTGTTTAAGATCACCTTTCATTTATTTTCGCCAAGCGGTAGGTTTTAGTTCATTAAAATGTATAAAACTAGATTTCTTTCTACTTTGGGAACTTTGTATGAAACGTGACTGGTCTCCTTTCCAGGCAAGTTTTTCAACTTTTCTTTCCACAAAAACGAAATTCGAACTATTGCGAACATTTTAAAACAAAAAATTTCCAAATCGGTCCAGCCTTTCTCAAGTAATGCGCTTACTAACGAACAGCATTTCATTTTTATCACAGATTAGCTGACCTGGCGAAATTCGTACTGCCTCGGAATCAAAAAAGCCATACAAAATGTATGAGAAACTGAAATATCGTCATTATTATTTTTTTCGTGAATTTTTCCATGTTTTAATAGTTATTTTGTTATTCGGTGCGGAAAAAATCCAACAAATCAAAAATCATAAAAATCGGTCCAGCCGTTCTTGAGTTATAAATGGTGTAACTGTAACTAAACCGACTTTGTTTTATTTATATAGAAGACTAGCAGCGCCCGCGGTTTCACCCGCATAATAAGTGTCGATCCTATGGGAATATCGGGATGAAAACCATCCTATGTAAGGACATGAAAATTGAAAATTTGGCAGAGAAATAGATTGCATCCCGGGGAAGGCCCCGGGATGCAATCTATTTCTCTGCCAAATTTTATCGAAATCCGTTCAGTGGTTTAGGCGTGAAAAGGTAACATACAGACAGACAGACAGTTACTTTCGAATTTATAATATTAGTTAGGATTAGCAGCGCCCCGCGGTTTCACCCGCATAAGTGTCGATCCCGTGGTAATATGCGGATAAAAACTATCCTATGTCCTTCCCCGGGATGCAATCTATCTCTCTGCCAAATTTTATCGAAATCCGTTCAGTGGTTTAGGCGTGAAAAGGTAACATACAGACAGACAGACAGAGCTACTTTCGAATTTATTATATTACGAGTAGTATGGATAAGAAATAACTATTATTTTAGGGTTATTGTACATTCGCCACAAAGTAAATAATAAATTCGTCACATTTTGTAAACTCCATACATTGAAAGTGTATTCGTCACATGCATAAAAAATATGTGTAAATTCGACAATTCGTCATATTTTTTGCATAAAGTACTGGTAGAAAACAAAGTCACCATAATATTAGCTCATTTGTTAGCTCAATTAAATGAACTCCAGTCAACTACAATTGCGACAAATACTTTGTTATATATCGCGCTTTCGTCCCCACTGCAAATACGATACTGTTCATATCATATCTAACAAAACATTAGCTGAGAGCATTTATCTCATTTTTACTTCAGTTATCAATCACGTACAGTACGAGACGCAATATATTATCAAATAATAACTAACAATGAACTGAGTATAGTGCACGTATTACGAACAAAATAATATTAAAGCGACACAACACTTTCACCGATTTCGTAACCGTCCGTAACAACGACATGTAAGTAGCTTGAACTACTATCATTATTATTTAGCCATGTCTAGCTAGGTAACTTCAACCGGCAACAGAATACAGTTTATTCCATGAATCCAGTACATGATTCTGGACCTCCAGCGTTAAAATATTTCGTCGGTTAATGAAAAAAAATCTGTTCTATACATTTTGACCGCGTAGGTATTGCACTTTTGTGGATAACAGAAGATTTTTTTTTCTTTTTTGATAACTGACGAAAAACATCTACGCTTCGGGGTCTAGAATCGTGTGCTGAATTCGTGGTTACAGTTTGCGTGTCGATGTCCCTGTCACCCTTTATAGTCTGAGGTCTTGATGAGTGCAGGCTTTGAGATTTACGACTCTGGCTAATAAACAGGACCCTTTTCAAATTCATTGGCGACACTTCACAAACGATAGACATGCTTGATTTTATAAGAGAAAGACCTGTTAAGGTGGCACTAGCCTATATTTTTTCCATACAAATTTCGGGAGAGTATTACTCCACTGTTTGACATTGTGCATCCAAAGTTAAACATGATATCGTTTTGTCTTATTATTAATGTTGTCTACGGAAACAGAACAGTAAAATAAAAAGCCGTTAAAAAGTTATGAGCCAACAAAGATTCGTTTTTCTTGCTATTTTTAACGTAACTTTGGGTGTGAATAAGTAATAAAAGAACTGCAAAATCTTCAAATTGAAGTCCGTACCGACAAAGCTCAGTTATCGAAGATTTCAATAAACTTGATTTGTAATTGATTTATGCAGTGGTTTTTTCATAAAACGCGATTTTACGAAGCACTTTCCAAATTTTTTTACGCGCCTATCAGTTCGGAATGGTGTTTCTGTGCGTGAGAACGACTTTTTTCATGTAGACTAGCATGTAACTGCTTAGCACTGATACTAACTCTGTCGGACACGAAGCCAGGTGAGGTAGCGTGATTTTTGGCCATGACCACCAGTGAGTTCGAGCTCGCGAGTAGTTTACTCTTAAGATTCAGTATTACAAAGTCAAAGTCAAAGCATTTATTTCAAATAGGCACATAAAAGGCACTTTTGAACGTCAGAATTACGTCGAAATTACGAAATTGAACTTTGGAATAGTTAAGGTGATTGAGTCAATAGGACTATTTCTTAGATTTTCTTGTGTTCTGTGTACCTAATGAACGTTCAATATTAATAGTCTAGCCTGTATCGTCCCACTGCAGGTCACACACAGGCCTCCCACTCCCTTTATCAGACAGTTCTGCGTCTCTCCTAATGCGGGTCAATCCCAATAGAAGTCTAGCTCGGCCCGCCATCTCTAACTTGATCTGCCGTGGTGTTTAATAGGACCCGCTCTGTGGTTCCCACAACTCATCTGACATGTGGCAGACATCTCCATGTACGCACCACGACATACTAAGCTAAAAATAAAACATTATTTCAAAATAATGTTTTTTTACCATTTGTATTTAAACAATATAATTAGTTTGGAGCAAAAGATGAAGAAAAAAGACACGTCTACCCATGTACGCACGGCTACTCATCAAGCTATACATAACCTGTAGAAGCTGACTTCTCATTGTACGAAAAACCTATACAAAGCGAGGTCAGCTAAAACTGGAAATGTACAGCTTTATTTGTCGTCGTGTGTGCTAAATCCACTTAAGTTTAGCAACTTTCCGAGCAGCAAACGATAAAGAAGGATAACTTCAGGCAAATTGCAAAGTTAATAGAAAGGGAATGAATACCTACAAACAATTTCTGTATAACATCATAGGCTTGATAATTTTATTTTAAACCCTTTATGCATTAATATCCTTAATTACTCAGGGGAAATAACCAGCATGACTGCATAAAATCCCCAATTACGAAAAGATGCGTAGGGAAATTGCGTCGGAAACAGATTGGTTTAAAATTATTATCGATGCCCTGTTCGCCTGTAACGGGATCACTCCCAATCAGAGATTCTGTACTGCAATAGGATCAAGTCGATAACTATCTTATTCTTTCCTCACCTTTTTTACGACGGGTATTATGACCTACACGCTTAGACGTGGACTTGAGGACCATACCATGGAATAACCATACCATTTATTTATTAATACCATGGGCAAGAGCAACCCAATATCCAGCTACACAAAACGTCACTCACATTTATTTAGGCGGCACCTTAAGGCTGATGAAGATGATAGGTAAACTGTCAAACAAGCATGACTCTGGAACCAGCAGCCTTCCGTCCTGGCGCCAGCTTGGGATCACTTTTTTTACCAAACTCAATCAGCCGGTCGATTCTATAAAAATCTCACCGTGTGCGTGAAAACTTAGGTGAAGTGAGTTTCTATTTGCTAGGAATTAAAACTGTTGACAGCTCACTCCACGCTCACTTCACCTAAGTTTTCACGGTGAGATTTTTACAGATTAGCACCGCAGTATAAGTAGGCAGAATTAAGGTACCATCGCAAATTAAGGCATTGTTATTTAAAATTTTAAACGATTACATTCCAATACATTTAATTAGTTTTCTAATAGCGATAACGATTGTAGATTGTCAACTCGGCATACTGTGACTCGGCTAAGCCTGCAGTACAGTTAGTTGTGAAAGGGGTTTTCTGGGCACGTAGCAATATTTCTATGTCTGCTTTTGAGCAGCATTCCTGTTTTCCGGTTATCGGTGAAATTATAGACATGATTGTCACGATAAATTGAACTATATCCCAGGTTGGAAATGTATGGGCGAACACTCCGATCGGTGTTGATCGAAATATTTGCCGGAAGTAAACCTCGTGATATAGCTGTGGGCAATAAGTGAAGGATTGTTTAATAAAAGAATCCATCGCTTATTGCTTTTCATCTCAATAAGTCAGCCTCTATGAATGCGAAAAGGCTTTTTATTTGCTTCAGATTATAACTTACCTATTCAAATATTATTTTAATCGCACGTTTACGCTCAAGTTATTAAAGGAAGCACTTAAAATTATATTTCTCAAACAAACCTGTTTGGTTGCAACGAAGTTTTAGCTGGCTGTCTATAGAAAGAAAAAAACCAATCAAGTCAAAATATTTGATGGAAAAATAGCAAGAATGTCTAACAAGAGCGTCAAAAGCGCTGTATTTTCGGAGCTGTGTCGCCAGAAAGAGAACTGTAACTTATTAAACACGGTTGGTTGGCTCCGATGGTGTTACCATATAAGTCGTTAGTTTCCTCGAAGGCGGCCAGTCTTTACCGAGTGTCAGAGCGCGCAAGGTTCACCATGCGTGTTTTTGATTATGCCTGTGTTGTGTCAGTGTGTGCGTTGTTGCAGTGCGCCGGCGCATCCACTTCAGCCCCGGAGAAAATGCTCTTCCACTACCCGGAGGCGAGGAGGGATGAGACCGTCGTCGATGACTACCATGGCACTAAGGTAATGTATCTAAAGTTCACTACACTAGCCTTTAACTCCTTTGTTATTATGTATGATTATATATCGATATTTAAATAATAGTTTTAACCGAATCAAAATAACTTATGTTTGTTTTATCAACTCTAAGTAGGCTATATCGTAGAATGCAAACAATAAGCCATCGATGAAAACAATGCATGTAAACAACTACTTACTGAAGAGTTTCATCAGCGCATTAATTGCCGGGAAATCCGACAACGAGGCACGACATAGCGGTACGAGTAATCGATTCGAAGTACTAAAAGGCGAAACAACTAGGTATACAATGGTAGTGCCGCGAACGCTCTACTTCCCCTAATAGTCTCTAATCATAATCGCCACATTATTATAATCAGTGTTATAAAGGCAAAGGTCATGAGAATAAGTACCAGGATGAATATGTAATATTTTTGTCAGTTGATTGATTATTTGCAATCGAGACAGACAGCCTTTTTTTGACGGAATCTAACTTTAAAGATTACGCTCAATAATAATGATATCATCATTATTTCAGCCGAAACGTCCGCTGCTTGACATAGGGCTCCCCCAAGCACCTCCACTTCGACCGGTTCTGTGCTTCTCGCATCCAACGGGTTCCTGCGACCTTCACAAGGTCGTCGGTCCACTTTCAAGGTGGACTGACGACGACCCTCCAACGCTACGTCTTCCGGTACGCGGTCGCCACTCCAGAACCTTTCGGCCCCATCGGCCATCTGTTTTTCGAGCAATGTGCCCTGCCCACTGCCACTTAAGTATGGCAATTCTTCGGGCTATGTCAGTTCTCCTGCGGATTTGCTCATTTCTGATTCGATCACACAGGGAAATTCCAAGCTCTCTTCATTGCCCTTCGGGTAACTTTTAGCCTTCTAATAAGGCCCTAAATAAAGTCTAATCTAGTCAAATAAGGTCTAATAATGATATCGTTGAACTAGCTTCTGCCCGCGACTTCGTCCGCGTGAAATTTCTTGTTACTCCGACCCACCCTGTCGCATCGCATAGCCTGCCCGCGCTATTACTTCGTTTTTGCTTAGCGTTCTTTCTGACTTTTTTCTTTTTGCTCGGCTTCTAAAGGTCATAGCGTGATGTTAAATAGCTTATAGCCTTCCTCAAGAATTGGGCTATCAAATGCAAAAATAATTTTTCAAATCCGACTGGTAGGTCCAGAGTTTAGCGCGTTCAACCAAACTCTTCAGCTTTATAATATTAGTATAGATGTAAATAATAATCTAAGCCACTAGCAAACTGCTTTTATAAAAGCTCGTTCCACCAGCCATTAGCATAAATACGTGTTTACGTTAGTATTGAATGCCTTGGGGGTACGTAATTTCCATACAAATCGATCGACCCGCTTTAAAGGACACTGCATTGCATCGAGCCTTAAAAAAATGTACATAAGTAATTTTGGGAACCTAATTTCACGGTCAGGTGATCTTGTTATGATTTTATTTTTATTGTAAGTATCATAAATTTATAAGTAATCATTATTACGATTGGGTCTTAAATATTTTTTACGTAAAAACTTCGAATCTGTGTTCTTATGGACATTGTATTAATGTGTTTAGACAGCTTTTTCGTGTACAAGGTTTTTGCTGTCAAATATGGCAATATTTACATGTGAGAACGTTGGTATAACCTCATAAAAAACCTGAGCCAATAATAATATGCGAATGCCATGCCAAAATAATTGATCATTTAGGTAATTTATTGCTTCATCATCATTTTTATATGAAGATAATATCGGTAGTGTTTTTGCTAAATAATCAAACGTCTATCGAATCATGTATCCTGCAGATCTAATCTTAACAATAATAGCTTTAAATTTATGATTGCTAATTGTTATAACTTCTTGAAGATCCGGGATCAACGCTCGGCGTCATGAGAATATCTTCAAAAACCTAAGAGAACAAAAAACCTAAACCGTACGTTGTTTTTTGCCTAATTAATAACTGGTTGTATCAAAGAGAATAGATCCGACAATTATGTTGATTACATATAAAACGAATAATTTGCAATTTCACATTTGATAAGGCTGGCTGGCTCAAGGCGATTTGAAAAGGCGTCAGATACAGTTTTTTCTGTAATAAAATTTTCATGACGCGCTATCAATTTTTCAGATTGTTCGGCAGGTGTTACCTTTATCGATGGAATAAGTATATTACCTAACTTATTCCATCCATTTTTATTTTTCCGATTTTTCCTTATATTCCTTCATTCAACGTCTTCGAACTCGAGAACTATAGACCTAAAAATATTGTCCAACATATGGAAGTTTTTCTTGATATCTCAACAGATACATAGACACTTTGTATTTTATTTTGGATATCGTGAGATAAAACTTAAATATTTTATTCAATGGATGGATAGCAAAAACGGCTCTGCTTCATAGCCTTTCCCTATGGGTTGTAGAGGTCAGACGGCAGGGCTGCCACTGAAATCTCAATAATATCATGATAATTAGAAATAACTGTTGCTGTTATAAAAAGAATACATTATTGTTGTGTGTTGTTGTTGTCATTATTGTTGTCTAAAGGCGGGACAAAGGCCTCTTCTCATACAGAGAAGCACGAGCATTGATTATCGCGCTAGCTCAAGATGGGTTTGCGATTTCAACTTGAAAAAAAAACTATCGTAGCAATAAAAACAAGCACAATTTATTGCTCTATTTTATTACTAGTATAAAACAGCTAAGTCAATAAAAGTTCAAAAAACTCAAAACCTGTAAAATCGTTTTGGAAAACGGGACTTCGTATAATAAAATCAAATGTGCTCGCTACAAAATATCGATTTGTATTTATGATTCCTAGAAACGAAATAACTGTTTTGGTCATCAAGACTATGGAAAAAAACTCCATCGCATTTTATCTTCTAATAAATGTGTGTGTCCAAATTGTTATTTATGTCTGTTTTAATCAAAGCTTTTTTATAATTATCACGATTCGAAGTATCGCTAAACACGAACAAAGTTCATCTTTTAACGCTCCCGCAGTCAGGCGCGGTGCGACTCCGGTAGCGGTAGAACAATTTCCATGAAATTTTCATAGGTTTTCTTCCACTAGAGTCGCGTAGCGCCTGTCTGCGGGAACCTTTCCACACTATCATTTTACCCACGATTTCGTACGCTTGGATTTACGGATTCATCATGGGTTATTTTTTTTCATAAGTGTGCCTTTGTCCTTCCTTAGTTTTTGGACAACCATGTCGTACCTATAATTCAGTAATGGTATTGTGACATGAACAATGAACGTACGTCATCAGAACTCGAGAAGCATACGTTTTTTTTTTCATTCCGCAAATGATGATTTATTGGCCGTACCAGCGCGCTTCATAGCCCATCTAACTGAAGGCTAAATAAGCTTTTTATTAGTTATTATGCTGATATATTTGATCAATCAAAGTCCAAAGTAACTCTGCATAGATAGAGTAGAGGGTACTTTTGACTCAGCAGACCGCTGCTGAGTGAACATTTTCGAAAAATATTGTTACTGCCAAATTAGACCGATTTTAAATTTTCCATGGAAACAAAGATTTCCAGTTATCTTTTTTTAAATAAGACATTTCGAAAAGGTTCCCTACTAACTTTTTAGACCTTTGTAGCGTATGAAATTTCATTAAAATCGGTTCATTTATTTCGAAAAATAAGGGCTTGAAAGTTTGTATATTCTTTTTTTTCACCAGATTTTCCGCCTACAACTTGCGTGCAATTGCTATCCAAATTTCTTGAAAAACTTGATAGACGAGCGATTATGGAAAACTTGTCAACCCTAGGAATAGGTTTGCCTTGTATTAAATATTCTCTGAGCATATCGCAAACGTGTTCAATATTAATGGGGTCTTCTATTGAAAAATAACATAAAGGCTTGTTTTTGTCAACGATCTCACAATGATAGTACATTGACCCCTTTTAATAACAAAATGGTTTTTTGAATTAAAAAGTTTCCTCTACGACCGGGTTTCAGATTGCGTATAAACACGTGACTTCAGGTTTTTTCGTCGATAAATTTAAATCGTTTGTTATTATGGAAGAAAAAGATAGTTGCGCCGACCCCAAATAATTTGGGATGACATTTGTTATTATTATTCTGATCAGAAAACTTGATATATTTTAGCTTCGATAAAATAATTAAAAATTCAATAAAAAAAATGGCAACTGATCATTTTATTTCATAGCATAAAAACGGAAACCTTACAGTTTAATATTGACAACATTTTAGCTAAAATATTAATTCTTGATTTAATTTCAACCCTTATGTATATTAAGATGTACCTATACATAAGGAATATTTCACTAAAATTATTATTTCTAAAACTGTAAACTGAAACGGTAATACTTTACTGTAAAGCCTGCATATATCCATATAAAAAAGTTAAATGAATATAATGAACATTGTTTTACAAGTTCCGCAGTTACAGATATTTTTTTTAAATTACATACATTATTTGCCTAATTATTTATTATAGTAAACATTACACAAAATTAATTGCGATTTCGCCTCTTAATGCAAAAAATCTAAGTTTATTTGTATTGGAACGTTATAAATGTAAGTGATGGCAGCAATATTCAGTGGTCACAACTTAAAGAATTAATGATTTTTCATTATAGAATACCTATTTTAAATGCTATATCCTTTATTTCGTTTTTACGTCTAATAATGATTTACTTAAATAGGTATTGTATTGTGTTGTGTTGTCTTATATGATTATTTTTTACGATTATGCAGCTGACTTCACACATCAATTAATGATAATTATTCAATAAATAACATTTTTTCATAAATTCATAAACAGTTTAAAATAACAACAACATTTATGTTTTGTCGTTACTTAAAATTACAAAGGGAACTAACTATAAAATTACAAATTATTTACAATGCAGTAACAACAGTAGTTAAAATATAATTTATGATTAGTTTCGTTGCACACCTACAGGTGATTTTGCACGTGCGTAATAGTTTCTTACAGAAAGTTATGACAAACATATAAATATTTCCTCGGTAAGGCAAACAGATATTTTTATAAAAATGAAATGCCTCTTATGAATAAGAAACAATATTAGTTAAATAAAAAATAAATATAAGCACCCTAATTGCGTAACACACTATGAATCATTTTGAAGGATATTGCTAATTCATTGCTTCACATGTTTGAAAATTTTGTGTTCGTAACAACGTAAATAACGCAATGAATGTTGTTGAACTGTCAAAATGAAAGCCATTGTTACTGATACCACTAATAAACGTATTTTCTTTCTTTCTTTCTTTCTGATAGTGACAACTAGGGCTTTCAAATACCGGATTTTTTCAATACCGGTATCAATACCGGTATTGGAAAAGTCAATACCGTGATCCCGGTATCAATACCGGTTGCCCGGTATTGAACGCAAGTTCAATTAGGACATTAATAAAACCAATAAAATACGCCTTTTTGTATTTTCAAATCAGTATTGTTCTTAATATTTTACTGAAAATACTAAAATAAATACGTTATACATAGCTTTCTTAATTCTTTTATAATAATTTGGTATTGGTTGATTATTTAGGTAGGACTAAGAATTAGGAACATAATGAAAACTTAAACTGAATCTACTCTTTTTGCAGCAAGGCATTTCACATAGACTTTGTTTGCACAACATAAAAAAAATATGTTTCTTATTATTACCTAAATGTCATCATGTCTCATGTAAAAATCAATATAGGTATCATTATTTGTAGAAATGTAAGTAAGTAAAGTATACCTTAACTAGCTAGTAGCAATCATTTGGTAATCATTTTAGTAACATTCTTAATAATTAAGTTATAAAAAACAATAAAAAAATCTAAAACTAAACAAGTAAGAAAATAAATCAAGAATCAACATAGGTATCATTATTTGTAGAAATGCAAGTAAGTTAAGTATAGCTTAACTAGCTAAGTAGCTAGCAATCATTTTAGTAACATTATTAATAATTAGGTAATAAAAAAACAATCAAAATCTAAAACTAAACAAGTAACAAAATAAATCAAGCGTTGATAACAATTTCTGAAAAACAGTAAAAAAATGTAAAAGTAATTATAGACGCGTTATTCCGTCGCCTTTGCGAAACTGACTGACAATAGTGACAATAACAAAAACTACACATAAATACAGCTCGGTTTCGGGCATTGTCTCAGGCGGGGTGCGGGAGGGTGAGCTTAAGATAACAGCGGGACGCTTGCGCTGAAGAAAACAAGTGTGAGAATAAGATCACATAATTTTCAGATCTGATGTTTGTAATACCGTAATCACGGTATTGGGGCGTCAATACCGGTATTGTAAAAGGTCAAAATAAAATCCGTGATCACGGTATTACGGGATCCCGGAATACCGGTATTGAAAGCCCTAGTGACAACTCAATTACCCCTTTTTTTTGTTTTTTTTATTATTAAATCCACGAGTTTATATCAGTGTCCTGCGCGTATATTTATGTCTAAGTAATTCACTTAGTTATAAACAAGTAATAGTTATTACCTGCCAGAGTAATCAAGATTTCAATGATGTCGGTACAATTTAATATGTTAATTTTAAAACTAAGCAACTATGTTTCTTGCTTATAATACCTTACCAAATTACAGTGATTAAGTTCCTTACCATTCGTAATAGTAATTACGATTTAGTATTTTACTATCAATAAAATGATTTCTTGCTTTACACTTTGAGGGACACTAAACGCATATAGGCGTAGTAACAATAAAACTTCTATTGTGTCTCGTTCAGTGTCTGTCAACCGATTTATTAAATGATCTAATAAGCAAGTCGGTTTTTGTCCATCAACAACAATATTTAATTAATTCTTCTTTTTATGTCACCAACAGATCCCGGACCCGTACCGCTGGCTAGAGGACCCCGACTCGAACGAAACCAAAGAGTTCATTGACGCAGAGAACAGAATCACGCGGCCGTACCTGGACGCGTGTCCCGTGAAGACTGCCATCAACCAGAGACTAACGGAGCTCTGGAACTATCCCAAATACTCATGCCCCTTTAGAAGGGGGACTAGATACTTCTTCTTTAAAAATACTGGCTTGCAGAATCAGAAGTAAGTTTTTTTTTTCTTATTCATTTTCGTGTTTCTGTTTATAAATCATGTGTCATCTAAAAAAAGAAAGGGCTTCGTCTTTTTGTTAATTGCTTTGTGACAAACCAAACCCATTTATTAACTTAAGAATTAGTTAAACATATTTATTTTGTCTCCATTATACCGCAACTTTACACACTTATATTAGTCTCCATGACAGCAATTTGAGCTTCCGCATAATTAATTTTGACCCCTAGGCACGCCACTGCTTTCGTGTCGAAAAATTATTATGATATTATTTAAATTACCATTTAGGAAGCTTCACCATGAAAGTATTTTCGGTTAATAATATCCTAGCCCAGCTCTCTCCTGGGCAAGTTATTGGTTTAAGTCTCTTTACATCAAAAACGACGAAATCTGGAACCATACTTATCAATCTTAAGCCAAGTATATTGTTAAGAAAAAAAAAAAGCTTTCAATAACTGTAACTTCTGCACCGCAATCTAACTTTCTGTTCTCATTATGTGTAGCTTTTTTTTGAGGATGGGAAATCAACAAATGACTCCTCCCGCTCTGGGTGGAGCGGAAGAGAGTGTCACTCTTACTGACTAAAACCCACTCGTGTTCCTTCCTTAACCCTTTATGTTCCGGGGTAGCGGTAACCCTTTCGGTTGTGGGTGCTGCCAAGTGCCAGTGCAAGTAAAAAACCGGTCAAGAGCGAGTCGGACTCGCGCACCGAAGGTTCCTTACCGTCATAATATATGTTTTTAAATTTTCATCGGCGAAGTCTATATTCGTCAGAAACACTGCACGCTGCGGTGTAAAATATTGCAGTTTTAAGTCAGCGCCATCTCTTGACCGTTAGTGCAAGTAATGTTACTTTTGTTGTAGTAGGCTTACGTAGACTTTTGAGCGAAATCTTTCTCATTGTTCTTCTTTGAATTCCTAATATTACAATCCTACTCTTTGGCTACCCTGTCAAATAACATCTTTAACAAACCTTAATCTTCTTCCAGTGTCCTATACGTACAAGACAGCCTGGACGGCGAGCCCCGAGTCTTCCTGGATCCCAATACGTTATCTGAAGACGGTACCATTGCCCTCTCAGGCAGTCGGTTCACGGAGGATGGCAACACCTTCGCGTACGGACTGTCCGCCAGCGGCTCTGATTGGATCACTATACATCTGAAGGATGTTGCCACAGGTAAGAATCAGGGTGGATTGAAATTGAGTGTGGTTTCATCTAGTTTTTAACTGAAAATGGACGACAGGATGCTAGCTAAGCAGGGTTAATAAGGAAACAGCCTCGGTTCTTTCACAGTTATTTGAACCCCGGTTTTTGTTTCACTGTCAAAATAACTGATCTTTATTCTCGTTACAATAAGGTTGCTATTGGTTTGCTGCTGTCAGAAGACATAACTGTGTAAGGACTGTAGTTGAAATGTTACATAGACTATGGCAAAAAATGCTATCGTTTACGTACTGCAATTATTTTTTGCCACACGCAGTTCATTCATCTATCAGCGATCTCTTGGTCGAACCAAATATAAACTTGAAACTCAAAGCATTTATTTCAATTAAACCTTGTATACAGGCAATTTTGAATTGTCAAAATTAAATAGTCTGTCAGCCAGAAACTTGAAGCTAGTTGCCCATTCCAAAACGTAGATCTCAATGGAGAAGAACGGACAAGAACATACAATGGACACTCTTTTAAATCAAGATATTACAAAATCCTGGTTACATTGTTCTTGTTGCTTCTAATGTGAGAACAATTTAAAAAAAGACAAATGAAGAAACAATTAAAAATATAAGATTAAAAATAAGCCTTGGCAAGAGATGACCAGTATCAACCGACGGCGCCCATTCACGAACATGACACACATAAAACACATTTTAAACTAATCAAAAGTCCAAAGACAGCTTTAGCCGACTGATGAATCTTATACTTTGATATCTGAATGATTGAATGACCATTTATTTACATACCAAGATCCCTCCTTGTCTCGGAAAGCACGTTAAGCCGTTGGTCCCAGCTGACATTCGTGGATGGTGATGGTCGTTACGGGTCGTCAGAAGCCCGAACGTCTGACAACCAGTCTTTCACGGAGTATTGTATATGACTGGGTTGCGGAGTTAAGATAGGCAGTCGCTCCATGTAAAATACTGGTATTCAGCTGCACCCAGTGAGACTGGAAGCCGACCTTATCATAGTTGTGAAAAGGCTAGTCAGATTGATTTTGATCTGAATGATGGAATGCTTCTTTTAACCACATTAACAAAATCAACCACTGAACTTATAAGAAGGCAGACTTCTTCGTTAAGTTTAATCTCATTGACTAACATATTGTTTTCCTGATGAGCGTGTGGAATTTAAATGTAGATTGTAACCCTCTCAATGACACTGATGATAACATTAAGACGACATTTTTCCTTGACTTTGTTATACCATTAATTTTGCTTGCGATAAATTCACGTCTTAAGGCGAAAGCGCCAGGGTAGCCCGCGAAATTCAATGTTTTTTAGGTTTTTTGGAATTTACTGGTCAGTATTAAGTTGTACGTTGATTAATATATGAATCGCGGCCGTAAGAAATATGTGTTTACAGAATTATAATCATTAAAGTTATCAACACAACTCTCTAAGACCACGGTAAGTCCCAAGAATAACTGTTTCATGAAATCATCATTCTTAGGACTTACGTGGTCTTAGAGAGTTGTGTTGATGACTTTAATGATTATAATTCTGTAAACACATATTTATTACGGCCGCGATTCATATATTAATCAACGTACAACTTGATGCTGACCAGCAAATTGCAAAAAACGTAAGAAAATTTGTATTTCGCGGGCTAACTTAGCGCTTCCCCCTTAAGAATCCATTCTCTTTTTAACTGACTTAAAAAAAAAGGAGGAGGTTATACATTCGGTGAGTTTTTTTTTTCATGTATGTATGTTCAGGGAAATTTATTATTCAGCAAATTGACTACCTTACCTTTCTTAACCTTTTGACCGCCACACGTCAAAAAGTCAAAAACGTGCCCTCGGCGTCAAAGTCTGTCATTTAGTCGAACCGTGGCGTGCTGGGCACATTTTGGTTTGTCATCTATACATGACTGTGGCGGTTAAAAGGTTAAAATAATAGTATATAAAAAGGAGGGGAAATAATCAAAGGGTATCATAAAAATCGTCCGCAGGAAAAGTACCCAAAACGCTGGCAACATTGCCACGTAACGTAACTACCACCTTAAATTGTCCGTAAATTCAAAGTATGAAATGGCTATCACACGGCAAATTGACGTAAGGTGCCAATTTGCTAAACTATTAATTTTCCTGACGTTACATCGGTTCTCCATGATTACTGGACCGATTTTCGTGATTCTTTCTTCATTTGGTAGATTAAGCCCGTACATTGATTCTATATACATTTTATTATAGTTGCTTGAGTAGTTCTTTAACCTTTTGACCGCCACGTCAAATAAACAAAAACTTACCTACAAAAGTCTGTCATGTAGACTGTAGTCGTGAGTTTGACCGTGGCGTGCTGGGCACATTTTGGTTTGTCATCTATACATGACTGTGGCGGTCAAAAGGTAATGTTTTTAGTCCACATGATCTATGTTGATTATAATATAGCAATGTATTGGTACCCGTATTCGTGTGCGGATACCAAGCACATCTAAACAAGTGAAAATAAGAAACTTTTTACATGAAGACCACTACAAAATGAAAAAAATACTTTAGTTTCGGTGGTAAAAATGAAACAAAACTAAAGACAAAGACACCAACTTTGAAACTCGAGTTATTTTTCATTTTGCAGTGGTTTTTTTTGAAGCGATTTTTTTTTTCTAAGCTTAACAATATGAGAATGGTATTTTTACGATATCTGTTCGTTTTTTTGCTGCAATTATAATTTTGCTGCAAAAAGAGATGATTTTATGCCAAAAAGTGTAGATTTTATCGATATGATTTTGTTAACAATAAATAAATACATGTTACAGGTGAAGATTATCCAGAGGTGTTAAAAAAAGTAAAGTTCGCATCAATGTCGTGGACCAAGGACAATAAAGGATTATTCTATTCGGTAAGTGTCGGTTTTTTGCAAGGAAAATATTAAAGAATCCTGTTTCCTTACCTTGCTGATCAAGATCAAGTTTATTTCCTAATAACAACTTGAACTGCGCCTGCGCAGGTGTCTTCATAAGTCATAAGTCATTGTGGTTGTTAACGTGATGCGAATTGTAATTTGGTTAATCTTTTCCTAGTATGGTAGGTAAGGATTTGAGGATAAACCCGTAATTTTGTGTAGGTAGTATTTCTAGATGGATGGAGATGAATAAAGATAACTAGATTATATATTTATCCTTGTGAGCGTACAGACATTTCGGCAAAGTTGTTTTAATAATAAGAACCTCGTGTAAGCCGAGAAAAGAACCTCGTAAAAGCCGAGAAAAGAACGTCGTGAAAGCCGAGAAAAGAACCTCGTGAAATCCGAGAAAGATAAACAGATCTAGTATCTTGACTTGGCTCACGAGGTTGTCGACATGTGGGATGTGGACTCAGCGATTATTGTGCCGATAGTCGTGACAGCCAATGGGTTAATAGTATAGCCAAGAGCCTCGACCAACACCTAAGGAGGCTCTCGTTGGGCAGCTGGATCAAGGGCTTGATTCACTAAGCGGTACTTCTGGACATGTGATATTTAATGAAAGAAAGGAAATAATAATAATTTTATGTGTCACAAAAACTTGTTACATTTAGACAGATATACAGGACAATTTAAAATTTTCTTAGTTTTATAGTGAAGGCATCTGTGTCTGAACTATATAAAAATATCTGTATCTCAGATATCAGCGCTCTTCCTTATGATGACCATTACAATACTAGCTTAATTAGACATATGTGGTCGTCCAAATCAAAAGGGACCTTATGGCGGAAATGAGTTATCTACAGAGCTGAAAACTACATAAATGTACCAAACTATAGAACCAAGAACCAACCTTCTAACCACTACCGTTATTTTTTTACGAATTTTTGAAATTCACTGATCGAAATTATAAGTTTCGAGAAAATCGCAATTTAAGTATGCCGTACAAAAAAGTTATGTTTTAGTGTGAAGTTATGTAACTGATGGTATACTTTGATTGACTATGATTATTACTAATGGAAATTCTTACAATCCTTGCATAAACTTGTTTGTTGTGAGAACTAGACCCGCCAACATAATGCATTATCAATGAGATGCAAAGTATCGATAATAGTATAAAAAATAAGTAAACCGCCTGTTTCTCACTAAACTTTTATCGTTTCTATATTGCTACTAATTACATAGATTTGCGAAAGGCCTTAGATGTAAATAAAAACAACACATAATTTAAAAAAAATAGTTTTTATTTACTAGCAAGAATTCTTATTTTTTATAAACTTTGAGATCTGACATCAACACTTAATCACTAAATAGGTTATACATAATTGGTTTAGATGCTAATAAAGCTAAGAGATCAATGATAACTGTTAGTTATGATCTTGTAAAGTTACATAGAGAACTGAACAATTTCTTCAAACAAATTAAAAAAGGGCCCTAATGGTGGGCACTAAACAATATTTTTTATTTTTAGCATGTATAATCAATATTTTAGTGCAACATTCAAGATAACTTAAATTTTCTTTTTTTATTATCACAAGGTATGAAAATGTTACTTATTTAACAATTTTTTTTTATTATCACAAGGTATGAAAATTCGTAACAAGTATATACGTAAAAAAGGGCCCTTAAGGCGGTCCGTTGCAGTCTGCTGACACTTATCTCTTAGTATAGTTAATTAATTTAAGTATTTTAATAAAGGTAAACAATCTTGATACGTTTTTGTCGAAAAATATATTTATGAAATAATTTATAGCCATTACAAGATAAAACAAAATGAAATAACAGATGTTATAATGAATTACTTTTGCTATTAGCCTTAGCCTATTTTAAAAATATATTTTATGATAAAAAACATACCTAACAAGATTGTTTACCTCTATTAAAAGTACCTAAACAAAATATGGACTACAATAGTGGGACCTTAGACCTAAGACGCATATACAAAGAATGCCGCATGCGGCGGCGTGCGACACTATCTAATGGCAGCTATACGCTACGCTAGTCCTGGCGCAGGGGAGGTCGCATCAGGCGGCGGCCGACGCGATGACACGCGGGGTTGCGATAGTCGTGGAGAGGATCCGGCAGTTGGGTCTCGAGGTGGCATTGCACAAGTCCGAGGCCATGTCGTTTCATGGGTTCCGGAATACGCCACCATCGGGATCCCAACTAACGGTAGGAGGGGTTCACATCGGCGTCGAGACGACGATGAAATACCTGGGTCTCATCCTCGACAGCCGGTGGAACTTAGTCGAGCATTTCCGACGTTTGGCTCCCAAACTGGAACGGGCCGGGGCCGCCTTCAAGCGGCTCCTGCTCAACCTGAGGGGGCTAAACGCCTCCTGCCGGAGGCTTTACGCGGGGGTCGTGCGGTCCATGGCCCTATAACGGGGCCCCGGTGTGGGCGCGTTCACTGCGGCGGCGAGCCGCCCATTATTTGAACGCGCCCCAGAAGGTGGTAGCCGTTAGGCTGATCCGGGGGTACCGCACGATCTCGGGCGAGGCGGCAAGCCTCCTTGCCGGACTGCCGCCATGGGATCTGGAGGCGATAGTCCTCGCGCGCCTGTATGAGTGGCGCGCGGAGGCACTACGCCGGGGGGAAACTCCGCTTCCGCAGCAAATTGCGGCGGAGCGGACAGACCTCCGGCGCGATCTCATGGCGGCGACCTCTCGCGTCCGGGCCTGGTTCAAGCCATGGTCCGGGGCGAGAGGGAGTGGGGAGCAGTCGCCTCCTTCTGCGAAGCAGTCATGCTAGCGAAGGAGGCGGCGAGAGAGAGAGAGCCTCCCGTCCCAGCCGCCGCGGGAGACGCTCCGGGCGTCGGGAGCCGCGCGACTACTCCCGGCCACCTTAGGCGCGGGCGGAGAGCAATGGGTAGCTCACCGTCCGATCAGGACCAGGCCCGTGCCGGACGGCGCGTACGTGTTCCACGCGCGCCTCAAAGAGATGTCAGCACTAAACGAAGGGGCCCGTATTGGCCGAAGCCTGCCGGGTCAGCGGGATTGTCCGAAAGGGTTACCGCTGGCCCGGAACAAAGGGCGAAGGAAGGAACACGGGTGGGTTTTAGTCAGTAAGAGTCTGACACTCCCTATTCCGCTCCACCCAGAGCGGGAGGAGTCATTTGATGATTTCCCATCCTGAATGAATAGTTTAGTTTATACCTACCTTGCAATATTAAAATGTTGATATAATATATGGTTTGAATTACAAGAAAAACGATTTGTTAGGTCTTGCCGCGATAGGGTTCCTTTTTTACTAAACTTTAGATGAATACGAAACTTTTTTAAATTGACTTTTCGAAAAGTTGAACACATCTACATGTAGTAAATACAATCATCTTTTTAAAAATACAGTTAATAAAAAAACGATTTTTTTGAGGTATTTTACAAATTTATTAATATCTCGGAAACTAGTTACCGCCATAAGGTCCCTTTTGATTTGGACGACCACATATTGTTATATCATTACACAGAAAATAAGTTTAAAATAAAATTAGCAAACGGGTGTTTAGTGTTAACCTCGCGGTGAGTAGTGTAGTTTTATACTATGTAAGGATTTATATTTTGAATAGGTTGTTAATAGTACAATTTTACTATTCACATTAATATTATAAGAAATCCTGTCGATAGACTCGTGTCTAGAAACAGGATTCTATTTTTTTAATGTAAAATCTTGAAATTTTCTATTGAAAAGAATGAACTATGATTAATTTATGCAACGCAAAAATATACATGCATGCATTTTCGCATGTCATGTTATTATTATGTTTTAAATATAATCCCTTACTGGAACTGAATGTCTCGACATACCCAGAATGACACATCTCACTCAAGCTTCCCCTAAACAGCGGTACCCAGACCAGGCCGGCAAGACTGACGGCTCTGAGACTGAAGTGAACCGCGACCAGAAGTTATGTTACCACCGATTGAACACGCCTCAAGCTGATGACGTCATCGTAGTTGAGTTCCCCGAGGAGCCTCTGTGGAGGATGTGAGTATGCACGCACTCTTATTCTCGAAAGCAATGCGGTTTAGCCCATCGAGTATTGTTTTATATGACTATAGTCCTATTAGAGCCCCTAGCAGGAATAAATCTACGTTACGTCTCAAATCACACACAAATCTGCATGAGCCTCCTTATATTATGGCCGGACCAAGATTACGTCTGGAATTTAAACGAGACTGTGACCTCTCGTGTGTTTATTTCAGTGTTTCTACTCAGGTAGTCGGATAGGAAACATCGGCCTCATCTAGTTTTAAAACATAATTAATTTTTGACATGTAAAAGTGCTAATTCACAGAAATAAATAAAATGTCTTAGAACGTCACCAACTATTTCCATACATTTTTGAAACCTAACTAACCTAACGAGACTAAAACAGATAAATTCATGTGGCAGTCAGGGGACCTCTTAGAAGGTGTTCCACAGAACGGTCCTCCGACTTCCATATGAATTTATCTGTTTAAGGTGCAGCGCAGACGACAGACTATCCGTGACGCACTTTTTAGTCTGTGAAAACAGAACCTATGCAATTATATGCAGTAGTAACGCACGCGACGCGCAAAAAGTCCGGCGCACAAAAAATTTGTGTAATTTGGGCAGACCGCACCGCGCCGCGCCGCGCCGCTCGGCACAAAAAGTGTGTGAAAAAATTGAACGTTTGCTTCAACGCGCGCTAACGCAGACGGCGCACACTTTAGTCGGCAATCTGCATTTGCTAGGGGTGGACGTAACGCACGCGATCTATTATCATGACGCTAGAGGTCGATGTAACGATGTTAATTCAAGAAATACAAAACAGACCAGCACTTTATGATACTTCTAAGGCAGAATATCACGATAGACATTTAAAAAGAAAAATGTGGGATGAAGAAAGATGTGCGTCGTGTGCGTTGAGTCTGTGAAAAATCCGCGACCGACTTTTTGCGCGCCATGCAGACTTTTTGTGCGCCGCAGACTCGATCGCACAAAAAGTGTGCCGTCTGCGCTGCACCTTAGTCTCGTTACATAAATTCTTTAAGTCGAAGGTTTTTAAATTATTTTATCCTTTTCCAATTACATTTAACCGTCGTGTGTTTTTTCAAATTTTTAATTTTGCTGTTTATCATGCATGATGTTTGTTCAAAGTGTAATGAATATTTTTAATTTATCTGCAGTGACATTCACACTCAGATGTACTTCAGTGAAGATAAACGCGCGTAACGTTTTTACCGTTTTGTTTTTTCCAGTATTCTGTAGAATTTAATTTTCTATTAATTGTAGAAATATGAACGTCGTTGATATTGCTTTTTGGGACACCTTGAACAAACGTACAGCGTGTAGTAATTATGGAAGAATTTATTGAGTAATTTTGCTAATATCGATGAATAGAAGTAATGAGTAATTTTGTTAAATCCATTTCAAATAAAACACGTATTTATTCATCAAGTTAAAAAGTTACATAGTACTGGCTGTAACGTAGGTAGGTAATTTGGTAGGCACATAGTTCTAGAATGAAATAAAATAATAACTTACTTAATTCATGCGGCATTGCGTCATACAGCTATCCGCGTCTTTTTATTTCCTTATCTGGTGCAGCCTATGCTGATCCTGATCGGTGTAAAATAAATATCGCAATAATTTAAGGACTGCCTCAAATAATACACTATTTTAGACCATAGTATAGGCTAGGCACAGCGAATCGGTTAATAAACATATCGCAGACCGTCGTCTGAATGAGGGTTTTCTGAAATGACGTTCGCTAGGTGGCAGCACTGACACGTCAGGTCCAGGCATCTGTCAAAGAGCCTATATTTTCACGTCCATGATATTTTCTTTAGTCATGACTGAATGATGAACGAATGAATGAAACGAATGATGAACGTCATCATATCCTTTATATTCATTGTCG
Organism: Luperina nickerlii; assembly: GCA_963855955.1. Classification (NCBI taxonomy): domain Eukaryota; kingdom Metazoa; phylum Arthropoda; class Insecta; order Lepidoptera; family Noctuidae; genus Luperina; species Luperina nickerlii. The sequence continues at coordinate 6,990,217 of OY979663.1, forward strand.
AAATGGAAGACCTCTTGTCAAAGTGGTGCCAACTGGTGTCGTATATTTTCACGAAAACCCCCATTATAGTGCTACAAGGATCCTTTGGCCCTTGAATACATTGACAGGGGGGCGTTGGTGGTAAACTTTTTTGATTATGTTTTGGGGTATTGTATTGAAAAAAAAAAACAAGATTGCAGCGTGCGTACGGTTAATGGCCATGTGCCAAAAGATCTAACAATATCATGATTTTCACCAGGTATGCTAAGTATCACTCCGTTGTTACAGCGGCGCAGAAGTGACAGACTGCGGTAGATACCTGATCGTGTCTCCAGTGAAGGACTGTCGCGACAACCTGCTGTTCTACGCAGACCTCAGCAAACAACCCGAGATCAACGGCAAGCTACGCCTCACGCAGATCGTGCACAAGTTCGAGGCAGACTATGAGGTAAGACCCACTCAGAAGACCTCTACCACAATCTGTTTTAAAAGAAAAAAGATATAATTCCTCAACTTGTCAAAGGAAAAGACTAGAACAACAACATGGTCTTTTGCCTTCGGATTCGATTAGCCTATTTAATTTATCGTCTAACTTTTATGAGCGATGGATGCTTTTTGGTGAATGAAAAGTTATTCACGTCAGCTTTCACGGTGAGTTGTCCAGCAGATTTACTGATCTGAGTTTTGATCGGGCCCAAATAAATTGAGCGATTGTTTAGGCAAGGAATAATGAACAGTTTCCTGAGTGGATACTGTTCATTCCTTGCTTAAAAATAATAAAATAGATCGACGCCGTTCCCAATAATTAAGAATACTTTAGGCGAAAAATATTTAATTAAATAATATAATATTCGTAATTATTTTTTCAGTACGTAACGAACGAAGGTTCCGTGTGCATATTCCGTACCAACAAGAACGCGCCGAACTACAGACTCGTCAAGATAGACCTGCACAACCCCGCCGAAGAAAACTGGCAGACTCTCATACCTGTAAGTAAACAATATAAATTCAAACTTTTTAGTGCAATACGGTTGAATTCAGTTTGAACAATGTAAATGTTTTGTTTGTTATAAAACAACGGAAACTGAACCCTATTTGCCGAATTATAAAGGTGTATCTAGCTTGAATGCTTGCGTTTGTGCTGATACCTGTGATACAACATCGCAAATTGAACTTTATGTTTAGTGCAATAATGTTATATTTAGCTAATACACCTCGTGTTTGTTACAGGAACATCCTAGCGACGTATTGGACTGGGCATCAGCGGTAGACAATGACAAGCTTGTCATACACTACGTCAGAGATGTGAAGGTATCTTTTCAATTCCTACTCTAGGTTGTACAAATTGTCAACTGCCGGCAAACCTTGACTGATGAAATACGTATGTATTTCATCAGTCAAGGTTTGCAGGCAGTTACTACAAACTGGTTTATAATGAAAGTCGTTATGAATCTTATCACGACGATACAGTGTAAATTAGACTTCATATTACATAACATGAGAATTTCCATTAACTGCTATTTTTATTTATCGTCGATGGTCAAAACCAATAAAAATGCGGATGGTCAATTAAAACGTTCAAATTGCACAAATTTTAAACAAATCCGTTTGAACTTGAATTGGTTATTTTAAATAGGTGTTCAACTGTGCACTGCTTATCCGACCCAGTCTCCACAATTCTTTAGAATAAATATCGATTCTGATAGCATTTTAAAAACAACATATTTCGTTCATTTCTTTCTAGAGTGTCCTTCAACTACACAACATGACTTCTGGCGGGCTACTACAAACATTCGCGTTAGACGTGGGTTCTGTAGTCGGGTTCTCAGGCAAGAAGGAACATTCTGAGATCTTCTACCACTTCATGTCATTCCTCTCGCCCGGCGTCATCTACCACGTGGACTTCACCAAGCAACCCTACACGCCTACTGTGAGTGATTGTTTTTTTTTTTTGTTTTGCTTGAAGAAAATAGTGCATGTTATTATTTAGTGTCAGTTTAGTGGCGCGTAGACCCTTACTGTGCGTAAACGCCAACCTGGCAGAAGAATGAAGAACCTACCTGCACATACAGTGGTCTCCAAAAGTTAATTGACATTTTTCCACTTCAGCTGTGACATACAACAGTATGAATTAAAATTGTAGTTCCAAATGTTTGAATTGTACACTATAACGTTTTGATTGAATAAATTCAACATAATTATTATGAATTGTTATAAAAATTATGTAGTAATCTCTTCGGATAACCTGATTATTTTTTTTATTTGAAATCATAATGTGACATCACAGCTGAAGTGGAAAAATGTCACTAACTTTTGGAGGTACATGAAAGAGAAAGTCTGTAAAACTCGCCTTTATCATTTATTAAATTGTTATGAGATTTTTTCTAATTATGATTATTTGCAATGTAATATTTCGTCTTTTAATTAGACAATAGCCTTTGAACGAGTCTTATAACATACATATAGAATTAGAAGTTATTATTCTTAATCTAACATATTCTAACAAGTGCATAATCTGTCCCAATCAATAATCATAATCCTCTCACCCAAGGGAGTGGGCCGTGTGGTGACACGGCCCAGTGCGGGTTGGTAGATGTCACATGTCTTCGAATTTTTGGTTCACGATGTTTTCCGTCACCGTTTTGAGAGCAGTGGTGACGAAATAATTTAGAGAAAGTAAGGTACTTGCTTGAGATCGAACCCGCGGCCTACAACACGTAGGCGCGGCCGTTACCACTGTGGGCCACCACTGCTCCAACGAGCTAACGAGCAACTGTTCTAACGAGTATTTTTCTGTAAATTTCCAGGTGTTCAGAGAGGTTAAAGTGAAAGAATTCGACGCGTCGCAGTACGAGGCCAAGCAGATTTTCTACACTAGCAAAGATGGCACTAAAGTTCCTATGTTTATTGTTTCCAAAAAGGTAATTCATCATTTCATTACTACTACTATGCTTTTACTTATACGTTATAGATATCAAACTTGATCCAATTATTTCGGAGCACATACTAGGGTGTTTTTTTGAATTTTAAAAATGTTTGGGCTTAAACTACACGGTTTTATACCATTTATTGTACGTATAGTTTTTCTTTGTATTACTTGTTGTGAAGGCATCTATCTTTTTAAACATAATACAATGAGCTCTTAAAAAGCCTTACCAACTGCCGCGTACACATACGTAATATTGTTTAACTTTTTTCTCGTGTACCTAAATAGTAATATTTTGTTTATTTACCACAGGGACTACGCCTCGACGGGTCCAACCCGGCGCTGATCTACGGCTACGGCGGCTTCAATATCAACATCCAGCCGAGCTTCAGCGTTACGCGACTCGTCTTCATGCAACACTTTAACGGCATTGTCGCCATACCCAACATCCGTGGTGGAGGGTAAGCCATAGTTATCCTTTTTTTTATGAGTAATATTAGGCGATGAGCACCCAACCCCACACCCCTCTCCCTCTACGCCCCTTACGTCGCCACCCTGCCGTGGTTATTGCTGATGTTAGTGGAATAAATAAAAAAATAACGACCATCACCGACCCTTCGGCCCTCCCATTTGGACACTGTATCACGTTCAATGGAAGATATTGCCAATGTTCACAATGCAGGACATACCAAAAGTTGCTCCTATGAAATTTCCTCCTTTGATGGCTATTCTGCTGAATACCCGTTGTAAAACCTGGTTGGTGAGTCGGGTGCATTTTAAGTAAGTAATAGATTAACATCGTAAGGAAACCAGGCATGTCCTCGACACAAAAATTCGAAGACAAATGACATCTACCAACCCGCACTGGGCCCGCGTGGTGGATTTATAGCCCATTTCCTCTCGAAAAGGGGAGGCCTGTGTCCCAGCAGTGGGAAAATAATAAGCTGATTATCAATACAATGCGCGCCACGAAAGATGAGACTTGACCCTGCCTCCCCCGCTCTTTCCGCCGCCCCTGTGACGTCCGGTCCCGTCCCGCACTCAGACCTCATACCGCTAAAGATACCTAAAATCGTGTACTGCGCAAGTCAAACCACGTGGTGTGTCAAGTCTCATCTTTCGTGCACGCATTGTACATTAATGTAAAGCGCTTCGTTTATGACAGATTGATTCCATGTAGCAGCAGTAGCTTTCATAGAGCATCTGCAGATAAGAAATTTCAATAATCGCACGCAAAAACACAAGGAAAATGCATGCATTTAGACTTTGTTGGCTCTTTATATCTTAAATACTAGCATGACCATGACCTGGGTATGCTCTTAGAGCAATATATCACGTGTTGAACGAGTAGTCTACAGTCTATTTAAGTCCATGTTGTGTTGTTGTTAGATTAATCACCCTGTTACACCGCTTACTAACTACATCGTAAATAGGTGCCTTGTCATAAAAATAAAGGTATTCAGCTACATTCGGTTAGACTGGAAACCGACCCTGACATAGTTGGAAAATGGGTAGGATGATGATGAAGGGATGGGATGATGATGGGTAGGATGATGGGTGCTTATCAGTTGTATGTTTTCCTCCAGAGAGTACGGAGAGAGATGGCACAACGCGGGCCGCCTTCTTAACAAACAGAACGTGTTCGATGACTTCCAAGCAGCCGCAGAGTACCTCATTAAGGAGAACTACACCAGTCCTTCACTCGTCACCATACAGGGAGGGTCTAACGGAGGCCTCTTAGTGGCCGCCTGCATCAACCAGAGGCCCGACCTCTATGGAGCGGCCATTGTGCAAGTTGGGTGGGTGATATAACTGTTTCAACTATCTGACTAACTGACAGACTATTTAAATTTTGACAATTCAAAAGTGCCTGTACAAGGTTTAATTGAAATAAATGTTTTGAGTTTGAGTTTCTTTGAATTATATAGGATCACCAAGATGCCTTTGACCGGCAGTGGGACAATGATAGACTTGTACTAATAAAAAAACAGTGGCACTCCGGGAGTGCCGACAGAAGTGAAAACAAAACACAAACAGAATACTTTGCCATCACTCACTGACATATCGGATATACGTTAATAAAACTGAGTACATCCCGAGGACAGCCGAACACATCCGAAGCGGGTATTTTTTTAATCGTCTTTACAAAACGCGCGGACAGTACGGTAACAGTGGCGCGAGTTCAATGGTTTTTTGCCCATCTCAAAAAACATCCAACACGCCTAAACAAGTTTTCACTTTAAAAAAAAATAAGTTTAACCTGGTTATGCCCATTGTCTTATGTTAGAAGTTGTAGCCACACACACACACACACACACACACACTTAACGGCCTGCGCCAAATATTTGGCAGTCGACGTGATCACAATTCTAATTTGCGCAAAGTTGCACGTTTCAGGTACAGACGCCAGCACATCAAGCTACTACAATCTGTCAAATTTCTTTAAAAGATTTTCAACTTTATCGTTAAAGCTATAAAGTTCAAAGTTGATTGGGAAAATTTGACAGTTTCGGGTAGGTTGATGTGCTGGCGTCTGTACAGTACAGTTTAAATGTAGCAATTTAAACTGTACATGATACGTGCAACATTGCGTACATTTTATATCAATAATGTTTTACGGTTATTATTATTTACGTATTACATACAGACATGTCCCAGTTGCTAGTGCCTGAGTGCCCGTCACTCAACCTTGAACCTTTGATGACCTAAAGAATGTCACTCATGCCGCAATCACCCACTGGGTGAAAAGAAGAACTTCCGTATTTATTTCATGTTTTTAATAACATCTAATGTTACCAATTCCAGAGTACTGGACATGCTAAGGTTCCAGAAATTCACGATCGGCCACGCGTGGGTGTCCGACTACGGCAGCTCTGACAACAAGACGCAGTTCGACTACCTGCTCAAGTACTCACCGCTGCACAATATACATAAACCCCTAAATGGTAACTATTATAAAATAACCTTATAGCGTTCTATGTGTCTTATTACGTCCAGATACTGTAACAGTATTCTATTGTCCCCAGGCACAGAGTACCCGGCGACGTTAGTCCTGACAGCCGACCACGACGACCGTGTTGTTCCGCTGCACTCGCTGAAGTTCATCGCGGCGCTGCAACACGCGGCCAAGGGCAGCAGCCAGCAGCGCCCCCTGCTGGCGCGCGTCGACACGAAGGCCGGCCACGGCGGCGGGAAACCTACCACGAAAATTGTTAGTATTACATTAAACTATGTCATCCTGGCTATTGTACGCACAGCTAAGTAGTGGAGCTCCCTGTCTGAGTCTGTGTTTACTGATAGCTCGTATCTCTCACTCCTTCTCCCACTCCTCCGACACTATGATGTCTCGAGCCGAACTTATATTCACCTCAAATCCCATAAACTACCAATCAATATAATTTTCAAACCAAATGTACAAATAACATGAAAGTAATGATTAAAAAAAAATCTTCTTAAATTCGAAGGTAGGAATATATTGGTTCTATTTCCATTTACGATTGTAACATCTATATTTCAGATCGAGGAGCACACCGACATCCTGTGCTTCATGAGCGAAGCGCTCGGCCTTAAATTCATCAAGTGAACTCACCTGCCATACGTCACAACTAGTATTAAACGAGATGAACTCTAATAGTATTATGTAAATATAACAACAACCACAGTGTCTCGATGATTACCTCGGGGTCTTAGCTAAGACTGGTGATATTGTTACGCATTGCTACTATTTTTATTAATAAAATTTTGTTTTTATTTTTGCATGTTGCATTTTATTTGGGAACTACCGTCCTAGCAGCGCTCCGCGGTTTCACCATAAGTTTCGATATTGTTGCATAAGTGTCGATCTCGTGGAAATATCGGGATTAAAACTATGCTCAGTCCTTTCCCGGGACTCGAATCTCTATACCAAATTTCATCTAAATCGGAGAGGTAACACACTTTCGCATTTATATTATTTGAATGGTGTCGATTTGATATGCTATTGCGTCGACCCCATTATGCAGAACTTCTTACAGTTCCATCTGTAACAACTGTGTTGTTATAGTTGTAACACAATACACAAACTAAAAGAAATATTTTTTATTACTAATCAATAATGATTTTCTTGAATACCTATTATATTTATAATATTGGAATGGTTAAATGATAAATGGTTTTATTTCTGTAAGTAGGTTTGCACAAACACATTAACACACCCGGTGCCAACCACAATAAAAATCGCCGTTCATCAAATAAGCGGTTTGTTCAATGAAATCAGGATTGCAACCAACCGATCATTGTTTAAACTAAAAGTTCATGAGCACATTCGTAAGAAGCTGGCAGTATCATCACAACGTTAATGTTTTCTATTATATGTATCCTTTTATGATTATGCCAAAGTGGCCTTTTTAGGCCCCCAGGCCTTCGAAACAGAATCAACATGTAAAATGTCAACACCATAAGATAAGAGGAAGTATTAATACAGCTTGCAAGATTTGACCAATACATACTTTACTAACTACAAGGAGTTAAATAAAAGCTTGTAAAAATCAATTGCTGTCTCGCAAAAACTCGAAAATGGCTCGACGTGCGCGCCAGAGAAAGATCCTTACAAATAAAGGCATTGCAATTGCAACGCATTCATTGGCTAAGTCGCAATTACAGAAATACATTCCTCCGAATGAAATTTAATATCGAATCGAACCGCAAGAAATCTGTTGACGGTTGTGGTGAGTAGCCCTTGACACGAAATGTAAAACCTGTGAGAACATGGAGCAGCAAACTGCAATTTAAATGTTATGTAATTAAAGGAAAATGAGCTGATTTTTAAGTCGAGTAAAGCTTATAGTACTCCTAAATCGAGCCACTATGCCCACTATGCAATTCCATGTCAGGTAAAAAGGTCTAAAACATCAAACAAATGATAATGCCGACATCGAATCACACTAATATTATAAAGGCGAAAGTTTGTGTTACTTAATACGTTTGTTACTTCTTCACGCTCAAACGGCTGGACCAATTTTGATAAAATTTTGTAGCTGACACCATGGATTAACAAATAGACTACTTTTTATCCCGATATTCCCACGGGATCAACACTTATGCGGGGCGCAGCTAGTTCTAAATAAATGGAGCCACCATTTTGGTGTCGTCATTATTTTGAATTTGAATTCACATTGCAATCATTTAAAAAGATTTGCATCTTTCTCTGGTGTGTAATCTTTTATAATGACCTGGCTGCTGCTCCCAGGGTTGGCTCCAGACGAGGGAACTCCTCAACGGTCAATAGTTCAAAGATGAAATTTAATATACGCATTTAATTATCATAGTCCGTTCTAAAGTCCACATGAACTGGCTGCTGCACCCAGGATTGGCTCCAGACGAGGACACTCCTCAGCGGTCAACAGCAGGGACACAAAATTTTGATATTTATACCCATTTAATTATTATATTTCGTTTTCAAATCCGTTATAACCTGACTGCTGCACCCTGGATTGGCTCCAAACGTGGAAACTCCTCAACAACAGCTACAAAAACAACAGCTGCATCTGCGGTCAACAGCGCAGACACAGAATTTTATGTGCATTAATATTATGATAACCCGTTCTAAGTTCAGCATGATTTGGCTGTTGCTCCTAGGGCTAGTTCCAGAAGAGGGCCTACTCCTTAGCGGTCGACAGCACAGATACAAAATTTTATCTACGCATTCATATACCATAACCTGTCTGCTGACTGACCCATGATTGGCTCCATACCAGAGATCATCTCAGCGCAGCGGTCAACAGCACAGGCACGAAATTTTGTATACGCATTAAATTATGATAGCCCGTTCTAAAGTATTAATGCATCTCGGTTGGCTTGACTTGTGTAAAGGTGTGTTTGGGTCGTTGGATTTGTCTATACGAGTATCTTTCAAGTGAAGGTGATAGAACAGATATTTAAACAAATTCTAATGCTTATAAGTACAAGTAGTAGTAGCGCTTGTTATTTAAAAAAAAAACAAGTTGAAGAATAAAACTTACGTTTACATAGAACTTTAATATTTTCTTAAAAGCTTAGGCATATTACTTAGTGTGTGTGTGGCTTTAGAAGAGCATTAACATTGTTAAGTGCGTACTTAACAATGTTAATGCCTTTAATTTATTGAGTTCATGAAATGCTTGTTTTAGAAAAGCTTTTTACTAAATTGTATTATACTTCTTGATAATCGCTCAAATGGCGAAAATCGGCCATAACTAATCATATAAAAACAATTTTTTGTGTGAACGTTCACACAAAAAAATTTTTGCATTTGCAATTGGGCGCTGAGAAATGGAACTTTATTCCGATTTGTAACCTTTTGTAGGGCCGATTAGGTATAATGGGTTATCTGTGATACCTAGCCTAAAGTATTTTTCCTTTCTCGATTCTCCTTTTTGATTTTCGTAAATAGTGTACAAAGTCAATGATGGAGGATCTTTGTCGAAAAGAAAACAAAATTTAATATTCAACTTTTATTGTTATATCCTTACAGTACAGTTGCTAAAAGCACGAAATCCAATTGGGACTTGCTCCAACCTACGTAATAATATAAAATATTAGTTGCTTACAACAAAATAAATAAACTTCTTAATGCCCTTTTGGCGTTTTTCTTTATCCAATAATAATTTAATTTCTTTATGCTTAGTTACTTGTGCAACTTTGAACATGAAGAAATTGATCGATGGCCTCGATTTAAAATCGTTTGAACATACAATCGAAGAAGTAAACACATCGCTATTGATTATATATGCTAGACTACAGTTCAATACAGTTGTAAAAGTAAAAGACACGGTTACGAGACGTTTTCGTGTGATCACGGACCCATTACAATGAAATGTACAATCGGTTGTTCTTGGGCATACAATTGACCGGTGCCTGGGTCCTCCGCTTGGATCGCATCCTCACGACAACACAAATTAAACGACATACACACATTAATCAAAAGATAATTAAAATACATAAATACCGTACCGATCAATTGTATTACTACCTTATTTAAACACCTAGAAAGAACGTCATTAATAAAATGCTATACTAAACAATTACGTGGTACATTCTTTAAATATAGGTTACATAGAACCTAGGTATAACAAGCATCCTTCAACCTTATACTTACTCGATAGCTTCGATCGCTACTCGTGTCAGCTAAATGTACTCTATCATCAAAGTCTAGAATTACACATTTCACAGCTTAGGGTCGGGGAAACTATTCTTACACGCTCTTCCACTACAGTCAGTTAAAAATCGAGGCCAAACATCGTTCTAATCGCCGTAGCCCCCGCGTGTATATCCTAACTATACAGGAATTGTACCGAAGAACCGTAGAAAATACTGGAGACAGAGCCGCGCACCTACAAGCTACAGCGAGACGAGGGCCACGGCGATTACTACTGTAGAGCTAAACTAAGGTGACACCATGGCCGCATGATGTAACTTTAGCGTCCGTCGGGACGGCCACGACCGCCCGGTGTTTACGTGCGCCCGCACCCGCACCCGCAGCCCGCAGCTGTCGCGCGCGGGCCGCGGCTGTCGCGCGCGGGCCGCGGCTGTCGCGCGCGGGCCGCAGCTGTCGCGCGCGGGCCGCAGCTCAAACAGCGAGCGTCGCGGGGCGCTGCCCAGTCCCTAGGAAACTGTTTTGGTTTGGCTTCACAGCCCCAGTTTCGTTACAATATTCGTTCCTACATAATTTTAATGATATTTTATTTCTCTATTTACTACTACACTTACATAATAAGTTAATAACAGACAAGTTTCAGTATATATTATAGCCAATAAATATAGCGATATTTAGATAGTTTATGGCTAATGTGTATCTATAAACTAATTGAATCATTCATGACAGATGAGCGCTGCTCTTATAACAGAAATAAGTCTACCGAATTATTGCAATTTCTTCAGCGTGATAAATAAATAAAAAACTTTATCCTAATTTGTGAGCGATACATAATTCCAGAAGTAAAAATAAAATAACTAAATAGTTTCTTACAGGTCGTTATGTATAACAAAAAATATACATTTGAAATTCTAATAATATGAAAGTTCATAGAGAAAGTCAACTAAACGTTGCTGCAAGACGAGATCAAACAAAACGTCGTGAATATGTCATAGCCGGAAACGGCACAAACCAGTCAAAAAGTTGAGTTTTTGCGAGGTCGCGTCGTCCCGAACATTTCGTGCTGTGAGATATTCACATGAAGTAATATTGCAATATAATCGAGAGATAAGCGACATGACAGGTGAACGTTAGCTGCTCGTGTGCGACGCGTTATTCCGCGATGCCGTTGCTCACCACGCTCGTCTTGGGCGGCGTGCCACCAACATTCTGGATCCTGGAATGGAAATGGGAACATTTAAACAAGGGACATTGTCAACGGATTACATCTTCATGTTTTATGTTCTAACCCCGCCAATGTTATACAAAACTTGTATTTGTGTGATGTATTTGCATTTTGGGTGGTTGTGAATTGTTGGTGTATATGTATGTGTGCTACATATTGTATCAGAGTGAAGTACGTACGGGTGCGTGGGCGCGTCCAGTCCCATGAGAGCAAGCGCGCGCAAGGCGGCGCGGGAGCACTGCTCGTGCGAGTGCGCGGTGGAAGCGCCTCCGCCGTGGCACATGACGGGCGGATCCGTCGACAAAGACACTAGGGACAGGTACTCGCCGTGGTTGCGCTGCGAATAAAATCAGTCATGTTCTTAACTGAAGACGATCCAGCGAGACTAAGTTACGCAGCGAGGCAAGATTGGGATGCCGTGCCACGCTGTGAGGCTAGGTCTGAGCAGGCGGCGCAGTCCAGCGGGGCCGCGCCGAAGCCGCGTGTGTGCGCACTGATGCGAAATTCATTCGTATACACAAACTTGCGGTCCGGCGCCGGTGCGACTCCGGCGCACAGTGTGTTATAAACCCTCATTTTGTCTCACCTTGGTTTTATTGAAGAATTCCATAGTTATTATCATTACAAACATAAGATCGGTGCTGACTAAACGCGCTGATACGCGCTAACGATTGGCCTGAGAAGAGAACCAACTAAATATACGTTTGTTACCTTGGGGAAGTCTGAGAACTGCACACTGAAGCCCAGCAGCTGCGATAGATACATGAGCTGGTCTTTCGCGCCGGGCGTGTTGCCGCCAGAGCCGCCCGTCGCACTCGTCTCGCTCACACCTGTATCACCATAAATAATGCGTTATATATACTAAGTAGTCACAGTCTAAATTTCTATGGTGTTCCCCATCCTGATCTGGTCACCCTTACTTTATTAGACGCAAGAGAACTAAAGATACGAGAGCAAGCGCGAAATCTAAGTGCTCTTTCGCATAGGGTTTAGGAAAAACCTGTAATGATAGATAAGATGAATATACTCAATAAAAATCTTCAATTCCCCGATAGACAACGCACAAACTCAAAGCATTTATATCAATAAAATCATTTACAGGCACTTTTGAATTGTCAAGAAGTCGGTCAGTCAGAAAATATGAAGTTAGTTGCCCATTCCAAAGCGTAGGTACCTATGGAGAAGAACGGGCAAGAACCTCCATGGACACTCCATTAAATTATATTTTTACAAAAATATTAGTTACGTCATTAATGTTGAATTTATAATTAGGTATATGTGAGAACGATGTAAAAAAAAAGCTTGTAAAAAGACGTACGCGTTAAAAGCGTCCAGAGTACAACAAAAAGTAACAAAACAATACAAATATAAATTAATTAAAAATAAGCCGAGGTAGCTAAGTGATGACCAGCCCCAACTGACGGCGCCCGTTCACGAACATGACGCATAGATCAGCACCATTCAGCTCAACCATTTTGAATAGAGCTATATGAACCAACACACACGCCACCGTGCGTCAGCGAGACATTTTTATCAGCGATGTAATCACCTAACTTATAATATGCCTGCCTGACTGCATAGTGTGCGTTTTATACAAGACTTGAATTTTGTCTCATTCAGTTGAAGAATGTGGGGAGGTATTTTATTATAACATTTTAAACAGTACCCCATAAAAGATAAGTCTACTTAGACAGTCTGAAACCTGGTTGAACTAATAGGTCCCTATTTCTAGTACTATAATTATGTCTTTTACCTCTTTTACTAAAAACATGTAAATTTTTCCTTACATACATGATGTTTTCGTAGATATATTGAAAAGGCACAGTCATGGTGTTACAGTTAACAGTTCCCTTGGAGAATCGCGCCTGCGGAGATTATATATGGCTCTGATGGCTCTTTTCTGCAGAATAAAAATAGAATCGTGTCTGCAGCCCGTCCTCAAACAAAGACATGATACCAGGGTCTTTTCACTTAGTACATTTTTATTTTGTATTGACAAAAAGGCTTGAGCTATAGTTCCGTCGTTACTCAACAGATGGCCTATCTGTACCATTTTCATGTATAATAAAATTTTAAAATATTATGAAATATTGTCTGAAGATTTATAAATTTAAACTATTTATAAACTTAGTAGAAAGAAAATTAAATAAAATGATAACAAAATTCAATAAAATATTTCTATAGCAACACTGAGCGATACCCAAAAGAATAACGTTTCATTTCATGAATTAAAGGCAACGCTAAGGAAAGTAACATTGTAATTATTTTAGTTTATTTCCCTCGAACAAAAAAACTGAGCTTTAAATAACATTAGTTTTTCAATCGCAGGTTTACCGTATATGTATTAAATAGTTTGCAAATTACAATTCAAATGAAATATTGGCAGTTTACCCGTGCTCTCTCCTGGACTCCGACGTACATACCGTTTTTCCGTGGACCCCGGCAACGAATATTGGACTCCGATTTTCTATAATGTCTTCAGAAAAAATATGCTGTGTACCGAACTGAACAGAACAGATAAAGATGTTGATTCGGCTGACGAAATACAGAATCAGGCTTTAATATATCATAGCAAGAGAAGGAAAATACACAAATTAAGTACTTAATACAAATAATATCGTCTGTATTGTTTCTAGAAACTTAATAAAACTTTGTGACATTTAATTTTGTGTTTCTTTTTAACCAAATATAACAATAAAAGTGAAAAAACAAAAAGGAACTATTTCTCAAAGAGTACACGTGTGTGTGTGTGTGTGAAAGTGTATAAACGCACATTGCAAGTTGTTTTGTCGTTAGCCACCAGATGGCGCATGACGTAGAGGTCGGCTGAATACTCTATACCCATATATATTAATGTACTCTGTGCATGATACTATGAAAGTAACTAAAATAAGACTAGTCTCGCGGTATCTACATCAGTAAATTGACGATTTTTTCTAACAGCTTATGCTCTTGAACTTAGCTGCCCTGCAAGAGATGTTAAATGAGGACCCATAGTAGCCTTGAGTCTAGCGTGATCCCTAGGAAAACAGTTCTATCGACGAATTCTAGTTTCTCTTGATTCAATATTATCTCACCATCACTACCCTTGACATTTGGTAACGAAAATCTTATGCACTTAGTTTTTTTTTTTCCATTTAATACTAAATTATTAGCAGTCAACCAATTTTGGACCTGCAATAGGGCGTTACTTACGTCGTCAATATTTGTAGCAAGTCTATTTACCTTAAAAATTAAGGAAGCATAGCGAGTGCCTTTCATAAACGAAGGTAAGCACTAAGGAAGGATTTAACAAAAACATCCTCTAAAGTGGTTAAATAAGAATTAAAGTTGGTATGGAAGTTCGAAGAGCAGACGGGTTGTAAATAAATAATTTGAAGTAAATAGTACTGACCGTTAGGTTGGTGCGGCTGGCCGGTCCTCGTGTGGTAGTCCATGAGCAACACGCCGGGCACGGGCTGGCGCACCTCGCTGCCTGCGCCGCCGCCGGGCTCGCCCTCCTGGTGACGTCACGAACATTGTTACACGAAGTTATCAAGAATGTCGTCTGTTATCGCTTAAGGTGGCACTAGTCGATATTTTTGCTATACAAATTTCGGGAGGGTATTGCTCCACTGTTTGACATTGTGCATCCGAAGTTAAACATGATATTTTTAACGTAACTTTGGGTGTAAATAAGTAATAAAAGAACTGTAAAATCTTTAAAACAAAATCAGTACCGACAAAGAATTTTCCAAAGGCCTCTTCGTATTTTTTAACGCGTGTTTCTGTTCGGAACGGTATTTGTGTGCGTGAGAACTAGACGCTGTGCGTGTAGACTAGCATCTAACTGCTCATCACTTATACTATCTCTGTCGGACATGATGACAGATCAGACAGCGTGAGTGACAGTGAGTAATACAGAATGGCTTATTTACAGTTATAATGAAAGTAAAGACGCTCATTGTAAGTTATCAGAGTTTATTGAAAACATAAAACTCTGAAACTTTTAATGAGGGTATTCTGAAATGACGTTTGCTAGGTGGCAGCACTGACACGTCAGGTCCAGGCATCTGTCATCATTGCTTCTGATAACCGTTTGAAGATGAGACAGAACGATAATTGGATTACGTTTAGTGCTAAACGCAAATTTTGATTTGTGGTGCGGGCCTTAGCTTACTTTCCTAAACATAATCATTATCTGAGATTCTGAATTCATATAGTTCACAATATAACTTACTTTTCGTTTGACGTCTCCGTTGTTCTTGGCGTCGTTGGGCGCGGCGGGGTCGGGACTACAACTGAGCTGCTCCGCCGGCTTACTGCTCATCTCCATCGCTAGTAACACGTCTGCAACGTTCATATACAGCCGTTTGTTGAGGGTAACATATATGTTAGTATTTGTCAAAGGTTTAGTGGGTTATTGCTATAGTATGAAAAGAAAAAAAAAACAGTGGCACTCCGGGAGTGCCGACAGAAATGAAAACAAAACACAAACAGAATACTTTGTCATCACTCACTGACATATCGGATATACATTAAAACCGAGTATGTACTCGGTAATACCGGCTTCGGATGTGTTCGGCTGTCCTCGGGATGTCCCGAGGACAGCCGAAGCCGAACACATCCGACGCGGATATTTTTTTAATCGTCTTATAAACAAAACACGCGCGGTGTCGCTTACGGTAACAGTGGTGCGAGTTCAATGGTTTTTGCCATGTCAAAAAATGCCCAACGCACCTAAATAAGTTTTTACTTTAAAAAAAAGTGTACGGTCGGGGGACCCTTGTCAGGAACGAAGTTCCTCACGCAAATAATAGAAAAAGAAAGAGAAAGTGTGAATTTATCAGGTATTTTTAATACAGAGCCGTCTAGTACTATTAGAAGCATTCATAAAATTGTCGCCAAAGTCGTCGAGAGAAATCGTATGGAGCACACATAACGCTTTTTCCTTACGTGACGATTTCTACTCGTTACCAAAAAACGAATGACGGAAGTATGTCTATCTACACGTGGTGTTGCATTTTACTTTTTAGTGTGTTTCAGATGCAAGTGCAAATTTTTTGTGTGTGCGTAAGTCATAATTAGTCAAGCCGTAATAAAGACTGAAGATACTTCGTGACATAAACATGGGGGAATAAAAACAAACAGAAAAATTTTATGGGCACGTTTTTAACATAATGATATTTATAATGGAGTTAAAAACTGAAAGCTCGTCATAGGTGGAAGCACTGTTCACCGTCTACAAGCCGCCATTGTTTTGTTTGTTTACTTTTACGTCGATCACAAATTAAACGAAAACTATATTAATATGTATTCAACTTGGAGTGTAGCACTATTAAAAGACGAGCTAAGGAAAAGGGAAGCGTCTACCACTGGTAAAAAATTTCGTGTAGTAGAAAAGTATACGAAATATGAATATTTTATCATTTATGGGTAATTTTATGTTTGTTGACTTAAAGTTCTCTTTTTTTTTGAAGACTGGAAGCTTATAAATAACTTGAGGGGCAATTCTTGTAATTTTGAGAACATTTACAATCAGGGGGCCTAAAAAGGCCACTTTGGCAGAATCATAAAAGGATAACATTATATACGCCGTACGGCTCTGCGCGAACACAATTTCGGTAGGCGCAATTTAGCCAATTATCGCCTTTAAGATGAGTTTTGTGGCACCGATTTACAATACGTAGTGTAAATTGACGAGAGAACAGCTTGTTTGTTCAGGAATCAGTAGTGCTAGTGTCGCATGAGATACGTACTGTGCGCGGCGCGTCGCTTGGCGGTCTTCTTGTTGGGCCCCAGCCCCGTGGCGGAGTGCGGCGGCGCGTCGCACTGCACCAGGAACTCGCGGCGCCGCGCCGCGCCGCGCTCCTCCAGCACGCGGTACTGCGGGCTGCGCGCGCGCACGGCGTGGCGCGCCACGGCCAGGCGCGAGATGGGGTTGTCGGCGCCGCCCGCCGCGCCCGCGCCGCCCGCGCTGCCCTCCTGCACACAACCCTCGCCGAGTCAAACATGGCCAATTGGCACATAGATCGTATTACTTCAATGAATCGTGAGAGAGAGAGAGAGATTTCATGGTTTCGAGGATGCTGAAGCCGATAGAGAGGTCAAAATGAGATCCAAGATAGTGACTGCATTTTTTTTTATTTTTCATCGTGGCTATCGTTTGCATGATTTTCGAGGGGGCTAAAGCCGATAGTGAGATCAAACTGAAAATCCAAAATGGCAACAACTTTATGAGAGCTTCTTAAAGGTTATACTAGATGGCTTTGTATTAAAAACGCGTATTAAATTCACACTTTTTCTCTCTGTTTCGTTCTATTATATACGAGTGAGTGTGCGTGCAAGTATCGCGTAAGAAACTTCGTTCCTGACGAGGACCCCCCGACCGCACTCGTTTTCTTAACCTGTTTGTTCCACTGCTGGGCAAAATACTTTTTACTAAAAAAAACTAGCAATTTAATGAAAGTAGGTATGGCCACCTTGATGAGATTCCTAGGTTTCTTCTTGCTGGGCTGCGGGCGACGCTTGTCGTGTCCCAGGCGCGCCCGCAGCAGCGCGGGCGGCCAGCGCCGGCGCATCTCGTCCAGCATGCGCTCGGCGGCGCGGCGCTTGGACACCTTCTTGCCGTTGCCCTCGCCTTCTGTCTCCATGTCGCCCACCGTGCACGCCGTTATGAATACCTAGGGGATTAACATATTAACTCACACTTAAATCATTTATTTCAATTAAACTTATTAGAGGTACTTTTCGAGTTATCAAGGGTTGAGTCAGAAAGATGAAGCTAGTGGCCCATTTCAAAGTGTAGTAGGTTCCTATAGAGAAGAACGGGCAAGAAACTTCATGGACATACTTTTAAATCAAAATATAGCAGACTAATATTTAACAGATAATTAAGTGTCAAGCGATTTTGAAAAATATGCTCTGCAAAAGCTGTTAACCGTCACCAGGACCCGTATTATAAAGTATTATAATTAAAATGTTTCAGAGCTAGAGAGAAACGAAGCTATGTATGACCGATAGTGCCATCCATGTTTTGCAATTGAATCATGATAGCATTAGTGCCTCATATTATGAGGCACTAATGCTATATTATGATGCAGGGCTGGTTCAGAGGCCGTATTATGAGGCTCATGATACGGCCTCTGAACCAGCCCTGCAATTAATTATGATACCGGCCTTGAATGGTGACTATGATAAATCATTTATTTATTTATTATTTGGTTAGACACACTAGCAGCTAATTAGCTGATGCGTGTGTATCAAATAGCTTGGAGATATTTAATCTGTCATCATCATTTCAACCGAAAGTCGTAGTGGAATAGAGTTCCCCAAGAAATGTAGTTCGGTGTGCTTATGTCTACAATGCAAAATGCACGACGTAATTTCGGTCTGATATGTGCATAACGTAATTTAATAAAGCATTACAAGTGTATGCACGCTGAACTTTCCGTCGCGTATTTTTTCATAGATATGTTGCCAAAATGCTTTGAAACTAGAGTACGTCCGAATTTCGTTTTACGGCACTTTTTGGTCAGAATTTTCGTTTTCTGCCGAAAAAGAGACGTTTTTTTAGGTCAGTTTCTATTCAAAAACTTACTCGCATATGCGGCGGGCCGCGCTCTGATTTAACGGTGAACTGCACGGAGAGGTTACGTTTGAGAGCGAGTTCGTGTACCAATGACACGGGTGACTTCACTTCGGAGCTCAGCAGGTCTGCGTTTGTGTCGCTTGCTGAAAGTACCAAAGTTTAGATTATTTCTACATGAAATTAGCTGCCTCGACAGACATTGTCTTGTCCCAATAAATTTTACAAAAATTTTATACAAAAAATAGCCAAACCGGTTCAGCCGTTGTTAAATGACGAGTTTACAGCATTTCATGGTAAAACTGCAACGTAAAATAATCTTCTATTTTTTCATTGGGGAATTGCAGGAGTTCTTAAACGAATTGTATTTCGATTGTTTCGGTCTTTGAGAAAAAACGTGAAAAAACGTACATATTTGCAATTCTTGTAAACCTTGTAGTTCATGTAAATGTGTTTAAATTTCAAAGACAAATATATACATATATATGATTATCAAGATTAAAATTTATCTATCTGATGGTCCGAGAATTCGTGTGTGTCGATACGCTAATGTTAGTGGCAGTTGTGATTGAAAACGAGGGAGCGTGATCTAGATCTCGCGGTCACAAGTCGTAAGAAATCCCGAACGATATATTCATCGCCACAAACGTCGGTGTCAGTATAGACAGTGGCACTAGCCTGCTTCTGCGTCTGGGTGCGCGTTAGGCGGCGGCTCGTCGGGGCCCGCGGCCGGGCGCAGGTCGCGCAGCGCGCGCGCGGCCGCGTCGTGTCGCGCGGCCTGCGGCGTGGCGCCCTCGCCCAGCCAGGCGCGGCCGCCCACGGCCACGCGCACGCGGTGCAGCAGCGCGGGCGCGGCGCAGGCCAGCAGCGCGGGCGCGCGGTAGGCGCGCGCGCGCAGCAGGCGCGCCGGCCCCGCCACGGGCGGGATGGACGTGTACACGGCCGGCTGGCACAGCTTCATGGCGAGCGCGTTCAGTTCCACCGTCGGCATTACTGCGCCTGGAGCGATACGATTTCATTTTTAGTAAACGAATGTAAAAAGATGCAATGACGTGCGAAAGATCGCCGGAAGAAAGTTAGTAGATTTACCAATACTCTTTATTTTCAAACATTTATTATAAGGAATCGTATGGGTATTTTTTTCTCTGATCCGCCTCGATGGCTTATCTGTTAGCTTAAGACCTGAACGAAACAAACCCAAACTAGCATAACACAAAATAAACAAGGCTTATACCCAGAAGTAGGTAAAAAAATCTTTTCACAGTTATTTTACCTATAACAGCAGCAATCTTATTGTTATATCAGTTTGTGGCCGACTACAGGCGCCGGTGTACGTACCAGCGTGGCGGTGGTGCGGGTGATGCGCGGCGTGCGGCGCGGGCGCGCGCGGCGGCGGCGGCGGGAAGCTCGTGGCGGACAGCGCCGCCTGCGCCGCTGCGTGCTGCGCGCGCTTTATTGACGAGCCCTAAAAATACGCCAATAATAATTATTTCAACATTACAATAAAAATATGTAACTAAAGGGGAAAATTTGATCAGGCAGAAATTCTCCGGAAAAGTACCGGGTATCGATATAAATTGACGTTAAACAAAAAAAAAAATGGTTTTCTAAACTCACAGTATACCACACTACCAGTAGTTACTTGAAATTCAGAGTCAAGAAATTTAATTTTTCGTTTGTTTTTTTTTCATCATAAGATATCAATTCCTACCACACCTGTATATATCGTACTTAATTGAATAAATAGGCCAAAGCCAGTGTTTTAACAGAACAATCATGAAAGTTTCAGTCGAGTTATGATCAAACTCAGGACGGAATCTCCTTCTGATTTTAAATGAAATGAAAGTAGATTAAAAATAGGTACTATAATTAAAATCTAAGATAGTGGTTACTAAATCTATGGGTTTATCGTCATAGGTCTGTATAACTTCCACCTCTATTAGCCATGAGAAGAAAAAACGAGAATTGAGTTAAGACATAAACGACCGGTTCCATTCCATTATACATTATCCATTATACAGTGGACATGGACAGTCTGTCTGGTGTAGAAAGAGGTTCAAACCGCACTCACCTCTGCAGTATATTCCTCAGTATCACCCAGTCGGAGTGTTACTGTGAATACTTTCTTGTGCGCGGGTCCCGTCTCTGATGTGAGGCGATATTGATGCTTAATCTGAAAAAGATGATAGAAAACGTGACAAAATCTCACTAAAAAGTCGCATGTTGACAACTTATAATTACGATTTACGAAAATCAATTTCTGTTATATCGCCTGGATTATTTTATATCATTATACAGTTAAGCTCGTTTAAGGTACAGACGCCAGCACATCAACCTACTCCAATCTGTCAAATTTCTTTAATAGATTTTCAACTTTATCGCTAAAACATAAGGTTCAAAGTTGATTGGGAAAATTTTACAGTTTCGAGTAGCTTGATGTGCTGGCGTCTGTACCTTAAAACTAATAATAATAAACATCATACAAAAATACCTAGCAAAAAATGATTTGTTTTAATTTTGGACACTGTTTATACGGTCACTATACAATTATACATACAATATGCACATCAACATATGAAATGAACTAGATTTTAAACCAAATGCCAAGAGTGATTGTTCGACTTTAGCGAACATTCAAATGATCACACTGTAGTAGTTGTGCAGATCTTGAGATCGCAGCTCTCGATCATATTGAAAGAGAAAGTAGGTAGACCAAATTTCGTTCACGAAAATCTCGAACATCAGATCTCGCGTGATTGCTGTGCGAGATCTCGAATGCCCAATCTTGATACCAGACTTAGTACGCTAGATTTCGAGTTCCCAGTCTCGACTCGAGATTGCATTCCCTAGCGGTGACCATAAAACCTCAGGCGCCTGCTTGTTTGCTAGCTACTCAATAACATAAAGGACCGGAAGTGCGAGTCGTATTTGCGTACTATGAGTTCCTTACGATAAATAAAGCAGGAAAAAACAACAAAAATATAATTAATTACGAAAGTACGTACTTTGCGATACGAACTTATGATAAATAGCTGATAGTAGATGTCTCACCAATACTTATCATTATTTCGATTAAAGAATGACGTAAGAGCCGATTAGCAATCCTCGCTTTACGAAGTTTATTGGCGGCTAAATCTATACTAATAATAAAGTTAAAGAGTTTGTTTCAACGCGCTAATCTCTGGAACTATTAGTCGGATTTGAAAAATTCTTTTTGCATTTGATAGCCCAATTCTTGAAAAGGGCTATAGACCATTTAAAATCACGCTAGGATCATTAGGAACCGAGCAAAAAGAACGTTAAGCGAAAACGAAGTAATAGCGCGGGCAGGCGATGCCATACCGACGGGGTGGGTCGGGGAACAAGAAATATCACGCGGCCGAAGTCGCGGGAAGCTGGTCACAAATATCCATACATCTCTTTATTTTGATTAGAATGTTGAATTTTCAACTCTCGGTATTGAGCAGAGCGTTGAAAATCAGTAGTAATAATGATATTCCTACTGCTGAGAATACTAACCTGTGAACTGATAACGCATATCGACACAAGAGAAACACTGGAAGATTTTGCTACACTACTTTATTTTTCATTAAAATACACGTTAACTACATATTACTAAAGTACATTATATTAAAGCTACGTCTATAATTCGGACTCCCATTGCAAATTTGTGCGAACAACGAAAATCCGTTACGATTTACGAAAAAAAATTGTTTAAATAATCTCTTAGAGCAGTATAATTTTATTACCAAATAAAAAAAATACTGCTTGTTGTCATTATGATTATATTTCGCTATACAACCTCAAAGTGTGAAAGTGCAAACGATTCCCCACATGCCGAAACAATCTGGGCTGCATCAGGTTAGCTCTACCTAATAAATGTTTTGCGATTGGGAGAGAAAGACCACAAAGTTTCAACTTAATAGGGCAAGAGGAAGTTTTCCAAAATGACCTTACAAAAATCGTATATTGATATGAGGTTGAGAATCAGCACGTTTTTTGAACAGAGACCGACCACCACTTCCTACTGTTTAAGCTGGGAAGAAGAAGTAGCGCAACAAACTCTGTATAGTTAATATTATCCCCTTGACATTGTTTTCTTATTTTCTAAGTTACAATGTATTTATTATTATATTTACAATCCTATCCTGAATGCGAAAATGTGGTTGTTGGTTTGTCCTCCTTTCACAAGAAAACAGCGTAACGGATCACCGCGACGTGACTATTTTGCATAGAGCTCTTTTCTGGGGTTCATTGAACAAGTCTCCTATCCAGGCCATTTTAATGTCTATTCCATTTAGCCAAGCACTTTGTTGGCCACTTCCTTTGCTTTAGACTTCCTTCTGATTATGGTATTCCTCACATTGCCTTTTAGTTCGTACTCATTTTATTCTCTTTGGCTTACTTAGTCTTTTCTACGTTTCGTTTTGTTAGAAGCGATGTCTGGCGAGCAATAATACTAACTTGGGAAGTAAGCATATTTCCACGATTTTGGTTTATTCATTTAGTGGGTATCTTGCTCTTAAAGTTTTCTTTTAGTGTCTACTATTAATTTTCTTCATGTGCATTTTATTCTCCTTTCTATTTATTTGTCAGTGCAGCCTCTAAATGTGATAAGATGTGCTAGGAAATTGATTTCTCAACCAATATTGAAGGTTGTCTATGAGTGACTGATTTTATTTATTATTTTTTGCAGCAGCCGTACTTTTGCCAGCAAATTGAGTATACATATGTATTTAATTGAAGTATTTTGGTGTTTTCCGTTTCTTTTTAAACAGGCACTGGTATTATAGTAAGGGAGTTATACCCTTACTGTTATGTTAGTCCTTTAGATGTTTACTTTAGGAGCTAGCACAAAGAAGTAGAAGAAGGCTGTAGTTTGGTATGAATACCAAGTTTGGCGAGCCGGCCACTCTCCTGGCCGGTTTTTTTATTATCTTTAATAATAACATTTTTTGCTTTCACCTCCATTAAAGCTCGTTGATTTTGGTCTACCCGGGTTACAAAAAACCTGCCAAATACTTGTGATATTTTAAACATCATCATGTTGTAACTTTCAGGTGAATGTACTACATGAGGATTTGTGACTACTTGTTCATAAATGTCCTTTATTTTGTATGAGCCAGTTTCTTCTTGTAGATTATCGGCTTTCTGGTCACTTGAGCGATTCAAGTTTGACGTACTAGGATTTACATTAGGTTTCCAGTTTTTATTTTCCAGTATATAACAAAAAGCGGTAAGGCTATCAGCCCACGTGATATTATTAGGTAAACTGACATTAAACTGTTGAAGCTGCTCCTGTAGCTCGAGTACGGGAAAATCAAAAATACCTTCATTATGGGAGATAAAGCACACAGGTGTTTCTCTACTATTGATAAAACTAATAAAATCGTAAAAATTAGTCCTATCAAACAAGGGTTGGTCATCATCACTATTAAGTTTTCTGAAGAGTCGGAATGTGATCTCCTCAGGTGCTACCTTGCTATCATCTGTTTCTTGGTATTGACTCCGTTGTACAGCTAACAGGCTCACTTGAGTAATCCTGGTTGTGTTTTTCACTTCATTTCGTTCAGTCGTCAAATCCATAAATACGTACGTTTCTATCGGAGTCATTTTTAATACTGATAAGCGACACTGTTGTCAAATTTAGAAGTATTAATAGTTTCACCGTTATCGATATTGCATTTAGCATTCTATAATCTTATTAAATGGCAAGGAATTAGCAGTCCGGATAAATAATTTTTATTTCCAAAAAAATACATAATGTAGATAAGCTGATAAACACTTATTTTTTATGGTTTCCGTCGTCAAACTAGAAACCCTTACACTGTGTTTATACGGCGAATTGTTTACTTATTGTTTATGTAGTTAAGGTTCACTTTCTGTGTGTTAAGAAAATACAAACAGTACAGTAGGTGGTACAATATCTGCATAAATACAAACAGTACACTTATTTTTTATGGATTCCGTCGTCAAACTAGAAACCCTTACACTGTGTTTATACGGCGAATTGTTTACTTATTGTTTATGTAGTTAAGGTTCACTTTCTGTGTGTGTTAAGAAAATACAAACAGTACAGTAGGTGGTACAATATCTACATAAATACAAACAGTACAGTAGGTGGTAAAATATCTACATAAATACAAACAGTACAGTAGGTGTTAAATCACACTAATATTATAAATATATGTTTGTTACTTCTATACGCTCAAACGGCTGGACCAATTTTGATAAAATTTGATATGGAGATAGCTAACACCCTGGATTAATATATAGGCTACTTTTAATCCCGATATTCCCACGGGATAGAAGCTTATGCGGGTGAAACCGCGGGGCGTAGCTAGTATCTAAAATAAATACAAACAGTACAGTAGGTAGTAAAATATCTACAATAAAATGTAAATGAGTCATTGACGCAGCTTATTTTACACTGCTATTACCACCCATATCACGCATGCATTGTTATTACATTTTGATTTATCTGAACGCTATCAACAATTCACATAACTATTTACTCGTTAAATTGTCCACCATATTATATAGCTGACTTCTTGTTTGTTTAGCTGTCTAAACAAACAAGAAGTCAGCTATATAATATCATCGGTATCAATTTTTACAGCGTTATCTCTTTACAGTCTGGTCTGGTTTGTCACCACTCTTAAGCTACATATTTTATGGAAACGAATTTGAGAAACAACTTTTTTCGTGTATTGTTTATGTAGTTTAGCAGTCACACAACAAAACACAACAACCAATTCACTTTCACATTAATTCATTTATTTTATTTATTTCTTTATTTATTAATAACCAATTAATGATCCCAGCAGTCGAATAGAGTGCGCTGACGGGAGTCAGTTCGTTTAGAATTTCTCCCTTTTTTATTAATTTGGACATTTTCAGCCTTAACCGTAGCAAAAGGTCGTTGATTTTCTTCTACCCAATTTACAAAATGAATGCCAAATACTTGTGATATTCTAAACATCATCCAGTTGTCATTTTCAGGCGGGTGTGGATGTATATATGGATATTTCACTACTTCGTTATAAACATCCTTTAGTTCATTTGAAACTCGATTATCATTATCATTGAATAACTTTCTTACAGCATTTCCCATGTTTGAAGGCATGTTATTTTTTGGTTCCTTTGTCACAAAATGTTTCAGAGTAGATTGAGTAATTTTTTTTGATGGTGTTGTTTCATTTTTATCTTGCATATTAAGATTCTTTAAATCTTTACTGTTACCATCATCTTGATCTTGAACGCCATCCTGGTTGCTTGATTGATTAAAATTTGATGTACTAGGGTCGACATTAGTTCGCCAGTCTTTATTTTCTTTTATATAACGAAAAGCGGTATAGCTATCGGCACACATGACATCATCAGGTAAACTGACCTTCAACTCCTGAAGCTTTAGCTTGAATATGGGAAAATCAAACCCACCTCCATAATGGGAGATTAAGCACACAGGTTTTTTTTTTATTCCATCGATAAAACTGATAATATCATAAAAAGTTGTCATATCAAACTGAGGTTGGCTACCGTCACTGTCACCTTTTCCGTAGAACGGGAATGTCTTCACTTCTTCTGGTACCTTTGCTTTCTCCGTTTCTAGGTACTGACTCCGGTGTACAGCTAACAAGCTCAGTTTAGTTATCCTGGTTTTTTTAAGCACTACATCTTCTACTGTCGCCAAATCCAAAAACACGTATGTATTTATTGGGGACATTTTTAAAACTGTTAACTGCAGTGTTGTATATACTTATAATCTGTACATGTAACAATAGTTTTATTGATAAGCACTCTTTAATCTATACTTGTGTCGTTCTTTTGGCGAAATAAAAATTAATAGTATAAAGATAATTTTCCTTTTTATGACATTTATACTCCTCTAGTCAAGTAGCAACACTGCCATCGTGCAGGATATTGTGATGCATTTATAGCTTCGCCTGAATCCCTAAATGCAATATTGGAATGACTATTGTGTCTACTTGATGGACAGTTAAGTTGTTATTTATATAGGCGTGTGCGTCATCCGAAATCTGGATAAGTTCACGTACGTGGTCGGACAACGCACCAGTGTGCCGAACTGTTCGGCACTGTAATGCACAGTGTACGACACAAATGTTTATTCTGGTCGACTCACTCAAGCAAGCAATAACAAATTGTGCGTCTACATACTTTTGTGTGCGCACATATGCAAGCAGTGGACTCGCGTCGATGCGTACACACTTGTTGTTCACGAACTCAGTCTTGCTTCCGCTACCGGAGTGAAACCATTTATTTTTCCGCGTACATTGCCTCCCATTGCATCACGCTACGACCAATAGGAGCGGAGCATCAATGAAAAATGTTGCAAAAACGGGAAAAATTATTCCTTTTGAGAGAGTTTCCGTTGCGTGCGCTGCGTAAACGGTTAAAGTTACGCAAAAATCATGTATGACGGAATTATTCCTCCTCAAAAGTTCTAAAAAAGTCCGCGACAGCATATGCCTATCTTTTAAGGTTGACTCACTATAACCTTTTTTATGGTAATCAAATTTGTTCTAAAATAATGCATTATTTGCGAAGGTGTTATTATTTAGCATTATATTAACCTTTTTCCAAATAAATACGTTATTCATCACAAGTATGGGCGCCGGTAGCTCTGCGAGGTTTACTATAGTTCCACTCTTACTGATCATAGCGTGATGTAAATATCTAAATAGCTTCTCACCACTACTGTACTGTACTAAGTAATAATCTTAACGTAATGGAATGTATTTTAGTAGTTTTTTTTTCTCATATTAACGCGGGTGAAACCGCGGGGCATTGCTATAATTTTATAATCAGTATTTTTATCACCAAACGTTGACCCATCACAATACATTTCATTGTAGTCAGTTCAAGACAGTTTAAAAAGGCTAAAGGAATGCATCAACCCCGCCGCGACTGATGGGATCAAGGCAGATCGCCTGTCAGTCCGTGACAACTGACGTGACGCCAAGCCTTGCAGGTCTCTCTGATAACAACCGTTGAAACTTTATATTCACAGATGATGTATTTCTGTTGCCGCTATAACAACAAGTACTAAAAACAGAATAAAATAAATATTTAAGGTTGGCTCCCATACAACAAACTTGTTTTTTTCGGCGTTTTTACCTTGTGGTACGGAACCCTTCGTGTGCGAGTCCGACTCGCACTTGGCCATTTTTTTTACTTTAAACTGAGCTTTTCTTCAAGTTGCGTAACAAACAACATCTGATTCTTTGCCCTAAATTCCGCATCCAGTGTGCTCCGGCTATGCCATTTTAACATAAGGTCCAACTGGGGGCTGACCATATGGAGTCATGCGACACTTGCTATTCGTTGCTTCCACTCGAGGACTCGTTCAATAGGTATTTTAACGGCTTATTAGATACAGTCAGGGTGATCGCAGTGGTGTGCTGGGTGGTGGTCCAGTGGTCGCGGAATAGCGCGGGCAGGCGATGCGATGCGACGGGGCGGGTCGGAGTAACAAGAAATTTCACGCGGACGAAGTCGCGGGCAGAAGCTAGTATTTCATATTTAGCGCGCAAGTTTATTCATTTACCTTTATTTGTTTAATAGTTTTTGGACATTATATATTAACAACTGAAGGCAGAAAACTCTGCCCAGTGAACATCATGTTCGTGCACAAGTGTGCTACACTGTACGCTCACATAAATTTCGCACAGCTTTGCCGGTGGAAACAGAGACTATCGGTTCTGCAGCTCAGTACGTGCACTGTTGGAGTTCTGCACAAAATGTTTGTGAACAAATGCAGCTGCACACTATTTTGGTGGAATCGTACCTTTAGGTTCTGATGTGTAGTTTAACAATGTAAATTTTACCGACCGTATAAACAAGTATTTTCTGGAGTGCCACACAAAAACATTTACTAATCGTAATTTTAATGGAAGAATTGAAAGCTATGGGAGAGACCTTTGCCCAGCAACAGTCCAATACAGGTTAAAAAATACCTACATAACATCACAGTACCCGGCGATAAATATTGCAAATCGACCTTTGGAAAGAGACAATCGGCTAATTTCGGCTTCGTAGAGCGTTATCTCTGTCGCACGAAATACAAACAGTCCGGTATCTATTAGGAGCTGTAAAAACAATTATGATTTGCTTCTTTTGATAATTATTTTTATTCTCTTTATAAAATGGTTTTGTGTAAAAAGGTCGATGTGTAATATTTATCGCCGGGTACTGTATGTAGGTATTTTTTAACCTGTATTGTAACCTGTGTTGTGGATGAATCCTGTGATTCATCGAATACACCTCCTGAGAATTTTTTTTACATTAAAAATAATAGATTTTACACGACAGACAGATAGATGGACAGGACTAAATTATAAGGAATCCTAAAAAGTTTGACTAAGAAATTCTAGAACCAAAAATCTAGCTCGAGCTTATTAACAAGCTTTAAGAGGCTTTTTAATGTTATTGGATGGCAACAGGCTGCCGAAGTAGGGTAAGTAGTCATCACTGCCTTTGAATGTGTAATATCAGAGGGATCACGAGTGCGTTACTATCTTAAAGATATCTCAGACAGGGCCGTCTTTACCCGAGGGTGCAAGGGGTGCATGGCACCCGGGCGCAGGGTCTTAGGAGGCGCCAGGGTAACCCGTAAAATTCATAATTACTATTTCATGAAATTTCAATCAATAGGGTTATATGAACTTAGAGGGCTATATTATATCAATACAACCCTCTAAGTCAATTGCAAGACAAAATATACAACCTGACAAAAACGTAAGAAATAACACGTAAAATTGAATTTCGCGGGCTACCTTGGTGCTTCTCCCTAAAAATCGGACTCCAAAATCAATTTTTTTTTTGTTGCCAAAAAACAAACAGCCTTCGCCCCCAGACTGTTTTTCGCACCCCGGCGCCCAATATGTTAAGACGGCCCTGATCTCAGGTATACATACCCTTTAACCACTCAATCCTGGCGTGGTACGATATCGGTCCATTACAATAGAAAATCAATTGTGTCTCATTAGCGATGTTTAAGCGGTTAAACTGGTACATGGCAGGTATGTATGTACAGACGCCAGCACATCAACCTACCACAATCTGTCAGATTTTCCCAATCAACTTTGAACCTTATGCTTTAGCGGTAAAGTTGAAAATCTATTAACCCATCGCGCGTCTAATTAGCAGGCACAATAGAAATTTTATTGCTATCGGTACACATGGTGTACACTCGACGTGCGAAGAGTTAAAGAAATCTGACAGATTGTGGTAGGTTGATGTGCTGGCGTCCGTACATGGTAGCAAATACTGCTTGGCAGGTAATATATACTATAGAATAGATATGGTGAAAGAGCTCTACTGCAGTAGGCGACCGCCAGAACGGCATTTCCATTATCTGCCTAGCCTTTTCCCAACTAAGTTGGGGTCGGCTTCTAACCGGATGTGGCTGAATACCAGTATTTTACATGGAGTGAATACCTATCTGACTTCCACAACCCAGTTACTGGGTAATACGATACCCCTTGGTAAGACTGGTTGTCAGACTTTCGGGCTTCTGACGACCAATAACGACTGTCAAAGATCTGGGCCCGGATCTTGATCTGGTCTGTCGAATGACAGTCGAGACCAACGGCTTAAAGTGCTTTCCGAGGTACGGAAGGGTCTTAGTATGAAAAGATGGTCACCCATCCGCGGACCGACAGCGGCAAGCGTAGCTTAACCTGATCAACCGACCCAAGCGCCTGTTATAATTTAGCCACGAGTTACAAAAAAAAATCACATTCAAAAGTTCAAAGTACAATGCGTACCACGAAAGATGAGACTTGATCCCGCCTCCCCCGCTCTTTCCGCCGCCCTTATGTCGTCCGGTCCCGTCCCGCACTCAGACCTCATACCGCTAAAGATACCTAAAATCGTGTACTGCGCATGTCAAACCACGTGGTGTGTCAAGTCTCATCTTTCGTGGCACGCATTGTAACAGTCTCTAATTGATGTGCCACATAAAAGCGGGCACCGGGCTCGTACATTAATCATTTGTAGGGTAGGTCAAGATTTTCAGTTACAGTTGCACCGCAAATGCTGCAACATCGCATTATATCTTCGCATGACACTGTACCAATTTTTTGTCAAATAAGTAACTAAATGGTAGGAATTTTAATATCCCATGTAAAGTGCTACAAGGGTCTTTTGGCACTCAAATGACATTTACAGGGGGCCGCTGGTGGAAAACACAAGTGAATAAACAAGATAACTGCGTTAGTTCCGAGTTTGGCCACGCAACAAAATATCCTTGTACAACCAGTACAACTATATTGATTTGAAGAAAAAGTGGGAGTTTTATAATGTTACCTTATTGTACCTGGCCAGTTCGTTGACCAGGCACATGGGGGTCTTCTCTTTACTGTTGGCCTCTCCGCGCGGGCTGTCGTCCAGCGCGTCGCTGTCGTCGGGCGGCAGCGGCGCGGGGGCGGCGCCCGGGCCCGCCGCGCCCTCCGCCGCCGGGCACGGCTCCGCCACGTGGCACGCGCCTGGCGCTGATGATGTTGACACTACTAGAAGGATATAGAACATTTCATGAGCTTAAACTCAACAACGATTTAAGTACCTTATTGTTTCTAAACTTCAACATTATGAAAATATATTCTTGTCATAAAGTGTCTTTTTGAACATCCAAATTTCTGGGTGGGCAGTTCAATATACCCCTAACGTTATAGTTACAAATATCAATTCACATAATGTGCAGATAAACTATACACTCGCGAGCAAAAGTATGGAATCACTTACTTGGAATTGATTCCGCGCGATCTTGAGTACTTAATAACTAGTTAAGAATAATAAAAATGGTACCATTTTAAAGGTTAAACTGTTAACTTTAAACTGATATTAAATTCATTTAAATCACACCAGTATTTAAGGAGTTATCCTGGATTGAGTGAAGGAGTTAGGAAAACATAAGGAAAATGGTAAAATAATGAATAAAGAAAACAACAAAAATTAATTAATAAAAAAATTATTTGGCCTTAAAATTAAGTTTCAATATTTTGTGCCCTCTCCCCTCGCCCTAATAACTTCTCGAAGGCGATTCTTCATTGACCTAATCAGCTTCTGGATCGATTCTTGCGGGATACCTTCCCACTCCTCTATCAAAGCCGATTTAAGCTCATTCACACTTGAAGGAGCAGGATTTCTGAAAAGAACCCTCTTCTTCAGTTCATCCCACATGTGCTCAATGGGATTCAAGTCCGGGCTGAGCGCTGGCCAGTTGAATGTGGCGATACCGACTTCTTCGAGGTATTCAGTTGTGGCACGGGAAGTGTGACAACGCGCAATATCGTGCATAAGGAGTAAGTCATCACCGAAATATCCCGCATAAGGAACGACATGTTCCAGCAGAATATTGGAAATGTAGCGGTCTGAAGTTAGACCGTCTCCTCGTCCCCCGCCAGGCCCGAAAACAAGCTCTGTTTTACTGTCGAAGGAAATCCCGGTTCACATCATACAAGAACCGCCCCCCATAAGCCAGTCTCAGCGAAACAGCACTGCGCAAATCGTTCCCCAGGCCGCCTGTAGACCCGAACCCTTCGGTCGTTGCCGTGAAAACACATTCTGCACTCGTCGGAAAACAGGACTCACCTCCATTGCTCAACCTCCCAATCAAGATGGTAGAGAGCGAATTGAAGGCGTGCTTGTCGGTGACCTGCCGTCAGTTTCGGGCCTGTGGCAGGCCTTTTTGGAGTCAAATTAGCTTGCTTAAGTCTTCGACGAACTGTCCATTCGCTGGCAGCTACCCCACGAACATTTCAGAGCTCCTGTTGGACGTCGACACCAGTCAAATGTCGATTTCGGAGAGAGGTTGACACGATAAAACGGTCATTCCTCTCCGATGTGCACCGGTGCCGTCCAGATCTTGGTCTCGGGATAAAGCCACCAGTCTCCCGAAAGCGTTTATAAACTTTCGAAACACAGGACTGGCTTATGTGGAGCTGACGTGCGACAGCCCGCTGGCTAAGCTCTTCTTGCAATAGGGCGACGATTTGTGCTGCTTCTATAGGCGTAGTATCCATTGTCGTCCAAGTTCAGGGGTCAAAAGTAGCGGAGATGTGTACCGGTCAACATGTGAAAGCCGTCTGATAAAGAAAATTTTTTTTTTTTTTTTTTTTTTTTTAGAATATGGCATCTCGTAGTTGACCTTGAGAGGTCGTGACTACTTAACCGGACAATCCTGCGGCTGCCTTGAGAAAACTCAAAGCCTCCAGCCAGGGGCTTAAAACTAACTAAATAAACTAAGCGACTACACGCTAAGGGCACCCCCTGTGGGGTACGAGCCTCGGCTTAGGGCGTCGCTGGGGGGAGGACAGCAAGTTGGGACAGGCTGGATCGAATTATGATTATTTAACGAACGATGGGGCCGGCATTTCCTAATTGACTACTCTGAGAAGAAATGCCGAAACAAACTCAGAGGTCAGAGTCGGGAATTTAAATCTACAGGCTCAGCTGCGGCGCGGGCTGGCAATAAAGAAAATCCGATAACACGTGCTTTTATAGGGAGTCAAGAGGGCGCAACTCGCGGCGTATCAAACAATAGGGATGTTGCCTGGGTAAAAATAAATCGATTCGATTTAGTCCCTCAGTAAGATTATTAAAAAATATTGAACACGTATTTTTTGTTTTATCAATTAGATAAAAAATTACAAAGATATATCACATCAAAGTTCAGGAGTGGGGGGCTTTGACGTAATAACGTGCTAAAATTTGTAGCACGGCGTGACGTCATACGAAATTTCCAAGCGCTGTATCTTCGTAATTTTTTGTTTGCCAGACAAAAGAAAAAATACGTATACAATATTTTTTAGTAATCTAACTGATGGACTAAATATATTTTCTTAGTCAACTACCCTATTGAAACGTCTTTTTCCTTACTTCTTCACGTAATCCGGGATAGCTCCTTAAATACTGGTTTGATTTAAATTAATTTGGTATCAATTTAAAGTTAACAGTTTAGCCTTTAAAATGTTACCATTTTTATTATTCTTACCTAGGTATTAAGTACTCAAGATCGCGCGGAATCAATTCCAAGTGATTCCATACTTTTGCTCGCGAGTGTAGTTGTTATTGAGCATTATTAAAGCAGTGTAAGAAATACCACGAGGCCGTAAATGTGCGAGTAACGACAAAGACGAATAATTCCAATATTAATCATGATTTACGTTGAAAATAACAGTTTATTTATTAACGAGTTATTTATTAATTCGTTAGATCATCACGAAACTTACTAGACGCATGAGGGGCCATTTTAGTGCCCAACATCACATCATTCCTTTATTCCCCAAAGGGTTGGGCAGTGGTGCTATGGAAGATACCTGCATTTAGACAGTATGTTTTAACTTCTATATAATACAGGGTCCCATTAAAATAGATAGACAAATTTTAACACAGCGCTCAGTTCGTTTAACCAAAGATATCCAAGCAAAAAAAAAACACTGATTAAAGTGATTTTATTTTGATCTAAAATAATACATTGCCGGCACATTATTGTATTTTCGTTAGCTGATTATTTTTCTTGTAAGTATCTATGCGTTTATCTTATATATTTTTACCATCGACCTTATTTTGGTGGTTTGAATGATTTCTAAAAATTTGTCCATCTATTTTAATGGGACCTTATAAAAATATAAGCTTCACACTTCTTCAGGTCACATTATTTTTGTACGTTTTCATTCTACATGTGCCGATCAGCAAAGTCCGTTCGGCATCTTCACTCGCTTAAAATATTCGGATGACGTGTTCGGGTCGACTCGGCAAAATTCGAGCTAATCCGAGAGGCTTTTTCCGAAGATACCTACATAATTATATCCGATTTTGCCACTCCCGGCTGTGCCGAATTATGCCGAACACATCAAGTTTGTAGCGCGCTGCAGTGTTTGTAAAATTATAAATTGTGTGGTACCTGCGTGTGCGATGGGCACAGCCGCCGGCTGCAGCGGCGGCGGCTGCGCGTACTGCGGCGGCAGCACGGCACCCGGCCCGTAACCGCCGCCCACCGCGTACGGCCGGCGAAGCGCCTTCATTTGTTGCTGTCCAACGTCAACACATTACTACTTACAACACACTACACAAGAACGTATGGAAGGGCTCATACAGTCCGACATGCGATGTAAATGGACGTGGCGAAAAAGAGAACTAACATTAATTGTACGCGGATCTTCCGTCACAATAGAGTTTTTGCTTCATAAAAGTATTAAAAGGCAAAAAAAATAGTGTCTAAATAGTGTAGTTTTTATAAAAATCTCAAACCACATGA
This sequence comes from Luperina nickerlii, assembly GCA_963855955.1. NCBI lineage: Eukaryota > Metazoa > Arthropoda > Insecta > Lepidoptera > Noctuidae > Luperina > Luperina nickerlii. The sequence goes on from OY979663.1 coordinate 7,025,307, forward strand.
ACTAACCGCGCTCTATTTTTGTTTTCGTCTTTGGCCGAAAAAATATTCTTTAATTCAGAGAAAATCTATACTTTTACCAAACGTTAAGGAAAAAGCACAAAAAAATCGCTTTCAGCTCATTTTCGGTTGGTCTCTATTTCATAAGCAGTGCCGCCGTCCACATAGGTACATTTAGAGCCATGTCGGACTGTAAAAACAATCATTGTTTTTATTGATTAAGACACAATTTTAAGGTTCTATCGGGAGAATTGTCCAAACACGTTTATTTTAGAACTATTGCGGAACTGAGGCAAGCATTGACAGAGTCAAAAATTTTAATAACTAGCGAATGGGGTGAAAATAAGCGGTTGCTATAATTAGTAGGTCTGGTCTTTCGATGAGGTACATTGATAGAACTTTAGATTGTATCCAAATGCTATCCATGACTGGTACTCAAATGACTGACAGTTGGTGGTATAATCAACAATCTAGCTAATCGAAAGACTGTCTTGTGCTTACCAAAGGACGGATTTCAGTCACCAATTGAGTCCAATTTACTTTAGCTTGGAAAAGGTTGCAGTGGCAGACAAAAACTTGGAAACGGGAAAGTATTGGAAACGGGCCATGTCAAGTTTGGAAAACATAAGTTGGTGCTTAATATACGCGGAAAACTTATAAAGCTTTCATCTTGTTAGACAGAAGTTGTTTCGACAAAAGTTTATATTTTAGACAGCTGATTTTTTTTTTGCCTTCGTAAGTTTTTTCTGGTCCACCGCCAGAACTACTTCTTTGTTCCGTTTGCCGCCCCTTTACATGGTCAACTTTCCAGCCAATCCGGTGTAATTTGTAGATCAAATATAGAAATCTTTTAACCACCTGTGGATACGCTCATCATTAATTGATAAAGCTTTAGTTTAACAATTCGGTAACGTGCATCCAAAACAAGATTTACATTCATATTATGAGAACATTTTGTCGTATCGCCGAAAAACTACTTTAAATTAAATTTGTATTTTGTTGCAAAGTAAGGTGTCTCTCACCGGTGGTACGGAGTGGTGCTGTGCTTGCGGATGATGAGGCATAGCCCTGATGGGGTGAGGTGGTCGTTGCGGCGTGTGGTGCGGCGGCGGCACGCCCATGGCGCCCAGCCCGCCCAGCGCCTGCCCGTGCGCGCCCATGGCGCCGCCCGCCTGTCCCGGACCCAGCGGCACCCTTCACACCGAAACGCAGTCAGAATCGCGCACTATCATCACGTTATCATTATTCAATAAAGCAATATCACAAGCACCACACAGCGCTGTATACATCACAATTTCTTATCCTGAAAAGACCGATAGACGCTTACTGTCGCATCACCGGCTCAGCTCGGTGAAAGTAATATGTCCAGCTCCACAGTTGGCGAGACACTGTTATTTCAACTGTCCAGTAGTCAATGGACTTGATATATTAGTCTGAAGGAAGAAAGGTCGGCTGGCATTCAAAAACTCGGTCCCCGCGCATCAATAGAGACGTCGTCATATGTTCCTTTGTCAGTTTCATTCGCAACTAGTTTATGCAACAAAGGACGCCGCAAAAGACCCTCGACATATCAACAAATTACACAATATTTGCATATCAATGCGGCCGCCACTCTTTTCTCGGATAAAGACAGTGTTATTTTATTAAATAGTGTCAAAGTTCGAGTAACCAACTCCTATTCAGTTATTATTACTGCAAGGATCGTGTAATATGAACCTTTTGAGACTTTCAACACTTTACATTACTAAAAGACTTATTTTTTTGAGTTTCGTTTGAATTCTACATGTTCGACACTTTTAATAAAATATGAAGAGCATTTGTGCAATGTCTTGTTGCAACCATAATAATACAAAAGTAGGCAGCTACGCTTTTGGTTAAGGTTTTTTCACGCACGATTTAAAGCTGGTGCCAAAGTTCATAATGGTGCAACTACATAGATTGCGGGTGATCGATGATGTCCTTAGTACATTATACTACTTGTCTTGAACTACAGTTCAGGACATATGCTCTGCAAAAAAGTTCTTGTTGAACCACTGTTAGTAGTTACACTGTGTGTGTAAAACGATAGTCATCTACGAGATGATATTATTGCCTCAAATCATAACCAATTGATATGTACATAATCCCGCTGCCATGCGATACACTATATCGATTTGGGCATTCCCAATATCGTTGTTTGACAGCAATCTATAGGCGGACCGCTTAACTGAGAAGTTGCCTGAGGTAACTGGGCGGTCCCCCCCGGTGGGTTCCCGCATTGTCGAGGCGGGGGGGCTCAGTAGCCGTGGCTTGGACACCCACGGTGAAGCGAAGAGGAACCCGAGGAGGGGCCGCTCGTCAGGGCTTTTGCTGCCAAGCCAACGACGTAGCGGCTAAAAGTAGGTTGCGGTGTCGCTTGGGCGACATCGCAACTGAGGCGGACCAAGGGGGGGGACAGGGGGACCAAGGGTGCCCAGACACGGGGTCGTCTGGCGCCCATGTGCTGGTTTGGTCCCTGGGGTGGTAACGGCGTGCTATGTGTTCTAGTGCGCCGGTGATGGGGAGTACTCCCCAGAGGAGGGTCCGGCAACGGACAGCCGCGGCGGATTCACGGATGAGTGCTAACGCGTGTCCGTGTTCCCGCCGTAAGCGGCAGAGGAGGACACCGTGGAGTTTTAGTGGGTTAGAGTCCCACATAACTGCACTATCTCCCCGTGGTAGTGCAGTATGCATGAGCATTTCTCCACGTTAAAAAAAAAAAAAAGTAGCTGGGCGGTCCCCCCGGTGGGTTCCCGCATTGTCGAGGCGGGGGGGCTCAGTAGCCGTGGCTTGGACACCCACGGTGAAGCGAAGAGGAACCCGAGGAGGGGCCGCTCGTCCGGGCTTTTGCTGACAAGCCAACGACGTAGCGGCCAAAAGTAGGTTGCGGTGCCGCTTGGGCGACATCGCAACTGAGGCGGGACGCGATGTCGTATGGGAGGCATCGCAGCTGAGGGTTGGAGGCCGCGGCGGGAGAGGAGTGCCGGTATTGCGGTGCGCCGCTCTCCCTACCTTCCGCGGCCTTGACGGGGTCGCCACCGTATGATTTAAATGACAATGACATAAAAATGTAGCTTGATGTGTAATAATAATTATAATTGTAAATATCTGTGTTGTTTTATAGTAGAGTAATAATTAGTATTATATGTATTAAAAAAATCATGTTAACTAACAAAACTTGTACTGTCTTCTTTTCAGCTACTAACATTAAAAATTAACAACTACCACAAAGTGCAATGTTCGACGGCTCATCTTGCTATGGTGCTGTCACTACATGACACAGAATAGGTTGACATCGGCTCAGTTGCCAAAAAGGAAAAAAAACAAAATATATGGTACCAGGGAATTGGGGAGAACACTATTGTCTTCCTTTTGGAGGTCGCTGTTCATAGCTGCAACACGTTTACTCAAAGTCAAAGCATTTATTTCAAATAGGCACATAAAAGGCACTTTTGAACGTCAGAAATTACAACAAATGCGTTAGGATTAACATAGCTACATGAGTTATCATGTAGCTATGTTCATACAAATGTGTTTTTCATGTGTTTTTGTTCTAATAAAAACAGCAAAGCAATACTTTTTCTAAAACTTGATGTGCCATATTAACGGCTGCCTACTTTAATTAAGTTTTATTTATGTTATCATAGGCAGGGACTCGAAAACGAAATGAATTTCGTTCCATTACCACTAATTATGTTATTGTATAATGTTCCAAAATTTGTAACAATACTAAAACCTATAAATATCAATAATGTTACAAAAGAAAATGTTATAGAATATCATTTTCATATTATAAGTAACATTAAGCTTATCCACTTGTAATAACGTTACAGATTCATTTGCAACATTATTTTTTATACTTTTTCGTCATCTTATAAGTCATGAAGCTGGCAAAGTTGAGTATTGAATTGAATAACGTTATTATATTGTTATACTAATAACAATATATTGATAATATTGTTAGTGAACAGTTTAAGATTTCATTCCGTTTGTCAGTATCATTATATTTGTGTTGTTTACTAAAATTAGCTCTTAAGTATTTTCGTGTTACTAACTATTTATATGGAGAAATCTGTAATAAATTACTAATTAATTTTGTTACGATCCTGGTGGAACGGTAAAAGTTATCTTTACCGGAACTACGGTTGATGCATCAGCATAAAATGAGGTTGTAAGCTCCTGAGTGCCCGTCTATACTACCATTTATCACCAAGTGGCTGTAGGGAAAGCCCATGATAAGATAAGCAGTGACTGTTACAGGCTGTTAATGTGTTAGTAAATAGTATTAGAAACTGCTTTTTTATTCTGTACTGTATATAGCTAAATTATTGGTTTAGTAGAGGGTCAATGACCTGACTCATTCCTCCAAAACCATTTAGTAATAAAATTAGGTAAAACTACAGTGAAATGTGGTTGCAAAATGATTGTTGTTTTGGTTGGGTGTGTGTTTTATAATTAGTTTATTTGACCAATTATCGACGCCTTAAGAGTGAAAACCTCGTAAGTATAAAAGACGTAACTTTTCAGGAGGAAGAACGAACTGTGTCCTGTGAAATTTTTGTATGGCGTGTTTTATGTTTTTTTACCGACTTCAGAAAAAGGAGGTTTTGTATTCTTATTAAATAATATGGAAATTTAGCTCGCTTTTATAAATCTAGAAATGTTTGATACTTTAAGATTGTCCGAAATGCATAAAATGCTACTTATAAGGTATTGCGTTCCTGAGGTTTTCACTTTAAAGCGATGTTGATATTGTAGATTTGTAGCAGTATTGTTTTTTCATGAAATTGTGTTAAATATGAGTCATATCCTAAATATTATCTCATGAAATATTAAGTTTTACATGTTAATTTTCTGTATCTGTTATGTAGAGCAGTCTTGAAGAGCATAAAATGTTGGTAATAATATACCAGATAGAAGAAATGTGAAAGTTATCATTTGACAGAAAAATCTAATTGAATATTCAGCAAACATTGTTTGTTTCCTTTCCTTGGTGCTAATGAGCAAGTCATTCAATAGGTTAGCTTGTAATAATTTATTTGTTTAGAAAGAAGTACATGGTTAGACAGTGTTCCAGATACAACAATTATCAGTAAACAGAATAGATAGGTTATAAACAACTTTTGACAGAAAAGTGCAACATTTTGTCTCATGGGCCTGTTGTGGCTTAATGGAAATTTATGAAACTGCCAGGCTACTGTAGGATATCAGCACAATAACTAAATCTTAGTTAGTATTATGTTATACCATTTTGACCTATTTATGTGCACGATTCACGACTGTCGGTCTGATACTGTTACTACGAAGCGTATAGCTTTGGTTTGTTGCTACTAAACGATCTGTGATATGATTGTGTGTACAGCGATATCTCGGCGCGAAGCATTACAAACAAATAAAATAATGAAAAGCCGAACGTTACTCTACCTAGTTAGTGTTACGTGCCTGTTCTCTCTGTGCATTTGATGTGGAGCCATCTGATGGTGCGCGGGCATTCCCTGGTGCCCGCCCATGTGCTGCGGCGGGTGCCCCGACATCGGCTGATGATGCATGTTCGGGTGATGCATCATCCTCACGAACCACTGCCGTTGTGACACAAACAAACTATAAATATCGCGAACTGCCACCAAATAAACACCGCAAAATTCTTACGTCAAATGCGTCTATTCACACTGAATTTCTTACCCTTACTTTATTTCACGAGCAAATCAGTTCCTCAGCTATGCAATCTACATAAATCCGCTCACTAATTACGCCTATATTAGTTTATTTTGGCAAACAGTAAAGAAAATCGTTTCGTTCAACATGCGGCCATGTTAAAAATGTTGCCGTTCGCATAATAAATAATTTCAACTAATTTTTCTTTTCAAAATTACTGGAATCTACCAAACAACTACGTTAAAAACTAAGCTAAAGTTGAAAGTTCTGTAAATCAAAAATTACTTTTCCAAAAACCATTTTTTTATAGTAAGTATGGTAATAGTCTCCCTTTATACATACTAACACATAACGGAACTCGCGTTCTACGCGGTCACGACCCCACAAGACGTGGCCTAAAAAGGCCACATCAGAATCATAAAAGGATAACATTATGAATCATAATATGGCGAAGACAGTCCATATTTTCTTTTATTCGCCGCACTCATAGAGCAACACGGGCCACCGGCTCCGGTCCGCGGTGGTCCGTGTTGCTCTATGGCCGCACTATATAGGTATAATCAAAGCGATTGGGATTGGATTGATTGATATTTTAGCACACAAAAAAAATAACTGAAAAATCCTTCACCAATGGGATTCGTCCATTATGATTCATAATGTTATCCTTTTATGATTCTGGCCCCCTGCTGGATGCAGGCCTTTTTTTTCAGGATGGGAAATCATCAAATGACCCCTCCCGCTCTGGGTGGAGCGGAAGGGAGTGTCAGACTCTTACTGACTAAAACCCACCCGTGTTCCTTCCTTAGCCCTTTATGTTCCGGGCCAGCGGTAACCCTTTCGGACAATCCCGCTGAAAAAAATCATCTCATCCGCAGATTTGAACTCGAGACCATCGCATTGCTAAGGGATTGCAATGGGATTGGTTCATTATGATTCATAATGTAATCCTTTTATGGTTCTGGCCCCCTGCTGGATGCAGGCCTCACCTAAACGTTAACACTTTGACCAGTCGTGTGCTTCTCGCAATTTTAGATTTCTAAAGTGGGGGGCCTACCAGTGCGTCTTCCGTCCGAGTCGCCCCGATCACCACACATAACGTTTCGGTCCCGTCGGCCATCCGTTGTGCAAGGATTGCTTATCTTGGTTTTCCACATGCATTTTAAGTATCTGAGTAAATTAATGTTTTAAACTTTTACAACATATCAAGTAGTAGCTGCTTTTATTAAATCATGTCACCATATACATTGGCTTCCAGTGTTATCTGTTGAATATTAATATTGCCACCCTAGACCATAAATCAGCTGTTTTTCATAGGACATTATTTTGATTATTTTCATAGCTAAACCGCTGCATAAAAAAATTTAAACCGCTGTTTGGCTAGGAAGTTAGGTAAGTAGCGTCATTATTAGTGAGGACCCCTCAAGTTTCATAATATAAAAATAAATAACACATAAAATTACGCCTGTTTTCCCCGAAGGGTTAAACAGATTGAATTTTTACTGCTATCCGAAATATTTTCAAAAAGCGTACTGCTTGACTTATTACATATATTTCTTTACATTTTTTGGAGAACGATAGACATGGATGACCTACAGACGATGATCTTTTTCTTCTTCGTCGTCGTATCGATGATACCCTTTGATTAATTTTTCCATGGAGAATCATCGTGGTCAGAAGATTGGCTAGCTGGACTCTGCGTTACCGAGTACCAGGTGTTACCAGGGTGCGCGCGCCGGGCGTTTTGTGATCTGGATGCCGCTCAGGGAGGCTCTTCTTAAACACCGATGGATGATAACCATTGATGATGTTTGTTTTTTAATAAAAATACAGCTTAGCAGAAAAAAGGAAAACTTATTTATTTAATTCACTTAACATTCATGAAAAACTATAACTCCGTTTGGCAAATGTAAAGAAAAACTACCGACATAAAGTGAAAGTAATCTTCGTCAGTATTAATTTGTACATCAGTTAAATTAGAGTAGGCAGGCTCTTCGATTTCCTGCAACGAACTATCTAGATTTTCGTCGCTGTCCCTAGTGGTTTCTGCCCAGGACACACGCTTTGAACTTCGAGAAGTTTCCTTTTTCTTATCAGAAGTCGGAGTTGAATGGGAAACAGGTGATGGCGGGCCCTTGGTTGGTGTTTGAGCGCATTTGACAAGGTAATGTTTTCGAAGTATGTATTCGCGCATCGAGTCGTGGGCCGCACGTTTAGGAGGCGGGGGCGGGGGCAGCGATCTGTCCACGTCAGTGTCACAAATGCAGGCGGTTCCCTCTTTTCTGGATTCTTCTATGCGTTTAGTTTCCTCTTCATTGGCGGGGAGCGGCCAGGCGCCGAGTTTGTTCCGCACGAGGTGCGGGCGCGCGTGTGCGGCGCACAGTATGCGTTTGCGCACGAAGTCGTGGAACATGGTCAGTTCGGAGCTCAGCTCACGACGGATGAGTTGTTTGTGTCGGGCTGGCACGCTAGGATCACGGACAGCGAGCAGGGCCTGAGAAGCAAAAAAAATAAACAAATAAATATCATCTTGGAATTATGTTGCTTAAACTTCGACATGCTTCGAAGTTCGAAGCATGTCGAAGTTTAAGCAACATAATTCGACTCGACTTCTTCACTCGAACCTAGTTCGAACTAGGTTCGAGTGACGTCAAAAATATGTTTTCTGAAATGTCACTTGAAATTAAATGTGTTCAAAATATAAGATGGCGGCATTATTTTTGATTTAGGCCACGCGTCTAAAGAACCTGGTAGCGCTATACCTGCGAGGCGAGTAGCGTGGCGCTGGCGTCGAGTGCGCCGGCCACGAGGCGCTCGTCGAGCGCAGGCAGCGACGCGGCGGACGAGATGCTGGTGAGCGACTCGCTGCGGTTGACGCGCCGCTCGCCCGCCGGGCTGCCGCACGAGCAGGCGCGGCGGCGCGCGCGCGGGGAGCGGGACCCGCTGCCTTCTTCGGTGTGGTATGCCTGAGGTACGGAAGATAACATAACATCACGCCTGTATCTCCCGAAGAGTAAAGTTAAGATAAAATAAACAAACCTTCTCTTCAAAGCTTTCCGTGGTTTTTAGGGGTGAGCTAATACCGAAGAAGTAGTTTATTTTCAAATTCAATATCGCGCTGATAAAAAGTGTTTCAATATTTCATAAATTTTAATACATATAACTTTTTTCTTATCTAAAGAACGGACGAAGAGCGGCTTTAAGTAGTTATTACACTTATTTTTAGGAACATATTACATTGGTCAGGTCATTCCTAACCAAAATACAAGTATAAAATAAATTATTCTGCTAAGCAACCGCAACTTTTGCTTAATAATGAATGACAACTACTGACTACTTACATGATTAAGAGATCTGGTCAACAAACAGATGGCCGACACCAAAGTTCCGAAGGTGAGCTGCGGGAAGGGCTCGTAAGAAATCTTGGGTGCTCCGAAGTGCAGTTCGACGAGGGGTTGCCAACGCTCTAGGTCTAGTCCAGGGTCGGCCAGGAGAGATAACAGTTCCGGGCTGAAGGATAGCAGGCAGAGTGTTGCCATGTGCAGGATCTCCAGAGTTCTGGTGACGGAATTAAAGTAAGCGTTTATTTAAAGTTAACAATGGAATCGGATTTTTTTCCGACGGTATATTTAATCTTAAGCTAAAATCAGCTGACCAAAAATATAATTTACAAAGACGTTACAAATTCTTTTTTGAAGGTGTATTTCTGGTACAATTGTGTCGTATTGTTTCAGTAGATAAACTAATAAGCTTTATTTCGTATTTTCTGACCTGTGTAGCACGATAGGAGCTTGACTATGCGCGTCATCAGGCGGCTGTAGCGCGGGGTCGGCGGAGCGACGCGAGCGCATCATCAGCGTCACGCATTGATACAGACACGCGCTTATACTGCGCTGTACAAATAACATTATCAAATATTAATTATAGTGTCATTTTTGGGTAGGACTAAAAACGTTGTAAGGGACATCGACTCGTCTACTATTACCACTCTATGAAACAGTAGTTTTTTTTAATAGCCGTCGCAAAATTCCGAGGCTGGTGGGGTCTAGAATCATGTACTGAATTCATGGAAACCGTTTGGACGTCAATGTTACTTACACCCTGTATAACACAAACAGGTATAAAACTTACCATAATCCCAGTCAAAGAAGTAATATTCTGGATACGCCACCTCGCCTCAAATTTAACTAACTGCACAACCAGATTCAGCGTAGACGCGCACAAATTAAGAGCGTCGATATTGAACACCTGCCTTGGCAAGAGCACCGCTTCAATCAGGTGCTCTAAATGCACACCAACGAACGTTATAGCATCACTGGCGAAGAACTGTCCATGCTTCATGACCATCATAGAAATAAAGTCCAAACTGTAAGCATAAACTCGCCACCATTCTCGAGGCTTCCAGGTTGAACCTCCATCAAACTTCGGCGGCAATAACTGCAGCCAAAGAAACTGATCTACATCACTCATTAACAGGTCTTTATTAAACGGCCCCCTAGAGTAGGCCGTCAAACATCGTAAGGCAGCTAAAGACGTGTGGTAGTGACGCCTGTTCTGCAAACATGTTTGTAGACAACAAAGGATCTTGTTGATGAATCTACTGGACTGGAACCAGTGTGACAACCCTGAAAACATATCGTCGTATAAATCCAAACATTGTTCTAACATCGCCAGAGATAGTACCACGGGTGGTATGTTTTCGTTCACTGGATGACCATTTACTTTCGGCTCGGGAGGTTTCGGGTCATCTTTGATATCATCTAATAATTTCTCAAGCTCCAAACTATTGATATTCGTGACCGATCTTATAATACTCTGTGCAGTCACACTGTTAGCCTTTATTTCATAGTCCAAGCTGCTTATGGCGACTGTGCAAATTGAGAGGATTGCACGAATCGCTCTCGGGTGTAAGCATTCGTAAACAATAGCTGTGTTGGTCAGCAGATTGTCTACTTGTTTTGCGCTTGACTTTCTGTTATCGAAACAGTCATCTTTCCAATTTGCTAGCATTATGACATACAGCTCGGCTAAAATAACGACTAGCCGACCATCTTTTAAGTCGTCGAGTTCGTTTAGCAGCGCGCTCATGCAGGGCGCAACCATTTTGGCTTTGTGTGCTATATTCAAAGTAATAGGTAGACACTTGCAGAATATAGTGATGAAATCTTTCCACGAAGTCAACAGACCAAGCCAGACAGGCACTTTGTCTACCACATCGTCGCTCTCACATCTGCAGTCGAAGGAAAATATGTGATCAATCCATCTATCTAAATGCTTTTTGTTTGTATCGAAAAATTGTTCAAGCATTTCTTTCAGATTAGGCTCAAGTTTGTCCCTTGAAACGAAAAGCTCTATTCCAATAACGTTAAAAATTTGTGAGTATGTTCTAAGCCCTGGTTGTATTTCACTGAACAGTGGACTGGTCAGGTGTTCCCAAAATTTGGGGTTCTCACGTAATTTCTTTACAAGTATTTGCATATTGTTCTTCCATAACGCATGGAACAGAGCCATGATGCATGACAGCAAGGGGCTATGAAGTAGTTTGGGGTCCTGAAATGAAATACACAATGTACTAAAATAGTTGCAAAATAATATAAATAGGGGCTCGTGACTAGGGAGACTACTCCGTGCTTCGGAAAGTATGTTAAGTCGTTGTATCATATTACCCAGTAACTGGGTTGTGGAGGTCAAATAGGCAGTTGCTTCATATTAAATACTGGTATTCAGCTGCATCCGGTTAGATTGGGAGCCGACCCTAAAATAGGCAGATGACCATGATGAACATAAATAAAGGTAGGCAAGAATTATACTAACACTCTTCACGGTCTCAAGGTAGTCAGCCATATAACCCAAAATGCCTTCGAAACTTTCATCTGCCTCTGGTTTCTTTTCAGCCGCAGTTTTCTTATTGTTACCCTCCTCCTCTGTATCCATCTTATGATCATGGTTCATCATAAAAAAGGCTTCAGTGAGCCCTGGCTGGGTGCCTACACAAGTGGCGACGAATTCCAAAATGGCTACTTTGAGTTCTGTTGTTTCGTACTCGTCTCTTAAGCGGTCGAGGAACATCACTCGGACTTGGTAGGCAGTCATGTCTAAAGATGCGAATAGAGACATTTGGAAGCGCTGAAATGTAAATATTACATCTTGATGATATCTTCAAAAAGATTAAAAAGGAAATCTTGAAAAATATGTTAGCAGGAGAACATCAGGAATAATTATTTTTGGCTCTAGTAAATTCGTCTTAAGGTAGGTTGCCTTACAAGAAAACAACTATTTAAAATAGAGAACATCAACAAAGACTTTTTTTATCTTAATTAGGTTTCACAAAAAAAAAAAAAATACGTTTGTACGCAAAATACGCGCATTGACGTGGAGTTGCGGACACCAGCCCGTATTACCTATTACCTTAGGTTTCACAACTTACATCAGCGAATCTCTTGAGCAGTCGACAGCATAGCACCGGCAAACTCTTGTTGAACGCATGATTAATATAACTGGTCACTCGAGGCACAACCTTTAAAGAGTCTTTCTGTTTATTCTGCGCGAAGATCAGATGTTCCAGAGGCGTCACTTCGGTGGCCTCCGTGACCATTGGCTTTAATCGTAAAGCGAAAATGACGATCGCTACACAGCGCTGTATCGTTGATATGTATTGGGAACCGGTGCCTGATATCCAGTTTGTTTCGTTTCTTATTACGCTTTCTAATTGATCATTTCCTAAAAGAACAAGAGGAAATGGTTTTGTACTGAAATTTTTTTGCAAGTTTAATTAAAAAAAATACTTAATTTAAAAAAATTAAATCGACTTCAAATAGAATTTAACTCAAAATTATGAAATAACTTTAATTTCGGAAGTCGGTATCTTTGGATCTGTATTTTAGTTTTAGTTTTTTGCCACCAACTTCTGAAATTAAAGTTATTTCATAAAGTAAAAACTGGAATATTTGTTTGTAATAAGTAGGTAATAGTTTTGTTGTAAATATTGCACTAGAATTTGACTAAGGTTTTGAGATATTTTCCCTTTGACACTACACCCGTAGCTCGTATCAATAAGCCTGACCGTCACACTTACACATATTAGTCCATATCTTGAAAATTACTGAATCGATTTTGATGAAACTTGCACTGTTCCCTAAGTTGAAGTAAATGTAAGCCAATAAAAAAATGGTCACGATCCGATTAATAGTTGCGGAGAAAAGCGTGGACAAACAGACATACATACATATATCTATAACATTTTGTATATTTGTTTGGAAGCCCTAATAGATTGTCATATGTGAATATAATGCAGTTCCAATAATATTACATACATACGTGCCTAATGAGGGTTTTCTGAAATGACGTTCGCTAGGTGGCAGCACTGCTACGTCAGGTCCAGGCATCTGTCAAAGAGCCTATATTTTCTTTAGTCATGACGGAATGACGAATGAATGAATGAATCGAATGATGAACGTCATCATATTTTTTATATTGGAAGACCTCTTGTCACAGTGGTGCCAACTGGTGTCGTAAATTTTCACGAAAACCCTCATTGATAGCTTTCTTTTCTTTGAAGTCATCATTAATATTCAATGGTACATACCAACAGAAATAAATTTCAAAAGTTCCAATGCATTCTCAGTATGCAACAAACTGTAAACACAAGTTTGTTTCAGCAACAAGTTGCAGGGTTTAGTGCTCTTCGGGTCTTGTAACACGAGCGTTAAGAAATGTGCGCAACGCTGAATCATGTCACGACGCTCTCGAGTGTTGCTGTAACGCCAGCCGTACACGTTCGGGAATACTTCCCGGAGTATTAGTATTAAGCCAGGGAGGATGACCTCAGTAGTAATGCGGTCGTCATTTGAGGCTTGCTGAAAATTAATACATACTAATTTTTATGACACTCAGCATTGATTTCTAAATAATTATTTAAGGGCAATCACAGGGGTATCACAATTTATTAGGCGTAGAATTCGTCAAAATGGCATTATGGAATGAGTTTACTAGACGGCATATTTACAGTTCAGTTCTGAAATCATGATGATTAACTCGTATAAGGGTCGTACCTCAAGAAAAGCGCACAGCAGATCAATGTAGGCTCCCAAGAATTTGTAAGTGCCGCTCAGTTGTTCTATCGTTACTAAATAGGATCCTACGGCCGCTGAGTCGAAGGACGCACCGTTCGCGTATTCAATGTGAGATAGTTTTTGGTTCATGACGCGAGGTAGTAGGCCAGTGTTTATCAGCCTGAAAGGAAGAAAGGATATATTTTTAAGAAACTCAGTAGATAAATATATAATAATGGCTAAATATTATAATTATTGTGGTAGCTGTTAGTTTGAACTGTATTGTAGCGACAGAAAACTTTTAAGAACATCCTTAACTTTAGTTTTATTTTCAACTAGCTATGCCCCGCGGTTTCACCCGCGTCAATATCGATCTCGTAGGAATATCGTGATAAAAAGTAGCCTAATGTTTATCCAGTGTGTCAGCTACCTCTATACCAAATTTTATCAAAATTGGTCCAGTCGTTTGAGCGTGAAGAAGTAACAAACATATAAACAAACACACACACACTCACAAACTTTCGCCTTTATAATAATATTATTGTGATTTAGGGGTGATGAAAAATTTGATCTAAAGAACTTATACAAGAAATACATACCTCAAATGAATCTCCTTAGGAAACACAGGCACTAAGGCAGTACAAACGGCGAGACATTCCACTAGCAAAGCTAACGGCGGCGTATCGGTCCTCATAAACCTGATCAGCACATCGAACACTCCCTCACTGGGCCCAACCAAACTCTTTGGTATCTCCCGACCCTCCACCAATGCTGACAACACCCCCTTCAACACTTTGGTACCCTGGTAGATCCTTTCCAACGTCGTATTAATATTATTCTGATGATGCTGCTTCCGATCTAATGCTTTCTCAATCTCACTGTTGAAAACTGTCCAGTAGGAATATGGGGTTCTGAAATGAATCATTGTAGCCTCTTTTCGTTCCATTAGAGTGGCTTTGGACCCAACTTCGATGCGATATGATGGGTCTCCGAGGGGGTAATACTCTCTGCCTATGACGGCGTCATCGGCTTGGAGTGACATTACAGGAACTGCGCTTGGATTGTAAATCTCTGTGTAAACTGGAAGGTTCTTGAGTTCAGATAGTAGCTGCATACAATAAAGTTTTTATTAGATTAGGGCACTTATGAAAAGTAGGAAATACTTAACAATGTACTGTAAACTGAGCTTTGGATGTGAGTAACTGGGCGCAAAATAATGTTCTTACATCATTTTGCATTTTTTTTCTTCGAGACTATCACATATCGTGTAGCGGTGTCGCCTACTCGAACCTTTTGAACGATAACGAGAACCAGCATTCAAAAAAAAATTGTATATGTATTATACTCACATTCAATACACTGCATTTCCCTCCCTCAGCTAGTCCACTCGCCAAGATAGACAGAGCACCAAAATTATATGGGAAGTATTCAAGCGCAGTATTCCACAACGACACGACGCCACAGTTCTCATCTCTTTTGTGCAGCTTCCAGAACTGGCAGTTGATCTCGGGAGATGCAAGTAGGTGGGAACAGAGCTGCATGACCCCACCCTGGTGGCTGAGGGTACCGTCTCCGTCGAACTTGTCACATAGGTCGTTTAAAAGTCGGAATACTCGCTGTCGCGCGATTAGCGAGCATTTTGATTTGTCCTGTGTAGGAATGTATGATTAGGGAGTGTTGGGAAATGTTAGTTATTTTTCCAAAAATATTATTACGTATTGGAATTTAATGAAGGATAATGATTTATAATGCCGTATCATAAAGATTATAAAAGGACTAATATTTAATATTTTTGATCATACTTACAGAGAAAACTGAGCTATTCAGCATTTGTAGTAGAAATTCAAAAACTTGCATCCTGAGTGCTGTGGCTCCAAAGTGTTGATATTGACTCTCAAATAATTTTACATGTTGATCACTCTGAAATAGAATATCATTACATCTTCTATCTTTATATTAATAATAAACCTGAAGATTTTGTTTGTTTGAACATTCTAATCTTTAGAACTACCAGTTGGATTTGAAAAACTGTTTTTGCATTTCATGGCCAAATTTTTTAGGAAGGCCATTTAACATCACGCTAGGACCCTTAGGAGCCAAGCGAACAGTACAGAACAAGCGAACAGTAGCGTAAGTTCCTATCAAATAAAATGCATCAGATTCGCCTGAGTTTGACAAAGCTTTATGGTATCAAAATTTACATCCTATAAATGTTGGCATTGTAGGAAAATGGCAGATCATGCTTTACAATGCAAAGTCAGGTGCTTTTCTCATTATCAATCATTGTTTAAACTTCAAAGGAGTTTTGTCATAATTGAAAAAAAAATACTGTTTGGAGCATTACATGCATAAAGATGATTAATATTATATTGGATATCTTAAGCCAGGGAAAATTTAAATACCTGTAGAGTGAGCATCATCCAAGTGATAAGCATGGCACTGTGTTCAGCAGTCATATGCAGTTTAGTGAGCTCACACTCAATCAACTCTTTAGTGCCGTCTATCCATGTAGCCAAATTGTTGCTGAAATATATAGTAAACCATAATGAAATTGTTATTAGTTTTTCATCAAAATAAAGTGCACATATGGCTTATTGAAATAGATTATTAATTAAAGTAATCTTAGTCTGAATGTGATAAAAAACCAAAAAGCAGTCAAACATTTCTCAGAGATGTATGTTTGTTAGTGCCATTGTAAGACATAACAAAATGCTACTTACATTTTCATACCATCTGCAATAACCATAAAAATGCACACTTCCATGTACATGATCCTCATGCATAGCTCTTTGTGCCTCTCCTCCAGCAGTTCACTGTACCCCTGGCTCTTGCCAAACCCATGCTTCCTAAACAATGTGAACAGCTTGTTGAACTCAGACTCAGTGAATATCTCCTCTTCAGCTATATGCAGCAGAATCTGCAAGATTGCCAACTGCTCCCTCAAGTTACAGTCAGCCCACTCCTGTCTAATGTTTTCATTCGAGAAATCTTTCTGCATTCTCCTTGAAGGTGGCGCTGTGTTCAATAACTTATCAAACTGAGATATGAGGGAAGTTTTCAAGTTTTGAATTCCTATTTCTTTTATTATCTTCTTGAATTGCTCACTATACATATGATTGGGTTCATCTCTAAACTGTACTATATATTGTAACAGTTTAAGCACAAATAATCTCTCTGCATAGTAGAAGGTCCAGACATTTGGCAGTAGGAACACAGGCCTGGTATCAACAAATGCAACATTTTTCAGGGCGTTGGCAGGGGTGCCATAGGATATATCACACAGGTAATTCTTCATAATTTCCCATATTTGAAAGCAATCCACATCCTGTAAATAGAAGTTTATTAATGAATTCATAACAAACCACATAGTGAACAATAAACTTCGTGATGTAATTACTGAATATGTACCGATAAATGTAGACTTTTTACTCACGATATAGTTTTGTAGTGTTTGTACCACACTCAACAGTTTAGTTTGATCGGCATGTTTGGTTTGCAGCTGTGAAAAACTTTCAGCTTTGTGTGGCCTATAACTAGCAAGACCTTGTTTCAGGCCTTCCACAACCTCTTTATTCCCAAGTACGGAAGCTAATTCTTCATTGGAAAAGCTCTCAGATGTGGTCCAGCGCCATAATCGCTTCCAATAGCTGCAAAATTTATGTCCATAGTTAAATGGCAAACAAATGTGGTTACAAACAGAATAATATATTTAAGTATACACACCTTATGCCGTTTGCGGCCATGATTGCAAATATTACTTTTGGAGAAATTACGACTGTTTAGCTTTATTTTTTTTTCTTAGATTTATTTACAGACTGCCATGGCATTTTAGGTTAGAAGAATAAACCGTCATCCCGTCAAGTCAAATTTGACAAATGTCAAGTTTATTCGACATTGTCAAAAGAATACGGTTCCGAGAAACATAAAAGATTCCTTTCTTGATAGTTTTAAAACTAAAAATTCCAGGGGCACTCTGAAATAACAATAATAATATAAAAATAATATGATACCCACTGGAAACCGATTGTATGTACTACATACAAGAGGAAAGGTCCAGATTACGTAAAGAATTGCAGAAAAAATAATAGAGATAATTCAAATTCAAATTATTGTGAAACTTGAAACGTTTTGCTAAAAGTTAACGTTTTGTTTTTGCTTTCATATCTGTTTATAATCGTATTATCGTAACGATATTTTGTAATAATAAAAATTATAGTAGTAAAGCATTGTATTAGGAATTTATAAGTAGTTAAAAGTATTCAGTTCTTTTTTAAATACATTATCGCTCTGTGTGACTTTAGATTTACTTTGTTTATTTGCATGGGACATTTAACATTATTGACATTTGTTGACATTTATCAACCGACGTCACCACATGAGGATCGGCAGCTTCGCTCGAAATTATCAATTTTAATTCGGTAGGTTCATCGATATACGACTTAATTTAGATAATAAGCAGTGCACGTGATGCTTATACTATAGGCGAACGTATGGATTAGGTCTCATTTATATATGTGGATTTTTGTTGGTTATAGCTTTACTTTCCCGGTGCTCTATTGACCAGCGACATGGCTCCAGCAGCTACTGCATTGCAACCTAAGCCTGATAATGACCCCATAGGCATCAGGGCGGTACTTCTTGGACCGCCAGGATCCGGGAAAGGCACTCAGGTAAGATAAGTCTGTGATCCTTGACCTTTAGTCCATTACCTTTTTTATATATACGTATGTAAATGAAGTCACCTACTATAATATAATAAGTAGGTAACTAATTATCGCAATTTTTTCTTTGATTATTTTTGTTATGTAATCGAAAACTTAATTGTTTGAGTCCTATTAATGATTATAATATAGTTATGAACTTGTTTACAGGTAGCAAAAGGTTTTACTTGTTACGAATAATCATATTTACATAACTGACTTGTTTTTGTTTATAGGCTCCTCGCCTTAAGGAAAAATATTGTGTTTGTCACTTATCTACTGGAGACATGCTCCGGGAAGAAGTAGCATCAGGCTCAGAGTTGGGTCGTTCACTCAAGAAAATCATGGATGAAGGAAAACTGGTGTCTGATGAGATGGTTGTAAACATGATTGACAAGAATCTTGATCAGCCTTCATGTAAGAATGGTTTTCTCCTTGATGGCTTCCCTAGAACTGTGCCACAAGCTCAAAAGGTGAAGTTTGTTTTACTTTATTCTTATCTTTTGTTTACCAACTTGTCTTCTAACTAGATTTGTTTGACATTCCCTGTTATTAAATCTGAGTGTATTATACATATTATAGCAAGTTGTTATGTAAGTAGATGTTTACATTTTCAATCTGCCTTTTAAACATATATTTTCTTTTAGAAGCTAATTAAGTACCTACCTATTGTTGTATTGAGGAAAAATTGCAAATTACACACTTTAGTATTCATACAATGTGGTCATTAACAAAATGTCAAAATGGTTCAGTTTAAATTTTTCTGCTTATAAGTAAAATAGTAAAATTAATGCACTGGAACACAATGATTTATTAATTCCATGATAAGAGTTATCTTATCATGAAATTAATGCTAGAGATAAATAAATAATTAGCCACATAATTGATATAACACTTTATTTTTATTGCAGTTGGATGTCCTGTTGGAAAAACGTAAAACTGCTTTGGATGCTGTCATTGAGTTTGACATTCAGGATAGCTTGCTGGTACGCAGAATCACAGGCAGGCTCATTCATCCACCCAGTGGTCGTAGCTACCATGAAGAGTTTCATCCGCCCAAGAAGCCCATGGTGGATGATATCACTGGGGAACGCTTGATAAGAAGGTCTGATGACAATGTAGATGCTTTGAAAAAGCGACTTGCGACATATCATGCACAGACTGTACCCCTTGTGGATTATTATATGCGGAAAGGTCTCCACTGGAGGATAGATGCTGCTAGCTCTTCTGAGCAAGTCTTTAGCAAGATTGATAAAATCTTCAAAACTAGGATCTTTCAAAGGCAGAGGTCGGCCCAGTAACTTAGTATGTAAGGAAACATGTTTTGTACAAATATAATTTCCATATTGCAGTATGTTAACTGTCATTTGTTTGGTTTTGTGAATCTATATCTATTTTAGACTGTTTTTCTTGAACAAATACAGTGGACTGGAATCATGGACTTATTTGTTTGATTAAATAGCAAGATAGAATACTTTACCAACTTTATCAAATACTAAAACCTGCTGTGACTATTGCTGACTACATAATACTTTGCTTACAGTTGTTGTACTAATATAACAACAATCTACTTTATTAATACAGCAGTTTCAGATAGATACAGGGAATAAAAGAATGAAAGACTGGTTTGTTTTTAGAACTTTATTGTTTTCCATTAAGTTTGTTGTTCATGAAAAGTACATAGTAAGCTCGAAACAAGGCTAATACACATTAATTACTTATATCAGGTTACACATACATAATATTTATAAGTATGTCCTATGAATACCTCCAGCATACTGAATCTGGAGATATCAGAAACTTCAGAATGCCACACTGAAAATAATTATCTTCCATTGTATTCTGTAGTTACGGCCTACATTCATGGAAAAAAGACTCGAGTTTGTGTCTAGACACAAACTCGAGTCTTTTTAGGATATTATAAAGGCATTTAGAGTCTGTCTTGCGGAAATGTAATATCACAACAACTTTCATATTTATTTAACCGGTAAAGCTCCGCGCGTGACCGATTGGTCACGAAACAATAGAAAGTCAATTGCGTCTCATTAGCGAAGCTTAAGGGGTTCAGTTCACCACTCTTATTTCCAAAGATTCACGTTCTAATATTTGCGACCCAAGTAGAAACTGCACTTCTATTCTAAATTCAGCTATGTTCTGTTTTCTGGCTTGAGAGAAAGTCGCTCCAGATTTTGCTATAGGTAATTATCGTGGGCGACTAATTCTGAACTGGTTTATTGTCCTTAAGGGATTGTTTTTGCATACTACGTACCTATATATTATGTGTTCTGTGACATAAATAAACGCACGTATATTAGTTTTTTATAGGTAAGTAAGTATTAAGTATTAAAAACTTAGTAAGTATATAAAACTCGCTTTTTGCGAAGTAGCTTCAACAGTATATGGGTATCATATGTGTAGGTATGTATTTAGATACATTAATAATATACTAACTACGTAATACGCTATAATACTCCGTAAAGGCGGATACTGACCGGAAAGATAATTTGTGTAGGTACCTAATAGATTTGATCTTTGCATTCAACATTGAGTACTGTGAGTAGGTGCCTATATCATGCAGTAAGCAGCAGAACTCTAGTGCAGACCAGAGGGATTTTTATGACACTGAATACCTACTTAACTTTATCACTGCTGAGTGCAGTTTTAATAAAAGTGATAAACACATCACACGACTATTTAATGTCTCTACTTTTCATGTTAACTGCATTTCTTTTCTCCATAGAAACGCACGAAACTCAAAAAATGCTCAAAATTGCCGATGTCAACAGAGGCCTAGCCTATAGTGTACTTTGACAAAACTATTAATGAAAAAAATAAAAACATAGGGACACAGTACCTATATATATCCTTCTTATTTAGTTTATGAAATATCTTTTAAATTGGTCCAATATTGGAGAAGGAAATAGGCGAGAGCCAAACCTCGAATTATGACTTTTTGCTTAGGATTTTTCAAGTCTCTCCGACCGCATTTCTTCAGTTAGCTGTGCCACCTAGGGATAGGCACATACATGTACTCTGTTACTGGGTCTGGTCTTGAATGCGACCCATGCAAATATTCCGCCATGTAGGATTGATAGCCTTATAGCACACCTCCGCCGCTAAAATAATGATGGGAAACCGCTTGACGAATTCTGTCATGAGAGTCAGTAGAATAGGGTAGTTGACTAAGAAAATATATTTAGTCCATCAGTTAGATTACTAAAAAATATTGTATACGTATTTTTTCTTTTGTCTGGCAAACAAAAAATTACGAAGATACAGCGCTTGGAAATTTCGTATGACGTCACGCCGTGCTACAAATTTTAGCACGTTATTACGTCAAAGCCCCCCACTCCTGAACTTTGATGTGATATATCTTTGTAATTTTTTATCTAATTGATAAAACAAAAAATACGTGTTCAATATTTTTTAATAATCTTACTGAGGGACTAAATCGAATCGATTTATTTTTACCCAGGCAACATCCCTATTGTAGCAATCGTAGCCAAAATATCGTCGCTTTCGACACGTAGTACCTACGTATATAGGTAGGTATTGGTCTACTTCGGACTTGTCAGAACTCAGATTAGTATTTCCGTAAAATCAACATCCATTTTACAAAAAAGTTCAAGTTTCACTTTATAAAGCTGTCCACTGCCACAGATACGTGCGAAATGAATGCGGCACCGCAAGAAAGTAGCGAGCGTCGCGCAGAGGTGTAACTGGCTTTCGAGCAGATCGGTGAAATCACGCGGGAAGGAGACAGAATCAATCAAATCTGCGCGTTAGAACAGGCAGTTTCGCTTGTCGTACAACGGACAAGTCATGGCGGAACTACTGCGGTTTCGCTGCTATGATTTCGCGGCGGAGATGTGATACCCGCCTTATGCTCGATTTGAAAAGAGTTCAAAACTCAAAAGTAATTAATATTCAAGTCAGGTAGGTATACTTATTGCCTGTGCTTGCCTAGGTTGTTTGGTAGGGCGATGACACTTTTGATGTAGGTAGGTACGCTTGGCAAAAAAGAGTAGAAAATAATGGGGGCGCCACTGTGCTGTTCGTATGGCAACCCGCTGCAACCGAATAGCGTACCAATCTGGTCTTGATAATTAGCTGTATTTTTGTTTAACATAATATAACGTAATTTAGTCTAAGGCACCTTAATTTCTGGTACATTTCTAATGCAAATGCTGCAACAAATACATTATTACCTTGTAATCACACTCAAAGTTAAAGTAGAAAAATAATTTACTACAAGTCACTCATGTATCAATTAAACTAGGCGCGCTATACCAGAGTAATGCAGACAAAATGTAAACATAACCTATGTGCTCGATGTTTATTGTTCCATATTTCCACTTATTCCGTATGCAAGCAATTCAAAACAGCTTTGGGTTCAACAATTAACACTTGATTCAACTAAAAACAACAAAACAAACTCTTATATACCTGTAATATCAGCGGTTCTTTGGTAAATATTGTCAAGAACGGAAAGCATAGTTTGGGCTTCATGTTCCGCCAAACATCGCCTGTACACCATATAAATAATCTCCCTGCCAGCACTTTGAATGGTTTTATTCATTATTATTCACTTTTTACTTATTTTAATCACCGTTTGATGGTCGAAATAGAAATTCTACGAAGTCGCGAAGTTTGTTTATTTGAAACGTCATTATTTTGAGAATATTGCCAGCAGACAAAAAAATTAGTTCCGTTTCTAGACTTTTTTGCCAAGTTGTACCTACTCAAAAGAGAAATACTCTTTTTGTCACATAACCTCGTACAGACGCCAACACATTAAGCTACTACAATCTGTCATATTTCTTTAATAAATTTTCAACATTATCTCTAAAAGTTCAAAGTTGATTGGGAAAATTTGACAGTTTCGGGTAGCTTGATGTGCTGGCTTCTGTACATAAAAAAAAAAACATTGCATTATGACCTTCGCATACCATATCAACTCGACACTATTTCAACGTCAACCTTCGGTTCAGCATCAACTCGGCGGGCGGTCGTTCCCTAGTCAACAACGCGTCATTAACGAAGAGGTTAGGTAAGTATAGGTATATAACGCGTCGTTAACTATCATCGGATCATATGATGTGATGACTATGAGCATGTGATTTACCTTGAGAGTAGAGCGCTAAAGTGTGCGATGGCCTTTATAGGATATTTGTTAAGGTACCTACCATCTAATTTTATTACAATTAGGAGTGAATTATAGGTAAAAATTTATAAAATTCATCACTGGGTAATTTCACAGCCGTATATAATATTTGCACTATATGGAATCGAGACTTTAAGATAGGTAGGTAATTTGAAACGGTAGATATAGGTACCTACTAGGTATACCATACCGTAGGATAGTTACAAAGTTTATAATTTCGGTACATTAGGTATATACTTAAATCTTATAAGCTGGATAACAATGCGTATTTTACTATTTAGAAAACTTTGTCTTATATATACGACGGTAGGATACATGCATCACGATTATTACTTATCTATTTAATATTTATAATAATTTTTAAAAACAAATGTAAGTATAACAATATAAACATTAACTCAAGAAGAAATGAAGGTATTCTACTTTAACGCAAAGCCATGCTAACATTACGAAAATGCAGTGAAAATTGAATTTGTTAAATGTAGGTAACTATTTAAAATACTAACTCCCGGTTTTTGAAACGAAAATCCAACGAGGTGTCAAAATTAAACTCGTGTCAAGTGATCTGGTTGAGGTTTAACACTTTATTAGCTCATATTTTTGTATTGATTTTCGTTCCAGTAGTGCGTAAAGTATGTAGGTCTCCTAGTCATCAGCATAACATTCTGTCCTCAATAATCAAAGTAATAAGTTAACTGCAGTGACCATAATAAATCCAGCATGGTTTACTTTTGTCGAGCTAATTCTACTATACGTACTAGTTTCATCATGTAAACAGTGCTAAAGTCTATAAAAGGTTATCAATGATAATCTAATAGGTACATAAACATGATAGTAGGTATGCAAGCTCAAAGGAAGTAAATAAAACACAAAATGAATGGACCGATTCATTGTAATTGTGATCATTTTCAATAAAGTATAAACGTAATTTTATACAAAAGAACAATTATAATAGTAGGTACAATTTATTATGTAGGTTTGACTTTACATTACAACAATGAGATGTTACCGAGGCGAAACAAAAGTAAAATAAAGTGATATAATCAAAAAATATAAAAGCAAATGAAACTTCACGATAGGCTAAATTGATAGTAGGTACCTAGTTAGTTCGTAAAAATAATTCACGCCGACTAGCAAAACACATTAACATTTAAGTGCAATCCTCGAAGCATTACACCAGTAATATTAAAATTTCCATCATTTAGATATTTAATTTAATTATAATAACGTAGATATTATTTGCACCAAATGACGTATTTTTTAAGATACTGAGATATGATAATAACAAATGATATGAAAACGGTCGATCATAGAATACTTAGACGTAGCTTA
Organism: Luperina nickerlii; assembly: GCA_963855955.1. Classification (NCBI taxonomy): domain Eukaryota; kingdom Metazoa; phylum Arthropoda; class Insecta; order Lepidoptera; family Noctuidae; genus Luperina; species Luperina nickerlii. The sequence continues at coordinate 7,050,221 of OY979663.1, forward strand.
CCAGTTACTGACAAAAGACAGTAAATTATTCGTAGGTCTCTACGAAGGGGAAACAGTACTATACAGGGTCTGTCATGGGGAATTGAGACGTAAACACGTATGAACACCGAAAGCTCAACTAGCGTCAAATAAATAACTATAGTTAAAAAATAAACGTAGAATATATACAGAAATGATACGATACCAGTCACAGCTACTTAACAACGTCCTACGCCACTATATATAGCTTTGGATAATCGTAACGACAACACGTTTGGACTAAAACTAATTTACAATAAAGCTTTTTAGAACAACATTTACATACATTGAAAAATATTAACAAGTGGGGTTCCGGGGCGTTCGCTACTGGTGCTGGGAAACAACTTTAATATCTACACCTTTACCAATATTTTAACCGAATATGATTACGAAGAAGACTATCTGAGGCACTTGGTCTAAAAAATTACCAGATTTAGTGACGGTCAGGTCTTCTACACATACCCATATTTCGAGCTAACTGGGTGACTGACCGGAGTCATGAGATGACAAGAGAAAACGAGCACTAGATTGATTTCTGCCAAACTCTGTGTAGACTCCGCCAAATAAAGTCGTTTTGGAATAATAGGCCGAGTAGTCTACTACCGGTGGTGTTGTATGACGGTGCGACCGTGCCGCGGCGTGGCCGCGAGATGTCGCGGCGGCTCAGTGCTCGTGCAGGCGCTCGTGCGAGCGCGACGACGAGCGCGACGTCTTGCGCTGGTCCAGGTACGCCGCCGGCGCCCAGCCTTCGCCTTGTCCCGCTGGGGAAACAAACATGTTGTTAATCAATTAGCATTTGATTATACTAGGTCGGTATAAGCAATGATTTAGGCTCGCTGGCATCACAAATGATAAAATACATTTAGCACTAAACTTTTAAATAAAAAAATATCGTTCAATTTCTGTCAATCGTTTGAAGTCGACAGAGACAGAATGATGTTTTAAAAACCTTTAACGCTAGACGCATTTAGTGATTGGTGCTGCTAGCGGGCCTTATAATTTTCTCAAAATGATAACACCTTTATGCATTTCACAAAGTTTATCGACAAAGTCCTGACGACCAAAGTTAGCGGTAGATCGCCAATCCGTATATCTTACTGGGGTCGGTCAGTTTCGGTAAAGTGCACTCCCAATTTCGCAATGTGTTGGTCAATATCATAACTTTCACTTTTGAGAGTGTTAACATCAAAATTGGAATGTACCTGTTACAAATCGTTGCCGTGCACTAAAAACCTCTTTTTTTCTTTTTATTTATTTGCTGTGTAGGAAACCTCTTAATGAATATCTAGAACAAGCGTGTACAGCTCTAAGATGCTTAACCTTCTATTAATGATAATTAAAAACCTCGGAGAACATCGATGACGGCCATTTTTCAGACAGTTTTTATTTTCTCCTACAAAATAATGTATATTGCAATTACGAGACTTTCACCGCACGGCGACGATGATGGTGGTATGGTTTGGTAGGTGTATGTGTACCCACACGCCGCGTAGCTACGTACCCGCAAGCCGCACGTACCACCAGCCGGCGCAGCCCACCTTGAGCAGCTCGGCGTGCTGCCCCTCCCGCAGCGACACCTCGCTGGGCCCCACCGCGGTGTAGTCCGACAGCGCCACCAGCGCACACCCCACCGCCTGACACATGACACACCTGTTACAACACTTGTGCACACAACTCTACTCTTTAGCTTGCTATGTATTACTGAGATGTTTCACTGTAGCTAAGGATCCTTTCAATTTCAATGATTGTTGCAACTTCTGAGCAGCGAAACTTGTTTGCGGTTATGTAACTGTTCAATGTAGGTAAATGGCATGAGCGCATAAAGGAGAACGGGTAAAAATAAGCTGACCCTCGTGACCTATAATGACCTCTAAAGCTCTTTTTATTCTGAGTGTATTTTAACGAATGGTTACTATATCATTTCCTTTAATTTGACACATAAGCTGGTTTTCATTGATACTTACCAGTAACAAAATTGCTAGGGACTATGATACAGAATTATTAAAACAAAATCACCATGTATTTGGTCCCCAGCGATAGTGTTGCTGGTAAGGAACTAAATACTGCAAAGAAATTCCATTGCGGTAAAAGGAAATATGTGCACCAATTTTTTTATAACTTTTACTATAACATTTACTTTTTAAAACTGGTTTTTTAAATATACCAGGAGGCCTAAAAATGCCACTTTGGCGAATCATAAAAGGATAACATTATGAATCGTAATGGACAGTTAACTGTTAAGTTAATCGAATCAAATCCCATTAATGAAGGATTTTTAAGTTTTTTTTTTTGTCTGTGCTAAAATACTATTGAGTCCAATCCAAATCCAATCCCTATCTCTTTGATTATACCTACGTAGTGCAGTGAAAAAAAGAAAAACACGGACTGTCTTTGCCATATTTTGATTCATAACGTTATCCTTTTACGATTCTGCCAAAGTGGCATTTTTAGGCCCCCAGTTCTCGTTACAAAAAAAATATACCTAATCATTATAAAATAATTTATGCTTCCGCGCGGTGGATTACAGCCCACTCCTTCTCACAGAGAAGAGGCTTGTGTCCCAGAACTCCCAGAAGTGGGAACATTATAAGCTGATCATGTTTATGCTATGCTTCTGTCTTGTTGCAACAATCGCTGAATTAAAGGTACCCTTTAAAATTTCATGGAGTCCAGTTTATGTTTCTCTACTACATGTTTTAATGTTGCCTCGACTTTTGCTTCCATTGTAGGTCTAGAAAAAAGTGTGTTGTGTACTGTCGTGATTCTAGCGTTATAATGACTGTAGCAATCATATGTAGTAAATAAATACACCATTCATCCTGTACATCGATCAACATGCATTCCTTCACCACTGGTCAAACAGAGAGTGTAGAGTCACATTGAAGTCAAATATCACACAAATTTTCATAACGGCTATGATGCGAACCTTTCAAAATTTTGCCCCTCTCATTCAGACTACCTTCGATTTTCAAAGCTAGACACCGTTTTAACCATCTTGTGAAGTTGATCATAATGGAGCTAGATATTTGACAGTAATTTGACTCTGATCCAGAACACAAACATGCATTTAAATTCTGTAAAGTAGGTACTTAGTGAGTACAAAAAGTTTCCTTTTTGTATTTCCATCTAGGTACTAGGTAGTAGTTTTGTGTTTGACCAGACCATGCATTTTAGTAAAGCGATTAGTAGAACATTAGATAACACTCATATTAAATATAATAATCAAATAATTTGTTAGGTAAACAGTTATTGTAGTCATAAACGACAGAGATGACACTCACATAAAATACTTTCAGAAGATAGCTATAGCACTATGTTGACATAAAACGTAGGCAGATATTACATAATAATATATAATTATAGACAGTTTTCAAGTAAGGTATAGTCGCACTAAACACTCCAGTAATAATTATATAGTTATAAATATTCATAGAAATACGTCCAGTCCAGTTGATTCGGGTGCAAATAATCTAAAAACTGACTCTCAAATTATGAGCTTATATAATATTGTAAGCTATAAATATAAATTGAAGGTATTTGATTAGACATTTAATTATCGTGTCGGTAAATTGTGAGTAATAAAACATATGTAAGCAGATTAATTGTCATAATAACAGTATGAATAGGTATCAAGATAACATAATTATTCACCATTCGATAAAAAAAGTATAATGAACATTGAACAATCATGTGATGAATGAGTCAGTGGGTGGGGGCAAAAAGGGCACGTAGGTTAATTTTCTTCGGATTTAGGTAAACTTGCATCTCAGATTTAAAATAGATTTGTAAGCTCATAATACGTAAGATCAATTTTCAGATAAAATAAATACATAAGTATAAGTAGTATCAGAAAACGTGTCACACTGAAGTAAACAAAACATTACAGTAAAGCTATTGATTGCACGTCCAAAGCGGTGGTCAGTGAATGATGCAAGCTGTGATGCCGTGCTCAGCAGTGTCCAATCACGCTACTTATGTCTCTTCTCAACCTCCTTGGTCATTAGGTATTTAGACTGATATAAATTTTGAATAATAACTATAAACACACGAAGTTTCTCTATGATATCAATACGGGACATGGCTGCACTAAATTATTCATTGGTTCTAGGTAGTGCATACAAGATTGCGCAGTTTGAATCAAGCGAGATATTTATTCACCTAAATATATTTATGTAACATATAATAAGGAAGATAAATGTATGTATTACATAATATACCTACAGTGTGTTTCCGCTAAATGTTTCATGATATTTTAATACAAAGATAAAAATAATAATATTGTTCGACACTGATGTATACATTTAATCGAAGCAAGCGCATAATTTAACATAAAAACCAATAAGCACACTGACAATGAGTGACATAACAAAAAAACATGACTTACACGATAGTTAATGTTCAGCGAAACAACCGAAATATCCACGTTCTCTTTGGTTAGATAGTTTAAGCTTTGGATATAAACTCAGTCTTTTCATTATGTACAAAGCCTCTACTGGCTGTATGCTCGAAACATTTATATTATTCAGTACTGTGACACGTAAAACGTGGATGTGGCTTGTGCGGAGCCGGCCACTGAAAAGAACTGAACCATTCTGTGGATGGTTCCGTTGAGGCCGACTGCGACGGCCTCCGTCACCTGTAGAACAATACAACTTGAGCATGGCTTCGTTACACGGCGCCTGGTTACAGTAGCACACCTCCCTCGGTAAGTGTTGGTACATGTGAGGTGCCTCGTGGCCCGTGCAGTTACTAAATTCATAAGTTTTCAGTGCTAGTGTCGCTAAATTATTTAAAAGGAACTAAAAGCGATGATGGCTAACTTAACTTGTATGCTGTGAGGGCGTGAAACCTATTGGACTAGGGCAGGACGTTATGTTTTTAATCGTATATCGAGAATTTGAAGTATTTACATAATTTTCACGACTAGATCTAAGTAAGCAGATACTGCAAATTCTCTGACGATGCGCATGTTCTACCACCGTTTGACCAATATTTGAATCCCGTATCCTTAATTTAGACAATAATGTTATCGGGAAGCATCATGTGCGTGGGGTTGCCAGCGTTGTCATGCGCTACCCGTGACTATTCAGCCCGCATTCCTTTAAAAATACACTTTACACTTACATAAAGAGTGGGTTTCACTTCACTCAACACTGCAAACCCAAAATTAGTTGGCATTAATTTAAGAGAGCCACGTTTTTAGTAAAGCTACCCCGACAGTAAGCACTACAGTCCTATGTTAGTACTCGTTACCGGAGAGGACATTACTGACATTTACTGTGAACATAAGTTATTATTTATTGACAGGTAAATTTTATTTCTTTCAATCCCATATACCGACATAAACTCCCCAAACAAGTCACATTTAACAAAACAAATCAAATTAATTCCTGCTCTAACTTTATCAGATCAACATTTAAATGCATTAACAATTTCATTATTTGGAAATATTGATTGACCAAGTAATTTTTCGGTATTAATAACTCTTACTCTTCAAAATGGTCATAAGCCTTCCGCTACGTTAGGCGGACTTCTGCGACGGATGGTCCGCGTGCCTGTTTCTGGGAACCAAAGAGCACCGCTAATGGCGCGGGTCGTCTTTCGGAGAAGTTAAACAAAGCTCGCGCGTCGCGGACGTCCGCCTAACGCAATAGACAGCTATAACGTTAGTTCATTTTTTATGGATTTTCTTAGGCAGATTTCACCAATGAAACTGAACGCGATCAGAAAGTCTACATGGCATTCAAGAGCTGTCAGTTCATCATTGTTGTGGAATATGGACACTGTCAGCTCTGGAACTCGGCCTTAGTCAATCAACCTTCGTGTCCACCCCCTCGCCTTCCACACACACATTGGGCAGCGAGACGTTAGCGCGGCGTACATACCGGCGGGTGGTCGTCTTCGTCGTCGTCGTCGGAGGGGTCGGTGGACCAGCACGGCTCGTCGTGCGCGTCGCACGAGGCGGCGCGCGCGGCGGGCGGCGCGCCCGGCTTGTGCGGCAGCGCGGCGGGCGGCGCGAGATCCCACGAGCTGGTTTGGATTAGTGTTCTATGGGAATACAAGGTTTGTAAGTTTTGCTATGTGCCTCAGTTCAATGAGAAAAATAGTACTCTATTATAGTACAATCGTCTTCCGACGTTTGAAATTACTACAAAATATTTCGGAATTACTACCACGATAACAGCCGCCGTGCATCATTTTTATTACTTTAATTTTCCCTTCAGACATTTTAAACTATTACATATTAATATTTTAACTTTGTTAGTTAAGTTGTTAGTTTTATTGTGCATGGTCTCCTATAAGTGAACGAGTACACCTACTTAAATCTGTTGTTGCCCATTATTTATGTGTTGTGTATTTGTCACCAGTATAGAGGTGAGGAACAGGGTGTAAAGTTCACTCATACTCTATAGAAAAGGAAGGATCCTCCGACCAGAGGAGTGTTGTCGGGCAACTGCCCGATGATTCATGTCGGGCTGATCTACTATCTATGCTAGTTGCGCGGTAAACTCTGTTTGCGAGATACTGAATTTTGCGTAACGTCAGTATGAGGCGTTGTTCGTATGTGGCCGTTGTAGATACCGCTACACGTATTGTACAGAGATCAAAGAAAGCTGCTAAGTATCAATATAAAGTAGTAATTACACGAATTTGTGTGAAATAAAATACAACCGACTTCAAAAACAAAACACTTCAAAGTGCAATAGACCTTTGGTTTCAGAAGTCGAATTTCTTGCCAACGACTTCCCGAACTAAGGTTATTTTGCACTTTGTAGGGTTTTTTATGGAAGTCGGAATCAGATTTTTGGAAATACTGTATTAATTCTACAGCGGGTACGGGCTTTACATTTTTTTTCTTGCTTTCCGGTAGTAAATAAATATCTTAATAATCATTTGGACATGATTTTGATTTAGACCTTTTACTACCGTCCGTACCGTACCGTACTTTTCGTCATGGGTGTCATCTTCGTAGTTTTCGAGGCGGCCGGTGTCGAATATAACCAAAGTAAATGGGTTGTTTTTCACACGGGCAACTTTATGTAGGAGCTCTTTCGAGGGGCAAGCAACCTTTCTAACATCGTTTACAGAGTAGCATTTTCTTAGTTACATAAGGTTTTAAGATCACGATACTTTCATAGTTTTTTTGGCTTTTTTTTCGAAATTTTTTAATCTTCTTTACCAAGGAAACGCTTCAACACACTCCGCCCGACGGGCTGTTGATTTATTGAGTACTAGCAGCGCTTCGCGGTTTCACCCGTGTAACTGTCGATCCCGTGGGAATATCGGGATAAAAGCTATCCTATGTCCTTTCCCGGGATTCAAACTATCTCTATACCAAATTTCATCTAAATCGGTTTAGGGGTTTAAGCGTGAAGAGGTAACAGACATAAACACTTTCGCATTTATAATATACTTCACCTACAATCTCAGATATACCTACTTCAGATAAATTGGTGGTATGATTCTACAACTTAGTATTCTATTCAGATGCAAAATAAAATGGACATAATATGGCTATTTGGTGAGATAAGTAGCCTCGAGCAGGCGCGCTTTCATTTTTATTTATCCTCCAAAATCAAAGTGACACTTCGTCGCATTGTCATTATGAAACCTGAAGACGCAGTGACTGCAGTCGAAAGGGCTGTGGTAGAGAACCCCAAGTAAGGGAAGCGTTACCAGGCAAGATCGGAAGATTCTTCCTTTTCAACGTATGAGTGGTGATTACACCTTTCCTAAGCGACACTTTATTGTTTTCCGACATCAACGCGAAGTCGCGGGCACAGCTAGTAAATAAATAATAATAATTTTTCTACAATCATATCATTCTAATATTTTGCACATTAGTAACATGACTGTTAAAACTGACGTTAGTTAGTGTAATTTATTCCGCACTTAGCTCATGGTGTCGGGGCGTCACATTACATTCATAACAGGGTGGAAACTTTCAGCGGGGCAGTAAGGGGAAGTACTAAGCTGCCGTGCTAAGCACAAAAGCGGTATCTCAAAAAAATTTGTAAAGTTGATTTTTGTGGTATCGGATAGCTTAAAGAAATTTGCATCCAATGAGCTTAGCCAAATAACGGTATCTTAATAAAAAAGTCCCTAGAAAAGTGTTCCCTATCTCAGCTTTACCTCAAATCACTAAGAGAATAAAAAACAAAACTTCAATTTTCTCGAAACTAGCTTTTCTTGAGATACCGCTTTTGCGCTTAGCACGGCAGTAAGGTACTTCCCCTTACTGCCCCGCTGCAACGGATAAGTCCGTTGCAGCTACGCGAAAATGGTCTTAGGAGACTATCCATAATTTTTTATAGAATTTTGATCCCCATTCACAGATTTAAAAAAAAATTACAGTTAAAAAAGTCAAAATGGTGTACGGGAAAAGTTTTTTGCAATTTGTGACTTTTTGAGTACTCCAACGATGATTGGTCCCATAGAAGTTTTTGATCAGTATTAGAAACAGGATCGATTGGCATCAAAAAATGTTTTTGTGTAAAATGGCTATTTTCTTGCTAACTGTATTATTTTTGAAAATCTGTGAATGGGGATCAAAATTTCATAAAAAATTATGGATAGTCTCCTAAGACCATTTTCGCGTAGCTGCAACGGATAAGGTACTTCCCCTTACTGCCCCGCTGAAAGTTTCCACCCTGTAAATATTTTGGCTTTAAATCAGCATTGAAGCCTAGATATATTTGGAAAAGCTGCGTAGTGTAATGGTAGGTACCTGTGCTGTGCGCTGTACAGCTTCAGTAGTGTAATGGTAGGTACCTGTGCTGCGCGCTGTACAGCTTCAGTAGTGTGATGGTAGGTACCTGTGCTGCGCGCTGTACAGCTTCAGTAGTGTGATGGTAGGTACCTGTGCTGCGCGCTGTACAGCTTCAGTAGTGTGATGGTAGGTACCTGTGCTGCGCGCTGTACAGCTTCAGTAGTGTGATGGTAGGTACCTGTGCTGCGCGCTGTACAGCTTCAGTAGTGTGATGGTAGGTACCTGTGCTGCGCGCTGTACAGCTTCAGTAGTGTGATGGTAGGTACCTGTGCTGCGCGCTGTACAGCTTCAGTAGTGTGATGGTAGGTACCTGTGCTGCGCGCTGTACAGCTTCAGTAGTGTGATGGTAGGTACCTGTGCTGCGCGCTGTACAGCTTCAGTAGTGTGATGGTAGGTACCTGTGCTGCGCGCTGTACAGCTTCAGTAGTGTGATGGTAGGTACCTGTGCTGCGCGCTGTACAGCTTCAGTAGTGTGATGGTAGGTACCTGTGCTGCGCGCTGTACAGCTTCAGTAGTGTGATGGTAGGTACCTGTGCTGCGCGCTGTACAGCTTCAGTAGTGTGATGGTAGGTACCTGTGCTGCGCGCTGTACAGCTTCAGTAGTGTGATGGTAGGTACCTGTGCTGCGCGCTGTACTGGCGCACGCGCTCGCCCTTGAGCTCGTTGAGCTGGTCCAGCAGCACGCGCTTGACGCGCTCGACCCAGGCGCGCTTGACGTCGGCGCTGGGCGCGGTGAGCGTGTGCACCTCGAGGCGGCCCTGGCGCCACACCTCGAACTTGCGCACGTCGCCCTTCACCGACTCCGTCAGGCCGATTTGGGACATCTGTGTGGGGAAAACAGGGTGTTGACGAGTTCTTCATCGATTTACCATTGAAAAAAAAAATATATCCGTTAAATTGTTCATTTCAACAGTTATTACAAACAAGAAGAAACAAATAAAATAAGATTTCTAAAAGGTGTGCGCACTTCGCGGCATTCGTTCTATGTCTACTAATTATCTACATTGCTCTGACAGAAGCATATATCTTTGTCGTGGCGTGCACTTTTCGTCCGCACACCGTATCTTTGTTGCGGCGTCAGCAAGTGGAATTTTAGTGATATTGAAGATATATAACAAACGCCGAATAACTACTTACGGAATACCCTCAAGGTACTCTCTAAGCAGCGTATTCTCTTCCCAAAATCGGTTTCTGACTTCTGATGGTAACTAACTACGGAACCTACGTACTCAACTGAATCTACGTGATGGCAAAGCAAGAATTGAAACCAATCGCTTATCTCAGTATAGCAATCATTCAAATAAACACCTTTCAACAAGTTTCACAAATGATGACGGATTCGAGCCAACCATCAACTAAGAACAATTATTGCAAATGATTTATTTCAATCACATCAGTATAATTAAAAAAAACATAATATTATTTTTTACGTGGCAACACTTTAGTAACCTGAATGAATACTAAACCTATGCGAATTAGCCTGCTATTATTGATTCCTGCTATTATTGATCGATTTGACGGCACAGTTGGCGCAGTGGTTAAGCGATTGACTGTTGCGCTGCGTGTCGCGGGTTCGATTCCCGCACGGAACAAATATTTGTATGACCTACAAGTAGTTGTTCCGGGTCTGGCTGTTTGTGTATGTGAGTTTAAATGTTTGTAAACGCACCCACAATACAGGAGATATTCCTAGTGTGGGGCAACGTTTTCTTAAAAAAAAAAAAATATATCTCACCTGTAAGTCATGTTTGAAGTGATAAGTGGCTTTATTATGACTATTCTTGGTGCCAGGCTTGCAGAACAGCATGGACTTCTCGTAGAGGAAGATGTGTCGCCGCCGCGGACGTATCCTGAGTCGTATGTCACGTTTGTTCTCCGATACCACCAGGAAAGAGCCCTGCATCAGCAGCTCGCCTTGCTGACTTAGGTCCACCTGGAAATAAAGATATTATAATAGTACTAGCTGCGCCCCGCTGTTTCACCCGCATAATTGCCGATCCCGTGGGAATATCGGGATAAAAACTGTGGGCCTGTGGGTTTGACATACACAGAGGGCCTACCACGCTCTTCGCATCCAGTACAATAACGCTTTAGCAGCATCCCTGATGAGGCGGCTTCGGGGGAGCACCAACAGCATCTTAAAGGTAATAGTGGATAAACCTGACTGTCCGTTCCTGGGGTACTGGACCCGTATACACAGCTGCAGGTCTGGTGCACCGGGAGGCGGACTTAGTTATAGCTGTAGGTTTTTGAATTGATTATTATTTTATTCTGATGAACATGGTTAATATTATATTAGTTTAATGAGAATGTTGCTAACATAGTTTGTAAGTATTACTAACAACAATATGAATACTTGTTTTCGATACAAATAAATAATAATAATAAAACTATCCTATGTCCTTCCTCGGGATGCAATCTAAATCTCTGCCAAATTTTATCGAAATCCGTTCAGTGGTTTAGGCGTGAAAAGATAATATACATGAGAGACAGACAGAGTTACTTCCAAAATAATATTAGTATGGATATGGATTTAGTAAGTATTTTGGTGATATCTGCTTCGTTAGGAATATCTCTTGACTATTTTGAGTAATTGAATCATATTGATGAGATGAGATGCCTAAAAAGGCGACTTTGGCAGAACTATAAAAGGATAACATTATGAATCATAACATGGCCAAGACAGTCCGTGTTTTTCTTTTTTTCGCTGCACTACGTAGGTATAATCAAAGAGATTGGGATTGTATTTGGATTGGATTGATTGGTAATTTCGCACAGACAAAAAAAAAATAACTGAAAATTCCTTCAGCAATGGGATTTGATACGATTAATTTAACAGTTCCAGTACAGTTCCAGTTCCAGTCCATTATGTTATCCTTTTATGATTCTGCCAAAGTGGCCATTTTAGGCCCCCAGAAGTGCGGGGAGAAGAGTCCAACAGTAGGTAAACTTAGCCGTTAGGGCCTATTTGAATGTACACTATCAGCCGGCAGATAGATCCAAAAATGGATTAGCATGTGTATGAAATTATCTAGGTACTACATTAGTTAACTGAAACTTATGTGTTAGTGGTGGAACAGGCCGTAACTGTGATTATATTTAGAGGCTTTTGGTTAGACTGGGAGCTGAACTCAACCTTGTTTGAAAACGACTGGGTGAACCATGAAGGAATGATGGACTAGGTAAGCAGCGCCGTAAATTTATTTATAACATATTTGCTCGTAAAGGGTCTCTTATTTCACCAATTTCAATATCGTAATGTATCTCCTTACGCACTTGTGCGGTAATGTAAAGTAAATCGCACGGTTTATCAAGATGCTCCGTCAAAACGAACGGTACTTTTTTAAAACTTAGCAAAGAGTTTTTATTTCAGAAAAGTAGTCAACATTTTATGAATAAAATTAACTTTGGGAGATAAAATATAATAAATAAACATTTAATTCTTTAATTTAATTAATTTTGACAATAAATTACAACCATTAATATCTGTAACAAAAACAAAATTATTAATTTACTTTATTAATAATACTGGCTGTTTTGTGCCCATGCCTGAAAAAATAAAAGCGCGAACGCGCGCGCATCGCTTATCTGTTAAGAGGGTTGATCCGTTAAAGCCACGCTGGAGTCAAAATTGATGATTTCCGACGGACAATAAAACCATAATCTGTTTAATTTATAGATTCTTATTGACGTCATATTAATGGGAATTTCATAATCTAGTGCATGGCTGAAAAACATTTTCATTTATTCGTACAGTTTTCTCATTAGAACAGTTTTTATGCAAGCCTTTTTTTAAACTAGCGATCGACGGTCTACGCAAATGCAAGGTATTAGTAAAACCATATACGACAAACTTATAACAACGTTGCTTTATAAATAATAATAGCATTTATTAGTGCATGGCTGAAAGAAAAAAACGATTACTGTAAGTTTTCATTCAAGAAAAGTATATTCAAAAGTGTCAATTTTAGCCACTTTTCGTTATTTTAAACGCGTTAGTTTAGGATGAAATCTGAAATATTTATATTTTATTTTAGGCCTAGTAAACGAAGACATTTACGTTCTAAAACATGGTACAAATATTTTTTTAATAACTTATTTTTTTATTTTACTATGAATTATTTAGTGCTGCTATATAATCGGCGCGGAATCACGCCAGCGCTCAGTGCCGGCTGAGGCCTTTCAGAGGTAGGACGTGTGTCGCTCCCGTAGCCGCGAGACGCGTAAAATATTATCGTACTTTCGCGAGTTTTTAGCGCGTCTAGGAGATGTTGATACTTTTTATTATAATATATTTTTATTATATTACAAAACTTTGGTGAGTACATATTTTAATGTAATGGTGTTCTATTAACTTAAGAAAAATTAAATTAGACTTCTTTATGTATGTTTTAATTTTACTTTTTTTTTCAGATATGGCTAACAAAAGGCGCTATATGGGAACAAAAAAAAAAACGAAAATTTGGCCAAGGCTAATGAAGCTAAAAGGTATGTTACCGAGGTTCTCTACTTATAAAAAATATATTTTTATTAGGTGTAATAAGAAACAATATACTTACTACTTTTTGAAGTAATTTTTTTTTATTACTTTTTGTTTGGATATTTTTATGAAACACAGTAGTAATAAGATAAAGTTAATATCCAAATCGTTGTTACAGGCAGAAAAGAGAAGTTCAAATACTTCAAAACCAGGACTTAAATAAAACTGCTGTTGTAAGTTTTATTTTTTTACTTTATATTTTACTAGCTGCGGCAGACACGTGTTTCCTTGGTTTTGATTGAGCAGTTTTTAAACCAAAACTAAATAAGACCTTTCTTCATTATTTATTTATCTCAAGCTGACAATCGATCGCCTGTCATGGTGCTTACTTTTTGTGTCACTATATTATACCCTACATATTATTTTCAGAATCAAGAAAATGAAAAAGACAGTGAAAAAACACTGAAAATTCTGGAAAACTTGCAGGCATTAGAAACGGCTCCAATTGAAGATCCTGACGCAGGGAATCTTGTAAGAATTACTTGGTCATTTGTATACATATTTTAGCACAAAAAAAACATTGTTAGTTATGTGCTATCTTAAGCCGACAATCGATCGCCTGTCATGGTGTATACGGTTTATGGTGCATACGGTTTGTGTCACTATATTATACTCTACATATTATTTTCAGACTCAAGAAAATGAAAAAGACAGTGATAAAACACTGGAAGTTCAGGAAAACTTGCAGGCATTAGAAACGGCTTCAATTCAAGATCCTGACGCAGGGAATCTTGTAAGAATGACTTGGTCTTTATAAACATATTTTAGGACAAATAAAACAAGAACCTTCAAGAACAAGTGCGTATTTACAGTATACTTTCATAAGTTCAGATACATGTTGTACATTGTTTCTGATAATATTAGACTTAAAAATATATTTCCAAATTTTATGTTATAGGTAAATAATAGACAAGAAGTTGAAAGGGATACTGTACTTCAGGCAGAGAGTGCACTTTGGCTAGAGCTACGACGTTGTTTATTGACAGCCTCTTCATTCTGTAAAGTGTGCAAACGGCGATCGACTATTAGCCCAGCCCCTTTGGTTAAACAATTTCTTTACTCATATTCCTTGGACCATATCCCATGGGATCCCATCAACATGGGAAAGTAAACGAAAAAGTGGCCATAGAACAGTTGCAGGTACAAGTTTAGATTTTTCTAACAAACAATTTATTTTTGTATTCTTAAATTCTATTAAAAAGAAGTAATTAGAGTATTGAGTTTCAAATTATTATGATTAGGTGCTTCGCCGGATGGACTAATCGACGATGATTTCATCACCGACATTAAATGTCCTAGTTCGGCATTTGGATTAGAGGCAGATTTTGCTATTAGCCAAAAAAAAATTAAATTCTGGAAAATAGATGGATCTGTGAATCGACGCCATGACTGGTTTTATCAGATACAGGGTAGCTGCATATAACTAACAGAAATTACTGTCTGTTTGCTGTGTGGACAGGCAAAGATTTTAAATTGAAGACTGAAAACATAATCAGGGACGATAAATTTTGGAGCGAAAATATGGAACATCGGCTAGTCAGCTTTTACAATAAATGCCTGTTACCCGAAATTGTTGATCCCCGAAAAGCTAGGTCCATGAAACTTAGAGACAACAAATATTAAGATACTATTTTACACGAAATTGTTTTTATTTACTTTAACCTAACTAATAATAATTTAATTGCTCATTTATTACAATAAACAAAAAACTGAATCCCCGCTTACGGAAAACGAAAACATTCCCTACTAACTAAAAACTGGCTAAGTATCAAGATGATTCTAAGCGGTGTATGATACGCGCTCCAACACAGACGGCTGTGTGTGCGTTTAACTGTATAGCTGTGTGAGTAAATTTACCTAAACGCGAGGCGCGCCGCTCTGGAGTAACGCTCTTAAGAAGTAAAAATTATTCCACGCGCTTTTTCTTTTCGCTGTACTTTTTTTTATTTGAAAATGTCGTCAAGTAATGATGAATTTATTAATTCCACACCGCCAGAAGTCTCAGAGGCAGCGAAAAAGGCTACTTTAAGCCTCGCCCGAAAAATCGACCGATAGATACTTACAAGCGTATCAAAATTTCATCATATGGATAACAAGCAAATATGCAAGTTCAGTCAGAGTTTTATTTATTTCCTCGCAAATATGTTATAAAACGTCGTATGACATACGTGCGCTTTGAAAATTACAGCCTCTGCTTTCTTTTAGCCCTCGCCTACGGCTCGGGCAAGCAATATCGCCTCGGCTGTAATTTTCAACTTACCGCACTTATATCATAATGTACTATTACAACTTAATTGAAATAAGCAAGATGCTAGCTTTATCCAGTAACATTCAAACAATAAACCCATCAATCTTATGAAAGTGGCAGGAAAATCAGCAGGTAATTGAGTTTATAACTGTATCGCATGCCGTAGTGCAAACATGCATACGTTAATGAGCTAATCTTCTGGTCTATAATGACATGCTTGACTAACTGTACCTTGATTTAGTTATTACTTTGCACGCTAATTTGAGCCTTATAATATGCCTATGAGGGTATTATTAAGTTATTAACTAAAAATGATTTATTACAAACGTAAATTCCTACAAGGTTATATTTGGGTATTATCTTCTACCAAAACATGATATGGCGTGTGAAAAGATAATGGTAAATGATGATGGTATCTTTAGTATTCTTTAGCATAATTTCACGCTCCACCTCAGTTCCTCGAAATTCCTTAATAATGTAATCGAGTTCGAAGATCGTTTGAGAATCGTTTATGTTCAAACTAGATTCTAAAATTGCTATTGACACGGAACTGCTCAATTAACTAATTCGATCCGTCCTAGAGGATAGGCAGAACGAGATGATGGTTATTATTGGCAATACATATTATATAGCAGCACATTATCCGGTCTCGTCTGATATAATCGTTTTAGTGGACCAATATTAAATAATTTGGTTACCTACACCATATCAGCCGAACGAACTTGGATGAAATTTATTTTTTAAATTAAGATAAAGATAATTTATTTGTTAAACATGCGTTTACATAAATTGACTAATCAGACATGCAAGGTATTGAATTAATAGATGTTGTGAGCGTCCATGTTTTGCCAATAACGGCGTACAAATTTTGTAAGTTTAAAATTTACATTTAATTGCATTTTACATATAGTCATTCTAAAGGACAATGGGTAATTCAGCATGGGAACCGTACCCAAAAAAAAAAATCGACTGTAGCAATATGAACCATGTCTATCGTTTGTTGGCGAATATATTATGCATTAGCACAATCAACAACAAGGCTAGGTACCCTTTTTGCTTAATCATGCATATTATATGCAACTGCTAGCAAATAGACTCGGTGTAATTCTTCAATTCGATACTTACAGGGACGCCAGTGATGGCGATCTGATGCATGGAGTCATTGACGCACTTGAGTACCACAAGCATACAATCTAGCGCTGATTGTAGACCCGTCGTCATCGACCCGCACTCGCCGTACCGAAGCAGATCCTACAAACACAACATCATGATAAGCATTCAAACGAACCGGTAAAATGTTTTGCTCAATCCTTCCTGTACATATGGAAAATAAAACGGTAAAATGTGAGTAATATTGTGGGTGGAGTTTATCAAAACCATATTGGAATATAGAAATAGCAAATAGGAAAGATTATAATGACAGTAGATATTGACAGTAAACCGCATGAGGGCGCGTCTGACAATGGTATAATCGGTGTGAGGGCCATAGGATTAGTCATGTTTAGTCCATTATTTATTTACTGAGCATAGGACGAAACTATATAATCGATGATCAATATACTAATTACCTAGCAGGTAAGGCGGGAATAGTTGTAAAAATTCTACTTGACATAGCTAGACCACAGTAAAAAGATATGAACAGTACAGGAACTACGTACAAACGTTCGAAACGACACACTCAGCACCGCGACTACTCATTCCAACACGGCTGTTGGAACGAGTAGTCGCGTAGTAATTTATTCCTTGCGCTAAGGACCGTCCAACTTTTTAAAAATGCCTCGAGCGTATTGTGTAGTATTCGGCTGTTTGAACTAGGCTACTTCAAAACCGGAGCTTTCGTTTTTTAAACTCCCTGCTGATTTATTGTAATCAATATCGATTAACGGTCCGTGTGATCGTATCACGATTGAATTTAAGAAATTCGTGAATTTATTTGTAAAACTAAGAGGGCGGCTGCTAACATGTTTATTTTTTTCGTCATGGGTGTTGTGTTGTCTACTTAGATAGAGGTTGCCAAAACCGTTAGTGAGGTCAAAATGTAAATCCAAGATGGCGGCTGTGAAATTTTTCAATTTATTTGTCACGGATGTCGTTATCATAGTTTTCGAGGGTGCTAAAGCCTATAATGAGGTCAAAATGCAAATCCAAGATAGAGGTGCGAAATTTGATATTCAGATATCTTGGATTTACGTTTTGACCAGAAGCAGGGAAAAATAACCAGCGAATTCCTAACCGCGAACCGCGTTAAAAAACTTCGTTACAATATAACACTTATCAATTTTACAAACATTAAGAGTGACAACCCTGACGCTCCGATGGAGCGTAGGTAATTATTTCAAAAAATAGAGCTAGTTTCCATACTGTTCATACATGTTTATACTGTGGCTAGACGGAGTCACGACAGACCGCGTACACAACGAGATGACCGAAGATAAGGCATCTTCTTGAGAATGAACGTAAAGAAACGAACCTCGGAAATTTGAAAGGATTTTTTTAAAATTTATTTATTGGAAGGAGGTTTTTTTCCAGGCGTGACTCGTGAGCCAATAAATGCTACCATGAAAAAATGTCCACAATTTTAAATAATGAAAATCTCGTTCCATATTTAAATTTTATCTTTGATGATAGGAGCAGGCAGAAAGCTTGACAGACAAAAGCATTGCTGCTGGTTGAGGACTCTTTTGCTAAATGGACGACTGTTAAAATTTTACCCAGTAGTACTGACCTTCAGCAGCAGTTGGTACTTGGTGATCCGCTGCACCGGTTTCAGCAGGTATGCTGCGAGAGGAAGTTTGTGTCCCAGTCTCAGCTGACAAGCTTGTAGGAATAGATGTGTGTCCACAAGTGTCTCGCGCAGCCGCTCTGACCGCGGGATGTTCTGGCAGTAGTAGCTGTATAGCCGGAAGAATGTATCCCTCTGATGAAGAAAACAAAAAACATTGAATAAGAGGAAGACGTTATTGATAATGAAGAAGAATAAAAGTACCGACTCTTTAATTATTATTAAAAAACATTTAATGAGTTAATTCAGACAGGCAGTAGGTAACTAAACTATTTATTAAACGCGTCTTGGCAGAAGCCAGTCATGAATGGTATGAATAAATGTAATGGTCACTAGTGCATAACAGCACAAATGGGAATGTTTAGGTAAACACATTATTGTAACAGCAAGATCGGATAATGCACTGAATAATTAAGTGTTGAAAGGGTAATTTTAAGTGGAAACGGAAAGATTGTAGGAAGCGATCCGTAAGTTCCTTGAAATAGACTGCTATTTAGAAACACAGGAAAACGGAATTATGAAGGTCTTAATTGTATTTACGGATGAAAAAATTATAAATTAATTATTAAAGATTTTATGACGAGAGGCACACGTGATTGTAAATAAACGTACCTTTTCAACAAAACATAAGGCAACGAGTTCTGTCGCAGAAATAGATTTCTCTAAATCTTTTAAGAACACGTCTTGGTGGAATGTGAACAGTTCGTGTAAGTTGCCGAACAACACGTCGGCCTGGCCAACTAGTGCTGCAGGCAACAGGTGCTGATTCTCTGGCTTTTCGATCTCTTCTTTGTAACCCTGAAAAGAGAAAAAGTAAAATAATATAACTTTAGCTAAATTAAAAGATCGGGAATCTATTATTATCGTAAGAACTGGTGTACCGGGTTGAGAAGTGATGTACAATGGCTTATAGTATCACACCAGTCCTGCAAGCGTCTATCGTAGTCTTCATAGATGGTCTCCAAGCATTTACATTCTGAGGGCGTCAAACTGTGATTCATCTTCCAAAACATAGTCTTCTTCTTTAACACCTGTAGCGTCGATGTCCAATTACTAAATGTTTGGTTGCGATTTAAGCTTTGTGTCTTTATTTTATCATTAACGTTGCTTTGTTTTTCATTGCAAATTCGTGAAGCATATGCGTAACTGTAATGATTACTGCTTGTAGATTTGAGACATTTTTTGTTTGGTTTCCGACATGACAAGGTAGAGTGTAAGCTGCGTACGTAACTATCGGTGTTACTTGTTCTACACATTGTTGAATCTCTTTTACTGCTATGCGTGCAGTGAGACACTGATGAACAATGATCTTTTATAGTGTGGTTCCACTCTTTCATTATTCTTTTGTAATCTTTGAGGATACTTGTCAGGATATCCCCTGAGTCTTTACTGCTTTCCATTGTATTTCTTAGCTCAGTACAGCTGGATGACTTTAACTGGGAATCTTTTGAAACTACTGAGCTAGACAAATATTCTGGTGTTGATAGATCCACATCTAGGCACCCATAGAGAGGATTCTTTACTAATTCCGGAATATCTAGAACTGTATGTGCAGAGGTCGTGAGAGATTCTCCGGTTGTGTCCTCGGAGGCAGTGACCGCGTCGGAATCCGGCAAGTAAGTTATTTTTTCCTCACTTTTTTGCATGTACTCGTAACCGGGTAGTGTTTTACCGTAAAAGAAATTTCCAGTAAACGGTTCCATACGCACCGGTTTGATATTACGCGGGTTATATTTAACACGACTACTTTTTCCCACATCACTCACTGATTTCTTACACTTTTTGCCACGGAGCTTCCCTCTTTCGAACAGAGATATTTGGTTAATGTAGTCACTGAAGAGTGTGGAATCGGATGCGGCTCTAGCGAGTCGTATCTTCTTCTGCGGGGTGGGGTTATCGTTTTTTCTGTAGTACCACGAGTAGGAAGTGCCGACGCTGAGATTCGCGGAAGATTTATGGAGGTCGTATTTTCCATATTTCATGGTGCAGAGGGAGGCGAAGTGTAACAAGCGACCGAGAGCCTGCACTGGCGTGCAGCTGGCGAAAGAGTAGCATGCATTGCGTTCCGCTCGAGGGGCTGACGCAGTCGGTTGCGTGCGGTGCATCCAGTGCACTAGATATACCTAAGACATACTAAGCCGCCTCGCCACGATCTGTGCGGCGGGAGGGACACAAAAATTTAGCGCACGCACTACATACATGGTAGTGGCACATTTGTTTTTCAGAGCGCGGCGATGGCATAGACACATGCATGTGTTTCATTGGAACTAATCTTCCGTGACAGTACGTTGATTTGATCTAAATAACATCCTTATAATTTGCTGCTACCTGCCAGGCCCTTTTATTGTGATGTATGACGATAACTCAAATAGTAAGTTATTTATTACTGTACCTATTACATGTGTGTCTAGTTTGGATAGTTTTATATCTACTTATTATTACGATGCATTATGATGATATGACTTTCTTTACTAATTAATGACATGAACTTCGCGTGCCTTCAGTATGCTTAATTTCGCCGGTTATGACAGTTTTGGGTTTTATGATTCATTTATGTGGTGTGTCGTATAAAAGCGTAGCCATATTGGGCAGAGCTATCACCACTGTTGAGTTACGTGGTCCTGGCACCAGAGAAAGGCGTGTTTGCTTTCGCTTCGTATTCCGATTCTGACACTATGAGAGAGTTCGTTCAACAGGCTAACGGTCTTGTTTTTATTTATAGACATTTTGACGCATGAAGTCAGGCGACAAAAAGTGTGAGCATACGTTTCAATGAGTTACATCCTTTATCCTGGCATCTGGGCCGCAAAAAATGCAATGCTGGATGTGATTTGTCAGCTGTTGTGGAACTCCGTATCCGATTTATTATTAGATTGATGAATTAATGCTTATTTGTTCTTAAGTAGATTTATAGTTGTCATCGCTTCTAGTTGTAAGCTATTATTATTATATACAAGCATCCAATAAAAATATAGGAGTAAACTCACCTCTCAATAGGCTCAGCCGAGAGATGAATTCTTTATAATTCTTATATAAAATCCACTCCAGATATTGACATAATTATCATGACTCCTTAAAAAACTTTAAAACCCAAATTTGAAGGCCCCAAAGCACGCAACCTACACAATCTAAAGATTCGTTGTATTAGTATGTAGGTTTTTCTTGCAACCTCTGTATCCTATACTTATATAGTTTTATATTTCTGTTTACATAGTTAGATTTTTCACTTATTTTTTATGAATTTCGTTTTTACCTTAGGTTATCACTGTATTTGAGAATGTTGGCTCACCTGTTATTGGTAAGGTACTGTAAGCACATAACTGTTATCTAGAGACTGTTATTTGATATTTTGTATACAGAAGCTGTTGGTGTACCTTTATAAATTACTCAATTATTGACGGGCTTCTTACGGTTATTTGTGTTAGTGTAAGTAGTGTGGGAACTCACAGAGAGTATGGAGCCGAGTTCCTGCACGTAGACGCGCTCGGTCTGCATGAGCTCAGCCAGCACATGACCGCGCCGCGCCCGCCGCGCCTCTGCGTCTTCTCCGCCCGAACTCTCCGAACCACCTGAAGTCTCCATCTGTTCATCACATAGATATCCGGTTCATCACAATAAAACGATAATTAGTACTGCATTATCATAATTATTAAATGTCATTATTGTTACAATACATGTAGTTTAGAAGTTGGTACTTATGCAATAAGTGACTAGCATAACATAAAATAAAATTTGTTATGAAAGTTTGGCAAGAAACATAAATCTACTCTATAAATACATACGTACATATTACAGACATAATTTAGTAACTAATATAGATATTTGGCTACAGAACTACATTTAAAGTCAAGATAGAAGCAATTATTGGAAAGGTCCACCTTATTGTAAATACCTACATTCTGAGCAAATAAAATAATATTCTATTCTATTCTAAGGTCTGAAAAGCCGATTTTCTTTTCCCTAGTCACTGTAAATAAAGCTTACGCACCACTATCTTTCGTGATGTAAAGTTGTCTATCCCACGTCCCTTGTTGCTCACATACAATAAATAAAGCTTTTCAATATGAAATATAGGTAGGTATGTCTGTGGTAGAAAATTACCAACTTTGAACCAAAGACTGTAAGACCAAATAGATAGCTTCTCTAGGTTGATAGAGTTGTTTTACGTACATACAAGTGTATGTAAAAAAATAGTATAGATGTAATCACGGTACATGTTAAAAGTAATTTGTTCACAATAGGTAATAAATGCGCAAATATGTGAGTACCTCTGAAAGCCTCATGAAACTCACAAAATTAAATAAACCTATAAATTAAACAATTAAATGTTTGTTTCATTCCGTCTTGTTAGAGTTAATGTGATATGCTTTACATTTAATGCGTATTTTTTGTGAAAACACTTTGAGACGCGCTACTTTTTGACATTTTTGTTGTTGATAGCCAAGAAATCGACGACATTGTCATTACATTACATTTCATCTAAGTCTTGACATTCTTAAAATTTAAGAAAAGGTTAGGGCAAATGTCTGTTACTTGAACATGTCTTAGCAAACGAAAAAGATTTTAAGGAAGGACAAATCTTTAGTAGGTTAAACTAAATAATTAGGTGAGTAATTTGTTTTGTTATTAGCAAATCCAGTGAGCTTTTCCCAAGAAAAATATGTAATACTCAGGTAACAATAGACGAATAAAACGTGTAAACCGTTGTCCGTTGTGTGAAATCTACTGACAATAATAATAAGCTTCTTACTCAATATTGGAATTCAGCTGAGCAACAGTTATGTGAAGAGTTTAAGGTGAGCAGCTAACTTGTTGAGTGCTAAACTTTTATAGGACGACATTATAACGCTTAGTTAAGTGTTAAATTACTTACAGGTTTATGTTGTACTGAAAAATCTTTAACAATTTTATATCCAGTTTTGAGCACAACGTTTAACGTATCCATAGTTAACAAACAACTTGACTCTTATCACAAAAATAAAGACAATTAACGCAAAAATCACTTAAGTTGTCCACTGTAAAGTGTTTTCTAGAATATTTTTAGGCGTAGGTACCTAATCAATTTGTTGAAAGTTGAACCCGAGCACATTGTGTATATGTGTCTGTTAAACGTGTGTAAGAATAAGGAACTGATGGCACTGGGCCGGGATGAGAAGGGGCCGCGGGAATACGTTGGGACCATAAAAAAAAGTTGTATCCTCCACTTTTGTGCAGTGAAACTGGCACGGTAGATGCTCTACTTTATTTATACGGCGATAAAAGGGACATCGACGGTTAGCCGTATAAAAAGCTTGTCAACTATATAGCGTCGTTTTATGTTTGATTTATTAAACGTTTTTATTTTTATTCATATATTAATGTTAGACGGAAATAGATGCAATGTTGTAAATTCAGTCGGATGAACGAACGTGAAATTAAATAGCACGTGCTATTTATAAAGATTGAGAGATGACTTTAAGTATGAGGAAATGTCACTAAACTATAGAACTGTGTAAGAAATGTAATAAAAGTGGCGTCGGTTTTGAAATATTCTATAAGTGCTATTGACGAAATCACATTTACGAAAGCTACAATAAGTATTGGGTTGGGTTAGCCGTTTACCTTATAGAATAACTCAGACTTGTGGTTTCACTCATTTCAATTGCGCAAACAAAATTTTAGCATTCGAATAAATTTTAAAAGTATTGCTGAATTACATAACAGCTGAAGATGCTTTTTTTGTGTTACTAGCAGATAAACGAGACCAATTATTTGTGTAATCGGCAGCTGTGATGTGTAATAGACGGACAGACACAGTCACACAAATAGAATGTTAATTAAGAATTGAAAATGTTACAGATCGATGACCATTTGATTTTATCTCTTATTAGTAGAACTCTAAAAGCTCAAATAGAATGTTACATAACAGGATAAGAGCGCGTTAAAAGTTATAGATAGATATTACTATACCGTGGTAATAGCGGTCATTGCCCTTACCCTAATATCTCTCCGTAGGAATCCAAACAATCCATACTATAATATTATAAATTCGAAAGTAACTGTCTGTCTGTCTGTATGTTACCTTTTCACGCCTAAACCACTGAACGGATTTCGATAAAATTTGGCAGAGAGATACATTGCATCCCGGGGAAGGACATAGAATAGTTTTTATCGATATACCTCACGGGCGAAGCCGCGGGCAGAAGCTAGTAAGTTTACTAGATGTAAGGTTTTCCGTTATTGGAAAATGTTGAAGATCACGATAGATAATTGATTCAGAATGTTATCGGACTTTATTTCAGTTTAAAAAATAAATAATGCTTGAAAATGTAGATGGGTCAACGACAGCTATTGCCACGCTAAAGCGATTCGAGTATACATACTTATAGTACTCAAAAGTTATACTTATGTCGTTTCTTTATGAATTTTACTGGGTATAGGTTATACCTTTATTTATAGTATAAGGTGTTTCAAAATTTACCCAACAAACTTGAAGAGGTGCTTGAGAA
This sequence comes from Luperina nickerlii, assembly GCA_963855955.1. Taxonomy (NCBI): domain Eukaryota; kingdom Metazoa; phylum Arthropoda; class Insecta; order Lepidoptera; family Noctuidae; genus Luperina; species Luperina nickerlii. The sequence goes on from OY979663.1 coordinate 7,075,067, forward strand.
CATCGAACTGAACAACTTTCACTATGTGACCAATTCTGAAATTACGAAAAAAAATCGAAGCTGTTTCATACATTTTGGCCAAGTAGGTTTTTGTATTAAACAGCTGATTTTTTTTCGTGATTTCAGAGTTGGTCCCATAGTGAAAGTTGTTCAGTTCGTTGGTCTAAAGCACCTCTTAAAGTTTGTTGGGTTAATTTTGAAACACCTTATATAACAAAATAAGTATGTATATACTTAGTAGTATTTTCTGAAAATCATAATTTCTCAAAGTAGAGCAGTGTTCCTGCTGGTGGCAGTACAACGGTAATAAAGGGCGGCGCGGCGTGCAGCTACGTGCGCCATCACTAGGTACACCAAACCAAGCACGTTGTAGGAACACTCGTCTGTGTGTGTGTGTGTGTGTACACGTCTGTGCTCGTGTTTGTAGGCCACCACCACCTGCCAACATCTTCGTAGTTCCAAGGGTCTCTCTCTACGCGTTTTGTACTCAACGCTATTGATCTCAACTCAAATATTCAAGTCGAGGTACATTATTCTTTTTTACCTCGTTTCTCTGAAACATCTGTGGATTTGCTTTGTTTGGTGTACAATTTGAACAAGAGGTTGAGCACGTGCTGGTGGGAGTATTATCAGTTTGTATTTGAGAGCGAAGCAGTCGGTTGGATGTGACAATAGGTTTTGGTATAAAAGATCAAGGTTAAAACATTATATGTCTGTACAAAATAAATGACGGTCATGTTAGGTATGTACCTATACCAGTCTATATTCATTTCGAGTAGGTAATTATGACGTTGTAGAGCGAATAAATGATTCATTATAGTTAAGTATAAGCTATTAATATTTGCATAAGTAATAACATGTAGGTAAGTACTTAATAAAAAAATATTTATCTGTTAGGCGATTTATCATTATCTTGCCTGTAATATTGTGGGATATTATTATATTAATATTTACACTACATTATTTATGAGCTAAGTACCGCAATGTAAATAATGTATATCAATTATATTCATGATTGTATGAAGTCAAAGGTAAAATATGGCATATTATAAGTTTCGTCTCCAACAGAATAAAATATAATAAATCCATAATAAGGTTTGTAATTACATCAAATTTGTTAAATCTTCACTTCCTGAGCCTCATTTTCATTGCAAGCATCTATGCAATAACAAAAACTTAGTCAAATACTAAGATACAGAAATTAATTCTGAACACTTTACTTGTACTTCTAATTGTACGCTGATATATATCTCTAGTTAGATCTAAAATAAATTCCATTTTGCAAAAGAAAATTAATTTTAAAGAATTTTGTTTTTCACTAAACCAAAGCAACCGTTACGGATCGAGTAAAACTATGTCTAAGCCTTTATTTCTTTGGTTAGTACCGCTACCTACTGTACTAACAGTAATACATTACTTACCTTATACCTAGGCTAATAGTAGATTTTTGCATCGAACGTAAAGTGAGTTATTAATGCACGAGAGTTACGTGAATGTTATGTAACACGAGTGCATTAATTACCTACTCAATTTTGCAAGGTGCGTAATCTACTTTTATAACATATTTGCTCGTAAAGGGTATCTTATTTCACCAATTTCAATATCGTAATGTATCTCATTACGCACTTGTGCGGTAATGTAAAGTAAATCGCACGGTTTATCAAGATGCTCCGTCAAAACGAACAGTACTTTTTTAAATCTTAGCAAAGAGTTTTTATTTCAGAAAAGTAGTTAACATTTTATGAATAAAATTAACTTTGGGAGATAAAATATAATAAATAAACATTTAATTCTTTAATTTAATTAATTTTGACAATAAATTACAACCATTAATATCTGTAACAAAAACAAAAATATTAATTTACTTTATTAATAATACTGGCTGTTTTGTGCCTATGCCTGAAAAAAAAGCGCGAACGCGCGCGCATCGCTTATTTGTTAAGAAGTAAAAATTATACCGAAGTCCTAGTTTTATTTATTTCCTCGCAAATATGTTATAAAACGTCGTATGACATACGTGCGCTTTGATAATTACAGCCTCTGCTTTCTTTTAGCCCTCGCCTACGGCTCGGGCAAGCAATATCGCCTCGGCTGTAATTTTCAACTTACCGTACTTATATCATAATGTACTATTCTTTCAACTACCAATCTACATACCGTGATAAATTAAAAACTCGAATTTATGAAAACAAAGTTTTCCTAAAGTCTGTTTTTTAATCTCGTAGACTAAATTGACACATGCAAATGTCAAATTTACAAATAATGTTGCCAGCTCTTTTGTGCAGTGTTGTACCTACGATACCGGTTTGTTGAATCGTAACTTTTTATCTATAATAGACGAATTTAATTTTCATTCAAAGTGTTATATTTAAAATTCACGTACGTACACACGGCTGCACGACGTGCTACAAACTGCCAGGGAAATCTGACCACGCAACGCCATGCGTAATCCGACCATGTTTCGATGCCTTTAAATTAAACAACAAAAAAAAATTATAGACGCCATCAGTGTTGTTCCCGTACGCGTTAAAACGGCAATCTTAGCCCTTTTCTCTTACGAAACGGCAGAACTTAAAAAATACGGCCGAAGCCCGTAGTTAAAGCCCGAATTAAATGAAATTGCCCGAAAGCACAAAAAAGCCCATGAAAGGTATGTCGTCGACGAGATGGCTGCTGAACGGGGTGTCACTATTTTGCGACTGCCCCATTACCACTGCGAGCTAAACCCGATTGAGTTGGTCTGGGCTCAAGTAAAGGGGCATGTCGCTAAAAATAATAAAACATTCAAAATGAATGAAGTACGAAGCCTTTTTGAAGAAGGGCTTCGTCAAGTGACCCCGCAGCGGTGGAAAGACTGTGTAGTCCATGTAATTCAAATTGAAGATCAAATGTGTCATCTGGGCCATATAACCGACGACATTACTGATAGGTTTATCATAGAAGTAGGTGGCGATTCTGATGATTCAGAATATTCTTCAGACATGGAGTCATTATCTGAATCAGATTAACGCGAATACCTGTAATTAAGTTATGTAATTAAAAATATATGTTTTACATTATTAATTTTGTATTATTACGTTTTAAATAAGTACCTACACATTATTTCAGGATAAACACATTTTTTCAGGATAACTTATTGTAAAAGAACGATACTTGATTTTATTAACGCTAAGTTTCGGTTGTGCCACATCACTATTTAAGAATTGCAATAAACTGACAACACTCGTAATGTCAGTTTAGTCTACGAGATTAAAAAACAGACTTTAAGCTTTTAAATATTTATCCCTCGACTTTTGCGGCAAAAGGTTATTAACAATTTAATTTGCAGCTGTTGTTATACTTTCTGAAGTTGCATTCATTCGCTATCGCTATTTCCATTTTTTTTATCTTTTCTTGCTAAATATGAAGTATCAAAGTTTTACAATGGTACAAAATGCGCGCCAATTGTTCTTTTTTCTCACCGAGTCGGTTTTATTCAGCCAGTATCTTTTTGATCAAATGCATACATTTTACATTAAACTTAATGGGAGACATTAAACCTCTGTGGTAAATTTATATATAAATAAAAAATAAAAAACAGTGCATTAATGAAAAACTGTGCAACCATGAGATTTCATACAACATTTCTGCACTGTTTTGACTCTAATTTGTGATCGGCTTTGTAGTGATTAATGATAACATTACTACGTAGTTGAAAGAAAAAACCATTAACATGGTTACTCCCCAGTAAAAACTAAGTAAGTAGTCGTTTTATAATGTAAAGAGTCGTTAAATTTTACTTTCGCGTGAAAAGTCAAGGCATATTTAAAGCCATTATTTTTTAAATGCTTTGTACACGTCCAGATGGAATCATTCCTAAGGCTAAGCGCGCACAACGATTTTTATCGTGCGATAATTTTGTCGCAGGAGTGCAACGTATGAGTTAGTAGGTATGGCAGTGCGCGAAAATTCGAATAATAAATCGCAGCGATTTAAAATTGTGATTTGTCACAATTAGCTACGTTTGCACGCGAAACGATTATCGCGAAACTAAACTGCAGCGTATGGAATTGTATGGTCCCGCGTGCACTGCGACAGAAAAATCGCGCACTCGCTTGGCCATATTTTTGCCTACCCTTAAAGAGGTTTGCTTTGATATCATCATCATTCACTGCCCTTATCCCAATTTATTTGAGGCCGGCGCAACATGTATTGTGGTCGTTATATCTTGGTAGTCACCCCCTTTCCAGTTAGGTATATATATCATCTTTCACACACTACACAGTCCATCCATTGTTTCTTTGGTCTTCCCCTACTCGTATAGCCATCCTCATTATGAAAGTGGACGGCTGACTAATAGAGAAGTATGGAAGAAAAATATCCCAAATAGATTGGGACTGACGATATTTTCCTCATTCCTCCGCATCACATGCCCATACCATGGTTTGTTTGGTAGCTGAGAAGAAAATGAAGTGGTTTGCATTGAAAGATGAAAATAAAATAAACCGTAAATAAAGGGCAAAACATCGCAAGTGAAGAGTAACCTTGATTCATAGTGAACATCTTACTACTAGCTGAATTAGCATGGGTTTTCATTAGGTATAAAAATAATGACATTTCTAATTCACATTCCAGATTATTCTCGGTCTGTTATTATATCGCAAGCAAGATTTGATGCGGTGTAAATGAAAATAAAGCGGCTTTATTAATCCATGACCCACGACAGTAAATGCACTTGAACTGATTGACCACATTATGCGTTCAATTGCAGCGCGGCGGCTGCGCGCACGTCGTATGCTGTGATTCACTATGGACTCGATGAACTCAGTATGTGATGCACTTATTTAATTGGCAATGAGTGTCTACAATGTACGTACTTATACACAGTAATATAAAGCTATCCTTTAGTAAGAAAAGAGGCGTTACTGTTTTGGAAATTCGGTTCAGTAAAGCGATGGTGTTGACCTCATATCGTTTATATGCCGCTCTTACCCAAGCTTTCGTACTCACAGCGCAGCGTAGTAATTTCAGTAACTTGAACGAAAACCCTACAATAGATTTTCCCAGAGTTTATTATTTCTCTTCGTTCGTTTTCGTCATGATTTTATTAGCTAGATATAAAGCCGTAACGTAACTAAAGCGTTCGCACTTTACCGTAGCGTCTTCTACGCAGCACCATCGCAGCTTCTACGCGGTCCTACGCAGCAAATTCGCAGCGCTACGCGTGCCTACGAGCGCTAAGCGCGTGTCGGAATATGTAGCATAGCCACATATAAAATTAATCTTCGATTTAATTATTTTTCTAAACTGTCGCAGTATTTCTAGACGAACAATCAATTCCTGTGTACAGCTTTAACGATAAAACCAGATTAAAGTGTCACAAAATATTCAAAGTTGCATAGTAGAGTTTTAATATTCTGTTTAAGCACCCTAAGCTTACGCGGATCCGTCAATAAAGATTTTATTCAGTTTGAGCTTTATAATAACTCATAAATCATACTTACAAAGACAAAATCATTTTCTGACACTCTTGTAGGTCTCTAAAAGAACTCTAAGTTCTTATATTGATGTTGAAAACACTTGTGTGCTGCTTGGGTAATATCGAAAAAAAAAGGCGGGATACGACGTGATTTTGAATAACCATAAGTTTTTTTTAAATTACGGCGCTATGGTAGTGAAACGCGCGTGCATGACAATGTTCTTTTTTTACCCGACTACGGCGAAGCAAAAAGGAGGGTTATGATTTTTACCGGTATGTATGTATGTATGTACATTATGTATGTATGTGTGTTCATCTGTTCCCTCATAACTTCTAAACTACTTGTCATAGTTAGAAAAATGAGGTATCGTTGGAAGCGTCTTGATTGTCCGCTGGTTATAGGCTATGTTACGTCACACTAAATTCAATATCGCGCCCTCTAGAGGTCATAAGTAAGTAATGAATTTAAAAATAAATATTTTGGGATGGTGCCTTGTTGGTATCAAATGAAAGGGCTTAATTAGCACATTTCAAAAATACATATATGTATTACTTACTGAAATAATGCCCAAAATAATTAAATAAAAAATAAGTTTAAAAACTAAAACCCGACTACTGAAAAGGATGAAACAAGAAAGTAGGTACATTCCCGTGGTCGCATGCTACCATAGCTTATAAGTATGATGTACAGCGGCAGGCGACCACGGGAAGGTACTTTCTTTTTTCATCCTTTTCAGTAGTCGGGTTTTAGTTTTTAAAGTTATTGAAATCATAAAGATACCACGAATTGAGTAGTGGGAATGTGGCTGTTTCATGAGTAAGGAAGGGATCGAAAAAAAATAGATAAAATACTCTAAAACAAGATGCCAAACTGCATTCTTTGTCCTCTTCACCATGATGACCTATGTAGTTTTGGAACAGACAACTAGTCTTTTACTTACAAGCCTATTGGAATAAATGCATAGTCTTGTCTAATTCTTGCGCTTTTTTCATAAAATCCTTTACCTGCACGGCATATTCATACTTAGATTTTTTCATATCACAGTAAATAACTAGTAACCATTCTGACACTCAAAGCTTTTTAATTAAGTGGATACCATTACTCATAAATAAATAGGTTTCATCCCATTTCTAACACCTTTCTGGCACGCGCCTCTAGCTTACGCGCGCCTACGCTGCATCTACGCGAAGTCTAGACTGGGAAATCGTCGAGTTAGAAAGCACTATCAGTACTTACTTATTATCCTTTCATATGGATTATAATTAATAGTTATATTGATTTCTTAACATAATTTCATTAGGCAATAATTTGATTGATTGACGTGATTTCTTCCGTTCTCTGTTTAGGAAAAGGCCTTCCAGTAATTTTTCGCTCAATAAATTTAAAATGAGCTAAGTAAATTAGTATCAACGCGTCGCCTGAATAGCTTTAGCAATACAAAACACAACTTTTAGCTGTTCCAAATAAGCAGCAAAATATGCAAATAAATATTTATTCTAATTTTTCGGCAATGTCTTTTACTTCCGCGATATGTTACAATCATGGTTGACATTAGCGACTGAAGAAATACGCTTATTAGGTAATTGTAGTCTTCGATTATTATTGATCTTCTATATTCGTAATGAAATATTTAAATCAATGATATAATAAGAATCTTGTCGTTGCGTATTACCTAAAAGATATGAAGATGGCAGTCGCATGCGTTACATTAACCTCTGCGTTGAACGGAAAGAAAACAAACAGTGAAATGGTTGGAGGTAAGTTTGTCATCTATTCTCACACATAGAACACCAATGACATGAAGCCAAAATCGCGAGTTTCTCAACATATTCCCAGGAACAACAGTTGCAAGAGCGTGGTGTAACTGGAACGCTCTCCCGTTACACCGACCGTTACTGTGATCACGGCTATATGGAACTCATGTTACTTTACAAGGAATTAATTTATCTTAATTTTTTTTTATTAATGCCTTTCGTAGAAGTGATATTTTGCAATTATTGGAAGACATTTATGGTTTACTGGACAGCGCATGACGCAGACAATTTATCTAAACGATGTCTAAATGCTAAGTAGTAGGTACTACATTGATTTATTGATCTACTATTTATAAAACTGTATGTTGACCTCGATGTACCTACTTTATCTACTTACTGTGTCCCCTAGCAAAGACGTATAAATTCATGCCTTCTTATTTGATTCATCGTTTCACCGCAGTTCAAAATTAATATTGTATTTATTTTTTTTACCATTTATGTACACACATATTATATAAACAGACAAGAAAGAAAAAACAGAAAAGAAAAATACTTAGGTACAAAGGTGATGCTTATTTCATAAATCTCTTCCAGCATACCTGCGATAGGACAATAAATAGAGAGATGTAGACACCGTGCGAAAGAGTAAAGGGGACAAAAAAAAACATAGAATCATAAACAATTCACTTAATAAAACCAAACAAATATTATGAGAATATAGTTACATACAAATAAACACATACTTCTAAAATAAATATCACTAGAATGTACTATTTGAAGATGTTAGACATATTATGTTAGATATATTTGGAAACAGTTTTCTTTATTTATTATTATATGTCTCGTATTTCTCTAAATAAGTTGCATAAGTAGTTTATTAGATTATTAGGTAACTGGGTAGGTAAGCATGCAATCGATACTCAAAGCACGATTTTTTTTTGTTATGATAAATCATGCGATAGTTCACATAATTAAATTCAAATACATACATATATACAAATTGTGACAACAATGTAATCAATTAGGTACTGCGATTAAAAAATAGAATTTGAGACGGAACATAATATATTGTATCTTTTGTAATATCTTCATACTTTTTACTACTTACTGCACATTTAAATTAATCAAGTAACAGTACCTAAATAGCTATATATGTATAATCATGGGAATTATATTTATGATCTTCTTGTATATTATGAATTACTTGTATTATCGCATTAAGTGGGCATTGACATAAAAATACTAAAACAAGAAAGTTTGTATGATTATAGAACCTCATCTACTTAGCCTGTGATGACTGAATCTAGATTTCACGTAAGATTATCAGAAACAGGGATCTTGAATGTCCGTATTGCGTTAGTATTTCATACAATTTTAGCAGGTAATGAGGTAGATATACAGGTAGATAACAATTTTAGCGTCACACGATGTTTCAGTGATATGTAGTTATTAGTACCCACCTAGTTATAATACAAAACAGGAAGGAACTTCATAATCTTGCGGATGAGATTTTTGATAAAAGCTTAAACACAGCGTGTGTTGTAACTTGTACAGTCACGAGCACTAATATACAGACACATAGCAACTTTCAATTGCGATTTTTTCGTGAAATAACGAATGCAACGTAGAAATACGACACTTTACACAAACCTATGGGTTCGAAAATACGTTGTTCGTAATAAAATAAAGTTTCATTCAAAACTAAAGGAGAAAATCGTCTTTGAATAAATCCAAGTGTATACATACTTATGCTCGTGACTGTACTCAGTACTTGCATGGGCCATGTTAATTAAACCTTTCATTTCTTTCTACGGAGAGGCGAGATGAGCTTGTGCCAAAAGAAAAAATAGCAGCATGAAAACATTTGGTACCTAACGCCCAGGGCCGTCTTAACCATATTGGGCGCCGGGGTCCGAAAATCCAAGCGATTTTTTCGAGACGGTGACGTGCTATTACAGCGCTGGAGCGTTGCGGTTATGAGTGATTAGCGATGACCTGATCGGCTTGCGCCCCCTAAGTCCTTGCGCCTGGGTTGCATGCACCCCTTGCATCCCCGGGTAAAGACGGCCCTGCCTACGCCAAATGTTTGCATGTATTTACGGCAGTGGTAACATTTTCGTTAACTTTTATTCTTCTATTTTACGATCGAATCAAATAATAAAGAGGCGTGCATTAATCAAGATTAGGAATATAAGTGATTATAGAAGAACAAACAACAGATAATACATATAGTAGGGATCAATAACATGGATAATTGGACGGTAGCGATATACATTTCAACGATAAAATTTAAATAAATAGGCAAATGCGCCAGGTTAGTGACGACTCATTAGTTACATTTACATCGAACAAAGACTCACTGAGTTAAGTTTCCATGACAGCTCTTCCACAACTTGAGCCCATCCCATTTGATAACTCTTCACCCTGGGCAGATTTAAATGAGGCGTAGATCTGATCTCCACCGTTGGCGATGTAGGTGCGGAGTCGTTACTCGAGACCCCAATTTCGGCTGTCGATGCCACCTTTGGTTTTAGCGAAGCATTTATCGAGTTCTTACCGGAAGCCCCTATTTCGACCTCTAATGCCACCCTCGGTTTCGGCTTAACACGTATCGACTTATTATTAGAGACCTCCGTTTCGAACTTCAATGCCCCCTTCGGCTTCGTTACGTCAGGTATCGAGTTCTTATCCGAGACCCTCGTTTCGAACTTCGATGCCGCCTTCGGCTTCGGTAAGTCAAGTATCGAATTCTTATCCGAGACCATCGTTCCAAACTTCGATATCACCTTCGGCTTCGGTATGTCAGGTATCGAATTCTTATCCGAGACCCCCGTTTCAAACTTCGATGCCACCTTCGGCTTCGGTAAGTCAGGTATCAAATTCTTATCCGAAACCCCCGTTTTAAACTTCGATGCCACCTTCGGCTTCGGTAAGTCGGGTATCGAATTCTTATCCGAGACCCCCGTTTCCAACTTCGATGACGACTTCAGCTTCGGTAAATTAGGTATCGAATTCTTATCCGAGACCCCCATTTCGACTGTTAATGCGGCACTCGACCTCGGTGAAGCAGGAATCGAGTTCTTACTCGAGACTCCCATTTTGAATGTCAATGACACTTTATTGTTCGTCACAACACTGTCACTTTCCGATAGTTCAGTTGGTCCCGATGACGTCATTGTAACATTGCTAGTTCTTTAAAACTCCGTGTGGCATAGTTGCCGCGCTCACCAACATACGGAACTGAGTTTGGCATGAAGGATAATGCATTTTAATTATAAACAAACAGATGACATGGGCCCAAAAGTAATGTAGTAATCTAATTATTTGCAGATAAGTAAATTGTGTTATTAGATATAATGGGGTCGAAGTGTATTCTTCCGGTAACAATTAGTGACAATTGTAACCAGTTGAATACCAATATTGACAGTGGAATTTAATTATGGTAATTTATAATCCCTGAGTTTGATATACGCCGAGCGGCTTTGTTTGATTGAACATCCTAACGAGCATCTAAAAATGTGAAAGTGTTTCTCTGATTTAGGCAAGTTGGTGTCGATAAATGAATCTAACGTTTTATCAAGCTATACTATTGTTGTTTAGCCTCCATAATTCAGACCGACAACCATGATACTTACAATAACTGTCCCAAAGAAATGAAAAGAAAGAAAATTGTTTATTTGCAGCAAACATTACGCAGAGAAAAGACACATAAAAGAACAAGTTGGTGAAAAATATGCGTCACATCTTCGCAAAACGGTCATCGCTCAGCATAACGCTACGACTCTATGCAAGACAGAACCCCAGTGCTGGTTTATAGCGACAGCAGTTGACGTGATGACGTCAACTGGTCCTAACTATCATCTCTTGGAATAATTGAAAATACAAAAAATAAAGATTTATTCATTATTTATTACAAAATCAGTAGTCAGTACTTCATTCTTTAAAGTTATGAAAAAGACATGCCAAGTAATCAACATACGGATGACGAGTACCATATCGAAACTGTCAGAAATGAATTCGATTGACCTGAATGATGGCTCGTGGGCTCGTACGTACCTACCGTTCCGCGACTATGTTTTTGTTAGTCTCGATCACGGAGTAATCAAAACAACCGGTCTCGCGGAAACGTGCCAGGAAGTGGGACAGCGCTGTAGAAACTCGAAACTTTACATGCGCGCCGACATACAGACGACCTTCAGATTTGAATAAAATGAAAAGCCAACGACCGAATTCTCAAAACACTCTCTACAGTGCTGGTATATTTGCAAGGAACGTTTTGTTTATAGAAGGTAAAACTCTGTTCCTTATATACTGCGGAAGTGAACGAAAAATAAGTAATTAAAAGTAAATCACCATATACAATGTTGAACCATCATAAACTTAACTCGTATTTATCTCATCACCATTAGCTATGATCATTACACAATAATCATAATTCTTTATAATTATATTTGAAAACAGCATAAACGAAACATTTAATTATTGGAGTCATAGAATCTCAATACATAAACAAAACACATAACATAGGGTAGGATGTACCACGGAAGTTCAGTTACATCATATACGTAGAAAAGTGAGATATAATTGGCTTGAACTGTGACCTGAAACGAGGTACTACGGCAGACTTTCGCAGGCCAGTGTTTTGAAGGAACTCCCAGTCTCTAATGTCAAGAAATAAATTCGCGTCCGCACAAGTAGAGGTATTGGGGCTTGAGGGTCTACCGTACATACGTAGATATCGACTACCATTATTAGGGTGAATGATGAAAGTTCAATAACCAGGGCACAGGACTAGACATATTATCGAACATGAGTAAAAGCAAGGAATATGGAGGTATGAATGAATGATCCCTAGTTAGTGTTGCTAGCTAATCCTGATAGAGCAGTTTTTGAAGAACCCTGCACAAAAACTTAAAATAAACCAAAACGATTCATGGAAAAACAATCAAGATATAGGTATTACAAAAGCACGTTCATAAAAACGTATTTGCAAGTAATACATTTGAATATTCATAGCTAGAAAAACGGGGTTTTGTTACAGGTAACCCATGGTTTTATAGTCATTTATATACAGACACGCATGTTCCATTAAGTCTCTTTTAACGTAATCATAGAGTCTCTTGAACTGGTATCACCCGTTTTGCAAACCCTTCATGCAATGCCTTCATGCATTGCTGTCATGATGATAGTTCTGTTAAACCAGACTACAAGAAAGTAATTGCTTCATTTTACTCTTTTCAGATAGAACTATTCAATAAAAGATATATCGGCATCTAAAATAAACGAGTAAATAGAAAGGAAGCGTACTCGTATACTTGTAAAAACGTGTTTCATTGCTTGGACATAATCAGATGAAATAAGAGTACCTAACTGCTTGGCTAATGTACTATACGAGTATTTCCGGGTGACATTTCGCTAGACGAAAAAGTTCTACAACCACTTTCTACCTTCAATTGAAAATTACTAATGGACATGCTTTTGTCATTTATCCAGTTGCTTTCCGTCGTTAATGCTAAACGTGAACACGATGCGTGCATTAGTGGTGACGGTTTTGCTGTGCGGAGTGCGACGATCACATCCGTTAAACCTGCGACACATGCAGCGAGGGAAATATCGTCGTAAAGTATACGTGTAAAAGTTGCGGTGCACCAACGCATGGTTACAATCCCGTTAGCTCCGTGACAACAATGGAATTGATTCTGCGAAGATCAACACTAATAAGCTCATGTAACGCTATGAACAGTTACGCTGGGAAGTGGGAACTCATTACAGATTCATGTAGGTACAGATTTATGTCACTTACAGCAGACTGATCAAAAGATTCACGAAAGCCGTCATGCACGATCGCAATAAGCTCACAACGGTACCTATATTGATCGCACAAGCACTGAACGAGTATTTAAATTGATTAAATGTGGGCCGTAAATTTTCAAGCAATATTTAGTGAAAATCTGCTTCCTTGTCTGTGTGAATAGAAGCTGGATTAAAGGACAGGTACATTACCGTTAAACGCTATATAAGATGAAACTGTAGTAAGATTTTCCGATTTAAGGGATTATTCATAAGTACAGGGATTGTAGAATATAAATTGAAACGCACCCAATGGAGTGAAATTTTATACGACCTCTTTGCGGCCCAGTGATTTATGATTAAAATTGATAAATGTTTAAGTCGAAGCCCAGAAGTCGAATAAGTTTACTTTCACTTGGACCAACGTATTCCGTTACTAGTGAGAAATCGGAGTTCGCAATTAAACCACAACGAACTGAACGAGTAATTTGTGTGATTGTCCAGTTTTAAACACAGGAAACGATTGTAGAATTACTACTAGACACGAAAGCACGTGCAAAGAAGAATAAAACTGATAGAAAGATAATTGTTTTCATTTTTATAGATGAAAAATAAAACATTTCATAGCATGTATAAATTTAAGTAAGTTATATTTTTTTCTTGTGTTTATCGTAGTTTACCTCTGCATTTAATTATATACAATTTAAATATTCGAAGTATTATTGAAGCAAATTGAATGCAGACGTAGCTTAATAATATGACAAGAATGTAAAGCCAAAGCACGAATAAAAACAAAATGATGAAACCCGTCGACATGCTCATAAAAATGGATAAGATGGTCGCTAAGAAAGAATTTTTAACCACAGACAGCATCCTTGACGGCCTAGTTGAAACAAGTTGAACCACCGCACCCCGGCGGACGAGAGCTGGGATGGGAGTATGGTATGGGAGGGAGGCTAAGCAAGCCTGGCCATCTCGTAAAGACCGCCTGAAAGGGCAACGCCCGGACACATGTAAACAAAAACAATATTAAACCCAGAAATAAAGCTGCCATCAATCAGGAATGTGTAGATCATAATTTTAAACGGATTTCAATTATGCACTCAAGTTTGTATTTAAAAATAAACATTGAATAATACTAGGTCAATCAGGATAAAAACACGCTATGCGTGTGTGTTTGTGTTTTCAAGTTGGTACTCAATAATATCGAACACGCTATTTGATAAATACTCTATTAAGAAATTTAATTACCAGATTACCAGAGAACGAAATGTAACTTATAACTTGATACTTATAATATTTAGAGTTCAAATAACTTTTGGTTGTGAATAGACAGCAATGAATAAATCTGGGCAAATCATATCTGACGAGGCAAATAATGTCAAGGCACATCGGCTATTATCATTTGTCGCGGCGGAAACAATGCAAAATATTGTCCTGTTTAGTTAAACACTGCAGTGTTTGGATTAATTAATTGTTTTACTGCAGTAGGTACTTGGGAGTATGTTGCATTCTTAACGTATAAAATCATTAAAACATTATCGATGTAGTATGCTTGTTATTTTGTACAATTTGCCTATACAATTAATTGCTGAATGTTCACTTCATAATTCGGCACTTAAAATATGAATATTATGCACGGCGCGTACAGTACAGGAGCATTGAGAATGAATACAACACCGGTAGTAAACGCGTTATCTGCAAAGCTATGTGTTAATGGCGATGCGTGTTTGTTTCTCAAACATGTAGTTAGCACCTCTACGGACGCTAAACAGCTTTGTTTGCTATGCTTGCGCACAAGCTAACAAAAAGGTAATTATTTTCTGAACTTGGATCAAAACACATTTTTCACCACCTCTTTAGCTTTGTTAATACCTAGGCATCTTTTTTGTTAAGCATAGAGCTATTTGTAGACCACTTAAAATAAAGAAAGTTTCAAAATTGTCATATTGCAGTCGTGTATGCAGATCAGTTGAAAATTAATTATTAATATAATCTTTATTGGATCGATCTAGAAACGTAGACAGCAATCCCTGTTCATGATAAATTCACTGCGAATATTATTTACTTTCACACTGTAACCCCAAAACCGGAAACATGTTCACTACAATGCAACTTTGTATTTTTTTTTATTACAAGTACCTATTCGCTTTGCACTATTTTGTAAGCATTTTATATCTGAAATTGAATAAAGTAATTTGCACACGCGTGTGGCCAGTCCGGTGCCCAGGAAAACTGATGAATTAGAGTTAAATAACACTGTATTAACTTTCCTTGTTTGTCATTTTATAATCTGTTAATACTTGCAATATTTTTACTTAATTCCTCCTATGTTCAATAATATCAAATAAAAAATCCAAAATCTGTTTGATAAAATTGAGAGCAATTTCAGGTCATTAAACAATTTGTACATATTGAGAATTAAAAAATATACATATTTCGACAGAATGCTGGTTTGAAATTTTGTATACAGCCAATGTATTCATCTCGTTGATACAAAATCGCGTGAGTTATCCAATACATAGAACGTGAAAGGCCAACATATGGTAATGTGGTTATTAGAAATCAGAAAACTGCTAGTTCGTACCGTTTTGACGTCTCACGGCACGACACAGCGGACTACCATCAGAACCACGGAACAGATATTATCTGTTCCGTGATCAGAACCATCTTTCTTCAATCAGCTGTTGTAAGTGATAATTTTGGAGTAGTATTATAATCACGATTAAGAGTAACTAACACACACAAGTACCTATAATATACATAAGAATTTTAGTAACGATTTCTCTTTTGATTTTCGCGTCGGTTCTCAATTTCTTTTTCGTATTAATTGTTTAAAAAATCATAGATAAACACACCAATAAGGAAGCAAGCTCTTGTAGCTCTTATCATTTATTTTATTTTTTAAAACGACCCTTAACGTTTTTTTCCCAAAAACAGACTGAGTAAACGCTCTAATTACAAAAACACACTGTACCTATAGACAAACTGTTATGTAGGTATGAGCAATGAATTATATGGTAAAGATATGAACAATTTCAAAAGAATTGTGGGTAACGTGACGTATGCGACACGAAAAGTTTCAAGTTTTGTGACATGCACTCTAATTACGTATCAACAATCTGAATAATTTTGAAGGATATTGCTAAACCATTGCTTCATTATATCGGAAACATTTGTCTGCTCAACGACGTAAATAACGCAATGAATGTTGTTGGACTGTCAAAATGAAACACATTTCTACTGTTAGTGTGTTACGCAATTACCACGCTGTTTACCATTGAAATTCATACATAGTAGGTACATAAGCCATTAATGAAAATGTGTTCATTACAAGTTCTAAAGAACGAACGTAGTCATCAAATATCAAAATGATGTCATAAAAAAATAAATAGGTTTAATGTTCCTTTTGAATCATAATCATTGTTCTGGAGTTACATCCTTATGCTCGAAGTGAAATAAAACAATTGACATCAATAAATACCTAATTATTTCATAACAAAACGTCAACACGACACCAATATTCAAACAAACATTAGCGATCGATTGTCCCTATTGATAATATGTTATGAATGACTTATGGGTAGGTTAGATACTGTGAAGATGCACTTGACGACCTAATTGAGGTAACAGGGCAGATTACAGCACTACAAAAAATATAGTCAGTACTCCATTAACGGATCTTAACCACAATTACTGGTGAATGAATACGTAACGAATGAGAATTATTGTATGAAGACATTCACAAGATGTTGATGAGTTTCATCATTACCTAAACTTGGGAATAATGCTTAACTTCTGATACAACATTTGACGGTAGGACCAAATTCAAGTTTCATAGGTACCTATGAATAAATGTAACAGAAAGGCAAGTTAAAATGATGATAATTATCAAAGAAAACTAACGCTAATAAAGAACAAAGTTCAATTAAATTGAATGAAAAGTGAGTTATTAACTTAGTCGAATTTGCAAACAGACTTGGAAAGCAATAAAGCTAAATCAACAATGATAGGATCGTGGACTAACAAACCGATACTCAACAACTTGAAATCAATGAATGCAGCAACAACAGTTAAAGTATACATAATTATCATTTTAGAAACAAATATTTGATCAAGAAAATGTGGAGCAAAGGTTTCGCCTGACAACTATTTAATAAACAATAAATAATTTCGTTAATCGGAAGTGTAACACATAGCGTTTTCAATAACGTGACAATTATGAAAACATTTTATGAAACCCACTGCAAAGTATTTTTCAATAGGTAAATTATAATTTTATGAAACTAGCAGAATGATTTGAATTACATGAGAGGACGCCAACTGTGTTAAAATTACTAGCATACAGCATATATATATATATATTTTTTAAATATCAATGATGGAAAATGTGTCTCCTGTGTGTAGGTATTAGAGATACGAGTTCTAGAATGTAGCAACGCAAATAACATCAAATTTGAGCAAGAAATGATCCATATCGTTGTTGAGAACACAGCAATCAACATTGAACGTAATACAAATGAAACACCTTCAGCACTATCATGATCGTGAATCACGAGAAAAATTGAAGCGAGCAGGTTCCCAGCAACACTATCGCACAATCGATAAACAATATCATAAAAGCTTTTCCCAGGCGTCATACGGGTAAAACAGCTCGTTTCACGTGTGCGGTGTGCGCTTTAGACAAAGCCGGAGGAAGGCAAGAAAAAACTCGTCTCAAGTTTCACTTTCCTCATGTATTGTAAAGCGGCATTGTATTTATGACACCACATAAAGGCAACATAAGCGACTAGACGTCTTTTTGTCAAGGGTTTCATTTACCACCTTGAAAGACATCTTCAAGGAGAAACAAAACGAACCAATTTTTTGAAATATACAGGATTCACAAGATTCGCAGATGACATATACGTATCTGTGTATTTATGGGGCATAAAGACCATATTCGGCATTATCATTAAACAGATTTGGTAGGCGTGACTTATATACATAGTTATACAATAATGATGAACTCCGCATTAATTCCAAGGTGGGACGATGAACTTAATAATATATTTTGAATAGGTGCTTTAAAGCATAATTTCACAAGAACTTGGAAATATAACGCTATATTTTTTTTTTCTGACTTCTGCCAGTCATCCTGAATCCTGATAATTTTATAAACACTGCAAACGTGTAATTTAATAGCTAATATACCATCGGAGGGTTTTCTGAAATCAATTCAATTTCATCTGATGCGAAAAGTTAGTCTAAGATTGGTTGTTATTATATTGCACAACCAATCACAACAGCTGACATGGCATTTGACAGCAGAGTTGCTTCTGAAGTTTTCAGAATCCTCGATTGAATCGCAGAATATCCTTTCTTTGTACGAATTCCATTCTTGTAGATATCTTGATCGTCACCAATGCTATAGCTTGCGAATTCTTTTTAAAGTTCTTCATTTATTTGTTTGAAACCTGAACATTGGGAACAAGATTCATGAAGTTTATGAAATGAAGAGGAAATATGTACAGATATTTCATTCCAATAGAGTCGGTCTTGATTTATATCCGCAAAAGAATAAATTAGCGCTTTTAGTGGATGTAGAAGACAACGAACTGGCAGCATTTGATCTACATTTGCATCATGTGTACTGATAACATCCGTTTGCGACAATGTGGGTTCTTAATGGGCAATATGGGCATTCACGTCAAACATCTAGAAAGCATTTCAGTCTTTAATACAAAAGGATTACCGCCGGTACCACACTTTGAAAAGAACACAAGATAGCTATGTAAGAAATTTTTAGACAAAAATGCTGGCGTACCTTGCGGCGACATATCGACCACAAAAGTTTAACATATGAGCATATATATCCACATGTCACAGACAAGTTGCGTGGCTGCATGCTAAAGTTCCGCGGCCATCAATGCCTCATCAGACTTCGAGTTAAAGGTGATTTACCTCAATAGTTTTTCTCAACTTTAACTACATTAACTTGTACCATACGCACGAAAGTAGGTTATCTATCTATGTAAGCTTCATAATTTATAGACAGGTTTCTATGTCAAATGTTATAGTTTGCCCATAAAATGGCAACCTTTCATAATGGGAATTGTGAATGTTATAATTACTTTGTATAAAAATTCACACGACTTGAAAGGTCGACGGACCTTGAAGACCGAGTTAGCAAATATTTGTCCATTACGAAAAGAGATAACGATGCTCAAACTTTGTGTTATTTATCAGTGTGTGTTACCTTTCCTTCTACGGTGTATATGAATTACAGACTTACTGCAATGCAGCAGTCGCGAATAAACGAGGAGGTATTTTAGTTATAAATTGCATATTTGAAAACGTTTATTGTCCATTATTTGCTATTGAAAAAGACATATTTGTACACTATCCATCGTAAGTCATAATACCTTGTCACTACACACGCAAACGTAGTTTGGGTTGCAGTAAGAGCAATCACAGTCAGCGCATTCGCTCCAGAAGATCTCGCCGTTGCAGCCGAGGCGGCCGCCCGTTTCCACGTCCACCCACGTCGAACGCTTCATCAGGATGATCTCCCGGTTAACGACACTTTTAATAACTAATAAAACGTTTTAAAACACTGGAACCCTTTGAAAAGAAGTCAACATCACCAAATGATGTAATTTGCGTAGGCGTCCCAATTCATCACTTAACACTGGATAAAATGTCACTGACACTTTGGATTTTTAAATGCATGCACTGTTTGAACTCTGAACGTCACAAATATTAATTCCACTTTGAAAATTTCCACTTAACTTTCCGAGTTCACTCTAAAAAGTGTTAAAATGTTGTCGAAAAGTATGCAATACACAGTGACGGTGCTAAGGTTACGCGAGCATGGCGGCAAGACCGCCGCGCTACGGCTCATCGGGCAGACTGGTACGCGCGCAAAACCGGCGCGCCTGGCACTCTCCTCTGGCAAGGAAGTTCTCCATCAACGCGAAGACCAAAGACAGTTTGATTTTGGAAAAAAAACTATGAAATAAGTAGGTAGGTACATAACAACAAAAACGATTTTGCCCTAAAATAGGAAAACAATACTTAAACAAGATGTATAGAAGACATGATGGTCGAGACATAATATAGTAGGTAATCAATCATTTTGGGTAGCAAACCGAACCAACCTGGAAGAACCTTGAGAATTTTCATTATAAAGAAAAATAATTGTAATAACTCATGCACAGCACAAAACACACGCACTGCAGCCAATAATTGCACAAAAATCCATAAACAAAAATCGATAAACTTCTTGTCACGTCCAAAGGAACTGAATCACTGAATGGTCGAAGCAACCCGACGATCACGTAGTAAATATTTTTCATTCAATGCGATATAAAGCTTTGTTGACAAATATCTAATGCAAACACGCATTCTTTGCTTCAGTTTCATACATCCATGTCACCGACTTGGAGTTCCATTTCACTTTATTTTAGATTTATGCAAACAATCCACATGTCCTCAGTTCCTCACTGACTTCTGCACGAATTGCACACATAATGGTTTTCCCACGAATTATAGTGCTTAGAATTAAACTAATATAAATGAGGTAATACGATTAATTAACAGAAGCAGTTGAGTAATTTAATGCTTTATATTGCGTCATGGATACCTTACCTTGTATAAAGTTAAAGATATAAATAACTGTGTCAGACAGATATTAAATTGAGTGAGAATACTTATTCTTATCTCTAACCTGACTCCTGTTAAGACATGTCAAATGTCACCTGTTAAACTTCAAGTCTTCATAGGTTTCGCAAATCTCAATATCAGTCTTAGGGTAAATTATGTATATGATCAAGGAAATTAAAGTATTTTATAAATTCTAAAGTTTATGGTCATAATAACGTTCAATGCACAAAAAATGCCGGCTATAATTTACTAAGTGACCTTCGGTTTGCAATCATTAAAGCGTTGAACATAAAGTGATTTTAATCCATCACATAGTAAGGTTTGCGGAGAATTAATTTAATTCAATTAAATGTCCTCCTCGCCGGACTGCCGCCATGGGATCTGGAGGCGATAGATAGTCCTCGCGCGCCTGTATGAGTGGCGCGCGGAGGTACTACGCCGCGGCCGGGCGGAAACTTCGCTTCCGCGGCAAATCGTGGCGAAACGAACGGACCTCCGGCGCGATCTCATGGCGGCATGGAAAGAGCGACTGTCGCAACCCAGCGCAGGGCACGCCACGATAGCGGCGATAAGACCCCTCTTTTAGGGATGGCTAGAGAAGCGTCACGGCCCCCTCACTTATCGCCGGACGCAGGTCCTCACCGGACATGGATGTTTCGGGAGGTTCCTGCACATCATCAGGCGGGAGGAAACGCCCGGGTGTCACCATTGCGAGGATCGCCCAGAGCACACGGTGGAGCATACGGTGGAGGTCTGCCCCGTTTGGGCGGAGCACCGCCGTGTCCCGTAGAGGCGATCGACAGCGGCGGCGACCTCTCGCTTCCAGCCCTGGTTCAAGCCATGTTCCGGAGCGAGAGGGAGTGGGAGGCAGTCACCTCCTTCTGCGAAGCAGTCATATGCTAGCGAAGGAGGTGGCGGGATGGCTGAGGCACAGAGCCTCACGTCCCAGCTTCCGCGGGAGACGCTTTGGGCGTCGGGAGCCGCGTGACGACTCCCAGCCACCGCAGGCACGGGCCTGCGGGCGGAGAGTAATGGGTAGCTCACCGTCCGATCAGGACCAGGCCCATGCCGGACGGCGCGTACGTATTCCACGCGCGCCTCAAAGAGATGTCAGCAACAGAGAAGGGGCCCGCTAGGGCCGAAGCCTGCCGGGGCAGCGGGATTGTCTGAAAGGGTTACCGGTGCCCCGAAACATAAAGGGCTAAGGAAGGAACACGGGTGGGTTTTAGTTAGTAAGAGTCTGACACTCCCTTCCGCTCCACCCAGAGCGGGAGGGGCCATTTGACATCCCCAAAAAAAAATCCTATTAAATGTTTCAGTTGTATCTAAGTACGTAGTTAGAATTATAGATACTAACATCCACACGGCCACTCGGGTCGATCTACTAAGTTAAGCAACGCTTGCCGATGTTGGTCCGTGGCTGGTTGCCCACCCCTAACACACCGAGGCCTCGTCCTGCTCGGAATTTGGTCCTGGCTTGACAGTCGTTACGGGGAGTCAGAAGCCTGAAAGTCTGTCAACCACGTATCACATGATACCCCTAGACCCAAGGGGTATCGTGTTACCCAGTAAGTAGGTTGTGGCTTGTGGAGGTCAGATAGGCAGTCGCTCCATGTAAAATACAGGTATCCAGCTGCATCCGGTTATACTGGAAGCCGACCCCAACATAGTTGGGAAAAGGTTGGGCAGATTGGTTGATTGAAGTTTCATCACGGCCAAACACTTTCGATTCTAAACAAAGCATTTTAGTGAAATCTTGTCGGACTAAAGCAGTTCCACAATTCAGGGTTAACTTTAGAGTTGCCGCGAATACTCGCTATTATTCGGTATTCGGCATTACTCGTCATTTTTTTGATATTCGTCGAATACCGAATAATGGCTAGTATTATTCGGCATTCGGCGAATAGTCGTCGAAAATAAACTTTTAACGAACAAAATAATCATTTTTTAAATTATTTTCCTTAATAAAACAATACACAATATCTATTATTATCTGTAATATGTGCCTGTGCCTATCATATTCATGAAATTAAATTAGTAAGGCTTTTTAATTAATATATAAAATCCAACAGAGGCAGATTGTGGTGCAAAAAAACAATTTTTTCTGCACCTTTCCAACCTTAGAAGAAATTAGAAATATTTTTAATGTGTTTAATGTTTTTTTTTTATGTCGAATAGTAATGTCGAGTTATTCGACTATTCGCCAAAGTGAATGGCGATTAATCGGTATTCGACTATTCGCTATAAACACTATTCGCGGCAACTCTAGTTAACTTATTCATTTAAAACGACCACAGATTTGGACGCGTCCGTATTTTGTCTGCGACCTCTTTTCTTGTCACCATCGTGTACGTGCTTCGGATTTTTTCGGAAACTGGAGCACAAACGTATTGCAATTATATGTATTTGAAAGTAAGTGGCAAATACTTTCCTTTGGTTTCCTAACATGGTCCTCAGCTTATAAAACTGCAAAGCGGAATGCGGTAATGAAAGCTTGCTAATTGATAAAGCCAGTAGGTAGGTACAGTAGGTACTGCTTCTAAATATAGCGGTGTGATCAGAAAACCCTCGTAAATTACCGGTTGCGCTAGCGCATAAAACGCTCTACCGTTGCGCCAGCGGCTGTTCTTGCCATGCCCATATTTGCCCTAACCAAATGCGAGTGTTAAGTAAACAACAATTTGCCATGTGGCAAATATACACCTAAAGGTTAGCATACAAAGCCGCCTACAAAAAATTTAATTAAAAGTTAACTTCAAATCACACCTAGGGACAATAGTTGTGGGTTAGTAGCGCTCAGACGTATGTGGTATTGTATCAATACGATGCGATGATAATGCAGAAACAAGATTAAATTGTTTTGTAAAGATTATGCCTAGTCATCGTTTTCGTTGGTGCTGCTGTGTGCGGCATTGAACTTCAAATCGTGGCCGTCGATTGATAGACACGCGTAGATAGTAAGTTGATTGAATTAATTTGGTAATTAGAAATCGTGATCTCGCATCGATACAACATTGATAAACTATTTAAAATGTTAATTCTTCGAAACCTATCATGTCGATTTCACCGATTCATTCATTGTCTTTCAGCCAAAGCGTCTAGTTTTAGTGCGACATTATTTATATGTTAATTATATCATTACTGCTAGTTCATATGTGCAGCACGTCCAAATAGATGTTAAATATGAAAGTAAAAGGGACAACTTAAGAGGTATAAATAGGCACCTCTTAGAAAGTTTTCTTATTTTCGATAGTCAAATTAGGTCATTGCAAATGAGTTCCTGCAAAGACAGCGACTGTGAATGTCCGATGTGGGTGGAACGAAGGAGAACGTAGTTTGCCGGCTGACTAATATGAATATACAAACATATAACGGACGTCATAATTTTTATATCTTTTGTCATTGTCACACAAAGTCATTCGCTCATCGACATTGTGCTTATCCGATCTAAAACTCATGTGATGGCTTTTGATCTGCATTCTCAATGCATTTTCCGGGCTTCCTATAATGTTATCGGATTAAATTATAGTTTTTGATATGGCAAACAAAGGGAGTGAAAGGAAAACAGTTGGCTGTTTATTGTTAAACGATTGAAATTAATAATCAATTAAGCTAGTGCTAATTTACTTAGAAATGGGTTAGGCACTTTATAGGCAAATTAATTAGTCAGGTAAGTTTAGGTTGTAGCTACAGATTTAATTATGAACCTAATGCTTACGAAATTAGACTTACCTACTAATTATATTTTAAACTGTCTTTGATATCTATAAGACGAAAAGTCAATATACTATAAGAAAAAATATAATATATAGGGTTTAAAACGGGAATACTATATATAAAAAAATATTAGAACATAATGGAAAGTCTGGCAAATTTATATCTTTTGTTGTTGATTTTATTGAACAAATTTTCGGGACGTATGTATACGTCCCGAATATTTGTTCAATCAGTTAATAAAATAAAGTAACAAATAGCTGCTACTAAAGTGGTATTTTTAACTGACCAGAGCCCATACATGCTAAATACGGTCGTAAGTGGGCGAACGGCATTTAGGCTACACGCCATCATACTTGGAGATTTTGCGGATGACTTGAAACATTTTATATTACAAACTTGGAAATACGAGGTTGTTATACTCGTAACAGAGATACAGTTTGGAAACGCGTAGTCGTGATTCTTTAGCTACGCCTAGGTAGCTTTGACAGAAAAACCAAAGAAAAAACCGTATCTTCTAATAGCAATTTCATTCATTTTGAACAACAATTGGGCCATGTGTTACATAACAGCTGATAACATAGTAGAGGTCAACCTTCTAGTCCTCAATGAAGCAGTGGAAACCTTTATCTTCACAAGTAAGGTTTCTCTATTGTGTAATTTCACATTGACAGTATAGAAACTGTACAATATAATGGATCTGGGCCATAATTGTTTTACTATAAATTCTGAGAAGTTATACGTTTCCCACGTAAAATTCAAGCTCATGTTCAGAGTGAGTTACACGAACATAATAGATCACTCATAAATCGACCACAGTTTAACAAAGCAACGGAAAAGGGACAAAAACGAAGACAATGCGACATGCATCAGCTACTGGCAGGAAACAGGTGCGGCCGAAAGAAACATGTTCATTCTACATTGTGTCACTGGTATTGTAGTAACGGAAAAGCTTGAATAAAAAGTGCAATGGTATTGCAAATGAGAAAATCTCGCATTAAGCAGGTGTTTTATGATCGGTTATTTAACTGGGAAATATTTTGCTGATAATAAGAAGATACATACTCCAACTACACTGAATAACAAAAAAGCTCATTTTCAGTAAGTTCTCTCAGAGGAGTCGAAGGACACTTCGATTTCTCTGAGAGAACTTATTGAAAACTGTCATAATTTTTAAAGCACATGAGAATGTGCTGTAAAAATTATGACTTTGCAAACAGCTACTTATAATAATTACTTGTGGTTGACATTTGAAATGGAACACTAATCAGTCTTAATTTTTTTCTCAAGACCGCAGACGAATAACCAGTCTAGGCATGCACACATAATGGCAGACAAGTTTGTAGAGTGAATTACGTATCTATTGTCGGACATGACATAAGATATTTTTATGAATTGTAAACGTACTAAACACTAACTAAACCATAATCTGCTCACCTTGGGAATGGAATGTTACCATTTACTATGTAACCAGGCCGTCCGAGGCTATAGAACATAATAACAAAGCTATATTATCACCAAGACCGCTCTGTCAGTTTCACGTAGAAGGAATCTCAAATCCAATTAAGCGGAGTCCTGTACAATCGGGAACGTAATTTTCTATGACAGGAAAAGACACATAAGAGACTGGTCTATGAAAATAAGCCCTATGTCTATCAGGATTAAGGTTGCATTACAAAATACTTGTTAACCGAACCACATAAAGTCCGTTCACCCCGCAACAGCTGGGCACGTTTTATGTGGAATCTTGAAGCGCCACCTGGCTATGGATTATTAAATTACACCAGCTAAATATAAGAATATCAACCGGATAAAATATTACAACGAACATTTGTAAATAGTTTCAAGTGAAGCGATTTCTGAACGCAAGGAAACTGTTGGGCCTTGAAATTCTACAATTTAGTAACTTAATATTATGATAATGTGCTTAAGCCCACACATTAAAATAATATTACCTACATTATGTTGGGTCAGATGTGTTTTTAAATGGGGGGATACTCCCACGCATCGAATGCAATACAAATACTTATCTGGTACAGTATATTGTACAAGTGATCGATCACCGCAGGCGTCGGATCGGTCCTGTCACCAACTTGCCTTGATGCCAGCATTCCTTGAAGCGGGAAGTCGAGCCAGTATTGGAAAGGCTGTTACGTTATGCGACAAACAAAAAGAAACAGAGTTAGTCAGAGCTTAACTTTCAGAATGGAAATACGCAGGATGTATTCTGAAATCGCTGTTTAACTAATGAGTTAATTAGAAAACGAATTTTCCTTATTTGATTCATTTGGGTCAACGATTTTGCGACTCCTTGAAGGCGTTAACAACGTTACTATGTAAGTAGAAGCGCAAGTACAGTATAATGATGGCACTGTCGAGGCTGCACCGTTATGAAATCTCAAACTCGAGTCAACATTTAATCGTATCCAATATTTTGATGGACCAATGAAGGACCACAATATACAGTTATCAATATAAGTTTGGATGCAAACATCGTTAAGTTTTGCAACTTGCAAATTGATAGATCAAATGTCAAACATGTGTAGTAACTTGGTAAGCTAAAGGATAGAAGTGAGTGTTTAGGCGCCAGCAAGAAGTGAGGATGGCTAATGCAAGGGTCGTGAACTTTCCAAATAGGTGCAGTGGCCCGAAGTTCCATTATTCAATTGGTTTGGATTGCCTCACAGTGCGCAAACGCAGCTGTTGTGAACTATGCATCGAGGACGACGTTCAGATACAACCGGTTCAATTGGTTCACATCTGACGTTTACCTACATACTGCAGATTTTATGTTATTTATTTCATTGCAACGTTACTAAGTTCTTACATGGTAGGTTGATGCAGTCAGAAGCTTTTCTTTTTGTGAGTTTTTTTTATTACCTCTACTTTACGGAGAATATAGCATTCTTCTCCTGAAACTAATCTCATTAGATAGTTTAGCTCTCTATTAATCTTAGGTGCATTCCATATACCTGTTATATCTGCGAGTACCTACAGTGATAAGTAATCAAGGTAGCTAGTAGTATGTAAACGTGAACATTGGGTCAATGGAACGCGGAACGATAAAGTGTGTTAAGAGATACAGGCAACGTTCTATTGCAAATTTGTCGATTTACAACGCAAATAACTATGATTGAATATTCATTCGCAAATTATTCTTGAACAATTACTATTCGCTATGTGCGAAAGGAATTTGCTGTGATTATCTTATCAGCCTCTCGAGAGTTTGGAATAAAACAAGATTTCTCACAAATCCTCAAGAGCTCTTAGGACTCCGCACTTGTATGTATGTAGATGTACTAATACTAATCATTATTTCTCAGGAAAAGCCCGGAGTTTGGAAGTTGGTGGTGTGATAGCCCTGTGGCTCGGAAAGTCGTTGATCTTGCGTTTGATCTCCCTCTGGTGTCGGATTGCCATCCCATCGGATAATAAGAGTTAGGAAAGAGTGAGTGCACCTGTGTCTGTGCATACACTTGGTGCACTATAATATCTCCCGCGTAGATGGCTAGTCTCCACTGAGATTGGCTGCCATAGCCGAAATTCGGTCTGGAGGACTACTTATACGAATCATAGGACCTATGATACTTGATATTTTTGGACATTAAGCATGTGAAGAAGTATATGAATATTAAAAACGAAGCATTCCGTAAAATACCTCAGAGATGTCTTTTGGTAGTTAGATTATGGCAATATATTTCTATCTCAATTTAAATATCTACTTCTTTACGTGTCGGCCTTCGATAACTTTTGGGGCTACTGAACACTTTGGTAACGCAATAAAATAGGTAAGTATATTGGTAGCGTCTTCGATAGAAGCTATCTACGATAGTGTATCAAGGATATTGCACCACCACCTCATGGTCACTGTGACCATTATTATACGCTGCACTTTCACTTACACCATAAATATTATTGCGCGACTTATTTGGCAATGGTACACCATGGTACAATACAACGCCATAAATGTTATGTACTCTTGTGACATTTGATGTACATATTGATGGGTGTAAACGCGATTCGTGACGAGGTTAATTTTATGGGTTATCCATCTTTTAGAGAAACTGTATGAAAATAGTTTTTGGTACACTCGCAGCGAGGTGGTAAGTTGCAAGACACTGGTGGCTAGCGATCTACGTTGAGGAACTTCTCCAGAATGCGTGCCCTGCCGCGTGTTTACAAACGCTTCTTCAACCCAACCCCAACACTTCTACAATGTTCGGAGTTGTGCTTAAGAAGCATTTGGGCAGACAAATATTAAAAACGAGCTACGTAAGACTTTTTTGATACAATATACTAGCTGTGTTGAGGCCAAGAAGGAAATGCTTCCTGTTTGTTGCGTGTTTAAAAATGCATCTTCATGTCAACATGGTATTTTGCTAAAGAAGGTTTTGAGCAGACAAATCATATGTGTATGTACGAGCTACGTAAGCTTCTTTAACACAACACATGAGAAGTGTGTTCTGTTTGTTTGTTACTACAGTTTCAGAACCTTTTTTTGAGTGAACTATAACAGATAGGAAGGTGTCACCGTAGACTCGTGAGTGTAGCGGATAAATCAAATCGTGAAGTATGTATGTACCTACTTTATTTTCCCTGACCAAGAGTACCGCCTCCTGAACCTTACCTTATTCCAATAATAATTCATAACTAAACCACCAACACTTAGCATTGCTATAGGTATTTGTTTATAAGTCAGCTCAAGATTGTAGGTTAAAGCTGTTCAGCTGTTGACCTGCAAATGTCGAGTGGTATCTTTAACTAGTTAGTTCAGTGGCTTTACTGTTATGTGTGCTGTTCTGAATAAGCTAAACAACTATTACAGCTTTATGTAAGACTAAGTCAGGGAAAATGATTGCTTGGTAAATTGACTATCAACTTAAATCGTCCGTATTTTTCATTACAACCTGTCTTTCTGTGACAGACGCAAGAAATGGCTATAACACGTCATATTGTGACTACTGTGACTAGTATGTCAATCCGCTAAACAATTATTTTGCCTACTGCAGCTACTGCTTTTCTGTTTTAAATTATCTTCTATTCGCATTGTGTACTATTACAGATAATAATAAAATGTCAGCAATATACATATGTATATTCACAAGAATATATTTTAATGGATCTCCGCAATGTTATTATTACTAGTCATAAAGAGAAAACGTTGTTTGATTGTTATGACGCTCGTGTACATGAATACCGCACCGTACTTTGTCTTCCAGCTCCTAAAATTATGTAAAAAGAAAGCGTTCAAAAGTATTAGGTATAACGTAATAAACAAACGAGTTAAAATAACTACTAAATACAACACATGTTCTCGCATAAGCTTCTAGAGACTAGAATTCTAGACAGTTTTAATTGCTAAATATTTGCATTTTAGAATGCGTTCGATTTATTGACAAAACAAAAATACCGGATGTTTTGATCTTTGTGAATGAGAAATGAAAAGTATAGGTAAGTTACCTACTTACCTTTTCACCTTATCCAGCTGGTTCGTGCGATATTATTATCTAAGTAAGTTACACATTGTGTGGTTACTGGTTAGGTGTGTGGACTGTGGCAATTACATGGGACTTAAACATCATTGGCGAATTGGGTGTACTATAGACACTTCTGTCTAACCTTTTGGGGATTACAGGCGTTATGTCTTATGTTATGTGTAAGTAGGTAGATCCAAATCCTTACAGGGGACTACAGGACCGAAACGCAAGCTTTGTAATGCCTAAAAGTATACGATCGACTACAGTAAACAAAATCAGAAAAAAAAACACTGGCACTCCGGTAGTGCCGACAGAAGTGAAAACTTGAACAATAGGGATGTTGCCTGGGTAAAAATAAATCGATTCGATTTAGTCCCTCAGTAAGATTATTAAAAAATATTGAACACGTATTTTTTGTTTTATCAATTAGATAAAAAATTACAAAGATATATCACATCAAAGTTCAGGAGTGGGGGGCTTTGACGTAATAACGTGCTAAAATTTGTAGCACGGCGTGACGTCATACGAAATTTCCAAGCGCTGTATCTTCGTAATTTTTTGTTTGCCAGACAAAAGAAAAAATACGTATACAATATTTTTTAGTAATCTAACTGATGGACTAAATATATTTTCTTAGTCAACTACCCTATTACGAGTGTATTTTGTGAATCGTCTTATAAACAAAACACGCGTGTTAAGGTGTGTTCCTTATTTTATAGGGTTTTTTGCAAATCAGGTATGATGACCAAAGTGACTGGTTTATTCTTCTCGTGAAAGGAATTTATTCAGATTTGCTCGTCGTCAGTTATATATCCGTGGTTCAGCGCCATCTCGTCGTTGTTGGATGAACTACGTAGTTAGTACGCGAGGCCTACATAGTTAGTACGCGAGGCCCTCGTAGTTCTTCCCGATGTGCATAGATGGCGCTGTCCTCAACAACGCGCGTCACGTCTTACGAATTTTCGATCAGGGTCACGTGACCTGACGCGAATTTAGAAGTTTTTACCCATTCCAAAAAAAGTACACAGCGCCGCTAAAGAAGTTTTCACTTCAAAAATGCCTATATGATATTCTTTAGGATGTATGCTAGATAAATAGTGTGTTGTAAACATAATACAACAAATTTGATACGATAGAAAAAATCATGAAGATACCTCTAAAAAAACTTTCTTTTCACAATAAAAACCATACTAATATAAACCCAATCATTCTGATTTATTGTCAGATTATTCTACAAGCAACATACTAAAGCACTAATATTTTAATTTTTTAGTCCAAACAGTAGATTTTTTGTAAAGAGATAATTGCTTCATATTTTGTAACAAATAACAGAATGTTAAGGCACCAATTCCGAGGCTTCATATCTCTATTTCACATAAAAATAAGAGTCAAGCAGTCCGCACCAAAGCAAACATGGCTTATCTTTATTCTATGAACGATTAGCCTTTTTTTTTCATCGAGGGCACAAGATTCAATTTGGCGTGAAATTGGTTTCTGTTATGTGTCCGATACACATAACATGCCCATTCATTCATCAATAGGTTGATGTTATGAAGACATCAAACGAAAGAAATATTTTAAAAATAGTCGCGGAAGCATGGTTATTTTTAGATGCGGAAAGGAAGAGTTGTTGAAAAAACCAATCGTTAGGAGTGTTTAGACCAGAATATGGGTGAACAGATACTATTATAAAGAATTGTGAGTTACTTTTCACTAATGGGAAGCTACAGTATTCCCGAGTGTCATAGGATATACAATTACACGCGGGCGAAGTCGCGGGCAGAAGCTAGTGATAAATAAAACAATGCACGCCATGTTAAGGCTCGTACACACAGGCGCGACGCGACACGCGACACAAAGACACCGCAAGTCGCGCAACAAGCGGTGCCTTTGTGTCGCGCGCGATTCGCGTCGCGCGTCGCGCCTGTTTGCAGGAGCCTTTATGTTCTGAGATTATGTTCGTTTATTGCATATTATATATGGTAATTAACTAGGTTGGTAGTTTTGTGCAATCTTCTTCGTCAATTTGTTCTATTTTTAAAAGTTATATAGGTATATGATTATTATCTGTAAAGCTAAGTTCGTTCTTAGCAAATGTCTCTTGACTATGCCTAGTTGACTACTGTTCTGTCTCTCTGTCCGTCTGTCACAGCTGGATATCTCAAGAACTACTAATGCTATCAAATTGAAATTTGGAATAGTTTTAGATGACGTTTGCCCAACTATTTTGCAAATAAGAAAGAAATATATATATTTTTTTTGCAACAGGGACGGAAAGGAGTCTGAAGAATTCGAAGTGGAATTAATTAATTCGAATTACTAGAGGGCATTATGGGGTATCATATGAAAGAGCGCAGTTTGCACATTCTCAAACATTTTTTCTTTTTTTAGGCCGCATAATTTTGAGTTTTGATAAAAAATGTAAAAAAAATATACCGTCCCCCCCTCCCTTATCTCCGAAGTTTGCAAAGAGAAAAATCTCAAATAATTCTATGTGATAGAAGTTTATGTAAAGACTACAGGAATAATAAAACAATGTCTCTAAATAGCACACGTTTTCAGAAATCATCAACAAGTACACATCAACAAGTAGGTACCTACAGTAGTTCCATTATCCATCAAAAGATAGCGCTGACCTAAAACTGCAATATTCTACACCGCAGTGCGCAGTGTTAAAATTCTCTGACGAATATAGGCCTAGCCGATGAAAAAAAAACATATTATTATTATGAGGGTACGGAACCCTCGGTGCGCGAGTCCGACTCGCTCTTGACCGGTTTTTTTTTAAGTATGTATTATTAATTATTAGTTCCGTAAGCACAAAAAATTGAAAAAGGCATTTACAAAAGGTTAAGAAGAAATTGCTTTTTTGGTTTAGCTTATTATTTTTTTAAATCTAAAATAAACACACGTAAAGCATATTGACATAAGTACTATATCTTACACAAAATCTTATTGACAAGCAAGTATCATCGAAAGCAAAACCTCTATCCGTTGAAACTTCAATTTCCCCAAGGAAATCAAACTTTGTAAGGAAACGGGTGTATTTGCGGCCGCACGCGATCCTTTTACTAGTTTAACAGGTTTTTGGTCGATTTCTCCCTTTTAGATTGTATCTGCTATGGAACGTAGGTAATCGACATTTTGTGGAATATTTCGTGTTTCGTAAAGTTATGATAGTTCTTTCAACTTTCCTAAATTCTATCCGTGAATAGTTTTAGATCCCTACATTTTTAAACCAGAGAAAGTTTTATTTTAGCAGGTAAGTAGTATAACATTTTTAGGTAAGATATTTTGTGGTAAGATACCCTAGTTTTTATTTGGATTTTGGTAACTAGATACTTACCTACCATTATTTATTTTAAGTTACAATAGATGATTTCAGCGATTTGACCTAGTTTCAAAACTGTTGACTCAATCTACATTTTATTTAGTCGTTAATCTAACATTATTTGACATAAAAGAAAATGTATAACAATAGAAAACATAAACTTACAGATGACGTCACTCCTGACAACCCATTCAATATGAAAGCTGCGCTTTGACATGCGCATTGCGCACTGCACGACCTTTGTGGGTTTCGCGCACTTTCTTTCTACACGATAGCGCAGATTATAAGCGTTTTTGCGAGGGATTTGCGATAAATCGCGCGATTGTGTCTTCATTAGCGATAACGAGACTATGTTTTATAGCCGGAAGCGTATCAGGCGGCTTTCCTGAGTTATTGGTTAGAGAGTCAATTATGGTATTTAAGAAAGTATATTAGCGATCGGTAGCGCTAATTGGGGGTGATTCTGCGAATCATTTTGCATTTCTTGTGCAACTCATTATAATCGTTAGATTTGATAACAAATAAATACATTCAGTAAGATGGAGTGTTAATAATAAAATAACTCTTTCAATTCATGTCTACCCAGCGTCAAAAGTCTACTTTCTTTGCGAAACCTGTCATATAATTAAAATCCTGCAATCAGACCCTCAAGTATCCCGACAATTTTCATAGTAGGCAGGCAGAACAGGTAGATAAAGTAGTTTCCTTGTAATGCGCGGCGCGTACCGGTCACAGTTACATTGTAGGTACTCGTACGAGTATTCGCGTATATGCGCGCGCACAAGAAAGTGGTCGCGCAGGTGTCGCATGCGTTAACACTGCACTTGATTGTTGAAATAATGACATCATGTTTTTATGACGACAGACGAAAGATACGCGTTTTGCAGATGCTTGCTTTTATTAGGTGTTCGTTTAGTAGACAGACGGGCGGCTAATTAATTAAACGTTTTTTAAGTAGGCACCGGCTCCGGCCTGACAAATTGTTTTCGTAACATACGGAGGAAGTGGAAAACCTTGGTTTTGAAAATTTTTATACTGTAGGAATAACATACTTTTAATCCTTAGGTATTTAGCTAATTAATGTAATATACCTAAGTGCGATTCTCGGTCAGACAAAGCTTTTGGATGCACTTAGAATTTTCTTCTTTGCATTTATTCATTAATTTAGAAATTTTTTCTTCTTTGACTTCTTATTTAGATATTTATAGAGACGCTAAATCGTTGTATGTTAACCTTGTAATGGAGTCTGATAAATAGGTACTACTTCTGTTACCAAACTATTTATATTGTGACAAAACAATGCTTTGGGTAGGAGGAAATATTGCATACCTACCTAAAGATAAGGGCTATATATAGCAGCTAGTAACCGTCGGTTTTACTTACTTGAATATTATAATAATTATGTTCACCCAGATTATATTGCAGATTACGATTGTGACACAATCTACGATATCAACAGGTCGCATAGCGGCTGCTGATCCTGCTCGGAGAAGGAGGCGTCGGGGTGGCAAGTGCCTTGGCGCCGAATAAGCCGAAACCCGCTTACGAGATAAGGTAGGTAGACCTTTGGGGTTGCGGGCGCACAGGGTGGGTCTGTCCGCCCAAAAAAATGACCCAATGGAAGACGGTAGCACAGTGGCCACGTGCTGCCGTGCATAGCGAGGCTCAGGGGAGGCCCCTATACAGTCTCCCCAGGGATGTGCCTTACATGCGTTGCACGGAGTGGTTCCGGAATTGGCCTTTTAAGAGGAACCGGGACCACCCCTATGTTCTGACGGTGATCACCGTGGTGGTTTTAGTGAGGTCAAAATCCCACTCTCCCCGACCTCCCTCACCGGAGGTACCTTTTGAAGGCTGCCCCCCCGACAACAAAAACAAAAAAAAAAGGTCGCATAGGGGTTAGTAACCGTTCACATGGTAGCAGTGACCTGCGGTGCTATTCTGTAAAAATCTCACCGTGATTACTTAGGTGAAGTGAGCGTGGAGTGAGCTGTCAATAGTGTCAATTCCTAGCAAAAACAAACTCACTTTAACCGACCCGGCGATAAATATTGCACATCGACCTATTCGATTCTATCGATTTTATACAAAGAATAAAAATAATTTATCAAAAGAAGCAAATCATAATTGTATTAACAGCTCCTAATAGATACCGGACTGTTTGTATTTCGTGCGACAGAGATAACGCTCTACGAAGCCGAAATTAGCCGATTGTTTCTTTCCAAAGGTCGATGTCCAATATTTATCGCCGGGTACTGTACCTAAGTTTTCACGGTGAGATTTTTACAGAATCAACCGGCTGAAGCCTTAAAATGGATGGCACAGGATCTCCCACTTATCTGGCAGTTCGTGCTGACTGAACCATCATAAGCTACCCTAAGGTGCATACCAGGCTAGTACAGTTACCACATGTCTGTGGCAATAAAACCAGTATAAGAAGACCTCTTATTATATTGAAACTCCGTAGTGGGTACGCTAGACCAGCTGCTGATCAAAGTGTGTAACGATCTCTACCATATTTAAAATAGAGGGTAAGCAGACCGTCCAATAATTTTTATTAGGGAAGATAAAATACAGAAAGTTATAAAAACAGCTAGTTATAAAAATACTAAATAGCACGCACTCTCGGAAGTTTATAGTTCACACACGCGCGCACTCACTGGAGTTTTATAGTTCACGTTATGGAATCAGCTCAGCACTGTAGGAACGGGTATCAGGCGTCAGGGTAGCAAGTTATACGAGGTTAGCTCGCGAAGATTAGAAGTAGAAGGTCCCAGGTGGAATCTTTAGCTGGATCCCCTGGGTTAGTCAAAGATGTCACAGCAGAACCAAGCAGTTCAAGTTGACACAGCAAAACCAAGCAGTTTTCTGATGCTTAATGTCTCAGTCCCAAGACTCGAATGCCAGCAGCCTCCAGCTGTTCATGAGCTCGTTTCTAAGTAGTCTTCCTTTTTCAAATATCAGTTTTCTTCTATGTGGCCATCATCTAATCTGACAAGTGTATCCGGCCAAGACATATCCACGAGTGCGTAAAGAATATTATAAATCTAATTTAAAATTAAGTTATTTAGACTAAACAATCGTAATAATCTTAATAATACAAAAGCTAAACATATTGATAAAAATAATTTAAGTTATTTAGACCAAAGAGTAATTACCATAGACTAAGCCAGAAAGACATTTAAAAAGTAATTGACAGTTTGACAATTGACGTTTCACAACATGAAAATTGAGTAAAAGTATAATGTAAACATATAAACAAATAAAAAGGATGATAAATAGTATTAAAGTGTAAATAATGATAAATAGTATTATGCGTGATGAAAGTAAAGTGTAAGTAAGCATAAATACTATAAGTGTTACCATCGAAAGGCGGCCGACTATACCAAACGAGTAAACAACGTGCCGGAAAACATTTGTGCAAAATAAAACATTATACGAGTGATGAGAACAACGAAAACTTTCTTAATTAGAGATGTAGATAGTTTTACATTGCAGATTTAGTTAACTAAATGTCGCTTTTCCCTTTTGATACACGGATGTTAAGTAGGGAAATTTATTGTTTAGCAAATTGACTACGAACACAAATTATAAGTACAGCACATCAAGCTACCCGAAGCTGTCAGATTTTCCTAATCAACTTTGAACCTTATGCTTTAGCAATAAAGTTGATTAAAAAAAAACAAAAACCGACTTCAAAAACCTAATAAACACTAAAAACTTAAAAATAATATTAAATTGAAACTATAATTAAGAATAATTTAACCTAAATAACCTTACCTAACTTTAATCTACACTATATTTTACAATTTAACAGGTTTTGGAGTCGGTGCCAAGCCAAGTGTATCTATCTAATTGGGCCATAAAATATTCTCCCTTAATTTTTATTACAATAGTTTACGAGAGTAAATTAATATCATATTATTAGGTACTGATATTTTTAAAAAGCTATTAAAAGTTTTAGTTAGCGCTCGATAGATGGCGTTGTACCGTATTCTGAATCGCGACATGATTTCGTTACCGAGAAACCTATGAAGATCAAATTGTATTACTTACGAGTTTCACATTTCGTCCGCAAGAGCGCGCTACTATCCGAACAAAAACAACTCCGTCTTCTGTTGATATTCTGTCTTGTGTTGTAATTTTTTTTTTCAGTTTGTTTTGTTGATTGTTAATATTTTTTGCTGATATAGTACCTTTTTTTTGGTTAATATTTTGTGAGTGCGGGCTTGGCACCGACTCCAAAAACTGTTAAATTGTAAAATATAGTGTAGATTAAAGTTAGGTAAGGTTATTTAGGTTAAATTATTCTTAATTATAGTTTCAATTTAATATTATTTTTAAGTTTTTAGTGTTTATTAGGTTTTTGAAGTCGGTTTTTGTTTTTTTTTTTAAAATAATTTTATTTTCTAGTTTTTAGTTTAAGTTTGTACATAATTCATAGTTTGAAGTTTCTTTTTTCAATTTTTAATAGAAAGAAAATTAATTTTGTATAATATGGGTAGGCCTACTAAACGCGCTGCTCAAATGAGACAGCGCCGTTTGGAAGAAAGTAACGACGAAAAGGAAGAACGTTTAAAGAAAAGTAGGGAAAGAAATACTAGAAACATTTTAAATGAGAGTGATGAGCAGCGAGCGTATAGACTTGCTCAGAAGAGAGCAAACACGAGATTATCAAGGCTTAATGAGAGTCCAGAAAGTCATGCTCAGCGGCTCAATTTGATTCGTGAACGATTATCAAACGAGACTCAAGAGCAACGTTCTCATCGTCTTGATATCATTCATGAACGTTTGTTTCACGAGACCGAGGAGCAACGTTCTCATCGTCTCGGTTTGATTCAGGAGCGCTTATCAAACGAAACCGAGAATCAAAGTTCCCGTCGTCTACACGTGCAATACGAGCGTCTATCCAATTATCTGCCGAATCCAGAGCGACTCGATTAGATATTATGCGACAAGCTAGTCGTAATCGCCCTTAAAAGCAAACTGGCGTAATGTTATGTTATGGTATGGCTTAAACTATGCATACACAAACAATCGCAGCAATCGCGAGACATGTGCTGTCGATTTTTAAAGATTTCTATCGTCTATGGTTAGTCCATCACCTCCTGACCTGATGATCACGAGACCAAAATGGCAAACGCCCTTCCAAACATCAAAAAAAAATAATAATTTACAAAATCAGTCGATGCCTACTCCTTACTGTTAAGGAGTCGTACCTTCCATCATCAGCTCAGCTACATGAGATGATGATCACCATATGCAAGTACTTAAATTACTTCAAAAGATTTGCGAAAAACGATGTTTGGGCCCATAAAATTTGAGGGTTGCCTTCGATTTCTCCATGATCCAATCATCAGATCCTGACTTGGTGACTATGGGACCACTTCAGAAGTATCTCCTTTCGAACAAAAAAAGAATTTTGGAAATCGGTCCACATTTGGCGGAGTAATCGCGTAACAAACACACAAAAAAAAAACATACCGTCGAATTGAGAACCTCCTTCTTTTTTGAAGTCGGTTAAAAATCTATTAAAGAAATTTGACAGATTGTAGTAGCTTGTTGTGCTGGTGTTTGTACAACGCTCAAAGGTTCTTTTGGCGTTTGGCCAAAATCGGAACTAACGCCGTTGTCTTGTTTTGTCATTACAATTTCTGGGGGCTTAATATCCAACAACGCCCCCCTGTCAATTTTATTTAGACGTCTAAATATCCTTGTACAGTCCTTTCGCAGTTATTTTAACCTCTGACAGCAGCAATTCAACAACAACCTTATTATAACGATAATAAAGGTCACTGTGACTTTGATAGTGACGAATAATCAGAGGATTTACCTCTTTTTAACTTTAATATTATTAATTTAATTAAAGCTGAAAGGACGGTTATGTATCACCCTATATTTAAATTATAACTGTCATTCTTTGGCTTTATGACACGGCAAATTGACGCAGAGCAAGGTTTTCAATCAAATTGACAAATCTGCTTTACAATTAACTTCCCTGGTTGTACTTACCTACCAAAGTCTGCCTGTGGTTACGGAGTTAAAGCTGTAATCAACACTGTTCTCACTGACCTGGTGGTTTGTAGGAGCTATCGCGGCGCTTTGTGGTGGAACTGACTGCACAGGTCGTGCCGGCTTCGCAGCTGCTCTTTGAAGAGATGCGCGCTTCACGGATACCATCAGCCAAACGTCCTCGACTCTTTGTGCCACCTGTAGAATACTTTAGGTATTAGTAGAGATCGGTATAAGAGAGTGGTCAAAAGACTCTCTGATCAGAGGGTCAAAAGGCAAGAGTGTAGCGGTATCTACAACGCCACACACAAACAACGCGTCATACTGACGTCACGCAAATCCTGCATCGCGCAAGCAGAGTTTACCGCACAACTAGCATAGATACAACGGCCCGACATGAATCAACGGGCAGTTGCCCGCCAGACACAACACCCGTCTGGTCGGAGGATCCTCCCTTTTCTTTAGAGTATGAGTGAACTTTAACACCCTGTTCCACATACCTCTATACTGGTGACCCCGAACATGAACGAATTCATGAATTCATCGTTATTAGCCAAAAGACGTCAACTACTAGAAATGCTGCTGCTGTCAACGTCTTCTGGCTAATATGAGATGAGAATAAAGTAAAACCAAGTGCCTAGATTAAACCAGAGTTTAAGCTTGTAAGAGAAGCTGAGATTTTATTAAAGAATTTAGAATAAAGGCGTGATGGTTTTTCCTCAAAACTATTTGCAGCTATAGGCCATTTGTGTCTGCTAGTATAGCCGCTCTTGGCTATCTTTGCCTACAGCATAATTATAATGTAATACCACCGTACCTGAGTGACGAGTGCCCTGGTCTCCTGTGTAGCAGACTGCATCAGCATATCCCGGAACTGGTCTGGGGCCGTCAGTCCGAAGCTCGTAGCGTCTTCTAACAATTTGTCCACTGCTATTAACCCTCCTTCTCCTGCTAAGATTTCCACACCTGTTGCGCACCATTCGTTCGCCTATTATGAAGAAAATATCATATAAAAAACCTGCAAACATATGTTTAATTGGTGGAAATCACAAGTCATGTTGTGTAACTTTTAAAAACATTGACATAAGGTTCAGAATTACAACGATTAAAAAAAAATTGTAGGTATTCTACATTTGCTATGATAATACTAGCACTTTCCCAGCGAGAATAATATCTACATAAATTGCGGTGATATAATATGTTATACGTAGGTATTACGGTGAGTGTGATAGACATAATAAATCTTAAATGCACAAGCACACTGTAATAACAAGATAACTATATACAACTAACATAAGTTTTCACAGTTTCCTTTCGCAGAACTGCTGGAAAAAAATTCTTAAAGAAATATGCAGTACCTACGAAAAATTTCTACGCTACAGGGTCTAGAATAATAATTATGCTGAATTCATGGTTACGGGGTTACAGATTGAGAACTGCTTAATTTTCTTCTTGAATTTAATTTTAATATTATTCCAGCTTACCTTATCTATCCTGTCCATAAGTTCTCTAGCTTTAGTCAGAAGTAGATTTCGTTTCTGTATCTTTTCCAAAAGCAAAGCGCTCGTTCGTCTTAGTTCTTCGCATTTTGATTCTATGTGGTCGACTTGACTTAGCGGGTCTTGCATTAATTTCTCTCCTGCAAAAAGATATAATTATTTACTAGATAAAATTAATTATACATCTCTTTTAACAATAAATCCCAATACCTAATTAATTTATCAAAAAAAAAACCTTATTTGCGTAAATATACTATTGAATGCAATGTTGCTGCATTTGTTTTCAATTCAAAAATCGAAGCCAGGAACCGAGCCTTTTTTTCTTCTTTTTTTTGCTGCCAGTTTCAAAACGTTATTAAAAAAAATCGGGCAAGAGCGAGTCGGACTCGCGCACCGAGGGTTCCGTAACATCATATGTTTTTAAATTTTCATCGGCGAGGCCTATATTCGTTAGAGAATTTTAACACTGTGCATCGCGGTGTAGAATATTGCAGTTTTATGCCAGCGCCATCTCTTGACCGATAGTGGAAGAAATGTAAATTTTGTTGATGATTTCTGAAAAAGTGTGCTAGAGACTTCATTTTATTTTTCCTGTAATCTTTACATAAACTTCTATCACATAGAATAATTTCAGATTTTTCTTTTTGCAAACTTCGGAGTCAAGGGCGGTATTTTTTACATTTTTCATCAAAGTCGAAAACTATGCGGTCTAAAAAAATGAAAAAATGTTTGAGAATGTGCAAACTGCGCTCTTTCATATGATACCCCATCATACCCTTGTAGCTCCACTTGATTTTTTATTTCTTTCTTATTTGAATAATAGTTGGGCAAACGTCATCTAAAACTATTCCGAATTTCAAGTTGATAGCATTAGTAGTTCTTGAGATATCTAGCTGTGACAGACATACAGATAGACTGAGTCTCACCATAAGGGTTTCGTTTTACCATTTTGGTACGGAACCCTAATAAAAAAACATGACATTGTACCGACGACGCGACGGCGACTTTGTAATTTTATTCGAATACCTTTGAAATAAATTGAATAAAAAATAATTCTTGTTTTTATTTTATTTTGCTGCTGTTTTAATAAAATATGAAATAATTCTTAAAACATTACCGTCGTCAATAACTGAGGTTGCTGTATCAAGATCACAGTTACAAAGTTTCTCAAAGTCGCCAGCCTCTTGCAGAAGGCTGTCTACTCTGATTGCTGTCTCGCCCACCTCAGTCATGTCGCATGCTTCTTTTAGATGGTTGTCTAAAGTAGCCTACAATAAAATAACATCATATTAAAACTATTGTTTTATGGTCATTAAATAAATGACAATCTAAGTGACGCAATTTTCATTTTAAGTGAACTATAAATCCTCTATCGTTGCAAGAGAAAAAAAAAACAAATAAAAGCAACAAGAAGGTCGAACTCTCATGCAACTGCCAACATAAAGGGATAAAAACATGCCCTTTAGATTATTAAAAAAAAAAACAAAATTTGACACATAGTTAACCTCTACACACAACATTTAATAATGTAAGCAAAAGTGTTTATTTGTATTAAGTTTGAATAAAAATAATACTGTAATGAAAAACAACAAGTGGTAATAATGTCTATGGAAATTGTGTGCAACTTTCGCAAATGCAGAAAGTCTCTATCAAATCAAGCGTGGGTAACGACTTGTTCACATGCATTTTGTGTTGAACACGGTAAAAGAGAATTCAAACGAACTCCTGAAAATTCATTGACTTGTCCGGCATGTGGAACCGAATTACGTGATAAGTTTGATGTGATTCAAGCTGACCTTAGGCCTAATGAAACATTCAAATCAATAGTTTTGGCGGGAATGAGACCCGACACGATCATGGACATTGCTATGCGCGCAATGTCTTTTTGGGCGTATCAGGTCGAACAGGAGACGTTATATCAAGAGAGCGTAGCAAAACATGCGAGAGAGAAACTACAATGTATGGAAGAAATAAACTCATTGAATCTTCAAAAACTAAAAGCGGAACTTGAGACTTGTAAACGGAAAGTTAGCAATTTACAATCAGAATGTAATAAGAAGAGTAAACAAGCAGAAGATTTCAAGGCGCGTCTAGAAGAAAAGTCGCGAAAAATACAGAAGTTAACATTTCAACTGGACGCTCAGAAAAGGAAGGATATTCGCAATTTCGAAGGTATGGATAGTAAAGAGAAATGCATGGATATATCGGATTTGGTCGCCAATAAGGCGGTTTCAGACTTGGTCTCAAACAGGACTTCAGACTTTGTTTTTCGACCAGCAAAAGACCCTGACGTATCACACAGAGTGTGTTCACCACGAACACCAATGTTTGACTTTCGTAACAGAAATAAACAGGCGTCTCATTTCCAGTTCCGACCGGTAAACTCTTAACAAAATTTTTATAAAAAAAACAAAATTGTCTCTGATTGAATGATTTGTAATTAGATTAAGCGTAAGTTACCTGCATCTGTTTAAAGTTTAATAAAAATGTTCTGAACTTCAGCCAGTGGTTTAGCTTTGTGGAATGTTTTTGCCAGAAATTGTCGAATTGTTTTTCAGTCTCGTCCAGTTGCACCAGTAATCTGAAACAATACGTAAGTATTTTAATATTTTTCATTCTCCAACTTTCTTGCATCGTTATAACTAAAGGTTATTTATTAGTTGACCTGTTTATGTTGACATAGGTAATTGTCTGATCCCCCCCGGTGGGTTCCCGCATTGTCGAGGTGGGGGGCTCAGTAGCCGTGGCTTGGACACCCACGGTGAAGCGAAGAGGAACCCGAGGAGGGGCCGCTCGTCAGGGCTTTTGCTGACAAGCCGACGACGTAGCGGCCAAAAGTAGGTTGCGGTGCCGCTTGAGCGGCATCGCAACTGAAGCGGGTCGCGATGTCGTAACGGGGGCGTCGCGGCTGAGGGTTGAAGGCCGCGGCGGGAGAGGAGTGCCGGTATTACGGTGCGCCGCTCTCCCTACCTTCCGCGGCCTTGACGGGGTCGCCACCGTTAGATGGCGGACGCGGTGGGGCTGCAGGGGAAGAGGAGTGTCGGTATTGCGTTGGCCGCTCTCCCTATCCTCTGCAGCCGAAAATTGGCAGGTGGCGGGGCCAATGTCCTGACCCGTCGCAGGGGGGACCAAGGGTGCCCAGACACGGGGTCGTCTGGCGCCCATGTGCTGGTTTGGTCCCTGGGGTGGTCACGGCGTGCTATGTGTTCTGGTGCGCCGGTGATGGGGAGTACTCCCCAGAGGAGGGTCCGGTAACGGACGGCCGCGGCGGGTTCACGGATGAGTGCTAACGCGTGCCCGTGTTCCCGCCGTAAGCGGCAGAGGAGGACACCGTGGAGTTTTAGTGGGTTAGAGTCCCACATAACTGCACTATCTCCCCGTGGTAGTGCCAGTATGCATGAGCATTTCTCCA
This sequence comes from Luperina nickerlii, assembly GCA_963855955.1. NCBI lineage: Eukaryota > Metazoa > Arthropoda > Insecta > Lepidoptera > Noctuidae > Luperina > Luperina nickerlii. The sequence goes on from OY979663.1 coordinate 7,119,159, forward strand.
CGTTAAAAAAAAAAAAGGTAATTGTCTGATGGCCAATAATTACTTCCATACCATAGGTATTCTAGAAGTATTGATATACTCTAATTGAACGTAAGTCTAGCTATGCATCGCCCTCTTTATTACTTACCGTACGCAAAATACGCGCATTGACGTGGAGTTGCGGACACCAGCCCGTATTACCCATTACCTTACAACTGGTTCATAGGAACCAGTTGTGAACCTGTTTTTTAATATTTAATCATCTAGTTTTTTAATCTGCATAGAAACTTGGGCTAAGTTATTTAATCGGGGTTATATTTGGTGGATGCTTAAGGGGCTTACAGGACCTAAACGCAAAAAACGCAAGCTTTAGAAACAATAAGTATATGATCGACTATAGTAAACAAAATCTGAAGAATATATGATATTATTCAGGATATATTCTAGGTAGATAGTGTGTTGAAAATATAATACAACTAATTTGATACGATAGAAAAAAAATCATGAAGATACCTCTAAAAACTTTCTTTTTACAATAAAAACCATACTAATATACGTACAGATTATTTTTCAGATTATTCTACAAGTAACATACTAAAACACTAGTGTTGTAATTTCTTAGTCCAAACAATAGATTTTTTGTAATTAAAAAAAAATCATATTAGCGTTATGTAATCGCGCTTCTCTTTCTTTTCTATGCAGTCCGACAGTGACTGCGCATGACCTCAAGTCATGTAAGCCCCTTAATAATTAATATCTTACTCTTAAAATACATAATTACCTCTCAACTGCAGCGACATGGCTGATAATATTATAAGTGAGGTTTGGTTTCCGTACTTGCGTCAGTAACTCTTCGCCTTGCGACGTTGCCGACGACAGTTCAGTTTTTAAAGCTTTATACCTATAACAGAAACATAATCAACATAAAACTTCGGCTTTACGACAAGGAAAACAGCCAACATTTACTTATGAAAAATGCTGTTATTATTTAGGTTACCTATTTTCCTGACAGTCTAATAATTCTTTGGTTTGTGTCGGGTCGTTTCCCATATCGCAGTCTACAATCTCATGCATAAACTCGTCCAATTTACTTGAGATTTCCTTCATTAATGTAGAAAATTTCTCTAGAGCCTGAAATACAAATATATATTTAGGCTAAATTGTTATTAACTACATAATAAATAGTTAACTTCAAATGACTGTTAAAATTGCAAAATTACACACTTGAATAGTTAATTCAGGTAATTGTTCTCAGTATTTCACACAGGCGATCGGCGCTGTTTGAAATTTCCCATATTTCCACACAAATAATTCAGTGCGCAAGGATAGACATCATTGAACATTACCAAACTAACACAACTCTCCGGCTATGTTAAAATTGTTCGGAGAACTTTGATAGCGCGATTTAGGATTGTTGGTTAACTTTTAAACAACTAGATGGCGCCATGTGATCTCATTATAACTGTGCTGGGATTTAACGATCTCTCATTAGAATTTAAAATATCTGTAACGAATATTTTAAAGTAGGTAATAAAAAAGTTCTTACTATCCGCTGCTGTATCCACTCAGCATGTGAATACTGTAGTTCCCCGCCAAGGTCTGGCGTCAGCTGTGACCTGTCGAAGTGTTCGTACAACTCCTCGACTGATGAACAGACTAGCACCCTGAACCGGAACTCCTCCTTAAATAATTTACTACTGACTTCTGACAGCGCCTTCTGTAGGAAACTTGCTGGTCGGAGGACGTACACAGCGTGAATTATTCCTGGGAAGAATTCCTGGAAAAGAAGAAAACAATAATATCATAAATACCGGCCTATAATTTCCAATAAATTATTCACTTAAAGTTATAACAATAAGTACTATATATTATTCATAATTATATTCCTACCTACATGGAATTAAACTTCTTATCGTGTCCTAGTTTTATGTGTAACTGCTATTCTGTGGTTTAACATACCGTAATCACTTATGTATTTTCTGAGTACTTTTAAAATTAGTTTTTAATTAGCGTAGAAAATGTATTATTACTTACTGAGATCCTTAATAATACTGTTTTGACAGAGTTCCATCGATCTTTTCTTCTGTCTATTATAATGTGGAAGCCCATATCTGCTTCCAATAACCTGTAATGAGAAAGAAATCATCCATGAATAATGAAACTCGATATTGATTAGTGATGCCAGCCATCACTAACTTAGTTATCAATGTCATGAGTTCTGTCTGGTGTCGGTTCTCATGTAGCCATGATACTAAATAATCTATCGAATTGTAGAACGAAACGAACAAAATGAACGCTGCTATATTAAATTTAGTAAGTACTAGGTACTTACAGGGTTTAAATAAATAATTACCTAATATCCAGTATAAAAGCTAAACGCACACGGTGGTGACACGGTTGGCGCAGTGGCTGAGCGATCGACTGCTGCGCAGCGTGTCGCGGGTTCGATTCCCGCACGGAACAAATATTTGTATTGCCTACAGATAGTTGTTCCGGGTCTGGCTGTTTGTGTATGTGAATTTAAATGTTTGTAAACGCACCCACGATACAGGAGTAATTCCTAGTGTGGGGCAAAGTATAAAAAAAAGAAAAAAGAAAAAGAAAAGCTATATATGAATATTGAATTCATGATTGATCTTGCGAGCACTTTCAACTTTTTCTTCTGAAGTTAATTTATAATTTTAATGAACTGCCTGTAACGAACTTGTGTTAGTTAATACATTGGCCTCTTGGAAACTTAACCACCCATCGACCCATTAATATTTCAGTTAGTGGTAAACCGTCAGGCGATAAATAGGTAGGTACAGAAACTTGATATGTATTTTTCGAACTATGACGACCGCGGACGCTATTCATGATATTCTTACATTTTTTCGATAGGGAAAAGCTATAAATGTAAAATACAAGACTTTTTAAACAATAACGGGCTAATACAATAAATATATTATTATATTACTCAAAACGTTGTAGTGTTCAATGAAGCGTAAGAGTCTCTGCGGGTGGTCTACGCTTTTAGCGAAAGCAGCAAAATGTTACAAAAATGACACAACGGGAGATAAAATGAAAGTGATTCATGAATCATGATAAAAAATATATAATATGGCCTTCACGGGAGTGTTTATGGAAAATATTGAGAAACAAATTAATTGTAGGTAGGTAAGTCTTAATATGCGATTAAAGCTCTTAACAGTAATAGATTTCGAGTGAGTAAGCTGTAAAAGTGTTTGCAGCTAGAAAATGCAGTTCGTGTACAAGTCTGCAATATCGAAGTAAAGACAAAGTTCACAAGATTGTCGTCCAGTCCATTGTTATAAAACTACCTACGGTCTACAATACACATTGTAGGACACAACTTTAAATAACACTGTTTGTACTAGCAATGTCACGCCACTGATTGAGGAGTGTCGATGCCCTTATTCGGAAACGCCATTTAACTAAATATTAAATTCTATTGGCTTCTCTCAAAAAAATACTAAACCATTGATCGAAACTGACAAGGACTGCCTAGTAGGCGTAGATACTTTAAAAGTTTATAAACGTCAAGTTTTATGGAGACACACTACATCAACAGCCTATAATATTTTTGCTGTTGGGACTGAGACGACGTGGTCTCAGGCCTTATATTCGCTGCTGGGAGGGAGTGGGCAATCCACCCATCAGGACATGTTCCGCCACGCTGGCCCAGTTGAAGCGAGGTGGATCATGTTCAACTCCCTTTGTGGCATCAATGATTAAATACTTGGGATTAAATACTTGCATCATTACTTACGAGGGCACAGAGGTGAGGTAAAGCAGCAGCCTACGGTACTCCGATGGCGTGATGATGTGAAAGTTGTTGTTGTCGGGGAAGGTGATGAGAGGCCGGTGGTCCCTGGCCAGGCCCCCGGTCGCCAGCGCGTACTGCGGCAGCAGTAACTCGCTGACGTTGCGGCCCTCTTCGCCATCGCCGCCGCAGCCATCGCACTCCGCTTCTGGAGATAAAAAATAATTTGACGTCATTAATTGTGTCATTGCTTATAATAAGATAGTGATTGCCCGCGGTTTAGCCGGCGGTCAGAAATTATCCCACGGGAACGTACTAAATACCGGGATATAAAGTATCCTATGTACAGATGCCAGCACATCAAGCTACTACAATCTGTCAAATTTCTTTAATAGATTTTCACCTTGGACCGTTACATTTTCCACAGATACTTTATTACTAACGTACCTAATATTAATTATACCGGAATACTAATTTACCTTTTCATTTACCTTAATTAATAATTTTATATAATAAGTAAATGTTGAATATCCAGTTGACTAATGAGTTCGGCATGTTGAAAGAGTTAGCCGCAGCCCGCACTAACGAGTTAACTTGGAGGATTCGTTTAGTTCCCACTCAAGTAGACTTTAATCAGCAGATACAAGTAGTACTGGGGAGGTTCGCTTCATTAGAGGTTTCAAATAATTGAGAACTTTCCGGTCGGAGGTGTGGTTTCATTAGATATTTGTACAATGACAGATTGTAGAACATCGAACATCCCATTTTCGTTTTATGAAAACAGTGTTGTAACATAGGTAGGTAGGTAGGTATTTTCCAATAATTTGTACGTGCTTTTAAGTTTAATCGTTAACTCTACGTATCAACCTCATAAAGAGAAGCACAAAGAAAAGTCTAACTGCGCATTATCCTAACTTGAACAAAGCATTGAATCCGGTCGGACCCTTTGTGTAATCAGTGGAATCATTTAATTTTCCACGTTTCACTCCGCAAAATAATAATGAAAAAATAATGAACAAATATTTTTAGAGACCTTCAACTTCGTAGTCGACTTTGGGAAGGTATTAAAATAAATTATACCAATTTATCCTTGTAGCAAATTGCTGTGTAAGCAATCTGTATAAACTAAGTTACAAAAAGCGAGATCGCGTGATGTTTAACAATTAATTTATAGCACAGGGTAGAAAGAACTTAAGGTACCGTAGCTTCAGCATGGGGGATTTATCAAGATGGATTTTCAGGTATTTATTAAAATGTGAACGTGCTTACGTTTTTCGGTCACTAATAGCGTCGTAAAATATGTTGGTGTAAGGAGGTACGGTGATTTGCGTTTTTTGTCGCATGCCTCACTATTATAATACCCTGATAATATCGCTGAAATTACTTACTTATATTACTTACTTTGACGGAGAAGGTTTAATGTCAAGGACTTTGAGAAAATTCATGGGCATTATTAAGTACTAAGTATTGTAACGTTGATAATTAAAGCCTGGAATACACATGCTACTAGAAAAGCACGCTTGTTTGCTACTAGGTGGTATGCCCATTTACAGCATGCTCTCCGAGTGTGTACATTTGCTCATGAAAGCACAGAACTCAGAAGCATGCTTATTACGAGTAGGTATAATTCTTTCTAGCACGTCTGAGATACACATGCTCATTATTTAGCATTCAATATTGACGTTTCTTTGCGGAATAAATTAAACTATTTGATGATGAATGAATAAAATTTGTTTTTGTATTGTGGTGAGCGTGTATTCCATAAACATAATTTCGGTATAGAATATAAAATTTAAAGATTTTTCATCGCCCATCGAGCCATCGTGGCTAGGCAAACAAATCAAGTAGCATGCTCGCATAGGAGACGTTAAGATTTGCTTTGGAGCCACCCCCCTCTCACCCGTGCCATACACCGTGTGCTAATTAGCACAAAAAAATAGACGGGCTTGCGTGGTAGGCTTTCGGGTAGCGTGCTAATTCACAAGCATGCTCTTTTCATACACAAGTACTGATTGTATGCTACTTAATAGCATCTGCTCGGAACTAGCATGCTTATGTGCTACTAAGTAGCATGTGTATTCCAGGCTATGCTTGAAAGAGCAGCGCATTTTGAGGAGAACATGAGAATAATATAGAAGTACTTAGTAGGTATTTACAAAGCAGTGTACACTGTACTACATACGTCCTAAAAATAGTAAGTCTAACCACACAACAGTATCGCTATCCACAGAAACGGTTTTATTACTTTACCAACACAGCCCGCAGGTCAAGGGTGGTTCAACCTCAATAGAGCTAAGTACACAATGCGACAAACAAATGCCGGACAAACGGGGACCATTTACCTGAACGTATTAGGCACAAAGATCTTTTACCACAGATATATACGTACATTAACGCATGAGCAACTACTTCGCGTGTCAAAAATCGCACCAGCTTACGTTCAAAAATCGTAAGCCGCCACTTCGTGCTCAGTCCTGTGTACTGCTGGCTGGGTAGGCGTGAGCGAGAGTGCAAGCTTGTGACGTCATATTATTAGGGTTTCATACCTACAGTTTGTAATATGAGCTTCATGTGAATCAGCGAAAAATTACCGTAAGTACCAAATTCATGTAATGCTAAACAACTCCTTATAATAATATGAATTAGTCAGATTATTAATATCTATAAAACCTCCTTTATTCCACAAACTACTAGAATCTGAGAGAAGTATAATAAACACGGCATGGCCTAACTCAATTACGTGTTTCTTATTTTCAAAACTTAACTTTGAAAAGCATGTTTCCTCACAAAGTAAATAATTTCTCAAACAACAATCTACTGCCAATAATGCCATCCTAATGATCCTAAAAAATCTACTCTAAATAAGTAATTTCAACTTAATTAACTATTTACTTACCCCAAATACCTAATCACAACGTACTTTCACTACACATACACACAAAACAAAACAAACTTCAACTATAATTCTAATACTAATATTAGTTTGTTTGTTTGTTTGAACGCGCTAATCTCTGGAACTACCAGTCGGATTTGAAAAATCCTTTTTGCATTTGATAGCCCAATTCTTGAGGAAGGCTATAGGCTAACATCACGCTATGACCTTTAGGAGCCGAGCGAAAAGAAAAAAAGTCAGAAAGAGCGCTAAGCAAAAACGAAGTAATAGCGCGGGCAGGCGATGCGATGCGACGGGGTGGGTCGGAGTAACAATAAATTTCACGCGGACGAAGTCGCGGGCAGAAGCTAGTAGTAAATATTACACTCTCACTAATCACCAATAATAAATACAATGAATAAAATGCAAATTAACTACAAGTGTAAACGAATTACTACGTCAAAATAATGTTCTACACATGAATTGTCAATTGTAATGATGTCCGATGTCCGAACTCCGTCCCGATTGTATCACGAAATCGACCGAATGGCGACGTCATGATTCGTTTATTTCTATAAAAATTGAATTCACGACAAGCCGCGCGCGCCTTCTAGTTGTATTAGAGCAACAAAAAAAATGGTGTATTAAATACCTACAGTATGATATGTATGATTATATTTCAATGATGAATTGACTATAGAGTGGTTGTGTTCTGAATTTTTGAAGGGAAGCCGGTGGGAATCGGATTATATGGAACCTTCGCCACTGGTACTTGCGTTATCTAGGTCTATCTATATCTGTGTCTTTTACCATATAGATAGATATAATAGCTTAACTTCCAGATTTGGTCGTTGTTAGGAGTTAGGGACACTTTATTATCATTTGAGGCTTGGTTAAGTTACACAAAGAACTTACTTCGCCTTACGCCTACGCCTTCTGTTGTTGCCTTTCTGGACTCTTACTTGAGAAGACTTTCGGATTACTTACCTACTTGTTAATTGATTAGTATTCCTTTCATAACTTTACTTGGTTAAGATGTTACTTAAATGGACCAAGCCTACTGTCAAATGGCTAAAGTCTAGACAGCTGCGGCAGAGCGCGACGGGTAGACGATTAAATAAGGTCGACCTAATTTTACAAGAATGCTCCAAAAAGCTCGGTAGCGGTACTACAGGAAGCTTTGGATGACTCAAAGAGAGACTCAAAAGGCTTTGTCTTAACAGTAAGTGGCAATGTGTAGAGGTGTAAACATTTTCATCATAGGACCTACATACGGGGTAGCATACATCGACGCGCAAACTGTAACAACGAATACAGCACATGAATCTAGACGAGCGTAGAAAATTTTTGTCGGTTAAAAAACAACTGAACTTTCAGCTTTCATAGAAAGGTGCAATACCTACGCTACCCGTCAAAATGTAGGGAATAGCAAACAGTTTTAATTTTTTTAATTTCGACTATAACGGGTGCGCGTCGATGTCACTGACACCATGTATAATACAATACCTATAGAAATCTATGTATGTCTCTGAAAATCTCTTCATAACCATGTGAAGCATGGCGTTCCTGAAATGTGGGAATATTGCATTTCAAAGCAACACATCGGATATCCTTAGCGTTCTCAGCTACAACTGCTACAGAGGTATCATATCATATAAGTATGCAAACAGTTACTCAATCTACATAGTCGTGGTATGCAATACTTGCAAGAATCTCATGGTTCACTAACTAGACCAGCCGGCCGATTCTGTAAAAATCTCACCGTGAAAACTTAGGTGATGTGAGTTTGTTTTTGCTAGGAATTGACACTATTGACAGCTCACTCCACGCTCACTTCACCAAAATTTTCACGGTGAGATGGTTACAGAATCGCACTGCTGAATACCTAACACTGTACCAGGGCACTATAAGTCACCTAGGTATCATTACGTACCTAGGCGTTACGTACTTAATACCCGACACCTTGCACGCTTCGCTGCTTCGTTCAAGAAAACCTGTATGTTAATTTTGTGTGCAAAATTACACCTCAAAGGCATTATTTAAACTTGAATGAATAACCGCAAAGGAAATTTATTCGTCCGGAGATTTTGTACAAAGTAGACCTACCTAGTTTTTTGGTTGAAAGAATTTTGGCATAGCTCCTTATAAAGCTAGAATAAAATTTAAAAACTGGCCAAATGCGAGTCGGACTCGCACACGAAGGGTGGATGGAAGCCTCCTTAAATGCTTATTTTATTCTGTTTTTAGTATTTGTTGTTATAGCAGCAACAGAAATAGTATCTATCATCTGTGAAAATTTCAACTGTCTAGCCATCACCGTTCATGAGATACAGCCTGGTGACAGACAGACGGACAGTGGAGTCTTAGTAATAGGGTCCCGTTTTTACCCTTTAGGTACGGAACCCTAAAAAAAGTAAAATGCGAGTATGGAAAAATTAACTGAAAAGCAAGTAACAAGAAAATATTCTTATCTGGAATTTACGTGTAGTCTAGTCTAATTCGGCACTGTATACTGTTGTGGGTGCTGCAAAGTGCCAAAACGGAGCTTATGCTTTAAAAAAAACAGGTCAAGAGCGAGTCAGACTCGCGCAGCGAGGGTACCGTACCATCATAATATATGTTTTAATATTTTTCCTCGGCGAGGCCTATATTCATCAGAGAATTTTAACACTGTGCGCTGCGGTGTAGAATGTAAATTTGGTTGATGATTTCTGAAAAAGTGTGCTATTTAGAGATATCGTTTTATTTTTCCTGTAATCTTTACATAAACTTCTATCACATAGAATTATTTCAGATTTTTCTCTTTGCAAACTTCGGAGATAAGGAACGGTAGGTATTTTATTTTACATTTTTATTAAAAGTCGAAAACTATGCGGACTAAAAAAAAGAAAAAATAATAGAGAATGTACAAACTGCGCTCTTTCTTATGATACCCCACATAGCCTAGTAGCCCCACTTCGAAATTTTCAGACCCCCTTTCAGTCCCTGTTGTTAAAAATGTATATATATTATATTTTTATTTCTTTCTTATTTGCAAAATAGTAGTAACTTTCTTGTTTCCTAAAACATCTTCAAGAAGCGGAATTAATCCATTAATTATTTATTTATGGTACTTAACTGAAATTTTAACACCTAGGTACTTGTTAATGTTTCACACACGCCACAATAAATTGCTGCAAAGCTGCCAAGACATGGTGCAAACTGCCAACGGTCATTATTCAAATCAAGTTCGTCGACCGCGCGACTCGCGCGCAAAGGTCAAGATAATTGATTCCGAGCCGAGGCGAAGAATCGCAAGTTCAAACCCAAACAAAAGATTCTACTCATGATTTTATGTGTATTATACGAGATAAATGCGGAAGTGTGTAATATTGTACGTTGTTTTAAGAGACAATTTTATTTAATGTGTGCAAATTTTCGCACTAATCGAGGTCCATCAACTTTACTTAGTTGACCAATTACAGTTCACATATTAGATTCCACTTAGTAATGGCTGGCCTGCCTGCATTCACTGCAGTGTAGTCTAATTAACCCCTACAAGCATTCTAAGAGGTAAATTTATGATTTTGCACGTAGGTAATAATTTTACAAGACCCCAAAGTCAAAGAATCAAAACCTCCAGTAAGTTAGCATGTCTATCATCTGTAAACTATAGAGAACAACAATACTGCTGTGAAATTAAGCTAGTTCGTAAAGTTTTAGCCTGAATACTTCGAAGCTGAAAACTTGTCAACACGAACGTAAATACGTTGTTTCAGGCTACATCCGCTGTTTCATAATACTTAGATACGTAATATAACATTCTGTTTGCTGGAGATAAATAGTCAAACACGTTTTGTCTTCTAAATGAATTTGCATTCACGTCTCGTCTCAAATACTTTCAATACATGCATTAAAACATTACGAATAGCATCTGTCTAAGGAAGCCATGAGTGAAAACTGAAAACATTATTTACCTACTCGCTTAGCAGATGCGTAATGTTTATATAAATTGTATACACAAATAGCTACGTAAGACTACCGTTTGCGATCAACCAGAACGAAGTTAGATAACATTTGTTTACATGAAGTTTTACACCTCTAACGTAGTCTTGTTAAGGCCAGGACTCTCGGAAATCTCGGAATCGACCTATTTTTGATTCAACATTAAACAATCAAATATTCTTTGTTTTAATCTGAAAAAAATATATGGCATAGTTTAACTAACATTCTTGATTATTCAACGGTTCAAAACACGATATTTACAACTTCACTCGATCATAAAAAATCGCAAACAAATCGAAAACAGCGAAGTTTTTAATCGTTTTTCAAGTCGCATTTGAAATAGACTTAACTTTTACTCGCAAAAAATATATCAAAAAATAGGCAATGATGTATAGTAGAACATTCAACGGTTAATTTTTCTCAAAACTGATTTTTATTGTCTTAACAAGATATAATCTAAAAAGGCGGCCTGCGCACTTCACTTCAGTAGCCCGCCGGGCGTTACCGAGGTAGGACCTGTGTCGCTTTTGCTGGCTCGCCGCGTTCCCGCTAATCGATCGAAATATATACGTTATATTATTGTTAATTTCCGTGTTTGTGTATTAGTTTCAAAAATCAGTCTGTAAATATTGTTTAGGTTCTAGTATTAATAATTAAACTGAGTATTAGTTTTTAATATAGTTGTAATATATACCTATATATAGTGATAATTAAGATTAAATTATGGGGAATAAAAACAGAAGAAAGAAAAAAAATGTTCAGCATTAAACTGCAAAGCTTAAAAAAAAATAAGGTAAGTTTGATTATTATTTTTCTACGTATTTATACCCACTTATAAGACGACGCGACAGAATAATATTGTAGTTGTATAGGTTCTCTTGCTTTCGTCACAGTACTAGCAGTAGCAGGTCGGTACCATAAATTTACAATTATCGTAATATCTGTAATAGATTTTCAACTTTACTACAACGGAATAAGGTTTATATTCAATTGCAAAATTTGAGTTTTATGAGTTTGATTTTCTAGTTTTGTGATTGTATATGTAAAGTATTATATTTTTTTGAAGTGAAAACTTCTTTAGCATCGTTGTGATTTGAAAATTGTATGAAACGAAAAAGCTACAGTAAAAAGAGACATAAGATTTAACGTGGGAGAAAATGAGATAGGAAGCATTATACAGTGTTTTTGTTTTTTATTATTACAAATGACATCACATTTATTTTAATCCTATGCTAAAATTTGTGATGATGATGATGATGGTGTTGGCGATGGCGATGGTGATGGCGATGGTGATGGTGATGGCGATGGTGATGGCGATGGCGATGATGATGATGGCGCTGGTGATGGCGATGGTGATGGTGATGGCGATGGTGATGGCGATGGCGATGTGATGGCGATGACGATGGCGATGGTTATGGCGATGGTGATGGCGATCGTGATGGCGATGGCGATGATGATGATGATGATGGTGATGGTAATGGCGATGGAGATGGTGATGGCGATGGTGATGGCGATGGCGATATCGATGGTGATGGCGATGGCGATGATGATGATGATGGTGATGGTGATGGCGATGGCGATGGCGATGGTTATGGCGATGGTGATGGCGATGGTGATGGCGATGGCGATGATGATGATGGTGATGGCGATGGAGATGGTGATGGCCATGGTGATGGCGATGGTGATGGCGATGGCGATGGCGATGGCGATGGCGATGGCGATGGATGGATGGATGGATGGATGGATGGATGTTCTTTAGCATCGTTGTGATTTGAAAGTTTATGAAACGAAAAAGCGACAGTAAAAATAGACATGTAAATTCATAAGATTTAACGTGGGAGAAAATGAGATAGGAAGCATTATACAGTGTTTTTGAAGGTTTCACTTCTACCACGTGTGAATTGCACGCATGCTGTTTTTTTATTTAAAAATATGAAATTCGTTGTGAATGAAATAGGAAGAGTTCAATAAAAATACGTATTGTTGTGTTTTTGATTAGTAGATTTAATTAAAAAAAACTTATTAACGAATTCAAGCAACCAAAAAACTATTTTACAAAAAAAACAACCGACTCAAAAAAAAAACACTACAACGTGAAGAATATATTTTAATTTTTTGACACCGACTTTCGAAACTAAAGTTATTTTTCACTTTGTAGTGTTTTTTTTTTGGAAGTCGGTTTTTTTTTGTAAAAAAGTTTTTATTTTTCACTTTTTAGTTGTACTTACCTACCCCAAACAAATTCATATATCACTACTTGCTATGTGAATATCAGTAACAAAGCTATTGAGCACATCTGCCTTACCCTTTGAAGGGTACAGGCGTGATGTTATAGAAAGAAAAAGAAAGAAAGAAAATACGTTTATTTGCGGTAAACATGACGCAAAAAAGAACAAAACAAATAAAAACAATAAAAAAAAGGTTGACAAGCGTCACATCCACGCAAAACGGCTATCGCTCAGCATTATGCTGCGACCCTATGCAAGACAGAGCCCCAGCGCTGGTTTTCAGCGACAGCCGGCGCCGACGTGATGACGTCGCACGGTGCAGCAAACAGTAATTCATCAAAAAGTATTTATGACAAATTATTTATATTTTTAAAGCAACCAGTTATTAAAACGCTTTACTGGTATAGCGTACAAAAAGCAAACTAATACATTTTAATTTAAAACGTGATTGAATACAAATAGGAATATAAAAAAGAAAAAAAAAACATACAAACAAAAGGAAATATACATGCTAAGAGAATATCATCCTCTATAAACGTTTTTCGCTTTTTAGTGGCAACATTCAGAAACGTCATAATTGACGTACGCGCACCCAACTTGCACCGAAAAATTATGTTGTGTGATTGCGATTACATATGCTATAGCAGCAATCGCGGTTGATTTGCTGGCATTAATTGAAGAGTTCCGTTGTTTGTCTCCGAAAGTCATCATCAGATCTTTACAAAAATAAAAAAACAGCATGTGTGCAATTCACATGTGGTAGAAGTGAAACCTTCAAAAACACTGTATAATGCTTCCTATCTCATTTTCTCCCACGTTAAATCTTATGAATGAGGGTTTTCTGAAATGACGTTCGCCAGGTGGCAGCACTGACACGTCAGGTCCAGACATCTGTCAAAGAGCCTATATTTTCTTTAGTCATGACTGAATGATGAACGAATGAATGAATCGAATGATGAACGGCATCATATATTTTATATTGGAAGACCTCTTGTCACAGTGGTGCCAACTGGTGTCGTAAATTTTCACGAAAACCCTCATTTACATGTCTCTTTTTACTGTCGCTTTTTCGTTCCATAAACTTTCAAATCACAATGATGCTAAAGAACATCCATCGATCCATCGATCCATCCATCCATCCATCCATCCATCCATCCATCACCATCACCATCGCCATCGCCATCGCCATCACCATCGCCATCGCCATCGCCATCACCATCACCATCGCCATCACCATCACCATCATCATTATCATCGCCATCGCCATCACCATCGCCATCACCATCACCATCACCATCGCCATCACCATGGCCATCACCATCTCCATCGCCATCACCATCATCATCATCATCATCGCCATCGCCATCACCATCGCCATTACCATCGCCATTACCATCGCCATCACTATCGCCATAACCATCGCCATCGCCATCACCATCACCATCATCATCATCATCGCCATCGCCATCGCCATCGCCATCGATATTGCCATCGCCATCACCATCGCCATCACCATCTCCATCGTCATCACCATTATTATCATCGCCATCGCCATCACCATCGCTATTACGATGGTAATAGCGATGGTGATGGCGATGGTGATGGTGATGGCGATGGTGATGACCATCGCCACCACCATCACCATCGTCATCACCATTATCATCATCGCCATCGCCATCACCATCGCTATTACGATGGTAATAGCGATGGTGATGGCGATGGTGATGGTGATGGCGATGGTGATGACCATCGCCACCACCATCACCATTGCCATCGCCATCGCCATCACCATCGCCATCACCATCGCCATCACCATCGCCATCATCATCATCGCCATCACCATCGCCATCTCCATCGCCATCACCATCACCATCACCATCATCATCGCCATCGCCATCGCCATCGCCATCGCCATCACCATCGATATCGCCATCGCCATCACCATCTCCATCGCCATCGCCATCACCATCTCTATTACCATCACCATCGCCACCACCATCACCATTGCCATCGCCATCACCATCGCCATCACCATCGCCATCACCATCGCCTTCATCATCATCGCCATCACCATCGCCATCGCCATCACCATCACCATCACCATCGCCATCGCCATCACCATCGCCATCACCATCGCCTTCATCATCATCGCCATCGCCATCACCATCACCATCATCCTCATCTTCATCATCACCACAAATTAGTAGCATAGGATTAAATGTGATTTCATTTGTAATAATAAAAACAAAAACGCTGAATAATGCTTCCTATCTCATTTTCTCCCACGTTAAATCTCATGTCTCTTTTTACTGTTGCTTTTTCGTTTCATAAAATTTTCAAATCACAACGATGCTAAAGAAGTTTTCACTTCAAAAAAAAAATTGTAAATCTGTCTATTTACGATGGAGTTATGCCCTAACATACATAAAAAAATAGAAATATCCGAATTGAGAACCTCCGCCTTTTTTGAAGTCGGTTAAAAAAATAATATTTACAATCACAAAACTAGAAAGAAACTAAAGTAGGATGATGAAATTAAAATACTGTAGACGAGCAGCCCTATATTTCAAGAATAGGGCCGATTCACAATACTATTACTAATAAAAATAACCGTGACAGGGGTCAGCGAGTTCATTCGATCTGCGCTTTCGCGGCATTTGCCACGCGAGGACGGAGGTAACGCTAAATGCCTACTACGCTCGAAGATCCTGGCCTTAAGTACATGTAAACATTACCGAAATGGTGAGATTATGGCGAGGTTCACACATTTTGTAGAGAGGATTTAAAAGTCATGTTTAGCGTAGAATTTGCATTTGTTTAGTTTTTGGTACTGTAATACGTGTTTATGCAATAAATATAACTCTTATATTTAAAGTTATGTATACAATTTACACATGGTGAGACAACATACTTTCAGTATGAGAATTGTTAATTACAATTCGATAAAAAGCATAAGATACTGAAATTACGTTGTCTAAGAAAGTGAGAACATTAAACAAGAAGCCTAGAACATGCCTAGTACCTTATAAATACTCGTAGGAAACAATAACAACATAAAATGCAGATGGTACATTATTAGCATTGTGAGACCAACACGCTGAAGTAGACACAACACAGAATTGCTCATTAGTTACATAACAGTTCAAGAGATCTTCCACAAGGTCAGTGATAACAATTGTTAGCTACAAGGAACATAGTTTATGTATTTTTAGTGGAAAATACTCATAAATATGTCCGTAAAAGATATTACTTCTGCTACTTTACACGATTTTCTTATCACCTATATTTTACGGCTTCACCGAGTCAAACACGTTTTCACGCAGTAAAATGCTTTATACACTTCAGGAGAAATGTAATATACGGTAGGAAGAGATCAATAGCTGACGAGAGCTCACGATATTGTTACGAAACGACGGACGACTCCCGACAATTTAATACTATGTAAATATGGTTCTTACATAAGAAAATATTTCCTGTGGTATTTCTGCTCGGTACCTGATATTACGGCCATCAAGGCGGAATTACTTCCGCAATATGCGGCACCTAGCCGTCGATGTACGCTACTCTAATGATCCCAATCCCAACGTGGTATTCAAATCATCGTCATTGTTGCGAGTCACATACGAGGCCCAGTCATAATGATGGCGGCGGAATCCCAATCGTAATCGGTTTCTCGATCATACAAATGACAGAGTTGATGAAATATCTATCGTCCGTCGATACATCATGCTGTTGGGAAATTGAACATGAACAACAGATTACTCGATGCAGCGAAACCTGCATCATCGTTAAATTCTCAACGTGTCCAGTTCTCCACCCAAGTAAATGACCCTAAATCTCTAGACAAAATCAAACTGGTTGCTAATTTAATAATTAAATTAGCAACCAGTTTGACATAACTGTCACCAGTTGATTTAAGAAACCGAACAAGTCATTGACTTGTTCCTTTTCATAAATAAATTAAAAAATGGAGTCTCCAATATCAATGTTTATTTAGTACTGCCTTGTACCATTTTATAATAACAACATGTAGTTTGGTCCATAGAGCTCATTTCCGTTGGTATTGCAATATGTAAAAACATATGACTTGTTCCCTTTCTTAAATAAGCGATTCAATTGTAAATTTATTCTTTTTTTTTACATTGATTTACATTCTGTAACTACTTTAACTCACACCCTGACTTATAACTTGTAATTTTTTTTATTTAAATGAAAATCGTTTACTTGTACCATGTGTGTAAATATGTGAGCACCATGTATCTATCAGATAATTAATTTATATGTCATGGTTTCATTTTTAATTCTTTTACCTATTGTGGTATAGTAATTTTATTTTAGGTGCATCGTCTTCACATATTATTATTATATAATGAATGTATGCAAAATATTGTAAAACATTTTAAAAGAGTAACGGTGGAGTTTCTTGCCCATTGTTCTCCATACGAAAACTACCTTTTGGAATGGGTGACTAGAATCAATTCTATTTTGTTGTAATTTTTTGACGTTCAAAAGTGCCTTTTATATGCCTATTTGAAATAAATGCTTTGACTTTGACCTCTTTTTCTATATTCCGTGTCCCAAACCATTTACTCTTGAGTTGGGTTTTTTAAGCTTGAACATTTGGTAGACCATCCGTGTGTTTACTATTTCTTTGTTTCTTTATTACTTCGCCTAACTTTGTTACTACAAATAATATTCCTACCGTATACATCTTCGTCTTTGTAGCCAAAACCAAGTTCCTCGCAAACAATGTTTCCAGTTATAGCGCAAATTCCCACAGCCTCGCGAACTTATATATATTATGGAGTATTAGGTCCCCTTTGTTCACATTACAGATAACATCTCCAAAGGATACGAACATCCTTCGGGTAATTAAACTCGATCGTCTACGGCTTAGATCGTTGATCTTAAATGATGAGATAATGAGAGGTCTCAAGTCATGAGCATCTTGTTGAAATTTTTTAGAATTCTCAATTACTTTTGTCCTCGTTACTTGGACAGTACTGTCATTAAAGGCCATTAATGATAACCACCATTAGCCTGGTTCGAAAGTAATCAAAGACACGAGCGAACGTCCAATTTTATCTGTAGGTACTTAACACGGTACTTAAGCGATTTTGGTGATTTTCCGACGTGAATTTTCCATATTTTTCTGTGAACGACATTTGGCAGAAAATTAATTACATTTGCAAGGGAGAGTATTTTCTAAGAGCCTCTTGAATTAAGATTTCGTAATGAGCGTTTACTATTTAAATACGCACTTATTCTCATCCTTATTTAATAATCAATATTCAAGAACAGCTGTTGACGAGAGGCTCAGCTTATTCAGCTAAGCAGATAACCCGAAGGCAGCGTTGTCAGCGTATCAATGGCCGGTATTGTGGCTAGGCCAAAGAGCTCTTAAACTGCCATCCCGACCTCATTGATATGCGGCGTGCAACCCAATCCCGCGGGATCCCTTATGTAGTCATGATGTTAGAAAGAAAGAAAGAAAGAAAGAAAGAAAGAAAGAAAATACATTTATTTAGCACAGACTAAGAGACACACAATACACCAGATAGTTAGATAATTATAGTCGTACATCAGGAAAAAAAAAAGTAAGATAAAAAATAAAAAGTGCAAAGTCCGATGTAAGAAATTAGCAGGAAAGTGTGCCTCACGGCTGCGCCAAAAAGGCCCAGTTACTATAAGTTACTATACGTTGTTACTATAAGTGTCTAAGTAGTTCTGGCTTTCTCTTTGAGTCTAGATTACTTACTTAATGTGATTATACTGAAATCAAATTAACACTTTAGGGATCTTGCGGCTATGCGAAACGTTGGCTAGACATTTTTCGAATCGCCTATTCAGAATCCTAAGCTGTGTGTTTATGAAGGTCCATTTTTTTGGACGCTGTAATTTGAAAAAGAAAACCTCGTTATTATTGTATCCCTTGTAATAAAACGTTTCCATCCTGATAGCTCCCTATTACGCAGCAACAGAACTATCTCAACATCCCCACCCCCTGGCGAGATAAAGTTATTTCATCTTCCGAGTGCTATCAATGCTCACGGACTGACGTAACTTGCGTGTCTATAGATCTGGGCAATCTATGTCAGAGCATGTTTTTATACTCCACCATCTAGCTAACGAACTGAGGAAGATTTGTGGTTTAAACACTGAAAGAAATTTAGAACAACGTTACGTCTATTTTAGATCTTAGATCTCGGATATAGGATTTGAGGAGTACCGTTATTTTGTATAAAAACAATAGAGCTGAAGAATTTGTTTGTTTGAACGCGCTAATCAAACCACCAGTCGGATTTGAGAAAATGAAAAAATCCTTTTGCATTTAATAGCCCAATTCATCACGCTAGGAGCCGAGAAAAAAGTAAGAAAGAACGCTAAACGAAAACGAAGTAATAGTGCTGGTAGGCGATGCGATGCGACAGGTTGCATCGACAGAATAATGAATTTCATGCGGACGAAGTCGCGGGTAGAAGCTAGTTTTGTATAAACTTAGTTCGTCCATTGGCTATGTTGTATTTAATGCAGTTGTTATCAATCAACGAGAATGTACTGCATTGCTGGATGCGGATCTCTGAATACCAGGGGGCCTAAAAAGGCCACTTTGGCAGAATCATAAAAGGATAACATTATGAGTCATAATGGACAGTTAACTATTAAGTTAATCGTATCAAATCTTATTAGTGAAGGATTTTTCAGTTATTATTTTTTGTCTGTGCTAAAATACCAATCAATCCAATCCAAATCCAATCCCAATCTCTTTGATTATACCTATCAAGTGCAGCGAAAAAAAGAAAAACACGGACGGACAGTCTTCGCTATATTTTGATTCATAACGTTATCCTTTTACGATTCTGCCAAAATGGCCTTTTTAGGCCCCCAGATAGCTGCCCGTGCCAAACACAAACCGCGGAAATCAGTGGCTGTGTGGATAACTCGTTTTAAGGGGCACTCGAGAGCATAATGCTGGGAAATAAATGAAAGGTAATAAACCAGCAGGGTTATTGTGTAACACACTATAAGTAGGCTTTCATTTTGACAGAATACAACAACATTCATTGCGTCGATTAGGTTCTATTCTATTCTATCATGGGGTTTAGGTTTCCGCACTTAGTCCTTGAAGTGGACCATTGTACGTGGTCAATTAGGTTGTTGAGCAAACAAATTTTTCGAACATTATGAAGTAATAATGTATTAGCAATATCCTTTAAAATTATTTAGATTTATAGTGTGTTTACGTAAATAGGGTGCAGATTAGGGATGTTACGGAGCTTCAGTTCCGATTCCGAAAAGTCGGAACTTCCGATTAATTTTACACCTCCGATTCCGATTTCGGTTCCGATAATTTTGAATCGGAGTTAGATCGAAGTTCAAAACGCAGCGATACACGTGACTATGAGCGCCTACAAACAAGTTGGGTAATGTTTGTTTATTTTATACACACTCGTGCTCGAAGTCTCAGTTTATTGTTTTGTTTGTGGATGTTAGAAGAAAGTAGAAGAAACATGTTTTAAGGCTTTCTTCTACTTCCGCCCCGGTTCCGATTCCGATTCCGATAAAACGACTTCCGTAACATCTCTAGTGCAGATATTGGTACGTTAAGCTAGCTAAATTAACTACATGGTGTCAATGACCAACCTCATAGGCATGGGATATCACAATGGGTCTGCAACAATGGCTACTCTGTGACAATAACGATTGATCCGGATATCGTGTCTATGATTATTTTGCAACAGACTTCGATCACATTTTGTCATCGTCTTAACTGTAATTAGTTCATAATACCTACTGAGAAAATAAAAGTCCCTCGTTCATAGAATAGTTTAATGAAACATGATAGCGGCCGGCAAATATCTACATATTTCCGGTGAAGTTTTTGTGCGTCGCTCTTGAACTTTTCTGTATGGTAAACAGAAATTATTATCAAATTATTTTTAGAGAGTGATGCAAACTGAATTATAGCTAGCTAATTATCTGGTTCTGCTAATAAATTCACGGACTTTGATTGAAATCTCACTTAAATATACATATTGGTCTCTTATAATAGTTTAAATAAGTTGACGTTGATTTAACTTTCTCTTATATTGTACGGATTGTACCAGTTACTGTAGAACCGGATCCACCCTACAGACATTGCTTAAAAACAGTTATAAATTATTACACGATGTTTTTACGACCATTTAATATGTATTTAACGGTTGCAGTTTTCATTTATAATAATTAAGGTAAAGAATTAGACAAACACCTAGATACGGAAAACTCCACACACCCTACCTGGAATTCATAGTGCATACCTAAGTATGATATCGTATCGTGTTGTGTGTTATCGTATTTTTTAGTACGTAAAGGTATGATTGTGTGAAGGTAGGATTCAATAAAATTAGGTATATAGGTAGTATTCATTCACGACTGTATATTAGGAAAATCGAAAGCGTCAGGGTATCCCGCGAAATTCAAATTTTCTTACGTTTTTTGCAATTTTGCAATTTGTTTGCAATTTGGTCAGTATCCCAGAGCATGTAACCTTTTAGTCAGTATCAGATTGTATGTTGATCTCAATATGATTTGCGGCCGTAACAAATATATTTATTTATGGAATTATAATATTATAAAAATCATCAATATTATGTATATCTCTAAGTTCATATTACCCTATAGAATGACTACTTATAACATGAAATCATGTCATTTGAGGCTTCTTAAATCTTACTTAATAAAGGCTCCTTCAAACAGAGGCGACACGCGATAAAATCGCGCACAACACAAAGGCACCGTAAGTCGCGCATTTGTGTCGCGCGCGATTAAATCGCGTGTCGCGCCTGTTTGAAGGAGCCTTTATTAAGTAAGATTTAAGAAGCCTCAAATAAGCCTTAAGGAGTTGCATTGGTGATTCTACTGATATTATAATTCTGTAAAGTAATATTTGTTACGGCCGCGTATTATATTTTAATCAACGTACAACTGACCTGCAAATTGCAAAAAACAGGGCTACCTTATCGTATTTTACTAATTACATAGATATTAATCCAATGAAAGTGTAATTTCAAACTACATATATTAAAGTGTTGTCGAAGTACCTACCTACCTACGTATAGTTCAAATACTAATTCGTGTTATGTCCACCTGCTTATCACACTTATAAAACCAATTGTGGGTGTTAATCAGTTATTTTCCTTTGTATATATGTATGACTCAATAACGTATTTGTATTCTTGCTTTGGGTAACGGTTTGATTGAATCTAAAGGCATTTTTATCCTTCCTTTACTGTTTACATTGTCGTTAAATGTTCACAATAGAAATTTCCTTAAAGCATTACACGGTAAACGTGTAACCAAGCGTTCCTATGGTTAAAGACGTCTACAACTACTACATTCTGTATGTATAACATTCCTAAAATTCTTGAGCTAACCAAAGGCCGTATTCATAATGGTTGATAACTCAATATGCTATAAACGTTTAAATAATACAATTTCTTCAAGCGTAACACGATACACGAGCAGCACTTGATACACTTTAATTTTCACATAAGTATAAAACTTCACACGCGCGTATTTCGTGACGCAAACTTCGCACACAATAAAAACATTAACAAAAACTTGAAGCAACACATAATCACTTGCCTATTTTCTCGGTCTTGATGAAAAAGAAACTTAGTCGCATCTGTGCAACCCACACGCGAAACACAATGCGACACATCCGTCTGCGCGTGCGCAGGCTTGTGCGCTTCCCGCCTTCTGACTATCAACGTTCATCGGAAGATGTCTTCAATCACAGCGCGTTGAATGCAGTGTCTAACGTCATTGAATCGAAAAACTAAGCGAAAAATCAATTTTACGCATCGGCAATCTTCAATCGTCAATGTTTGAAAACAAATCGATTGCGCAGTTGCGTTTCTTCAGTCACGAAAATTCGTTGAATGTCGCGTGGTTTTCGATAACAATCGCCTTCGAGGCATGGTAAAGTGTGAATGTCGCGCGTGCCCGTTCGTTATAAATTACCTTGGAATCCGAAGCACTGCATCCTGCGACGCACGCGACAGCACGCGCCCCTCGCGGCCACACTGACACTACAGTTGTCACGCTCTGACATCAGATCACCCTTTAGCCTTACACGCACGTGGCCTTATCACGAAGCAATAAGGTGCACGGCACGCTACACGAGTACACGCAGTATAATGCGCGCGCTGAACCGAAACTGACGGTCCGACATTGTACAGCATTCGCTATCATCAGTTCTCTATCAATAAGATCCTCGATTGGGTGACCCTTTGTACGAACCATGCCTCTGTCAACTTTATCGTGAAATGTATCGTTTCATCGTGATTATCTAAGAACCTTATCAGAAAGGATTTTTATCACACTTTAGGAGAGCAACTATGAGATTTTCACAGCTCCGGTTTTCATGACTTATGAAATAATTTTAGGTACAGATTTTTTAATTGTACAGTACCTAGGTACTGTACAATTAGAAAATAGACGCAAATCGATGCTCCATGATCCGTGTTCAATCTGGTTCAATCGGCCGACGTCCGCGTCCGTACCAAAATATTTATGTTAACCCTATGAACGTAGTATGCGGTATGATGAATGAGAGGCAAGCAATACGCTTTGTTTTGAAAAATGAAAAATATGGGTAAACTACGCTCGAGTCAAACAACTTTTTATTAAATACCGTGGAAGAGTGCTTGCAAAAAATAGAAGTTCAGATTAAACGCGGTCGGAATGTAGGCAGACATCCGAATGATTCGGTTCCGATGGCGAGGCAAACGGGGCCACCGCGCTACGGAATGCAGGCAAACAGACTGGAACACCGATCTTTAACTAAACTGGACTTTCTGACAGACGAGATAATGAACTGCAAGTACCAACAACATGCACCGACTATTAAAACGATGAATGAAAAAGGAAATGTTTTCAAGCTCGATCATAAGTCTATCGTTCCCGCGTTTACTTACGTTGTTTATGTAATGGACAGACCACCTACATGAAACATTTCTCATTACGCTTGATTAACTACTCATTAATATTATTTACGTTGCATTTATTACAGTAGAAGTTCGTAAATCACACGAAAATGCTCACAGAACATATACCTAACTAAAGGTAGATCATAATTATGTCCTCCGAACATTCCCATACCGAACTGAATTTAATAAAAAGAACAAAACACGGCTGCAACCAAAACAATAAGGTTGCAATGAGAAAGAAACCATTGGATTAGTGTTTATGTCACCTGGAACAATCGGTGAGGCGTGAAAACAGTCGGTGCAGCAAATAAAAGTGAGAATGTGAATGGTTCACGGGAAGGATTGATGATTTGTATGAATATAAGTAATATTATATTTATACAAATCATGACAATCTTATAGAATAGACAAACATGTTCTGTTTTTGAGATGGAAAATGTTTGACAAACATTCAAGTAGTTGACTTACTGGGTAAGTAATATATGATATAATTACAAAACCTTTAATATTTACGTTAGTACGTAGTTATAACAATTAAACCTATTATTTTATTTGATATAATGATCAGTTAATATAATAAACGATTGATATAATTTTGAAGTAACTTATTTCTATAAGCCTAACAGACAAATAATATAAAATCGTTTGATATGCCACTCAAAAGACATAAAACCTATTTAATCTAATATGATAAAAACTTTTTTTTAGTAACCTGAGTAGATATACCTAGTAACTGATTACCACCTCCCAAGATAGCTCGACGGAGCCCCGCTTCGCGAGGCTCCTATTTCTGGGTGGTTATAAAAAAATATCGACCTTTTAATTCACGAACCCACGAAGGCGCCTTTAGCCTTCTAACCTCACCTATCCGAGTCGGATTGCTCTGAATCGGGGTATTAACCATAATGACACGATGCAGCACGCATGTAAGCAAGCATGCAGCATGGAAGCAAACATGCAGCATGCAAGCAAGCATATAGCATGCAAGCAAGCATGCAGCATGCAAGCGAGAATGCAACATGCAGCAGGCATGGTTTCTGTCATGGCTCCGGCGCTGCGCACCTACCCGGGCTTAAATTACACTCTAGGGGTAGGGCAGACAAGACTACGTGGAGTTGGTTTTGCAGAGATTCGTTTCTGTTACTAACTTTTGTAGCAATCAAAGTCAATATGTTGTCATATTGACTTTTTTATCCACAAAGCCACGGAGTCGCCTTAACCTTCTAACCAAGGTTAGGTTAGATCCGAGTCGGATTGCTCTGAATCGGGATGTTAACCATAATGACGGTATCAATATATATTTTAAACGATAGACCTAACGATTTTCGATTTAATAAACGTTATATAAAATAACATTATACGAAATAAGTTTTAGAGTTTAGAAATGTTATATGTAAAGAAATTATATCAACAGTTGGTATAACTCACGTTTATTATATCTTGTGAACGTTATTGAAATGAAAATATACCTAATAACTTTATATGTATGATATGAGACGCACCCGGGCTTACTAAATTTAATTGACATTCATGGTTGACAGACATGGTTAATTTGTATCTGCTTAACTCGTCTCTACAAATTTTAACAGTGTATATCTCTAAATCTCTATCATCTGAACACTTTATTAAATCTCTCGAATTCTAGATTGATTTTTTTTACTCTTACTCAATACTGCGCCACAGTGTTTTGTTCTCAACGATTGAGTCGTATTCAGCAGTAACACTTTGTTTAAAACACTGCTAACGACCGACAGGTTGTTAACTCATCGGCTGTGAGGCCCATTACTTAACCTATTTCCTTTACTGCCTCTTCAAAAGTTGCTCAAGAAGGCAAGACAGATAACTACTTTAACACGCTGGTGATGCTGGATTCTCCTTTGATTTCTTAATAAGGAATCCTCTTTGAAGATCCAGAAAGTAGGACAAAGCTAAATGTTTTTGAACGAAACTTTCGATATGATGATGCAGAAGTACTTTCTAATAAAACGTTAACATTTTGTGAAAAACGTAATATTTGTGCAGATGACAAATCATGGCCTTGGTCGAAGCCAGTGTCTCTGCGCAGTGGTTCTGCCGGCGCCCGCGCATCCGCGCATTGTCACTCCGTCGACCTTGCCATTGTGCACTTGTAGCAGACCGGAAGTTCTTCACTAATTCAACATTTCTTTTGTAAATACGGATTTATAATTTAACACGAAATACTTTAACTTATTTGGAGTTCGCCAACTCATGACATGACTCACAAAACCCTCTTTGATGGTTATATTTAAAGTTAAAATAAAAAGAGAAATATAATTAAAGCCAAATGAGAAATTCTTACTTTACTCTTGGTACAAAAGGTTTGCTACTCCGTGACTGTACTGTTTGAACATTATGGCCGTACATTTAACACCGCTGAACATAAACTATTCAATAGAATCAAATGGATTAAAAATCCAGCCAGGTTTTTTGAAGATTTAGTTACGATAAGAACGGCTCCTTTGATTGGAACCGTATTGGATAAACAACGAGAGGCAGGACGGTGATTGAATTAAGTAAACGTCTCCAAAGATCGCTAGATTTAATTTAGTTTTGAAGCAATAAGATTTGCTAACGAAATTCGTAGACGCTGAATGCAAGAAGAAACAGCTCCTTGAACAATAAAGTGTTCCAACCGGTATGATTGCTTTTTCGATCCCACAAGTCAATGTATACAAAGGTGTAGGCCTATTGTAACTGGTGGTTACAGGACGACGATGTTTTAGTGTTCCAGCATCGGTTCTTAAATATTTATATTGGTACTTCCTCAATGGTAACAATGCCTTTTCGACAGTATCTGCAGCTGAATAAGGCGAAGTACCTGTTAGAAATTAAGCCTTATCTATTCATGTTACTATTCAAGTATTCACGCGTAGTATGTTGGTATTTACATTTAGATAGTCGTGTGTGATCGATACGATGCGTTGTGAACTACGAGCAGCTAGCTATCTAAGTCAGGGTCGCATCAGCGCACAATGACCAGATAACGTCTGTACTTCTGTAACAAGCTTTATGTCCACTGTGTCATACATATGTATAGTCTTTGTACGTATACAACCTCACGTATTCCTGGCCTTACTCGGAGTACGATCGAGTGTTTTTTATTTCGTTTTAATTACACTTTTGGGAATGGAATTCCAGGCCAGATTTTTTTGTGTGAGCTTCAAACTTTCAACTCTATCCCAAATGGTACTGTCGTCTGTCAGTTTAGATGATTAATGTTATCAGGTTTCCTGTAAAGCATTACTGCGTATGGTTATCGTGAAAATATAGTTAGATATCGCTATTTGCCATGTTGTTGGAAATTCGTAAGTGAATTAGGGCGATATGATGAACAGTTGATTATCAGACCCAATTCTCACGTTAGGGTCGAATATATTGATTGCTGGCGATTCATCATGATTCACCACAGTGTCTGACTTTCAATTAAGTGTCTCGTTCACACAGGGGACTCAGTCTGCCGTTACTTTCTATAGCACACATCCAATATAAATCCAACTTCATGGAATTACTAAAAAGTTAAACTTGATCTCCAATAGGTAGATATTTCGCGGTTATTTTAACTGATCCGTAAAACTTTAGAAACTTTTAGCACGATACAAGAGAAAGTTGGCGTAAACGAAATAAGGTTTTGAACCAGTAACAGCCAGTGGGTAATTTGAAGCTGTGAACGATAATGATGGTGAAAATGTTCGTCTTCAAGTTTCTTTCGTAGAAGCTAAGGTAAACATCATCCTTTTATGACGTACTCACGAACCGACCCAGCTTTCCAACATCCACAGACGGGACCTCAAACAGAATAGTCGGTGTTTCAATTATTCAACAATGAGCTCAAATGCGGATGGCCGCAATGTATGACAGTTCGGTCTAACTACAAAAGGCAACGGATAGCCATAGCATAGCTCTGAAATTTTGATAAGCTTCCACGGCATACCGTACAAATGAACATTACAGAACCATAAACATACGAATAGAAAGCAGCTATTAAAGCACGAACAAACTTAACGTTTCCTATTCAGCTTGTTCGAAGATTTTCTTATCATCATTTGTTTTGGTGCGGCATGTCTATAAGAATAGGTCATACTGTATTAGCCACTCAGCGTCATCAGAGTAGCGGGGCTGACAGTGGACGTTTTCTTAAATCGCCTTTAAAACTTCAGGATGTCTCCTGTACTTAATATCATCAGTATTCGGTCGGCAGCATTCAAAGCAATTCTATAATATTAATGTTCTTCAATGAACAAAAGACCGTTATCAACTGTCCACGTTTCAATGGTAGAGGATCGATCAAGGGAAGTGGTTGACGGGGTGAAGGACATTCATGTTGCAATACTTGACATAGCATTTACCAGCTAACCAGCCATCAGCCAGCCACCAGCTTTGTTCACTTTGTCGCTGAATTGACAGGCTTTCAAACTAAATTGTGAAGTATCTTTGCAGTTCAAAGTAAGAACGTATACTGTTCATTTTGGCGGGATTTCACACAAAAAAATAGAAGCAAAGTTACCGGTTTTTACATACAGTTTTATTTCTTGCACAAACACAATGACAAAATAGCGTAGAACACAACTTTTAACAATGAAACTAGACTTTTGGCGGGAACGCCTCAGCGATGTTACATACTCTGCCGCTCACAGTCGTGGCTCAAGCTACACTGGCGCGGCGCTCCGTCGCATCGACCGGCGGCGCGCGCGCGAACCCAACAAGACGCGCTGCGCAGGCGTTATTTGATACCACTGTTCAACACAACCATCGTACCTATAATGAGTTGCCTACATTCCACCCCCTTGTTCCTGAACAAACTCGTCAGTAGGCAACACAATGACCTTTACAACCGGTCTCTTCATAAAGCCCCTACAGGTTCTAACAGTCACTACTCTAATATGGCCATCGCGACCTGGGTGGACTGCGCTGATCACCCCCCTAGGCCACACATTACGAGGCTGGTTCTCTTCTAAAATAAGAACCATGTCTCCCACCTTCACAGGCGGCACATCGTTTAGCCACTTTTGGCGCTTTTGAAGAGTGGGGACATACTCTTTCAACCAGCGTCGCCAAAACATGTCCGCCAAAGTTTGAGCCTTTACCCAAGCCTTTCTACTGGTTAAGTCCGATGCATCATAAATACCTAACGTAGATGCACCGGTCGCTGTACCTATCAATAAATGATTGGGGGTAAGAGCGATGGGGCCATCGGGGTCTGTACCCACAAAGGTTAACGGCCTACTGTTTAGGGTCATCTCTACCTCAGCCATCAATGTCATTAGCAACTCCTCTTTAGGCGCTCGTGCCGACAAAGTAACTCTAAGTGCAGTCTTTACTGAGCGAACGAGCCGCTCCCAGCACCCACCCATGTGCGGGGCTGCAGGAGGGTTAAATTGCCAAGAAATGCCCTTGGTAACGACGAAATCATGAATTTTGTTGCTCTCCATTGCCTGAATGGCAGTTTTCAGCTCTGCTTCAGCACCAACGAAGTTCGTGCCTCTATCACTGAATATGACAGAGGGTTGTCCACGGCGAGCTATCAAACGTCGAATTGCCATTATGGCTGAGTCAGCTGATAGTGAAGACGCGAGCTCAATGTGAACACCGCGAGTGACAAGGCAAGTGAAAATAACGCCCCATCTTTTTTCTCGACGCCTTCCTATCGAAACTTCCATCGGACCAAAATAATCTACCCCGCAATGTACGAAAGCTCTTCTTGTATTTACAAGTCTAGCGGTCGGTAGATCTCCCATCTTGGGAAACGAAGGGCGAGCACGACGGACAAGACAAAGCTGACATTTAGATATGGCTGATTTGACTGTACGTCGTAACTGAGTTATCCAATATTTTTCCCTAATACTGTTTATGACAGTTTCAGTATTAGCGTGGTGAGAGCGCTTATGATATTCGAGTGCAATAAGACGCGCGGTATAGCTGTGACCATCTAAAATAATGGGATACTTCTCGTCAAACATTAATTCTGGTGCAGCACTTAGGCGTCCTCTGACTCGAAGCAAACCATCATCTTCATACAAAAAAGGATCTAAATCGCGAATTTTACTATCGGCAGGTAACGCAGTTTTTGATTTCAGTAGTGACAACTCCTTGGGGTAGGTCTCAACTTGACACTGTTTCAACAAAAGAATTTCAGCATCACGGACATTGCTAACTGTTAACTTCTCAACCTGCTTTTTACGACACAAACCTAAAAAAGCAAGAACTCGACCCGCGGCTCTAACAACACGTGTCCAACTAGAGAACCTATCCACATTAAATAGAGGTTCATACTGTTTTACTAGGTGAAACTTCTCAAGACGCTCCAAATCCGTATCAACTGCATCGTCAAACTCGTTGACCGGCCACTGGTCTTGGTCCGCGTACAAGAAAGAGGGACCTGAAAACCACAACTTACAATTTGTAGGCCAGTGCAGTTTCGTGGCTTCATCAGCAGGGTTTTCTGCAGACGGCACCCAACGCCACTCACTTGGGCTAGACTTCCGATCTATTTCTGCCAACCGATGTGAAACGAACTTCTGAAAATCACGAGGATCCGAATGTACCCATTTTAAAACCGTTTTCGAATCGGACCATAAGTATTTGCGTGTTATTGTTAAGCCTTGCTCTTTAACAACGACGCAAGCTAACCTACACGCCAACACAGCTGCTTGCAGTTCGAGGCGGGGCACGGATATCACCTTCAGCGGAGCGACACGAGCTTTGCCAATAACAAGTGAGACGGTTGGTTTGCCAAATTCATCCCTACCAACTAAGTATGCTACTGCAGCATACGCTGATTCGCTAGCATCACCAAAAACATGTAATTCGACAGCTGAAGGATCAAGCCTGTACCAACGCGGCACTCGCTTGTTACCTAGTTGTTTGATATCCTGCAGCCACCTTTCCCATTCCTTGAACTCGTTTTCCTTTAGCTGATCGTCCCATCCTATACCAGACTTCCATATTTTCTGTAACAAGATTTTAGACTTTATCGTGTAAGGATAAAGTAAGCCTAGAGGGTCAAAGATACTCATAATAAATCTCAGAAACTGCCGTTTAGTAGGAATAACTCTGCCATCAACTACGTCAGGTGTCACTTTTTTAAATGATAAGTCGAACGCTAACTCGTCTGACTCTGGCATCCATATCATACCTAAAGTTCGTTCACCACTATATGGAGATTTATCAAAATTTACAGTACCGGGCACGACAGCTGGTAATTCTTTTCGAAGCTCGGGTGAATTGGTCACCCACCCCCTGATAGAGAATCCACCAGCGGAATGTATCATGGCAACATCTTTGATCAGCTGACGTGCACTATTTATTGAATGAACACTATCTAGGTAATCATCCATATAATGGTTTTCGTGAATTGCCTTGACGGCCTCAGGATACGAATCTCGGAACTCACTAGCATTTTTATTCAATACATGTATGGCTGAGGCAGGCGACGACTTGGCACCAAAAATCATAGAGTCCATAGCGTATGTGTCAGGATCGCGCTCTTTATTCCGGCCTCTCCAAAGAAAGAGCTGCGCGCCCTGATCTTCTTTCCTTATTTTAATACGCAGAAACATATCAGCTATGTCCGCTGTATAACCTATTGGGCCGGATCGAAACTTAAACAACACGCCTAACAAAGAATTTAACAAATCCGGCCCTGTTAGCAAATAATCATTTAAACATGCGCCCTTGTATTTGGCCGCGGCATCATAAACCAATCTGAGCTTATTTGGTTTATTCGGGTTAACAACCCCAAAATGCGACAAGTGCCATACCGGGTTAACAGTCAGCGGAGTATCCAAACGCCTAGCATATTTCTCAGAAATTAACCTATCAATTTGACGACAATACGATTCAGCATAATCGGGGTTTTTATCCATCTTACTTTCTATGCCGCGTAAACGCTTGACAGCATAATCGTAATTATCGGGTAAGTGTACAGCGTCATGTGACCATAATAGTCCTACTTCCCAGCCTCCATCGACACGGCGACTAGTGCTATCTAGGATCTTACAGGCGCGTTCAGTCTCAACATTTTTACCGATAGACTCAAGCAAAAATTGCTGTTTAACGAGTTCGTTTAAATCATCTAAATTATCAAAGACTAGATTGACCGATTCACGCACAGACTCGCCGTAAGTAGCTACAGGTCCATGAACAACCCACCCTAACTTCGTAAGCGACGCTACGGGTTGTCCGGATTTACCCTGTCGTATTTCCTGGTTAACTATTAGCTGCCAATTATCTTGCCCGATTAATAGCATTGGTTTTGCGCACGACATCTCACAACAATCTAAGTCTCGTAGATGTTTATTCATATCTAAAACTTTGGCGGACATACTCTGGGTGGGCAAGTCTAAGTTATCGATAGTACGTAATGCGATATCATGACGCAATCCGTTGGGTCCGCGTATTAGCGCAGTCACCCTACAAGAATTTTTATCAGTAACAACATGACCGCGTGCACTAACAATTTTCAACGGGGATAATGGTCCACTAAAATTACAAACACTTGAATCAATTAACGACACAGTGGCACCATCATCAAGCAATGCATAACAATTATGTTCGACATTATTTACAATAATAGTTACAGGCACAATTTTTAGTAATGTTTTCGTGTTCCGACACTGCTCACCCATACTCGTCACTGACTCGGCGTCCGACGGCGGCGGTTGTACGCCGCCCGCGACCGCGCCAGCCACAGCTGGTACGCTAGCGGCGGCGGCGGCGGCGCGGGCGTCTGGGGCGCTCGACTTCTCGTAGTGGAGAAGTGTGTGATGCGGAGAACGACACTTTTCACAGCGTTTTGCGCGACAGCGATAACGAGAATGAGTTTGCACTAAACATTTAAAGCATAGTTTATTTACCTTTACGAAGTCCCATTTTTCTTGTTCGCTTTTGTTTACAAACCTATCGCACTCGGGTAGTCGGTGATCCGCACTACTACATAACACGCACACATTCGATGACGACGACGACGATGTACACGGCGACTTACTCGATGACGCAGATTCCTCGCTGGTAATATGGACACGGTGAGTTTGTTCCCGTTGCTGTCGCCGAGCAGGATCCGCGCGCCCGGCGCGCGATGTGTTCACGGCGGCTGCGTTAGCGGAGTTGGCAGCAGCGGTGGGCCGGTTACGATGATTCTCAGTGTTCAGTGGTAGGTAATAAGCTGATGCCCGTGACAAATGACTCAGGAATTCGAGCACAATATTAATGTTCGGCGATACACGAAGATCTTGTTTACTTTCGGTGTTCATTTTCATAACAAACTCGCCGTACTGCGCTCGTTGAACGTGAGTCAATTTACTAAGTATTTCGTGCGTTATTTGGGGGTTACTTATATATCCCTCTGCTTTTATGTTCTTGAGAATGTACACGCAGTTTCGTATAACGCACGTCATATTTCTTAACTCGACGCCACTGTCGGATACTTGTGGTAAACTTCGAACTTTATGAAGTGCTGTTTCTAACAGTAAATTGGGATGTCCGAACTCCTCTTCTAGGGCTTTTATTACGTCCGATGGGTCGGACCCGGTATGCAGCAGACCTTCAACAGCACACTTTGCTGCGCCACGGAGCGATGCTTGCAGTCGTACGGTGTTCTCGTACAAGCTATACGTGGACGCGGTAGCTTCGTAGGTACGACGATACGCCAACCAGTCTACCGGGCTGCCGTCAAACACGGGAAGATCATAATTTTGTCGTGGCCGCTTCGTCATGTTCGTAATGATAACGTCGGCTAGGTGCATGATGTCGGATGCAGCGACGGTGCCAGCGGTGCCGGTGGTTGCTTCAGGCGGAACGACAGGCGCATATTTCGGTTTGGACGGGGAGGACGCCCGCGCGGGCTCGAAAAGCCCGGTAACACCGGGCGTGGCGTACGGCGCATGCGCGGAGCCGCGCGCGCGCTCTCGCGCTAGGCCTTCGGGCGGGCACGCGCCGGCCGGCGCACAGGGCGCTGGCGGTATTTCCGCGTGCTCGCATGGGGCTTGACTTGAGCTTAGCCACTCATCCACTTTATTAGTACTGCACACACTGTGAGCGCGGTGTTCTGATACTTCGTCCTCGATTTCCGCGATGTCCAACGCTAGTTTCTTTTTGATAAGCTGTTCTTTCAACTTGGCGAGTTCTTCTTCGGCTTTGTACTCGGCACGGAGGCGTAACGCTTCGCAGCTCAAACGGCTTGATCGCGACCCGGTCGACGTGGCAACAACTTCACTACGCGGGATCGTAGTGACACACGTCGTATTCGCTTCAGGTCGTGACTCAGCTCCAGCGTGAGCTTTGCTCCTTGTGACGACGCCAGTAACTTTGCTGTCCATTTTATCCGGCTCGGAAGGACCAATGTTCATTTTGGCGGGATTTCACACAAAAAAATAGAAGCAAAGTTACCGGTTTTTACATACAGTTTTATTTCTTGCACAAACACAATGACAAAATAGCGTAGAACACAACTTTTAACAATGAAACTAGACTTTTGGCGGGAACGTCTCAGCGATGTTACATACTCTGCCGCTCACAGTCGTGGCTCAAGCTACACTGGCGCGGCGCTCCGTCGCATCGACTAGGGATGTGAAAAAATAATCGATTATGGAAATAATCGATTAAAAATCGATTTTTTTTAAGTAAAAATCGATTTTTATACGTGATTTTATTTTTATGAATAATCGATTAATATTCGATTTTTTTTATAATCAGTCAATCAATTATTAGTGATTTTTCATCTGCAACCCCCCGACATTGGATTTGGTTTTTTGGCCCGGAGCCCGGAACGCGAACTGCCAATGAATACTATCTCCATAATATTACATTAACGCCATCTGTGATGGCATTCCTTCTCTGCTTTTGAAACAGTTTACTAGATTTCACTAGATACGAGTCTACGAACTGTACTATTTTACCGTCATTTGGTTGATATCTCTTTCATTATTCGTTGGAGAAACTTCATTTTTCAAACGACAATTTCGAAAGTTTTTCTTATTTAGCATCTTAGTTTTTTTTTTATATTACTTACCGAAGCTGTTTTTCCTGAACTCGTTGCCTACGGATTTCTAGTTTTTGGATAATTTAATTTTTATTTATTTGAATAATAATTTTGTTGATTTATGAGAAAAACATTTTAATTTGAACCTTTTATAATTTGATTGTTCTAGAACTTTAATTCGTGTTGGTTACATAAGAACTTACAATTTCTGTTGTTTATTTTTAATTCATAAATCTATTGATATAATATTTATGGCATTTATTATGAAATTATTTGGCAAATTAGGAAAAAACAAATAATATAACAAAACTGGAAGAAAAATCGATTATTTATTAATCGATTATTTTCTTAAGGAAAATCGATTATTTATTAATCGATTTTTCATGCTAAAAAAAAATCCGATTAATTAAAAATCGATTTTTCATGTACAATGTCACATCCCTAGCATCGACCGGCGGCGCGCGCGCGAACCCAACAAGACGCGCTGCGCAGGCGTTATTTGATACCACTGTTCAACACAACCATCGTACCTATAATGAGTTGCCTACATATACATAACATACTTACAAATTGCCTCTCAAGTAAGTACCTCTCCGTACGTTTGTTCTGAACGGTTAATGGATCGGTTATCGAGTGGCCGTCACACACATTTACCTGGATCGCACTGGTCTTGTTGGAGAGCAAACATCTCGCACGGCAGCTGTTATTCGTGGTCGAATGTTTGCCCGACATAAATCTTACATTCACATCAAAGGCTCTACTGGTAATTCAAAGCGCTTTACTGAAGTCTATACTCACGTCCCATGACTTACAGCTCATGAAACTATTCATGCAAATAATTTAGTTGAAGCCCTACATGTGGCGAGTAGTAAATCTAACATTCTAAAGGGAGGCATTACACCGCGTACTCCGCGTAGGCGCGTAGAGCCGGCGCCGCTTACAAAGCCTTTACATAGATTCTAATAAACGAGTTACGTTGCTTACATACTTGTAATATGCTACGGAATTACGGATAATAAGGGACTAGCCTATTTTGCCAAAACCTCGTTTTCGCTTCAGTCAACAACCCTTATTACGATATGAATTTAGGTGAGGTAGAAAATTGTAACGGTACTTCAAAGAGCATTGAAAATCCCTTCGAAGGATAAAAAGCAAAGATTTTCTATATCTTTTACATTAAGTATCGGCTCTTTCAAATTTCATAAAAGTGGTCAAACATAAAAGTAGTTGCTGTTGCTGATTGTACTGAAAAAGCTCAACCAGTTTCTCCAACATTCGCGTAAAGTTCAACAAAACTGGTTACGCTAACTAAATTATAAATGATTAATGAAATATAAATAATTTAAAAACAATGTACCTAGGTGTTAGTTTTACTTTTTTTCGACAGCCTCGACAGCGCCTGCATTACCAACATGGTAATGAACAATTAGTAAAGCACAAAATAACATAACACTATGTACCTCTTCCGAAAGTAATCTCCAATTTGTTAGGCACCTCGAACCGTATTTTCATATCACTCGTTTTTCTATCACATGTAACACGAAACACTTCTATTTCGGAGCCGGCAGAATTTCGAAATTCAAAATTCGTACGTTCGCGCCGCGTGGGGCAATGGAGCGGATCGGATATTCGTCGGTGACAACAGAGCGCGTACTGAGCGCGCGGCCGTCCTTCCGCAATAGGATGGCTCCCGCCGCGCCGCCCTACATCTACACTGAATGCGACGCGTGAGATGTGATGTAATCTGCATGTGACGAAATGCATACACAGATTAGTGCCGATCTTATAGCGTCACAACTATTATTTTATCAGTTCACAAAACAAACGTCCCCGCCGCCGTGTCGTCTCGCACCTACAAGAGCTCTACTCAGACTGTCAACTGTTTTGGAATCTGCTAATTTAAAATTAGTTTATTGTAAAAAAAGGTGCTCTGAAATACTGTAAACAATGTCTGAACACAGGGACACAAAAGAACAGGTCATTGGAACCCGTCCACCCATTGCACAATTATGGGATTTAATTAGCATAAAACAACATTCAGGGGAATCCATTTTTTCGGGTAGAATATTTAAACTTTGGACAGTCAACATCAAAAGTCGATTAACACCAGCTCAGTTTTTTTAATCTCAGTTATTGAGCAAATATTTATTCTAAATTGCATTATCCTTCTGCTGCAATTTATATCCTGCACTGACTGCCACTAATGTGTAAAATTTAATTCCATCAAAAATTTTCTGACCGAGTGAACTCGCGCGTTTCAAATGTTTCATACGCAATGCTCAGTGAACGATGAACGAATAAACATGACAAATTGAGCACTAGTTCATCAGCCACCAGGAAGCATTGAATAAGGCGACTATGACGAATTGGGATTGCAGTTTAATGATAGACATAATACAAGGAACAGTTATTAATATAAACAACTATTATATACATTATGATAGTCTGTCACTTGTAAAAGAAATTACTTAGATTGATAATATTACATATTACGGAGACGGTAAAGTTCTTCAAGGTAATGATGATGAACGCTCGTTATTGAAGCC
Source organism: Luperina nickerlii (assembly GCA_963855955.1). Classification (NCBI taxonomy): domain Eukaryota; kingdom Metazoa; phylum Arthropoda; class Insecta; order Lepidoptera; family Noctuidae; genus Luperina; species Luperina nickerlii. The sequence continues at coordinate 7,156,500 of OY979663.1, forward strand.
ACGCAAGAAAGTACATTCTTACTCATCATCATCTTCCTCTGTTGCTCGTGCCTTCTCTGTATGAGAAGAGACTTTTGGCCTGCAGAGGGACAGTAACAGGCTGGTATTATTATTGTTTATTATTATCATCTTCCTGTCCTTGTTCCATGTTAGGTACTTGGGAACAGCGCAACACGACTTTCTCCACCATTCTCCTGTCAGCCGTCATTAAACCATTCACTCGACTTTCTTTCGTATCATCTATCCATCTTTTCCTTGGTATTCCTCTCCCTCTCCATCCGTCAACATTTATACAGCGGCATTCTAAAACTCCTCCTCATCACATGCCTCTATACCAAGACAAACGATTCCCTTTCAACTTTTCTGTAACTGGCGCCACTTTTTTAAACTTTCTCATACTTATACTCATTACTTTATCTATTCTTTTCACATCACACATCCATCGCAACATTCTCATCTCTGCAACAGCCTCTTTTCTCCGTCTTTTTCACGGCCCAGGCCCATACAAGTTAATTTTTACCTAATTTAGACAAAAATCGACGAGGGTCAGTGTATTCCTCACGTCAGTTAACTTTGTAAACATGACCGTTGAGTACTTTATAACTAAGTTTACCATAAATAAGACGTTACTGTCTCGATTGTCTTGTTTTAATAAAGTTAAACCATACATAAAAGACGACTTCTTCTTGCATCTTCTGCACTAGGTCAAGTTAAGACTAAAACGCAAAGATTTCAATCGTAGATTCGCCCTGCCGTGTCAAAAGTTGGTCGCGTTTGTGTTTCGTTTTGATACCTCTGACACACATAATGACGCAGAGACTTGATTGCAATGGAAACGCCATTATTATTGTGTGAGTTCTCTCAAATTAATATGGACACTTTTTCGCGCTACATACGGTGGTGGTAAACCTAACGATTTTAATCTTGGCCATAACGACAGATTTTTTCAAAGACCTTAGTGGCTTTTATGTGAATGAACCGAAAAATTTGTCTATACGCAGAAAAGATGCCAAAACTACGCATTAGGTTCTAATGTGGCAAAGTGCGAGCCTATCGCATAACCTATATGGCCCAGCGCCAAAACAATTTTAATACAAGATTTTTAAAACTGAAATGGCCCAGTGACTGTGTTTTCCGCAGGACATGGGAGTAAACTGTGATGGGGTTCGGTTTTGAAAAAAACTGGGGTTTTGGTTACCCAGTAATGGGACACGAGTTAAAACTTAAAACTTCTGCCAGGACTGAACGACTTGAATTGAAATATAACGTTTTCTACAAAGAGTTCAGCTAAGGACACGATGAATAGCTATTTGTGTATGAAATGTATGTAATGAAAGAGGTAAATTATGAAGTACTTTCAATAGAATTATGTACAATTTACATAAATGAGCTATGTATAGACTCCGCACACGTACAGCCTTGAAACTGCTTAGGAATGGGGAGCCAACGTGTTTTTTGAGATGCAAATGAGCCTATAGAAGACACATATTACAGGCATATGTTACGCGATATAGAAATTCATTCCTTAAGGAACACGTTCATGAATGTAAATAAGGCTGAAATGTATTGAGTTTAAATATTGCCACGGTATATAAAGTACCTATGGAAGTTATTGCGGGTCATAAATTGCTGTTAGCACATCGCTACATCGCCCACAAACGCTGTAATAAGCTAAACATTTAGATCGATTCCTATGACCGGGTAGATGCGTGCTAAGTTGAAACTTCTTGACCATTTTGCTTTATATTTTTCTAATTTATCCAATTAGCAATAGTTGTAATAAAATTCAAAATAAAATATAAAATAATTCCGGCTATTCCGGATTCGCATCCTGCTCGGATCACTAATTTTAATGAGTGTGCAGATGCTATCTATGATAATAATTGATACCAAATTAAAATTCATAATCAATTTGCAGATAGGCATCTTTGCTATCAGTACCTACACGATCATTCTTTTCATAGGCCCATTAAAGAAAAAGCTTTAAAACTTAGATATTCCTGACTTTGGACAGGTTTGTCCAGTATACATTCTTGATACGGTGCAGCATTAGCATAAATCTAACGATCTATCTTTGGATCGAAATGTATGACATCATGGAATGCAAGCAAACCATTAAAAAACCTAATGCGAAACAGACTCCATCCAGCACTATCCCGGGATTACTACAGCAAGAAATAAAACATTTTGTAAGTCATTGTCCAGCAAAATGGAACAACATTTTACTTTGGCCTTTAATATTGCAGAACAAAGTACAGCCCTCCGTTGTTTATCAGACTACCCTTTTATTTGTTGAAGAAAATAAAAGTATTACGTCATCAGTGTACCCGTCTTAATATTGCGAAAGTTGTATACTCAGTAAATATCTGAAAGCGCAAGTCGGAAAATGAGGAAAACTATGTATCCAAGAGTCAGAAATTAGTTGTTTGTTAGCTAACTGTTCTGTCTGTCCGTAAGTTGTCATTCGTTCCAGTTTCGTTGAATCTGTTCTACTTAACAATGCTTTAAACTGGCAAGTGATCGGAATTTGAATACTTCTGCAATTCGATCTGCAAGTGACTCAAGATCTTTTTTTTTAAGTCTTGGAACTAACAATGACAGTATAGGTACATAATCTTAATATCATCTTCTGTATAAATATAATGTTTTCAAGTAGAATCGTTAACCGCGTCTGCATTTATAGTCAGTTAGTCGACATAGCGACACCTTCGTATTCGCACCCGTTTACAGCTCGTCTAGGAAGTGGGCCCTGATTGGATTACTCGTTAGGACGTCTGCACTAAAATATCGCACGAAAGTTTATTAGCCTGAACGCAAGCGGTTTGAGCACATTCGATAATAGTTTACATAATGGCTGCCGATTAAAACTATTAATAGGCACGGCTAGGACTCACTGTAGGTACATGGTCTTTATATCCCAACCCAATCCATAACGTATCAGTAAAATAAAACATATTATATTAGTGCGAATATTCGATTAGTGGAATAGTCCTCGCATTTACCAAAATTGCTACGGCAATGTCTATACATTGCTGTGGTAATTTCGATCATCGGTGTACCAAATTACGGTAAGTCGATGATCGTAGGTCGCAATAAAATCAAGGTCGTTAAAATAGATCCTCATTCTCAACGACAGGAGGCCTGTGTCCCAGTAGTGAGAACAATACAGGCTGATTGTGTGAATAGATCTTATGATCGTAGATCTTGATAATCTACGATCATAGGATCTGCACTGCAGGGCAGTCTTCGGTAGTTCTAATTTATAGAAAGAACGAAGAAATTGAACTACCATACTATATGCTGCACAAGCACATAGCTTCGAGCTTGTTGGCAATTGTTATGGTTTCCCTACGATTCTGTTCCTTATCGTAAATCAATTACTCTACTACCTTAAAATTTACTGAGCCTCACTCATCTTAGTGGTGTGACTTAGCCATAAGCCGGCAAGCCATTAATTCTGAACTTTTCTAGACTGTTATTGCCGATTGCTACACTGGGACTACCTACATTTTCTTTTACTCAAACCGACGCGATCACGTAAACATTTCCCTAATTTAGGCGGACCTTAAATCATACTAACATGAGAGGAAAGTGTTGTTTGCTAACTAAGTGCCTAATTATTCCCGTGTAAACTGTTCCGTAACGTACAAATCCTTTACAAAATGAATGGCCCGTCTACCAAACTGATTCCTGAGATTAATCACGTGGAATGTAGAATTACGAAACAGACAGAGATGTGAATTTTTCACGTGTGGAGTCATCATGGTCTTCTTCGACCTTGGGCGGCCGAAGGGATCTCTCAGATCTTTCTGACTAAAGCAACTAGGTGGTCCTCCAAGTCCGCTAACTCTAGCTGAGGGGTGAGGGCGCACGCGCAGGCATCCCTACAGTCAGAGACGTATTGCTGGGGAGGTTGTTGCACCACTTCGTCTTCCCGGGTTTGAACACTAGAAAGTTATGGACATTTTTCCATACTTAGGTAGGTATATGATTGTAGTTTTTATTGTGTTGCTTCTAATTTCCTTGTTTACAATTAAAATGCCTTAATTCTGTTACTTTTGAACTAGATAGTTTCAATATCAAATTATCCTTAATTGTTTCCATAGCTGGAATGTAGTTATGCTTAATTTTGGCTGAGCTCTTACGTCAGAGCCGGTCATTATCAACTAGGACGATGCTCTATTGTATTCATAACGTGGGCATTGTGTCCTGGATCCGAAATTAATAATAATGTATGTGTCCTTCTGAAGATATGCGACCACTTCAATTGTCTTTTGATATTTACTCACTCTGCTCTTTGTGGTGGACAGTTTTGCAACCCAGTGCGAGATGCAAAGTAACTACGAGTACCCAGTGGCGTAGCGTGCCATCTCGGCGCCCGGGGCGGGAGACCCATTTTGCCGCCCCCATTCTATAGGTGCTTAGTTAAAATTAAATTTCACAGGCAATGAGGTGTATTTTATTGAAGGTAAAATAGGATGAGCGGTTTTACAAGCGGATTCTACGGGCCTTATGAGCAGCGAAGTCAGAAATTACTTTATCAAAACCAATATTTGCAGCTAATTCTTGTTCAATCGACAATATAGCCAAGTTTGATAGTCTTAGCGGAGCTCATAGTAGATCTGAGATAATTTTTTATTAGCTTCAACTTCGAAAAACTTCTCTCACAACTTGCAACACTAATCGCCAAGTCAAATCAAATATATACGAATCAAGATGACTATATTTGGAACCGAAATCCGAGATTCAGTTTTTAAATGAACTGGAGTAGCTCCAGTGGTCCTTTACCCCTGTGATTGACGTTTAAGTTTTTGATGACATGACATAAGTTCCGCTTTGTTGCCTGTATATTAAAACATTGACAATCGATTGTGAAATCGATTTATGAATCAATTCATTTTTACGACCATTATTTAAACCATTATTTAAAAAAACATATGTGTTTTATTTAAACTTATGTAATAAAGAATAATTATTAATCTTTTAAATAATTAATTAATCATTCATTCTATTTTTGTAATAATAATCGATTGTACACATCGATTAACTTACCTATATGATGTGGCAGCATTGTTTTAATATGAAAATAAGGATTAAAAAAAATGGAAATAAGGGAAGTCAGTATTAATTTGATTAAATAATTAATTTCTTATCCCATGATAAAACTGCTTAATATTTTATAATTGACCACAAAAAACTGAAACAAAATATTGATAAATATTTCATTTGTGTAACGTTAGGCCCAGATTCGCCCGTCTCCTTTACGTCATTGTTGTTTTTTGACTTGTCAGACGTTCTGACATGAAATGAATGAATCATAGATCTCAACCCGCTTCACCGGCGACATTTTGCCGCCCTCGCGGGCTGCCGCCCGGGGCGGGCCGCCCCCTCCGCCCCACCCACGCTACGCCACTGCGAGTACCTACACCACTATGTTCTGTGTACACCACCATGTCTTTTTATTTTTCAACTAGCTGTTACCCGCGACTTCGTCCGCGTAGAATTTACCAAAAAAGTTATTGTTCAGTTCGCAGAGTTTACGATAACTTATTAATTCTGTATTCCGCGTCAAGAAATATCTATGCTAATTTTAATGAAATCCTTCTATTTTATGAATCGGTATTTTGTTTTTGTACATATTTCTCCATTTACTTGGCATTCCTCCCACGTGAACATGCCATGTAATTGCCCATGGGAAAAGCAACCCTTAGTTAAATCTATGCCAGCTTTGCTTGACCTTTGCCCTTGTGACTTGTTGATTGTCATAGCAAAACTGACAATGATAGGGAATTGCAATCTTTTGAATTCAAATGGAAAATTCGACGGTATTAGGTAAGTATATGAATCCGTTGTATAAATACTATCTCACCTTTTCCGCATCCGGATATTATACGACCTTCTATAACGTTTCTTTGCAGCGACACTACTTGCAACCTAGTACCATTGCAAAGTTTCGGCGGTGAGTTTAAATTACGGTGTATTATGATGGGCGCGCCAATCTTAAGTTCTAGCTTGTGAGGGTACCCCCTCACAAGCTAGAACTTAAGATTGGCCAGGCACAATTATACTGTTTAAAAATTCTGTTGGGTAATTAAACATTTCATCCGAATTGCAAACTGTATTGATGAAAAGGTATGTTTGTGATTCACCAGATAGCTTATCAAAAATGCGCTGATTAAGCGCAGTACCCTTGTCGTTCATAGGTGCTAAAATTGTCCTTTCACACAATCACGAATCTATTTTAATATTGAGATTGTGAATATCATCATAAATACTATGTATTAAAATTTCAGTGTCCGCCACAACCTGACCAAGACCGGTAGGTAGTTCTATTATCATATGTACTATTCACTTGGACACCTTCCCTCTCCAACATCAAGAAGAATTTTGCTAAATTCTTTATCGGCTGAATGTGCTCTCATTACAAACAGACACTCCAATTATATTTATTTGTATAGAAGATGTATAGATTTCATTTCATTTCCTTAGTTTTATTTTTTTTTTCGTGAGACCCTATTTTTTTTTTCTAAAATAATAGTAGCCTAAATTACTCCTTATTACATCAGCTTTCTGCCAGTGAAAGTCCATCGGTTCAGCCGTTTCAGAGATTAGCCGGAACAAACAGACAAACAGATAGACAAAAATTGTAAAAAAAAATATTTTGGTATAATATGTAGATACCGTGTATCCATAATTCCATATGCATTTTGTAAAAAGCGGTTATTTTAATATTACAAACAGACACTCCAATTTTACTTATTTGTGTACCTACATAGATAAGTACCTAACTCAAAACAAAACACCTGAAAACAAATATAAAAAAAATTTGGGTCCAAGTTTGACACTGCGCTGAAGTAGGTGCAGACGCTAGCACGTCAAGCTGTCTTTTCCCAATCAACCTTGAACCTAATGCTTTAGCAATTAAAGATGAAAATCTACTTGATGTGCTGGCGTCTGTACCTGTACCTTTCTCATAACACGATTGACATTGGCAGAATTGTCGACATCGGCACCATTGCCATAGAGAAAAATAGAATAGAATATAATAATGTTAAAGCAAGTGTTCTTCCGTTTATGGCATATGGCAATATGCGTTAGAAACCTTTAGCCTAGAATGGCCTGTGGAAGGGCTTAATCCATTTTTGATATAGGTATCCTAGTTGCCATCAGTGTCTAACATCCACTTTTCGAATAAGTATAAGTACTTTGTTTATTAAATTCAGTTTCTACAGAAAATTCTCTTCTACTGTTTAGCAAGATAAAAGCAAACAATAAACGTTTTTACTTTAGTTCCTGCCCTCATTCCGTAGTTCGCGCCACTCATACACGTTGCTTTACGATCTTTGGAATAGTCTTACATAAAGTCTGCTGTTACTTTATTAAACAATAATACCTCATTGGCATACTCATTGGCACGAGTACGCGACTGAGTGAAAAATCGATAGGTACCTATTGCTGATAGATAACGTTCTGTGGTTACAGCACGTTACAATGTTGAGTAGGTATTGGACAAATGGGAATTTCAGACTGACGCGTTCGTCAATCAATAGACACTGAAGCTTTACTACAAAAATATTATGTATAAGTTAGGTACAGACGCCAGCACATCAAGCTACTACAATCTGTCAGATTTCTAGTTATTCAACTTTATCGGTAAAGCATAAGGTTTAAAGTTGATTGGGAAAATTTGACAGTTTCGGGCAGCTTGATGTGCTGGCGTCTGTACCTAGCTACGCATCATCCGTCTGAATTTCACACTGCAGGCTTCTTCTCACAGGAGCAGGAAAGAGCTTGATCTCCGTGATTAACTCACTCACTAGAAATTATTGTGATTTATCAGCAATTTTAATTAGTTTCAATTTGTAAGTAATTAAGACTAAGTGTCATTTGCTTAGGCTAGATTTTAATGATCCCTATACATGGTGCTTCAAAACAGAAGTGGTTCAGTAGATCTCTAAGGTTTTTCTCCAGCTATGTTCTATTTAGTACTTATATCTGATAAGACTGATGCAATAGTACCACCTTAACCGAGAGAACCTACAGATTTTGGTGGATATAAGTTCCAACAAGAGTTCACACTCTTATTTAAACTTACTCAAAAGGCACCGTTTAGTAATCCCCGTTTAGTTTTCCCCGGTTATGAAACTACCTACCTATACACAAGTATAACGGATCAATTAACTTGATTATCGAAATATTGCTGCCGTCCGCTATAACCTGCAATGAAATTTAAATAAAAATCAAACAATGCCTCGTATTCAGTAAAAGTTGGAACGGAAAGGAAGGATGGGACAATGTGAAACGCAAACAAAGGCCGATAGTTGGCGGATTGTGGCTCGCATAGCAATCAGCCTGGAGCTAGCACCGCTTTGCCAAGCTATGTAGTGGGCACAGTCGCCGCCGGCATGAGCCTCCGTGTATAGATATATATCGTATACTTCACTAGCATCGATATGCCCAAACGTACGTGCATCGATTTTTTATACATATAACTGATTGGCACGTGTTTAAAATTCCTTTTTAACGTACTGTATTGTCTACTGCTTTTAAAAACACAAGTTCAAGTTGACGATTCTTTGAAGAGTTCAAACTTGACCAATCTGTCGAGATAGGTATCTTTTGAATGAATGAAAAATGAAAATGGTTGAAGAGACGTGCTTTTTGGCATCGCTTTCATCTCTGGCATCCAAAATTACCTTCTTGATAGATTTCTTTTAATGCTTACGTTTGTGTATAAATTTTTCATCCAGACACTGGATTGTACTTATTGTATAAAATATGACAATTATGGCAAGAACATCGTAAAGGTGACTTCTGAGATAACGTCTAACGTTGGGGTCTGTGCAGCAGGTCTTCTTCTATACTACTTAGAAGAAGACAATAGACTGAGATAAAAAAAATAGAAGGACGATGATGATAGAGAAACCAGTTGGTGTTGTGGCTCAACTTGATTGAAACTTTTGTCCAGAAATGGACTGCGGATGATGGGGCGAGAGAAGGTAGACGGACGATTGCATGTAGGTGAGGTAGTCTAATCAGTTATCTTTGTCACAAGCTGTGAATTAACCGGACCCTCGTAATATAAAGGCCTAATTCCCCCACACATCTGTCCGCCCTTGGCGAAATAAATGAGCTTAACTGAAACAGCACAAAAAGGAAGATCCGTTTCGTACACAAAGTAATAAAGATTGGCGGTCACGCTCTGACCGTCTGTGGAAGTGTGGACATCATGCTGACTTCTAATAAACAAGTTTCCTTTAGGTACCTACTGTCCTACTGGTGGGTATTCCTCTAAATATAGGTAATATAGGCGCCGTTATGCGTGAACAAGTATTAAAACCCCTATTAGGTACCCTTCCTCCTTTTCCCTTATTACACCATCCCGAATCCCGATTTGAGGCAAGGGTCCCTGAACATCGCGTAGTGTAGTGTAATAGGTGTTTTAGTAACTTATAGGTAGGTACCTACTTCATTAAATGATGGGTAGTGATTTTGGTATCATGACCCACATTTCCAGCTTTTTAACGATTTTCCTGCTGACGCAAGCAAGGAAAGATAATAGAAATGACCGCGACGTGTTACGAAATCGTAACAATGAATAAACATGCTTGGTTACCGATGGTTCTTAATTAATAGGTAGGTATACAACTTCAATCGTTGTGTTGTACGTGGTCGAAGTGCAGTAGCCGTCGTTTTGTTTTGTTTTACACCTTAATGGCAAAGTATCTATAAACCTGTTTCCTGAAGTTTGGTCATCATTAGTTTGTCCAAACAAAACCAAGCCAAATTGTTATTATCAAGTTGTAACATTGTTTAAAACCTAGTTGTCAGGTCTTAAAACAAGATAAATGTGGTTTTCCACTGTGAACTCAACAAATGGAAAATAATAAGGTCCAACTTCAGGCTCTTGGGACGATTTTGGTTCCGTTTTCTAGGATAATCAATTTTGATTAGGACACTGGTGTTGCCTATACTAAGGTATGAGAGCAGAATAATTTTAAAGATAGGTAATGAAATCATCTTTATTTTAACATTGTCTATTTCATCTTACCTACTGTGTGTAGATGTAAGTATTTACTAGATCGGTGAGGTCAGCATTCAATTATATCATCACATCTATTGGCATTAATAATAAGTAGGTAAATGTCTGAGAAAACAAGGAAAGAGAAAACAACGGGTTTTTGCTGTAGATATGGAATTAGACGTTATTCGCTATTGGTACGCTCACTAATTAAGACAGTCAATTGATGGTTCAGTGACTTCTCGTTTACAATGCGTAGAACTGTATCTTCTCCGCACTCCGTAATCAAGACAAATTACAGATATTGTTTCAGCAAACCGGTCTGAAACTGGGTTAATTTAATAACGTCAAGTAGGTAGGACTAGGAACATTTTATTTGTCTAATCATAATATTAGACGCAGTTTGTGCGTCAATATTATTGACCTACGACCATTGACTAGAACGAAATATGTACCTACTTAATTTGCGCTCAAGAAGCCGTATAACAAAACAAAAGAAAGTGTTTGCACTTACCAATAGCAGCTGCTCGTCGCTCGCTTTTACTACTACACTTCCAAAACTTCATATTTTATCGAGTTTCGCAAAGGTCACCAAGAAGCGAGATGACACAGCGCGCGCCCGCTAAGGCAAGTCACCATCGTCAAACTGTCCGGTTGGGGCCGAAACAATGACTTTTGTTTACAAATGAACGACGCGGAGGATTTATTAAATTGTCGAGTGAAGTGGCCGGCTGCAGGAGACCAATGAGCCGAGGCAGAACGAGTGCGACGAACGTACACCCCCGGCGGACAATCTCCGGTTGTAACTCAGCACCGGTCTATAGAGGATGGCGTGGGAGCCTCGACCCCGATCACACCTAACGTCCCTAAGCCCTGGTTTAAACGGATTAATTGAAACACATATTGTAGCGTAAAAAAGTTTAATTTCTATCACATCATGTCTTCCTACGGTAATAATTTTGGAACATAGATGCCGAATATCATGCTAAGGGCAAATCACTACGACTCGAAGCAAATAACTGTTACTGAGCTTGAAAAGTTCAAGATGATGGGGATTTACATCATGATTTGCTGTATTCGGCTTTACTCTGGACTCTTGTTAGTTACAAGAATATTGTGAATTTATCGAGGATTCATTAATAAAATTGCTCCGAATCTTACATGTAATTGCACTATAAAAATACATACATGGATAAGCATATTTCTAGGCACATTTCTGTACTGTCTATAGTTAATTTGATTATGATTACACACTTCTATCAGTTATACATAAGTTACGCTATAACTATCTTATTTATTTTAAAATAAAATGAGATTTTCAATTTCGTCTCCAGCTCGAAAACTACTAATCTTTTCATCGCGAGGACATCAATTTATTCAGTATAAACTTGACAAGGAATCCAATCAGTAAAAGAAATTTACCCGATATTAATGCCGTTATAAGTAAAATATCGTTGGGATAAATAAATATGCCAATTAATTGTGTACAATTCTATAAAATATGTAGTCTATAATGACATTAAAACCTTGAGCTTGTCTTGTGACATTTGCAATGCTGTAATGCACAGACACAAACAGGCAAATCTCTCTTGAACACTACTGATACAAGTTTCATCACAATAAAACTAAATGAATTAAATTATCAATAAGGTTCTTCTTAATTTTGAAAATGTTATAGCTTTTACGTTTTCAAATTAAGTACCCACGGAACTCTGACTTAATGACTGACTTGTTGGCAGTATATTAAATCAATTGTCGCCTAATGAAATATTTGTAGTCTTGCTAAAAACAATAGGAAAAAGATGGTTATTTAAAGACCTACTTTAATTACTTTTTCTTTCAACCACGTAGTAATGTTATCATTAATCACTAAAAAACCGATCAGACAAAGGACGTATTTTTTGCTTAGGACCAAAACAGTGCAGAAATGTTGTATGAACTCTCATGGTTGCCCAGTTTTTCATAAATGCACTGTTTTTTATTTAGATATAAATTTACCAGAGGTTTAATGTCTCCTATTAAGTTTAATATAAAATGTATGCATTAGATCAAAAAGATACTGGCTGAACATAAAAATCGGCTGAATAAAACCGACATTGTGAAAAAAAAAACAAATGGCGCGCATTTTGTACCATTGTAAAACTTTCATACTTCATATTTAGCAAGAAAAGATTAAAAAAAGGAAAATAGCGATATGAACGCAACTTCAGAAAGTATAAAAACAGCTGCAAATAAAATTGTTAATAACTTTTTGCCGCAAAAGTCGCGGGATAAATATTTAAAAGCTTAGTTTTTATTTTGAATAGGTATATTTTATCACGGCAGGTAGATTGGTAGTTGAAAGAAAAGTATATTACGCATCTTGCTAAAGTGAGTAATTAATGCACTCGTGTTAATTCAGTGCCCGAGCGCTCTCGTGCATTAATAACTCACTTTGCGCTCCATGCAACAATGTACTATTATAGCGTAATTGTAGTATTCAAGAGTCATTTGTTAATTGAAAAAAATAAAAAAGAATTATTTAATTAAAATAAAAACTGTAAACTCAACACGCGCTTACGCGGGCAATTTCTATACAATCTTGGAATTGCGATAAATTGCTTGGTGTTGCCGAAACGTAATATTTACCACAAGTTGCTCAATCAATTGGCCAATTAAGCGGAACATTAGACTACATGCGATGTTTAATATCAAAACAGCAAGGGTTTTCTGTATGAAAATCACATGTTCTTCAAAACGATTTTATTGAAATGTTTGGTCACTGTGATATTAAAACTAGATACACCAGAGCTTCTAGTGTAATAAAATAACTACCTAACTTTGTCTGCACTTATTAAATAAAACCTTAATAATGTATGAACTCGTAGCTGAGGTCTTATAACTCAGCATTCTGAAAGTCAGCCTTCTTGATCGACAATTACATAGTTTTAGAAAACTAAGTGCGCTTGTTGATGTCACTGAACAAATGCATCTCTTTGATTTAAATTGTCTTTATAATAAGCGTTCTTTTGTTGTGATATACTAAATACCTAAAATGTGATAACTTGATAAGTAAATAGACACCGAATCGAAATCACATGAAACATTATGTTTGTTATATCTTTACATAAGACTTTCAAGAGTATTGCTATGTGAATTATTGCTGGTCTGCACTAAGATTAAAAACACTGCATGTTGAAGCATGTTTTAAATTCACTAAAATCATATTGTGGTACAGAATAAAACGGTAGGTAATCTTCAGACCGCCTCAGTAATAGTAAACAGTAATAGTAGAAACAGAGACAACATTCTTTTGACGGGAACACATGCAGTGCTGATAATTTGCTGTGTACACACAACAAATGTGTGCACATGCTTTATATTTTGATATGTATGTAAGTTCAATCAGAGAAAAACAAACTACTTGAAATTGACTCTTCTACTGTGTCTCTAAAGAATGTGAATTATTTTATTCTTCCCAAAAATTCTGTTACTAAAATAATTAATTTCGTTATGTGGTCTGGTTATTCTATTGAAACTGTACTAAAGCACTGTAATACATCACTTTCCGTTAACATCCTATTATTACTTTATTCTAAACATTTAATTCAGAAATTATAATCCCATATTATAATGCACAAGTTATCGCGCAAGTTATGTCAAAATCCACGTCATATTATGAAGGCACTGCTTTTTGATACACGAAAATAACTTGTCGATCATAATATTGTGATAAATAAATTGATCGCTATTTTTAAAACATTCTTCTACAAAACTGCTAGCTGTCATAACCAACCTCTTCATGACTCAAGTAATAAGAGTAACAAGTACTTACCTCCTTATTAATAAACATGTTGTAAAGTTATGCTAGACTTAAACCTCGAAAGATTTATGGTTGAACCTAAGTTAATACTGGTATAACATTACTCCGCGTTTATTAATAATTTGGGTAAATGTTCAGCATTTATGGTTAAAGAAATTTATTTCTCAATAAGAAATTACAATGATTTCACAGAACATTTAGTGGTTATGAATACTTAGTGATATTACTAAACATCTTTGCTTGTTACTCTGCCAGATCTCTCCTCCCACCTGCATACATCCAACTTAACTATTGCAGTTTTGAATGCGAAAAATGATTGGACTCAATTCCATTAAATAATTAAAATCTAATAACTATCGCATAACAGTTTATTTGGATGTACGGGCCCTTCAAAGATAGGTCTTGTCACCGGCAGCCCATGAAGCTTCTACACAATGTCTATCTATACTCATAATAAAAATAATTTTAGTTATCTGTGTTGAAAAACCACATTACATATTTCTAAAATAAACTACATAGCTAATTGCTAATATAAATGGTGTAAATATGATTAACTTTTATACTTACAGATAGTTTTATTAAATTAGTTTTTCAACCAATACTGAAAAGGTGTTGCTTAACTATCCTTGCTAACTTATTGCCAAAGTTACGTGTGGCGTTTCAAATTAACCAGATTTTTTCAGGAACCGTTCCAATTTACAACAGTTCAGTCGTCGCGAGATCGAAGGTTACGTACAAATGTTTGTATCTGCTACATTATGTTTTGCATTACTTGAAACTTATGCGGTAGCTGTAAACGGCAGTCAATGCCTGTACCAAGTTCCCTGAACGCGAGTTTGGAAGTGTGAAACAGGAGTCACAATATAGGCTTGTTGCGGTTGTTGGACTACAGCCAATGGTATGACTTGCTGCGCCATTTCTACAGGCTGTCCGTTCTCCTCTGAGACTCCCAGTGGCTGTACACAATGCTGCTGTGCCACTTGTTGTACACCTTGCTGTGTAAGCACTTGTTGGTGTTGGCTTACTTGCGGCACCAGCATTTGTTGTTGCATTTGTTGCTGTTGTTGAGGCTGCTGCTGGTGTATAACAACATGGGCCTGGTTCTGCATCTGTTGATGCTGCTGAACTTGTACTTGTTGCACTTGTTGTTGTTGCTGCTGCTGCTGCTGTTGTTGCTGTTGTTGTTGTTGTTGTTGCTGCTGCACTTGCTGTTGTTGCTGCTGCTGCTGTGCTTGTTGTTGCGCTTGCTGTTC
This sequence comes from Luperina nickerlii, assembly GCA_963855955.1. Lineage (NCBI taxonomy): Eukaryota > Metazoa > Arthropoda > Insecta > Lepidoptera > Noctuidae > Luperina > Luperina nickerlii. Next base: position 7,171,576 of record OY979663.1, read on the forward strand.
TCTATCATGTTCCTCTTTCTTCTTAGCCTCCATAGCTGCCTTTTTAGCATCGGACTTCTCTTTCTCCTGCTGTAGTCTAATAGGATCCTTGTTCTTATCATATGACATACATTTACCACTGCGGAACGGCACCATGTCTTTCGGAATATCTTGCTTCTTTGTTGCAAATTTCACATGAGGGAACTGATCTTTCATGAATGCACGGAAAGTTGAATAGCCCATAAGTTTTACACCTGGCTCTAAAATCTCTCCATACTCCTTGTAAGCCTCGAATAAATGTTTCCTTGAGTCTCCTTGAATAATGACAGTCTTACTGGCTTTTTTACCACTTTCTCCAGATGGTTGAATATCTTTAGGTGAACTTGCATGCTGTTTCAAATATTCCTTCAAGAAATTAGTTGCATGTTTGTAAATATCTAGAGTGAATGTGTTATATGGCTTCTTACCGACGTTGCCGTGTATCCGAGGGGCGACACCGTGCGTCATTACGTGTTGCCTGATGCGCTTCAGCTGATAATGAGTAACATTCTCTAGATACAAGAAAGCCTCTAGGCAAACCTTCCTTCCTTGATAAACATAGCATGCTCTCAGTCTCCTCCTGACTTTGTGCCGTGAAGTCTCAGCTGGATTAGCCAAGCTTGCCATTGTGATGCCCATCAGGTACATATCATGTTCACTCTTAGTCAGTTCTGCAATATTGAGTCTATGCCGATAGACTGCTTCGGGATTAAGTCCTCGATAACAGTTGTCTTTACAATCGCAACCTCTCCTAAGTCTTTCTTTGACCTGAAATAGCATTATTGCAATTTTAATATAAACTCGAACTGTGTTTCAATTAGTATGTGGGTCAGTTTCTAGAGAAATAGATCTCAGTAATTGAGAGATACACAGATGTAAGTGATATCAAGAGGAGTTAGGTTAACACCAAGTTATACACAAAGGCTGACAATGCTAAATTGGTCACAATCTCGAGGGAATAGAGAAATTAAAATCAAGTATATCTTGAGTTGATCTTGACTTACAATAAATCTGACACAGAAGTCCAACAGGGGCAGCTCTAAGAGATGACAATTAAGGTTGAGTTTATTTGTATTATAATTTAAATGGTAGGTACAATTAAAATAACATGCTCTTGATAAGAACTTTGGGAAGATAACCTCAAAAAGTAAAATGCTATCAAGTCGTGACAAAACAAAAGAAATTCTCACCTGTGTAGGATTATCTTCCAACTTATTGTCAAGAACTTCTTCATCGCTATCAGATTCAGCTTTTTTCTTTTTTTTATTGCCAGTCTTCTTTTCAACTTTGGGTTTAGTATCAACTTCCATGTCTGCTGGTTCACCTTCAACATGGGGCTCAAATTCAATACTGTAGGTTCCGGGTATATTCTGCAAATTGGCAGCACCATTTTCCACCTGTATTGTGTGTCCTTGCCATAGAACCTGTAAATTAATACAAATTGTGATTATACAGCCTTGTTCCTTTAGTGGCTGAAGATCCTTTGCAACAATGTAGAGATGTATGCCTACTTAGGTAAATATGTGTGGTAATGTTAGTACCTGCTCTTGGTGACCATTGTAGTTATGCTGTTGCATGTTTTGTGCTCCCATCTCAAAGACGGAGTGCTGGCCCATGACGGGAGTGTGCCACTGAGCACTCTCGCCGTACTCGCCGCCGCCGTTCTGGTCCGCTGGTATGGACACGATTATCGCCTCCTTGCTGTCCACGCTTCGCCGCTCCACAGAAAGCAGCGAATGCAGCACCTCGCTCGCCTCCTTCTCAGCAGGATTCACCACTTCCATTTTTTCGAACGACATTCCGCCTGCTCGACGCTACAACCGATCGTTCACATCAAATCACATGTACGTAGGTACATTACGTACATACGTGTATGTACAAAGCCACACGACAAACCCGCCCCGACCGCTAGGAGAACCGACAACCCCAAGACACAATACAAGAAAAACCGCGATAACTTTTCAAATCCATGTAAATAAACATAACAAAAACCGCGCAATTATTAACCTTAATCGCATTTTTTAAGTTTCATTATCGCATAGCGGATCGAACTCCCGTGGAATATTGGGCCATATAGTCATAGCAAAGGAAGAATAAAACTCACCTATTTCACGCTATTTCAGATACTGAGATGCATAAAAACGTATCCCCACAGTTTCCAACAGACTGTGGTTTGTTTTAATTCACTTCATTTTGATATTACAGTCATAATTAAAGAGAAATGCACAAATATTTCACCGAGTTCACGGAAGCAATATGGCGATACACTTTCCGTGAATAAAATCGGAGGACGCCGTAGAACACGTAATTTGTACAGTGCGCCACCACCAGACGGCGCTGAGGACGCGTTTCCGTTATCGACGCTAATGTCGCGAACTAGCGCGGCAAAATTTAAGCAAAAATCGTTTTATTTTGCAAAGACTGGCAGATAATCACGTAATAAATACAGTAATTAGTATTAATTTTAATAGAAGAATATTGGCATCATTGTATTATAAATAATACCGTTTTATAGCAAAAGAAGTCATTATGTTAGGTATTAAAAAGTAAACAGGTCGACTTAATTTTTTCATTCAGGTAAATGTACAAGTAACGAAATGGTTTTTTTTTTACATTCTATGTAAAAATACGTTGAAAGCATGAGTTTTATGATTTTCACACCACCTGCTCGTCAAATTATATTATGTCATTCAAACCTAACATATAGAAGTCATTATGAATTTTATATAGCCCGCTGGTCAGTAATGTTATTTGATTTTGGAACCTCAAACAAAAATACATAGGACAAATAAAAAAAAACGAATTGCTTTCTATTACCTCGCAGAAGACATGATAGGTAGACTAATTTCTCCTCGGATATAAAGTTTTCTGCGCATTGGGCGACAGGATTCTAGTCTTAGCTCTGGGCGCTAAGATCCTTCGTTACGCTCAGGATTCAATAAAGTTAGCCCGCGAAATTCAAATTTTCTTACGTTTTTTGCAATTTGCTGGTCAGTATTAAGTTGTACGTCGAACAAAATATGATTCGCGGCCGTAACAAATATGTATTTAGAGAATCAATTCATTAGAATCAGTAATACGACTTGCTAGGTTAGTATAATCCCGAAATGTCGCGATTTCACGAAATAGTCATTCTGTAGGATTACTTGGTCTTAGAGAGTTGTGTTGATGACTTTAATGATTATAATTCTGTAAATACATATTTGTTACGGCCGCGAATCATATATTTATCAACGTTCAATTTAATACTGACCTGCAAATTGCAAAAAACGTAAAAAAAAATTGAATTTCGCGGGCTAATACATATAATCCAAAGACGTCAATTCTCGTATGGGCAACCGAAATATCTTCACTTCAATTAGCTGCGAGTATTTGCAACTGAGATTGAATTTTAGAAAGGCATAAATTTTAAATAGATATTAACTCATATGACTCATAGGTATGTCTCTAAGTATGTGGACGGCCATAGGTATACCTACCTACAATTATAGGTCTTCATCATCATCATCCACCGGACTATATTATTGGTATCTACATTCAGTTTTTGATCTTCGTTACTCATAGGTATCTAATATTACATTGTGTGGTCGAAAAGCATTGCCAATCAATAACCTATCGTAAGCTTTTACACTTTTATGTATTCATGAAGGTAAAGTTACTTGTGCCAGTTGTGCCGTATAATACCCGGATTAAACCTATATTTATTTATGCTTCAGATACCTACGTAACTATTGAATTTCTTTAATTAAGCATCAAACAAAATAGTCTGAAAAAATATACGCACAATTAAAGCAGGGTTCGACGTACATGAGGGTCCGCAACGACGTGGAACAAAACTCAACTGCCACACAACCCTGGCATTTAATTTATGTAGGTATAGTAGGTACAGTAAAGATTCAATTATTTTTTGAAAAAAAAAGTATCAATTTGAATATTCATATCTACATCAGAAGTAGACCTACACATGGACACCGGTTGTTCTATTATAGTCATTTCCTTTCGACATCCGCGCTTCTATTTCCTACAATGTCGCTCAAATTGTCTAAGTATAGACTATTAAGCTAGGTATGTTTCATTAAATTAAATTGCGTACCTATCTAATTTAAATGATTGAACAGAATGTATGAACAAGTTCATAGTCAACTAATAGGCTGTAAAAAAGTAAAGACGAGATATTGTTACATGCAACGCAAAACAAGGTCACACACCCAAAAAAAGCTAACTGTCATTAGTGAAAACAAACCGCCTTTTTTAGCATTTTTCTTTTTACCTTTTGTATAAGTAAGTATTAAATAAATGTGACAATAGTTCGTAATACTTTACGTACAGAATCATGACTGTAATCTAATATGAAATGGTCACAGTAAGTCCACACTTTCTTCCAAATTATGTGCCTACGTTAGTGCGTTTGTTTTTGTGATTTTGTTGTACAATAAAGTTAAGTATAAATAATTAATAATTTTACTTTATTATCATTGGCTTTTGCTTCCTAGTTCGTTTTTAAGCACGTAGACCGTGCAGGTTTCGTGATTTGGTCAGTAGTTAGCATCGGCTGATTAATAATGATGTCATTGTAGGTGTACCTAGTGTTCAGCTATTTCAGTCTAGGTCTATTACTCACCAGCTGCTGCGTCGAGGGCGAAGCAGCTACTGCGAGACTTGACGACACTTCCTGGCGACGGACCATCGGGCCACTCCATCCTCTCCTCCATCGCCTTCGACGCACTTCTCTTAAATTGCTCCAAAAAACTGTCTATTTGTGTTTCTATATTAGTCGGGGAGTTGGCCATCGTTTCCACCGAAACACCGAAAACAAACACAACACTAACCCGCCGTTCACGACATTTGTCGTTTAAAACGTCCTTTCTTTGTTTTCAAACACAAATCCGTGTTTACGGACTCTCAAAATTGTATCGTATTGCATAATTGACCGTCATTTTTTGCCGAATTCGTTCATCGACCCGACTTTGAGTACAATAATATCAAAGAAGACCGCGGAACGTCCCCGAGTATGAAAGAGACTATTGGATAGCGATGTAGGGATGTAGGTAGGTAGTGTTTAGAAAACATCGATAAAATAAAAGTAAGAACCCACAAAATACCGATATAAGTATTCAAACATATCCCAGAAAGACTGACTATAAACGTGTCGATGATCATCGACACGTACTTAAAGTCGTCTTTTTTATGAAACAGGTGGTAAAACAAGTACTTACTGATTTCTTTCTCAAAAGCGTCGTCCAATTTCTGATTATTTGGCTTTTTTTGGACTAAATGAAGCAAAAATTTACTTTTGATTAATATACAAACTTAGCATCTATAACAAAGCTATAATCAGAACCTCTGTCGTAACATAGTGATCAGTGGTCGCAACTAATTTAATCGATGTTTCTAAAAACTACTAACATCCCTACAATGATATGATTTTACTACGGATACCGTTATGCTATATACGGCAACGAAAATAAAGCGACACCCACTGACATCTATCGATCGCCTCGAGCAGCTGTTTGAGTTGGTCTTGAGTTGGAGTTGCCAGTTAATAAGTGGTTGAAAAAAAAATGCGGTGAGTTTTTCTTTGAATTTAATTTTTTACTTTAAAATCTGTCGCTTCTAATTAGACGTTGCTTTTATGTATAAAAAATTCATGAAAACATAGCTGATTTCATTCTTTTTTATTTTTACGCATGCGTCGTCTCCGTGTGAACTTATGTGTGTGTTGAATACGATGACGTTTGTGAGATAGTGTGGGTATCACCGCGGCGAGGGGGTCGCGGTCGCCGGTCGCGCACGCTGCGTGCATTAGCTAGTGCTGCGCGAAGAGCGCGTGTAGTTTGTGTTATAAGAGGTGACTGGAACTGTCACACACGAGACTACACCCGGCCACAAAATGTCAAGTAAGCTTCAATAGTGCTCTACCTAATACCGGCTTTTTTACAATTTCCCAATTTCATTAACGCAATTGGTAATTGAGTAGAATTTGTTGTATTTAACTACCTAATTGAAATACTTTTAAAATTTTATTAAGGTAGTTAATAATATGTTAAAAGTATGTTATCACTACTCGAATTAATATTTCATTTCGTTAACACCACGGTTAGCACTAACCAGTTCATTTTAATAATTAACTTTATGAAATAAGAATTCTTTAAGAAAAATGTTGTGATAATCAATAAGAAATAACAGGAGCCTACCAACTTTTATTTTATTTAGTTCAATAATTTGTGAAACGTTGAAGATTGATGCTGTAACAGTGGTAACATTTCATTTTCCTCGCGTATTTAAACGCAATAAAATGGACTGTAACGTAGTCCATTCCATGATGTCTCTCTTAAACTTGTTATCTTTAATTATATCGACAGAATTGTCCGAATTTATTATATAATGTTAGCTTCTGCCCGCGTCTTCGCCCGCGAGGTATGTCGATAAAAACTATCCCATGTCCATCCCCGGGATGCAATCTATCTCTCTGCCACATTTTAGCGAAATTCGTTCAGTGGTTTAAGCGTGAAAAGGTAACATACAGGCAGACAGAGTTACTTTCGTTCGAGTTTATAATATTAGTATGGATTTATAATGTTTGTGTAAAGTATGTGAGGAAGCTGTATAACCTTGAATTATTCTGGTCTAGTATGTGTGTCCGATATCTTTATTGACCCCACAAACATCTACGTCATTATGTGTTAGCAGCCAAAGATTATGAATTATTCTTCTACTCTACGTTTAATTTCTTTCGTATCAGCAGTGAGAGATCGTAAACAGAGTATCGTTATCTACTACAAATACCTAAATTCATTAACACCGGCCTAACAACTACGTGATATGAACTGTTAAAAGGAAACTGCAGCATTGTGTAGGTACAGTCACCTTTATCTTCATTTAAACCTACAACATTATTCTGGCATAAATCCTAATCGCAGTTTTGGGCATTGGGCTACCGAAGTTATATTAAATTAAAAAAAAAAGAGGGTACTTACATATCGAATTTAGCCTTTAATCGGAAGGGCATTGGTGCCGATTCTGTTGTTCACACACTAAACTAAACTTAAGTTCAGTGCATCTTTTTGTTTCTATTTCATTAAGAAAAGGACAGAAGATAGATTTTAGTTTAGTACTGTCAAATTTATCAGCCCCTGACGTAAATTGACGTAATTTTAGTAGGCAAGTTTTTAATCATGTTTAAACTTGTATGGAGTAGTGTCAGGCGCTGATAAATTTGACAGGACTAAACTAAAATTTATCTTCTGTCCTTTTCTTAATGAAATAGAAAGAAAAAGATGCACTGAACTTAAATTTAGTTTAGTTTGTGAACAAGGGAACCGGCACCATTATCTCTCCATATGATAGACTTGGGACATTAGAGTACATAGGTAGCAGATTTGTGGGGCTGTTAATTGCCAGAAACCAAATAATATAGATAATAATCCATCTACTAAGTGACTCAATAGTATTACAGTATTGCTGGACTGGCGCCTGAACCTTGTACTATTGTTCTTTTAGCGTGATATCCGATATCCAATACTAACCACAATGGTTCATCCGACCTGATTGCGGCTAAACTGGCGTCGGCTAGGTATGTATATACCAATTTGCTATATATTACCGTTCTCATTTGAATGTATTTTAGCATTCAACTTTCGAGATAATAGCAATAATCCATCAGTCGAAAGTCCCTAGTTAACTTTATCAAAGGGGTCGGATGCAGCTATGAATATAATTTGAGTTTACTATGTTCAAAAGGAATTGGAATTTGCAGAACATGGAGTCGTTCAGTTTTATAGCACAATACCTAGAAAGATTTATAGGTTTCGTTCGTACTAAACCCGGATCATTGGCAAACCAGTCCCACTTTCTCTAACAAGTCTTCGGTTTTCACTTTACAACACTGAAAATTGGATATTGGCCGAGTGAAATGCATTTCGGTGACGGCGCATAGCGTGTGCATCATACCTAGATGCGAACTTAGAAAGTGCGGATCACGAAAGCCACTTTTTCAAACGGTGAAGACTTACTAGTTTTGAATAGGTATGTGTGACGATATAAAAAGATGAACACGTCATCATTGCATTCCTTTATTCCGATATACGGTCGACTGCCCGCGTGGTTCCATCCCGCCGGACCGGCCGCACCTAAATAGAAACCGCAGGGACATTGCTCCCGAGCGCGCCTGATCCTGCATCTCAACTCTCGAGTGCCTTGTTAGGGTGCCTTTTGCCAGGAGAACATTTCCGTGCGTTTATTAAACTCGAAATTATTTTAGGTTTCCTGTTATGTCATCCAGCTAGCTAGTAGCTGGCCTATCGAACTGACATTTCTGAAAATAAATCGTTGTGGCTTTACGATGTAGATAAACCATTAATGCTGTAAAAACATGTAATGAGATGAACAGATTTCTGGCCACGAAAATTCGGCCTTGAACATTGACGGAATTTCCTGAGATAAAATGAATGCAAGGTTTTGATAGTTTTATGACTTGGAGGATGTTTTATGTTTAAATCAACGAAGACGTCTGGGAGTGGTTGAGTTTGAGACCACAAGCGACAAACTAATAAAAGACTTCACTTTGAAACTACCTATTCATATACATATATTTGCAGGCAATTGGATAATCATACATAGTCGTTTTGTGCACGTGGGGAATGTCCTACTGTCTGGAACGTCACTACATAAATGCAGTTCGCGCTGATAGAGAAGAATTACGAGTTTAATTGTGGAATACATAGGCGTGAACGGGCTCGACACCAAATATCTAACGCTACACAGTAGTTTTATTTTGAATTTTATTTGTGTCGCGCTATTTCGGAACTGAACGTGCGGCACTTGTCTATTACATGGTGGTATATCTAATGGCCCACGCAGACTGAACGCCGGGAGCTATTCCGGTGAATATTTTGTGTGTGAGCAATCTGAGACGTTATATCTACTTACGCCATATTAAAATCGCAAATAATAAATCCAGTATTTAATTATGATAGTTTAGCTCTATTATTCGTCTCAATGTAGTATCGTACCTTTTTGCAAAAATAAAACGGTCTAATAAATCGCATGGCATGCCAATATTACATAAGGCATGATAATAAATGTCTAGACAATAAATGTTTTCCAATTAGACTGAATGTCGAGACAACAGTATGAACACGTGGTGATATTGACAGGTGAAGAAATAATAGTGCGCATACGCATCTACGGCGCCAACTCTCGTAGCACGTGCCAATGTTATATATCTAGCTACTACATAACATACATACGTAGATGCTCTGCGTCTTTCTCAAGAGGCAGAAACTGCGCACTTCCTCATAGCATTTTACGATGACGACGGCGAAGCCCCAACATGAACAGTCGCTAAAATACAGACCTACGTAATCCTCCAAAACAACGTTTCTCCAGTTATTTTAGATATTTACGTCTTTGGCACCAAAGGCGAGACCAGAATTGTGATTGGGTAGACAGACTCGTGCGTTTGGAAATTAGACATAAATTATAATGTGGATTTATAAATAACCTGTTCAATTAAGTGACAGTCAGACTATAATAGTACATTATGATATAAGTGCGGTAAGTTGAAAATTACAGCCGAGGCGATATTGCTTGCCCGAGCCGTAGGCGAGGGCTAAAAGAAAGCAGAGGCTGTAATTATCAAAGCGCACGTATGTCATACGACGTTTTATAACATATTTGCGAGGAAATAAATAAAACTCGGATTGAATTTGGATATTTGCTTGTTTTCCATATGATGAAATTTTGATACGCTTGTAAGTATCTATCGGTCGATTTTTCGGGCAAGAGGCTTAGAGTAGCCTTTTTCGCTGCCTCTGAGACTTCTGGCGGTGTGGAATTAATAATTTCATCATTACTTGACGACATTTTCAAATAAAAAAAGTACAGCGAAAAGAAAAAGCGCGCGGAATAATTTTTACTTCTTAACAGATAAGCGATGCGCGCGCGTTCGCGCTTTTTTTTTCAGGCATAGGTACAAAACAGCCAGTATTATTAATAAAGTAAATTAATATTTTTGTTTTTGTTAATGGTTGTAATTTATTGTCAAAATTAATTAAATTAAAGAATTAAATGTTTATTTATTATATTTTATCTCTCAAAGTTAATTTTATTCATAAAATGTTGACATCTTTTCTGAAATAAAAACTTTTTGCTAAGATTTAAAAAAGTACCGTTCGATTTGACGGAGCATCTTGATAAACCGTGCGATTTACTTTACATTACCGCACAAGTGCGTAATGAGATACATTACGATATTGGAATTGGTGAAATAAGAGACCCTTTACGAGCAAATATGTTATAAAGTTCATTTTACAGTCAAGCGTATCAGTTTTTGTTATTTACTTGAGTCTAAAATATATTCAGCAATGTCAAGTGACATTAGTCTTGCAATGACGGCTATTATGAAGCCAACCGCGAATGCTGATTTAATTTTACCTAGAGAACAGAATAACTAATAGTACTGCCTAGAATAAGATAGTACAGAGATGAGGACTTCATCTACCTAATAGTTCCCAGCTTGTTTACAAAAGGAGAAACTCACACGGAAATGTCGCATTTGACAACGTCATGATAGAGGAGTAGCAGGCCCACCCAAAATAGGTCATAACTACATGGTCTGACAGTCCTAGCCCTAGACTTATGTTTAACGTTCTGGCGAGAGATATCACGATGAATATATTTTCGGGTGAACCCCTAAGTTTGATGTTCTATAAACTCCTAACGAAATAAATTATGCTTAGTTTACAACTCATTGAGCAGTTTTAGTCTGACATAAAGGTCAATCTTCAAACAGAATGCTGGCTGTTGTGATATTTACTAAAATATATGATGATGAGGATTAGGCTAACTATGATTTCCATAGCATTAATTTTATTGCCGTTCTTCAAAGTCAAAACTCAAACTCAAAGCATTTATTTCAATTAAACCATTTAGAGGCACTTTTGAATTGCCAAGAAGTCGGTCAGTCAGAAAATATGAAGGTAGTTGCCCATTCCAAAGCGTAGGTACCTATGGAGAAGAACGGGCAAGAAACTCCATGGACACTCTGTTAAATTGTATTTCTACAAACATATTAGTTACATCATTAATGTTGAATTTATAATTATATGTGAGAACGATGTAAAAAAGACTTACGCGTTAAAAGCGTCCAGAGTAGGTACAGCAAATACCTAGTAAGAAAACAACAATCCAAAAATAAAATAATTAAAAATAAGCCGAGGCAGCTAAGTGATGACCAGCTCCAACTGACGGCGCTCGTTCACGAACATGACGCATAGATCAGCACATTCAGCTCAACCATTTTGAAGGGAGCTAAATGATCCAACACACACGCCACCGTCAGCGAGATATTTGTGTGAGCATGACATACTATCAGCCGCCAGGGCATATTCAAGTAAATGAAAGACATATTACCCGGTAAATGGTACATAGGGTATAGTACATACATAGAACTCACATCTGTGCTTTGCAGCACGACCAGCGGCTTCATTCAAAAATTTGTTATCCTGTGGATCCAAGTCGTGCGACCTGACGACCACTTCCCATCCCATCTCAGCGACAATCAATGTCGAAATGTAGGTAAATTAGAGGTACAGACGCCAGCACATGAAGCTACTACAATCTGTCAAATTTCTTTCATAGATTTTCAACTCTGTCGCTAAAGCATAAGGTTCAAAGTTGATTGGGAAAATTTGACAGTTTCGGGTAGCTCGATGTGCTGGCGTCTGTACTTTTGACAGATTGAGACTTAGAGAATTACGAGAATTACCCCTCTGCTATTAGTAGTAACGCAAAAATCAAGGAGCATAAACAAGTGTAATATATCTTATTTGGGAGTACTAAACATGTTTATGCACGACACTTCTTTACTAGCGTTTTGTAAAAGTAAAATGGAAAAAAAGACTATAAAAGGATTTTTTTTAAATCTGGCGAAATGCGGGTAACCTATTCATCTCCTGCTCAACTCTTCGGGTAATACAGGCATGTTGTTAAGCTAAGTTAATTTTTAATTAGTACCATGATATGGAATACTCCGATGACCATTGCATACTGAAAATGCTTCAGGCAAAACAATTCGCAATGATATTCTGTAGTTCCTTCCTGTACCTATCTAATTTCTATGGTGATTTCCTGGTAATGTTAATGCGACATAGATACCATAAGCAAAACATTTCGGAAAGCTGTAACACAGCCTTCCGAACCGTTAATAAAACTTACTATGCAATTACAGCTACTGTAGGTAGGTACGCATCATTTACAAGTGCAAATAGTCGCCAACATCGACAAACAGTCTGAAGTGCTACTGGTGTGGTCCACAGTGAGCAGCAAAATTCGAAAGTAACTTTAGCCGGGTTGCAAGTCCGGCTCTTTTCAATTTAAATTTATAAAATCCGCCGCCCGGTCCCAGTGATCCTGCAGTAATGTCACTGTTGACAAAACGACACTGTATTTAAGTCAATGCAATGTTAATCGTCCGTTTGGTATCTTCTTACCGTTTTGTTTTGTGTGCAGATCGAGCATGGGTGACGTTAGCCACAAACGACTCTTACGGTCTGGGAGCCCTGGTGCTGGCGCATTCGCTGCGCCGCGTCGGCTCCACCTACCCTGCCGTGGTACTCATCACACCATCCGTAACTGAGCCTATGAGGTACTTAAACTAACTTTTTTATGCAAACTTTTTGTTTCTCGTTGCTATTTCTGTTTGTGTGTGAAAAGAACCTGATGGTGCCATTTTAATGAGTCCCTCCGTTCCCTACATCCAAGGTTCGGTAAGTTTTTGCTTTTACTTGAGGTGGCTTCTACCTGCCAACACTATGACTTACTTGCGCTGCGCACACGTGGTTGTTGTCGCCTACACATCCAATAAATATTCTCTGACTACTCCACGGTGCCACCCACGAGAGGAGGTGGTAAACTATTCTTAGTTTTGAATGACAAGACAAAAAATTGAGTGTAAACATATCGATATTTCCTACACCTATTATTTTCTACATTCTGTTACATTGCCGGTTGGCACTGACACTAGACAGCATAACTGAAATAAAGTTGGGAAGTGAAGATGACAATTAAATTGCATCCATAGTATCTCTACTATGGATGCTGCGGGTGGATAGAGTAGTAATAGAGTGTTATATACGAATATGGACGATTAATGACGGTTAAAATGATCGCTTTAGTAACGATTGATAAATCATTCATTACAAATGCATACATTTCGGAGGGACTCATTTGATCTAAAATCAAGTTCAGCTGTGGTTGTTATAAATCACAGACCATTCGCATTCGCAGTTTAAATGAACATTAATTGAACTTCAATAAAAAGTAGGCAGTGAAAACTGGTAGATCTCAGTGTGTGCACGAAGATAACACTTATTTTTAAATGGCTATTATTGACTGATTGTAGGTATGATTGTCGAAGAACAGTCATACGCCAGTATCACTTTACCATTATATTGATTTCGCACTTTACAATTCACAATTTTCTGTTAAGTGAATAATTTATGCATTCGTCAATATTCAGAAATGATTAATGAAACAATGTTTCAAGTACGCCACACGGACATTTAAATTGTCTCGTTTTTTTTTAATTGTCTCTTTATGTATTCATTGTGGACATTTATGGACGTAAGAACAACACAAACACCGACATACCTACAGTAGATTTGAATGCAAATATTGACAGGGAATCGCAGCAGTAACACCTAAAACACGATGGCATGATTCTTTCTGGGAGTGCAATAATAACAACAGCAGATAACGTGGGGATCAAGATCAATGACAATTGGTCGTAAGTGGTTAACAACCAACACACAATATGTTCTCAAATGAACTGCACAACGAAGATGGAGGGTAGCATGGAAAAAATGTTTAACTATTGTCATGTTGGGTGTTCTCAGAGAGCGTCTTCGCGCAGTGTTCGCGGAGGTGATCACAGTGGACGTTCTGGACTCGCAGGACGCGGCACACCTCGCTCTGCTGCAACGCCCCGAGCTCGGCATCACCTTCACTAAGATCCACTGCTGGAATCTCACGCAGTACGACAAGTGCGTGTTCTTGGATGCCGACACATTGGTGAGCTTTTTTGGCAGCTGTCTCAGACAGATATGTCTTCTCTCTAAAGTATAATTAATCAGCGTCCTATAACGTCGACAGCTCTAATGAATTAAACTAAATTAGATCTTACATGTTAAGCTGTTTGCCGGCAACGATCTAGTAAACAGTTTTATGTCCTAGCGTCACTATCCATTCCCATTTTAGCATGCAAGTTTATTCGAAATGATCTGGATTGGTAAAGCAAACTTTTCAGTGTACCTAAATATTTTTGCAATATCAACGAGCATTTTCAGATAAACGTCGTTTGGCCGGCGATTGCTTCAATCAATTCTCGTGTAGTAACAGTCGCCTCAAATTGATGAAACTATGTCCTATCATAAAGTGTTCAAACTCAACACTGAAGGCTATTAGCGAGACGTAGGTGGTTTCTTTCATTAAGAGTAGGTATGCTAAATATTAATGGTCAAACTTTTAACGCTGTGGACTGTAGTTGTGTCAGCCAAATCTACAAATGTTTAACGAGCGTATCGTGATGGCGCGACCCTCGGCCATAGACTTTACGTCAACATGTTTTAAATGTTGTAAATCGTTTTCGATTTTTCCTATTAACGAGCGTATGTAAAAGTCATCAATTCTATTTCGATATGTAACTGTTTATGCGATAAGAAAGTCAATGTTACCGGATGTCGATGTTAGTGCAGTAACACGAGATGACGAGACGCATAACCGTGGCCCAAATATTTTGTTGTCGACAATTTTGGACCAGATCCAATATTTTACACTTTCATTCTTCAGTTCTTTTGACGATAACACATGTGTTGTGAAAGTTAAGTATCATTACACGATGTATGCATGCCGTTATCATTGATATCTTGAAATTACATAATGTAAACGTTTAGAAAATTTCAATTTATGGATTTTAAAATTCCAATAATAAACAATAAGATAGTGTCCCGATAGAATCCATTGACTCGCTGAGTTTTTATTTATCGCGGGTTATTGAGTCAACTCACGTTTTTATCCATGAGCAGATAAAGAGTTCTTGATAAACATACCAGTTATTTGCTATAAGTACATGGTTCCTCACGTAGATCACAACGAAATCTTTATGTATTGAGAGCATTATAATTCGTAAATTTGATGAGATCTGTAAAAATTGTTGAGATGATAAAGGTCAAAAAGATGATAAAGGTCAAAAAGATCACATCATGCATAACTAAATTGTGCTTAATCATAGTTCTGGTTTAAACCAGATGTGTACAAAGCAAATACCAGCCTAGAAACACTGAGATATCACTTTTGAATTGCATCCCACTGACTTGCAAGTTCAGAAGTTGAGTCCTAAAGAGGTTCAGTTTATCTTTAGATTACAACTGTCTTCAATATTATATCTTCATAACACCCAGAGATCAGACATTCAGAAATCAGAATCTATACTTAGTCCATACCTTTCTTTAGGTATGCTTGTTAAACGTCTTCAATTCTGTCTCGAAACTGGTTACTGGATCGCAAGCAATTGCTTCTATAGGGATTGCTAGGTGATCATCTCGAGCCAAAAGCTTCGGATATTATAGGGAAACCTAACGATAATCTCGTTCACTAGGTTGTCCAAAACAGCGATGAGTTGTTCGAACGTGAGCAGCTCTCGGCAGCCCCTGACGTCGGCTGGCCCGACTGCTTCAACTCGGGAGTGTTCGTGTACGCCCCATCAGCTGAAACCTTTAGAAGGCTCATCACCTTCGCACAGGAGCGCGGCAGCTTTGATGGTAAGATCCTTTTGTGAATCATCATGATGATGGTCATTCTTCATCGTAGGAATTGAATCATCAATCAGTTGAAGACTCCAAACTCATAGCCAAATTCTGAACCGATTCAATTTAGATTGCTATCGACACGCCAAGAGGATCACCGGTAAAATAAAAAAAAATCGTCTCAGCAGTTTTTCTCTGCTGTTCTCATATAGATATTGCCTGGAGACTGTTAAATGCAACATTATTTTTCCCAAAAAATATTGTACGATTTCCAGCGGATATTCCCAAAGCAATTTTTATTTATACAGCTGAAATTCATCATATTTTTATGTAAACTTTCAAGAAAACTCATATGAAATGTGTTACTTTTAGCTCGAGTGTTTTCACGTTATTAGTGATGGTAATTTGTCAAGTTCTTTAGCGGGTAATATCATTGATATTCTGTAACAGGTGGCGACCAAGGTCTGTTGAACTCTTTCTTCTCCGACTGGGCGCGTGGAGACATCAACAAGCATCTGCCATTCCTTTACAACGTTACGTCTGCTGCCTTCTACTCGTACCTGCCTGCTTTGAAACAGTGAGTTATGTTTCTACTGTGATTTATTTTCAATTTTCCAATCATTATTTAAACAGTCAACACCAGGGCATCCAAAACTGAATTAAAGACGTCTGACGAATTTTGGACTACGTAATATGCATATTGGCGAAAAGTATCTTTCCCAAAATATGTATAGGTAGCAAGTAAGTTGAAAACCACATCAAAATATTTCTTTTGTACAAACTGCCTACAAGACAATGTGACTCATAGAAACTTCATTAAAATCAAGAAACCGTTTCTATTGCCACTTTGATCCGCACGAGTGAAAATACCTGATGCATTCGCATGTACCTATTGACGTTGGCAATCATGAATACAGTGCCGCAAGTAAGCTCACTAATGGGTATACGTCACAAAGTACATTTTGTATGACGCTATCCGGAATTTAAAATAGCAATACTCCAAATCTTTCTACGGAGGCTAAAATTATTCATGATCCAACAATGTTTTTTCAATATTGCATATAACTGTTATTTGTGTTATCTAACTCAAATTCAAGGAAACAACACAATAACAGTGAGAGGGTTGGTTCCTATCTAATCATCCCATATTATCAGCGGTAAATATAATTCTGTTGTTGAACTTGTGTTTCAACATAAGTACCTAGTTAGAAGTCGAAATGAACGATTGCCAAATAAATTTATGATCGATTGACAAGGTGACTGCTGTAGTTTCAGCCCTCCTCCATAGGAAATAGGCGCGACTTAATGTGCATATGTGAATTGAGGCCATAGTTACCAAGTACGTCCAAAAGCGCGTTGGGCCGACGATATTACCAAAGTCGCGGGAACACATGGATGAGTAACGTACAGAACCAGGGAGTATGGCAGAAAGGAAAGGATACCTTGCAGTGGGGGATTCCAGACTGATATGATGATGATCTTATGTGTATTACTGTTATCTATCCTCTTATACTTTCTTCGCCCAAAACGACTACTTACTTCACTTCAAGCAGTATCCCTCTTTCTAACAAAGTTCCGCTTTCAGTTTCGGACAGAACCTGAAGATCATCCACTTCATCGGCGCCGCCAAGCCCTGGCTGCAACAGTACAACTTCGAGTCCGGTTCCGTGGATGCGCCCGAGCACATTCGTGGCCTCCTCCAGCTATGGTGGGACATCTTCGTTGGACAAGTCCACTCTCAGCTTGACACTGGCATGGTAAGTCATCGAGGAGTTATTATATTAGGCTCTTTATTAAATCAGGCAGGGATAATCTGTGATTCTATAATGGCTTTGGTGATCTTCTAAGAACACAAATAGGAAAGTGAATGAGCCTATAAATAACACAAGACAAGCCAAATAATGTCAACTTGTCTAGTCCGCGTAATCATAATATATGTACGCGGACTTGTTTACATGAATATGCAACGAATCTAAATAGAACAAATGAAATCTATATTCCTATATCGCATTACCACGAAAATAATATATTCAATTGTATTGCAAATCGTAACCTCAAGAATTCTTAAGTATTACCTACATTATTGCTATTGATCTAGATTAATTTCCATATCGGTTAGACATTGTTGAAATCGAACCCATCTGTGTGCGGTTTGTCGCGACCGCGAGTATCTCGAGGTACCTCGTACGGTCCAGTAAATCGATCCATTGTCATTACAACCTCCGATCTGAACACTACAACATGTTTTCCAAGCATTCACGGAAGGAATCTAATTCTAAAGTTGCAGAGGTGAGACTTACACATTTCAACTTTAGCTTTCACAATTTTATCTCTATTTATGTGTAGGTTATTTGATTTATATATTTTTTCTTTATAATATAGCACCGTGTTAGGTCTTGTGAATCCCTGAGTGACTAAACAGTAGCTACCTATAACAATAGCTTGCACTCTGCGCTTGTGCACTACTACTGCTACTTGACGCACCTTTTGTTTGAAGCATTCTTTTATACGTGTGACATAATATTAATTTCTCCAAAATACTAACATTTTCTAACTTTACAAAATATATGTGTATCTGCTTTTGCACGGTTTGTTTAATATCTATATGGGACGGATTAGATGGTGTTGGTATTTTGGTGGAATACTCACCGCGAAATCTTTATAAACATACCGAAAAACATTTGCGTTTGTATAATGTATTTTTAATTCAAAGTTTTCTTTTTTATTTTGATTGACTCTTTTCTGCAAAGCTTCAGAACTAATGTTTGTGTTTACGCCAGTATGTTTATTTAGTGACGCATTATTATTTTGAAACAAATAGTCGCTTGGACAAAGTTTTTTGCACTGTATAGTGTGATAACTAGTGCACGAAGCTTAGTTCAAGTGTTTGTGTGCATGCATACTACTGAGTTGTTTCACTTCAACCGATAGGTTGAGGTGGGGGCACATGACGCACATGAAGCGCAACCAGAGTTACCTCCACTAGACGTGGGACACCAATTCCGCTATCAGCCTACTCCGGACCCGGAATCGGAATTCGCTTGGCATCATCCTGATGTCCAACATAAAGAAGAAACGCGTGGGGCACAGATAGACGTAGCAGAGTTCTACGATCCATGGAAAATTTATAGAGGAAACATACCTCCAATTACAGAAGATGCACCTAGCCATCATGTGGAATTAGGAAGAGTAGAAGATCACGAAGAAATTAGAAAATACGCCTGGGATTATCAGGCACAAGAACCTCCGTCCACTTATACAGAACATAATCCGAATCAAGATAGTCAAACGCATTACACAAATCATTGGCAACACGAGACACAACATGAACACACACACGATCAACATCACCATGAAAGTCACCGGTATCAAGAACACGATCACAACTGGGGCCACAACCATCCCCATCATGATCATCATGAGCATCACCGTCACGATCATCATGACCATCACCGTCACGATCATCATGAGCATCACCGTCACGATCATCATGACCATGACCGTCACGGTCATCACGACCATCACCATCACGATCATCATGACCAGCATAGTCACGATAATCATGGTCATCACAGTCACGATAGTCATGATCATTACATTCACAGTCATGATCATCACCAACATACTCACTCACATGACCAACAGCACGATAATAACAATCACGCACAACATTTCGATCAAGAAACTCCACATTATCACATTGATGAACAAAAACATGAACACACTTACAGTAATTTCACTACATTCAGTCCTCAAAAAGCGGCAATACGTGAAGAGATAACAGTACACCATGTTCACGTGGTAAAAGAAAAGAAACGCCCTCGCCGTAATCGAAGACTGCACCGCATTGATATTTCTAAAGAACAAGGAATGGTGAATGGGGATGTCTTCGAGACTGAAAGTGACGATTTCGACGACATAGTGCCAAGGCACCCGTACGATGGCTTTTATCTTAGGCACAGAGCTACCGTCGACGCTCGAGGTCGAAAAGTTTGCTCGCATGAAGTACCACCCACTCCGTCTCCCTCCCCCCCGCCCGACTCCCCGTCACCGATAGAAAATGGCTTGCACTCACCAGAGGAAGACCCGCTGGATACCAACGACTCTGAAGTCCAAGTAAGTTACACCCAAAAATAATTAACCTTAACAACAACAGGTAAAACGTTTTTCTTATTAAAATGCTTTAATGCAAAAGTGTTTGCCATTAAAATGTAAGCTCAGTTTGTAGATATGCTTTGCATGCTCACCACTTATTGTACTCCGCACGTACTTAACTAGTTATTAACACTATTCCTTAGAAATGTATTAAAAATCCTATTAGAAATGTAGTCATATCATTACACGAGCCGAAACTACATAAAACTAACTTCTGTTACAGAGTGGTGTTGCCGGCAACCTGGCGCGAGTGCTGCCCGGCGCGGCCGGCCAGCGCGAAGCCCTGGACGAGCTGTCGCGTCGTCAGGGCTGGGAAGCCGGGAACATTGACTACATGGGTGCCGATTCCTTTGCAAACATTTGGGCGAAGATCTCGCAAACACTGAGCCAGCCCCGCACCTCACCAACTAAACAGTCTCCCCCGAGGGAACCCGCCCTACAGCCCGCTCCCCAACAGGTGGTCGTTCAGTCCGGTGAGGTCGTACAGGAACCAGTGGCTGGACTAGTGGAAGTGGCAAAGGAAGTCGTCCCCGCGGAGAGTGCCGCGCCCGCACCAGTAGCGGTTGTTCCCGCACCCGTGGCACCCGTTGTAGCACCCGTCGTAGCACCCGTCGTAGCACCCGTCGTAGCACCCGCCGTAGAACCCGACGTAGCACCCGTCGTATCACCCGTCGTAGCTTCCGTGCCTGTAAAAGTAGAGGCCGTCACACCCGCGGAAGCGGCTGCACCTGTGCAGAAGCCAGCGTCGCCTGTACCTGTGCCAGTGGAAAAATCTCCACTTGCAGTTCCTGTATCCGTGGGAGCCGTCCCAGACGTGCCTGCGCCCGTAGCAGCTGCCGCCCCGGCAGAACCCGCTAAGGTCGAAGCTCCAAAGGCCCCAGTAGCCGTACCCGTCGTAGAGAAGCTGGCGCAAAAGACTGAAATTCCCGCAGCAGCCACCACGGCTCCTGTAGCTCCGAAAGTAGCGACGCCCGCCCCGGTCGCGCCCGCCCCGGCCGCACCCGCCTCGGCCGCACCCGCTCTGGTCGCGCCCGTCCCGGTTGCACCCGCCCCGGCCGCACCCGCTCTGGTCGCGCCCGCCCCGGTTGCACCCGCCCCGGCCGCACCCGCTCCGGTCGCGCCCACCCCGGCTGCACCCGCCCCAGCCGCACCCGCTCTGGTCGCGCCCGCCCCGGCTGCACCCGCCCCAGCCGCACCCGCTCTGGTCGCGCCTGCCCCGGCTGCACCCGCCCCAGCCGCACCCGCTCCGGTTGCGCCCGCTCCGGTCGCGCTCGCCTCGGCCACACCCGCCCCGGCCACACCCGCCCCGGCCGCACCCGCCCCGGCCGCGCCCGCACCGGGCAGTCCCGCCACTCCTAAGAAGGCGGCCCCGGGCGCGACGGGCAGCCCGCCGCTGGCCCCGGGCGCGTCGGACAGCCCGCCGCTGGCGTCGGACAGCCCGCCGCTGGCCCCGGGCGCGCCGGACAGCCCGCCGCTGGCCACGACGCCAGCCGCGACACCGGCTGCCAAAAGTGAGTATCAGCACATCGGCGATGGCGCCACCGACGGTTAACAGCTTTGCACTGTCAATTCTCACCGAGTTCATTTTGCAGTTTTCAGACTTCTACTAATATGTTTATAGTTAGCTGCATCCTTGTTACGTGGCTCGGTCCGCTGATGTATATGAATAGCTTGACGGGTGTCACGTAACTCGATGTGTCTACATGTTTTCTTTTGTGCCGTTTTGTGATGTTTGGTTTTATGTTTATTTTATCAGCATACGTTTCAAAATTCGTTGTTATTTCACCCAGCTTCCGAGGAGGCAGCGCAAGAGACGCGGCTTTGATAGATCAGGTAATAATTATTATTTTACTTGGACTCAACGCATATCACATACTTCATATTTGCGCTGAATTGGATTACGGTGGAGGAACTTTATGTTTGTTAATAAAGCTTCCACCTTGTGAAGTCTTCAATCCTATACACGACTTTTATCATTTCCAATGAATTTCAATCCGATTCAATTCTTCACCAATTAAAAGTACATTAGCCTAATTGAAATTCTTCATTGTTGTTTACACAATTTTCGACTGAAATATTCTGTGGATTTTGGGTTGCGTCCAAGTAGGTAGATGCAGATCGTAGGGACGTTTGGTCGACCACTCATTCAGCTATTTCTGGAGAAATTATTAAAATGGCGTTCCTCTTAATGTGATGAATGCCGAGTTAAACAGCTGAATAAGTTGTTACAGTGCGCTTGCATCCGATACCATCAACTGGTGCAACGTCGCATGTCTGTGTGATGCACCCATGGAGATCGTTACAATTTTCTCAATCTCTCCACATGTCGAAATTGTAACAGATCTTTTCCGATGCTTTACATTTTTGTTTCACACATTGCAAGGAACATTATTCAATGCTTATCATAGCGATACACCTTCACGTAGATAGCACACAATTTGTTCACACACGTAGAACCTTTTTATAAATTATTGTAATGAAATGATTAATTATATTCATACCTATCTATAATTTCGACCTATTTACAAGTTGAATGAATCGTTATCCTCGCTAGAAAACCGATACCAAAAATAAAATAATAATCCTTGTAATGGCCATTGAAGCTTTGAGACTCTACTAAACTGACAGTCCTAACTTTCCGCTTGCATCGTTTCTAATTAACCTAGTAGCTATGTTTTCCCTCGACTTTGTTCCAGGCCCTAACCGAGCTTGCTCTCTAATGTGATCGCCATACTAACGCCACGTCTAATCGATCGAGAGAATTAAGGCGAGAATTGGTTGTGTAGCCGAGGAGCGTCGCAAGCCGGCCGGCAAGCTGAAGCTGAGTCCCCCCGCCGCCGCCGACCCGCTGCCCACGCCCGACAGCGAGCTGGAGGACGCCGCCGCGCTCGCCTCCGACATCATCGCGCAGGAGCTGCGCACGCCCGCGCGCCCGGCCGTGGGCGAGCCCGAGGTGCCCAGTCCGCCCGTCGGCGCGGTCTCGCTCGCACAGATCGGCGTCAAGACCCCCGCTAAGGGCAAGTCCTCCATCGCCGCACAGATAGAGTCCTCCATCACGGACACCCCGTCCGCGACTCCCGCCACCCCCGCGGCCCCCGCCACCCCCGAGGCCCCCGCCACCCCCGCGGCCCCCGCTACTCCCACGTCACCGACGTCGTCTGCGCCGGCGCCTCCCGCGGACGCGCCCAAGAAGAAGGTGGTAAAGAAAGTGGTGAAGAAGGAGGGCGCGGCGGGCGCGGCGGGCGCCGACGCTCCCGTGCCGCCGCCGCGCAAGAAGGAAAAGAAACCCAAAGAGAAGTGAGCGCGCGCGACACGCTCCCGATAGTTCCTCTGTGCCATAATCGTAGCCTTTCTAATCTTAAATGTCTATTTAATTTTCGAATAATTATGCTTTTATGTATCGCGTAATTTTTTACTATATGATGTTAGAATTAATTTTATACTTACTATCATACGGCAAATGTATTGTTTAGTGTGATTTTTATACCTTTACTTTTTCTATTAATTCTATGATTTATTTAAGTTTTTAACAAGTGATGAAAATCGGTTTTATTGTTCTGAAAAATCTACCAAAGGACGCAACGTATTTATAATGGAAACGAAAGTTTTTATGATTTTTTTGATTAAAAGTCTATTTTTGGAATACCTAATATGCATTTTTTTTCTTCTTCATCTTGATTTTTTTTATTAGAAGGGAGTTCTCAGAAGACAAGTAACACACAGCCAATATCACCCCAGTCTTAATCACAGTGGTTGCGCATTCTTGTTTACATTAGTCCTAATCCTGATAATGATTCATACACATCAACAAAACGACAAGTTTTTAATGAACAATATGACTTTACAAAAGGCTGTTCGACTACAGATGCGGGTGTTGCTTTGCTGAAACACATATTTAACGCATGGGAGAACTCGCAAAATACTATTTTGCGAGTTTTCTGTGATCTCTCCAAAGTCTTTGATTGCATACACCATAACACGCTTTTGCGTAAACTACGTCATTACGGTGTCCAAAACGAAGCTCTCAACGTAATAAATGCCTATTTACATAATAGGTTCCAATGTGTAGATGTTAATGGTGTGAAATCTTTCGGGCTACCAGTTCAGTTAGCCAGTATACCGTAAGGCTCAATACTGGGTCCATTCTTGTTCTTAGTTTATAAAATTTTACCATTTTATTTAAAGGGCATCTGTGCCGTACTGTTTGCAGATGAGACCTCTCTTATTTTGAAAGTAGACAGGAATAGACAAGATTTTGACGACTTAAACAGTGCACTCTCAATAGTTACGGATTGGTTTACGTCAAATAACCTATTTTTCAATGCCAAAAACGAAACGTGTAAAGTTCGCCTTACCGAATGTTAGAAATCTAGGACCTAACATCATCTTAGATAAAAAAAAGATGCTAGAAACTGTGGGCTCGGCAGTTTTTCTGGGAATAACAATAGATGTCAAACTTCAGTGGGGACTACATATATCAAGCCTAGCAGGAAGGTTCAATTCGTCAGGAAAGTAAGACAATACACTGACGTTGATACAGCTCGTTTAGTCTATTTTAGTTATTTTTACAGCGTTATGTAATAAGTCCTACGGTATTCTGCTGTGGAGCAAAGCCGCTGATATACAAAATACAGTTGTCCTTCAAAAACGAGCTTTTCGAGCAAATTACCAGCTAGGTGCCAGAGTTTCACTTAGATATTTTTTAAAGATATTGGAATTATTGTCACTGTTGCATCACAATTCATCTTTGCTAACACAAACAACAATGCATTTTTGTTTTAGTGTATATTTTGCCTAATATAAAAGAATATATTAGGCAAAATATACACTAAAAAGAGATAGAAATAAGGACAAACTTATACGTGCTCCCTTTCACCGGCTTCATAAGGTTCATAACTCATTTGTTGGGCTTGGACCTTTAATAACAAGCTACCCTCTTCTTTGCTAGATTTGCCTTTTAATACGTTTAAAGCTCAAGTAAAATCAACCTTTCTTCAAAGGCATCCTATAATATTGCATCGACGACTACTAAACGATAAGAATAGTTATTCGCCCTGATTAACTCAAGATAATGTTTATGTTCTTTCTCCAGAATTAGCTTATTTACTAACAGGTTATACAAGTTCATTATAATTGTTTTCTTTTTGTTTGACTGTATAAGTCAATTCAGTTTAATTTACTATTTACATAATATACTCAATTCAATGTTTTCTAATGAGTTTATTGCAATAATATGTGCCCTCAATTAAGGCGAGGGGGGGTAATGGCTGAGTTTTGTTATTTGTTGGTGGTTCAGTGATATTTAAGAAATATTATGAAAATAATAAAATGGAATGGAAAATACCGTATTATTCTCCTTCAAAAAACCTGTGTCCAACTATCGATTTCAATGTTTCAAACCGAAAAAAACTTCGAAAAGGGGTTTATTTATTCAATAAAGTATTTATGATCCTAACCAGCATAATTATTATATAATGAAGTCACCACAAGCAGCACCCGTTCACGAGCCTATGTGAACAGAACCCAGCGGAAATAGGTTCAGATTTTTCTGATTGAATCTCGAGTTCCCATATTTCCATTAATAAAGGTACAAACTTTTATTTTTTATCAAGATTAAAAAAAAAAACATTACACGTGGTGCCTCAGAGAACAGGGGGACTAAAACGGCCACTTTGGCAGAATCATTAAAGGATAAAATTATGAATCATAATATGGCAAACACAGTCCGTGTTTTTCTTTTAATCGCTGCACTACGTAGGTATAATCAAGTAGATAGGGATTGGATTTAGATTGGACTGATTAGTATTTTAGCAAACACAAAAAAAAATTACTGAAAAATCCTTCATCAATGGGATTTGATTCGATTAACTTAACAGTTAACTGTCCATTACGATTCATAATGTTATCCTTTTATGATTCGCCAAAGTGGCCCTTTTAGGCCCCCTGGAAGCTTTTAATTAGGTAGTAAGTTTATGTTTACATTTATTATTATTATTTTTTTGCTTGAGTACGTATAGTTTTTATTGTATTTGTTGGTATTTTTGCGTGGCTAGCTGACATATTATGGCAAATAATTTAATTTAATGTTCTGTGTCTTGCAATGTTAATTACCTACTTTGCAAGTATTATATACCATCAAGTATTTTCTAACTGAACAGACAGCTGTGCTTCTGGGGAGTTTGTTGCGCCACTTCTCCCCAGCGAAAGCATTATGAAGTGCTGAAGGGACTGTCTTTCGTAATTTTGTCGTTCGAAAGAGAAGAGAATTTGGTAATCTTATCATTGCGAAAAAGACCACCTATTAGTTTCACGGTAGAGATAATGATACACACGCGTAAGGCACATATGAATATAATGTAGTCAGATATTATGTAATGAAAAACTGATAATATAAAAATAACGGTCAAATGCTAGTCTGAGATAATGAAAGAATTCAGACGCCGCGGGATTTCAGGGCCACCGTTACGGTGACTGGTGAGTCGGTGATTAGGCTATAAATATCGAGATAAAAGTGTTACATAAGGTTTACCGAATAGTATATTTTGGGATTGGGAGGCGATTTAGGGCGACACACTAAATTCAAAATTAATTTCAGTGACATGCATAGGTGACGGTCAAGATAAACTAGGCACTAGCACATTCTGTGAAGTATATTATATGCTAGACTGCTTACAAAACTATGTTTTAATGTGTAAACCAATGACCAATTTATATGCCTGGATCGAGACAACCCAGTTGTTATAAAACCCATTGCGATTGCAGGGTCCCGAGGAAGAGGAACCTATCATACTTGAAAAAGAGGATGTGCAGAAATGCACGTAAGTACAGAAGTAATACCTAAGTAAGTAAGAAGGCAAAGTATAATAGGTTTAATGTGTTCAACATTGTAGATTTTCTACGCCTTGTGCTATGGTGTAGCACATCACATACCTCATCGTATGCTGCAGACAAGTTAGCTGGACCTACAGTCTGCGCTGAGGTCTACAGGACACTCACACTGCGAATAAGTGCTAAACTACGACTGTAGCGATCATAGTAATCTTTCTTATATCTATGGTAGCAACGAAATATTGGTCTACCCTACCTGCCTATGATATCGACGCGCGACGTTCAAACACTTCAAACCACTCATTTTGGAAAATAGCAAATCATCATTTTCAATTGCACAAAAGTGGATGAATTGGTTGTAGATTTACCTAGACTGACCTAAAGAATGTTTGAATTTCTGCTACAAAACAAAAAAAAATGCAAAATGATTCTCTCCGGCGGGGAATCGAACCCCGGTCTCCCGCGTGACAGGCGGGGATACTTACCACTATACTACCGAAGATGTGGTAACTGAAGTTGAAAAAGCAAATCAGTATCAACCCAAAAATGTAGGAATTTGCTTTTTTAATAAAAAAAATATATATAAAATAAGTACAATAATTTAGTGCTTGGTACTATAAAATTAAATAAATAACACTAGGGGTGGTTTTGTGTAAACCAGCGCCATCTAGTGTTAACTTTTTGAACAATGTGTAACTCTAGTCCTACCTGTATGTGTACTTATAAAGATAGATGTCAGTAGTGTAAATAAATACATTATCATCACGCACGACATCATCTCTTGTGTTGTGGGACATATAATTTTGTCAAGCCTTCTAACTCTTTCCAGATTGTGGTAAACGTATGAGAGGAAAGAATTCCTAAAAAGCCTAAAAAGGTAAAAACTAGACATAGTGAACTAGGCATCGCTATCAGTCTAGGAGATTATAATGGTTGATCAACATACAAAATAGTTTCTAGGTCGGTTTTTTTACCTAGGCTGGGGATGATGAATGGTTTATTTTTACGTAAAATCAAATTCACACAAATTATTTTATATGTAAGTAACATAACTATGCTTTATTTATGTCAGTACGAGTATCTTTTGTGGAAATAACTATGGAGTTAACCTAACAATTAACATGTCAATAGCTATACTAAACTTATCCAGTTGTGAGTTTGTGAGTAGGGTTGCCGACTTACTACCAACCGGTTTATGATCATGCTC
Organism: Luperina nickerlii; assembly: GCA_963855955.1. NCBI lineage: Eukaryota > Metazoa > Arthropoda > Insecta > Lepidoptera > Noctuidae > Luperina > Luperina nickerlii. The sequence continues at coordinate 7,199,587 of OY979663.1, forward strand.
GGTTCCTATAGACAAAAACGAATCGTTTTGCTTACCAAATCTAGATTTATATTTGGGAGAGTCTACTTTGCAAAACTATGAGGTCTTTGCTTCATTACTGTTACAGATACAAGTATACCTAATAATTAGGTAATTAATTATAGAGGTACTTATAATTTTAACCAGTAACGGTCCGTGAATTATAGGAATCGGCCATAAGCCACCGTGCATCTGACAGATGGTCTATGTCTGTCTCATCATCTGCCTAGCCTTTTCCCAACTATTTTGGGGTCGGCTTCCAGTCTAACCGGATGCAGCTGAATACCAGTATTTTACATGGAGCGACTGCCTATCTGACCTCCACAACCCAGTTACTGGGTAATACGATACCCCTTGGTAAGACTGGTTGTCAGACTTTCTGACTATCCGTAACGACTGTCAAAGATCCACGAATGACAGCCGGGACCAACGGCTTATCGTGCTTTCCGAGGCACGGAGGGGTCTCGGTATGTAAAGGTCACCCATCCATACATCAACCGCTGATCGAACGACCTGTGCGGCTGTTAATTATTTAGCCACGGGCCCCTCCATGGTCTATGTCTGTCTATCACATCGAATGCAGCTATTTACTGACGACACAAATTAGCTAACAGATTGTTAAACTAATGTTTGGTTGGCTGGTGTTCTTTCAATCAGCCAATCACAGCAGTTTATGAGCTTGACAGCCTGTTGTTAATGAGATGGCGCTATACAACGAATAGCACTATCCCTTTTCCGGAACAATGATGGCTTTAGCACGGTCCTAGAAACAGAATGTTAAAGTCTATGTCAGACCATAGAGCCGCTAAGAACCTGCGGGGTAACTGTGTAACGCACTATCAGCAGTAGCAATAGGTTTCATTTTGACAGTTCAGCAACATTCATTGCGTCATTTACCTACGTTATTGAACAGACAACATTTTCGAACATTATGAATATGAAGCAATGGATTAGCAATATCCTTCAAAATGATTCAGATTGAGATCGATAGTGTGTTACGCAATAAGGGCGTCGTTTTTCGAACCAAAATTACCGCAAAATGAATGTAACAAATTGTCAAACGCGCGTAAACTAAGTGTGATTGGTTGAATGATTTATCAGCCAATCGCAGCAGATAACGCGCGCTTGACAATTTATTGACCGTAAGCTATCTTATCACTAGCTTCTGCCCGCGCCTTCGTCCGCGTGAAAATTTGTTGTTGCCCCGCTTCATCCCGTCGCATCGCCAGCCCGCAATATTACTTCGTTTTCACTTAGCATTCTTTCTGACCCTTTTATCTTTTTACTCGGCACCTAAGAGTCACAGCGTGATGTCAAATAGCCTTCCTCAAGAATATGGCCAATTTGATAGCAAAAGGATTTTTTGAAATCCGACCGATCCAGAGATTAGGTACCTAGCGCGTTCAAACAAACAAGTCTTTAGCTTTAAGGCTCCTACAAACAGGCGCGACGCGCGACCCGAATCGCGCGCGACAAAAAGACACCGCTCGTTACGCGACTTGCGGTGCCTTTGGGTCGCGTGTCGTGTCGTGCCTGTTTGAAGGAGCTTTTACGTATTCTTAGATTTCTTAATAGCTTCTGCCATACAAACACACCTCTTTAAAATAATTATTAGCTACCTAATAAATTTAGTTACCGTCAGAGGACTCTTGGTACTTACTTTTGGTGACCCTAGAGGATGGTTCGTGAGAGGCGTGCCTCAAACTGCGCGGAGCGGCGAGCTTGCTCTATAATTTGGAACAAAATTGCGGACAGAAACAAACAAGAGCCTTGTTCCACCGATCTTGTTAAAGTTATGTGCCTTAATTACGTAACGATTTATCCGGTGTAAGTTAGTTTAGTTATTATGTTGATGAACTAATTATCAGGGGGCCTAAAAAGGCCACTCTGGCAGAATCATAAAAGGATAACGTTATGAAACATAATGGACAGTAAACTGTTAAGTTAATCGTATCAAATCCCATTGGTGAAGGATTTTTCAGTAATTTTTTATGTGTCTTAAAATACCAATCAATCCAATCCATATCCAATCCCAATCTCTTTATTTCAGCGGGAATGTCCGAAAGGGTTACCGCTGGCCCGGAACATAAACGGCTAAGGAAGGAACGCGGGTGGGTTTTAGTCAGTAAGAGTCTGACACTCCCTTCCGCTCCACCCAGAGCGGGATGGATGATGGGATGGGAAATTATCAAATGACCCCTCATTTGATCCCATCCTGCATCCTGAAAAAAAAATCCCAATCTCTTTGATTATACCTACGTAGTGCAGCGATTAAAAGAAAAACACGGACTGTCTTCGCCATATTATGATTCATAATGTTATCCTTTTATGATTCTGCCCAAGTGGCCTTTTTAGTCCCCCTGTTCTGTTCTCTGAGGCACCACGTGTAATTTTTTTTTTAAATCTTGATTAAAAATTAAAGCTTGTACCTTTATTAATGGAAATATGGGAACTCGAGATTCAATCAGAAAAATGTGAACCTATTTCCTTATTTCAAAGATTTCTAATTTAGAAGTCAAAGGGAAAAATCTAGTTAGTAGGAAATACTAGTTGTTATTAGATAAGCAGTAGATATTGATTAGAAATTCTAATCAACACTATCTAACAATAACAGATAACTAGTCTTTCCTAACGTTTCGATAGAGAGTATAATCTATTATCAGGATAATCAGTGTTTCGAAAATCGAAACAAACTCGCCACTAGCTTTACAGTGATTTAAGGACTTCGACACACAACGGAAGCAGAACGCCACTAAGGGCCGCTTTCCGACGACGCCTTGTATTGACGCAATGCAAGTGGCAAGTGCATCGACTTTCACACTATCGATCGTAACTCGTTCGTGATTCGATATCGAGTTGTTTACACGCTTGTTAGTCACAATGAGCTTCTCATTATGAGACGGTGGCTGCCTGTGGGTGGTCCCACACCGTTCACAGACATCGTTAGCACTAACAGAAGTACCAAAGTACCTATCTCACTCGATACTCGTAATTAGTTCCGAGTTTGTATTGGGTGGTACTCGGTAACACACTCGGACTCAGGTTTTTAGGATTATTATGTGCTGAAAACCATCAATACTGCCGGTCTATCTATATGACAATTTTATTGGTGGTACTTTTTTTTGCCCGACTATGGCGAAGCAAAAAGGAGGGTTATGATTTGGACCGGTATGTATGTATGTTCATCAGCTCTCTCATAACTTCAAAAGTACTTATAATAATTTGACAAATGAGGTATCGTTAGAAGTGTCTTGACCGTCCGCTGGTTATAGGTTATGTGACGTCACACTAAATTCAATATGGCGCCCTCTATAGGACATAAAGTAATAAATTTAAAAATAAATATTTTGGGATGGTGCTTTGTTGGGTATCAAATGAAAGGGCTTAATTAGCATATTTCAAAAATGTAAATATTATGTACTGAATTATGCCCCAAAATAATTAAATAAAAAATAAGTTTAAAAAGTAAAACCCGACTAGGTATACTGAAAAGGATGAAACACGAAAGTACCTTGTCGTGGTCGCAAGCCTCTGTACTTACTAACATACTTATGAGCTATGGTAGCATCCATTTTTTTAATAATTAGTAAGTTAAGAGCCTGTTAGACTATATTATTTATTTATTTAAACTTTTCTTTCTTTTGTTTATAATATACAAGGGAGAGAAGTGTATTACTCCACAGCTGGGCAAGTTAGTAATTTTTTTTACATAAAATATCTACTTTTCTAAAAACATAAGTACCTAGGTTATTTATATATTTTATATAGTACTTCAAAATTATTTTCCAAATCATCCTAAATCACTGAACTGGGGGCCTAAAAAGGCCACTTTGGCAGAATAATAAGAGGATATCATTACGAATCATAAATGGCGAAGACATTCCGTGTTTTTCTTTTTGGATGGAATTGATTGGTATTTTAGCACAGAAAAAAAAAATTACTGAAAACTTCACCAATTGGATTTGATAATTATGATTAACCGTATCAAATCCCATTGGTGAAGGTTTTTTCAGTTATTTTTTTGTCTTTGCTAAAATATCAATCAATCTAATCCAAATCCAATCCCAATCTCTTTGATTATACCTAAGTAGTGCAGCGAAAAAAGAAAAACACGGACTGTCTTCGCCATAATTACGATTCATATTGATATCCTTTTATGATTCTGCTAAAGTGGCCTTTTTAGGCCTCCTGTATTCTTGTTTAATAGAGGTCAGTGTCCTAAATTAATTACAACAACTAAGCATTACATTATACTAACTTAGAAGTATAAATATTGAAATAATTTTTTTACAAAATGTTTGTTATATCGCCATCTAGTGTACGCCATTAGTAGTTTTAAAAAAAATTCGTGGCCTGTGCCTTGCCGCTCTGTCATCTCTTTTCCCACTCATACAAAAGAAAAAAAAAGCGCGGGAAACTCATAACGAAAGGGCGCCTTTTTTAAAACGAATTTTCAAATAATTAATTTATTTATTCTTAAATTCATTTTATTGCTTTTCTCAAGATGGGAAAAAAAGGGAATCCAAAAAAAAGAAAAAAAGAAGATATTTCGTCTTCTGTTCCACCATTGGGGTCCTCTGAAGACGACGGTGGAACCTCAAGCTCTTCAGAGGAGGAATCTCTACCAGCAGAAAAAGATAAGTATCGGGAATTCAGGATTCCTGACTACATTAGGTCATATCCTGAAAACGGAGGCAACTTTGAATATGTTGTATTTTTGGAAAGTATTGACTTAGTTCCGATAGGTGATAGAGACATGATGTCCCTTTCAACCAACATAAAAAAATATAATAAGGGCGTAAAACAATTATTACGCATGAATCGATACAAAATTGGCGTTATTTTCGAACGTCCTGGTTTAGCTAATGCAGCATTACTGAACCGTAAATTTTTGGATACTTATAAATTGAAAGCCAGTATTCCTGCAGCCGCTACGGAAAATATAGGTGTTATTATGCATGTTCCAATTGACTTGAGCAACGAACGCATTTATAACGCAATAACTAGCACAAAGAATATTATTTCCATCAGAAGATTCATGCGCCGCACTATTTCAGAAGGAGGGGGGGTGTCCTACCAGCCTACGAAGACGGTGTCCATCACATTCTCGTGTGCAACGATACCCGATAGTGTAGACCTCAACAGCTGGCGATTCGAAGTACGTCCGTACATTCCGCCGGTAAAACAATGCCTGAAGTGTCTAAGGTATGGTCATATAGCAAAATTTTGTAAGAACTCCCAAAGATGTTCCATATGTACAAAGGATCACAATTATAAAGAATGTCAAGTACCACCAACAGAGGCAACATGTTGTCATTGTCAAGGTAAACATGTGGCTATTTCGGCACAGTGCCCAGTCAAACAACAAAAAGTGGAAGAAAACAAAAACAAAATTAATAAAAAATCATATGCAGACTTATTCAATGAAAAGTCATTTCCATCTCTTTCAAAGTCCAGTCCTGCTAAACAATTAAAATCACTAATTGAAACAGAACCAATTTTAAATATTTTAATACAGACAATAGTAACATTAATTTCTCAAAATAAAAATAACGAAAAGAGTATTTGCACTCAAAGCATAAAAGATGTTCTATTATCAAAAATTCAGAATAATATAAATAAACCTTAATTTTATGGATCAGCTAAATATTGTACAGTGGAATGCTCAGAGCATCAATAGTAACAAACATGCTTTTTCGTATTTTTTACATGAGTATAACATACATGTAGCTTTATTGTGTGAGACTTGGCTCAAGCCTCACATGAGATTTAGTATTAAAGGATATAATATAGTAAGATTAGACTCAGGTAATACACACAATGGTGTAGCTATTTTAATACATAACAGTTTACAATTTAGTAAAATAGATACTTTATATGACGATTCCATACAAAATATAGCGATTCGTTTAATATATGGCAATAATAAAGAAATTTCATTAGTCAGTTTTTATAGTCCCGGAAATGCTTCATTTACTAAGTGTAAGTTTGATAATTTAATTCGCAATATCCCTGGTCCTCTCTTGATGGGTGGAGATTTCAATGCACATCATACGGCTTGGGGATGTAATAGTGTGAACATACGCGGCCGAGATGTGCTTGAAATCATTAATGACTATAATTTGGTTTTATTAAATGATGGAGAAATGACTACTGTAGGCTCTGATAGGTGGCAAAGAAATGCACTTGATTTAACTGTAGTATCGACTTCAATTTCATTGTCTTGTTACTGGTCTGTTCATGATGATCCTTTAGGTAGTTACCATTTGCCTGTAATTACAAGGTTAGTTATTAATAACAATTATAATATCCCACATGATATGGAAACTTCAAATTTACCAAAACATTTTAATTTTAACATGGTTGATTGGGAAATATACAAGGAGAGTGTTGATAGTTTGCTAATGGATTTTAAAATTAATCAAGATAACCCATTACAGTCATATAATCACTTGATAAAATTATTAAATTTAGCTGTTATTAAATCATTACCATCAACTATAAGATCTGCTACATCTTTTGATACAGCATCAGTAAATAATAATCGTAAAAAACGCATTCCATTACCATGGTGGAATTTGAATTGCACTAAAGCAGTAGAAGACTCTAGGAATGCCTATAAAGTATTCAAACAAAATCCCACATTGGAAAAATATATTGAATTTAAAAAATTACAAGCTCTTAAAAAGTTAGTGTTAAAAAGAGAAAGATATTTAAGTTGGATTTCTCTATGTGAGTCATTTAATAGAACTACTCCATTATCTAGAGTTTGGCAAATTTCAAAAAGATTTAACAAAACATTTACACCTCCAAGTAATAATATTTCTCCTTGGGTCTTCAATTTTCTTAAAAAATATACTCCAGATACAGTTGAGGGGCCATTTCAATCAATTCCTCATGAAGTAAAAGCTTCAGTACATTATGAATATCTAATTTATCCATTTTCTCTTCAGGAATTAAAATCTGCGATATCATCTAGACGTGATTCTGCTTTTGGCCTTGATGGAATACCTTATAAAATGTTGAAAAATGTTTCAATTAAGGCACTTTCTGACATACTTAGTGTTTTTAATTTACTCTGGCAGGAATTGATCATCCCTAATGAATGGAAAACAGACTGTCTTATTCCAGTACTTAAACCTAACAAAGTAAGACACAAAGCAGAATCATATAGGCCAGTAGCACTAACATCATGCATGGGAAAAACCTTTGAACAATTAATTAAACAAAGGCTAGAATTTTATATAGAAAGTAATAGTCTATTACCATCCAATCAATTTGGCTTTCGACGCGGTTGCTCCACTCGAGACAGCATTTCCCATTTGCAATTAGATATATACAATTCTAATAAAATGGACAATCATTTAGTTGGTGTCTTCTTTGATGTAGTGGGTGCATTCAACAACATCAATCTGCATATTTTGTGTGGTGAACTTCGTGCCCTTGGTATCCCTGAAAAAATTATAATATGGATCTTTAACTTTTTACATGGTAGAGAAGTATATGTCAAGGTGAATAAACGTTTAATAGGGCCACGTTTTTCATACAAAGGGGTATGTCAAGGTGGCATCCTCAGTCCATTGATTTATCTTCTTTATTTACATAGACTAAACATTGTACTTGGTCTTGATGTCACAAATTTGCAGTTTGCAGATGATTTGGTTATTTATGCTTCAGGTTCAGATATAAGTTCTGTTGAATATACTTTAAACACAGCTTTAACTCGGCTAGAGAACTATTTTCATTATCTAAACTTGGATATTAGTCCAGAAAAATCTAAAGTTATAGTGTTTGGAGAGTGTGAAACAGACTTACATATTTATTACAATAATAGTGTTCTTCCAATAGTGAATGAAGTGAAGTTTCTGGGTATAATTTTTACAAGCAACCTCTCATGGACTAATTATGTTGATTATCTGTTAGGTAGAGCTAATAAAGCATTTAATTTTATAAAGTCACTGTCAATTGCAGCTGATCCTAAAATTTTGCTTATGCTATATAAATCTTTAGTCCGTAGTCATTTTGAATATGGATTTTTATGCTTTGGGGCTGATCAGAGATTGGTTCACAAATTGGCGATTCTTCAAAACCACAATCTTAGATGCGTAACTGGTGCAATGAAGACAACTCCAATTAATTCGCTTGAAATTGAGTGTAATACTCCTCCTATGAATATAAGATTTCAGTTTTTAAAATCCAAATACATTCTCAAGCTTTTATCTTTTGAAAATCATCCTTTATTAAAGAAAATATTATTTTATTATAGAGTATACAGTCCCTCTAATTCCGTAAATGTCCCTTATATATTTCATGACTTTTCTAATCTAATCAGTATTGATGATCAATATCAAATTGAGAAATGTAAAGGCAGATGGCCATGTTATTCTGGTAATTATATCAGTAAATTCTGGCCCATGGACATTTCTGTTAATCGTGACCTAAGGAGTAAAGAAGACGTATATCAGTTAATTGCAGAGTTCCCTGGGTACAGACAAATATTTACTGATGGATCCAAAAACAATAGAAATGTTTCGCTAGCTATATACCTACCTCATCTTACCGTTGGACATGGAGTTCGGTTACCTGGAGCCATGACTATATTTACAGCAGAATCTCTAGCCATTTTATCAGCTCTGCAGTATATACATGAAAAGAATCTTGGTCACACAACTTGGCTTATAGTGACCGACTGCATGAGTGTTCTTATGGCCTTACAAAACCCGAAACTGGACGCTAATACCGGAAATATTTTATATGAGATTCGGACTTTATACGCTGATCTTGGTTCTAGAGGATTTACAATAAGTTTAATATGGACACCCTCCCACATAGGAGTAGCAGGAAACGAAAACGCAGATTATCTTGCAAGAGTTATTGTTGACGTTGACATCCCAGAGACAAGAAATGTTGCCATACCAAGTTCTGACCTGCTTACTAAATTACGTGAACAAAACACCTGTATTTGGCATGAGAACTGGCAAGAAACACTAAAAAATAAAGGAAAATGGTATGCGAAAATAAATCCAACCATTGGTTCTGCGCCCTGGTTCACCAAATCTGTTCTTCCTAAGAGCAGAAAATTTTATACTACTTTAAATCGTCTTAGATTTGGACATGGAAGATTCAACGCACATTTAGCCAGAATGAAAATTATAACATCGCCAGTTTGTATCAATTGTGACTTAGGAAGTGATCAGACCTTAGATCATATAATTTTTGAATGCCCTGCTTATGATTTACAAAGAATTCTTTTAGTTGATAAATTATTGGAAATATATAAAACGCCAGCAAGCATCCCGCGTGACACTCAAAGTTTGCTGGAGAATTACAGTACATACATAGAACTGTATGAATTTATTGACAGCACTGGATGGGCAATTTAACCGTTCGGGGCGACTTAATCGAAGGATATGACTCGGATATGACCTTACTTCACAAAATGTTTATGACGAATTCACGGATATGACACCATATTATTATGATTTTGACTAATGAATACTGAAGACGTGGCTTTGGCCTAAAATAAATTTAAAACAAGGTTTAAACTACTAAGGACAAGGCTGTGGCCTTATTTACTTTTAGACAAGAAGGATGAAACTGAAGACGAGGCTTCGGCCTTACTTACTTTTGAACATTAAGGTTGTAACTGAAGACGAGGCTTTGGCCTTACTTTTAATCAAGAAGGACAATAAATAAACACTGAAGACGAGGCGGTATGGTCCAAGACCTTAGCCTGCCCAAGTAGGGCGAAGAGAAAAAAAAAAAAAAAAAAAAATCATACAAAAATATTCGTTCACAAACGCACACATAGAATTGCACCCGCTACGCACGCGGCGACTTGACGCAACACAAACAACCAGTTTGACAGGAACCGTGGCGCGTGGAGGTAGTGCCGCTGTGTTTCGTAAAGTAACATTGATAATATCATTGTTTATAAACAGAATTTGATAAGAAACCGAAACTAAATCATCTATTCATGAATAAAATTAAAGACTTTCGTAGATTAACGTGTTAATTCGCGAGTTTACTTGGTTTTTCTGTTGGATTTGTACGTTTTATTCGAGTGTGTAATCTTGTATCTGCGAGAACTCAGCATCGTTGATTTTGTTGGGACGGTGGATGAAAATGTGAAACAAATGTGTGTTGGCGAACTTACCGTGGTGTTGGACTTGGAGTTGGTACTTTGAAACGTTTGTGGTGGTCGGAGCCGGCAGGATGAGGTACTTGGTGTTCGTGTTGTTGTTGCCTGCGTGCCTGGCACACCTCAATGTTTACCTGAGTAGCGCCGAAGTGTGGAGGTTATTAGGTAAGTTCAATTGCATTTGCCCTTATCGATGAAACAGCTGCACGTAGCTGCAAGTGTTATCACTGATATCGATAATCAGTAGTGATAAGCCGGTTTGGTGCGTTATGATAGCAAAATGTTTAAAATATGTATGATCAAGTTGACGCAATTGTTTTAGCTAGATTAATGTATGCGAAAACAAATCATAAAACTACTTTTAGAACAACATACAAATCAAAATAAACTGGCACACATGATCGAGAGTACCTACCTACTAAATGCTAACTCGTTATAGCGTGAAGGTTATGTACCTGTTTCGATGCTAAATTAGCTGATTGTCACGGTTCACTTAATTCTAATGATGACGTCTTTAAATCAGTCATAAATTGATGCAAGCAGATAGGTACTTACCTAGCTAACAATCGCCTTATCAGTGTTCAAAAGCAACATTAAAAAAGCAGTTTATAAAACATTACCAGAAACAAAACAGCAAATGCATTAATTCAGGGTCAAAAAGTGATCAAATTAAGCATAAAATATTGTGCCTCATGCTTAAAAGTTTACCTGGAACACAAATCCATCATTTTTGGTTTGGTTACAGTGGCGACCACAAACACATACCACAGCCTATTGATTATTGAGTTGGATAAAAGAAAATAGAATTTTGGGTTGTTATTTTTGGGCTATTTTTAATAGAAATGATATTATTGTTATCATTAAAATCTCAACCGCCTCTTTATATTACTATACTAGCCGCGCGGGTTCACCCGCGTAAATGTCAATCCCGTGGTAATATCGGGATAAAAAGTAGCCTATATGTTATCCAGTGTGTCAGCTACCTCCATACAAAATTTTATCAAAATTGGTCCTGCCGTTTGAGCTTGATGAAGTATCAAACATATAAACACACCCTCACACACACACACTCACAAACTTTCGCTTTTATAATATTATGAGTGTGATATCCCTACTTATACATCCCTAATTCAATTTAGGAAACTAATAAACTGCACTGGTATAAAGTACATATTAACTAACAGCATATACCTACCTATACATTACGAATCTAGCTAGCACTAAGTAGCTACCTAGGAATTGTAATTTTTCCATATTATTATTTGTCTATTATTATTATCAATTTAGTACGCTAGACACTTTCACAGAAAACATCAGCAACATCGCTTCTAAATTACAATAAGTTCTTGCGGTTATTTTGGATTAACGGGGATTTAAAATTAGCAGTAAATTCTGTTTTTATTTACTAACGGTAAAATAGTCATTGTCGGTTTTAAGTAAAACATTTCGTATCATAAATGATAAATGATTTTATTTTTGTAACTTGTAGGTTTGTACAAACACTTTTACACGTCAATCATTTTTTTTATTAAAAACTAGATGAGGTCGGCGTTTCCTATCTGACTGCTCTGAGAAGAAAGGCCGAAACAAACTCAGAGGTCACATTCTCTTTTAAAATCCAGACATAATCTTGGTCAGGTTATATGAAGACAAGGTAGATCGATGTCTGAGATGGTCTTTTGAGGAAAGAACCACACAGATTGAGAGGACCTGTCCAGTCAGTGCACGCATTTGTCAGAAATCGTGCAGCTCAACTCAAGACTTAAGGAAGACTTATCAAGCGGGAACATTGTTTCTATGCCCAAGAACTGAATCCTCACGACTTTAATTAGACAAACGTCACAACTAATACCAGTGAGCTTGTCATTTATGTCTTTGAAGTAAGCTGGAGTGACATTTTTGAAAGGGCCCGTGCTCGCGCGCAGGTAATGAGCTTAGAGATGTGACGCTCCATACAATAAGCCAGTTTTTGTCCCCTCCTATTGTAGCAACCTGCCTCAGCTCAGCCATAGAGTGCAATCCATCTTTGTCAACGACCGAACCATCTGCCTTTTGTTCTTGCTTAAAAATTAAAATAATAATAAACAATATTAAGGACTAAACGTGACCATCGGTTTCCTTACTTGATAAATAGGATAGTTTACTTGACGAAAGTAAAAAAATGTTTTCTGTACAAATTGAGCAGTAATTAAAAATGTATGTAAATTACCTTACGTAGAACAGACACATGTTGGGAACGGCACGGTTCTGCTACCTCCGCACATCCGTGCTTTACGAATGATATTTATTTCCAACTATAATAACATAAAAATTAATACATCACAGATCTTTGTGTTATCTGGTAAAGCTGCCATGGTCCGCGCGGTGTATCAGACGGATCGATCGGCTCTGCAGGTACGTGGCTACATGCCATTTATTTCAGATGACATATTTTATGGAGATTCTATGGAGCACAGCCAATAATTTCGACGCCTAAAATGTATAATCCGGCACGATGGGAATGGGACGCATATTTATTTTACCTTGTTTTGATTAGAAACTAAAAAATCGCAAAATCAAATTTTATTTGCCTAGTCGCTTTATGGATATTGAAGTTTTAATCGACGCCCACATTGATGTTCCGACTGTCCGACACAGAAGGTAAATTAATTTAACGTTATCATCGTTAAGGATTTTTCATTTTAAAGAGCCTTGCGACACCTTAGTAAAATAGCAATATACCTATATCAACACTAAATTGTAATATGATTGCAGTATCCATAGCTACTTGTTAATCCGGGGAGCCTGTGCCCTTGGCGAGCTAACGCTATGGCAGTAAGGCGGTATCAGACGACAGGATAGTTTATGGTCACCCGTTATCGTTCATCTGTATTCTGGAGAACTTACAGACCAGCAACAAACATCCAAGTGTTGCGAGTTCAGCGTTTTAAGACTAACTTCCAAACTATTTGACTTTACGACAGTCAGACATAATATTCGTTTTAAAAACCGAATAAAACTGCAAAATAAACCATGTTGCAATATAAACATACTCGACTAGAAACTAAAAATACAAACTAAAAGACGCACATAAAACGCACAATCCCTACGAATTGTACAATTATGTATTTTGCTTCTGAAGAAAGGTGGGCCGTACGCATTGTTCCTCGAGCAGCCCCCAACCAGGAACGTAGACGCAAACCTATAATATTTCCTTGCTTGATACAGCCAAGATAACTACAACTCGTTACTTATAATGCTTGGTTATTCCAAAGTTTAGTTTGAATCCGAGAACAAAAGCAATTTTGCGGTGATATAAACCAAAGCAAAATAAAATGAGAACAGTTGGACTGATTACGGCAATCATGCTTTCTGTAACCACAGTATTTTTACCAGATTACATTACGTTGCCAGTCTTTTCTAACAGTACTATAAATTAGATGTTTGTACATTGATATATTAGAAAAATAGCTAGGTACTTGATATTGAATTCCTGCATCCGACGAAGGTAAAAATATCTTGTACCATCGTCTTGGATTACATGGCTAGAGCTGTGGTGGGCGCATAACAAAAAATCATGCGTAATTCGATACTGCGATGCAGTGTAAGATTCCGTCTAGTCACCGTAACCTCCTCACACGGTTACAGAATTGTTGACATTGGACTATCTTTTTAGAAACTCAAAAAAGTAAGTATTTGCATTTGAAACATTTACGATTTGTCAAAAGCCTTTTTTTTGTTTTCTTCACATTTCCGGTCGTGTTATCTTATTTCGTTATCTAAAGGACGCTCTTTTCTTAAACCTATACCAATATTATCTATCAGTGTCACTAGCATTAAACTTGTCTACGTGTGAATCGTAACAGTCCAAAGCTTAAGCTTCTCATCCGGGACATCATCTTATGAAATAACACTTTCTTTCACCATTCAGGTATAGAAACGACAATAGAATAAATAAAAACAGTCAGAAATAGACATTGTTATCTGAATAAATACTATTAATGCTGCATTCAGCCCGCGCCATTCGGATCTCGTCCCCCAAAACGAAGACTTCGTTTAGAGAATTAACAATGAAATATTTCAATAAACAGCCAGCGACGGCGCAATATAAATATGGGCTCACGTCCTTCTCGAAACTATTCTTTATGTAAATACAGTTGACACGCGGGATGATGTGGAGTGGGTCCTAAATAAATTTAATTTCATGGACGGTTGGGTAGCAGTTTTAATTCTGTGGGGGTGTGATATGTTTCCAGCGGGCAGGTGCGGCTTAGGCGAAACACGGTACGCTATGCTTACGTGATCAGAATGGTTAATTAAAAAATATAAATTGTATCCATGTATCAGCACGATTGTATACGATAACAAATTACAAGACGAAAGCAAATCCCAGTCTTGGTGTAGCTATTGCTGTAAAAGATAGATGTGAGTGCTGTAGTCTATAGCTTAGAAGTAGGAAGGCATGGGCGTGGATTGCTAATCAAGTAATAGCAGTTTACTTCGATCGAGTAATTTCAGTCGAGTAGTTTGTTAGTCATCTACACCAGCCAATCATAAAACCAGATAATTCAACTTTGAATGCATAAATGTTGGTTGTAGAATAGGAGGTTAATTTAAAAGCAATTATGAAAGCCCTGTCGACGCAGACTGGATAGCAGAAATAGAATTAGGTACACATGCAGCAAGCCGCGGGCGACAGACGGATTACTTACTACCTATGTGCACTACATGAATATGCATCTCGTTATTTTCAATTACGCTTGACGTCGGCTTAGCTTTAATCGTTTAAAGCTCTGCAATCCATTGTCGTCGACACCTCATGCAATTTTAATGATTAGTCATTGTCATAGCATTATTAAATGAATGTTGTTTTGCCATTCATTACGCTGTTGGGATCTGAAATTCTAATGTAACAGCTTTGTAATGACATGTTGGTTTTGACTTGTAGATTTCGCCTTCTTAATTAAACAATGGGTTAATAAGTTTGTATTCGTACATTTTATGGCACAGGAAACAATTAAGGTCCTTAGATTATTGTTTTCCGAATTTCTCCATATCTCATATTTATCGCACGCGCAAAAACCTTAAAACTGTTATTGTTTCATACATACGTAGTCTTTACAAGGCAACCTGCGATGAGGATGATCGATTCAATACAGGAGATCCATCAACTTCGCATAATACCTACCTCTTGCAGTTTTTGCACTCCATGGCCCAAAAAGACAAAAAATATATATGACAATAAAACTTTATCACCCTTTGCAACCTTTTCTATTATCTGTTAATTTTGCTGCAGTTGTTGGCTATTGTCACATTACAATGTGTTAAATAGAGCCGTTTTATTGAATACTACCACAGAGTACTCGTTGTCAAGGATACAGTACGAAACTTCGACTTATGCAAAAGTTTATAACTTTCTATAGAGTGACCAAATTTTTAATTTGTTGCCATTGTAATTTGTGGAAAGAAAATAATGTTCCACAAATTATAAGTTTTATTTATGTGCTCAATCTTGTACACCAGCACAGTAAATAAATACCTAAGTGAAAACTATTGAAAAAAAAAAACCTATCAGAGCTGAAGGTGTTTTTTGTTTGCATCTCGATCATGGGATCTTGTTACGCCATCCCTGGCTTACCATCAGTCAAGTCAGTGTGGTTTGCGGTGTACGATCAACAGATACGGGCACACTCAACATTAACTCTTTGCTTGAAATCTAAAACTGTTATTTTGGATCAAGATAATGGTATTTTCCCAGGGTTCGTAAAAATCAAATATTTATAATAAATATCAAAATATCCGATATGTCTGCTATTTATCCGTTTTATAACTGATTATCGGAAAAAAGCGTGTATAAAAACCGGCCAAGTGCGAGTCGGACTCGCACACGAAGGGTTCCGTACCACAAGGCATAAAACGCTGAAAAAAAAACGTTTTGTTTTATACCGCTTTAAATTTTAACTTTATTTTATTTTTATTATTTGTTGTTATAGCGGCAACAGAAATACATCATCTGTGAAAATTTCAACTGTCTAGCTATCACAGTTCATGAGCTACAGCCTGGTGACAGACAGACAGACGGACAGTGGAGTCTTAGTAATAGAGTCCCGTTTTTACATTTTGGGTACGGAATCCTAAAAAGATGCAATTGTAAAATAAAAGTTTAAGTTTGATTATTTAACGTTTTTATTACAAAAGTAACAAAAGTTTGTCTTTGAATAATGTGAATAATTCAGTCTTACATGATCAACTTTTGTGTTTTGTGTTGATGTTTTTTTTTGTGTTTTGACAATAAATATCAATTGATAATTTATATCCACAAAATATCAATTGATATATTTTATATAGTGATATATCATGTTAGAAGTATATCACAGAACCCTGATATTTCCTATCTCATTTTCACTCGCGTCATATTTTTTGACTAGCGTAGGTGCTCCACGCACTCAACCCTATCGAATAGCCCAATCACAACACAATACTTGATAGTATTATCAAAGCATTTATAGACTACTACGCAGTGTCCATTAAACTGCTAACTAAACAAAGCAATCGGTGCACGTGCGGTGTGAGTCCCACACTCCCGCATTCCCGCCATTATGCCCGGGTTACACAAGGTTAGTTATTCAACGCTAGGATAGCAAACTAGATCCTCGGTAGACTATCCTAGCTTGGCACATGCTTGTGCTGTTTACGTAATGCCAGATAATTTTAAGCTAGTACACGACCGTGGTGGCGGTCAGAGAAATAAAACTTGTAGTCTCTGCACACTAGACAATCGAATAGAATAGAATACTCTTTATTATGTACACCATATAAATTACAGACATAAATATAGAAACTGTACAAAGGGTGACACAATGGGTGGTCTTATCGAAACTAATACTAGCCGAATACTAGCTAGCCGCCGCTAGTCGATTACTAGCTTGGGTCAGCCACACGAAGCTAGTACACAAGCTAGAATAGTAAAATCAATGGTGAGCAATCAACTCAGACTATCGCAGTCCACTTCTGGACATGGGGCTCTCCCTGGCTACGCCACAACACCGTCCTCAGCCTTCCGCATCTGGTCATTCCCAGCCACTTTTTAAGGTCGTCAGTCAAAGAGAGTTATATTTTTTGTCGTCAGTACACCTAGCTGGCGTCCCACATTACGCTTGCCGATACCTCCAGGACTCGGGTAGAGGTTCTACCAGCTCAAAAAATAGAACCCCGTCCTATTAAATTATCCTAGCGTGAAACGCTAACTTGCTGGCTTATTATCCTGGGTTGAGAAAAAGGCCTCGTGTAACCCGGCCATTACGTTCCTGCCTATATGGAATAGAAACTTTATAACCGTGTACCATAAACTACCATGCATTCTCGTTCTCACCACCTAATTAATGTGTTACTAGTTTTTACTTCACTTACGTACGAAGCACGCACTTGCAAGGTGCAACACATCTCGTTATGCAGATACGCATAATATTCGCGTATCTTTATGACGATGGTGAAATAGCTTTTTGTGCAATTTTGCTCTTTACATATAGGCAATGGTGGTGAAATATTTTTAGTTTCACGCGTTAACCAACTTTAATTGTTTTTCATGTTTATTTATGAATGGACAGCTGTTTGTTATAACTTTATTAAGATGATTGTGTTAAAAATATGGGAAATCTTCCCAGCAGAACTTTTAATATTTATTTTTACAATTAAGTATCAGATGAAAATTAATTAAAACCTTACTAGCTTAATTAAATAATTGACTCGGTTTTTTGTTAGTGCAAAACTTTATTAACTTGTCTATCATTCTCAACCAACCGTAGCTCCAATTAAAAAAATAAAAGTACAAAAATGTAAATCTAAACACCAAAACAGAAAGTGAACCGTGTGACGGCTTCCAGCTAATAGTGACAAGTTGGCAATGTATCCAGGTCACGCGACAGCTGAATAAATAGATCTTTTATAAATAACGCGAAACTCCGGGTAATAAACCGCGAGAAGGCACGGCTAATTTATACTTCATCTCTGACTGGCGCTTAGTCAATTGGGTATAATCTAGTGAGAAATCCGTTGTTTTCAGGCTAAGGTCAAGAACTAAATGCGTTTTTGTTGAATCCAACGACTCTCCATTCTAAAAACTTTGGTAACCATTTCATTACTGCATGTAAAACAAAAAATTATGCTGATGCCATACAGTGGAAACAAAAACTTGTAGAAAGCTCGTTCATCTGTCGAACTGACAATGAAAAATCTTTATGCTGTACGCGGTACATAGGTATCATGTGGAAAGATCAACGTTCTAAAATTACTTTTCTCCGCGTGATCGATAGTTGAACATATTCAAAATAATGGTTTCGGGCGTCGGCGAGGGTCGACCTCTCAATCACACCTCGGGTTTGTGCCCGCTCGGCAATTTGCCCGAATGGATGGAGATGTCAACGCGACAAAAAGCTTCGATCGATCAGCGATGCTGCGCCAGCGCAAGTCGCACGCGGTCGCTTGTTGTGTGACCCTCTAACTGTGTTTAGAAGTTTGTTCGTACAGATTTGTTTGCTTTTCTATATGTGATATGATTATGTTTGTACATTCAAAAAATAATGAGTAACACAACTTTTAGACAATGTTTGAAACAATGTTCAAAAGTTTTTATTCGATGATTTAATATCCAGTGTTACAAGCTTGTGAATAGTAGAATCTGTGAGTGTGAAATACCCATTACTGCAAATCTCCCTCGGGAGGATGGGGGAGCGCTACCAGACTGGGACAATGAGCATGCGCCTGAAAAACGTGTCACTAGTGAGATGAGGTGCAACGGCTGCGCGACGAGTTGCTTCCGCCACTCGATGACGATAATATTAGACTAAAACTAGCACAATTACCACGAGTAATGCACTCAACAGTAGCGCATGTAGCATTGTGCCATAGATAGAGAGAGGTCAGATGTTGTGCGCGTCCCTTCGGCTGGTGAACGAACGTCGGCGAGCCGTCACGACGTGTCCATCAACTGCCACCGCCGACGAGCCAGCACCGAACACAGTTTAAGCTCAGTTTAAAACCTGACAGTTCTCCGACCATGATAGATGATATACGAGCGCGTGGAATGTGCCCAAACCGAAATAGCAGCCGCCGCCCCGACATGGACACTCGTTAACGTTTTAGCTAATGACATTACGGCTCATTTTTGTTTTTGTTCGACTATTAAAGATGAGCTGTGTGTTTGTTTTGGGGCCGAGGATTACCGGCGCTGACCCATAATCCCACGTCCATAGTTAATGACTGCTTTAATAGCCCACGAAGGAAGTATCTTGCAGCGCGACTATGATGCGACGAGCACAATATTAGAAATCCCGTAGTGATGGCACACGACTAGTATTTTATATTTCCTTTGTGTTTGTGGGAGCTCAAAATGTGCCATTAGGGATAATGCTGTGACGGTTTTGTTGGCTACGCAGCGTAATTGAATAGGCGGCCGGGTGGCGCACGCGACCCAGCTCTGCTTTAGGAGAGAATGTGAAAATAAATGTATCTAATATTAAGTAATAATTATTATGTGTGTTTACGCACATTATTAAACGAATCAAAGCTGTTATTCTCTTTCTAAGGGCACTACGCTGCTAAAAGCTTCGTAATGTTTTGAATATTCGCAAAGCTTCTGCGCTTCAGAGACATTATCTAAATTGTTTAATGCACTTAGAGACAGTGTGGAAGACACATATAAACATGTTAAAATATCACACATCGTAAACTAAGTAACACTATTTGCTACCTAATGGGTGAAGGGTTTTATGTTAGACCTGATCGGTAAAGCATTACTTATACATACTCCTGTATATAATTGCTTCTGTTTTTGGTTGTTGATTATTTATAATATAAAATAGTTAGGGACCACACACGGACAGTGGGCGCGCGGGAGCAAACATGGCTGGCGTCAGCACCGAGGCACCGAGCATACCTGCCTCTCTCAGCTTCTGTCTATGTGTACACTCCCGCTTAGCTTGTGCGTGGTGCTAATCACTTCTAAACACGATACCACATACTATCATTATGGAACGCCATTCTTTTCCTAGTTAACAACTTGATAATTCCCAGTACTTTCACGGATCACTATTATATCTACTCATTTTGTTTGAGCATCCAATCTCTCTTAACTAGTTTTTCTCCAGTGTCCAGTGTTTTATCTGGAATGTAGAATTTAAAAAAGACGACTTGACAAAAGTTTGTAAATGTGCTTTGTTGGCAAAACATTTTCTCAATTCACATTGTCGTAATTAAGGACTGTGAAATATGGTCCCACTCAATTGTGTCGTAGTTTTGTGACAATACAGTATTTATGAAGAAGGACGGAAAATAAACAAACATCGCGCACAATCGGACGAATAAAAATATGCTGGCACAATGCACGGCCAACACGTCATAATAAGGCAGTGGCTTTTGTACGGCCGGCTGTAAATCATACAGTCCTTTGAAGAGAATGGCACACCATAAATAATGCCCCAAAATTCGGCTGCGATGCTCTCCACCGGGACATTTTTGTGGCCCGTGAAGAGAATTCTAATGGTGAAACAAATTAATCAATGGGGTCGCGACTGTATTTAACTTTTTTGCTACAACGCCTATTGTGAGTTTATGGGTGTCGATAAACCCCTAAACGTTTTGACGTTAAATAAGCTTTCATTTATAGTGCCGATATTCATATTACACCATAACTTGCACTAGTTAGACCTGAACAATGGAAATTCTCTTCCCTAATGTGGTAATTGTTTCGATTTAATAACGTTACGCTTAAAATTTAAACCGGACTCGTAAATATTGAACTGCAGCCACTTTAGATTTTTATGGGTTCGTAAGAAAGCAATTAAAGTTGAGCATTATGATAGTATTGAAGAATTTAACGCGGTCGACGTTGTTACGACTCAACTGAGCTTTAATGGTTCAGTGCACCCCTGAATAAACAAGGTTATTTGGAGTTAAATTTGCTTGCACCGGATATGGCTGCCACTCGAACATATCCATCATGTGCCTCTAAATGAAGACTTGGTCAACGGCCCAGCGGCGCACTGCCAGTCTGCCACTTGAGACTCCTCTAGGATCAGCAATGAATAAAGGAATTCTTATTCGTGGGGATGTGGTCACCTCACCTTATTTTATGATCAGTAAATCTTTCCAGTTATGAGCTCCTAAATAATAACGTTTTATAGGCCTCTGTCGTAGAATTGACGAATGCACACTTACGTTTTATCGTCGATGGGTAACCAAAGTGTCCCTGGATTTATGTTTTCCAATGAAAATTCAAGTTTATTGCTAATGCAATAGGTGTTTCGTTGAATTTGTGGACAGGAAAAACATTCAGGTTATTATTGTTAAAAGATCAGGAAAGGTTGTGACAATTTATTTAGCTTACCCATACGTGCGTTATCGAAGGAACGACCACCCAAAAGTTGTCCTAAAACAGCGTGAAATGGCATCTAGCGTTATCTTTGCATCACAATAAACTGCATCATGTGAACTTTGTTTGGACCTCCAGTTTGTTTAGACGGGACTTCAGAAACCAAAGGTATGACATGATTGATTTGGACAGTAAATCTTAACATGTCTCGAAGTGAATTCGTATGTTTCGCAGCATGGCGTAGAGATGGGTCGAGTCATGGTGTTTCTGTTGGGCTGGCCCCCCGCGGCGCAGGGCCTGCTGCGAGGACCCGCATGCCCCAAAATTTACATTCTTACTCCGAATAAGGGTTATTGTAATGCGCTGTGAGTTCCTAACAGTCGACTAGATAACGACTAGTCACTTTTGAATCAATAAAATACACACAAATTGTCACTGCTATCCCTGGGGACCGACCCTGGCATATTGTCCTCTAGTTTTGTTTACATTAGGCTCCCAAACTGGTTATTGTGTCTGATGTTTATTTTATTAAGAAAGTAAACAGTTAACAGTCGTCCTGATCACCCGACGTGACTGGATATTTTATTTTCATCTTGAATTTATTATTACACTGACTGTACATTTTTTAGGGGCATATAATATGTCAATTGTTTTGTTGCCAGTTTGAAAAGAAAAAACGAATTCTGATTAATTAAATAAAGAAATGCTGTCTTCATGAGAAATTGATGTTTGCTTTGTGGAGGCAGGTTAGTCAAACATCGCGACACCCTCGCGGGCGTTGAACGGTAGAAGCTGTTGAATAAGAAAATACACTTTTGGGAAGCAGTTGTAGAGAACAAATATTGGTTGAATCCGTTCGGAGGTGCGCGTGGACTAATATTTGGTTACTAGAGGTCGTTATTACATGCTAAAGGTGGTCATACTCATACCGAAAGTACAATTAAATTCTAATTTCAATCATATTGTGGGAATGTAACAGAGGAAATCAGAATATTATATCGCTGAGTTGCGTCAAAATGTATCTGTTCTTTTTGTGTTCTACAATTTAGTCACAATATTCCCGAATTGATATTCAAGCAAGTCTCAATGGAATACAAAATAAACATTTGGATTTATTTATTGTACATATCTCATTTTATAGCGGAACCTTCGTAAAACTCATTTCCTTAATTCGTAATGTCGCTCAATACGATTACGTTCACGTTCGGGTTCAACTTTATTTCTGGCTCTGTTGGTTCGAGGCAATCGTACGTATTAATGGTAGTAATGGGAGACTGCGTTTATTTAACCGCTCGTAACTCGACTCGTTATGGCCGCGTGTGGATTTTTAAAACATGGCTGCAGTACCGCCGTACGTCATTTCCTCGCCTCGTCCATCAATTTTGTCGGATTAAGTTTAGACTGAGATGGTGTTAATAAGCTTAATGAGGTTTCTGGTAAGTGATTTACGTTTATTGAGTAATGAGTGGAAGTACAAGTTTCTTTATGAATGATCGAATAACTTTTGATAGATTATATCATCGCATCATTCGATACTTACCTAAGTCTTATCTAAACTAGGCAAAAGTTCCCAAAACATTGTCAAAAGAATGCTAGCTATGTGTACTGGAAGATACAGTAGTCCAAGTCCAAGATCCAGTTATACAAGCTTAAATCCTAATCTCCAGTCAATCAGCAGTCCTCAAATACCAGTTAAATTTGAAGAACGTTAAAGCTAACGAGGTATGCAGGGTTGCTAGGTTAATTGTGTCTGTGGAGTGTATCGTGGATCTCGTGAGCTGTGCCCACATTACCATGTACGAGTGTCTCACTGTCGTCTGATTGCATCTCACCGTCGTGATCGGGGAAATGCTCGCCTCCGTTTTACAGTCACGTTTCTGTCTCGAAGAAGAAAAAAAGACAAAAAACCCATGCAAATAATGTGCTATAAAAGTCAATATGGATTTACCGTCGCAGCTGCATTTTATACCAACATTATACCTTATGTATAAATTATAGAAACGTTTTCTGTGAAGAAAAAAATCTGTCGTGTAGCTAGCTGGTCGTGGGGACGTGTCGTGTGGCTATGAAGAGGAATGCAAGTACGCGAGCTAATGTGAGCGAGGTGTGGGCGCACCGAGCCTCGCACTCTTTTTGCAAATGCAAATTCAATTCCAACTCCGAAATCTTTACGAGAATATTCCGAATGGAAATGTTTACTTTTCTCTTTTACTGCATGTTTTTATTTGCCAGCTCGCCAGTGTAGCGGAGTCGTGCGAAAGATTAATATTGACTATAAGTATGCTAATACCTCTTCAACATTTGCCGGTGGGTACTGTAATCAAAATGTGCTGTTTTGTTTGGGTTGTTAGGGTCGGCCGTTACCATTAGACCCGCTCGCTCGAGTTTAGAGCATGGAGCATCAGATAATACACGGGAGACTGCTCAGACTGCTCCATTCTACATGTTCCCTCATTAACGACTCGACTTAATTCTTTCTTTTGTCCACTTCGATTGGTAGGAGCTCTACTTTTTCTGAACATTTAAAAATCTACTGCACAACTTTTTTACTTTTACACTGGCGAGACCGCGCCGCTTATTTGGTTTTTATTTTCGTTTGTAATTCGCTTTTCTCGCTGTTGTTTTTGGAACGCTACTGTTTTAACTGATCGTAGTTCGCAACCTTGCGTGGTCTGGTACGCAATTTTTATTTCTTTTTGTCCAACGTTTTCGTGACTCGTGACTTTAAATGAATTAAAAATAAGGTGTCGTGTCGTTTGACGGTTATGTTAGAACCGGTAGCAACTTTAAAAGAGGACCGTCTAATTGTAATGGGCAGCAACCAGGTGGAATAATACTCGGACTCGCCCGAAGGCTTTGAAAAAAGAAACGAGAGGCGTGGCTGAGATCCTGTTTGTTTTCGAGTCGACTTTAACTGACGCCGAAAACGAAATCTGCCTTAGTTACATCCTTAATTCTGATTTATAGACACCGCATGCTGTTATTATAAAGTTATGGTAACATCTCCTGTGACGGGTGGATTCCCCTCGACGTTCCCAAGTCATAATATCAATTAACTCATTCATAATTCTTAATAAGAACTCTTAATTAAAATGCTGACTCGAAAAAGTCTTTTGATGTAAAGTTAGATTGTTAATAATTTTTAAATGAAGCCAAACGTTTCGCAGGAAGTGCAGCTGTGCACGAGGGTTCATTGTTGCGGATATCCCAGCAATCTATATGCGGTAAACGTAAATCACTTGCTGCATTATTAAGACTCCAGACGGATCTCACGGCGACGTTCTTATTACAGCCAAGGAATAAGCTATCCTAGTTAGTTATTCCTTCAAGCAAAATTGGAATGCTGTTCAAAGAGGTGACTTGGACAGATTGTCGGCAATTGAAACTCGGTCGGTTATCCAGAGTTGCTTGTTGGGATAATACGGGCAATCCATCTTAGCAGCCGGCACTCGATGATGGATCTGTGATGGAGATCACGATTCGTTTCTTTGTTGTTTTGTTTTGTTGATAAACGCAGCGACCGCGCCGCTTTTTCCGCCCTGTTAGAACCTTGTTACGTGTGAATAGGCTATTTATGAAGTTAATTGGTTCTCCTCTAGTGGTGATAGTTTGAAATGTAGTTCATTTATTATTCAATTTCTGGTTGCATAGATTGTGCTTATTTCAACGTGTAAGAGCATACTCTTACACGTCGAAATAAGCACAATAAATGAAAAATAATTTTAGTTTCTTAAGCGTTTTTCTAACATACTAGAAAAACGCTTAAGAAACTAAAATTATCTTTCCTCAAATTTGAAAGCTCGTAGAATCTGTTAACTACTACCGAAATCTGATTAGGTATGTATTTGATGGCCGGGACTCGAGCTCCAGGCAAAAGCTAGTTAGTTTAAAGGTATTCCATATGGTAAATATGTGTGGTTGTTGCCCAACGATTCATGAAGTTGATCACTATCAAAGTGTGTTAATGATTATCGAAATATTGGAATCTGAAGTTGTGTTCACTAAAAATGACGACTAGGTAGGCGATGCGTAGGCTTGAAATGTAAGTGTGAGATAACATCATCTCGTCTTATATCGTAGGGTGTCTCCTTAGCTTTCACCGGTGCGTCAGCGATGCCCAATGGGCGCGTGTTGTGACAGCCTCCCACGATAAACTCCATGTTTATATGCGCGCACGCCGCCCGCCATGTTTGTTTTATCTCGATCCACTGCGTCCGTGTTAATAAATGTCTCATATTGGAAAAAAATCTTATCCTCCTTTTTTATTCAATATTTTTATGTTGCCCGTCTGTTTTATTTAGACATCGATTTATTAATAATAATGGATCCTTCAGGGTCGTTAGATCAAAATTTAAGATGTACGTACTTACGTGTAGGCGTTTTTATATATTGTTTTTTGTTATAGTCAGTTGTGTGGGTCTCATTTTTATTGGGGTTTGAACAAGGGACGACGGTACGTGTTGGTGTATTTTATATTCAAAACAGATGTTATCCTGCGGCGATGGCTGGGAAATTAATTGAATTTGTTTTGTTTGTTATTCGATTCGAATCACACGCATATTTAAACATTCTCACATTTGAATTTAACTAGCTAGTAACGTTACACGTCTTGTGGATAATATCCATCAAGTGGCCATCTAGCTGGTTAATATTCAAGCGCGACGCTCGTAATGGTAGGCTCCTGGAGTGATATAAACTGATCATTTGTAGTTAGTGTTGATTGCCCAATCTTGTTCTGGTCTGTTGGGCATCGAACACGGCTAGTTAGTGAGGGCGCATCCAATTTGTGATCGCAGCGGTGAGCATTGTCGCTTTGTCGCTGTGCCCGGAAACTGTCCCGTGACGGAAGGCGTGGAAAACCGTGTAATTAAATAGCTAAATAACCTCATCCTATACACTTGCTGGCTGCATACCTTGTTATATAGAAATTGTAGGGCTGTAAAACTGACAGATAACGAAGTGGCGTTTTTTGTCATGGTCGTAATGTAGCTTCGTTCAAAAAGTATTAAAGGGGCAAAAAGGGACGTGGTTTGAAGGGCACATAGTTCAGATTCCTATGTGGTTACTGGTTATAGAAGACTACAGTTAAAATTCTTCATGAAAGTTATCTCGTATTAAAATGGTGTCTGCCGGTGCAAGAGCTTGAAATTAAAGTGTTGCAAACGTCTTCACTTCACAAGCGAGTTCGTGAATTCTCCCTGAAGCCGAGAATACCGCCACAATTCACGCGGCAACCACCCGCTTGATGCTTTTGATACTTAACATTTTATTTTATAAGAGCTCAGATGAGAAATAACACGAATGCACGGCAGGGCACCGCAGGGCAGGCTTCGCTTACACCCACTATTTATACATTTTGCTCTTTTTGCCCATTGTTTACTTTACGGGCGATGTTTTAAATTTTATGATTTCCATTATGACTGACGGCGACGGGCGGCCGCGGATCAAATTATATTCTGAACGGTTGCCAACTCGATAATTCCAGATCGTGTGTGCGATTCTTTTCGATTGCCTTTAAATTATTCGATGGGGTCCGTCGTTCAATTACGTGTTTTTAATCGTCTTGAATCCACTTGCTCGACGTTCTTAACGTGAAATATAATTCCGTGCTTTAGGTTTACAAGTGTATATGATACAATACGTAGGTGTTCGCTGGGTGTAAACAAGGCAGGTTAAGCACGCTGGCTGGCGTCGACGCTCGTTTGGAGAGCCCTCGTCGAGAGCACTTCACAAACGGCTCTTCAAGCCTTCGTTCAACAGACGATTTTTTAAACTGCCCGTCCGTATTGTGTTCGTTATTTTCATTTTATTTCGTTCCTACACAAATAACAGAAGCACAGTTGGTGTCAAAATGTCAAAAAAGTATTTGCTCGTTCTGTGTAACATTTTCCTCCTGCCGAGCGTTATAACCTTTCTAAGTTCCAATGCAAACAGCCGCCGCGTCGTGCTTCTGTCCCATACACTGGTTGTGTTAGTACAAATCCACGACATAATACAGTGTGGCGGTCGGATAATATTTGGTGAGCCTTGTTTGACAAGCGTGTTCGTGTGTTTTGTTATTGGACACCTCCACTCCGCACACAGTTTCTATTTGAATTGCCCTGACACAAACTAATGGGAGTTTTCAGGAACGCGGTGGCCCTCCGTCCGGTACAGCTGCTTGTTTCTACATTTGACGATGCGAGACATTTTCCCAAATAAATGGAAACCAGTAGCCAAGGGATATTTGTACACGTATTTCTTATCAAGTGACGATAAGTCAAAAATAAATCATATCGGGCGATAAGGCATCGATTTTAACAGCAGGGCTACCGTGCGATAACCTCTTCGGAAGGATTGTGGTAATCTAATAGATAAGCTCGAGAAATTCGTCGTCGTGTGTACTGTCGTGCACGTGGACTGACTCTGTAATTGGAATATAAACGATTACAAGACACAAATTCATGCAGAGGGGTTGGTTATAATCTGGAAATATTTACAAACATGTCACGACTGTGTTCGTGCTCAGTTTTTTTTTTCTAGTTTACGTGGTGCAGTTTGTCACATCGCACTGCCTCGAGCTGCCGAGTGAAATGGGTTACCTCTTTAGTTTTTTGTATGAGTTTTATGTTTTGTTCAAAGCTGCTGAGACAGGCAATTTAATCTATCAGCGTTGCTATTAGAGTGTTTCCCGAAGCGATAGCGGTGCTAAGTTCTAGTTGCGGTTTTTGTGGTCCGCGGGCGAACACGAAGCGTGGTCGCGTTATGTGGTCATGACTCCGTGTGGTCTGCACTTCGCGTAACTACACTGGGATTAGCTTGATCTTGTGAAGCAAATATTCTGACAAACTAGATTGAAATGCGAGCCCACTTATCGCTTTCTGTAAACTTGTGGCTTTGAAATGGATGTGAAGTTGCCACTTATACAGCTTTCAACCTCTCTTCGAAGTTCAACTTCAACCGATTCGGAAATTCCTTTTTAGTTTTCTTATCAGGGAGCTATTCTTATTTGACATAATAAGGAACAGCATGACGCAAGTTTTGATTGTAATCCTAAGGATGTCATGAATTTCGTCTATTACATATTTAGGTGAACCAAACTTGAACGGAAGTAGTGGAAAGTTATAAATATCACATGAGCAGAGGATTCGAGCTCATAACTAAGTTGAATTTAATTTCCTCGAAGTTGTAGCACACGTGATGTTATAAATTTTCACACTTCTACCGACGTTGCTTTTGGCGAATCTTTTAGGGTTGACTCTTTGCTATCTACTGTCGAGGTCGACATTAAAAAACTTTGCTGGAATTCCATGTTTGAAAAGCTCTGTAGAGGTGCCTGGTGGGTCCAAGGTGGGTCCCATAAAAAATGTCGATAGTAGGCCTCCTAGGACCTGGTAATGTATTAGGTGAATTCCTGTATCAAAAACCATCGTCAAATCTTGGAACTGGACTCCTTATCATGTACGGAATTATAACTACAGTTCTACGAAACCGTATAGAGTTTTGGTAACCCTAGTCTTCCGCCATCTACCTCATCTTTATACAGCATAAACACAAGACAGACAAGTTTGTTTTGATGTTCCTATATAACGTACTTACGGTAATGTAACGATAATGTATACGTATTCGCAATAATTCAACGTCAGGTGCGTTTCGTACTACTACAACTCGTAGAACTGTCCGCGCAACACTTCGCCTCATTGATCGTAAACACACACTGTTTATTTTATTACAACACTTATTTATTATATCGTTAACGCACGCACGCTTGATAATTGCTGCTCAAAGTACAACATCCAACATTCCTCCTGCCCGCATGTAAATATAAAATAACTTATAATAGTTAATTAGACAAAGCTGGAAATAATCGACACTGTTTCCGTATCGCTGCACATCATTAGGGGCAGAATCTCAATAAACATGTGGTACCACTCTACCACCATAGACAAAAAATCAGGAAAAGATTCCGACTGTCAAACTAATTCGTCGGGATTACGTCTGAGGGGCACGCGGGCAAAAAGACGCATCAATCAACGCGCCAATGCGCTGCGGGATATTTTTAAATTCATGTTCGACTATTCAATCTTGTGATTCGAGTATCGCTGGCAGCTTTCGCTTATTTAAACCACGTCCTCAATATTAGCAGCAATGTAAACTGATGGAGTCGTTCCAGTCGAACTTGTTTGAGATAAAAGAAAAACCGCGGCTAATTTGCTTGATGTGGGCGATCGCACGCATATAACACTTATTGGTGATTATACCTCAATTAATTGGTCGTTTTCATTCGAATTAATTCATTACAAATGCCTGTTGAACTTTTTTCTTTTGATTTCTGTTTGCGTAATTTCCTGATCGGTAAAGATAGTCTTTTGTTTAATGGTTGCAATTAAAACTGCAATTTATTTTAGTGTGCGAACTGTGAAATTGTGAATAAGTGTAGCAGACTATAGCAGTGTTTTATTATTTGCTTTGTTGCGATTGCTCTGATTAATTCAATAAATTTATTTAATGAATGCACGTGTTGTTGCATTACTGTGTAATTAAATGGGAAGGGGAGGTCGGGGTAAATGGCACATGTAACAGCGCGGCGGTGAGGGATGGTGGTGATTATTGCACACATTACCTGCTCCAAGATGCTGTCTACAACTCCTGCGCCCTTCGTAGCCTGCACCTTGATTTTATTGAGGAGAACTCACTGCTCACTTTATTATTTCTTTTATGCATATTTTGACGTAAAAATATGTATATCTTTTATTTATTTATTTATTTGGGGTTAGCCAACAATTGTTTACACAATACATTTTACAAATATTTTCCTAAATAATACATTTATAAGTGCAACAATTACTTCATGCACTATTTACGGTTTTACATACTAATACAAAGCAGATCAATAGCTAACATAAAAATACATATATGAATTATTTAATTCAGATTCATATTAAAATCTTCGAGTGCATTTTCTTCAATGAAGATACCTTACTACACTTAAAATCTCACATTTACATGTAAAAAATTATACTTACATAAGGAAGGAAAAAGGACGCTAAGGACTTACAAAAATCAAACCATTAATTATTGCAATAGTTTTCAGCGAGACCGAGAATTTATTGATCCTCAAACGCAAGCACAGTTTTTCACTCAATTCCACTTGGATCCGTTTTAATATGGCTTTAGTATTATTCCAGTATAACGCTAGATCGTAAATTGACCGGGACGATTAAAGGAATTGTTTTACAAGAAAATTGTGCGCTGATTGCTTAGCAGCGGCGTTATCTATTCAATATAATATACTCTACTATTGACAAAAGCTACGTAAACCCGTCTTTGAAATTTAAAGCTCTTTGTTTTTGGTATACTAACCGCGAACGTCCTAAAAAAAAAACCGGCAAAGGACGTGTCGGACCACGCACAATGAAGAGTTCCGTAGTTGGAATTAATTTATCCCAAGAACAAACTTAACATTGTAGTTGAAAAACATGTTCTCCCATACATTCCAACTGAAAATGTAAGTTTGTACGCACAATATTGAGAGATTTACCATGTTGTTTTAAGACCACAGACTTATGATAGGTTTTCCTGTAATCAATAGGTATAGAACTATTTTCTGTATTTTTTTTTTCAAAATTTTAGGCTTAGTAGTTTCGGAG
This sequence comes from Luperina nickerlii, assembly GCA_963855955.1. Lineage (NCBI taxonomy): Eukaryota > Metazoa > Arthropoda > Insecta > Lepidoptera > Noctuidae > Luperina > Luperina nickerlii. The sequence continues at coordinate 7,230,722 of OY979663.1, forward strand.
ATAAGGGGCAGGTATGGTCAACTTTCGTCTATTTCTTAAATAACTTTAATACAATTTACTTTAAAATTATGGAAAAATATTTAAGATCCGCACAGGAAGCTCTTTCATTTGATATGTCACACGGTACAGATTGCGAAACTTTTTTAAAAAATGTTTTATTTGCCCCCCAAAAATGGCCTAATTCAAAATTCATTTATTTACGTTATACGTCTGTGTTTGGGTCACATAGATTCATGTGTACCAAATTTCAACTTAATCGGTTCATTAGATTCGAAGCAAATTGGCTGTGACAGACGGACGGACAGACACGAGTGATCCTATAAGGGTTCCGTTATTTCCTATTGAGGTACGGAACCCTAAAAATGGACAAAAACTGTAAAAAAAAACATTTTATTTTCGTATGTATTCCACATTCAAAAGGTTGTCTGAACTTTTTTCGTGATATCTATAAAAATAAAGTGAGCTCTTCGCGCCTCGGGCCCGTTCTTACAGACTTTAATTTCACAGGGCTTTTGTGTCGCTGATCAGCTTTGATCGCAAGACGTTCGGCCAAATCTTGTTAGGGACAAAGCCCAGGCAGGCTGACGGACGAACAATGGTGGATCGCATTACCCCACCTCACTTCCGGCACGGTGACTCCGAAAACCTCAAATGCCTCAAAGTTTTACACCTGACTACACTTTTGTCTGACGTTTTTTCGACAAATGCTATTACGCAATTATCTACGGTCCAATTGCCATGTAATGTAACGCGATATATTACCTTTTTAGTATCTGATCTGCTGTGCGATGAATCGTGCAGTCCTCGACAATTGTTGATAATGTAGTCAATTAATTTTTTTAAAGGGTCTTTGTTAGTTTTTGCACATCCAAAATTGGTCACGAAACCTTTTCGTTTTATCAGTTTGTTCCTCCCACATGTTTTATTTTGACAACTTTTATGTATACATTACATAAGACAAATCGTTATTGTTAAGTTCTTTTCTGCATTAAGGCCAGATCGTTTCTGGGAAAATAACAATTTATTGTTGCTGTAACATAAAATTCTTCGTAACTTTTACAATCCATGTCAGGATGTGTATGTAGAACATATTCTCTTTTTACGAACATAAAAAAGTAGTACCGATAAATAACCGATTACGAGCGTCTTTTACGAGCAAATCGACTATCTCGAGCGCATTGCGATCCCATATTTTATAGCTGTTTACAATTAAGGCGACAAATTTGGTTCGTGTCGTGTGCTCGTGTCGCAGATTTATAATCAGCTAAATCCGTCTAGCGCAGCGCGATTGTGCGCTGAGTAATGGAAACTTTATATTGGACGCATGGATAATTAAATGTCACCTCACAAAAATGTCAATGTTTCTTAGGGACGTTCCGTGCTGGAAATATCTTATTTTTCTAAACAGTTACAGATAGAAACAGTAGCGTTAAAACTAGTTATAAGTTCATACAAGACCATAGAGACGCGACTGCCGATAACCATACTCGATACTTCACACTTCACGCCATAAACGTTGACAACACCTTTGAAATGACCATACTACCTAAAACGTTTTTAATTTTATGTCCACTATCTATTCTTAGCACATTACTGTGTTTTATGGAATCTATTATCACACGTCGTTATGGGATGTGGTAACGCTGTAAAATGTTAAACAGTTACTTATTTAGCGGTTTTCCGTCCGCTTCTATGATCCCTCTGTCGTAAAAAATGTACTTCATAATGCAAATGTGTGGGAAAATAATAAACGACGACATTTTTCCCCGCCTATGAAACGAACCCTCGCGTCGACCAACTGAAGTGCATTTTGTAAACGCGCAGCTCTATGTTATACCTAGTGGTGATGTGCTGTTCTGTAATTTTATCGAATAATTAATATGGCTTAGGGGTTACGGCAGTAATTTATTATTAATTTATTGAATATACAATTAATACGTTATCCGAAACGAGTTTGGGTGATTCATAGTTTATGGTGATTTTAGATAGGTTCGGTTTGCTATTATAAATTTTATTAACGCTGAGCTCTTCATTGGAGATTATTATAGTTTTAAACTTTTTCTTTTTTATCTTAAGTAGTAAATTTTGCTGATTCAGATCTGCAGAGTCACCTGATCAAATAAAAATCGACTTTTATGTTTACCTACACATTTGCTCGTCACTATTCTCACCTTTATAATTCCATCGACACCTTTGCACTTTGTTTTATTTTCTTGCACGCCTTGTCCGCATAATTCCACAATAAAGCTTCTGTTGTGCCCTAAAATCTTTACATCCATTCCTCGAAGGGGAACTTTCTATACGAAATATCAACGCGTCCATTGTGCGTCTTTCTATTTTATTCTTCACAAATGGGTTTTTGTACGACTGTAATGAAGGCTTTATTCGGAGGTGCGAATGTAGAATGCGTCAATAGTGAGGAGCACGCGAATCGCGCCATTTTGTCGGCATTCAACTTATTTTTTATTATTAGAATTTTGGGGACGAGGCATGTAGGAATCCGCGATAAGAGGTTTTTAAAGCTCCGTATAAGCACCGTTAGCGTGTCGGGGAATTAGTTTGAATAAGCAGAAAAAAGCGGGCGCCGGTGGAGGCGGGTGCCGGTTATCTCTAGTTATTTGTCGTATCAAGTAGTTCTTTTTGCTCCGCCGCGACATCAAAGGCGCCGCGCACGGTAGCACTCCCGCTGCTTATTACTATATGGGAATGTAACAGAACAGCTTTATGTCATAAGTATTTATTTTTTATAGCTTCTCGTAAAAGTTTAGATAACTCTCATCTGTCCTACTCCAAAACTACCTTACTGAACTTCGATTTCGTGGAAACAATTTATTAAAACTGTATTCAGGTATTGGCTTAACTTTGTGAGATATCTTCACTAGATAAGCGAGCAACACCGGTTGTAGAGTTTGTTAATAAATTAGGTGTCCTATTAGAAAGTTCTTTTGACCTCTTTAATGTAGCACGATTCGGTTTTAACTTTATATAATTTATTACCTTATAAATATTATGCATTATTAATTTATGTTATTAAGTTCGTTCGGATATCTGAATATTAAGAGAAATATTTATGAATTTAAAAGTCAGTTGTTTAATATTTACATAAAATATTGTCGCAACGTTTTGATGTTTATCATTTTAATTTTATCTGAGATTTTAGTATCGCAACAACCTCAATACCTTGTAAAATCATTAAATCAATAAATTACATCTCAAATTTAAACAGCCAATTAAATAAAAAAATATGTGAATAGGTACAGTCGTAAACAACGGTGCGATAAAACTCGACGCAGCGCAGCGCCTGCGCAAGTCGCAACGATTTGTCGCGTCGAGTCGTCGCACGCGGCGCGTATGCAAATTATATAGTTCTTTATCGTCACTCGTTAGCGGTTAATCGCTTTTATCGCACCACGAATAAACAAATACCCATTAAAAGCGTTAAAATTATTAATATAATCGCATCAACGCCTGTTTGGAAGCCTCATTTGCATGCATACCTGTGTAGTCACTAGTTACCAGTGTGTTTAGATAGGACGATATTATTTAATGATAATAGTGTTAATAACGCCGCTGTCATACCCGGTGGAAGGATCCTGGTGCTATGGTTACAGAACCGGTCACAATATTTAAACTTGTTTGTGATTATGAGTATGACACTTCAAACAAAAGATATTAATTTTTACGAGGTTGTTTCATTTTATTTTTCTTACTTAAGATTTTAATCAAATATTCATTTAACGAATAGCTAGATGTTAAATTAAATAATTGTAAGTATTATAAACAGACTTATTTTTCGTTTCTGTATTGTGTTAATTTTAATTCGACTGCAGGTGTTAGTTATTGTTAAACAACATCTTATTTTGGCGACGTAGTTTGATGACTCAACTCAATTATAAATTCAATTAACTTTATGAATCTTCACACCATAGAGGACATTCTCAAGGATATCACGACAATATTGACATAAACTTCAGGAGCAACTTGATACCAAAAAATGTACATAAAAATCATAAAGTTAATGATGTTGGACTTGGAACTTGAATTATGGTCCTTAACGAGGCACGTATAACTGCGCAACTTCTTAGAAATGACTCCGGCGCAGGAAGCTCATATTAGGTGGTGGTTATCTGCGGTATGACAGATATTATATTATAAGTATAACTCATATGTGGGTACCTACAGTAGCTCGTTTGGTTATTTGAGCAGAGGATTGGTTAAAGGACAATTACACATGGTTACAAAGTTTTTTTTCCAGACGGTTAATTAGCTTTTATGTAGACACAAGCTGTCTACGTCTAAAATTATTAATTATAGCTTCTGCCCGCGACTTCGTCCGCGTGAAATTTCTTGTTCCCCGACCCACCCCGTCGCATCGCATCGCCTGCCCGCGCTATTACTTCGTTTTTGCTTAGCGTTCTTTCTGACTGTTTTTCGTTTTGCTCGGCTCCTAAAGGTCATAGCGTGATGTTATATAGCCTATAGCCTTCCTCAAGAATTGGGCTATCAAATGCAAAAAGAATTTTTCAAATCCGACTGGTAGTTCCAGAGATTAGCGCGTTCAACCAAACAAACAAACAAACAAACAAACAAACAAACTCTTCAGCTTTATAATATTAGTATAGATAACTCATATGTGGGTACCTACAGTAGCTCGTTTGGTTATTTGAGCAGAGGATTGGTTAAAGGACAATTACACATGGTTACAAAGATTTTTTTCCAGACGGTTAATTAGCTTTTATGTAGACACAAGCCTGTCTACGTCTAAAATTATTAATTATAGCTTCTGCCCGCGACTTCGTCCGCGTGAAATTTCTTGTTCCCCGACCCACCCCGTCGCATCGCATCGCCTGCCCGCGCTATTACTTCGTTTTTGCTTAGCGTTCTTTCTGACTGTTTTTCGTTTTGCTCGGCTCCTAAAGGTCATAGCGTGATGTTATATAGCCTATAGCCTTCCTCAAGAATTGGGCTATCAAATGCAAAAAGAATTTTTCAAATCCGACTGGTAGTTCCAGAGATTAGCGCGTTCAACCAAACAAACAAACAAACAAACTCTTCAGCTTTATAATATTAGTATAGATTATGGCATCCTGACTCTGAAAATAAAAATCGTTTTCATCTATCAGCTTTAGTTTTTGAGATATGGCATATGTGTGATTTTTTAGAAAAACACAAAAAATTTATACCATAAAAAATATTTAATTTTTGGAAGCCACCAAATATGATTTATTAATGATTTTGTTGCATGTGATACTTGTGGTAGGTGTCGTTTCAAACTCCAGCAATAATCTGCCATCATATGCACATCCCATCTGCCCTTGTATCGTTCATCCATGGTGCGAATTTCTTGATGGAATGTTTTTTCCTTGTTCATCACTAAAGTGGCCAAGATTTTCAGGAAAGTGGTCCAGATGGGAGTGTAAATAATGGAGTTTAACGCTCATGTTGCAGCCAAGATTCTTCAGACATACTACCATAATTATGATCGACCAAGTCTTGGTAGTTTGGTGCTTTAGTATTACCAAGAAAGTTTTCCATTACTGACACAAATGATTTCGGTTCTCGCCAGATCACATAGGGGTTGTGAACTTCAGGGAACTTCTTTTTCCACTTGACCATTGTCGTAAACTAACAACACAATTTTGGCAAATAGTTTTAGGCTTGTCCAAATTACACACTTGTACTTTAAAATAGTCGGTATACGCGATTTTTACGAAATCTGTCACAGATTTTCTAAAATTTTTGAAAACATATTCACCACAAATAAAGCAAAAACACTCCGGATCGTTTAAACAACGTCTCCTTGATGTAAACATCGCTATAATTTTATCTTAACTGATATCAATACTGTGTTAAATTCGTAAATGTGCGCCTATCCTCACATAAAATACCAAAAAGCTGTGTACGAAAAATAAAAGCTGATGGATAGAAACGGCTGGTAGATTTAAATTAACTGTATCAAAAAATAAAGGAGAAATGAAAAAAACTTCCCCAAAATTTTAATAAGTAAAACTTTGTAACTATGTGTTATCTTTTGGATAAATTAAGGCTCCTGCAGACAGGCGCAACGCGACAGCGCGACATTAGTCTAGTAGAGCTATTTCTGTGAAATTTTGGTTTATAGGCTGTCACCCCATCGTTGAAGTTCATTGGGAAAAACAATGGATATAGTAGTTATTAAAATCTAAGTGCTTCAATTCGGTATGTAAAGTACTTTTCAGGTATTTTTTTATATTTTTATTTCGTAAAACATTTAATTTTAAGCCACTAATTTTAAGCTTTTGTTTTTCCAAGCAACAGTTTTTTGAAGTGAAAACTTCTTTAGCGGCGCTGTGTACTTTTTTGGAATGGGTAAAAACTTCTAAATTCGCGTCAGGTCACGTGACCCTGATCGAAAATTCGTAAGACGTAAAACGTCAGACGTAAAACGTAAGACGCGCGTTGTTGAGGACAGCGCCATCTATGCACATCGGGAAGAACTACGAGGGCCTCGCGTACTAACTACGTAGTTCATCCAACAACGACGAGATGGCGCTGAACCACGGATATATAACTGACGACGAGCTCTATGCGAGCGGCTTGCTTCTCTTACCACTGCCGCGACCAACACCACGAACTGAAGTCTATCCTGTGTGCTTATTTGTAAATCTGAATAAATTCCTTTCACGAGAAGAATAAACCAGTCACTTTGGTCATCATACCTGATTTGCAAAAAACCCTATAAAATAAGGAACACACCTTAACACGCGTGTTTTGTTTATAAGACGATTCACAAAATACACTCGTAATTGTTCAAGTTTTCACTTCTGTCGGCACTACCGGAGTGCCAGTGTTTTTTTTAAATTATTTTTTAAAGTATTATTCGTGATGACGTCATTTCGTAGTCTGAATAGCTATAAGGCTTTGCCACGTTTTCAGTACATACAAAAAACCCTAATAGATAATTTCAAACTTGACATTGTCAACAGTTGACACTTGAAAGATACGATTTTTTATTTTGTTGTGAAATGTGAATGCTCATGCTGTGATCGTGAACTTATTGTTCGAGTTCGAGTTACTTTTCCTACGATGTTTAGCAAAATTAATTTCTGTCCATTATACGTGCTGCGGATCAACTAGCATTGACACTGACGTTAAGAGTGTACAGCCCCGGATCTAAGGGGGGGCAAACCGGGGCACTTGCCCCGGGCGGCAGTTTCATGAGGGCGCCAAATCCTTGAGACAAGAAATCGAAATATCGAACAAATGAAGCCTCTTTTCCTACAATCCCATAGGTTTTTAACAAGTAATCGAATCTTAATTAATATGTTTGAAAAACAAACTTTTCTATTTCCATACGCCCACGCGTGCGTAGTGTCCGTGATCTTTCTGCCAAGGGGAATCTCCGTTACATATCTATACGAGCCGAGCCGAACAAATTCAAACAGTTGAACGTCAAGTGACAACACTGTTTGTTTATGTGGTTGATTGCGTTTGCGAGTAATCAGCGTTAATAAAATAAGTAATTTTTTAGTGAAATCATATATTATCGTAGTGGAAATCAACAATTTGCATGTTTTTCTCAAACACTGAAGGGAGGGGGCGCCACTATCAAGGTTTTGCCCCGGTTCGAAAAAATCGTAGATCCGGGGCTGAGAGTGTATGACAGACTATCAACAGTGTTTTTTTTAATTTATCTTGAAAAACACGAAGGAAGTATTCTGTTCAGACTACGTTATGACGTCATTTAGAGGTCAAATGAAAGTCAAATGGTTACAAGTATTATTGTGAAAATAAACACAATCTTGTGATGTAGAAAGCTAAAAATAGAAAAATAAGGCTTAAGACTCTAAAATGGTTTTGGAATTAGCGTAGGTTAATTTTTACTTTACATACCGAATTAGTTTGGGTATTTAAAATATTAGCATGATTGTTTTCCTTGTGATTGTTGATTTTATTAGTAAGTTACTATAACAGCTCCTGCTTCGTACGGTTTTTACGACTTGACCTTAACAAAAATCTAGATTTCTTCATTATGTCAATTTTACAGGCTATTTGCAGAAAGAATTAAAAAGCCATTGTGTTTCGCATAGAGTTGCATCTCTTCACGTTCCGGCGAAAAATACTCACACATAAACCTTCCGGAATGAATACTCTAGATTATGGTGAAAACTGCATCAAATCGATCGCACAGACAGACACGAACTTCAATTATTTATAATATGCATAGATGAGAAAAGTAATACCTTCTCCATAAAAGCTTTAAGGCTCCTTCAAACAGGTGCGACACGACACGCGACATAGAGGCACCGCAAGTCGCGCAACGAGCGGTGCCTTTGTGTCGCGCGCGATTATATCGCGTGTCGCGCCTGTTTGTAGGGGCCTTTAATTGGCGTTAGGCTAGCCACCTATCGCGGAATACGTGGAAGGCTTACACAAGCATTTAAATTTTAATAACTCGAAGCAAATCTTCTATACTTAATATTATAAAGCTGAAGAGTTTGTTTGTTTGTTTGGTTGAACGCGCTAATCTCCGGAACTACCAGTCGGATTTGAAAAATTCTTTTTGCATTTGATAGCCCAATTCTTGAGGAAGGCTATAGGCTATTTAACATCACGCTATGACCTTTAGGAGCCGAGCAAAAAGAAAAAAAGTCAGAAAGAACGCTAAGCAAAAACGAAGTAATAGCGCGGGCAGGCGATGCGATGCGACGGGGTGGGTCGGGGGAACAAGAAATATCACGCGGACGAAGTCGCGGGCAGAAGCTATTCATTATAATTATTCGCCACATGCAATTCATGTGTAAGCTTTAAAAGTAAATGAATACCCGTCTGCAATGGGTTAGCAATATTACAATCAAGAAAGCCCACTTGTTATAAGTGCCTTCAAGAGATTGCAATTTGGCCTGTGTGCACTTAAAACTGTGCTTACTCCGGGGAAGATAATAAGAGAGGATACTAAAGTGTTTTTCCTTTTTAAGTAAGATATAAAATATTATACGAATTGTCAATTATAAACTAGTGGGGTGTCTTTTTGCTCACAAAACTTTGGTTATGTTAAGGAAAGTTCCTGGAGTTGGGTGTTCGTGATAAACCTTAGAGATTTTTGACTGTGAAGTTGTGTTAGCCTTTAACACAACGCGCGACGCGAATCGCGCGCGACACGAAGGCACCGCTCGTTGCGCGACTTGCGGTGCCTGTGTGTCGCGCGCGATTTTATCGCGTTTCGCGCCTGTTTGAAGGAGTCTTTAACACAACTTCACAGTCACAAATCTCTTAGGTTTATCACGAACAGGGATTGAAAAGGTTCCTAAAATACCGGTAAAGTACCGGTATTTAGTGGTTCCGTTGCTAGTACCCGAACCGGAACCGGAACCTAAATTAGAACCTTTATTTTACCGGTTCTTTAGCGGTACGAGTACGAGACCGAACGAGTTCATACGATGCCGCTCAGCGCAGGACAATAGCGGCAAGATAGGAGATTTTGTAAGAGGAGAGAGGGGTACATTGCATTTGTAGATCATTCGCATCATTCGTTGCATGTTCGTTGCACAACGCGTGCGCCCTATATTTGTTTCATTGTTTGATTTATATTATACATTCGTGTACTTGTCTGTTGTACAATGACCTCTTAAGAGGTTGTTGGTGTTTTTCCATTAACCCTGTATATTCAATAAATAAAGGAGAGGATAATATCTAAGTGAATACAATACGATTAAACTTTGTCCATTTTATATTAATTTATTAACAGTAACTGTAGATTATATAAACAACTAATAATAATTACTGTCAATATTTGCTGACACTGTACAGTACAGACTTCTACTCACCAATAATTCGAAGGCTAACTGAAAGAAAAGATACGCTAGCCACGCGTCAAACATTATCCCTTCTTTCTTAGAGAACTTTTAAATCGGATGATAAAGAACCGGTATATTGGAACCTTTATTTGGAACCGGTACTATGGAACCAGAACCAAACCGGAACCTGAACCGGAACCGTACCGAAAAGAAGAACCTTTTTAAGAACCGAAATGAAGAACCGGAACCCAAATTCGTACCGGTTTTCAATCCCTGATCACGAACACCCAACTCCAGAAACTTTCCTTAACATAACCAAAGTTTCGTGTGCAATAAGACATTTCAGTAGACAGCAGGGTAATTGTGTAAACTATCATTTATAGTAATTCTTCCATTTTGACAGTTCAACAACATTGATAGCTTTATTTACGTTGTTGAGCAGGCAAATCTTTTGAACACTCATGAAGCAATGGGTTTGCAATATCCTTCAAAATGATTCAGATTGAGATTGATAATGTATTACGCAATTAGATAGGGTGTAGTTTTTGGCCATGAACCTTCAAGAGTATCCAATTTGGCCTGTGTATATTAAAACTGTGCTTACTCTCCGGGGAAGATAATACGAAAGTGTTTTTCCTTTTTATGGAAGATATAAAATATTAAACGAAATGTCTATTGGCTCCAAGTTCATTAACATAACTTTACAGACACAAATCTCTAAGATTTATCACGAAGTTTTAGATAGGACCCAACTCCAGAATCTTTCCTTGACGTAACTTCAAAGTTTCGCGAGCAAAAAATCTCTCAGTAGTCAGTTTTTGGCCATGAACGTTTTTTTTTTTCTCTAAACCAGGTTCTCATTCTCATGATTTGTGGACAGGTGGCGCGGGCGTCGTTCGCGGCGTCTTTGAGGTAGCTCTTTGATCTCGCCGCCTCATTGTACGCTCGCATACAAAACTTTTTGCTTCGAATTATTCGATATTGATGTGTTCTGATTTGTTGTGAACTCTCAATAGATTCGGGAGTGCTTAGAAAGGCTTTGGTAGTAGGCAGACTGACTGGCGTCGTGTTTCCCGTATTGTGTAACAGTAGGGAAGTCGATAAAAGGGAATAAATAACAAATAAAGTTTTGTTTGATTTTTTTAAATGTTTTTATAAATGGAAATATAATATCCGTTCGTATTTCATATAAAGCGTATATGCATCCACAATATACACATGTAAGTTTTTCCATGTTCTCTTTTAGTAGCCCCGGACTCCCAACGTATACTATTTTAACCCCTTTAGATGATATCAACTTGACAACCTAATAATCTTCTCCTCCATTGCCCCCAGGTCTCACGGCGGAGTTGTTCTACGTGCGAGACGGTCAGATCAACGAGTACGCGCTGAACTTCGTGGTGCCCGTGCCTGCCACCATCGCAGACCTGCACTTCACCTGGCAGAGTCTTACTAGGAAACCGGTAAATATTACTCTCTTTACTCTCTATAAAGAAGTAGAAGTTGTTGTTGGACAGGATGAGCTGTAATAGAAATTGACAATACACACAGGAATTATTGGATTTGACTGTTTGATAGTTCCATGATAACTTTTACGGAAAATGTCGTCTTCGAAATAATACAGCTGTAGTAAGGATTTAAGGATGCTGACAGCGACGATACCTTTACTATTATTAGCTAATTTACGAGTAGGTATACTTAAAATAAACGGTCAATTTCATCATCTCTAATCAAATCTAGTTTTATTCGAGACTCTTATACGATATTCAATTTCCATGAGAATGTTTATGACCTAACCTGATCCTCAATTCGCGCTAGTTTTTAAAGCAAACAAAATCGTAAAACGGTTAGTAACGTTGGTTTTAAGCTGCAATTACATCGGAATTTAAATAACGGTTGAAAAAACCATGTAGGTACGTAAAAGCTATTCAGTTTAAAAACCAGTCGGTAGAAATAGAGCTGTGTGTTGGTTTAACGAACAATTGATTTGATGAAACAATCGCACTATTATGGTAATGCGCGACACGAAACGAATGCGAAATTGATCACCTGATGGTGATCAATTTCGAGACTCGCACGTTTCAAGTCAACAACTCTTTATTCACGCAATTAGCGAATTGTTTTGGTATGTTATTTTTTTTTACTTTATTGTTGAAACAGCGTCAAAAACCTTAGTCTAAGCAATTAACTTTGCGACGAAAGTTTATTCTTTTAAGTTTTCAAGTTGCCGGACAGAGGATCTCATGTTTACTCGCAGTCCCGCTAACGAGCCATTCTTATGGTAATTCAGCAGCCCTCACCCGAGTTTAGATACCTTTCTTTTAGTTTCTATAAGATCATCATTATACACAACATCTGCTGTTTTTGATTGATTATCCTGTTCTCGAATATTCCTTACATTTTCCTCGTTTGGTTCTAATTCAAATTGCATCGCTTTTCATGGTAATGCCGCCGCTGGCTGATCACGACGCAGCACCACATTATGCACTACGTATCCCGGGCTCTGCATCTCTAACCAAATGTTATGTGCATTTATTTATTTTATCCGTAGCCGTCAGCACACACGGCGACACGGACTAAAAGAAATCAGTTGAGTCTTGAGGCGGCATTGCATTTTGATAGAGAGCGACGCGAGTCGCGACGTCCACTTTACATATTCTATAGTCAGCCAACAAAAGTAGCATCCGAAGTACCCCGCAAACAAGTTCGGTGAACTTGTCAATAATACATCTGCTTATTTAGGATGTTATTTGCAAGTCATACGAACGCTCATCAGATTACGGGACGCTTCATCAAATTGAATGTATTCATGGCGCCGTCTGCAGGATTTGATGGCGTAAGCTATATTAACTTTATGTATGTACAGCGCTTTAATATAACGAATAGCATTCAGGTGTTGCCGCCTATCATCTAAGCCAAACGCTTCAGGATTTACATGTATAAACAAAATACTTAAACTCTTTTGAAATCGTCGACGCTCTGCTTTGTAGTATTTGAAAAATAAACAATGTGCTGAGTATGGTTCGGTTGCGATCACGCGGCTGAGCCCTTAGCTCCTTATCAGCATCTCGGCGGGCTTTGTGCGCCGCCATTATCAGATCTGCGATTCCCCCTCACTTCACCGCTACTCCCTTATTCATGCGGCGGCGCCTTTGACTAGGCAGAGCAAATATTTGGGAACCGGTTAACTATCGCCGATGAGCGCCCGCCACCATTGTCTGTGTGCACCGACTGCCGACTGATAATATTTAATTAGCGGCCGCGGTGTCGCACCTCCGCAGCGCCGCAGCCGCGGTCCGCCACTTACGAGACGCTGCCTCTGTGATGCATGTCTGATGAGCTGCCCAAAGGGCCCGCGGCGAATGCTGTTTGTTTAACAATTCATGTAACGCCGCCTGATGATTAGTTAGATAATGAGTGCCCCATGATCATAATATTTAATAACCGGCTTCAAAACAAACTCGCCGAGAGATACAACATCTGTGCAGCATGCCTCCCCACGGCGTGTCGCAATACGTTCACGTCATCCACATAAGGGAAACATAAAGCACATCGAACGACCCGACATCTACATATGCAAATATAGTCGATGGCCAACGGTAACAAAGTATGTCGTTTATTCACCCGATAAAGGAGCGATGTTCGTGCTCTCACGGTGGGTAACTCTCTCGACATTTGATCTCTTCTGACACTGTTGTGGATGCACAGATGGACCGTTTAGGGTCACCTTGCGTGCCGAGCTCCGTCAATTGCGTACTGATACAGTTACATTGTGATGTGATTGTACCGTTAGGAATGTGTCGACTCTACTTAGTTATAAGCAAAAGTTTTGGTGGGCTTGAGTCACGAATCATTATTTTTGTTGCAGTTGCCGTACACGCTACACGTGGACGTGACGGACCAGCAGAATGCCATGCACCCGCCAACCGTCAATATATCAAACGAAGGCTTCGTGCCGACCGAGCCGCAAACATGGCGAGTGGACTTGCCTTGTACGCACACGGTCGCCGCTGAAGTGGACATCATTATATTTCTGAACGTGTCAACGGGTCCCTCGTCCTCTACGTTGCGATTTAGACGGAAAAAGATATGTCTTAAGGAGGCTCCCAGACCGGCCGTTAGAGTGGATAGTGTACCACATGCGCCTACATCTGCGGACATATTCTACGCGGGAGCCGGTTGCGCTGGCGGAGCGTTGCTGATAGCTGCAGTGGCTGCTGCAGCTTGTAGAGCACGTGCGAGGAAGCTGCGACGAGCACGAAGCGATGAACAAGATGCTCATGCTTTCTTACCAGACTCTTCCTGCAAATCTGCCGCCAGCTACACCAGCTACCGCCGACCTACCTCACTGCCTGTTGCGGTGGCTGAAGAGAAGGCAAGGGATTTACAACAAAGGATAGCGGAGCTGACGATACAACGATGCCGAGTGAGGTTGCGCTCTGTGGCCATGGAGGGAACCTTCGGGCGGGTATACAGAGGGACTTATGCTGATGAAGATGCAAGGGAACAGGAGGTGCTCGTGAAGACTGTTGCGGAACACGCTTCTCAAGTGCAGGTAATAATGGTTCTGTAATCTGCCTGTAATATATTGTCATAATTTAATCAATATCAAAGTTGATGGAATTCAGAATATCATTTAGTCAGAAACGCAAATTAAAACTTACAACTAAGAACCTCATTTAGTAACGATAGGTAATGTTCTTTCGTAGGTATCACTGCTACTTCAAGAAGGCTGCATGTTGTACGGGCTTCACCACGAGCGAGTATTGTCAGTCCTGGGTGTTAGCATCGAGGACCAGACAGCTCCATTCCTGCTGTACCCCTGGAATTCGACCTGGCGGAACTTGAAGCAGTTCCTCCTGGCTTGTCGAGGAATTACGGTGGGGGGTGCAGCGGGAGGAGCTCCGCCTCCGCCGCCACTTACGACACAGCATGTCGTCAGGATGGCACTCCATGCATTAGATGGATTGCTATATCTACACTCACAGCATGTCTTACACAAAGATATCGCTGCTAGGAACTGCATGTAAGTATTTTGTATTTTTATGAAATAATCCTGATTTTAAAATATTGGTTTCAAAATGTTAAATAACAGAGCCAATTCGCTAAAGAAATACCCCTAATCAATCTTTTTCTGAACAGAGTTGATGAAAATCTTCGAGTGATGATCGCGGACAACGCTCTCTCACGAGACCTGTTCCCCGCTGATTACCACTGTCTCGGTGACAACGAGAACAGGCCGATCAAGTGGTTGGCGTTAGAAGCTCTAACGAAGAGACAGTTCAGTCCAGCGGCCGATGTGTGGGCCCTAGGAGTGTTGCTATGGGAACTAACGACCCTAGCACACCAACCATACGCAGAGGTGGACCCCTTCGAGGTTGCCGCGTACTTGAGGGACGGGTATCGGTTGCAGCAGCCAGCCAATTGCCCTGATGAACTGTAAGTAGCATCAGCATTCAGCATCTATATTTTCACACTATTCTGGTATGATTTGTTCGGCACGTTTTCTGCTGTCTGGGCCGCAGCCAATTGGAATAGTATTTTGGTAGTTGAGTGTTGTTTATGTTTGCTAATACAAAGTTCATTCTCCTCAATGACTGAAGTACTCGCACATAGTTAAATTCTAGTTCAATATTCTCATGTTAATGTTTTTTCTCTAGGTTTGCTGTAATGGCGTACTGTTGGGCGATGTCGCCCGATGATCGGCCGACGTTGCCACAACTACAGATCTTCCTACGAGATTTCCACACGCAACTCACGAGATTCGTGTAAAGCATTCCTTATTAACTCTTAAAGACATCCCAAAGACGACAATAAAGTGTTATTTAAAGTCAACTATAGTGAGATATAGAAGGACGTGAGGCCTTACCGTGGAGTGAGTGACAAAGTGACTGTGTACTGTGAAATTGTTAGAGACTGATTTTTATTATGCGTTTAGTTGATTTGTAAATTATTTCATTGACA
The DNA here is from genome assembly GCA_963855955.1 of Luperina nickerlii. Taxonomy (NCBI): domain Eukaryota; kingdom Metazoa; phylum Arthropoda; class Insecta; order Lepidoptera; family Noctuidae; genus Luperina; species Luperina nickerlii. The sequence goes on from OY979663.1 coordinate 7,246,462, forward strand.
TAGTTATCACATATTTGGTTTTCATCTTGTAGTAATTATTCACTATTGATTTACTGTTTTGATTGCGATTTTTTAACATTAGGTACTTTAGATTTTTTTCTTCTTTAAATAATCACTTTCTGGTACACTGCGCTGTATTTGGCAAAATATCGACAATTCGTTGATAATTGTTCAAATTACTACCAATAAAGGAAACGAACTAATATGCGCAGTATACAGGGTTATTGGTAAAAAATTAACAACCTCTTAAGGGGTCATTGTACTGATCATTATGAACAACTTTTACTATGGGACCAACCTGAAATCCCGAAAAAAATCAGCTGTTCCCTACATTTATGTCTACATGCAGTTCAACGTACAGGTCAACTCGTCAAAATGTAGGGAACATCTGATTTTTTTCGCGATTTCGGGTTTGGTCTTATACTAAAGTTGTTCATAATAATGAGTACAATGACCTCTTAAGAGGTTGTTAATGTTTTACCAATAACCCTGTATAACCTCAATTAAGCCGTATATTGCTCCATCTAAGTAGAAAAGTAGCAATTATGCTATGTTTAGAATGATCTCATTCAGTACCAGTGTTATTCGTTGCAAATATGTACAACCGCGGACAATGGCGGTCGACCACTTTTCACCCTTGTCTTATCTTTTACCCTTATTTTATTATACATAGTAGTAAGGTTGAAATTGAAAGGTGGTCCACCGCCAGTGTCCGCGATGGTACATGGCAGACGAATACGGTGTAGTGGACTAATTAAGTGTTTCATACTTTATTTATTTATCTAAAAGGTTATATTAAATTATTGGATAAATCACAGACAAAACAGTATTTCTTTAAAGTTTCTTCCAAACCAAGATGAAAACTTTCGTTTTGATTACTAACCGACCAACTATCTTTTACTTCGATATGGAGCAAATTTAGCGTACCATCGATGTTTTGAATAACAGATATTCAACAGTTCTACTAATTATTGTTGTGTTACTAGAAGCTAAAACGGTACTCCCGTTTCCATGTTTGAATCTAACCATAAGTCGTATTGGCCTATTACCACAGTGTAACCATCTACTCCACAAAATGTTTTAACGGAATTCTTCTGCTGTTCTGTGTTTTAACATCTCTCCGCTCAATTTTTTGAGTTGGTCTACTGCGATGGGTGGTTACACAGTGTTCATACTGTGACAACGCGAACGTTTCTAAAGTTTCTTTTAGTTATCAAATCGTAAAATATGTCATGACTATTGATACCATTCGTCAGTTCTCTAATACTACTTCGTAGGAAACCATATTGTTTCAAGTTAGAAAATTTACACTTATTATATTATTTGAACCTCGATACTGCCATATTAGAATAGAGAAATTTTGTAAATATTTATAGGTGATAGCGACTGTATTGTATAATACGTAATATTGAATGTGCCTCAGAGTTTATCAAGACGTTTATAAGTGTTTAGAGTATTATAATTATTGATTAAGACTGGACTAGAAACAATTTTACCCATAAACTATTAAATAAAATATTCTGCCTTACCTTGTTTATGGTTCTCAATTCGAAAGTAGTTTTATTTAATCTGGCACTTTGTAATAAAATTATCTTTGACATAGTAATTAAATTATAATCTGTGCCGGCATTTTAAATGTTTGAATAATTTTTTTTTTGTATTTGTTCACTTTAGATAACAAAATTAATAAATCGGAATGTGTAATATCTATCTACGTGTATCTTAAAATCATGATTAAAAACAAGATAGTTAAATTATTACCCAAATGGGCAAATAAGTAAGTATTTAATGATTGAATGAATAATTACTTGTAATAAATTCTTTAACTTGTAATGATTGAATCATGTAAAAGTAGAAAAGTACTGATTAAATTAGCTACAACAAAAAAATAATAAGGATTTCAGGTTATAGGTACATGTTAATTATTGGAAAGCTATTAATTTAATTATTTGAATTGACTAAATAACTCATTGGTGAGACATAACATTTGTGTTGTTAAAACTTAAATTTTATTAATTTAAAAACTGGCATTATTTTATTTACCTATAATTTGAAACACAAAATTCATGTGCATTCAAATAACTATGTCATCGATTTCCAAGAAATTGTAACATTAATGACATGTCCATAAACAGTAACTTCTATCTAGTTCTAGAACTATTCTTGTCAATAATTTTGTTATGAATGTTTCCCAAATAGAGTTGATAATGTATATTAAGACCTGTCATTTGGGACAGCAATACATTTTGTACATGTGTAAATATTGTAAGACTACACAAATGTGAATATACGAGTGATTAATATTCAAAAAAAATGTGTATTTGTTCCTCACTTTTCCATTATAACTGGGTATTTTGCGATTCCTCCAACATCCCATCCTTACTTATTTCTCTTTGCATATATGCATAAACAGCCTACAATATTTCTACTTATGGGACACACAGACCTTACGTGGGCCTAGTGGATCGGTATTTTTGGTTCTAAGACATTACGGTTTTTTCACGATCTTTTCCTTCACCCTGTTGAGAGCAGCAGTGATGAAATAATTGACACAAAGTAAAGTGCCTGTCTGGGTTTGAACCTATGACCTATAATTATAGACGCAGCCGTTACCAGTGGGCCACCATTGCTCCTAAATTCCCTTTGACCTACCATACCTTGCACTAATTCCCCCGGGCGGGCTGGGCGTGATAAACTACGCTATTTTCCGGGATCAGGGTATATTATTTTGACATCTTGGCCTTGACCTGATTTCCTACATTCAACATTTTTTGATCCAATGGATCGTTAGCAACATCATTTTATTGTGGACTAAGGGCAAATTGAAGTTGCTCTGAAATAAAAAATACTTACCTACAATGAAATAGGTAATTTGAGATCAAAGGATTGGTTGCGAAATAAAAGAAAAGACGAATTAAAACATTATAATTGTTTTCACCTTTCTTTTACCTCAAATAAAATCAAATCCATGCATGACCTATTAAAAAAAAACGTGCAAAAAAGACACTTCGATCTTCGATATTCAAAATACGAGTTCCTCAACCACAGACAACATTTTTTGTACGACACACACGAGTGAGTCACACACTATGGCTTACGAGTATGTCGTATTCAAGACACTAATTGTAGCAATTTTCCAAGCATTTTTCACACAAATGAGCGTGTTTTATTGCCTTTGCGTTTCCTTACATACAAATAACACACCTACGATACGTTTTGCCACCCTCTGTATAAAGCTCCAGTGCTACAAATGGTCACTATTTTTTTATTAGAAAATTAAGTAAACATTCCTCTCCAGTCAAGGAAAATCTATTTTATAACCAATAAATAGTCAATCAACAAGCACTGGATAATTTTAGTAAATAGGTATCACATGTGTACTTACATTACCTATAAACATTACATTATGTAAGTAGGACAAACAATAATGACTTATCTACTACCTACTGGGCCGAGTATGACCTTTGGTCATAGTAATATTAAAAAAAGCCAACACAAACGATAAACAATCAATAATCTTAAAATATTTTTTTTGCAAAAATATAAAAAATGGTTCACCAACTCTAGGCCCCGACGAGATTCGAACTCGTGATCTCCTGTTTACTAGACAGGCGCTTTAACCAACTAAGCCACGGCGCCTTACGATCGTGTGACGAAATTTTGGTATACATTGTACTACTCTCAACAAATATATTTTATGTTGCTTGATAAAGGTGAATTTACAATGAGCGGCTGAATAAACAATTTGTTATTGTGTTTGAGTTATTAAATGGCGATAACAATAACAGTAGCTGAGTACACTGCTATTAACGATAAAGTGCGAAGATAAATAATTACGTAACTAATGAATTTAATGATAATGATTCTGGTAGGAATACTAATTGGTCTTGCTTGATTTATGTTGCTTTTGTAACTGTTACACGAGCGAGCGAACGCTTCTTGGCACCCCTTATTGTTAAGTTCTACCCAACTAGGGCAGGGGTAGCTTGTAGATGCTGTAGGTAGGTACTAAAGTACTTGACATGACTCGATACGGCACGATACGTGAGTATTTGTTTTTTATCGTACCTACCAATTTATGTTTAACAATGAGATTTGGTGTGTTTTGCCGCTACTACAAGTAACTAGGTATGGTTATAATGGGAGTATTATCTTCATAGGTACCTACGTTACATAACTCGAATATAATTAGGAGGGGGCATTGTCTGGGGTCTAGATTATGAAGATTAGAGTAGAGACAATTGCAGAAGCACTTACTACACAAACAAATAAATGCTAAGTGTCTATGCGTTCCATTTTCATTACTTACTGAAATACGGAATTGTTGCTAATAAAATATTGTAAATAAAAGTAGAATTGTGTTCAGCGGCAGACAGTAATAAATACCTAAATGCCGTCTAGGTGTCACTGATAATTTTATTGGTGTTAATGAATGATATTTGAAAATTATATAATATTTGTGTGACCCACTATCATATGTCATGACGTAACTTTTTACGTAATATTCAACGGTAACGGATGCTTCATTTCGCCAATACACATATAGCAGCCGTGGCCGAGCGGTTAAGGCGTCTGACTAGAAATCAGATTCCCTCTGGGAGCGTAGGTTCGAATCCTACCGGCTGCGAACACTTTTTGTGTTATATTTTGACTTTAATTGCCACTTTATCACGATTATTGAGGTAATTTATTTTTTATCAGCCATCGTTATTGCGATTGTAAACGAAACGATCGTTTTATTGCACGCACTGGCGATATTTTGTGCGGTATTTCATTACGTGGTTATCTGACGACTGCCGTGTTCCCGTAATGCGACTGAAGCAACCCCTTGGGTCATTCCTGGGGTTTGTCAGTTTTTATTTACGATAAAATATGGTGCGGTACTTACTAATGACGTTAAAAATGCGCGGGACGGGACTGTCACTGTTCCCTTTCGATTAATTAGCTATATTTTGTTTATCTATGGTCACAGAAACCATTAAAATGGCGTTTTATATGTGTTACGAGCATTACGGACATTCCCATGTAAGCTATAAATTAGCGGATGTTGCGCTGGGTCATAAAAATGGGAACATATTCACATGGTAACATTCACAGGGAGTATGGAGTTATTCAATTTGTTAGTAATCGAGTAATTTGATAAACCCTAGATTGCAGCAGAATATTATATACTTACTTATGATAATAAGTAAGTACCTATTATAATACAAAAATAAGAAAAAAGATATATTTTTTTATTTATTTGTCTTTTTTATAATTTTGTCTAAAATATATTTTACTAGCTGCGCCCCGCGGTTTCACCCGCATAAGTGTCGATCCCGCGGGAAAATCGGGATAAAAAGTATCCTATGTGTTAATCCTGGATATAAAATATTTGTGTGCCTTTCACCCAAATCCTTTCAGCCGTTTGGTGCGTGAAGAAGTACCTAACAAACATACAAACACACACAAACTTTCGCCTTTATAATATTAGTGAGATGTTCTAAAACCACAAGCGAAGTAGAAAAATTAGAATATCCATCCATGATGGTGATAACGCAAGGCATGTTTCCCCCTCCACAGTTCTACCAACCAATCTTTCTTGACAAAAACCTGACACTTTAAGCTATTAAGATAGGCTTACGCTTCTGAGCTCAGCTTAATTGCACCAGCCAGCACGTGTTCCCAACCCTACCATATGGCAAAGACAACCACCACACGGCCTAACTAAGCCCAGATTTACCTTAAGATTAATAAAAAGGGGCCAAATGCGAGTTGAGCTCGCACACGAAGGGTTCCGTACCACTACATATTTTTTTTAAGTACATAATATAAAAACGCTCTCGTAAAAACCACACTCATTTCTGGTAAAAATAAAATAATGTAAAAAAATTAAAGGGTCCTAAAATCCCTTTTATTATTTTATATTTTGTTGTTATAGCGCCCACAGTAGCTGACTGTGAAAATGTTCAAAAGATACGGCCCTGTGATAGACAGGGTCCCGTGGCAGTCGTGGCCTTTGTGTAGGGAACCCTAAAAAGGATTACCACCGCATAAGAAACTTTACTCGTAACTAGCAGTCTTCAAGAGATCATAAATATTAATCGGCCACCTTTTTTCAGAATGCTTTGCAATTTTAATGTCATCTACATTTATGGAGTGAGAAAAAAATCTGAGATGTGTATTTATTCATGTTGCCACTATCCATTCCTTACAAGGAAAACAATACTTCAAGTGTGGATAACATGACAGATCATCATAACGAGATGGTGGGATCTAATATTTTTTATCTTATCACTAGTTGTGCCCGGTGTCCGGGACTTCCGTGCATGTCGGAAAACAAACTGGATTTCATGGGTTTTATTTTTTTTAGGCGAATCCCTAATTCTTTTTCTGAAATAAAAATAGCTTAGTTTACTCTTTATAACATCATCTATCTGAGAGATCTGAGAATTTCGGAGATAAGCCGGAACAAACAGAAAGACAGGCAAAAATTAAAATTGTTTTTTGTTACAAGTACCGTTACCAATGGGCCTTATAAGAAGGCTAAAAGGGCACCCAAAGGGCAATGGAGAGGGCTATGCTTGGAGTTTCCCTGCGTGATCGAATCAGAAATGAGGAGATCCGCAGGAGAACCAAGGTAACCGACATAGCCCGAAGAATTGCCAAACTTATGTGGCAGTGGGCAGGGCACATTGCTCGCAGAACATATGGCCGATGGGGCCGAAAGGTTCTGGAGTGGCGACCGCGTACCGGAAGACGTAGCGTTGGAAGGCCTCCCACAAAGTAGTCCGACGACCTTGTGAAGGCCGCAGGAACCCCTTGGACGCGAGAAGCACAGAACCGGTCGAAGTGGAGGTGCTTGGGGGAGGCCTATGTCCAGCAGTGGACATCTTTCGGCTGAAATGATGATGATCATGATGATGATGATGACCGTACTTATATACTTTCATATGCAATTAGTAAAAAGCTGTTACATTACAAACAGATACTTTAATATTTATTTATTTGTGTGTATATGTATAGATGTATCAGAATAAATTGGACGCGTTTCCATGGACCCTTCTATGGAAAGTTTTCCTGTAGTAGATCCAGTGTGCAAATGGGAACTTAATTTGCATAAATGTAAATACGTTTTTTTTATGCTATGGGCTATGGCTCACAGAAAACAAATAAACTGAACAAATCACCGCGCAATCTTTTGATTTTTAGGTTTCCTAATTTTCCTTAGTTACCACACCACCAAGCTATGTGACCGATTTCCTTGTAAAATTTAGGTGAAGATTGGGCCTTACGTATTCTCATTTTTCTAAATTGCTATAAAAACTGAAAAATCCCTGTCTTACACGCTTTATTAGTAATCATAATCGTAACTAAATCTTTATCGGAGTATCGTGTTATCCAGTAACGGGGTTTTGGAGGTCAGATAGACAGTCGCTCCATGTAAATCGCTCCATGTAAAACATTGGTATTCAGCTGCATCCGGTTAGACTGGAAGCCGACCCCAACATAGTGGGGAAAATGCTAGGCAGATGATGATATAATTGGGAAGAAGATATAAACATCTTGGGGAAAGATATTTATGTAATTTTCAATCTGTAGTCACCACAGTGTTAAAGAAGATGTCGCCAAGAACCTATTAATGGCGAATATTTGATTCTAAAATACCTATGTCTGAAATACAGCCCTAGGTACGGTATGGTTAACATCTAACCATCGCTGTAAATACGTAAACTGATTTCCACTGAATAACCGTTACTGAATTATCATCGCAATGATACTGGGGGCGTCCCCCCAGAGTGGCCTCCAACCTCCCCTTATAGCCACCCCGAGCCTCGCATCTGAATACTGGTCTGACTTGGTATCATTTCTGAATCTGATCGCTGTTAAAATAATACACACACACATCGACAACATTGAAATACAATATAGAATTAATATTTGGTAATCTGGTAAATCTGAATACATGCACTGAGAATGAACAAGTTCGCTCACCAATTAACTGCCAGCTCCAACCTTCAGGCTCCAAGTGCCTCGGACGCGCGCGCGTGCCGTCCATCTCCGCGCGCTATCCCCTCTTTCTCCCACCTCACGCCACGTCTTAACTAGTTATTATCTGTACCTATAGGCTATATTACTTCGCATTCGCGACACTCCCGCCCAAGGGAAGAGATAATTGAAAAATGTGATCTATTGAAATAACTGTTTAATCAAGATCATAATAGGATTGCAACTAATACATTTTCAGAGTGATGACGAGTTATAACTGAGTTCTGATTACCATGATTAATGAATACAACTGATAACAACTGACTAATGTCCCTTAATTTTAATCAACACTGATTATCACTGATTATTGAAACAATCTGTTCATCAACTGAGATGTCCACTGTTTAACTCTCTCCTTTGCCTTGGCTGCTGATGCCCTGATTGGTCGTCTACTGGTGTCTGGTACTGACTGAACTACGGGTATATCACTGATAACTGATTCATCATCTTGAGTACTTCGAGACTCTTGGTTAAAACTGACTGGATGGTCGCCTTGTACTGATTGTTCCATCTGAAAATCTTCAGAGTGTGGACCGATTCTTACTGGCGAAACATACTGCTCTGGGGACGATTCTGTACTTTGATCGTCAATCTCCAACGGGAACAGATGGCCTACTGAACGGGTCAGTGTTTCTCCTGATGATAATTTAACTTTGGCAACTCTAATCTTTCCATCCGATCCTTTAACCAACTCTGCAATTTTACCAACTTTCTAATATGCCCTATTACTATCTGACTTAATTTGAACTGTCTCTGCTAACTTTGGTGGTCTATTAACAACTAGTCTAGGTTGTTTGTGTTTGTCACTTCGTTCACGGAGGCTAGTCAAGTATTGATTAGTGAACATTTTGGCGAATTCTGAGATGATGATTTGACCACGTTTTCATCCATCAATCAGATTCGTCTTGGTTACTGTAGCTGATTCTAAGAAGTCTCGATCTGCAACTTCAGTGGTCAAAGTTCCGCCCACACGTAGGAAATCTGAAGGAGTCAATATGTGTTCTAACTCCGCGCCTACAGTAGTTAGTGGCCTTGTGTTAATTACAGCCTCAAGTTCTTTCATTATTGTGCATAACTGGTTATGGTTTATGAGATGTTTGTCTATAGTTCTCTTCATACTATGTTTGACTAAACCAACAAGTCGTTCATAAAATCCTCCGAACCATGGAGCTAACTCTGGGATAAATTTGCACCGCAAGTGATTCTGAATGCAATAATCTGAGTTGACACTTCTGCTGTAAGCTTAAATTGCGTAGCATTGTCTGACAAGAATAATTGAGGTAAACCTCTTACGATCATCGGTTCTGGAATATCTCGACTTGGTCTATTATTATCTAAAGGTATTGAATTCGAAAGACCCTCCCCGGCAATTGAAATTTGAGTATCTATGTTATTATTATTATGAACTGTAGGCCACTGATTTGAGTTACTCGTTACAAAGTCAGGTCCTATGAGCCATCTATTGTAATACTCTACCCGTTCTGTCCTAGTGCCTACATCAGCTGGGTTTAATTCAGTTGGCACATATCTGATTTGTAAAGCCTTGTTTAGTTTTATTTCATTGATTCTCCGTGCCACAAATGGTGGAAGTAACTTGTCTGATTTGAGCCAGCTTATTACTATTTGACTATCAGTCCATAAAAATTATGTTTTGATTTTTAATCGTAAAAATTTTGTTACATAACCTATAAGTCTACATCCGATAAGTACTCCCAGCAATTCTAATCTTGGAATCTGTAAGTTATTTTGTTTCTTTAACGGCACTAATTTAGACTTGCCAATAACAAACTGACAATATTATTAGTGCGCAAGGTGCCGCGTAAATAAATAACTGCTGCATAAGCATGCATAGACGAATCTGTAAAACAATGTAGTTCATATTCAATTGGCTCCGCGACTTGGTTTTTAATTAAACCTTGCCCAAAATACATGCAAAATTTTATGCTATTTTTGCCATTCTATAAGTAGCAGATCGCTCAATTTGACATCCCACTTAACTTTTTCTTTCCATAATTTTTGAAAGAATATTTTTGCTGGAAGTACTACCGGAACTGCGAGACCACACGGATCATAAATTGAAGCAATGACCCTTAACACGTCTCTTTTTGACAGAACTGTGCCTGATTCTGTATTGAAATCTGATTTTAAATATAACTGATCTTTTTGTATGTTCCATATTAAACCGAGAACTTTTATGTGTTTACGGTCTTCTGCTCTAAACTTATCTGGTATGGAAAAAACTAGTTCCTTTGAATTTGAATTCCATTCACGCAAATTCATGGACAAGCTATCAAATGATTCTTTAGTAGCATAGTACAGTTTATTTGCGTCTGAAATTGTCTGTGCGCCAGTTACAATATTGTCTACATATATGTCCTCCGCAATTTGTTTCAAAAGTATGTTGTTCGATTTATTTAAGTGATATCTGATCGTAGCATTCAGTAGAAATGGACTTGATATGACACCGAATGGGACACGACAAAAACGTAAGTGCACCAAATTATCCGGGTGAACAGTACTGTTTGAGTCTTTGATCCAAAGAAATCGTGTTACATCCCTATCTAAATCTTGTAGACCTAACTGTAAGAAAGCTTTCTCGACATCTGCAACTATTCCTATATGGTGTTCTCTAAACTTAATTAGTAATCCTGTAAGATCCTCCAACATAAGTGGACCCCTATAAAGGCATTCGTTTAAGCTTCGATTATCTGCAGTTTTAGCCGAGGCGTCATAAACAATACGGAGCGTTTTGGGCTTATCACGACTACGAACACAATGGTGGGGAAGATAGTGAACTGGATGATTCTGTACAATCTTTGGATCTGGTACAATCTCAATTATTTTAGTCTGTAGCTGTTCCTGAATGACCTGGTCGTATGCCTTTAAATCTGAATTATCTAATCGTTTCATTAAACTATTGAGCCGACCCCAAGCTAAGCCTAGATTATTAGGAAGAGTTGGGGGGAATTCAGTCCATGGCCACTGAACGTGGTATCTGTTGTTTTTGTACTGAACTGTTTCATTAAACTTCTTAATCGCTTCTTCATCACGAGTGGTTTTTAGGGAATCTATGATGCCTATTGATTCAAGATCCCATAACTTTTTAACATCGTCTAATTTTAGGGGGAGATCGGGTTCGTTTAATTTTGAATCAAATGACCCATCTGATTGAAAGTATGTCAATACTGTTAACTTATCGGAACTATCAATGTTCTTACCCATTCTTCCTGACCATACCCAACCAAAATCTGAATTAACCAAGAACAGATCTTGAGTGGTGACCGATATCTTTTCTAGTGACATGAATGAGTGATAATAATCGTTTCCAATTAAAATATCTATTCTGTCGCCACAAGATCCATCATCAGCCATTATTCGATCTTTAATTCCGCATTTTTCTAAATCATAAAAAATGGTGCTTTTATACTCTGAGTAATGTGAGGTACTACATTTGCATGAATAAGACGAGTAAATCCTGTCCGAGTTGTAATACTAAACTGTACTATAGGACTTTTAATAAGATGTGGTGATTTGTTTCCAAATGTAAATATTGATAAATAAATTTCTTCAGTAATAGGTAATTTAAGTAAATTTGTATTACGTTATTATGATCGCTGGCTACCACAATCGAGCAACACCCTACATTGTAGTTTTATTTTAGTTTCTAAATTATCTACAATTACTAAGGCCGTCTGCAACAGCGTAGTGCTATATGGATTATTAGTATGTAAGGTATCAGTTGGCACGGATTTCACTGACTGTTAGCTTAGTGGGACATAATGCTCGATTATGGTCGCCGAACCTATTACAATGTCGACATTTCCTTTTGACACGGCAATTCTCGGCCCTATGGCCTTCACCGAAACAATTATAACAACGGTTTCCTAATTGAGCCTTTCTTTCCTGTAAGGTTTTGTACACACTACACTCATCATTAAAATGATCCTGCTTACAAAACATACATTTAATTGATATCTTTTTAGGTGGCTCATCGGACCTGTCACCGTCATGCGGTCTTTTCCGAGGGGCCAGTTTATTTTTATTGTGCTGCCTATTTTCATACCTAGATTTTTCCTTTCTGAAGTTTGATGTAAATCTACGCCTTTTATTGTCACTAGTCTCTTCCGATCTAACGTGTAATGATCCTATTGTAATATTATCAGAAGCCTGTTTGTCTTCGCTAGTTATTGTATTTATATTTTTAGTACCTTCTGCAGTTTTCTTTAATCTATTTGATGTTTCCCTAGCCGATATGATATACTCTAAGAACTTTCTAATATTATGAATAGACCCATCTTCGTCAGTTATCTTCATCCTTAATTCATAAATGAGGTCCTCGGGGAACTTTTCTAAAATCATTACTCTAAGATGATTGTGATTTACATCTTCGCCTAAAGAACTTAATACTCTAAGGTGTCTCTCAATTTCATTTAGAACGTGCCTACAATCTTTGACATGGCTAGATTCCGCTGATTTAATTCTATAAAGTGCTACATAATGAGCATCAATAATTACGCTAGGTTTGCCATACCGTTCCCTTAATGTGTCGACTGCAATACGATAGTTTTTGTCTGTTGTGTCCAACCCATCAATTGCCTGTTTCGCGTCACCCTCGAGAACTGATTGAAGGTACAACAGTTTATCGACATCATTAATATTTCTCTTATCAACGTTCGATGAAAACTGATCCCAAAATTGGTACCACTTTAGAACATCACCATCAAACTTGCCTAACTCCATTCTTGGTAACTTACTAATTGTGTTAACATTGTTGTCATTATTGGTAAAAACACTTGCGCGGTTTCGATTATTCTGTTTAATAATGACATCTATTTCTGCTATTAACTCTTCGGCCTGAATCTGTGTGGCCGTATACTGACTAATTTCCTCAACGTTGATTTCTTTTATCAATTTACAATAATTGTGAATTTCCAAAACAAACATCTCATTTATACCTTTTAGTTTCGCACCAATTAGTTCTAATTCTTTATAGTTGGGATCTTCTTCTGATAATTCCGTTAGGGCACACCGAGCTGAGCTTATGTTTGATTGGAGGGATTCATACATAATTTTTGAACGGGATCGGATAGCGTCTTCCATTATGAATTGAGTACCAACTGAGTAATATGAAAGTCATGGACCGTTGTCTTAGTAAATGAATATCCTCAATATCTAAAACAATGTAAGTAGGTATGAGATTCTTATGAAATCCAATATACCAACAAACTGTACACATCAAACCAGAGAAGTAAATTAAACCCATCAAACACTATTAATAGTTTATGTGAAAGACTATTAAACTAAATCTAAAAACATTATTAATTGGTTCACTAAATAAAGTCTATTTACTTCGTAGGTATACTCCTTTGATTACTAAGATTTCATATCAAACGTATAATATATGTAATATAATTAACTAATAAACTTTTACTAATATCGTTGGTCGCTGCGCAATGTAAAAAAGAATAATTATTTAGTAGACTTCATTCGTACATTATCATGCACTCGGATTTACTAAAAAAAATGTAATAGTCGTGACTGAATACTGTCTAGCGCGTAGGTATAATTATTATTTCTTGGAATCGACTTGACGCAGGGTAGGCTGGTACCCCAGTGCAGGCTGTGTAACCTGACATTTAACTACGTTTAAATCAAACTTCTCTCGAGTGAAACCTCACCCTAAAACTCAATGTTCCAATAAGACAGTTTTAGGTAGGTCCATAATTCCATATCATACCAATAATGTATCTAAGAGAACGGCCATCAACTTCATAAAGATAACATGGAACTAAATTACTCAACACTCACAACAGCTAAGAACATTATGGGTTTGTTTTTTGTTGATAATGTTCCGTTTAAATTATTTAGTAGATAATTTCATACAGATTCTGTTCCATTTTTGAATTTGTTTGGTGAGTAGGTATAATGGCTATTCGGACACCACTTGAAACTGGCCTGATTCCTTTTAAATGCAGAACACAATTTCAATCTACCCACTTTATTTTATTTTTGGAACTGAACTAAACTTTGTTTTTAAACTATAATAATTAGATCCCAGCATCTCCACCATGTCGCCAAGAACCTATTAATGGCGAATATTTGATTCTAAAATACCTATGTCTGAAATACAGCCCTAGGTACGGTATGGTTAACATCTAACCATCGCTGTAAATACGTAAACTGATTTCCACTGAATAACCGTTACTGAATTATCATCGCAATGATACTGGGGGCGTCCCCCCAGAGTGGCCTCCAACCTCCCCTTATAGCCACCCCGAGCCTCGCATCTGAATACTGGTCTGACTTGGTATCATTTCTGAATCTGATCGCTGTTAAAATAATACACACACACATCGACAACATTGAAATACAATATAGAATTAATATTTGGTAATCTGGTAAATCTGAATACATGCACTGAGAATGAACAAGTTCGCTCACCAATTAACTGCCAGCTCCAACCTTCAGGCTCCAAGTGCCTCGGACGCGCGCGCGTGCCGTCCATCTCCGCGCGCTATCCCCTCTTTCTCCCACCTCACGCCACGTCTTAACTAGTTATTATCTGTACCTATAGGCTATATTACTTCGCATTCGCGACAGAAGATTTGAGAATGAAAGTCGATGGCAATAAGAGTAGGGGAAGACCAAAGAAACAATGGATGAACTGTGCGAATGACGATAAATGGTCAGAAATGTGGTGATGAATCGTAAGTCTTTATTTATCTTAACATCTTAGTATTGGTACTGATTAATAGAATGTACAGACGCCAGCACATCAAGCAACTACAATCTGTCAAATTTCTTTAATAGATTTTCAACTTTATCGCTAAAGCATAAGGTGCAAGGTTGATTAGGGAAATTTGACAGTTTCGGGTAGCTTGATGTGCGTCTGTACAATCTTAAATAGAGAAAGGTGTCTGAGGTAGGAGGGGCCTGCATCCTAATTGAGTAACACGCTATCAATCACAATCTGAATCATTTTGAAAGATATTGTTAATCCATTGCTTCGTATGTTCGAAAAATGTGTCTGCTCAACAACGTAAATAACGCAATGAATGTTGTTGAACTGTCAAAATTAACGCCATTCCTACTGTTAGTGTGTTACGCAATTACCCCACTGAGTTACATTACAGATCACGGTGGCTCTCAATGGACATGCTAATTTACAAAACGGTTAGAGTCAAGATATTAGTTAAGTAAGTACATAATAAAAGTTGCAAGAAATATTTACTACATACTTTAGTATAACCCCTTTTTTTCAGGATGGGAAATCATCAAATGACCCCTCCCGCTCTGGGTGGCGCGGAAGGGAGTGTCAGACTCTTACTGACTAAAACCCACCCGTGTTCCTTCCTTAGCCCTTTATGTTCCGGGCCAGCGGTGACCCTTTCGGACAATCCCGCTGACCAGTATAACCCCCCTTGAGTACAGACGCCAGCAGCAGCACATCAAGCTACTACAATCTGTCAAATTTCTTTAATAGATTTTCAACTTTATCGCTAAACCATAAGGTTCAAGGTTGATTGGGAAAATTTTACAGTTTCGGGTAGCTTGATGTGCTGGCGTCTGTACATCCAGAATAACCATCAGACAATAGTAACGTCGTCCATTTCATGCATGACTCACACACAATATTTATAGTCACGGCTAGCACTTTCCCCAGATAATAAGAAATTGCCAATAAAGAGGTCGTATTGCTAAATATTTCACTGCTCCATACAGAATGAGTCCATTACTAGTCTGACGTCGCACATTTTATCGCGATAAGCGCTTACGACTCTCAATAGCCGATTGTTGTTAAGAAAATGGGGAAATATTGAGGCTCTCAAAATGCTAAAACAGGGCGGGAGTTGGGGTTTGATACTAAATTAGAATATGAATCAATTAAACATGAAATTTTTGAACGCTCTGCATAGTTAAATGAAGAGATAAGTTGAAGGGGAATAAAAAATATAAAAAAAATATTTGCGATGACCAGAAAGGCAAAAATTGAGCTAAAATTGTAAAGCAGTTTTTTTAACTACTTAACAATTAAATTTAAAAAGCCTTCCTTTTCATCTCTTTTTTTTTCTTCCTTTGCATTTGGCCTGAATTCTGAAGACAAGTACAAAATCTAATATAGGTTAGTGCATATTTATGTTCATTTCTTGTTTTCTCCGTATATTCCTATTAATTTAACTTTACAAAAATACAAATAATAATATGTTTACTATGTACCTTTGCAAAATCCAGCCCTGTACTTTAGCGGTCGTAATGAAGTTCAAGTTATGTGTCCTTAACATGGGGGAGTAATTACTGATGGGTCTCTTTGTGTTCAGATAACAATGTTGGGGTCTGAACGTAATCCTGGCCGGCTGATAACGCGGCGGTCGAAACAACAGCGATTGGAAATTACAAGATAGTGCGGTATGTATGTGTCTAAGTTATGTTGGTCTTGTGGTGGAAGATAATGATTGAGGTATGTTAAGTATGTGTAGTTTTGTGTTAGTTAGAAATTAATTAATTGATATGGCATATGGTGATATATAATTATGATATAAGGTAGCAGTGGTGGCCCAGTGATAACGGCCGCGACTTACGAGGTGTAGGTAGTGGGTTCGAACCCATTCAGGCACTTTATGTAAATTACTTCATTACCATTGCTATCAAAACGGTGAAGGAAAACATCGTGCGGATATCGACATGTCCTAGAACCAAAAACTCGAAGACATGTGACGTCTACCAAACTGCACAGGACCCGGTGTGGTGGATTACGGCCCACTCCCCCTCACCGAGAGGTAGGCCTGTGTCCCAGCAGTTGAAACATTATAGGTTAATTATGAATGTAATTAAAATCAACTGAGATTTTTATTCTAGAAATTAAAGAAAAGAAATTCAGTCTAGGCGATGACCACCGGTAACCATTGTCATGTCGAGGGAAAACAAATCATTTGGCGATTTCAGGTTTATTACTACCTACTAAATTGCCAAACTTAAGTAGCGGTACATTGATCGCAGAACAGAAAGCCTATGGGTCCGAAAGGTTCTGGAGTGAAGACCGCGTACCGGAAGACGTAACGTTGGAAGGCCTCCCACAAGGTGGGCCGATGAATCTAATCATTTGAAGCATAATCCATTGCTTCATAAGTTCGAATTTGTCTGCTCAACACGTAAATAACGCAATGAATGTTGTTGAACTGTCAAATTTAAACCGATTCCGATTGATAATTGATAGCGTTTTCAAATGTCCTTTATAATGCGCACAGCAAAAGAGTGCACATGGAACTCTACCTGCGTTTGTGTTTCCGAGTGCATACAACCCGAATCTCTTCAAAGTAAGAGTGAACAGGCTTCTTCTGGGTGAGCTCACTCCATCGTAGCCTTTGTCTCTGTCATTTCTGACCTAGACTAGAGTGAAGAGCTAACCCACTTCAAATAAAAAAAAAATAAGATTATGTGTTACGAAATTGCCCCGCTGGTCGAAGTGGCGGTGCTTGGGGTAAGCCTATGTCCAGCAGTGGACATCTTTTGGCAGAAGTGATGACGATGAAGTTATTATTTATTTGTTTATTTATTTATTCAGTAGTAGGTACACATACATTAAATAATCTATAGTAAATTCAAATGAAATTGAAAATACAATCCATCATCAAATTTTTGGATCCAGTAAGTGTAAAAAAGTAATTTCGCGAGTTAGAAACCAAAACGAGGGTGCATTCGACACAATATCAGAGAGTGCACGAGTCTGCTGGTGAAAATCAGTGAAACCCCATGTCCCATGGGATGCGTTCTTACTACCACCCCACCGCAGCTGATAGAGAGAGCAATCATAATCACAACTAGCGATCTCTAATTAAAATCGGAGATCAAAATAATGTGAGTGCTGTTTGGAACTTTGGAAGTCTATGAAAATGTTGTTTTAAATTTAGATACTTACCACGATAGAACAGGCAGATAAGATTTTATTGCTTTGTCATTTTGAATGAATTTTTTAATTAAAAAAAAAGAAGATCGTTTATTAGTTTTCTCGCTAGCTAAACTTTAGATAGTGATAGAAAACCACACTAGTTAGTTATATAGGTACTACGTATGCCTTACCTACTTAATACATACTTGTACAGGGGGCCAAGGCCACTTTGACAGAATCATAAAAGGATAACATTATCGCGTGTAGTAAAATGGCTCCTGTCAGGTGCGAGCGGGACGCGCAATCAATCATTCTCATTTTTAATCAATTTACTTGCTCATCTATGTAATTGTGAGATTTATTAATGAATATTGCCTGATGTCGATGTGTCGTGAGGTTCATTAGCCAGATTAAAAGTGTTGGTAATGAGTTTGATGAGGAGACCGATTTAATTAATTGATGATTCAGTCGTCGTGAGGAATTAATATTAAAATATTTTGGTTTTCAACAAGTTGTTTGGTGGCAGATCAATTATTTTTGTACAAATGAGTCATTTTTGATTTGTTTGTTAATGACACCTGTAGCACTGAAACGTGGTCGCTCGCAATGGGCCTCATTAGAAGGCTGAAAGACACCCAAAGGGCAAAGAAGAGGGCTATGCTTGGAGTTTCCCTACGCGATCGAATCAGAAATGAAGGTAACCGACATAGCCTGAACAGTTGCTAAACTAGGCAGTGGCAGTGGGCAGGGCACATTGCTCGCAGAACAGATGGCCAATGGGGCCTAAAGGTTCTGGATTAGCGACCGCGTACCGGAAGACGTAGCTTTGGATTGAAAGATCTCCCACAAGTTGGTTCCATGAAGAAGAGAAGCATAAACTGGTCGAAGTGGCGGTGTTTGGTGGAAGCCTATATCCAGGAGTGGACGTTTTCGACTGAAATGACTTCGATCAATAAGTACTATTGATCGAAGTGAAATGATGATGTCGGAAAACGTCCACTAAATTAATCAATAAGTGTGCTGCGTTATTTCAAGAGAATTCCAGAGAAAAAATCTTGTTAACCCTTCCTGGGTTCCATAGATATTTTGTTGAGTCTTTTGCTCAACAAAATAAAAGCTTCATTGGCTATATGTGGACAAAACGGGCCAAGTCGTGTCGGACCACGCACAATGAACGGTTCCGTAGTTGAGGTAAAATTTATCCCAAAAACAAACAGCATTGTAGTTGAAAAACATGTTATGATCATGTGTTATAGATCGTTATATACGTCATGGTCAATTCTCTAACTGTAAAAATGTAAGTTTGTAATCGCAAAAAAATGTCCATCTAGCGACTATCAAAACATATGTCGTATATGGCCGTATTTTTTATTGCATTGACTCAGAAGCTTACATTTTTTAGAGCTGCAAGAGACCGTAGACCAGGGATGGAGAACCAGTGGCACGCGTGCCATTCATGGCACGCGAAAAATTATTTTGCGCACGCCTTCGATCGAAAAAGTACCTACGTAATACACTGAAATTTAACAAACGAACGCGTTTGAACCTACTTTACGGAGTGTGTAGGCGCGGTGTAAGGAGCAGCAGGCGGGAAGCGCGGAATCGATTGTATTGTTTTATAAATTTCCCTGTAATCAAAAAAAAAATGGCACATCTATGACCTCATCAAACATTTCTTTACAAAAAATGGCACGTTGATCCATAAAGGTTCGCCACCCCTGCCGTAGACTTACGTATTTTATATATTCAACTAAATACTTCCACGCGTTCCTGCGAAATAGTGTCTTGACAGACTGACGGATGGACGACCAACGAAGTGATCCTAGAAGGGTTCCGTTTTTTCTCTGTGCTACGGAACCCTAAAAATCGATGGTACTTATTTACACTTCGTTTCCCAAACATCCGACCCCTGAACACGATCGCATTACGATTCAAAAAACACTACAGTATCCAACGTGGCGAAAAACATTCCACGCTCGCGGTTTCGTAATTCGACCCCTACGGCGCGATGTGTTACCGGTCACATTCTCCCCTGTTTACTCGCGAAGAGGTGACACTTCATTTTCCTTTCATTGGACGCGGATGGTGAAACTCTGCATCTCCTCCACTTTACATAATGAATTCCCAACGGCCCATAAGTCTCCCAAATATCTTTAAGATTATTAACCTGCAAAGCTGCGGTTATCCGGCGCAGAATCCGGAAAATCAATTTGATCGTTTTCAAACCCGGATCTATTAATTTTCGAGATATAACGGAGATTATTTTTTTGCTTACTGAGCACTTCTAACTTCGGAAATTGTTTTCAGATGATGGATTTGTTTGATGCTGAAGTTTGAGATCGTTTTAAACGAGACGTGTCTTTTAGTTTTGATTGACCTAAGTATTTGATGTTACGATAAAATATTGTACGCACACACACGTACCACACACACGTACTAAATTCAAGCCGTTTTCCTATGGGGTAGGCAGAAACTACAGAACGCCACCTACTACAATCTTATTCTCCTTTTGTTTCGAAATAAAACCCATACTTACTATTTTTCTTCGAAAAAAAAAATATTATAATTGCACACCGTACTTTGTGGCAGGTTAAGCTACGCTTTCCGCGGTTGGTCCGTGGATGGGTGACCATCTTTACATACCAAGACCCTCCGTGCTTCGGAAAGCACGTTAAGCCGTTGGTCTCGGCTGTCAATCGTGGATCTTTGGCAGTCGTTATGTGTCGTCAGAAGCCCGAAATTCTGACAACCAGTCTTACCAAGGGGTATCGTATTAACCAGTATCTGGGTCGTGACAGTCAGATAGGCAGTCGCTTCATGTAAAATTAGCTGCATCCGGTTAGATTGGAAGCCGACCCCAACATAGTTGGGAAAAGGCTAGGCAGATGATGATGATCACTTTGTGGCAAACATGTCTGATGCTTTATTTTTTTAATGTTATTCTGCATGAATTTTATTCTTGTATGTGTCCACATGTTTCAGCAAATAAATATGTCCTCACCTCAATATTGTTTTTCCAAAAAAAGAGATCTACTTTGTAAAAATAAACTCAACAGTAGTAGGTTGCCAAAGTGCCAATTCATAATCATGAACGAATACTATTTCGAAACTTGCCTGAAAACGAAGCCAATCACAAAAAAAACCACGACATTTCAGTAGCGCACATAGATGTTACATTTCGGTTTTAATATTCCGGCATTGGAATTCTTACTGAAGAAGAATACTTTTTCTCCATTTTGTGACGGGAGAGCTGGTCGGCTGTCGACACTTTCGTTTTGGTCCATCGGCTGTCATGGCGGCATGCATGAATCTTGGCCAAGATTGGGTCCATCTTTTAGCGGTTCATTAGGGTAAACTGTTGGTGGATGTGTGTTCGGTAATATGTGTTTGTTTTTGGTGGAGTTGATAGGTTTGGGGAGTTCATTAATTGTTTGTGTGACGTTCATTTATAACTATAGAGCTTAGTTTAATAACTATTGATTATAGTTAGATAATGGCATAGCGGTCAGTGCTAATATGAAAGTATTGAATAAATACTTACCTACATTACACACATACAATTACATATATCTTCAGTGATCACAGAGAAGCATTTTTTTACTCGAATACTTGTGTATGTAATCTACTTATAACTAACGCTAACCTTGCTAATTGCTGGAAATTATAAGCTGCAAGGAAGATGAGGATAGCTTTGTAAAACGTACCATCTAAGTTCATATAGTGGATTGCAATAAAAAGGTATCTTATTTGAACATTTTCATCTTCTTGGGATGCATGAAGAAGCCTCCTCGTTTAGCGCAGTTTGTTTGGTTCAGTTACTCAACTGAACCAAGCGCTCGGCGCATCCTGGACAGTCACACCCAACATCTTATTTGACTGGCCAATTCTTCCCTTGCGGTGGTTTGCGACCACCCTCCCACCGGAGTCCGGCGTCAAGCAGCCTGCTGTGTTTCGTCGATGCGTGGGAGTTCCAGTGGCTTAGGCATCTTCTGGGTACGCTCGATCCATCACAAACCTCATCCATCGCTTTCCATCCGGCGTAATCGAGTTCAACAGCGGCTCCAATCAGCAAAAATATTTGAACATCTTCAATACACAATATACCTATTTTAGAACAAACCTTTAGATATCTCCAACTAGCTTCTGCCCTATATGATACTCCATAACATTAGCTATCCGCCAGTGAGTCTCGTCATAATATGTCCATCCGTTTTGGAGATTAGCCGGAACAAACAGACCGATGGTCAGAGAGACAGACAACAAATTTAAAAAATGTTACTTTTGTTATAAGTAGCGTATAGATAATACCTCCTTTCATATGTTTTTAGTAAAAAGTTGTTATTTTGATATTAAAAACAGACACTTCGCTTTTATTTCTTTGTATAGATAAGTTCACCACAAAAATCTCCCTTCGAGATTAATCTTCAAATTACAGCTTGAAGATGCTACTGCAATATCTAAAACAATATTTCACGTACCCAGATAACCATAAAATAAACCAAACCTTTCCAATTCACGCAGACCATATCGATTTATCTACGGTAAAATAAAACCCATGATAATATGTCTTAAACCTTCACAATTTCCCCTGGATGAGTTCCCGCGATCCTTCAAAGGTTTCTCTAAGCCGACACTTCATTTTCTTCAGCCCTTTTATACGACATGTGTTGCCATGCTCAAATAATACAAGTACCTACTTACATATCGCCACACGTGGTAGGTACAGTCAGTTAAGAAAGTCCTGCCACTCTTAACTTGGAATTTGTTTAAGCTTAGGTACACACGATGTTATTACCAAGCTTTATAATTCCAGTTTTACCTGACCTCGCATTTTATAAACTTTTTGTAGTACATTCAAAAGTTAGCTTATACTGGCAATGTATTGTTGGATATGTCGTCGTACCCGCATATGTTACAATTTGACAATGAATTATTTTTCATGGACGGACGACCTAAAGAAGTTGTCTGGGACGGACTGGATGCCGAGGGCGGAGGACAGGGTCTTGTGGCGCAGCCTGGGAGAGGCCTAGCAGTGGACTGCAATAGGCTGAGTTGATTCATTGAATGAATTATTTCGCTCCTTTAAACAGGTGCGACACGCGATAAAATCGCGCGCGACACAAAGGCACTGCAAGTCGCGCAACGAGCGGTGCTTTTGTGTCGCGTGCGATTATATCGCGTGTCGCGCCTGTATGTAGGAGCCTGAAGCCGGTGACCGGCGGCGGCGGCATGTCCTAGAACTAAATATTTGCACCAACCCGCTCTTGGCGAGACTGTGCGGTGCTCGGTGCTCGTACAGAGAGAAAACTAGAGCACAATATTCCCAGTGGCCAGTAGTAGGTACATATGCTGTATTATAGGCTGATAAAGTAATTGTTTCTATCGTCTATTGGTAAAAGAGCAAAGGTGGTTCAGTGGTAACAGCCGCGACTTACGAGTTGTAGGTCGTAGGTTCGAACCCAGACAGGCGTTATACTTTGTGTAAACTATTTCATCAACACTGCTCTCAAAACGGTGAAGGAAAACATTGTCAAGAAACCGGCACGTCATAGAACCAAGAATTCGAAGAGATGTGACCTCATGACATGTGATTATGGCTCTCTCCCTCCTACCGAGAGAAGGCCTGTGTCTCAGCAGTGGGGACATTATAGGCTTATTATGTGTTGGTAGTGCTGTCAGGTGTTCCCATGGAATTAGTATGTACTATAGTACAACTTAAGGTCCTAGGGCGTTGCTATTTAAAACTGACTTGGCGGTTCCCCTCAATCAAATTCAGGGAAGTTCTCATTCCTACTCCCAAGATCTTTTTTCTTTACTGTCAGAACACTTTCTTGGACGACTGTACATGACTGTGGATATGAAAATCGCGAGAGATAACATTACAGGTGGGGCAAGGGATTTATTCGATGAATGAGCTTAATGTTCGAAGATATTGGAAGACATTTCCTGTAACGATTTTTGGTAGAAAATGTCGAATTTGAATGTAAGTAGCTATCTTTATCTATAGGAAATTTTGGAGATTTGCAGTTAAAATTGCGACTCTACCGAAACAAAACTTTAAAGGACGATGTATTTGTAGGTATATGGTGATCTAGGTACAGCAGACTAATTAGGTACCTAACTACCTAACCTACTGTCTAATTGCTTAGTAAATCAACATGTTTCTAGTACAAGATAGGTGTGCATGTTTACGCGTTTAGTCAGTTCCTATCAACTTACTTTAGGAACTAAGTAGGTATAGGTAATAGGTAAAACGGGCTGTTGTCCGCAACTCCACGTCAATGCGCGTATTTTGCGTAAACTAAGTAGGTATACTCGTACATATAATCTTTTGCCCACTTTTAACAATTGCATGAAAAACTCTTGTAAAAGTATTTTTATTACAATTTCATGCCTATCATTTTCCCAGTCGTTGGATCTCTGCCATCTTCGCGCGACTTAACTTGCGTTTCAAGCTCATTCCTTACTCGTTTCCCTCAGATATAGCAACGCAAGACTATCAAGGTGTTCACTCAACCGTTTTTATGTAAACAGAGCAAATATAATTAATCAACGTCGACTCTTCAGCCCTCCATCCACGCGCAATTACCTCATTTTCGGAAAAACAAACACCCGCAGGAAATTAAAGGAAAATTAACGAAGTGGGGGCGCGAATTACTGTGAAATAATAATTAAATTCCGCGTTGGTTATCAGTAATACAACTTAAGTGTGCCGGATAACCATTTTATCTTTGCAGTCGTTGTAATACATAACTAAATTAAAATGTACTTAATCTGACATGTCGTTGACAGCTGCTCTTAGCAAGCAGCGCCGCTGTGAACTGCAAGGTTATGTTTGTCGCTCTGTAATACTGTAATCAGCGCTGAAAACTTTCCTTTTTGCTTATAAGTTGTGCTTTGTTATTAATTTTGCAGGAATTTTGTTCGCAAATGTAATTATTCGGTTCTAAATGATGATTTGCGGTTTGGTGTTAAGTAAATCGTTTGCTGAAGTTGTGGTGAGTTTGTTTTGCTTGTTTTGTGTTTTGTTAGTGTTCTCGTTGTACGCTTATTTGTTCTTAAAGGATAGATTGATTTGAGTATGTTTAACTTTGATGTTAACCATTGAGGGGTTAACTTGAATACACCGACTTTTAATACATAAGTACTTACCTAGGTAAATATATTTTCACGTGTGTGTAGGTACGCACGGCAACATACCAAGCTATAATCTTCCAGTATAAAAGCTGACTTCTCATTGTACGAAAAGCCTATACAATGCGAGGTCAGCCAAAACTGGAAATGTATAGCTTGATGAGTCGACGTATGTACTAGGTAAATCGTAGAGAGTTTTTCTTGCCAACGGAGGATTGTATGACAAGGTGTATAGAGGTATGAGGAACAGGATGTAAAGTCCACTCATTTTCCATAGAAGAGGGAGGAATTTCCGACCAGACGGGTGTCTGGCGGGCAACTGCCCGATAATTCATCTCGGACCATTGTATATACGCTAGTTGCGCGGTAAACTCTGCTTGCGAGATGCAGGATTTTGCGTGACGTCAGTATGACGCATTTTTCGCATGTGGCGTTGTAGATATCGCTACAGGTGCACAAACGTGGAAGAAGCAAAAGGAGTATAAAGATCGTAGCTTGAATCCCTTTGCAATTTCTGCATTACCCTGCTATATTAGAGTTTAATTATGCATATACCGTTGAATAGGTTACCTCTACAGTGTTACAACATAAACCAGGCTTCAAGCTTGTTCTACAAATCATGTTGTACAATTTAGTGTAGACACTATGTATTGTCTCCCAATTTTGAGCCCAACCGGGGTGACGTGTTCGTAAGTAATCCTTGCACGTCGGTATCTATGCAGCGGCTAGACGTGATAACAGGTAGCGGAAGACGGGGCTTATCACGTCGCTCGTAGGTCGCTCGATACTGATAGCGTGACGAGAATTCGTAGTAGCTACATGGCTGTGGTTCCGCTGTGCGAGCGCTACTGTTACAATTTTAAGATGGATTCCGCTACGCTTCGAAGTACCCATTTGAATTTAGATTTTATTTTCATATTCATCATGTATCAGATATCACTCTTGTATTCTTCGAAGGGTCAGCACGCTAATTGCGTAACAGACTATGAATCATAATCCGAATCATTTTGAAGGATATTGCTAATCCATTGCTTCTATGTTAGAAAAAATTGACTGATCAACAACGTAAATACCGCAATGAATGTTGTTGAACTGTCAAAATTATAATAAAGTCATTCCTACCAGTAGCGAAGGGTCAGTTTTTGTAAGAGGTAAGCCGGAGTGGATATCTTTAATCTATACCAATATTATAAAGCTGAAGAGTTTGTTTGGTTGAACGCGCTAATCTCTGGAACTACCAGTCGGATTTGAAAAATTCTTTTTGCATTTATAGCCCAATTCTCGAGGAAGACTATAGGTTACTTAACATCACGCTAAGACCCTTAGGAGCCGAGCAAAAATCAAAAAAGTCAGAAAAAAGTAAACGAATTAAAAGCGGAGGCATGCGATGCGACGGGGTGGGTCGGGGGTACAAGAAATTTCACGCGGACGAAGTCGCGAGCAGAAGCTAGTATGATTATATTATTTGTCTATAGAATACTGACTGTACCATTTTTCAAAGGGAAGCCGGTAGGAATCGCGTTGTATGGTATCTTCGCCACCGATTCCTACTGATAGAGTGTTATCCGGCAGGTTGGACAGAGTTGTACCTATAGTAAAATTACATTTCTCCAGATACAATGAACCTTTATTGAACTATCTCAAGTTTCTAATAAAAGTTTTTCCTATCTAACGCAAGATGGGCAGAAGCCAATGAACTTCGCATGCTATCGGCTTTTTCCACGCTAAGATGCGTAGGTAGATCCGTTTGAGTGTCTAAACATAGTGTTAATTTTATGGTTTTGTAGTTTTCTAAGGAAATCAATAAAAAATAAATCTCGGAAACGTGTCTAGGAAAGGACCATAACAAGAACTGTATATAACTAACACACACACACACACACACACACACACACACACACACACACACACACACACACTGTGTAATAACTAAATATAAAACTGTTACCTGCTATCTGTAAACTAGCACAACTAACACTTAACTAGTGTGAACAGTCCCTACTTACTTCTAAAACTCTATTGTTTCAAGTTGACTCACCGCTTACGGACATCAGCTTGAATATGCACTTACCTACGTATAAGTTAAGCGCTCATAAGTAAATCCTGTGGACATAGTGCATCCGTAATCAGCTTGACTTAACTGTATTTTATAAGCTGCTATCTATGCACGTATTAAAAGCAGAAACAATGTGCAATGAAAAGTGCTAGTGCTGTTACGAGTAAAAATAAAACGTGGCTTGAATTAACAAAGTCTTAACAAAATTCTTAAAATACTTAACTTCTATTACAAACAAGTACAGATATATGTATAGCATTGGTGTGCATTTCCTAGATATTTTTATCGTAAACCACACAATACTGAAAACATCCCAGCAATAAAATCAACAGCCTACACAATAGGTACCGAACAGATATTTGAGCATTTTTCAGTAAAAACGCGAACATTCGCCGCGCATGGGATTGCCTACAGATGTGCGGACAAAGGCAGAATTTTTATTAGAATCTCTTCTATTGTTCTGTCGTAACAAATATCTAGTAATGAGACCTGATTTTTCTTTTTAATGATCCGTAGGAAGCTGAGGGAATATAAAGGGTTGATAAAGTAGGTTCCATTTATTGGTGAAGTTAGATTGGTGGAGGTTCTTTGTTGATGGTTTGATGAGTAAATGAGATATTCGTACACCCTCTGTTATTTGTATTGGGTTAGTATGCGAGAGAGCAGTGCAGTGGTAATGGCCGTGTGTTACGGGTTGCAGGTCGTTTGGTTCAAACTCAGCCGGGCGCTTTACTTCTTGTTAATTATTCCATCACCACTGCTCTCAGCACGGTGAGCGAAAACATCGTGAGGAAACCGACATGTCATAGAACCAAAAATTCGAAGAAATGTGACGTACTAACCCGCACTGGGCCCGCGTGGTGGATTACGGCCCACTCCTCTCTGAGAGGAGGCCTGTGTCCCAGTAGTGGGAACATTATAAACTGATTATGCAGTATGTGTGCTGAATAGGATTATTGGTTTTTGTCGTAAATTATTTCGGTTTTCAGAATAAAGACAACTGAAGTAGCTAGTGGATTCTAGATTCCTCATCTGCCTAGCCTTTTCAGCTCAGTCAGCTTCCAGTAGTTCCAGTCTAACCGGATGCAGCTGAATACCAGTATTTTACATAGAGCGACTACCTATCTGACCTCCACAACCCAGGTACTGGGTAATACGATACCCCTTGGTAAGACTCTTTGTCAGACTTTCGAGCTTCTGACTACCCGTAAAGACTGTCAAAGATCCAGGAATGACAGCCGGAACCAACGGCTTAATGTGCCGGGGCATGGAGGGGTCTCGGTATGTAAATATGGTCACCCATCCACAGACCAACCGCGGAAAGCGTAGCTTAACCTGATCGATCGACCTGTGCGGCTTATTATTATGTAAAATGACAAGTCTTCGTATACTTAAATAAATCGTAGAATGGTAATTTGGTTGCTTTTACTGATGTAATTATGCGTTCTTCCTTCTAATAGCTGTGGTTCCAGTAAAATAGATTACATAGGTACTAGCTAAGTAAGTAGCTCATTATGTAATTAAGTTCAACCGTTAATGATATAGTAGGTACTTACACGCTATGTGTCATTGTTTTTGTTCGGGAAATGAGAAATTCATTAGCGTCGTGTACTAATAGAGTTAACTGATCTATTTGACCTTACTTAGAATGATGTGGGTTACCGGTAGGTACAGGTGGAGCCTTATCAATCTTATCTTGGGAGTACTCCGGCCAGCTCCAATTTTCGTGGCTGTTAAATTTAGGTGGAAGTCAAGTAATATACACGGACGTGGTTTACGCACTGACTACTCAAATTGACAAAAGGGCAGGGCCTATGTCATCGTCAACCTGACAGTTGTGTTGCATATTATAAGGGTTTCATTTTTCCATTCGTTCCCGTTCTGCTAATGTTTAAAAATCTGATCGGGTTTCCAATAAATATCTCAATTTATGAATGTTGACAATATTTTTTTGCGAGTTTTTACAAAAATAAAATGCGCTTTTGAATGTAGGTAGCGTTGTAATATCTGCCTTCTGGGGCCCCCGTGGGGTTGAGGGCCCTGGGCATGGGCCCCGTGTGCCTTTATGGTAAAGACGGTACTGTACGTGTCATTTATTTTATGATCCTAAATGAGGTGATTCGTTACAACATGACAAGTGTTGATTTAAGAGTTGCTTGCTATTTAACTCTTTTGGCTAATTTAGGTATAGCACGGTGACACCAATTCACCGGCCTGTTACAGCACCCTAATTGAGTAACATACAAGCACACCTTCCCTCATAATCCGAGGATTTTGAAGTAAATTTCTAATCCATTGCTCCATACTTTTCAAAATTACGTCTGCTCAACAACGTAAATAAAGCAATGAACATAGAAATGTAGAAACTGTCGAAATGAAAGCCATTGAGATCGATTGCCATTGTATATGTGTTACGTAATTACTCCGCAGATCTGTAGACTGAATTGGGTATATATATAGTCAGCTTGTTTATTTATTTATGAGAGCATCATAAAGAATACATTGTTACTTAGGTACTAGTAGCAAGAAAGCACTGCTTAAATATTAAAGAGAACTCGCTCCAGTTTTCGTTCTCTGGATCCAGCGAAAAGAGAATTTGAAGTTTTGAACTCAAGCATATAAAAAAGGCTCAAGCCAAAAATACAGGATGGATTTTTGGCAGATAACCTTAAAACCGTTGTATTTATAAAAAAGCGGGCGACTTTGGAGATTGTCGTAAACTTTTTCAACAATTTGATCGGCATTCACAGATTTTGAAAAAAGTACCTAAATACAGACTGCAAGAAAATGGGCAATTTTACAAATACTTGAAGGATAGACTGGTATCAAAAAAGATTTTGTTGTTTTGTTTCTTCTATGCATTAAAAAAACTAGCGGAACAACTGAGGTTAGAGAACTAGAAAAGTTAGAAATCGCATCCCATACATTTCGTAGGAAATGAGACATCTTGTAACTAAACTAAAGCTAAAAAAACTAAAGCTTTTAACATTTTCTTCAACACACAAGTCGAATCACACTTCAAAACGAAACAATGGCATAACAATGGTATAAGATATAAGAACCTTACTTACTCGTATGACCTGGGTCATTCGAGTAAGAAGGTTCTAATGTCTTATGTATGTGCGGAGGGTAGATAAGAGGATCGGCTCGGTACTAATAGTTCTTTCAGTGACAATGGTGGATGTGGGAGCCGTGGGAGGAGGTCGTATCAACAGTGAACGAGAGTAAAACGATATAAAAAGGTTTGTGTTGTTCTAATAGGATGTGGGTTGTGGGGTGTAAATTAGTACTTTTTGTAGATAATCACGATTCTCATGCCTTTATCAAAATTTATTTGGGGTCGGCGCAACATGTTTTTTTCTTCCGTAGAATAGAATACTCTTTCTTCTTTTCTTTTTTTTTTCTTTCTTTTCTTTCTTTCTTTTTTCTTCCGTACTTCTCTATTAGTCATCATTTCAGTAGTCACCACCTTTCTAACCATTTATCATCATTCACACAGTCCATCCATCGTTTCTTTCGTCTTCCCCTACTCTTATTGGCATCGACTTTCATTCTCAATTTTTTTTTTAACACTGCGATGATTACAGATTGAAAATTACATAAATATCTTTCACCAAGATTTTCATATCTTCCCAATTATATCATCATCTGCCTAGCCTTTTCCCAACTATGTTGGGGTCGGCTTCCAGTCTAACCGGATGCAGCTGAATACAGTATCCCAATTATATCCCGATTTCAAATCTCAAATCTCGGCAGCCGTAATACCCCACAGCTCAGTATCATCTAGGCAGCAACAGACGTGGGAGGTGATTAAAGTAATTGCCTGCTCATTGCTCACTTAGCAAGTACTTAGCATAGGTCGGTGACCCCGACACGTGCTTTTTGTACCTTTGGCCTGTCATTGTGGGCTTTTAATGGTTCGGGTTGGTTAATGTGGGTTTTTGAAATGGTTGTGGGTATCATTCGTGTACTCGACTAGTCGTGTAGGGATGTAAAAGGTTTGGGTACAGCGGTGCTATTCTGTTAAAATCTCATCGTGAAAGCTTAGGTGAAGTGAGCGTGGAGTGAGTTGTCAATAGTGTCAATTCCTAGCAAAAACAAACTCACTTCACCTAAGTTTTCACGGTGAGAATCAGAATCAACCGGCTGTAACTCACTCTGTAACTCGCTCATTGCGTAACACACATAAAATTACCATTGACAGCATTTTTTTTTTCATTTTGACAGTTCAGCCATGTTCATTGCGTTATTTAGGTTGTTGAGCAGACGAGTTTTTCAGATCTATGAAGCAATGGATTAGGAATTTCCTTCACAACACTTGGATTGGGATTGACAGTGTGTTACTTACGCAATTAGGGTGCTGGTTTGTTTAACTTTTTTATTTTTTTTATTAGGATGGGAAATCATCAAATGACCCCTCCCGCTCTGGGTGGAGCGGAAGGGAGTGTCAGACTCTTACTGACTAAAACCCACCCGGGTTCCATCCGTAGCCCTTTATGTTCCGGGCCAGCGGTAACAACTTTAACAACTTTCGGACAATCTCGCTGATGGTTTGTTTAACCTTGGTCATTGTTGTGATTTTTGGTGAAACCTAAGTACTTACCAGACTATGAACAATAGTACCTATACTCTTTTGCTGATATGATGGTGATATCTTTGTTACTTAGAACAGAAAGTGTTTATACTTCACTTTTCTCAATAAAAATATTTGCATATTTTGTCCTAGTATCTACATTTGTTTTTTGATAAAAGGATTAATTTTCGTTTTAAGGCTCCTTCAAACAGGCGCGACACGCGATAAAATCGCGCGCGACACAAAGGCACCGCAAGTCGCGCACCGCTCGTTGCGCCTTTGTGTCGCGCGCGCTTCGCGTCGCGCGTCGCGCCTGTTTGTAGAAGGCTTATGGTATTAAATGCATCTTAGTAATAAAACGGAAATCGAAGCCGCTCGGCTGCGTTGTAGATATAATATACCTAGTTTCGTCCTATCCTATAATATAATTCCTTTGTTCCATCAACCATGCATAGATTTTCCCTTCCCTTATACCTACAATATGGAAGGATATTAATCGTTATTTATATCCCGATAAGGCGTTAATTGCATAAAACATACATCGTATACAGCGTGATACGCATTATCAGAAAACACTCACCTTACATACAAGGCTTCGTAAAACCTAATTCTACAGCACGCTTCCGTAATTCACAAATCGGATTTCGCCATACATTAGGCGGTATCGAATGTCGCAATATTAATTAATGTGTGCAGACCTTGTTATCCACTCATTTATATTCAAATTGAAATGGGAAGCGCACACAATTTGATTAAATTTTAATCAATATATATATATGATACGTTGTATTGTATCATCATGTGCTGGAAACCGCAACATTTCGCACTGTTTACGTTCAAGGGATGAAATAAGGTATTGGTTAACAGAAAATAGGCTTATTTCCGTTCATGGAGGGGCTTCTGGCTAAGAAATAACAGCCGCACGGTTCGATCGATCAGGTTAAGCTACGCTTTCCGCGGTTGGTCCGTGGATGGGTGACCATCTTTACATACCAAGACCCCTCCGTGCCTCGGAAAGCACGTTAACCGTTGGTCCCGGCTGTCATTCGTGGATCTTTGACAGTCGTTACGGGTCGTTAGAAGCCCGAAATTCTGACAACTAGTCTTACCAAGGGTTATTGTATTTACCCAATAACTGGGTTGTGGAGGTCAGATAGGTAGTCGCTCCATGTAAAATACTGGTATTCAGCTGCATCCGGTTAGATTGGAAGCCGACCCCAACATAGTTTGGAAAAGGCTAGACAGATGATACAGATAATGAGTTAATCCGATTTTGGCAGAGTTCCAAATACGATATAATTTAACTAATTTTGAACTCTCTGGTGGAAGTTTAGTTTAGGAACTTAAGTTTTAACGGGAAATGAAATTTAATTTAAAAGTTAAACACGAGTTAATGTATAGTCATATTGATATACGTTGCTTTAGGATTGATTATTTCATAAAAGTTGTCTTATACCTGAAGATCTTGATGAAATGTAAAACTATTTAAATAAAAATGCGCTGAAAGACCATCTTTTGTAAGGTTTCGCACTTGTTCGGTTCGGGATTAATCGGCAAAGCCGAGTGGCTTTATCGAATATATATATGTAGTAATTGCTACGGGACGGCTTTGTTTTTCAAC
The DNA here is from genome assembly GCA_963855955.1 of Luperina nickerlii. Taxonomy (NCBI): domain Eukaryota; kingdom Metazoa; phylum Arthropoda; class Insecta; order Lepidoptera; family Noctuidae; genus Luperina; species Luperina nickerlii. Next base: position 7,279,760 of record OY979663.1, read on the forward strand.
AAATATCTACTGCTGAATCAAATATGCACGCGAAGTTTGAAGGACGCCTAACATAGAAACCTTGAACTTTGTCAAACGTGAAGTAACAACCCACCTTTAACAAACCTTTATTTACAGTAAGACTGCATACTCCATATTAAAAAAAAAGTCGATCGCCACACTCCATCCTACTATCCTACTAATACATATTATAAACGCGAAAGTTTGTGAGGATGGATGTTTGTTACTCTTTCACGCAAAAACTACTAAACGGATTTGGATGAAATTTAACACACATAATTATAGAGTATAACCAGGATTAACACATAGGGTTATTTTTATTCCGATATTCCGCGGGGCGCTACTAGTACCTACTCCATAAGTCCATAGTTACTTATTCCACCTCAACCACCGAGCATGTCGGACGTGGGCGTGTTATAATAAAAGAAACTAAATATTTCAGTATTCGCTCGCGAGTCGCGATAACAACCGTCATTGTTCCTGTTGGTGCTCGCGATCGTAAATCTGGACTAAGGTGCTCTAACGAGCGCTATTGTCGAACAACTGCAGCATACGTCCATTGTCGCTGCGTTATTTTAACACTGAATTGTACTTTTCAGCTATATTTTTGATGAATACTGAACCTTTCGGTCTTTTTACACGCAACTAATAGTAACATTGGGGGCTAGAGGCTATCATCAAGGACGAATTTCACCTTTCACCAATTTGCACGCGGTTTAGAGGTGCTGATCGCGTTCGTTCTCAAATACTGAATAGTATCTGGTATAGGTATATCATACCTAGACTTTAAAAAAAAAAGGAGCTACGTCTGCCAACAAACTGCTTTGCAGTTTGGCGGAGGTAAATATATTTTGTAAAAAATAATTTCTGGGAATAAACACTTTTTCATTTTTCATTTTAATTTTTCAAATAAGTTTACTTCTCGTTGTAGCGCTGTTGCTAATAAATTTAAGTCACTGCTTCGGAGTGTCGGGAGTATGCCTTGATTTAATCAATGCCTTGGAGACACTAGCTCGTAGTCTCATGGCTAAATTAAATTAACAAAATATCTTATGAACAGCAATTTAAAATATACCATAGAATACACTTGTGAATATGAGTATGTCATGTTTAAAATGTTTCAAAAAGTTTATTTCCGCTACATTTAGCGGCACCTAACACAATTTTGGTACCGTAAATGACGGTAAATGGAATAGCTAAGGTGCCATTCGCTCAATTGCTATTCAAATCACATTTGTGCAAAATTGGTGCTGTAAGTTAGTGGAATCTTAAGATAAACTGTATGATCACTTGTCGAAATCCAACACAAAATACAGTACCCGGCGATAAATATTGCACATCGACCTTTACCTTTTTTTGTATTTTATACAATAAAATATTTTATAGAATAAAAATAATTATCAAAAGAAGCAAATCATAATTGTTTTAACAGCTCCTAATAGATACCGGACTGTTTGTATTTCGTGCGACAGAGATAACGCTCTACGAAGCCGAAATTAGCCGATTGTCTCTTTCCAAAGGTCGATGTGCAAAATTTATCGCCGGGTAGGGTACTGTAATACTTTTTTAATTTGCAATAAAAATTTGTCGTAAACCAATGGAGCCGTCCCACATTCATGGGTGTTGTTTCCCGATAAGCCGTGGACCGCGCGTGCTCTTGGCTCGGCTCGCTGCGTTTGCCACGCGGCTTCCAACCACTACACAACGGCACAGGCTATTTAGACCAGCTATTAAGATCTAGACTGGGTAAATAAATAGAAATTACGCAGAAAAGGAACTGAAGGAGGTGGAGCGTGACATTTTTAGTTGAAGGTTTATCGTTTACGTTCAGTTGATTGTTTATTTTAGATGCCAAGCACAAATACTGCTAGGTTATTTTTCCATAACTTAAGGGGCTTACAGGACCTAAAACGCAAGTTTTAGAAACACTTAAAGTATATGATCGACTACGTAAACAAAATCAGACAAAAATATATGATGTTCTTCAGGATATATGCTAGGTAGATAGTGTGTTGAAAAAATAATACAACTAATTTGATACGTTAGAAAAAAATCATGAAGATACCTCTAAAAACTTTATTACAATAAAAAAACCATACTAATATACATTCAATCATTACGATTTTTTGTCAGATTATTCTATAAGCAACATACTATAATAGCACTAGAGTTTTAAATTTTTAGTCCAAACAATAGATTTTTTGTAAATAGATAATTGCTTCATATTTTGCAATAAATTACCAGCGTTGTGTCATCGTGCTTCTCTCTCTTTTTTATGCAGTCCGACAAAGACCGCGCTTTAGGTCATAGTCGCCTTAAGGTACTTAGTTGTAAGGTATTTAAATTTATTTTAGGGTTTTATTAATAAATTAGGTATACAGAGTGGCAGAGACAGCGGCGCGCAAACTGTAAGTTCTAGCGTAGAAATTTTTCGTAGGTTATTTAAAAAAAAATCTGTTCCATAGGTACATTTTGACCGCGTAGGTATTGCACTTTTCTATGGAACAGCAGAATATTTTTTTATTAACCGACGAAAAGTTCAACACATAGTTTTTTTTCGTCGAATTAATTAACTTTGTCCTAATTAAAACCATTTGTGTAATCAGTTTGTCATAAAATGGTGAGTAATAATTTGTACTACTTATGTTTTCAAATTTTTCTAAAAACATCTCATCGTCATCTTAATAAAAGAAAAAGCTACATAGCAAACTTATAGCGATCTACAGAAATAAACCACAATTTGTTTTTTTGTGTCTAGAAACATTCCCTATTTGTAAACAAAAGCAATGAAAATTATTATTCACCACGATTGAAACTACGACAAACTTAATTACATTTTGAAGCAATTCAATAATGTTCATCTCGATACGGCGGCAGATAGCATCAATTTGTTTTTGCAACAAGAGGAACATAATTTCGATTTAACTCAATAAACTGCTCCAAACTCGATTCACTAGAAATAGTCCGTCTTTGTTTGTTATAATGTAATTCGCGCCCATCCAATGCCGATTTGTAATGATTTTAATGTACGAATGATGCCCTTTCAACTGTTCACTAACCGACATAAATTGAAACGCGGCGAAATATGTAACTAAATTTTTTAAAGTACTGCGTTTGGCATTTTGTTGACATTCTCCGCTGCATGCAGCGCCACCTCTAAATGTCAAGTTATGCTGGTGAGCCGCCACATGCGATGTATTGTTCACGCCCCCTCAGGTCCTGGACTATTGTACTCAAGTGTATTATAATTGCTGGTTATTTATTGTGGCGCGGCGGGGGACAATTCTGCTACATAAAATTCGCTTCAACTTAAATAAATTAAGCTCTTGTTAAATGAGAAATTATTTTCCAGAGTCATTTTGGAATATTTAAATTTTATATATTGCTGCCATAAGAGTTGTTATTTAATATATTTTTTAGATTTATTTAAGAAACGCGCTTTTCTGCCTTATTTCATAATTTTCTTTACACACGTGAAGATGCTCTTCCTATTCCGACTGTTGTTTTAGTTTTATTTTTATCATCCATTTTATCATAATAATGGGTTAGGTACACTTTCATTCATTTATGACTTGTAACCGTCACATAAACACCCTTATTTTCCTTCATGTTTTTTCAGTAGATATGTGAAAACTTTTGGCAGTATTGTCACGATTTTCTGAATAAGCTGGAAGGCTGCCAGATTTCGGCGTTAATTTTGCGCGCTCCGTCCAATGCACACAAGCCGTCCATCAATTAGATACAAATAGTTTCTGTATTGTACGTACATATGCGAAACCCCTGTAATCCAGCGTCAAATTCAATCTGGTATCTAACAAAATTTAGTTGACGGTTAATCCGACACGCTTTGTCGCGGGAGCCGCCATATGGCGTCTTACAATTTTTTTGTCACAATCCAACACAATAGCAGATTTAGACGTATTTGATGACGTTTGAGATTTCACGGGGGCCGCTAAATATCAATACAATTGGTATGAAATTACAACAAAAAATAAAGAGCGTATTAATCGATGAATTGTTGAGCTGCATTGTATAAATTGTATCAATAGAGTTTGTTATTCTTCGCTGAGAAAGATTGTGGATTTCGGGTGTGAAATTACGGTCGATAAATGCTTTCTGTGTATAATTTGAGGTGATTTTAATAAGGGCGGATTTATATGGTTCATTTGCTAAAGTATTTAGACTAAATACTGTCGGAGATAATTTCAATCTTATTATGCATGGGGCTGCTCTTATGAAAAGCTGTTTTTAAGGGAATTTTTACCGCAACAATCTTTTTAATATTATTTACCTTTTCGTAGAGGCTTTTCGTGGAAACACAACAGGCATTAGAGGTGATTCAAATTCAGCTATTGTTGTGCAAATCTCTGCCAGGGGGCGCCTGCTACGGCTGTTGATTACGACACGGAACAGAATTAATATTATTTGGAAGAATGGCAGGAAACGCACGAAGGGAGTTCAAGTTTAGAATTATAAGAACGATGGGTGAGCGAGGCTTATTGTTACGGAAAGTGGAAATCGGATTGCAATGAATATTGTTAACATATAATTATTTTTCTCGTAATAAATATTCCAATGACTGCATTTCCAGGAACACTTTTTTTAAAGTCACAATTTTATCTTGTTTACCCAGGCATGCATTTCGAAGATCAATGTATGAATGATGTGCTTTTCTCAGCTATCTTCAATCTTATGAGGTTTTTAAAAAAGGGGGCTGATTTAAAATCAACATAATATAAATCTATATTATAAAATAAAGTCGCTTTTAGTGTTTGTCTAGTATATGTGCCCCCCGCTTTTAAATTTCGCAACGGATTGATGCAGTTTCCAGAAAGCTTATGTTGTACAACACTATAATAAGCACACTTCCCGTGACCCAAGGGTTGGCTTTTACCTTGGTCAGAAGCTAAGCATTGCCATACAACGTGGCAATGCTGCCAGTCTCTTGGGTACATTACCAGCCGACAGCGATGCGGAGCAATATTTCCACGTAATATTTTAGCTTTATAGATTTCGTTAGATTAGGTTATTAGGTAATACGGGCTGGTGTCCGCAACTCCACGTCAATGCGTGTATTTTGCGTACTTATTATATTTTTATTTTAATAATTTTTGGTTAGTAGGTAGTAATAAACATACATATAATCAAGAAAATATCTCGATGTTTATGTCAAGTTGTAAAACCTGCAAAACGAGTGGGGCGCTAGTCAATCATTAAACAAGTGAACAAATGAAACAAAGTTTTAGTCACAGATTTTATACAAATAACTAGCTTCTGCCCGCGACTTCCGCGTGAAATTTCTTGTTACTCCTACCCACCCCGTCGCATCGCATCGCCTTCCCGCGCTATTACTTCGTTTTTGCTTAGCGTTCTTTCTTAATTTTTCTCTTTTTGCTCGGCTCCTAAAGGTTATAGCGTAATGTTAAATAGCCTATAGCCTTCCTCAAGAATTGGGTTATCAAATGCAAAAAGAATTTTTTAAATCCGACTGGTAGTTCCAGAGATTAGCGCGTTCAACCAAAGAAACAAACTCTTCAGCTTCATAATATTAGTATAGAAGAGTACATAATGACAAAGCTAAAACACCACCAGCCAGCACCACACTATCAATCTCAATCTGAATCATTTTGAAGGACATTGCTAATACATTGCTTCATATGTTTGAAAAATGTGTCTGCTCAGCAACGTAAATAACGCAATGAATGTTGTTCAACTGTCAAAATGAAAGCCTTGTACATCACGGTGTTTTATGGCCACCCTACATGTTTGTTTACAATCCATAGATCTGCTGGATAGCTGGCACCTTCTTGTGTAGGTACTTATTGGAGATTATCGAAGCCAATATTGTGGCTTGGTTGTAGGTAATATTTTAGACTCTAAAATATTACCTACAACCAAGCTACAATATTGACTTCGATATATCCTCATACTTTTCACATCATTTCTCTAAAATTTAGAGAAATGATGTGTAAAGTATGAATAGTTATAAATAGTTTTGAATGTTAAAATCTGCAGTGCTTAAATAAAATAAAAGATAGGGTATAGACGCGGGCAACAGACTCCTGTTTCGTTCTGAACATAATACGATACTCGATAGTTTTAAGGTAGAAGATGGGAGGACGGTGCCTAAAAAATTAAGACAAGATTTTGGCGTTCCGAAGATGAAGCAGATTGCAATTTATCGTTTTATATAATTAAGTAGGTAAGTATTCTACTAATACCTATGACTCCCGCTATTTATGTGGGCAGGTTAAAGATTTTACTATAATAACTCTTTTATAAACTTCCATATTCGGTATAATATTGAGTTCCTGCCGCCTGTGATACAGGTTTATTTTAGTACAGGCATCTAACACTATATTATATACATACATTATTCTATACGTATAATTAATTAAGTACCTTTGTAAATTATTTCAAAGATTTTAGCGTTCATATTTTACCAATTTTAATGCTGAATAAATATTTATTATTATTTATTATAATAATCTGAATCAACACCGTATAATAAAAATAAATTCACCAAATAAATTTAAATATATCATCCCGCACTCCATCAGGCGAAAGGCCCTAAAATAATAAAATTTACGCAAATCTCATAAGAATAATGTGCCCAGTACCCATAGGAACCAGGGTCATCACTCATCCGCAGATCTTTTCTAATTTCACAATTTATCCGCTGCAAGTGAAGACACGGAAGCCCTAGTGGTGTATATAAATCACGTTTGTGTAGCACCCCTAGACCCTGAACCTCACGCGATCCTTACGACAACGAGGAGAGGGTTTTAATTGTGAAGGTAGGTACTGGAGGGATAGTTAATGGGCTAGATAAATTAAGAAAATATATACCCTTATGAAATAGTGTTCTTTTTTGAACAATTTATGGACATGAATTTTATTTTTCGATTTCTCCTAAATCCTCCACGCCAAAACTGATCATTCCGAATGATTGGGACTTTAATGTTTTTAAAATGAAAGTCGGAAATAAAAATAAACCAGCCATAATTTTATTTCATAAGAATTTGGTCATTTTTATTTTTGGACGAATTTAATTTTTTGGACATTTATAGTAATCCAAAAAAATATTACGTACACGATATGGACCTACTATTTGCATTTTGCGTCATTCATTCATCATATTCCGACCCCTGTTCAGTTTATGATCCTTAAAAATGGCTATACTTTGCACCCTAAACGATGGCTGTGAAGTTGACTGAACGCACGCTATATCTCGAATATTGCCAGTAATATGTCAGCGAATTTGCTTGGCTAACCCATCTTCCCACATAGAGATCTCCGACCCTTTGAAATGTCTATAAACCCATTTCCTAATACTTTCTTGGACTACCATAATTATCTACATCTACAACCTAGTTAATTTCAGCAAGTCACTGGATACAAAAATGTTGTATAGCTTTCTGCACTTTGTATTTATATTGAAATGTTTCCTAACAGTTTATCTTAGTTCTCCCAAAGGAAAACCTGAGAGAAAAGTTAGATAATGAAAGAGAAATATTTATGTTCACTTAATATGCTAATGATTACAATTTTTCTTTATGACTAGAATCGTGCGTCAAGACGAGCAATGAGATTTAGGTACAGACCAGGCCAGCACATCAAGTAACCTGTCAATTCAACTTTATCGCTAAAGCATAAGGTTCAAAGTTGATTGGGAAAATTTGACAGTTTCGAGTAACTTGATGTGCTGGCGTCTGTACCTAGTTTGTTAATATCCTGCCGGTTTTTCTGTGATAGATTTAAAAAAAAAATTCAGACATTCAAAACATTCGAATGGCCGATTCCTATAATTCACGGACCGTTGTTGATTAAAATAAGACTCTTGTATCTTTACCAATAATGAAGAAAATACCTCATATGGCCTAACGGTAAAATTAGCTTACGAATCTATGCGCATATATATATATATGCGCAGTATGGCAATAAAAAACGCTACCATTGGTAAAAACGATTCGCTTTTGTTTATAGGAACCGAGAATAAAAGTTTATAGAAATGAATGTCTCAATTTAGAATCCGATAGATATATCTTGATACGTGTTTCATAGTTTCGGATGGGAACAAATTCTGATCATAGCCATCCATCAGACCCTTTTCTGTTTAGCATACGTACCTATAGCATCGCTCAGCGCCATTCGCATACTCCCACACACTTGGATCCAAATGGGCCATTATAAGCGTGCTTATTGCTATTGCTAAGGGAAATATTTTGTGCATACTTAGTTGAAAGAGCTTCTAATATGGCTATCGGGTTTCCTTTGATATTATTTTTGTTCGTATATTACAATAAGTAAATACATCTTCAAAGTGTCATGTTCCCAAAAAAACCGGCTAAGTTCGAGTCGGACACTGTGAAAATTTCAACTGTCAACCTATTACCTGCCAACCAACCTGTTCATGAGATACAGCCCGCTGATAGACAGACAGACGGACGGACAGACAGCGGAGGCTTAGAGTAATAGGGTTCCGTTGGCACCGTATGAGTACGGAACCCTAAAAACAATAGAAGATGTTAGGTAAACTTTTATGAAATTGAAGAATTGGAACAACTTTACCCGTGGTATTTACGGAGTACTTACAAGTACATACCATGATATCAGCCCGTAAACGGTCACTGATGATCATAAAGGCTCCTTCAAACAGGCGCGATACGCGATAAAATCGCGCGCGACACAAAGGCACTGCAAGTCGCGCAACGAGCGGTGCCTTTGTGTTGCGCAACGAGCGGTGCCGTTGTGTTGCGCGCGATTCTATTGCGTGTCGCGCCTGTTTGTAGGAGCCAGGACTGCCAATAAAAGCTACAAAGGTTTAATGCCATTTTCACGTTGATTTTCAGATGTGTTGGTGTTCGTAGCTTTACATCGACGTGCATTCTGTTACCATTCAGAACATGATTCAGGATCTCAGCTGCGTTAAAATTATTAGACGGTTGTTAAAAAAAAAACTGAACACTTTTGTGTGAACCGTCGTGTATTTTAATAGCACACTAGACTTTGTGGCCCATCTTGCATCAGCAAAAACTGCGTGACCGAATATATCACGTACTTAACGCGAAGACTCAAAAGTTCTGTGTATTGCTGGGTCAGCACGTAAAGTCGTAGCCCAGAGCAGAGGCCATTCCTCTCACATGATTTACGTCCGAAGCGTGCACCACGCGCCGTCAGCAACTCGCGTCTACACTGAGAGATGTGCTGCATCCCTAATTGTTTTAATATCGCTTGTCTAGTAGAAGGATTGCTGTTTGTGCTCTGCAATTCTTTCTTTATACTTTTCTTTAGATGTTTTTTGAAGTCTGTAAGGACAATTTTGTCGAATACTGCCAAGATCTTGGATTTTTTTAAACGGGTGATTGATAAGCAATTATTGCGAATCCGTTGATGATCATGTATGTTTGAAATATCCACATTATCAACTACTATTTCCTTTACCTTGTTATCGTAACTTGATGCATCCATTTCCTTTCCGTTGATTGATTCGCGCAAGACGGGAAAGGGGAAATCGATCAGTCATAACAGAATTTTTCGCATTAAACCTCGCCTTTCTTAAGCAACTATTTTATACCAATGAATACAATATGTTATCAATAAGTATAAGATAACACACCATAAGCTTTAAGAACTTTCAAATGTTCCAGAGACCATTTTGGACGTGTTCTAAAATAGGGAACTGCCTTTCGAAGAGTTGTCATTTCCTCTCTTACACTGTTAAAATTTATCGCAAAAAATGTGGTCCCCCAATATGAACATGGCAGTGAATCTACGGCACGGAGTTTCCTAATTTCGTTATTTATCGCTTTACGGAGAGACGCAAAAATGTCCGGCGCGCGACCCCTTAAATCATACGCAGTCCTTTTAATTGAGAAAAATAATAATACCTTCCACTAAATTGGTTTGGAATGACTTAAGAATTTTCCCTGGTCTGAATATTAAAGGTTTTCTGAAGAAAAATCTTCCATTAATTTAGAACTGGACGTAAATAACAAATGTAAGTGCTGTAAATTCCAACGCCAGCCATTCTGTAGAAAAGTTAAGTAAAGTACGGTAGGCTTATGGAATTTATGCGAATAATCACGGTTGTGGTATAATGAAGTGAGTTCAGTTTTATATATGGAGGAAAAGTCCATATAACTCAAACTTCTTCATGGAATCAACTTTTTAAAACAATGGCCTTCAGTGAAAATAAGTTGACTTTTTAACAACCAAGTTAGAGCTGTTGTGTGTGTGTGTGTGTGTGTGTGTGTGTTGTGTGTTTTAAAAATTTGTTTACAATTGGTTTTAATCTTGTCGAGGTTACACGGGCTGCTGCAATTCTGTTACTGCCAGATAAGTAGGTACTTTCCTATATTCCAGTAAATAATAAGCAAAACCCACAACAAAATATCCATTAGCCAAACAAAACATTTTCCATCAGCTACAATCATAGGAACATTAATTCTCTGACATATCTTCTTTACAAACACAGATAAGACCTCAAAAACAATAGCTAGTTATCACTCCGAACAAAATAAATGCAGACATGATTTACAAGCCGTTACTCATAAAATATATGGTTACTTACCCGACGCTGGCGCATACCATATCTCGGTTAATTTATCATCTACCGCAAGAAATTGATATATGCACCCAGCCCGAATGCCGTCAGATCGTCTACATACATTCTGGACTTGTTACACGAACTTAACCTTGAGGAACACAATGAAACATTAAAGGATAATCAACTTTAGATGAGTGAAAGTAGAATTGAATTTTGATTGGGAGGTTTTAACCGTAGGGACTTGTAAGAAGGCCCCGTGTGGTGCCAAAGCTCAACGGGTGGTAAACTTCTTATTTGCATATGTGTTTGTTTTATAATAACAAATCAAAAATGGTCGTACGCTTATTAGTGAGCGGATGTTTGCCCTGTTACTTTTATTTAAACATGCTCTTTTTAACTCCTATAGGGATATTTATGGATAGTTTGATGTTTATCGTGGAATCATGCGCAGCGTGATCAAGGTTTTATGTTAATGTGTGGTGAAAGAGTTTTTACTTTGGGAAAGTTAAAAATAAACTTATCGGAATTTGTCTGAATATTTTGTAACCAACGAATTCTGCTATTGACGACTCCACTACAAGAAGAACCACCACCAGCTTAGTAAAAAAATCATAAATTGGTTTTGATAAATTTAGGAAGCCATTACGATTGGTACCGCCCAAATTAAAACTTTCATTTCAAAGCAGTCAAGATAACTGCATCTTTCATACAATTAATCAGCGGAAGGAACAGTTACAGGTTCTAAAACTCGCCTTCTTACGAAAAATCTTTTCAAATTACCATCCAAACGAAGCAACATAACTCTTTTAGCTAAAGGAGGAAAGGATCCCATCCCCCTTAAAACAGGGGCACGCACCTACTGACGAGCGCGTGCGTGTACCAGAAACCTGAGCCTTCGTAAAGAGAGCGTTTATTACAATGAGTCGGCAACCGGTGTTATTTATGTGGAAGCCGTGAATCCATCCGTGCTGAGTTCTCAATGTAACACAAAAGGTTTGTATAGGGAATAGGGATAATAGGGCTTGATGGAAAATTATTAAGGCTGGTGGGTGAAATTGGATGCAATGTATCTTAGCTGATAGACGAGATGATCATGATGTTATGGTGATGTTGGTATGTGTGATTATTAAAAGAAAGTGAAAACAATCGAATTAAGAATTCGACCATAGTTTTCAGCGGAAAATTAGGGCAATTGACATAAAAAAACTATGGTCGAATTCTTAATCCGATTGTGTTCACTTTCTTTTGAAAAATGCCTTAGCATTTTTGATAAAAGCTGTGTTATTTGCTTGACCTTTAGATAGCCAGCCGAGAGACGTGCGCGATGTATATGTATGTATGTATGTATGTGTACTAAGCTAAGACTTTGCTAGCTCTGATCTGTCTCAATCTGTCGAAAAATACCTCTAATTTTCCTAAATTTTTGACAAGATTTTGACATTGATTGTCGCTGAGATGAGACTGCGCCTAGATTTTAAACGCTTTTACTTACGAGAATAGGCCATCTACTTTTGGTTTGACTATTTTAGCCTTGAATACTGTTGATTAATCTGTAAAAATCTTATTGTGAAAACTTAGGCGAAGTGAGTTGTCATTCCCCATTCTGATGCTCTAGGGATTGATACTTTGATAGCTCTGCACTTTACAGTTTTCAAGGTGTCATTTTTTATTATTTTTATTTATTTATTAACCAAATATGGTAAGTAGACTTATAAAGTAAGCCCCACAAAACCGTTGTAATCATTTGACTGTGGGGTGTTTTACAGAATAGATTGACAGGTCTTATAATCATATTTATAGTTCTCACAACACCTAGTTTAAAAAATTCTTAATCCAGCATGGGTCATCAATGCTTAGCACGAAGATACACAATATCTTTACCCAGTAGCGTCATAAAGTTATAATAAAGTTTTTTACGCCCTATTCTATAAAATAGAGGCTTCATATCACTAGAAAACTTGCCTTAACGAGGTAAAAACAACGCTATTATTAAAGTAGGAAGGACAGGAAAAAACGGTTGGCTTTAAAAATATCTGAAGCCCGATCGTATACTATAAATTCAATTAAGTACATGTTATAACATTGTTGTGATCATAAAGTAAGTGTTGCGAAGGCCATAATGTTCTCTATTTAACTGTTCGTAAAGACGAGAATAGCGTGTACATTGTAAGCTTGCAGGGTTCAGTAACTGGTCGTTCGAAGTTGCGGTTTTCCGTATCCTAGATAATTTATTAGATTATCAACGGCTCGCGCACTGCAGTGCATTCGCCGATGATTAATAGGAGCGGAGAGTTTCCAGAGCTAGCTTTAGTTTCGAAAGTTGGAGAGAATTTTACGAGATCAAACAAGAACATAGGAAAATCTATGCAGTGACTTGTTTGAAAGAGACTATGACCTCTGAGTTTGTTTCGGCCTTTCTTCTCACAGTAGTCAGATAGGAAACGCCGACCTCATCTAGTTTAAAAAATATTTGACTGACGTGTAAAAGTGTTTGTGCAAACCTACTTACAAAAATAAAATCATTTATCATTTAAAATCGTTAAGAGTTTACATTCAGCGCCCTAAATGCATAACACACAATCAATCGGAATTTGAATCATTTTGCAGCAAATTGCTAATACATTGCTTGATAAGTTGGAAAAATTTGTCTGCTCAACACGTAAATAACGTAATGAATGTTGTTGAACTGTCAAAATGAAACCGATTCCGATTGATAGTGTGTTACGCAATGAGGGTTTTCGTGAAAATTTACGACACCAGTTGGCACCACTGTGACAAGAGGTCTTCCATTTCGACAATGAACAAATTATAAAATATATGATGACGTTCATCGTTCGATTCATTCATTCGTTCATCATTCAGTCATGACTAAAGAAAATATAGGCACTTTGACAGATGCCTGGATGTGACGTGTCAGTGCTGCCACCTAGCGAACGTTATTTCAGAAAACCCTCATTGCCGCAGGTCGTAGTTCGTATACCTAATTTTGGGAAAAGGTTGTAAGGTAATTTTTCCCATTATCAGTTTATTTCTTTCCTATATTTTGAGCTTATGTAATACTGACTAGGCTAGACTTGATTGTAGTTTCACTCGCATTATAAGGAAGTTTCTTTTACTCTTACTCAGGTGAAAATGATCCTTTGTCTTAATCCAGCGGGGTAATTGCATAACACACTAACAATAGGAATAGTTTTCATTTTGACAGTTCAACAGCATTCATTGCGTTATTTACGTTATAGAGCAGTCAAATTTTTCAAACATATGAAGCAATGGATTAGCAAATTCCTTCAAATAATAATTCAGATTGTCATTGATAGTGTTTTGCGCTATTAGTTCATGGTTACTCTGTGTGCCAAGTCCATTCAGCCATTTATACCTACTTGGTCTTTTTAAAGAAATTTCTAAACGACTGGTTGACACTTCCCGTGACCCAAGGGCTGACTTTTACCTTTTTTTTTTATTTTTATTTTTTTTTGTGGATGGCAAATCATCAAATCCTGACTTTTACCTTGGCCAGAGGCTAAGCATCGCCATACAACGTGGTAATGCCGCCAGTCTCTTTGGTACATTACCAGTCGACAGCGATGCAGATGAATTTTTCGACGCAATTTTTTAGTTTCTGTATAGTTTTAGTTAAGTTAGAATTTAATTTTGTTATTTTTGGTTTTTTTGTCTGTATATAATGTCAACTAGAATAAATAATTATTTATACTTGATTGGATATGAATTTTCAAAAACATAATTATATTTACAAAATCAGAAAGATTTTGCCAAGTTCCGATTCGACCTCTCGTCTCATCAGAGGACACTCATCCTCCAACGCGATGCATGAATCAGCATCGTTTAGCTCAACCACACTACTGTTGTTAGCTCAACGACCCGGCGCAACTTGCAACGTTTCCATCGGCGTGTCACTTGAGAGCAATGAGCATGAGATGCTCGAACTGTGACAATCAAGACTATTTGTAGTAATTTATTGGCTTGTTGGTGCGCAATTTGTGTAATTTGAGATTCCAGAACTTGGAAGCAAAATGACATCACAAATGAATGGCTGTTTTTCGATGTTAGTGTCCTTGCTGTGCTCACGATGCAAGTGGAATAAAAATATAGAGCGAGGAAGAGTAAAAAAATGCATTTGGACGGGTTGGTATAGAAAACGATTTCAACCAATTAATGTTTCCGCATTTTTGAAACAAATCCTTCATGAAACTTAAAGAAAGTTGTATACAGGGTGGCGGGGACTTCGACGCACAAAGTGAAACCATGAATTCAGCAAAAAAAAAAAAACTGGTTAAGTGCGAGTCGGCAAGGCAAAATCGCCGAAAAAACACGTTTGTTGTATGGGAACCCCCCTTAAATATTTATTTTATTCTGTTTTTAGTATTTATTGTTATGGCGGCAACAGAAATTCATCATCTGTGAAAATTTCAACTGTCTAGCTGTCACGGTTCATGAGATATAGCCTGGTGACAGACAGAGAGACGGACAGTGAAGTCTTGGTAATAGCCTAATAGGGTCCCGTTTTCATCCTTCGGGTACAGATTTACGGAACCCTAAAAAACTGTTGTTTCATACAAAATTGCAATACCTACGCGGTCAAAATGTATGGAACAAGTAGTTTTGTTTTAAGTAACCGACGAAAAATTTCAAATACTGGGTTGAATTTTTTTCAGAATCATGTACTGCGTTCATGGTTGCGCGTTGATGATCCTGCCACCCTATATAAAAACCAAAAAGTTACTATGTCACTATTAAACTACTAGTTAAAGATGACATTTCCCATCTCTGTTAACTGGTCTAAAATCGCACCTAGAAATGAGCACAGCAGGAAGTTTACCATAGTAGAAAACCACAAAGTAGCTTCAGCATCATTTTGCATCTAAGTAAAGTGTTTATTACGCCGTATGAGGTCCTAATTGTCACTCACAGCTTTGGCACTTGCTTACCTCGTAGAACAGGATAGGAAATTTGCAGAAGGTAAGCGCGAGCGCACGTACGATAATATGACAAAAACGAGGAAGGCACACTGAATACCAGAACATACCAACACACTAAATGTGTAACACAGTATCAATCACAAGGTCAGCGGGATTGTCCGAAATGGTTACCGCTGGCCCGGAACATAAAGGGCTAAGGAAGGAACACGGGTGGGTTTTAGTCAGTAAGAGTCTGACAATACCTTCCGCTCCACCCAGAGCGGGAGGGGTCATTTGATGATTTCCCATTCTGAAAAAAAAAATTATCAATCACAATCTAAATAATTTTGAAAGATATTGCTAATCCATTACTTTAAATATTCGAAATAGTCGTCTGCTCAGCAACGTAAATAACGCAATGAATATTGTGTGCTACCCAATTACCCCGCAGGACATAACTTATAATGTTATTGAAGCTACCACCAATCCAAGCATTACGAGGGCGATGAAATAAACGATAACTTTTCATGCCCTTTGAGGGAATTTGCAAAGGTGACTTTGAATGTTGAGCATTTGCTATTTGTGTTTCCCTGCAGAATTGCGATTTGACAGAAATAGGTGTAAAAAAAGAAACGTCCTACTTATTGAAACTTGCTTTCTAAACGTAACAATGTCATCGTCAACGTAACATCGTGAGGAAACCGACATGTTCTAGAACCAAAAATTTGAAGACATGTGACATCTACCAACCCGCACTGGGCCCGCGTAGTGGTTTACAGCCCACTCCTTCTCACGGACACAGGCCTCCTCCCCTGTGTCCCAGCAGTGGAAACATTATGGGCTTGTAGCGGTATCTATCTACAACGCCACATGCAAACAACGCGTCATACTGACGTCACGCAAAATCCTGCATCGCGCAAGTAGAGTTTGCCGCGCAACTAGCATAGATACAACGGCCCGACATGAATCATCGGGCAGTTGCCCGCCAGACACAACACCCGTCTGGTCGGAGGATTCTCCCTTTTCTATAAAGTATGAGTGAACTTTACACTCTGTTCCTCATACCTCTATAGGCTGGTTATGATTGAAACTTTGGTAACACCGCTAAATCGCCAAGTGGCCGCCCGTGGTGGAAGGATTCGCTTACTTCTTAGCCTATGCATGGATAGTGAAATGCCTCGTTGGCTACTTAGTTTATAGACAGTTGAGATTGGCCTGATTTTACTTCGAATTAAAAGAAAGGAATACATCAGGTGCGGTTTTTAGAGGATATATTATTATATGTATAAAGGACTAGCTGCGCCACGCGGTTTCAGCCACGTAAATGTCGATCCCGTGGGAATATCGGGATAAAAAGTAGCCTTACATATGTTAATCCAGGGTGTCAGCTACCTCCATACAAAATTTTATCAAAATTGGTCCAGCCGTTTGAGCGTGAAGAAGTAACAAACATATAAACACACACTCACAAACTTTTACCTTTATAATATTAGTGTGATAGACTGGAGATGCAAGACAGAGATTTATAAAATATTCAGTGTTGTAACTTGGGCCATAAGCTACGCACAACAGAATACAAATTGATTTCTTGCGATTTTTTGTGAGCAAGCAGATTCTTATCGTGTCACAAAAAGCAGGTCTTCTGCATCTTCTTATTTCGCGCTCACAGCCCGTGTGGTGTCGTCAGTCGATCTGTCTGTCAGCATGCGCACACGCCGGCCGGCGACCACTAAATACGTCTGCGCCAACGTTACTGTTTCCGATACTATTTTCATTTGTTGTTGTTTCCTCGATTTCTTACTACAAGCGATAGAGGAAGCTTTACGTCTATTGAGATATTTATTTGGCTGTTATTATGTGCGATAGGTGAGGGGACATCAAAAAGTTGGGAAATATTTTGTTTGGGAATTGACTTCTGATCCATTTTGGTTAAAGTTTCTTTTATTTTAAAGATCTCCGGTAATTGTTATGGTTGTTTAAAGTTATTGGTTCACATTTGGAAAAACTGATAATAAAACTGGAGGATAGAATCCGGAATGAGGTGTGATCCGGCAAATGGCATGTTGGTCTAGTGGTTAACACTGCGGCTTAGCAATGCGATGGACTCGAGTTCAAATCCGCGGATGAGAAGATTTTTTTCAGCGGGATTGTCCGAAAGGGTTACCGCTGGCCCGGAACATAAAGGGCTAAGGAAGGAACACGGGTGGGTTTTAGTCAGTAAGAGTCTGTCACTCCCTTCCGCTCGAGCCAGAGTGGGAGGGGTAATTTGATGAATTCGCATCCTGAAAAAAAAAAGGTGTGATCCGGCAAAGAACCAAAGTTGTCGATATACCTCACAGAACAAGCAATCTGAAGTGACAATGGGCCGGGCATTAGACGTAAAACTGATGACCGTTGAGGTTGACGTGTTCTTGAGTGGAGACCACGAATCGGCAAACGTAAGGTAGGACGCCCTCAGGCTAGGTGGAGCGACGATCTTCGCAGGGCGGCTGATAGCAGCTGGATGGGACTTCCCTAGAATCGAGCTGAATGGTCTGCAATCGGTGAGGCCTTTGTCCAGAAGTGGACTGCTCTAGGCTGATAATGATGATAATAAAACCGAATTATTCGTGATATTGCTGGCACAACACACATTTGTCTGTATACACAAACATCCCCCTCATTGTTTAAAATCCGGTCTTTATGTCTCGTTAACCTACATCTACTTACTGTTTGTATTTATTTTCTAATGAATCTAAAAGCTCAGAGCGCTTCAGATTAGATTACACAGAAACACGACATACCTAATTTGATTTCTATTCATCCAAACATTGTTTCCGCAATTCTCGTCCGGAATTAGGTTACTGAGTCACCGATGCCTCCCTAGCTGTTCCTAAAATTGGCCAAACGAGGTTTATGGGACATTTCTGTACAATTTTATGGAGTTTTTGTTGTTCAGTATGGGAGAAGAGCGTAGTAACCATAACTTTTAGAGTCGTTAAAATTTATTTCACTTTTCGGTATGTATGGCTCGCGAATATTTGTGATTTATGGCATTTGTCAAACCCGGTATGGAATATGAATGCGATTTGGCAGTTAACTTCATAAAAATGCAATACAAATGGGTATTAAAAACGTAATATCCTGTTTGGTTAGTAGATAAGGATTGGAATATTAAAAGTGGAATCAGCCGTATCGTTTCCTGATTTCTGTTACCTACTCAAGAAAACGCAAATAGAAAAATATTTATTTCCTGCTTGAAAGCTTGATTAGTTACAAATAGTATATGGGGGCCAACTTTTTCATTGAATATGAGTGTAATCTCTTTAGCTCACACTAATAAATCCATATCTTATGTTCTTTCCTTTCCGAGTTTCCTTACTAACTACTAAATTTTTTTTCTTTTACGTTTTGCGTAATGTATTTTTTATTTCGCTCAAATGGCTCTCAGTTTATATTGTATTTTACATAAACTTCAACAAATAAATATTTACTCTTAGCTGCTGTTATTCATAGCTGCTTCAGAACAAGCTTGGTTATTGTTTCAGCTGTAACTTGTGGACTTTCCTTACAATAAACAGTGCTCCAAGGGACTCCTTATCTAAATGTCACAACACTGAGTAAATTATTGCTATTCTTTGTTTATTTGTTTTTCAGTCGAGTGTCAGCATTTGGTTTGTGTATCGTCGTGTTTTTTTTAAACAGTATTCCAAAAGACAGTTTGTGTTTTGTTTTTCTTTAGTCTGTCTCTAAAGGGGATTTTTGGCCTCTCGTGACAACACCGTTGTTCTCTGCGTGTGTCCATTAGATATGTTTAAACTCTTTCTATACAATATTAAGGCTCCTGCAAACAGGCGCGACGTGCGACGCGAATCGCGCGCGACACAAAGGCACCGCTCGTTGCGCGACTTGCGGTGCCTTTGTGTCGCGTGTCGTGTCGCGCCTGTTTGAAGGAGCCTTTATGCGTGATTTTGCCAAATCAAACGGGACAGCCAATCTCTGATAAAAAGCTAAATCTTAGAACATTAGAACCATCGATAGCATCTAATTTACGGGACGCAAACAACCGTTAGGTGCTAGTGTAGAAGCATTTCATTTACGTTTAGTAATTCACTATCAAGTAAAAGATTCAACTATCGATAAAGTAACATAATATAGGAAGTACATAAATTCGCCACCTACATTTCGCCTTGCAGCTACTAGTTTGCTACTCCCAAAGCGGAGTAGTAAAATGGGTATTTTACTACCTCCAGACTGAGAATAAGGTGATATTATCAGGTACTTATCTCGTCGCCATGTAAGTATTCTGGGAGAGAAATAGCACGTGTTTTCTCTGCTACCAATATGTTGGTATGTGTTTGTACACTATTTCTATCTTCGAGATCGTTATGTTTCACGGAATGGGTCTAACAAGAAACGAATATCCTCTAATCGATCAGAGTGAACCGTGTGAAATGTTCAATAAATCTGTGTTCATGTCTGGTATGAGCGTGTTTGTTTAAAAATTCGTTTTAGTGATGTTGGTTTGGCCTTTACGTTTATAAACAAAGGTAAATATCGTGTGTCGTCCACGACACGGGTAAATATCCATATTTACCCCTTTATTTATAAACGTTGCTTCAAATTAATTAATGATTAGCGTCTGTTTAACTATACATTTTTGATGTTTTTTAAACATCTCTTAACTTTAAGTGACGTTTATAAATAAGAGGGTTCGTGTTTCAATATATCGGCTGCCCCATTTCAAAACCTAGTAAGGACTTAAAATGAAATTTTAGAGGAGAGCGCATAAACGTAATATTGGAAAAATGCAAATATTGGTTGTAAAAGATACTAAGGTTTTGAATTGGTTAAGTGACTTACTAGGTTTTAAAGCCACTAGGGAGTGAATGGTGCACTTACTAGGTATCGATGCTTAAATACATATATCTGCTTTTATGCAAGTTTAAAACGCTGTTTTTTTTTGTATTTGGTAGAGACCTTCTAGGTTAGCAAGATTATGCAATAAAACGGTTTTTGTAAAAAGTGTCCCTTACTAGGTTTTGAAATGGGACAGCCGATATGTACCATAACTGTTGGAATAATATCTACAGAGGTTTCTATTCGAAAAAATCTCCATTTGGTATTTGTGAATCTAAGTAGACTCTTCAACTGATTATCTCGCTTCAGCACACTTTTCCTGAAACTTTGTTTACCATCTGCCAACGTTGTTAGTATTCGTTTGTTCATTAGTGCTCATCTAGATTTTATTATTTTTTGTTCCTCTGAAAAAGGCTGGGTGGGAAGCTAATTGTTGAAGTGTAAAAGAATACTAAAAAAATATCTACGAACGATGGAGATTTGATCTAAAATTAAATATAATTTCTAATATTCAATGGGATTCCCTATGGAATTCAACTATCGTTTTTGATTATTACAACATGAATTACCTGCCCCCCAAGTAACAAAAGCTTCTATAACCAAGGCGTTTTGTCACCAAACAGTGTTATAGTAGGCCTGTAATGGTAACCATTGTGACAGCCTGTACTATAAAGGTTTTTGACAAAGCGTTTTGGTTCTGTAAGATTAAGAGCATTTAAGTTCTATAATTTAGTTCTTAGAACGCTTACAAGACCATACAAAAGAACCTTTAAAGTTTTACTCTGTAATAGATATGAATAAAGTGATTATGGTACTATTTAGTACTATTGAAGACCTTACTGTCCCTTTCATGTATCTATTTTGCACTAATAATGCGTCAAAATAACTTTTATAGTACTAGTTTTGTAGTAGTATCGAAAACATTATTACAGGATCAATCTGCACTATAACAGCACCTTGCACAACCATTACGTAACCTTTTAGCTTCTTAAAAGCTCCCTCAACATCGCTATGGTATAGTTCTGTAAAAGTCATGAAAACTCTTCTATAGTATTAAATAGTACCATTACCATTCTAAATAGCTCTATAAGGGAGACTGTGTTACTCATACAACACTAAAGCGTGACATAAAAACATTAAAATTAATAATTTATGGACTAATTAGATCTATACTAGCTTTTCAGAATCAATTATATCACTAGTATTTCATAAAATGGTGGCACACTGCCGATTGTTTACAGAGATCTGGTTAAAAGTTTAAGTAAATAAAGGTTTAATAATTGATTTAAGATCTCTGCGTCGGTATAAAGTGAGTGGTAGTTATAAAAAAAAGGTAAAGAATCGATATACACAAGCACTATCATCAATACAACAAGCTCATACCCAAAATGTAAATACTGGTCAAGCGGGTCCAGAAAATATAGCACGTGGTTCTGTACAAAATATTTGTGTTGTACCATAACAGGGCTGTAGCAGTAATGTTCCTTTTTCCCTAGCCAGTAATAAGGATGAAGAATATGAGAGTGAGAGCACCTCTGTTCAAAGTTCCCCAACATCGGAATGCTCAGATGAGGAGAACAATAAATATGAACAATTACGCAGTGACATAAGAAAATGGTTCGTCACTTATAATATATCTCATCAAGCAGTTAAAAGTTTGATAGAAATAATAAACAAGCGCATTCCCAATGTGTTATCAAAAGATCCAAACGCTTTTGAAAACAGATGTTAATAAAAATCAAATCAAAACCTGGTGGATATTACTGGCATAATAGCTTAACAGAGACATTGGCATTGGCTAGGCATCATAGATAATGTACTGAACAATATTTCATTGAACATTAATATAGATGGATTACCCCTTTATCACAGCTCAAAACAACAGAATGGCCGACATTGGGTAATATTTATGAATTGTCGCAGCTACCTCCTTTTGTGATCGGGATAAATTCCGGACATGGAAAGCCAACAGATTTAGAATCTTTCTTAAGAGAATTTGTCGACGAGATGAAACACTTGATAGAAAACAATATTATTATTAAAGGCATGAGCGATACAGAGAAAACAGTTAGCGTTCAAATAAGACTTTTTGCCTGTGACTCTCCAGCACGAGCAATGATCAAAGGTAAAATATAAATATAACTACCTATTTTGATACGTTTTAAGTATACCTGAGTTTGTTATTAGACGCAGTCCAAAATCAGTAAAATGGGAGGATTTAAGTTATTTTTCAATAAGTCGGTTACTTTTAAGCAAGTCTTACTTACAAAAAATTATGAATTTATGATATAGTTTTTTTTTTCAGGCGTTTGCAATTACAATGCCAAGCATGGCTGTCTAAAGTGCACAACAATAGAAGAATATTCACATGTTTCTGGTACCGTTTACTTTCCAAGAACAGGCTGTGCAAAAAGGAATGATACAGATTTCCGAGCGAAATGTTACGGACAGCATCATAAGATAGATTCCCTACTATTGGAGCTACCTGTAGATATGGTGGAAGACTTTATCGTAGGAGATTCGTTGCATTTATTAGATCTGGGATTAATGAAACGACTTTTTAAATGTTGGATGGAAGGAAGGTTCGTAAATAAAAAAACTAAGTGGTGCGCTCAGGATATCATTACAGTTTAATGATGTTTTTAATATACCAATCAAAATCATCGTACCTAAATATATACAAATGCGATTGTAATAGCATTCATAAAAAAACGTTAATTGTAAAGTAGATTCAATCAAATGTAAAATTGTCTGCATAACTTACGATTCTATAATGTATTTTGTCCCATTATTACACACTTTGTGATAAGGAAAACTAGTTCAGTGTTAAAAAAAAAAGACTTAATGTTTCTTATTTGTTTATTAATTATAAACATGATCTATGGCAAGATGTGTTTTAATGTATGTATATTCTAAACCTAGAACAAGTAGAGTCACCTACGGTCGACACATATTTAAAAAAAAAGTTCGGCGGGCATAAGGTAAGATAATTAAAAAAACAGATGAGTATTTCTACACCTCGCCTTCTTGAGAATACCTAACTATCAATTGTGACATTAGCGTATGCTTCTTTTTGTTTTAACAACATATTATTATATCTTTTTTTATAAACAAAAAATTATACATCAAAATTTGTACTACAAAAAAATCAAATCAACATCTGTACTAAAATCTGTAAATGTGTACGTACTGAGGAATCTTACAAGATTCTTGTTGATTTGGATGTTTAATTTTCTGTTGATTTTTACGGTCACTAATATGTGTTTAGGCTGTAGCCTAAACTCAGTAATCAACTGAGTACCCATCTAATCAACTAGGCACGTTAGTTATCTTTCTCTCCGTGACCACATAAAAACACACATTCGTCCGGAGGGTAATGGTCATAAATTGCCATCTCACGGCAATATTTGCACCAGAAAAAATTTAAATCAATCAATTTATTTATAACTGTCTTATTCATAACAAAATGATATGGTAAGTGCGGGTCAGTAAGATAACCACACACAATACAATTTCGTGCAAGTTTAAAATGTGTTTCTTGCCACGGCCATTCAAGTATATTATAATTTAAAAGTATACAATCATATCTCCTCAGGAAACAATCCACGTCCATTATATATGCCATCATTAATGATATAAATTTTAGTATGTTACGATGCAGGTAAGGCACTGAAACAAATGCAATTGTACATTTACTTCCAGCATTATAATAAAATAAAGTTTCAACAGCTTACAATATGAACTGTTGACCATAAGGCATTTAGGTCTGTAATAGCCAGTATACTATAGTAGTCTTTGGCCTGTAACTGTTTTACCTATCAAAGAACCGACTTTCTTTCCAGGCTGACGGGTGATTGGGCATGCCCACATGCGATGAGATAGTTAGAACTTTTAGTTTAGTCAAAATAAATTATGAGGTTGCATTAAAGACACACACAGAAACATTGTTTTTTAATGAAACTATAGTTTTTTTGCTACACATTCGTGGTGATTTCGAGACTGAATTGGGAGAGAAACTAGTAAATACCTAAAGACTGTATTTAATGCAAGTCCATACAAAGAAATTTATTATGACTACAATATTTTATATTTGGACAACGAACCCTAATTCGTTTTCGGTGAAAATATGGCTGCTGTTTTCTGCCATAATAGCACATTAGCAGCACGGCTGAAGCCAATGTATACTATAGCAGCCATAGTCGTGACAAGTCCTTATTTTATTAATTTTAATTTAATTAAAACACGTAAATTATAAGGGCGCATTGTCAAATTTGAAATCAGCATAATGACTTTATCGATACAATAATTTTCGCAAGTGTAAGTTATGGGAGATTTACGGTCCATGAATGTTTTGTAGTATGTCCTTTTTATTAAATGTTACGTTAAGCAACAATGGCAAATGATATAAAGCATAACTTAACGATATATTTTGAGGAACGATCACTGGAATCGTTTACGGTGCAAAATAGCACTATAAACATGTTTTAATTACTTTTATAGTGCAAATTTGTGACATAAACGTTGCAGACAGCACTATTATAGTACTAAAGAGCGTTTCTCGACACTTTTACATTTCAACTATAGAGCTGACTTATCACCGTGAGAGCCTTTATGTAATGTCTATACAATAAATCAGTGATAAAACTAGGGCCTTTTTGGGGTTCTGTAAATGTTTACAACACCATTATAGTACTAATGATGAACACTAATTAGCACGTTCTAAAACGTTCTCAGGACCTTTATAGTATCAAATTTTGTTCCTTGGGCCCTTTTACAAAATAATATGACCCCAAAAATATATTACCAATATCTATGATTATAATCAGAACAAATAACCCCATTCTACATACCATCTTTACTTGTAACTGTAACCTTTTTTAAGCATTCTATAACCGTATCGCCGCTGCAGCGCTGTAAGTTTTGCATAATCCAGCTATTTGGCGGGACAGGCCCGCGGGCTGATAGACCTGACCCTCATATTTCCCAGATTATCCCACTTCCGCTGAGAGAGGTCATTTCACTTTTCCCGTAAATCTTTGGCTCATTTGCATGTGGGTCTGTGGGATAAAGGATTTCATTATTTTCTTCTAGAGTTGAGATTTAGAGTGCGCGCAGTTTAGAGTACACTAATAAAACTGAAGAGTTTGTTTGTTCCCTTCCGCTCCACCCAGAGCGGGAGGAGTCATTTGATGAATTCCCAAACTGAAAAAAAAAGAGTTTGTTTGTTTGTTTTTTTTTTTGAAAGCGCTGATCTCTGGAACTTCCAGTGTAGTTCAAAAATGTTTTTGCATTTTATAGCCGAATTCTCGAGGAAGATATTTGACAGCATGAGGAAGATATTTGACATCATGCTAGAAGCCTTAGGGACCGACCAAAAAAAATCAGAAGGATCACTAAGTAAAAACTAATTAATAGTGCGGGCAGGCGATGCGATGCGACGCGACGGGGTGGATCGGGGGAATAAGACAGACACACGCGGACGAAGTCGGGGGCAGAAGCTAGTCGGAAATAATCGTTTACCGACTTGACGTTTATGTCAGGTGTCAAAAGAGTGTGATGTCTTTCGTGTTTTCCAAAGTATGTAAATAATCGCCATTATTGTGCCGAAAGTAATTAAAAGTGCTGGCATGGATATGGGCTTAATCTTGAGCGCACTGTAGTAGAATATTATTCAATGATCTATGGAATAATTAACCTTTACCTACTTATTATGTTATCGGACATTTCCATTTTCCAAGTCCTATTAGGTTTTGCGAAAGCGTCTAACTGTTCTGGTCCAAACGCGTATCCTCAAATACTTCAGACATGTCTCGAGGCGTGAGGGAGATTCTATAGATCGCCTTATCGTGCAGGGTAGAGTGGAGGGCACTAGACCACGCGGACGCTCACCCATGAGATAGACTGACTAATTTAAATCCACAGAGGGCAATCCCTTGTATGAGTGCACAAAAGTAGCAGATATCGCAGTAGGTGGCGAGAAATCGTGAGGCGACTCACATCAGCCACTAAACAATACTACATGAGGA
Organism: Luperina nickerlii; assembly: GCA_963855955.1. Classification (NCBI taxonomy): domain Eukaryota; kingdom Metazoa; phylum Arthropoda; class Insecta; order Lepidoptera; family Noctuidae; genus Luperina; species Luperina nickerlii. The sequence goes on from OY979663.1 coordinate 7,306,090, forward strand.
CCACGACCGCTCTGACAAGAGTGCTACGAAGAAGAAGAATATGGTTTTGCATTCAGCGAGTTACGAAAATAAACACATCAAATTATGTTCTTATTTTTTTCTTTCTTAGATAAGTTTTATTTTTAAGAAAGAAAAAAAGAAAATCAAATCTATACTTATAATAAATCTGTAGAAGTGAAAATTCTGTACATTGAAAATATCAAAAAAATAAATAGCAGGGGATGTTACTATACCGACACCGAACCCAAAAATGTGATTAAAAAATTTTTTGTCTGTCTGTCTGTCTGTCTGTCTGTCTGTTTGTTCAGGCATCACGCAAAAACTACCGGTTAGATTACGATGAAACTTGGTATAATTATTCTTTATGGGCACCACACTGGGTACTTTTTATCCCGGAAAAGTATATACAACAAAAAACAAACTTAATTTTGCGGTTCGATCCCTAGACACGATTACTGTACCAACCGCAAATAATAAGTTTGGCGTAGATTACGTCACCCGCAGCTTCGTTCACTAAGGGGCGCTGCACACGGCTATGAAACTATAATATTTTATCTATACTAATATTATAAGGCTGAAGACTGTTTGTTTGTTTGGTTGAACGCGCTAATCTCTGGAACTACCAGTCGGATTTAAAAAATTCTTTTTGCATTTGATAGCCGAATTCTTGAGGAAGGCTTGAGGAAGGCTATATAACATCACGCTATGACCTTTAGGAGCCGAGCAAAAGGAAAAAAAGTCAGAAAGAATGCTACGCAAAACGAAGTAATAGCGCAGGCAGGCGATGAGATGCGACGGGGTGGGTCGGAGTAACAAGAAATTTCACGCGGACGAAGTCGCGGGCAGAAGCTAGTACTTAAATAAATATTTGATGTTTGTACCCATTTAATAATTATTTAAGTACGTAAAACGAGTCTGCTCATTAGTCTTTCCTACATGAAATTACTCGTTGACTGTACTTACCATAAACAAAATACACGGGAAACACCAATATGCCCCAACAAATTCATAGCTCAATAAAATAACTACAATAAATAAAGTTGTTTACCCCTGAACTGACATGGCCATTGCAACAAACACATAAATCCAGGGTTCCGTCCACTTCCCGTTCCCTATCGGGTCCCGCTTCCGTTTTGACACCGTTGTAATTGTCGTGGGAGACGCCATCTTGATTGGTCTGCACTCTATGAATTATTTGTATAGCTGTCTCGCTCTAATTGTTAAAATTTAACGCGGAAGATAGAGATGGGAATATGTTTAAATAGTGAATTACTGATAGATGATGGAGTTAGTTGCTGTTGGATGAAGAATTCGTTTTGGATGTGGTATTTTTAATCTCATTAAAACTGTTAGGTACATTGGATATTAAGTCCTTGCTGTATTCAGGTCTTTGTTCTCAGTATTTGAACTTTGAACATGATTTAAAGTAATCCTAATGGATGAAAAAAGATTTATATCATCATCACAAATCACACCATGTCCTAATTCAAGTCATTAAATAATTATAGAAGTTTTTAATAAAACTGAACATTAAATACTTGTACACTGTTGTATACATCATACATAAACTCACGCCTTCTTCCCACGAGGGTGAGCAAAACTACAGAACGCCACCTGGTAATTTTACTAAAAGTATTATATTATTTTAATGATTGTAAATGTGAAGACTATGTATTTTCTTTTGTCTTTATTTTTTCTCAGATAGTTTTAGTCATGGTCTGGCAGTTTCTTTGGTATTGTTCGTCGAGTCGTTGAGCTCCTTAATTTTGAGTTGAGCTGCATGTTTACTGACAAATGCATGCACTGACTGGATAGGTCCACTCATAGATTTTTGTAAATAGATAATTGCTTTATATTTTGCAATAAATTACCAACGTTGTGTCATTGCGCTTCTCTACTGCCTACCTATATAATAAGCTTCACAACAAATATACAACCTTCAATTCCATGAATGTAAAAAAACGATCGTTCACAAGCTCGAGCGTCTTGGGTACTGTGATATAGAGAACTTATTATTTAAATACGAACTCTAGACAATATTGGTGACTTCTAGTGGTACTTCCCGATCCCAAGATATTACATGGTAGGGCTAGAAGTCTCCTAATTAGGAGTCAAATTCACACAGCCTATATGAGAAATAGTATTCTACTATCATAAAGGCACACACACAAACCCACCCCCTCACACACACACACACACACGCACAGTCACCTTAAGGTCACTATAATTATGTCCTCTACATAAAAGAAAATTCCCGAACTATTGAAAGATGCCACATCTAAAACGAGCTATTCTTCCTAGTTATAAAACTATTTGATTGACGGACAGATATGATGATTAACGATAATTTCCAACGTCAGGAGCCGTTCGGTCATCCATAGCTTATGGGAGCTTTTATAATCGTTTACCGTTCTTATTTGCATTCTCTATGGTCACGCACGCTGCAACTTTAGACTCGGGTGTTGCAAATAAATTTTGTTAAAAACTTGGTAAGGTTTTTTGTGTTTATTTCTGTGATGATTTTGATTATAATTATTGTTTTGTTATTTATTTTTACTGTAAAAAATGAAAATCACATACTTTTTCGTTAATTTGCCAGCTAGGCAGTGGTATTTCGAAAGTGAGCTTCCAGAAGAACAAAAAAAGAAATTATTGGACTCAAAATTAACTTAGAATACATTTTACTAAAGTAGATAGGTAACTGATTAAGTGGCGATGACATGCAAATTCTTATCTGAGATTATGAATACTACTAATGTTTCCTTTAAGTTATGCGAATGTGCATGTCCAAAAGTACTTTTTTTTTAGATCCTGCTGTATTCTAAAAATTATATTTTTTATTTCACTTAAGGCGGTAACTTAGGTAGGTAATCGAAGTTGTTTTTCCCAGATAAGATACTAATCTAAATTAGGTCTAAAGTGATGCTAAAAAGGTTAATTTAATTACTTATTCAAAGCGATCATTATAAGTTAGCCAGTGGTCATAAAAAGGTATTAAGTATACCAATACCTACGAATGTAATCAACAGGTGTGGATTCTTTAAATTAAAATAACTAAGTATTTCTTCTATTAGGGTTCCGTAGTCAACTAGGAACCCTTATAGTTTCGCCATGTCTGTCTGTCCGTCTGTCCGTCCTCGCTTAATCTCTGTGACCGTTAGCACTAGAAAGCTGAAATTTGGTACCAATATGTATATCAATCCCGCCGACAAAGTGGTAAAATAAAAATTGGAAAAAAATGTTTTATTAGGGTAGCCCCCCTATATGTAAAGTGGGAAGTGATTTTTTTTTTAATTTCAACCCTAACTTGTGATATATTGTTGGAAAGGTATTTAAAAATGAATAGGGGTTTACTAAAATATTTTTTTGATAATGTCAATAATTTCGGAAATAATCGCTCCAAAAGTAAAAAACAATGTGTCCCCCCCCTCTAACTTTTGAACCATAAGTTTAAAAAATATGAAAAAATTCTGAAAAGTAGAACTCTATAAGAACTTTCTAGGAAAATTATTTTGAACTTGATGGAAATAACAGTTTTTGTACAAAAAAAGACAAAAAATTGTACAAAATAATTTCTGGATTGTTTGTAGTATAATCGTATATGCAAGCATTTTTTTAAATTTCGTTTATATATTTTATTATCCTGAACGTATCCTTTTGTGTTCGCGCTAAAAACCGTCACGAGTCGGAGCGCCTGCCGCGGAGCGTGCAATGTTGCACGCTCCGTGTTCGCACACGTACCCACTACCGGGAGCAGTTGCAGGAGCGCGGAGCGCTGCTGGAGCGCGAACATAATGGATACCACTCATAAGTGGGAACACTTATTGTGACGGACGGGAAACTACGGAACCCTACACTGAGCGTGGCCCGACACGCTCTTGGCCGGTTTTTTTAATTATTAACTTTGACACGACAAATGATAAATGTGTAGTTTGTTTATGTCTTTTGTAATTAATTAAGTTTTTAATTAACATTTAAATAAGGCAGTCAAAGACTGGCGTTGGAGCTTCCGGTTGGAAGGAAAAAACTGCTAATCTTATCTGCGAAGTATCTTGTATTGGAAAACAAATAACAATAATTTATTATTTGTAACTTAGGTATTCGTTATCACCATAATTAAGTATTCTGTTATTTTATACACCTTGGTCATACTCATTAGAGATGATATAAAATAATTAGCGTTCAGAATCAGAATTTATATATTTGTAAGAATTTGCTTTTACCTACATAGTATGATGTTAATATTTTTCTTTCAACTACGTAGTAATGTTATCATTAATCACTACAAAACCGGTCATAAAGGACGTATTTTTTTGCTTAGAACCAAAACAGTGCAAAATGTTGTATGAAATGTCATGGTTGCACAGTTTTTATTTTATTTTAGTTATAAATTTACCACAGAAGTTTAATGTCTCCTATTAAGTTTCATATAAAATGTATGCATTTGCCAAAAAGATACTGGCTGAAAATAAAAATCGGCTGAATAAAACAGACTTGGTGAAAAAAAAAAAACAAATGGCGCCCATTTTGTACCATTGTAAAACTTTAATACTTCATATTTAGCAAGAAAATATTAAAAAAAATGGAATTAGCGATAGCGATATGAATGCAACTCCAGAAAGTATAAAAACAGCTGCAAATGAATTTGTTAATAACTTTTTGAAAAAAAGTCAAGAAAAGGCGCGGGATATAATATTTAAAAGCTTAGGAAAACGTTGTTTTCATTAACTTGAGTTTTTATTTTAAGTAGGTATATTTTATTACGGTAGGTAGACTGGTAGTTCAAAGAAAAGTAGATTACGCACCTTGCTAAAGTGAGTAATATTAATTACTCACTTTAGCAAGGTGCGTCATCTACTTTTCTACGAGTGCACTAACACTCGTGTTAATTTAGTGCCCTCGCTTGCGCTCGGGCACCAACATAACTCTCGTGCATTAATTACTCATTTTGCGCTCGATGCAACAATCTACTATTTTAAGAAGATTATTCCAGAACATAATATGGTGTACTGTCAGGGTCTGATGAGCTCTTCTAAGAAATCAAACAACGTTACGATTTCTTTACATTTATTTTCACTGAACGTCTTTACCATTTTCCTGATTAAACTATTACTGTTTTATTCTAAGCAAAAAAACCTAATACGAAATACTTATTTGAAACCTCATTCTAATCTTGCTTGTCTATTCGAATATGACCAGCACTCTTATTGCATAACACACTATTAATCTAAATTTGAATCATTTTGAAGGATATTGCTAATCCATTACTTTAAATGTTCGAAAAATGTGTCTGCGGAACAACGTAAACAACGCAATGAATGTTGTTGAACTGTCAAAATGAAACCCATTGCTACTGATAGTGTATTACGCAGTTAAGGCTCCTTCAAACAGGCGCGACACGACACGCAACCTAAAGGCACCGCAAGTCGCGCAACGAGCGGTGCCTTCACTGAAAAAAAAAAGAATTGTTGAATGTACTAAAGTAGCGTAGGTTGAGTAATGAACTGCCATAGTCAACCCTTTTCATAGTTAATTTTACTATAACAAGAGTGAATTTAACAAAATCCACTTTGTTGATTTTCATAATCAACCAGTTCTATTTGGTAAAATCAACAATTTCGTGTGTAGGACCTATACAACCCGCGGATTTGATAAAATTTACGCGGAATTTAGTAAAATCAATCATTCTTTTTTTTCAGTGTTTGTGTAGCGCGCGATTCGCGTCGCGCGTCGCGCCTGTTTGCATGAGCCTTTAACCCGCAAAGCTAATTATTGCCAGCCTGCATTACATAAGGTCAGCAGCCATTTCTTTTTTTTTTTTCAGGATGTGAAGTCATCAAATGACTGAAATGACCCCGCTGTGGGTGGAGCGGAAGGGAGTGTTAGACTCTTACTGACTAAAACCCACTCGTGTTCCTTCCTTAGCCCTTTATGTTCCGGGCCAGCGGTAACCCTTTCGGACAATCCCGCTGACCCGGTAGAAGGTCAGCAGCCCTTAGAAGAAAAATTCATTTTAAAATTTGTTATTTACAATAAGTACCGACAATATGGATATTATTCTAACTAGCTTCGGACCGCGACTTCGTCCGCGTTAAATTTTTTGTTCCCCCGATCCAACACGTCACATCGCATTGCCTACCCGTGCTATTACTTCGTTTTCACTTAGCGTTCTTTCTGACGCATAAGACCTTTAGGACCTGAGCAAAAATAAATCATTATTTTGGATCAGCTCCTAACGGTCTTAGCGTGATGTTAAATCGCCTTAATCAAGCAAACAAAGCATCAAACAAACTTATCAGCTTTATTATAGTACTACCTTCTGCCCGCGACTTCGTCCGTTTGAAATTTCACCCTCCCCCCATTCACCCTCTTGAGGGAGGAATTTTGAAAGACTTTTTCTTAGTGGATACCTATTCTTCACAAAGAACACACCCTCCAAATTTCATGTCTCTAGGACCAGCGGTTTAGGCTGTGTATATACATATAAAGATATATGTACTTAGTATAGATGTAGATAAATGAGTATTCGGGCCAATTTTTAAGTTTATAGATCAGTGGACTAAGATTTTTCAAATAAACAGTGTCCTCCATTTTCATTATAATTAACCTAATGACGTTGTCTATTATTATATTTACAGAATAATATCACCACCATTTTTATACCTACCACCATACCAGTCAACAAATTAATGTCACATCAGATCAATATCAACAAATAGCTCCCACACACTAGACTGTTAAACTCAATTTAAAAATTAAATAGTGTTATGACGTGTCAATAAATACTTAACTGCAATTATACGCTCTCCACAGCAATTACTTAGGGTGTCTTTATTATGTTGTAGTTAGGGTTGCCACAAGAAAAAATTAAAACTTTACGGGCATTTAAATAGTCTCATCATAGCCTAGCCTTTTCTTAACTATGTTGGGGTCAGCTTCCAGTCAAACCGGATGCAGATCGGATGCTCCAGTATATTACATGAAGCGACTGCCTATCTGACTTCCACAACGACCACAACCCAATTACTGGGTAATACGATACCCCTTGGTAAGACTGGTTGTCAGACTTCTGACTACCCGTAACGACTGTTAAAGATCCACGAATGGATAGCCAGGACCAACGGCTAAACGTGCTTTCCGAGCTATTAAATTGTCTGTCATGTACAAATGAACAAGCTAAGTGACCTTTGCTGCTTCGGCATGCCCTCGAATTCTATGTAGCCTTAATTTTTTCTGAGAACAGTTGATTATAAATTATGGTTTGGACATGTATAGTTTGACGTGTGGATTGAGGACCAGGAATTTTATGAGGAAACGATGTAAAATCTCTATTGGAATGATGTAAATTATTTTGTATCTGCGTACAAAATAATCTTGACTTGCATTTACTTCTTTTCACAAAGAATTCAAGGAATTCATCATCATCTGCCTAGCCTTTTCCTAAAGTATGTTGGGGTCGGCTTCCAGTCGCAAAATACTGATATCACATGGAGCGACTGCATATATGACCTCCACAACCCAGTTACTGCGTAATACAACAAAGGAATTCATGTTAAAAAAACAACAATATTGGTATAAGTCTCAAATTATTTCACAAAAAGGCCTCAATTAATATTCACTTTTTGGAAAAATATAAATTATGCATAGATAGGTAGAAATTTCTCAATAGATTTCTAAAATAAGTAAGTAAAAGTGTTTTGGTAGGTACCTATTATAACTACACAAATGTTTCGAAGCCAGTCGTCATTGACTTGAACATGACATGCAACTTTTCAAAGATCATGATCATCTTTGCATTTCTCGCCAACTGGTCGACACAAACGTGACCCTCTGGGGCTCTGGCTGGCTCGTTCTTTGGATAAAGAATTATCATTGCATTCAACGTGGCAATGCTGGCAGTCTTCTGGGCACGTTTCCGGATGACAGCGGACGAGTACTTCGACGCCTAATTGTCCTTTTGTTTTTGAATATATGTATTTGTATAGTTAGTTACAGTCCGGCTGTCGAGCGGATGCGTTCCTGACACCTGTCAGTGCGACAATTCTAGTGACTAATAATGATCAAATTCACAAAACACGTATTCGTTTGTATGAAACTGACAGGTGTCAAGAACCCATTCTCTTGTCAGCCGCACTGTAGGCATTTAATTGAGTACCTAGTGTAAAAACATAGTTGTGTTATAATATTGTATATAAGCATTTTGATGTAGTATTATATACATATAACTGTATAATTTATAGCAATGTATGCTTTAAAAAAATTTTTTTGATTTACTACCAACCCTAGTCTCCGAAGGGTTATTCCACACACAGCCCGTCATGCGAAACGCTACGTTTTTACGTAGAACAGTGTCGTGCTTTATCATGAGCTATTAATTACTGCTGGATACAGCTTATGTTTAATTAACACGTGAGTGGTCGCCGGGGACGCCAAATTAGTAGAATAAATTCTTATTATACAATGTTTGGTGCCAAAGGGGCTATTAGCGGTATCATGATGGTTAGCTACTGGTACTTGTTGACAGGCCTACACTGTCTTTCCATACATATTAACACTGTAATTTGGAAATATTGTATAAGCCAAGAGGCGGTGCTAGGCCTATCTCCGGTAGCGGACGTCTTTCGGCTGAAATGACTATGGTGATGATGTATAAGACAATTATATCGTGTTCTTTAGTGGAGACCGCGAGTTAGTAATCGTAAGGTAGGACGCCCTTAGGCTAGGAGGAGCGACGATCTTCGCAGGATGGCTGGTAGCAGCTGGATAAGAGTTGCCGAAAATCGAGTTGAATGGCGTGCAATAGGAGAGGCCTATGTCCAGCAGTGGACTGTTATAGGCTGATGATGATGAAATCTCTCTCTCTTTCTCTCTTCCTGTACGAGTCGCAATAAATACTTTTCTTTCTTTCTAAATCGAAAATATACTTTTTTGAAGAACTCTGCTTGTTGTTTTCACTGGTGATAACATAGAGACGCTGAGCATAGCATTTCTAGAAGAGCAATATAATTTGAACATATGACAAAAGCTTTTCCATAATGAGCGAGCTGCCTATTGTTCATGAGGCATATTTATTTATTTTTTTATTTATTCTATAACTAAAACGGTTTACAACCAATTACAGAAGTTAAAGACAGTTTACAAATACACATAAAACATTAAATATAAAATCAAGTAAAAAGTTAACAACACTTTGGGCATGAGGCACTTGAGGCATGTATTTAATCGAATATCTAATAACCATTTTGCGCTCCTAAAAATGTAGTGCATAGTGTAATATAATGATTGCGCCTCTGTTTGTAAACCTCTAATAATTCCTATTGGGGACTTTAAAATACTAAAAGAAAGAAAGAAAAATACATTTATTGGCATGACATATCTACAGTAAAAAATACTTCTTAAAACTATTAAAAAAAACAAATAAATAGCTTAGTTACTGCCACCAACTGTGAGAAAAGGCCTAAAAGTTAAAAAGAGGCTCAATTATTTTAGCGTAAAAAGTCATAATGGTACAATAATTTAAAAAAATGTCCATCGTAAGAAGGACAATAAGTTTTTAGAGGATCAATTACATATTTTCCATTCGTTTTATACTGTTGGAATGTTTTTTTGGCTTGTCAGAATTATCATTTCTAGTGTCCATTGTTCTCAGTATGCTTAGATGAGTACAAGATCTACAGTTAGATCTAAATAGTAAAAAAAAATGCGTACAAAAGCTACTACAGTTCCGTTGATTTTTTAAAAGAAAAAATGTAAAGCATTTAGTACTTCTACGAAGCGTGAATTCGTTTGATATTCGGAATAGATATAACTTTTTACGAAGAATCAGCTGAGATTTATTGTTATTACACCGTTAATGCCCCTTGGCTTTGCCCGCACTAATTTTATACTAAGATTATGGTAAAGTCAACAAAAGAGATAAGTATGCAGGATCGTCGGTTATAGAAGTTTAGTAAGAAACCAATGGATGTTGTCGATTGAAAAATTTGATAAATGAGCTGTTTCTTTTCTATTAATAACACAAAATTTTATTCGAAAACATCCATCGGTTTCTTACTAAACTTCAGCTGTATCCGACGATCCTGCATACTTATCTCTGTTGTTGACTGTACCTACTTATGTTTTCGTCAACAGCTTGAGCAGCTTCCTTGTTATTTGAATAGGTGTCGTTAAATTAAAATTACTTGTATTAGTGTTAATATTAATAATAAGTGGAATCTAGTGGATTGGAACGCATATTTCTGGCAATTTTTTATCTTTGCTGCTCCGAGTTAAAAATCTGTTTTTCAAATTGATACATATTATTTTGCAAACACATATTTTAACAAGGGCTTTTTTAATGGACACTTTGTAAAGTCATAAATGGTCATAAATCAAGACGGATTAAAAGAAAAAAAATAAGCGAAAACAAAGTTGTGAGTGAAAACTTAACTGGTGGAGTTCATTTTAAAGAAGTCTGATTAAATGTCTGAATGAATATGAAAAAGTCTGAATAAAGCTCCGTAAACTTCTCGAGATAAAGCTATAGGATTACTTACTTCACTGCGCCCGACCCACTGACGCTGAAAAATACTTGAAACAGAATGGAAAATGGTGGAAGTCAAAAGAAAGGTGGAACAACTAATGTACACTGTAACTTAGAAAAAAATAATTTATTTTATTTATTTATTTATTAAAACTTTATGCACATAATGTACAAAGGCGGACTTAATGCCTTGGGCATTTTCTACCAGTCTACCTTAGGGTGATGCAGAGACAAAACAGTAGGTGCAACAGAACAGAAAATTTTGAAGAATAAAATATAATGATAAATACTTATATACATACATACAACAAATTATACAAAGTGAGGAAAGATAAAAAAAGAAAAAACACATAGATGAAGAAAACCAACAAATTAATAATTGTGGGACAAGTCTGCCAACTTCTTATGGATGTGTTCCCGAGCTTTTACTTATAATTATTAAGCTTTCAACATACATATTATGCTTGTTTAACGTACCAAATTAACATACAACTTTATTGCGATTGCAAAATCCATTAAAAAATAAAAATAAAAAGTTTAATTCAGACTGAGCATACATATAAATATCCATATTTTGTTGGTTATTATGATCACATAATGTTCTCAATTAACAAATAACTTTATTACGATTATAAAATCCATTCATCATCAGTTACTTATCCCGCGCTACAAACAAATTCGTCGCCTTAAAAAAGCAATAAATTATAAAATTAAAAACATCTGTAACTAACACGGGCCTGCTAAATGGTTCGTATGTGGGATTAAAAAGATTTCCCGGCTCACTCCGGGTCATAAAAGCTCTTAAATTTAAGGCGATCTGTCGGGAGCAAACGTTTCGCACTCGCACTCTATAGATGTTTTAATCCTGCTCTTAAAATATGTTCATGGGTCTACCCGCCTCGGGGGATATCGTCCAATTCACTGACAACCATCTAGTCGTAGCGTAGATTAACGGATGTCTTCCCTTTTTTAGGGTAGATCTAAACGATTATGAATATAGAGCAGTTGGCAAAATTACTATCTTAGCAGATTTCGACGGATAGATAAAAAAAAGGTCCTATATAAAGAAACAGATCATTTGGGTCTTGTTCTCACTCCAGACAGCTGTCAGCTTCAAACAAACATCATTTATTGAATTGATAGTTTGACCTAGCTCAATCCAATGGCAAACCAAGGTGACTAATAAAGTAAAGATTTTTGTTCAAATAAAAACTTTAGGTAAAATAAATACTTCGTCTACATATATAACCGAGTCTTTTCTCAGAAGTAACATAGGTATCTCAGTATAAAATCACTCTCGAACCGGATTATTAAATTTAACAAGATTCTTGGAATTACTGAATGACTTCATATAAAATGAATAAGATCTTTTTAATTACATTTATGCGACACTAATTAGCATTGATTTACTTTAGTTGGGAATTACTTCACTATTCATTTTGATTTCTTTAACCAACCTGTGAAAAAAGTAAGTACTTAGGTGAAGAAAATTGTCACACTAAAATGATAGCCAAGCACACTACCTAGTACTTCATCGCGTGGAAACAATATATAGCGACGTGTCAAGTCCCCACAGGGCAGGGTTACGAAAATTAGACCCCGGGGAGCAAACTGCATTCGACCTGCATATGTGCATAGCACGGTTCATGCTATAAAAGAGCAAATAACTGAAAGAAAAAATGTTGGACTTTAAGGCAAGATTTCACGAATGTGAAACCAGCTTGTGCCAGCTGTGAACTCACCTTTACAATATTAGGTTTGTAAAAGCCTTTTAGATAGAAATCCAGTGACAAACTTTTTTTTTGCACAAACTAGTGCAGTCACGACACTGGAATTTCCGGATTCCAAGCATACCACTGACGAATTTATATCGAAACTCATTGAGAAGTTAGTTGTGACATTCTAATGTTAAAGATGTCACGCAGTTAAGCAGGTTTATAAAATGTGTACAAGTGTTCGATCCAAAATAAACGAAAATTGATAAAAAAAGAAAAAGATAAAAAAGAAAAAGATATTTACAACTAAAACAAGGAATGCTTATTAATGATATATTATCTAGAATACTGAGAGCCTATTCACATGTATTATTCCAACAATCTTTTAACACAGGATGTTGAACGCAACTAGCAAACGGGCTGATAGACATAAACTTGTAACTAGAAAAACACATTCTTAAAGGTAAAAACCACAGGTGCCATACTAGTTAGTAGCATACTTTAAAACAGACATCACACAAAACAAAAGAGGATTCAATTAAAAACTAGAACATAACATCTCAGAGAACAAACAGCTAACAAAATAAAAACTGCAAATCATGTTCCATTCTTGTTGAACAACGTCCCTGACTCGCCTTGCGCATTCCCAATGAAGTTATCAAGAAATACAGGGGTCCTCACAACAGGGGGTTACTAACGTAGTCCGTACAAAAAAGCTAACATGTCGCACAGAAATTGCGTTACTTCTGTCAAGGGGAGCACGCGAAATAGTGAATAATGTAGGCTTCCATTCATACAGTTAAAAGTTTAAACACCCTCTATTGACTGAACAATCGCTGGGTGTGAAATGATAAATGTAAAGTCTGCTCGGGTATGTTTGCTATTGAACGGTATAAATGATTGTATTTCATCGATTTGTGAATGGAGTAGCGGTTTTTTGCAGTGGAGACGAAAGGGTCTTTGTTGCGTAAAATATCTGCACCTAATAGTGCTTTATCATAAATTGAATATTTTTTTAATACAAATCAGTAACATCATCTTTTGCCTACGGTTTATATCCCCATTGGCCTCATTACCATCATTCGAAAAAGTTCCTCCTGCTTTGTACTATATGTATACATCAGAAACAAAACATTTCATTTCAGGCCTCCATTACGCCTACTTTCCTTCACATCGATCCCCAAACCCTTGTTTACCCAAGGAATCTTGGAACAAACATCCATCTACATTCCTTCTTTCCTCTCGTTCCCACATCAGCTATTTTTATTTTATAATATGCTCATGTATACTTGTCCGTTTTAATAAAAACTATTCCCAAGAGCCTTCATAAAACTTGGAGGAGGAATAAGGAGAAAACTAATTCTTATTCAAGTTGAGTGCGAACACTTATAACTTTGAACTGTGGGATATCGTCGCAAGTATAGCTTTATTTTCATGATTTTACTTTTGTTGTCATGCTGGATATATTGTTGTTATTGGATAACTTGATTTTTTATTTGTTTATGCCATGTTTTGGGATAGGATCAACATTGGTACGTCGGTCACTAATCACTTGATTCAAATATTATAATTTCTAAACTAGATAAGTACAACTAAATCAACAAACGATGAACAATGACGTTAACAGCTAGGCTACACCAAAAGGAAAAGGCAAACAGTTGTGCTAATCGTTAACCCTCAACTCATCGATATAGTCACAACAAATCGCCACAAACACACAAATTACCATAAGATAGGCAACGGGATGAATTAACAATGAAAGTAAATTACATGTTCTTTCAGAAAGAGACGACTCTTTGCATCTGACACTTCATTCATGAAAATAACTACCCGACTTTAAAACTTTCTTTCCAACCACTTTAATAAAATCTCAGCCATCCGCGTACTCACTCGGTCATCGTAGAGCGTTGTACAATTTCCAATTGTTCAGTGGGTACAAAGAAAAAGTTCCTTACTATGAACAAAAGCCTAGCAGCAGCAGGCGATGGACCGTGGCATTTACACTCGGTTTTAATCAATGAAGTTCTGGAGCGATAGGACTCACCACAAAGGAAATTATTGAGTCGGGAAATGGTTGAGACTGAATGAAGATGGTGGCGCAAGTTAAGAACGGTTGATCAGGAAGATATATTTTGGAATTCAGGAATAATATTTTGGTTTCGTAGTTTCTAATATTAGTTGAAAATGTCGCGAGGAAAATTTTGAGAATGAGTGTGGGTTACAACAGTAGGAGAATACCAAAGAAACCGATGGTTTTGTGAACGATGATATGGCTAGAAAGGGTGTGACTTCCGCGATGAGGACTATAAAGAAGTATGGAAGAGAAAGACATGTTGGGCCTACCCCAAATATATTTGGATTAGGTCAGGAGAGTGATGATGAGTTTCTAATACAACTATTATTAGAAACTCATCATCACTTTTCATATGTAAAGTGAAATTATATTTGTTAACTCAAACTTTACAGGCAGTTTTGAATTGTCAAGAAGTTTGTTTGTTTGTAAGAGAATTATGTTCTTAAACGAGGGGTAGGTTAACCTAAACTATTAGGTTAACATACCCTAACCTACCCCTTATTTAAGAACATTCTCTTTTTTTCTTCTAAATGTAGTCATTTAGAAGAAAAAAAGAGATAGTCCAAAAAATAAAGAGAGAGAGAGTCTCTAAAATAATTATGTTAGATTTTATTGATGAAAACTTACTTATCCCTTTACTATCTGACAATATTACAGCTTACTTATTTTTAGCTACCATAAATTACAGCTATAAAATGGACAGAAATTTTAGTTATAAGGTTATAATCATAAAAACAGTAGTAAAGTTTGATTTATAACAAAACCCTATTGGTTCTAAAGAGGATCTAAAAGTCATTATTGATAAAGTTTATGTGGTAATAAAATTGCAGAAAGAAAAGCATAGAAATGTTACAATAGATATACGCTTTTTGAAATAAAATCATCGAACACGTGATCTTGGCAAGACACAAAAAGTTTTTGAACATGAGAGAGAGAATTTATCACAGTCGTAAATAGTTTTTGCTCCCTTAAAAAAACATCTGATGGTAGGAACGCCAATCGTAAGTAAACACAAATTCTCTTATCAAAATGGATGGATGTGCCCGTGCCTATGTCATCCTTCATCGTTGACATGAGCAAATAATTCGATATCCGTTTCCCGATTGGTGCCTGCTTATCTATCGGTGCCTGGGTCCTTAGATGACACCGGGCCTTTGGGTTGCTTTGAAGTGTAAGGAAGATAGGGTGTTCGGCTTGTACCTGTAACCTGAACACTATTATTATGTACTAGCCTCTGCCCGCGACTTCGTCCGCGTGAAATTTCTTGCTCCCCCAACCCATCGCATCGCATCACCCGCCCGCGCTATCACATCGTTTTCTCTTAGCATTCTTCCTGACCTTTTTCTTTTTGCTCAGCTCCAAAGAGTCCTGGCGTGATTAAGCTTTCCACATGGATTGGACAATCTAATGCAAAAATAATTGATAATTTCAGAGATTAGCATGTTCAAACAAACAAACAACAGTTTGTTTTTCTGTTCTATTAACTGCTAAAGGTAACTTTATTTAATAATAGCTGTGCCCCGCCGTTTCACCCGCGGTAATTTCAGGAAAAAACCTACTAAAAACTTGTTGACAAAAAAAAACAACCGACTTCCAAAAATATACAAAGTAAAAAATAACTTTAATTTCGGAAGTCGGTATCGTTGGTTCTGTATTTTCATTTTTTGACACCGACTTTCGAAATTAAAGTTATTTTTCACTTTGTAGTATTTTTTTTGGAAGTCGGTTGTTTTTTTATTTTTAAGTTTTTATTTTTCACTTTTTAGTTGTACCTGCCTACCTCAAACAAATTCATATAACACTACTTGGTATATGAATATCAGTGACAGGAAGCTATTGAACACATCTGCCTACCCCTTTCAAAGGTACAGGCGTAATGTTATGTTGTGTGATTGCGTAAACAATGCATACATATGCTATAGCAGCAATCGCGGTTGATTTGCTGGCATTTATTGAAGAGTTCCGTTGTCTGTCTCCGAAACTCATCATCAGATCTTTATGAAATTTAAATTGGTCCTATTTAAATTTCATAAAGATCTGATGATGAGTTTCGGAGTAAAAATATTTCCGGAATAAAAATATTTCGAATAAAAAAAATTTTTGCAAATCCGTCTGTCTATACATATTTTATGAGGGAGTTATGCCCGAATATACATAAAAAATAAAAAATAGAAACATCCGAATTGAGAACCTCCTCCTTTTTTGAAGTCGGTTAAAAATATATTCCATTACTTTAAGATATTACTTAAGATTATTACTTATACATGTAAACTATGCGACTATATTACTTGTAAACTATGCAACTCCTAAGATATTCATTGAAATCAAATGATGTCAAGGGCAATTTTATTCAACATTAAAGACTTGTGATGAATAACGTATTTATTTTGATAAGGATTAATATCATGTTTATAAAAAAAAACCTTCGCAAATAATGCATTGGTTTAGAAGAAATTTGATTACCATAAAAAAGGTTATAGTGAGTAAACCTTAAAAGATAGACATATGCTGTCGCGGACTTTTTTTTAGAACTTTTAAAGGGAAACAATTCCGTCATACATGATTTTTGCGTAACTTTAACCGTTTACGCAGCGTACGCAACGAAAGCTCTCAAAAGGAATATTTTTTCCCGTTTTTGCAACATTTTTGATTGATGCTCCGCTCCTATTGGTCGTAGCGTGATGTTATATAGCCTATAGCCTTCCCCGATAAATGGACTATCCAACACAAAAATATTTTTTCAATTCGAACCAGTAGTTCCTGAGATTAGCGCGTTCAAACAAACAAACAAACAAACTCTTCAGCTTTATTATATTAGTATAGATTTAATGATTATTAAGGACGATTAGATTAGTGACGGTACATACATTATTTGGCTTAAAGACGAAGCGCTACAGTTGCCCGCGAAATTTAAATTTTCTTCAGTTTTTATATGAACTTAGAGGGGTTATATTGATGATTACAATTCTGTAAATACATAATTTTACCATCGCAAATCAAATTTTGTTCAACATACAACGTGACACTGATCTGGTGGCCTAATAAGGCCACTTTGGCAGAATCGTAAAAGGATAACATTATAAATCATAATGGACAGTTAACTGTTAAGTTAATCGTATCAAACCCCATTGGTGAAGGGTTTTTTAGTTAGTTTTTTTTGTCTGTGCTAAAATACCTATCAATCCAATCCAAATCCAATCCCAATCTCTTTGATTATACCTACGTAGTGCAGCGAAAAAAAGAAAAACACGGACTGTCCTCGCCATTTTATAATTCATAATGTTATCCTTTTATGATTCTGCCAAAGTGGCCTTTTTAGGCCGGCAGAAAATTGCAAAAAACGTAAGAAAATAATTTGACGTCGCGGATTACCTTGGCGCTTCCCCCTTCAGTAGCATGTAATTCTTCCTTTGGTATTTGAATATTGAGTCTATCAAAATATCCAGCATTCATTCGAGTATATCAAAATTATTGGATAACATTCATACGGAGATGACAGTAACTTATCCCTTTCTAAAAACTCTTACTAACATTTCGATTTCAACTTGAGTCTGATAACAGAAACAGCATACATAGACCATAGTTCAATAATGTCCGCTGTTAGCTTGGACTGGAATGCTACAGCTGCATTTGGTTTGTCAGAGTCGTTATTGAATTGTGGCAGTCGTGAGACAGCATCCTACTTGTATTGATAGCTTTCATTCAATAGGCGAATGGTAGAAAAATTGCTTTTCGCAACAATGAAACATATTGTCTCTTCGAATATTTTGCTGGGAATACAATGTGATATTGCTACTTGTGGGTTCTTATAGATGCTGATCTGATATTAAATTGAATCGTCGTGTATTGTAAAGCTGCTGCAACGATATTCTCTGATTATTTTGATTTATTTGTCATAATACACTGACGGCTTAAATGCTTTTAAATGTTGTAAGTATTTGATAAAGACTTAGTGTAAATTCGCGTGACTTTTATTGCTTCTTCTTTAAATGTCTCGTGATTCCCGAAAATATCAGTAATAATAAACAGAAAATGCCACCGTAAGTACGCCAAACAATGTCAAAGAACGATAATAAACGAGAGACAATTTGCACGAAATAACGGAAAACATTTCAAATGTTTTACTCATAAAACTTCATAAAATAAAAAAAATGTCGGAGTATCATCAGGGGGAACGATCTTGGCGAGTTGTTCGGCCAAGTTGAATTACTTCCAAGTCTTGGCATTCATAAACGTGACCGTAATATTTCTTCCTCAAACCACTTTGTTTTTGAAAAGTTTTATTTTGTAATTTACTTGAAAGTAAGCCTCGTTCGCGAACGAGATAAAAATGACAAAGCTGTAAATATTGCAGGCAACGAAGATTGCTAATAAACTGAACGATCCGAGCAAAAGTGGGGAATATGAATTTATTTCCATTTGGAAATTTGGCTGTAACTGCCGTTTTGGGTGCTTTATAACAAAAGAAGCAATTGAGTGGAATTGTCATTGTAACCCTGAACCTATAACTATTGTCGTTTGAGTTGCACTTTGATAACCCATATCCTCCCATGGGCGTCGTAAAAAGCGTTTATGGGGATTGCGTTTGAATGGGCTATGCTTCACCTACATCTACTACGATCACCAATATACCAGTGTCTGCCGATGATATTTTAATAGTTATGGAATGCCTTTAAAAGTAACATAGCACATTCAACACCGATTTTTTTTTCGTGTTTTTACACCAGACACTCCAATTAGCATATTATGTTATAATCATAATTCATACGCTGAATTTTTACTATTATGTATAAAACATTGTTTATTTATTAAAGTAGTCATACTGATTGTAGGAGAAAATTGTGGACACATTACAAATCTCCGCACGCACACAGTCGCACACATATTAGGATCTAGCGTAGCAGATACGCTACGCTAGATCCTAGATCCTTCGTCTATAATTTATTGGGTGACTATAATGAATGTAGTTTGATTTATTTTAGGAATAATTTCACATATTAAAAATTATAGTAGAAATCCATTCAGCAAACGATTTTGAACAAACTAATTTCATAATATGCATTAATTCAGTTACACATTGTATATTTATATATTTGTACAGTTGGAAAAAAAATTAAAATCCAATAAATTATGTAGGTATATTGCTATGGCTTGTGAACTGTTCTTGTTTGTAAATTTTTCCATTTTTTCAATTTATTTCGAGTCAGTTAACTAATTATATTATGTAAAAATATTTGTATTGCTTCTAATTCATCATTCTAATTGGGTAAGTAATCTCAATCTTCTAATATTATTAAACTCGTGTTTTCAAACGAAATTATTTTATCTGATTAGTCGCTTGCGTAGTTACAACGTTAACGATGTGCTCGTTAATATTGTCAATACCACTGAGCATGAACAGCTAAAATGTCGTCTTGACAACTATTCATTTTTTAACGTGACTTGCTTTCGTAAGGTTTAAATTCGTTAAGAAATTAAACCACTGTCACAACTGACCAAATTGGGCCAAACACAATTTGTATCAGACATGTTGTTGGCATGTGAGTCAGATCTTATTAATCGAAATTAGATGAACCTACTTTCCAAGTCCATTGGTATAATTATATAATAAAAACAGGGTATAATTAACACTTATGTGACTATCATTTGTATTGAGTTACCCCTTTCCAGGGATTAAGTATACTTTCAAAATGACGATGGATAGCACAATTCTGAGTCCTAAACTTCACAAACCAAATACCGTATCGAACAAAAGCCCTCTTCGGAAGTCCACTCACATAGCCCCGCACTAATGCTGATATAAAACCTCATTATAAATCCCCTTTGGATTTCACTGGCTGACGGGGAACGGCAAGGAATTAGGGATGCGCGGTCACGTCCCGGGTATGAAAATAACAAGGCGTTAGATGAATGGACGTGTGGCTAAAATTTATTGGAAAGAACTTATACTGCTGCCGATTTGTTAGGACGGACGTATAAAGAGTTTTTGGAATTCAATAATTCAAGGTGATTTTCATTTATGAAGTTTGTTAAGCAGCCGGGAGAAAATATTTTAAGCTGAGTCACGGCACAAAACCATAATTAATCATTGTTATGAGGAAAAGATCTTGAAAAGTTTAGATTGCTCGGTATGTTTTTATACGCATTTATTCAAAATATTGCACGCTGTATTATTGTTTAGTTTTATCAGAAGATAGCCTTATACTTATGTTTTTAAATGTCGATCTATAATATGCCACAGACAGACTCGATTCTTTCACTTTCAGTTTGGCAACTCTTACCTACAAACTATACATACCTAGCTGTTTATTATAATAATTTTAATTTAAATTATTTTTTCTATGTTGTCTGTGTATTGTCATTGAAATTGTGTCCATATTAATAAGTCTATTGTTACTTGATGAATACTTAAATATATTATAATAATAGAAAAATAGTATAGCCACCGTTTCTATTTACCTAAGTTATCAAATGTCTATCCATCAGACTCTCGACGCTAACATAACACGATTTGCAAAAAGTCCTACGATCATAATAAAGTGGTCACCTTTTCTCTTGTTTCTTTCTTTACGACAGCTGCTCCCAGCGTCATTTTAGCAGCCTTCACCACCGTACGTCGGGGGTAAGCACTGGGGCGGATTAGCGCCCCTGACCCCGTGACTGCGACTACGACAACTCAATCGGACCGTCTCATTACCACGTCCTGTATTGACGCCCGATAAGTATCCTAAATTATTATAATTTGTTTCGGTGATCATGTCGCAGGGATTTCGGCTGCTTGTTAGAGAGATTTTGATTTTATTTATTCGGTTTGCAGATGTGGGTTCTGTAAAATATTTGGGATTGTTAGTTTATAAATTGCTTCATTCAGCCAAAGTATTGTTAAAGTTTTTGTGTTATTATGCAAATTGTTGTACGTACTGAGGCGGGTACTGCATTTCGTGACTTTAACTTTGTTTTGTCGTAGATGGGGAAAATATTTTCTCAATACCATTAGTTCAACAAAATGGATTCTGGCAAAAACTATATGTAGGTTATGTGATTGCATGAAATTATGAATTGTGAATTTCCATTCGAAACGTAAAACGGAGTGGTTTTTTTTGTGGGATGCAAAAACATCGCAAACAACCCATACAAAACCGAACATAATCCCAAAAATACTCCAGATCGATATTTCAATAAAAGTAATAATGTTCCAGATCACAATAATAAGGGTGACACCCATTAACGGCACGTGATGCAGCATGCGTGATTTGATTCTGAATTATTGACAATCAAGGTGCACGATCAGAAGGACCGCTTCAAACCACAGACAATCTCCACATATCGCAAACGCACAATCGCGAAAATTCAGCACAGAGCGGAGTTCGCGAAGCTGAATTTTCGGACGAACATGTTTGAACTTTTTGCCATCAATACGTTAAGAAGAAGATGAAGAACCGCTAGAAATACTACTACAGTAAGTAGTAAGACAGTAAGACCTATCGCAATTAAATGATGGGGCTGAGGATGAAACGAGGCGAGAAAATATCTTGCTTTGGGGGTGGAAGATAAGCCTTAGGAAGACAGCATGGTTGATAAGGAGTTGGCTGCTAAGGTCGACGTATCAATGACGTAGCTTCCAATCACCAACATCCGGGGGCAATTCTCGTATTTGTAAGAACTTTCGCATTCTAATCTCAGTGACAATCTGTCAGAAAAACCGCTCATTTCTGTCGAAAAATTGTTATTTCTAGGATTTTTAAATATCGGAATTGGCCTTCAATAAGTTTTCGTTAGTTGTAACACAATCGACCTTCTGAATCCTTTGTACTGAGCTTTGACTATAAATAAAGTTGGGTCTTGATTGCGTTCGATGTATAGAATTGCAAATATTTGTTCTATGGCCACTGATGGTACATGTGGCGTAAGTAATTTACAATTGAATATTGCTTTGTCAAGAGCTGTTGATTTGTGGATACCGATATTAGTCTGTTTTTTTTTCAGTTGCCCTCAAATTAGAACCGAAAAATAGAATAGAATACTCTTTATTATGTACCTACTCCACGTACGTAAATTGCAGCGTTGGAAGGCCTCCCACAAAATTGTCCGATGACATTGTGAAGGCTGTAGGATTCCGCTGGATGCGAGAAACACGGAACTGGTCAAAGGCGGTGCTTGGTGGAGGCCTATGTCCAGCTGGTCTTTCAGCTGAAACGATGATGATGAATGATGATAAATTCCAGAAATGAATTGTAGAAATTTTAAGAGGTGACACATCGGCGGTCTTATCGCTACAAGCGATCTTATAAAAATCACCTATTTGGACGGATTAAAGGGAGAAGGAGAACAATATTGCAAGGTCTGCAAGTAGTCAGTGGTGTGTCAAAAACAATAATGCAAGTAAGCTGTGGTGTGCCAAAAACAATACTGCAAGTAAACTGTGGTGTGCCAAAAAAAACATAACACCTTATTAAAATCTATGGTCATGATCTACACCAAAATTATTATCTACCAGAACAACGAGCAAGAGAAACAAAAATAGAGACACGCAATTAGCACCAAATAATTACAAGCTGTCAAACACTACATTATCATCAACCTTTTTCTAAAAGCTTTCTTTGGTTTCTCTCCACTCCACTTGTCAATAATTAATCTCTATCAGACAAAGGCATGCGACGTTCTGCCGCGGTCTATGAAATGAGTTCAAAACTATTTTGTTTACAAACTATTCAATTAAGCGGGGGCCGTGGAGTGCCATAAACTACCATAAAGTTTTGTTGTTGATTATCCCGCGATTATATGGGGAATAAGTGACACGCGATCAGAAGCGGAAACTATTATTACTTTTGATAGTGTGATTATTAATGTGATAACAGGAAAAATGTGGGAACTGATAAGAAATTCTTGTCAGTTTGGTGGTGTTTGGGGAAATAGAAAAAGTTTTAGGATTATGTTCCTGAAAAGGGATTTCCGTCCAGAAATTGATTAAATAAGTAAAGTCCAGTGCTGGCTGCTGCCTAGATTAGTGAAGATAAGAAATTATTTTTCATTGGTAGCTTTAATTAAACGTAAAGGTGTTTTTTTTTAATTATGTTATAATTTTATTTATTTATTTACTTCAGGTGACTCAGGTCGCCGGCCGGTTAGCTTTTAATTGGCGAAATGTGGGTAGGTGGGTAGGTATAGGTGCACCTGTGACCTAAGCCTTACCCTTTGAGGAATACAGGCGTGATGTTATGTTGTGTTTATAATTATGATAAATCTTCTTCCACTTTAGGGTTCGGGGCCTAAAAAAGCCACTTTGGCAGAATCATAAAAGGATAAAATTATACCAGGCGGAATACCTAATAACTAACCTGTATTCCCGTTGTCCCCGTAAGATGAAGAAACAACAATGTATAAGGTATCTATGTATTTTATCTACCTACCTACCTTAATTAACATAGTGCAAAGCTAGAGTGCTTAAGGCGTCAGGTAGCCCGCTAAATTTCCTTACGTTTTTTTGCAACTTGTAAGTCAGTATCAGGTTGTATGTCCATCTAAATATGATTCGTTGCCGTAACAAAATTTTTATTTATAGAATTATAATCATAAAAATCATCAGTAAGTATTTAAATCTCTCTAAGTTCATATTACCCTATTGAATGACTATTTCATGAAATGATGACATTTGAAGCCAATTCTAACATAAAGAGTTGAATTGCTGATTCGTACGTTGCTACGTATGAATCAGCAATTCTATGATTATGACTATGATTCGCGACGAATCATATTTCAATCAACATACAACTTGACACTGTCCTGAAAATTGCAAAAAAGTATGAATATTTGAATTTCACGGGCTGATACGTTGGCACATCCCTCTTAGCATGATCAGCCTATAATTTTCCCACTGCTGGGAAACAGACCTCCTCTCTATGAGAGGGAGTGGGCAATAATCCACCTCGCGGGCCCAGTGCGGGTTGGTGGATGTCACATGTCTTCGATAATGTTTGGTTTTAAGACCTGCAGGTTTCCTCACGATGTTTTGAGAGCATCCCCCTTAAATGAATTAAATCAAGATGATTTAGATTCCATGTCTCTTTGCTTTTCTTACCTTTCAGTCCTGCATTGTAACCAATACATCTGTTATTTTAATTCGCCGTCGTTATTTAAATTGCAAAACGTATGAGAATCCATTTAAATCTCACAGCATTATTCTCACTGCAGTTCGATATTAATTATATTGTTAACGATACAGTAAGTTATGAAAATAAATACTTCATACACAATTTTGAACCCTATCTTTTCGTTATCAGAGTTTAAATTGAAATGGTGTGTGCCCAATTTATTCTCGATCACAATTACTCATTTCATTGCGCGTGAGTAGCGGGCTGCTCGCAGACCCATACGTCTTGCCGGAGACAATATTATTTATCCAAGGTACACTGACAGGGGGTAACAACTGCGCGCGCAGTGTAAACTCAAAGGAGTGGGCGAGTAAATCAACTATTTGCATCGGCTACACTGCGCGGGCGCAGGGCGGTATGTATGCACGCGACTGCGGTGTGCGCACGCGGATTTTTCAGGGTGTTGGTTTATTTTTCGTGTCTATTTTTTCGAAAATTCATTTTAGTTTTAAAGTTCATCATCTGCCTAGCCTTTTCTCAATTATGTTGGGGTCGGCTTCCAGACTAACCGGATGCAGCTGAATACCAGTATTCATGGAGCGACTGCCTATATGACCTACACAACCCAGTTGCTAGGTAATACGATACCCCTTTTTTTTTTTTTTTTTTTTTTTTCAGGATGGGAAATCATCAAATGACTCCTCCCGCTCTGGGTGGAGCGGAAGGGAGTGTCAGACTCTTACTGACTAAAACCCACCCGTGTTCCTTCCTTCGCCCTTTATGTTCCGGGCCAGCGGTAACCCTTTCGGACAATCCCGCTGACCCGGCAGGCTTCGGCCCTTACGGGCCCCTCCTTTTAATGCTGACATCTCTTTGAGGCGCGCGTGGAACACGTACGCGCCGTCCGGCACGGGCCTGGTCCTGATCGGACGGTGAGCTACCCATTACTCTCCGCCCGCAGGCCCGCGCCTACGGTGGCCGGGAGTCGTCGCGCGGCTCCCGACGCCCGGAGCGTCTCCCGCGGCGGCTGGGACGGGAGGCTCTCTCCCTCAGCCGTCCCGCCGCCTCCTTCGCTAGCATGACTGCTTCGCAGAAGGAGGCGACTGCCCCCCACTCCCTCTCGCCCCGGACCATGGCTTGAACCAGGCCCGGACGCGAGAGGTCGCCGCCGCTGCCGATCGCCTCTACGAGGACACGGCGGTGCTCCGCCCAAGCGGGGCAGACCTCCACCGTGTGCTCCACCGTGTCCTCTGGGCGATCCTGGCAATGGTGACACCCGGGCGTTTCCTCCCGCCTGATTATGTGCAGGAACCTACCGAAACTTCCGTGTCCGGTGAGGACCTGCGTCAGGCGGTAGGTGAGGGCGCCATGACGCCTCTCTAGCCACTCCTCAAAGAGGGGTCTTACCGCCGCTATCGTGGCGTGCCCTGCGCTGGGTTGCGACAGTCGCTCTTTCCATGCCGCCATGAGATCGCGCCGGAGGTCCGTCCGCTCCGCCGCAATTTGCTGCGGAAGCGGAGTTTCCCCCCGGCGTAGTGCCTCCGCGCGCCACTCATACAGGCGCGCGAGGACTATCGCCTCCAGATCCCATGGCGGCAGTCCGGCAAGGAGGCTTGCCGCCTCGCCCGAGATCGTGCGGTACCCCCGGATCAGCCTTGTGGCTACCACCTTCTGGGGCGCGTTCAAATAATGGGCGGCTCGCCGCCGCAGTGAACGCGCCCACACCGGGGCCCCGTATAGGGCCATGGACCGCACGACCCCCGCGTAAAGCCTCCGGCAGGAGGCGTTTGGCCCCCTCAGGTTGGGCAGGAGCCGCTTGAAGGCGGCCCCAGCCCGTTCCAGTTTGGGAGCCAAACGTCGGAAATGCTCGACGAAGTTCCACCGGCTGTCGAGGACGAGACCCAGGTATTTCATCGTCGTCTCGACGCCGATGTGAACCCCTCCTACCGTTAGTTGGGATCCCGATGGTGGCGTGTTCCGGGGCCCATGAAACGACATGGCCTCGGACTTGTGCAATGCCACCTCGAGACCCAACTGCCGGATCCTCTCCACGACTATCGCAACCCCGCGTGTCATCGCGTCGGCCGCCGCCTGATGCGACCTCCCCTGCGCCAGGACTAGCGTGTCGTCAGCGTAGCGTATAGCTGCCATTAGATAGTGTCGATACCCCTACCCCCCCCCCCCCTACCCCCTAGAGATACCCCTTGGCTTACCAAGGGGTATCATATTACCCAGTCAGAAGCCTGAAAGTCTGACAACCAGTTAAGACTGGTTGTCAGACTTTCGGGCTTACAACCCGTAACGACCCGTTAGTTTTATAGCTAGTGAACATAAATGACTAACAAGAGGTTTTTATTGTTATTAAGCATGATGTATTTTTGAAGAATGTAGAAAGGTCCTTTAATTCTAATAAAAAAAACTAAAATGACCATAAACAGATGTAGGTGAGTAAAACACACCAATATTACGTTAAAAGTAGAAATTACGGAATTTTCTTACAAAATAACAGTTTTTTGGTCCCATTTTTACATACTTCTAGTTTACGCCGCTGCACGCTGGGCCAATTAATTAATACCATAAACAGAAGTTTATGTAAAATAACTACATTAAAGTCTAAACACCCTATTTAGTAGCGGGTGCGCTCGCGCCTAGAGTTGCCATCCGTTAGGACTTATCTGGACATGCTTTTTGGCCCCCGTCCAAACGTCATTTGTCCGGAATGAGGTTTTTTTTTTGAAAATGTGTAGTGTTCAATGAGTGTGCTCGGGATTATGATGTTTTTTTTCCGAGTTATCTTTGTTATAAGCAGGTGTTTCTGTGGCAAATAAACCAATTTATATTTTCTTTACCTACTGAAAACACAAAATTTAAAAAGTAAAATATCCGGGACTTTTTGAATTTTGAACTGGTAACCCTACTCACGCCGCCGCCCGGCGAGGATCTCGTTAGCGATACGCATGCGCGACGCGCGGCCGGCGCCGGCGCGACAAATGTGACGTCGTAACTTACACCCGCCACGACGCACAAAGAGAGAAACATGAAACAATCACCCAAAGTATGCGAATGTACAGACAGTAAAAGTTAAGGAATTATCGTGTCAGTGTCGTTGGTGCTTTTTTGCAGCAATAAAGGTTTAAAATAACACACTTACTTCACTTGTACTTATAGAAATAAAGGTTTACAATAAACATAGGTTCCTGACATTTCAGGAACTGCAAGTAGGACACATATTCTTCTGGGACTTCTACAAGGGACATTTTGGATTCGTCTTTCATCTTGGCAATACAATTAATTTCCCTGACTTGAAGTCAGGGAAATAATTAATTTAAGGATGATTAATTGCCATGCAAGTTCATTCATAGCGTGTCGATGGTTAACATAATTATCACGAAAGAAAAATATTGATTTTTAAATTTGTTAGGGCACAAAATATAGCAACACCGATACCGTTCGCTGATGCAGAGCATCAGAGGTGCATGAAAGGAGCGTCCCCGAATGACGACCCTCCGACCTTTTTGTTACATATGTCCGGCGCACCCTGAGTAATCGACTTCTGTCGATTGACTTATCCTTTCACCACGATGGCAAATATAAGTTATACAAGTTGACTAAAGACTTAAATTGGCCGTATATTCAAAACACAACTGTCATTCTTTGACAGCTGCATGAAATGGCTATATCACGACAAATAGACGTAGGGTGTCAATTTGTTCCCCTGACTGTGCATTGCAGCCGTTCATAAGTTTGGATCAGCGGGGTAATTGCGTAACACACCAACAGTACGAATGATTTTCATTTTGACAGTTCTACAACATCCATTGCGTTACTTACGTTGTTGAGCAGACAAATTTTTCGAACATATGAAGCAATGGATTGGCAATATCCTTCAAAATGATTCAGATTGTGATTTATAGTGTGTTACGCAATTAGGGTGCAGGTGTATCTCGGTTATTTTACCTACCCATAAAAAATAGCTTACATCCTGGCAGGCTGAAGTAGGTAGAACACAAAGTACTTAGTTGCAACGCAATAAAAATAAATCTGAATAAAACAGCACGTCATTTCTAATTACGTACTTTTACAAGCCAGATGCAGAACCTACAGAGTCAAGTGCAGCTCAGAGACAATTTACAATCCGCTGTACATTTTAATTGTGGACCGTTGAAAACGTATTACAATTTGAGCGTACGATCATTTATCAAAATGTCCTGATGCGGGGCTATAATAGGCGTAATGAATGAACTGGGAGACAACTACGTTTTATTGTTTTAGATCCTCGTAAATCAAAGAGGTTTTATTGTTTCTTAACTTTGTTATGTGGTTGGGATCTTTCAAGAGGTTTTTGTGTGGAAAATATGGTAGTAAATGCTGGTAGTGATTAATTTTACCGTTGGTTATGGTTCCTACTCCAACCTAATTATTGATGGTAATTCCTCACGTAGGCTGACTGTCCACTGCATGTCTAGTATTTTCCGGTGTATGCACTTCTACATTCTGCTTCAAATAAGAATGTCACGAATTTTCTATTTAGAATTCACGAGTCAGTTTTTTTCGTGACGTTTTAACAATTTACTAGGCATTGTTTTCTTGATAATGTCATAATATTAAAACACTTATTCCTTGTGTGCCTATGAGACTGTCACAGTCACTAACTCGGCTCCTCTTCTCATCTCTGAAAAACTGTAAGCTCGTCAAAAATAAAGACGCAAAAATCTGTAACATCTTATTTAGCCACTTTTATATGCCTGGTCTTTCGTTCGTGAATTCCATCATACTTTATTTCAGCTATAAAAAAGTCTTGAAAAACCGGATCCAATAAATCCTTCTAAATGAAAACCTTCCGAATTCTCTAACTTATGTAAATTCTGTAAGAATCCCACGTATCCCTGACAGCAGGATTGTTAATTTCACATTAGTATGCCAGACATAAGCCAGCTCTGGCTGAGGTCCTGGTAGCCCTGCTTCTATTATCGTCTAAGTTATAGCTGGCTCCGTACCTGGCTTAGCTGTGCTGGCTGCATAATTCCACCAAGTTTTTAAAGAATAAGTTAATGTTAATAAGAATCTTGGACTAAAGTTTTATGCCTTAAAGGCGTTGCGTTCCTGAAAGTTCTTAGTAGAAATTTTGTATCAAATCTTTTATTCCATATTATTATTTTACACCATTTTTACGACTGTTTTACATTACCTACTGAAAATGCATGTTCTTACTCCAAATTGTATGCAGAATGTAAAGCCACCTTTGCAGGTGCCAAATTGGTGGAAAAACAAACAGATAAGCTTTTAAAACATTTACTTTCTGTAGCTTAGCCTTTATTCATTCTATGTTATCGCTATTAAATCACCCGGAAATCACAAACAAATTGTTAAGCCTTTACCTAAATATACACATAAAGCTGCTGAATAAAACACATTAGGAAACGACCTATTTCCAAAAGCAGCAAGGGTCACCGAACGCGAGCTTCCCATAAATCATAGCGATACAAAACGACTGCCATCATAATTGTCATGCAAGGACTCACTCACGTTTATGATACGCTCGTAATTTTTCAGTATTTGGTTACATGACGACGAGCTGCAGCGGTTCCATAAGCTGAGCGGGTAGCGGGTGAATTAGAACAAGAAGAAAAGCGAGATTTCTCATAGTAAAGATACAATTTCATCATCGTTATCATCATTTCAGCCGAACGACGTCCTTCCCAGCCTAGACATAGGTCTCCCCAAAGCGTCGCTACATCGAATGGTCCTGGGTGTCTCGCATCCAGCGGATTCTCGCGATGAAGATTTTAACTATAAGTAGGTAATTTTGTTGTCATATTCACACTATTAGGAAATTAATCGGTAGCGGTTTCTCAGTCTTTACCACTTTTATAACTCTATCATTTGCATCACTGCCACAATCTTTAGATCTTTCCGGTCTTCAAAATTAACGACGAAATGCATAAAATTAATTAACCAATTCACGTTCAAACATCATCATCAAATTATTTTTAAGTATCAATTTTGTGGCAGCAATCAGAATTCGGAACTGATTGAGTCTATTAAAATGATCGATTAAATTTCACGCGGTTGTAAAGTGGTTGGTTTAACCAAGGTTTAACCGCTTTTTGCTGCTCTGTGGTCTCGGCTTGGCCATACATCACGCCAGACCACGGTATACCACGTGCGGTGAGATCCACAGATAAGCAATAAATGGAGGCCGAATAATTCACGAGTCCTGTCATAAATTTGTATCTGTCTATCGGGTATCGGGATCGGGTAACTTGAGAAGTGAAGGGTTAGGGGATGATGGACGATCGGTTATTTTAATGGTAGTCGGATAACTGATGCCTGAAGGTTAATTAGATAACTTTATGAAGTTTGGGAGTATTGTGTACGTGTTAATGTGTTGTTTACATGTTTTTTAAAAGTGAAATTCTTCTGTTAAATTCTAAAGAATGAACGCACGGAATAAAGCATAAATCCCTTATGTTGAGTACTCGATCCTTTTATAAGGTTGCTTTCATCCCTACAGTCTGCACTTCAACTTCAACCCTAATGGACGTTTGTAACGCCTTTCCAATAGCATTACAGCTTGAAGGCGTACAAGTAAATTGATCGATCACGTCACCCCAGAACAGGGGTGTCATAGTGAAAAATGTAGCTATTTGTTGCAATTAGGGAACATCTTGTGATCTCGGTGCTCTTTGTAAAAAATCAGGGTGGCATTATGGAGAGAACTGAGTGTCTCTCTAAAAGTCGTTACTGTAACGGAATAGTTAATAGGATTGACAATTTCGGACGATTTTTTCGGTTACGTAAGTAGATTGATTCGGTTCCTTTATTTTAAATTCGAATTTTGACGTTCTCAAGTGCCTTATAAGTGCCAATTTCATATAAATGATTTGACTTTGACGACGAATGCCAACTAATTATGACAATTGGTGCTGTTGTAAAGGCACATAACCAATCATCGAACCTCGTAATGTTTGCGATAACTATGCCCCTACATTTTTTCTACGTCGAGCTGAGCTGGTAAAAGGTTAATCATTAGGTAAATAAATTATAAGAACCTGTCCATTGGAAGAGCGTACCATATGATTTAAAGAAATTGGATAGTTGAGTAGACATTGGACACTATACACAAACATCGTAAAGATCCTTTACACCATCTAACATCTAATTTATATCTTACTCCTGAGAGGTAACACTGGCCCTTTCCGAAGCAACTTTATTCGAACTCAAATCCATAAATTAGAAGAGCTGATAATAAAATATGAGGAGGTGTCACGAGAGCGCGGGCGGCGGGTGGCCGGGTGCGCGAGCGCATTGTATGGAGATGTGCCCAAGATGACGTGTTGTGTGCAATAAAACAATGATGGTAAACAAACAAGCCTTCGGAGCCGACGCATCGTCATCGTTACCATGTGTTTTTTATATAATTATTGGTATGGTTGTAGAGGTGTGGAGCTGTTTTTAAAATAGTCTAGAACTTAGGAGGATATAATTGAATTAGGATTTTAATTAAGTCATGTTAAATTATAAAATACCATTGTGGAATTATACAAAACTATTTTAATTAATCAAACTGAAAATGTATGGTTGATAATAGATTTGAAACAACAATTTTAGATTTTAGAGAAGCTTTTGAAACTTTAGGATTTAAGCAGCTGTAGTACTCAGGTGGATTGGACGGAGAAGGTACAGCACAAAGAAAAGTGGAAAAATATGGGGGAGACCTTAGCCCAGCAATGGAAAATCATAGGGCAACTGTTTTTTTATTTTTTATACAAATTAACACGTCGTAAAAACATTTCCTGTTTATTCCATCCAGGTATTAACTACTGAAATAATGCGCTGGTTCATAGTAGTAAAACAAAAGTATATATTGTCAATCAAAAGTAAAAACCAAAAGGTAGAAAAAGCATAAACAAAAGGTATAAAAAGGTTAAATATCAAAAGGAAGAAAATACTTGCACACCTGGTTTACTTATGAATGTTATGATGTCTCGATTTTGTTATGCAGAAAAGGGTAGCAAACACAGCGAAGAGAATCGAGTTCAAACAATTTAATTACACAGGAAACTACTCCACTCACGTCTTGTTCTACGTTTCAATATGTAACATTTACGCGTCGTCATGGTCCGTCCGTCTGTCACATCGTTAATACTTTAACAGTCTAATTGTACCTTAATGTGAAGTAAAAAAACTAAATAAAAGCTTGTAAAAAGCAATTAAAGAACAATTTGTGTGATTACAGGCCGCGGACGCGATTTGTTTTGTACTTTCAAATAGAATTTGATGGTGTTACAGATACGTAGATACTTTCTATCTTGAATACCATTAAATTCTGTTTTTAAACGGAGTTCTAGCGTATTTATTTAAAGAACTGGGAGGGACATGGGTTTTATTGAAATGGTATCATCTATTCGGGATGCGCTATACCCCATTCGCAATAAGATTAGACATTGAAATAAATCTTTTTTACAGTCCGTTCAACCGATTTTGACTTCTATT
This sequence comes from Luperina nickerlii, assembly GCA_963855955.1. NCBI lineage: Eukaryota > Metazoa > Arthropoda > Insecta > Lepidoptera > Noctuidae > Luperina > Luperina nickerlii. The sequence continues at coordinate 7,338,988 of OY979663.1, forward strand.
GCGTTGGTGGCATGACAAATGGCAGCTGCAATAAACAGTTAGTATTATAATCACGTTTTTGCTTTTAATGCCGTCCTTATGCCTACGGAATAGAAGTAAAAATCGGTTGAACGGACTGTAAAACGTTTTGTTTAAATGTCTAATCTTATTGTAAATGGAGTATAGTTGAACAAAATATGAATCGCGAGCGTAACAAGTATGTATTTCCAGAATTATAATACAACCCACTAAATTCGTAAAATCCTTTTGAATGACTATTTCATGAAATATCAATCAATAGAATATGATCATATTTTAATCAACATGACATGACACTGATTTGCAAATTGGAAAAAAAGCGGCCAAGTGCGAGTTGGACTCGCCCATGAAGGGTTCCGTAGCAGCAAGTAACACAAGTAAGTAGTTTTTTATATTTGAGTTGATTGAATGCCCTTCCGCTCCACCCAGAGCGGGAGGAGTCATTTGATGATTTCCCATCCAGAAGAAAAAAGTCAAATTGCGGTTTACGATTTATGACGTATTAAAAACAAAAACTACTTACTACATCTCGTTCAAACCGATTTTCGGTGGAAGATTGCATGGTAATGTACTTAATATATTTTTTTAGTTTTATCATTCTCTTATGTGTATTCTATTCTAACTGGTTCGTTGGTTTCGTGGTTGCAAGCGCGACTGCTGGGCTTGGGGTCCTGGGTTCGATTCCCAGGTCGGACAAAGTGTTATTGGGCTTTCCATTAGGAATTTCTTAGTACTTAACAGCCCGGAACTCCGGAGTATGGAAGTTGGCGGTTTAATACCCCCGTGACTCGGAAAGCACGTAAAGCCGTTGGTCCTGCGTCTGATCTCTCCCCGGTCTTGTCCGATTGCCGTCCATCGGACTATGAGAGTAAAGGAACAGAGAGTGCACCTGTGTTTACGTACACACTTGTGCACTATATCTCCCGAGATTTGCCACCGTAACCAAAATCGGTCGGGAGGCTATTATTATTATTCTATTCTAGTGAGCCACAATATCACGGTAAACATGTCAAACAAAACGATGCCACATCGATCATCACAACCAAACTGACAGAAACACGTAAAGCAAAATATTGTTGTAACAAAACGCGTAGGCGACATTACGTCAGTCATGCAAAGGGCTGGAAGGAAGTGACTCATACATAATTCAAGAACCACGTAGGATAATCATCCGATACTGTTTGTTAGTCAAATAAGCCATTGTGAATGTTAACATCGGATAATATGGGAATTGGATAGACCTTGGGACGAAAGAGATACGTTATTAGTCGAGTAGGTACCTATTGGGTTTGTGTGATCAGAATATATTAAACTCAGACGATTTTCTGTCCTAACGAATTGGATTATAGAGAGGAATATTATGCAAGACTCGGTCCTTTATGACTATTGTAGTTGATATGAAAACATACAATAAACACGGGCTATGGTAGACCACAGAGAGTGAGGATGCAATCCGACCGATTTCGGCCAGGGCGATTGCTTCAACTCCGCAGCAGCTGCCGTTCGTGAGCTCACATGTGGCTTATGTAGCCAATCTTCTTTAAGAAAATCTTCGCACAATGTGGGCACGTGAGCACACCATCTATCATCATCATCATCTATACTAATTACTAATATACTAATTACTAATATACTAATTACTAATATACTAATCTTAATATTATAAAGCTGAAGAGTTTGTTTGGTTGAACGCGCTAATCTCTGGAACAACCAGTCAGATTTAAAAAATTCTTTTTGCATTTGATAGCCTAATTCTTGAGGAAGGCTATATGCTATTTAACATGACGCTATGACCTTTAGGAGCCGAGCAAAAAGAAAGAAAGTCAGAAAGAACGCTAAGCAAAAACGAAGTAATAGCGCGGGCAGGCGATGCGATGCGACGGGGTGGGTCGGAGTAACAAGAAATTTCACGCGGACGAAGTCGCGGGCAGAAGCTAGTCATCTATAATCCATCATCTATCATCTCACAGAGAGCAGTGGAGCAGTGAAGGCCCATTGGTAACGGCCGCGACTTGCGAGTTGTAGGTCGTACTCGTAGGTTCGAACACAGACAGGCTCTTTACTTTGTGTAAATTATTGCATCAGCGATGCTCTCAAAACGGTGAACATCGCGAGACATCGCGAGGAAACCGGCATGTCCAAGAACCAAAAATTCAAAGACATGTGTAGATTATTGCCCACTCGCTCTCGAAAAGAGGAGGCCTGTGTCCCAGCAGTGGGAACATTATAAATAATGGATGGATGGAATGGATGTTAATGGTGGACTACCATAGTGCTGCTGGAAATATGCCTCTCCCAAGTTGCGCCATAACAGCCAGTTCCCCGCCTTTTGGTCCTGGGGGCGTTCCACGCTACGTCTGCTGATTTGAGGTTAAAACATATAAGTACAGACGCCAGCACATCAAGCTACTACAATCTGTCAAATTTTTTAGATAGATTTTCAACTTTATCGCTAAAGCATAAGGTTCAAAGTTGATTGGGGAATTTTGACAGTCGGGTAGTTTGATGTGCTGGCGTTTGTACATTAAATCACACAAAGCGATTGATGATCTAAATTGTAAATAATAATGATAATTATATGATGGATTTGTACCAGGTTGATGGCAATTGATTCGCCCCATATTACATGGGACTTGGCGAAATGTAGATGTTCTATAAGGTACAGACGCCAGCACATCAAGCTACTACATACAATCTGTCAAATTTCTTTAATAGATTTTCAACTTTATCGCTAAAGCATAAGGTTCAAAGTTGATTAGGAAAATTTGACAGTTCCGGGTAGCTTGATGTGCTGGCGTCTGTACACCTCTGGCTAACGGTTTTGGGAAAATCGGTGTGGTGTTATGTTAATGTTGGATGGGAAAAACAAACCATTGAATACATAATTTAATAACAACAAAAGTTGAATAATTACGACGACACAAACACGGTGCATCCGCCTAATTGTTGCTTAAAATCAATTACAGTGAATTAATGTGTTCTGTTATCTTTATCTTGTACTACATGCTTTAACTGCCGACTTCCTGTACGAAGTCGATTTACAGCGTTAAAATCTTGTAGGTACCAACTATTTTATTGCGTTCACGCAACGTATTCAATCAAACGTTAGGGCTGTGCTTTCGACGTGGTATTTTGTAGTTGGGATTCCTGTTACTGGTATTCGGAACGCTTTTTGAGAACAGAACCGCTACGATCACATTTTCTGGGGAAAATGTTGTGTTAGAATTGCGTGTACTTTCTGTTTTTACCATCTTTATGTTTCCACCAAATGGTCTAAGTGTAATTATTATGTGGTGTTTTGCAAATACTAGCATACAGTATCTTCACAGACATATTTTTGTTCAAGAGTTCAAGAAAGATGTTTAAACATAATCGCTTACCACACTAAGAGTTCTCTACTGCGAGTTTGTTTGCGGGTATTGTGAAATAACAACAATCATTTTGTCCTCTCTACTTCTATATCACTTTTTCTGTGAATTGTCTTCCCAATAACACAAATCACTGTTCCAATATACCTGTTATTATACCTGTTATTACTCATCCCTGTTCCTGTTAGCATCCTTACCGCTAACGTGTAGAATATTAATCGTCTTTATACGACCTCCGGATGCATCCACGCTTGTGAATTCACAACTAATGTTTATTAACACCGATTACATTTTATTTGTATAAAAAACTTGTTTATTTTATTGTGGTTTGAGGTTCATGTGTTGCATTACGATTTCTCTCTTGTTTATTTTTTGTGGCAGCTTTAGATTTGGTGTAGAATTACGGATTTAGGTGTAAGTCAACAAGAAAAAAAAATTGGAAATTGCGTGAAAAATATTAGGTATTTTTTGGAAATATTATTTCTAGTTGCCTTCATCATCATAATCATCCTTTCAGCCGAAAGACATCCACAGCTGGACATAGGCTACTCCCAAGCATCGCCACTTCGATTGGTTCTGTGCTTCTCGCATCCAGCGGATTCCTGCGACCTTCACCTGGTTTTCGGTCCACCTTTACTTAAGTAAGTATATTTTGTTTGAGAAAAAGTCGTGGTCTGTTATTGTTCCAGCCATAACATAGGATTAGGGACCTAATCTACATACGGTACTTTAGTAAAGCTGTTGGCTTTTTGGTTGGCTTTAGCAAATTAATAGGTCCTTTGCTAATCTATTATCACTACCCCTCACCCGTTGCCATAGTCATTATGCCGGACACTAACTACCTTCATCCGTACTTAATTCAACTCCAAAGAAAACTAGTAATTTATGCCTAACACATTACCCAATTGCCAAATATACCTTTTTCCACTAACTTCACCTGTTCAACTTTAAACTTTAGCTCTAAGTCATAAGGTTGAAATCTCCTCGTATACATTCTTGTTATTTTAATACCTCAGCCATTCTAGCCCAGTGTTCCCTTACGGTCCGGTGAACAACGGACGGGGGCACTTAATTACGTGATAGTGGCGGTCCATTTTAGTAACACTCCCTCTTCAAGTATTTTGCACGTGTGCCCACTATTAAGCCACAGACTAAAGTTGTACGATGAAAGCTTTGTTGTGAAATTCGCAATAGGATAATTTTAAGATGGTGCTTTAGTTACTCTTTGTCAATTGTCGTTGACATTAGCAAAAGGAGGTATTTTGGGACCATGTGTCGGTTTGACAATACAATTTAAGGGGTACAGGGTGTGTGTCTTAGATTTGGGGCTATCGTCCCTTTGATTAATACTATCCTAATGGTCCACCGGAATTTGTAATTCGGAAGTTGTGGCAGTAATGTTCTTAGTTAAATTAATGTTCGCATAATTGGTATGGAATTATTTGTTGTAAGTTGTGAACTACAGAATAAATGCTTTGGGAACGCACAAACTTTTGTAGTGGGAGTGTTATTTAATTCTATTTATTTCTAAAAATCGTTTCGCATTAGGTACTGAGAGGTACTGTGATATAACAAAAATTAAATTTTTAGATGCAGGTCAAATCTTCCAGATCATAACTTTACTTTTATTCAATTAAACTTCTCGTAAAAAAGCGATGATTTTCATGAATTCTGCATGAATGAGGTGCTCCAAAATATTAAATAACTTTAGACAAAGCTGCGTCGAGCATTTAAAACGTTCTAAATTCAAACTTTGCAAAGGAAACAAACCGATGCTCGTTTGAGTTCGGACGACAAACGGTCGTAGAGGATTTGAAAATGGAACGAGGTGCAATCACAAAGGATTCTGCCAAATCCTATTCTACTCACATATCTATGGACGACCAATCAGATAAGAGCTTTGGTACAACACACCATTTCCCCTTTGCCGCCTGTATTAATTAGGAAGAAGGGAGGCAGGGTAGATCTTGAGTACTTGGTGTGTAAAAGCGTGAAGGGGTCGCGTGAATGACATTTGCGTAAGCGGCTGCCCGCCCTCAAGATTAGCTCTACGATGATTCCCGTCTGCCTAGACTTAAGAACAGTGGAATGGGTTGGTGACTTCATTATTTGATTTATTAATTAATGTTACTATTCAGCTCCATCTAAATCTTTTATACAGCGTAAATTATGTATACGTTCAGCGTAAAATATGTAATTAACTAAAAATGGATGTTAAGAGCGCGCCTTGGCAGCCCAACGCGAGCGATTTCGTACCTCTCGCCCGCGCCCCCTCTACAATAATACGCGATGGCATAGCGCGCGGCGCGCCACCACCGGCGCAGGCGGCGCGCGGCAACGCGATCGAGTGCGTGAGTCGAGTTCGAGTTTAAACTGCGCGGTGCCCTGGCCGCCCGGTGTTCAACAGCGTTCTGTGCCGAAGACGGGCCGTGAATATGCCGTTTCGTGAATTTGAACTTGATTCGTATGGCAATAAAAATGTATTCGTAAAAAATTATGTCGTTCAAATAAAGTTCAAATTCACGGAAGTATTTGGTACGACGGATCGATCGCGATGTGTAGGTAAAGCATAACATAGCTGATTATAATCAAACGAGCTCATTGTCGGTATAGGTAAATACATAATTATTTGGAAGCTCCGTTCATAGACCTACAAACTGACATACCACCAATATAGTAGGTAAATAGGTACTAGGGCTTCCATCCCGAGACGCGAGTTTCGAAATTTAGAGGCTCGTGTTTTTTTTTTCGTGGACTCGAGACTATCTAGTCTGATCCGTTATTCAGTCCTCGCGTAGGTACTCACTCTATATATTATGTACTTACCTAAAAGGTTAGTATGAAATAAAATATTATATGTAAATATTCATCAATATTTATTTATTAAACAATTTAATATTCAAAATTATATAATACCATTACAATAACAATAAAAATCCCATAAAAAAATTAAAGTCAAAGTGGTTTCACAAGGTTTCAACAAATTACGCGACGCGCAACATTCGAAGGTATGTATTACCTAATACAAATATCGTATTACCGTAATAACAAAAAGTAATGTTCCTACAAAAATAAACTCATAACATAACCATAATAACTATGTATGTACCTAGAGCTAGAACAAATGTTTCCTTATAAATAAAAATACTGGCCAAGCAAGTCGGGCCATGCATAGTGGGTTCCGTAGCTGAAATTACAAACGACTGTAACATACTAAATCCATCGATCCATCCATCCATCCATCGATCCATCGATCCGTCGATCCATCCATACATCCATCCATCGATCCATGGATCCATCGATCCATCGACCTGTCGATCCATCGATCCGTCGAACCGTCGATCCGTCGATTCATCGATCCATCGATCCGTCGATCCATCGATCCGTCAATCCACCGATCTGTCGATCCATCGATCCATCGATCCGTCAATCCGTCGATCCATCGATCCATCCATCCATCGATCCATCGATCCGTCGATCTATCCATACATCCAACCATCCGTCGATCCATGGATCCATCGATCCATCGACCTGTCGATCCATCGATCCATCGATCCGTCGAACCGTCGATCCGTCGATCCATCGATCCGTCTATCCATCGATCCATCGATCCGTCGATCCATCGATCCATCAATCCGCCGATCCGTCGATCCATCGATCCGTCGATCCGTCGATCCATCGATCCATCCATCCATCTATCGATCCATCGATCCGTCGATCCATCCATACATCCATTCATCCGTCGATCCATGGATCCATCGATCCATCGACCTGTCGATCCATCGATCCATCGATCCGTCGATCCATCGATCCGTCGATCTATCGATCCGGCGATCCATCGATCCATCGATCCGTCAATCCATCGATCCGTCGATCCATCGATCCGTCGATCCATCGATCCGTCGATCCTTCGATCCATCGATCCATCAGTCCGTCGATCCATCCATCCATCGATCCATCGATCCATCGGTCCATCGATCCGTCGATCAGTCGATACATCGATGCTTCGATCCGTCGATACATCGATGCTTCGATCCTTCGATCCATCCATCCATCCATCCATCAATCCATCGATCCATCGCGATCCGGCGATCCATCGATCCATCGATCCATCCATCCATCGATCCACAAAAACACATAAAATTTCAAATCACAACGATGCTAAAGAAGTTTTCACTTCAAAAACTTCCCCACTTTACGTGTACCTAAAAAAACCGATAGCGTAAAAAAATTTTTTTTTCAAGATTTTATTTTACCACTTTGTCGGCGTGATTAATAATGTACGAACGCCAGCACATCAACCTACCCGAAACTGTCAAATTTTCGCAATCAACTTTGAACCTTATGCTTTAGTGATAAAGTTGAAAATCTATTAAAGTTTGACAGATTGTAGTAACTTGATGTGCTGCCGTCTGTACATAATTACATATATCCATGCCAAATTATAGTTTTCTAATAGTACTAAGAGCCTCTGAGCTAAACTGCGGACGGACATGGCGAAACTATAAGGGTTCCTTTTTGACTACGGAACCCTAAAAAAGTTTTTTTTTTCTTTAAATAAAATTCATCAGTTTGAATAAGTAACATTAATTAGTAAAAATATCAGTGATTGAACTAGGATGATATTATTTTGATACTTATTGTATTTTTACCCGCATTATATAGGTAGATAGGTAGGTACACACGGCTACGTATTAAGCTATACATTTCCAGTATATAAGCTGACCTCTCATTGTACGGGAAAGATTCAATTATGTTACATTATGCGATTTAAAATTTACATACATTAATACAAAGCATCACGCCTGTATTGCCCGATGAGGTGGGCAGAGGTGCGGGAATCGAACCCAGATGTGCGTGTGAACTGAGGGACCAAACTGGAATTCGCAAAATAAAAATCGTAGGATTTAGTAGTAGACTTAAAACAACTGTAGAACAAATCTGGGAATTTGTAAACAAATATATTAAAAACTACAGCCCTTAAAGTGCGGTCCCTCAGTTCTCACAGACCATCAGCCATATCTCGAAAAGTATTTGATAAATTAAGGTTTTGTGACTACAGACATTTAGTAAAGAATTTGTAAAGATATTTACTGAATAACAGATCAGAAAGCATCAAAGGTAAAAAATATATAACGACTAAACTGTGGTCCCTCAATCCTCATAAGAAAAATAAATATTTTAGGGAATATTACCTAGTAAATCTTTCTTTTTCCACATAAAGTTTTAGTAAGAGTCTTAAAACATTTTGTAAAAAATAAATGGAAAAAAAATATCGACGCAATTTAAAGATAGCGAATAATAAAACTGGTCCCTCAATCCTCACCTCTACTGACATAAGTGCATGTAATAGCTGCTAGACGAGAGGATTATCAGAAAGTCTAGTGTACTTAACTTTTAGTAAAAAGTCTCTACTAAATAATAGGTATCTAAAATTATGTATTTCTTACCTCTTAGCTGAGATAATATATTTTTTTAAATCCTATGACAATGGATAGAGTAGTGTGACCACACAATGAAAGAAAATGTAGACAGTACTATTATACTTTATTTAATATAGTATTAGACGAAACGAAAACAAGGTTGTACGGATAATTTAATGTTAGATATATTATATGTGGTGTATGTGTATTTTTTTATTATTTACCTTTTTTTATCGTGGTAAAATCATCAAATGAGTCCTCCCACCCAGGGCAGAGCGGGAGGGATTGTCAGACTCGTACTGATTAAAATCCACGGTGTCCTTCAATAGCCCTTTACGTTCCGAGGTCACGGTAATTCATAAGTCCCGCGACCCCAGCAGGCTTTGGCCCTCTAAGGGCCCCGTCATTATGCTGACACTCTTTGAGGCGTGCGGGGCAACATCTCAAAATTATTGAAAGTACTGATCAAAAAATATTCTTACATTCATTAACCTACATCCAAATTTAAATTACTTAAATAAAAGTATTATATTATAATAAGTGATTTATTAATTTTGTAATCTTCTTTTTTTATTAAATACACATACGGCATGTAATATATCCAACTTTAAATTAACCATATAACCTTGTTTTCGTTTCTTCTAATACTATATTTAATAAAGTATAATAGTACTGCCTACATTTTGTTTCTTTGTGTGGTCACACTACTCTATCCATTGTCATAGGATTTAAAAAAATATATTATCTCAGCTAAGAGGTAAGAAATACATAATTTTAGATACCTATTATTTAGTAGAGACTTTTTACTAAAAGTTAAGTACACTAGACTTTCTGATAATCCTCTCGTCTAGAAGCTAATACATGCACTTATGTCAGTAGAGGTGAGGATTGAGGGACCAGTTTTATTATTCGCTATCATCAATTTGCGTCGATATTTTTTTTCCATTTCTTTTTTACAAAATGTTTTAAGACTCTTACTAAAACTTTATGTGGAAAAAGAAAGATTTACTAGGTAATATTTCCTAAAATATTTATTTTTCTTATGAGGATTGAGGGACCACAGTTTAGTCGTTATATATTTTTTACCATTGATGCTTTGAGATCTGTTATTCAGTAAATATCTTTACAAATTCTTTACTAAATTTCTGTAGTAACAAAACCTTAATTTATCAAATACTTTTCGAGATATGGCTGATGGTCTGTGAGAACTGAGGGACCGCACTTTAAGGGCTGTAGTTTTTAATATATTTGTTTACAAATTCCCAGATTTGTTCTACAATTGTTTTAAGTCTACTACTAAATCCTACGATTTTTATTTTGCGAATTCCAGTTTGGTCCCTCAGCTCACACGCACATGAACCCAGGACCTCACAGCTCAGCAGTAGCGCTTGCGACCGCTAGACCAACGAGCCAGGTAAAAAAAATATTAACGGGAATTAAAAATTTACTTACTTTTTTTTCCCTAGGCAATAGACATTCGAAATACCTAAGTAGCTAAGGAAATAAAAGAATTGATACCGTTATATAAATCGGTAGTTAGGTACAGACGCCAGCACACCAAGCTACCCGAAACTGTCAAATTTTCCCATTCAACTTTGAACCTTAAGCTTCAGTGATAAAGTTGAAAATCTATTAAAGAAATTTGACAGATTGTAGTAGCTTGACATGCTGGCGTCTGTACTTACTTTTTTCTTTCTTTCGTTCAGAATACGGAGTTGTTCCCTCAAACGTTTTGTTTTGTTTTTGTTTTTTTAAAAAACGTTTCCCCACACTAGGAATTACTCCTGTATCGTGGGTGCGTTTACAAACATTTAAATTCACATACACAAACATCCAGACCCGGAACAACTACCTGTAGGCAATACAAATATTTGTCCGGTCGGGAATCGAACCCGCGACCGCGACACGCAGCGCAGCAGTCGATCGCTCAGCCACTGCGGCAACCACGGAACAGAAAAAACTGTTTTTCTGTTCCGTGGCGCCAACCGGAATGTCGCCAAACATAGCGCCGTCCCCGGAGAATAAAATGATAACTGCCATTATCCTAGTTTTAGTGTTATGTCATTTTTGGGATCTGTGGGTGTTAATACATCTGCTCAATTTTTTTCGCAGTTTTTAAACAGTTATTTACGAAACAAAAAAATATTACAATAGTTTTCAAAGAATTAAAACAGGTCATAAATTACGAGAATAAAGTGTTAATATAATAATATCAAAAAGTATTCCCACTTGTTAGTATGACAAACAGTCATAGAATTATATTCTCGTGAAAAAATATTCGACTAAATAATGATAAATGCAGTTATCATTTTATTCAAAACGTTTTGAGTAGTAAGACATATTGTCATCCTCTTCGCTCACATAGTTTTATTAGGAAACCAAATTCAAAGTCCTTACCAGATTTTTTTTTCACAATATTTACGAGAATAAAACGATATTGAAGTATTATCAGTATCACTTTTACCCTAAAAACCCGTAGAATAAAATGATACGTGACGAGTGCAATATTTGATCCTGGTCAGGCTGTACGGAGAATAAAATGATAATCGACATTATACAACTTGGACGATGATTAATTTTGACTAACTTCTTATTTTTTAAATAATATCACTATTTTGATACTTAGGCGTATTTGATTATAACATTTAGAACAAACAATAAATAACCTTTTTTAAAAGTTGACAATCATCTGTCTACGTCCAGTATTTAAGAAGCAATCAACGAAAACGTGTTTTTTATTTTTCCTGAAAAGTTGCATTTTTGTAGTTATCATTTTATTCTCCGGGGACGGCGATAGGTTCGTCCTCCAAGAGATGCCGTAGCAGACTGATTGAATAAATTGAAAAGGATAGCGCTATTACTACCGCGTGCAAAACAAGAGACAGAAAGAGAGTATGCTCGCTTAGAATAAAAATATGACGCAAGCGCCAAATCTCTGAATTGCTAATTACGAGGAGAACGAGTAGAAAAATAAAAAAATAATTCTGCACGATTTGAGATAATATTATTACCTATCTAAATAAAATATTATATAAAAATATTGAGAGATTCACCATGTTGTTTTAATTTTAAGACCTTCTTATAGGTGTTCCTGTAATCTACAGGTATAGAACTATTTTCTATACTTTTTTCCAAATTTTAGGCTCAGTAGTTTCGGAGATGAGGGAGGGGGAATGATCAATTTTCGTCTATTTTCTTAAATAACTACTTTAAAATTATGAAAAAAAAAAATTTTAGATCCTCGCAGTAAGGCCGTTTCATTTGATATGTCACACGGTACAGATTGCGAAACTTTTGTTTTTTAAGTTTTCTATTTGCCTCCCAAAAATACCTCCATAATATTCAACATTTATTTATTTACGTTACGCATCTGGGTTTGGGTCACAGAGATTCATATGTGTACCAAATTTCAACTTAATCGGTCCATTAGATTCGGAGCAAATTAGCTGTGACAGACGGACAGACACACGAGTGATCCTATAAGGGCTCCGTTTTTTCCTTTTAAGGTACGGAACCCTAAAAAGAAGCAGAATTCTTCTCTTCCATCTATGTACCAATAGGTACACACGGCTATACATTTCCAGTTTCAGCTGACCTCGCATTGTGTATGTTTTTCGTACAATCAGAAGTCAGCTTATCCTGGTTATGTTTAGCTTGATGTTTAGCCGTGCGTACATTTCCAAAAGTTTGTGAACGAAAGCTTATATTATCTTGCTCGCTATTAAGGTCCAAATATACTGTTCAAGGCTAATAATACAAAAAGTTTCATCGAATGTAATTTTATTCATGCAATAGTGATTCCACTCTACGTCTTTCTCTGTGCAATCAATGGGAAGGCTCAAGCGTATCCCTAATTTAACTGTATCGGCGGCATGTTGTGAGCGAAGTTGTAATGGTCGCCATCAACCCTCGCCTACCCTCTGTAGTCAAACCTTCCTAGATATACTTTATTTATGGTTAGATTGTATAAGGTTCAAGGTTCTATCTTTTCAAGCTTTATGTTTGTCTTCTGCTCTTGGTTTTAGATAGTTATATTATATTACTAGCTTCTGCCCGCGACTTCGTCCGCGTGAAATTTCTTGTTACTCCGACCCACCCCGTCGCATCGCATCGCCTGCCCGCGCTATTACTTCGTTTTTGCTTAGCGTTCTTTCTGACTTTTTTCTTTTTTCTCGGCTCCTAAAGGTCATAGCGTGATGTTAAATAGCCTATAGCCTTCCTCATGAATTGGGCTATCAAATGCAAAAAGAATTTTTCAAATCCGACTGGTAGTTCCAGAGATTAGCGCAATCAACCAAACAAACAAACTCTTCAGCTTTATAATATTAGTATAGATAACTGTTATACAAGTAAGTATATTTCCAGTACTAACCCCCATAAGATCTACAAAGTTCAACTGTATCATATTTATATATTTTTTTATACATAATGCACACCTGCTTTTCCAATTCACTTTTGACATTGGCAGAATAGTCAACATCGGCTTTACTTGCCATAATTAAAAATAGAAATAGAAGTAAGTATAGGAGTATACTTTGTTCCAAAACACAAATAACGGACGCTGGTCGCACAGCTAGGCAGCTGCTGGACTCTAAAGCTGAACCAGGCTGGCCATATCTTTCGCATGTCAGAGCAGCAATACGCAAAACCACCACTCATTGGATCCCAAATAGCAGTAAACGACTACGTGGCAGGCCCAGAAACAGATTGCGGAATGAGCTAGACTCCTTCTCACAGGATTGGCCCACAATTGCTATAAACCGGGAAAAGTGGAAAGACAGTTCGAAACAAATTCGCAGGCAGTGCTGCACTAATGTGCAAAAGTGGAATAACCTCAACCTTCCACCTATAGCCTTCCCCTTTTCATGAAATTAATAGTTTATGACCAATGATAAGTCTATTACGACTTAAATGATCTTTTTCGAGATATCGCCAAGCGGTTGGTCGACTATTCACATGACCAGAGGGCTGGTATATTTTTTGGCCAAAGAATCAGCATCGGCATACAACGGGGCAATGCTGCCAGTCTTTTGGGCCCTTTTCCTTTTGACTGCGATGCGGACGAAATTTTTTGATGTCCTTCCCCCCTTTTTTAAATAAACATGCATGTACATATTATTATTTTAAGTCTGCTTGTATTAGCTTATACCTATTATGTAAATATTGTATTGTTTGAAGTAGGTCTACTACTAAAAGTAGATCTTACTACCTAGGGTTTCTAAACATAATAGGTATAGCAATACTTGATGTTATGATTAGAAACCCTAGTTAGCAGTGGCGGTGGTTCCATACTACTCGATTTCTACCGGCTTCGCTTTGAAAAATGACACAGTCAGTACCTATTCTATAGAAGTATAGACAAATAATATAAAGATATCTACTCCGGTTTACCTCTTACAAAAATCTACTCTTCGCTACAGCTAGTTAGTACATTTTCTGAACTGTATTCTATATGACGAGAGCTGTAAATTCAAGCTGCAGACTTTATCACTTATACAAACAAACTTTTCACTTTAGCATTTACAGTGTTTCAGCTCAGTTGGTCCCCTGAAATTAATTTCGCCGGCGAAAAACATTTAAAATGACTTCTGCCAGCAGTTGCCCAACTTTCTCGACGCTTTTGTACGACAAACACCACTTTTAACTACCTCACTTTAGTTTTAATTATAGTTTAACGTTACTATAGTCGCTATGGAGGTCCAGGTTAGTTAAAAGTTGATGTTGTGTTATTGTAAAGTTTTTGATGCAAATGTTTCAATTTGTAAACCACTCTTCGAGTTCCGACTGCAGTTAAAATATTGCAATAGCATTAGTTTCTTTTCCACCTTTTTAATCAAAGAAAACTTACATAATCACCCTATAATGTTCCCACTGCTGGGTCACAGGCCTCCTCTCTGTGAGAGGGAGTGGGCCGTAATCCACCACGCAGGCCCTGTGCGGGTTGGTAGATGTCACATGTCTTCGAATTTCTGGTTCTAGGACATGCCGGTTTCCTCACGATGTATTCCTTCACCGTTTTGAGAGCAGTGGTGATGAAATAAGTTTTGTGACATACCTACATTTCAGCAGCGATTATTCATGAAAAGAGCTATTCAGTTAAAACCATCACTAGAATGTAGTAGCTTTGAAAGGCGAATCGATAGCCTCATAAAGGGCCTCAATTATAAGTGTCAATGTAGCGTAGGATAAATGTTTGTTCCTTGTTCTTATGGTAAATAAAGATCGCACCAAAAACTTTTCATGTAAAGTAGGTTGCCAAGACCCACATAATGCTTTCACTGTTAGAGTTATCAGATCAAACTTAGAGCCAAGCCCCTACCCTACAAGGCCTAACTCTACAAACATACATCTTGGGTAAGATGTTCGGCTTTGCCGTTTCGCGGCCGTCGCACAGACACTCCTATGGGCTTGTAGGGATTGGAGGGTAAAAGTTACAGATTTCTTTACTTTTTTGTTGATTGTGTGCAAATTTGGTATGCACGCTAGGTGCATACCAAATTTCAGTTTTCTAGTACTTCGGGATGTGCCCTAGAGGTTTTGATGAGTGAGTGAGTCAGTGAGTGAATCAGTGACGAAATGGACGTATTTTAGGTATTAATAAAACCAAAGTATAAAAGCTAGACAAAAGAAACATAGTTTGTTTTATAAATTTGCTATCCATATGTTATTCTGAGAATTTGGGCTCTCTAGCGTTATCCGGCGCAAGGCTTCGAGGAAAGGTCTTGCCCGACACTGCTGTGCCCCTAGATATTTGAAAATGATATGCATGATTCACGAAAATAAGAAATCAACAATCGAAAGGCCATGTAGAGATATATCCACAATTGGGGGACCTTCTCTCTCATTTGCATTTGCCCGTTTTAGAACAAAACAAAAACAAACAATATAATCCCGTTAACTTTCGGGTTTCGGTAACTTTCTACTACAAAGAGAACCGAAGATCTTCAACATCTGATCTCTAAGTCTACAACCGATTCATATTGTATGCAAATGACCTATGTAAAGTACCTAGTTCCGTCAACTCCATTGAAACGTCATTAGGATAGTTTTGAAAGGACATTGTAGCTTGACACGGGTCTCAGTTAATTTCCGCCGGGATTCGGAAACTCTCGGACTCCTCGGAATAGACTTGATTTTGTAAACGACGCTTGAATATTCGGGAGACCTGCCGGTTTATTTTGTAAAAATGTCATAGTGAAAACTATTGTTCAGGTGGAGATTCATAGACCACTTCAAAAACCGACCGTAAACCGTTGTGAATAAGAAGGATATAGTTGTGAATGGCCCGACTGGGCCCGTACCATAAACATATGCAGGACAGTTCAAGTGCAGGGCAAGTTGCTTCGCACATGGCTCAAAATCGCTTGACACTTCACTTTTTGACACTTTTTCTGGCTGGAAATAATAGAACAAATGAAGTTTGGTACTTTTTACATATCTTTTTAAAATTATAGAGGAAAAGCTTTCGAACAGGATTGTAAAGAATGCTTCGTGTAATAACAGCCGCAAAATACTTATAATAATATTTTTTAAATCATAATATTTTTGTTTTTGTGCAAAAATTGTGGGATAAACTGATTTAGTAGAGTTTAGAGTTTTGCCGACGTCTGATATAGTTGTAATTTCTTCAAGAAGAGATCAAGTAGTTTGAAATGTCTAGTCTAGGAGTTGCTCAGTCGAGTTCCAAACGTAATTTGTTTTCCAGACTTGTCGACACCTTCCGCAATCAAATAACATCGAGTGACTACTAGTGAAAATTACTCCAAGAAAATCTCGTTAGACGAAAATGCTTAGAGCTGAGTGCTGTCCTACTTTTAAAATTAATTCAGTTAAGATCCCCGTTCCTAAAATTTGTAGCTTTACGTCCAATGAGATAACTTTTCTGTTTTTGCAATCCTCTCCCTGGACTCTCATATTTTCCGAACTCGAAGCAAATTGTCAGTTTCCTGTAGCAAAATTTTCCTCCATTAAAAGTTTTATGTAATCACATTTTCTCTGCTGCGATAAATAGAAAGGTTTCAGAGTAGGTATGCTGCCACTTAAGTTAACGACGCTTTTCTAATTTATCGCTTACAAATTGCAGGTTTCCCACTAACCTATTTTCATTGCCTTTTTGTGTGGGAAAATGAATAGCTGGTATAACAGCACCTGTATTTTCCCTTGCTGTGCTAACTTACCTATAATTTCGCAGAAAAATACTTGGGTATGTTAATGTGTTCAATCGTTCTTCACTCACATACTAATAACATCATCATGACCACTAAATTCGCTCCCACGTTATTGAATCCGGTACGTGCCGCAACAAAATAAATACACAAAATAAATTATCCGTTTCCAATAAAACAACATCCTTGCTACGCTTCGCAAAACACTAAGTGCGGCGTAGAATTGTACACAAAAATTTATTTTGAAGCGTATTTCGTGAGGATTAAAGTTGAATTTTGGTTATGTAAATGATAGGTTCGTGGCACGCGACGCATATCTATCGGGCGCTCGTCGATTTTTCAAAAACCCATCCTCTGCGCTTAATCGAGCGGATGTAAACACACCATTTTTCGCGTCTCGCGGAAAAATATCGATATCTCGCATTGTAGTGACGAGACAGCGGAATCGAGGGGCTCCCACGAATGAATATGTTTTCGAAGTCTGCAATCATTAATCATGCATTGAGTGGTGGCACAATGCGACGTGTAATGGAGGGTTTTGTCGCAAAATAGCGGTGGGTGTATAATGCGCGTAGCGAGGCTTCCGAACAATGCGAATGAAAGGCTTTGTTTCAGTAAAGATAATTCATCTTGCCTCTACGATCTACAGTTGACGGAGCGTGGCTTAGTGGATTAAACTATTGCATGAAGTGCTCCGGGGATAGCTGGCTGTGCGCTGTGCGTGGAGCCATCTTAGTCTGTAGGCTAATAACGCGGTATTGTTTCAAACAATACTAATTTACTTACAACATTGCCAAGTTAAGATTCAGTGAAGCTTATTTCTCAAATTTATTTTTTATCACGGCATTTAAGAACTTTGAGACGTAGTTCAAAACGTATCTAAATATTATTTTACTAGCAGCGCCCCGCGGTTTTACCCGCATAAGTGTCGATCCCGTGGGAATATCGGGATAAAAACTATCCTATGTCCTTTCCCGGGACTCAAACTATCTCTATACCAAATTTCATCTAAATCGGTTCAGCGGTTTAAGCGTGAAGACAGAAAGACACTTTCGCATTTATAATATTAGTATAGGGATAGTAGGTATGGATTAATTACTAGCGACTTCGGCCGCGTGAAATATCTTATTCCCCCGTCGCATCGCATCGCCTGCCCACGCTTTTACTTCTTTTCGCTTAGCATTTTTTCTGATTGTATATCTTTTTTCTCAGCTCCTAAACTAAGTAATAACGTGATGTTAAATAGCATATAGCCTTCTTCAAGAATTGGGGAATTAAATGCAAACAAAAAATCTAATCCGACTGATGATAGTTCCAGAGATGAGCGAGTTCAAAAACAAACTCATCTGCTTTATTATTAGTATAGATATACATATAGATAGATGAGAAAAGTGGCCAACTCTTAACTTTTTTTTAATTTGTGTTCTTGATAAAAACTGTACAAGTGGCCTACTCTGCTTTATCAAAAACACGCAAACGACAGGACATGTTATTTGACAGCGGGACTCATATTAAACACCTAAGCACATCATTGATTCAATTTATAAGCCATCAAGAACTCTGCTTGCAAACTAAAAACGAACCCTCGCTGTAGTCATTAGAGTTTAATTTCAGTTGTAGCGTGAAGGTGTTTATGGCTATGTAAATGGTTTACAGGGGATGATTAAAAATGGTCCGAAGCTATCCATCAAGCGACAAGTCGCCTGCGATACGCAGCGCGTCTTATTTGAATAACGCCCTTTGGATAGCGAATGGCGTGGAGACGCTTGACTCTTATGTGGTTTTTGGGTACATATTGAATACATATTATTGTCTTATTAATCACCCAGTTTTCTGATCTCACATGGCGCCTAGCGGCAATATATTTCACTTTAGGATGTTTTGGAACGCTTAACTCCTAACTTTAGGTGTGTTACTTCTTCAACATAGACGTACAAATAGGTATATTTTCTTGTTTTAAGGCTCCTGCAAACAGGCGCGACGCGCGACGCGAATCGCGCGCGACACAAAGGCACCGCTCGTTGCGCGACTTGCGATGCCTTTGTGTCGCGTGTCGCGTCGCGCCTGTGTGTACGAGCCTTTAAATAAAACGAAGCTGCAAGCTGCGATCTTTTCTTGGCAAATGCCAAGAAAAGATCGCAGCTTTTATAGGAGTTAATCTAAATTTAATTAAATTGAAGTCTTCCCACTACTCTATTCCCCGGAAAAATAAATATCAAGTAAGAATTAATTATTTTAGTAAAAATATTATTAACACATCGACTCCACCCCTCTCCAGCACACGTACAGGGTGTGTTCAATCCGGTAGATTGATCGTTCCGTATCGGCAGCGCACAAATTGCGGCTCATTTTAATATTAGATCCGCATAACTAGTCTAACAACTAACAAGTGCATGCATAAGTTAGCCAGACAGATTGTTGGTGAGTACCTGTTATATGGATGATAGCCGTGGTTGGGAATGTCTGGGGACTGGAAAATCAATCAGGAACGGTTTTGCAGGGTTTTGTTACATGTTTTGCGGATTTCTGCATAGTTGGTGAGTGATTTAAGTGCTGTAAATACTGTTATGTCTTATTTTGCTTTTGTATAATTGCACAATTTTGGCATTCGTGTGAAAAACAAAAATAATGGGTCATGGGTGTACTTATTCAGAATGAATAAATTTTTATATTAGCATGTGCATGTTTATATTAGCAACATTATGAATAGGCGCCATTTTATCGGCTGCCGTCTTTCGCTGTCGCTATATTATGTATAAAAATTTCGCTGCGATTGGTAGGAGTCATCCTACGGAATAATAATATAATACCCATATCGTGAGTGCCCCAATAAACTATACCCACTTTAGTTAGGTAGATACATCACAATGACTTTATAAGTCAATCTTGTTTTAGAATTTACTTAATTATTCGTATAGGACATTCACTGCTTAAAATATAAAGCATTCTCATTATCTATCCTGTCTGATATACCACAAAAAACAAAATCTCCCAAATAATAAAGTTCTTAAAAAATCATAACTCAATATCCAAGCACTCATTCAAATTTCGATTAACCCCCAAATGATGGATGGCCCCAATAATAAGTAACCAATGGATTTATTATCATAATCCTGTTGTTTGTTTACGGCCCGTACCTATCTGTCGGGCGCAGGCAGCTCCCCATACAGCCAGGGCCAGGCGCCTAATTGATCGGCCCAAACTGTTTACAGTACTAACAGTAACTACATAGCGTCTTGTGGGTTTAATACTAAAGGTTTGTATTAGATCAAGTTTCGCCACTAAGTTACCTAGCTTTTATATTTTACGAAGATCAGATTGTAGGAAGACTCAGGGGGTTAATTTTGGGACGTTTTCGTTAAGAAACGGTAAAAAACTCACCGTGACTAGTTAGGTGAGCTAAAAGTATGCTGTTATTTAGTCTGATGCTAATGATTGACACCATTGACAGCTCAATTTATGTAAGTTTTCGCGGTGAGATTTTTACATTCACATATCACATCTGACACCGGCAGAATTGTCGATATCGGCACCATTGCCATAGAGAAAAATAGAACAGATATTTTTACAGAATAGACCGGCGGTTATTAAAATCTCATATTATTTTGTACCTATTATGCATCGTCTGAAACATCAGAAACCGTGGTTTTATTTGCAATCTGCGAAGCGGGGTGGGTATTTGTGTCACAGATTTGGGAAAAAAAACTTGACGGCGTATGATACCTTTCTACCTTCTTTGGTAGAATGAAATGTATAAAATCATCATTTGAAGTCATTATAACCATTAGTTGTCATCACGGATTATAAGCCGTAGGCAACTTCAATTTCATTTACGAGTAACTTGTTGAAAATCAAGTTGGATTTAGAGCGGCAATTTGTTCGAGTGGACAGGCTGGGTCCTCAACATACCTACTCTAGTTTGTTTATTTTTCGACCCCTGTTTGTACGGTAGCCGCGTCTTATCTATTTAATGCTTCCTTTAGTCTTGCTCAACAAAATTGGAAGTAGAATGAACCACGCAGCGCCCGCCGCCGCGCGCTGTCTTGTTGGTACCAAATATCCTGGAGATGGGCTTCACTCGAAATGTTTGGACGCGTCATAGAAAATTAAAACCACAGAATGGATCATGTTAAGAACATTACGACTATCATTTAAAAGAAATAATCTTTATAAAGATTATTTTCTATTATAATCCAATAAAATTTATCGTTTTATTTTGCTTTTGAGCAAGTTACTCTGAATCACCCGTTATAAGGGACTGACTCCTTAAAACAATTAATTTATTATGTCACACTTGCAATTCAACTATAAGTAGGTACTTAATTTATTGTTACTTAAGTCAAATTATAGTTCTTAGGTAAGAAATTACCTATTTTATAAAGAAATAATAGCCGATAAACCAACGAATTTACTGCATGGAACACGAATCTTCACTAGCATCTTAAACACCCAAAAAAAAAAACTACCGAAACGTGTATCACGCTATCTACATGTTTAATTACATAAGTGAAACATGACAAACGCGTTCTTAATTTAAAAATTCTATGCACGAGCACCTTCGAATTACTTCGCGTCGCATCGTTATCCAGCTACCATCGACCATAACTAAACTTAGGGTAAACAGGGTCGATTTTTTGTCGCAAAAACTGTCGCGTCATGTGGGGAGCTGCGACAGTTAGTCGCATGATGTCAAAAGATTTGTATGGTGTGCTGTGTCACTGCGAAAGGTAGAAACTCATGTTATATTGTACACATGTGACAGTTTTGATGCGATTATGCAGATACAGCCATGTCATTATTTTTTATGAGGTTTTAAAGGTAGGGCATAGTAAACAATGCTCAATGTAAGTAAGTAATGAATAAAGAGTGAACCTATGTTGCGTGAGGAAATATTTTTTCAATCATAAACATAAAAAAGGTACAAGTCCGTAGCTGACTGCAGACGATAGCAGCAGGCGACATGTCGTCGCGACACTACTAGTTTCTATGTATTTCTATGAAATACGTGGCAGACGACGCGACGACGCGACGTGTCGCTAGCTACGGAAGGTATTTTTTATTTGTGCTGTCGTTTGCAGTCGGCTGCGTGCGGACTTGCACCTTTAGTGCGGTTTCGCACTATATCCGATCCGAATCCGAATTAAAGATCCGACTTGACGTTCAAAAGTGACTTTAATGTGCCTATTTGAAAGACATTGACTTTGACTTCAATCCGAATTGGGAATGTTCTAAATTCGTACGGATAGAGCTCAGATAAAAGAATATTATTATTTAATCTGAGGGATAGAGTTAGGATCTAGTGCGCAACCCCTCATACAAATAGGACTACGGTCACTTCGGACCGGCATTTCTCGGATACGGATCGGATGTAATGCGAAACCGCTCTTACGAGCTATTTTTATTACTTGATCGATTTATATTTAAAATGTAATTTACTTTATGTTTTAAGCTCATATTAAAGCAATGCAAGGGTTCATTGTTTACTGTTATGTGGCGTAGTCTGTTGGCGTATCGTGTGACATTTTCTATTAAGTTGACTCATTTAAGGCGACTACATGACCTAAAGCGCGATCTTTTTCGGACTGCATAGAAAATAAAGAGAAGCGCGATGACACAACGCTGGTAATTTATTGCAAAATATGAAGTAATTATCTATTAACAAAAAATCTGTAGTTTGGACGAATAATGAAAACACTAGTACTTTAGTATGTTGCTTGTGGAATAATCTGACAAAAAATCATAATGATTGTATAGTTTTTATTGAAAAAGAAAGTTTTTAGAGGTATCTTCATGATTTTTTCTATCGTATCAAACTAGTCGTATTATGTTTTCAACACACTATCTAATTAGCATGTAACCTCAAAAATATCATATATTTTTCTGATTTTGTTTACTGTAGTCAATCATATACTTTTATTGTTTCTAAAACTTACGTTTTTTTGCGTTTAGGTCCTGTAAGCCCCATAAGACTTTTCCTAAAATTCAGAAGTGCACATAATGTACATGTACCGACAGTGGCCTCCAAAAGCTAGTCTACATTTATCCGCTTCACCTGTGCTGTGATGCCATAAAGACAAAAAAAACGGGTTATCCTAAAAAATTATTCGTCAATAAAAACGTTATGGTGTACAGTTCAAACATTTGGAACTAGAATTTCAAATTATGATGTACAAATCTGCTTATCATAAAATTAATCAAATAATATTAATACTTAACCATCTCATAGGGCTGCACCGAAAGTATCATTTATTAAATAACGTCATTCCCAGAGAACACCCTAGGCGTCTGTCATTCCCACGCACAACGCCTCCGAACAATACGCACTTATTTTTTATTTAAACCAATGTTTATTTTATTTATCTCTCTCGTTATTTTATTGGGGACGCACACAATAGATTTTGCGACATCCCTACGGCGACACGCGACGTAAATGAGCCGTAATTTTGTAGATGGCAATATTTACGACGAAATAAATTATTAATAACCAAGTAGGTACTTAGGCTATTTATTATATAAACGGCTATTGCATAAATCTAAATGTGGTCTCTTTACTGAGAAGTAATTAGGTAAGTACCATAAAGCATTTGTGAAGTTGCTTTAATAGAGCTCAAGGAACATAATGTGAAAATCTTTGGGTACACTGAACTCATAATAATTAAGTAGGTATTATCTACTGTGGGACAGTCAAAATTTGATTTATAACAATTGAAAAAGTAATTGTGTCTCATTAGTCACAGTTGAGCTCCTACTAGATAAACTCGGTAAATAAATCAATTATTTCATCACCACTACTCTCAAAACGGTGCAGGAAAACATGGTGAGGAAACCGGCCTGTCCTAGAACCAAAAATTCTATCAACCCGCACTGGGCCTCCGTGGTGGATTATGGCGCACTCCCTCTTACAGAGACGAGGCATGTGTCTCAGCAGTGGGCACATTATGCTAAATAAATCATGGAGGAACAGAAAATAAAATACAAAGAGAAAGGTAAGGCACCCCTATTCTCGTGCCATAGCTATTTGAAGCACGAATTCAAAAACCTACCTACTTATTGAATATTGATTCAACGGAAACGTACGTAACATTTTCCATTACATTTAATTAATTAATGAATAAATCAGCAGTGATCGGAAAAAGGTGAGCTAAAATACCTAAAGTTCGAAAAAGAAGAGACAAAGTGGAGACGCCTTTCAACAAAATATTTTTTCGGGAGTAATGTCCCAGGTTTCAATTTAACACATTACTTAAGTACAACTAAAATTAATAAAGTAAAACAACTATCGAATTCATTTCCTGTTTCTGTTTTTGTTTCAAATATGGTTTAACGACAGGATAGCGAGTAGGTACAACATTTGAGCACGGACTAAAATATAAAACAACTGTTTGAATAAAATTGCATATTGTTCAATAAAATAAAAAATACCTACCTAATTAAATTCAAATACCTCTAAAACGGTGCGTCCTATTAACAACATTATTACATTAATATTAAATGTACTTAAGTGATGTCCCGAAACCCCGATATTAGTCCCGAAAAAATATTTTAGTCGTAAGGAAGTCTCTGACTTTCGTCTATGTTCCTCGAACTTTAGGCAAATTAGCACTACCTATTCCGATCACTGATAATCAGCTTATAATGTTCCCACTGCTGGGACACAGGCCACTTCTCAGAGAGTGGGAGTAATCCACCACGTGGGCCCAGTGCGGGTTATTAGATGTCATACCTAAGTCTTCAAATTTTTGGTTCTAGGACATGCCGGTTCCCTCACGATGCTTTTCTTCACCGTTTTGAGAGCAGTGGTGATGAAATATTATACACAAAGTATAGCGCCTGTCTCGGTTAGAACCTACGACCACCTACTACAACTCGTAAGTCGCGGCCGTTACCACTGGGACATCACTGCTCTCAATTAATTAATAATACCTCCAATTCCAATAAGTATAGGTAATTAAAACCGTCGAACACACGCGAAATGAAACAACCACCTTATTTACTTTCAACGGCAACGACGATAATTTGCTTAAAAATAATAAGACAATCTCAACTAAATTGGTATGTAAACGTAACATTATCATAATTGCAGGGCACACTACAGTAATCAATAAACCGTCTGCCCGGGTAATTTGCCCAAGTATTGATGGGTAAAACAAACAAGCTTGTTCTGAAGAAATGACTTATTGTAAAAAATCGTGGGTAATTTCCGATACATGTGTTTTTGTGCCGGTAGGCATTATTGGCTTATTGCTTGTGCCTTCATTACAGAACTTGTATAGAGACCATGGAGTCTACATAGTTATTATATCATTTGTGTTCAAGCTCAACTACCTCACATCGATTTTCGTGAACGTTAGCTACTATAACCCCTTAATTTATTTAAGTACAACAGAAAATACAAGAGACTGAGGACATTTCGTGGAATGAAAAAGTTTCTACACAAAAACATCTAGTTTTAAAACGCACGAATTCGTAAAGGCTCCTACAAACAGGCGCGACACGCGATATAATCGCGCGCGACTCAAAGGCACCGTTTGTTGTGCAACTTGCGGTGCCTTTGTGTCGCGCTCGATTTTATCGCGTGTCGGGCCTGTTTGAAGGAGCCTTAACTTGCCTCTTAGCTCATGCTAAGATGGGCAAAATATACTTCCTTGTAGAATTCCTACAAAAGAGCTAAAAAATTATTATTTTTCCAAAATGCAAAATACTCGATTCCAGACAATAACGCACTAGACTCTCAAAAATAAAATAAACAGAGGTTTAAATGAAGAGCATCGTTAGCCTGAACGTGTTTCAGGTAAGAAGGAATGCAATTTGCAATTTTGTCGGATCAATATCGGATAACGAGTGAACGGAGAGATTTTAAATTGCAGCCTCCGCAGCTCGTTCGACGAGGTGTTATGAGGATAGAAGTCTTTGTTTGTTGAAATTATGAGGTATAAGGTTATGGGTGAAGAATGATTGATATTTGATCTTGTATATTGTGTTTGTAAACAGAATGCTTAACTAAATATCTTTTAAACTTTTGTCACACCCGCACCCTTATTGCGTAACACACTGAATCATTTTGAAGGATATTGCTATAATCCATTGCTTCATTTGTTCGAAAAATGTATTAGCTCACCAACGTAAATAAGGCAATGAATGTTGTTGAACTGTCAAAATGAATGCCATTCCTACTGTTAGTGTGTTACGCAATTACCCCACTGATTGTGACATCGACACGATCAAGTGGCTAAAAGTCCATTAAACGTAGGAACGAGATTTAGGACTTAAGGCTCCTTCAAACAGGCGCGACACGCGATAAAATCGCGCGCGACACAAAGGCACCGCAAGTAGCTCTGAGTCGCGCGCGATTCGTGTCGCGCCTGTTTGCAGGAGCCTTTAAGTTTCTATCTTGACTCATTTGCCAGCTTATTGTCACTTATATCTCAACAAAGCAGATTTGTTAACCAAGAAGATTGACCATTCTTAACCGGTTGTATGCCGTAATTACAGAAAACAATTAAAAACCATTGTGTCTCGCGTAGATCTACGCTCCCGGCATACAAGGGGTTAAAGCTACTTTCGACACCTTTAATTAAACAGAAACAAAACAAGGTATCTCTGGAAACCGCAATTATAAAAAGGGAAAGAGGAGCGTAAACAAAAACTTACTCAGAGCCCGTGAAAAAAATTAGCAGCAGCTTGTATAATAAACTAGCTTCTGCCCGCGACTTCGTCCGCGTGAAATTTCTTGTTACTCCGACCCACCCCGTCGCATCGCATCGCCTGCCCGCGCTATTACTTCGTTTTTGCTTAGCGTTCTTTTTGACTTTTTTTCTTTTTGCTCGGCTCCTAAAGGTCATAGCATCATGTTAAATAGCCTATAGCCTTTCTCAAGAATTGGGCTATCAAATGCAAAAAGAATTTTTCAAATCCGACTGGTAGTTCCAGAGATTAGCGCGTTCAACCAAACAAACTCGTCAGCTTTATAATATTACTAGCTTCTGCCCGCGACTTCGTCCGCGTGAAATTTCTTGTTCCCCGACCCACCCCGTCGCATCGCATCGCCTGCCCGCGCTATTACTTCGTTTTTGCTTAGCGTTCTTTCTGACTTTTTTTCGTTTTGCTCGGCTCCTAAAGGTCATAGCGTGATGTTATATAGCCTATAGCCTTCCTCAAGAATTGGGCTATCAAATGCAAAAAGAATTTTTCAAATCCGACTGGTAGTTCCAGAGATTAGCGCGTTCAACCAAACAAACAAACAAACAAACAAACAAACTCTTCAGCTTTATAATATTAGTATAGATGTAGTATAGAAAATAACCCAGTTCCTTGACCGACATAATGCATAACGATATTTTTCTTTAGTTACCTTCGCGCCCTCTTTGCTAACCAAAGCCTGTCGGGTACTCGACTTCTCCTGCTTCCTTATTATGCCGTATTTCTTCATCGCCCCTCCTTAAATTATGATTAAAATTTACGATAACCGCAATTTTCCTATCTAGCAACCCAAAGTTGTTTGCTCAAGTGACTTTTAGATGATTTTATGCAAAATTTACTTTGATTATGGGCAAAATTTGCACTTATAAGCGCTGTGAGGGGGTTAAAATGCTAAATGTAAAATATAATTTGATGACTTTTGTTTATTAACTGTGGTAAATGTTTAACAGCAATTAAAAGTAATGTTTCAGAGATATACTGTCTGAAGACCCTGGGTTATTAACATATATATTTTTTTTTATTTAAAAAAAGAACGTTGCCCCACACTAGGAATTACTCCTGTATCGTGGGTGCGTTTACAAACATTTAAATTCACATACACAAACAGCCAGACCCGGAACAACTACCTGCAGGCAATACAAATATTTTGTTCCGTGCGGGAATCGAACCCGCGACACGCAGCGCAGCAGTCGATCGCTCAGCCACTGCGCCAACCGTGTCGTCAATATTACTTAAAGGAAACTGATTTAAATTATGATTTTAGTAAACCGTTAGTGGCTTCCATGCACAAGGTTGTGGGTTTAAATCTGGGCAAGTACAGACGCCAGCACACCAAGCTACCCAAAACTGTAAATTTTTCCCAATCAACTTTGAACCTTATGCTTTAGCGATAAAGTTGAAAATCTATTAAAGAAATTTGACAGATTGTAGTAGCTTAATGTGCTGGCGTCTGTACTAATATGATTTTTTCACTTTCTAAGTTTATCACTGACTTTGGTGAAGGAAAATATCTTGAGGAAAGCTGGACTTATAATTAATGTAAACTGTCTGAAATCGCCAATCCACCTCGAGCAAGCGTGGTGATCAATACACGTGCCTTCTCTACATGAGAAGAGGCCTTTGCTCCGCAGTGGGACAATAATAGGTTGGAATTACCAAAAAAAACAGTGTCACTCCGGGAGTGCCGACAGAAGTGAAAACAAAACACAAACAGAATACTTTGCCATCACTCACTGACATATCGGATATACATTAAAACCGAGTACATCCCGAGGAGAGCCGAATACATCCGAAGCGGGTATTTTTTAATCGTCTTAGAAACAAACACGCGCTGTTGCTTACGGTAACCGTAGCGTGAGTTCAAAAGGTTTTTCCCAATTCAAAAAATGCGCAACGCGCCTAAAGAAGTTTCACTTCAAAAACAGCATAAGCAGCGTATCCAGAATGCTTCGTTCTACAGGCCCCTCTCAGCGCTGCAGCGCTGGCTGGACTCGGTAAGTACCTAACGGTATAATAACTAGCCCCAGGTGTCCTCCCCTTTATTATCTACTAGATGTAAACCGTAGTACACGATAACACTTCACGGCTAACGTTGCATCAACTAAACACCACAGAACTTCCACAAACTTATTTACTAGCTTTGTGATATACCTCTCCAACATCCTTCTTGCAATATTCAACCTTACACACTTTAAAATAAGGTCTATTTATAGTTTCTCGAAAGTAAATATAGGAGTAGCAAAGTTACAGAAGTGCATTTGGCGCAGGTGGCAGTCCCCATCGCGTAAGTTACGAGATTCAAATAAATGGTTGTTTCCTTGACATTATTTAATTATTCATAGGTAGGTATGCTCTTTGTTTTGTGACGGCTGCGAACATTAGTTTTCAGTGTCTACTGAAGGAAGACGTTGGAGTCCTGTCAGTGTTTTTCTAAAAATTTCTGTGAATATTATTGTTTACATTGTAGACGTTGGGGAAAGGGTTTTCTTTCTGGGAGTACATGCCTTCTTTGACTTAAATACATAGTAATTGGAAAGTCAGTCATTAACAAATCTGTCATCTTATTCTCGTGAAGCTTAAAATGTCGTAACTGTCAAAGCACAGCTTGAGAAACACAAAAAAAGAACTAATCAGTAAATCATAAGTGCTTAAACACTTAATAATTTAAATAAAATATACCTAATAAGTATTTTGGACGTCGCTCGCTCATACGTCATGTCATGACGAAACATGTAACTTGACTTTGAAGTGAAAAGTACAGTGACCATATATATGTATATTGAAAATAAATAATTTCAGTTTTGATTAACAAACGCCAATATGTTGAAATCTATTTATTTATCCTTTTGATAGATTCTTATTTTGTAAATGTGAAGACTTTCTAGGCCTTGTAGACTTTATTTTTAAGTAGATTATTTTTTATTTTATCAAGTACCTGGTACTTGTTGACAGGCCTACGCTGTCCTCCCATACCTACTGTAATCTGAAAATATTGTAAAAGCCAATAATTTTTATTAAAAAGAGTAACCGTGGAGTTTCTTGCCGGCTCTTCTCCATAGGAAACGACCAATTGGAACCGTGCACCTGGCTTCTGACGTTTCATAAGTGCCCACGTAGGTTTATGAGAAATAAAATATTTTGATTTCTTTTTTTTTCTAAAAAAAAAAAGCTGCCTTGCATTCTTTTTTTATTCTAAAAAAATAAGCTCTTCCATGCATTTAACCGCATGGGTTTGGTTTTAGGACAGCGCCCTTTTCTATAAAACAGCTGTTTTTTTTAAATAACCAATGAAAAATTTATACGCTCGTCCATGTATGTCTCTAGAACCACGTGACGAATTCATGGTTAAAGATTGCGCGTCGATGCCTCTGCCACCATGTAGAGTTACCCACAAACATTCTCATTCTCATTGTTCCACTCAACCAAAGCACCTGCCATCCAATCTCTTCACCACCCTTGGTTGACCTTTGTACCTTTTTGTGCGAAAAGTTTAAATAAATAAATAAATAATTGTGTGTTTCTAAATATTGCAGTTTGCAGTAACTATCATTCTTAGCACTACAGATTACTTGGTCACCCTACTCCTCATTCGACAGACATGAGGTGATTACGGGCCTTGTTTATTTTGTTATTATTGTTTCTTTTTAGGGTTCCGTACCAAAATGGTAAAGAGAAACCCTTATGGTACGACTCAGTCTGTCTGTCCGTCTGTTTTATCTAAACACGATCGTGATTATCGAATGTAAGTGGACGGCCAGACTTGTGAGTGATTTCTTTTGTTTATTATATTTTTATTTATGGGGCTTACAGGACCTAAACGCAAAAAATGTAAATTTTAGAAACAATAATAGTATATGATCAAAAAAAAAAAGAAAGAATATTTTTCTGATTTTGTTTACAAATCTGAAAAATATTCTTTCTTTTTTTAAAAAAAAAAACGTTGCCATACACTAAGAATTACTCTTGTATCGTGGGTGCGTTTACAAACATTTAAATTCACAAACACAAAGAGCCGAACCCGGAACAATTACCTGTAGGCAATACCAATATTTGTTCCGTGCGGGAATCGAACCCGCGACACCCTGCGCAGCAGACTATCGCTTAGCCACTGCGCCAACCGTGTCGTATAAAGGCTCCTGTAAACAGGCGCGACGCGCGACGCGAATCGTGCGCGACATAAAGGCACCGCTAGTTGCGCGACTTGCGGTGCCTTTGTGTCGCGTATCGTGTCGCGCCTGTTTGAAGGAGCTTTAATATGATATTCTTCGGGATATATTTCTAGGTAGATAGTGTGTTGAAAACATAATACAACTAATTTGATACGATAGAAAAACGTCATGAAGACCTCTAAAACCTTTCTTTTTACAATAAAAACCGAACTAATTATTATAATATACATACAATCATTATGATTTTTTGTCAGATTATTCTACAAGCAACATACTAAATAATTAGTGTTTTAATTTTATAACCCAAACAATAGATTTTTTGTAAATAGATAATTCCATCATATTTTGCAATAAATTACCAGCATTGTGTCATCGCGCTTCTCTTTCTTTTTTATGCAGTCCGACAAAGACCACGCTTTAGGTCATGTAGCCTTAACCTTTAGGATTGTCCGTCGCAGTCACTCGTAATCTGCCAAACCATAGCCAACTATTTTGGGATCGTCTTCTAGTCTTACCGGATGCAGCTGAACACCAGTATTTATATGGAGCAACTGGCTATCTGATGGCCCAGTGGAAACGGCCACGACTGAAACGTCGTAGTTTCGAACCCCGACAGGTGCTTTATTTTGTGTAAAGTATTTCATCACCACTGCGCTCAAAACGGTGAAGGAAAATATCGTAATCTTTATTTTTAGTCCAGGGATCCATAACATAACCAGAGATACATAACAGAGAATTCTGCTAACGCTGCTTATCTGACCTCCACAATCTAATTACTGGATAACACAATACCCCTTGGTAAGACTGGAAGTCAGACTTTTGGGCTTCTGAGTACCCATAAAGACTGTCGATGACAGCCAGGCGTCTCGATATGTAATGGATGATCACTGGTCATCCATCCACGAACAGACCACGGCAAGCATATCTTAACCTTTGATCGACCCGTGCGGCTGTTATTTAGCTACGTTGCATTTACTGGACTTAAGGCTGATTTTTCCAACGCCGGGTAATTTTATCCGTGGAATAATTTTGAATTTTTGACAGTTTTCGATACAAAATCTGTCAGACGTCAATTTTATTCCACGAATAAAAAATATCTGTCGCGATTGAAAAATCAGTCCTTAATTAAATATTTCACGGTGAATGGTTATTTTATTTGATTATACGGTTTACTTATGTTATTAAAACGCAATAAGTAATAGTTAGATTTGCTTGCTAATTGAGACGAACGGTAAATTAATTGGATTCGACACTAGGGGCTTATTAAAATGTTTAGTGCAGTAATTAAACAGTTATTTCATGATTTGAATTCATACTCGGGCTGAGTATCCAACAAAGGAACAGTGGCAGCCTGATGAAAACGCAATGCAAGTTACCCTCCCTACCTAGTTGCTATTCCACCAATTCGCACTAAGCGTTTTCAAATGTCCTTTATAATGCGCACATCAAAAGAGTGGAACTCTCTACCTGCGTTTGTGTTTCCGAGTGCATACAACCCGAATCTCTTTAAAGTAAGGGTGAACTGGCTTCTTCTGGGTAAGCTCACTCCATCGTAGACTCTGTCTCTATCACCTCTGACCTAGACTAGAGTCAAGAGCAAACCCATTTAAAAAAAAAAATACGGCCGCGCGGTGAATTAAGAGTTGTAGGTCGCAGGTTCGAACCCAGGCAGGCGCTTTACTTTGTGTAAATTATTTCATCACCGCTGCTCACAAAACGGTAAAGGAAAACGGTGAGGAAACCGGCTTGTCCTAGAGCCAAAAATTCAAAGATATTTATGTGACATCTCCACCAATCCACACTTGCCCACTCCCTCACACAGAGAGGATGCCTGTGTCCCAGCATTGGGAACATTATAGCGTGATTTTGCTTACCTATGTTATGCCTCCGAAAAAACAATTTAATTAAGTAGGTAGGTTTCTATTTCGGAATATTTCCCAGGCTTGATACCATCCGCCAGAAATTCAGTCAGAAAAAAAAACATAATTGAATTAATTGACGTGTCGAGGGTTCAATGTTTGCTCATAAATATCGGGCAATAACAATGTAGCTGATACTTATCTGACACTATGAATATAGGTGGGTGTTTGTTCTGTACTATCAAAGCGGTTGCCGCAAGCACTAAGGCATTCTAAGTATATTATGTCCAGAATAAATTGAACGGTGGTGATATGGGGTTCATCATTTGTACTGAAATGAATTCTAATTAGTCTGATTGTTTTATTTTTGGACATATTTATTTTCACAATCTCATAACCAACTATTTACTTTAGGTACTAAATTAAAAAACTAACTACATATGTATATAAATAAATACCAAAACAAAAGGATATTTAGGCGTCGAAGTACTCGTCGTCCGTTTTTATTTTATTTAAAGTTACCAAAATGTTATAATATCTATTTAATGTGCATGAACGGAAATCTTAAGGCACACTTATAATATAAGTGTGCCTTAAGATTTCCGTTCATGCAGTGCTACACGTCAAGTTACATATTATGTAACTTGACGTGTAGCACTGTAGGATAAGCTTATTATAAACAAATGAAAAATTAAGATAGGTAGTAGTAACTTGTAGCGTGTTCTTTAGTCTGATTAATTTATACTTCGTAGTGTGAAGACGTTCCGTTTTATTTACATTAGACCCCTTCTGTCACAAGTGTTATTTTATCTTTTAGTATTTATATAATATTTGACTGAAGACAATTTCTACTTTGACTTTATATTGTTCAAAATGTTGTATTGTACCTACAACCGCCAGCACTTCAAGCTACTTACAATCTGTCAAATATCTTTTCTTTGTTTCGATCCCGTAGGAATATCGGGATAAAAACTATCCTATGTCCTTTCCCGGGACTCAAACTATCTCTATATCAAATTTCATGTACTTAAATCGATTCAGCGGTTTAAGCGTGAAGTGGTAACAGACAGACACACTTTCGCATTTATATTATTATGTATGGATTACTTGTTATTTACTTACATATTATTGTATACCTTATGTAAACCAGCGATACTTAGCTATCGACAACGATGGTTTTGTGAGTTCATACTTTAATTCAATAATATATAATCTCCCGTGGCTAATTTTGGAAGCAGTTACCATACCTATATCTCTAAGTAGTCTGTGAGCAACCCGAAATAAACATCTAAAAGTCCAACATAGACTGGACCACAGGTATGTAACGTGGACTGGACACCAAATAAATTCGGTCTGACGCTTCAAGCTTACTTTTCATCTTGACAGATAACTTGTTATAAGTGAATAACATTTGACCCGCCCTCTTCGCGAGTAGGGTGCACAAGAATATCCGCCATGCAGGATTAGTCATCAATGACTCATTGGTTTTTAAGGAGCACTTCAGGTCGTGGAGGCGAGGGTTAAATTGATTTTTCATTAGCATGGTTTTAAAGAACACTTTTGCTTGTTTGAAGTTTATTTTTTTAAATATTGCTACTTCTCACATTTAACATTCAATGTTGTGTTAGTAAAGTATCTCATTGATATTAATAATTATATAATTATACACGGCGTCATAAGAAGTAAGAGAAATGAGTCCAATACGATTACATTACATACTATCACGCCTATAATCCCTAAGGGTTAAGCAGTGGTTCACCTATAGTACCCACACACTCACAAACTTTCGCCTTTACAATATTAGTGTGATTTAACCTGTGGGTTAGGTGGTGTGCCACCTTGCTGCACCTTGTTGTGTATTTATTTCCTCCTCAAAAGTAACGACATGGAAACACAAGGAAATGACAAGTCATTCACTAGGAAAAGGAGCCATACCCATTTCCATTACTCCATGACATTTCGTGTTGAGAAAATTGAATTTCAGTGAAAGAATAATGTAATGTTCGTATAGAGAAAAAAGCATTGCGTTTTGTGCGAAAAGAAAGGCGAGACTAGATAGTGTTGTTATGAGTTTTTTTTTATTTGCGCAAATTTTAAACATGTTTTTTACCTAACTAAACTAAATTGAAATGGTTGGTTGGGAAAAATTTGATGTGAAGAAAAAAGGAAAAAAAGAAAATGTTCTTAAATGCATTAGTTAAGTAGCGAGTCCCTAGTCGTCTATTAATTGGTATGTACAGACGCCAGCACATCAAGTTACCCGAAACTGTCAAATTTTGCCAATCAACTTTGAACCTTATGCTTTGGCGATAAAGTTGAAAATCTATTAAAGAAATTTTACAGATTGTAATAGCTTGATGTGCTGGCGTCTGTACGTGACATTTCACTGGACTGACGTCTGGACACATAACTTGATACTCGTACATGAACTCAACTCGTTAGTGCAAATGTGTAATATTTCAGCCATTAGGGTTCGACTTCAATACTTCTCATTTATTTGACCCGACGCCGCGCTTCGATCTTTTGGCTAGCGCTTATTAGGTATAACTTTAATTTGTAGGTGAGTATATAAGGTTCCATTAAAATAGAGATGGGACAAACTTTTATTATTTTAGGTCAAAATGAAATCACTTTAATCAGTATTTTTTTTGCTTGGATATCTTTGGTTAGACATACTGAGCGCTGTGTTAAAATTTCTCCATCTATTTTAATGGGACCCTGTATAACAACACTAATCACGCGTCCAAACATACATTATTATACTCACTTAATGAAACAAATAAAAACACAGGTGGGGTCGGAGGACCCCGGGCAGGAACGAAGTTCAAAATGAAAATCCAAGATGGCGGCTGCGAAAACAAAATGACTTTTTCGCAGCCGTAATTTTGCATTATCATTTTGACCTCATTATCGGCTTCAGCACCCTCGAAAACCATGAAAACAACACCAGTCATAAAAATATTTTAAACTAGCTGCGGCCCGGGGTTTCACCCGCGCATAAGTTTCGATCCCGTTGGAATATCGGGATAAAAAGTAGCCAATATGTTAATCCAGGGTGTCAGCTACCTCCATACAATTTTTTTATCAAAATCGGTCCAGCCGTTTGAGCATGAAGAAGTAACAAACATCTAAACACACACACTCACAAACTTTAGCCTTTATAATGTTAGTGTGATTTTCGCAGCCGCCATCTTGGTTTTTCATTTTAACCTCATTATCGGCTTCAGCACCCTTGAAAATCAACAAAACTGTCTCTCTCTTTGTCTGTCTCTTTCATATAAGAAAGTCGCATGAAGGGGCCTTTTTTTCGTTACGTGGCGACTTCTCCCAGTTTACTCCTACCACAAGCTCCGTAAAAGAACTTCGTTCCAAAACTGGAAAGAAATAATGTTTCATTCAGCTAGAAAATAGCTTTCCCACACAAACCAAGGGTGTTGTAATTTGTGTAGGCATTAGGTATTTATTAAAGTGATGGTTAGTGGAACCACCTGTGAACTAAGTAATAATAATTCACTCCGTATATTATCACGGCACATTCC
Organism: Luperina nickerlii; assembly: GCA_963855955.1. Classification (NCBI taxonomy): domain Eukaryota; kingdom Metazoa; phylum Arthropoda; class Insecta; order Lepidoptera; family Noctuidae; genus Luperina; species Luperina nickerlii. Next base: position 7,375,228 of record OY979663.1, read on the forward strand.
CGACGCTCCCGCGCTGTGGTTTGGGCTGTACCCCTCCTGTCATATTTCAATTAATGGCGGAAGCCCTATTAATACGCGGCAGTCTCCAATTTCAACTTTCAGCCAATAAGTTAATTGATTGTTGTAGTGTTGCATATTTTTTTTTTATACGTACATACGTTTTTCTCGAGTAATTCGACGCTCCTTGATTTTAAGGCTTTCAGTGTTTTTATTTTAACACGATACTTCGTTATGACACCTATTTCATTTACTATGTCGTTTTTTCACTTTAGTTTTATTTTTCAGACAAATTGGTAATATTTCTCCCTTTTCTGCGTCAATTTCCATTTCACTTAGGGCTGATTTTTCAATCCGCAGATAACTTTTATTCGAGGAATAAAATTGACGTTTGACAGTTTTTGTATGAAATACTTAACTGTCAAAATTTCAAAATTATTCCTCGAATAAAGTTATCGGATGATTGAAAAATCAGTCCTTAGATTTCTTTTCTGCTTTTTTTTTCAGCATGAGAAATCATCAAATGACCCCCTCCCGCTTCTGAGTGGAGCGGAAGGGAGTGTCAGACTCTTACTGACTAAAACCCACCCGTGTTCTTTCCTTAGCCCTTTATGTTCCGGGCCAGCGGTAACCCTTTCGGATAAAGTTATTGGGTTTTCAATCTGGAATTTCTCAGTAACAGGCTGGAGTCTGGATTTGTACCCGGTCGATGTCAATAGGCTCGCTCCCTATTCCATGGGACTTAAGCATAACTGGCGAAATTTGGATGTAGGTACTTTATGTACCTACTGTATGTGCGCGTCTGTGTGGTGCCAGACTTAAAGAATAGCACCACCCCATACTTCCCGTGGGTGTCGTAAAAGGCGACTAAGGGTCATACCGGAGGATGGGCAGCAGTGTTCTCTATGCATTCCACCACCATACCATACTGCGATCGCCAACCCGCCTGCCAAGCGTGGTAATTATGGCAACCCCCCCCCTTTAGGGGAGGCCTATTTCCAGCAGTTGACGTCTTTCGGCAGAAATGATGATTTGATGACTATATGTACACCTCTGCCTGGTCTTTCGGAAAACAAGACTTGTATGGTAATCAATTCCATTATTAGGTTCCTCACAAACACACGTCAGCACTATCCCATCTTACTCCCAAACCATGGTAACTGCACAGAGATGCTCTTAGAAGTAGCCGCCATTTTATGTCCTATTGAATTTACATTGTGTCCGTTTTTTTGTCCCAATCGTGACCGCCTGATAACTGGGTACATAAGTACATACCAGTCAGTTATTTTGCATGCTATAAATTCCAGCAATGCTTTGTGTATGCCGATATTTTTTGTCTTGTTAGCGAAGTATGAAAAAGTTATTAATAAAATAACGCGCGTTGCTGATCAGCTGTCAAAACTTTTAATAGTTTACTTTGTATTATAAATTGGATACTATTTGTTAAAGGTTCCGTGTCTGACGTGTTGTGGCTTGTGGGCAGAGGTTTATTTTGCTCTTGTGCTACTGAGCATTGTTATTTTCAAACGGTAAAACTGTGTAAAACGACACTTTGTCGACTAAGTTATTTTTTTAAACTCTGACAAAAAATGTCTCCTTTCTATGGTAATGACAAAAAGAGGGTTCACATCGAGGGACTTCCTTGTCTGAAGACTTCACCCTGTACCATTCTTCAAAAAAAATATTGGGTGTGTCGGTCCAGCTAATCCAGTCAATAGTAACGCTTCCACAGCAAGATGTAATCTGTAGCGGGAGCTGTACAAACCCCCTGACAATTTTATTGAACGATCCTGAGAGCCTTCCGCCTGGGCACGCGTCACCGTGGCCGACTTGTAAATCTCTAAATAGACTTCGAACCCAAGTCAGCCGTGCAAATACAATCTCCACAGATGGGGGTTCTCGGACAGCTTAGATCTCAAGTGCGTATGCGACCCCTTCCCACGTGCACTTGATGATTGTATGACTGCCTCAGTGAGCGGAGTTCGCGCAGCCGAATTTTGGGCCAAAGATGTTTGAACTTTTTGCCATCGATACGCTAAGAAGAATATTCTTCCATCATCTTATACAACAAGCCACCATCGGGGTTGCGTAACACACTTACAATGGATTGCCTATTAGTTAAAAAAAAAACCTTAATTGGGTGATTTTCGTTGTCGAGCAGACGATTTTTTTAAACATAATAATGTGATGCAATGATTTCGAATGGATTATGAATTTCCTTAGGATTGTGATTGACACTTGATAGTGTATTGCGCAATTAGGATGCCTGGTCTTCATACAAGTAGGTATCTTTCAAAGGAAAGATACCAACTTATTTGAAGAATGAATATCTTTCCTTTGAAAGATACTTACTTTTGAAAGATTATATTATCTTTGTACGATATCGTGGGTATCTTTATACCCACGATATCGTACAAAGATGATCTTTGTTCTGATTGAGGGCGCATAAAGATGCTGTAGTTATTTGTTATTCAAAAGTAGGTATACGATTTAGGCCTTACTTAAATATCTAGCATGTTTAATATTCAACCTTATAGGTATTTAGGTCTGAATCCTTTTAGCATTAAAGCTCCTTCAAGCTAATTGAACACGTAACCGCCATCAATAGCACTTGCTCGTGGAATCTTATCCGACCGGTACCTTAATGGAAAGTGGCCCACGAATGGCCACAAATGACCACGTTACGTAAGTGTTTTCCTTGAAAAACTTAGCATATATGCAATATTTAGCGTAAGAGCATGAGGTAAAGGTAAGTTGTGACGGTGTAGGGCGGAAGGCCCACTCCGCTGATTGCGAGCGCGCCATTTGCATCAGCCATATTGGTGTACTGTGAACACCGGTTGTACACTCGGGTGAAAAAATATCCGTGTGGTGTACCAAAACGGTCGATTTTCATAAAAGATTCGGAGTTAGATTTCCAGTATGTCCTACTTATTTTCATGAAATAGATTTTAGGAAGCAAACAAGTTCCACGGCGCTAACAATACCCGTGCTGTGCCCCATTGAATTTATCTTTCCTTTTTTCGATAACCTTTTCTTATATCTTTGGACAAAATGTCTATGTTAGAATAAGCAAAGCAGATATCCCAGCGAATCGAAGTAAGTAAGTACCGCACATAAAGGCTCCTACAGAATCATAAAAGGATAACATATGGCGAAGACAGTCTGTGTTTTTCTTTTTTTCGCTGCACTACGTAGGTATAATGAAAGAGATTGGGATTGGATTTGGATTGGATCGATTAGTATTTTAGCACAGACCAAAAAAAAAATAACTGAAAAATCCTTCACCAATGGGATTTGATACGATTAACTTAACAGTTAACTGTCCATTATGATTCATAATGTTATCTTTTTATGATTCTGCCAAAGTGGCCTAGTAGGCTCCCAAGACATAATCGCGCGCGACATAAAGGCACCACTCGTTGGGCGACTTGCGGTGCCTTTGTGTCGCGTGTCGTGTCGCGCCTGTTTGAAGGAGCCTTTAAATTCACGATGACATAATCCAAACCAATTTTGAATACGAAACCATTAGACTAAGAACAGACCATTTTCCTGTCGAATGTACATGTGTAGGTACTGTACAAAACTAGCACACCATCTTGGTAATTTGAAAGCGTCACCCGCACCCCTCCCCGCTGCTTACCATAAGAAAAACACAACTTTTCTTGCGGTTTCACTTTCCCTGATCATAGCACATACCTGACGAACCCTATGTAGGTACAGTGTATGTATCTGAAAGTATGGCTAGAAATTTTATACTTAAGGGTTTTTTTTGTACGACTCGTTTTGGATTCGTTTGGAGTTTTATTGGGCTCTTCACTTTTTCAGGAGCTGTAAGGACGCTTGGTAATCCACATAAAGGCTCCTACAAACAGGCGCGACACAAAGGCACCGCTCGTTGCGCGACTTGCGGTGCCTTTGTGTCACGTGTCGTGTCGCGCCTGTTTGAAGGAGCCTTAAGTCGTAACGTAATCTTAACTGTGTAGTGGCTATCTCTAAGGTAGTTACTTAGTCTCCTTGTAAGCTTCTTCTTACCTATCGTCTGTGGGTTTCGTAGGTACACAATGTTGACCAACATGCAACAGTAGCAAATTTTTTTTTCTAATCTTAAGATAAGCCTTTTTTCCTGTTGTGGTACAGACGCCAGCACATCAAGCTACCCGAAACTGTCAAATTTTTCCAATCAACATTGAACTTTATGCTTAAGTGATAAAGTTGAAAATCTATTAAAGAAATTTGATAGATTGTAGTAGCTTGATGTGCTGGCGTCTGTACGTTATACCTAACTAACTACCGACACAGAATAACTAATAGTACCTACTTACTACCAATTCAAACCTAAGTTAAGTCAGGATATTTGTTTTTTTTTTGGTAATTCATGAATAAATTGATTTCATCTCGTATTCAAAGTACCTATCATTATTACGACACGACATCCTTTACAAAACTGCAACAAAATTTTCCTCCATCGGAAGAAGATCCTAATCACCAACCCATACCATCAACCAAGTCAAATAAAGCCTGTTTGACGTTTCAAGATACCCTATATCTCAAATAAAGTCTACAATCCCCCAGAATCCCCCTAGGAGGTACAACACAGCTTTGAGCTTTGAGCGCAATATCCACGGGCAAACATGCTCCTATCTGCCCGGAAGAGAGTTAGTTCTTTGTACGTGTCTTTGCTTACCAAGATATCATGACTTCTGAGACTGTTTACGGTGAGGTGGGGACTGAGCTATGTTATAAAGGAATAAGTACCTACGTTTATTTGAACTAAGTACTCCTTAAGGGGCTCACAGGACCTAAACGCAAAAAACGCAAGTTTTAGAAGCAATAAAAGTATATGATCGACCCCAGTAAACTAAATCAGAAAAATGTATGATATTCTTCAGGATATATGCCAGGTAGATAGAATGTTGTGTGTTGTAGCAACATACTAAAGAACTAGTGTTTTAATTTTTTAGTCCAAACAATAGGTTTTTTGTAAATAGATATACTTACGCTTCATATTTTGTAATAACTTACCAGCGTTGTGTCATCGCGCTTCTCTTTCTTTTCTATGCAGTCCGACAAAGACTAAATTGAAACCTATAATAATAATAAATCGTTTATTAACCAAATAGTGTTCTTACATTTATTTTCTTATAACTAAACTAGGTAGGCACTCCTAAAATAATTATTGTTACAAGGCCGCAATGGAAACATAATTTTAATATTTTTACTTGTGAACTCCACACTAGGTCGAGTCTGGGTGGTGGGTACCTACATGGTATTTTAATAGAAGTGGAACCTGTCAATGAGGAGACAAAAAGAGGATTGCATAAACTGCATTTTATTTATTTTATTTTATTTATTTATTAATAACCAACTTATACTTACAGTTTACACCACACATACAAGTTATTAGTCAATAGGTATTTGTAATTACACATGTCATACAATCATAAAATTAGGTTAAACCACATAATAACAACTGGACAAAAGATGAAATTAAATTAAATGTAACAAAATTGGTCAAGATTAGATAAAAATTAGATAGTATTACATAAGCTTAGATAAAATTAGATATAATTAGGATAAATTGGAATAGAATTATTAAATAACAAGTAATAATTAATTTAATTTATTTACTCCAAGGAAATTGTACTGGGGTGGCAATAAACTCCAGGTATCGAGTAGCAGTGTCCAGGAATCTCAGTTCAGCACTCGCGAAGACATCTATGGACTCATCATATAGCAGAATGTTGTTGATATGGGTGAGGGCTAGGTATAATGGACTGGTCTTAAGGGTTATGGTTTGAGGTATTTTGAACAGAGGACGTTGGCGAGGGCGAAGTGTGTGCCTAATGGCTAGTGGGATGTTAAAGGAGATGTCCTGAAGTAAGGAGGAATTAAAATGGGTACCACGAATCAGGCGGATGAAATATTTTACCAGACTAAGATTTCTCCTTACTTCTAAACTTTGATACCCCACCATACCCAGCACAAATGGTGTTGGGTACATGTACGGGTAATAACCATAAAGTTTTAAGTAGAGGTAGCGGATAAAAGACTTCTGAACCTTTTCGACGGCCTTTCGACGATTTCGACGATTTTGATGAGGTCTCGCTATGCTGCTAGCCTTTACGGCACTTTTTTTGGTTCTTGATTTATACTGTTGCGTGTACTAAATGTCATTATTAAATATTGCTTCAAATCTTAGCAATAGCTGCAAAATCAGCAAACAAAAACCTGTAATGAAAATGGATTATTTATACTCTTCAGAGAGTAAACAGTAATTTCGATTCTATATCTACAAGCCCGGCTAGCTCAGTCGGTAGAGCATGAGACTCTTAATCTCAGGGTCGTGGGTTCGAGCCCCACGTTGGGCGAAATCTTTTTGTTGTTTTAAGTTCAACTGTGATCAGCGCCATCTACTAAAAATATCTGAAGCTTTACAGCGATTGGTTATCTCTGTCGGTTTCGTCTGCTCCTGAAGGTTTGTACATAAGTTCATAGATGGCGCTGATTACAATATTGCAAAAACTTGAGGGTCCTGCACAGTGAGTGAGTGCTATTTATATTCAAGTATGTAATTGTAAATATCACAAATTAACCTAGCCGTTAATTATTTATAATTATAATTTAATCTAAATTATAAATAATGTAAGATACTCAGTAAACGATACTGAACCAATTTTTCAATTTAACGTTCGTCAACGTCCATACTACGTTGAAAACACCGGTTCTCGTCCGATCACCGAAGTTAAGCAACATCGGGCGTGGTCAGTACTTGGATGGGTGACCGCCTGGGAACACCACGTGACGTTGACTTTTTGATGTATTGTAGCAGGATACTGTTTTTTGGATAAAAATGAACAATGCAAAGCAAATTACCCAGTATTTTTACTTAGACGTGCTCATGGTCACGTTGATTTCGTTTGTTCTTGTATTAGAGCTGTGTTACAACTTATACAATCAAGTAAGTATATTCTTACATCTATCAAGATGTAGATTTATTAATAGTCCTGTGCATAGTATTAACAGACAAATTAACATATACGGTAAATATCACTTTATTACCACCAGATAGAAATTAGCATTGAAACGATTCTTTATTTTGTAGGTATATGACTACATAGAAACCATTGACGATTTAACACACACTTGCGACTGCAGTTTATAGAATAATTCATTCGTTTTTTTCTCAAAAACAGTAGTCTTTTATTACAACTAGTAGTTCATATGTTTGTTCATAGATAGCGCTGATTTCAAAATGGCACAAACTTGATGATCGTGCGTTTTGCACAGTGTGTGCAATTTATATCCAATTATTATTATTTTGCTAAGTACCTAATTGTGATTATTACCCGGCTTTTAATTCATAATAGTTATATTATATTTAGTGTAAGTACTACAACTAACACGATACTGAACATGCTTTCCGGCATTACATTCGTCAACGTCCATTCTACGTTGAAAACACCGGTTCTCGTCCGATCACCGAAGTTAAGCAACATCGGGCGTGGTCAGTACTTGGATGGGTGACCGCCTGGGAACACCACGTGACGTTGACTTTTTGATGATTTTGAGCAAGATATTAAAAAAAAAACAATGCGAAGAAAATGGCCCAGTATTTATACTACCAGACGTGCTCACGCTAATCTTGTTTGTTAATCTTATATTATTGTAATAGACCGGTATTACAATTTTGGTGTAACTACAATATTCTATCTATCTACCATGATATAGACTGTTATCATTCGTGAATAGCCTCACCAGACAAATCAGGCTATAAATAACACTTTTTACCACTAGTTAAACATTAGCATACAAACGACTCATAGGCACATAGAAACCGGGTCTATCTTGAGCTGAGGATCTACTTGATGATTTAAACACTCTATTTGACCGTGAATTGGTAAACATTGGGTAGGACGCCCTCTGGCTAGGCGTAGCGACGATCTTCGCAGGGTGGCTGGTAGCAGCTCAGCTGGACGAGAGTTGCGAGAATGGCGTGAACTAGAGAGGCTTATGTCTAGCAGTCGAATGAATCAACTTCAAAAGGCTATTCTTTTGCACTTTTTGAATTTCAAAATTACATTTAAGGCAGTCCCACAAAACGCCCGCCCTTCACACACTTGTGGCAGGACGTATTATGTTGTTTTTCCTGATAACCTGTACGCACAACCAAACATATTTGATTTGATTCGATTGGACACATCATTGTCGAACATTAATGCGTTCAAACACTACACAGTGTCATGCACAAGGGTCAAACTTTTTACACCTCACCATGCCATGTGACTGGCATAAAACACTATTTCTGCGTGAGTTCAAACCATGACAAATCAACATTAGCCAGTACCTACCATCATTACACTCAGGTGTCTTATGTTTCTTATTGCTTCGACACGGAGGTAATTGTGCAGCTTCCTTTGCGACATCATTTAGAGCAATTTTGTATAGTTTATATAAAACGTAGTAGCACGCGAAGGATGCCATATTGTTTGTGAGCGAAGTGACAACATGACAGGGCTGTTGTATCTCTGCTTAAGTGTTTGTGGTAAGAAATTGATGATATTATTGAGCTTTTTACTGGGTGTCGGGTAAATTACCTTTCTTTTTTATTAGAAAATAGAAATACAACTAATAATACAGTTTTACAGGTGAACATCAATTTGAGATGACAAATGAGAAACTTAAAATATTATATATCTGTTAATAAAGATAGGTTACAAAGTATTATTTACCAGTGAGCCCCAAACTAGACAGATAGTCTGTCTCTTGGGGCTCGGGGCACGAATTCCAGAGTGGAGACTACAGCTGTTTTTAGGTGTTGACTGGTACCTATATCTGGTGTGTTTGTGGATGAGTGATGTGTGTGTGGTGTGTAAGGGTATGTGTGCGTGTTTGTTCTCATTGTGCGTCGTTTGATTCAGTGTAGGTATTTATATAAACTGTTCCGAGTCATCAAACCAGAGTTTTGCAACTCCACCCCTAAGACGACCCACTGACCTAAGATTTTCTTTATTATACTACCCGAAACCCTCACGATTTCTGAGCACATGTAGAATCTTGGATAAAAAAACGGGCGAAAATTAGAAATTTAATAATCAAACAACATCTAGGTACCTGTCCTTATGTTTTTATTTAGGTTTGGCAAAATACCAGTGTCTTTTTTTTGTCATCTCAGTGTTCACTTCCTTTCTAGTTATTGATCATCTTTAACGTAACGTAATTAAACCATTTTCTTTGTAGGTACTGGATCTTTATCATGTTAATGAGTTCGTTTATATATTTTTCCTTACTGAGCTCAATGTTCACGTTTGCAAGAATTAATATGAATCACGATGAGATTTGTTTTAAGAAATTAGAAAAAAACAATCGATGTTTTTTTTAATTTGTTAATCGTTCATCAATCAATCATCAGAAATCAATCACAGGCCGACAAAATTTGACGAACACTCTTTCCCAGAAACCAGACTATACTTTTCCGAAGGATTTTGACGCGCTGAATTCGAATCTGGAAAACTCAAATATCTTTGTTTTTCGCTGAGAAATTGCATTTTGAAATTTTCCAATAGACTGTATGTGTATGAATTCTCAAACGTAGAACAATCTTCGTACACGAAAATTTCAAAATGCGATATCTCAGCGAAAAAAAAAGAAATTTTAATAAACTCAACGTCATTTTACAGAGGAAGACTTGTCCTTTGAGACGCTATTAATAATTTTTGAAAGAAAATAAGATCGGCCGTGCTACATAACCTCAAAAATGAGAAAAAACGGTTTGTTTTGCACTTTTAAGTTAGGATATCTCGAAACCCTGACGTGATAGACCAATTTTGAGCCAGATTTGAATTCAGCGCGTCAAAATCCTTCGGAAAAGTATAGTCTGGTTTCTGGGTAAAAAATTTGTCGGCCTGTGTTATTAATACCTACATAAAATAACAGTTTTAACTCGCTCACTGACTGACTCATCTACCCCCAGCCTAAACCTAGAAAACTGATGCACGAAAATTCGCATGAGATATAATACAGGGCGGACGAACTCGCTGGCAATGTGCTAGTCATTTATAAACAATAAAAGCTCTTTAATTTTAGTAATAAGAAAATAATTTTTGCTAGTTTTGAATAGATTTACATTAACAAAAGTATACAACCTTAAATATATCACAGTTAGAGAAAGCAAACGTTGAACAGGCACAGACAAAAGCCCAAGGCTTATCTATTTCGTGCCCAAGGTATCACTGACATTGACATATTGGAAACCTTAAAGCCTTGGGACGAAAATAGTCAATGACAATGAAGAGCAATTTTCCAAGGAGAAAGGGTCTAAAGAGCAAGGCCAATGCCAATGTCTACTTGACTTTGATTAATAGGCCAATTTGATTTAGCTTTATGGTTTCAAATAACTCTGTTGATGTTTGATTATCTATCTATACAATTTGAATACCTGGCATTCATTAATTTTGTATACATATAGCCTTTGATCATTAACATCTGTTTCCTGTATTACAGCCTTATGAGTTATAACTAGAAATCGTTGATAACGCAGCAGTGCCTGTTATTTGACATTATACCTATATTTCGAGACAGCAAAGTTTCACGATTTGATTTGTTTCATGTCTTGATGTAAAACAAATTGATTTATTTTGTTCTGTTTGGAATCACACACAAAAACGATAATCGATAAAATAAACTTCATGTTCTTTATATAAAATTTCAGTCTCCTGGTAAACATCCTGATAGAGCAGTTTTAAAGAACGTTAAAAAACAAAAAAAAAAACAGTGGCACTCCGGGAGTGCCGACAGAAGTGAAAACTTGAACACTTAAGTGTGTATTTTGTGAATCGTCTTATAAACAAAACACGCGCGGTACCGGCTACGGCCATCCGTCTTACGAATTTTCGATCAGCCGGTCGATTCTGTAAAAATCTCACCGTGAAAACTTAGGTGAAGTGAGTTTGTTTTTGCTTATAGGAATTGACACTATTGACAGCTCACTCCACGCTCACTTCACCTAAGTTTTCACGGTGAGATTTTTACAGAATAGCATCGCGGGTCACGTGTCCTGACGAGAGTTTAACATTTTTCACCCATTACAAAAAAAGTGTACAATGCTGCTAAAGAAGTATTCACTTCAAAAAAAGTGCAGATACAGAATACAATAATCAATCAATCAATCAACTCAGCCTATCGCAGTCCACTGCTGGGCATAGGCCTCCCACAGACTGCACCACAGCACCCTGTCCTCCGCCTTCCGCATCCAGTCTACCCCAGCCAAGCCTCCTTCTTTAGGTCGTCCGTCCATCTAGCTGGGGGGCGTCCCACATTATGCTTGCCGATACGCGGTCTCCACTCCAGGGTAACAATAATCACCTACTATTAAAAGAGCATGATAAGTCTTCATACATCACTAAAATTAAAAACGTTACTGTTTTTTCAGCCTTTGCTGGTTGGAGTGATGCTGTCTCAACAAAGATGGACTTTGGCGGAGACGAGGTCCTTACAACAGTCCCTAATACTACTAAAGTAGAAGACGAAGATGTTGAAGTACAACATACTATTGTTCTGTCAACCAAACTGAAAAATAATAATAGAAGAGGACTACACAGCTCTAATGAAGGTATTAGAGGATTTGCACTTGATTAAAGTAGCCATATTTTAATGTTCAAGGGAACAGGAGGCCTAAAAAGGCCACTTTGGCAGAATCATAAAAGGACAATATTATGAATCATAATGGACAGTTAACTGCTTAGTTAATCTTATCAAATCCCATTGGTGAAGGATTTTTCAGTTATTTTTTTTTGTCTGTGCTAAAATACCAATTAAACCAATCCAAATCCAATCTCAATCTCTTTGATTATACCTACGTAGTGCAGCGAAAAAAAGAAAAACACGGACTGTCTTCGCCATTTTATGATTCATAATGTTATCCTTTTATGATTCTGCCAAAGTGGCTTTTTAGGCCCCCAGGACAACAGACTTTTCCATTTTTTGTACGCTTTTTTAATTTTCTTTCAAGGAGGCAATACAATTCGTACGAACTTAACATTCATAATAATACCCAGCTCTAGTTGCGAATATTATTAGCCCATAATATTAAATATACCTACATTTTTAAAGAACATTCTCTTGCGTGTGAGTGGGGCAATGGTCGCAAGCGCAATTTTCCAGCCGGCTGCCCCGAGCCAACATGCAGATGGTCTTTTAGATAATGAGAACATTAAAATTCAACATACTAGTATACAATCTTGGACGACTGTTTAGGTTGAGATTATTGAAAATTATCTTATCGATCGAAAAACATGCGTACGATTCCACGCAGATATCAGTAACTACACATGCTACTGACCTGATTATGATGACTTACTTATCTATTGACATTTGCGGGTGTAGGTGCAGGTGCAGACTATAACTAGATAATCTGCCTATTTACCTAAAATCATCGACTGGTGTTTAGATTCATTAACTGAAGCTTAACGTATCAGGTCCTAAGACTCCGCCCTGATTGATTTTTACTGTGTCTTCGGCCTTTTATTTCTTTAAGGTTTACAAATGTAAACTAATATTTCCATACTTTCCAACCCTTAAAGGTAACACAGGATCACTGACGTACAATATCGGTCACAAAGCAAAGGAAGATAGTGGTGAAGTTCCCGTAGTAAACGGATACAAATCAGTTGAAACCACACAAATAAGGACACCAGACACAAGGACTAGGGGTCAATTTTACCCCGAGTCTGCATTTATTAATAGAAATGTACGAGACGAGTTCGATATATACCCAAACTATGTATCGAACCCTGCACAATGGAAACCTTCGAGTTTCTACAATAATATCAACTGGATGGGTCAAGAAGTACCATTATCAGATTATAACTGGAAAGCAAGTAGACCAGCTTACCAGACTCCTGGAAAGTTTCATAGGAGGATAACAGATGATGGAATGAAAGAATTCTATTGCAAGAAATGTAGGGAGTTAAGTGGCATGAGAGGATGTCCACAAGAGCCACAAGGCCCAATACAAAGGCGCAATTCTTGGATATACGAGACGACAACTCCTAAACTAAAGTTGGACGGCAAATTGGCGAAATTAAACTAATTTGCTTGCGGTCATTGTTTTTGTTCATCCCGTATCCTTAAGTGTGTAGAAAAAACTTGAAGATGTTATCTCAGCGACCTTGAAACGTAGCGCAGAGGTTGAAAGGCATAGTAAATAATGAGACGTTCGTAATTGTGCGCACGTTTCCAAGTATTCGCTAATGCTTATGTTTTCGTCAGATGTTATTAAATCCATATCTTCTTCTTCGTTAATAGATGAGCATTCTTTATTATTAAAGTATGTAAAAGCATCATTGTGCTAATTAGGTAGATACTGCTTCCGTCTGTAAGGTAGACGAACCTTTTTTTTTATTTTTGTAAAAACTAGACTAACACAGATATCATCAAAGTAAAATGTGCAAAAAGTTATATTTTACATTTTAATTACCTAGATATTTAAAATTATACTCTAAAGCTATTATTATATTAGTTTGTATTTAGCTTCATGACAATTAATAAACAGAGCTAATAATAAAGATGAACTCTTCAAGGATGACCCATCATCATCATCCTGATGAGGAAAAGGCAAGAAGCCCAAAAAATTACGTAAAACATGATCGAACATTGAACAACATCATTCGAATATAATTTATATTCGAGATTTAATTCGAGGCATAATTAAAAATATAAAAACTTCGATTAACACTCTGGATTGAAGCATCGACAGATATTGTAGTATTTTTACAACAGTTTTTACCTTTAAATGATCAGCCATGAACCGTATAATCACTTTATTGATATCTTCATTTATAAATATTCTTTTAATAGTTCAATTAATTATAACATTAATATAATTTCTGTTCGCCTCTACATACCAAAATACTAGATTTATAATTTGGATAATTTTATAACAATGATTTTTCATCCATTTATGTAACATCGCCAATCATTTTTGCATAATGAGATCCATATTTTTAAATAAATGTCATACGAGTAGGGGCGTTTTAAACATCGTTTATTTCAGCTTAGGATTGTACTTTATAATGGGTGATCTTTCCGTTGTCGTTGACGAAGGTTTCAGCGCCTCTGTTGGACGATTCCTTGCCATTCACATTGGAAGCTGAAGAGTATGACTTGCTGGAGACTGAATAGAACCCTCCGTTAGCTGGCGCTGAGGCGTCGGCGAAATGATTTACGTTCGGGTTGCCCTGAAAAGTTATATGTTGTTAAGTTTCATTGTTGTCGTAGACCCTAGGGTTACAATGAAAACTCGCTTCAAAAGCTACCTCATTCTAGAATGAGGTAGCTTTTGAAGCGAGTTTTCATTGCGCCAGCAATGCTGAAAAGTCTCAGCTGCAGATTGGGATTTTTTAATAATTTACCATTGCATTATGGCACATTTGGAATTCACTAATTGATACTTATACATAAAACATGCTTTTAATGTACTTTAAAATATATAGAAATTTGTAAAAAAATCAAACAAAGCAATTTGAACCAAAGTTACTATTATTTGAAATTATAAAGTATAAAAGGCACAGCACAAGGAAAATACGGGGGAAACCTTTGCCCAGCAATGGAACAACATAGGTTACCTAACTGAAGAAAAAAAAGTATCAAATTATTTGAAAGAACTTCCTCCTGATCACGGAAGTATTGTGTGTGTGTAATACTGCAACCTCTTTGTTTTTATATAAGTAAATAATAAGGTACAGACGCCAGTACATCAAGCTACTACAATCTGTCAAATTTCTTTAGATTTTCAACTTTATCGCTAAAGCATAAGGTTCAAAATTGATTGGGAAAATTTGACAATTTAGGGTAGCTTAATGTGCTGGCGTCTGTACATGGAATCCAATATAAGCCGAGCAAATACTTAAGCCCATTGAAATTATACGTTTGTGCAGTTTAGTCACGACTGATAAGGACACGTCAGTACATAGCAACATTATCGATAAATATTCGATATATAAACCCAATATTTAAATAAAGCCTTAGTGGAAATTCCAAAACAATAAAAATATCCAATTTGGAAAAACTTTATCGAGCTTCGAATTTAGAAGAGGTATAGACACAAATAGCTTATAAATATCATTATTTCTTGAAATGATATTGATCAAATAAACAATAATAATTTTATTAATTTGTTGACGATGAAAAATAAAACACATCAATTCTTTGTTCAGAAGGTTCCCCAGTTAAAAAACAAAACAAGAATAAAAAATTGTACAAAAACAGTCAGGCACTAAAGGAACTTGTCAGTGTTTGCAGGTAGGCCGGCACTAAAGTCAAAAATCGTGATCTAATAATTAAAACAACATACTTGCAAAAACGGACAAGATTTTTTCATAGATAAATAAAAGGAAAAGATTACTACTACTTACTGGATTGCTTGGATATATCGAGGCTACATGATGTTGGTATCCTGGTCCAGCATGTGCGCTGGCGAAAGCGCCATTTCCAAAATTCGTGTTTGGCATTGTGAAGCCAGGTAAACTCGGGAATGCTGGAGACCTGAAGGCAATGTTTGGATTCGGATAGTCACCACCAGAATAACCACCAGAGTAACCACCTGAGTAGCTACCAGGGTAGCCGCCGCCAGCCTGATTCGACGTTAAGTCAAAGGCTTTTCTTGCAGCGTTGAACGCTAACCTCTGGTTGCCTATATTCTTATTGAAAACCCTGTAAGCACCAAAATTGTTAATCAATCATACTAAATGGTTTAGTATGGAATGTTAGAGGCAGCTGATGGAAGCGCTATTAGAGAAGGTAAAGCAGTAGATATTAGTGTGATTGGAATATTGGAAAGTTATTACGATCATAAAGGCACTCCACGCGCATGCATTGTCAAAGTTTACCTTTTTACCCGGGCTCCGTGTGGGCTACTATCGCTATAAAATGCAAGTTATTAATTAAAAGTAATATTTAATGCGTCAGACAAAAGTAGGATTTGGAAAATCTTAAGACGGTTCTGCTGAAAAGTTGAAATTACTTTTTTAACTTTTTATTCTCATTTCTGCATATTAATTATTTCGAGAACTAAACGTTAAAAGACAAAATGAGAGTAATTCGGAGTGCTCTTAGGAAAATCAGCAAGCAGCTTGCAGGTGTTCCCTACTGAAATATCCAACCTACTTTGAGATATCTGACCATAAAGCTATAACATAAAAATATACACGAATTCCGCTCTAAAGTACCCTTCACCATTAAGACACACGGCTTTTCCTCCACCGGAAGCGTGTTGCTTCAGACACGTTTTAGATCTTACTCTTGGAGCAAATTCTCGAGATTCGCGTAATAGTTCTGGCCGATGTCGTCTTCGCCTTGATACGCGATATCGGCGAAGTGTTGAGGGTACGGGATGTAATCGGCGAAGTTTTGAGGGTACGGGATGTAATCGGCGAAGTGTTGAGGGTGCGGGATGTAATCGGCAAAATGTTGAGGGATCGGGTCGCCAGTACGGCTTACGACCTTCCCGTCCTTCAGGCCGTATGTCCCGCCGTACCTATTGCCTGATGAGTCCACGTACGCGAATGCTCCACCTCCTTGTGAATTTGGTTCACCTGGAAACAGAGAAGATAAACATTTGGTTATTGATGATGTTGGAAACAGTCTTGGGACTCACAATGGCCGCGCGTGGGCAGAATACTATTAACAAGTGAAAAGGAATCATCAAGGCGTACAATAATAAAGAAGTCCAGATATGGAGGCATACACCTACGATGATAATCATAGTAGTTGAATTGACGTCATTTGTAGATTTTAGTAAAATGGGGTCACTAAGTCAATCAATTTCGAACCCATTAACTTTAATAATCAAATCGATAAATTATTCATTAGTAGGATATATAACTTTGCAAGCATATTTACAAGAATAGTTCCTTATATAGGCTTATATGAATCAAAAACAGGTTTTGTTTTTCAATAATCACTGTTACTTTCTTATACTTTATCAAAGGTACAAATCTATTACATACTAATAATTTTATTTCTGTCTGACTTGCTAATTGAAGCCTAAAAGTAGATCCTTAAACTGAATGGGGAAAACTCACCAAGCATGAATCACTGATCAAAACAATATATCAATTTGAAATGCTAATTTATTAAGTCATCTACTTTAAAAATTAGTAAACAATTCACGTGTTTGTACATATATATTATGTAAAAAGTCGATATATCTTCAATTATAGACAGATATGTATCTAAACGTGTCAAAACGTTTAATGTCAGCGTCTATTAGCACTATGGTTAGTATAAAAAAACTCAAGCGCATCACATCAGCCTGAGATCATTATTTAATCGACGGGAATCCCTGTACTATCTATAATAATAGGTTGCTATGGACTTTGTAATTATGATTTTAATTACTTTGTATTAGTTAGCAAAAAGTTACAGAACCATAACTTCGCACTTGAAAATTTTATGGAAAAGTGATTCTTTTGTTATTAAAAACAAACATGACTCAATTGAAGCGTGTGGTGCAGAAAGAGTAAACGTTATGTAGACGTATATTTTTACATTGGAAGATAAATTTTCAGTACACATAAACTTTTTCAAGGTCACAAAAACTGAGCTATCGATGCTACAAATAAGTAAAAAGTATATCTTTATATCACCGTCCACTGATGAATAAAGATCGACGCACAAAACAAAAATAGAATCTGGTAACAATGTTCAAGAACTTATAAATAAAAACTCTAACCTTAAGTTGTCAACGCCTAAGCAGCGACTAATGTACTGAAATCAATTAAACTAGTGGACACAGGCGTGAAGTTGGCAACAAAGCCAAATGCAACTACAATAATGATGGAGGTTGCATGAAAACATCAAATGACGTCATTTATGTACAGAATTGAAAATAAATGCGCAGTTAAAAGTTCTAGAATATTCTAAGAACCGTGTTGATAACAACCTTCTACAAGTCGATAATATCGCAATAAGTATGGATATAATAGCTAAAAGGTTTTACTTAATGATACTGATAAGTCAAGATGCTATCCGAAAGTTAATTGTAGCATCGAATAGAATACTCTTTATTATGTACACCATGCAGCACCATGCAGTTGTGTAGCAGTATCATTAATTTATTAGATACAGAAAAATGGATTAAATGTTCCCGTACTGACAACACTCGATTTGGGCAAGTATTCTTGATCCAAGCCGACAGCAAATTATGAAAATAATGTATTGATGCGTAATTAAGTAGATAATGGTGTAGGCGTGGACAATGGAAAAGTTGAATGAAAGTCATTAAATAAAATGCAAAAGGAATCAGTATTGCTTTTTGTTTAGAATGTAGACTAGTGAAGCACTACTTATAGAAGAGTCTTTATATATGGAGAATTAATGTTGATTGCAGCTGAATTTATTCTTAACAGTACTTTTGTTATCTAAACAAAAAACAATAGGTATAAAACAAAGTGAATTTACACCAAATCGCAGGACGTTACTTGTTCCGGATAACAATCACGTCATTATAATGAGAGTAAAGTAATGAGGCTCGGGACTGCAAAATGGAGTCAACGATCAAAATCTAGCTACAGGAGTATACGTGAAATAAATTAAACAACTAATTAAAGGAATGTTCTAGCATTGTTTGAATGTAGCCGTCTAATTTCTGCTAACGAAATTACTTTAGATTGTTAAGATAGAGTCTGCAATTCTTTTGTGTGAAAATACAGAGGATTGTGTCCGAGATTATAGGGAATTGGTTAACTTAACGGTAATCTTGTAGAACAAAATTATTCTTTTCCGCAGGATAGTACACAATGATAATTCAAGGTGATTGTCACGTCATTTCATACTATAGTAACACTGTAGTAGCTAAAAAAACTGTTGACTGAATTAATTAGAATACGATTGGAACGCACCCGACTACTTTAATTATTCTAGTTTTGTCTCTCGATAGGGCCACTGTTGGATCTAAAACGTTGGCATTTACTATTCTCTCATTTATTTCCTCTTCGAAACTAGAGTCTTCAACGCATTAATCGAATGAAGTGGCAACTGTCAACGCTCCATCTATCATTTTAATGTCCTGTTGCGTAAGACAGAAATGATCATTAGCACCTTATTCATTACCAGCTAGAGTCATTGTGGAAAATTTATTTTGTCTAGAAAACGATGTTTGCGTTGATGAATCATTTCATATTTTGGTCACCTCTTTGATTGTCTCTTGCGGTTTCAAAGGTGAGTATGTGGTATTGTTTGTAAATTACAGATACATATCTATACCTACAGTCAGTTTAGTTATGTATAATTATGTTCTCCTTGGTTTGTTCAAAAATAAGTAGTAGCTTCTGCTTTTCTAATGTTAAGACCGTCACAACTTCCATGAGTACCTATCATCAGAAATCTGTCGAGCGTCTTCATAAGGTTTTGGACCAATGTCAAGGTGGCAGCCGGTTGATCGCTCTTACTCAGTCGCATTAGGAATTCCTATTAAATTAATTCCTATTTAATTATATGAATATTTTAACATCCCAAAATCATTGTCATTCACTTAGTAGGTATTTTCTCGGACAGTGTGGAAAAGCATGATTTGAATTAACTGCTATTTACAATGAATTCACAAAGATATGAGTGACAAGTAAATTCGCCTTGTGAATACTAAAACAAACGCCACAAGAGCCCATTCAGTTGCATACTGCATAATGTGGAATCGTAGATATTCGTCATGGTTTTAAATGTAGGTGAACTAAGAAACCAGGTATTCGAATGTTTTTAATGGAAGCTCCATTGAAAACATCCGAATACCTAGTAAATGCTATTATTAATTATCGGTGGTGCGGAGAACAGAGATTAACTGATTAGGTTTTATCTTATACTAATAATAATGCTGAAGAGTTTGTTTGAAAGCGCTAATCTCTGGAACTACCAGTCGGATTTGAAAAATCCTTTTTGCATTTGATAGCCCAATTCTTGAGAAAGGCTTTAGGTTACCTAACATTACGGTAGGACACTATGCAGCTGTGCAAAAAAAATCTGATAGAACGCTAAGCAAAAACGAAGTAGGCAATAGCGCGGGTAGGCGATGCGACGCGTCGGGGTCGGTCGAGGGGGTAACAAGAGCTTTCATGCGGGCGAAGTCGCGGACAGAAGCTTGTAGCCGATAAAACCCAATCAGTAGGTCGTATTTACCAGATTTTTATTACTTTTGCTTTTATGGGTTTCTGAAGACTGATTGCCTTTTGACAAGTGGTCAGTGAAGAAGCTAACAACTATTCTCAGGCTCGGAATTGATACATTGGAACAGTGCCTGATAGATGCTGGACATAATGGATGATGAAGTATAGAAAAAAGGGCAATTGGGAAAAGTACACGTTTTATAATGTATTTAACTCCTATCACTTATGTGCGCTAGTCACATAAGTGATAGGAGTTAAATACATTATAAAACGTGTACTTTTTCCCAATTGCCTAATACATAGTTCTGGAGTTGTCGACTCGCCCACAAATAAATTAACTTGATGACCCACTGCAGGCCAAAGGCCTCCACTTCCACTTCTCTCTGTTTAAAACTGAAGAAAAAAAATTAAGTAACGATTCGCCCATTTCGGGTGACTAAATTCGTGGGAATCGACTAAAACAAGCCTTATCTCTCACTATTTTGTGTTCTTCGGTCGTTATAAATTAAGATATATTTATGATGAAAACGCCGTCTGTTTGCAAAGGTTATCTTCGCCCATCCTCTTTTGGGTGCCCCGTGTAAAATATTAATAATACATAATAAATAAATTATTTGGCAATTAAATACAATAAAGTTTAAAAGCTCTTCAACGAATCTATTTTGAGATAGGAACAATCATAATATATGTATGGATAAAATATTCTTGTATTATAATAGAAAAGATTAAATTGTAAAATTATGCAAAGGAGTACAATAAATCAACCAATTAACGTTACTATGGGTTTTTCTACCGAGTTCCGCCTTGCGAAATTGAGGGTTATATTGCCTTTCTTAAAATTTATTTTAAATTACAAAAATGTTGGTATACTGTTACATGAATATTTCAACATCTCTTCGTGTCTACATAGATATTTAAGAGCCTGAGGGCGCTCCTTGTAAAATACTAGATATACTAAGTATTCACCAGTGTTCGGTTAATTTCCGTCACATTAGAAGCCATCCAACATACTTGGCATAAGGCCAGGCAGAATATGACTGCCAATTTCTTTCTTAGAGCCTAAGTATCTATAAAAAAAATGGATCCAAAAGACATAATGCGAGTCAAGCAATGTGTGAAAATTGTTCCATGTGCAGCAAGTTCAATAACCTCTAACCAGGATGGATGTAAATCAACAGAAATTACTTAAGAGTTTTCAATGGGATGATTCCGTCATCTTACGTTTACCTAAGTACATATTTTGCCAATTTTAGATGTATACTGTGACTTCTAAGAAGTTTGTGTACTTAAACATTTAGCAATTTGCACATAGTGTGACAAAAATAATATCGATTTTGTACGCGTGGTTATTTTCCTCATCTTGGATTTAATTTAGTATGCTTTAGAATCTGCACTTAAGTTAGAATTAATAGTAGAAAAACTGAGTTGGAAAGATCATCAAAACTGAATGCTAACACAAAACTGCACATCTCGATAATAAAACCCATCTAATATTGACATGTGTAGGACTGGACGGTAATTGCACGATTGAAAATACATTTATTAAAATACATTCTCATTCAATTTATAATTTACTGAAAGATCTACGAGTTGTCTGTCCATGAAGCGTACCTACCCGTGAGCTTTTCAATGTTTATCAAATTGAAGGTAGGGAAGCATTTTCCCTTTGAACCAACTTAAATAGTTATCGCTACTGAAAAAGAAAATCAGTATGCCAAGCCTTTTTCCAATTTCGTTGGGGTCAACTTCCAGCCAAAACGGATGCAGCTTAATACCAGTATTTTACATGAAGCGACTGCCTACCTGACCTCCACAACCCAGTAACTAGGCAATACCACGGAACAGATAATCATCTGTTCCGTCATTCCGTGGGCAATACGATGCCCCTTAGTAAGATTGGTTGTCAGACTTTCGCTTCTGACTACCCGTAACGACTGTCAGAGATTTACGAATGATAGCCGGGACCAACGGCTTAACGTGCTTTCTGGGGCACGGTCTCGATGTAATGGATGGTCACCCATCCGCAAACCGGCCGCGGCAAGTTTATGTGTACATAATAAAGAGTATTTGTACCTTAAGATCGACCCGTGCAGCTGTTATAATTTAGCCACGAACTCTCAAACGCCGCTACTAAAACAGAAAACCCTACAATTGAATTTTCAACATCGAAAGTATCATCAAGGATGTGGGCGCAACGTGATAGGTCAAAGATTACACGTCCTTAAAGACATGGGTCATCTGACATCTCTCATCAGATAATGCATACCATCATGTGTAAGGAGCTTTACCTACTTTCACAATATTTTAACGAAGCTTTTGTGTTTCTGAGCACAGTAGGCGAACACACACCAGATAATGCATACCACCATGTGTAAGGAGCTTTACCTACTTTCACAATATTTTAACAAAGCTTTTGTGTTTATGACGCTTTTGTGTTTTTGTGTATATGTGTCGCGCGCGATTATATCGTGTGTCGCGCCTGTTTGTAGAAGCCTTAACGAGTGTTTTTCGTATCAGTAGATACGTAGGTATCTCAGTAGGTAGGTAGGACCGACTTTTCGATTAGTCAAGTCACTCATAACGTAACATCACGACTGTAAATCCCGAGGGGTTGCACAGATGCGTACTTAAGTACACCCACATTTCGCCAGATAAGTTTAAGTCCCATGTAATAGAGGGGCGAGCTCTTTGCCACCAATCGGGCACAAATGCAAACTCCGGGTTGCTAATGAGAAATTCGTGATGGAAAAGCCTAATAAGGGCTCCTTCAAACAGGCACGACACGACACGCGACACAAGGACACCGCAAGTCGCGCAACGAGCGGTGCCTTTGTGTCACGCGCGATTACATCGCGTGTCGCGCCTGTTTGTAGGAGCCTTAACGCTTTGCTTGACCTGGGAATCAAACTCAGTACCTCATGCTGAGCAGCGCTTGCGACGAATAATTTAAATAATATGCATAATGACTTTTTAAAAGCCTCGTTGGTGTAGTGACACCAACGAGGCTTTTAAAAAAGTCGTTATGCATATTATTTAAATTATTTTATTAAAACTCTGCCAACTTAATTGTATTCTTTATCTAAATATTCTCAAGTTACAAATATACTTTGTTATATTTATGTTAATCTTAAAGGCATTCTTTGAGGTATAAGTAGGTATTGTAGGTATTATCTTGTGATCAAACAAGTTTATTATAGTAGTCAGACATTCCTTTGTTTTGTTAATTGCTTGAAACTTGATTTCTTTTATTTTTTTTTTTAAGTTAAAACTTCTTTATGCGCGTTGGGTAATTTTTTGAGATGGCAAAAAATCCATTGAACTCGCGCCACTGTTACCGTAATGGACACCGCGCGTGTTTTCTTTATAAGACGATTAAAAAAATACCCGCTTCGGATGTGTTTGTGATAAATAAATAAATAACTTTGCCATCACTCACTGACATATCGGATATAAGTACATTAAAACCGAGTACAGCCCGAGGATACCCGGGCTGTACTCGGTTTTAATGTAAGTATCTACATATATCCGATATGTCAGTGAGTGATGGCAAAGTTATTTATTTATTTATCACAAACACTGCTACCATTACACGAAGTTACTAATGCGGTAGCGTGGTAAGTTTGTTTTTTTTTTTCACTTCTGTCGGCACTCCCGGAGTACCACTGTTTTTTTTTTAAATACGGCGCTCTCGGCGAACCTGTAGATGAGCCCCTCCATAATCATTAATGTTAGCCAATTAAGCAGTTTCAATATCAATATATTTATTTGTTAAATTAGTGTGTAGCTAGGTTGATCAATCACTGGTTTTCCCTATCTTCCTATACGCTGCGTAGTGGACGCTACGAGACATCGAGAAGAAGATGGACGTTCTGGAAATGTGGTGCTGGAGAAGAATGCTTGGGACACCCCAAGCATTCTTCTCCAGCACCACATTTCCACTGAGTGGACTGAGTTTCTAATCAACACATCTATACGCCAAGAACTTAACATCAAAAAACGTCTATCTGTTATAGTCCAAACGCGCATCCTCAAATACTTCGAATATGTCTCGACGCATGAGGAAGATTCTATTGAGCGCCTTGTCGTGCAGGGTAGAGTGGAGGGCACTACACCACGCGGTAGCCGCTCACCCATGAGATGGACTGACTAAATTAAATCCACAGTAGGTGATCCCTTGTATGGGTGCACAAAAAATACCAGAAATCGCAGTA
Source organism: Luperina nickerlii (assembly GCA_963855955.1). Taxonomy (NCBI): domain Eukaryota; kingdom Metazoa; phylum Arthropoda; class Insecta; order Lepidoptera; family Noctuidae; genus Luperina; species Luperina nickerlii. Next base: position 7,399,592 of record OY979663.1, read on the forward strand.
GGTCGCGAGAAATCGTAAGGCGACTCACATCAGCCACTAGACAAGAAACTACATGAGGACCACGACCGCTCTGACAAGAGTGCTACGAAGAAGAAGAGGTCGAATTTCTTCCAACTTTACATAACTACTATCAAAACTTAAACGATTTACCATAGATGCAATTTATCTAAACAATTCAATCTTTGATCTGATGGTTTCTTGATGTGAGACAAATTTTACAAAAACTACAATATTTCTTCAATATTTATTTATTTTATTTTTATATAAAAGACTAAGAAACACGGTTCCTAATCAATTTTATTCAAAATTTATTTTACCAGAACAGAAAATAAATGCCATAAAATTAATAAATCACTGGTATGTTGCACGAATTCAATAAACACAATTTAAAATGGACACAGCTTTTTATTTTAAGTAATCATTAAATTACTATAATCTAAAATAAGTTCAATTCATAGTCATTCCAAGCAATAAACTCATATATGTGGGAAGGCTAAATAGAATAAAGTTATTTTAATCGCACATAATTAAAAATCCACTAATTATTTTGAATGGGGTTTGCATGCGTGGGAGTATATTTTTAATAGATTTAAAATTAAGTACCGCAAACAGCTTAGCTAAATCCTTTGAATTATGAAAGTGTTACAAACGAACAAAAATTCATTAGTAAAATAGAAAAATACCCAAGAAATAACGCTAAAATAGCAATTAGTGAACTGAGCTTGCCTGCAGGCGTTTCTTTAATCTTCTCAGAATTGTTTAAAATAAGTTATTACTGAGAAACACATCGTCGATGATGTATTTGCTTATTTAAACAGTTTAACTGTGAAAGTTTAATAAATCTGTTCGAAATAGAACTGTGTTTTTTGACGAAAAATCGATTTAGAATAATTTTTTACACTGCAGATTTTCGTCGAACGTTTGTGAGAATCGAGCTGATAAGGGTCAGAAAGTGTAGCCGATCCTTTACCACCACTATAATGACATTAAAATTGTTCCTAGTGTGACCAACGAATTTTTTTAATCAAACTCTTCGTCACAGTCTGTGGCAAATAAACACCTCTAACTATTTAAGGTGCAGATGAAACCATTTATAAATCCGATAAAATTTTGTTTCATGGTTATTATTGTTTATTCCATAACGCTAATCTGGGTGATAAGGTGGTGATGAATATAAGTGATAATACTAGAGATGTTATTTGGTACTAGGAAAACATCGTGAGGAACCCGGCATGTCTCTCTGTACATTAGGATTTGCAATATTTTCTATGTCGCTTTAGGAGTGGTGCTCCTGGTTTAAGTAGGTACGGTTAATTAACGCATCGTTGGAATCAATGAATTCTAAAATTAAAAAGTTGACTGTTAGATAATGCCTATGGCATTAAGTCCGCTCCTTATACGTAATTGTGTGCTTAAAGTATTAAATATATAAATAAAATTATCAGTAAATTAGGTAAATAATTTACACCCAAACAGGATAATAAGAATCAAGCAAGCTTAGTTTCACTACTCTCACTGAACTCTAACTGTGAATATATAAATCAAAGGGTTTATTGGCAATTATGGCGCCGTGAAAATATTACCTTCACGCCAATCATAGGCAATGGGCTTAATAGATTAAATGGCAAATTCCTTAAAACCGCTTATTGTGTAATACCTATTGGGCAATTTGATCAGTGAGTCTAAGCATCACTGAGTTTGTTAACAGTGTAACAATCTGATTTTTAATTTGCTAGATTAAAATGACAGCTGCGTAGCTGTCAACATGACAAAAAAGGTCGATCGCAGCTGATCATTTTTGTCCAGCAAATTAAAAATCGAAGTTTATTAACAGATTTTAATTTAAAAGATAATATTTACATAATTTAAAGCTAAATTATAATAATAATATGTACAAGAATTTTAAAAATGGGAGGGGAAATAATCAAAAGGCATCAAATAATTCGTCCGCATCGCCGACAACAGGAAAAGTGCCCAAAAGGCCGGCAGCATTGCCACGTTGTATGGATATGCCGATTCTTTGGCCAAAAAATAGGCCACCCCAGGCTTGGCGATGTCTCGATATGCCTTGGTAGCCCGCGAATTTCAATTATATTTATTTTCATGAAACAGTAATTCAATAGGGTCATATGAACTTAGAGGGTTGTATTGATGATTTTAATGATTATAAATTTGTAAATACATACTTGTTACGGTCGCGAATCATATTTTGTTCAACATACAACCTAACACTGACCTGAAAATTGCAAAAAACTGAAGATAAATTGAATTTTAGGGGCTACCCTTGTTGACACTATATTCAATGTAACAGTCACTAGGCTAGCTAGCTTCCACTATCCTAGTGATTTTTACATTCTCGATAAGTATAGCAAAAGCATTGGATAATGGCGCTGCCATAATGACAAACTTTTAAATCTTAAACAGAAGCTACGTTTTAGTTGTTATCTATACTTATAATAAATCTGTAGAAGTGAAAATTCTGTACATTGAAAATATCAAAAAAATAAATGGCAGGGGGTGTTACTATACCGACACCGAACCCAAAAATGTGATTAAAAAAATTTTTGTCTGTCTGTCTGTTTGTTCAGGCATCACGCAAAAACTACCGGTTAGATTACGATGAAACTTGGTATAATTTTTCTTTAATATCCTGGGCACCACACTGGGTACTTTTTATCCCGGAAAAGTATATACAAAAAAAAAAAAAACTTAATTTTGCGGTTCGATCCCCAGACCCGATTACTGTACCAACCGCAAATAATAAGTTTGTCGTAGGTTACGTCACCCGCAGTGGAGTTCACTAAGGGGCGCTGCACACGGCTAAGATACTATAATATTTTATCTTAAGGCGAAAGCGCCAGGGTAGCCCGCAAAATTCAATTTTTTTTTAGGTTTTTTGGAATTTCCTGGTCTTAAGTCAGTATTAAGTTGTAGGTTGATTAATATATGAATCGCGGCCGTAAGAAATATGTATTTACAGAATTCTAATCATTAAAGTCATCAACACAACTCTCTAAGACCACGTAAGTCCAAAGAATAACTGTTTCATGAAATCATCATTCTTTGGACTTACGTGGTCTTAGAGAGTTGTGTTGATGACTTTAATGATTATAATTCTGTAAATACATATTTGTTACGGCCGCGAATCATATTTTGATCGACGTACAACTTAATACTGACCAGCAAATTGCAAAAAACGTAAGAAAATTTGAATTTCGCGGGCTACCTTAGCGCTTCCCCCTTAAGATACAATATCGCTCGCCATACAATTCAATGGACTATCACACACGACGAAGATAATAAATAATATTTCATATTTTCGTATCTTAAGATGAATTTGAATGGAAATTTTTTTTTTTTTTATTTCTCATTTTCTAATAGGGTGAATGAGGGGAGGGTGAAATTTCACGCGGACGAAGTCGCGGGCAGAAGCTAGTTTGAAATATTTTTGTAATATGCACAATATTATTAGCTTTCGTGGCCTTATGAAGTACCTACGTGAAGGCTTTTTCAAGAGGGAATCAATAAAAATGTCGACTGCATCAGACGCTTATCACTCTGACATTTTGCGCATAATAATATGTAATAAAAGCATATTATCAGTGCAAAACATGATTGTAACCCTGAACTTTGTTCATATTATAATGTAAAACCTATATGACCTGATGACACGGAGAAAAGAATACAAATAGCATACTTGCTGACATTCAAAGACTGGAAAGTTCCGTTGGGCTTCTACTTTTTCTTTTTATACCTTTGAGGATTTATCTGTTTTTTTTTCTTGGGTAGATTTTATGCAGAAATAATAATATATGTGTGCTTGTCTTGTAACGATTAGTAGATCTAGGGAGATCTCTCGGCTCACACAAGAGCTTCTGGAGCTTGATTTGTTATTGTTGCTTGCACTGCTGGGACGCAGGTCTCCTCTTTGTAAGAAAGAGTGGGTCATAATACACCACGTGGGTCAAGTGCGGGTTGGTAGATCTCACATGTCATGTCTTCGATTTTTTGGTTCTATGACATACGGTTACCTCACAATTATTGTTTTCCTTCACCGTTTTTGAGAGCAGTTAGTTAGTGTTGGCGACGTATAAAATACTCAATTTACTCTTTGATTTTACTATTTTATATTTTATTGTTGTTGACAACAGTATGATACTTGCGTTTATTCTCTGTCTGTCCTAAGTCCTTGGGTAAAATACGGCTCTTTTATTTGGTCCTAAGCAATTCCACAATCCACAGTTAGCTAGTCAGTTCTTGATTTTCTTATACCCACTGGGCTGATGGTTGACTTGAGAAAAAAAAGCTAACTTTTTTGTGTATCATGATTTTTATCAAGTTCCGGGAGCAGGATATGTTAAGTTCACAGGTCGTTAGTTTAATTAATTTATTTAAACTTTTGGCAGACAAAAAAGGTAGATAAGCGGACTTCATTTTAATTCTCTCATAAAATAAAATCACGCTGCCATCAATTTTACAAATGCTACTGTTTTCCTGACTCTAGAATGTCTAATTTCCAAAAATTCAGGCTATTTAAATTCAAAATGTAACTAAATAACTTGGCATTTGTATTCACGTCCCTGACTCTTGACTTAAGGAAATTATAAATAGGCTACTTTAAGTTGGTTTTAAGTTATAACTGTCAGGACCCGTTGAGCACTTAATCTTCTTGTAATTGCTACTAAACAAACATCGTTCATACATTGTACAACGTGCATGTGATTTTATATATATGCTGTACCTACCTATTGTATGTTTGACTTCTTTATCCATTTTTTCTCAGTGTGTATTCTTGTTTCGCTTAGCATAATTAGCCTATAATATTCCCACTACTGGGGCCCACTCCCTCTCTGGGAGAGGGAGTGGGCCGTAATCTACCACGCGGGCCTAGTTCAGGTTGTTTGGCTTGCAATTGGAGCAACTACAAGCTGATTTTATAATAGAAATACCAGCAATGCTATTGTATCCATCACAATAATACCCTAACTTTAAAATATCATTTATATAATATAATAATAATATTATAAATGCGAAAGTAAGTTTGTTTCTTACCTCTTTACGTCTAAACCACTGAACCGATCATCCTGAATTTTTGCATATACGTTGTCTTGTGTACAGAAACGGACAATCGGACATAGGGTACCTTTCATCCCGAAAAAAAGTGCTGTTCGCGAGGAAAACAACAATAACGTTATTATGATAATAGATGGCGCCACGTGTCTTACGAATCATGATTGAATTATATTAGAAAATTTCACGCGGACGAAGTCGCGGGCAGTAGCTAGTTACACTAATATTATAAAGGTGAAAGTTTGTGAGTTTGTTTGTATGTTTGTTACCTCTTCACGTACAAACGGCTGGACAGATTTGGATGAAATTTGGCACACAGATAGTTTATAACCAGGATTAACACAGTCATAGGAAGTTTGTCCCCATATTCCCACAGGATCGACACTTATGCGAAAAAACTAGTATATAATAAATAAAAGGCTTTTCGTGCCTGTATGTGTGACTGCGTTGTTCTCCTAAACTCTGCAACGGATTTTGATGCGATTTCAACCATCATTTAGTTAGAGAATTTCTTCCGGAATATGTGTATAAGTATGTTTATTACATTAGTTAATATTAGACTCAGATATACCTATTAAAGTTATCTCGATATTTGATCAAGTCTTGTTTTGGCCTATACTCTCTAAGTCCGACAGCAAAGATACGAGCCCATCGGAAAGTAATTCGATACTTTGTAATGAACCATAAGTACACATTTTTTTTTCGGACATGATATACCACATCGGGAGTAAGGACAACTGTCAAATCGTGTGGTCATTCATTCTTAGTTCAGGCCACGAATTAATCTTATCTACATCGGTAACTTTGACTGAAACTACGGATTCCGTGATTCACGAGCCCCCTGGAGCGTGTCGCTAGTTTTTAATAAATTAGCAATTAAGTCATCAGTTTTGTGTCCGTAGATTTAATTAACGTAGGTATGTACCTAACCACTTTTTGCTCGAATTTCGAGACTGATCCCATACCTAACTAAGTAATTATTTTTCTATTTAATTAATACAAGCTGTGTGTCCGATGGTATTTCAGGAAAATTTATTTTTAACTTCTTCCAAAAGTCTTTCCTTAAAGCCTTATTTCACTACACAATATTCTTGGACCCTTTCCCTAAATAGTGATTATGTAATAAGAGAAAGGAAGGAAGGATCCCTATTAAGAAACACATCACCTAAATATCCTGTAGAATAGGGGTTTTAGTGCTCCGTCAGTGAATTAATGAATTTAAGATATTTTTTTTTAATATCTCGAAGATACAGTCGGATCTTTATAAAAAAGAACAGACATAGGAATGTTGTCAGAAATGGATTTTTAGCACGACCCTGACCTTATAGCTACATGTAGCCTTCTTATGCTAGAAAATATTAAATCAACTGGAAAAACACTGTTTAAATTAGCTGTAAGTTTTCCGAATAGAATAAAATAAACCTTTGTACTTAGCCATTTTGAGAATTAGTCCATTAGAGACTCAGTTGCTATTTTGAGAAGTGGGCATTTTGCGCATAAGTCCTTTATTCTACCTACCTTTACCTTACTACGTTTTTTTTACCTTTTTTTTTACTTGTCAATCAAGATCCTCTCCGAAATATGCCTATGAGCAGCAATATGAAGAAAAGTGTTAGGTACTTTTTATATCCCTGACGTAATGCATCTTGACCTGACGCAATGTTTACCATGCGCGAATATTACCTATTGCTCGTTATTAATTTATACATTACTAGCCATCAGAGTGGTACATGCAGTATTTTTAAGAACATTCAGATTCTAATTTCAGTCTCATTCTATCAAAAACACTTCCCGTACATTTTTGACTGGTTTTTAAAATTGTTTGCCGCTAAGATGAGATTTTGAAAGTTTTAAAATACGGACATTGGCTTTGAAATAGTAGGTACTCTCGAAAAAACTGGCAGGTGACCACTTTTCACTTTTAGTTTCACTCTTAGTCAACTGCAAACATTCCCGACTGTACCTACATGGTTTTAAAATGAATGTGCATGATTGTATTGTCCTATGTGAAGGACGGTTCTGCATCAACGAAAACTTTTCTTATCCAAAAACAATAGGGCATGTCTGAGTACGACAAACACGTTTAAGTACACGGAAACGTTCATCAAGTAAATACAGAACAGGTAGGTATAACTTGTTTAGTCGTTAATGAACCGCATTGTTAACTAAAACCATTGTGACAACTACCTATGACTAAATACTTTTTAATTATAATTTTGTTAATGACTGGATATTTCCATCAATAAAAAAATATTGATATAACTGTCATATTTAAGTAAAACTAGACAAATAAAAATAAAAGTTAAAAAAAAAAACGTACCATAACTCCAAGCCAAGGGCAGCATCACTAGGAATATTATTTTCATCATATTGACACGTTCACTGAAGATTCTATTTTTAAATTCAAATGAGAAACGAGTAACACTTCAAATGGAACACAATTAGAGTATCGATACACGAGTATGTCGGTCGGGTGGTCGGCGTGTTGTGATGCTCGTCAGAACACGCGCGTTATAAGTATTAAATATTTTTCACTGCGCTTATCACATCACTAGCAATTTAATGAGCTGCAAACTGTTCTACTTTTATTTTTATTTATTAGATTCGATTTTCACGGTTTAAATTGAATTATTATATGTACTTATATATGTTTACTGACGCGTGTGGTTTAAGAGCGGAGTGTTTTCTTTGTAAGGAAATTAATATATTTAAAGTATCATAAACTTCTCGATTCAAATTAATTAACTCACGATAATTTTGTTTGCCGACGAGGTCAGAAAGCGGTAGCGTAATGACCTGGACGCGTACCGCGAGGGTAGCCTCGAGGTGGCGCGGAAAAAAGAGTTCCTGAATAAATGGATAGATTTGGGGGAGGCCTTTGCCCAGAAGCGGGGGACATTATAGGTTAAACAAAACAACATAACCCTTCTTCTGCCGCGGTCGGGTAAAAATGGAATCAATGTCTGGGTAAAGGCTCCTCCAAACAGGCGCGACACGCGATAAAATCGCGCGCGACACAAAGGCACCGCAAGTCGCGCAACGAGCTGTCCTTTTGTGTCGCGATTATATCGCGTGTCGTGCCTGTTTGTAGGAGCCTTTATAAAGTTAATTTTACTATTTTTAGTTAAGTGCTTAGATTCCGTACTAAATTCTTATTTGATAAGCTCTTATTCAAGAGCTGTAGATAACTTGTTTCATAATTGAAATAATAAAATAAACAATAACTATTTTATCTGTTGACTATGTCATTAGGTCCGTATTTATTATAAATATTTATAATTTTATCAGCTTATTGTAAAAAGTTAGGTACATAATAAAATATAGCTTATTATCATAATTATTATTCCCTAGTAACGTCGGTAACAGGGCCAATATCTGCGCATGAGTCACTAACCAGTTTGCAACTCATAAAATTATGCGATATGTGATAAAAAATTAAATATATACTGTTAATTCTGTCAAAGGTGTGCCCCATGCCCTTGAATAAAATAAAACTTTTTTTAATATTAAAATTCGATGTCCGTTAAAAGGAACATCATAAATCATACTGTGAAGTCTTAGTGTGAAAGTGGTGAACGAACGAATATTTTTTTATTTTTAATATTCAAATATTTTAAATGTATGTTATATTTTTAGGTACCTACTTATATCTTTAAGGAGTCGATCACGTAAGTTCTGCTTTTTAACCCTAAGGTTGAATGTCACTTGCACGTCATAAAACGACAAGATCTATTTGTCTATGTGAAAGTTAGATAGTTTGAACCTTAGTGAAGCTTTAATTTCGTGGGAATTTTATAGTACAAAGTGATATAGCAATGAATTACGAGGTCGCTATATTTTATGTATGTGCTTAGTTAAGTAGTAACACTTTAAGGTTACTCTAATAAAGTTTGATCCAAATTACAGTGTAGTTTTTAATTTCAGGAGTCTTAAATTGCACTGGTTTTCTATTTAAATAACAAAAAAATCTATCGCTCGTTTCATAACTTTTCAGTGGTATTGTGTGCAGTTAATAAACTACCTATAAGTATCAAGAATTCGCCCCGAAGTGTCATGCAGATCATTTTTAGCTACCTGTAATAATTATGGAATGCAATCTCGATCTCGAGCAGCCTTTTTTGAAATTCAAACTCGTGGGAAGATAATCTCGTTCTTGAAATCTCGTTCGAGATCTCGACCGTACCTATACTAATTTGGTGGTAGATTTTGAGCCTGAGCAGTGAGCACGTGCGTTCCAGCATGCTCCTAACCTATGTTCCTTGAGATGTTCCTTATGCTCCTTGAGAAGTATGCTCCTTGTGTAGTGTGTGTAGGGCGCTTATAAAGACATCTTTGGCAGAATCATAAAATGATAAAATTATGAATCATAATATATGGCGAAGACAATCAGTGTTTTTCTTTTTTTCGCTGCACTACTTAAGTATAATTAAAGAGATTGGGATTGGATTTGGATTGGATTGATTGGTATTTTAGCGCAGACAAAAAAAAATAACTGAAAAATCAATAATGGACCACCCAACCAACCAACCAAACCAATGGAACCAATGAGATTTGATACGATTAACTTAACAGTTAACTGTCCATTATGATACATAATGTTATCCTTTTATGATTCTGCTAAAGTGACCTTTTTAGGCCCCCTGGTCTGTTGCGTTGTGTATGCATAGTGCAGATTATCTGTATCAATATAATAAAATTGTAACAAAGTCAAACTGTTCATTGAATAATTTGGAAAAAAAACAATTACCACTAGGTGTGGATATGTATTGTGTGTGTGTATGTGTCTGTTGCAGAACTACAGGTTTTTAGAATTTTTGTCCGTTTGTCGGTTAGTTTGGATTTATGTTCCAGATTGGCGGAAAAACAGTTTACGTTTTTGTGGGACTTTTCCGACATCCATGCGGGCGAAGCCGCGAGCCGAGGCTATTTACTTATTAACGCTGGATTTTTTGGTTCGATGTACGATTAATGTGAGTAGGTTAATTTTAATTACCTAAGTGTAAGATTTTTTTAAATTAAAAACTTGTATTATTTCAAAAATCAAGCGAAATCTCGATCTCAATAATCTCGAAATCCACGCAATATCTCGAGTACCCAATCTAGACTCGAAACTGTATTCCTCACCAGTAATAATATCTTATAATAGGAAATCCGTCCCTGGCAGTATCATAAGCTATCAGTATACTTACGTAAATTAATATAATTAAGCATCTGATTGTTTATTTTTATGTAAGAAACATTGTTTTGCTTTGCATTGTCATAATTTGGGTTTATTTTTGTAGTCAGCGAGGGTTTAACCTGTTTTTTATATTTTTATACCTGTTATGATAATCATGAATAACTTGGTTTATACCTAAAGAAACAAAATTTTGATTACTATTATTACCATTGTCTTCATTTAATTGATTAGATATTTCTCGTAGCTGTCATGTGGGATAACTAAGTAATCACAGTTTTTGCTTCAAAGTGAGAAAATCATTGGTTACAGAACACTTTCCGTCACTAACGCTTATGAACGGGAAAACTTTAACCTAAAAGAGATGATTAACGAGCAAACAGTACAGCCGGTCGATTCAGTAAAAATCTCACCGTGAAAACTTAGGTGAAGTGAGTTTGTTTTTGCTAGAAATTGACACTATTGACACCTCACTCCACGCTCACTTCACCTAAGTTTTCACGGTGAGATTTTTACAGAATAGCACCGCAGGCTACTTAGTGGTAGAGGAGCCCAAAGGGTTCGATCAAGCATACGCAGGGCGAACAAATTCTTCGTCGGATTGAAGTCATGGTGCGCAGTGTTCTACGCGCGCCACTCGAGAGTTGGTGCGGTCATTATGGAAATGGCCGCACGGGGAGGTGGTACCCGCTGAAGAACAGTGAGCCGAGGTCTGTCGGGGGAGCGGTGAATGCTTATGCTAAGCCCGCACCCCCGGCCAGAGGCTTTTAGCCGGTAAGAGTCCCTCTGTCACCCCCACGATGGAGTAAGTCCATGAGAATACCCACCGCGCACCAAAAAAGAAAGGCCACACACGATCATATGAAAAGCAATGGTTCTGAAGATAATTTTTTTTGTCCTATTTGGAAATCTGGAAAAAAAATTCAAATATACTTTCGGTTTTCTCTCTTCATACCGCACCTACTCAGCTATCCACTTTTTGCCTTGCGAAATATATAGGTAATATATTCATATTATTATATTCTATTCATAGGTATACTTGCTCAAAAATCTTGTGGCAATTTACCATAGACTTAGCAAGTACTGCCGTGCATGACATGTCAAGAAGTTCCACAGATTATGTCGAAACATGTATCTTTCATAAAAAGTTCGGCACAGATCGCGACACATCTCTTGTCACGGTAGGGCATTGTACCCCCAACCGCGACATGTGCCCATGATGTGTTTGCAAACATCCGGGTGCAATGTCATTGATGTAGCAAGAAGGAGTTCCTTCTAGGGCTCCTCATGAATAACACACAGCTCTTCGACAAGGATGTATCGATACATTTACATTTGAATAGACATTCTATTTAAATTTCTAGATTTGTATGTCTATGCAAGTACTTACTATGTTTGAAGAACAATGTTTTTACTATTAGGGCGGTGGGGCTAATTTTTATTTCATTAAACTTAACGTGGCAATAGACTCGCCCCATTACATGGGACTTAGACTGGCGAAATGTGGGTAGGTGTGGGTAACACGTCTGCCTACCCTCGGCTATTACAGATGTCATGTGTTATAAAACTTATGAACCCTTACTAATAAACGTATTATATCAGGGGCCCAATTCTGTAACGTTGAGTTATGCAACATGCCATTGACACTATCGACACACTACACATTATTTTGCCACTATTGTAAATTTGGCATTCTGCAATAACTTCAATGACGTTTCAGTGGTGTCTCAGTAGTGTGTCGATAGTATGTCGATAGTGTGGCAGTACACTAGTTTTCAGTGTTGCTAACAAAAATCTACCATGCGACCATAGAAGTACATACCTACACCAAACCTACCACTTTTTTGAAATCATATTTTTATCAATTAAATCTTTATATTATGGGTTTTTTTTAAATAATATAAAAACGTTTTATTATCAAATTTCACTAAAAACATGCGTTTATTGTTAAAAAATAAGATTTTTAACACTACAATAAATTTTATAAACGGATTTTATTTTATATTATTTTTGTGTTAATTGAACGTTATAAAAACATTTTATCAAAAAAAAAACCGACTTCCAAAATAAACACTACGGGGTTATAAATAACTTTAATTTTGGAAGTCGCAGTCGGTGTCTTTGGAACTATATTTTAATTTTTTGCCACCGACTTCCGAAATTAATTCAAGTAATTTTTTACTTTGTAGTGTTTTTTTGCAAGTTTTATTTCTCGCTTTTTAGTGGGTCTATTTATACTTTATCTAAGTTGCAATAGCCTAATGTCAACTTGCTCATCGCTTTTTACAACCTATTGCTTTACCCGATGCAGGGACGTTAATGGTTGAGGAATTCTTCTGGTATTCCACCATCAGCTCCATTTCACCATTCGCATTGTGACGAGCATAAATTGCTTAGCAACCATATTAAAGTTATCGAATCGCAACCCGTGAAATACTTGTTATTGAGTAGTTCCGGTGGTCATCTGTGGCCTTCATCATCAGTTCCACTTCACTAAATGGTGCTTTCCAAGAGAAAATGTACGAGTTACTATAAAAAATACCCAAATCGCTATAGGTGTGCCTATAACATTTGAAGAGTTTCTACGATTTCTCCAGGATCCCATCATCAGATTCTGACCTGATGACTATGGGACCACCTGGAAAGTAGGTATATCTTTTCAAACAAAAAATTATTTTTGACATCGGTCTAGCAGTCTTCGAGTAATTGGGGAACATAAAAATAAAATAAAAGATTCCGTCGAACTAAGAATTAAATAATCGTCGCGAAAATCTACGTCCGCTTAATTAATTTCACTACGATTACGTAGTGAAATTAATTAATTAATTACGCACACACACACGGGCACTTTATTTCAAATTTATAAAATAAACAAATTGAACCAAAGCAATAGAGAAAAGAGGTGTCATTGTTCGATGGCTTCACAATGGCGGTTCGATGGCCAAAACACTATTCAAACACGATAGACACAACTGTCAAATACACTTAAAATATTTACAGACTACCGTAACTTTAGCCATCACGGTGCCATTGACACATAGTGGACCAGACTACGAATTATTACAATAGTCTTACTACGATGTTTCAATGGCACTACAGTGGCAAGTCAATGACCATAAATAATTTGTAGAATACCAAATGTTTGTTGTTACTATCCTATTGAGATACTACTTACACACTACTACACACAGAATCGGGCCCCAGATATTCATCTGGGGCCCGATTCTGGGGCCGAGAGAGCCGGCCGGGGCATTGGGGGCCGAGAGAGAAATCGGTGTGTAGCTATTCAGCTACACACCGATTTCTCTCTTTTTAACATGTATTTTTGGTGTATGCTTTGTTGGTTGTACTGAAATAAATAAATAAAAAAAACACTGGCACTCCGGTAGTGCCGACAGAAGTGAAAACTTGAACAATTACGAGTGTATTTTGTGAATCGTCTTATAAACAAAACACGCGTGTTAAGGTGTGTTCCTTATTTTATAGGGTTTTTTGCAAATCAGGTATGATGACCAAAGTGACTGGTTTATTCTTCTCGTGAAAGGAATTTATTCAGATTTGCTCGTCGTCAGTTATATATCCGTGGTTCAGCGCCATCTCGTCGTTGTTGGATGAACTACGTAGTTAGTACGCGAGGCCTACGTAGTTAGTACGCGAGGCCCTCGTAGTTCTTCCCGATGTGCATAGATGGCGCTGTCCTCAACAACGCGCTCGTCGTTGTTGGATGAACTACGTAGTTAGTACGCGAGGCCCTCGTAGTTCTTCCCGATGTGCATAGATGGCGCTGTCTTACGTTTTACGTCTTACGAATTTTCGATCAGGGTCACGTGACCTGACGCGAATTTAGAAGTTTTTACCCATTCCAAAAAAAGTACACAGCGCCGCTAAAGAAGTTTTCACTTCAAAAAAAATCACAAAATAACATAAAACACACACATAATTTTACTATTTGCAGGGATCCGAATAAACTTTTAGTACTTACTATCTGTACCTGCATTTAGTATTTTATGTCACGAAGTAACACGTGATTTACTTGTGGTAAACAAGTGTACAAACACGCTGTGAATGAGTGCGTCGAGACGAGTCGCGTCAGCAAAGCACATAACACACACTTACACACTTCCGACTTCGCTTTCATCTCGGAAGGTACAGACGCCAGCACATCAAGCTACCCGAAACTGTCAAATTTTCCCAATCAACATTGAACTTTATGCTTTAGACATAAAGTTGAAAATCTATTAAAGAAATTTGACAGATTGTAGGAGCTTGATGTGCTGGCGTCTGTACCGAGAGCTACTGCTTACACACACATTCATAGTGTTTGTACATTTGGTAATCACAAGTAAAGCGCGCGTCGCTTCGTGAGACAAAAATAGTGATGTGGCCGTTTTTGCATTGTCTTTGCTTAACCTTGGTGGTTAATTTAGTTGACAAGTATAGCTAGTAGGGTAAAGTATCATATGTGTTAATCCAGGTTATAAACTATTTGTGTGCCTTTCATCCAAATCCGTTCAGCCGTTTTTGCGCCAATCCGGAATATACCTACATCCAGACAAACGGACAAATATTCTAATTTACTATTTATGATTGACGTGTAAAAGTGTTTGTGTAAACCTACTTACAAAGAATAAAGTCATTTCATTATACCTACTTAAGGCTCGTACACACAGGCGCAACGCGACACGCGACACAAAGGCACCGCTCGTTGCGCGACTTGCGGTGCCTTTGTGTCGCGTGTCGCGTCGCGCCTGTGTGTACGAGCCTTTATGTATAGAAAAATGATGCACCGATTTATTTTATTGATCCAAATACTCAAAATGCGGACGCCGAGACCGCCAAAGCGAATGGATAGTGTGGCTTGCTGCCACGCAGGGTCGTCCAGGGCCACATTTAGGATGGAAGTTAGTGTGTTTCTAATAATTTGGTCTAATTTTTCTAAAAGTTGTGGAGGCTTCCATAGATGAGAGGAGCGAAGGCTATAAGTAAACAAGTATAAGTTTACCAGCCTTCCTCTCCTCGGTCCACAGTACCGATAAATTAACCAGGAACATTTTATCTTCCTCACTGGTCGATTTTGAAGTACCGTGTTTGACCGATGCGTTGAACGCTTGGAAAATGGCTTCTCCCAATACGGTTTTACCCAATAATCCGTCTTCCCAGAGACAGTGGGACGTGCCGCTCTGCAATTTTATACGGAATACCCTTGTAAACACGTCACGTAATACTGTTGAGCATGCCCGTCTGCTGGCTGTGGGAGAATGGGAGTCAGGCTTGTGGCTTCAGGCGCTCCCATCATCCACCATAGGCACAATGCTGGATGACTCATCGTTTCGGCTCGCTACGTGTCTCCGCTTGGGCGCACCTTGTGTTGCTCCGCATCGATGTCACTGCGGTGAAGCTGTCGACAGTCTCGGACACTATGGCCTGTCCTGCTGCAGGAGCGCAGGTCGCATAGCACGGCACGCCAGCATCAACGATATTATTCGTCGAGCCCTTGTCTCCGCCGGCGTACCAGCGGTGTTAGAACCAAACGGTTTGGTGCGTAACTATGGGAAGAGACCAGACGGCATGACGTTGTTACCTTGGAAGTTGGATAGGCCTCTGGTGTGGGACGCAACGTGTGTCGATACCCTTGCGCCATCTCGTGTTCCTAGCACGGCGGCCTGTGCTGGCGCAGCTGCTGCGGCTGCTGAGACCCTAAAGCGGCGCAAATACTGTAACCTTATGGGCAACTACAGCTTTGAGCCGTTTGGGGTCGAAACGCTCGGGTCATGGGGCCCGAGTGCGCGTCTCCTTTTTAAAGAAATTTCTCGCCGGCCATTCGACACTTCACGTGACCAGAGGGCTGAGTCGTTCTTTGGCCAAAGAATTAGCATTGCCATTCAACGTGGAAATGCTGTCAGCCTTTTGGGCACGTTTCCGGATGACAGCGATGCGGACGAGTATTTCGATGCCCGAGTGTCCTTTGTATTTATTTGTATAGTAAGTTAGTTAGTCATTTAATTTAGTATCTAGTGTAAATAGTTTGTATTTACTTTTGTTTAAAATTACGATTGAATAAAATACTTATTCGTTAATTTAAAAAAAGTGTTTTATAAATCTAGAAATTAAACGACGCGTTGCTAAAAAACAAAAATATTCATTCCTATAATGAGCTGCAATGAGGGTGTAAAGTCCTGTCCAGTTTAAGAAAGATGTAGGTGATTATGATAATATATAAATGTATATAGGTATTATATATAAATGTATGTATGCATAGGTAGGAAAGTTTGTCAATGTAGCTAACCATAGCCCCTTTTTTTTGGTTCCTCCTAGGACGTCCTCTCCCGGCGTTTCCGCTTCGGATTCATTAATAATGTTGATATTGTTACGAGCTTGGGGTTCGTGACAATAAAAACTGCCGATTTAATCACCAAAAATTGACACTTTAATCACAACACTAATTAGAATTCAAACACACTAATAAGAAACACAATTGCACTTACTGATCACTCTTAAGTCGCACTCGAATATCGCCTTCGATGTTATCGCTCTTATCGCTTAATCGAAACTATCTGTGTCTCGCGGCCCACCCGGCCTTATATAGTGCCGCAAAGCTAGTACATAAACATCTAGAACGTTCGAGTACATACCGGTCCCGACTGACTCGACGTCGATAGTTCTCGGAATTACTAGTACTTAGAAAAAGGTCAAGTAGGGTCAAGGTCCTAGTACCAAGGTATTAGTTCCGCTACCCGATACTAGATGGCGCTAGTGGTAACTAATGTCGCCATGTATCAAGCATTATTTGCGGCGCGCAACACTGCCCCCTCCTTAGACATGCTCGTCCCGAGCATTATTGGCCCCATAATAACGCGCCAGTCGATCCACATAGACGATCTTAGGAGTACCTCTTGCACCTTTCTGTATCCGGTAGGTTACATCATTGATCTTTGTCACAATCCGGTACGGTCCGTCCCATTTAGCTTGAAGCTTAGGAGATTTCCCTTTGCTGCGGACTGGATTGTGCAACCACACCAGTGAACCTTCGTCGAACCCTTTATTGTTCATTTTGCGGTCATAACGGGTTTTCATCTTTTCAGACATTTGCTGGCCCGATTGTCTGACGTGCTCATAAATGTCATTCATTTTGTTCCGCAAACCATTCGCATAATCAGTTACACTGCGTGGGGCATCAGGTGGTATTCCGGTGATCAGGTCTGCAGGTAGCCGTAGTTCTCTTCCGAAGTTTGCGAAAGCAGGCGTCACCGATGTACTTTCGTGAACAGCGCTTCGATATGACAGCAAAAACGGTTGTATGTGCTTGTCCCAATCTCGTTGCCGATTTTCCACAACTTTTGCTAGGTACCTCTCCAGTGTCTGGTTAAATCGTTCCACCATTCCATCCGATTGTGGGTGGTAGGAAGTAGTTCTTGTTTTATGAGTACCCATAACTCGACAAGTTTCCTGGAATATTTGGGACTCAAAATTCCTTCCTTGATCACTGTGAATCTCCAAAGGTACTCCAAAACGACAGAAGACTTCATGAACCAATTTATCCGCAACTGTCGAAGCTTCTTGATTTGGAATGGCGAAGACTTCCGACCACTTCGTGAAGTAATCCATCACAACCATGAAATACTTGTTACCACTTTCACTCTCCGGAAACGGCCCCGCAACGTCAAGGGCTATCCTCTCCCATGGTGCACCAACATTGTACAATTTCAATGCACCCCTACTACGAGTCTGAGGTCGCTTTACAGCTGCACAACTTGTACATTTGCGACACCAATCCTCGACATCGTCCCGACAGTGGACCCAGTAAAACCGTTCTCGTATCTTCAGTAGAGTCCGTTTTACTCCCAGATGACCTCCTGAACAACCATTATGGTACAACTGTAGAACATCCGGTACTTGAGCTTTAGGGACAACCATTTGCAAATGACAGCTGTTTCCCCGAGCATTTTCCCATTTACGGCACAGGACTCCATCCTGAACCACCAAGCTGTCCCATTGGGCCCAATAGCTTTTTGTGACCGAACTCATCGCTGAGACGTCACTCCACCTGGGCTTAGGAGCTCTAGCCTTCATCCACTCCAGAATTGGCTTGATGTCCGAATCTTCCTGCTGTGCACGTTGTAGGCTTTCCTTCCACTCGTTGCTGAGGTCTGTCCTGAGCATCCTTACAGGTACCACTTCCTTACTTTCCTGCCTAGTACAGTGCTTGCAGTCTTCAGGACAAGGTCTTCTTGACAATGCATCTGTGTTGCCAAGGGACTTCCCGCTGCGGTGTTTAACCACAAAGCCGTCCTGCTGCTGCTGGGCGGTGCTGTTAGCCGCACTACCCTCTCGAGTCCAGCCACCTTCCCTTTCTGCAGTCCGCTTAGGGCAACTGGATCGAAGGTGGCCCCTTTCCCCACAGCCGTAGCACCTAGGGCTGTATCCTTTCTTGCGGTTGCGAACTGTAGTGGCTGCAACCTCCCTGACGCGATGGGAACGATGATCCTGCCGCACCGCTTCCACCTCCAGTGCATGGGCCAAGGCATCCTTCAGCGTCCCGTGGTGACCGAGCCTCACAGCAGCTCTAACTTCAAGGTCGCGGATGCCGTCGATGAATGCCTGCACCAGGTTCCCATCAATAAGCGCAGGTACGGACTGGTAAGCCTTACGAACCAGCTTCTCCACTTCAAGGGCCCACTGCTGCAGGGTTTCGTTACTGCGTTGCACGCGTTCCTTGAGCTGTGCACGAAACACGTGTTCCAGGTGAGCGTCGCCATACCGAGCCTCCAATGCCTCAAGGAGCTGCTCGTAAGTCACTTCCTTACCGAGAGCTTCCAGGACAGTTAAGGCCTGGTCACGCAGGCCCAGGGTGAGGGCAGTCATGGCCTGACTTTTATTCCACCCGTTCGCCTTCATGACAGCCTCAAACTGGATTTTGTAGGCCGACCAGGAAGAAGTTCCGTCGAACGGTGGCACTTTGAATCCACGTAGCGAAGGTGTTGTAGCTACGGGAGCTGCGATTCCATCACCCAGTTTCAGGTAATCCAGCGTTTTCTTCACGTCAGCCATCACGGTTTCCTTCACGTCAGCCATCACGTTGTCAACCCGATTATTCACTTGGTCGATTCGGCTTTCGGCTTCCGACAGACGGTTGTCATGTTGAGCAACCTTTTCCTTCACCTCCTTCATGTCTTTACCGAAGGTAGCGTGAAGGTCCTTTATAAGGAACATCTGCTCTTCCTGGCGGCGCGCCTGATCCTCCTTATCCCGCTGGAGCTGTTCCTCCAACCGACGAGCCTGTTCCTCCTGTCGGCGAGCCTGTTCCTCCCTGTCACGCAGCAGCTGTTCTTCCAACCGACGGGCCTGTTCCTCCTTGTCCCGCTGGAGCTGTTCCTCCAACCGACGAGCCTGTTCCTCCTGTCGGCGGGCCTGTTCCTCCTTGTCCCGCTGGAGCTGTTCCTCCAACCGACGAGCCTGTTCTTCCTGTCGGCGAGCCTGTTCCTCTTGTCGGCGGGCCTGTTCCTCCTGTCGGTGGGCCTGTTCCTCCTGTCGGCGGGCCTGTTCCTCCTTGTCCCGCTGGAGCTGTTCTTCCAATCGACGAGCCTGTTCCTCCTGTCGGCGGGCCTGTTCCTCCTGTCGGCGAGCCTGCTCCTGCAGCATCATCATCAGAGCAGCAAAATCTGGTGCTGATGATGCTGGAACAGCTATGGACGGGCCGGCCTCCGTGATCGGTAGCTGGCCCTCCGACCTCTGTGGCGTTGCTCCACCAAATCGTCGCTGATCCGTCTCCTGCTGGCGTTGATTCCGGGTACGGACAGCCTCCGTGTCGTCTTTGGGTAAAATCGGCATGATTTTTAAATCTCGCTTCTGACACCAATTGTTACGAGCTTGGGGTTCGTGACAATAAAAACTGCCGATTTAATCACCAAAAATTGACACTTTAATCACAACACTAATTACAATTCAAACACACTAATAAGAAACACAATTGCACTTACTGATCACTCTTAAGTCGCACTCGAATATCGCCTTCGATGTTATCGCTCTTATCGCTTAATCGAAACTATCTGTGTCTCGCGGCCCACCCGGCCTTATATAGTGCCGCAAAGCTAGTACATAAACATCTAGAACGTTCGAGTACATACCGGTCCCGACTGACTCGACGTCGATAGTTCTCGGAATTACTAGTACTTAGAAAAAGGTCAAGTAGGGTCAAGGTCCTAGTACCAAGGTATTAGTTCCGCTACCCGATACTAGATGGCGCTAGTGGTAACTAATGTCGCCATGTATCAAGCATTATTTGCGGCGCGCAACAATATTTATTTGCAAACATTTAAATATGGGTTTCCATGAAAGTATTATATTTCTAGAATATAATAACTGATACGTACAAAGATTGAATCGAAACTTCTTGAACTTCTTTGTAAGAAAGCTAAACATTGTTACACATTGAATTAATATTTGTTCAAGTGTTTAAATTGCGTGTTATTATCATTTCCTTGCGTTGTTAGTGTATGCACACACGAGCGGCACTCGTCAACAGTAGAGGCAACTCACGCGTCGACGGCAGCCGTCGACAAAAAATTGTATATTGGGATTAGGTAAAAAAAATGCATTTTTGAGTGCGGTGCTCAAAAATACACGAGCTTCTGCCGTTCATGTGTATGCACATTTATTGTTTTAATTACCACGTAGATATGTATAGATCTAAGTTTACTTTATTTTAGACACTAATTTTATCTTTGAACACGTACAGTAAACCGCAAGTCAGTATTGTAACACTGTTTGAACTACGAAAACCCGCTACGCAACGTAGCTGTTGCTACGAAATAAAGGATTAATACAAAATTAATGCACTTTAAAGTCATCCAATTAATGAACTATGAGGATAAAATCTATTTACTTAAAAGTGTAGCAAGATAATATTGAATTAATTATAAAGATGATAATCGCGAGCATTATCATGTAAATGCATAGATACCTACCATTGAATATCTCTGGTCAAGGTCAGATGGCGCTATCTGAAGAGGTCGCCTTTGATATCAATATGAGATAGCTACCCGAAGTAATTATGTGTTTGTTATGTTTTATATATAAACTTAAAGTTATGCACAGTCAACGAAAAAAAATTAATTGTAAAGCAAATTGACACGCTACATACATTTTCATACAACTATCAAAGATTGATTGATGGCTGTGATTTGAATATACGGACAATTAAAGTTTGTAGTCAATTTGCTTAACAATTATTTTTCCTGACGCTACGTCTGTTCTTCTCAATAAGCTGGACAATGGATGATCATATTGCTATCGACCAGGCATCTACTGAAAATACCGACTTCGAAATCGACTTGGATACGGACATGGAAATCGAACCTTATTTTCAGGAGTCGAGTTCCGAAGTGACGCATAAAGAATAGCAATCCTAACTGCTCAGAACAAAAATAGTGATTAAAAAAAACTGGCCAAGTGCGAGTCGGACTCGCACACGAAGGGTTCCGTCCCACAAGGCAAAAACGCCGAAAAAAACACGTTTGTTTTGTGTGAGCCCTACTTAAATATTTATTATGTTCTGTTTTTAGTATTTGTTGTTATACCGGCAACAGAAATACATCATCTGTGAAAATTTCAACTTTCTAGCTATCACGGTTCATTAGATACAGCCTGGTGACAGAGAGACAGACGGACAGTGGAGTTTTAGTAATAGAGTCCCGTTTTTACCCTTTGGGTACGGAACCCTAAAAATGACGCGGGCATCTACCTACTCATAAATGGAAATCGGTGTTATCCTGTCTATTCAGCTTACACAAATTGTCACAGCGTGATCATAAATATCGTAACACAATTTGCAGCCCGCGACTTGTTCGCAAGCAACTTGACTCCTTCAGATGCATGCGCCCCTGGTACCTCTCGAAAATTTCTTGGTTACACGATAACTTTTTATGGGGTTTTCCGTGCGTTGCCTGTCAGTCACATGGTCATGGAAATGTTTATAATGTATAATTACTAGTATATGTCTACTTAAACAGGCATATAACTATGTGTGGGACAATAATTAATGTTAATCGTGCCTCACGATCCACTAGTATGGCTCGCACAGTGGGTACCATGACGCCACTGAAGACCGGATGTGTACTATCAAAACTACCAGTTTTTTTATACCTCGAAGGAATGAAAAAAGAATACCTACTTACCTTGGTAAACAACGATGCGCTGTCGGTTCAACAGATAATGGGAAATAAAATACTCGTAAGTATAGGATTGGGATTTACAAAGCTCCGTTTACACCACAGATAGATACACCTAGGGCTAACGCAAGAGCAACTACTCCGCGTGCCAAAGATCGCACCAGTTTTCATTCAAAAATCGTATGCCGCCAATTTCGCGCTCAGTCCTGTGTTGCTGGGTAAGCGTGAACGAGAGCGCGAGCTTGTGACGTCATAGTAGGTAATCAAAAGTGGTACGCTTGGTTTTCAAACTCAAACTCAAACTCAAAGCATTTATTTCAATTAAACCTTGTACAGGCACTTTTGAATTGTCAAAATTAAAATTAAAATAGTCCGTCAGTCAGTCAGAAAGTTGAAGCTAGAAGCTAGACAGTTCATGATACTTGCGTTATCTAGGTCTATCTATATCTGTGGTTTAGACCATAGAG
Source organism: Luperina nickerlii (assembly GCA_963855955.1). Taxonomy (NCBI): domain Eukaryota; kingdom Metazoa; phylum Arthropoda; class Insecta; order Lepidoptera; family Noctuidae; genus Luperina; species Luperina nickerlii. The sequence continues at coordinate 7,422,472 of OY979663.1, forward strand.
AATTATTTGGTTTAAGGGCTTATTCCACCTCACTGAATTCAGACGTCTAAATTAGGGTCCTAAAAAGAAGGCTAATTAGAAGCTTCTGATTACACTTGACTTATTTAGTTACTAATTCAGTTGCGAGCGCGCGGCTGACGTATTGCGTGATGGCTCCATTCCTGTCAAAGCATCAAAAAATCGGTCTTCTCATAGACCTGGCCGTTGGCTCAATAACAATAAAGTAGTAGTAGTTAGTTTTTAAGTTGTCAATTTTCTTTTTAAGTGTTTTGATTGTTGCATTTTCGTCTATATTTTTGTAAATACATACTTAAAAGCACTTTCCATCCTTCCATTTTTATATTTTTATTTGAATAGCTTTTATCATTTTTGTTCCAAAGATATGGCATATCTTTATACAATTCTATTATATTAATTATATAATTACTTTTTCTTTCGGCGTCGACATCGTATACTTTCGTACCAACAAATTAAAAAAATACAAAAATTGCACGTCCCCTCGCAGTGGCGGGTGCGGTGCGACTAACGCATCTGAACGCTATTCCACCTTCCTAAATGGCTTTCTAATTAGGAAGCTAAATGATTTAGTCAGTCAGAAGCCTCACTTCTTCCGATTTAGGAGGCTAATTAGGATTCTAACTTCTTAAATGCTATTTCACTTGACTGAATTTAGTTACTGAATCATTTAGGACGTCTGAATTCAGTGAGGTGGAATAAGCCCTTTAGACTCATGGCTAAATAATAACAGCCGAACGGTTCGATCGAAGGTCAAGCTACACTTGCCGCGGTCGATACGTGGATGCCTCGGAAAGTACTTACGTTAAGCCGTTCGTCCCGATTGTCATTCGTATATATTTTTTGACAGTTATTAGTCAAAGGCCCATAAGTCTGACAACCAGTCTTACCAAGACGTATAGTGTTACCTAGTGTGGTGTGGTTGTGGAGGTCAGATAGGCAGTCACGCCATTTAAAATACTGGTATTCATCTGCATCCGGTTAGACTGGCAGCCGACCTCAACATAGTTGGGTAAGATTGATTCTAACGATGTTTCGTCGACCGTTATTACCTGGATGTCTTTATTTGATTCTGTTATTGTGGTTTTCGAGCAAACGACCTGTCGAAGTAACGAAGCGTCGATTAAACGTGCCTTCGAAGTAAAAACTCGTCGAGATTGTAAGCTTTTGATGAATAGACTCTTCGAGGTATTAACGATCCATCGAAGAAGTAAACTTTCGAGGAAAATATTTCGAAGTAACGACCGTCGATGAAACGTCGTCGTTCGTAGTAAATTATGAGTATTTATGGACCTGAATGATGTTTTAATGGGGAAATGCCAGGGTAGCCTGCAAAATTCAAATTTCCTCAAGTTTTTTTGCAATTTGCAGGACAGTGTCAGATTGTATTTTGAACAAAATATGATTCGCGACCGAAACATGTATTTACAGAATTATAATCATTAAAATTAAATCATCAATACAACCCTCTTAGAGGGTAATGATTTTAATTTCGGGGGCTTCCTTGGCGCTTTCTCCTTAATTGTACAAAAAGACAATAAAAAGAATTTAAAATTTTACACATTAATTTATTTACAATACATACATAAATGTATAAACGATCACAGAATATCAACGCCTAAATAATCTCATTATATTATATTAATTAACAACATGATTTCGAATTTACAACCGAAGGTAAGTTTACAATTATATTGTAACTGCAGTAAGTACAGATACCAGCACATCAAGCTACTACAATCTGTCAAATTTCTTTAATAGATTTTCAACCTTATCGTTAAAACATAAGGTTCATAGTTGATTGGGAAAGACAGTTTCGGGTAGCTTGATGTGCTGGCGTCTGTACATAACCTACCTACTTATTTACTTAAGTAAGAATGTCTCAAGTATCATATTTTTTGTTAGAAAGTTCCTTGTTTAATATTCCTAGGATTTTCTAGCTGATTCGAAGATAATAGATATGTAGAACTAACTTATCATTAAATGGTTTTCATTTACTTAAGTTACCTTATAGAGGATAGTACAATTAAAGGAGTTCAACTCGATTCGTTTACGCTCATAAATATCAGAAACAAGGATAATTTCTGGTTTAGGATATTTAATAGCGATTATTGTCATAAGCCAACATGTTTGTGTGTTGTTGTTGTCATGGAAAAAATGCGTCTGTCAACAAGCTTCCATAGTGATCCATACAACGCTCACGCCCGTGCCTACACATGGCGAATAAATCGTAGTTTTTCACGGCAAGAGAAACGTGGATGCACAAAGGGTAATACAGCTCTTTTTAGCCGTCTAAAATATCAGCTATCTAATATGGCAACATTTTTATGCAATCAGCAATCCGTCGATTGAATACGCATGAAGACAACTTCTCGAGCTAAAAAAAGTTCAGGCGTTAGTTGAACTTTGTTTAAAAATATTAAAAAATAAAACGTTTCTCCGACTAAGGAGCTAAAAAAAGTTCAGGTGTTAAACTTTGTTTAAAAATAAAAACGCTTCAAGAAGCGTATTTTCGTTTCATTTAGATGCCTCTGTCTTTCTTTGTCAAGACAAAGAATGAAAGTGGCATCTAAATGACTTACAAGTAATTAAAACCTTAATTAAAGTAAGTAACAACGGGTGACTTTGGAGGATTTGGTGTATAATCGAACTCTTGGACCTGGCCATTATTGTTGATGATTTTATGGCCACCCTGATCTTCTGTGACCTTGCCGTTGACGTTGGATGACGTGTGGAACTGGAACTGCGCTTCACCGAATACCTGGCCGCCTTTTGGAGGCTTCAGATCCCGCACGTCAGTGTAAGAAATAGGCTGAAAATGTAGAACCAACATCATAAGTTATGCAACAATTGGATCACAATACGATAGATTTTCAATAAAATTTTGTTTTAAGCTGGTAAATATGCCCTCATCATCATATGACATCTACATCATCAAAATCATTATTATCATGTAATGGCCGTAGGCATCGTCCTAATGGAACGCGAATGCGCGATCATCGTAGGTTTGCGCGAATTTTACTCGTACGTACGCGCGAACTCGAATAGGTATCCTAAAGTCCTAACTGACAATCGCACTCAAATGTTTGGAAATCTATAAAATATATAAATCTATAACAATAGGTCATCCAAATATTTCACGACCACAAAAATTGAGCGTCTGACGTCCATGGTTGTTGGTACCGACCGTGCTAGTGCCATACTAGGTACTCCACGGTCGCTCCCGTCGTAAATTCGCGCGATGATCACGTATTCGCGTTCTATTAGGACACCCAGATTTTGCTATCGCGCGAACACGCGATGGTCGCGTCGCTTACTCGCGCGATGATCATGCATTCGCGCTCTATTAGGACGATGCTATAGTCATCGGAAAATGTTTGAAACATTTGGCATTGGGCTGGAACTATAATAGTCGTCCATTTGTTCACCGATCGCTTGATTAGAAGACTTTCCTTCAAATGCTATATCTCTATTTGACCCTGTCTAAGATTGTCAATCAACTCAACCTATCGCATTTCACTGCTAGACATAGGGCTCGCCCAGGCTACGCCACAACACCCTGTCTTCCACCTTTCGCATCCAGACTGGATGCGGTAGGCGGAGGACAGGGTGTCCCAGCCACCTTCTAAAGGTCGTCGGTCCATCTAGCTGAAGGGCATCTCAAAATACGCTTGCCGAGTCTCCACTCCAGGACTCGTCTGCTCCACCGGTCGTCGGTCCTTCGACAAACTTGATTAGCTCACTGCCACATCAGTTTGCTTACCCCGGATAACATCATTCCTGATTTTATCCATTATAGAAACTCCGAGCATAGCCTGCTCCATAGTGCGCTGACCGAACTTGAATTTGTAAGTTGTTCGGCAACACACTGTGTTGAGTTCCCAAGTTTTTAGCAGCAGAATATAACTTACGGAAATAATTGACTTCGGTGTGCTTAGCAGTAAATTGCCGCCATCTTTCACAAGACCGCCCTCTACCGGTTGGCCGTTGACATAGGAGTGTGAGTGTGAGTAAGAGTATTGATGGTTGTATGAGTTCTGGCTGCTCGGTACTCCCTGGCTTGGTATACTGGTGAAGGAACTGGAAGGCTGAAATAACATACCGCAAGGTTAAACCAAAATTTGAAAATGGTAATGGATAACATCTAGAACCATTCCACCATAATGTAACGATCTAACCATAGACAAATTCGAAGACATGTGACATCCACTAACCCACTGGGCCCGCGTCGTGGATTAAGGCCTACACCTTCTCACAAAGAGGAGAATAGGAGGAGGAGAGGAGCCTGTGTCCTAGCAGTGGGAATGTCATAGGCTGATTATGTAACTATAATTATTTGCAAAAATAAACAAAGATTAGTGCCTCTACCAACACCTGAGAAGGCTCTCGCTGGGCCGCTGGATCAATGTCTTGATCTTGAGTCAGAAAGTGGTACTCCTTGATACTGCGCCGTATTTTTAGGAGTTTCCCTTATCTAACTATAGCGGATGGCCCGTTGCATACACCTTGTTCCCACTACCGATGGGATTCGGGATTCATATAGATGAATAAAAAACGTAACGTTTGCCATAGCAATGCATGAATAACAGACTGACTATCGAAAGTGTATTTGTAGCATTTGCCTCTAAAGTTCCAACTGCTGAGTGCTGGGAAGCAGGTCTCCTCTATGTGAGAAGGTGTAGGCCTTAATCGACGACACGGGTCCAGTGGGTTAGTGGATGTCACATGTCTTCCAATTTTTTGGTTCTAGGACATACCGATTTCTTCACGATGTTTTCTTTTTCCGTTTTGAGAGCAGTGGTGTTGAAATAAATTACACAAAGTAATGTGTCTACCTGGGTTCGAACCCACGACCTACGACGCGTAAGTCGGAGTGGTTACCACTGGGCCACCGTAGCCAATTTATAGTTATAAATTGAGTACTTACATTGACGGGCAGATTTATTGACTGTCCATTATTGACGTTATTGTTGTCGACTTTTTTGCCGCTGATGTTGGTGTAGTCCGCTGGCTGGTCGGCAGACGATGGAGCGTATTGAAAGGAGTAGTCAGAGGCACTGTAGTCATTGCCGTTCTGTGACTGAGGGTTGTTCTGTGACTGGGGGTTGATCGGGTGAATCTGAAATAGAGAACTGTACGTTTAGCATTTGGCGTGTGTGCGATAAGTGATTCACCAGACCTTAGTGAACCCTAATGACCTTAGTGAACCTTAGTGATCTTAGTGAACCTTAGTGACCTTAGTGTGTTGGATTTTTGTGATTTTAAAATCCAATCTATATACACCGTGTTCTTCACGTTATCCATAAACTTTGTCACGCTTCTATAGCTTTTACAAATTAAATCTAACAAAGGAAGTAGAAGGTACTTAAAAAGGCTTCGTTACGAAGATATTTGTAATTTAATTTAATGAAATGTAATTGAGCTATGCAGTATGCCCGCCAAATCTTATGAATGAAAGTATGTCGTTGCCAATTCGGATAAAGAGGCATGCATGTCGTGTGATTTACGTCAAGGTATTTAGTTTGTATGACGAAAAGTGTTACATTCGAATAATAAGTAGGTAACGACCATCACCAATATGTGTGCCATGACCTCACTTTATATTATTTTGTTTTTTTAAGAGAAAACTTATTTAGGTGCGTTGGGTATTTTTTGAGATGTGAAAAAACCATTGAACTCGTTCCACTGTTACCGTAAGCGACACCACGCGTGTTTTTTTTATAAGACGGTTAAAAAAATACCCGCTTCGGATGTGTTCGGTTGTTCTCGGGATATACTCGGTTTTAATGTATATCTGATATGTCAGTGAGTGATGCCAAAGTATTTGTGTTTTGTTTTCACTTCTGTCGGCACTCCCGGAGTGCCATTGCTTTTTTTAACGGTTTTTAGCCTTTTCTCCATCCTACCCACAGGCTGCCTGGGAGAAAGGGCCTATGGCAATAAATTCGCCTCTGTACGTTTATGTGCTCAAAGTATTTAATTAATGAATAATAACTCAGGGTGGCAGCAGGAACATCGACGCGCAAACATATAATTGTCTTAGCGTAAAAACTTTTTGTCGGTTATAAAAAAAAATCTGATGTTTCATAGTAAAGTCTACGCGGTTCAAATGTATAAAACAGATACATTTCTTTAAGGGGATTACAGGACCTAAACGCAAAAAACGCAAGTTTTAGAAGCAATAAAAGCATATGATCGACTGCAGTAAACAAAATCAGAAAAATATATGTTATTCTTCTGGATATGCTAGGTAGATAGCAGTGGCGTGCCTAGGGGTCAAAATTAGGGAAAGCCCACAGATTTTCAACGTATAAATAAAAAACGGCCAACTGAGGGATTGGCTGGTTTTCTTATTGTGTACGTGTGTGTTGCGAATGTTTGACTGGTATTTTTTAAAATATATTTTTTATTAATAGGTTTAAGTACGTTTGTTGTTGTGAATTATGATTTTATTAGGGCAAGCCGGGCTTTTCGGCTTCTATAGAGGTATGAGGAACAGGGTGTAAAGTTCACTCATACACTATAGAAAAGGGAGGATCCTCCGACCAGACGGGTGTTGTGTCTGGCGAGCAACTGCCCGTTGATTCATGTCGGGCCGTTGTATCTATGCTAGTTGCGCGATAAACTCTGCTTGCACGATGCAGGATTTGCGTGACGTCAGTATGACGCGTTGTTTGTATGTGGCGTTGTAGATACCGCTACATCACTCCCCCCCGGAGACCGGAGGTCGATAGTGGGCTGAGTCTTGTATCTTGCGATGCTTGCCAGGCCAGCTGAGGTTCCAGTGAGTCGGAACCGGTTGCCGCATAGTTCACGGTGATTCGGAACTGTCTGCGAAGATGTCCCCAGTGAGTCGGGGTGGCGCTGCGTTATGCTCCAGTGCGTCGGATGTAGTACAGCGCCGAGTTGAGGCTGGCTGCTGCGTCGACCAGGAGAGGAATTGAGCTCTTCTTATTGACCGGCCGAAAGTGCAGTGTGCTGTGCCGAGGTTGCTGATGAGGCTGAGGGTGATGACCAGGTATGCGCGGTCGCTGCATGCTGGTGGTCAGGATACCCGTTGAAGCCGTGGGGGAGCTGGCTGGCTGGGTGACTCGCCGCTAACGCTTGCGGGAGTGATGATGATGACGTCACGCTGAAGTATTTGCACGAAGGCTGCGCTGACGTTCATGTTCGGGGTCACCAGTATAGAGGTATGAGAAAGAGGGTGTAAAGTTCACTCAACCTCCATAGAAAAGGGAGGATCCTCCGACCAGACGGGTGTTGTGTCTGGCGGGCAACTGCCCGTTGATTCATGTCGGGCCGTTGTATCTATGCTAGTTGCGCGATAAACTCTGCTTGCACGATGCAGGATTTGCGTGACGTCAGTATGACGCGTTGTTTGTATGTGGCGTTGTAGATACCGCTACACTTCTATGAAGGTACCGCCACTGGTAGATAGTTTGTTGACAACATAATACAACTAATTTGATACGATAGAAAAAAAATCATGAAGATAGGTGCCTCTAAAAACTTTCTTTTTACAATAAAAACCATACTAATTTGATTTTTTGTCAGATTATTCTGCAAGCAACATACTAAAGCACTAGTGTTTTAGTCCAAACAATACATTTTTGTAAATAGATAATTGCTTCATATTTTGCAATAAGTTATTACCAGCGTTGTGTTATCGCGCTTCTCTTTCTTTTCTATGCAGTCCGACAGTGACCGCGCTTTGGGTCATGTAATCCCCTTAAATAACTAAATAATAAAAAAAAATAAAAAACACTGGCACTCCGGTAGTGCCGACAGAAGTGAAAACTTGAACAATTACGAGTGTATTTTGTGAATCGTCTTATAAACAAAACACGCGTGTTAAGGTGTGTTCCTTATTTTATAGGGTTTTTTGCAAATCAGGTATGATGACCAAAGTGACTGGTTTATTCTTCTCGTGAAAGGAATTTATTCAGATTTACAAATAAGCTCGTCGTCAGTTATATATCCGTGGTTCAGCGCCATCTCGTCGTTGTTGGATGAACTACGTAGTTAGTACGCGAGGCCCTCGTAGTTCTTCCCGATGTGCATAGATGGCGCTGTCCTCAACAACTCGCGTCTTACGTTTTACGTCTGACGTTAGTACGCGAGGCCCTCGTAGTTCTTCCCGATGTGCATAGATGGCGCTGTCCTCAACAACGCGCGTCTTACGTTTTACGTCTGACGTTTTACGTCTTACGAATTTTCGATCAGGGTCACGTGACCTGACGCGAATTTAGAAGTTTTTACCCATTCCAAAAAAAGTACACAGCGCCGCTAAAGAAGTTTTCACTTCAAAAATCAACGCAGGGAGGTACAGAATCATGCACTGTCCCCATATAAAAATATACTTACAAGGGGCAACAGGTCAGTTTTTGGTGTGAAATCGAACTCCTTGAGTTTTCCATCGTTATTGATGACTTTATGACCTGCCTTGTCTTCGGTAGTTTTGCCATCGATGTTGGAGGCAGAGTGAAAGGAGTATTCTGCTTCACCATAGACATGACCACCGTCTACCGGCTTCAGATTCCGCACACCGTCAAACACAGTAGGCTGAAATAGAAAAGTTAAAGAGAGTTAGGAATTAGCATTTCAACAAAACTGGCCAAAACCTATGACAAATTCGATTGCTGAGATTTAACGTCACTGATTTTCTAATTTTTTTCTTAGTAGCGATCAAGGAAATGAAATTGTTTATTCTGTACCTACATAAGATATCGGATTCATTTACATGTCATAAATAAAAAAAACAAGCTAGATGAATTCGATTTTGGGTAGTATACATCCATAATTAAAAATAAAGTTGGAAGTCTTACTTGTTACGAAATGTATGGGAAAGTTTTTGCAATTTCTGACTTCTCTAGTACTTAAACTTCAGTTGGTCCAATGAGTTTTTTATCCTTATAAAAAACAGGATCGTTTGGTATCACAAAAAGTGTTTGTGAAAATGGCCCATTTTCTTGTTGAACCTATTTTTTTTTTAAATCTATGAACTGGGATCAAATTTTCTCAAAAAATTAAAGTTATGCCGACAGCCTAGTGGCGTGCTCATCATTTGTTTGGTTATTTCTTTTATTTTAGAATTTAAATGCAGAAAACAAGCACGTTAAGTTGTGATCCACAAGATTATACGTTAATATTATTCTAAACGGTAGTTTTACATTGTTTATCTTTATTATAATCACTAAAACGGAAAATAGTGGCTACTATTATCCGTCCATTTTCATTCTAAAATAAAAGAAATAACCAAACAAACGATGAGGGCTCCACTGCGCGGTCGACGTTTGGTCGGCGCCCTCTTAGAGACAATCTCCAAAGACCGTTTTCCTATAGCTACAACCTGCCCTTCTAGCCTGCCCTGCTAGGTACCTGCCCTTACCGCTCCATCTCAAAGATCCATCCTGTATAATAGTCAATATACGCGAGCTTATGATAACAAACTATTAACTATTTTAAACCCGCTTAATAGCTTTTTGTATGTTAGAAATGGTACGAAAAGATGGTCCTCGAGTGCCATAACTTCAATGTTAATGTGGTACGGTATTTACGTTGCACTTAGTCTTAGTTTGTATAAACCATTTAGATTCCGCGGCTGTAAGTAACTTTAATTTCTGACCAATTAAGACTCGATGCAATCATATTGATTACAACCATAGAAATATAAAAAAAAAACAGATTACAACCAATTAAAGTAGTGTCATTACACAATCATACATTTAAATTCAGAACAAGTCATGTTTCATTCATCATCTTCTAGTTAGTTTTAAAAGGACATAAACAAGTTGAATGATACAATATCATCACATCAATGCCTGAAGGGCTTCAGAGGTGTACCTAGCCTGTGACCTATAACACTCACTATTCGCCAGTTACGTTTAAGTATATTATATACAGCAATCGCTCAAGATATGTTTCTTAACTCCACCACAGAATACAGTTATGCGTAATGTGATGTGAATCCATCTTAAGGCCGTTTCTACACAGTAGCAAATGGGCGAGACTCGAGAACCATCGCCAACAGGAAAAGTCTTCCGTATGACATATTATTATTGTTATACTAGAGGTTTTCCGGTGACACTACTTGATAACTGTGACTAAGGACCAATTATTTAAACTATTTCTATAAAATATCGACAATGGAAATATAAAATAACGTAAGGGACAATCTTCAGGTTTTCAGGAGAGTCAAAATAAGATTTTCTTTTACAAAACCAGTCGTAACTTTTTCTCTATATGTTCTCTTTGAAAAGTGTCTATGACAAAGTTTCTAAGATTTGTTTAATCTTATAAGCTGTAAGCTAAAATAGCAAACATAGAGCAAGAAATTCTCATTCGTATCATATCGATTTTGCGTATGTGCATTAAATCATATTATATGACATACCTTAAATTCAGCATTCTTAACGAGATTGTTGCGTAACCTGCAAATAATAAGAAGAATAATATCACTGAAAATAAAAATAAAGTTACAAATAATTTTTATATTTATTTTATTATTAATTGTTGTTATAGCGGCCATAGTAGTACACATTTTGTGAAAAAGTGAAGTTTCAAGTAGACCTATTACTGTTAAAAAGATCAACCCTGTGACTGACGGACAGTGGATCTTTAGGGTCGCGTTGGCGTCCTTTGAGACGGAAAAAACTATTAAGCTAACGTAGAAACGATTTCTTTCCATTCACTCAATTTATGAAACCCCAGTTTCCTGTTTGTACGTAAAAAAAATTATAATCCGTTATTTTATTTCTTTGAATTAAAAAAAATTCAACGTTATTTTGCATATTGTTTGAAAGTAGCGATTTATTTTTGTACTTACGAGTATCAATTAAAAATATATTGATAAGTAAAATTTTGTTTACTTGCAAATTAAAAATGTTTGTCCGGGTGTTTTATTTGCATTAAAACATCTACAAGCTCATCAAATCAATGAAACAATGGATGAGCACTAATAGTAATTTCGTTCATTACCTATAATTATTGTTTGGATGATTACATCCATTATATTATAACATCTTCGAAGTAAACATGAGGACATTGCCGACAATAATTTGACAAATTATTTTTGCTAATCATAGTTTGTTACACACAATAATTGTGTACTCTTCGTGATTGGAAATAATTGTGTACTCTTCATGATTGAAAATAATTTAGGAAAGGGGTGATCATAATCAATCTAGATAATGTTCCTACTGCTAGGACACACAGGCACAGACCTCCTTACTGTAAGAGAGATTCGTCCATAAATCAACACGCGGCCCCAGTGGGGATTGGTGGATGTCCCAAATGTCTCCGAATTATTGGTTCTAGGACATTCAGTTTCCTCACGATGTGGAAAAGAGGTAATCAATGGGGGTAGGAAAAAGGTAATCAATTCCTACATCGGCGAAGGAGTTTTTTATTTATCTATAGTATAGACTACTAATAATAAAGCTGACGAGGTTGTTTGTTTGAACGCGCTAATCTCTGGAACTACCATTCGGTTTTGAAAAAATCTTTTTGCATTTGATAGCCCAATTCTTGAGGAAGGCTATAGACTACAAAAATCATGCTAGGTCCCTTAGGAGCCGAGAAAAAACAGAAAACGTCAGAAATAACGCTATAATGAGCGAAAAATGCGCGGTCAGGCGATTCGATGCGATGGGGTGGGTCGGGGAACCAGAAATCTCACGCGGACGAAGTCGCGGGCAGAAGCTAGTACTAATAATAAAGCTGAAGAGTTTGTTTGTTTGAACGTGTTAACCTCCGGAACTGTCAAATTAGATTTCTGTCGAACGAAATACAAACAGTCCGGTATCTATTAGGAGTATTTAGGAGCTGTTAAAACAATTATGATTTGCTTCTTTTGATAATTATTTTTATTCTTTGTATAAAATGAAAAAAGGTAAAGGTCGATGTGCAATATTTATCGACGGGTACTGTAATAGCGCGGGCGGGCGATGCGATGCCACGGAGTGTGTCGACGGGGCGAAATTTCACGCGGACGAAGTCGCGGGCAGACGCTAGAATGAATAAATGAACTAAATAAAAAATAGCAGAAGATTTTTCCTTGGACACTGGCTCACGAGATTTTTCTTATCCGATAAAGGTCTTAAATTCAGGTTATTCTAGTAATAAGACATAAGACAAGGTTAGCAAAACATCAGGTTATTGTATTAATAAAACATGGTATTCAAAAAGTAGGTACTATATGAGCGGGACATCGAGTGCCAGCTTTGCACGCTGATGACCGTAATGTAACTCGAAGTATGTAATTGAGGATTTCCCCATTTGAGTTTAACAAGCCATTTGGAAGCAAACCACTCGGTAGATGAACGTTAACGCTCTTATCTTAACGATCCATGACCTTCAGCTACCTCAGAGACTGTTTCAAAGGAATACGGTGTTGTTTTATGGATTTGTTTAACTTTTTCTATGCTACTCAGAAGTAGTTAGAAACGATCTCCTCCACGAACAGGCACTTTACTTTGTGCATTTAATTTCAACAATTTCTTCGTTGTTTTGAGGGCACTACCTACTGCTCTCAAAACAACGAAGGAAAACATCCGTGAGGAAACCGGCATGTCTTAGAACCAAAGATTCGAAGACAAGTGAAATCTAACAACCCATACTGAACCCGCGTGGATTACGTGATAATATTATCGGCTGATTATGCATCCTAATGAAAGTCCTTACCTAGTAGTTACTAAGAGTAAAAAGAGGAAAGTAATTATATTAGTGATGCCACTGCACATTAAAGTTGGCTACTTGGCTCCAATGAGAGTTGGCAGAAATGAATAAATTATGGTATCCATTAAAATAAATATGTTGTCGTTCACTTTTGTATATGGTATTAATTGACATTCCGAAACGGTCTGTTTGATTTGTTTTTAGGTAGGTCTATGATGATTATACTTACAGTGTTTGAACCTGGTCCCATTGGTTTTCTCGTGCCGCTGCAAGGATTTCATCGTATGTAGGTGGAAGTGCTGAAACAGAAACGAAACAGGTACAGGTAAGTGTAAGCCAGTAATTGCCCCACTGCTTGATGGTACTTACAAGCTTCTTCTCATGACGAGAAAGAACGAACAGCGGTCAACGACGGTTTTTTTTAACCAAAGCTTAGGAGCGGTGGCTCCTAAGCTTTGGTTAAAAAAAACCGTCGTTAGCAGAAAATCTGTCATCTATACCAATATTTGACATTAAGAGCGCCGTATGGCATTTCATACAAACATTCAAGCCCTTGTTTTTCGAAATTAATGAATTGATTTTAATGAAACTTCATACAAAGGATACAAAGGTCTAAAAAGTTATTTAAGAAAATTTTCGAAATGTCTTATTGAAAAAAGATAACTGGAAATCTCTGTTTTTATGGAAAATTTAAAATCGGTCTAATTTGGCTGTAACACTATTTTCGAAAATGTTTTTAAGTAACTTTTAGACCTTTGTATGCTGCTTATGCGTAAGAAATTTCATTAAAATCGGTTCATTCATTTCGAAAAACAAGGGCTTGAAAGTTTGTATGAAATGCCGTACGGCGTAAACGCTCTTAAGTCAAACCCCGCTGCCCTAAGATTTAAATCGCTAGATTTGCTCTCACCGTACTTAGTACATTAAGAAGAGTGAGCCCATACATTATGAAATAGCGTGTCCATGACAATCAAGTCACTGCGTCATTGTGCGTCAGAGGTGCCAAAACGAAACAGAATAACGCGACTATCTTTTGACGCGGTGGGCATCTAAGGCAAAGGTTTTTGCCACTGTCATCATTTTCATGACAGACCGTACTTCGAGGAAACATCATTTCAGTATGTAAGTAGGTCCTAGGGATTAACGAGGACATAACATTTGAAATTATAAAAACCCACTTTGGTGGACGAGCGACGAGACAACAAACTAATAATGTTCTTATTATTTAAACGCTTTATGATGTCTCTAATATCTTGTATCAATGTTTTTATTTTCATAAATAATATTGAGTCGTTCCATTAGAAACTCGATGATAATATGCGTATAAATACGGATCTCGGTCTTTGTTAAAGAATATTCTTTGTCACAATCAATTTACACTTTTTGTACCAGGATTCACATTTTTGATAATATTTGTTGTGGCTTTTGTTGCGGGTTGAAGTTTGTAAGCGGAACTAGTGACGTAACAATTAAATACATACTCAGAATCCTGTAGATTTCTGAAAGACTCGTCTACTTGTTTACTATAAAATAGGTAGGTACTGATTGAATATGTTTCTAGAAGACCAAATCTAAACTACTATTATAAAGAGAAAAGATTTGATTTTTCGTATGTTTGTTTGTTACACTTTCATGCTAAAACGGCTGAACAGATTGGTAGGAAATTTGCGCATGGGTAGACGATGACCTGGATTAGGAGATAACATAGGATCCTTTGAGATCGGGACAGGTAAAACCACAGGGCGCAGCTAGTCGAATATAAATTAGCGTTTGAAAACAAAAAATTATTCTTGTAAAAATTTATCCGTTTTTTGATAAGGATAATGCTAGACTTTTTTTAGACCTACCTATTTTTTATTTGGTTACTGGTTAAAATAATACCTAATGCTGCATTCAACTGATAAGGTAACAAATATACATCTCGGTACATCAGACGGGTATTTCCTTAAAGAATTTCGTTTTAAAATAAGTACTTATAAGCTAATAAGTTTCCTCATATGCTTATTAAGGGGCCTCTTATGAAGGAAAAACGTTACTTCTTATCCACAATAATTTATATTTTAGGACGTTGTAATTCACAAGGAAAATATTTGGATACGCACGAGACTGGTTTTTAAGTTAGGAATTAACGTCTTGGCTAACTATCCTGGTTTGGCACCATGCTAGCTAGAGCTGTTTACACGATGCTAATAAGTTTTAATTTAATGACTTGTGTTTCGTAATAGTAATTACTTACTATTGTATAGGACAAAGTTCTTTTAACTGGACAGACAGCTGTGCTGCTGGAGAGTTTGATGCGTCATTTCTTTTTACCAGCTAAAGAGCTAGGGAGTGACGTAGGCCGGGCGTTTTGGGGGACTGTCTTATGCAATTGTGACATTCTTAAAGTGCTGATTCACGGCCTAGTTTGAATCAATGACCTTTGATTGATTACTAATAGCATTGCAGTGACTTAGTTCGTAGAGTAAAATGGTCCAATTGGGAACTATCTCAGCCGGCAATACGAGGCTAGTAGGTACAGAAACAGTATTGGAAAATAGCCGATACGAGGCAAAAGTTGTTCTACTTTTGCCCTTCCTATTAAACTATCACACTAGCTCACTATCTTTGGGTTGTTCCACTGCGCTCCAAGAAATGTTGAGTAGAGTTAGCAAAAAAATAAATTAAGCACGAAACATTAATAAATATCATAAAAAAAGAAAATGTGAATGTCAAATATGTTTATTCAGTCATAATCACAACATCTAATAATAGTTTTTTCTTAAAAACAATGTAAAAATAAAAAAAAAAACAACACATTACAACAATTACAAAACTATATTAAGTTGTAGTTCAGTTAGCTTATTTTATTGCAATTCCAACGACATAAATTTTATACATAGCTTTCACACAAAATTTTAGATGTGCAATTTCGCGCGCTATATCATGCAACATCATGCGACACTAGGGCCATAAAGTGCGAACTGGCTTTGAGTATTTTTGACACACGAGATGAATCCACGGTAAAAAAAATACTACCAATATTTATTTTTTTGTGTATAACAAACAACTTCTGGCTTGCCTTTTATGCTGACTGTCCTTATTTTGTTTTGGAGCGCAGTGGAATGCATTCCTGGAGCGCATTGGAACAAACCCTATCGTTCTCTTTAGCCTAAAGCTTGCTTGTTTATTAGCATTATCCTGCTATCCTAGCTTGTGTAACCAGGGCCAAGCTAACCCAAAGTTTACCATTTCGTTGACCGATTTTTCTTGAGCCGCGAAATTAGTTTTTTTTTTTAGTCCAATACCATTGGACAGTGGATACAATGGATTGTTGTGTTCATGTTAGTACTATGTTTATGTGTACGTACATTGTTCATAGTATAATCAACGAAAACTACGACTACTTAGTATCGTTTTATGAGTATTTTCAAATGCCCCATTGTTTGGCGAACCCAGTCTTGAAATAAAACCGCATTGGCTTTTTTTTTTTCAGAATGGCAAATAATCAAATGACCCCTCCCGCTCTGGGTGGAGCGGAAGGGAGTGTCAGACTCTTACTGACTCAAACCCACCCGTGTTCCTTCCTTAGCCCTTTATGTTCCGGGCCAGCGGTAACCCTTTCGGATAATCCCGCGGAGCCGGCAGGCTTCGGCTTTTATAATTATTATGTTTGTTACGTCTTCACGCTCAAACTACTGGACCAATTTTGATAAAATTTAAGGTATGGAGACACTCTGGAATGACAAATACTTAGGCTACTTTTTATCCCGATGTTCCCACGGGATCTAAACTTATGCGGGTGAAACCGTAGGGCGCAGCTAGTGAATTAGTTACTTGTTACCACTAAGTACCGTACCGAAACATGTATGTTTGTGAGGAAGCATAAGGAATTATTTAGTAATACAGATGATTTATATCTTAGTAACTCGAATATCCATGCTCGTAACTTAAGAGACCCCCATAGGCTCGTACTGGATATCCTTCCGAGACTAGCTAAATATAGCAAAAGTTGTATATCTATGTGTGAACGTATATATAATAAGATACCTACCAAGTAATCTCCAGACCGTAAATATGAGATTATTCAAAAATAAATTGTATGAATGGTTGTGTAGTCATTGTTGTTATAGTGTCAAAGACTTCTTTGACAATAAATGTTAAATAAATGCTCGTGAAAATTTGTACGCATATAACTGTTAAGCAAAATCATGTACAGTACTAGCATAAGTACACATATACTAAGTAGTCGTAGTTTTCGTTGATTATACTCGGAACAATGTACGTATACACTTGGCTTTATTCGAAGGCAATTTGCTCCTTTATTTTTCAATGAAATATGTTATTACGAACATAGTATTTTCCAACCCATAGGTTTATGTAAAGTGTCGTATTTCAACGTTGCATTCGTCATTTCACGGAAAAATCGCAATTGAAAGTTGCCAAGTGTTGACATATTAGTGCTCGTGACTGTATTTGTGCTCTTGTTATTTTGTATTTTACTATCTTTTTATACCATGTTTTAAGCAAATAAAAATATTATTCTATTCTTTTATATTATTGTAATCGCGATTAAGAATTCAGCCGTCCCATACGTTTAGGTCGAGTAGGTATTGATGTTTTCTATGGGACAGTTGATAAATTTTTCACCATTACGATATTGCTCCCATGGAGAAACTTGTTCGGTTTGATGATCTGTACCACACCCTTAAATTTGGCTGCTCTTTGAAAACTATCCCTGCATATGCTCTATGGTGTTTTTTTTTTATGTCGCCCACCCTATGAATTTCTCCTGTATTGTGGGTGCGTTAACAAACATTTAAACTCATATACACAAACAGCCAGACCCGGAACAACTACTTGTAGGTCATACAAATATTTGTTCCGTGCAGGAATCGAACCCGCGACCGTGCCGTCTAACTTTTTGTTTGATTGTACTTTAATTCTAATATGCAAAATTATTATCTAACTTCCTGATGATCCTTTGATAATAATAATATTTAAGCTTTTCAAATTTTAAAAACATATTTGACATTTTGATTTGAAGAACTGTTTATTTTTTGTAAATGACGAGATCTCAGCTAAAATTTCTTTTTTTTAAATGTAATCAGAAGGTTTTACCAATTAAAAAAAATAAATAAAAAACATTTTTAAAGCATGACAGCTTATTCAAACAAAAAGATAACTAAATTTAATATCATTTCACCCAGTAACTCTTCAACAATCATTCGGAAAAATCATGGAAAATCTTGTGTGATTTCATTGTTTAGAATTCAACTATTATGTTACATAATTTGCAGTTGCGATATTTAAACAAGTTTCGATGACATTTTGAAAAAATATTTTTAAGCAGAAAAAACTTGATATGCACAGTTTTTTTAACAATCCAATCAATTAAGTTTGAATAGATCACATAATATTATTATTTCATAACTTTTCCTTTTTTAAGGACTTAAGATACAAAATGTGGCTTACCTTGGATTGTGATAATAAAACCCACTAGTATTAAAGTTGCGGCGAATTTTGCCATTTCGTATGAATATCTAACTAACTTGTTCCACGAGAACACGCGCGGTACGTGTGAATTGTCGCGTCTAAATGCCGCTATCATATGCGTCCAAGACTTATAAACGAGAATATTTTGCACATACTGTACTTATCTATGTATGTTTAGCGGGATACTCTTACGCCCTTTGTAACTACGGGCTATACGCCGTGTGTAGATACGGTCGCCACGCCAGTGTATGGATCACTAGCTGCATGAAGCATGAAGCTTGTTCACGGACACAACTGTGCCGCGTATAAAGCCTTGTGCCTTGGCCTTAAAGGGTCGCAACTCTCATTTGTTTTGATTTCATATATTAATGTTAATTTTAGCGATCGTCCTTTTTTTGTAAATTCCTTCACAAGATACCTTTTGCTTTGTGGAGAATCCGTTTTGTGTTTACTGGTTTTTAAGAGGGCGCCGAACAAACGCCGACCGCGCAGTGGCGCCCTCATCGTTTGTTTGGTTATTTTTTTTATTTTTTTTAAACGGAAAATAGTGGCCATTATTATCCGTTATTACTGTTTAGTTTTATTATAATCATTAAAACGGAAAATAGTGGCCATTATTATCCGTTTTAGTGATTATAATAAAACTAAACAATGTAAAACTACCGTTTATAATAATATTAACGTATAATCTTGTGGAGCACAACTTAACGTACTTATTTTCTGCATTTTCATTCTAAAATAAAATAAATAACCAAACAAACGATGAGGGCACCACTAGGCGGTCGGCGTAGCCTTAATTTTGTTAGCTTTTAACATTATCATTCTGGTGTGAGTTTCATAAAGTTTAAGCACCTGTATTGTATATATATTCGGCATTATGATTTTTTACTACCTATTACTTAAGAGAACACGTGTCTTTTATACGATTAAAATACAAGTGTTCTCATAGGTAATAGGTAAAACCAGCCCGTATTACCTATAATAATAATAATGCTTTATTTCAGACCATGGTGTCCATTTTGTTAGTAACATAACAATGCTCTTATAGACTATGTTAGTAATATGTACTTAAAACTACCCACAACAAAACATAAAAGAAATAAACTCAAACAATCAACCTAGGAGAACATGTGTCTTTTAATCGTATAATTTGTGTCCTTATAGCTTTGCAAACATAGTTGTCGCCCTTAAATGTGTGCTTGCGTGCACTGAACGAAGTATGCATACCTATTTTAGGTGATTAGATAAGTTCTATATTATATGGTCTGGTTTCCATACTTAGTCCTTCAGGTGGACCATTAGGGGCCATGGCGGCCGTCGCGCGTCGGTGGTTATTCCAACCAGCTCATCTCCCTCCTGAAGTTAACTACATCTCCTGGTCTGTTAAGAACATCTGTGTAAGATCTGGGTGCTCCGAGGGTTTCGGTAGTAATCTGGGTAACGTGCATTCAAATAGTACCTACATGCGGAACGGTTTCCGAAGCCTCCAAGCAAATAGAGAAGAGAGAAGTAGTAGTACCTATGCACGCACCTACTTTTGTTATTGCATTTGGAAATGCAGCACAAAAAAAAAACACTGGCACTCCGGTAGTGCCGACAGAAGTGAAAACTTGAACAATTACGAGTGTATTTTGTGAATCGTCTTATAAACAAAACACGCGTGTTAAGGTGTGTTCCTTATTTTATAGGGTTTTTTGCAAATCAGGTATGATGACCAAAGTGACTGGTTTATTCTTCTCGTGAAAGGAATTTATTCAGATTTACAAATAAGCACACTAGTTAGTACGCGAGGCCCTCGTAGTTCTTCCCGATGTGCATAGATGGCGCTGTCCTCAACAACGCGCGTCTTACGTTTTACGTCTGACGTTTTACGTCTTACGAATTTTCGATCAGGGTCACGTGACCTGACGCGAATTTAGAAGTTTTTACCCATTCCAAAAAAAGTACACAGCGCCGCTAAAGAAGTTTTCACTTCAAAAGTACAAAAATATTTATTTCAACTTAAACAGTGACAGTGTGTTACAGTGTTGTAGGTAATATTTTATCATTATCCTACTGAAAAGGAGCAAAGTTTCTCCTATGGTTTTCAATGCGAGTTAACAATTGATAAAAATAAAAATGTAGCAGGTAAGGTCAGGGACATTAATAATTTATCAAATTTACACATTACGTTTATTATGTAACTAATATTTTTGTATAAATATAATTTAAAAGAGTGTCCATAGAGTTTCTTGCCCGTTCTTCTCCATCTACGCTTTGTAATGGACAACTAGCTTCATATTTCTGACTGACCGACTTATTTATTTTATTTATTTATAAATACTTTATTGTACGGTCAGCATCAAAAGTCGTTTAACACTTCAGTTTTTTTAATCTCAGTTATTGAGCAAAATATTTATTCAAAATTGCAGCAGAAGTACGATGCAGTTTTCAACAAATATTTTGCTCAATAACTGAGATTAAAAACAACTAAAGTGTTAATATTTTGCTCAATAACTAAGATTAAAAAAACTGAAGTGTTAATCGACTTTTGATGCTGACCGTACACCAGAAAATATAAACAAAAATAAAAAGATTATGAATACAAAACATACAATGGGAGGCCTTATCGACTTCTGGTTTAATTGAAATAAATGCTTTGAGTTTGACGTCAATTTGCCGTCAATTCGCGCTGCGCGTCGCGCCTGTTTGCAGGAGCCTTAAGTCTAGTCACTTTGATAAATAATTGATTTCCCTGACAAGGCAGATGTGAGTAGAAACGCTGCCGCCGGGAGGGGACGCCCTAGAAAGACATACATATAATGACCTTATTTATGAAGTCCTTCAGAAAGGTCAGGGGGCCTAAAATGGCCACTTTGGAAGAATCATAAAAGGATAACATCATGAATCATAATATTGCGAAGTCAGTCCGTGTTTTTCTTTTTTTCGCTGCACTACGTAGGTACCTAATCAAAGAGATTGGGATTAGATTTGGATTGGATTGATGCACAGACAAAAGAAAAATACTGAAAAATCCTTCACCACTGTGATTTGATACGATTAACTTATGATTCATAATGTTATCCTTTTATGATTCTGCCAAAGTGGCCTTTTTAGGCCCCCAGGTATGTTGTACTCGCAACCGGCGTGCGTGTATTAATTGAAGGCCAATTCGCATACTTAAAAACGTTCAAAATCTAGTCGCAATCTATCTCAGCAACAATCAATGTCAAAAACGTAGGGAAATTAGAGGTATTTTTGACAGATTGAGACTGAGATCAGACTATGAATGTTCTTAAAATTACAAGAATTGTCCCCCTGATGTATGAACGTCACGAGGCAAATGGAGTATAAAGGATCGTAGCAGGCATCGTTCTGTAGTTTCTGCCTACCCCCATGTTCCCATGGCGTGAGTTTATGAATGTATAAATGTAATTTCCCTGACTTTACCTACTAAATAAAATGTTATTGTTTATTACAATGTTATTGAACTTAAAGGGCAGTCTGCGTTTTCTAACTAGTTTAGAGATATAAACAGCTGGTTTTGCAAGCAAGGATGGCAGGTTAAGGTCCCTTTAAGACCTTGTGGAACTGGCTTGACTACTACAAGGGTCAGGTTTGGTATCAATGAACGATCAAGAATGATGATGACTTATATGATGTTCCTATGATCACTAATTGCCTACTTGGTCCTTTTTTCTGTTTATATGTACCTAGTTTTTCCTTAACACCCATGTTGATGAGTTGTTTAGACTAAACAACTGTTGAACATGTGTTTCTATGGAATTTTACGTTAGACTGACATTTAGACACATGTTGAACATGTATAGTGCCTTAAGTTTTTGTGGGAGGACCTTCCCATTTTTTACTTTTGGCTG
The DNA here is from genome assembly GCA_963855955.1 of Luperina nickerlii. Lineage (NCBI taxonomy): Eukaryota > Metazoa > Arthropoda > Insecta > Lepidoptera > Noctuidae > Luperina > Luperina nickerlii. Next base: position 7,444,494 of record OY979663.1, read on the forward strand.
GGCTTTTAAATTCAGATAATCATAATGACAGATGAATTGATTACACAAGGAAAAACAAATGGGTTGGTTTTGTGAACACATCAATATTAAGTAGACTTAAATGTTCACGAAATCTGACTTTTGTCTTTTAATTTTTAATGTTAGATCATGCGTTTAGTGTTTCTAGGTAAATATTGTGTCCAGAGAACTTATAAATTTAGAATCCCTTTAATTTTCGCCTAAGCTAGGGTGCTTAGTTGTTGCAAATGGGTCACATTATCCCGTTCTAGAAGGCATACGTCAAATTACAAGTCCCCCTGTATGTCAATAGAGGAAAGTACGTTATATTTTTCCCTAACTTTGCGATAAACATGTCGTTAAAAATGGGTAGATGAAATGTCACAGTAACTTATCTATAATGAGCATATGTTGCAGTTGCACACGATCCACGTTATTAGATATTCAGCTCAGTGCACATGGCAGGTTTAGGCCAATTACATTATACCTAAACTACCTACCTATCTGGGATTTTTACCTTATTTAATAAACAGACTCATATATCAATGACGGTGCAGCAAGTCTGCCGTACTTACAATAAGTGCAATAACTCGGATTTTTGGCTTTAAAAAGTTACATACATATCCGTAATCAGCAAATTTTGCTGATTACGGATATGTATGTAACTTTTTACGGCAGAAGTGGTGCCTTTACAGTCCAGACGTCGAGAGAATGCGTTCCCGATACCTGTCAATGGGACAATTGTAGTAGCTAATAAAAATCAAATTCGCAAAGCACATTCGTTTGTTTGAAACTGATAGGTATTAAGAACGCATTCTCTCATCGGCCGCAATGTAGTTTTGTTACGAAGTTACTGGAACTACCGAAAAGGTCGGATAAGAGTGACACTGGCTGGTGGCAGCCACTCTAGCAGAGCGTCGTATCGATGGTTGCGAGGCAGCTGTCGTCTGTTGACAGATGATGTCAGGGGAGCTGCTGTCATACCACGTCCACGGTGAACTGCTATATTCCGACAGATACTGATGATATTAAAACTGCTGAACCACTAATACGATAACTACTTCTGGTAAAGGTTATCCTGCGCCGTTAAGAATTAGAGTTCCAGTTTTACATAAAGATGATAATGTTCAGAGCCGTAAGAGCCTTCTCCGCTATACACACGCCATCTAAGACCAACCGCTTAATTTGAGGAGAGAGTTGTGGGTAAAACAGCACCCGCCCCCACCCAACATCGTCAACCTAAGGAGCACCGCCACCTGGACGTGACCTGCAGTGGTCTATGTGGAGAATAATCAATCGAATGAAAACCCAAGTCAGCCAAAAGATGTCCGCTGCTACACAAAGGCCTGCCTCAATCATCACCACCTCTGCACTTCTCGCAGCCAGCGGATTCCTGCGGTCTTCACAAGGTCATCGGGCCGCCTTCCAACGCTACGTCTTCCGGTACGCGGTCGCCGCTCCTGAACCTTTCGGCGCGAACTGCCATCTGTTCTGCGAGCAATGTGCCCTGCCAAGTAGGTCACTACAAATACAGTCTAGCAAATTGGGAGATTATAGAGCCCTCCCAAACGCGGGTTATTGATTTTATTGTTGTAGGTACTGGTGCCGATTCTGTTGTTCACAAACTAAACTAAATTTAAGTAGCGCCTGACGTAAATTGACGTAACTTTAGGACGCAAGTTTTTAATCACGTCTAAACTTGTATGGAGTAGCGTCAGGCGCTGATTAATTTGACAAGACTAAACTAAAATTTATTTTCCGTCCTTTTCTCAATGAAATAGAAAGAAAAAGATGCACTGAACTTAAATTTAGTTTAGTTTGTGAACAAGGGAATCGGCACCACTGTCTAGTCTACATAACTACATGTAAACTATTTCTGTCCTGTCTTGGTCGATAGCTATAAGTATAATATAGCGAAAGTCGAAATAATAGGCTTTCTTTTACGTCACAGTGTAATAGGTTTGACGTCACGCGTGGTGTTGTGTATCTAGTAGCATAATTAGCTATTTTGGTGTTTCTTTATTATCATCATCAGCCTAGCCTTTTCCCATCTATTTTTGGGGTCCGCTTCCAGTCTAACCGAACGCAGCTGACCAGTATTTTACATGGGGCGACTGCCTATCTGACCTCCACAACCCAGTTATTGGGTAATACGATAGATGTAAGATTTCTTAAGCCTTTCAGTAGGTATGTAATGTAGGTGGAGATGGATAAGTAGGGTAGGGGTGGTAAGTAGGGTAGTTAGATAAGTATGACATGTTCTGAAGTTTCCTACGTGACACCAAAATAAATGTATGTTCTTTTCTTATTTCTAATGACTTTACTCTAACCTACTTTTTTTCTTGTGACGTAGTCACATAGTAGGAATGCCATTAAATCAACATACTTATTATCAATTTGGCGCGTTGCTACGTTACCTATAACTTCTCAAATAACTTCGTGGACGGCAATATTCTTCAGGATTGTTAAATAAAATCACTGGGTTTTGTATAAATTAATTTTATTTTAATGATTTTAATAAATTACATGACCAAATATTATATAGGTAACATATTTTGCCAAAAACGAGCAGTCGACATCACAATAATAAGAAAGAACTTGTTTTATAATAAAGGTAAGTGCTTACTTAGTTTAAATAATATTGTTATATTTCACCCTAAAAGTGTTGGCTGTGGCAGAAAAATTGTGAACTTAGTAATATTTTAAATTACTTTTATTTCACAGATTTTAGTACGCACGACGACATCAAGCTATACGTTTTCACTATAAGCTGACTTCTCATTGTACGAAAAGCCTGTAGCCTTATTATTTTTTTATAGGTAGTTCAGCTAAAACTGGAAATGTATAGCTTTATATGTTCTCGTGTGTACATTTGTCCAAGAGTATTTGGTTGATACTGAATGTATTTTGGTTATCTTAGATGACCAAAGTGATGCATTAGGGTCAACAGTTTTACGGTAGACATAATATATTGTTGCCAACGAGGCAGCTGTTTCGTTGCAAATATACGCATCATTGCTTTCATAATAAAGTAATCGTCTGAGTATAAACTTAATCTTGACTCAGGTCTGCACACAGCTTAAGATATACAGGGTGTTTATATTTTTGTAAGTCAGTAGCAAACATATGTTCCTGCCCTTATGATTTAGGTAAGTATTAAATTCATTTTTTATTCTTAAATTTTAAGTAGATTATCCTATATTGTTTAGGATTACAGCTGGTTCTAGTAGATATGTCGCAGCCAACTGGTTTAATTAGCCGTTCAGTTAATCGCCTAGCCTTTTAACTAAACGGCGGCCGTTCAACTAACAGCCTGAATGAAATTCAATTATAGTTTAAGTTGAAGTCTCTAACCAATCACGCGCAAGCCGAATTGGTCGTAGTAACTAAGCCAGGGTACCCCGACCAAATGGGTGAGGTTCGGTTAGAACTGTGATTAACCGCATGCGAGCCGAGAGAGCGAAGCGAGGCGAGCACTACTTCGAAAGGCCAGGCGGTTAACTAAACGGCTAATTTAACCAGTTGGCTGCGACATATACATTTAGTTGGTCCATGTATAGCCCGTCTTCTGTCCATTGTTGTTATGCATCACGGAGGCGCGCATCTTTCCGTCTCCAGAGCTTTGAGAGCTGGCGTAACTTGCATGGTAATTTTGATTCGGGCCTGGCTGCCTATTAATTATTTCTCCGGGAGACATTTTCAAATTCTGTACAAAAAAAATATCATCAAGCTATACATTTTATGTAGGTCTATATAGGCTGACCTTTCATTGTACGGAAAGCCCATACAGTGCGAGGTCAGCTTATACTGGAAATGTATAGCTTGAAATGTCGTCGTATATAGTCAGAAAAATTCAAAATTCGAATTGACTATCTACTTATCGTAATTTTTTGACCGTTGTATTTATTTAAACTTCTCGCACACAAAAAGGTACAAAGGCATAATAAGATGTAAAATTACTATAACAAGGCATTTTGACGTAGTGTCAATTTACTTAACAATTAATGTCTTTTACTGTACATTGATGATTGTTACATTATAGTTAAGGGGCTGTCAGGATTATTCCTTAAAAAAAAGGTCAATCAGTGAATTTTAAGTGAACCCAATACGATAAAAAATACAAGTTCCTAAGAAACACAACGCTCTTTTTTGTGTTTTCTTATCTAATTATCTGAAATATGTTCTAATTGTGAGCAGTGGTCGCCCAGTGGTCACAGCCGCGACTTACGAGTTGTAGGTCGTAGGTTCGATCCCAGACAGGCGCTTTACTTTGTATAAATTATTTCATAACCACTGTTCTCAAAACGGTGAAGGAAAACATCGTGAGAAAACCGGCCTGTTCTAGAACCTAAAATTCGAAGCCATGTGACATCTACCAACCCGCACTGGGCCCGCGTGGTAGATTACGGCCCACTCTCTCACCGAGAGGAAGCTTGTCTCTCAGCGGTGAAAACATTATAGATTGATTATGATTTTGTTAGTTCTTACCAGGTACCTTACACTAAACTGCATTAAGCCTTTTATTATGGAATTTTAAACTCACCTTAAATAAATCAAAAGGTCCGCCGGCTCTGCGAGCAAAATAAAACAATTATTATCAGCAAATTATTAATATTCTGAAGGGATTGCGTTGTCAGTTTATCTATTTTCAAGATACATTTCTACTTGAACAGACCAACTTTTCTTTTTGCGTAGCACCCAGTGCCACAGATATAGATATAGATCTAGATAACGCAAGTATCACGATCTGTATGAAAACAGGGCGTGCCATTTTTTGACTACTTGCTATGACGTCACTAGCACTATTTAGTGATGGGATAATCAAATCGATTTAAAGACGCCGCCGCGTGTGGCACCCGTCTCGCCCCACTCCCGGAGCCTAGTGCCAGCGCTCACGCTCACCCAGCCAGCAGTACTCAGGACTGAGCGCGAAAGTGGCGGCTTACGATTTTTGTTCATAAACTGGGCACACGAAGTAGTTGTTCTTGCGTTATCTAGGTGTGCCCTGTGCACATTACCCACTTACCCATCTCCTTTTTTGTAAGTGCTCAAAGAAAAAAATAATAAAAAAAAAACTATCAGGGCTATTTATCAATTTAATATTTTTAGATAGCCCTGATTGTTTTTTTTTACTTTGAGGACTAAGCGAAGTGATTGAAAAAATAACAAAAATTGATCATAACTTTTGAACCGTAAAAAAAATCACCGACATTCTTAGGGTTAAAAAGTTTGGAAATGACCTTGCCTACGCCCCTATTCGATTTGATCCATACTTCTAGGGACACCCTGTCCAATTTCTACTTATTGAGCGAAGGCTAGGGGGTTCAGAATCGTGTGCTGAATTCCTGGTTACGGTTTGCGCGTCGACGTCCCTACCACTCTGTATAATAATGACGAATGCAATAAATATCAGATTAGGTAGTAATAATAATACTTACGGAAATCCGGGAAAAGGAAAATTTTGCCCTGAAAAAAAAATTTGGTACTTTAAAAACAATGTATGTTGACAATCAATTTGATCGTTCAGAAATAAAAACATTTTCAGCTACAGTGAAACAATACAGACCGGAAATAAGAATTGATAATTATCAATTCTTATTTCCGGCTAGACAGATGATTATAATCATCTGTCTAGCCTTTTCCAACTTTGTTGAGGTCGGCTTCCAGTCTAACTGGATGCAGTTGAATATCATTGTTTTACATGGAGCGTTTGCCTATCTGACCTCCACATCCCAGTTGCTAGGCAATACGACACCACTTCGAAAGTCTGACAACCAGTCTTACCAAGAGGTATCGTATTACCCAGTAACTGGGTTGTGTAGGTCACATAGGCAGTCGCTCCATGTAAAATACTGGTATTCAGCTGCATCCGGTTAGACTGGAAGCCGACCCCAACATAGTTGGGAAAAGGCTAGGCAGATGATTATGAAAACTACCTATTTGGATGTTTGTTTTGCTACACTGAAAATGTTGAGCACGGAATGCACAGCATGTTAAAAACAAGAGCGTGTCGGGCCACGCTCAGTGTAGGGTTCCGTTATTTCCCGTCCGTCACAATAAGTGTTCCCACTTATAAGTTTAAAAGTGGGTATCCATTATGTTCGCGCTCCAGCAGCGCTCCGCGCTCCTGCAACTGCTCCCGGTAGTGGAGTACGTGCGCGAACACGGAGCGTGCATCATTGCACGCTCCGCGGCAGGCGCTCCGACTCGTGACGGTTTTTAGCGCAAACACAAAGGTTCAGGATAGTAAAATATGTAAACGAAGTTAAAAAAATGCTTGCATATACGATTATACTACAAACTTCGTCCAGAAATTATTTTGTACAACTTTTTGTCTTTTTTGTACAAAAATGTTGTTTCTATCAAGTTCAAAATAATTTTCCTAGAAAGTCCTTATAAAGTTCTACTTTGCAGATTTTTTTCATATTTTTTAAACTTATGGTTCAAAAGTTAGAGGGGGGAAACACATTGTTTTTTACTTTTGGAGCGATTATATCCGAAATTATTGACATTATCAAAAAATGATTTTAGTAAACCCCTATTCATTTTTAAATACCTTTCCAACAATATATCACACGTTAGGGTGGAAATTAAAAAAAAAAACACTGGCACTCCGGTAGTGCCGACAGAAGTGAAAACTTGAACAATTACGAGTGTATTTTGTGAATCGTCTTATAAACAAAACACGCGTGTTAAGGTGTGTTCCTTATTTTATAGGGTTTTTTGCAAATCAGGTATGATGACCAAAGTGACTGGTTTATTCTTCTCGTGAAAGGAATTTATTCAGATTTACAAATAAGCACACAGGATAGACTTCAGTTCGTGGTGTTGGTCTCGCATGGAGCTCGTCGTCAGTTATATATCCGTGGTTCAGCGCCATCTCGTCGTTGTTGGATGAACTACGTAGTTAGTACGCGAGGCCCTCGTAGTTCTTCCCGATGTGCATAGATGGCGCTGTCCTCAACAACGCGCGTCTTACGTTTTACGTCTTACGTCTTACGAATTTTCGATCAGGGTCACGTGACCTGACGCGAATTTAGAAGTTTTTACCCATTCCAAAAAAAGTACACAGCGCCGCTAAAGAAGTTTTCACTTCAAAAATCACTTCCCACTTTACATATAGGGGGGCTACCCTAATAAAACATTTTTTTCCAATTTTTATTTTACCACTTTGTCGGCGTGATTGATATACATATTGATACCAAATTTCAGCTTTATAGTGCTAACGGTCACAGAGATTAAGCGAGGACGGACAGACGGACAGACAGACATGGCGAAACTATAAGGGTTCCTAGTTGACTACGGAACCCTAAAAATGCGTTGTGTTGAAAAGATAAAAAAAAATGTGGACCATAATGAATTTTCAGCTTGGAATAGTCTAGAAAAATGTTTGCGTAATATATTATTTCTAAAAACTCTCTTGTTACAATAAAATTATCTTTACACAAGTGTTAATTCCATGAAAGTATACTACAGTGTATAGAAAATAATGAAATGAACACGAACAACAAGACTATATCAGTGACTATTATACTGAGGATAAGATATATTTGTAATTATTATAAAAATCATTAAATTTTGACCTGTTTAATTGGTTTTTCAAGAAAACAAGACAATACAGGCAAAACACATTTAGCGTGCCACACCAGTAGGTTATTTTGCTTGAATAATTAAAACAAAAACAAAAGAAACATGGAATGTGTGGCGACCGACATTCTTGTCAAATAATAACTCCGAATAAATTAAAACAGAATTTTGGAGCGATGCAACAAAACTATATAAAGATACGTTGGTGCACTATTGATTTTTATGGCTACCTTACTAATCCAATCACCCTTACCTTAACCGAAACAGTATTTCTAGCAAATAAACTTTTAAATGATTTATTTTCTGTATCTAAGTAGGTTTGTACAAACACTTTTACACGTTAATCATATTTTTTTAAACTAGATGAGTTCGTCGTTTCCTATCTGACTATTCTGAGAAGAAAGGCCGAAAGAAGCTCAGAGGTCACAGTCTCTTTTAAAGTCCAGACAAAAACTTTGTCAGATCATGTGAAGACCATGCGAGCTGCGAGCGATTTATTCCTGTCTCTTCGATCCCCATTAGCGGACCTGTCCAGCCAGTGCACGCATTTGTAAAAAATCGTGCGTTTGATTTGATTTGATTTTTGATCTACGATCAGAGACACAAGTAGCATCTATATACTAATAGTTACCTCCTTCTAAGAAAGATTTCGTACAGTTTCATTTTCCAATTGATTTGTTAGAAAATGAAAACTGAATAAAGGGTCAAGAAAAAATTTAGTATTATTATTATTGGTTAATCAACCAACAATAATGATATGATTTAATTATTTTTTAAGATCGAATTTTTTGATATTATTCAATTTCAATTTAAAAAAAAACAAATCTCTTGATCCTTTAGCTGAGACAACGTTTCCTCACAATTTTCACGAATTACTGAAATCAACAAAAATAATTAGATAAACAATTAATAAAAAAATATAAATACCGTTTACAACCGCCAACGTTATGATGGCGACAAATATGATGATTTTCACCATTTTTCTGTATATTTTTATTTTATATGGTAGCAAGTGTTTGAACCGAAACTCACAATGTTATGAAACATATTACAAATTCAGGAAGCATTTATACATAGCGGTTGTTGACCTTGAGAGAGTCAATAGTACTCATAACACATGTAAAGGGGAGAATCGGGTTAAATGGATTTTTTATATTGGAACTTGGAATGTTCGCATTTTCCCTTGTGTTACCGGTCAGCCTGAAACCATTACTTTTATAAAAGTTATTAAAGTGAAAACTTCTTTAGGCGCGGTGGGCGTTTTTTGAGATGAGAAAAACCATTGAACTCTCGCCACTGTTACCGTAAGCGACACCGCGCGTGTTTTGTTTTTATGACAATTAAAAAAATACTCGCTTTGAATGTGTTCAGCTGTCCTCAGGATGTACTCGGTTTTAATGAACTCGTATATCCGATATGTCAGTGAGTGATGGCAAAGTATTCTGTTTGTGTTTTGTTTTCACTTCTGTCAGCACTCCCGGAGTGCCACCGTTTTTTTTTTAATTTGGCATTTCATAAGTGTGAGTCGGATATGTAACGGTAAAATGTTGTTGTATTTTTGTGAGCTGTCAATAGTCTCAATCCCTAACATCAGCGCGGTTATTGCGTAACACACTAACAGTAACAATGGATTTCATTTTGACAACATTATTTGCGTTAATATAAGTTGAGCAGACAATTTTTTCTAAACCTATGAAACAATGGTTTAGTAAGTATTCTTCAAAACGATTTAGATTGTGATTGGAAATGTTTACTTCAAGCACTTTACTTACAAATGTTAAGCTTTTAGAAATCACCCTAAACAGAGTGTAAAAAGACCCATCACATAACTATCCGTCAACTACAAATTCTGTACATCAAACTAATTAACATTGCACCCTCAAAAACCATGAAAATGACACCCATGATGAACAGTTTTAAAATTTTAGCAGCTGCCATATTTGATTTTTATTTTGACCTTACTTTTGGCTTTTGCACCCTCGAAAACCATGTAAACTATCGCTCTCGAAAAAAGAAAAGAAAAAGAAAGAGAAGAAGGTCGCATGGCATAACGTTTTTTCGTTATGTTACGATTTCTACCAGTTTACTCCTACGGTAAGCCGCGTTAATGAATTTCGTTGCAAAGTCACATATCACACTATCTTGAGTTTATTCGCAAATAGATGGGAGTCTCCAATGCTGCGACTTTGGAGGAAACTCCACACTGGATAAAATTTGTACGTCTACTTCCACTCGTATTTGAGCCCGAAATAAATGATATAATAATAATATGTTTTGCACCATATACTCAATAGTTAAACTTACCCTTTTATATGATTTTTTTTACAAATGAAGTTGTATTTGTCAAAATTTGCTAATGCCCATCGTTTCCAAGAATAGGTTTTGAACGACACCATTACAATATCTATAGCAGGACAATGTACACCAATCTATCTTTATGTCAGACGATTTTCTTTTGTTTAATTTTTCTCCGAATTTAAAACAAAAGACGATGGAACATTTTCGAACAAGATGTTCTAGGCATATAATGACAAGTCCAGTTTATTTTGGTATTTCAAAGTAGCGTTACTTTTAAAGGCAAAACTAACCTAGTGTTAAATTCGTTACATTTTCTTTTAGTTCCATCTTTGGTCGTATGTCAGGATATTCTAGATGCAATAGAAGAATATTGTAAGGAAGTAGGTAATAACAAAAATGTTTTCTTTAATAACTGAAACAACGTCGCTTCAGATTGATCATGTGCTTATACATGGAGTAATTTGTATGGCTTCATCTGTCTCAAGAATTAAAAACAAAAAGTATTTATCTGCTACTTAGTGAAGACTTGTTGAATTGGCACCAAAAATTGCGTAACACTATCAACCTCAATCTGAATCATTTTGAAGGGTAGGTATTGTTAATCCAATACTTCAAATGTTCGAAATATGAGTCTGCTCAGCAACGTAAATAACGCAATAAACGTGATTGAACCCATAAAAGCCATTGCTACAATTAGTGTTTACGCAATTAACCCGCAGGTCCATTCATTAGAGGTTTTTGTGCCTACTTGTACCACCTACTCTTCTACTGTGTTGCAGCTAAAACGTGATCAGTCACCATACGACTCGGTTTCCACGGTCATTAGTGAGTTATTTTATGTATATATGAGCTATTCTATGTAGGAAGTTAATATAAATTACGTATCAGAAAGAACTATGCAATTAGGTAAACGCCTTTAGTTCGTTAAGAGCAATATGTAGACAAGCTTCTCCGTGGTATGACATAAGCACTGGGAGCTTAATGTTCAAAACAGAAGTGAGTAAGCAGAAGTGTGTGGTAGATACCTACACTTTCATTTCGCCAGTTTTATACCTTTAAGTCCGATGTAATGGGAAAGGAAAGGATGCTCACCAACTCAGCATTTTCCGGAATTCAAATATTGGAGCTATAAATCTATACATATAATAAAATTGTAGAAAAGTGGTGTCTGTACAATGGACATATATAAAAAAAAGTAGCAGGGGTTGTTATTATATCGATACTGAACCCGAAATTGTAATTACATTTTTTTTGTCTGTTTGTCTGTGTGTTTATGCACGCTAATATCAGAAACGGCTTATTCGATTTAGATGCGGTTTTCACTAATATATTGTGGTAAGCTTCACTTAACATTTAGTGTTTATTTCATGTCAATCGGTTCATAAATAAACAAGTTATGTCAATTTAAAGAATCACGGCGAACATTTGCTAAGGTATTCTATCAGAGTAGGTACACGGATGCGCAGTCTCGAGGCTAACTGATAAACAGCGTTTAATATTTGATCGGGTGAGCGTTGATAGTACTTTGGAAGAAATGCTATTTGTAGACGCACCAGGTGGAACGGGTAAAACATTTCTTACGAAAGTTATTTTGGCGAAGGTACGAAGCCAAGGTAAAATCGCGCTTGCTGTCGCTTCATCAGGCATAGCAGCCACATTGTTGCCAAGTGGGAAAACTCATACAATATTCAAAATTCCGATCGATTTAGACCGCATAGAACGCCCTGTTTGTAATATTTTAAGAAACAGCGATAAAGCTAAGGTTCTTCGTGATTGTAGCCTTATTATATGGGATGAGTCCACAATGGCCAATTAAAAAACCGTAGAAGCAGTAGACATAACGCTGCGTGATGTCAAGCAAAATGATCAACCCATGGGTGGCATTACTATGCTTTTTTGAGGTGATTTTCGTCACACTCTCCCTATAATACCACGTGAAACAAGGGCTGATGAAGTAAGAGCCTGCCTGAAGAGTTCTCGACTGTGGCATTACATTATACCTTTGCATTTGACATTAAATATGCGTGCGCAAATTGGAGGCAACGAAAATGCTCAAGATTTTCAGATTTGCTACTTGAGATTGGTAACGGTGTGTATCCGCAGGAACAAGGAAAAATTGTTCTTAATGAAAATCTATGCAACATAGTTTCATCAATGCCAGACCTCATATCATCTATGTATGGAAACGCAACGCAAATACCAACTTGCGAAAATTCCTGGCTTTGCGAAAGAGCTATTTTGACGCCACGAAACGACCAAGCGGCAACAATAAACGATGAAATTTTGAGCTATGTTCCGGGGGATTATGTTGAGTATATCTCCATTAACAGAGTCATGGAAGAAGGAGAATCTACAAGCTACCCAGTAGAATTTTTAGAATCGCTCAATGCTCCTGGACTACCAGCACATAAAATAAAATTAAAAGTAGGCGTACCCATAATGCTTCTTAAAAATTTAAGCCCCCCAAAAATTTGCAATGGCACCAGGTTAAAAGTGACCAATTTACAACGAAATCTGATAGAAGCAGACATTTTAACAGGGTGTGGAAAAGGTGAAACTGTTTTCATTCCTCGGATTCCTCTCATTCCAAACAATTTTCCATTTAGTTTTAAACGAGTCCAGTTTCCAGTCAGCCTATGTTTTGCGATGACAATTAATAAAGCCCAAGGTCAGACGCTGAAAGTTGTGGGTGTAGATCTAAGTATCAGCTGTTTCTCGCACGCTCTGTTGTATGTGGCTCTATCACGGGTTAGCAATCCTAGAAGCCTGTATGCTTTCATCCCCGATGGCCATACGTCAAATATCGTATACAGAGAAGCATTACTGTAAAGTAAATTTTTAGCTACCCAAACGACGGTATACATATGTAATGCAAAATATGGTGCCCGAAAAGTTTCTATTCCACGCTGACGAAGTCGCGGGCACAGCTAGTTAATAATAATAGTAATTTTATTTCTCTCAAAGAGGTACAATTTTGATTCATAATATAGCATCAAGTTACATTTTTCAGATTATCCTTTGTGAGACCTGGAGTCTATATTGCTATGCTATATAACAGATCTCCAAGCTCACCCCCTTAAAATTACAATACGTTGCTGCAATTATGTTACTGACAATTTTTATGGTTGAGGTAAAGCCTCTTAAATTATCACCCACGGGTCCATAAACTTCATATTAACAAAGTAGGCAACCCATAATCTAATCTTACTCCATATATCTAATCGATTTGTATAAATTGTGCAACACTTTCATAATACACGGATAGAATTACGCAATCATTTGGCGCGTGATCAATATTACACTCGAGACTGATAGACGTACTTACAAATTCTGTTGTTATCTTTAAATACTCAACCAAACCAGCGTTGAGTCACGACTTCTCGATCGATTATATTTTTGCCGGAATGTCAAGGTTGCTTACATGGTTTGTTCCACAATGAAACTAACTTCTCATTGCTATGCTCTCAGAGATCTAGTGAATATACATACCATGTAATATATGTTTGGCTAGCTAAGTCTACCTCATCGGCATGTGACCTTTTTGTTCAATGTAGATGCAGGGCAGAGGTTTTAGGGTGATTAATAGGATTGTGTATTGGATTTTTGTTAACAATAAACTGCGATCACCTAGCCATTTGCAAATCGTAGCGATAGTAGCAAGTTCTTTTACAACATGTTAATAATTGATAACATTTTACCAAGTACACTCCTGATTAGATAAGTACTTGAGTACTACTTCTCCTTGATATTAGGAAATAAATTGCATTGCATTCGCAACAAAAAATGTATTTTGCTGCCAGAAAGTTATCTGAAGACTTCGTTTTTGACTTGTTAAAAATTAGTTGTTCGAGTACATTGTTATCTGCTGTTGAACTTGGTAGGTTTTCCTTCCGTATCTGGTCTTACAAAGTACCGATGACATCGTTTACAAGCTTCACATATACAGGTCTGTGAATCAGTCGACGGCTCTATCGTTGAGCGCGATATCGCCTTCATTGGTCGCATGAAGTGGGCATGCCAACCGATTCAGTGTTGAGCAAAATGTACGCTAATAAAACTTGACTTTTCTAATCGAAAATACGTTTGGTTGAATGAAATACTGGTTTGTCTATGTACTTGGGGCATACATTTTTAAGATAGACCTGAATAATTGATTTATATTTATCTTTTGGAATGGGACCTGGGACCATAGTTATCAATTTACCTTTTATTTATGTACCAATCACCAAGGTGTAAAACTATTACCCTGGACGGTGGATCACTTGGCTCGCGGGTCGATGAAGAACGCAGTTAACTGCGCGTCATAGTGTAAACTGACACATTTGAACATCGACATTTCGAACGCACATTGCGGTCCGTGGAGATACATCCAGGACCACTCCTGTCTGAGGGCCGGCTGTATAAAATAAAGTGCTACATTGCGTTTTAGACGTGTTTGACGTCTCCATCTGTTACAGGGTTGTGATGTACGCCGAGCACGCTTAAGTGCAAATGACGGTTCTATGACGCGGGTGTGAATAACGTCCTCATTTTAGTCCGTTTAAAAATACATCCGAGTACACACACTAGCACATAGCCATTCAATATGACGTTTTCAAAAGCGGTGTGCGTGCAGAGCGAGGTCTGATGCGTAGCGTCGTCAAACACAACGGCGAGGACACGCGTTGAAGCTTGCTTAACACACGTACGCGAGACTCTTTTATCTGTGTTAAGTACACTAATCTGAGAGCAGCGTATATACCGCTTTTGTTCTGCTTCTTAAACTGGTAGTTCTTAAGTGAACAGCAGAACGTCATAGTATGGCTGTATGATAGTGTTTTTGTGTGTGACTAGTAAGGAGATTTCACTTATGAGTCTGCTTCTCTAATAACTCGTTGGCCTCAGATCAGGGAGGATCACCCGCCGAATTTAAGCATATTAGTAAGCGGAGGAAAAGAAACTAACTAGGATTTCCTTAGTAGCGGCGAGCGAATGGGAAAAAAGCCCAGCACTGAATCCCGCCGTTGTACAGGCGGCAGGAGATGTGGTGTTCGGGAGGTTCCGCTTTCTCCTGGCGATCACTCCTGTCCAAGTTCGTCTTGAACGGGGCCGTTTTCCCGTAGAGGGTGCCAGGCCCGTAGCGACGGAGGATCGCGGCGAGAGGGACTCTCCTTAGAGTCGGGTTGCTTGAGAGTGCAGCCCTAAGTGGGTGGTAAACTCCATCTAAGGCTAAATACTACCGCGAGACCGATAGCGAACAAGTACCGTGAGGGAAAGTTGAAAAGAACTTTGAAGAGAGAGTTCAAGAGTACGTGAAACCGTTCAGGGGTAAACCTGCGAAACTCGAATGAACGAACGGAGAAATTCAGCGTCATTCGTTGGCGTACGGATGCACACCTCGATGCTTCTGGCGTCGGTTGGTAAGCACGAGTCGCGTTCGGCGACGTCTGCGGATGACGTGCACTTTTCTTTTAGTAATACATCGCGACCCGTTTGATGTCGGTTTAAGCGCTGTTCGGCTTCTCGCCCCATTGCCCTGAGGTAGTGGGACCGCGACGGTAGCTGACCGGCCGTCAGACGGTAGATCTAAAGAAGCGCGCACGCGTTTTTGACGCGTCAGGCCCGACGCAAGTCAACGTCGCATTCTACGTCTTCGCCTTTGTGCGAATGTTGATGCGGGGTAATTGATGTTGCCGCCGTGTTGTCTCTGACTGTGCGCGCCTCTGTCTGCGATGATTTAGTTTCAGGCACTCGCAGGACCCGTCTTGAAACACGGACCAAGGAGTCTAGCATGTATGCGAGTCATTGAGATAATAAAACTGAAAGGCGCAACGAAAGTGAAGGCGCGCGCTCACTGCGCGCTCAGGGAAGATGGAGCCTCGATCTAGGTCGAACTCTAGCACTCCCGAGGCGTCCTGTTTCCAACCCGTGAATAAGGCGCGCTCTGAGCATAAATGCTGGGACCCGAAAGATGGTGAACTATGCCTGGTCAGGTCGAAGTTAGGGGGTAACCCTAATGGAGGACCGTAGCGATTCTGACGTGCAAATCGATCGTCGGAACTGGGTATAGGGGCGAAAGACTAATCGAACCGTCTAGTAGCTGGTTCCGTCCGAAGTTTCCCTCAGGATAGCTGGCGCCGATTTGAACAGTCTCATCCGGTAAAGCGAATGATTAGAGGCATTGGGGCCGAAACGACCTCGACCTATTCTCAAACTTTAAATGGGTGAGTACTCCGGTTTACTCAAACGATGAAGCCGGTGGTCAGATGACGGTGCCAAGTGGGCCAATTTTGGTAAGCAGAACTGGCGCTGTGGGATGAACCAAACGTAGTGTTAAGGCGCCCAAAAAACGCTCAAAGATCCCAAAAAGACGTTATGCATTTATGACACCAGGACGGTAGCCACGGAAGTCGGCATCCGCTAAGGAGTGTTTAACAACTCACCTGAATAGAATGCATTACTCTGAAAATGGATGGCGCTTAAGCGTTTTGCCTATACACTGCCGTTACGAGCATGTGCGACATTCTTTGTGACGTCATTAAGCTGTAACGAGTAGGACGTGCGTGGCGGAGAGCGCTGAAGAGTCTGGGCGTGAGCCCGCTTGGAGCCTCCGTCGGTGCAGATCTTGGTGGTAGTAGCAAATACTCCAGGGAGGCCCTGGAGGACTGACGTGGAGAAGGGTTTCGCGTAAACAGTAGTTGCTCGCGAGTCAGTCGATCCTAAGCTCAAGGAGAAATCTTATGTCGATGTGGCGTGTTTTTTCAAACATGTATCTTAACGGTATGCAGATGATAAATAACGCCCTTTGAGCGAAAGGGAATCCGGTTCCTATTCCGGAACCCGGCAGCGGAACCGTTTCAGTAATCGTTCCCTCGTTTTTTCAGCGAGTGTTCGACGGGGTAACCCAAAGTGACCTGAAGACGCCGCCGGGAGGTCCGGGAAGAGTTTTCTTTTCTGCCTGAGCATTCGAGTTCCATGGAATCCTATAGAAGGGAGATATGGTTCGGAAAGCGAAGAGCACTGCATTTGTAGCGGTGTCCGGATACTCTCTGCGGACCTTGAAAATTCAGGTGAGGGATGTACGTGGAGATGTCGCGCCGGTTCGTACCCAAATCCGCAGCAGGTCTCCAAGGTGAAGAGCCTCTAGTCGATAGAATAATGTAGGTAAGGGAAGTCGGCAAATTGGATCCGTAACTTCGGAATAAGGATTGGCTCTGAGGACCGGGGTGGTTGGGGCTTGGGACATGAAGCAGAAGCTTGTTGGTGTTGGGCCTAGTCGATGCGCATACGCCTCTTTGGCGTTAGCGTTGTCCATGGATCTACCTTTCAGTATCTTGTGGATTTTCCCAGCTGTAAGCCTGCGTCGATCTCATTCGCGATCGGCACGGTTCTTAACAACCGCCGTTAACGGTCAGCTCAGAACTGGCACGGACAAGGGGAATCCGACTGTCTAATTAAAACAAAGCATTGCGATGGCCCTCGCGGGTGTTGACGCAATGTGATTTCTGCCCAGTGCTCCGAATGTCAACGTGAAGAAATTCAAGTAAGCGCGGGTAAACGGCAAGAGTAACTATGACTCTTCAAAGGTAGCCAAATGCCTCGTCATCTAATTAGTGACGCGCATGAATGGATTAACGAGATTCCCACTGTCCCTATCTACTATCTAGCGAAACCACAGCCAAGGGAACGGGCTTGGGAGAATCAGCGGGGAAAGAAGACCCTGTTGAGCTTGACTCTAGTCTGGCATTGTAAGGAGACATGAGAGGTGCAGCATAAGTGGGAGATCGTTTGCACGATCGTCGCTGTAAAACCACTACTTTCATTGTTTCATTACTTACTCGGTTGGGCGGAAGCGGTACGCGGTCGATATCGGCAAGCGTGCGGTTTTTGTGATTCAAGCGTGATAAATGGCGAACTAGTATTGTCAACTGCTACGTAATCCGATTCGAGGACACTGCCAGGCGGGGAGTTTGACTGGGGCGGTACACCTGTCAAATAATAACGCAGGTGTCCTAAGGCCAGCTCAGCGAGGACAGAAACCTCGCGTAGAGTAAAAGGGCAAAAGCTGGCTTGATCCAGATGTTCAGTACGCATAAGGACTGCGAAAGCAAGGCCTATCGATCTTCTTGTATAAAGAGTTTTTAGCAAAAAGTGTCAGAAAAGTTACCACAGGGATAACTGGTTTGTGGCAGCTGAGCGTTCACAGCGACGTTGCTTTTTGATCCTTCGATGTCGGCTCTTCCTATCATTGTGAAGCGAAAATCACAAAGCGTTGGATTGTTCACCCACTAACAGGGAACGTGAGCTGGGTTTAGACCGTCGTGAGACAGGTCAGTTTTACCCTACTGATGGCATGTCGTTGCGATAGTAATACCGTTTAGTCCCACAATAACAACGGTGTCGGACATTTGGTTCATGCACTCGGTCGAACGGCCGGTGGTGCGAAACTATCATCCGCAGGGATAAACACTGATCGCCAATAAGAGTGAAACCCATCTAGTTAAATTCGGCAAGGATATTACTGTGGAGCTCCGAGAGTCGGGAGGCTCTAAACAATGTGACTCTGCTAGTCGCGCTTCACCTCGTGAGGTGCGACGTCGAAGCCCATTTGGATCGCGGAGATCGATGCTGTTCGCTTAAACGCGGGCATCACGGCTCTGAAGGTCTAAATTTACCTCAGTTCGATGTCGGGGCTCGGAATAGTCTGTAGACGACTTACGTGCCTGGCGGGGTGTTGTGCTCGGTAGAGTAGTACTGCTACGATCCGTTGAGACTCAGCCCTTAGCTAGAAGATTCGTTTTGCAATAATTTAATGCACGAACCGCTAATTCTAAATAATGCCCCACAGTGATTAGGGTGCCGATTCTGTTATTCACAAACTAAATGACATTGGGAACTTTATGCCCCGCTTTTTGAAAAGTAGCGGACACAAACGAAACTAATCAAAGTTTATTTACCTACTTTATCAATGTGCAATTTTTATTTCTGTAACCTGCGGGAATGCTGAGAAAATGAGCTTTGAATTTGTTAGTATTTTTTTTATTAACACTTCACAACAATATTTCATCAATCATTATAGTTACGCGGACGCCCAATCGCTATGATAAAATAATAATGGACGTGCATGCAGCGGCGCAGCACGGCTGTCGAGGTGGAGTCAGGTAAAAAATAAACCATTTTCTCTGCCTGTGCGGCGTGCGCATCACTCAAAAACCCAATACAGCACTCGCAGTTCTTCGTCTAGGACTACAGCGCTTTTACTTTTCCTGTGTTCATGGCCGCCGCACAGTGGGATGTTGTGCACATATTGCGAGCATGATATACTGTTTTTCATGCGCAAGACATGAAGATGTCAACCTTAGCCAGCTGCCTTTTTGGATGATATATAAAATCTATTATTATTATAATATATCCTTCCCTAATTAGTCCTGTTCCTCAACTTGGTTACAGTAGACACGAATGTACACTACATACGATAAATAAAAATTATTAAAAAAAAAACAGCATGTGTGCAATTCACACGTGGTAGAAATGAAACCTTCAAAAACACTGTATAATGCTTCCTATCTCATTTTCTCCCACGTTAAATCTTATATGTCTCTTTTTACTGTTGCTTTTTCGTTTCATAAAATTTCAAATCACAATGATGCTAA
Source organism: Luperina nickerlii (assembly GCA_963855955.1). Classification (NCBI taxonomy): domain Eukaryota; kingdom Metazoa; phylum Arthropoda; class Insecta; order Lepidoptera; family Noctuidae; genus Luperina; species Luperina nickerlii. The sequence continues at coordinate 7,464,008 of OY979663.1, forward strand.
AGAAGTTTTCACTTCAAAAAGAATAATGAAGAAATAAAATAATTATACGAATGTATTGATATATAATACAATAGTAGATTTTACAACAAGTGCACAAAACAAACCATTTTTATCCGAGACTTTTAGCAGCCCGAGCCGAAGGCGAGAGCTGATAGTAATGTCGAGGCAATACGACACCACTTCGAAAGTCTGACAACCAGTCTTACCAAGAGGTATCGTATTACCCAGTAACTGGGTTGTGTAGGTCACATAGGCAGTCGCTCCATGTAAAATACTGGTATTCAGCTGCATCCGGTTAGACTGGAAGCCAACCCCAACATAGTTGGGAAAAGGCTAGGCAGATGATGATTGGGAAAAGGCTAGGCAGATGATTATGAAAACTACCTATTTGGATATTTGTTTTGCTATTTGACACTGAAAATGTTGAGCACGGAATGCACAGCATGTTAAAAAAAAATGCGTTGTGTTGAAAAGATTAAAAAAAAATGTGGACCATAATGAATTTACAGCTTGGAATAGTCTAGAAAAATGTTTGCGTATTATATTATTTCTAAAAACTCTCGTGTTACAATAAAATTATCTTTACACAAGTGTTAATTCCATGAAAGTATACTATAGTGTATAGAAAATAATTAAAATGAACACGAACAACAAGACTATATCAGTGACTATTATACTGAGGATAATATGTTTTTAATTATTATAAAAATCATTAAATTTTGACTTGTTTAATTGGTTTTTCAAGAAAACAAGACAATATAGGCAAAACACATTTGGCGTTCACACCAGTAAGTTATTTTGCTTGAATAATTAAAACAAAAACAAAATAAACATGGAATGTGTGGCGACCGACATTCTTGTCGAATAAAAAATGATAACTCCACATAAATTAAAACAGAATTTTGGAGAGATGCTACAAAACTATATAAAGACTAGATTTTGGGCGTTGCGCGAGCTGCAAGCAGCTCGCGGGGTCGTGTTTTTGAGGAGTATTTCTTACCCTTGTAAAATTTTGAGAATTGGACAGTAATCCTTAGCACTTATAGGATTTTGTAATAATAGCTATTTATTCACCAAGGGGAGTAATCTGTACTTACCCTCGAGTGATATATACTGCTTTATACTACACTTGTGGAGTTGTTGTTAATAAATTGCTATAATTGTCACTGGAATCACTTATTTTAACTTGTGATTTACACCGCCAAACTTTAAACTTTACCAAGAAAATTGTTTCTACAAAATACGTCAACCAACAAAATAAGTCTTTTTTTTTCTTATTTTAGCGCGTCAAACAGTTTTCGCGCCAAAAGACGTTAAGCCGCATGGCTCTAGTGGGGACGCGGCTTAACGTCTTTTGTGATTTGTTGTGATCAACAACACTCAACAACACCCAAAACACTCAACAACATTCAACAACACTCAACAACACTCAACAACACTCAACAACACTCGACAACACTCGACAACACTCAATAACACTCAACAACATTCAACAACACTCAACAACACTCAACAACACTCAATAACACTCAACAACACTCGACAACACTCGGCAATACTCAACAACACTCAATAACATTGAAAAACACTCAACGACACTCAACAACACTCAACAACACTCGACAACACTCGACAACACTCGACAAAACTCGACAACCCTCAACAACACTCAACAACACTCAACAACACTCAACAACACTCAACAACACTCAACAACCCTCAACAACACTCAACAACACTCAACAACACTCAACAACACTCATCAACACTTAACAACACTCAACAACACTCCACAACAGTCAACAACACTCGACAACACTCAACAACACTCAACAACACTCAACAATATTCAACAACATTCAACAACACTCAAAAACACTCAACAACACTCAACAACACTCGACAACATTCAACAACACTCAACCACACTCAACAACACTCAACAACACTCAACAACCCTCAACAACACTCAACAACACTCAACAACACTCAACAACACTCAACAATATTCAACAACATTCAACAACACTCAACAACACTCAACGACACTCAACAACACTCAACAACACTCAACAACCCTCAACAACACTCAACAACACTCATCAACACTCAACAACACTCAGCCACACTCAACAACACTCAACAACACTCAAAACACTCAACAACACTCAACAACACTCATCAACACTCAACAACACTCAACAACACTCAACAACCCTCAACAACACTCAACAACACTCATCAACACTCAACAACACTCAACAACACTCAGCCACACTCAACAACACTCAACAACACTCAAAACACTCAACAACACTCAACAACACTCATCAACACTCAACAACACTCAAAACACTCAACAACACTCAACAACACTCAACAACACTCAATAACACTCAACAACACTCAACAACACAACCACACTCAACAACACTCAACAACACTCAACAACACTCAACCACACTCAACATCACTCAACAACACTCAAAAACACTCAACAACCCTCAACAACACTCAACAACACTCAACAACACTCCACAACACTCAACAACACTCGACAACACTCAACAACACTCAACAACACTCAACAATATTCAACAACATTCAACAACACTCAAAAACACCCAACAACACTCAACAACACTCGACAACATTCAACAACACTCAACCACACTCAACAACACTCAACAACACTCAACAACACTCAACAACCCTCAACAACACTCAACAACACTCAACAACACTCAACAACACTCAACAACACTCAACAACACTCAACAATATTCAACAACATTCAACAACACTCAACAACACTCAACAACACTCAACAACATTCAACAACCCTCAACAACACTCATCAACACTCAACAACACTCAGCCACACTCAACAACACTCAACAACACTCAAAACACTCAACAACACTCAACAACACTCAACAACACTCAACAACACTCAAGCACACTCAACATCACTCAGCCACACTCAACAACACTCAACAACACTCAAAACACTCAACAACACTCAACAACACTCATCAACACTCAACAACACTCAAAACACTCAACAACACTCAACAACACTCAACAACACTCAACAACACTCAACAACACTCAACAACACTCAACAACACTCAAAACACTCAACAACACTCAACAACACTCAACAACACTCATCAACAACACTCAACAACACTCAACAACACTCAACAACACTCAACAACCCTCAACAACACTCACCAACACTCATCAACACTCATCAACACTCACCAACACTCAACAACACTCAACAACCCCCAACAACACTCAACAACACTCAACAACACTCAACAACACTCAACAACACTCAACAACACTCAACAACCCTCAACAACACTCAACAACACTCAATAACACTCAAAAACACAAAAACACTGTATAATGCTTTCTGTCTCATTTGCTCCCACGTTAAATCTTATGTCTATTACATTGACAGTGACAGCGGTGTGAAGTTATTACCCATCCAAATTAGACACTACAGGCTAGCATAATGATCCCAATGCGTTTTCGAACTTCTCAAGTTGAAAGCGTTTTATTTTATGCTACTAAATATAGATGTCACCAAAACTCGTGTTGACTAAATATAACGACGTGACTTCGCAAATGAGTACACTTATAGCATTCGTTCATTCACTTTGAGCGAATGCTGATTGCCCGATTTAATAATCACGGTTAAAATATTCGTGGTGAGCAGTGAATACTTAACCGGCTGCATAAACGATGTTTAGGAATTCATCGGCCGATTACTCAAACATTGGTCAAATGACAGTCCGTGAACTCGGCCCTTAGGCAGTCAATACAAAAACGCTGTCCGCCATGTTGTATTCTTCCCCCCTTTGCTCCACTCGGTCTCGCAGGTTCGCTCCACTCAGGACCTACCTACCACCGGAAAGCTATCGTGACCTTATCCCTACGCTACGCTTCGCTTTACCGCTACCTAGTTTCCGAGATACGATGGGGGAGGGGTGAAGGGGGGGAAAGGGGGGAGTTTTGAAAAAACTAATTTTGACCTACTCTGGGCCCACGGACATGAATCTGAAAAAGAAAATGTTCCAAGTCTTAACTTCCGAGATCCGCCTAAAGGGGGGAGAAGGGGGAGAGAATGGGGGGAATTTTGAAAAATGGTTTTTACTTTTCCGAGCCTCCTCTATACGAATCCGTAAAAAAACAAAACCCAGGTTTCTTAATTTCCGAGATACGATGGGGGGAGGGGTGAAGGGGGGGAGAGGGGAAGTTTTGAAAAATGATTTTGACCAACTCTGGGCCCCTTGATATGAATCTGAAAAAAAAAAAAAACTGGCACTCCGGTAGTGCCGACAGAAGTGAAAACTTGAACAATTACGAGTGTATTTTGTGAATCGTCTTATAAACAAAACACGCGTGTTAAGGTGTGTTCCTTATTTTATAGGGTTTTTTGCAAATCAGGTATGATGACCAAAGTGACTGGTTTATTCTTCTCGTGAAAGGAATTTATTCAGATTTACAAATAAGCACACAGGATAGACTTCAGTTCGTGGTGTTGGTCGCGGCAGTGGTAAGAGAAGCAAGCCCATGGAGCTCGTCGTCAGTTATATATCCGTGGTTCAGCGCCATCTCGTCGTTGTTGGATGAACTACGTAGTTAGTAAGCGAGGCCCTCGTAGTTCTTCCCGATGTGCATAGATGGCGCTGTCCTCAACAACGCGCGTCTTTCGTTTTACGTCTTACGAATCTTACGATCAGGGTCACGTGACCTGACGCGAATTTAGAAGTTTTTACCCATTCCAAAAAAAGTACACAGCGCCGCTAAAGAAGTTTTCACTTCAAAAATGTTCCAAGTCTCTTAACTTCCGAGATCTACCTAGAGGGGGGGGAGAAGGGGGGCAAGGGGGCAACTTTGAAAAATGGATATTGTTTTCTCTGGAGGTCACTCTTGAAAGAGCGACATACAGTTGTCCATGTGAAAAACAGTCAACGCTCAAATCTAAGCCTGCAACGTTGAAGGTTTGACCCTGCGATTTATTAATGGTCATTGCAAAAGATGTCTTTACCGGAAACTGTAAACGTTTAAATTGGAAGGGTAAATCCGATGGTATCAGAGGGATTCGGGGAATCAATACATCTTCTCCGGTACCACATCCTGTGAGTATTGTGCACTCTATTATGAAAGTTTTCAATGATTTTACCAGCAAACGCGTGCCATTGCAAAGTTTAGGTGGAGTCAGGTTTCTTAATAAAATAACAGGACAACCTACTTTCAACACCATTTTGTGAGGAGGGAGTCCAGACGGGTTCAAAGAATTTAGAAATTCTGTAGGAAAATGAACAGCTTCTTCCAAATCGAGAACAGTATCGACCGAGTAGTATATTTTCGTCGGCGCATCAATCTTTGAAAGAATCAAGTTATTTACTTTATCTACTTGTTCGTTAGTTGGTGACAGAATTGCTCTTTCTTTAAACCAAGATATTGTCTTATAACTTATGTTATCAATGTCAGGATAGACATTGTTGACTAACTCTTGGATGTTGTCTATCAAAACGCAAAGGTTTTCTAGGTCAATCCTTCCCTCACTTTGTGTTAACTCTCCATTGCCAACTTTTAGCAGCATCTCTGGAAATAGCCTGTTCTCACGTGAAGATGACGAAACCCTCATATTAGTTTTAAGCTCTAATTTATTGACATGTGGCCAAAGGTTGGATCTTTTTAGGCAAGCATTTATTTCGTCAGCACGTGTTCCTCGAGTCACAACTGGTAGGATTTGACGGAAATCTCCTGAGAACAGAATTGTACATCCACCCATAGGTGAATTTTTGTTGCGCAAATCGCGCATTGTCCTATCCAGTGCTTCCACAGACATCTTGTTTGACATGGTAGCTTCGTCCCAGACTATTAATGAGCAGTCACGCATCAATTTTCCTGCATTGCTCTGTTTAGAAACACTACAGACGCTGTTATTATCATCGGTGGCGATTTTCAGCGGGAGCTTGAATATGGAGTGTGCGGTTCGGCCTCCTTCCAAAAGCGTAGCGGCAATGCCGGATGACGCAACAGCTAACGCAATTTTTCCGATAGATCTCACTTTTTTTAAAAGCAGATTGATTAAAAATGTTTTTCCTGTACCTCCTGGGGCATCAAGGAAAAACAATTTCCCTTCATTGTTATCAATTGTTGATAGTAATGCAGTGAATACTTTTTTCTGATCGATGTTTAATCGTGGCTCATCTTGAGCTATATTTTGTAAAAGTCTCGTTTGATCGTATGATGTTTCTCTTGTGTATTCGGCACTGTTAGTTAAATCTGAGTTAGTAGTATTAGCTGGCATCGGCAGCCCAAAATCCTTGATCAATTTACCCGAAAGTAATTGCACTACTTTGTTCAATTCCAATAATGCTTCGTCAAATATGTTTTGATCATATTGTACATCATCTGAGTTTAACTCTCGCCGTCGCCGAATCAGAATATCACTGGCCATATTTTCTTGAAATTTATTCCATAGATTAACAGAATCAGTTACTTGACAAAACACTACTATGACGGCAAATAAATATCTTAATGATGTAGCTGAACTACAAACAGCTGCTTCTGTTAATGTGTTTTCCCAGTGAGAATCGTCTTCCAAGAGCCCCATAGCTTTGCATGCTGCTTGATAAGTATTGTAAACAACACCTTGTACAGTTCTTAGGTGTGCAAAGGATGTCGGGCCTTTTACAATATGCAGTAACATTCTCAGATAAAAGCATTCGCTGTTGTTGGGATGAACCACGTAGACTCTGCCAAGAGCATCCGTTTTTTTTACTCCGGGGAAACCATCAACCGCAGTACCTTGTTTTCGCCGTTGAAAAGTTTTAGAACTCTGGTTCCATGTATAGTAACCTGGAACTCTGTCATATGTCAGTGTTTTCGCGAAATCATCTTGAGCACATAACTTGAAGAATGCTGTCAATGTTGTGTCCCGCGGGTTATTAACAACTTCTTGTATATTGTTCTCTGTGAAATATACTCTTTGTCCATTTTCTAAATGAACTGCAAGGTGGACAATTGTGGGAGCCCGGTCGTGCACTTCGAATGATAAAATCCTCCATACAGCTTCAGAGCTGCAGATGTAACGTCCAGACTGATATTTTTCCACTTCATTTGGTGATTGTATGCTGAAAGTGGCTTGATCACTGCCTTTATTAATGTACTTAGTAACATATTGAATTGACTTTATTGAATTGCACAACTCTACGTTGATGTGGGCATCGAAAATTTTCAAAAGGAGCGGATTATAGGGTACGATCCATCGGTTATCAATATCATGGTTTCGGACGGTAGCATTTTGCCCACCCTGTTCTGGCGATCGTCGACGATATTTGGGATATCCGTCATCGCTAGTACTTGTTTGAGTTAGGAACGACTTCGGAAATTTTTTGCTGCATTTAGAATCTCGCATACATGGAGAATTCGGGTTTAAAGTCCCGCAAGGGCCATGTACCATATGTTTCTTTACGATTTCGTACAGGATAGGATCTTCATCTTTATCCGGTAATTCAGCTGAAATAACCCTGTCAATTTGGTTTGGTCTAATTTTGTTCACTAACCACACCAACAGGTGTACATGTGGCAAGCCACGTTTCTGCCATTCTATTGTGTACATATGACAGCGCGGCGGACCGAATATATGAGACTTGTTAATGAGGTGCAGGAGTTTCTGTACTTTTAAATGGAAGACTCTGTTAACTATATCGTATCTGTCTTGTGGAGTTAAATTGGTGTTAATATTTTCTTTGATTTCCGGCCAATTTGGGTTACATGTTGCAGTTATAAATAAATCAGGTTTGCCGTAATTTCTTACGTAATAATAATAATAATAATAATAATTTATTTATTTGTTAACATAGGTAAAGAAATACAGATCTTATGTTTGATGATCAGAGCGCTATGTTATGCCAGGAGGCGTACAAATATGGTGTGCAAATCTAACCAAGGATTACAAATTAAAATTTTCTAAAAAATATTTGAAAATCATGCATAGTTATGGTGTTAAATAGAAAATAAATTGAACGATCACATATTATTTCATATTACAATTATGTCAAACCCAAATGAGGAATTATTAAAATGTCAAAGATCTGTCAAAATAATTAAAATGTCAATACTTATAATTGTAATTCTAAATTAATTCGTCATTTAAGTAGTCATCAATAGTATAATAACCTTTATCAATCAAGAACAATTTCATTTTTTTCTTAAATTGTGTAAAATTTAATTCTTTTATGGCGTCTGGAATTTTATTATAAATGCGTGGAGCCATACCCAGGACACTTTTTTTTACTAATGCAGTTTTACATTTATAATTGCTCAAAGCATTTCTGTACTGACTACGAATTGGAACATTTCGTACCATTGTCATTTTTTCAAAAAGGTTGGAATTTGTTTTGACGAAGATACTAATTTCTAATATGTATATCGCCGGTAGCGTAAGTATTTTTAATGATTTAAAGTACGGTGCACAGCTGTCATCTGTTTTTAGACCACACATGGCTCTAATGCACCTTTTTTGTGCCTTGAATAGTAATCCCTTATCCGGGGAATTACCCCAAAAAATAATTCCGTATCGTAGAAGTGAGGCTACTAGACCATGATAGGCAACAAGTAACGCATCTATATTTACTTTTCTAGCCAATTGAAAAAGTGCATAGGCAGATTTATTTATTCTTTTACATAGCTGTTCTATATGGGCTTTCCAATTAAGGCTACTGTCAATATGGATTCCTAAAAACACACTTACTTTTACTTCTTCTATTTCGTTGCCATTGTAATTGACACAAATTTTTGGAGCTTCAATTCTTTGGTGGAAATGCATTACTTTGGTTTTCTTGAGGTTGATTATTAAATTATTCATATTAAGCCAATTAATTATGTCAGTAAGAGTATTATTAATGTCAAATTGATAAGTATTTAGGTCCTTACATTTTACTATGGCAGTGCTATCGTCTGCAAACAAAATCATTTGTTGTTGTGTTACTTTTGGCAAATCATTTATGTAAATGAGAAATAATGGTGGCCCAAGCACGCTACCTTGAGGCACTCCATATTTTATACTCCTGAAATGCGACACATACGTTCGTTCCGTTTTGGTTTTTGCGCACACTCTTGTGATTTCAGTACATTGCAATCTATTACTAAGATATGATTCTAGTAATTTTAAAATGTTCCCTCTGATGCCATAGCAATGCAATTTGTCTAGAAGAATTTTGTGATCAACATAATCAAAGGCTTTAGTCATGTCTGTGTAAATAGCGCAGACGGGAGTCTTGCTATCAACGCCAGACATAACATTATTTAAAAGGTCGAAAATAGCCATGTTAATTGTTTTATTTCTCCGGAAACCGTTTTGTTCTTTGCACAAAATATTATATTTGTGAAGATATTGGTATAGCGAGTTATAAATAACTTTTTCAAAGATTTTGGAAAAAACAGGAATTTTGGCTATTGGCCGGTAATTTTTTATATTCGTCTTGTCTTCCTTTTTGTGAATCGGTTTAATTATGACTTTTTTTAAGCCTTCAGGATAGATGCCCTCTGTAATACCTATATTAATAATATGTGCTAGGGCAGGTGCTATAAGCTCAATTACATATTTAATTACTTTTGTAGATATACCGTCAATACCTACAGTACAAGTATTTTTAAGCGACTTTGTGACTAAAATAATATCGGATTTTAGAACAGGCTGCATAAACATTGATTGTATTGTCAAATTATCTAACTTATTGTTTATTTTAATGTCATTTATTATATTTTTCTCAATTTCATCTATAAAGTAGTCATTAAATACATTTGCTATGTCCTTTGGGTTTGTGTAAGTCAAATCCCCTGTTTTTATTGTCAGTATTTGTTCTTTAGGCAGGTTAGTTTTAGATCTATTGACTATCTGCCATGTGGCTTTCGATTTATTTTGCGAGTTGTTTATAAAATAATTATTTTGTGCCTTCTGAGTTAGTCTAACTATTTTTTTATATTGCTTAGTGTATTTTTTCAAATCACTTTTAGATTTTTTTGTTGGGTGCAGTCTGTAAGTCCACAATAACCGTCTCTGTTTCTTACTACATGTTTTTATGCCACGAGAAATCCATTTAACCTGTTTGTTAATGTTTATAGTTATTATTTTCTCCGGAAAACAGAGATTGTAAAACAATGAGAAAATATCAAAAAAAGTCTTGTAGGCTACATTAACATCATTACTTTCGTAGACTTCTTTGAAAGAGAAATTTTGTATACATGATTTAAATTTATTAAGATTCTCTTTGGAGTAATTTTTTTTTACCGTTTTCCAAAATTTTAAGCGACACGTTTTATTGACAGGTATTTTAAGTATTTGTGATGTGTGGTCTGATAACATGAGGTCAATAATTTCCGTTTTCCATCCTTTTCTTAGATTATGTGCAAAGTTATCAATGCACGTTTTACTATGAGGCCTAGTAGGCTGGTTTAGAGCCAGAGTCAAGTTATAGTTGAGTAAGAAGTGTTCCAAATCCAGAGTAATCTTATTTCTTAACAGTACATTAATGTTAAGATCACCACACAACACTATTTTCTTATTCGCTAACAAGCAAACTTTTTTTAATACAATGTCAAGTTTTTCATAAAATGTCAAGTAATTATATTTTGGTACTCTATAAACACATATAACAATAATTGAATAAGATGTCAATTCCACAGCACAAATTTCAAACACGCCTGATACAGACTGTTTGGCAACATCTGGTAGTTCCCTATACTGGTGCCCCTGTCTTACAAGAATACAAGTTCCTCCCCGATTTGTGCTTCGTGAAAAGAGAGCGGCTAGATGGAAATTCGGAATATGCAATAAACTCTCATGTCCAGATGTTATGAAATGCTCTGTTAAACAGAGTACATCTACAGTTGTCCCTTGATTTCCCAAGTTTTCTAATTGTACAGTTAACAAGTCTGATTTATTTAACAATCCAGCAATGTTTTGATGCATTACATTAATACGACTGAAGAAAAAACTGCCCCGTGTCTTCTGATTCAGTTACTGTCTTAATTTGGTTGTCAGGTTGGTGACATGTATTTGTGTTATGGTGGTCTATAGTGTTACCTTCGTAATTAGAATTTCTCTGATAGCTTGGTGTGGGTTCATTTAAAGTTTGCTTCTGATAATTTCCAACCACTGATGAACATGTTAAAGTGTCTTCGATATTACTATCAGTTATTGTTGAAGATTGTATGGAAATTATAATCTCGTATATATCTTTCATGATTATTTGCAGTCCAGAGTTTTTTAAAACGCCGGTGCGTCTATCGAACATAGTATCGTCGTATTTCAAGTTTAGATTACTATCCAGGAAGTAAGCATAACTGTGTGTAAGTGCATCAAGATACAACAAATTGTTAAATGTTTCGACCCTGGAATTATAGAGGTAATTGTTATTAAAGAATTTGTATGTTGGTGTACAAATGATTATGTTCGTGTGTTTAATTTCTTGCAATGTGCTTCTAATATGCAGAATAGTGTCTACATAATTGTTTGTAGTCTTAAAATCCTCTTCACCCAGTAATATAATGCAGTAATCTTGTGTTGTGAAGTTTATAATCTTCTCTTTAATTCCCTTTAACAAAAGTTGTGTATTTCCATAAGTTGTGATGTAGTGACATAATTCACACTTATAAAATGTATTTTCTGCAATCTCAAGTAGTTTTTTTTTGTTGTCTGTGCTAATGATACATATTTTATTGCGTTTTATATGAATTTGTTTATTTATTTCTGGTAGTTTCTCCCTTTTCTGTTCTAATCGTGTGACGTTATAATTTTCTTCGGTTTTTGTGTTTGTTTTGTCAAATGTTTCTGTTTGAGTCTGTTTGTTGCTTCTATTATTTTTATTTATTTTTGGGCTTGATGATTTCGTTTTATTTGGGCTATTTGTTATTTTTTTATAAAGGACATTTTTCTTTGTTAAGTTTTCGCTAAGCATTTTTAGTTTACTATTCTCTAATGTAAGAATCTCAATTTCTGAGTGGGCACTTTGTAATTCCAACGTAAGATTGTTAACTTGTTCTCGTAATTTCTCAATTTCGTCATTCTCGTCATCGGACATTTCGGGTAGGCTATTGGTCGTTTCATTTATTGTATTTGTTGCAGGTACTTCACTATCATTAATTAGTATAGAATCCGAGTTTGTTCTAGTTCTATTTCGACGGAACGTAATATTATCTAGGAAGTTCATTTTGGTTAACAATCAGATAAAACCTTGTAAAAAATAATTGCGTTATGTGGGTTTCGAACTCAGGGCACGTCGTGTAGGAGGATGCGATTACGGCCTCTAGACCAGCTGAGTCGTTAGGTGCTTTGTCGAAATAGTGTGTCTTAAGTTATTGAGTACTATTTGAATTTAATAAGGTCGTTACAATGACTCATGCCATGAATATTTTTGCACTTTTTTTTCACTTTTTGTTTATATTTCGTTCCAGTTAAATCCAGAGACTTTGCACTTATATTACTTTAAGTTTTTGTAAGTCATGGCGTCTTGCGATTTTTCGTGTAAATATCGAGGTCCACCTGTGAATGATGAAGGTAGTATAACCAACTGCCCAATGTCGTTGCGGTGTTCATTCGCCTGTAAAGCATCCTGAAGATGAACGTAATTTTCAGCTCTCAATTTAGTTTGATTATTGCGGATGTAGGCCAATCTCTCAGATTCAATTTTCGCATATTGATCTACCAAGTATTGGTTTGTTAACATTCCATATCTAAGCAAAGTATTGAAATTGTTACGTCTTGTCATTATACGGTAGCAATAGTAGTTCATACATGACACTGTTTTACGCAGAGGTGTACCACCGATTGGGTCAACTTGAGAAATATTAATGGCATAACCATTTTCTCCACGACATAGCATCAAAGGATATTGTAAGCTGTCATAAGATCTGTGTAACTCTGAAATTTTTTGCAAATTATCATCACGACTATGCAATACAATATCTCTTTTGTCAAATTGCTGTCCAGCTATCACCACTGCTACTTCACTCGTGGAAGGCGCATTGTATCGTCCTCTGTGTTCTCCAACAGGAACTTTATTTGCATGGATTACGACATTAAAGTCAGGAGTATCTGCTGGAACACTCTCAATCGCAGTTTTGAAAGACTGTATGTAGCAATTATGAGAATGTAACATATCTTGGAGAGATCTAATCAAATCTCTATCAATTGGCTGTGCAACACTTGTACACCGCGTAGATGCTTGTGTATCTGGATCTGCAATAAAATATATTTGCAGAAATTTGTGATCATCGGGTCGAAGTGGTAGCAAGCTCCCAGCTAAGTGGTACACTTGCCCTTGAATTTTAAATGTAGGCATGAACCCACGCTCAACGACTTGCTTACTCTTAAAAGAGGTCATTTGAAATGCGTTATTATAACGGCGTATATTGCGCATGAATTGCTTGGATTTCTGATGATCACCCGTAAGAAGAGAGTGAAGTGGTTCAGGTGGAGGGAGAACTTCTTCTAATTTGACTTTTCCTTGTAAGCAACACATGCCTTTCGATTCGTCCTTGAATTTCAATGCCAAGCAATGTTCACACACTACTGACATAGTACCTATTGATACTATACGATCGTCCTTGTAAGAAATCGAAGGATCGTAATTCATGGCAGAATTTTCTTTATTCACCCATGAATTAGTAACTCGTGCTGATGATTCTCTGGCTCTCTGTATTCGATGTCTTTCCCTATCTCGGCTGCGGTGAACCTCACGCTCTACTGAAGATTCTCTCTCTCTCTCAGCTCTATATCTATCCCGAAGCTGACTGAGGCGAGCCTCACGCTCTACTGACGATTCTCTGTCCCTCTGAACCGTATGCCTATCTCGATCCCGGCTGCGGCGAATCTCACGCTCTACTGAAGATTCTCTCTCTCTCTCAGCTCTATATCTATCCCGAGCCTGACTGAGGCGAGCCTCACGCTCTACTGACGATTCTCTGTCCCTCTGAACCGTATGCCTATCTCGATCCCGGCTGCGGCGAATCTCACGCTCTACTGAAGATTCTCTCTCTCTCTCAGCTCTATATCTATCCCGAGCCTGACTGAGGCGAGCCTCACGTTCCGTTGACGATTCTTCATCTCTTGCTGAACGTACTCTTCTGGCATTCACTGTACTACGACCTATGTTCGAACGACGACGTCTGCCAGACATGACTTTATAATTTCTGTACAAAATGTACAAAATTTACTTAGTTCTATATGTATGATTACCTATGCACAAATTGCCATATTATTAGTATGTGCCGCAGTAAAAAATATCTAAATTCTTACCATTTAGAAACAAAAGATAATCAACAATCATAAAAAACAAAAGATACCTATTCTATTCAGTTCTTTTTGAAGTGAAAACTTCTTTAGCGGCGCTGTGTACTTTTTTTGGAATGGGTAAAAACTTCTAAATTCGCGTCAGGTCACGTGACCCTGATCGAAAATTCGTAAGACGTAAAACGTAAGACAGCGCCATCTATGCACATCGGGAAGAACTACGAGGGCCTCGCGTACTAACTACGTAGTTCATCCAACAACGACGAGATGGCGCTGAACCACGGATATATAACTGACGACGAGCTCCATGCGAGACCAACACCACGAACTGAAGTCTATCCTGTGTGCTTATTTGTAAATCTGAATAAATTCCTTTCACGAGAAGAATAAACCAGTCACTTTGGTCATCATACCTGATTTGCAAAAAACCCTATAAAATAAGGAACACACCTTAACACGCGTGTTTTGTTTATAAGACGATTCACAAAATACACTCGTAATTGTTCAAGTTTTCACTTCTGTCGGCACTACCGGAGTGCCAGTGTTTTTTTTTTACTGAAATACCTCAACTTAAACAACGATTTTAATTAAATTAAAAGTACTTAAAAAATAATTTGCTATTCGTGCGACTAAAAACAAAAGATAATCAACAATCATCAACAACAAAAGATACCTATTCTATTAAGTACTTTTTCTGAACTTACATATCTCACCTTAAATTACGATTTTTGAAAATAATTTCCCTAATATTAAATTGATCTAACTGTAAATTTTAATCAAGATCTTAATAGAAAATTGCAATCCATAAATTATGGTTTAATTTAATCTAATCTTATCTCACCTTATGTAGGTACTTATAATTACTATAAGTGCGATTTAAAAATTAACCTTAGAATAGAATATAATTTATATTTTAAAACTACTATCATACAATTATTTATCGTAACTTACTTATAATTACTGATACGTTGTCGCGCTGAAAAGCACGTTTTTATAGTAAACGCGTCCGATCGCTGCTAAATTCAAAGTGCTATAGGGAAAACCGCGTTTTTTTTTTTTTTTTAATATGGCATCTCGTAGTTGACCTTGAGAGGTCGTGACTACTTAACCGGACAATCCTGCGGCTGCCTTGAGAGATCTCAAAGCCTCCAGCCAGGGGCTTAAAACTAACTAAATAAACTAAGCGACTACACGCTAAGGGCACCCCCTGTGGGGTACGAGCCTCGGCTTAGGGCGTCGCTGGGGGGAGGGCAGCAAGTTGGGACAGGCTGGATCGAATTATGATTATTTAAAGAACGATGGGGCCGGCATTTCCTAATTGACTACTCTGAGAAGAAATGCCGAAACAAACTCAGAGGTCAGAGTCGGGAATTTAAATCTACAGGCTCAGCTGCGGCGCGGGCTGGCACTACATCGAGTAAGGGTCGGTGGGGGGCATTTACTGGGGGACGTCGCGAGGGACCTCGTCGGCGAGGCCGGTATGTCGATTTTTTGTACTTGTTTTTCCTAAGCGTGCTGGTTGCCCTACTGCTCTCTTGGAGGAGGGTTATGGGGTCATCTGGATCGGTGAGAACATGCCTTGGACGGCGGAGTTTACTAATTTGGGAGGGAGTATATCTGGCGGCCTCGACAACCAGCGGGTTTCGATGGTTGGGGGCGGAGTCGAAGAAGTGCTTGGAAAGGCGCTTCATGAATTGGTGGATAGTGGGGATTTTGAGATCGACATGGAGGATCTCATTTCGAACGAACCAAGGGGCTCCCGTAGCCTTTCGGAGGAAACGGTTCTGGAGGGTCTGCATCCTATGGATGTGGTGGGGCTTTGCGTGTGCAAAGACTACGCAGGCATAGGTCATGATTGGGCGAATGCACGCTGTGTAGATGCGCAATTTGCACTTAAGTGACAATTTGCTGCGTGCATTTAGCATCGAGTGGAGGCTACCGAGAGCGAAGGCGGCGCGCGAGCGAACCGCCTTTATGTGCTCTGCGAAGGAGAGGTGCCTGTCGAGGAGAACACCGAGATATTTGGCTTGCTTCTCCCAAGGGATCGGCTTGCCGAACATGGTGATAGGTCGGGGGGGGATGGGTTTGTGTCTCGGTTTCGAATAGAGAACCGCTTGACTTTTGTCGGGGTTTACTTCTATTCTCCACTTCCTAAACCAGTCAGCGAGCTTGTTGACTGAAGTTTGGAGGATGTGGGAGATCTGGACTAGGCTGCGGCCAGTGTACAGAATGGCAGTATCGTCTGCGAAGAGAGCCAACTGGGTCTTTCTATTTGTTGGGATGTCACTGGTGTACAGCGTGAATATGAGCGGGGCGAGCACAGAGCCCTGGGGGACTCCTGCTCGGATCGGGTGTGGAGAGGATATAGCTCCTTCTACTTTGTAGCGGAAGGTGCGGTTCGACAAATAGTCTCGAAGGATGAGCACGAGACGGTCGGGCACATCGAGTTGGTATAGCTTATATAGTAAGCCATTGTGCCAGACTTTGTCGAAAGCTTTTGCTATGTCGAAGTATATCACACCTGTCAAGTATCCACGCAGGATCCCTGCGTGGATATGTTCGGTGATGCGGTGGACTTGCTGGACGCTAGAATGTTGGGTTCGAAAACCGAATTGTTCGTTAGGGATTAGGCCCTTGGTTTCGGCATAGTTTCTGAGACGCTTATAAATAAGCCTCTCGTAGACCTTGCCTAGTCCATTGAGCAGACTGATGGGGCGGTAACTCGTGGGTTCCGACTTGGGCTTGCCGGGCTTGGGAATGCCAATGACTGTGGCTTCTTTCCACTTCTGTGGGAAAATGTTGTTGCTCATGGCACCGTTGAAGATGGTGGCCAGTAGCACAATTAATTGGGCAGGGAAGAGTTGAATCACTCTATTGGTGATTCCATCTGAACCGGGGGCTTTCTTAGGTATGAGACCCTTTATGATGTCCTGTACTTCGTCTGGAGTGACGGGGGGTAGAGGATTTTCGGGGTCTTCTACTGGTGGGAGGGAGGCTCTACGCTCGACTTCCGCGTCGACCTCAGAGAGGTGAGCTTGGTCTACGGGTAGGGAGCTGGGTGTACACTGGGCTTCGAGGCTGTCAGCCAAGCATTCTGCCTTGTCATCGTCGTCAAAGGCGATGGTTTTGTCGGGGCGGATCAGTGGGGGCATGGAGACGATGTCTCGAGATCTAAGTCTCCTTTGGAGTTCCCAGAAGGCCTGGTGATTGGGTTCAAGATCGCTCAGCGTCTTATTCCATTTGACTTCACGCCACTCCGATATGCGAGTCCTCACAGTTCTCTGTAAGTAACGCATATGGGCTTTGTTTGGGCCACATGGAAAGCTGCTGTAGGCACGGACAGCCGCGTTCTTCTCGTTCACCAGTTCACGCAAGTCGTCAGGCAACTTCCAGCGATGGTCGTCCATCTCTGGAATTTCCCTTGAACAGTCGTTCAGGACTGACTGTACGTGTTCCGTGAGCGAGTCGATCGCCGCCGTCGTGTCCGCGATGGAGTTGAACTGATCGGGGATGGAGTCTAAGTGGGGGGATGTGGTGGATTTCAGGCATTCGCTTACTTTCCTCCAGTCCGTTACCACTTTAGTTTAAGGGGGTTGGTTGGGGTCGGGGAGACCAATGCGGGGGGCCATTTTGATGATGACTGGTCGGTGGTCTGAGGAGAGCTCTTGTACCACTTCTATATCGGTCAACCATAGGTTGACGTTTTTTAGGAATGCCACGTCGAGGACGTCAGGGGTATGGTTGGGGTCGTGTGGAAAATGAGTAGGACTCGTCGGTCCAATGACATCGAAATTTAGAATGGGGGAGAGGTCAAACAGCTGTTTGCCTCTGGTCGATACCCTGGTGCTGTTCCAGGCGTGATGCTTGGCGTTGAGATCGCCCGCTATGATAACGGAGTCACTCAAGCCTAGGAGCGTGGAGAGGTCGTTAGAGAAGAGGGGAAAACCGCGGCCTCAGACGCGCTATTTATAGGCACGCTCTTGCCGCACCGGCCGGCCGGTACCGCCGCAAACGCTACGTCCCGCAATTTTTAAATCTGTAATATCTTCGAAAATATTCACTTAAATCATACGGTGTAAAGGGCCATATAGATCTATATTAAATGAACAATGTATTGAAGGTATTTAATTGGTTAAGGATTAATGCTGTATTGGTTAAAATCGCTTCGAAAATTAGCCATTATTTGTCGTAAAAAGTAAATGACAAAAAAAGTTATTGTGGGTTATCCATAAGAGATAGACATATACCATCACGGACTTTTCTGTAGACCTTTTCAATGTGTACAATACTTAGTACATTATTTTGATAAAACTCGTAGGGTTCAGCCTGCGTTTGCAATGTAAGCGGAAAAAATGTAATTATTTACGACATCACATTAGAAACCTCAAAAATAACAGTACTTCTCCACTATTTAATGGATGTTATTATACATATAAACCTTCCTCTTGAATCACTCTATCTATTTAAAAAAACCGCATCAAAATCCGTTGCGTAGTTTCAAAGATTTAAGCATACAAAGGGACATAGGGACAGAGAAAGCGACTTTGTTTTATACTATGTAGTGATGATGATAGTGATAATATAATACGTTGGTGCACTATTGCTTTTTATGGCTACCTTACTAAACCAATCACCCTTACCTTAACCGAAACAGTATTTCTAGCAAATAAACTTTTAAATGATTTATTTTCTGTATCTAAGTAGGTTTGTACAAACACTTTTACACGTTAATCATATTTTTTTAAACTAGATAAGGTCGGCGTTTCCTATCTGACTATTCTGAGAAGAAAGGCCGAAAGAAGCTCAGAGGTCACACTCTTTTAAAGTCCAGGCAAAATCTTGGTCAGAACATGTGAAGACCATGCGAGCTGCGAGCGATTTATTCCTCTCTCTTCGATCCCCATTATTAGCGGACCTGTCCAGCCAGTGCACGCATTTGTAAAAAATCGTGCGTTTGATTTGATTTGATTTTTGATTTACGATCAGAGACACAAGTAGCATCTATCTACTAATAGTTACCTCTTCTAAGAAAGATTTCGTACAGTTTCATTTTCCAATTGATTTGTTAGAAAATGAAAACTGAATAAAGGGTCAGGAAAAAATTTAGTATTATTATTATTGGTTAATCACCCAACAATAATGATATGATTTAATTATTTTTTAAGATCGAATTTTTTGATATTATTCAATTTAAATTAAAAAAAAAACAAATCTCTCGATCCTTTAGCTGAGACAACGTTTCCTCACAATTTTCACGAATTACAGAAATCAACAAAAATAATTAGATAAACAATTAATAAAAAAATATAAATCCGTTTACAACCGCCAACGTTACGATGGCGACAAATATAATGATTTTCACCATTTTTCTGTACCTATATTTTTATTTTATATAGTAGCAATTGAGTGTTTGAACCGAAACTCACAATGTTATGAAACATATTGAAAATTCAGGAAGTATTTATACACAGCGGTTGTTGACCTTGAGAGAGTCAATAGTACTCATAACACATGTAAAGGGGAGAATCGGGTTAAATGGATTTTTTATATTGGAACTTGGAAGGCTCGCATTTTCCCTTGTGTTACCGGTCAGCCTGAAACCATTATTTTTATAAAAGTTATTGAAGTGAAAACTTCTTTAGGCGCGGTGGGCGTTTTTTGAGATGAAAAAAAAACCATTGAACTCTCGCCACTGTTACCGTAAGCGACACCGCGCGTGTTTTGTTTTTATGACAATTAAAAAAATACCCGCTTTGAATGTGTTCAGCTGTCCTCAGGATGTACTCGGTTTTAATGAACTCGTATATCCGATATGTCAGTGAGTGATGGCAAAGTATTCTGTTTGTGTTTTGTTTTCACTTCTGTCAGCACTCCCGGAGTGCCACTGTTTTTTTTTTAATTTGGCATTTCATAAGTGTGAGTCGGATATTTAACGGTAAAATCTTGTTGTATTTTTGTGAGCTGTCAATAGTGTCAATCCCTAACATCAGCGCGGTAATTGCGTAACACACTAACAGTTGCAATACTTGCAATGGCTTTCATTTTGACAACATTATTTGCGTTAATATAAGTTGAGCAGACAATTTTTTCTAAACCTATGAAGCAATGGTTTAGTAATATACTTCAAAACGATTTAGATTGTGATTGGAAGTGTTTACTTCAAGCACTTTACTTACAAATTTTAAGCTTTTAGAAATCACCCTAAACAGAGTGTAAAAAGACCCATCACATAACATATATTCTATTTTAGAAGTTAATATAAATTACGTATCAGAAAGAACTAAACAATTAGATAAACGCCTTTAGTTCGTTAAGAGCAATATGTAGACAAGCTTCTCCGTGGTATGACATAAGCACCGGGAGCTTAATGTTCAAAACGGCTTCAACAAAGAAATACAACATCGTGCCGGTATTTCGCGGAGAGTAAGCAGAAGTGTGTGGTAGCTGGTAGGTACCTACATTGACATTTCGCCAGTTATACTTTTAAGTCCGATGTAATAGGAGGATGCTCACCAACTCAGCATTTTCCGGAATTCAAATATGGAGCTAAATTAATAATAATAGTAAGTTTATTTCTCTCAAAGAGGTACAATTTTGATTCATAATATAGCATCAAGTTACATTTTTCAGATTATCCTTTGTGAGAGCTGGAGTCTATTACTGCTGTATGACAGATCTCCAGGCTCACACCCTTAAAATTACAATACGTTGCTGCAATTACGTTACTGACACTTTTTGTGGTTGAGGTAACGCCTCTAATTATGATCCACGGGTACATAAACTCATGAACAAAGTAGGCAACCCATAATTAATATATATGTCGTAGGTTTTTCATAAAATTAGGTTTTTGATGAAAAACCTAGGTTTTTGATGAAAAACCGGAAGATGACACATTTTAAACTCAATTTCATCATAAACCTCTAACAATCCAGATTTTTGATCAAAAACCTGAACTAGTTTGGCTTTATGATAAAACGAGCGCGCAGTATTATTTCTAACGACGTCAGGTCGACGGAGCCCCGCTGCGCGGGGCTCCTATTTCTGTCTTCAGGGTTTAAAGGAACCTAACCAAACCGAACCTCGGGGTGCCCCTGACGTCGACCGTCTTCTTCTGGTTCAAAAGCACAAAAATAGACAAAATCACGTTTTTAACCGTTTCGTTTTTCGCCGTTTCACACACACATCACACATATTATTTTTTAAATGTAGGTATGTAATTTCATAACAAATAAATCATTGTTTATTGTTTCTTAATTGTTTTATTTATTTAAAGAAATAGCAACCAACATTGTTTTTATCATAAAACTAATACAGTCTAGGTTTTTGATAAAAAAACTGGATTTTCTCAGGTTTATGATAACATAAAGTAATAATTTTGTCTTCTTCCGGTTCTTGATCAATAGCCTAGGTTTTTGATCAAAAACCTAATTTTATGAAAAACCTACGACATATATATATATATATCTAATCTACTCCATAATATATCTAATCGATTTGTATAAATTGTGCAACACTTTCATAATAAACGGATATAATTGCGCAATCATTTGGCGTGTGATCAATATTACACTCGAGACTGATAGACAGACACAAATTTCACTAGGTACTAAAATAAGTTTCAGATCTTTCATGACCTACCAATCTCAAGAAAACATTAATGTACCTACGTTTTCGTTGATTACCTACTTACAAATTCTGTTTTTATCTTTAAGTACTCAACCAGACCAGCGCTGAGTCAACGACTTCTCGTTCGATTATTTTTTTGCCGGAATGTCAAGGTTGTTTACATGGTTTGTTCCATAATGAAACTAACTTCTCATGGCCATGCTCTCAGAGATCTAGTGAATACACATACCATGTAATATATGTTTGGCTAGCTAAGTCTACCTCATCGGCATGTGACTTTTTTTGTTCAATGTAGATGCAGGGCAGAGGGTATAGGGTGATTAATAGGATTGTGTATTGGACTTTTGTTAACAATAAACTGCGATCACCTAGCCCTTTTCAAATAGTAGCGATTAAGTTCTTTTAAAACATGTTAATAATTGATAAAATTTTACTAAGTAGGTACACTCCTGATTAGATAAGTACTTGAGTACTACTTCTCCTTGATATTAGAAAATAAATTGCATTGCATTCGCAACAAAAAATGTATTTTACTGCCAAAAAGTTATCTAAAGGATTCGTATTTGACTTGTTAAAAAGTTGCTCGAGTACATTGTTATCTGCTGTTGAACTTGGTAGGTTTTCCTTCCGTATCTGGTCCTACGAAGTACCGATGACATCGTTTACAAGCTTCACATATACAGGTCTGTGAATCAGTCGACGGCTCTATCGTTGAGCGCGATATCGCCTTCATTCATTGGTCGCATGAAGTGGGCATGCCAACCGATTCAGTGTACTGAGCAAATGTACGCTAATAGAACTCGACTTTTCTAATCGAAAATACGTTTGGTTGAACGAAATACTGGTTTGTCTATGTACTTGGGGCGTACATTTTTAAAGATAGACCTGATCGATTGATTTATATCAAACTTTAGGAATGTGGTGGGACCATAGTTTTATTATCAATTTACCTTTTATTTATGTACCAATCACCAAAGTGTAAAACTATTACCCTGGACGGTGGATCACTTGGCTCGCGGGTCGATGAAGAACGCAGTTAACTGCGCGTCATAGTGTAAACTGACACATTTGAACATCGACATTTCGAACGCACATTGCGGTCCGTGGAGATACATCCAGGACCACTCCTGTCTGAGGGCCGGCTGTATAAAATAAAGTGCTACATTGCGTTTTAGACGTGTTTGACGTCTCCATCTGTTACAGGGTTGTGATGTACGCCGAGCACGCTTAAGTGCAAATGACGGTTCTATGACGCGGGTGTGAATAACGTCCTCATTTTAGTCCGTTTAAAAATATATCCGAATACACACACTAGCACATAGCCATTCAATGTGACGTTTTCAAAAGCGGTGTGCGTGCAGAGCGAGCTTCGATGCGTATCGTCGTTAAACACAATGGCGAGGACACGCGTTGACGCTTGCTTAACACACGTACGCGAGACTCTTTTATCTGTGTTAAGAGCACTAATCTGAGAGCAGCGTATATATCGCTTTTGTTCTGCTTCTTTATCTGGTAGTTAACAACAGAACGTCATAGTATGGCTGCATGATAGTGTTTTTGTATGTGACTAGTAAAGAGATTTCACTTATGAGTCTGCTTTTCTAATAACTCGTTGGCCTCAGATCAGGGAGGATCACCCGCCGAATTTAAGCATATTAGTAAGCGGAGGAAAAGAAACTAACTAGGATTTCCTTAGTAGCGGCGAGCGAATGGGAAAGAAGCCCAGCACTGAATCCCGTCGTTGTACAAGCGGCGGGAGATGTGGTGTTCGGGAGGTTCCGCTTTCTCTTCGCGATAACTCCTGTCCAAGTTCGTCTTGAACGGGGCCGTTTTCCCGTAGAGGGTGCCAGGCCCGTAGCGACGGAGGATCGCGGCGAGAGGGACTTTCCTTAGAGTCGGGTTGCTTGAGAGTGCAGCCCTAAGTGGGTGGTAAACTCCATCTAAGGCTAAATACTACCGCGAGACCGATAGCGAACAAGTACCGTGAGGGAAAGTTGAAAAGAACTTTGAAGAGAGAGTTCAAGAGTACGTGAAACCGTTCAGGGGTAAACCTGCGAAACTCGAATGAACGAACGGAGAAATTCAGCGTCATTCGTTGGCGTACGGATGCACACCTCGATGCTTCTGGCTTCGGTTGGTAAGCACGAGTCGCGTTCGGCGACGTCTGCGGATGACGTGCACTTTTCTTTTAGTAATACATCGCGACCCGTTTGATGTCGGTTTAAGCGCTGTTCGGCTTCTCGCCCCATTGCCCTGAGGTAGTGGGACCGCGACGGTGGCTGACCGGCCGTCAGACGGTAGATCTAAAGAAGCGCGCACGCGTTTTTGACGCGTCAGGCCCGACGCAAGTCAACGTCGCATTCTACGTCTTCGCCTTTGTGCGGATGTTGATGCGGGGTAATTGATGTTGCCGCCGTGTTGTCTCTGACTGTGCGCGCCTCTGTCTGCGATGATTTAGTTTCAGGCACTCGCAGGACCCGTCTTGAAACACGGACCAAGGAGTCTAGCATGTATGCGAGTCATTGAGATAATAAAACTTTAAGGCGCAACGAAAGTGAAGGCGCGTGCCAACTGCGCGCTCAGGGAAGATGGAGCCTCGATCTAGGTCGAACTCTAGCACTCCCGAGGCGTCCTGTTTCCAACCCGTGAATAAGGCGCTCTCTGAGCATAAATGCTGGGACCCGAAAGATGGTGAACTATGCCTGGTCAGGTTGAAGTTAGGGGGTAACCCTAATGGAGGACCGTAGCGATTCTGACGTGCAAATCGATCGTCGGAACTGGGTATAGGGGCGAAAGACTAATCGAACCGTCTAGTAGCTGGTTCCGTCCGAAGTTTCCCTCAGGATAGCTGGCGCCGATTTGAACAGTCTCATCCGGTAAAGCGAATGATTAGAGGCATTGGGGCCGAAACGACCTCGACCTACTCTCAAACTTTAAATGGGTGAGTACTCCGGTTTACTCAAACGATGAAGCCGGTGGTCAGATGACGGTGCTAAGTGGGCCAATTTTGGTAAGCAGAACTGGCGCTGTGGGATGAACCAAACGTAGTGTTAAGGCGCCCAAAAAACGCTCAAAGATCCCAAAAAGACGTTATGCATTTATGACACCAGGACGGTAGCCATAGCAGTCGGAATCCGCTAAGGAGTGTTTAACAACTCACCTGAATAGGATGCATTACTCTGAAAATGGATGGCGCTTAAGCGTTTTGCCTATACACTGCCGTTACGAGCATGTGCGACATCCTTTGTGACGTCATTAAGCCGTAACGAGTAGGACGTGCGTGGCGGAGAGCGCTGAAGAGTCTGGGCGTGAGCCTGCTTGGAGCCTCCGTCGGTGCAGATCTTGGTGGTAGTAGCAAATACTCTAGGGAGGCCCTGGAGGACTGAAGTGGAGAAGGGTTTCGCGTAAACAGTAGTTGCTCGCGAGTCAGTCGATCCTAAGCTCAAGGAGAAATCTTATGTCGATGTGGCGTGTTTTTTCAAACATGTATCTTAACGGTATGCAGATGATAAATAACGCCCTTTGAGCGAAAGGGAATCCGGTTCCTATTCCGGAACCCGGCAGCGGAACCGTTTCAGTAATCGTTCCCTCGTTTTTTCAGCGAGTGTTCGACGGGGTAACCCAAAGTGACCTGAAGACGCCGCCGGGAGGTCCGGGAAGAGTTTTCTTTTCTGCCTGAGCATTCGAGTTCCATGGAATCCTATAGAAGGGAGATATGGTTCGGAAAGCGAAGAGCACTGCATTTGTAGCGGTGTCCGGATACTCTCTGCGGACCTTGAAAATTCAGGTGAGGGATGTACGTGGAGATGTCGCGCCGGTTCGTACCCAAATCCGCAGCAGGTCTCCAAGGTGAAGAGCCTCTAGTCGATAGAATAATGTAGGTAAGGGAAGTCGGCAAATTGGATCCGTAACTTCGGAATAAGGATTGGCTCTGAGGACCGGGGTGGTTGGGGCTTGGGACATGAAGCTGAAGCTATTGGTGTTAGGCCTAGTCGATGCACATGCGCCTCTTTGGCGTCAGTGTTGTCCATGGACCTACCTTTTAATCAATATCATGTGGATTTTCCCAGCTGTAAGCCTGCGTCGGTCTCATTCGCGGTCGGCGCGGTCCTTAACAACCGCCATTAACGGTCAGCTCAGAACTGGCACGGACAAGGGGAATCCGACTGTCTAATTAAAACAAAGCATTGCGATGGCCCTCGCGGGTGTTGACGCAATGTGATTTCTGCCCAGTGCTCTGAATGTCAACATGAAGAAATTCAAGTAAGCGCGGGTAAACGGCAAGAGTAACTATGACTCTTCAAAGGTAGCCAAATGCCTCGTCATCTAATTAGTGACGCGCATGAATGGATTAACGAGATTCCCACTGTCCCTATCTACTATCTAGCGAAACCACAGCCAAGGGAACGGGCTTGGGAGAATCAGCGGGGAAAGAAGACCCTGTTGAGCTTGACTCTAGTCTGGCATTGTAAGGAGACATGAGAGGTGTAGCATAAGTGGGAGATCGTTTGCGCGATCGTCGCTGTAAAACCACTACTTTCATTGTTTCATTACTTACTCGGTTGGGCGGAAGCGGTGCGCGGTCGATATCGGCAAGCGTGCGGTTTTTGTGATTCAAACGTGATAAATGGCGAACTGGTATTGCCAACTGCTGCGTAATCCGATTCGAGGACACTGCCAGGCGGGGAGTTTGACTGGGGCGGTACACCTGTCAAATAATAACGCAGGTGTCCTAAGGCCAGCTCAGCGAGGACAGAAACCTCGCGTAGAGCAAAAGGGCAAAAGCTGGCTTGATCCAGATGTTCAGTACGCATAAGGACTGCGAAAGCAAGGCCTATCGATCTTCTTGTATAAAAAGTTTTTAGCAAGAAGTGTCAGAAAAGTTACCACAGGGATAACTGGTTTGTGGCAGCTGAGCGGCCGCAGCGACGTTGCTTTTTGATCCTTCGATGTCGGCTCTTCCTATCATTGTGGCGAAAATCACAAAGCGTTGGATTGTTCACCCACTAACAGGGAACGTGAGCTGGGTTTAGACCGTCGTGAGACAGGTCAGTTTTACCCTACTGATGGCATGTCGTTGCGATAGTAATACCGTTTAGGCCCACAAGAACAACGGTGTCGGACATTTGGTTCATGCACTCGGTCGAACGGCCGGTGGTGCGAAGCTATCATCCGCAGGGATAAACACTGATCGCCACTAAGAGTGAAACCCATCTAGTTAAATTCGGCAAGGATATTACTGTGGAGCTCCGAGAGTCGGGAGGCTCTAAACAATGTGACTCTGCTAGTCGCGCTTCACCTCGTGAGGTGCGACGTCGAAGCCCATTTGGATCGCGGAGATCGATGCTGTCCGTTTAACGCGTGCATCACGGCTCTGTAGGTCTGAATTTACCTCAGTTCGATGTCGGGGCTCGGAATAGTCTGTAGACGACTTACGTTCCTGGCGGGGTGTTGTGCTCGGTAGAGTAGTACTGCTACGATGCGTTGAGACTCAGCCCTGAGCTAGAAGATTCGTTTCGCAATAATTTAATGCACGAACTGTCAATAATTATACCAGAATTCACAATTATTTCCCCATGTTGAGTGCCGATTCTGTTATTCACAAACTAAATGAAATTGGGAACTTTATGCCCCGCTTTTCGAAAAGTAGCGGACAGAAACGAAACTAATCAAAGTTTATAGATATCATTGTGCAATTTTTATTTCTGTAACCTGCGAGAATGCTGAGAAAATGAGCTTTTAATTTGTTAGTAATTTTATTTTAACACTTTCACAACAATATTTTATCAATCATTATAGTTACGCCCAATCGCTATGATAAAATAATAATAGACGTGCATGCAGCGGCGCAGCACGGCTGTCGAGGTTGGAGTCAAGTAAAAAATAAACCATTTTCTCTGCCTGCATCACTCAAAAACCCAATACAGCACTCGCAGTCCTTCATCTAGGACTACAACAGCGCTTTTACTGTTCCTGTATTCATGGCCGCCGCACAGTGGGATGTTAAGAGATATAATTGCGAGCATGATATACTATTTTTCATGCGCGAGACATGAGGATGTCAACCTAACGCCAGCTGCCTTTTTGGATGATATTATTATTATAGATTATGATATAAATAATAGCTATTTATTCACCAAGGGGAGTAAGGCACAGATTACTAATCGAGTGTGCATTGTGTGTGTGTGTACACAAGTTTGGTAATCTGTACTTACCCTCGAGTGATATATACTGCTTTATACTACACTTAAGCACAAATAAGTAAAAGACAAAATAGCAAACAAAGAATTTAGTATCTGCTATTATGTCGGGTGGAGTTGTTGTTAATAAATTGCTATCATTGTCACTGGAATCACTCATTTTAACTTGTGATTTACACCGCCAAACTTTAAACTTTACCAAGAAAATTGTATCTACAAAATACGTCAACCAATAATAAGTCTTTTTTTTGATGTGAAACATCTATATCTATAGCCGCACGTAAAACAAATTTCTGGCGTGGCGACGCATGCCGTGGCGACGCGTCGCCACGCTATATGATGGTGTATATAATTATACAGTCACAGTCTTGTGTACTGTGTGGCGACGCGTCGCCATGCGCAATCGACTGCGATTCTCTTCCCACTCGATCCGGCGTTAAGCTATCTCTCTCTCGCCACACAGCTCGGATACCTATAGTGTATACTCCATAGTGTTGTTTACTGCGGTACACATAACCTGTGTTTTACTTGAAAACAAATTATTTTTAATAATAAAATATGTCTGACAGTGATAATTTAGAGAGTGACAGTGTTTTTATATTTAATGAAAATAGGTAAATGTTTATTAAATAAACAGTCATCATTTTCTGGAAAAAATCGTAATATTTTATTTTATCATTATGCCATATTTAGTTTATATCGCAATCTGTTCTTTTCAATCATATTACTTTTACAAAATAATGTCGATGTTTCACATCTGCCAGGCGTCCCGTGACGGCTCACTTTTTTTTCTTTAAATTTTAGCGCGTCAAACAGTTTTCGCGCCAAAAGACTCTATTTTATTCGTTTTTAATATTATTTATTTTGACACTCCCGAATAGGGACCAATGTTCAGTAAATGTTATTACTCAATTATTTATGAATTCCTTTTTTCCCAATACGGTTGTTCACGGTCAGCCCATTTTGGTTGATGTCCTTTCAGTCCTGTCAAATGAATCAGCGCCTGACGTAAATTGACGTAATTTTAGTAGGCTAATTTTTAATCCGTCTAAAGTTATATGGAGTAGTGTCAGGCGCTGATTAATTATTGTAAAATAAAAGAAGGTTGTGCAAAAGGTATACCTAACAGTTTATAGAAGTTATGTACATATACTAGCTGACCCGGCAAACGATGTTTTGCCATATAAATTATTTCTAGCTGCCCGGCACTACTTCGTTCGCGTGGTATCCTACCCTTTACCCTAACCTACCCCTACCCTACTCCTACCCTACCTGTACCCTACTCCTACCCTACCTCTACCCTACTCCTACCCTACTCCTACCATACTCCTACCCTACCTCTACTCTACTTCTACCCTACTCCTACCCTATTCCTACACTACTCCTACCCTACTCCTACCCTACCTCTACTCTACTCCCTACTTTACACGAAAAGAAAAAAATATCTAGAAAAGAAAAAATGTCAGTCTTGATAATAAACTAAAATACTCTTAGAAATAAAATAAAAGAGTAAAGGATAGACCAAACAATTGAATAAATTAAACTATACAATCTTATTACCTCCGTATTACTGAACGCACCCTATTAGACAGGTACGAACAGTTTGTATGTGATAATAAAATTGTTGCTTTTACTATTTTCCTTACAACTTCTTCATATTTTCTCACCTTTTAAACCTTCCATGACTTTCAACAAATATTTCAAAACCAAAATTAGCCAAATCGGTCCAGCCGTTCTCGAGTTTTGGTAAGACTAACAAAAACGTCATTTCATTATTATATACTAGCTTCCGCCCGCGACTTCGTCCGCGTGAAATTTCTTGTTACTCCGACCCACCCCGTCGCATCGCATCGCCTGCCCGCGCTATTACTTCGTTTTTGCTTAGCGTTCTTTCTGACTTTTTTTCTTTTTGCTCGGCTCCTAAAGGTCATAGCGTGATGTTAAATAGCCTATAGCCTTCCTCAAGAATTGGGCTATCAAATACAAAAAGAATTTTTCAAATCCGACTGGTAGTTCCAGAGATTAGCGCGTTCAACCAAACAAACAAACAAACAAACTCTTCAGCTTTATAATATTAAGTATAGATATATAGACAATTAAAAAATAGGGGTTGGTGGTAGAAGGGTGAAAAATTAGGGTTGCATGTATTTTTAATGCCGAATCATAATAAAATTAAAATAAAAAAAATTATCCAAAAAATAAAAATAAAAAGTTAGGGGTGGACAACCCTTATCACTTAGGGGTATGAAAAATAGATAGTAGCCGATTCTCAGACCTACTGAATATGCATATAAAATTTGATAAAAACCGGTCAAGCCGTTTCTGAGGAGTATGGTAACTAATATTGTGACACGAGAATTTTATATACATATAAGATAACTTCTATAAACAGACTTTCACGGGTATTTTAGGAGAGTGGAAAATGTTTATTTTTGTACACCAAGGTTAATAATTTACATTTATTCCTCAATTTTCATGATTGCACCTACCATTGTTTGTCTTTGTCACCCAAAGGTTGACTGGTAGAAAATGCATATGGCATTAAGTCCACTTCTGTACATTTATGTGCTTGAAGTAATAAATATATAAATAAAAAACTGATTCCTTTCTATAGTTTTAAATAGTGTACTTCTAAAACAACTTATTGAAACTTATGTATGCAAATTGTATAATCTAGGAAATAAATAAACCTAAAAATAAAGGTTTAAATGTTTTAACATTAATCGAAAGTAATGAATTCGTATACAAAACTTAAAAATACAGATTGTTACATTGAACAAAAAATTATAAGTAATGAATAGGTACTTTACATATAAGCCTTGATTTAATAAGATTTTAGTTAAAGTCCATTATTAAAGACTAACACAAAACCGATCGTCGATGACGGTTTTCAAAAGTAACTAGTTACAAACTCAAGTCACCAATAAGTAGCCAGCAGCGGGGTAATATCAGTAGGAATGGCTTTCATTTTGACAGTTCAAGAACATTCATTGCGTTACTTACGTTGTTATGCGGACAAATTTTCCGAACATATGAAGCAATGGATATGCAATATGCTTCAAAATGTGATTGATA
This sequence comes from Luperina nickerlii, assembly GCA_963855955.1. Lineage (NCBI taxonomy): Eukaryota > Metazoa > Arthropoda > Insecta > Lepidoptera > Noctuidae > Luperina > Luperina nickerlii. The sequence continues at coordinate 7,495,235 of OY979663.1, forward strand.
GTCTGCTGAATGTCACAGCACTAGTATGTCGATGGCGGTCCGTACGCTCGACTCACTAACGTAACGTGTAAAGGCTCGTACACACAGGCGCGACGCGACACGCGACACAAAGGCACCGCTCGTTGCGCGACTTGCGGTGCCTTTGTGTCGCGTGTCGCGTCGCGCCTGTGTGTACGAGCCTTAATGAACTAGTTTATAATATGTTTGGTTGCTTCGAGCACGGACTCCATTGAAATGGGCTGTGACTTACTGGCTATTCAGTGGTGTTTTAAGGGCTGATTTCACTAATGCAACTGAACGCGATCAGCACTTCCTAATCGCATTCAAGAGCTGTCAGTGTCATCATTGTTGACACTGACAGATCTTGAACGCAGTTCAAAATACTGTACGAAGTTTGTAGGTACTTAATTAGTTAGATAATTTTGGGTTCCGTCATGGACGACGGAGTAACTAAACTGAAGGACACGGTTTACAAAAACAGTTTTAGGGCTGAGTGCCATCACTGTTGAAGACAACTTTTTCTTCATTTACGTGGCCGTTGTCATTGTCGATTTTGATTGAACTGCCTCCTTCCTTAACCTGGCCATTATTATTGAAGGAAAACGTGTGAGTTCTGATGGAGTGGCCTACGTAGCTCTCGTCTTCGCCTGGTACATAGGTCTCTATCTTCTTAGGGTCTATGGCAGCAAATGTGTGGCGGAAATCGAAGTTGTTGAAATCTTCGAGTTTTTTAAAGTGGTCGAAATTCTTGAACTGGTTGGGATTAGAAGGCTTGATCTGAACATAGAGAAAAAAATGTTAATATTACTCAAAGGTGACCAATTTTACCAGAATGCTCGATGAATTACACATACTGCCACTCTCAGAATCGTCAATTAATAATAATCAATCATTAACTGTAACTGACTGGCATATTATTATTGTAACTATGACATTAAAAAATGAGACACATGAAGTTTTTTGTATACTAAAACATACTGGTAAATTAAAGTTATTGTTTTATTGTAAGTGCCGTCTCCGAATGCGGCAGTTAGTAGTTTTCAATCAAAAACAATCAATGCTGGCGTTTCCCACTGTGTGCGCTTACAAATACAGATGACACATGCACAATCACACAAAGATGAAAAAGAAATTATCAGGGCCCAAATTCTCTTACCACGTGCAAACCACGTACGGTTGTCAAGTTTGGTATTTTTACAGATCAAACTACGCCAACTTCGCGTTGAATTCGCGCGGTTTTGTTCATTGTGTCATAGAGAATACGTTATTAGCAGATTTCTTGATAAACTAAGGAATTGATTAAGGAACCATTATCATATTGAATTAGGGCCCTATAGACGTATACATCAGTGTCAATCGAGCGTTTTTAGACGGAACCAGTAATAACGAAAGATAGGAAGGAGTAGCTGGAAAACCTTTGCCCTTCTTTTCATAGTTATTTTACCTCTGAATTTGCATCATTGTCAAAATCAAAGTGATCTTTATTCTCATTACAAAAAGGTTGTTGTGGGGTTGTTGCCACTGACTAGTCTGTCAAAATCACAGTGATCTTCATTGACGTTACAATAAAGTTGTAGTTGGGTTGCAGCTGTCAGAGGTAACATAACCGGAAAAGGACTGTTGTGGGATAATGCAGGCAATCAGTAGCCAGGAGGTAAAGGAGAAGATACCTTCGCGAAAAAAGAAACAAACAAGAAAGCGACACAGATACACAACAAAGCGATGCGCCGTCGACGTCATCCATTTTTTTTAGCTTCAGCTGACTCCTTCACATTGCTTCACCACAATAAACAAAACCGACAAATATAAAAAAAAAAGAATTTGTCAACTACCATTGATGTGCAAAGAAGTGAAGTTTTCAAGAAATTAACATTCAGCATACACAAAAAAACAATACGTGCAAAGTGCAAACTAACGTGTACCTTTTAGTTATAAAATGTAAGGTTTCAAATTAAAAAGTACCTACCGCTAAAAATATTGCATAAAGGCTCCTACAAACAGGAACAGGAATGTAGAAGGTTTAAACAGGAAGGATTTTAACAGGAATTTTGTAGGTTTAGCAAAAGGAAATAATTAAGTTACGTACAAAATTCAGTGCAGGGCGCTGCAAAATAAATTACCAATAATACATATACAAAGTTGATAAACCGTAGCCAGAACTTACATGACGGTAAACGATTGAGCAAAAATCATTTACTCTTGAAATTATTATGTCTATACGATGTCTGTAAAATATTACTTGTAGGTTTTCGAATTACAGGTTGTATCATTATTTCACGCAAAATAATTTTAAGTCACACACGCCACTAATTCGCACAAAATTATGCAGAAGTACGTTTCCAAAGAAACATTTGCGCTTAGGAAATTATCGTCTATCTTCGAAAATACGAACGCGTGATGATGCAATCTAATATAGAGCTGTTACAATCATAGAAGTACTTGCCTATTTTGTATATTACTATGATTAAAAAAGTATAGATTAACAACTCTATGCAATTACAAAAACATTTTTCAAAAGTGTTGAGTGACAAATAATGATCAGTGCCCGGAGTAGGTAACCTAACAGAGAGAAAACTGCATACAAATGCGTAATAAACTATCGCGGCGCGTTTCTATGAACAGAAGAAAACTTACCAGCATTGCCTATAATTATGGGGGTTAATCTGTGGTGCGCCGTTCGTGGTAATTTGGAAATACGAAGATTACCGAAGTGCATAATTTTTCTGGTTTACATGTAGTATGCTTGAATGACATTATGCCATAACAACTTATGTCACAAGCTACTTGCAAACATTAGTGCAAGTTACTGGCATGTGTGCTCCTGGCTTTATTTGTAGTTTATGTTGTATAAAATATGAAAAATATATAGAAAATGAAACTGCCAAATGTGATATTGTCATAGATAAGCCTGACTAGGAAAACACATTAGGAACATTAAATACAAATTATAAAAGTATACCTTTTGGTCGTAGGAATCAAACTGTAACAAAAGAAGAAATAATATGAAAATCATTAAAAAAAAAAATGTAGTGAAAAGTGTGTACGGTCCGGTCCATTCACAGTTATTTTATCTCTGATTTCGCATCATTGTCAAAATCACAATGATCTTTATTCTCGTTATTATAAGGTTCATTTTTGTAAGAGGTAAGCCGGAGTAGATATCTTTAATAATCATATTATTTGTGACTGTGCCATTTTTCAAAGGAAAGCCGGTAGGAATCGAGTTGTATGGAACTTTCGCCACTGGCTGCTACTGACAAGTCTGTAACAATTACAGTGGTCTTTATTCTCGTTTTTATAAGGTTGATGTTGGGTTGCTGCAACTGACAAATCTGTCAAAATGACAGCGATATTTGGTGTCGTCGTTATAAGGTTCATGTTGGACTGCTGCTGTCAGAGGTAAAATAACTGCGAACGGACTATAGTGTGCAGTAGGAGTAGAAGTTTTGAAGTAAATAGTGTGTAGTAGGAGACAAGAGTACAGTTCGTCTTTGTGAAAAATAAAGATTAAATACATTTGTTACAAGTTTAGTATGATTAATAGCTTTTGTATTTACCTCATTATGAACTGCCTTCCGCCTGTAGTTAATAATTTAAAATGTTTTAGTAAGTATGTGTTATAGTTATGTATAGTATTTATATTTGTTGTATGTATTAATAAAGTAGATTATTTGATTCTGTCTATTGCTTTTCTCAGCTTACCGGTGGAGCACTGGAAAAAAAGAAAATACATGACAATTACAGGCAGTCAATTAATATGTAGTGAATATTTCGTCAAATAATATTTTTTTTTCATTGCTGTTTGGGTCAGCTCATGACAGAAAGCGATGGATGAGGCCGATGATGGAACGAGCGTGCCCAGAAGATGCCTGTTCACTCCTGATTTGAAGGCAGATGGGAAATAAAATAAATGAAAATTGGTATTAGCTCCTATATGAGTCATTTTCAAAAAAAATGTACATTCTCTCATAATTTTTTGTCTTCGTTGAAAAATCACGTAATATTATGGACTTATTGCCGATTTTATGAATTCGTTTTGTTCTAATCATTGTTTATAATTTTAACTCATCAATGTAAACTCCAAATACCCACTACTTTTTATTTTAATAAAAAAAATTGCAAAATAAAAACGAAGAATCTTAATCCGTTTAGTACAAATTATGTTTGTCTCACTTAAGCTTTTGACAACAAAAACATTAACTGACGCTTAGCTGAATGGTATATTATTCAATTTAATACGGGGTATAATAATTAAGGTACTGATCTACCGAAAAAAAAATATATTTGCATAAAACGTTAAACTAAATTAAATAGAATAGAATTTAAATATATGTCCACTTTTGTAGTACTTTGTGTAACACCTCTGTGTAACGTCGAAATCATGCTTCATTTGATTGACTTTAAACGCATCTCTAGTTGATTTAGCAGTGGCAACACAATACGCAACTACCAACCTAACGAAATAAAAACGCAGCCATCTCGTTTTTCTGACATTTTGATTTGACTGTGATCCTCGATTTTTGTCGCAAAATATTTTCCTCCGACTAACGTGGATTTAATAGGTAAGTACCAATAAATAACAAAAAACTTTATATATACATGTGACTTTGCATACTAATGAGAGAATCCAACTGAAATAAAATAATTCTAGTGAGATATTTGTCTGTAATTTGTTCGACATTATTTTGACACCGCGTTATGTTGTTATTTTGTGTAACATTGTGTAACGTTACACAAAGTAAACGGTATAAAGCTGTGTGCATATTGCTAGAGTCCAGTGTTTTTAACCGACTTTTAAAAAAGAGGTGCCCTCAATTCCACTGATTTTTTAACGTACATAATATGACGCAATAAATTATGAATCGATTTTGATGATTATTTTTTTGTTTTAAAACTTTTTTTTATATGGTACTATGGACCAACACTGAAATTGCGAAAAAATATCAGCTGATCCATGCATTTAAAAACCATGACATGTAAAAGTGCTCAAAAAAGTCAAGTTAAGTGAAGTGCAAAATGTTCTGCTAGTTTTTTTTTAGTTTCCTCTCAACAATACCAAGACAAGACAGGTGGAAAACGGCAGTATGAACTATTCTTTACAATGTCTTTTGTGTAATATTATGCTCCTTTATGTAACGAATATATGAATTCCCTTGTGTTTCTTTTGTGAAACGTACAATTTTTTTGAAAATGACTCATATATGTATTTTGCTGCAAGGGAAAGAGAAACATTTTTGTCTTTTTTACATTATAAATGTTTTCAAATTTTTCTTAATAAAACATTTTTTATTTGTAGACAACATATCACTCAGTAACTAACATACTTCATAACATTTCTTGAATATAACTAGGTATTGCAGAAACATAAGGACCTTAGCACACCTCCGCCATGAAAATAATATGATACGAAACCAAAAAATTATGGAAAATAATGATGGCATACGAATTCCGCTAAGAAACGTTACAACATAATATTGCGATTCCAGTAGCGGAACATCATGAGAGTCAGTAGAATTGTAGCAATCTGAGCAAAATGTCGTCGCTTTCAACTTAATAAACACAACATTGGTCTACTACTGAACTCGTTACATTAGTTTTTCCGTAAAATGAACATCCATTTTACAAAAAAAAATAAATGTTGCTTTATAAACTTGTCGACTGCCACAAATACGTGCGAAACAAACACGGCACCGTCACAAAATAGGCTGAGCGTGGAGGTGTGACTAGCTTTTGAGCAGATCGTCGAAATCACGCGGGAAAGACATAAAACTATAATCAAATCTGTGGGTTAGAACAGGCAGTTTCGCTTCTGTTTCGCTTGTCGTACGTCATGGCGGAACTACTGCGGTTTCGTTGCTATGGTCTCGCGGCTGAGATGTGATAACTGCCCCGTTTGAGATTATTACTACATTCCAAGAATACGTACTTGGTCGGTACCGGAGGCGGGTTGTTTCCAGCTGAAAATTAATGATAGTTTAATAAAATAATCTTTCTAAGTTCACGGCCTCGAGCAATGCGACTTGCGTCAAGCGTCAAACGCGCGTGTAACTTTTTTCCTGCGTGTGAGCACCGTCGCTCCGCAAGTCGCATCGCGGTGACTCGTGGCATGCTCTAAACAACTTCTTTCATTTGTTTTTTCTGCAGTTGCTGTCTGGGGCTCGAGGCCACGGGGTAATAACACTTAACACTCTGGAGTGTGACTCGATATCTGCTTAGATTTATATGAATATTACGTGTGTTCCAATTATTACCTATTTATCTCACAAAAGGAATGAAAGCTTTCCAAAATGATCCTAAGGGTGCGTCCACATCTGGCGAATGCGCGTCGAATGTGCAGCTCGCGCGCCGCATGCGAGTTGCACGCGCGCATTTTATACTCTTGTGTCGCTCCTGCGCCGCTCGCGCGCCGATCGCGTGCACTCTACGCCGCCGCCGTGCGTGCGCGGCTCGCGACTGGCGCAAGAGCCGCGCGCGCGCGGCCTGCGCGCTTCACCTACTTCCTCCCGCCGCGGCGCGGCGGGAGGAAGTAGGTGAGCGCCGTAAGCGCGCGAACTGCACGCGCTCCCTATACAAGCATTTCGTGAGTTGCGCTAAAGAACCGCACCAAACAACGGCAGTAACTGCACGCGTGCAGCGCGTGAGCAGGTCGCGAGCGGTTCGCGAGCTGCGCATTCGCCGCGCATTCGCCAGATGTGGACGCACCCTAACGTGAGCACGCAGGACGCAGCGCGATCGTTACAGAGCGAGCTACGCCGTAGCGCTACGCGTAACATACATTGCCTACACCGTAGCGCTACGCGTAGCATACTTTGCTACGCCGCGCCGTTTAGAATTTTTTTTTTTTTGCAGTTTTGTCAAATTATGTCTTTCTCTTCACTTCACACACATCAAACAACTTCCTTGAATTTGTCCAAAAGTTCACGACACGATTTTAGCGAATATTTCAACAAAAAACCATAGTGTTTTTAACTGACTTCTAAAATGGAGAAGGTTCTCAATTCAGATGTTTCTATTTTTTTTAATTTATATATGTTTGGGTATAACTCCATCATAAATAGACAGATTTGCAATTTTTTTTTGTTCAAAAGAATTTTATTCCGAAATGGTCCCATTTAAATTTCGTAAAGAACCGATGTTGAGTTTCGGAGACAGACAACGGAACTCTTCAATAAATGCCAGCAAATCAACCGCGATTGCTGCTTTCTATGTATGCATTGTTTACGCAATCACACAACATAACGTCACGCCTGTACCCTTTAAAGGGGTAGGCAGATGTGTTCAATAGCTGTCTGTTACTGATATTCACATAGCAAGTAGTGATATATGAATTTGTTTGGGGTAAGTAGGTACAACTAAAAAGTGAAAAATAGAAACTTTTTTCCCAAAAAAACCAACCGACTTCCAAAAAAAACACTACAAAGTGAAAAATAACTTTAATTTCGAAAGTCGGTGTCAAAGAACGAAAATACAGAACCAACGACACCGACTTCCGAAATTAAAGCTATTTTTCACTTTGTAGTGTTTTTTTTTGGAAGTCTGTTGGTTTTTTTTTTTGTAAAAAAGTTTTCTATATCCTAGATACTAATATTATAAATGTGAAAGTTTGTGAAGATGTTTGTTACTCAATCACGAGTAAACCGTTCAACAGTTTTGGATGAAAATTGGCACAGATAGACCATTTCTTGAATTAACACATAGGATACTTTTTATTCCGATATTCCCACGAGATTGAAACTTAAGCGGGGACACCGCGGGGCGCTACTAGTTCTAAATATTCATCTCCTCGTAATGTAGACAGGTATTTATAGCTCATTGCAATTTCCGTGACGTGAACAAAAGGAGAGAAAAACACAACACTGTGGTAATCCTCATCCATCAAGAAACCAAAACTATATTATTATACATACTTTGCTTCATACTGATAACTCCATCTGTGTTGGTCAGAATTGTGGATCCACCCTCTTTGACAATCGTTCCATCGTCTTTCCTCTTCATTTCAGACTTCGAGCTGATTACCACGCCGGTGAAGGACCCACCATTTTTCGGGACCCTAGTGGCAATGTCTGCAGGTGATAGCATTGGCGGGAAAGTGGGCATGCTAGGGAAAACTGGTAATTGAAAGAAGGGGAACTTTTTCGGGAATTTGGACATTCCAGGCCTAGAAGGGGGTGAAGCTATGGGACCAAAACGCAACGGCATCTGGAAATAAGGAGTCATCCATAAATTACATCACACAGATTCCATGATTTTTGGAGCCTCGCCCTTAACACAGGTGGTCATATTTATGTGAACCCTGGTAGTCCCCTGGTGTGACGTCATATTTAATTTTTTTGCAATTTAAATTAAAACTAATAATACTATTTACAGAGTTGGTTTTAAAGTTTTTCGGTACCCCGCATCCTAACCGAATGCGACCATCGAGCGAGTATGAATTATCATTTGTATGAATTATGACGTGCAAATGCGATTTGATTGATCGTCGAGTACGTCATATTCATATAAAAGAGCGCAACAATCGCGTATTCGCCCGACGATTGCTTTCGGTTAGGACACGACTTTGGACTTACTTCGAATATTTTAGATTATACATGTCACACTAGATTATACATGTCACGACGTCCCTTTGTCACAAGACATGATGTCACACTTTGCCGACACCCCTGTGCGACGTAATTTAAGGATGACCGTTAACAACAAAGACGAACTATGCTCGTGAGATTTATAAATGTGTTGTGTGGTGTGTATGTGACCTTATAGCGTTATAAAATCTTACCATGTGCGATTGGAATCTGAAACAATATCGGATAAATTAGCTGGCTCGTTTATTATGACAATATTCCAATAAATTACCATAATATCTTCTTTGTTTTTTTTTTTTGTTTACTTCAAGGGTGTTCGTATGGTCGAAGGTAACTTTTACCCTGCTAGTCCTTCGAATCATGCTTGCTCATTACTCACCCTTGGAATGGACTATCGTTGGCAGGCCATCCTGGAAAGCCAGCTAAAAAGAAGTGGCCAAAATTAAGCCCTGTTTTGGTGAAAACAAACATTTGATTATATAAAAGATTTATGTCCTTATGTTCTTGTAAGGATTTAGCGAAGCGGTTACTGGACAATGGTATCGATTCTGTAAGCAGTTGCTTACTGTTATGACAGGAACATAAACCAAAAATATGGAATGGAGGGTCCTCCTTTCCATATTTTTACTGCTGTCAGAGGTAAATAACTGTGAAACGGACTGTAGCGGCGTAGCATAACCACCGTAGGAAAATACCAAAGGTAATGTCATGACAGAACGCAGACATTTCTATGGCACGATGTCAAAATTATGAAAATAAAATGTCACTTTGTCTTCGTAGAATAGAGAATATAGAGGTAGAAGTGGAAACACATACATTGATTTAAAATAGTGTCCATGGAGTTTCTTGCCCGTTCTTCTCCATATAGCTAGTTTCCCATTCCAAGCTTCAACTTTCTAACTGACCGACTATTTAATTTTGACAATTTAAAATTGCGTTTATAAATTGGTTTAATTGAAAGGAGTTACGGTTAAAGATATTTATTTTCTCAAAAGAATTACAATTCACTTATAGAGAAAACATAAATAGGTTTAGAACAATGTTATCTGCCAGTAAGCGTAGATAAAAACAAAAATGTATCTTAAAACTAACATTACAATAAAAACTCCGACACAACATACATCGTTTTAGCATAATAAGTACAAAATAAATAAATCAGAAGAGGGGTAGGTAACACACAAGAAACAAACGATTTTGAGCGATGAGGGTAGGGTCCAATTTAACAGTCGTTGCGTATTTACTAAGGCCTAGGACACGGGGCAGAACATAAGCGATTTATTAAATTGTTTTATGTTTTTTATTTTTCGGTTGATATTTGTACATAATGATTTTATATATTTATGCAGACTATCATTGTTTATTTATTTTTGATTAATCGAAAGGCAGGAAAAGATCTTTTAATATATATTTTTTTAAAGTTTTCTTGTAAATGTATGACGATTTGATTTCTTTTATGTCTTTAGGTAGTTTGTTATAGAAATTGGCCCCTTCATACATAATATTCCTTTTTCCATATTTAGTCCTAGGCTGGGTTAAGCAGATGTCATTAGCTTGTCTTGTTAAAATTTTATAAGTTTGTGCCCTTTTTGTAAATATTATCTGAGAATGTATATCTTTAGTTAGAATTTTCCTTACGAGTATGCATGTGTTGTACTTATATATTTGATGGAGATTCATAAGTTGTGTTTCTTTGTAGACTTTTTCAGTAGGAGTTAAATAGTTATACCTGAATAGTGTTTTGATTATTCTATTTTGGGCAATTTGGAGTATTTTTAGGTTTGATTTGGCAGCAGTTCCCCAGATCTCAATCAAGTAGTCCAAGTGCGATTTAACCATGGAGTTATATATAGTATAACGCACATGTCCAGGAAGACATCGCACTATACCACGGAGCGCACCTGTTAGTGATGTGAGCTTGTTTTTGACACTCTCTATATGTGGTTTCCACGTTAATTGATCATCGAGTATAAGACCAAGATATTTCTCTTGATGAACTCTCTTTAGTGTTTGACCATCAATATGTAAGTTACTGTGCTGACCAATTTTTTTGTTTTTTGCTGCAAATATAATATAATTGGTTTTAGATATATTTATTGTCAGTAAGTTTGATTTAAGCCAAGTATGTAAGAGGTTTAGATCATGTTGAGCTTGTTCTATGATTGAGCATACTGAGGTACTTGAGTAAAATAAACTCGTGTCGTCAGCGTACAGTGCTATATCCCCCCTTAGACCGATTTCATGGATACTATTTATATAGATCAGAAATAATAATGGCCCGAGGATTGAGCCCTGGGGGACTCCGTAGGTGATTTGTCGAGGTCCACTTTGAACTTCACCGATTCTCACAATTTGATTTCTGTTACTAAGATATGATTTTAACATTTTAAAAGCAGATCCTGAGATACCTAGATGATTTAGTTTTAACAAAAGTATATCGTGACTAACAGTATCAAAAGCTTTTTTTAAATCTACAAATACTCCCAGTGTTATTTTCTTACAATCAATATTGGATTTGATTTTTGTCACTAAATCGGTTGCAGCTGTAACCGTGTTTGACTTTGGCCGAAACCCATATTGTTTCTCGTATAAGAACTCTTTTGATTTAAGAAATGCACTAAGTCGGTTGTGTAATATTTTTTCTAACACCTTTGATAATATTGGTAATACAGATATCGGTCGGTAATTACCTGGATCTGATTTGTTTCCTGACTTATATATGGGGCTGACTTTTGCAACTTTCAGGCATTCTGGAAAATTTCCTTCTGTTAGACACCTATTAATACAAAGAGTTAAGTTTTCCACTATTTGATCTTTAATACATTTTATCATTTTTGTACTTATTCCATCGATACCGGCGCTTGTGTTTGCATCTAAATTTTCAATTATTTTAAGTACCTCTGCAATAGTTGCGGGTTCAAATTGTGTTAGATTAGCCGTACTGTCTATTATGCTAGCGGGTATTTGTAAAGCTTGATTATTATGATACGATTTTGGAATTTTACTAGCGAGCTCTGCACCTATATTTGAGAAAAATAAGTTAAAACACTCACAGATTTCCTTTGTGTCAGTAATTTGGCCTGTTGGCGTCTCTAATTTTACAAGAGTAGAGTTATGTTTTATTTTGTTGCTAGCCAGACTATTAATAAGTTGCCACATTTTAAAAGGATTTTTTTCACAATCTTTGAAGGCTTTGTGATAGTATTGATTCTTTGTTGATTGGATTTCCTTATACACATTATTCTTCTGCTGTAAGAACTCGTCTTCTACCTCTTTGTCTTCAGGTGAGGAATGTTTCAATTTATGCCATAGAATATTTCTTTTGTTTATGGATGTTATAAGGTGATTGTTGATCCATTCTTGTTTTGGTCTGTTTAGTATTTTGGTCTTTTTTGTTTTATTTTTAGAAATAGCATCCAATAGGTATTTTTCTAACGTTGTGAAATCATTGTGCATGTCAGAAAAAGTATGATCTTTTATAGTTTTATATAAATTATCATAATTAATAGCTTCGTATGTTACTTTTTTGGGTCTTTCCGGTGTGATTCTGTTTACCTCGAAGTAAATTTGTTTGTGATCTGACATGGCGCTTTCCACTAGAGCCATATGAAAAGTGTTATCTTTTAGAGTTGTACATACATGATCTAATATTGTCTTCGTAGTTTTAGTAATGCGGGTGCTGTATGTTCTATCAATTTTGTTTAGTATTCTAAGCCCGTTTTCTTTTAGCACTGTCTTATATTCTTTAATAGATTTTTCTTTACTTAGTAGATTCAAGTTAAAATCTCCAAAAATGATAATTCTTTTCCTTTTGATTAAGTGATTTGTATATGTTTCAAGAAACTTTTGTACGTTTGCTGCAGGCTGTTTATAGACCACTCCAATATCTAAAGAAAGTTTGTCCAGGTGTATCCATAAAAAATGATTATTATCTTCGCAATGCTCTTCCATTAATTCATGTTTTAGTTCGTTATGCACATATATTGACACTCCACCACCCCTTGAAGACGTTCTATAGTTATAATAGTGTGTATAGTCTGGTAATTTTTGCCTTAAGGCTTCGTCTTCATCCTTTATCCAGGTTTCGACCAGTAATATTACATGTATAGTGCACTTGAACGTTTGTATGATACACTGTATTTCATCAAGTTTGCCGGGAGCAACAATACTACGAACATTTGCGTAAAGGAAGCTTATTGATTTAGTTTTAGTTGTGATATTTGCATAGTTATTTGTTAGTTCGTATGTAATTGAGTTTCGCTTGGTTACAGGTTTTCCTAAATCACTCAGTTTTTTGACTGTTCTTTAACTATCTTTGGTGTTCCCTTTGAAAATTTTATTATTAAATCTTTCTCTCCGTTATCTTTCCTCTGTTGTAATTCTTCTCTAAGGTTTTTCATGAACTTTTGCTGTTGAGGAGTCTGATCAGAGTAAATTCGCACACCATCTACTTTCAGGTTAGCCTTATTTCGCAGTATAGTCTTCGCAATTTCCTGGGATGAAAAAGATAATTTAAGTGGTCGTGTTTTCTTGCCATCATATTTTCCAACTCGTAACACTTTTACTGCTCCAGGACAATCCGGGTATATAGTGTTTATAATTTTTGCTGCTTCATTCCTTTCTGATTCACGTCTCTCTTCGCTGTTATTTATATGTCTCTCAGGAACACCTACCATAATAATGTTCTTACTACGTTCAGCTCGGTCTTGAAATTCCTCATAGAGATCTTCATAAATAATCTCTTGTGTTACCTGTGCATGTGCTGGTGCTGACGAAACAGATTTTAACTGCTGGACGTCAGTTTGGATGGATATAATTTTTTCTTCGTTTTCTTTAACGGTGTCTGTTAATGTACTAATTTGCGCTTTAAGACTTTTATTTTCTGCTATCAGCTCTTCGTTTGTAATCTTCATGTCTTGCAATGTTTCGTTAATGGAAGAAATATTATCACATATTGTTTTTATATTTATATTTTGGTTCTGCTTTGTACAAGAATCCTGTAGTATTCCAACAATCTCTTTCATTATTTCGTTTTTAAATTCAGTGAACTGATTTTCAAAGTCGCTGTCAGGCGATTTTCTCTTCCGGTAAGACACATTTTCTGAGTATAGCTCGTTCATTTTTGACAAATCAGGCTGAGAAGTACTGGATTCTCCCGAAAATGTTGTTTTCGTCGTAGTAGGATTTTTTGTAGGCGAGCGGAAAGGCTTCATGTTGTTGTTAATAACAATGTTGAAAAAAGAAATGCCAACAAACAATAGCTCCGCTTATCGCTCCGCTTATGCACTGCGTGCACCTTTATAGTAACACCACCGCACTCTTTCGCACTTATGTGTCGGTGATTAGCTAATTGCGTACACTTTTGAGCACTTTGAGAAATCAACTGTCTTTATATGGTAATTAAGTTCTAACTTGAACGATCGTATCAAGTATTTATTAAAACAAATCAGTAGGCACGTCCACTCACTACGCTTACTGGCGAAGTTTGACACCTTTAATGAACATGTCCTTACACAACCGAAACCATCGTTCTAACTTAATAAAAGCATGAACACCATTCGTTTTTTAAATGAGATTGGTGAAAATAATAACACAATAAGTTTAATACGATGTGATGTTGAATATAGAGAAATTTTACAATAGATCTGTATTGACACAACTGCGCACACGCAACAAAGTAGAACCTAAAGTGAACTTGATCATATTCTTTTGTAATGTTCTAGAAATCATAAAGCTTAATAATTCTAGGTTATCAACAATATAATATATATAGGAATATCAACGCAAGATTTAGCGTTGATATTCATGTATATAAAGGGTGACGGGACATCGACGCGCAAACCATGAATTCAGCACATGATATTTAACCCCCTGTAGAAGGTTTTCGTCAGTTATCAAAAAAATAGTCTGCTGTTTCATAGAAAAGTGCAATACTTACCTACGCGGTCAAAATGTATGGAATACCTAATTATTTTTTAATCATCATCAGCCTATAATGTTCCACTGTTGGGACACAGGCCTCCTCTCAGCGAGAGGGAGTGGGCCGTAATCCACCACGCGGGCCCAGTGCGGGTTGGTAGATGTCACATGTCTTCGAATTTTTGGTTCTAGGACATGCCGGTTTCCTCACGATGTTTTCCTTCACCGTTTTGTGAGCAGTGGTGATGAAATAATTTACACAAAGTAAAGCGCCTGTCTGGGTTCGAACCTACGACCTACAACTCGTAAGTCGCGGCCGTTACCACTTGGCCACCACGAATCCGGTTGCGCATCGATGTCCCTGTTATCCTGTATTATAATAGTACATTATTATTATTACTATTAAAGTGATGTAACAGAAGTATTAATAGGGCAGGTAATGTTGTTGTTGTCATGTGCAGTGCACAGTGTTAAAATTCTCTGACGAATATAGGCCTCGCCGATGAAAAATTAAAAACATGATGGTACGGAACCCTCGGTGTGCGATCTGACTCGCTCTTGACCGGTTTTTTTCATATAGGCTGTTTAGCGGTTTGGCCAGTGCCTTTATTTACCACGTACCTGATATACCTGAGACGTATTAATGGCTTTATTAACTGTAAGGTATTTATAAAACAAAACGTTGACAAACCAAAATCAAAAACATTGATCATCAACAAAAGTGATTAGCGAAAAACAAAATCGCTTCAACAAAAACCACCATTAAATCGGATAATTGTTTCGCAATATTTTTTTTTTAATAACTTCAACATTACCTGTTCTATAAATACTTCTGTTACATCACTTTAATAGTAACTTGTTTGAAAACATGGAAAAGGAAAACTGAGTTACAAAGACACTTACCGCTCGCGAGGGCGACCATCGACACGGTTATTATGAGTAACGTCGTGAAAGCCATTATAAGGCCAAGATTTTATTATTAGTGATAAACTGTTCGCTTGAAAACCAACGCTTGAAGACTGAGCTACTTGTAATATACGTTTTTTTTTTAAATATGGTTCATTAATTGTTGTTCATCCACCAAGCTGAACAAATAGTGTGACGAATGGCTCTTTTCAGGGAAACTTATTCAACACTGCTCAGCGGCTGAAACATACATCATGTTTGGTAAAGTAAAAAAGTTAATATGTTAAGCATCTTAAGGTTTATTTTTACTTGCAGCTTATTCTTTTGACTAGGTATTGTCAACATTTTGAAAAGATAGTACAAAAATGT
Source organism: Luperina nickerlii (assembly GCA_963855955.1). Lineage (NCBI taxonomy): Eukaryota > Metazoa > Arthropoda > Insecta > Lepidoptera > Noctuidae > Luperina > Luperina nickerlii. The sequence goes on from OY979663.1 coordinate 7,511,005, forward strand.
GACTTGGTTCTATTACAGTGTCGCGACAATTCTAGTACAGACGCCAGCACATCAAGATACTACAATCTGTTAAATTTATTTAATGGATTTTCAACTTTATCGGTAGAGCATAAGGTTCAAAGTTGATTGGGAAAATTTGACAGTTTCGGGTAGCTTGATGTGCTGGCGTCTGTACAATAAATATCAAATTCGCTAAACACGTATTCGTTTGTATGACACTGACAGGCGTCAAGAACGCATTTTCCCGACGGCTTCACTATATGTAGAAAAGGAATTTGTTTGAAAATGTATTAACATTTTCACTCCTTGACAGCCGGTCTATTCTGTAAATATCTCATCGTCAAAACTTAGGTGAAGTGAGCTAGAAGTGAGTTATCAATAGTGTCAATCCCTAGCATCAAGTGGGATGACAGCTCACTCACTTAAATCTTCACGGTGAGATGTTTACAGAATATGTACACAGTACATTGAGTGTGGAGTCACTTTAATGAGTGGCTCCACACTATCGGTGAAGAAAGTATTAAAGCTTACGTTGTCACTGCCTGCCATGCTATCATAGTGCACTACTCATAGACGATGCACAAACGCTTTGTTTAGAGGGCGCTGACCAAACGCCGACCGCGCAGTGGCGCCCTCATCGTTTGTTTGGTTATTTCTTTTATTTTAGAATGAAAATGCAGAAAATAAGCACGTTAAGTTTTGATTTTTCAAGATTTTACGTTAATACGGATAATAGGCCACTATTATCCGTATTAACGTAAAATTTTGTGGAGCACAACTTAACGTGCTTCTTTTCTGCATTTTCATTCTAAAATAAAAGAAATAACCAAACAAACGATGAGGGCGCCACTAGGCGGTCGGCGTAGCCATAAACCAAACGCACATTACAGTCGCAACGGGCTGTAGCGCAAGGCATTTTCATACAAAAAAGTGAGGTGAAGGAAAGGAAAGTGGCCTGAAGTTTGCGTTGGTGATGAAAATGGCTTTTTGCGTTGGGCGCGGTCTGTCACAGACTACGCTAGCCTTTACGTGCGGTTGTACAGCATTTAGATTTTGTCATCTGTCCTGAGTATATTTTGTGTGTGACGAAATTCACTCCATTGTTGCTTAACGAATCATAATTTATTATTAGTACTCGGAAAATTTACCGGTTACCGATTTGATACGGCGCATGAGTTACTGGCCTATACTCATTAGATGCGCTTTTGGTTAGGCTGAACGAATTATGCAAATTGAAAATTTTAAAGATTTGCTTGCCTATAGCTTAGGTATGTACCGTTACAGCCATTTACCACACACACTCACAGTCATATGAGTATATTAACTTAATTACCTAAGATTTACAAGTATCATAGTAGGTACAGTCACGAGCATAAGTATGTATACACTTGGCTTTATTCAAAGAAGATTTTCTCCTTTAGTTTTGAATGAAATTTTATGCTATGAACAAAGTATTTTCAAACCCATAGGTTTGTGTGAAGTGTCGTATTTCAACGTTGCATTTGTTATTTCACGAAAAAATCGTAATTGAAAGTTGCCAAGTATTGACATATTAGTGCTCGTGGCTGTACACCGATAACTAACGCAAATATTTCGCCACTTGCCATGACCTTGTAGCGGTATCTACAACGCCACATGCAAACAACGCGTCATACTGACGTCACGCAAATCCTGCATGGCGCAAGCAGAGTTTACCGCGCAACTAGCATAGATACAACGGCCCGACATGAATCAACGGGCAGTTGCCCGCCAGACACAACACCCGTCTGGTCGGAGGATCCTCCCTTTCCTATAGAGTATGAGTGAACTTTACACCCTGTTCCTCATTCCTCTATAATCTCATCCGAAAGACGTCCATTGCTAGACATAGCCCTCTCTCAAACATCGCCATAACGACCGGGCACCCCAATTGTGTAACACACTTCCAATAGCAATGTGACAGATTTAAAAGAAAATTGCTAATCCATTGCTTTATATGTTTGAAAAATTCGTCTACTCGACAAAGTAAATAACGGAATACATGTTACGCAATAACCTTGCAGCTCTCACGCTACGAGGTATCACGTTAGGAGCCGAGCAAAAAGAAAAATAAAAACGGGTCGGGGGAATAAGAAATTTGACGCGCTCAGAAGTTAGTGTAATCTATGATGATTTCAGTATGTATCAAATAGATGACAAGCATTTAGTATCTATTTATCATCACATCAGGCAGACTACACAAAAACTAACTGTACAGGGTTGAAATGAAGTTAATTTTAGTGTACCTATCAAACAATGCAAGTCACATTTGGTCTTTAGTCGAACGAAAACTATTGTAAACGGAGTGAATCAGTTGAAGTCATTAGTCAATTTATATATATTTATATTTGACTGACAAGTTATAATAACAACGAGATTCCGTTGTTATTATGTATGTTTAATATGAATGTATTATAACACATAAACTTGCCGGAATAATTTCTCTAATTAATGATGAAAACCGCATCAAAATCCGTTGCGTAGTTTAGAAGAACAACGCGATCACACAGCCACACAAAAAATGAATTTTTTTAGACTATGTAAGTATGTATAGATTACAAGAGTGTCACCTCCTCACTTTGCGAGACACTAAACGACCCTCGACGTGATAACGATAAAACTTCTATTGTCTTTTTCAATGCCCTTCAATGGGTGAGCATTACCAACCAATAATGTTCCCATTGGGCCACAGGTCTCCTCTCTGTGTGAGGGAGTGGGCCGTAATACACTACGCGGTCCAGTGCGATGTCACATGTCTTCAAATTTTTGGTTCTAGGATATGCTCAGGATGTTTTCTTTCAATGAGTTAAATAATTTAAAGTTGTTGCCCAAACAACACCTTACAAGCCTCGTCATTTATGATTCACACTAATTATATTTAGAACATAATGCCATGTTACTCATTTCGATATCACTACTGTAACTAATTAATATTAAAACGCTAAATAACATACATTTGCCCTCTGTTATTTGTTTAAAAGTTGACTTCTGCTCAGAAAACTCCAGTTCAGCACACTTAATGCACTGACGGTTTACAATGAAACTTTAATGTTATTTATTGAACAAAGGGATCGATGTACGTTGAAGTGTGTCCAATATTGGCTGACTTTTGCGTACAGGAGCCACAATATTTTAGAGTAATTACGTGTAATACCTACAAGTTCGTCCGCACTCTTTCTATGCACTGAATTTATAGAACAACCGTTTAACAAAACGTGAACTGCTCCATGTTTAATGGACAGTGACGCATGTCTTCTCATAAAATAAGTATACCATTTTATCATGACATTAACTAACAAAGTTTTTACCTATTTTGTTGTTATACTTACTTTTAGCAGTTCAAGATGGCGAAAAAACGTGCACGGACGAACGCCTGAAAACTCCACACTCTCTTACTTATATGAGAAATATTAAACGACGGAAATTCCTTCAAAGTATATAATACTTCTCGTTATACAAACATGGCTTTTAATGACCATATTAAATCTGACGTGTATATGCATTAACCGTACAGTTTTCATGGAAAACAAAACTGATAAGTCTTATAATAATGTTTTTGTACATGAAGCTATTTGAGTGGAAAAGATTATGAATACTTTAACCGAATTAAGGCTCCTACAAACAGGCGCGACGCGCGACGTGAATCGCGCGCGACACAAAGGCACCGCTCGTTGCGCGACTTGCGGTGCCTTTGTGTCGCGTGTCGTGTCGCGCCTGTTTGAAGGAGCCTTTATTTGTAAAAAACCGGCCAAGTGCGAGTCGGACTCGCGCACCGAGGGTTCCGTACAAACCTGCAAGGTTTACAAAGTTCGTTCATTACGACAATCGAGTCATAACTATGGGGGGGGTTCTATGGGTCGCGGGGGGTGGGTGCGGTTTGTCGGTTGCCTGTGCTGTAAGCTATTGCTTCTTACCTAATTTCGAGATTCTATGTCAACGGGAAGTGGTCTTTAGGTTTTAATTCCCTTGCGTGTAGTTGCGAGTTTCAAAATATGCGGTATCAATAGTTGTACTTTTGCGTTTTGCGTTTTTGCGTTGACTTAGAATTTTTTTTTTCACGGGTTAAAGGCAATTAGATCTAAGTATTTGATATGAATTTCAACTTGATAGCTCTACGCGTTCATGAGGAAAAAAGTAATAAGTTTATATTTATTAAAAAATAAATATATATTTTGTAATGTAACTAAAAATTTAAGGTTTTCGGAATTTTTCCTTTATGTGTGCTATAAAACGTTGCTTCATGCCAAATTTCAAGATTCTAGGTTGACTGGAAGTACCCTTTAGGTTTTGATTCCCTTGCGAGTACTTGCGAGTTTCAAAATATGCAGCTTAAATTGCTGTTTCTTTTGATTGCGTTGACATAGAAGTTTGATTTTGTTACAGCTTAAAGGTATTATAGACCTGAGTATTTGGTATGAATTTCAATTTAATACCTCTACGCGTTTATGAGGAAATGGGTAGTAAGTTTAAAATTATTAAAAAAATATATATTATGTGATGTAACTAAAAATTTATGGTTTTCGTAATTTTTCCTTTATCTATGCTATAAGACGTTGCTTCGTACCAAATTTCAAGATTCTGAGTTCACGGGAAGCACCCTGTAGGTTTTGATTCCCTTGCAAGTGTCGAAAATTTGCGGCATAAACGGCTGTATCTTTTGATTGCGTTGGCTTAGAAGTTTGATTTTTTCACAGCTTCAAGGGACAGTAGACCTGAGTAATTGATATAAATTTCAGCTTCATACCTCCACGCGTTCCTGAGAAAAAGGGTCTTGACAGACGGACGGACGGACGGACAGGCGGACAACAAAGTGATCCTATAAGGGTTCCGTTTTTTCCTTTTGAGGTACGGAACCCTAAAAATCGTGATATCATTTTAATTTGCAATGCAGGATTTTCGGACAATTAAGATAAAGCCTATTTGCAGTTTGCAGTATTTTATCAGAGCTTCAAAAGGTTGTTTTTAAGATCATCTATGAGAAATGAGCGCGATGAGCGAATGAGCGTCATGCGCTTTACTTTGTATTAATTTCATCACCATTGCTCTAAAAAACGGTGAAGGAAAACATCGCAAGGAAACCGGCATGTGCTAGAACCAAATATTCGAAGACATTTGTGACTTCTTCAACCCGCACTGGGCTCGCGTGGTGGATTACGGCCCATTCCCTCTCACTGAGAGGAGGCCTGTGTCCCAGCAGTGGGAACAGTATAGGCTGATTATGTATGTATGTATGTTATGTATGACAAATGAGTAGGTTAAGTACGCTATCTTCCTTTTAAATAAAATTCAGCATAAATGCAATGCTTTTTTTTTCTGGATGGGAAATCATCAAATGACCCCTCCCGCTCTGGGTGGAGCGGAAGGGAGTGTCAGACTCTTACTGAGTAAAACCCACCCGTGTTCCTTCCTTAGCCCTTATGTTCCAGGCTAGCGGTAACCCTTTCGGACAATCCCGCTGACCCGGCAGGCTTCGGCCCTGACGAGCCCCTTCAAATGATGCTGACATTTCTTTGAGGCGCGCATGGAACACGTACGCGCCGTCCAGCACGGGCCTGGTCCTGATCGGACGTTGAGCTACCCATTACTCTCCGAGCTACCCATTACTCTAATGCATAAATGCAATGCTTATATGAAAGTACTTGCACTTTGACCACGACTTTATCTGCGTGATTTCGTTCTTTTCTCTAAAAAATCCCCTTTGAAAGGTAGTTTTCGAAAATTTATGCTTACGTTCTTTTCTAATTAGGCAGCGCATGCAAATAATTCTGTTTTAAGAGGTATATCTGACTAAACATATAAAATTGTGATAGCTCTGCTATTATGCATGATATACCTAATTATAATTTATAACCAGGAATAATGTAGCCTTCTACCAGTGAAAACATTTCTGAATTGGTTTATTAGTTCCGGAGATTACACATACACATTACATCCAAAAAAAAATTTACCTCTTTATAATATTAGTATAGATGAGCCAGCCCTACTGCTAAACTGGAAAGAACCACAAATGCCTTAACTTGGCAACACCAGATCAAGTTCATCCGATGTAAATGAAGCCGGACCAACTTTGAGGTCAGTGAATAAACTCGTCAGGAATGTGTTGTCTTACGCAAAATATGCCGTAACATGGTTTACAGTAATTTGGTACAAAATTTACGAATACATCCGCGTTGGCTCACGTAGGCGCCAAAGAGCAACCCACATGAGTTCACATGACAGGTGACGTCACCCAATGCATCCTGGCGTTAATTAATGCGCTTTCGAAGTTGCAACAGTTTAGTATTATGTAAACTGTGACGTCATATGAACGCAGTGTGATTCAGAATTGGCAGATTAAAGCCGTGTTTATTAGACTTGTTTATGCATTGTGTTAATTCCAAATAATTGGCGGTTAATGATTTTAATGTCACGGATTAAATTCGTATGGAAAAATCTGTTATGCATTTTTGTTGCATGATACTGACACAAAATAAATGGGTGAAACCGATGCGAATTTTGCGAGTATGAAAATGATGAGTTGTGCGACTTTTTAATTCGAGGTGACGAAAATTAAAAATCGAAGTTAGGGCTGTTTGCTTGCCGGTTGTAAGCAATACAATGTTTAGTGTGTTATTGAAACAAATAAATCATTAAGTAAGAGTTTAAGGCGAGTTAGTTCTAGAACAACACGTCCTTATCAACACCACGGATTGGATAGTACCTAAGTACGGATTAGGGAGCATTTCAAGCTGAAAATCGACACATTTATGTACCGACAACCACAAAATTAATTTTATGTATTACAATGTCCTATTTCACAGTTCAGTTTAACGGTAAAAGTATGTGGTCCACTACCAGGTTAAAAATATTTTATCGTTGTTCGGGAAAGTGGTTAAATGATATATATCGTGATGGGCGTACGGATTGATCAAAGACTAATCTTCGCTTGCTGCGGTCGGTCCGTGGATGGCTGATCTTCCATTACATATCGAGACCGCTCCGTGCGACGGAAAGCACGTTAAGCCGTTGGTCCCAGCTGTCATTCACAGATCTTTGACAGTCTTTGCGGGTAGTTAGAAGCCCAAAAGTCTGACAACCAGTCATAGTAAGGGTTTTTTTTTTGGTATGCTACCCAGTAATTAGGTTGTGGAGGTTAGATAGGCAGTCGGTTTATGTAAAATACTGGTATTCAGTTGCTTCCTGTTAGACGAACTCAACCCCAACATGGTTGGGAAATGGCTAGGGAGGTTGGTTTATTCGGGGAAGTACTACCACCACGGAATAGTGACCGGTTTGAAGAATTATTGGTGGCCGGTGTGACTACGGTCCAAACTCATACAACATTTTTTTTAAATTATTAATAATTACTTATAAAATATAATTTTAAATTTAAAACAGATAAAAACCCAGAACAAAATAGTGATCAATTAAAAATTATGAGTAATTAAATTTGCCAATAAAATAAAATTATAAAAATGTCAGAATCGAATAAAAAAATATATATACTTAAATAAAGCTTTGTCCTTGGGATGGTAACGCCCCTGAGATGCGTCTGGTATTGTAGAGGTCCAATGCGGCGGGGTCCTCAAATGAGCCACTGGCTTGTTTACCACTCCATCATCAATATCTTTCTGCTCTTAAACTAATATGTTGTTAGGTAGACAATGTATTTATTAAAGCCTATGACTGCTGTCATAGGCTTGTTGTGCGTTGGCCTAGTTACTGGCACTACAGCTGAGCATGAGGCCCTGGGTGGAATTCGAATGGTCAAAGTCAAAGTCAAATCAATTATTTAATGGCAGTTTTGAACGTCAAAAACTACAATAAAATAGAATTGATTCTAGTCACCCCTTCCAAAAGGTTAGTGTTCGTACCTATGGAGAAGAATGGGGAAAAACTCCACCGTTACTCTTTCAAAATGTTTTACAAGGTTTTGTGTACATTCATTATGTAATTATATCTGAAGACGATGCATCTAGAATAAAATTAGTCTACCACAAAAGGTAAAAAAAACCGGCCAAGAGCGTGTCGGGCCACGCTCAGTGTAGGGTTCCGTAGTTTCCCGTCCGTCACAATAAGTGTTCCCACTTATAAGTTTAAAAGTGGGTATCCATTATGTTCGCGCTCCAGCAGCGCTCCGCGCTCCTGCAACTGCTCCCGGTAGTGGGTACGTGCGCGAACACGGAGCGTGCATCATTGCACGCTCCGCGGCAGGCGCTCCGACTCGTGACGGTTTTTAGCGCGAACTCAAAGGGATACGTTCAGGATAATAAAATATGTAAACGAAGTTAAAAAAATGCTTGCATATACGATTATACTACAAACTTAGTCCAGAAATTATTTTGTACAACTTTTTGTCTTTTTTGTTCAAAAACTGTTGTTTCCATCAAGTTCAAAATAATTTTCCTAGAAAGTCCTTACTTATAAAGTTCTACTTTGCAGATTTTTTTCATATTTTTTAAACTTATGGTTCAAAAGTTAGAGGGGGGGGACACATTGTTTTTTACTTTTGGAGCGATTATTTCCGAAATTATTGACATTATCAAAAAATGATTTTAGTAAACCCCTATTCATTTTTAAATACCTTTCCAACAATATATCACAAGTTAGGGTTGAAATTAAAAAAAAAATCACTTCCCACTTTACATATAGGGGGGCTACCCTAATAAAACATTTTTTTCCAATTTTTATTTTACCACTTTGTCGGCGTGATTAAATTTTGGCCAAATTTCAGCTTTCTAGTGCTAACGGTCACAGAGATTAAGCGAGGACGGACAGACGGACAGACAGACATGGCGAAACTATAAGGGTTCCTAGTTGACTACGGAACCCTAAAAAACAGTGGCACTCCGGAGTGCCGACAGAAGTGAAAACTTGAACAATTACGTGTGTATTTTGTGAATCGTCTTATAAACAAAACACGCGCGGTATCGGCTACGGCCATCCGTCTTACGAATTTTCGATCAGCCGGTCGATTCTGTAAAAATCTCACCGTGAAAACTTAGGCGAAGTGAGTTTGTTTTTGCTAGAGTTTGACACTATTGACAGCTCACTCCACGCTCACTTCACCTAAGTTTTCACGGTGAGATGGTTACAGAATCGCACAGCTGGTCACGTGTCCTGACGCGAGCTTAACATTTTTTACCCATTACAAGAAAGTGTACACCGCCGCTAAAGAAGTGTTCACTTCAAAAATTAAAAATAAAGCAATGACAGGTAAATCAATTCTTTGATGGAATTTCTCAATAACAGCCTGAAGTTTGGATTTGTGCCCGGTTGATGGCAGTAGGCCCATAACTTGCGAAATGTGGGTTTGCTATACCGAGCTCTGTCCCTTTGGGGAATACAGGCGTGATCTTATGTTATTATGTTACTGTGACGTCATACACCGCCTCATGAAACCGGTTCTTCGTCTAACCAAACAAAAGCTGCGTACAGTTACTGTAGCGTTAACTGGCCACGGGTCATTTAATAAACACCTCTTTGTCATAGGAGTAACAGACAATCCGCAGTGCATGACCTGCATGGAGGACGACGAGACAGCGGCACATAACGTACTTCTAAACTGCGCGGTAGTAGCTACGTACAGGGCACAGTACTTTGGTAACCCAAGTACACTCCGTGAGACGGTCACTCAAGTCATCAAGGCGTTGCTGACCTTCCTTGAGGAGCTGGGGTCGATCGAATAATCGATTTGCCCACCCGTACGCAAAATACGCGCATTGACATGGAGTTGAGGACACTAACCCATATTACCTATTATCTATGACGCTATACATAAGCAAGTAGGCTAATGTAAGCTTCTGAAATGCATGGTATGGTATCCCATTATTATCCAAGAGAGGGTTATAACTCATAGTGTCAGCCTTTTTTTTTTCAGGATGGCAAATCATCAAATGACCCCTCCCGCTCTGGATGGGGCGGAAGGGAGTGTCAGACTCTTACTGTCTAAAACCCACCCGTGTTCCTTCCTTAGCCCTTTATGTTCCGGGCCAGCGGACCCTTTCGGACAATCCCGCTGACCCGGCAGGCTTTGGCCCTGACGGGCCCCTTTAATTGATGCTGACATCTTTATAGTGTCAGCCTTGAGTTTAGACTTAGTTCCGTTTCCATTTATTCTATTATAGTCTATCATACACAAAACTATTAAACTATACAAAATACTATTCAATTTTAATACTTGTAAATATTTCAGAAACAGTACTATGATTGGCACATTATCTGTTCCGTGATTGGCACACAGAGATGGACTTCGCAAAGATTTTTCTGCTTGATTTGAAAGATTTTCTAAAAGAGGTTGTTTTCATGGTTTTGTGAAACGTCTTTCTACGAGTTCCTGTGATTAACAATCATGTAAAAGTGTGTGAGATTGGTAATTAAACAACCTAGTGAACAATCATCATTCTTTTATAATCTATGTAAGTTGATTTATTAGATTATTTTACGAAATAACAGCACTATCTGGATTAATATTTGCTTCAGGGTATGTTCTGGTTTTGAGCTGAATTTATTACTTTATTTATACTTTATTGTAGAACACTACAAAGCGGCGCACTAATGAGCGGCTTTATCGATCGATTCCTGGGATCTTTTCCAGGCAACCTTGAATCTGATGTAACTGGCTTTTATCGCAATTATTTTTTATTATCATTTATCAGCACATGCTTAATTTATCTGTAATTATTTCATTTTTAATTATTTTCCCTATTGTGGCATAGTAACTTTACTCTATATTAATTATAATGTGATGACAATGTACATAACATTGTCTTCACATTATAATTAATACATATACAAAATATTATAAAACATTTTAAAAGAGTAAGTAAGTAAAGAGTTTCTTTCCCATTCTTCACCATACGAAATTACTATTTGGAAGGAGAGACTAGAATCAATTCTATTTTATTGTAAAATTTGACTTTCGAAAGTGCCGAAATACCTTTGTTTTTTGTTTATGTCTTTATGAGTGTGTTTAGTTTATTTTTGTGATATTCCTATTCAAGTCCCAATAAATATTTTTTCTTTATTCTAAATAAGTAAATGATTTAGATTTTGGTTTTGATTAATTATACGTAGGTAATGTGCACGACGAGCATTTTCGGGATTAATCTCGATAGCCAAATCCTAATTCAGACCACCATCGTCATAATCTTCTGACTTGTCTTTTCTCAACTATGTATGTTGCGTTTGACGCCGACTTACCGCGGCTAAATACCACCAGTAGACCACTATCACTGACACAGTTTAAGAAAAAAATCTTACTAGCTATTAAACTGTAGTGACCAAATAAAAAACAAGTGCGAGTTGGACTCGCACACGAAGGGTTCCGTACCATAAGGCAAAAACGCCGAAAGAAAGACGTTTGTTGTATGGGAGCCCCCTTAAATATTTATTTTATTGTGTTTTTAGTGTTTTTTGCTATAGCGGCAACAGAAATACATCATCTGTGAAAATTCAACTGTCTAGCTAACACGGTTCATGAGATACAGCCTGGTGACAGACAGACAGACGGACAGTGGAGTCTTAGTAATAGGGTTCCGTTATTACCCTTTGGGTACGGAACCCTAAAAACCAATACAGAGGGCTGTCAACAGTAAAGGCTCCTACAAACAGGCGCGACACGCGATAAAATCGCGCGCGACACAAAGGCACCGCAAGTCGCGCAACGAGCGGTGCCTTTCTGTCGCGCGCGATTCGCGTCGCGCGTCGCGTCTGTTTGCAGGAGCCTTAAAGTGAGGTCGGCTTCGTAAACATGGGTGCACAGAGTGAGGTGTAGTTTGATTCTAAATGGTTTTAAATGTGTGCGTGTGAGCGTGTATGTACAGAGCGGAGGTGTAGTTTTTGCATGTTTCACTGTATTCTTCGCAGCGCTATGTCGTGACTTTTTATTTGGTCTGAGACTGTAGTTACCAACTTACTTTCAAGAACCTTCTAAATCCGTCTGGTTCGTCACTCATGAGTTCATTGGCAGACCCGACTGACAAGATTCCGGGTCTCAGATACATATTATGTATATTATGACGTCAGAGCTGACTAGTTCTCATAATTCGCCTTTCTATCATCTAGGTACCTTACCAGTTTATCACAAGCCTGTGCTACAAGCGGATCTAACTCTTTCTCAGCCATAACGGTATCGCGGTAATAAGAACAATGAATGTCCTGTTTGCATATTATATTAGAAAATTAAAATCTTAAGCTGTTCATAAGTCTCGAGATAAGATAAGATTTCGATTTCGAACGAAATATTTAGGTCATACCTATTACTATAACTAGTTATAACTAGTTAACTAGTTTTAATTATTATAACTAGTTTTGTCATTAATTTCTGTAGAATGATAAATAGAAATGCGTTGCTGGACAGATTCTTGCGCTGTTTCGTCTTCGCAGTAGGTAGGTAAGTGAAGAGTAGACCAATTTGCTAGTTGTTTTTTTTAATTTTAAACTTTCACAACTTTTCAACTGGGAGGAATAGAGCTGTATAATGTTTTTTTTTCTGCGCCGATCGATGTGGCGATGCATGATAGATAGATATTTATTATGTACACCATACAAATCATACTAATATTATAAAGGCGAAAGTTTGTGAGTGTGTGTGTGTTTTTGTTTGTTACTTCTTATTAATCTCTCTATATCTAATATCTCATAAATCTTATTATTAGAGCAGTGGTGGCCCAGTGGTAATGGCCCCGACTTAACGAGTCGTGGATAGGTAGGTGGCGCTTTACATCACATCACACTAATAATATAAGGCGAAAGTTTGTGAGTGTGTTTATGTTTGTTACTTCTTCACGCGCAAATGGCTGAACCAATTTTGATAAAATTTTGTATGGAGGTAGCTGACACCCTGGATTAACATATAGGCTACTTTTTATCCCGATATTCTCACGGGATCTACATTTACGCGCGTGAAACCGCGGAGAGCAGCTAGTTACAGATATAAATTTAGAAATAATAAATAGAATGACACAATGATTTCTTGGATGGTTAAAAAAAGAAGGAGAGGCAATATTGCAGGTAGTCAGTATCTGCTGCCATGTCCAGCAGTAGACGTCTTTCGGCTGAAATAATGATACTTAATCTTGATGACTGGATTTTTTTATTTTTTTAAATCTTTGCCCCACACTAGGAATTACTCCTGTATCGTGATTTAGAGTAGTTCTGTTTGAATGTCAAGATCCACGCTTTCCTACGAATAAGATTTCAACAGAAATGTTGACTTAGTTTACTTTTAAGGTAGACATTACGGTTTCGGTAGCCATATTTGTCTTTTGGAAAATCTAAAGAGAAATCTTGCTATAACAGTTATAAAAACCCAGTCGTAAAACAACTAAACAGCTAACCACATGATTGACAACATTGTAACTTTGTCACAACAAGTCGGTTCAGTCGGCCAACGACAGTGCCTACTAAGTATTAACACAAATAATTTTACAACATTCTCTTCGTTTCTTTAATGTAGACGTCAGCACATCAAGCTACCAGAAACTGTAAAATTTTCCCAATCAGCTTTGAACCTTATACTTTAGCGATAAAGTTGAAAATCTATTAATGAAATTTGACAGATTGTAGTAGCTTGATGTGCTGGCGTGTGTACATAAGACGTTGAGAAACCACATGACATGATCGACTTATTGCTACAGAGCACCCGAGACACGAAAATATTAGCATAGTAAGTATAGAAGTCAGTACACTAATGTTATTCTCCAATCATCATTTTGTAATCTCGATTCTTCCACTACCTCATTAGTCTGGCTATCTGGTTGTTGCAACTGTTGCAAGTATTACTGCATTAGGTCATGGATCGATTCATGACCCAATGCAGTAACACTTGCCCTGGTTTGCAGATCAGCCTAATTACGTAACCCGTTCAATCACAATCTAAATCATTTTGAAGGCGAACCATTTCAGCGGGATTGTCCGAAAGAGTTACCGCTGGCCCGGAGCATAAAGGGCTAAGGAAGGAACACGGGTGGGTTTTAGTCAGTAAGAGTCTGACACTCCCTTCCGCTCCACCCAGAGCGGGAGGGGTCATTTGATGGTTTCCATCCTGAAAAAAAAAAAGTCTAATCCATTGCTTCATATGTTCGAAAAATGTGTCTGCTCAAAAGCGTATACAATGTGTTTCAGAGGGGTGTGACCAAACTTGGGGGTGTGGTACAGGCCATCAAACTGAACAACTTTTTCCCGGGGACAAACACAGTAATCATGAAAAAAAAAATCAGTCGTCCCATACATTTGGTCAAGAAGGTATTGAAGTTTTGTATGGGACGACTGATTTTTTTTTCACGATTACTGTGTTTGTCCCCGGGAAAAAGTTGTTCAGTTTGATGGCCTGTACCACACCCCCAAGTTTGGTCACACCCCTCTGAAACACATTGTATAACGCAATGAATGTTGTTGTACTGTCAAAATGAAAGGCATTGCTACTGTTAGTGTGTTACGCACTCAATTTTATTTGGTTACATCATCATCATCATCAACAGCCCAACTTCACCCACCCACAGCTGGGCATAGGCCTCATTTTTCTTGTGTCAATCCCCACGCTCTAGTGCCAGCCTCATTCAAGTTCTACCCGTGATATCAAAAATTGGCTTACTATTACGAAATTTTCAGTAGCCGCCCGTAGTCTGCTGGATTCATGGCCAACAAAACAGCAATATGCTCACACGTTTTGCAAGGGATTTCTCATACTAATTGTAGGATCACTATTCACCCCTACAGTGCCCCCTCTTAATGTCAGTTCTTTGTCACGAGAACATAAAATGTAAATATTATACAGTAGCTAACTAAATACATCTTTAACATAAAGCTCACTTCACACCGCTACCACAGTTCTACATATTTATTAAAACTATGTTTTCTTTTGAAGTAAATCAACAAAATTCTAGAGATTTCTAGAGCAGTGGCGACCCAGTGGTAACGGCCGTGACTTCGTGTGAAAACTGGCATGTCCTAGAACCCAAAAAATTCGAAGACATGTGTTTTAGAAGTTCAGGTATCCAGGCGACTAGTACCTCCGTGATCCTTGGTCAAAGCCCTGTTTTTCACGGAGATATCACGGTAGTTTTTCGAAGAAGTTGTGGCTACTGCTAAGATCTATATGCGCCACCTCGTATTCTGCTCTCCGTGCGCCGAAAAATGCAGCCAAAGTGACCTCTGCACTGCTACTGACGACGCCGAGGAGGTGGGGTAGTTTTGGGTCAATAAAATTTAATAAACGGTCGTGCCATCGACACAAAGAAGAAGACGACTGCTAAGATTTCGTACTCTAGCATGCAGTGTGCCACGCACCTTACCCTGTAGCCAGATATTGTATTCGTTGCTCGTAAAACAAATTAAGCAACGCGTTCAATGTCATTGCTAACTGATGCGCACGCGGCGATCGTTGTGAAATTACGCATCTACGCCAAATTAGAACTAAACATTAGAATACCGACACGCCCACGACTTTAGCGTTCTTTACTCTTATTGCAATTTTGTCTGAATCGTTACAATTTTCATTTCCAATCCTATTATATGTACGAATTATTATTTAAACTGTATGTACCAAGTATACTGAATTTAGCAAACAAATAACACTTTGTTTGCAGAATTCTGTCTACATACGCAAGGAAACTACTTAAACAAAACTTTTCGTTCTGAGACTTAGACTGAAAAAGTTGTAAGGTTCTGTGCTTGTTTTAAAAATCCAACTTTATTTTAGGTAAGTACACATTACATGTTTGCGGAGAGCAAGCTCTTGTAGATGTTATAATATAAATGATAAAGGATTTTATTTTTATATGTAGGTTTTGTACAAACACCACGTTAATCATGTTTTAAAAACTAGATGAGGTCGGTGTTTGCTATCTGACTACTCTGAGAAGAAAGGCCGTAATAAACTCAGAGGTCACAGTCTCTGCTAAGTTCCAGACATAATCTTGGTCAGATCTTGTGAAAACCATGTAGATTGATGTCTGAAATGGTCTTTTGAGAAAAGAACCACAGAGATTGAGTGGACCTGTCCAGTGCACGCATTTGTTAGCAATAGTGCAGCTCATTCGACTACATCATTAACATCTCCATTTAACTAAAGGAGACACGTAGTATTCTTGTATTGATTCAGTTTTTTTATAAGCATTATAAATACATGTTTCTTTCTTAACATTACTGCATGGTACAACGTATTTAATGCACAATATTTTATAACATTCCAGTTACTTTACTCATAAAAAATGACAATATTTTGTATGCAAAATTCCATGTCGTGTAGTACATGTTTAAAATTCCTTCATACATACAAACATTAGATTAAGTACATAAACTTTAATCATATTTATCGCAAAAAACAATTATTAGGTTTAAGCAAGAAAAACAATTCAAAACCAGTTATAATGTAACGTTAAGTATTTAAATGAAAAAACATTTTACATAAATACAAAAAGTGTAAATAAATTGGTGCGCAAGAGTTCCAGACAAATAAGGTCAAGATTACACTTAGCGTACGTGCACAATTTCATCAATGATTGGCTAAACGTTTAAGATGATACAATATTTGAAGGTCCTTTCTACTGTCTTACTATTGTCTGAAAAATATCTACAAGGACTAAATTCGGCAAGACAACTGTAACGAAATATGGTTTAAAAGAAAATAAAAAAACACTGGCACTCCGGTAGTGCCGACAGACGTGAAAACTTGAACAATTACGAGTGTATTTTGTGAATCGTCTTATAAACAAAATGTTATATATCCGTGGTTCAGCGCCATCTCGTCGTTGTTGGATGAACTACGTAGTTAGTACGCGAGGCCCTCGTAGTTCTTCCCGATGTGCATAGATGGCGCTGTCTTACGTTTTACGTCTTACGAATTTTCGATCAGGGTCACGTGAC
Organism: Luperina nickerlii; assembly: GCA_963855955.1. Lineage (NCBI taxonomy): Eukaryota > Metazoa > Arthropoda > Insecta > Lepidoptera > Noctuidae > Luperina > Luperina nickerlii. The sequence goes on from OY979663.1 coordinate 7,527,871, forward strand.
CTGACGCCAGTTTAGAAGTTTTTACCCATTCCAAAAAAAGTACACAGCGCCGCTAAAGAAGTTTTCACTTCAAAAATGGTTTAGTACATAAATAAGCAGTGATTGAAGCCTCTTTTCAAGCAAAAAGCCTGCGTTAGGAGAAAAAAGTTATAAAAATGTTTGAAGTTGTAATGTTAACTGAACTTTATTGTGTAGGATTTAAAGTTATTTTACCATAAACTCATATTTAATTATATTTTTGGCAAATAAATCACGAATGCAGATTACATTCTATAAGATTAAACCATAGCAGTATAATATAATTATAAGAAGTAGGTATGTAAGAAAGTAGTGCATTGTTATGTAAAAGAGCGCTTCTCGCCATCAAACTTAAAAGTTTGGCGAGTTTGGATTTAAGTAACACTTCTGTATTTTTAATATAATTAATCGTAGATCTCTATGGAGAAGAACAAGCAAGAAACTCCATGCTCACTCTTTTAAATGAAGACATTCAAAATCTTGGGAATTTATTTATTCTTGTTGCTTCTTAAAAAAAAAACAATTTAAAGATTAAAGGTTCTCAACCAGGTTTTACCCGCGTTGGCATTAATTTCGTCACCATTTCATCTAATCAATGTAATACAATTTTTATGAATTAAGTAAAATGCGGATAAACAACACTAATTGCTCCAGTTCACTGCGACTAGAATCAATTCTATTTTGTTGTAATTTTTGACGTTCAAAAGTGCCTTTTATGTGCCTATTTCAAATAAATATTTTGACTTTGACTTCAACAAGCAATTGGTCAATATCTCAACAGTAACTGTTTCAAAACGTGAAAATACTGAAATTCTGATATCATCAAAACGGTGACTAAGTGTGATGAACGCTTTTCAAAACGATTAGCAGATAATAACATTTCACTAGCGACTCATTAACACGCCGTTTACCTGGGTGGATACGAACTTTTGAATATTATTTTTCTAATACATATCATAATTAGCCTGTTAATTAGTGTGAGTAAAATGTTCACACTTCTAGGATACGGGTTCCTCACTTCGAGATCCCAGTAGGCTGATAATCTACCACGCAAGTCCAGTGTGGGTTTGTAGATGTCAGATGTTTTCGAATTTTTGGTTCTAGGACGTGCCGATTTCCTCACAGTATTTTCCTTCAGCGTTTTGAGAGCAGTAGTAATGAAATTATTTACATAATTAGCTACGCCCCGCGGTTGTACTCGCGTAGATGTCGATCTCGTAGGAATATCGGGATAAAAAGTAGCCTATATGGTAATCCAGGGTGTCAGCTACCTCCATTCAAAATTTTATCAAAATTGGTGCAGCCATTTGAGCATAGAGAAGTAACAAACATAAACACACGCACACACACACTCACAAACTTTCGCCTTTATAATATTAGTGTGATGTAAAGCGCCCGTCTGGGTTCGAACTCACGACCTACAACTCGTAAGTCGGGGCCATTACCACTGGGCCACCACTGCTCTAATAATAAGATTTATGTTACTTAGGCCTGATTTTACCAAAGTCAGATATATTTTACCCATGGAATAAAATAGACGTCTGACAGTTCTGGTATTGACAAAAAATTCAAAATTTATTCTAAGGACTAGCTTCTGCCCGCGACTTCGTCCGCGTGAAATTTCTTGTTACTCCGACCCACCCCGTCGCACCGCATAGCCTGCCCGCGCTATTATTTCGTTTTTGCTTAGCGTTCTTTCTGACTTTTTTCTTTTTGCTCGGCTCCTAAAGGTCATAGCGTGATGTTAAATAGCCTTCCTCAAGAATTGGGCTATCAAATGCAAAAAGAATTTTTCAAATCCGACTGGTAGTTCCAGAGATTAGCGCATTCAACCAAACAAACAAACAAACAAACAAACTCTTCAGTTTTATAATATTAAGTATAGATAAGACTTATTCAAGATATAATTGTTTGGTGAAATTCGCCCTTAGCTACCTAACCAACCATACGTACCAACCTCAACCTTGAAAAGTTGTGTTTTTAACAAATCGGTAAACTAGAAATATTAAAATTAATTTTCTGGGTTTTTCATCAAAGTCAAAGTCAAAGCATTTATTTCAAATAGGCACATTAAAGGCACTTTTGAACGTCAGAAATTACAACAAATAGAATTGATTCTAGTCGCCCATTCAAAAGGTAGTTTTCGTATGGAGAAGAACGGGCAAGAAACTCCACCGTTACTCTTTTAAAATATTTTACAAAATTTTGCATACATTAATTATATAATAATAATAAATCATAAATCGTAAAGCCTTGTACGGACTAAGCTTTCCCGTGTACGCGTGGTCGGTTACGCGACTCAAACGAGAACACAGGAACGATAGTCCGCAGGTACGGACTATCGTCCTCGGTTTGGTCACGTAACCGAGACTGCGCGTACATTGGAACGCTTAGTCCGTACCTACAAGACTTATCACAACGGTAAGAGCAAACCCGGATATTTGCGGGTTAGGTACCTACTCGCTAAAAGTCGCGTCCATGACGATCGCTAGATCACAACAAAAAACTATAAGTAACACCACGTAACTGCAATGTCATGGGAATCAATGAGCGCCTACGTAAATAAATAGTAATAATGAATTAGTTTAACATCCTGAAAGATTCATTCATTTTATTCGGTCAGAAATTAATAAAAAAAAAACAGGACCATCAGCTGAATTATAAACAGAACCAAATTCGGATTTGCCTTGATTTCTGCAAAGACAGTCTTCTATAACTTCAGTTGAACAGAACACATGTTACTATCAAACGTGATAACACTCGGACTAGGGGATAAAGTTAGACTGTTATTATAAATCCGTCTAAGCACAGGGAATGACCAGAAATAGAAGCAGAAATAATATTTATTTGCATAAAACATGGTATATAAAGTCGTTTTAAAATACATTATAGAGCATAGGTACGTATTTTGCTTATATCTTAGCATGCCAATAATATAGGTTACATTACAAAAAAATTCCCGTCAACAAAGTAGTCTAGAATAGCGCCTTCGTTGACCGTTACGATATCGTGACGGATTTGTCATCTTCATCATCAACTGAAAGGGTTATCAAAACTTGTTTTCGTATAGCAATAACTGGAATTAAATTTATAACGAGCTTGTTGATGACTTGCTATATTAAATTCATCAAGATAAGAGCAAATTCCACTATTAGGTATTAGCATGACCTGTTTTGAATTAATAAAATAATGAATTACCTATTTTGATTGTTAACAAGCGTGGGGTACGCTTTTTTATTTAATCAAAATATTTCTAAGCTTAACATCAAATGTTACAAATAGTTGTTTGAGTTATTATAAAAATATAGTGAAAAGCACCCTACGCTTTTTTACAATCAAATTAGATAATTATTTAACTTATAACTTAATTCATATTTTAAACTTATAATTTTTTTTTTTATTATAATTAACCAGTGGACTTTAAATTGCTATAGAGCAAACTCTTGATATTTAAAAAATATTTTCTACTTTTTAGTTTTTTAAACTACATAATTTATAATTTATTTTCATAGGGATGAAAAAGAGAATGGGATTTTGCCCTGATTAAGTGGCACCCCACGTTATACAATATAATGTAGCGACACGTACATGTGAGATAATGTGCATTGATCGCCGACCGTGACACGAGACGTGCGACCCCGGCCCTGTTCACACTCACCTTACACTTCGAACCACTACTGTTTAGGGCTATCACAACATGTCCGAGTGTCCAGTCTTCCTGAGTGCTTACTCTTGAATTTAATTCCGATAGATCGACATTGGAATTGTGACGTTTCGTACTCTTGAGTTCGATGCTAGCGCCAAATGGTATTTAAATATAGTGTCCATTTTGGGGAACTAAGTAGAATTGGGATCGGACTTGGCGTGGGGTATACGGTACTCTTAAGTGTATTTTGACAGCTTTGTATTGCGTCAATATTGCGTTGGGATATTTTGTTGTGATTTTTCCGATAACAAAAGTGTAACTTTTTAGAAGTTGTTTTGCGTTGTAAGTGGTTTTTTGTGGGTTATAAGAGTAGTGAGTAAGGATTTACATTTTATCCTATCTCTATACAATGAAATCTTTCTAGAATATTAACTTACTCAAATCGGACTTCGACATATTTTCATTATACAAAATTCCTTCTATCTCTAAAACCCCTAGACCGATTTACATAATTCAAACTAGAATATCAGTTTTAAACATATTCCTCTAATTTTACACTAAAATCTCGCAAATATTTCTATAAACAAAAAACCTCGTTTTCAAGTTATCGTAATTATTCTATAATTTTTCTTCATTCATTAAAATTCTCAAAAATTCAACATTAAATATTCCTATCAGATTCTAATACAAAAAAACTAATGATAATAAAAACAAGTTAATTAGAATAATACAAACACTTCAGATCTAATTATAAAATTTATTTTATTTGTTACTAGCTTCTGCCCGCGGCTTCGCCCGCACGGTATGTCGATAAAAACTATCCTATGTCCTTCCCCGGGATGCAATCTATCTCTTTGCCAAATTTTTTCGAAATCCGTTCAGTGTTTTAGGCGTGAAAAGGTAACATACAGAGAGACAGAGTTACTTTCGAATTTATAATATTAGAATGGATTTAATACAACATAGAAATAAATAGGTACATATTTACATAAAACTGTCGTCATAAATAAACGTTAAGTGGTCTGAGATCATAATTCTTTTGAAGTAAAAACTTCTATAGGCGCGTTGGGCATTTTTGAGATGGGAAAATACCATTGAATTCGCGCCACTGTTACCATAAGCGAAACCGCGCGTGTTTCGTTTCTATGACTATTCAAAAAATACCCGCTTTGAATTTGTTCAGCTGTCCTCGGGATGTACTCGGTTTTAATGTATATCCGATATGTCAATGAGTGATGGCAAAGTATTCTGTTTGTGTTTAGTTTTCACTTCTGTCGGCACTCTCGGAGTGCCACTGTTTGTTTTTTGTTAGTTAGACAACTTGTTTACTTAGGTTACGTATAAGTAGGTAATAATAATTCCAGCCTATTATTATGCCACTACAGGGGAAAGCCCTCTTCTCATGCAGAGATGAAATAAGTAGGTAGCAAAAGAATAAAATTAAAAATATGTCGCCAACCCTAGTTATAATGATTATAGCCAATAGGGCAATCTGCCGTATAACTACTATTTTATGACAAGTTAATAGTAACTTGACTTAACCGTTACTTATAGGTCTTGACGTGAATTATGTCGTTTACAATAGTCAAGTAATGAGGATACAGTCATTATGTAGATGTGGACGGAAGTGATGGATTCTGTGACTCCAAAAATGTGCAATAGTTTTCAAGTTAGCCCTCGAGACGTATATTTGTCAGGTTGAGATTGAGAGGCCGATCGCTTAACTGAGACGTTGCCTGAGGTAGCTGCGCGGTGCGGGAGGGGTGATAGCTGTCACAAGTTGACGAATCACTGAGCTCTCGCGTCATGTCACCACACCCCTCCCGCACCGCGCTGCTACCTCAAGCAACGTCTCGGTCGGCCAATAGAATACGAACTTTCTCAAAAATACGAGAAACGCCCGTCAGATTTCAAATCCAGTCTCTAAATTGTCATGTGATTTGATAAGCAGTTGTTTTTTAGCCAACCAATCTAAACAGTATGACTTCACGCCTATAGTCCCCGAAGGGTTAGACAGATATAGTATACCCACATTTCACCAGTTATTTTTAAGTCCCGTATAATAGAGGGCGAACCATCAACTGGGCACAAATCCTGGGCTACTACTGAAAAATTCCAGATACAAAAACCCAGAACACTTTGACTGACCCCCGGGTCAGCATCGAACCCAGGACCTCATAGTCAGCGCTTGCGACTACTAGACCAAAGAGACAAATTATTAGAGACTAGCAGCGCCCCGTGGTTTCACCCGCATAAGTGTCGATCCCGTGGGAATATCAGAATAAAAACTGTCCCATGTCCTTCCCCGGGATGCAATCTATCTTACTGCCAAATTTTATCGAAATCCGTTCAGTGGTTTAGGCGTGAAAATGTAACATACAGACAGACAGAGTTACTTTCGAATTCATAATATTAGTATGGATGTGATTTGAAATCTTTGTTTTTAAAATTATTGAATGTATTTCAGGAACCAGGGTCTCATAAGCAACTGAGGTTTTAGTTAATTCAATCAATGACTCATTTGTAATAACATCGTAGTTACCTACGATGGCAGGTAGGTGAAATGTTTCCAGGTGTGTTGTAGAGTAGCTACTTACAACATTCTTGTGGTTAGAATAAGGCAATGACGTAGATAAAGGACTAGAATTTTAGTACACTTATAGGTACTATATCGTTGCGTTATTTTGATTTTACAATAAATACAAATAATTTTATTTTGCAGCTCAAAATACTTATTTTCGTAGCTTTATAAATATTCTAAACAGACATTTACTAGCATACCGCTATTCTTTTGCATAAATTTAAAATAGGAAACGTTTTTTTTCTTTCTAGATAATAAAATTTCGTGTGCAAATGATTGCCTCCTGATCTACAGCAAAATAAAATTGTTAATTTATTATTTTATTAACCAAATAACAACCTTTTATTATCATTATAATAAATGAACCTAGTTCATTAGGTATTCGTTTAGCTGTTTTTACAAATGTTTTTTGGAATAAAAAGACCACACAACGAAAATGTTCGGTGAGATAATGAGATGCACGTAGAATAAAACCTCCGAGCTCATCAGCTTCCGCGGCTGACCACACAATGACAACGTGCTCAGAGTGTTTAAGTGTACAAATAAAGTAGGACACTTGTATTTCCCAATCACGAGCACCTTAACCATCTAATTTTCCCGTCGCCACTTAACTAGAGACAATAAAGTCGTTAAATTTAAAAGGAATACATGTTTTATGGACATGGGCGTATAGGGGGGGGATGGATAGTTGGCAGGATGTCGTCTCGGGCGCAGCGCAGTGGGTTTTCTGAAGGCTGCGGCGCGTGCCGCATGCCAACACCGCCGGTGACCTCGTGCGACCCTATTAAAACAAGATACATCGTGAATCTCTCGTAGTCACCAGACAACACCATGAGGTTCATCTACACGTGCCTGTGCTTTGCCTCTGTGCTGAAGATCGTAGTGCCGGCGCCGGCGAATGGGTTCGTGTTCCCGGACGAAAGGAGGCGGGAAAAGAAGCTGGAGCCAGTGATCACTCCACCCGTTCTACCTGTTTTGGAACATTTGGAGCGTGATCCGAGTACTTTGTTGCCGCATGAGAGGCGGGCTTCGGGTCCTAGCCAAGTGAAACCGAGGTTCGGTCAACCGTCGTTCGGCGGAGGTTTCAACGTTGCTCCCTCTGGGAACGGCGGTTTGACTGCGAGTGTGAGCAGCAGTGCAAGTGGGCTTGGTGCCAGCCAAGCAGCATCGCAGTCCTTCTCATTCGGATTCAACGAAGGCTTCAGCGCTTCGCACTCCGCCAGCCAAGCGTCATCGTTTAATGGTTTCGGAAGGTCAGTCACCTTGTTGTTTACATAAGAATTTAGATGAATGGGATTGATGTAACATTATTATAACGAGGCGTATTTAAATGTTTTTTGTGAAGCTAATGTTTGGAAACTAAATGTTTTTTAGTCATATTCAAAGACGAAGAAAGTCATATAATAATGTCGATTGTGACTGTAACACAATGCAACTAATATCGTATTTTTTGTATAGTTATGGGTTATCAAACATTTTGCAGCTTGACATTCTCGGATTGCTGTTGTCAAATTCATTTGATTAATCACTAGCTTCTGCCCGCGACTTCGTCCGCGTGAAATTTCACCCTCCCCCCATTCACCCTCTTAGGGGTGGAATTTCGAAAAACCCTTTCTTAGTGGATACCCACTCTTCACAAAGAACACATTCCTCCAAATTTCATGTCTCTAAGACCAGTGGTTTAGGCTATGCGTTGATATATCAGTCAGCCAGGGCTTTGAATTTTATATATATCTTACATACTGAGCCCCGTTTCACCCGCGGTAATTTCAGGAAAAAACCTACTAAAAACTTTTTTACAAAAAAAAAAAACAACTGACTTCCAAAAAATACAAAGTGAGAAATAACTTTAATTTCGGGAGTCGGTGTCGTTGGTTCTGTATTTTCGTTTTTTGACACCGACTTTCGAAATTAAAGTTATTTTTCACTATGTAGTATTTTTTTGGAAGTCGGTTATTTTTTTTTTTTGTTAAACAGTTTTTATTTTTCACTTTTTAGTTGTACCTGGCTACCCTAAACAAATTCATATAACACTACTTGGTATGTAAATATCAGTGACAGGAAGCTATTAAACACATCTGCCTACCCCTTTAAAAGGTACAGGCGTAATGTTATATTGTGTGATTGCGTAAACAATGCATACATATGCTATAGCAGCAATCGCGGTTGATTTGCTGGCATTTATTGAAGAGTTCCGTTGTCTGTCTCCGAAACTTCGAGTAAACCTTAAAAGATAGACATATGCTGTCGCGGACTGCTTTTTAGAACTTTTAAAGGGAAACAATTCCGTCATACATGATTTTTGCGTAACTTTAACCGTTTACGCAGCGTACGCAACGAAAGCTCTCAAAAGGAATATTTTTTTCCAACACAAAAATATTTTTTCAATTCGAACCAGTAGTTTCTGAGATTAGCGCGTTCAACCAAACAAACAAACAAACTCTTCAGCTTTATAATATTAAGTATAGATATAGTATAGAGTATAGATTTGTGGAATTAAAACAGGAAGTGGCAATCGAGAAAACAACAAAAAAATCATCTTTATAAAAAAATGCTACTGTATCTATAGTTAGGTAAGTGCCGTGGCTTTTGATGCGTGGCCCAAATAAAGGCAATACCAGTAAAAAATTGCCTGGGTTTCCCAAATGTGACTCAACGCCTCACCTACGTACTTTACGGTATACGGACATGTGTTACACACTTAAGTGTATCCTTTCTTATGTGAAAAATGCGTCATTAACATAGGTAGTTGTTTTAACTTATACAACTTTGAAATATAGTTTTGAACAACTTACTGTTCAACTACAGGCTATAAATAACAGATCAATCATTCAACTCATTTTATCGCAGTCCACGGCTCGACATAGGCCTCTCAAAGGCTGCGCCTGTCACAACACCCTGTCCTCCGCCTTCCTCATCCAGTAAATAACATAACAGTCTGTACTTATGATAATTTTGATAAATTCACAAATGAAAAAAATAGTATGAAAAAGCTAACAGCCTTAAAATCATAATAATTAGTATTTGAATGATGCAGTGCTTTTAAATCCCTTTTAAAGGGTTTTGAAGGTTTCAATGAGTTAGTTTACCAGAATATTAAGTCTAACCTAAAGTGAAATTCGCTTTCAGTTTCATGGGGTTAGAAACGGTAAACTGTTGCATTGTGCAGCCTCCATAGGGTAAACGAATGACCAACTTAAATCTAAATGGGGTATTAGGGTCTGGTACATGACTACTAAAATCTGAATGTCTACAATGCGTGCCACGAAAGATGAGACTTGACACACCACGTGGTTTGACATGCGCAGTACACGATTTTAGGTATCTTTAGCGGTATGAGGTCTGAGTGCGGGACGGAACCGGACGTCATAGGGGCGGCGGAAAGAGCAAGGGAGGCGGGGTCAAGTCTCATCTTTCGTGGCACGCATTGTACCCGGCTAAATTCCGGCGAAGTGTTATACTTATACTTAGGGGATAACCATTGATTGGAAGGGCACCAGCACCCTAATTGCGTAACATACTATTAACCACAATTCGAATCATTTTGAACGATATTGCTAATCCATTGCTTCACATGTTCGAAAAATGTGTCTGCTCAACAACGTAAATAACGCAATGAATGTTGTCGAACTGTCAAAATGAAAGCCATTGCTACTGTTAGTGTGTTTATAGTTACTGAAATAATTAAAAATGCTATCCACATAACCAATTTCAACAATATTATTAAACCGTTTTTTGTAATTTTCCAGCGGCTTCGGCGGTAGCCAGGCAAGCAGTCAAGCGGCTTCATTCGGCGGCTCCGGGCTCTCAGGGTCAGGTGCTGCTTCCTCAGCCTCGGCTCTCGGCAGTGGGTTCGGTGGAAGTGGAGGCCAGAGCCAGAGCGCGTCCTCGGCTTTCGGCTTTAACTCCCTAAACGGCTTCCAGCAGCAGCATCAACCCGATGTAAGTAGAATTGTTTTGTTAGGTAGGCCATATCTAGAACGGTTAATTGATTAAATGACAGATTCATACAGAAATAAATAATATAGGTATAACCAAGACTAGAACATAATTTTGTTTGTTATGTTATTTAGCGAATGTCACAAAGAACCTATTAGTCATCATGAACCAGGAAGCTCAAATAGGCATCGATACAGCAGAAAAAATCGTGCTTAGAGGATAAGAAGGACAAAGATGGCTGACTCTAAGTATATGGGACGGTCTAGGAGAAATAAAAGCAACAAATTAATTAAAATATCGGAAGGTTCAATCATTATATTCGACGATCTCCTACTTAAATTGTTGATGGGTCAAAGTGGGAGCTTTAGAAATGGTGCCCGGTTTACTATGGCTCTTAAAAAAATCTTTATGGAATAAAAAGTTTGCTAATTACAATTTTAAATGCAGAGCAGTAACCATGCAACTCTCAATTTTTTTTAACCATATTATTATTCTAATAACAATTTATTTTTACTTTTCAGTTCTTCGGCGACGGCCTCTTAGATGTCAGGCATAGAGGAGTCCCCAACTTCCCCTTCCCCAATTTTGGGGGCAGAAGCAAGGGTGTCGGTGCCGCGGCTTTCCGAAGCGGGAAAAGTGGCCCCTCCTCGAGAAATAGGGACGATTTTGTGGCGGTTCTCGTCTCTGATTAAAAGACGAGAGTAGCACCATAGGTCAATTGGTAGAATGGTTCTTGAGGAGAAATAATCTAAGGGCCTTTACAAAACAATATGTATAAAGGAAGTTTGACAGTGAATCCATCAATCCAAAACATCCACAAGTCGTTTTAGTTGTCTGACTCGGTCGGACTACTGACATTTCGCGCGCGATACAGTCGTCATGACGTAAATATTTGTTTACGATATAAAGGCTCCTTCAAACAGGCGCTACACGCGATAAAATCGCGCGCGACACAAAGGCACCGCAAGTCGCGAAACGAGCGGAGCCTTCGTGTCGCGCGCGATAATATCACGTGTCGCGCTTGTTTATAGGAGCCTTAATGCGTACAACTATCATGTTCCAATGTTTTTTTTTTTTGCTAAGTTAATAATGACACTTCAATAGCCCGCGATAACATCGTCGTGACGTAAATATTTGTTTACGATTAAAGCTTTATATGGGACAACTGATTATTTCGTTCAGGACATGGTAGTGGTAGATATACATTATATCGTAAACAAATATTTGAACTAGTATCATTAACCAGGGAGAAAACAGAGGAATACCCCAACTAGCAAAAAGTGGTTTTTAAACTATCCTAGAACCATCATTTATCGAGGATTATATGAGGCTTTTATCCGCATATAAGTTGCGAAAAGGGCCCACTTTATAAGTCTACTTTTACTTATAACGTATTTATATTAGACCGCTGAAATGTCATATACGCCCATATTGCTCCTGTAATTGAATTACGTCAATACAATTACTCCTGTAAATCTCACTATAAGTAAATTATAGTAAAAAATTAGATTAATACGCGCCTAGAAATGTTTCTATAAGCTCATATGTTGCGAACAGTCGAAGTGACTGTATCGCGCATTGTTGTGCTCTGTAAAAAATATTTTTAACATCTTGATGGTATTTATATTATTCATGTCAACCATAGTAGAAAAATTGTTGTCAAATTGTTAGTCTTACTTATAGCTTATTCATATGGGAACTTGAATTTTCTGTGAAATCTATCATGGCTTCGATAAAAATTTTAAAGCGCCTCTTAAAATTTGCTTATTTACATTTTAGTTTTAATTAATATTAGATAAATATTATGAAGGCAGCTGCCATTTTCTTGGTGAGCATTTCCAAGTGTGACATAGTGCTAAAATAAGTATTTTTAGCATTTCCAAGTGTGACATAGTACCAATATAAGTATATTGGTTCTATATTGGGTTATCTCAAAACCGAAGAAGATTCGCCATTGTTACCAATTAGGGTTCTGCAATGCCCGATGAAAATCGATTGATATTTATAAATAAGTAAGTTACAGGAATATTTTAAGGGTTTGTTCTACGTGCTAGGTTAAACATCAGTTTAAACATTGTTTTTATTTAATATAATTATATAAGAGGTTACTGACGATTTAAACAAGACTATGCCGATGTTCCTGGATATCGATCGATTTTTAACCAAAAAAGATTTCCGATCTTTAAAGAACTTAAAATGGCCTTGGAGGGTTACACATTTCTTGTTATCGGCGATATGTCCCGGTTGTCACAGCGTGGTTTCTACATATTTACACTAGAGATTAACATTTTACTCAGAATCAAGAGCACATCTGATCATTGCTATATCAAGATTGGTTTTGATGTGAGAATTGTTCTACTTAAGCAGTTTATGATCACTTCCCAAGAGACGAATGTGAAATTTGTAACTAGTCGAATCTGATGTCTGGGCAATATTACACAAATGTTAATGGATCTCCTTCAATTACACAAAAGATAGATAGATAAAACGTTTATTTAGTGCAACAATAGGAACATGTATGGTAGCAACTACGATAAATTAAAAAGAAGTCGTTTACTAGGAGTTCATGGTACTTTCTTGACCATCTCAAATCGACAGCATAATTTTATTAATACTCGCAGGTTCGCCCGATCACGCGCAACGTTGCTAAACTTCAATAACATGGCTTTGTGGTTCGGGGAATTCTCAGTTTTTAAAAAAATAACGCAGTTCTAAATTTTTGTTATATGTAATCCGAAAGTTCTTTCTTATAAAAAAAAGCTAAAAAAAGCTATAGCTTTCAATATCGCTCAAAGATTTGGTACTTTTGTTGTCCGAACCTCTTCCATCTAAAGTAGTACTACAATTATCTTGTCCGGAACCCTCCCTAGAATTAGCGATGCGGTCTTCACCAGTTAAATTAAAAAAATCGGTGCTGAAAAAATCAAAATGGCTGATGTAAAATCCTACAATGGAATTTGCAAAACTATATAAATCGTGTTTTCGCCTGTACTTGTCGTTACAAGCAAAAGTGGCTTCTTAAGAGTTTTAACCAGGATTCTTTGAGATTTCTTGGACAATAACACTACTGTGGAATGCCTATATAAATATGTCTAGGTTTAAAACGGTGTACGATAAATCGATATAGAGAACAATTTATCCTACCGAGTGCTGTATGCTGTGTAATCTTGGTGATTTATTGTTTTTAAAATATGGATATGAAATTCATTTAACACTTACTTTTAAGCATATGTAAAACCAAACCATAAATGATTTACAATAATTTAACTTTAATTTACTTATATTGGCCATAAAATATTAGCTTATATGAGGTTATAAGTAAAAATAACAAGAGTAATTGCTCCTCAGTGCATATATTCCTGGTACATGCTCCTACAGGAGTATTAGGATTTAAATGGTCCGCAGACGTTATCTTATAGGCGCATATAAGTCCGAGTTACCGGAGTTATTACTCTTGAGTGCAATTACTCTTGTTTCATGCTTTCATAGGAGTCTTGATCCTATGTTTGTCAGGAAATATGATCCCATATACCGATATAAGTACAAATTATAGGATTAAGTGTACTTGAGTAAAACCAGCATGTATTTATGCTGTTAAAAGCGTAGTAGCAACCACCAAAACCATCATCGGAGCTTTATAAGTCTATGTAGCATTATAAAATCGCCATCCAGGATTATTTTGCTAGTTGGGACGTTAGTATGGAATGAACGGCAACGACCACGTAACCGCGTTTGTTGTCAAAATTTCATTGCACACATTATTACGTATGTTATGCTCGCAACGAGTTTATAGTCGCCTCGACTTAACGTAAAAAAGCACCATGTGTAAAGACCCTAAGAAATTGCAACTTGTAGTCATTTTTTATAAGTATGTACAGTCATCGAAAAACTATTTATTTTTTATGATATAGCTGACGTAAACCATACAACATCCAGTTTTAGCGTTGAAAAACAATAGATTATTTAGAAGTTAAGTGGAATTTCAGGCTCTTTTATTTAGGAATCTTTTCCAATGAGGGATTACCTTTTTTTAAACTTTCCCTAGTCGCTGGATAGATGGCGCTGAACTTGGTAAGTTACTGCAAGGAACGGAACGTCACATCATTTTTTATTATTTAACTTGGATGTAATTTTGAGATCTTAAAACGAAACGTACATAAAAAGTAATTAATTGATTAACTACATAGTAATTAGTTAACTTCGTTTTGGCTTTGGCACCTAGTAACGTAGTCAGTTCAACGCCATCTACAGAGTTCTTGGAAACTGTGTTTTTTTTTACTACTAAAAAAACCTCTTATTCGACTAACAAAAGAGTTCGACGCACATAAATAGAAGTTTTATATTTAACATTCCAATTCAAATGAGGTTGCTTCATTAGAGTGGAAGTGTGCCATAAACTTTGTATTTTATTTTAATCTGTTACTTATTTTGTCAAAAGTAATTTGGAACAGCGTAGATACTCCTACCTACCTACTTGTTATAGAATCTACTATTGGCTATTGGTAATATAAATAATTTAGTAGTCAGAAGTCTAAAAGTCTGCCTACCAGCCAGAGGTATCGTGTTACCCAATAGCTTGGTTGTGGAGGTCAGATAGGCAGTTGCTCTATGTAAAATATTAGACATTCAGCTGCATCCTGTCAGACTGGAAGCTGACCCCAACGTAGTTGGAAACAGGCTAGCCATATTGATTGGTATTTTGAATCATTTGGGCAATAATCTTCTAAGTTTGGGCATATTCTGAGCACTGAACAAACTTCTTTTAATCTATTTGCATAGAAATAAGCTCTTACTCGTAGACTGCGAATTATTTATTGATTTATGATTTAAGTTGTTGTGTTAATTTAATATTATTTCATAAAATAAATATTGTGTCCTAATACTTTATTTTTTATCCTGTTTACCAGCCCAGACCAAAGCTACACAATACTTTCATTTGCCCAACAGAACAGATAATTTAACTGGTATGCCCCAACTATGTATAACTAATGATCTATGCCGACACTTTGTCATAGTCTGTGATGTCTTAAGAGACAGCTGCGACGTAGGTATGTTTATGCAGCACAGTTGCCATATTCCTTTTCTAATTCTTTTGTTACTTAAATTTGTGGCGACATCTACATCGCCACATGCGAACTACACCAAATGCGTCGCGCAAGAAGAGTTTCTCGTGCAACTAGCATAATAACATCATCGCCAAAATATCATGCGACCGTAGGACAGTTGCCCACCGGACACAAGACCTCAAAATGACCTCCTTTATCTCCCTATTTCATTTGATCCACGACTTTTTGACCACCCTGTATACATAGGTTCTCCTCTGCCTAACCCTTCGGAAATTATAAGCTTTATATACTGTACTAGTATATTTTATAGTTAATGCTATTAAGTGTACAATATTTTCGATAAAGATGAGCGAGTACTTCGACGCCTACAAGAATATATACTGCATAAATTGTTCGGGTTAGCCTACTCAGCGCCTTCACAATCTTCAAGCAATGCAAACCATGCAGTTGCTCATATAAGATGATCAGGCAAATGTTATTCAACTTTGTCTGACGGCAACAAAACACATCACGAGTTAAATCCCATCAGATGAGCAGGGGTAAAGTAGATGTAAGTAAGTAGTACCTAGTCCACAATACATTGCGCCATTAACGTTATCATCGGAAAGCCCATTTCCATGAACCTGGCACAAATGCAAACACCAGGCAGCTACCTACTGAGATATTCCCGACCCAGGGAAAAATAAAGCCTCGTATCCACTAGGCAACAATTGACGCACAACACGTGACGCTCAACATGTTCGGCAGCGTTGCACAACAGCGCGCGACGTTGCCAGCTGGCGTGCAATATGACGCGCGGCTTGTTTGTTTCCATGCAACATGCAGTTGAGCATCAAATGTTGTCGAGTGGAGACGTGACGCGCAGAACTGTCCGTGTGGTGTAACGAACGAGTGCTCATTCGGGTAAAATTCGTAAAAGATCCATCAACCACACGTAGATCACTGAATACATTTTCTTTATTTTGTAAGTGATTTTTAACCCACCAACGTGGTTTTTTTTCTTTTTGATGCATTTTTCGATAAAATTATAACTAACCACCGCCGCTGAAATCAACACTAGTTCCTCTGGCGACATGTTGTCGACGACTGATCATGCGTAGACAGACAACGTTGCTAAACAAAAGTTCCGCGCTAACTTTCAACATGTTGAGCAACAGTCGCGCGCCAAAGGTTGCCTAGTCGATACGAGGCTTTAAACCAACATGCCAACAAGGCAGGCTGCATTTACAAACATCACGCTTCTACAGTAATTAACGACTTTATGCCTATAGGTATATGGCGTCAAAACCAAAAAACCAAAGTCTAAGAGCCATATGGAGATATGGACATATGACTAATAGGGAAGTATGGAAGAATAGGACATGTTGTGCCGATCCCAAATAAATTGGTATAAGGACAGGAGAAAGATCATGATGAGTCTAAGAGCCATCACCAGTAATCACCACATTCTCGTTTTGCGGTCTGTATGTATAGCTGCATTTCCAAGGTCTGAATTATTATCCTTAAGACTAGGTATGCATAACGAAGACTGGGTATAATTGTGTTTTATTCTTCCAAGCATCATACAGACAAAAACAGGTACAGTACAGCACTAATATGTCAACACTTGGCAACTTTCAATTGCGATTTTTTCGTGAAATGACGAATGCAACGTTGAAATACGACACCTTACATAAACGTATGGGTTGGAAAATACTATGTTCATAATAACATAAAATTTCATTAAGAAATAAAGGAGCAAATTGCTTTTGAATAAATCCAAGTGTATACATACTTATGCTCGTGACTGTACAGCTTGAAGATGTACCTCACGTCTTCAAGGACCATGGAACCGGTCCCGCCCGGCATGGCTAAAAATATCTTAAGTATAAACTTTTTGTTTTATATCCATACAAGTAGTCGCAAGTTCCGCTCGTTGACTCTGGCTCCATAATAATATAAGATCAAAGAATTTAAGAGCTTGGTACACCTTGATTGACTTAAATATTTTGCAACAATGGTCTGTCTATTGTGAATTTTTGACAGATCTGCCATACAAAATCTATGAAAAACTCACAATGGCAAGACCATTGCAAGGTTGTAAATTAGTAGACTTAGATCCCAGTCAGAAGAGGCTTGTTTCCTAATAGTGAGTACAATATAAGCTGACTATGGAGGCCCCAGTTAAAGTTCTGCAATTGAAACATATTTTGGTTTATTTCCCGTCAATTCCCGTGACCAAAAGGATTGCTTTTTCTTTAGCCAAAGATAAGTAGAGTCCTTTAACGCGGTCATACTGCCAGTCTACTGGTCATGCTTCCAGTAAATCCGGGGGAATATTTTGCTGATCTCTTTTAGCTTGCACAAGATTTACGGAAGATTCGTGGGCGTTATTCTACTTATCCCCATCGCCAATCCCCATCAAAGGTGTGGCTAGTTTAAAGCGAACAGCAAAATATTCCTCCGTTACCTTCATTGATATTTTTTTAAAGATATTGATGTGGCAATTACTTTCATTCGCGCAACATATGCAAAAAATATATACTCCTCTATTTAAAAGAAAAAAGACAACGACAAATTAACATTCAATACCGAAACCGAAGACCAAAAATATCAGGATTTCCCGAATGTCTCATTGAATTGAAACGATCACAAATGCCCACATGGAATGTTACGTAATTGGACTACGAACAAAGAAAACCTGTCATAAATTGAACATCGCTTACAATCAGGTTGTTCCAATGACTCACAATTATCTTGTCTCAGCACGTACCCTCTAATATAAACGATCCTTATAATACATAGTACCGCATAAAGTGCATACTAAAATAGGTATGAAGTACGTCACTGGTTTATTTGATGAGCCTAGATCAGGATTTTTCGATAGCGAACTGAATCAATCAAATTGCAGGGTTTTTGTTTTTTTAATAAGGTACGGACAGCTTATAACTGGTTTTGAATAGATTGTTTTTAATAAGGTACGGACAGCTTGAATAGATTGTTGTGACAATCTATTCAAAACCAGTTATAAGCTGACTTCTGATTGTACGAAAAACCTATACGAGAGGTCAGCTAAAATTGGAAATGTATAGCTTGATGTGTACCCGTGTGTACAAATCGTTTTTTTTGAAGTGAAAACTTCTTTAGCGGCGCTGTGTACTTTTTTTGGAATGGGTAAAAACTTCTAAATTCGCGTCAGGTCACGTGACCCTGATCGAAAATTCGTAAGCCGTGACGCGCGTTGTTGAGGACAGCGCCATCTATGCACATCGGGAAGAACTACGAGGGCCTCGCGTACTAACTACGTAGGCCTCGCGTACTAACTACGTAGTTCATCCAACAACGACGAGATGGCGCTGAACCACGATTTGTAAATCTGAATAAATTCCTTTCACGAGAAGAATAAACCAGTCACTTTGGTCATCATACCTGATTTGCAAAAAACCCTATAAAATAAGGAACACATCTTAACACGCGTGTTTTGTTTATAAGACGATTCACAAAATACACTCGTAATTGTTCAAGTTTTCACTTCTGTCGGCACTACCGGAGTGCCAGTGTTTTTTTTAATTTTAATTTTTTTTATAGGTATCTAAGACATAGTCTAAATCCATACTAATATTTTAAATTCGAAAGTACCTCTGTCTGTATGTTACCTTTTCACGCCTAAACCACAAATGTGGGGCGCTGCTATTATGTAATATACAACGCGCAGCGGTTTCAACCGTATAAGTGTCGATTTCAATGCGAATATGCGGATAAAAACTATGCTATGTCCTTCCCCGGGATGTAATCTATCTCTCTGCCAAATTTTATCGAAATCCGTTCAATGGTTTAGGTGTAAAAAGGTAACATACAGAGAGACAGACAGACAGACTTTCGAATTTATAATATTAGTATGGATATGTAAATCGGCAACATTTCGGCTCGTTCAAAGGGTTTTCGACGGGGATTTTGCAAAGGGTTTAAGTACAGTAATCTTACGAAATATGTTACACTGCTTAATTTATACGAACCGGTAACGTTACCCCTTCAAATTCCAGGTTAGTAAACCTAAGCAAACCTTAAGAGCGCGTACATACGAGCGCAATTTTTTACGCACGCGCGTCGCGTACGCATCGCTCCCTCTAGAAAAACATTGGAATTAAATGCTTCTCTTTTATTTGAGAGAGCGATGCGTACGCGACGCGCGCAAAAAAAATCACGCTCGTGTGAACGCGCCCACAAGGTTACGAGGTACTACATTATGATTTTCATGTCAATGTTCGATATTATATGTAAGAAGACAATTATTACACAGCTCATACATGATTTCTTTGACATTCCCCCTTTCCCATCGTATTGCCATAAAATTGCAACTGTGGCCTTACAATAGTGTGAGTTTTTTCACACGCGTTAGAATTTTGTAGGGAAAAAAGTTATAGCGCCACCTGGTGGTCACTAGGAGAAACCTAATTTCCCAAACATAATTCTAACGCGCTCGCAATCGAACGTGAGTCGGAAAAGCTCACACTAAGGTCACAGATTCTTACAGAATTTCTCGATTGAATTTTAATTTGTTACCTACTATTTGTTAAGAAAGCACGGGTCGATCGATCAGGTTAAGCTACGCTTACCGCGGTTGTTCCGTGGATGCGTGACGATCTTTACATACCAAGAACCCTCCGTGCCTCGTAAAGCACATTAAGGCGTTGGTTCCGGGTTGTCACTCGTGGATCTTTGACATTCGTTACGGGTCATCAGAAGCCCTAAATTCTGACAACCAGTCTTACCAAGGGGTATCGTATTACCCAGTAACTGGGTTGTGGAGGTCAGATAGGCATTCGCTCCATGTAAAATATTGGTATTCAGCTGCGTCCGGTTAGACTGGAAGCCGACCCTAACATAGTTGGTAAAAGGCTAGGCAGATGATGATGACCTACTATATTTTAAGCATCCCCCCACATTCAACATTTTGTAAAGGTTTTTAGTGTTAATGAAAACAGTCAGAATGTGGGTTCCAATTCAGTACCTGGAAACCTTCATGAAGGAATAGTTTTGGCCGAAAGGAGTGGCGTACCGACGTTTTCGTGGAAGGTGACACCACGCAGCGCAACACGACGACGCTGACACATCACTTCGTGCAAATAGTTTGTTTTTATAATTAAAATAATAAAGTGATATTTAGGTTAAGGTATTTATGTATGGGCCTGCGTCGCCTGAAATAAATGGATTATTAAAATATAATTGTTTTATTCTTATTTGGGATTTATGCGCGTATTTGTAATATTGTAGATAACCAACATATTTTCAAAGCCTACTCCTTAAGGCTAACACTGACTGAGGCGGGCCGCGCCGCAACGCAACACATTGCAAAAATCCACCTTCATCACTTCCCTATATTTTCATGTCCGTGACTACCGCAGGACCACCAACGCCAATCGCTTCCATATTTGGTAAATAATTAGTGCTCAATTGGTACTAATTAGTACTCGAACAACAAAATTGGTACCTTAGTAGTTTTCGAGAAAATCGACTTTGAAGGTGGTCCTGCGGTAGTCACGCTCCCTTCAGCAGGACCACCATGAGCGCCGAAAAAGGGCCCACGCTACAGCTATTCTAAGTATACAAATAATTAGTACCCATAAATGTGATTTATTTCGTAAAAAAAAACAGAACTGTAATATTTGTATTTACAGAGAAATCAACGATGATAACTTTCTCGAAATTGTTCAGCAGGACCACGATTTTGAATGTTGATTCCAAGCTAGAGAAGCTTGTCGCTTTCCTCAAACCTACATAGAAAATTAGTACCCTGCAAGATAAAATTAGTACCCAAAATTCAAAGTTAATACTTCAGTAGTTTACGAGATATACCATGCCAATGGTGGGGTGGCGGTAGTCACGGTGCCAAATTTTCATTTCAAGATTTCTCTATTAAAAACTCTATGATTTCTTCCCAAATTTATACAAAAATTAGTACTCCTAAAGAAGTTAAAGCGACTAGAAATCCAGATTCCTAGACACAATTATGGACCCTGTCGGGCACAGCAAATATTTGAATAATATGCATTGCAAAGGGCACACGCAAATTTTAGTGTTTTCATATCACTGTGTACTAATTATGTACCTATTATGTTCGACAAGCCACGTCAATAACAAAGGTATCACAAGCCATGGGTAGCGAATAGCGATAGGTTATTTTTTTCTTAATATGTACCTAGATACACAGTTTGTATAAAAATTTAGATATTGAACTGTTGATACTATTCCGACATCCATAAATTTATGTGCACGAGTGTACATCTCTTAAACAGCTCAATACCACCATTGGTGCCTATTCCCTTGTTCACAAACTAAACTAAATTTGAGTTCAGTGCATCTTTTTCTATCTATTTCATTAAGAAAAGGACAAAAGATAAGTTTTAGTTTAGTCCTATCAAATTAATCAGCGTCTGACGTAAATTGACGTAACATTAGTAGGCATGTTTTTAATCACGTCTAAACTTGTATTGAGTAGTGTCAGGCTCTAATTACTTTGACAGGACAAAACTGAAATTTATTGTCTGTCCTTTTCATAATGAAACAAAAGATAAGATGCACTGAACTCAAATTTAGTTTAGTTTGTGAACAAAGAAATTGGCACCGTTGACAACTTAATTTGGTCGGGTTATACGCGGAGATTTAGTATGGAAAAGTAATGAAAGCTAATTTCTCTTAAAATACAACACTTAGGAATCTGGATTTCTAGTTGCTTTAACTTCTTTAGGAGTACTAATTTTTGTATAAATTTGGGAAGAAATCATAGAGTTTTTAATAGAGAAATCTTGAAATGAAAATTTGGCACCGTGACTACCGCCACCCCACCATTGGCATGGTATATCTCGTAAACTACTGAAGTATTAACTTTGAATTTTGGGTACTAATTTTATCTTGCAGGGTACTAATTTTCTATGTAGGTTTGAGGAAAGCGACAAGCTTCTCTAGCTTGGAATCAACATTCAAAATCGTGGTCCTGCTGAACAATTTCGAGAAAGTTATCATCGTTGATTTCTCGGTAAATACAAATATTACAGTTCTGTTTTTTTTACGAAATAAATCACATTTATGGGTACTAATTATTTGTATACTTAGAATAGCTGTAGCGTGGGCCCTTTTTCGGCGCTCATGGTGGTCCTGCTGAAGGGAGCGTGACTACCGCAGGACCACCTTCAAAGTCGATTTTCTCGAAAACTACTACGGTACCAATTTTGTTGTTCGAGTACTAATTAGTACCAATTGAGCACTAATTATTTACCAAATATGGAAGCGATTGGCGTTGGTGGTCCTGCGGTAGTCACGGACTTTATATTTTCTATAGACCAACGAACACTACATGCGGATAGTACAGACGCCAGCACATCAAACTACCCGAAACTGTAAAATTTTGTCAATCAACTTTGATCATATATGCTTTTGCGATAAAGTTGAAAATATTAAAGTAATTTGACAGATTGTAGTGGCTTGATGTGCTGGCGTCTGTACCTACCGCACTTCTTTGTATGAAAATACGTTGCGTTGTGGCTTGTTGCGGCTGTGATGTACGCCTTCATTAGACACCAAACACGACATATACCTACCTATTTTAAAAATCATATTATACCTATTTCAAAAATCAATTGACCCTGCACCATGGATAACGCTACAAATTAAAGAGCTTATGGCTCGCAGGGATAAGGCTAAGAGCAGATATAAGCGCAGACCTTCAGAGCTGAATCTCTCTTATTACAAATCATTACGTAATCGCTGCAGTCATCTGTGTCGGGATGCTAAGAGACGCTATTTCCACGACTAACTCAATAACCGCAGTTCTTCCGATGTATGGAAATTTCTCAAATCTGTAGGCATAAGCAAGTCACCTGCCAACCAGTGTAAGGATGTGAACCTCAATGATCTCAACAAACACTTCTCTCTCCTTCCCTTTTCTCTTGATCCGTCTGTCAAGGCTGCGACACTAGAGAGTCTTGCTAGTTTGCCGTTACCACAATATTCTCACTTTAAGCTTAACGATGTTACTGAGGATGACGTTAAGAAGTCTTTACTTGCGATTACTTCTTCTGCAGTCGGTAATGATAAGTTGTGTTCAAGAATGATAACTCCTATCCTTCCCTCATTACTTCCTGTTCTTACTCACATCTTCAATTACTCATTTTCCTCGTGCTCCTTTCCGTCAGTTTGGAAACAGGCTCACATAATACCTTTACCTAAAACTAACAATCCTACTTTATTATCCCACTTTAGACCTATTTCTATTCTCCCATTTCTCTCTAAAGTTTTTGAGCACATAGTCCATAGACAATTATCATTTTTCTTGGCGTCAAACTCGATAATATCCCCTTTTCAATCCGGTTTTCGCTCGGGTCACAGTACTGTAACTGCAATTTTGAAGGTGACAGACGACATCCGTTGGGCTATGGAGAATAAGTCCCTAACTGTTCTTGTACTGCTTGACTTTAGTAGCGCTTTCAACTCGGTAGATTTCGACATTTTATTAGGTTTCCTCAAATCTATCAATTTCTCTTCTTCCACTTTAGCTTGGTTCAGTTCTTATCTTCGGGGACGCTCTCAGTGTGTTCGCCTGGAGGAGCCCTTCTATGATTGGTGCAACCTCACTGAGGGTGTTCCTCAGGGTAGCGTTCTCTCTCCTCTTCTTTTTTCAATTTTCATAAACTTTGTTACCAGAGTAATCTCCTCTAGTTTTCATCTCTATGCAGATGACTTGCAGCTTTATCGACATTTTACTGTAGCTAACGCGAGTTCTGAAATTGCTGCAATGAATCATGACCTGGCTCGCATCAGCGCTTGGGCTAAGTCATTTGGTTTGCAAATTAACCCAACTAAATCCCAGGCCATGATCATAGGCAGCAGATTCGTTCGCAATGTGGCTGATGTTACATCTCTGATGCCTTTATATCTCGATAGTGTTCGCATTGACTATACTGAAACCGCAAAAAATCTTGGTGTAGTTATTGACTCCAACCTTTCGTGGCGTGCTCAGGTCAATGAGGTCAGCCGAAAGGTACATTTCTCCTTTCATTCGCTGAAATGCCTTCAAAGTCTTCTGCCCTTGAAGACTAAAATTTCTTTGGCTCAAACACTTATTCAGCCGATTATATTATAGATTATGCCGACGCCTGCTACTTGGATGCTACTGAGGAGCTATTAAACAAGCTTGAGCGCTTGCAAAACCTGTGCATTCGCTTTGTTTTTGGTCTTCGTAAGTATGACCATGTTTCTCACCTTCGCAAGGAACTCAAGTAGCTCCCAATCCGTCTTCGCAGGAATACTCGGATTCTTTGTCTCCTCTTCAACATCTTACACAACCCGTCTTATCCTTCCTACTTGCGTGAGCGTTTTTCTTACGCTCGCCCTAGCGACGCACCATGTAGATCACACCTAAGATCCCTCCTTAAATCTCATCCTCATAAAACAAGCTACTATTCTTATTCCTTCTCTGTCCATGCTGTAAGATTGTGGAACTCTCTTCCGCCTAACATTCGTGATTTAAAAACTATTTCTTCTATACTGTGAGTATTTATATACATATATATTTATATATTTTAGCATTATGTATTTATTTAAGTATATTTATGCTATTTTTTTGCATTATATGTGTAGGTTTATTTAATATTCTGGTTTTAGACTTCACACATTCATATTTTTCTCTTCTTGTTCTCACACACTATTGTCTACATTTCTTTTTTACTTCTTCTTTCGCAGGTCTGCTGGAAGAAATTTCTTAAGAAATAAGCAGTACCTTTGTACTCTAATTATAATCAAGTCATATCCCTATGTATTTTACTGTGTGTACATAAATTATAAAATAAATAAATCATTCCACTTTTTTTTTCAGGATGGGAAATCATGAAATGACCCCTCCCGCTCTGGGTGGAGCGGAAGGGAGTGTCAGACTCTTGCTGACTAAAACCCACCCGTGTTCCTTTCTTAGCCCTTTATGTTCCGGGCCAGCGGTAACCCTTTCGGACAATTGCGCTGAGGATCATTCCACTTTGCCCCACCAATCTGTCCTACTAGTATCTGCACGATTTTCACAAATGATTTGCTGACAACCATTTAATCTCGCAATTCATTATTTACATCGGCAGCGCCATTTGACGGACTTAAATATCCATTAGCTAGGTTCAGAGATCACCTTTATCTTACTTTTTTGTGTTATACGCATATCGTCGACACCACGCATTGGTTCCAACGTTGGCCCCAAAGCCACGCGTCCGTGTGGATCAAGAAACTAGCATTGATCAAGTTTGGGCCCATTCCGGCACATGCTAAATTATCTCCATACACACGTTGGACGAGTGGTGTTTGGGACAACGTTGCAACACGCAAAGCTAAGAGATAGCCTTTCCAGTGGTCATTACGAAGTTCTCGCGCCAACAATCATGAAGTTTTTACTTATTACGTTATTAATAATTGGATTATTAATTCAAATCAGTGAATTAAAACTTATAGAAAACTTCACACAAGACAGTCTTATGAGAGCTTCACGCATGAAAGCATATTATAATCGTGGTATTATTACTTATTCGGTAAGTCACGTATTTATTACAAGTACATCCTTCACCGTTTTGAGAAACCGGCATGTCCTGGAACCAAAAAATCTATGACATGTACCAACCCGCATCGGGCTCTCGTGGTTATTGGTATTACGGCCCACTCCATCTCACCGACAGGAGGCCTGTATCTCAGCAGTGGGAATTTTATAGACTGATTATAGCGACTCTTACATGACATTAATTATTTTTAAGCATGTATTTAATCAAACCTCAAATAATTCCCATTCTAGTTTTCTTAAAATATTATTGAACACTCTTGCTTATATAATGATTACGCCTCTTTTTGTGAACCTCAAATAATTCGTATGTTACGATCCTAAAAATATTAAATCTGCGACCAGCTTGCATGTACGGTTCCAGAATCATAAAAACAGGCTCATTTGTTAAAAAAAAAACACTGGCACTCCGGTAGTGCCGACAGAAGTGAAAACTTGAACAATTACGAGTGTATTTTGTGAATCGTCTTATAAACAAAACACGCGTGTTAAGGAGTGTTCCTTATTTTATAGGGTTTTTTGCAAATCAGGTATGATGACCAAAGTGACTGGTTTATTCTTCTCGTGAAAGGAATTTATTCAGATTTGCTCGTCGTCAGTTATATATCCGTGGTTCAGCGCCATCTCGTCGTTGTTGGATGAACTACGTAGTTAGTACGCGAGGCCTACGTAGTTAGTACGCGAGGCCCTCGTAGTTCTTCCCGATGTGCATAGATGGCGCTGTCCTCAACAACGCGCGTCTTAAGTTTTACGTCTGACGTTAGTACGCGAGGCCCTCGTAGTTCTTCCCGATGTGCATAGATGGCGCTGTCCTCAACAACGCGCGTCTTACGTTTTACGTCTGACGTTTTACGTCTTACGAATTTTCGATCAGGGTCACGTGACCTGACGCGAATTTAGAAGTTTTTACCCATTCCAAAAAAAGTACACAGCGCCGCTAAAGAAGTTTTCACTTCAAAAATTGTATCATTAGAAGCAATACGCAAAATACGCGCATTGAAATGGAGTTGCGGGCACTAGTCCGTATTACCTATCATTAGAAGCCCAGAAAGTTTTTAGAGGTTAATTAATTTAAAAAGCGAACATCGTTCCAAGGTTAATAAGTTTTTAGAGGATCAGGAGTAAGTAAGGATCGTAGCAAGTTGCGTTCTATAGTTTCTATCTACCCCCATGGGAAGAAGGTGTGACTTTACGTATGTATGCTTCATAGGTTTCAAAAATTCATCTGCTCAACAATAAAATGAAATGAATTGCGATCACTAGTCATTTTATATGCTTTACGCAACTAACCCACAAATTTTGTATATAGGATATGGATTCAAACGACAAGTTTTGAACAAACATGATCGAATCACCGTATTTATCACAACCCAGCGACATTATAAACATACAGGGTAGCAGGGACAGGCTTGTTACCATGGGTGTAATACATAATTTGGAGTCATCTATTCAGTACATGATTCTGGACCCCCCTGCGTTGAAATTTGTCGTTGGTTATATAAAATAAAATTGCTATTCCATACATTTTGACTGCGTAGATATTGCACTCTTCTATTAAACAGACGATTTTCGTTTTGATAATCTACGAACCATTATACCATTATAGGCTGATTATGTATGTAACCTACGAACAATTTCTACTCTAGGGGTCTAGAATCATGTGTTGAATTCATGGCTACTGTTTGCGCCGCCATGTTCCTGCCACACTGTATATATTCTTATCATTTCATGATAAGTATACAAGTAAAGGCCAGACTTCACTCAGTGATAGCTAAACAGTTCCATTTATTGGAGATGTCTCTGTTTATTGTCATATTAATAATAAGTATAAGTCTCGTTATTTCCATCACTTCATCGGAATATATTGAGGAACTTCATCGAAGAACTAGGACTATAGGCCCGTAACAGATGGCGCAAATTCACGATGTGGTCGAAACTCGAGGTATATAATTTATATTAAATCTCATCATCATCATCTGCCTAGCCTTTTCCCAACTAAGTTGAGGTCAGCTTCCAGTCTAACCGGATGCAATTTATATTAAACCTATTTCAAGAATATATTTTATATCCTGATTACGTAGACACGATATTCGACATGTATGTGATTTTAAATAGGTACACACATATTCGCTCAAGTTCAACCTTATTTGCTTTTCGCATAATCTTGTTGAATATCTATTAAAATAGTTATCTTTGCGATTCATATGGAGTGCCAGTCATGAGTGGTAATAAAGCCATCTTCCGCGGATCATCATCTAATGTGTGCGGGTGTATAGGTCTCGATAGCCGATCTTATTTCACGGTGAGCGACCTCTTACCAACTTGACAATTTATGTTAATACAACACTTCAGTAGAATGGTAAAATTGAAATAAATTAGAAACACGACATCCATTCCAGTTTTAACACTCGACCAGTTCTTTCGTGTTGGCAACTTAAAAAATAAAGAAATAAAATAAAAATGATTAAAAATCATTTCATGTTATTAGTGTTGTCTGTTGCTTTATGTTTTGTCAATGGTTGGAGAGTGTTTCCTTTGCCGGATGCTCCTGCGTCTGCACCGATAGAGCCTACTCCAGTGTTGCCGCGGTTGCCGACAGCGTCTTCAAAAGACGTTTTCTATACAAATAATCTCGTGAAGCCTACTCGTGTTCCACCACAATTTCCAGTAACTTATACAACAGCCAATTTCCCAAATAAGTTTAATGTGTTATCCACGAGTGTCAGTCCTGTATTATCTACACAAGATGTCATCGTGCCAGCATCAGATCTACTTCCACCCAAGGTAATTATTTCCCATCGGCAAGAATGACGAGCTTTCATACGAACTTTAATTTTAGGAGATACATTTTCTAAAGTCCTTCCTTAGTTACATCTTTGTTATATAAGGAACTCTTGTGCTAATTTTCAAGCTTCTATACTCAGTGGTTTAGCTTGTGCGTGCGTGACAGTGAATATCTATTATTTAGATAATCAGGTTTTTATATAAACTACTTCTTCACTTTTGAACTCACTGTGTAGCATTGCTAAAGGTCAATATTCTTAAATAATTTGCACTTACAGACATACAGTGTATTACTTAGTATGGTATTACGCCATTTAGAAGGGGAGGCGCACGGGTCAAAACAAATCCAGTAAAGTAGAGAAAGTATGTAATTTTATGAATATTGCTCAATATCTTCTTACCTTGACATTACTGAACAAAATATCAATCATTGCCTATTTGTGCAGTAAGGCGGCCCCTACACCTACAATTAGTTTGCGCAATATTTATATTGCTCAATATGATTAGATCAGCCCTTGTACTCAAACGATCCATTATTTTCACGCAAACACATTGACGGTTCATAAGCTTCAATGTTTTCACGTGAGCAAGTCCATTGCGCATTTAAAATA
Source organism: Luperina nickerlii (assembly GCA_963855955.1). Lineage (NCBI taxonomy): Eukaryota > Metazoa > Arthropoda > Insecta > Lepidoptera > Noctuidae > Luperina > Luperina nickerlii. The sequence goes on from OY979663.1 coordinate 7,557,083, forward strand.
TGGTGCAGTAAAAATTAAAAGTTTTGTTCAATCATTGCGCAATCTTCAATATTCGTGCTGATATGGTTCATTCGTTTTCTCCTCTACTGATCGTTATTTCTCCTCTACCGATCATAATCTCTCCTGACAAAGTTTATTCTGTTTATATGTATGTATGTATTTTATTATTATTTTCGTGTTATCTATCCTATATGTTGCACCTGCCATGTTTTCTCTCTGCATCACCCTAAGGTTTGACTGGTAGAAAATGCCTCAGGCATTAATTCTGCCTTTGTACGGTATTTTTTTCTTGTCTAACAGTTTTAATAAATAAATAATTTAAAATATTAACCCTAAACGGTATAAAAAATTGCGCAATTCGTTATATTGTGCAATATAATTAATCTTTTAGGGCCTACCTAAGAGACGTACTTACTTATAATTAACATAGATATACTTATGTTTGTGACCACAGCGACCTTTACTGATATTAATCACACGTACACAGAGACATATGAACTAGCATCTATTTTTAGACTGAACATAATTCATTTCCATTAGTAGATAGTAGATATTATAATATAGATCGTCAACGTCCACCTGTCCAACTCAACAGCTAAGCTAAAGCATCTCTTGAAAACAATTTCTATTAAAGTACTTGGGCATCCTTCCACGGCTATTAAATTTTACTAGAGGTTTTGGGGGAAATCGCCATTATCACCACACTTAGTAGGTAATCGGATTACATAATTGAGGACTTGAGGGTCACAGCAACTTGGTCTTCATGGGGAATGTGGAAAGATTCTGCTAATAATATCTTTTAAAATCTGATTTCGTTTTATTAATTTCATCTTCGTCTCCATTTTACACACTGGTTACTGGTACGTTATCTAATATTTTTAATGGAAAAACCACAATCATTAAGAAAACTAATTTATGTTAAAACATCTTCAAAGTCATCCATCAAGTTTTATGTGTATTTAGTATAAAATCTGGTTATTTAAGGTTGCCACTAGTATATTTATCTGGTTCTTCCTCAAAGAGTATCACAAAGTTCCTATTACGATCGTTCCAAAGTTGGTTTTGGCTAAACTCTGATTTTTTATTTGCTAGACTAAAATTACAGCTGCGATCGAACTTTTTTATCAACATTACATTATTTAGTACATTTTTAAGCTGTCGTTTTGGTGTAGCAAATTGTAAAGAAACAGAGTATCTCAAAAAACGTTTTTCTTTCTTTCAATTATTTGTTATTATTTTTGTGAATGTACATAATTATGTTTGGCATTTCCGTTTGTAAATGCTCCCATATGCAATCATATCCATAGCTTTATTCAAATGATTATTTTCTTTAAATGTGTTATCATCTCAAATATTACAATGATCCAAAGACTGCAACAATTAGTAGGCACACATTATATTTGTAAGATCCAATTGGTGATGAAATGGGACTATTTCATCACCAATTGAAACGAGATGACGATGTTTTGAATCTCTAGTATCTAGAATGACATCAACTTTGCATCTAATATACAACTAATGTTTACAATTAAACAAACTTTGAGAAATAAACTTTTATAATATTCATTACTTATAAATTTCGTTCACTGTTAAGTTAAAATCAGGTTTTAATCATTTCGTGTGTGTCGTACGCGCGGTCGTTTGCGGAGTGTCGGTCGGCCGGCGCGAGGCGCGGGCTGCGCCCGCGTTGCCGCCCCTCGTCCCGCTCCTTCCTCTCGCTCGCCCTAGTGCGGGGCGCGTACATCCTCCCGGGCTTTGAAAGTCTTGCTTTCAAGGTTCTGCTCATTTTCGGCGACATCCTTTTTATTATTGGTGGTCGGGAGTATGCACATTTTGTTGACAGCTCTCCTTAGCGTGCCGTTTGATGTAAGAACGTCGGCAACTCTGCTGATTCCATCTTTCCCAGTATATAAATGGGTAATGCGGCCAAGTTTCCATTGTAGTGGGGGAAGATTTTCTTCTTTGAGGATCACTAGATCGCCCACACGAAGCTCGTGTTGCCTCGTTTTCCACTTGGTGCGTTGTTGCAGTTCGGCAACAAACTCCCGGCGCCATCTCTCCCAAAATTGTTGTCTCAGCTGCTCAATATACTGATATCGGTTGGGGTGTTTGCAGGTGATAGGCAACGATGGTACCGCGGCTAGAGGTCGCCCTATAAGAAAGTGCCCTGGGGTTAGGGGAGAGGGATCGGTAGGATCGGAGGAAAGAGGAGTAAGGGGACGAGAATTTAAAATCGCTTCTATCTGTGTGAATAGTGTCGCGAGCTCCTCGAATGTTAAGGAAGCATTACCCGCTACACGCTTAAAATGGTGCTTTGCGGATTTAACGCCCGCCTCCCATATACCTCCAAAGTGAGGTGAATATGCGGGGCTAAACACGAACCTTATGCCTTCATTATTGGCGAAATTGATAGCTGATTCACGACTGGACTTGAGTATTCTACTTATTTCATTGTTCGCGCCTCTGAAGTTGGTACCATTATCGCAATATATAACGTTAGGTTTGCCTCTCCGAGAAACGAACCTTCGCAAAGACAAAATGAAAGCATCAGTGCTCATATCGCTGACTAACTCTAAATGAATCGCTTTGGATGAGAGGCATACAAACAAACATAGGTAGCATTTTGAAATACGATTGCCTTTGCCCTTTCGGCTAGAGATCATAAATGGACCAGCAAAATCCACACCACACGAGTAGAAAGGAAACATAGAGTAGCTTCTTTCGGCAGGTAAGTTTCCCATTAAAGGTTGTATTGTTTTCCCACGTAGGCGAATACAAACTATACACTGCTTTGTCGTGCTACGTGCTAAGTGTCTGCCACCTATAGGCCAAAATCGTTCTCTTATTGAGGCTAGAAGATGTTGAGGACCAGCGTGAAATAGACGTTCGTGTTCGTGCTTTAATATTAATTTAGTTAAATGATGCTTTGCATCTAAAATAATGGGGTGTTTTTTATCATAGGCGAAATCAGAATTTTGAATTCGACCCCCAACTCTTAATATGCCATCTGAATCAATAAAGGGATTTAGTGGCAATAATTTTGACTTACGATTAAGAGTTTTGTTATTGCTGATCAATTTAATTTCTTCTGGATAGCTTTCTAACTGACATAACTTAATTAACATCAACAAAGAATTATCTAATTCCTTAATATCGATTGGACCATTAATATTAGCATCTTTATTTTTGCAGTAATTTAGGAAACGTTGTACATATACATATATTCTTTTTAATCTATTTAAATTAGAATGTTTCTCAAATTGAATTATTTTGTTTGTTACAACAACATGACATTCGATGGTGTGCGAGTGTTTAACTTCAGGTAAGATGTTAGGGATTTGTGTGTGTGTTTGTGTAGGCCAACAAGATGGGTCATTAGCGAGGAACGAAGGCCCTTCCCACCAGAGGAGACTGGACTGCAAGTGCTTAGGAGTCACACCTCTAGACGCAATATCTGCAGGGTTTTGATCTGTGGGAACATGACAGAAGGTGAAGCCAATTGCAAGTTGATTGATTTCATTCACTCGGTTACACACAAATATTTTGAGATCCCTGGGTGGGGTATTCACCCACCCTAGCACAACCTTTGAATCAGTCCATATAAATTTATGATTGATATTACAATTTAATGACTCTAATACCTTTGAACATAAGCGTGCACCTAACAAGAAGCCACATAACTCCAATCGGGGTATAGTGGTTGGGTTCATTGGTGCAACTCGTGCCTTAGCACACAGCAACCTGACTGTAACCTTTTGATTATGATCTACAGAACGCAGGTAAACACAAGCTGCATAGGCTTGTTGAGAGGCATCCACAAAACAATGTAATTCTATATTACTGGGTGTATCACACAGAACTCTCCTTGTAATACGAATGTTAGTCAAATTAGTAAATTCCTTTAAGAGGTTAGCCCAGTTTTTACAAAACTCAGCTGGTACTGGATCATCCCAGTCTAGCTTAGATGACCATAATTGTTGAAGTAAAATCTTAGCTACTATAGTGCAGGGACACAATAATCCTAAGGGATCGAAAACCTTGGAAGTAGTAGAAATTATTGACCTTTTAGTAATATGAGTAGAAGGCTCTAGGTCTGTAGAGAATTGCAGCATATCACCCTTGGGACACCAATTGAGACCTAATACACTGGATTCTTTATTGAAATCAATAGGTTTTGAAGAATCGCATTCATCATCAAATAATTGAGGGCAATTTGTGCGAAATTTCCTTAGGGGTAGGCATGCAGAATTAAGTGTGTTTACAACTTCGTGGTATATGTGTTTTAGCCCTTCTATAGTTTCTGACCCAGTGTTTAAGTCATCTGCATAAAAGTCGTTTCGGATTACACAAGCAATAGACTGATCCTTACACTCATATGCCAATTGTAAGAGACATCGAGTACTTAGAAAGGGTGCAGAGGCAGTGCCATACGTAACTGTATTGAGTTGTAAAACATCTATCGATTGGGACTTTTCATCACGCCACAGAATAAGCTGCAGATGGCGCTGCTGTTGCCCGACTTCAATTTGCCGGTACATTTTCTCGATGTCGGCTGTGAGAATGAATTTATGCCTGCGAAATCGCAATAAAATAGAGATTAGATCACTCTGCACTACTGGACCAATCATTTGAATTTGATTAAGTGATTTGCCAGAGCTAGTCTTAGAAGAGGCATTGAACACTACGCGGAGCTTTGTGGTTTCGCTCTTTTCACGGATTACTGCGTGATGGGGCATGTAGTATCCAAATTCTGGTTTAGTAACTTTAGTTAAATGCCCTAACTTTGCATATTCATCTATAAATGCCTTGTAGTTGGCCTTCAATTCAGGATATTTTATAAACTTTCTTTCTAAACTTTCAAAACATTTTTTAGCGACATAGTAAGAGTCTCCAAGAGCCTTTTTAGGCGACTCTTTTATGGGCATTAACACAGAAAATCTGCCATTTGTTAAGCGAGATACATTTTGTACAAAATGATCCTCACAGAGTTGCTCTTCAATGGAATATGTTTTTGTGGCAGGTAAGTCATCAATTTTCCAAAATTTTTCTAACGAGTCCTTTATCTCCTGAGTAAAATTACAATGAACCTTTGAAGCGGACTGATTACCTTGAATAGGGCCACTTATGAGCCATCCGAGCATAGACTCCTGTAGAACCAGTTTATTACAGCCCAGCTTGATTAAATTAGAGCCAACTATATCCCAATACACATCTGCTCCTAAGAGGATGTCGACCTCAGCCGGGGAAAAATAGTTAGGATCAGCTAGGGTGATATTTCCAGGTAATTTTATATGCTCAGAATTAATAGTAGAATTTGGTAAGATTCCTGTTATTCGAGGTACTACTAGACACCTAACATTAAATTCAAATGGCATACATCTAGATTTAATTTTAATAAAACAACTTTCAGTAATGTTACATGTAGCGTTATTGATCCCACAAACATTCACTGAACCGCCGGGGTTAATAACTAGCCCTATCTTCCTTCTTAATTTGTTTGTAATGAATGATGATTGACTACCTGTATCCAGCAGCGCACGGGCTGTATATGTCTTATTATTTATTGCAATTTGGACTAGTGCCGTACATAACAAAACCTGTTCATTGGATGCTACAGACAGTGACACAGGTAAAGAGGAAGATGTAGAGGGTTGTTCAGTTTCAGTAGAAGATATAGGGTTGCCTTTCGTTGTAATATGTATTAATGTGTTGTGTTTCTTTCTACACTGGCGACATACAGCTCTCAGCTGACATTGAAAAGCATTGTGACCACTATGCAAGCAGTTTTTACACACCTTTAACTTATTAACTTCCTGTAGTCGCTCATCTACGTTCATATTTTTAAATTTTAGACATTTGTGCAAGTGATGATTTTCATCGCATAAAACACAACGATTCTTGTTTTCTTTCTTATCAACAGATACAGTTAGACTTTTAGATTGGGTGGTTACCCTAGGTTTATAATCCACCTGTTTGTCGGAACGAATGTTATTAAAATAGGCAGTCTCGAGTATGTCAGCTCGACTGCGCAGGAAGGAATAAAATTCACTAAGTGAAGGTGAATCTGCTAGATTGTATTTGTGTTCTTCCCACTTTCTACTCGTGTGAATATCTAGTTTTGCTGAGACCATAAAAATTATAAGAACATCCCACATGTTAGTAGGCTGGCCAAGAGTGTCAAGAGCTCGCAGATGTTTTGACACATGGTCAACAATAAACCGCAGTGATTTATAGGATTCCCTTTGAATTGTCTCTATGTTAAGTAATGCCTTCAGGTGATTATTTATTAATAGGTTTTTATTATCAAATCTCTGACATAACAGGTCCCATGCAATCTTGTAATTGTTTGAACTAAATTCTATTGATTTAATAACAACAGCTGCACTTCCTTCAAGCGCAGACCGTAGATAATGAAATTTATTAATTGGTGCGATACCTTCATTGCCATCAATCACTGACTGAAATGTGTCTTTAAATTCTAACCAGTTTAAGTAATTTCCATCAAATGTAGGAAGTTGGATTGTAGGTAATTTTATGGCATTAAATGAACGGCAACTACCATTAGATGCATGGTCACTATTTTCTTTATCACAATTTTCTTTCTCAACCTTTTTCTGGGGAGAATTATATAAGGTATCTTGGCTTCTTGCTATTAAACTAATAAACTGGTTTTCCAAAGTATCTCTCTCTTTAATTTGCTCTGTACTATCAGAATGCAATAAATCTATTTTGTTTTGAATAACCTCAAACTCTTCCATAAGCGATTGAATTTTATTCAATTTTAATTCTAATTCTTTATAATGAATAGAAGAAATTTCTTTTAAACCAATAAGATTGTTTAAATAATCTGAAAATCTTGTTACCCGTCCTTTAATAATACCGCGCTGTTTGACTAAGTTAGTTATTTCTACCTTGAGCTCTGCTTCATTCATTTTGATAGATTATTAATATAATACAGACACCAATAACACAGGCGAACAAACAATGAAACAATAAAATATGCACTCAAACCCGTTTTGAAGAGCAGAGAAGCTCAGGTCCAGTCGCTCACGCTGGTGCAATAGCACGACGCGGTGCTCAGGGCAGCTCGCGCCGAGCAGACAGCTTAGGCCAGCAGCGCGCACGTGGCGGCGCACGCGACGGAACCGGGCGGGCGGCGGCGATACCGAGACCGATGCGCTCCACTTTACGGAGGTACGCTGGAATAGTCGGCATATGGTATTGAAACAACAGCTAACGTTGTCTTGCGGTAGTTGCAGTTATGGGTTAGGTTATAGGCACCTAAGTGCTGAATTAATAAAACATAGAACGAGTAGGCTAGCCAGTAGGTACGTAAATGCGTGCATGAAGCGTAGGCAAGTGCTTGTATTTTAAGCTTGATTAGATAATTAAATCTAACGCTGAGACGCACGTGCTTGTATTTTATGCCCAAACACAATTGAAAGCTAGCTTAGACGATAAACCCAACACTCGCGTAGCAAGTCGGCCATTACACACAATGCGAGAACAAAGGATCGAGAGAATTGGTTAGGTAAGATAGGTATGAAAAGGTTAGGAACAGGGCTTACTCTCCTTGGGCTAGACCTCCGGTTCACGATGTCCCCAAAGGCTCCCGAAGCAGCAACAGCTAATCCTTTTCTTCACTCGACCGGTGGCTCGCTGGATCGGTATTGGTATAATGGCGGCTGCCACGTGTGGGGTGACGCCCGCAAACTCGACGCGTTTTTGATTGTTTGATGATTATGTCCTGTCACGGTCGCCACTTTTGTTTACAATTAAACAAACTTTGAGAAATAAACTTTTATAATATTCATTACTTATAAATTTCGTTCACTGTTAAGTTAAAATCAGGTTTTAATCATTTCGTGTGTGTCGTACGCGCGGTCGTTTGCGGAGTGTCGGTCGGCCGGCGCGAGGCGCGGGCTGCGCCCGCGTTGCCGCCCCTCGTCCCGCTCCTTCCTCTCGCTCGCCCTAGTGCGGGGCGCGTACAACTAATATAATCTCCTTGTTTGCATTCAAATGCATCAGTCGCAATCATCTGCTCCACATTTGGTTCCGTGACCCTGTGTAATGCCTGTTTTTAACCAAATGCTCGTTGATGTTTCCTCACATATAACGCAATGGATAGCTAAATCCTTATATGGCGAGACGAATGTTGTTCCAAATGACTATAATATTCTGCGACCGCTCATAAAGTCGAGCGTTATTAGGCAAGTATTTTTGAGGGTTGTCACTGCCAATTAAATTTACTTTGGTATTTACTGAAAATGTTTGTGATGTTATGACCAATTAATCTGCGACATTGTTCACCTTTGACTCGTGTATTCATTATTTTGCATGCAATTGATACAATACTCTACGTATATATAGCTAAACATGTGGACATTCTATCAGAATTAGACTGTAACATTTTTATACCATGTTTAAGGCAAATAAAGACTTATTTTATCAATCTTATAGATAAAATAAGTCCTTATTTGAAGTTGGAAGTGTAATAGATAAACAGTTTAGTATTTGGGTAGCGAGACACATGAGCAAAAAGCTATTAATTATTATCATACGGCTGCTCGATGAATGCTACGATTTGGCACGCCCCGTCGCGTCGTGTCACAGTAAAGTTGAATAAAATGCGGTAAAATGTCGAAGGACGTCAAATGTCTTTTATCGTGTCATCATAATGCCGCGAACAACACACACAATCACAACCCATTTCCCCGAAAACTTTAATACTCAATACTCAATACTTTATTGCATTCCATAATGTGTGCATAATAAATGATAGTTGGAATTTTAAAACATCGAATCAATTATGGACCCTGTCGGGCACAGCAAAGTTAATTTTTAATAGGAGAGAGGATGTAGGCGCTATTATAAAAAATATTAATATTAAATTAAAATAGTATCATTTGCTTTTATGGTACATATTTATATTTTATTTAAGTAAGTATTTGGTTTTAAGTTTTATTTATATATTGCACGATTTACATTATTAACACTATAAATTATAATAAATTAAATATTTACAATTTTATTGAGTCTTCTAGAATGTTATTATTACACAGGTGGCAAAATTTTACGCAGAAACCAGACTATACTTTTCCAAAGGATTTTGACGCGCTGAATTCAAATCTCAAAATTGCTCTATCACGTCAGGGTTTTGAGATATCCTAACCTAAAAGTGCAAAAAATACCGTTTTTTCTCATTTTTGAGGTTATGTAGCACGACCGATCCTATTTTCTTTCAAAAATTATTAATAGCATCTCAAAGGACTAGTCTTCCTCTTTAAAATTACGTTGAGTTTACTCAAATATCTTTTTTTTTCGCTGAGATATCGCATTTTGAAATTTTCGTGTCCGTGGATTGTTCTACGTTTGAGAATTCATACACATACAGTCTATTGGAAAAATTTCAAAATGCAAATTCTCAGCAAAAAAAAAAAATATTTGAGTAAACTCAACGTCATTTAGACTCAACACTAATATCATAAAGGCGAAAGTTTGTGAGTGTGTGTGTTTATATGTTATATATATATATATATATTTGTTTTTATGTATATGTTTGTTACTTCTTCACGCGCAAACGGCTGGACAGATTTGGATGAAATTTGGCACACAGATAGTTTATAACCAGGATTAACACATAGGCTATATACTTTTTATCCCAATATTTCCACGGGATCCCACGTAAGTGTCGAACTTACGCGGGTGAAACCGCGGGGCACAGCTAGTTTGAAATAAATGCTTTGAGTTTGAGTTTGACTAGTACTGTTAGCCTGTATCATCCCACTGCTGGGCAAAGGCCTTTTCCAATGACTTCCAGCTCTTTTGATCCAGCGGGGCAATAGCTTTCATTTTGCAGTTCAACAACATTCATGGTGTTATTTTTGTTGTTGAGCAGACAAATTTTACGAACATATGAAGCAATGGATTGGCAATATCCTTCAAAAAGATTCAGATTGTGATTTATAGTGTGTTACACAATTAGGGTGTAGGGCTTTTTTTTTTTGAGGATGGGAAATCATCAAATGACTCCTCCCGCTCTGGGTGGAGCGGAAGGGAGTGTCAGACTCTTACTGACTAAAACCCACCCGTGTTCCTTCCTTAGCCCTTTATGTTCCGAGCCAGCGGTAACCCTTTCGGACAATCCCGCTGACCCAGGGTGTAGGGCTAAAGTAATCAGTAGATTTAAAAAAAGGCTGATTTGTAGAAAACATGCCGTCCATGTGCACAAAACACCCGTGTATTCTTCTGAAACAGCTCATATCCGCAAGCTGGCTGACAGCCATTCAAGAACCATTTGACTTATGGCTGAGTTTTACCTTGGCCGGAGCCTAAGTATTGCCATACAACGTGACAATGCTGCCAGTCTCCTCTTGAGTCATTACCAGGTGACAACGATGCGGAGGAATTTTTCGACGCCATATTTTAGTTTTTTAATAGTTTTAGTCAGGTTAGGATATTATATTTTTATTTTAATATTTGGTTAATTTTGGTATTAGGAGTTTATCCAGTGTTTATTTTTATCCTCCTAAGGGCTGATGTTTCAACAGTCAGATGATTTTAAAGGAATAATAAATATGACAGTTTGACATATTTCCTACACGAAAGCTGTCAAACAGTCATATTTATTCTTCAGTTAAAAGTTATCTGAGTATTGTAAAATCAGCCCTAAATAAATCACTATGTCAATAATCACTTTTTTTTTTTCTTATTTATTTCAGACGGAGCACGTTAAATACGAGCAATGAACGACATGACTGAGATCTTCGGGACCTACTACTTAAATGATTCAAGCAATAAATAACCCTATGATTACACAAAAACACATTCAATAAGAACTGTAGAGTTTTCATGTCGGTTGCTAAACAATGGAATGCGTTTCAACAATTTTGTGGGTATTTGTCTGTTCGTTTGTAGGTACATTTATATTTTTGTGTATATGTTTGTGCACGCATCATTTTAAAAGTAATGGATAGATTTGTTTAAGATTGTTATAATAATAGCTTATATTTGAGATAGTTTTTATCCGGAAAAATCAGAGTATTCCCACGGGATCTGCATATGACCAAATCTCCAAATTAGCTGGACAGATTATGGTCAAATCTTCACAGACGTATATTCTTCTAAGTGCGAGTGTAATAATACAATTTAGGTGGTCGCCTAATTGAGCCACGTGGCGGCTAACAAGCAAACGCCAACAAGTTTAGCCGCCACATCGTTCCTCTAATGTCTATTCTACCTACTAGCGGCTCTCTATAATAATGTTTAACATTGTTTTGAAAATCATAAACAATTTAGGCTTGCGAAAATCCGTTGTTTCCCGATTTCAGTATAAACGGAACTCATGGCACAGCTATAGTTATTAACATAATAATTAAGATGTTTTTTTGGCAAAAAAAAAATTGGGAATTCCCACAATCTTCATAAAAATTCTTGCATAATTGTCGAGTACAGCATAAATTAATGTTTTTCATGATTAATGTACATTTATCTGACAAATTATATTGTAAGTTTCAGTTATGTATGAGTGTATTATTATTGGTTTGTTTCCACGGGGCTGTCACGTCTATTAATAGCGAATTGATAAAAAAGCAAACATACTCAGTGATTTTATCAATTCCTTTAGACCAGGTTGGCCATGGGCGTGTTATCCCGCGACGATGTTTATCACGCGATGGATTTACAACGCACTGCCAAGCGCCGAGGGTTGAAAGTCCAACGATGTGTTTTTTTGACGCGCTGCGACGCGGTCTGTTGGATTATCAATGCTCGGCTCAACACTGAGAGTTGAAAATCCAGCGCGCGATATTTTTACATCCGTGCGAACGTATTTACGTTATCGAAAACAACTGCAGTGCGATTCTGTAACCATCTCACCATGAAAACTTAGGTGAAGTGAGCATGGAGTGAGTCTCCTGTCAATAGTGTCAATTCCTAGCAAAAACAAACTCACATCACCTAAGTTTTCACGGTGAGATTTTTACAGAATCGATCGGCAAGTCGCTTATTTAGCAATAAAACTAAAATCATGTTGTTAAACAAAAATGGTACGTAATTAGATTATTTAAGTCTGCAATGAGAAATTATGTGGAAGGTTTATTAAACGGAAATTAGCATATTGTTAATTAGCTTAACAAATCAACTTATCATTAAATAGAAACAATTATCTCTTCATGATTATACGGGTTTAATTGGCGATCACTGTTATCTTCCTTATTATCTGTTTTTATGCCAAGAGCACAGATTATCATGAGTATATTTGTATTCAACTGCGTCAGATTAAAATAATTATGAGAGTAATAACTTAAATGAATAACAAGAAATATCAAAGTCACTGACATAGAAACTGACTTTGAACTCATTGGAAATATTCTATGCAGTGAAAGTACCTACTATCAAAATCATTCATAAATAAAATCTTTTGTTTTTTATTTATTTACAATCTTCTATTTCTTACAAAAAAAAAAATACAAAACTACAAAAAAATCTAAGTAACTCTCCCTAAAACAAAATTAACTACAATGTCTTAAATTCTATAAAGTTATCCGAATTTATTTGGGGTCGAATTATTATCGAATTTATCTTTTTTATTTGTTTATTTATTTACTTAGAAGTAAGGAAATAAAGACATGTTGCGCCGACCCCAAATAAATTCGGATAGCTTTATATAATTTAAGACATTGTGGTTAATTTTGTTTTAGAGAGTTACCTACTTAGTTATTTTTTTTTTGTAGATAGGAACATAAATCGACTTTTATTCTTCTGGGACAAACGCTGGAATATTGAGAAATGTTGAAACAGATGCTTTTTTTTACAAGTCGTTTAAGTACATTTGCGAGTACTTTCAGCCCCTGAAATCCTACTTCATACTAATATTATAAACGCGAAAGTTTGTGAGCATGGATGGATGTTTGTTACTCTTTCACGCAAAAACTACTGAACGGATTTGGATGAAATTTGGCAAACAGATACTTTATAACCAGGATTAACACACAGGATACTTTTTATCCCGATATTCCCACGGGATCTAAACTTATGCGGGTGAAACCGCGGGCGCTGCTAGTATTGAAAATAAATCCCAAGTCAGTCTGTATAAAAGTTACAAGTAGGTATGAGAGTGTTACCAAATTCTGAAATATTAAAATCCTGCCTAACTTGACCACTTGATTTATATGTAATGCCTCCAGGGCATCCCACATCCACAATTTGGTTGTATTTTGCTTATTATAAATTCAGGAAAATTAATTGTTAAAGAAATTGACTAAACAACTAAAATTGTCCGTATATATCAATCACAACTGTCATCCTCTGACACTTGTATGAAATGGCTACAACACAACAAAATTGACGTAGGGTGTCAATTTACTTAACAATTTATTTAGGTATGTGATCCCCACATTTTCTCACATCATCGACACTATTGCCATAGAGACAAATAGAATTAGGTATGTGATAACCTTGACATTGACAGAATCATCGATAAAACTATAAAATTGGAATTGGAATAGGTATGTGACTGTACAATCAGTAAACGAGTACGTTTGTACTGGTTTTTTTTTTGAGGAGTGGAAATCAAATAACCCCTCCCGCTCTGGGTGGAGCGGAAGGGAGTGTCAGACTCTTACTGACTAAAACCCACCCGTGTTCCTTCCTTAGCCCTTTATGTTCCGGGACAGCGGTAACCCTTTCGGACAATCCCGCTGACCCGGCAGGCTTCGGCCCTAACAGGCCCCTTCGGTTGATGCTGACATCTCTTTGAGGCGCGCGTGGAACACGTACGCGCCGTCCAGCACGGGACGTTTTTACTTGGTTAGGTGGATTTTATTCTCGGTCCACCCACTGTAGAGATCTTCTTATTTTACAATGCATGCCCCTCCACTGCTTGTTGCAAATACGTTTCAAATGTTTGTATATAAATTTTAGTGGAGGGTCATGCACTTTAAAGTGAAACTCAAAACATTTACCTATTTCATTAAAACTATTTACAGGCATTTTTGAATTGTCAAGAACTCGGTTAGTCAGAAAATATGAAGCTAGTTGCCCATTCCAAAGCGTATTAGGTACCTATGGAGAAGAACGGGTAGGAAACTCCATGGACACTTTTTTTAATTATAATGTTACAAAAATATTAATTACATAATTAAGTGTTGAATTTACTAAAAATATGTACACGTTAAAAGCGTCCAGAGTACAGCAAATAGAAACAAAAAAACCGGGCAAGTGCGAGTCAGACTCGCACATAAAGGGTTTCGTACCACAAGGCATAAAACGCCGAAAATCTTTTCTTTTATACCCCTTTAAATTTTAACTTTATTTTATTTTTATTATTTGTTGTTATAGCGGCAACAGAAATACATCATCTGTGAAAATTTCAACTGTCTAGCTATCACGGGGTTATGAGATACAGCCTGATGACAGACAGACAGACAGACTGACAGTGGAGTCTTAGTAATAGGGTCCCGTTTTTACCCTTTGGGTACGGAACCCTAAAAACAATCCAAAAATAAAATAATAAAACTGAGCCGTGGCACTTATGAGATGACCAGTATCCAGCTGACGGCCGGCCTGTTCACGAATATGGCATGATAAAATTCGACGATCTCTACGTTGCTGACAGCCCTGTTAAACAGGTACATACGTAGGCACTCCAAACACGATGCCTTTGTCTCGCATGTTGATCGTGGAGATTCCCCGGTGACCAGCCAAACCACTACGTTAAATGACCAACTTAATAAACGCACACAAGTTATTGCCTTTTATTTCCCATCATTGTACCTTAATTACATCATCATACATTAAAATAGGGATGTACCTATTTACACGCATAATTAGATGAGTAATCTGGTAAAGCCTTCATTCTCTGACATACAGTACTCGTAATTAAACTGCAGTGCAATTAGATATTGAACACGAGTATCATCTTTCCATAGAAATAAAATAAAAAAACAGTGGCACTCCGGGAGTGCCGACAGAAGTGAAAACTTGAACAATTACGTGTGTATTTTGTGAATCGTCTTATAAACAAAACACACGCGGTACCGGCTACGGCCATCCGTCTTACGAATTTTCGATCAGGTCACGTGTCACTGACGCGAGTTTAACATTTTTTACCCATTACAAAAAAAAGTGTACAACACCACTAAAGAAGTTTTTACAAGAATAAACTCAACAACTACGCACTGATCCTAAATACATTTAAATAACAGGGGCATAAATCCTTATTTAAATTCTACTCGTAACAGTGGGTAACAAAACATCTCAATATGATTATCTGAACAGATAACTATGATTGATCGATAAAACCAGTAAAAACAACACTAATATATATGCAACCTCAATTATATCTACAAAACGAAATAGCTTACATACAAAGGACTCTATATAAGAGCGGTCGAATTAAAGAAAAAAAACATTTGTGCTGATCTTATCCGTGTTACACTACCTCCCAGTGATAATGCAGTGGCTACCAATCATATCAGTCCTGCTTTTAGTGCAATATACTATGTCTAAGGAAACTGCGACATACCAAGTGTCCGGAATCGAACTCGTTGATCTAATTCGCGGTTTTAAGACTAAGGACAATGTGTTGAACTTGACCAAAGTGGATGGAGACCCGTCAAGCTTTCCTGATGGAATCTACTTCAAGCCCGAAGATGAAGCTTTGACTGGGGCGTCCAAGTATTTGCATTACAATGTAAGAAACGATCATGATTTATTTGTGTAGAATGATTCTTAGTAGTATGAAGTTAAGGTGCCCAACGGCATGTTGAAGTAGGCGCACTGGTCAGATAAAATATTTATAAACATTTTGTGTGTTTTCCATGCCTTTAAGAAGGGTATCAACAAAGGGGCAGCAGCGGGTAAATATAGGGCTGTAGATGATGAAGAAGCTTATTCGCTGATCATCAGATTTTTTCATTTGCGGGATACAAAATTCTCAAGATAAATAAGAAGCCACTGTTTCAAGATACAATTAATAATGTAGCATCATGTGACCCTGCTCAATCTGCCTAGCCTTTTCAATACCAGTATTTTGCATGGAGTGGCTGCTCTTCTGACCTCCACAACCCAGTTACTGGGTAATACGATACCCAGGTAAGACTGGTTGTCAGAATTTCGGGCGTCTGACGACCCGTAAAGACTGTCAAAGATCTACGAATGACAGCCGGGAACAACGGCTTAAAGTGCTTTCCGAGGCACGGAGGGTCTTGGTGTGTAAAGATGGTCACCCATCAACGGACCAACCGCGGCAAGCGTAGCTTAACCTGTTCGATCGACAAACCCCTGTGTGACTCTGCTATTATTTAAAATATAAAAGGTCATAAAAAATAATACAAAGAAACTCGTTTGCTTATTAGTATTCGTAAACTGACTCTGGAAAAACCACAGGCAGATAAGAATGAAGTAAAACTAATAGAAATAAAATTCCGAAATAATTAACAAATTGTTAGAGATGACCTCGACCTCTTGAAAAGCGTGAAATAATAGCAAACCATTGAACAAACGAGCTTGTTGAACAATTAATAGCAACATCTTTTAATTCTGTTTTTTGCCTAGAAGCTTCTATTTATTTATAAGTTCTGTTTACGTTTTTATTTCTGATTGAGTATAGTTTTCAATGTTTTTTCATGATATATTGGCGTTATGGCTGTGTGCTAGCTGACGTATGGCAAGTTATTTAATTTTGCATATACTCTGTGCTGTTGGGGAGTTTGCAAGAAAAGCATTAGAAAAGCACTAGGAAGTGGCGGAAAGGTGGGTGTTTTGGGGGACTCTTATGTAATTTTGACATTCAAAAAATGCTAATTCTCAGCCTAATTTGAATAAATTACTTTTGATTCTGATTGATACTGCTGGTTATAATAATTATAGTTTAGCACGCACGCACGCACTTTAAGCCGTTGGTCCCGGCTGTAATTCGTGAATCTTTGACAGTTGTTACGGGTCGTCAGAAGTCCAAATGTCTGACAACCAGTCTTACCAAGGAGTATCCGACTACCCAGTAACTAGGTCGTGGAGGCTCGATAGGCAGGCGCTCCATGTAAAATAATGGTATTCAGTTGCATCTGTATCTGCAACATCTGGAAGCCGAACCTAACATAGTTAGGAAAAGGCCAGGAAGATGATGAGACAAAATGTAGTTTCGGTTTATTTGAAGAGAGAAATAACCTTTAAGGTAAAATACATGAACACTCACAAAATGACCGCTCTTTAACATCAAAAGCTTCCTTCCTACTCAAGTTTAACTTCGATAAAAACTTCCGTAGATTTTTTATGTAAGTCCGTTCGTGATCTAATGTGTAGACACATTAGATATATAGATGATGATAGGTATATCATACTTAATAGATTATTGTTTTCAATAAGTTTTTTGCTAATAACTCGTATCGTTCCAGGGACAAGAAAAAAAGACAAGCTTGGACAAAAAACAGGGATCAGTCACGACGAGCAATTAGATTGAAACATTTGGAGATCAATCACAATAATATAACTTCAAAATAAAATTTATTACGTACCGGGCGTTTTTATTTCCTTGCTCCGTCACGATGAATGTAAAACATCATACAAAAAAATATACTTAATATTTCATAGGAAATATTAAGTATATTTTTTCGTCTTCTTATTAGCGTTTCGAAGGTGTATCTATGTATTCATGCACGAAATATTTAAAGTGATATACCTAACTAAATATTTAAGGTGGTAAAGAAGCCTTAGAAACGAAAAAAATATTAAAACGTTAATTAAAAAAATTATATTATAAACATTATTTGACTGACACACATAATAAATACTGCCTCCTTCTTATTTTTTACATCCTTGACGCTAGTTTCAACGTAGTATTAACTGTCATTGAAGCGGAGTAAAGGGCTTAAACAAAATGTCTCAAGTAATTTTAAATTATAAAATTACGTAAAAAAAACACGAAAAATAAAAAACATCATGGCTATGGTATACGAAATATTTTAAGAGAAACATCTATAGGTGGAATATAGATGTTTCTCTTAAAATATTTCGTGTATAGGTAAATAGATACACTTAATACAGGGTTATTGGTAAAATACTAAAAACCTTGCAGGACTGGATTACTAGCATCATAAACGACAACTTTTATTCTATGACTTTTTACAAAACATAATACATTTACCAAAACAAACCTTTAAGATTTCATTGTTGTTTTGTTGTTCTATCTAAACTCCGCTCCCCTCTACTGAATTTTGTACTAGACACGGCAGTTTGTGTACCTTACTAGCGCTTTCTTTTGTTTCGCGTAGAGTTCGTAAGAGAAAATCGAATATTTCACATGATTTACAAAACTGCCGGTCGATTCTGTAAAAATCTCACCGTGAAAACTTAGGTGAAGTGAGTTTGTTTTTGCTAGGAATTGACACTATTGATAGCTCACTCCACGCTCACTTCACCTAAGTTTTCACAGTGAGATGGTTACAGAATCGCACTGCAGCATCATAGTATTAGGTACTTGCAGATACGTTATAAGTACAGAAAAACTTTTTTTGAACTATACAAAAGGCAAGCAAAACAGCAACAGTAGCAGGGCAATAAAAATAGTACGCTGTATTATACATACTCGTATAAATATAATTCATAAAGCTTTGTTATGCCGGAAGTTTTTTTTTTTAAATAGCTTCATTCTTTGTACCTGTAACATTATATCCACGTTTTCTGTCTGAACATGTCCTTTAAAAGCGTACAGACAATACAAAAAGCGATGAGATGAGCTCATTGACCAACTACATGCTTCGTTAGTATTACAATATTTATTCCTTTTAGAGATCTTATTCACGATTACTAGATAATTGTGAATAAATTGTGCACTGGGTTTTTGTATCTGTCTCATGAAATATATTACTACAGTAAATTTATATTATAGCACTGTGTGACCTAAACCCGCACTTAAGTCACGCTTTTCTGTGACTTAAATAGTTTATTTTTACACAGAAAAGCGTGACATAAGTGCGGGTTTATGTCACACGAGCTATAAAGTAGAATACGATACGTGTGACAAATTCACAAATTTGTGCAGTAATGGACTACTTAAGTCACACGTATCGTAGTACTATTTTCTAACTCCAATAAAATGCGAAAAAGCTGAACGCTGAATGCTGGTGAAATGTGGGTGTACCATAGGTTTCTACCTAACCCTTCGAGGTATACCGGCGTGATGAAGTGTTATGTTATGTGTCCCATGAAAATGTGGAAGGCCCTTTTGTCTAGTCATGTAATAATTAATCACTAGGAACTGATTAAAATGCAGCAGCCAGTTCCAGTGTCAGTTCCTTGCAGCAACAGCAACAGCTGAGCAATATTTTTGTTAGTAATTTTGCTTTAATAAGGCATTTATCAGTTGTGCAGACGCCAGCTCATCAAGGTACTACAATCTGTCAAATTACTTTAATAGATTTTCAACTTTATCCCTTAAGCACAAGGTTCAAAGTTGATTGGGAGAATTTGACAGTTTCGGGTAGCTTGATGTGCTGGCGTCTGTATTTGATGCGGATTACCATATTTTTTGTGTAGAAGCAAAATAACCTAATCACATATTCTAATATTATTTTTATTTTTGTCAGACTTATTTAATTAATCATCAAAACAGAGTAAAGTGTTTAAAACACAAGATAAAATGCATTTTAATCTTTCCGTGACTAAAAAAGAATCTGTTACAACCTGGTGTCCATCAGTGCAAAAAATCGTGATGTTATTGAACAAGGATCGCACCTATATAAAGCTTTCTGAGAACACCATGTACACATTTACATTTGTACACGATGAGATATACTCGTTTAGTAGTCAAATTATTTATTATAATTATCATTGTAAGTGTTACGAAAAGTGAAATAAGTAAGCATGACAAAGTAGTATTAGTTTCGCCTGTGTTAGCTCCTTACAGAAATGCACGAGCTCAGACAAATGAAACGGCTAAAGATTTTCCTTTGCTAATGTTACTGGCCAGTGATAACCAAGATGCGGAAACCAATGGAGTGGAAATTGTGGGAAATTACGAAGTACCACAGCCTGTATACGTGAAAGTAAGTCAACTAAAGGACTGGATTTTTTTAAGGAATTTATATTCATAACAATTATTATTCAACAATTTATGATCCGGTTTTGGGTTCGATTGCCAAAGTTGGTTAAAGAAAAAGATTTTGACATCAGGAATTTCTCAGTGTTGTACAGTCGCCTGCAGATAAAACGGACCCCCCCCCCGCCTTACAAATAAACTATAAGCAGTGAGCGTTGAGGGGTCCGTTTTATTTGCAGGCGACTGTACGTCGTGGGTACGAACTCAAGCAGGCGCTTTACTTTGTGTAATTTATTTCATCGCTATTGCTCTCATAAACACGGCATGTCCTGGAACCAAAAATTCGAAGACATGAGATCTACGATCTACCAACCCGCAATGGGACCGCGTGGTGGATTACGGTTCATTCCCTCTGACAGAGTAACCCGGAGTCCGGATTGCTCACCGGTCGATGGCAATAGACTCGCTCACAGGACTTAGACTTATGTGGAGTTTGAGTGCACCTCTCCTAAATGCATCGGAGAATAAATGCTTGCTTATTTTGTATTTCTCAGAAATTAAAACACCGAAGACAACTCTTAAGACGTCGCAGGAAAACGAGCAGGATTTACTTCGTACACAAATATTGACAATTGGACAAAAAAACCGGGCAAGAGCAAGTCGGACTCGCGCACCGAGGGTTCCGTACCATCATATGTTTTTAAATTTTCATGGGCGAGGCCTATATTCGTCAGAAAATTTATTCAGCGCCATCTCTTGACCAATAATGGAACTAATGTAACTTTTGTAGATGATTTCTGAAAAATTGTGCTATTTGGAGACTTTGTTTTATTTTTCCTGTAATCTTTACTTAAACTTCTATCACATAGAATAATTTCAGATTTTTCTCTTTGCAAACTTCGGAGATAAGGGGGGGTACATTATTTTTTTATATGAAAGAGTGCTGTTTGCACATTCTCAAACATTTTTCTTTTTTTTTAAGCCGCATATATTTCAACTTTAGATGAAAAATTTTAAAAAATAACGTACCCCCCCTTATCTCCCCCTTATATCCCCCTATCACACATGTCCTAGTAGCCCCACTTCAAATTTTTCAGACCACCTTTCAGTTCCTGTTGCAAAAAATATACATATATTTTTATTTCTTTCTTATTTGGAAAATAGTTGGGCCAACGTCATCTAAAACTATTACAAATTTCAAGTTGATAGCTTTAGTAGTTCTTGAGATATCCAGCTGTGACAGACAGACAGACAGACTGAGTCTCACCATAATGGTTCCGTTTTACCATTTTGGTACGGAACCCTAAAAAGAACACTGATGCGCATTTACTACCAGAACGAATTAAGTATTTTGATTGAAACACTTATAAAAAAGCTAGAAGAACGTAAACACTGTTTAATAATTATGTTATAGATAAGCATATATGGCGTCTTTAACTTAGTAAAAGATCGCTGTAATTGTTGATCCAGAGTACATAAAGCCATATTACATCGAAATTAATGGTTTTTCAAATTTCTTTAAACATTTCCAAGAACCAGTAATTATGCATGATATAAAGTGACCATTAGCAAAATAACATCATTATATAAGTGGCCTCCAGAAGTTAGTCGACATTTTTCAACTTCAGCTGTGATACCATATTATTATTTAAAAGAAAAAAATAATCAGGTACTCCTACAGATAGCGCCATCCACGAAGACGCGCCCCACTCTTCTTCCTAATCGCTGACAGTAAAAGCGTGCAATATTGCGCTAGTGTTTTAGTTTTGTCAATACACAGTAATTACTTATTAGTGTGTGTTATTATTAATTAGTGTGTATCAAAAAACTAAAACACTAGCGGAACTAACTAGCGATAACCACTAGCGATTAATAAGAGAGGCGCGTTTTCGTGGATGGCACTATCTATACTTGATATTTTTTTATGATAAGTGAAAGATGTTAGTCTATGGAAACGTTATAACAATTCAAACATTTGGATCACTAGAATTTTAAATCATGTAAGTATGTCACAGCAGAAGTTATTTTCTCTTCCTTTACCGCGCTACCGAATGTCAAATATACATATTATATTAATCTCGTTTATTTGACATTTAGAACCTGAAACCATGACACTAGTAATCGACTAAACACATCATAATACCTACTAACCAATGATATTATTAGATTTAAAATAAAATTATGTATAAACAATAAAGTTGTTAAAAAAACTTGGTGTATTTATACACCATTTTTTTTTACAATGACGTCTAGAAAAATCCAATCATTTTGTCACGATACTATGCTTGTTTAATGTGAGGTAAACAGGGTAGACTGCGCAACTGTGGGTGTAATTAGAACATAAATAACATAATAATTATATTTGAGATACTATCTACAATTGACAATTTATATATAAAGGACTTTCAGTACCATGTTGTAGTATATGGACAAAAAAAACACCGACTATCACTTTTTTCCAACATGGCATATAATTTGTATTTTTGTTTTATTTTGACCCTAGTATGTATAAATGTGAGTTGTTTTTCAAATATTCAGCAAAAACGAATTCAACAGGTAAATAATTTATTTATTTTTCGATGAGATATTTTAACCCTCCAAATTTGTGCAATACCTACCTACTTTTATGTTACAGGGTGCTATACGACATTTTTCTTTAAACCAGTTTAGACGTCAAAGTCCTGTATTAGGTATGTATATTTTTTATACAATCACGTAATTCTATATTATTATTGCATGCCACAAGACATATGGAACATATAATTTGGAATAGAAAATGTGTGAAAATTCGTGTAGGTACATAATATATCGTTATCGTGGAAGTAAATTTAATAGTCTTCATATTATATTTCTATACATTTTACTTCCTATGTTATCGTCAGGGTTCGCTGATATATATCAATTTATATTTATTGTCAAAGCTTAAGATTTAGGAGATTCACCAAATAACTAAATAGCTTTTTATTGAAATTCAAACCTTCTACCCATATCATAGGGTGTATATTGTAGCTAGGCTAAAGTTGATCAACTGACACGGCATTGCAATTTGCAATTGTGACATATCGATTTTAGATGTTTATTTTCAGTTGGATATTTTGCTCTACCCTTCCTTTGACAAAATATAAAAAAGAATAATTTTGTCTTTTTTTAAGCCAGAGTCTGCTGTTTTGTCTAAACTTCGTGGTTTTCACGAGTTTGTACCTATAACCTATATTTTTAATCTAGTCTGCAAATCTAGTTACAAAAAGCATGTATCTATTAATCAACATACATTAATGCATTGCTGTAACAAGATTAAATTACACATGTTTCATAATTATGATGTAAATGGTAATTACAGGTTATAAGAACTATATGCAAGAAGCGGCGGGACCTGTGGTCGTCATACCCCCTGGTATTGGTGAGTAGTAAAAACTTCATGATAGTGTTATTTATAAAAAAGAAGGAATCTAATCTAATCTTCCGGAATTGTGCCATAATATTATTGTGTCCATTGATTCATTCAAAACAACGCTTGTGGCTCTTTAAAATAAAAGGTATTTGAAGAAGTTTGACCAGTAAAAACTTTACAGTTGTTGTCTTGCATACCTATCTGGTATTAAAATAGCAAATTAGCATATAAATCTGCGCCTTTATACAGACGATAAAAAGTTTTGCTGCTTTATCCAACTAATTATATAAAGTGTATATAAACTAAAAAGCTAAATGAAAACATGGTTTTTTGACTTTTCCAGAATTATCTAAGGTAAAGTTACACTTACCGAAGTCAGTTCGTGAATGGGTGACCATCCATTACATATCGAGATCACTCCGTGCCTCGGAAAGCACGTTAATCCGTCAGCCAGGAGCACCTGGCTATCATTTGTAAATCTTTGACTGTCGAAGCAAAAGCCCAAAAAGTCAGACAACCTGTCTTACTAAAGGGTATCGTGTTGTGTTGTGGAAGTCAGATAGGCAGTCGCTCCATGTAACATACTGAAATTCTTGCATCCGGTAAGACTGGAAACCAACCCCTAAATAGTTGGGAAAAGGCTATGCGGATTGATTTTTATTCCGAATTTTCCTCAAGCATTTCTAAAAGGGAATAGCCATAACAGTAAGAAAACATATTTTTCATGTTTACTAGTCAATAAAAAATGTTAACAGGAATTCCATCAAGTGAACAATAATTTAATTGTTTGTATAGATCTTTGCCCTAAGCTTTGATCTATGCACGTAAACATAGTATAGAATTAATCTATTATAGTCAAGGCAATTGTTTAAGTTCTCGACTCATCTAGGCATGCGGCTTGAACAAAATATACGCATTTTAATTTTAAAGGCACTGCTCCACTGCCGCGACAAATGGGCTCGGAGGCCACTAGCATGCGGTACCAAGCGGCGCACGGATATAATGATGACGCAAGGCTAAGCACAATGCACAACAACGAAATTTTCCTTTATATCACACTCCTCACAAACGCTGACGAAGCTGCGTAGCTGTGACTACGCTGCATAGCCTCGGCTACGCCGCGCGCCGCGTAGCTGAATCTACGGAGCCTAGTAGCGGCTACGGCGCGTAGCGGCGGTTACGGAGCGTAGCTCTGCACCTTCATTATGTAGCACTGTGTATAATACTACGCGTCTGACAATGACGTCATAAGACATTGCGTACTGTTTTCGTTTTTTGCTGTAGGCAACCCCACCTACATTTTCAATCAGATACACGTGCGTAGCAATGGAGTAGTTGCATAATAAATTATTTGCGCACTTTGTAGTGTTTCTTTTTTCAGGTTAATGCTCAGCCATGTTTTCCGGTTATCGTTCACTGCTAAATATTGGATCCTAAGGACCTGTCAATAACTGAATTGCAACAAATACCAAATTAGAGCTGTGGTGTTTTGCCCGTTCTCCTCCATAGATACGCTTTGGAATAGGCAACTAGCTTCACCTTTCTGACTGGTCGACCCCTTGGCAACTCAAAAGTGCCTGAAATTTGTTTATTTTAAATAAATGCTTTGTGTTTATGCTAACTAGACGGATTGGTGATCACATTTTGTAGTTGGTGTAGTGGCCTTTTGCGACAAACATGGAAATCCTTATGGCTATCTACTTAAATACCGAAGTAATAAATTATGGGCAGCTAATTACTAACGGGTATATTATTAATCTCAAGGTTTGGGGTTTTGGCCATTATAATTTCCTTGATGTTATATAATCTTTATTTTTTCTTGTCTTTTCAGTTCCACCTTTATACCGGGGACCAGGGTCTTCTTATGGTCCCAGTTCGTCAGCTGGAGTTCCTTCTGGTGTCAACGGGCCAACGGTAGTGGTCAACATGCCAGGTGATTTATGCTAGTTGCCCTAAACGGGAGTAAAGGTCTATCCACACATAGCAGGATGATGCCTGGGACGTGACAGGGCTGTGGCACACACAGGGCAGGCACTGAAGGTCCGTCACTGCCCCGGACACGGATGTGTGTGAACGAGTTTATAGACGTATGAGGAACAAAGTATAAAATTCACTCATCCTCCATAGAAAACGTAGAATCTTCCTAACAGACGGGTGTCGTATCTGCTGAGCAAATTGCCCGACGATTTTGCTTTTTTTGTTACGAGGCAAACTTTGCTTGCGCGATGCAGGATTTTGCTTGACTTCAGGGTGATACGTAGTTCGCATGTGGCGATGTATATGCTACCACAAGTTTATATAAAACTAGCTGACCCTGTGAACTTTGTACCGCCTCAGGTATGATAAAGACGAATGTATGAGAAAACAAATTAGATTTTTATTTCGGTGTGATGGTGTAGTTTGAATGAGTTTTTTTTTCTGCCACAGATAGCAGTAGCTGTACGAAAAAGAAAAAGATTTTAATGTAACAAAATTAGATACCTACTCTGCTTCCCAACTGGGTAAGCAAAGTTTTTTTACGGCGAAATGGGCCAGCTCTCGACCTCGATCTGGGCCTGGTGGATAGCGATGGATGAGGTCTATGTTGGAACAAGCAAGCCCAGTTTCTTTATAATATTGATTTTATGAAATAATCTCATTCAAACCACACAATCCACATACTTATGAGAAACGGCAATAAGATCATGTTTTTTTTTAATTTTACTTTGCATAATACCCACATGCCATGGAAGTTTTCCATGCGCTTGTAGTCATCGGATTTTCCATACGCAAAGAATTCGCACGATTATTATAAAAATATCGTAATTAATCTTCACAATAATTTAATTATACATGATGATAATTGTAACGTTATTCTGGCAGCTGCGCATGAGGTTCTGGGTTCTATTACCGGGTCAGGCAAAGTGTTATTGGGTTTTTCCATTTGGATTTCTCAGTAGAAGTCCGGAGTCCAGACTCCGGACTTCTACTGAGAAATACAGAAAAAACACAAATCCAGATTTGTGCCCGGATGATGTCAATAGGCCCGCCCCCTTTTAATGTGACTTGTACATAATTGGCGAAATGTGCGTGTACTATACATACATAGATACAGTTCTACCAACCCTTCAGGAAGACAGACGTGATGTCATGTGTTATTCTGGTAGGTATTTTTAGGGTTCCGCACCCCTAAAGGAAAAACGGAACCCTTATAAGATCACTTCGTTGTCCGCCTGTCTGTCCGTCTGTCAAGACCCTTTTTCTCAGAAATACGTGAAGTTAACAAGTTAAAATTGATATCAAATACTCAGGGCTGCAATCCCTTGAATCAGTGAACGAATCAAACTTCTAAGTCAACGCAATAAAAAAATACGCGCGCGGCGTTTATGTTCTGCTTATGCCGCATATTTTGACACTCGCAAGGGAATCAAAACCTATAGGGTACATCGCGTTAACCTAGAATCATGAAATTTGGCAAGAAGCAATGTCATGTAGCACAAGTACATAAAAGGAAAAAATCCGAAAACCGTAAATTTCTAGTTACATAACAAAACAAACATTTTTTACCGTCATAAACTAATTATACGGATTTTTTACAGAATTCCGTAAAAATTTGTACGGAACCCTCGCGGTCTCGGTGCGCAATTCCGACTCGCACTTGACCGTTTTCTTTTTAATCACAAAAACATGGAATAGATGATTTCTTAAATGTTTGGTTGTTAGTCTTGATTCATCATCTGCCTACTCTTTTCTCAACTATGTTGGGGTCGGCTTCCAGTCTAACCGGATGCAGCTGAATACCAATATTTTACATGGAGCATCTTTTGCAGTAAAATTATTTCTTTTAGTAATAAAAAACCGGCCAAGTGCGTGTCGGACCACGCACAATCAAGGGTTCCGTAGTTGGAATGGATTTATCTCAAGAACAATCTTAACATTGTAGTTGAAAAACATGTTCTCCCATACATTCCAACTGAAAATGTAAGTTTGTACGCACAATATTGAGAGATTTACCATGCTTTTTTAAAACCACAGACTTCTTATAGGTTTTCCTGCAATTTATATATTTATAACTATTTTCTGTATTTTTTTTAAATTTTAGGCTCGGTAGTTTCGGAGATAATTTTCGTCTATTTTCTTAAATAACTTTGATACAATTTACTTTAAAATTATGAGATCCTCACAGTAAGCCGTTTCATTTGATATGGCACACGGTACAGATTGCGAAACTTTTTTTTTATTTTCTATTAGCCCCCCAAAAATAACCCTCATATTCAAAATTTATTTATTTACGTTATACGTCTGTGTTTGGGTCATAGAGATTCATATGTGTACCAAATTTCATATTAATCGGTCCATTAGATTCGGAGCAAATCGGCTGTGACAGACGGACAGACACGAGCGATCCTATAAGGGTTCCGAGGCAAGGAACCCTAAAAAATAAGATAACACTCCTATTTTTTTATTACTGTGATTTTCCATGGTCTACGACAAATAAAAACGTATTCTATTGAAAGCCAGACTTGAAAATATTTAACTAAAAAAATTTTTAATAAAACCCACTAAGCATACATTTGCTATTTCCACAAAAAAAAAACACATTAAAAATAGGAAATCCCATGATAGTGTTTTTAATTTTTATCATAAACTCGGGGATTATTTACATATTAATCTTTCCATGAATATTCATTAGTATCGTTTTTATATGGTATAACAACAGCGGTAAATAATTTTTGAAGGTAAAAGGCACAGTGAATTTTAACGTCTTTTCTTTCACAGATGACAACTATATCACTCCGGTAGTGAACATCCCATACGCTGTACCATCAAGAAGATTATAGACTACAAAACCTCATTACATTATTATGATAAGAATCCATACTTGTTATTGAAAATAAAACCCTATTTATATCAAAACTCGTTTCTTATTCCATTGTCTCACCTCAGAGGTCAGGTAATTTACCTTTTCCTTGGTAATTGAGTAACAGTGGGCATAATTATGAGATGCGATGATGTAGCTTAAAAAATGAATCTTAATCATGCAAGAAATTGATGTCATTTAATTCATATAGCTTCCGGCTCACTATGTGCCTATAGAGACGAGTTAATTGTGAAGAAAATGCATTAAATGCAGCCTATTATGTATTTGAAGATAGCAGTACCAAGAAAATGATTCGATTTCGGCGATTAGATAAAAATCCCCCATTGTTATCGTGGTTTTTATTACCTTCATTTGTTACTTTGTATGAAAGTAGGTATCGATGTTTACAAATACAGGCAGGTATTACAGAACTTAACTCAATGTTCAAAGCATTACAAGACTAGTTTGAAGACTTTGAAGTAATGCTCAAGCAATACAAGACTGGTTTGAAGACTTTGAAGAAATGCTCAAGCATAACAATGTTCAAGCATCACAAGACTAGTTTGAAGACTTTGAAGTAATGCTCAAGCATTACAATGGTCAAGCATCACAAGACTAGTTTGAAGACTTTGAATAAATGAGTCTCTTCATAGCTTCACGACCGTCTAATTGCACTTCGATTGATTGTACCTATTGGTCAAAGACGTGTTACATAAAGTAAATATCCATGGTTTCCAAAGTAGAAAATGAATGATAAAAGATGTTGGCTGAATAGACAGCTGTGCTGCTGGGTTATTGCGCCACTTCTACTTCCCAGCGAAAGCACTAGGAAGTGGGGAACGGCGGGTTTTTTGAGGGACTATCTTCTGTAATTTTGACGTTCGAAAAGTACTGATTCTCAGCCTAATTTGAATAAATAACTTTGATTTTGTTTTTTTTATTGTATTTTTGTAAATTGCAATACTTTTACTTTTAATCATGATAAAAAGCCGCACCTGTAACAGAAACATTGTGCTGTAGCCGAGTGTCTACAAAATAATAAGGGCATAAACTTTTTTTATGTTTCCAAGAAGCAAATATCCTCGCAATTCCCAAAACCGATTACGTTGATGTATGCGAGATAACAGGTTGAACACCTTACACTAAGTAATTCTCTTTATGGTAACCAAATCAATAAAGCTGTCCAGATATATTGAACAACTAGCTTCTGCCCGCGACTTCGTCCGCGTGAAATTTCTTGTTACTCCGACCCACCCCGTCTCATCGCATCGCCTGCCCGCGCTATTACTTCGTTTTTGCTTAGCGTTCTTTCTGACTTTTTTTCTTTTTTTCTCGGCACCTAAAGGTCATAGCGTGATGTTAAATAGCCTATAGTCTTCATCAAAAGAATTGGGCTATCAAATTCAAAAAGAATTTTCCAAATCCGACTGGTAGTTCCAGAGATTAGCGCGTTCAACCAAACAAACTCTTCAGCTTTATAATAATATATATAGTATAGATATGGAATAGATAGATTTAGGTATTTTACACAATCATTAGGACTCGGTTCGAAATTGAGCATTTTATTTGTATAAAGTGCTCAATTTTCTCACTTATATTTTTTCTTTCTCGGAATTTTCCAACTTCGAATCACTAGGCAACGTGCGTAATTTTTATTTAGCCAACTTCGGCAACAATCGTTTATTTATGTTCACATGTTTGGTATTTTTCAATTGTAGCTTATGTCAATTCATTAATTACCTTATAGGCCACCAACTAAACAACTAAAACCGAAAACCAGTTTGTGAACTAAAAGTTTTAATGTAGATACCTTCGTTTTTGTATTTAAATATAGACTTATCTTGGTAATCGACCACAAAAACCATAAAGAACCTGTTCGCTGTTATTAAGTATGGATCCAAACACACACAGACGAGCATCCGGTTTATGGGAATAACCAGCTTAATTACGTGCATGGACTCCGCAAATTGGTAGGCGTGTAACATCACGTTTTTCTTGTTCAACCACACGTACTTACATATCATCTCATTGTTTTCTATATGGCGAATAATATCCGATGCGTTAATATTAATTATTCTCATCATATTGAAAACAATCTGACTAAATCAGTTTGTCAACGTCATCGTGGGAACTGCCCGTTCCGCGAAGTGATCCCGCGGACTGATGGCACTAGTAGTCGGTCCATGACGTCGTAGCGTCCGCAGGAAAATCGCGTCATATAAATAGGTTTGCTTTGTTAGTCCTGCGTCAGTGATCGCGATGGGATACAGTAGTGTGGTGGTGAGCGTGCTAGCGCTTTCAGCGCTTGCGGCAGCAGTGCCGTCAATCGGAGACAATTCTTTGGACGCTGGGGAGCGAGTGGTGCTCGTTTCGCCGGTGCTGGCTCCTCCGCGGGACTCCAGGTTACACGACACGACGCGCTCAAGGCAGTTCCCGATTCTTGTGCTCCTTACCCAGGCCAACCCACAATATGGGCGACAGGAACACGAAGCTAAATCCTTGAAAAACCCCCAACCCATTTATGTTCAGGTAAATATTTTACATACAGAGGCCTCCAAAAATTTGTTGACATTTTCCACTTCAACTTTGACACACCATAAAATTTGATTTCAAATCCTAGTGATCAAAAATTTTTAACTGCTATACGTCTTTATTGACTAATTCAACTAACTTTGACTTCTCATAAAAATAATCAAGTAATCCCTTAGGTTTTATTTATTTTATTTTGAATCATAATGTGGCATCACAGCTGAAGTGGGAAAATGTCAACTAACTCTTGGAGGTCACTGTATATGTTTTCGTGAATTAACAACAATCATTAAAAACAGAACAACAAATAGCCCATCATCGAAAGATGATGAGCTACTTATGTCCTAAATGAAATCAATATGCTCAAGACAACACCCTCGTATCATGAATGACGTAAATAAATTATAATATGCTAGTAAACGATTTGTTTACATACTTGCATATTTTAGAAAGCATTGAATATTTATTGGTATTTAATTATTTATACATAGCAATTATTTGAATACAAGTTATAATTAAAACTTATATATAATAAATGAAGTTATTATGAAGTAACTTGAAAATAAGTATAATATATTACTGATCGCGTTTTGCTCTTGTTTTTTTAAATAGTTTCAGTAACACAAACATTGTCTATCTTTATTTGTGTCGAATCTTATTAATAAGCTTTTCTATTATTATTTTCCGCGTTATTTTATCTAGGTAGGTACCTATTAGTCCCCGTTATGTTGAACAACAGACATGGCATGGACCCAAACGTGATCGTTAATCAGCAGTATTCCAACTAATATCGGGTTATAACCGCTTGTTAAATATCGTCAGACGGTTTAATTCAATTTTCGCATAAAGAACACAAAGCAAAAATGTCTTAGACACCTATTGGGTTATGCGGGTGAGTCAGGAATTCAGGATAGATCAATCAAAGCTCATCTCATCTGCCATTTAATTATTTTACTTTGAAAGCACGAACTTTTTTAAATTAAGATCAGATGATCAACGTGGAAATACATAATGTCATAGGTGAAGTAGTGGATGGAAAAATACTACTTAAAATAATATACTTAAATAAAATCATGACGTCATGACGCTTATTTGTTCTTTATTTGTGAATAAAGTCACTAGCTATTAAGTTTAAACCATTCAATATTTATGACCACAGCAAACGTTTCCAAGACACATTATAGTTGACGTAACACATCGTTAGCATATTTATAAGTTCAAGTTAATTGTACCGGTTAGCTTTCCTAAGCGTACATACTTGCATGTGTAATTTATTTTAAACGATTTCATTTGTTTTTCGCAGAAACTTGAAGACCAGAGGCCTGTACTCAACAGACAGAAACGCCACTTGCTGAAGAAAATAGGTCTGGGCGGAGGTTTTTCGTTCGGTGGAGGTGGAGGTGGCTTCAACCAAGGCTACAGCCACGGCGGCGGGGACTACGGCTATAGCGGAGGGCAAGGCGGCGGCTATGGTGGAGGCGGAGGTTACGGCGGTGGCTATGGAGGAGGCTATGGCGGTCATGGTGGCGGCTACGAAGAACCATCCAAAACTATCATTGTTAAAGTGGTGAAAGAGCAGGGTACGGACGCACTGCATAGCTTTTTGCGCACACACACTGTTATGTGCTTTTTTTTGATCGCTTTTGTGTTTTCTTATTAATATTTCAAGCAATATGAAAATCGACGATGACTGTCGTCAACTGATGCAATAATTATTTATTAGATACACTTGTGTAATAGGAAATGATTTGGTTTCTGAAGACTAGTATAGCACCTACCTAATTTAGTAGTAGTTGCATGTTGTTGTTGTTTTGTAGTTGCATGGATTGAATTATATTTTATCCTCACCCCCTTACTAATAAACGTTGTATAGCGTCTATATAGTTACACAACGGTTTGTCTTCTTTCGAAAGTCAAATTACTGATGACTGAAAGAGAGAAATCGGTGTGTTTTTTTTTCATCATCATTTTCAATTCATCTGATATAATACGTTTATTAGTCCGGTAAGTAGAGTTTAGTAGCAGCATGTTAGTTTTGTACGCCTGTAGTAGTAGATTATGGCCTGTATTTAGATTATAAAGGCACCTATTAGAACTTTAATTTGCAGATAGCACCACTTATAAGACACAACATATCAGGTTCTTCGCAAACTTTTAAACCGGTTAACTTATTTTAATTGTGTTTCAGGTTACGGAGGCGGGCATCATCACGGAGGTGGAGGCTACAACGGTGGAAACGGTGGCGGCTACGGTGGAGGCGGCGGCTATGGTGGAGGCGGCGGGTACGGCGGCGGCAGCGGCGGCGGTGGCGGTGCCGGCTACGGAGGCGGTGGCGGCTACGGAGGAGGCGGCGGCTACGGCGGCGGCGGCGGCAACGGTGGTGGTTACGGCGGCGGCGGCGGCAACGGCGGTGGTTACGGCGGCGGCGGCGGCAACGGTGGTGGTTACGGCGGCGGCGGCGGCAACGGCGGTGGTTACGGTGGCGGCGGCGGCAACGGTGGTGGTGGATGCGGCGGCGGCTGCGGTGGCAATGGCGGCTACGGTGGTAGTAGCAGTGCGACAGCTACCGCGACTGCCACGGCCACCGCACACTCGGGCGGCTACGGGTAAGAATATATTATCTTGCCACCTAAATTTAAAATAATGATCAGAAGACCTATTCTCTCAATTTAAAATATTCAAAATCTAGTCGTAGTCTCATCTCGGCGACAAACAAATGACAAAAACTTGTCAAAAATGTAAGGAATTTAGAGGTATTTTGACAGATTGAGACTGAATTCAGACTGTGAACGTTCGTTAATATTACGAGAATTGTCCCTCAGATCGTCAAAAGACCCGGTTAAAAACCATTCAAAGAAAACCATGATTGGTGATCATGTTAATGTATTTAGCAGAAAGGAAGACTAAATAAAAATATCCTAGCTATGTACCTATGCTCTTAAGAGACAATTTATCATTTATGAAAGAGTCAAAGACACACAAATGAATTTGTCCTGACACGGAGACAATGACAGTAATTGAAGTCGTTGCACTCTCGGGTTTTAATGATATTCTTCTATAAAACGTTTTTTCAGCATAACAACGAAATGTCATTAGGAATTTATTGTATGATAATATACGTAC
Organism: Luperina nickerlii; assembly: GCA_963855955.1. Taxonomy (NCBI): domain Eukaryota; kingdom Metazoa; phylum Arthropoda; class Insecta; order Lepidoptera; family Noctuidae; genus Luperina; species Luperina nickerlii. The sequence continues at coordinate 7,591,004 of OY979663.1, forward strand.
ATAATTATTGTTGGGTGGGAACCAAGACTGCGAGATAGCTTTCAATGGCCCTCAATTACCCATACCTAAGTGCTTTTTAGTTCAATGCCAACCTGACCCTATTACTAAGCCTCTACTGTCCGTACGTCCGTCCGTCCGTCCGTCTGTCTGCCTGTCGAGTCGGATTCGCTAACGAAGGGTTCCGTACCAGGACAAAAACGCCAAAAAATAACACGTTTCTTGTATGGATACCCCTTTCATTTTTAAATTTATTTTATTGATATTAATTTTTATTGTAGCAGTAATAGAAGTACACACTGTGAAAATTTTAACTGTTTAAGGCTCCTTCAAACAGTCGCGACACGACACGCGACATAAAGGCACCGCAAGTCGCGCAACGAACGGTGCTTTTGTATCGCGCGCGATTATATCCCGTGTCGCGCCTGTTTGTAGGAGCCTTTACCTACGAGTATTACGGTTCACGACATACAGCCCTCTGACAAATAGACAGCGGAGGCTAGTAATAGGGCCCCGTTGGCACCTTTTGAGTAAGGAACCCTACAAATTGTTGTTAAACTGACGTCACTACTGATAGTGATACCACTTAATAAGGGTGAATGATTACACTGTGGAAGACCTTACAGCATAAAATAACTGCGTGTCCATGACACAAGGCATGCCCATTTAAAGAAGTTGCAACAAAATTCAAGATATATATATTTCTCTTTCTTTTGCAGAAAACGTTAACTTCGGAGTACTCAGTGAATTAACAGAGTGTTACGAAGTGCATTGAACAAGCTGTGATTAACGGTGACCGGACGATATTCGCTAAACACCAAATAGCTTTAACTACAAATTACTAGCTATACATGTAATTATAGACAAGAAAATCAACTATACATTGTTTTAAATTGTCTTAGGAATTTGAACGCTAATTCAACAGTAAAAGACTCAGTTTAGACTCGGTTTTCTCTACAACTGGAAATTCTTTTATGATCTTTTTCAATAGTTTCTGTCGTTCTATAATTAACTGTTTGCATGGATGAGTTTTTTGGTTTTATTTTGTGTAAATTGTTGTTATATCCATATTAGTTTGTTTGTATGATTTGTTCATGTGTGTCCTAATAATAAATTTTTATGTATAGCTATGATATCAGTCAATATGTTTTTATGATTGTGGGATATTTTAACTTGTCATAAACGTTGCAAGTTGGTTTGCTTTTCGTCTTCCAGTCAAAGGACATGTAATGTCATATTTCGTGTATGACATGACATTACATGTCCGTATGTGATAGGTAAGACTGAAACCGTTTACAATATCTACATAATTATACTTAATAATGTATAGTAATTAACTTCCTCCAATAAAAATAATTAACTATTGTTACATGCGTAACTTGTAATTTTGAAGTAAAATACAGATTTATTTTATAATTTCTTTGTTTTAATGTTTCCTGTATCATGGTTTTGGTACCAGACTTATTTATTTTAAGCAAAATACTACTTACTCACTCATTCATATTGAGAACAAGGAAACAGCTGCCGAGTTTGAAGTCTTGGGTTCGATTCCCAGATCATAAATCAGAGTTATTTTTCCAGGATCCCTTCTTTTCGCATAATATTCTTTTTCTTAATATACTTTGGCATAACGATTTTGGCATAATTTGTTTTGCCATAATAATACTTTGCCATTTTTTTTGGCATACAGTTTATGTTGGCATAATTATCTTCATGGCTAATTTGCTTTGGCATAAATTTAATTCGCATAACGTTACTAGGCCTAATGATTATTAGCATAATAATATTTAGGCATACAATTAATAGAAATAACGGAAACAACTTCGAGTTATTTTTACGTATTTATGTCTAACACATCTCGATTTAGTAAAAATGCAATGAGAACTTAGGATGCAAGAGCGAGCGAAGCGTGCTCGGGAATTGGGGCATCCCGACTTGGACAGGATAGGTTCGAAGGGGATGACATCATCACCGTCATCTCTTTCGTGTTAGGTTCCTTTAAACCCTGCAGACAGAAATAAGCGAAGCGGGGCTCCGTCGACTACGCCTTATTATTATTGTTATGCTTAATAAAGTAATGCTTTAGAGTGTTATGCCAAAAAAATGTATGCTTTAGAATGTTATGCTTAATCATTATTATGATTAGAGAAATTATGTGTAAAAAAAGTATGCGTAAGCTGTTATGCGCAAATAATTTATGCGAAAATATAATTAGGACAAACAAAAGTATGCCAAGTTATATTAGGTCTTAAAATTTTATGCAAATGGATAGGGAACCTATTTTTCCTGGGAAAATGTTCTAAAGCTTTAGCACATTTCACGAATTTACTTTTTATTATAAATACATTGTTTCAATGCTAATAACCACACTATAAATAATAATCCCATTTGCTAATCAATTAAATACTCTACCACTTAAAAAAAACATTGACACACTGATTCATCGAAATAACACGAAATAGATATTATAGGAAATGCAGAAACAATGATCAATAACATTGTAACACAGATCGTGATGATAATGACACCCACTGTAATGAAGATCTCACGCGATATAATCTCCTGTCATTATTGATGACATCCCACAAACAAAACTATACTCAGTCGGTAGGTAACATCACGCCTGCATTCGCGCAGCGTTAGGCAGAGATGCATCTATATTACACCCACATTTCACCAGTAATGTTCAGGGGAAGTCAGCTCAAAGCGGCCATAGAAGGCAAAGCGGCCACGATTCATTTTTCGGATATTAATCTACAAATCTAAGGCTATATTTAAGATAGAGAAAGAAGAAGAAAAGAAGAGAGAGAGAGAAGAGAGAAAGAGAGAGAGAGAGAGTAAGAAGAGAGAAGAGAGAGAGAGTAAGAGTATTCTATTCTATATTTAAATGTGCGCGAAATTTAAATTGCAAATTACAAAAATTAAATAAATACTCTACCTATTAGTATAAAATTATTATCAAAAATGAATCGTTTTATAGGTATTTTCTTAATTTAAAGTTAAGGTGGCCGCTTTGAGCTGACCTCCCCTACGTCCAATGTAACAGGGAGGGAAACAATTGACATCAAGCGGACACAAATCCTGGCTGCTACTGAGGAATTCCAGATGGAAAAACCGAATAACACTAAACCCGACCCAAGAATCCAACGAGGCATCATCATCTACATTAATCCACCGTCTTTCTCGTCCCGCGTGCAGCGTCTTCTGCAGCTTTTTGTTTGTGCCTGCGCTTCAAGCTGGTAATTGTATCCTTTGGCTGAGTTAAGGCAAGCGCAAAGCGACAGCGCGACGCGACTCTAGTAGAAGCAACCCTAGGGTTGCGTCGCGCCTAGCTGCGGGAGCCTCTAAGTGTATCGCAAGAGTGAAAAGTTGACAATGAGTGAGTTAAATTGTCAATCTTGCAATGTTGAATCCCGCAAAAGATTTTCTAGATTTCGAGTGAGTCACTTTTTCCATCCGACGACCATAAGAAAGTGGCTGGGACAGGCTGGATGCGGAAGGAGGAGTACAGAGTGTTGTGGCGCAGCCTAGGAGAGGCAGTATATCCAGCAGTCGACTGCGATAGGCTAAGTAAAATGTTTTTTTCCATTCCATCGTTATTTGCTCTTTTGGCCTGAGTATAACACGTGTAAACGAGCCGTTTATTTTTTTAATCAATAATTAAAAACTTGTTTTATCACATCTATTCAAAAAGAGCTAGTGTATTCTTCGTAAACAGGGATTAAAATAGCTCTTTAATACCTAGGGACTTGAATAGGTGATTTGAATTTGGAATGTGGACATTGTTAGTAAAAGTACCAATCACCAAAGTATATTCACATGCGTTTTCTCCCTCTTCATCACATACCCTAACGGGTCAAACGATTTCCCTTCAACTTTTCTGTCACTGGCGCCACTTTCAAACTTTCTCGGGACTCACTTCTTAGGGTTTTTTTATGCATGTAAGCTTTAAATACAATTTTATTAATAAAAACAAAACTGTTCTTACTTCCTCACTTCCAATAAAATAGCTACTCAAAATATCCCGTGTTATTTATTTCATAAAACAAAAGACGTTTCCTTTGAAATAATTACCTACACGTTCCTATGAGGCATTCACCTGATCTCATCATTAATTACACCACCATACCTACTATTTATAGCGATAATCTTGTTTCTCCGTAAAATCGAAGCGAAGTAAACAAGAATGTCAGATTATTGTTGTAAAAACCACAAAGTTATGGGGAAATACTCGCGTTAAATAACTTGAATGGGTCGATAACAATTACCTTTACGTGATTAAGCTCATTAATAAGAATAAAACCTTAAAGAATCTGACTTTTTTGCGCGGCTTCACCGTCTCTCTTCTGTCAAGTACCTATATGTACTTAATACGACAGAACAAACTGACATTATGAACACTTAAGTTCAATTCAGTTTTCCTGATCTTCCTGAAGATAATGTTCTGTAAAATATATTTCTGTGAACGCTGTCACCTTACTGCAAAAAAGCAGCTGTCAGCAATGCACAATTAAATTGGACACACTGGGCTAAAGTACCTTAATTTTAACTAAATCAACTCTTATTAACCGCAATGAAAAGTGGCGCTGAAGTGTTGAAAACAAAGTTTTCTAATCATATGTAAATTGGTGTATTCTATTCAATAGATATGTACACAAAGTAGACACTGTCTGAATCGCACAAGTAGTGAGGTAACTACTACCATTAATGCACTGACCTCTAATAAACAAGCACATTGGACTAAATATACTACCTATGCGAAATGACAGTTGTTTTTTGTGCCGATTCAAAGCGCCTCGCTCGAGGTTCTCATGAACTAAAATTCAAATAAATAAAGTTGTGAATGTTCCATGTCGATAATGTGGCGATAATTTTCTTCAGACAGTGAGTCATTTTGAATTTACGTCTTTCAAATAGTCAAATGTCGCCCGAAACTGCAATTTTATTAGCTAAAACAAATTAGAAAATACTAGTTTCTAATTTCAACAGATAATTATTATATGTATGTGATGTTTACTTTTTTCCGAAGTATACACCTAACACCGTCCCATCTACACCGACTCCACTAAGCAATTATGGCTCAACAATAGTACTTTTAGAGTAAATTATAAGCCTATCCTCATATTTAAAGCTGATCTGACCGTCATGCGTTATAACTTTACTAGGACACTATATACCTACTAGTTTATAGCTTGCGATTTGACTGCGCCCAAATGAATTTTCAGTTAACATTTGCAGCAATTATTCTATTACTTAAAAATGAAGCATAAAAATAACCTGGAGTGATTAATTACTCTCAGTTGTTATAGCGATCGATAAAGTTCATAAAAGCATTTTTTTATCGAAGGACATGTATTATGTCCAATCTCTAATATTAGTTCCACGGACCCACACATTGCTATCAGCGCGAAAATGAAATGTCTTCATTTTGACATCGATAGTATGAAGTCCAGCGTACTTGTTTATTACAGGTCAGTGCACTAATGCCACCTGTCAGTTATTACAGATGGCGCCAATTATTAATTTTCCCGCCGTTTAAGGGCAACCTAGGGCTATCTAGACCTGATGAGAGCAGCCTGTACGAAAATTTGTAAGTGATATAATTAACAGGATTCTAGAGTTAATACCTAAAATAGATAAAAATCTAAATACCTTACCAATAGGTAAGGACCGTATTTAGATTTTTGTCTTGTATATATTATTATATAAATAATAATTTATTTACTTATGTCACATATTGATCCAAGACCTATCATGTACAGACGCCAGCACATCAAGCTACCTGAAACTGTCAATTTTTTCCAATTAATTTTGAACCTTATGATTTAGCGATACAGTTGAAAATCTATTAAAGAAATTTGACAGATTGTAGTAGCTTGATGTGCTAGCATCTGTACCTATCTATTTGAAGAAGTTACCATCCATCATCTAGGTGATCTAGGCATCTAACTTCATGTGATGATCACATAATCGACGAAGAATACTAATAATATATCTATACATATGTATATCTATACTAATAATAAAGCCGAAGACTTTGTTTGTTTGAACGCGCTAATCTCTATAACTACTCGTACCAGTCGAATTGGAAAATGTGTTTTTGCATTTGATAGCCCAATCTTTCTTGAGAAAGGCTATAAGGCTACTAGGACCCTTAGGAGCCGAGTGCAAAACGAAGTAACAGCGCGGGCAGGCGATGCAATGCGACGGTGTAGATCTGGGAACAAGAAATTCACGCATACGAAGTCGCGGGCAGAAGCTATAGTAACTTGAGTAATACTTGCACAGCAGTGGCGAAGGATAACTCGATTCCTACCGGCTTCCCTTTGAAAAATGGCACAGTCAGTATTCTATAGACAAATAATATAATCATATTAAAGATATCTGCTCCGGCTTACCTCTTACAAAAATTTACCCTTCGCTTCTGTTGCACAGTATGTAACATATTTTTAATGTACGCGTACGGTCAGGGAAATTTATTGTTAAGCAAATGACACCTACGTCAGTTTGCCGTGTTATCGCGATTTCATACTGCCTGTGAAAGAATGACAGTTGTGATTTGATCATACGGGCAATTTAAGTTGGTTGTCAATTTGATAAGCAATTAAGTAATTTCCCTGACTTTACAAAAGTAATAAACTGCTCTGAACTGATAATTACCTAGGTACCTATATTATTGTCAAATCTTAATAACCTAGCCCATAACTTTTTAAATCCCTTTGGGTTCACAAGTGTATTAATTCTATCAGTATGCGACGGAGCCTTACTACCGATATTTTATGAAGCGCCTACGTACTGTTGTTATGACTAACTTAGCTGTGCTGTTTGGTGCTTTGTTGCTGTCCATAAACTTGTAGGAGTTTAATTCTGATTAATTGGACAGGACTAAACTAAAATTTATCCTCTGTCCTTTTCTTAATTAAATAGAAAGAAAAAGATGGCACTGAACTTAAATTTAGTTTAGTTTGTGAACAACAAAATCGGCACCACTATAGAGTGAGTTTCTCAAAATTGGTTCATGGTCAGAAATGTTTATAACCTGACGCTCACCTTATTTATCATGCTCACTATTGCAGTTAATTTCGCTATCTCAGAATACAATGTGCTATTAATATCTCAGTGCATGTTGTTACATCTAAATATGACCGTATCTTGCACGATTCTTAGAAACATTTTAATATTCATACGATTATATTTGCAGCAATAATTTAGTTATATTAAAATCGGCGAGGTACATCAAAGACGTAAATGAGGGGTTATCATAAGGAGTCTAGACAATTAATTATATATTAAACGGTAAAGCTTTTAATGTGCAGATGTTCTGAGAAGGGTTAATAAACCTTTAAACCTAGATATAACTGTACTGTAGTTTTAACTTTTATCACGGAGTAAAGAGAGGCAGGGGTTAGATTGAGATGTACTTAACTAGTTACATAGATCAGATAACCAAAAAAAAAATAGTGGCACTCCGGGAGTGCTAACAGAAGTGAAAACTTGATCAATTACGTGTGTATTTTTTTTATCGTCTTATAAACAAAACATTTGACATGTAGCCATTATTATAGTCTACATTTTGTCCCGATAGCACGTTTCCGTGGCATAATTTCCAACATCCATGCGAGCGAAGCCGCGGGCAGAAGCTAGTATAAAATATAAAACAAAATATTACAAAAAAAAAACTAGCAAATCACAATGTAGGAAGAATCAATCAAAATTATTGTTTCCGTGAACTTACATCCTGATCCTGATAGGTGTGCTTATAATTTCGATCGTCGGAATCATGGCCAGGTTTTGAAAGTCTAGTATTATCAAATAAAACCATGGTTTATCTTAATGTTCGCTAAACGTTTTTGTCCGTTTAGCGGTGATTGCGTCTAATACTTACCGTGAGCATGATCTAACTATCTTAACTACAATATAATATATAATCCTAACTAATATTATAAATGCGAAAGTAAGTTTGTTTGTTACCTTTTCACGCCTAAACCACTGAACCGATCATCCTGAAATTTTTCATATACGTTGTCAGGTGTACAGAAACCATTCATTCCGAAAAAAAGTGCTGTTCCCGAGGAAAACAACAATAACGTTATTATGATAATAGATGGCGCCAAGTGTCTTTCGAATCATGATTGTATTGTTAGGACAGAAGTGAAATCACAATTAAATAGAAGGATTATTTGATATCGTAAAAAGTAATTACATGAATTATAAAAAGAATTATCAACCATAGCAAAATTACAATCAGAGGAACAAAATCATCACTATACAAATTAAATAAATTAACAAGAGATTACAGATTACACCGAACGGCTGACAGATGACGGATAGCGTTTCTGCACCCAACGCTGTCAAAAACCATAGACCGCCAAACAAAGACCAGAGAGCCTGGCCAGCCGCCTGCTGTAGCCTCCTTGTAGTGACCGCGTCCCACGCGCTCCTGGGCCGGGTGGTAGTATCCAACAGTATTATATTAGAAATCACAGGATCGAGATTTATGCGGGTGAAACCGCGGACGTATCTAGTCATAAATATTTTTTTTTTATTGCTGGTTCGAATAGAACAAAAGACAACCTACCTAACATAGCCGAGGTGAAATTTGAAAAAAAAAATTCTCGCTATGCTAGCTCTACATAAGTCTCTCTCAGAAAGATCCATTCCATCACTGCATAAAGGCTCGTACACACAGGCGCGACGCGACACGCGACACAAAGGCACCGCAAGTCGCGCAACGAGCGGTGCCTTTGTGTCGCGTGTCGCGTCGCGCCTGTGTGTACGAGCCTTAAAGCAGTAAAGCACCAGCTATGCAAAGAATCAATCATGTAGGTACCTTTGCAAAAGTAGGTTTTTCAAAAGTACAGACGCCAGCACATCAAGCTACCCGAAACTGTCAAACTTTCCCAATCAACTTTGAACCTTATGCTTTAGCGATAAAGTTGAAAACCTATTAAAGACATTTGACAGATTGTAGTAGCTTGATGTGCTGGCGTCTGTACCTACTATACCTACTTAGTATTACTTTAAGAAAGTCATTTGGTTCAAATACCTAACTTGAGTGTTAAGAAACACGAGAAAAAGAACGTCTTTGACTTGGAATACCGAGAAAAACTATTTTGTAAAAGTACTGTTTCATTTTATTTCAGCAGGAGAACCAAAAACAAACGGAATTCTGGCAAGGGCCCCCTTGGCCTGTAGGCAAATTCTACTAAGGGGCCCCCGTTAGTAGAATTTGCCTACAGGCCTCGCGCTGGCTTAATCCGGCATTATGATGGAAGAAATTATTGACCACAGAACAGATGAGTGTAACGTCTTATCGAATATTAAAAAAAAAACAAATCCAAATTGTTTTAGCTCTAAAGTTATCACTTTTTGCTATTCAATACTTTATTACAAATCTGAAACTCGTAGATTCAGTGATTGCAATCAGCAAATCAATGGATTTGATAAACCTATTATTGATGGAAAATAATTTGGCTTAATTGGAGGTCGTGATCTCCAATTCACAGGGCGCTGCACGCTGTTGTTGATAAACCATGATAACTTTGAACGTAAGTTACGGTCAAAGAGTGACTCATATATATATATATATATTTTATCGCAGCTTTATTAGGGTTCCGTACCACAAATGGAAAAAGGGAACCATCTATCTTCTACTTTCAATTTTCTTCCTTCTTTTTTAATTTTTTTTTTCTGTAGGTACTTGTGCTACTGTAGCACAAGTAAAGGAAAATCCGAAAACCTTTAATTTGTAGTTACCTACAAATTTGTACGGAACCCTCGGTGCGCGAGTCCGACTCGCACTTGACCGGTTTTTTTTAAGTCAGTTTTTGCCGGCAGCATCTCGATTCATCAAATGAACGCTTCAAAGAAACATGATTAGCTCAATCAAAAAATCTTCAATGCAAAGTATTATAAGGAAGGCCTTTCCCTTACGTTATCTGTGCTCCTACATAGTAGCAAAAGCTCTGGGGATCTACTATCTAAGGCCGTCAACGAAAAAACAAGTAATCATCATCATTCTCCTACTTTATCCCATTTTATTTGGAGTTAGCAACATGTCTTTTTGTTCCATAACTGTCTATTAGTTGCCATCTCGGTAATGACCCCTTTCTATCCTTATCATCTTTAACACAAGCTATAACTCAAAAGAAAGTAATCTATACTTAATATGATAAAGCTGAAGAGTTTGTTTGGTTGAACGCGCTAATCTCTGGAACTACCAGTCGGATTTGAAAAATTCTTTTTGCATTTGATAGCCCAATTCTTGAGGAAGGCTATAGGCTATTTAACATCACGCTATAACCTTTAGGAGCTAAGCAAAAAGAAAAAAGCCCGAAAGAACGCTAAGCAAAAACGAAGTAATAGCGTGGGCAGGCGATGCGATGCGACGGGGTGGGTCGGGGGAACAAGAAATTTCACGCGGATGAAGTCGCGGGCAGAAGCTAGTAGTAAAATATTCGGTCAGGTACAGCCGGGGCAACCAGCACTGCTACTTAACTTGTTGACTGGCAAATATTTCACTGCATCAAAAGGTTAGAGGCGAAATTTTCTGAGTGTGTGAGTGGGGGTGTGTGGGGGGGGGTGTGCATGTGTTGGGGGGGAGTATGTGTGCGTGTGTTTATATGTTTGTTACTTCTTCAGACTCAAAGCTGACACCCTGGATTAACATATAGGCTACTTTTTATCCCGATATTCCCACGGGATCGAAACTTATGCAGGTAAAACCGCGTGGCGCAGCTAGTTTTAATATACTATACGAATATTCCGAACTTGCTCAATTATCTTAGAATTTAGATGAATACCGACTAATTCGCACGACCGAATAATTCAATTAGCTAAATATTTTTATAGCACGCAAATCTTGCCTGGAAATCATCTTCCGGTGATTTAACAGTTAGATCACTTATTTTGTTATTCTTCCGTCTTTGTGAATATCTTAATTACTTAATACGTATTTAATTGAAATCAATGTAATGATAAGTCGGCTCAAATTTTGATTGCTCGGACGTATCCCAACACATGCAAGGCCTGACTTGATTGGTATTTATTGGCCCGTCAAACGTTGTCCTGTCAAAATTTCCATGTGGTCTTGAGTTCATAAAAAATTCTCATTGAAAAAGCACTTTCAGTTTTTCACGAATTTTCCAATTAACTTTTCCAAATTTTCTTTCCGTAATAACGAACATTTAAAAATCGATTTTTTATCGGTTTTAGGTCTTTTAAAAAGCCCGTCGCAGTATCTGGGTTAAGTGTAACACACACTAAATCCCAAACAAAGACAAAACTAAACCACACACATTAAACTAAATCCCATTTGTTGAAGGAACACCTCGTAAGGAAACGGGCATGTCCTAGAAGCAAAAGGACACAGAGACACGTGTGTCGCAACAGTGGGAACGTTGTAGGTTGATTACGCGAACTTTATGCGAAGCTTTATCTTTAAAACTATAATAGGTACGTAGCATTGTAACAAACTTCCATGCAGTTTTCATAAAAATTCGCCTTTGACGCCGCAATATATGTAGCCACCTACTAAGCCCAAACAGTATACACATAGATGCACCGTCGGATCGAAAAAGAAAGCAGAAAAGTAAAAAAGGTAAGCAAACGATCGCATCAGAAATCTAAGAAGACTCTACGAAACCTGGACTTTGGCTACAGAGCAACGCACAGCAAGCGGGAGAGTAACGATATTATTATAAGGAGCAACAACAACTTTACAACGCTTTATCTTTGAAAATTCTATCTAGTGACATTGTACTTATATACCTACCTACCTAAAGAACTTATGAAACTATGATCCTTCACCTTTAGGCTCATTGCTATCTAGAGTCATAAGATGTATGTTTTGTTGCGTTTGCCCAGCTCAGATAGATATAATGGATGTTCTAATAGAGATAAAATTTTGTTCGCACTTATATTTGTTAACGCCAATATTTGTATTGAATTTGAATATTTTACCCGTTTTTAATATTTTTTGTTTGACGTTTATGCAAATTGATGATGCTATCGACGAGGCTTATGGTGGCTTACAGATGGCGACATAGCGACACAAATAAATCATCAGATTCGAAAACGCCCGAAAATTAATTAAAAAACAAGCAATCATTCGAAAAATATCCACTGCAAATATAAGATTGCAATACTTACCACCAAACGGGGAGAATAGGGATGCATGGGTGAATCGGGACGAAACTTTAAAAGGGATTTTAACATTTATATAATATAGTTTGTTGTCAAAAAGGACTCTAATGTGTTTATTATATTAAAATGAAGAATTAGGTTTAACAAAAGCAGTTCACATTTTGGGCAACCATGGCGGCTTGTCGTAAGAATCGTGCACCAGGGCTGTCCAGCAAATTATGTCACCACATAATCAGTCACAGCAAGTTTTGAGGTTGGACTTTTAATGAACAGAGCCATGACCAACAGCACGAAACGTTGGGTCGAGGTAGACGGACATGGGTTGCAATATGTCGATGAGCCACTTGACTTGACTTGGACCAGATAGTGTCTTTCAAAAACAGACAAGATAAGGAAGCCGAAAGACAAGTCCAAAATGCTTGGAAGACCTACTGGGCCCTTAAAGAACACATGAAAGGTAGTCTTCCTATATCATTAATTAAAAAGGAAACGCTCCGACATGTGCATGCCCGTCTTAAACTACGGTGCACAAAGTTGGTCACTTACTGAACAACAGAATTCCAAACTCAAGATTTGCCAACGGGCAATGGAGCGCACTATATTATGTGTGAAGCGTACAGATCGAGTTAGAAACACCACGCTGTGCTCCATAACTCAAGTAGCGGATGTTGGAGAAAAACAGCCAGGCTAAAGTGGGAGTGGACACATCTCATGAATGCACCCGGAAAGATGGTCAAAGATCGTCACTCACTGGACGTCTGAAGCAGGACATCGCCGTCGAGGTAGACCAAGGCGAAAGTGGTGTGACAATCTAATATAATTTCCGGGCCAACATGGCCAGAGGTCGCACAAGACAGGGAGGTTTGGAAGAAAAAAGGGGAGGCCTTTGCCCATCAGTGGGACACAATATAAACTAACAAAAAAAAACAGATTAGCAATTAATTAGGTAATGACAATCTCGACTATTTTCGACACACTTTAGAAGTCAAAACACGTCCGTAGAACTTTAGAGACCCACAGAGCACAGAATTGCGCCAGCAGCGTCTAGATAAGGCAGTACCAATAAAATTCGTGGGGCCGAAATTCTTGACTATCACATATATAGACCTCGTGCATAATAGCTTGTACCTACTTGAATAAACTTTATATATAGTAAGCGCGTCCTAGATATTCTCAGTAATGTGACGAAGCCATATCGGACAAATATATCAGTTTTATGACTTCGCATAAAGTGGTAACATTTGCAATGAAATATGTACAAACCTATTTAAAGTTTTCACTGTATGGAACGACGAGAAGCAGAGATACTAAAATTAAAAAGTTAAGTAGGTACGTTACCAAATTAATATTTAAATGCTAACAGTATTAAAATAATACTATGTACAAGTAAATAAAAAGGAGGGGAAATAATCAAAAGGCATCAAATTTAATTTAATTAATTAATTATTTTAGCTCAAATCTATTAAAGGACGCTCTTGGATTTACAACGCTCGGCTCAGCGCCGAGAATTGAAAATCGAACAGGGCGGTTTAATAAGACACACTTTAATTGGTCTCGCGTCGCATTAATGAAGACGGACATAAGACTTTATAAAAGCTCATAAAACCCACCTTTACTACTTTGTACACTTAGATTCCCTACATAATGACAGGAAAGCATAACACCTAATCATCATAAAAGCGGTTGTAAAGCGAGGAGAATGAGGGCTATGAGGGTTGCATCAACCAGAAGGCCATACAAGGCTCCGTAGGTGCGTCGACCCCCGCGCGGTTGTTGACCGGTAACCGGCCGGCATCCGGCGCCTGCAACGGCTGCGATCGCTTTAGCGCACCGAAACAGGTCATGTAGGTAAGCGACAGGTGATCATCGTGCACACTTCTCAAAAGCGGTACCTAGAGTTTTTTTTCTGAGAATGGCATCTCGCAGGTCAACCTTGGAGTCTGTTGGCTGCTTAACTGGAGTATCTTATCGATGCCTCAGTAAATTAAGGTCTTCAGCCAGGACATAATAATTTATGCTAGAGGTAGTGGTCCAATACTTTTACAACACGTATGTAGGTAGGTACGGTCAGCATCAAAAGTCGATTAACACTTCAGTTTTTAATTTCAGTTATTGAGCAAAATATTTAATATAATGCGATTTTGAACAAATATAATTTTGCTCAATAACTGAGATTTAAAAAACTGAAGGGTTAATATTTTACTCAATAACCGAGATTAAAAAAACTTAAGAGTTAATCGACTTTTGATGCTGACTGTACTTCAATATGAATTACGTTGGTGCAACGTCACGGTATAGCTACAATACCATACGAGTTATGACTATCTGTGCCCACAGTCATACCCAAGTCAAGAAGGGCAATTCTCGTAATTTTCACAGTTTGATCTCAGTCTCAATCTGTCGAAAATACCTCTAATTTCCCTACGTTTTTGACAAGTTGTTAACAGTGATTGTCGCTGAGATCAGGGGGCCTAAAAAGGCCACTTTGGCCGAATCATAAAAGGATAACATTATGAATCATAATATGGCGAAGACAGTCCGTGTTTTTCTTTTTTTCACTGCACTACATAGGTATAATCAAAGATATTGGGAATGGATTTGAATTGTATTGATTGGTATTTTAGCACAGACAAAAAAAATACTGAAATTCCGTCACCAATTGATTTGATACGATTTACTTAACAGTTAACTGTCCATTATGATTAATAATGTTATCCTTTTATGATTCTACCAAAGTGGCCTTTTTAGGCCCCGAGTTTGAATTGAACGTTATTAATTCCAGGAATTGGCCTTCAGATTTATATTATCTGGACATGCCGAAGCTGACTTCGGCATGTCAAGGAGTAATTATACACTCAGAAATTCCTAATTAGGAAATAATTAGGTACACTTCGATTCTGGAGAGGAAATCCCTCTGATTTTATCGCAAATTCATTGACTAGGTAATCTGTGTGGAAATGAAAGTTATGAATTAAATTACATCATGTTTGCTTATCACAGTTCAAGTACTCACCTAATGTATGTATCTACTATATCTTAACACGCAACTTCTAACAGAGAGTGATGAAAGTGATACCTAATATTTCATAGTTTTTTTTACTTAGCCTATACTATCCCACGGCTGGGCAAGGGTTTCCCACTCTGCGCTTCCAGGAACACTTTTGCCGCGCCATCTCAAACGAGCCCTCTGCGAAATTCTAAAATAAAACAAAAAAATTAATGTAAGGTTAGCAGCACGAGACCACCACCAACTTAGGCATAAAGGCGATTTTTCCCGATTATAAATAAATTTCTCTTGGACCATTAATCATAGAGAATTCAGAAAAGGCAACCAAAATATTTACCTCCATCCATAATCAGTCTATAATGTTCCCACGGCTGGGACACAAGCCTGCTCTTCGAGAAGAAGTAGGCTGTAATCTAACACGCAGACCCAGTGCGGGTTGGTAGATGTCACATGTCTTCGAATATTTGGTTCTAGGACGGAAAAATGATCAGAAATACCCCTACTACCAGGTTTGCTTAAGCGGCGTTTAAACGGCACGCAAACATGCGAGCCGAGCCTGGCTCCGCTCGTGGTTCGCCGCGCCACGCGCTGTGTAAACAACTGCGCTCGGCGCGGCTCGGCAAAGTTCGCACGATCCATCACTTGTCGGTTTCTCGACACAGATCAAAGGCGCGCGCGCCATCTGCGGCTCGGTTTGTGTTAATACGCGCCGTCTAAACAGATGTCACAGAGCGCGCGACGAAGGAAGACCTATTTTGTTTTTTTAGCGAAGTTTTTAAATATTCACCACCGAGCAAAATAACAGTAGCTGCTGCTGCAGCAAGGCGTTTTCTTTTATCCATATTGAAGAACGAACAAGCGGACAGCTCGGTTCAACAGCGCGATGTGTAGCCGCCACGGACGGCTCGGCTGGCGTAGGATCGCGCTACCCCGCGTCGTTTAAACGAGCAGGCTTGCGTCCGTATTTAGCCGAGCCGCATCTCCACGGACGGCTCGGCTCGCGTAGGATCGGGCTAGCCCGCGTCGTTTAATCGCGCCTTTAGAAGGCAGGAATAATTTTGTATTATTACGCGACTACGGCGAAACAAAAAGGAGGGTTACGATTTTGCTTCATTATTATATCGTTGGCAGGGCAAAGGCCTCAATGCTCTGAAGATTATAACAGGTACGGTCAGCATCAAAAGTCGATTAACACTTCAGTTTTTTTAATCTCAGTTATTGAGCAAAATATTTGTTCGAAATTGCAGCAGAATTATAATGCGATTTTGAACAAATATTTTGCTCAATAACTGAGATTTAAAAAACTGAAGGGTTAATATTTTGCTCAATAACCGAGATTAAAAAAACTTAAGTGTTAATCGACTTTTGATGCTGACTGTACAAACGTATTTTCCAGTGTTTACTATGTATTTCTGCACGCAAGACTACGAGCCTCTCAGTTAATATCAATATACCATACCTACCTACCAACTCTACATTCGCAAAACTGAATAATTATTTGAAAACCAACTAAGTACAGTACCTATACCGTATATTCGCTGTAAACACATTCTTATTTAAGTAAACAATATTGACAAATTTCGATTATTTTAAACAAACAAAGTAAAGCTATATTTTATATGAAGAGGCAGGACGGCCTGGTAGCCATTCACCAGAACTCATCTTCTTCTAATTATGTAGGTATAATAGGTGGGCGCGGAAATAGAAATAAATGACTTCAAATCACAATCGACGTATTTTAATCAGCATTCACAGGAATCACTATGTAATTAGGTAATTAGAGATTACTACTATACGAAATCAACTTAATTAAATCTTGAAATAGCGTGATGACGAAGATTCTGAGCGATCATCACAAACGTGGTGCGCGGGCGCCGTCTTGTTCAAAAGTGAGTTTAAGATCGCCGCCCGCACTACCATCGACAATGACACTTCGCTAGGTTGACTTCGACAGCTAAAAGTCAACCTGACGTCTGACGTTGACGGATGCGCCGTCATATACATAAACTAACTGCGCCCCGCGGTTTCACCCGCATAAGTCTCGATCCCGTGGGAATATCGGAAAAAAGTATCCTATGTCCTAATCCAGGTTATGGTCTACCCATTAAAATTAGCCATTCAGCCGTTTTAGCGTAAAAGCGTAGCAAACAAACATACAAAATATTTTTTTTTCTTCATAGTATTAGTGTAGATACCTAATGATTTAAAAAATCCCCATCTTTTTCTTACTTCTACCTTACCGCAATCTGTTCTGGTACTGCGTACCTACACTACATAACCAGAAAAATTCGTATGTGGCCCTAACCAAATTCTAGATACCATACTATGCACTTCATAATAAAACCTAAGTATGTCTTTTCTAGCGTTCAGTTTGCAGTAACACAGTGTTAGTTGTAAAAAACACCATTCACTCTCAGACCAAATAAAAAGTCAAGACAGCGCTCCGAACAATACAGTGAAGCATGCAAAAACTACACCTCCGCTCTGTGCACACACGCTAACACGCACACATTTACAACCATTTACAATCAAACTACACCTCACTATTGTGCACACATGTTTACGAAACCGGCGTCACTTTACTGTTGACAGCCCTCTGTCTTGGTTTTTTATTTGGTCTGAGCATTCACTCAACTTTTCCTCAACTAATAAAAAGTTTTATAACATATTTGCTCGTAAAGGGACTCTTATTTCACCAATTTCAATATCGTAATGTATCTCATTACGCACTTGTGCGGTAATGTAAAGTAAATCGCACGGTTTATCAAGATGCTCCGTCAAAACGAACGGTACTTTTTTAAATCTTAGCAAAGAGTTTTTATTTCAGAAAAGATGTCAACATTTTATGAATAAAATTAACTTTGGGAGATAAAATATAATAAATAAACATTTAATTCTTTAATTTAATTAATTTTGACAATAAATTACAACCATTAATATCTGTAACAAAAAAAAATATTAATTTACTTTATTAATAATACTGGCTGTTTTGTGCCTATGCCTGAAAAAAAAAGCGCGAACGCGCGCGCATCGCTTATCTGTTAAGAAGTAAAAATTATTCCGCGCGCTTTTTCTTTTCGCTGTACTTTTTTTTATTTGAAAATGTCGTCAAGTAATGATGAATTTATTAATTCCACAAGTCTCATAGGCAGCGAAAAAGGCTACTCTAAGCCTCGCCCGAAAAATCGACCGATAGATACTTACAAGCGTATCAAAATTTCATCATATGGTAAACAAGCAAATATGCAAGTTCAGTCAGTCTATTTATTTCCTCGCAAATATGTTATAAAACGTCGTATGACATACGTGCGCTTTGAAAATTACAGCCTCTGCTTTCTTTTAGCCCTCGCCTACGGCTCGGGCAAGCAATATCGCCTCGGCTGTAATTTTCAACTTACCGCACTTATATCATAATGTACTATTACACCCATTATGGTATAGGCAGCTGGCTATATTTCTATAACAACTCCATTCCAGCAGTCGTTATGTTCATGTTTGAATTCTAATAGTTTATGTGGCAAACAGAAAGCTAAGTTATTTTCGGTCTTGTCGACTTTCACGATACTTCTAGGTTGGCTCGGTGAATGTAAAAGCTCATTGAAACATACCGTACTTACTTATCTATACTAATATTATAAAGCTGAAGAGTTTGTTTGCTTGTTTGGTTGAACACGCTAATCTCTGGAACTACCAGTCAGATTTGAAAAATTCTTTTTGCATTTGATAGCCCAATTCTTGAGGAAGGCTATAGGCTATTTAACATCACGCTATGACCTTTAGGAGCCGAGCAAAAAGAAAAAAAGTCAGAAAAAACGCTAAGCAAAAACGAAGTAATAGCGCGGGCAGGCGATGCGATGCGACGGGATGGGTCGGGGAACAGGAAATTTCACGCGGACGAAGTCGCGGGTAGAAGCTAGTTTACAATAAAACTTGTATTGCTGCATTAAAAAATGAGGAAATTATTCTGATTCTGCACCTTGCCTAATTGCGTACTATCAATTACAATCTGAATCCTTTTGAAGAATATTGCTAATCCATAGCTTCGTATGTCCGAAAATTTGTCTGTTCAACAACTTAAATAACGCAATGAATGTTGTTGAACTGTCAAAATGAAAGCCATTCCTACTGTTAGTGTGTTACTCAAGTAATTGCGAAAAAAAAAAACACCGCGGCAAAAAAGAAAGAAAGAAAAAAGAAAAAAGTCTGAAAGTCTGTGAAAAATTGACAATTTTTCACAGACTTTTTGAAAAGATTCTTCGAGAAAGAAACCGGTAATTTTGGATTCTTACAGCCTTTTAAGCCACATGGCGAACGTTCGTCTTCTGTGGTTTTCGGCTCCAGAAAACCTGTTATTTCTAAGATGGGAAAAATAAAGTAATTACCTCCAACACCCTCATTTCTACCTAAGCACTACTAAACTCAGGATTCTCGGTTACTTTGATCACATTGCCCGTCGGGAACCAGATAATCTTGAAAAGTTGGTGGTGATAGGCAAGATAGGTAGGAAAAAAATTTCGCGGCCGGTCACCTAACCGCTGGTCAGACGAAGTAACCGCCGTCACTGGACTCTCTGTTACTAGGTACCGGCCTGGGAGAAGCTGAGAACCGAACGAAGTGGAAGAACATCGCACATAAAGCCATGAAAGCCTTTCAGGGACACGACCTTCAGTAATGAAGTACGCGACAAAGAAGAAGACCCCAAAACCCCCATTCCTACCTAAGTACTACTAAACATGGCTACTACATATTACTATCCTCACTACATACATTCCGTCAAACTATTTCTGGGACATTAGTATTTAATTTAATTAAGGGGCCGGCGTAGCATGCGTAGTTCATACAAAGGTAATACAAAAACAATTTTTAAATCAAACATATTCTTAAGGTAGTGTGTATTGTATATTTATTCTGATTGGATTACAGAATATCTAGGTTCCCAAATATATATTTTGAAAAGAGATTGATATAAAGACGAGATATGAGGAATTTCCTAATTTTTCTCATAACTCGTCTTTAAATTAGTGTCCATTATAAATATATATTTGGGAACCTAGATATTCTGTAATCCAATCGGAATAAATACATACTGCCTTAAGAATATGTTTGATTTACAAATTATTTTGGCATTACGTTTGTATGAACTACGTGACCTATAAGATGCCTTAACTTAAATATCTCTATCGTACGCACGGCTACACATCAAAGTACATAACCAGTATAAGTTGACTTCTGATTGTACGAAAACCTCTGACCTCGCATTGTGTAGGACACAATGCGAGGTCGGCTAAAACTGGAAATGTATAGCTTGATGTGTAGCCGTATGTACATATTATACTGAGCACACGCTTAGTAGAGCTTTAAAACTGTGCTTCACCTACCTTCAAAAAATATCTAAAGAAATCAAAGAATTTGTATTCTTTCGTAAATATATTCAAGTATTAGGTTATTTTAGCCAATAATTATTTTAGCCTTCAAGTTTGTTTTTAATTAACACAGTTATAAAATGTGCGAAATGCATTCTCAATCAAAAGACAAATTGATGCTAACTTTTTGCTTTTCAATCAAAATCAAAAGTCATTTATTCAAACTAGGCTGAGAATCAGCGCTTTGTAATTTTGACATTCGAACGTCAAAATTACAAAAGACAGTCTCCCAAAACGCCCGCCCTTCACCCACTGCTAGTGCTTTCTAGTTCAATACGTTGTAAATGTGAATTTATGAGTAGGTTATCCATTCTATGCGGTGAAGGTACAAGTAACCACTCACATAGGTAGTGTAATAATTTTATGGCTTGATGGAAGCCTCCTGTCTTCCGTAATAAGGTTCTAACACCCGGAAGGCTCAAGCCATGAACTATGTATGAGGTCAGGTGACTAACATTTAATAAAAAAGCCGGCTTATGAATATTTGCCATAATAAAGGCCTATTGAAGACCCATTGAAATCATGAATTGATCTGCCTATAAAGTTCCCACTGATGGGACACAGACCTCCTCTCTGTGAGCGAGAATGGGCAATAATCCACCACACGGGTCCAGTGCGGATTGGCGGATGTCACATGTATTCGAATTTTAGGTCTTAAGTCATGCGCGTTTCCTTGCGATGTTTTCATTCACCGTTTTGAGAGCAGAGGTGATGAAATAATTAACAAAGTAAAGTGCCTGCTTGGCTCCGAAACCACGACCGTACACTGTACAGTAAGTCGCGACCGTTGCCACTGGGCCACCAGTGCCCACCACTGCTCCAGCAACCTATGACCAAACACAGCCATGTGACCGAGGCGTGTTATATACACACTTCGGGTCTGCATGATTAGGCCCGATTCGGCACAGTCGGGCGGCAAAATATACATTCGATGTTGTCGCCCAGCCTGTGCTGAATCTTGCTGACCTGAACATGTGTGTCGTACCCCTGACAGACAGACCGCGCAGGCTTAGTTATTAGGGTCCCATTTTCCAGTTTCCTTTCGACGCAAATGGAACTGGAAAATCCGGAACACTAAAATGCCACCCACAGACCACATTGTATCCAGTTTGTTGAAGCTGACCTCGCACAGACTAAACGATAACCTCACTACTCTGAATTGTCTCAATTGTGATGTTATCTGCTAAAGAGTAAATAATATACAGGCTGTTAGTTAGGTTAGATGTAAAGAACAGCAGATTTTTTTTTATCATGTTTTAGCTTTATTTTATAAATCTTTATTGACGCGAAACAAGTTACGAGGTTTACATTAAGGTTATACCTTAATGGTATACTTTGACAGTAGTGCACGATTTAGGGCTCATTTTACCAAAGTCAGATAAATTGTATACGTGGAATAAAATTGACGTCTGACAGTCCTAGTATGGAAAAACTGTCAAAAATTCAAAATTTATTCTCAAGATAAGACTTATTCTAGGTATAAAAGTTTCGTGGAATGCGCCCTAAGGAGCTAACTTTGTGAGAGACTGGAAATTGACCTGCGGGGCAATTGCGTAACACATTATCAATCGGAATCGGTTCCATTTTGACAGTTCAACAACATTCATTGCGTTATTTACGTATTGAGCAGACTTTTTAGAACAAAAGTTTTTCCAACTTATGAAGCAATGGATTAGCAATTTGCTTCAAAATGATTCAGATTCCGATTTATAGTGTGTTACGCAATTAGGGTTCTTTAGGTTTATATAAAATCCTGTATTACAGGTCACAAGGTTCCGCGGCTAGATGCCTGTTATTTGGATACACGACATAATAACTTGCGTTGGACCCATAGTAAAAGTTTTTCTTTTTATGAGTACCTACTAGTCTCCCTTATAGTATTTCCCTCGTTAAATCCCCCACTCTGAACAGAGAGACTCCACATACATCATGTAATCATGTACATAGAGTCTCTTTGTTCTCTTAATGTTCTCTATAAGTTTTTTGTTCGTTATTCCTCAGCCATGCAACGCCATGCTATTGTACACAATATAATTTATTAAATTCAATGGTTTGTCACAGAATTCCTTTCCGCTGCTCCCAGACGGACCATGTAGTTTTATTGTACAAAACAATCATAACGTTTCAACCTATGTGGGTGGTTATGTAGGCACCTTCACCTTCATTTGTTTGTAAAGTTGTGTAGGGGGGTAATCTCCGTAACTGCCAGTCGGATTTGAAAAATTATTTTTACCTTTGATAGCCCATTTCTAGGAGGCCTATGTCCAGCAGTGGACGTCTTTCGGCTGAAATGATGAGCCCATTCCTTGAGAAAAATTATAGGCTATTTAACATCACGCTACGACCCTTAAGAGGCGAGCAAAAGGAAAAAACTCAGAAAGAACGCTAAACGAAAACGAAGTAATAGCGCGGGCAGGCGATGCGATGCGAAGGGGTCGGTCGGGGGCCGAAATTTCACGCGGACGGAGTCGCAGGCAGAAGCTAGTCTCTTATACCATCTCATCCTACTCATAAATTCATATTTACAAATTATTCAAACGATATTTAGCTAGCTTTATTAAAATACAAAAGGTTAACATCATTTTCGTCTTCTGATTGAGAACTTTGGTGCAATGGGGGTTTCCGTGAAAATTTACGACACTTGGCACCACTTTGACAAGAGGTCTTCCATTTCGACAATGAATATAAAATATATGATGACGTTCATCATTCGATTTATTCATTCGTTCATCATTCAGTCATGACCAAGGAACAAAAGAAAATATAGGCTCTTTGACAGATGGCTGGACCTGACGTGGTAGTGCTGCCACCTAGCGAACGTCATATTAGAAAACCCCCATTCTAATGGCGAGCCGGTTATGCACTTTATTACTTTTGGCTGAACTAAGCATTGATAACCTATCCTATTGCTGTGAATACTAAATAAACTTATTAAAATTAAAATACACTATCCTAACCTTAACTAAAACTATTAACAAACTAAAATATGGCGTCGAAATATTCATCCGCATCCGACTGGTAAAATACAAATGCCAGCACATCAAACTACTACTGTGTCAAATTTAATTAAAAAAATTTCAACTTTATCGCTAAACCATAAGGTTCAAAGCTGTTTGGGAAAATTTGACAGTTTCGGGTAGCTTGATGTGCTGGCGTCTGTACCCAAGAGACTGGCGGCATTGCCACGTTGTAGGGCAATACTTATTTTTTAGCCAAGGTAAAAGCCAGCCCATGGGTCACGGGAAGTGTCAACCAGCCGTTTGGAGATTACCTATTTAGATTTTCCAGAGCTTTTTAATCTTCCAAGAGTTTCCATGTGGTGGTAAATTGTTTTTATAACATATTTGCTCGTAAAGGGTCTCTTATTTCACCAATTTCAATATCGTAATGTATCTCATTACGCACTTGTGCGGTAATGTAAAGTAAATCGCACGGCTTATCAAGATGCTCCGTCAAAACGAACGGTACTTTTTTAAATCTTAGCAAAGAGTTTTTATTTCAGAAAAGATGTCAACATTTTATGAATAAAATTAACTTTGGGAGATAAAATATAATAAATAAACATTTAATTCTTTAATTTAATTAATTTTGACAATAAATTACAACCATTAATATCTGTAACAAAAACAAAAATATTAATTTACTTTATTAATAATACTGGCTGTTTTGTGCCTATGCCTGAAAAAAAAAGCGCGGAAGTAAAAATTATTCCGCGCGGTTTTTCTTTTCGCTGTACTGTTTTTTATTTGAAAATGTCGTCAAGTAATGATGAATTTAGTAATTCCACACCGCCAGAAGTCTCAGAGGCAGCGAAAAAGGCTACTCTAAGCCTCGCCCGAAAAATCGACCGATAGATACTTACAAGCGTATCAAAATTTCATCATATGGAAAACAAGCAAATATGCAAGTTCAGTCCGAGTTTTATTTATTTCCTCGCATATATGTTATAAAACGTCGTATGACACACGTGCGCTTTGAAAATTACAGCCTCTGCTTTCTTTTAGCCCTCGCCTACGGCTCGGGCAAGCAATATCGCCTCGGCTGTAATTTTCAACTTACCGCACTTATATCATAATGTACTATTATTATAGGTTATTCATGAAACAATTTATTACCTAACGTACCTACTTAATTCTAAAAATAAAAATATCAAACTTAATACCTACGTAGGTATGTACTTAATTTTCTATAGATGAAAAACCATTTACATCTAAAGAAAATTAAGTATTTAGCTTGGTATTTATATTTTTTTTAGTCAGAGTCATTAAAGACTTTACCACATTATCCTACTTTGCGTCGCGCAGTCGGGTAGAAACCCGAGGTTAGAGCTGCAACACAAAATAACGGTCAAGTTAATACTATTGAGATACCTACCATCAAAATATTATAGTAGGTACCTACTACGAATACCTAGAAATGAATCGTAAACATGTTTTATTGGAATTCACTATAATTCATTTTTTAGATAATATTTTGAATAGTTATCAGGACTATTAATATATCTCCAGAAACAGATTATAATTATTGGTGAAGGTTCAACCAAACAAATTTTAATAACATAGGCATAAAACTCGATAATCGTGATAATACCGGGAAAAACTTTTGATAAACAAGAATCAAAAGTTTTTCCCGGTATTATCACAGAAATAACTAATAGTACGTATTATAGTCCACGCGGTACTAGATGGCCGCGCCTTAGGTATGTGAGCGGTGGGACGGAGGGGCGGGGGCGTTTTGTCATTACTCAGTAGTTACGTGCGTTGCGAACAATAGGCAACCCCGCCACCCTCACCCCCGTCCCCACCCAAGGCGCGGCCAACCAGTTCCGCGCGGACTATAGTTAGGCAGGAGTCCGTTCCTAGGTACTTACCTACTGTTTACTGCTGGTGCTTACTGTGTACCTACCTATATATTTGGAAAATGTCTCACCCTCACGTCTAGGTATTTCCAAAATATCTAAGCTAGGCCGCCTATTAGGTTAGGTGCCTAGATAATTTTATTGATGTTTAGTAGTATGTAGTTGAAAATAAATAGTTTTTCTCCAACCCACTTTATCCCAATAATATAATCAGCCTATAATGTTTCCATTGCTGGGACACAGGCCACCTCTCGAGGGAATGGTTCGTAATCCACCATGGGCCCACTGGGAGTTGGTATATAGATGTCACATGTCTTCGAATTTTTAGCTCTAGGATATCCGGCCGGTTTCCTCACGATGTTTTCCTTCACCATTTTGAGAGATGATGAAAAAATTTTACAAATTTAGTAAATCGCGGCCGTTACGACTGGGTCACCACTGCTTTTTTTCTCAATATTAGCTCGTAATAGTCTCTTCAGAGAGTTTTTGCTATCTTCAGTTATTATTTTCCATGTTCTGCCATTAACAATGAGGTACCATGGTTGACACGGACAAACATAGCCCGAAGAATTGCCAAATTTAACTGGCAGTGGGCAGGGCACATTGCTCGCAGAACAGATGGCCGATGGGGCCGAAAGGTTTTGGTGTGGCGACCGCGTACCGAAAGACGTAACGTTAGAAGGCCTCCCACAAGGTAGACCGATGACCTTGTGAAGGCCGCAGGAACCCGTTGGATGTGAGAAGCACAGAACCGGTCGAAGTGGCGGTGCTTGGGGGAGGTCTATGTCCAGCAGTGGACGTCTTTCATCTGATGATGACCATGGTTTAGGTTTTACCATGATTTAACTACGATGCAGCTCCCTGTACTAGATCATGTCATTCATTTGTTCCCTTCTGTCTGTGAGAAAGTTCTTAGCATAATGGCTCATTCGGTCGGGATTCGCTACTGGTATAAAAATAAAAACCCTTTGATATAAAAAGAAAAAGTCAATGAAGAAAATGCCTCAATTTGTTACACTAAAAAAAATGTTAAGGCTTTCTAGAAGTTCGTAACCAAAACATTGCCTCGTAGATTTTGTGGGATCTTTCTATACCCCTTGACTTTAAGTTTAACAATAGCACCTGAAAGCGTGTTACAGGAAATACTTTATGAGCTGTTGATGATCTATTGCTTTGTTTTAGATTTAGGTTTGCGGAAATCTCTGTAACTGATCCCAAGCTAGAAGCTTCAACTGTAGAAGTCTTAATCAGCCAATTTCGCCAAGCTCTGGGGTCACCAACCCGCTCGCTATCCACTCTACAGACCATTGATGACGTCAGAGGTACTTGATAATAATTGGCGTAAACATAGAGCAAGCATTCAGTATTGCTGGTTAGATTTCCAATCGGAATATCTATTTATGGCTAACTGGTCACAATAACATTATTCAATGTCCGGTAGCGTGTGCTATTTCAAGATAAATACTGCTGTAATTGCATACATTTATCAGATCTTTACTGGAAACCTGGAATACAATAAACTCCGTTTTCGAAGTACACGAGAAAGTGGACAAACCTAAACTTTCTCATAAACAATGGTAGTAGTAGAACTTATCTACTATCTAGTGCAAGTATTGCACTAGCTGCTACTGGCAGTGTGTGTAGGTCCTAGTGCTTTTAATCCGGTTATATGAGCGCGCGCGCATCACTCGTTAGCCCGCAGTCTTCCGCGCAACCCGTCACCTGTGCAAGCGCACACGACAGTATACCGCGAATTTTTAAACAATTATATTTTTTTTATTGCTAAGTTATTAATTTAACTAAAATGTACAAGTCATTGATAGTTATTTGTGTGGTTTTCAGTGTTGTTATTGGTAAGTTTTAATTTTCATTTATTTATAAAAAATATATAAATTTAAAACAAAATATAATTTAAAAAATTAAGCCATTTATTCTTAAAAAATGCATAGGTACAATGCACTTTATTAATTTCTATACAGCATTGCAATACACGAAATCAATTTACTCTAATAGGCTATTAAATATTTATGACGTAGGTAACATAGTCGTATGCACCATTTAAGAAACATAAATCTCAATTGAAATTGTAATACACACGCAGCTGCTTTTCGTTCATCAATTCGTAATCACTACCTAGAGAAACGTTGAAAAAACAATCGACGAATCCTTTATTTTTGAAGACGGTTAAAAAAAGGTTGTAAGAATTAAGTGTTAAAACAAAAACAGATCACGACTAATCACGACGGTAATTATTAAGGTTTATCTATCTTTGTTAGTCATCGCGAAGTCACGGAGATATCGGGCGTGGATCAAATCGTGACACGATGATCCTTTTCCGTGATCGTGAGCCCAGATCAGTTGTTATTTTTTTCTTAAAATACGTTATTCAATTAATGGCTATTCTGTGTTCAAAAGACATTCAACAAAATTAAATCAAAATAAATAAATGTTAACAAGTTTTTTGTCATCTATTTTGAGATACTAATTGGTGTTGAAAATTGAAACTAAACAGCGTAATGTTTCTCTTGGAATTAAATTATAAACATTGACCATTCCTAGCGCAATTGAAATATCTAATTGCACAGTTTGATTAATTAATCAATTACGGTTACCGAAAATGTTCATAGTTAACGCGTAAGTCACGTATAAGTGTGATACCGTGATTAATAATCTGTATCTTTACTCAAAAAGTTAATGTACCGTAAACAATTTATGGTAGCGTACCTACTGCTGTTATTATATAAACAGCAGGTCTGTTAATTAACACAAAAAAAACGATAAGGGAATTACTGTCGTATTGTACCTATTATAAAACTCAAAATACACGGCTTCTTACCTTCGCATTAGCACTGGATTTAACTGTTAGACTAAATACAAAAATAAAACTCTATTGACTTATTTTATATAATAATATAATGAGGCTGCGTCATCTAATAAAGAGGATGTTAGAAAAAGGCTTGATGGCTGGAATTCTATAGACATCCTAAACGTTCTAAGACAGTGTGCACACCAGAGTCAAAACAGTTTTGTCTGTCGTATCGTAGGTGAACGAGGCAGAACAGCTGTAGTACTATTCTGTAAAAATCTTACCATGAAAACTTAGGTGAAGAGTGCTTGAACTGACCTATCAATAGTGTCAATCCCTAGCATCAGATAGGACAGCTCACCTCACCTTAGTTTTCACAGCAAGATTTTAACAGAATATACCGGCTGTTTTGCCTTGCATCAAAAAGTTTTTTAGTAGGTTACTGAAAAATTTGACTATGAGTATGTTTTCATTGTTTTGTCTCAAGGTGTGCCTACTCTAATAGGTGCTATAAAACAAAGTTGATTTTCGTGTCTGTCTGTGTGACCGCTTATTCTTTTTATTTACATAATCAACCATTTGTTCCACCCGCTGGGGACCTCCCACCTGGACCTGAGTTACCTTGGGTAACCTAGAAGTCTTTAAACAGACTCCGGACCCAAGTCGGCCGAAGCGAGGAAAACCTGTTCAGGTGGAGATTCATAAATGACTTCGCCTTGGGGTGTAAATGTGGTGCTCTTCCACAAACGATGGGACACTTAATATCGTGTCCTGCATGTCCTGTCAGCTGCACGTTTCAGGAACTGATGGACGCTGGTGATGGCGCCAAACAAGTAGACGTTTTCGGTGGAATGGACTCCCCATTTAGATTGCTTTCAACACGCTAAGAATAAGATTTACATAATGGATTTTGATGTAGTTTTCACGATCATTTAGATCATTTATTCAGCAGGCTTTATGTGTCTAATTGCATTAATATTTTACTTACAGAGAAATCTCGATGTTTTGATATTGCACACTTGCGAGCAGGCGCCAGTTGCTAGTTCTTTCAAAAAGCGATACTTAGTACGGACTAAGTAAGCTGTGTGCAGAAGTTAGTTTCTGCGCACAGCCTAAGATCTTCGAACTAGTTAGCCTCGTCCGTATTCAACGCACGTCTCTATCTTAAGGTGAATGGATAGTGGTAGACCGCGAAATTCAAATTTTCTTACGTTTTTTGCAATTTGCAGGTCAGTGTCAGATTGTATCTTGATCAAAATATGATTCGCGACAATAACAGGTACATATTTAGAGAATTATAATCATTAGAATCATTAATATATCTTTCTAAGTTAGATTTCTACCACCAACCACCAATATCTTATGGAAAAGTGTTAGTGGTAGAAATCTAACTTATAAATATGTATTATTGATTCTAATGATCATACTTCTCTAAATATGTACCTGCTATTGTCGCGAATCATATTTTGATCAAGATACAACCTGACACAGACCTGCAAATTACAAAAAACGTAAGAAAATTTGAATTTCGCGGTCTCAACTACCCATTCACCTTAAGCTTCAATTTTATTGTCTTCAGAAACAGGAATCAAGTCTTTACCAGACATTCGTAACGGATTTTATATTTGTTAATTGCGATATCCGTAAAGCCAATCGATCATTGACACGAATTGATTACTTCTCCTAATATATCTGCTAAACAAGTTCTGACTAACGTTCCCACTTAATAAAACAACTAATTGGTATATAAGAATTCTTATAATTACTGGCTTATCTCATTGCCCATCAATATTAGTCATCTGACCGCAAGTATTTTTTGCACACCTGTTTTTATTAAAATCGAAACTCGGGAAAATGATATCATCGACCCATGGGGCCAAATTAATTCCGGGAAAGGTTACGATGGGTACCTTAAAATACCTGCCAACAGTGTTCGCTAAACTAAAATTGTCAGAAATAAAAACAAAAACTAAAGTGTGATAGTGTAGACAGGTGAAATAGCGACCACAACTTTGTCTCAATATACAATGATGAGAAAGCTCCTTCAAAGCTCATCGAAGCGGAACTTAAAAAGCATTGGCTAGTAAACATGGCAAAGTATGGTACTTGAAAAATTTATGGAAGGAATTTTATAATAATGCAAAAACAAACACGATTGGCCCGGTCCGAGCCGAGCTGGGTTACACACCACTGGACAGGACAATGACTCTCACATTACGTCCCGTCGCGATTAAAAAGGTTTTATATGGCTTTTATAGGTAGTTACTATCTATACAGGGTGGCACGTATGCGCAAACTGTAACCATTAATTCAACACATGCTAGGGTAGAAATTTTTCGTCAGTTATCAAAAAAAAAACAGCTGTTTCATAGAAAAGTGCAATACCTACGCCGTCAAAATGTATGACACAGCAAATTTTTATTTTAATAACTAACAAAAAAATTGTGAACGCAGGGGTTCAGAATCATGTAGCTACTCCTTGGTAAAAGGCTGTATGTCGATGTCACTGCCACCCTCTAGTAGGTAAGTAAAAGTAAAAAAGTTGAATGGACACAAAGGGTGATGTAGAGAAATACTTAAATGGTTATAGCGTGTTGCGAAAAGTTTTGGTTGAAGCTAAGAAAAAGAAAGATGGACGAACAGTGTGAAACTGCAAGATGATTGAATAAAGAGCTAACGTCTGATATAAATGAATACAAGACAATTTTTAATAGTGAACCCTAGAAATTGACTACAGGTAGCCATCAGCAAGCTAAAAGAAAATAAAAGCTAATTAGTAGGTAACTATAATAAGTGAAAATATTGTTTACAATTACCAAAATAAATCATGTAGGTAGGTACCTAAGCTTATAGATAGTCTCTAATGAAGCTATAATGAATCGACGATTTAAAAATCAATCGATCAAAAGAACAAAGGCTCATTTGATCAATCGATCATTTTTATTCTACAATAATTAAGACGCATGTTCAGATAAACTGACAGTGTTAATTAATATAACGTAGTCGGGATTGTCACCATATATTCTACGTTGTTTAGACTTAAATAGATAAGAAACTAGCGGCTTGACTCTTTACTGACCCACTTTCGTGGTAATGTAGGTAGACTTGTTGCATTTCACTCCTATCGTTTAGAGATTAATAAAAACAATTCGTGTTTATATGCTATAACTTTTTCGAACTTCTAGTGAAGTAATTTAAACTCAAACTCAAAGCATTTATTTCAATTAAACCATTTACCGGCACTTTTGAACTGTCAAGAAGTCGGTCAGTCAGAAAATATGAAGCTAGTTGCCCATTCCAAAGCGTAGGTACCTATGGCGAAGAACGGGCAAGAAACTCCACGGACCATTAAGTAAAAGTATCAATGATGGAACATGATAACCTCACGCCAACTTCCCCGAAAGGTTAGACAGAGGTGTACCCAGATTTCGCCAGCTATGTTTAAGTCCCATGCAGGGCCTGATTTACCCACAGGCTAACTAGACTCAAGCCTAGGGCGCAAGGGTCGAGGGGGCACTGAGCTTGCTCTTGCAAGCACCACTTATTTACAGAATAAAATTTGATTCTTAATTTAAAATATGCGCCTATAGTAGAAGAACTGCGGTTCGTAAATCTAGTAAAATATAAAAAAAATGTATGTATATTCATGGGCTAGGCAGGACAGGCCCGGGGGAGGAGGCGCATATTCATAGTTAGCCTAGGGCTGTGAGAACTCTAAATCAGGCACTGGTCCCATGTAATAGGGGCTAGCCTATTGCAGTCAACCCGGCACAAATCTTGACTCCGGAATTTTACCGAGAAATTCCTGATAGAAAACCCCGATAACACTTTGTCCGACTTGGGAACCGAACCTCGTGCTCAGCAGTAGCGCTTCCACTTTCATTTATATTGTGTGACAAAATATAATATAACATTTTACATTGATAGATCAATTAATAACAAAAATATTACCCGGCAAATTGGACAATTTGATTTTTTTTGTATCATAATACGACTTCGCGTGACTTTATAGATTACTAGTAACTTACGAATAGGAGAAATAATTATAATTTACTCATGTCCATTAATTGTATCACTCCTTTACATTATCTTTGTAAAAAATATAATGCGCAAATGTAAATGATCGCGTCTGACCGTTGTGTGTCTGATATCTACCTAAGTTCATGGCATTAAATAACTGCGTATTATATTAGTCCAGTTGTTTTCGGTCTATATTTACTACATACAGAAGACCGATAATAATGTATTTATATACATAAGTACCTACTTTTTTACAATAATACGGAAAAGTCACAAAGAAACATACGATAAAAGGTATAAGCGGACTGTCCAGTTGCAAATCAAGGCCCCAAAGTGATAATATTTATTCGAGAAAATTTGTTCCGATTTTTGAGCATCGAAACTAGGGCAACCAGTAGAATTACAGAACATTATGAGACGAAGACACCTTCACTTGTATCAGGAGAAAGTGCGTTGGATTCTGAATCTTATCTGTCTTGGGATTGAGATGAAAATCGATAGCTGTTGCGGGATATACTTGGGTGAAATGTACTGGACAAATGATGCAGGTACAGTTAGCGTTTTGACAAGCAAAAACTCAGCCATGGGTCGGATGGACGCCGGCGACCGTTAGAAAGACGGTGCGGCCATACATTCACATCTCCACGACGCTAACACACAAACAAACTGGTACTTGTTAGAACATTTTATAGGTAATCATGAAGGCATTTTAATTTTAACGGTTTCACTTAGCAGTGAGCCACCTCTCGCCGTTTGTGTGAGCAATCAGTGTAGACGCAT
Organism: Luperina nickerlii; assembly: GCA_963855955.1. Taxonomy (NCBI): domain Eukaryota; kingdom Metazoa; phylum Arthropoda; class Insecta; order Lepidoptera; family Noctuidae; genus Luperina; species Luperina nickerlii. Next base: position 7,624,039 of record OY979663.1, read on the forward strand.
GCACAGCGGCGAGACGTCAATGCAGCTTTAGATGCTTTAATTATAACAATGACATGTATTCTTGAAATTCGCGTATTAAAACTGATGTTATCTGTTATAGTAAAACATCATGGTAAATTAAGGATAAAACTTTGAAAGATAAGAACATTATGACTTGAGAGGTCTACCTCTCAAGTCATAATGTTCTTAACTTTCAAATAAATCTATTTAATGTGACCTTACTGATAGACGAAGTAATTAAGTACGTAAGAGTTCAATTGGCAATGTTTACCTATAGAAAAGCTGTCAAGATCTCAAAGTGCAATAATGCGCAACAGATTCTGACCGCCGCAACACGTTTCTGATAAAAATCCCAGAATGTTGTAGGTACCTACTTATAAAGAACACTGATTGTAAAGACCAAACAATGTGTTGTTTGGTAGCAGTAATATTTTTTATGCTTAGTCAATCTTGCATTCAAATAATTTTGCTAGAGATGAACACAATCACCTCGTTATAGGCTTTGGCAAGCTTTGTTGTATCACCTACAATTATTATAATTGAAAATGTAAAGAACGAAATGATTTTAAAAGAATATTTCAACCTCTAACCTTCACTAAAGTGTTCAAACCGACCAAGTTATTGTTTGAAGTACCAAACCAATTAACTTACCTACTTATACGAGCTTTTTAAAGCTAATCTTGGTTAGCTAAAAAAGAGTAATCATATCCGTTTTAAGCCTCTCTCGGTCTCGGACGGATACGATGATTTTCCATAGGAGGCGTAAGAAGAGTTCTTATTTTGTGCCAGCATGAGCCATTGCAACTAAAATACTTGCCACCATCTTTTTTTACGTTGGCACGAATTTGCGTAAAAACATTAAAGCCTCCGCGAATTACGAAAGTAAATGATCGTCTGGTACACTCTAGCTCCCAAACTGCTAGCTGGGTAATTTTCTTACCACGCCAAAAAATCTATCGTGTGGGTACCTACTTATAGCAGCACCAAAGGAGAATTGGGCATATAAGCATAAACAAATAGACACCCGTGGGATAAGTTTGAGTTCACGCGGCTAAAGCGAACATGTTTAGGACCACTAAATCTAGATCTGTTTCTATCTAGCTACGCAGTAAATCTATTTATTGCACTGAATTGCAGCAATTGTCTAATCGAAACTGTATGTACAAATGTGCGCCCCGGAGAACTACGTACCTACCCAGTTATCTCGCGAATAGTTTGTGTCTACGTCAATCTCTCAAGTGGCTGGATCGTGACCGCGATATTTGCAAGTCTTGCCAATGGCCCAGTGTATCGTGTTACCCGTTAACTGGGTTGTAATGGTCAGATAGGCAGTCGCTCCATTAAAATAATAGTATTCAGCTGCATCCGGATAGACTGGAAGCCGACCCCAACATATGTAGTTGGGGAAAGTCTAGGCAGATGATGGTATCATGAACAGAAAATTTTCTTATCACTATTACTAAGCTTGGTGGCCTAAAACTTCGTGGATTTAAAGCGCTCGATTATCCGCTATGAACAAATAATACATAACATTCAATAGTTTCCCATGTCTTTTCACATCCGCTGTTTGACGCGGAGAGTCGAGTAAATGCCTTATTGTGTCCGCAATTAAAATTGAGTCTAATAAAGTTCAACGTAGATAAAGTTAAGTTCTAGATTTTGCTCGCGGCCTCGCCCCTGTGGAGGTCGGAAATGATCCCCAGAATAAAAAGTATCCTATGTCCTAACCCAGGTCATGGTTTACCGGTGTGCCACCAAACATCCAAATCCGCTCAGCCGTTAAAGCGTGCCGTGTACAGACAGACTGTGACAGAGATACATACATTTGTATTTATAATATTAGTAAATATGTACAGACGCCAGCACATCAAGCTACCCGAAACTGTCAAATTTTCCCAATCAACTTTGAACCTTATGCTGTAGCGATAAAGTTGAAATCTATTAAAAAAAAATTGACAGATTGTAGTAGCTTGATGTGCTGGCGTCTGTACCTATTTAGGTAATTGTTTTGGGTTTAGGTCTCAACTCAGCCTATCGCACTTCACTGCTAGACAAAGGTTTCTCTCAAGTTGCGCCACAAGGCATCCATTCTATTAAAGCTGCCTTCTTAAAGTTGTTGGGGCATCTACCTAATAGTTGGGTAGCAGGTTCATACAATCGAATGGCCTCTTTCACTGGCGACGCCTAAAAAAGCTATTCGATTTTCTACTTTTCAGCACTGAACCAAGCGTTGAAATCCAACGACGCGTTTTTATTATATAGGCATTAATATAAGTGTGGGTAGTGTTAGTGAAAACGGGCATACGGCAAACGGCATCTCTTTTTTTTCGCCGATATCAAGAATAGACACGTATTACCTAATTTGAATATCTACAGCAACGCCTAAATTCGCATAAAACGATAAAAGCTTCGCACTGTCTATCTGCGTATCGGCATCTCGTTTCATCTGCAGTTAATAGTCGGTTGAACGACCGCAGTAACAAGTAAAGTGACCTAAACAAGTCCCGGCCTAGCCATTATCTCTAGGTACTTATTAGTAAATTTACGACGCGCGGATGCATGCGATATCATCGTGCAACGCGCGATCTATCGGCGACCCGTGCCGTGCTCGTGCACGTTTCTTCAGTTTGTTGGCTAAATAATAACAGCCGCATAGGTCGATCGATCAGGTTACGCTACGATTGCCGCGGTTGGTCTGTGGATGGGTGACCATCGTTACATACCGAGACCCCTCCGTGCCTCGGAAAGCACGTTAAGCCATTGGTCGCGGCTGTCATTCGTGGATCTTTAACTGGGTTATGGAGACTGCGGAGATCAAATAGGCAGTCGCTCCATGTAAAATACTGGTATTCAGCTGCATCCGGTTAGACTGGAAGCCGACCCCAACATAGTTGGGAAAAGGCTAGGCAGATGATGAACTTTCTTCAGTTTCTTGGTCAGTGTGTCGTCTTAGGTGCGGATTTGTTAGTCTAAAGCGGATGAAAGTTTGTACTTATCGAAGTTCGTTTTCGATGTGAAATCCCATTGGGCACACAACTTGCTTAATTTAATTAATACAGCACATTACATAATGTTAGGATTATCGAGTTCGCGTGCTGTGCCTAGTAATGTTCGTAGATATAAATGTTTTGTTAGAGTTGATAAATTGAATAAATTCAATGCGCATAACACGCTTGAGTTGTCACGGAAGATCGTATGATACGATACTAAGCACGTCACACACGCAGTCGTTTTAACTCACAAGAATTATTATGAAACCTAAATAAATTATGGCTATCACGAGAAAATAAATGAGGTACTTATAATTTGTGAAGATGAGATGAGTCATGGCTTTTCGCTAACAACAATGTCATTCATGACAGTAGACTAGAGGTAACATGTAACATAAAGGCTATTTTAAATACGTTGAATTGTGGTCGTCCAAATCAAAAGGGACCTTATGGCGGTAACTAGTTTCCGAGATATTAATAAATTTGTAAAATACCTCAAAAAAATCGTTTTTTTATTAACTGTATTTTTAAAAAGATGATTGTATTTACTACATGTAGATGTGTTCAACTTTTCGAAAAGTCAATTTAAAAAAGTTTCGTATTCATCTAAAGTTTAGTAAAAAAGGAACCTTATCGCGGCAAGACCTAACAAATCGTTTTTCTTGTAATTCAAACCATATATTATATCAACATTTTAATATTGCAAGGTAGGTATAAACTAAACTATTCATTCAGGATGGGAAATCATCAAATGACTCCTCCCGCTCTGGGTGGAGCGGAATAGGGAGTGTCAGACTCTTACTGACTAAAACCCACCCGTGTTCCTTCCTTCGCCCTTTGTTCCGGGCCAGCGGTAACCCTTTCGGACAATCCCGCTGACCCGGCAGGCTTCGGCCAATACGGGCCCCTTCGTTTAGTGCTGACATCTCTTTGAGGCGCGCGTGGAACACGTACGCGCCGTCCGGCACGGGCCTGGTCCTGATCGGACGGTGAGCTACCCATTGCTCTCCGCCCGCGCCTAAGGTGGCCGGGAGTAGTCGCGCGGCTCCCGACGCCCGGAGCGTCTCCCGCGGCGGCTGGGACGGGAGGCTCTCTCTCTCAGCCGTCCCGCCGCCTCCTTCGCTAGCATGACTGCTTCGCAGAAGGAGGCGACTGCTCCCCACTCCCTCTAGCCCCGGACCATGGCTTGAACCAGGCCCGGACGCGAGAGGTCGCCGCCATGAGATCGCGCCGGAGGTCTGTCCGCTCCGCCGCAATTTGCTGCGGAAGCGGAGTTTCCCCCCGGCGTAGTGCCTCCGCGCGCCACTCATACAGGCGCGCGAGGACTATCGCCTCCAGATCCCATGGCGGCAGTCCGGCAAGGAGGCTTGCCGCCTCGCCCGAGATCGTGCGGTACCCCCGGATCAGCCTAACGGCTACCACCTTCTGGGGCGCGTTCAAATAATGGGCGGCTCGCCGCCGCAGTGAACGCGCCCACACCGGGGCCCCGTTATAGGGCCATGGACCGCACGACCCCCGCGTAAAGCCTCCGGCAGGAGGCGTTTAGCCCCCTCAGGTTGGGCAGGAGCCGCTTGAAGGCGGCCCCGGCCCGTTCCAGTTTGGGAGCCAAACGTCGGAAATGCTCGACTAAGTTCCACCGGCTGTCGAGGATGAGACCCAGGTATTTCATCGTCGTCTCGACGCCGATGTGAACCCCTCCTACCGTTAGTTGGGATCCCGATGGTGGCGTATTCCGGAACCCATGAAACGACATGGCCTCGGACTTGTGCAATGCCACCTCGAGACCCAACTGCCGGATCCTCTCCACGACTATCGCAACCCCGCGTGTCATCGCGTCGGCCGCCGCCTGATGCGACCTCCCCTGCGCCAGGACTAGCGTGTCGTCAGCGTAGCGTATAGCTGCCATTAGATAGTGTCGCACGCCGCCGCATGCGGCATTCTTTGTATATGCGTCTTAGGTCTAAGGTCCCACTATTGTAGTCCATATTTTGTTTAGGTACTTTTAATAGAGGTAAACAATCTTGTTAGGTATGTTTTTTATCATAAAATATATTTTTAAAATAGGCTAAGGCTAATAGCAAAAGTAATTCATTATAACATCTGTTATTTCATTTTGTTTTATCTTGTAATGGCTATAAATTATTTCATAAATATATTTTTCGACAAAAACGTATCAAGATTGTTTACCTTTATTAAAATACTTAAATTAATTAACTATACTAAGAGATAAGTGTCAGCAGACTGCAATGGACCGCCTTAAGGGCCCTTTTTTACGTATATACTTGTTACGAATTTTCATACCTTGTGATAATAAAAAAAAAATTGTTAAATAGGTAACATTTTCATACCTTGTGATAATAAAAAAAGAAAATTTAAGTTATCTTGAATGTTGCACTAAAATATTGATTATGCATGCTAAAAATAAAAAATATTGTTTAGTGCCCACCATTAGGGCCCTTTTTTAATTTGTTTGAAGAAATTGTTCAGTTCTCTATGTAACTTTACAAGATCATAACTAACAGTTATCATTGATCTCTTAGCTTTATTAGCATCTAAACCAATTATGTATAACCTATTTAGTGATTAAGTGTTGATTTTGTTACTGTCAGATCTCAAAGTTTATAAAAAATAAGAATTCTTGCTAGTAAATAAAAACTATTTTTTTTAAATTATGTGTTGTTTTTATTTACATCTAAGGCCTTTCGCAAATCTATGTAATTAGTAGCAATATAGAAACGATAAAAGTTTAGTGAGAAACAGGCGGTTTACTTATTTTTAATACTATTATCGATACTTTGCATCTCATTGATAATGCATTATGTTGGCGGGTCTAGTTCCCACAACAAACAAGTTTATGCAAGGATTGTAAGAATTTCCATTAGTAATAATCATAGTCAATCAAAGTATACCATCAGTTACATAACTTCACACTAAAACATAACTTTTTTGTACGGCATACTTAAATTGCGATTTTCTCGAAACTTATAATTTCGATCAGTGAACTTCAAAAATTCGTAAAAAAATAACGGCAGTGGTTAGAAGGTTGGTTCTTGGGTCTATAGTTCGGTACATTTATGTAGTTTTCAGCTCTGTAGATAACTCATTTCCGCCATAAGGTCCCTTTTGATTTGGACGACCACAATTATTTAAATTAATGTCGGTTTAATGAGGATGCGGTCAGCATCCATAAATCATTCACAAAATACTTCAGACTGCGAATGTTCGTCGAACTTGATATAGTCCTTGACGCAATAGGCTGACCAAACATGGTGGCTTCGGGTGTAGGTAGTGTGGTCAAAGATTTCTTTTTTGGGTAGGTAGGTAACAAGTAGGTACCTAATTACAATAGTGGCTATTAAAACTTGGTTTAAAAAACGACCACTCGGTTCGCTGCATCGAATGACCTACTTTTAAAATTGCCAACGATAAAAAATGCTCTGCTATCAAACTGTAAACTGGCCTTGAGGTCGCCAAGGGGTTCTAAACAACAAATCGGTTATCCCGACCCCTGACATCTTGAACCGGCAGGCTCACTATTATTCAATCAAAATCCTTAATACCCAGGCCACCAGGTTGCTATAAGAACTGGTTTAAACTGAACTGGTGAACGTACCGCGTTATTATGGACGTCGAATCGCCTTGCATCTGTGATAAGCCTAAGTCATTATGAGATAGCCCTGAAACGCTCTTTTGGCTCATGCCACCACATGAAAGGACATGCCGTACTGCCAACAAAAATTCGTTTTACATAAAATGTTTAATAACAACATATCTTTCTATTTCAGAAGCCCGTCCCAAATGGCAGGTCCTGCCTCCAGTGCCAGGATACGTGCCCGTCTACATCAGGTCGGGCGACACACCGCTTGAGGAGATTAACTTGGAATTGGCAGAGGCTTTCCATGAACTGCCTTCGGGCAGAAGCGCAGGAAAGCAAGTTGAAGCGTCTCCCGAGACCCCGGAACAAGCCGACCAGCCCCAACCTGACGAGATCCCAGCACCTGCTGACGAAACCGTCGACCGCCGTCCCTACGAGAAGAAACTCCTCGAAAAGAAAAAGAAAGCCAGCTCCGATATCCCGAAACCGATCGAACGTAGATAAATAAACGTAATTAAGTCCTAATTATAAGTTATTAATTTTAATTATTACTATATTATACTCAACACAAATTTTGAATACTCAGTTTCCTAAAAGCTTGCCATTAGCTTTATTTATTAACAGGAATGTGTAATCGTAGCCGTTTGCCATTTTGTATTTAGAATACCTACTCTCGGAACTTACTGAAGTAAATAATTTATTTTTTAATGTGTCATGAATTTTTTCTGTGTCTTCAATATCCCAGCCGGCCTGTAGAATGCTGATCAGCACTCAATTGTTTTTAAATTGCCTAGAGCCTGAACCGCTTCAGAAAGGCAGCAAGCGTCCAGTGAAGAGGACTAAAATTCTGTTAAGCTTGAATCACTGCGCTATTCGAGTTCATCTTATGTGGTCACAAACCAGCTTGTCTATGCTTCCAGCTTTGTCGTAAGGTGTATATGGAGAGGGACTTCCTAATTGTAAAAAGGCTGACCAGAGGCAGTAATGGTTCGTTGGCTGAAATTCCCAAGAAGAAATATGGGGTAGAACCCCGAAACTACTTGCTAGTTCTTCTTAGCTTCAACCATTGAGCTACAGCCAAACGCACATTACAGCCGCAACGAGACGCAGGGCAACGCATTTTAATACTTACAGAAAAAGTGCGGTGTGGCCACATAGAAAATGTACGAGACAGATAAAGGAGGATTTTTGCAATACGTGGCGTGGCGGCGACCTGCTCCAATCTGCTTTAACCTTAAAAATGCAAATTAACTAACTTTGTGTGCACAATAGTTGTCCTGAATTCGACACCCATAAAGTATTTGTGACTACAAAAGCATTGTGATGAGACACCATGACCATTGCAGTGACATCAGTAGCCATGAATCGATTGCCAAACAAATAATAAAGGTCAGGTTTACAATAAAACCACTGTATACGAAAGATTATTTTTATTACTTAGGTATATTAAAATTGTATCTATAAATAATACAACAGTACATACCTAACTAAAGTCCCCGTCACGAGAAGCTGTAGCGGTATCTACAACGCCACATACAAACAACGCGTCATACTGACGTCACGCAAATCCTGCATCGCGCAAGCAGAGTTTACCGCGCAACTAGCATAGATACAACGGCCCATACACATACATATACATTTTGTAAATGAAGAACTTCTACTAAGGGCTGATTTTTCAATCGACAGATAATTTTTATTCGTGGAGTAAAATTGATGTCTGACAGATTATGTATGGTTAGTCCATACATAATGTCAAAAATTAAAAATTATTCCTCAGATAAAATTATCTGGCGTTGGAAAAATCAGTCCGAAGTTACGTAGCGACAATTCAATCACCAACAAATAATCACAAATTCAATCAACTCAAAGTAACATACGTGTAATACAAAACTAACGAGCAATTTCACTTAGTCGGGTTATATTTTAGCGAAATAAAGCGATGTCGTCTAATGTTTTGTGGTACTAGAACGCGTTTGACTCATAGAACGTAAACATTTAGGACGCTATTTTGAAGTAAGCTCACGCTGACGCTGTCAATGCTGCAGAATGCAAATGTAGAATACTCGGAATCGTCTGAGGGCAGTAATTAGATGTGTGTGTTAACATAATTATATCCCTATATAAAATAAAAATCATTACGAAAGTGTATTTTTTATTTGATCCAAAGGTTGCGAACCGAAGTTGTGTGTTTATAAAATTTATAGCTTCTCGTGACGGGGACTTTATACATCTATTACAAAACTATTTACAAAAATATTTATACGAAACAGGTAAATCGGAATTGTATTTAGTATGCGAAGCTGTCCTCGCAAACTTTACCCCAGTAGCCGCCAGCCTACTAGTGGAACATCTTGTTATGGTAGTCGCACCATACTAAGCTCTAAACTCTAACCCCTTTATTAATAAATGCGAAGTAAAGTTATGCCAAGGTTAAGGCTCGGATTCCACTAAAGCGGAGACGAGACGAGAGATGTATTGGAAACAACCAATAGGATTTCGTTTTTTTCCGCGCCGCTCGCCAGACAGCGTGCAGCGTCCAGCCAGCCAGTACACATCTTTACTCCGTTCTAGTCAGTATACATCTGTGCTCCGGTCTAGCCAGGACGCATCTCCGCAGAGCTTCGGTGGCTACTTCTTAGCTGTTACATAATATCTCCCCTCCCCGCCACTTCGCACATCTCCGCTTAAGCGAAGTCCGGGCCTAATCCTCGAAAAAATTATAATTAATCTGAAAGTTATACTGGTTGTCACTTAACTCTTGCGTTTATTAATAATTGGGTAACATTCGAAAGTCGATAATAAAACTTCGGAGAGTAACGACACGAGGATAAGTTCAGAGTTTAGTATTTATGATTGTCCAATTGAGTCCAAAACTACTCGGGGAATTCCGAAACAATCACAGATTATCAATATTAAAAGGTCAAGTTAACACATAACAAAAACACTATAGGAGAATAATGTATTACCTACAGTAGTTACAAATCATGAGCGCGTCATGTGACTCTTCTGTCAGTGACATAAGGTTTGAATTGCAGCTACAATACTTAAAACTAACTACACTAAGTGCGATTTCACCAATGAAACTGAACGCAATCAACACGTCTGAACTGCGTTCAAGAGCTGTCAGTGTCAATATTCCACAACAATGATGCCACTGTCAGCTCTTAACCGCGGTTTAGATGACCTAATCGCTATCAGTTTCATCGGTGAAATCCGCCCTGAATTAGGACCTCCTCATGGTCAACATAACGTTAATCTCCCATATGATTGTCCTCAAATTAGTTATCACTTCCTTCAACTGTTTGTTTTTTAATACCACCTGGAAACAATAAAATCAAGTCATTAATTTTTATTCAACATACGACACACAAAATATAGTATTTTTATATCTTTGTTTAGCGGCATCTACAACGCCACATGTGAACAACGCGTCATACTGACGTCACGTAAAATCCTGCATCTCGCAAGCAGATTTTACCGCGCAACTAGAAACAACGGCCCGACATGTATCATCGGGCAGGTGCCCGCCAGTCACAACACCCGTCTGGTTATGGAGTATGAGTGAACTTTACACACACACATTAAGCAATGCTAAAACAGGCTACCGGCCTGTTTAGAATAAGATTACCTGGTAAATAACTATAGAAAATGAAAGTGAAAATATATAAAATTTATCCTCTCACCTGTTCTGTGAGTTCTCTATTTTCTTCTAGTGCTAGCCTGTAAGATTCAGTGTTCCGTCTTTCATCCAAGGCCTTGTTCTCTGCTTCGTCTTTCAGTGGTATTAGACTTTCCATGTGGGTGTATTCCATTCCCTAAAACACAATCACATCATACCAGTCAGCAAATATCGACGGATAAACATGGGTCTACAAGGGTTGGTTGTTCAAAACCTCATGACAGACAGAGAGACGGTGCACAAAGCATCGCCCATCGGCTCGCCGAAGCGCGCGTGTCGGTTCTCTATGTGTTTGTTGTTTAGCGTATAGGTAAAACATTTTTCAACACACTTGCTCGTAAAATGGCTCTTAATGAACCGCTTTTTGGTCCATAATGTAGTGAATTAAAACATGTGCTTTTTACGTTATGTTACTGCACTAGTGCGATAACGCCACAGATAACTATTTACTAGTCGGAGATGTGCGCTTTTTGAATCTCATCAAAGAGACTTCATGCCAAAAGGTATCCGCGGGCCATTTTTTTTAATAGTCTGAATCTATCTCCTTGGTATAATCTGTCCCTGGTCCCAAAATGAACTAAAATTATTTACCTTAAGGTAAATGCGCAGTTGTAGCCCGCGAAATTCAATTTTTCTTACGTACCTGTTATAGTCGCATATCATTGATCACGATATAACCTGATACTGACCTCCAAATTACCAAAAACGTAAGAAAATTTTAATTTCGCGGTCTATCACTGCGCATTCACCTTAAATTGTCCGTGGTCCCTCCCGGAACCAAACGGAAAAGACCCTGACTGGCGTTCTATTATTGCAGATTCTCACTGAACTAATGTATATTTCTGTATGCCAATTGTACTTTCTGCTGGACATAGGCCTCCCCTAATGAGCGCCATAGCGCCCTGTCTTCAGCTTGACGCATCCAGCATCTGCCTGCAGTCTTTCGCAGATCGTCATCCTACCTGGCCGGAGGGCAGTGGACTGCTATAGGCTGATGATGATGATGATGAAACTTACATACGACAACACTACGATCAGTCCAAGCACTACTTTGTGTTTATTATATTTTTTCTATAGGCTGTTTAGCGGTTTTGTCAGTACCTTTATTTACACCTGCGCGCGCAGCGCTGGCGCGGCGCGTGGAAAAACAAAACCAGCGCGCCAATTTCCCTACAAGTTAATATATAACAATACAAGTCTGATTTTTTCCTCGTAAGTGTGTTGAAAAACGTGTATCATAATGTACTATTATCGAGCAAAGGCACAAGCGGTTTCTGTAGGTCCGACATTTCAACAATAAACGCAAAGTAAATTTATTATACTTTTGGACCAACAGACTCTGCTTAACTCTTCAGTGATGACAAAGGAAGTATCAAGTTGAAATTAGTATCAAATACGTAGGTCTACGGTCCTTTGGAGCTCTAAAAATATCAAGCTTCTAAGTCAACGCATGAAAAAATACGGCCATTCATGCGACTTTAGTTACTCGCAAATAAATCAAAACCCATAGGGTACTTCCCGTTGACCTAGAATTATAAAATTTAGCAAGAAACAAGATCTCACAGCACAAGTGAAGGAAAATGTCCGAAAATCGTTAATTTGTATTTTTGCCACATTTTTAGGGTTTCGTACCTCAAAAGGAAAAAACAGAACCCTTATAAGAACACTCGCGTATCAAAAAAGTTTCACAATCTGTAATATCAAATGAAAGGGCTTACTGTGAGGATCTCAAATATATTTTTTCATAATTTTAAAGTAAATGGCATTATAGTTAGTTAAGAAAATAGACGAAAATTGACCATTCCCCCCCTTATCTCCGAAACTACTGAGCCTAAAATTTTGAAAAAAATATAGAAAATAGTTCTATACCTATAGATTACAGGAAAACCTATAAGAAGTCTGTGGTCCTAAAACAACATGCAATGGTAAATCTCTCAATATTGTGCGTACAAACTTACATTTTCAGTTGGAATGTATGGGAGAACATGTGTTTCAACTACAATGTTAAGTTTGTTCTTGGGATAAATTCATTCCAACTACGGAACCCTTCATTGTGCGTGGTCCGACATGCACTTGGCCGGTTTTTTTTATATAAGTGCGTGAGGTCTTTAAGTACCTCGGAAAGCACGTTAAGCCGTTGGTCCCGGCTGTCATTCATGGATCTTTGACAGTTAGTTGACCGCTTTTTTATATTACATATTATACATTTTATTAGGGAACTCGATGAGGGCAAGTCGATGTGAGGCCGGACCTTAGAAGACCAGTACATAAACTTTCCGTGAAAGATTAACGGCATTTTCGACTAGTATTTGCACTGACCTGACACGTCTCGTTACATTTCTCGTAGATAAGCCGAAGTCTCTTGAACAGCAGGCGGATCGTGCGCAGTTGCTCCTGCATTTTTGCTTTTTTATCATTACTAGCGTTTTCGCCGTTATGTGTACCATTTGGCGGCTGGAAATATTAAGAAATAAGTTATTAATCATAATCTATATAAATAACACTAGCTTCTGCCCGCGACTTCGTCCGCGTGAAATTTCTTGTTACTCCGACCCACCCTGTCGTATCGCATCGCCTGCCCGCGCTATTACTTCGTTTTTGCTTAGCGTTCTTTCTGACTTTTTTTGTTTTTGCTCGGCTCCTAAAGGTCATAGCGTGATGTTAAATAACCTATAGCCTTCCTCAAGAATTGAGCTATCAAATGCAAAAAGGATTTTTCAAATCCGACTGGTAGTTCCAGAGATTAGCGCGTTCAACGAAACAAACAAACAAACTCTTCAGCTTTATAATATTAGTATAGATACATAATCAGCCTATAACATTCCCACTGCTGAAACAAAGGCCTCCTTTCAGTGAGAGGGAGTGGGTTGTAATCCACCACGCGGGCCCAGTGCGGGTTGGTAGATGTCACGTCATTGAATTTTTGGTTCTAGGACATGCCGGTTTCCTCACGATGTTTTCCTTCACCGTTTTGAGAGCAGTGGTGATGGAATAATTTACATAAAGTAAAGCGCCTGTCTGGGTTCGAACCTACGACCTACAACTCTTAAGTCGCGGCTGTTACCACTGGGCCACCACTGCTCTCAATCTATATAAATACTAATAATAAAGCCGAATATGTGCTGCAATACGCGCATTGACGTGGAGTTACGGACACCAGCCCGTATTACCTATTACCTAATAAAGCTGAAGAGTCTGATTGCTTGTTTGATCGCGCTAATCTCTGGAACGACAAGTCGGATTTAAGAAAATCTTTTCTTATTTGATAGAACAATTCTTGAGGTAGGCTTTACGCTACTTCCGCCCCGGTTGGTTCCCGCATTGTCAAGGCGGGGGGGCTCAGTAGCCGTGGCTTGGACACCTACGGTGAAGCAAAGAGGAACCCGAGGAGAGGCCGCTCGTCAGGGCTTTTGCCGATAAGCCGACGACGTAGCGGCCAACAAGTAGGTTGCGGTGCCGCTTTAGCTACATCGCAACTGAGGTAGGCCGCGATGTCGTATGGGAGGCATCGTGGCTGAGGGTTGGAGGCCGCGGCGGGAGAGGTGTGCTGGTATTGCGGTGCGCCGCTCTCCCTACCTTCCGCAGCCTTAACGGAGTCGCCACCGTCTGATGGTGGACACGGTGGGGCCGCAGGGGAGGAAGAGTGTTGGTATGACGTTGACCGCTCTCCCTATCCTCTGCGGCCGAAAATTGGCAGGCAGCGGGGCCAATGACCTGACCCGTCACAGGGGAACCAAGGGTGCCCAGACACGGGGTCGTCTGGCGCCCATATGGGCGCAAAACAGCATAATAATATTATTATGCTGTTTTGGTCCCTGGGGTGGTCACGGCGTGCTATATGTTCTGGTGCGCCGGTGATGGGGAGTACTCCCCCGAGAGGAATGTCCGGTGACGGACAGCCGCGGCGGGTTCACGGATGAGTGCTAACGCGTGCCCGTGTTCCCGCCGTAAGCGGCAGATGAGGACACCGTGGAGTTTTAGTGGGTTAGAGTCCCACATAACTGCACTATCTCCCCGTGGTAGTGCAGAATGCAAGAGCATTTCTCCACGTTAAAAAAAAAGGCTTTACGCTACTTAACATCACACTAAGACCCTTAGGAGCCGAGCAAAAACTAAAAAAAGCTAAAAAAAGAACGCTTAGCGGAAACGAAGCAAAAGCACGGCAGGCGATGCGATGCGACGGGTTGGGTCAGGGGAACCAAACTGAAATTTGTTATTTCAAGTGGACGAAGTCGCGGGCAAGAGCTAGTCATAATCATAATGTACGTCGTCGTCCGTAGTTTCTCGTTATTGTCATGATACACCTAACAGCTAAATAAGTATGATTTTCTTTAGCTGTACACATAACTGTAACATAATGTTGAATGTAGATTGAAAGACACTTGCAGCAATTCAAGTGGCAGTAAGGGTGCATTTCCACTGAAGCGGAGGCGAGCGGAGACGTACAGGAATCGACCAATCACAATGGTTGAAATCCTCAGCGCGTCACTCGTCTCGTCTATGATTGGACGATTCCTGCACGTCTCCGCTCCGCTCCGCCCCGCTCCTCTTCAGTGGAAACGCACCCTAAGATGACTTTCGGTATCCTATTTGATTGTTCAAAACTTACTTGTATGGCTTTTAATGTCTGGAAAACATCTTGGGTTCTGCTCACAATATCTTGCACTGTCTCCTGTCCAAATCTGAAAATGAATGAAGCCATAATCAATATCTGTTGGTAACTAAAAGGTTTTTTTTACATTTTTTATAAGCACTATTCAGCCGTAAAAGGCGACTTGGGCGTCTATTGGATGAGCAACTAAATCCTGCATATTTTTATTTATTTATTTATATATATTTTATTATACACCATAAAAATACATAACAATAAAATTATCGATCACTAATAATATAGAATGGGCGGCCTTGTCGCTGTCGGCGATCTCTTCCAGGAACCTTGTAATTGATAGTTATTTGCCTGGACATAAAATGGGATTCTCGTTGGTACAACAATATACTAAAACTAGCTTCTGCCCGCGACTTCGTCCGCGTGAAATTTCTTGTTACTCCGACCCACCCCGTCGCATCGCATCGCCTGCCCGCGCTATTACTTCGTTTTTGCTTAGCGTTCTTTCTGACTTTTTTTCTTTTTGCTCGGCTCCTAAAGGTCATAGCGTGATGTTAAATAGCCTATAGCCTTGCTCAAGAATTGGGCTATCAAATGCAGAAGGAATTTTTCAAATCCGACTGGTAATTCCTGAGATTAGCGCGTTCAAACAAACAAACAAACAAACTCTTCAGCTTTACAATATTAGTAATGCATAATGAGCCTATAATGTTCCCACTGCTGAGACTCAGGCCTACTCTCTTCGAGAGGGAGTGGGCCGTATTCCATCACGCCGGCGCAGTCATCATCATCATCATGATTTCAGCCGAAAGACGTCCACTGCTGGACATAGGCCTCCCCCAAGCACCTCCACTTCGACCGGTTTTGTGCTTCTCGCATCCAACGACTTCCTGCGGCCTAAACAAGGTTGTCGGTTTAGTGCGCCGGCGCAGTGCGGGTTGGTAATGTCACGTGTATTCGAATTTTTGGTTCTAGGACATGCCGTTGTCCTAACGATGTTTTCCTTCACCGTTTTGAGAGCAGTGGTGATGAAATAATTTACACAAAGTAAAGCGCCTGTCTGGGTTCGACACTACGCCCACTACCACAACCACCACTGACCCACCACTGTTCTTATGATAACGCCTTTCTGCAATCACTTTTCTGCTTACCAGGTTAGGAAATCATTGTTACTCTTTTATATACTTACTTGGCGTCCATAATTGCTACCCCGGCAGATATCGGTCGCTTCAAAAACTGTCCTGTGGGGTACCCTCACTTGTTATAATAATCAACTGTCAATCAACTATCAACTGTCAACTACCTATCTGTCAAACACCACAAAGTAAAAATAGACAAACATTTTTCTTTATGTTTTCTGCACATGTGATGAGGCTCATGATTAACAGTAAATATAAGTGTCTAAACACACTATGCCGAAGGTATGCGACCGAAGTTCGGCATGATTACGCCTGCAATGCTATTTAACGCAACGTAATTTCGGCATAATGTCAGTAATTCAAATAGCATTGCTGGCGTAATCATGCCGAACTTCGGTGACGTATCTTTGGCATAGTGTGTTCAGACACTAACCCTGCGTTCTGAGTTGGTAAATAATCGATTTCAGCGTGCTTAAACCCGTACTGAATTAGCGTGAGCGCGATAACGATGTCCCGTGAATCGTCTTAGATGACGTCATGACATGCGCCATGAATGCACTATGCCTTAGAATAATATCACCGTGGGCGCTGTCAAAAATGACAGTGTGTGTGAGAATGTGTCAGTGTGTGTTTTGTTTTGAGTTGCAGCATCATCTTTAAATTAAACTAACGTGGCATTTTCGAAATTGTGGCTGACAGTCGCCACCTAACCAAAGAAGAAGAAATGTGGTGTTTATACAAGGAAATACTGTAATAATATCGTTTTACATTGAGTAAGCACTGTGAGCGCGTTCACAAGCTTTCCGAATTGTTGACAGCTCTCAGCTCAGTCATAATCGTGATATCTAAATTGGAACGCAAATTATTGCTATGAGCGCTGTGAGCGATATTGTCTAATGCGGCCTAAATATACACTGCAATGAGGTACATACTTGCACAATGATGCAGTATTGAACTCCTTGTTCTGCGGAGGCTGAGGGGCAGGAGGCTGCGGAGGAGGAGGTGCAGTATTGTTTGACACTGCACCTGCAGCTTGCATGCCACCTAAAGATAAAAGCCGAGATATTAACAAACACAAACTTAACAAACTTAACAAACACAATAAAAGGTCAAAGGTTCCATAACATTTCTGAAGATAACAAAAGTTTTTCAGAAAGAATGTGACTAATCCAATATGAAAGATGAAGCGGAAAGCTAACCTTTTGGTTGATAGTCACATTTTATCTGTCAAATTTCAGCTCATCTGAAGACATACTATTGAAACTTCAAACTAGGTAGAACTACATACACATGACAACATTAATTTGTATTATTTTTAAATACATAAGTAAATTCTTTGAGGTGATTTGTGTGTATACCTGATTGCTGAACTGTCTGAGGTCCCATGCCTGGACCTCCAGGTCCACCACTGACACCTACGCCCATACCCTGAAAATATAGGAACAAAATGTTTTTAGAATGTTGTGATTCTTATGAAATTTATAATAAAATTGATTTACTACAAGAATCAACAATTTTTTTTATAAATTTATGCCTTTTACAACCTTATTGTAATAAATGATTTGACTTTTACGGTGTTTTAAATTATACATAGTGGCGCTTCTAATATGTACTTATAGGCTAGTACTATCATGTTCTACAAGGTGTATGGGAAAGTTTTTACCGGTTTTCCTGACAAATGCCACTAGCCGTCAGTATGGAATAAAATAATTTGGCATATATGTCATTTTATTCTACTGTCATTAACCTTCAATAACTACTCATTTTCGTTCTGAATAAATAATAGTGTCATAGTGTAGCTTTGTGAATATGTCGAATTTCGTACCTGACAAAGAGCATTTGCGGCATGCATTGCTTTTCTTATTTGATCAAAAGCAAAATGCCATTGAAAGTCATTGCTTGCTGGTAGAAACTTATGGAGAGCATGCTCCAAGCGTAAAAACGTGTGAGACGTGGTTTCGATAATTTACAAGTGGGGATTTTGATTTAACAGACAGTAGACGTTCGGGTAGACCAAAAAAATTTATGGACGCGGAATTGCAGGGGTTATTGGACGAAGACCCAACCCAAACTCAAAAACAATTGGCAGACGGTTAAATGTGGCACATGAAATGATTAGCAACCGCTTACGAGCAATGGGAAAGATTTTAAAACTAGGAAGATGGGTGCCACATGAACTGAATGATAAGCAAATGGAAAATCGAAAAACCCTTTGTGAAATGCTGCTTCAACGGTACGAAAAAAAGTAATTTTTGCATCGGATTGTGACGGGTGATGAAAAATGGATTTTATTCGAAAATTCAAAACGTAAAAAATCGTGGTTATCGCCTGGCCAACCTGGCCCATCAACTCCAGGGCCGGATCGCTTCGGAAAGAAGACAATGCTCTGTGTTTGGTGGGACCAGGGTGATGCGGTGTATTACAACTTCTAAAACCTAGTGAAACAGTAAATACTGATTGCTACAAACAACAAATAATCAATTTGAATTATGCATTGATTGAAAAACGTCCAGAATGGGCCCAAAGACACTGTAAAGCAATGTTCTTGCATGATAATGCACCATCACACACCGCAAAACCGGTGAAGGACGTATTAAAATCGCTTGGATGGGACATATTATCACACCCGCCGTACTCTCCGGACCTGTCTCCGTCCGATTCTCACCTTTTCGCATCAATGGGGCATACACTGGCTGAGCAAAATTTCGAAGAAGTCGAAAAATGGGTCGTTGAATGGTTCCGCTCAAAGGACAAGCAGTTCTTTTGGGATGACATTCATCATTTGGCAGAAAGATGGACAAAGTGTATAGAATCGAATGGCCAATACTTTGAATAAATACCATATTTAAATTTTTTTTGGCTTTTCATTTAAAAATCCGGTAAAAACTTTCCGGTACACCGGATATATTCTATGTTATGAGTTCTGTTTCCGCACTTAGTCCTTTAACTGGACCATTATACATGCAAAATAACCATTTTTACTAGGTACTACTTGTCTGTTATTTATTAAATCATTAGGTTACATACCTGTGGTCCCATGCCCATATTGCCCATCTGATTCTGCATAGTAGCTCCATACGGTGGCACCATTTGGTTGCCCATGCCAACCATCCCACTGGTGTTAGCCATGGGTCCTCCCATCACTCCTGTAAGGTATGTTAACGACATTAGAATACAATTACGACATTAAAATGGCAAGATGCGGATCTCATTGATGCAAAAATGTGTATTATGCCCAGCCAAGATGAAGCTGCTGGAGCATATACAATAATATAAACATTTGGGAGCTTAAATTCCTAAAGGTTTACCGACGCTGAGGATATTACCATATAGCCTAAACAAGATAATAGTGTGGTATATAGAATAATTTTATTGTACCTGCTAGCTGATTCGGCATTGATTGCATCTGTCCGCTCATCGGTCCCCCGCCGAAGCCAGATCTCATGCCGGCAGCATTACCTTGGAAGTTGCCGGGGAACTGATGCCCTTGACCAGCCATCGCTAAGTTATTTATTTACACTTACAAATAAATCGGTATTTGGATGATAAACAATTTCAGTCTTCGGACCAACAAATCCCAGCTGAAGCTGTCATTGACTGACAGACAGACAGACAGACTGACAGTAATCAGGAGTGTTCCCACACTTTAATTTTGGATTTTCCTATTTTCTTGCGAAAGCCCCCGAAATCTGAGGGGCAATTCTACTAATTTTAACAACGTTCACAGTCTGATCTCAGTCTCAATCTGTCAAAAAATACTTCAAATTTCCCTACATTTTGACAAGTTTTTGACATTTCTTTGTCGCTGAGATGAGACTGTGACTAGATTTTGAACGTTTTAAATTACGAGAATTGGCCTTCAGATACTTTTTCCGTAAGTACTAAAACAAAAATTAAGATTATATAAATCATTATATTTATAAAACAATAAACTACAACTAAACAGTCGTGAAAAGCACCCATTGTCGAGTGTCAAAGACGACAGTGGATTTTTCATTTGTAAATTTCTTACTATTCGGGGTTTAAATACATATACAAGACGCAAAATGAAAGCTATTTAAACATTTTCTTAAACATTGTAAAAGTCCCTTAAACATGAAAACACCCGCATTTAGGGGGAAATATTCTAAGATAGGCACACTGGCAATCAGACGTCATTGTCCTCTGATTACTGTCACGTCACTTGTCAGGGGGTTCGGATCTGTGGTGTTTAGTCATCTTTTTTTGAAAATAATAAAAATAAAGATTCGATCTGGGGCAGCCATTACGATGGCTGCCAAAGATTACGAATGATTTTGGAAGATTTTTATTGATTGAACCGTACAACGTTGCCGAGTATACTATTTTTACATTTTTACACTTGACATTGGCTAAATTGTGGTGGTTTTTCCGCAAAAGCCATTAAACGAAGAGAAGAAGAAGAAGTCATCTTTTTTCATTTTAGACTTTGGATATCAGGTCTCCAAACCCCATAAAATGGGGATGGATGATATTCTTAGTTATGTTCTGAACTGCTGAAAACCCTCGAACAGTGACCAACATTAAACCGTTATAAATTAGCAAGCGAGTCGTGGCTTGGCGTGAGTTGGCGGCAATTTTTATAAAAATTATAATTTTCAGTTTGAAATGTTATTAAAATCCTACAGTCCTACTCATATCCACAAAACTTATTAACATAAAAATTCAAAAATATCAAATTATTTTTATTTCTGACTATTTAAAAATATTTCACGGTGCTAAATTGAAGATTTGTAATTCGCCGCCATTTCCTTACGGTAAGACTCTTTGGCGAAATTCTACCCAACCAAATACATAATAAAAACTGACTGAACACGAACATGTCCACTCAAATCTGCTCTGTTCTTTCCTCATAGGACCATCTCAGACATTAATCTACAAGTCCTCTTAGGGCCTGGCCAAGATTATGTCTAGACTTTAAAAGAGATTGTGACCTCTGAGTTTGTTTCTGTCATTCTTCTCAGAGTATGTAGTTAGTTAGCAAACACGGAAGTCATATAGATAGGATAGGTATAGGTTAGTTTTAAAAAAAACATTACTTTTAATGTGTAAAAGTGATTTTTGAACCAATTTACAGAAATAAATATAATTTAAGGGGGATGCTGTATATTGTAGCGGTATTACTAAGCCACATACGAACAACGCGTCATACTGACGTCACGCAAAATCCTGCATCTCGCAAGCAGAGTTTACCGCGCAACTAGCATACATACAACAGTTGCCCGCCAAACACAACAGATCCTCCCTTTTCTATAGAGTACGAGTGAACTTTTACACTGAGTTCTTCATATTTCTATAAGATAAACCGCGAAATTAAAAAAAATTGATCAACTTAAAACCTGAAACTGACCTACAACTTGAAAAAAAAACATTAAAAATTTTGAATTTCGCGGGCTGTCTAGCGCGTTGCCCTTAAATAATAATATTACATACTAATTTCATAACACTATTACATACTAATTTCATAACACTAAGTATGAACGAATGACGCTTTGCTAGTTTCACGCTTTAGTCGTACACAGAGCATGTAACACTAGTCGTCCACCACTCGCTGGCGAGTTCAAAATCGCCAGACAAAGATTTTAAAATCATTAGGGACAAATCTGTTGTCAAAATCTCTGTGTAGACGTGAGATTTTGAAATCCTGACTAAGGTTGTTGCGTGTGTATCTAGCATTACATTGAGTTACAATGACGTATTGTTCACTAAACGAGACTCAACACCATCGTTTTGGGAAACTGAATAACGATTATAATCTGACATGGTTTTCCATGAACGTGGCAAAATAGAGAACAAACATGAAATGACTGGACTATAATGACGTCTTCCAGTAGCTACATTTCATGTTAGTTTTTTTTTTATTTCGCCACGTTCACTATTATCCGTGTTGCACTATATCGGCCAGCTCCAGTGGCCCCCCTGGCCCAGTGGTGTCCCTAAGGCCAAGAGGCACCGAGCGGCAGAAAACTTCCCCACACTACCACACACCACACCTTACCATTACCACACTTTATTTTCTTGATACAAGCACTATAATCTTCTAGCCTACCGCCCCTTAACTTCTTTATACAAATGAAAGAATGGTAACAAAAATCTAACCTACCTGAGGTGGGGTGCTCAAGCTTTCCAGCTCACTCCGCTATTCTTGCATTGCATCCTAAATAGAGAAAGGTGTCAGATGGTAGAAGAGCTGTTGTAGGAATGTTGCAAACTAATTAGTTAGTCATTGGTTAGGCAACCACTTATTGCCGCGGGTGTTTTCTCGTGAGATCCATTTCACGAGTCCACTCTACCTCGAGTTTTCATTGTATTGCTTTTGAGTTTTGAGCCTCTTCTTGTTTCACGTCCGTTCAAGGCCGCGGTGTTGGACGTAGCATACAGACTATCGTGCGCGCATCCAGCGAACGAATTAAATGTGCGCACGTTACAGTTCGGAAGCGCCCCCGTTTGGACCCGAACACACGAAAATCCGCTGGCTCCGTACCGGGTCCCATCGGACCCAAGAACGACGACATACGAGACCCTACATTGATTATGTAAATATTTATTAGGCTACCCATCAAATCTTCTGAATGTGCGATAATTAAGAGAGTTTGATAAAAAACATAACGTGAAATCTACAGGTTGCTCTTATTTTTACGTGTAACGAAATAAGAAAAGTAATTCAGAAACTGTAGAAATTGTTCTAGTGAATGTTGAGTTATTATTATTATCTATCATTTTATTCATCATCGTGCACAAAGAAGTCGAAAGAACATAGGTATGGCTCGAGCGAGCTTCTTTACAACAATTTAAATGGTAATTTATATAGTAAGTAAGAAGTAATCTTTTAAATTATATCAATCTACGTACGAGAAGTAGGTAGGTAGGTACTTTTCCAAATAATAATAGTACCTATTACTTATTGTGGGGTAAAATTATATCCAGTGTAGGCAAGGTAGTACATAGGTACAACCTAGACCTACTTACTTATAGTTTAAATATGACGTTCACAGAACATAATATTATTATGATGTTGTGCACAACCGTTTCAGCCAGGTCTCAGCATTATCATTGGTTGAGTATTCCAGGTATTATTTTCCTGGGCCACTAATGATTGTGTACGGTCACCAAAGGAGATAAAGTAACCAGGGTCGTGGGATATAGTTGAAGTTTAGTATGAAACCGATGGATCTTTTTGAATAAAATTTAACTTGATACTTATATGAACTGTTTGTTTTCTATTAATTAAATTTCTTTCAAAAACATCCATCCAGGTTTGTACGCATAATACGCGCATTGACGTGGAGTTGCGGACACCAGTCCGTATTACCTATTACGTTACTAAACTTCAACTATATCCTACGACCCTGGTTACTTATCTCTTTTGGTGACTGTGCCTGTATAAATTAAAATAAAACCCACACTGTATGCACCAATTTGTCTGTATGCACCACTTGACTTGGCACTGCTATGACTTGAGCTCAGGTAAGTCTATTACATAGTCACAACCAGCAGTGTATCTATTACTAATAGATACGGTTCAAAATACCTTCTTATATTGTAAAATCTTGTTCAGAATCAAATAAATCTTATGTTGTAGTTGGCAATAGCCACCTAATTATTCTTCCACCATTAAGTCCTTCAATTCTGAATTTATCCTCAGTGCTCTATGCACCATCAACAATAATAAAGGTATATAGGTATACCATACTAGGAGGGGTCCGTGGCTAAGTGGCTAAATAATAACAGCCGCACAGGTGGATCGATCAAGGTTGGTCTGTGGATGGGTGACCATTTTTACATACCGAGACGCCTCCGAGCCTCGGAAAGCACGCTAAGCCGTTGGTCCCGGCTGTCATTCGTGGATCTTTGACAGTCGTTACAGGTAGTCAGAAGCCCGAAAGTCTGACAACCAGTCTTACCAAGGGGTATCCTATTACCCAGTAACCGAGTTGTGTGTGAAGGTCAGATAGGTAGTCGCTCAATGTAAAAAACTGGTATTCAGGTGCATCCGGTTAGACTGGAAGCCGACCCCAACATAGTTAGGAAAAGGCTAGGCGGATGATGATCTTCGAATTTTCACATTGTGTACTGCGGTGTAGAATATTGCAGTTTTATGTCAGCTCCATCTATTGACCGATAGTGGAACTAATGTAACTTTTGTTGATGATTTCTGAAAAAGTGTGCTATTTAGAGACTTCGTTTTATTTTTCCTATAATCTTTACATAAACTTCCATCACATAGAATAGAATAATTTCAGATTTTTCTCTTTGCACACTTCGGCGATAAGGGGGGGGACAGTAAATATACATTTTTTTATTTATTATATATTATGTATATTTATTTCTTTTACAATTGAAAAATTGTTGGGCAAACATCATATAAAATTATTCCAAATTTCATTTTTATAGCATTAGTAGTTCTTGAGATATCCAGCTGTGACAGACAGACAGACAGAGACAAACGGACAGACTGAGTCTCAACATAAGGGTTCCGTTTTACCATTTTAGTACGGAACCCTAAAAACGCAAGTTTTAGAAACAATAAAAGTTACTGTAGTCGATCTTATGATCGACTACAGTAAAGAAAATCAGAAAAATATATGATATTTTTCAGGATATATGTATGCTAGGTAGAAAATATAATAGAACTAATTTGATACGATAGAAAAAATCATGAAGATACCTCTAAAAACTTTCTTTTTACAATAAAAACCATACCTACTAATACACATAGTTACAATCATTCTGATTTTTTATCAGATTATTCTACAAGCAACATACTAAAACACTAGTGTTTTATTTTTTTAGTCCAAACAATAGATTTTTTGTTAATAGATAATTGATTCATATTTTGCAATAAATTACCAGAGTTGTGTCATCGCACTTCTTTCTTTTCTATGCAGCCCAGCCCGACAAAGACCGCGCTTTTATTAGGTATAGGTATCATTAGTCGCCTTAACTACGCGTGGTGGTAATCTTATGGTTTTTTGATTGAATTTATGGACCATGACTATCCAGAATAATTCAGATATCGTGTAAAAATCTTCGTATACCTTTTGATCTTCCTAGAGTCGTTAACTTTAGGCCTCCTTCAAGTTATCTAATCTATTTTTGCAATTGCGGAATTCTATTCCAGATTTTAGCTTTCTTGATTTTAGATTATTTCCAGAGTTGTACTACCTAGGTACAGCCTCATGTAACTTGTACTCCGCTCATGATAAACTTCTTCTGTCTCCAGTTTAAAAGGATATTTTGTTTGTCTTGAAAAGCTAATAGGGTATTTTGTTTTCAATTCATGGCAAGCTACATATGATTAAATCCAACAAGAACTCAGTTCTATAAGAATTCAACCACAATTTTATCTAGAAACCCCATTTTATAAATTATTTTGGTGCATCAACTTTGTCAAAACGAACTGGCAATGTTGGATCCACGCCAAATGCTTGACGACACACATTTTTTTCACAACTAAACTACATATTTCTTTTTTATAAATAGATCGAGATGTGCCACATAGATTCGGTTTAACGCTTTCAGAAGCGATTAAAAGACGTAAAATGTACCTTAAAAATTTATTTTCCATTTTATATTAACCTAAATTAAGTACGATAGTATTATTTTAAATTAATTATAACAGTTATTAAGTATTTATTATGAATTCATGTTCATATAGTTATGTAATACATAATATATAATAGTAATTGTGCTTAAAATTACTGTGAATGAAATGCACTATTATGGACAATTCAGTGCGTTACGCCGCTCTGAAAATTTTATACATTTGATGATATGTGTATATAATTTTAGTGTACCTATGTATATCTAAATACAATATTTCATCTATATATAAGGCAAGATGGCCACATCTGTGGCTTACTATATTCCTTTTGGTAAGCATCTACTAATATTATTCTACTTACATTTAAAAGTATAATGAATGTATATAATTCAATATATTAGACCGAATCTTGTTTTTACTTAAACTGTGAAAGCTTCGGGCGGTAAGAGATTCGATTCGGTCAGTAAATATTCAACAATTTTTATTTTTCTTCCACATAATAAATAGTTATCAACATGTAGATTTACAAATATCAACAAAATAAATTACGAATAACAGAATATTACAATTAGAATTAAGCTTACATACTATGTATCAGTGATACCTACCTACTTGGGCTAATACCCCTAACTTGTACTATGTCGCCGTCCAAGATCTCGCCTTCGTTTGAGATGAAACTCATTAGGTACTATGCAAATACTTTAATGGCTGCTGAACGAAATAGACAGTTAGCAATAATCCTTCACCCAGTCACTAAAATGCTGAAAATCCGTTCAAAAGATGGCACGTATTCTACTTAAGCATCTGGCGATTGTAATTCATTTAGTATAAATCCAGCTTTTTGTATGTATAAGTAAATGGCCGGCGACCGCCTCTAATTCAATACATTAAAATTACATGGACTAGTAATTGAATTATCCTAACTATTTTAATACTACTAAGTACCCTTAACCGCTGTGGAGAACAAATTATAAGTAATAATATGTTAATATTACAAGGGCATATAGGTAGTGTACAAAAAATATTGTTGTTTTATCACTTGAGACAGTAATAAGTACATTTCTTAAAATTACATTAATTACTTAACTTTTTATTGCTCTCCCTCTATCTTACGCTAAGCCAAGTCCATTTTCGGACTTATTGAGCAATATGGACATGTTAATACAGAACTAGGAAACTTAAGTAATTATCTATGGCGTCTTACAACCAAAACAAATCGACTAATAACAGCTTCATTTTGAATGAAGCGTTGGTGTTGTAGTCTCCATGTCTTGCATACTTAGAACTGGAATTGCAAACCATAATAAATACTCACGTCGTATTGTTTTCGTTCATGACTTTATTTTATTATACTGTTTCAAGAACATCAAGATTTGCGTAGACTAAGGTTAGTTATACTTGGGCAAATTCTTGCATCTTGTATAAAATGCTAAAATCCGATAAAAAAAATACTTGACTGAGGCTTTCTTTTCGTTCTAAGGCGTCCGATAGATCAATCGTTTTGGATTAATGTGTTTAATATACCTTATTAAAATAAAAAGCTACGTAAAATGGAAAAAATGGATAGGAAGTACAATAATAGTATGTGATGATACAATCATAAAATTTTATTTCACTGGTGATCCTACTTAAAACAGCTGTCTAGACAGTTAATGCGTTTCCGCAAGCGTTGATCGATAGATGCCAGAAATATAATGAGGTTTTACACTTCTTTCAATGATTTATTCCCAGAAAAGTAAAAACAACTTGTAAATCAATTCACAAGTATTCAATTCTTATAAATAACAAAATATCTTGAAAAGTGAACCTTTAGTGAAGTTTTGCTGCGCAGTGTTAACATAAAATGATGTACCAAACTTTGTCCCATTTCTTTAATATTGTATAATATTTATTGTCATTTAACAGCTGGTATGCTTTTAAATGTTACATTCATTTTTAAATATTATATAGATATTTGAATATGAAGGGTATCTATTAGGAAAATATATTTTACTATTGTCTATACGTAGAAAAATATTATGTGATGTTAGGAAGTTGAATAAATGAGGCAAGAATATTTTAACATAGCTATCTAGTATTTTTATATTTGTATCTTAATGGTATAATGGTACTGGTGCTTTTTATAGTTATACATACGAATAAGTACGTAATTATTACCTACATAGTTTCATCACCATTGAACTGGCTAAGTACCAAGGTCTTAATTCTAAATAAAAAGCTCATAGCCTTTGGTCATTCTTTAACATTTTTGGTTTATGGATTCAACTAGATTCTAGACATGTAGTCTATAACTATATTTGGCCTTGCTTCCTTCAGAGTGTAAATCATTAAAATTTTCTAATGACATGGTTTGCTATCGTTTTTAACTACCGTTCGACAAAAGGCATCGAACGTTTGCTGTAACAGCTGTGTCATTATTTTATTTCATTCCACATTCAGACCTAAAACCGTGTTAACAGTTCTCAAATCCATCACTGGTGATACCTACTCTTACTAGCAAGTTCATAATGTATTTTCTTTTTCTATGAAACTCAGATCTGAATTCATACCAACATCACGCGTGTCATCAATAATGTGTCCGGGAATAGTTGCGTCAATCCTACTGCATCCGTGCCTCTTGCAGCTGCGGGGGGTATGGTAGTGGAGGCAGCAGAGGAGCCTGCATGCCGCCGCCCTGGAGCGCGTAGTAGGGAGACACGTAGCCAGCTCCGCTAGCTGCCGCTGCCGCTGCTGCTGAAACATAGAAATATTGTTTTTAACTGAGCCACTCTAATTCAGGGGTCAGAAATTTAGGCATTGTTAAAAAAAGCAACAAAATGAATAAAATACAACATTACAAAATCAATATAATCTAAACACCTTTATGTCTTTAGTTGAGAGTGTAGTACAAACCGGCGGCTGTAGCATACGGGTCAAAGCCGGCTGCGGCATACTGCTGTTGGTAAGCCGCCGCTCCTTGCGCTGCGGCCGCCTGGTATTCGTACAGGTGGTTGGCAGCAGCCACTGCCGCAGCGTGCTGCAGCTGCGGCAGCTGCACTAGTCCGCCTGCTCCCGAACCCACGCCGGCACCCACCCCGCTCATCGCATTCATGTACTGCGGTGTGCTGTACATGTATCCAGGCGACAACCTGCCAATTTACAACAAAGTTACATCCAAAAATCCTCCTGGCATCAAAGACGTCAAACCTTCAGATACTTCACAAAGTAACTGCCCATTTGACGTCTGCTGTCACCCGCGATATCCTCTCACTGAGCTTCTCAATAATCTCGTGAGGAGACATCGAAAAATTAATACTCTTTAAAACGGTCACACTACCTAGCCCCAGCAGCCTCGACAGGCACGAGCATCTAATCTTGTTATGTTAGTAGACATCGATAAACTGTTATAATTATGTAAGTATGCGACTGTCTGCCTATGTCGCCGTTGCGGAACCGCCGCCGTGCGTCAGTGCCAGGAAAGTTTAAGAAAATGTAATAAAAATATACAACGGGCGGCACTCCGCCTCGACCGAAATATCCGTACCACTCGGTATTTGCCTACTTATCGTTACATCGTCGGGAACAGTCTGGAGAATTAAGATTTATATGGCAGCCCATTATCTAATTATATTTCGAAAATAACAGATGACACTTCTAAAAATGTGTTTCGAATTTAAATAAGATGATATTTTTGACTGAATTTTATAGATCTGAATAAATAGATAGATCGCTAC
The DNA here is from genome assembly GCA_963855955.1 of Luperina nickerlii. Lineage (NCBI taxonomy): Eukaryota > Metazoa > Arthropoda > Insecta > Lepidoptera > Noctuidae > Luperina > Luperina nickerlii. Next base: position 7,653,323 of record OY979663.1, read on the forward strand.
GATAATGCGCTGCTTTGCTGCACGTACGTGCACGTGCAGCACGTACGGGCTAACCAAGTAATTTAGCCTTGAAGGATAAGTAGGTAAAACATAAGAAATTATGCAAGTCATGAATTTTCCTTTACAGAAAAATCGTGTTTCCGAATATCATAACATTGGGAAAACAGGACGTTATTTTCCAAAGGCCATTTTATGATCATTACAACTTAGACCTTTAGAGGAAATGGTCTAAGTATTACAATGATGGACCTACCTAACGCAAAATATCATGAATAAAAAAATGCCAATTCTGCTTAATTTGCTTGTGAAAGCGGCCAAGTTTGTTCAAGAGCATCTTGAATCCGCCTCGAGCCGCGTCAGCGTTTCTAGAGAGCTCTCTTCATCCACACTATTAAGCATCGCACCGCTTTTGATGCAATTATCCGTCTTTTTCTACCACTATAAGATGTGATAGAGACGGGCTGACTGTTGTTTGTTCAATTTCGACTGAATTAGCATGGTACAGGGATCGGAGGCAATACGCATGCGTGGTCCACGCCCGCATCCACGCCCCGCCCGCCATATACGCCCACCTGTGGTCTACTGCTGTACTTCTAAATACCTACTTGATGATAGTAGATGAATTAAGAGTACAAGTGTAGATCACGATAATCTATTGAAAAACTACCACGTAATCTAGTCGTAAAATCTCATCTACATTGCAGTCGCCAGGTAGTCACTCTACGTATACTTATTCGTATAGCTACGTTACATGGCTTCCATTATTAATTAACTTTCGATACCCGAGTTAATATAATTATCTACTTTGAAGAGAGAAAAAATATAGTAGTAGTAGGTGAAAACAAACAGCATTATTAAAACTGGCATATATATATATACTCACACAAGCCGAGCTGACACAACTACTAAAATACAAAACACAACCACATACTAGTCTGATAGCTAATAGAGGATGTAGAGGATCTTAAGTTAAATGCCACTTTCAAAGTTCCTAGGAGAAAGTATATAATAATTAAGTAAGTACATAAATTACATGCAAAAAGTTATCGAAAGAATAATTAAACTAAGCTTCTTATAAAGAACATCTGATTAAACTATTTCTAAAACAATTTTCCTATACTTAACAATGTAAAATTAATTTACCTACACATCATTGCTTACATCAATACGTACGTTACGTTATTGGTAGGTACAATTAATTTCAGGCCAATGTTTTTACGCGTACTTTATACTTAGTCATAATTCCATTAGTCTGTGTTCACTAAATCGATCGTAGACAACCTTGCGTTTTGATAATTTTGAGCAACGAAAAGAATACTTTTAAAACAACGTAGATCGATCTACCAAACGTCGCAGTTAAACCCAATTCGATTGGAAACGAAAACAAAAGCGTTAATTCGATTGAAGCTTTCACTTGATTATATTCCATTAAAACAAGAGTGTCACTGAATAATATATGGACAGTTGTGTTGGCGTGGTGGCCCTGGCTGAGCATCGATCGGCGCACGTCAATATGTAATTAACCGGGATACGATGACTGCAGGGCCAGTCGGCACGGATAGGCCGCGTTGTATCGTATGCATGTTAGACAGCACGGCGGCACCGGCGGCGACGGCAACAGCGGCGACCCGTCGAGAGCGCGCTCACACCTACGCACACACAGCGCGCCCTCGACACCTGCCGCCGCCGCTCTACGACAATTACTTAGTAAGTGTATTAAACGAAATCCACCACCAACAAAACTCAATTCAAATCAACAAAATCTTACACGAACACGGCATAAAACATAAAAGTAAAGAAAACATTGAGTGTCGAGAACGATGCGTAAAGTGTGACGGCGGTGGGCGGCGCCCGCGATTGACGACGTCGCCGCCGGCGCCGCCCATGCTCCGGTATAGCTTTGTAAAACGTAAACATTAAAAAACCCAATCGACTAATTCACACCCAAAACGAAAAAAAATCCACTCTCACGCTCACGCTTGCCATAGATACCTATGTGAAAATGTTTGATAATTTAGTCTAGGTGTGGTCCGCCGGCCGCCGCGCCGCTAGCCGTCAGGAGACGCCGCTCGCCTCATCTACCGAGACAAAAGTCAGCAAACTATATTTATACCGCCAAGCGATATGCACCTGGACCTTAGCTACTCAATTCCTACAGTTCTAACTTAGGAGCAGTTTATGAATCTCAATGATTTTGTTGAAATATGCGATTCAATAACAAACCTATATCGTGAGAAAAGTACGTGTTTTTGTAATGGAAAAGTTGTGAAAATACTTGATAAGTTTCCATAACGACATTTCTTAAACGAAAATTACGACCTATTCGTAGACATTACGAACACACGTACGTGATTGTAATTGTGAAATGGAAAGATGGATTATTTATCTTGTCCAATCTTTGATTCAAGAAAAGATTTTGAGCTGTTCCGTTAGCATCTAAGTAAGAATAATCTACGTCTGATTTTTGTCTCGTGAGATGTATTCAGAGCGGCATGCGGCGCCGCTAGTGCTGGCAAATATCGAAGTGTTGAACCACTGAACATTGATACATGATACAGATATGGTACAGATATAACCAGCCGACGGGGTACTTACCCATACGGCGAAGGCAGCACCGTTTGGTAACCGGCGCGAACACCCGCTGCAGCTGCTGCGGCCAAACCGAAACCTGAAAAGAATACAACTTTATTACTAATGACATCACACCACACGGGCATGTAATAAAAGTCTCAACAAAAAGGGGACAAGGAAATCCGTAAAAAATATAACTTCTTAGAGACGACATCATTACTCTTTCAATATTACCATTAATGTTCGTAAAGACGTTATTTTCAGTCTCACTTAGCGGAAGTGGCTAGAGAGAAGTCAAACTAAAATATATCTCGAAGAGATTGGACCACATCCAAATGACACGAGAGTCAACTTAGCGCAGGGAACGTCACTGTTAATTTCTTTTTATTGCATTGTTAAGTCGCGCGAGGCGGCGTCTATTTTAGTCGCTCGCCGTCCGCCCGGGCACCGGCATCCATGGACATACCTCTTGACAAGAAGACGACAAACACTCGCTATAAATGGCTTTCGAACTTTGGCACAGGCCGATGTACCCACGTTACCAAAACGATCGCAAAGACATATTCCACTTAGGTGGAGGTAACCAAGTTGACGACACTTCCCGGGTGTCATATACTAATTTGTTATGTAGCTACCTACCTACGTGTTTTTTACGGATCGTTTATTGCTGGGCTGACCATTTCAAAAACCAAATCATATGTCATATTTAGGAAATGAGCAATCACAGTGATTGTGTGTTTGAATCATAATAATCTGTGATTAATGGTTAATATTCAGAAGAGCGTAACCTCTACCGGCCTGTAAATAAGTTTGCTATTGTGTGGCGAAATTTCACCGGTGATTACAGCGGATCACATCCGCAGCCTCTCCGGATGGTGTTGCGGTTCGTTTGCTATGGGAGTAGTTGTAGTGACCTTCCTACTTTCAATACCGATAGATATTGCAATGGCTACTTCGTCAACTGGCGGTTATTATAAAATTCGATATTTAAACATTTCGATTTTTTGCCATATCCAGAGGTAACCCACAGCTGTGGTGTGAGTTTCAATGACTGAAATCCAGATTATGTAAACTTGCTGTGTTGTGTCCAGCACAATAGATAATAAAACTAGTGCTGATCGGTTCTGAAGTCTGGGGCTAATCGCGTGCCATACAATGCGCGTGATGTGCCACCGCATTTGTTCGATCGATGCGGTGCCATTTGACGGCCGAGGTCGAACCACTGTCCACCACAAAGCTTATCTTGATTCATTAAATTTTTTCTCTTTCCTTTTATGTCCATTGTCAGTTGGCCTGAATGTAGCGCGATGGTCTTTTGTTGCTTATATGTGACCCAGATAGATTTTAGTTGTAATCGATTGTCAAGTACGATACAAAAGGCAAACAGTTGAATATATTAACAAAAATGTAGAACAAAAATATATGACGCAGTGCAAACACGGTTTGAAACTAAAACTAAAATGAATCCGTCATCAAAGTTCTCGAGTCATGCGTCCTCATGAAAAATATCTTGGTAATTTGTGTAGGTGGCACGAATAAAGCTTTGTCTGAATTCCTGTGCGAGTTTTTTTTTGTTTTCAGGACGTCTTCTGGAGTTCAGGTCGTCGAACTGCAAAGCCGACAGTAAGTGCTTAACGTCGCTTGTAAGGATTCTACGGAAATACGATTTTAGACACGAGCGGCCTGAGCGGGATAGAAAGAGGGTAGGTATTATTATATGTAGGCATTCGACTCTACGCATGTACTCAAGTATTTTCAATGCCATTAACTTTTGTACGTTCTACATTTCCACAATATATCCACAATATTTCCAGAATAAGTACTAATAGCAGGTAAACATGTATAATTTCAAACAATTGAAGCATCTCCGAGTGTAATTATTTCGTTTATGAGTTCTAGATTTAGGTAGGTACCTATACGAAATGTGTTCGTGCAGCCAAAATTTCCCAATAAATAACTAAAACCTCTCATTATTGTGAACACAGTTTCATGAATACATTGTAAAATAAATATGTCGTGTTAGTTTATCGATACGGGAATAGAACTAGATGTGTCTTGGCCCAGTTTCGTATGACCAAACTGGCCGTGTTGGGCTCGCGGCCGTCACGGTTTTGTGTTCGGCGAGCCTTTGATCTGACCGGTGTCGTCTGCGACACTATCAATCCGATAGCTATATCGCGGTTCTGTAGTCGATTGCCGGGAGCGATTAATTAAATCCCTCCTCGCCGCGACCTCAGTTCCTGGGACACTTATTTTTGGACAAAACACGTGCGCGTATGAGCCAACGGCAATTTTTATGGCCGACTTGTCTTTCCTCCCACATCGATGACTCGCTACCAGCCATAGCATGTTAAGTTACGAGAGATTACTTAGTGTTTTTGTACTGTATAAGTTAGGTTTTACAATACCTATGTTGCATTCCAGTTCAGTCTCCTAATAAGAGCAGTTGAAAGATATCCCAGACATGAAGTTGCTAGTTATGCTTTGTAGGTCCCGACATAAGATAAGCTGGCGAGGAAAGACGAGGTTCTGGCTTGATGCCAAAACTGGTGTCGCGGCAGAGTCGGCCGCGACGACGTTCCCAAAACTGCGTATATTTAGACAAAATAAAGAGCGCGCCGAAGACAAAACGAGACGCAACTCTGTTTTATAAATAACCGCGTCGTTCGCCGGACGGACTCCGCCTCGCCCGACCAACCTCTGCACGCCAGCTGTTGTACATAAATAATAATTAAGACACGAAGAAAGCTCCACGTCCATCTTTTGAGGATCATCAGATCAGGGTGGAAATTTTAGACTAGCTACTAAAATTATGACGAACGAGCTCTAAATGGTTTAAAGTGTAACTAGAAATGTAATCTATTATGTAGAAGGATTATCGGAGGATCGAAGGGCTTCGTGCGGAAGTCGTGGACGGGGATCGTGTTTCAGATGGTGACAAAGGGAACGGAACTACTACAGTGAAGTGTTCCTGTGTGAACTGGGGTCACTGCACGATGCTAAGAGTGTAAGCTGTTTTATGCCAGCTACCTACGCTCGTAGTTCCACACCGTTCAGTTTCCTTCAGCGCACAAATATAACTTATACCCAGTTATAATGTTGGAAATAGTCAGTTTTTATTTAATCAATCAACGGCCTTCGTTTATCAGGCATAGGATACATTTTGATTAGAAATATTAATGGACAGAGATACATAAAAATTACAAAGTTTATAGAGCAATGTAATTAACTAAGATTTTTGGGACACATGCCACGCATCCGCATGATACGGAAGACGCTGTTATTTACTTGGACGGCGTTCAACAACTTCGAGGTTATTAGTGTGGCGACGACGTCGCAAATTAATTTATCTGTGGGCGCACTAAATCTGGCTTACTTCTAATTCACTGTGAATTTCCAAATATCTGGAAAATAACTAGGCATATTATTATGCGCTGCCTAGAATAAAGCCGTCCATTGACTTGATTTTGTTGCGATTCAGTGAATTTCTAGAATCTTCCTGTAACAACCAAGCAAATTATCAATTTGATTCCGGGTGGGTTTGAATTTAGAGTCAAACTAATCCTGAAACAAATTAGTTACATTAGTCTAATTAATGTCAGAAGCTCATCGCGGAATAACGCAAGCGTAATCTCAACTGTCATTAACCTGCATCTGTTTCTACCTTCAAATAAGAAAATATAATATGTGTATTTGTGTAATATAAAAAAAAACGTGGAAAGTAAGTATCTAAACAAACATTATGGGTAGAAGAGGGTCAATCCTAATTTATGTTCGAAATCACATAAAAGCGACACTGGCAGTAAGTACTAGTTTCCGTTGCAATAAAACAAAGATAGTAACTATTGGATTGGTGTGAAGCGAGATCGTATCACCATCCACGCGACCGCCATTGCCACCGGCTGACCATTATGGCTTCGCTTCATACAATTATAGACGATGCTCGCCTGGTATCGATTTGTGGTTATGCTTTTTGAAGATAATTTAAACTACTACAACTAGATAAATCTACATATAGCTATCATTGCTAAAGTATTAGGTACGCATTAGCACTATTTTTATACAGGACAACCACTAAATTGATTAATTTCGATGCGTAGACGAATAAAGGCTCCTTCAAAGACCGCCCGTTGCGCGACTTGTGGTGCCTTTGTGTCGCGCGCGATTTTATCGCGTGTCGCGCCTGTTTGTAGAAGCCCTAAGAATATCATTACAATAACGGACATGTATCTTGTATATTTTTTACACTTATAGGATACTAACTTCCGCCCGCGGCTTCGCCCGCGAGGTGTGTCGATAAAAACTATCCTATGTCCTTTCCCGGGATACAATCTATCTCTCTGCTAAATTGTAGCGAAATCCGTTTAGTGGTTTAGGCGTGAAAAGGTAAAGGCTCCTGCAAACAAGCGCGACGCGCGACGCGAATCGCGCGCGACACAAAGGCACCGCTCGTTGCGCGACTTGCGGTGCCTTTGTGTCGCGTGTCGCGTCGCGCCTGTGTGTACGAGCCTTAACATACAGACAGACAGAGTTACTTTCGAATTTATAATATTAATATGGATGGACTAGCTGACCCGACAGACGTTGTTCTGTTTTTGATTCGAAAGACACGTGGCTCCATCTATTATCGTAATAACGTTATTGTTGTTTTCCTCGGGAACAGCACTTTTTTTCGGGATAAAAGGTACCCTATGACCGTTTCTGTACACCTGACAACGTATATGCATAATTTCAGGATGATCGGCTCAGTGGTTTAGGCGTGAAAAGGTAACAAACAAACCTTTACTTGGAATCATAGAAAAAAACGTTTCTTTACAAAGAAGCTGCTACACAGGCCACAGTTCCCAAAATATTGAGGTAACCTAAAGGCATTGAATTCAAGTATTATACAATGTACGACGCTCGCCTATCGTCTAAAACTCCATTAGTTAACTCGTACAACTCGCTGAAAAGTAAACAATCACATCACTCATACGTCTATGATCTATCTAAAATTACCACGGAAACTAGGCGTACCAAAATCGGTTAATTAAATGAGCCGACTCGCTGTGCCATATCGATTGTGAGCGAGCGGAGCGTGCGGACCCATCAGTACATTCATCGCCTAAATCCCAAAGACTAAATAAAAATAGTCGCTGGGGTGTACTGGCCACTGCGGGGGGCTCGGGCACATGCATAAGTAATGCACAAGCGAAGGGCGCCCGGCGCACGCGATCCGCCTGCAATGCCAAACACAGGGACAACCCCTTCCCAACACCGCAAAGGGCCAAGCTATCCATTAATCAATGTATGCTTAGGTACTGCTTAACGCAAGTAGTGCCTATGTTGCATCAATAACTTGAGACGTTCGTCGTTACCTTACTGACTTTCTTATCTTTCTTTGGAAAGCTCACTCAAATTCGTTTTCAGGCTCCTGCAAACAGGCGCGACGCGCGACGCGAATCGCGCGCGACACAAAGTCACCGCTCGTTGCGCGACTTGCGGTGCCTTTGTGTCGCGTGTCGCGTCGCGCCTGTGTGTACGAGCCTTTCAGTGTACTTTTATAGGTTTCTCGATATACCTACTGTATCTACGTAGGTACAGACGTCAGCTAATCAAGCTACCCGAAACTGTTAAATTTTACCAATCAACTTTGAACCTTAAGCTTTAGCGATAAAGTTGAAAATCTAATAAAGAAATTTGACGGATTGTAGTAGCTTGATGTGCTGGCGTCTGTACTTCCCCGATCTTTCAATGTTTTACTGCTGGGCAAAGCTTAAAGCCATAAGGTAGGTAATAAGTACTTGAAAAAAATAACTATTTATCTTATAGTCTTGCTTCAGGTATATTTCCTGTACCTGATGGAATTAAGTAATGAACTATAATACATAGGTCGTAAGCTTCAAGACGTTGGTCGAATGTTTTCAATTGGGACCTTTCATAGACAGGTGTGAATCGATTAGTGCGCTGCTCGTACCACTCAATAATTCATAGTGTCGCTTCGTGTGTTTGGACAAGTGGCCCGTTCGGCCTTCAACAACACGCCCATATAATAAAACTTTAACAATGTTTTCATAATCGACGCCAGGCCCGCTGAAATCGCCCATTGGCTGCAACCACTACGACGTATTTAGAAACTGGGCTACACAAATTTCTTACCACAACAGTTAACGGGTACATGTATGTACGTAAACAACATACCTAGTACATACCGCCGCGATACAATCTAACAGCACAATTCAGTTTTCATTTATAATAATTATTGCTATATTGTGCAAAAAAACACCTAATCAAACACAAACAGGGACCGTCATATAAACTGACTCGCATGAAACATTTATAGCACTACTAGTAAATATCTTCACCTTTATTATAATGAAAATGGAGCTATAAATTTTGAAAAAGTATATAGACGTGTAGAACTAACTATCTATATCGATTTCCTTTTACTTCTACATACGCGTTCAGCTTGCTTATTTATTTTGGCGCGAGGCACGATGCGCGGGCGCCGAAGACAGACAAGCCGTTAGGTACGCCTCCATCAAACCCCTTGAATGGGTTTCCATAAAAACATATTGTTCCGGCTTAGTCTAAAGCAGATTTTTGCCTACTTGAAGTAAATTTAAATCTAGTTTTACTGTATGAAAAAGAATCTCATACCTTCATGAATATCAAAAACCAACAAACCAATTTGTAATTCAGTCCGTACAATGCAGGAGATATAAATGTACACTGTCATTTAAATTCTGTTCTTTTCAATCTGTGAATACATAACAAAAAAAGGTGTCGTTTTTTAGACAGATTTTATTAAAGTATAGAGCTGCCAAGCTGAATGCGTTGCATGCATTTAACATTTTCTGTAAATCGCAGCCCCTCTGTAACGGTAACGGCCAAAGCGTTGCAGTCGCATTATTTGAGGACAAAACGGTCTCCCTAAAACCGGCCTAACTAACGGTCATTTTCTTTTCAAAACACATGAATCGAATCTAGACAAGGGGATCAAAATTTGCAGCGAGTGTTTCGAATGAGCGTACGGTGAACAGACTCTGTGAATATTATTTCAAAGTAACAGCATAAAGGTGCTCGTTTGAAGGGCTTCCATAAACAAACACTGTATGCCTCAGGCGCTGTGTAGAACCAATTTTACAAGATACAGAATGTAGACTAAACAGGCTCTGCGGCGGCAGATTTAATGCGTTTCCCGCACTGTTGCCAGTGCTGAGCTAAAACTAAACTCTTTGAATCAAATATTTGAGCGCACATGCTTTCTAAATTATCGTCGAAATAATGGACAAGTTGCTGACAACCCAGAGTAAGAGTAAGTACAGACGCCAGCACATCAAGCTACCCGAAACCAGGGATTGAAAAGGTTCCTAAAATACCGGTAAAGAACCGGTATTTAGTGGTTCCGGTTGCTAGAACCCGAACCGGAACCGGAATCTAAATTAGAACCTTTATTTTACCGGTTCCTTAGCGGTACGACTACGAGTCCGAACGAGTTCATACGATGCCGCTCAGCGCAGGACAATAGCGGCAAGGTAGGAGATTTTGTAAGAGGGGAGAGGAGTACATTGCATTTGTAGATCCCATAGTAAAAGTTGTTCATTATGATGAGTACAATGACCTATTAAGAGGTTGTTGGCGTTTTTCTATTAACCCTGTATATTCAATAAATAAAGGAGATAATAATATCTAAGTGAATACAATATGATTAAACTTACCATTGTCCATTTTATATTAATTTATTAACAGTAACTGTAGATTATATAAACCAGTAATAATAATTACTGTCAATATTTGCTGACACTGTACAGTACAGACTTCTTACCTGTGCTTCTACTCACCAATAATTCGAAGGCGAACTGAAAGAAAAGATACGCTAGCCACCCGTCAAACATTATCCCTTCTTTCTTAGAGAACCTTTAAATCTGATGATACGGAACCGGTACTATATTGGAACCTTTATTTGGAACCGGTACTATGGAACCAGAACCAAACCGGAACCTGAACAGGAACCCTACCGAAAAGAAGAACCTTTTTAAGAACCGAAATGAAGAACCGTAACCCAAATTCGTACCGGTTTTCAATCCCTGCCCGAAACTGTCAAATTTTCCCAATCAACATTGAACCTTATGCATTAGCGATAAAGTTGAAAATCTATTAAAGAATTTGACAGATTGTAGTAGCTTGATGTGCTGGCGTCTGTACCTACATGGAAATGTTACAAGATATTCATATTACGTGTGGCCTATTCCAATAATGAATCTATTATTATAACGCTATCCTCCTGCTCTTTCGAAGCCAGAGAAAGCAAATACTTAGGTATACATAGATATAGGTTGCTATTGGTAGACCATCAGACCATCATTCTCCTGCAGTTAACTTATTAGACGTCGTGAGGGGCTCGTGGCTAAATGATAACAGCCGCACAGGTCGATCGGTCAGGTTAAGCTACGCTTACCGCGGTTGGTCTGTGGATGGGTGATCATCTTTACATACCGTGACCCCTCCGTGCCTCGGAGAGCACGTTAAGCCGTTGGTCCCGGCTGTCATTCGTGGATCTTTGACAGTCGTTACGGGTAGTCAGAAGCCCGAAAGTCTGACAACCAGTCTTACCAAGGGGTATCGTATTACCCAGTAACTGGGTTGTGGACGTCAGATAGACAGTCGCTCCATGTAAAATACTGGTATTCAGCTGCAACCGGTAAGACTGGAAGCCGACCCCAACATAATTGGGAAAATGCTAGGCAGATGATGACTTCTCTATTAGTCGTCATCCCGTTAGTCATCCCCTTTCTAACCATATCATCATTCACACATTCCATCCATCGTTTCCCCTACTCTTATAGGCATCGACATGCATACTTAAAACCCACCTCACGACATTGGATAACATTACATTACATGTTATTAGTAGATCATGAACCTAAAAATTTCTGATTAGGCAACTGTAAACGAAAAACGCGCTCATCAGTTTTTTTTTAATTCTGATGAGGGTCGCAAACAAAGAACATGAAAAGTGTAACGAGCATATAAAAAACCTGAACTATTGTTTACAGAAACATCTAAGTCGATACAGAAAAAAACTATTGATTTGTATCGATCTCGTAAAAACAGACAGTTTTATAACCGCTTATCGCAAGGAACACCTTATGAACGTTTAACCAGATCAACTTATTGGAGCATTTAGATTTTTTACTATAGGTAGTACCGTTCATCTTATAGTTTATGTAAAGTGCAAACACGAAACGTAAACATGCGAAACTGCCTACTGCGATACCTACTGCCTAAATTGAAGATTCTAGCGCTGATGACGCAGGGCTGCCATTGCCGCGCCGCGCGTGTCGGACTCAGTCATAGTGCGCGCGCATACCACAGGGAGCGTGGCATATGGCGTAGCCGGTATAGCGAACCAGGTGTCTCGTCATGCGCGCCCGCACCCATTGTGTGGCACCCCTCCACCCCTCCCCGCGGCGGCGCCCGCGCAACTGTTTTCAATGTGTGCACTACCCGACACATCGAACAATGCCGCGACCTCCAGTAAACGTTGCTGTAGCAAGGATGCGGATCCATTCATTCGCTCTTTAATTTTCTCAGACATCTGACAAAGACTCGACGATCAGCTGTTCCGGCCGTCAATGAACTGGTTTTTGTAACGGCCGTTTAATAATAAAAATCTGGACGGAGTATTCATAGATCAGCTGTGTCTTTGCTTGAGGTTGTTCCAATTTTCATGTGTTTTTCAAGCTTAAGAAACTAATCGCAACCTATGTAGCATACATTATAGGCAATTTTGAATCGGTTTAGTTTAGTGTGACGTCCGTTTCATAAACCACATCAGTCAATCTGGCTTGCCTTTTCCCCAACTACATTATGTTAACAGTCCAACCAGATGCAGCTGAATACCACTGTTTTACATGGAGCGACTACCTATCTGACCATTTTTCATAACTCACATAAACTACACAATAATCATGCAGGGACAATTTGTCCTGCAATCACTTGGTAACTGTAATGGTTCTTTTACATAAAATTATATGTGGCATGAGTTGCTATCAAGTATCAAGGTATTGTTGATTGCGTACGCGCGGAAGTTTCATTATGCTATGTCATTCATGTTAGTCGCCTCCTAACCATGTGATGGTCAGTTATACTAAATTGGTTTATGTGCTGAATCGTTTGAATCTCTGCCAATGTGCTCTGCACTCGGCCCGAACGAATTGATTAGAGAAATTGTAATTCTTTGATTATATGAATGAAACTGTATCATTCACGTAAAATTTGTACTGTGGTGGCGCCCAAATCCTTTGACGTGTCTGAGAATCTTGCAACATAATGAAGATGTATCATTCGCAACCAAAATTTGCTAACTGAAACTGTACTTTATCTGTGAATAATTAAGAACGTTTAAAAAATCCTCAACTAATACAAAAACAGACCAACATTATTTCTTCAACAACAACAACAATATGAATTTACTGTAATCAATTATAACGTGCTTATAATGAGTTATACGTAACCATTATCAGAGTATATCGAAGATAATATTTCATATCCGATGCTATGAAGTGATGCAGAACGATAGACCAGTAACACATTAATAGCAATCGTAACAATTCTTTTAAATATGCTTAGCGTGACAACAAAACTTATTCTGTACTTATCCTTTTTGTATGGTTATTACGAGTAGGTACGATATAGTAGTTAGTGGCGTTTCACCTACGAATGGATGTACCCTCATTAGTCTAAATTGCCGACTGAATTACGAACCATGATAAATTACGTATCGATCTATCAAACATGTCATTGGGTAAAAGTATTGTAATTACGTAGCCATTTCATGCTTTTACGGGACACTTTATTTTTCTTTGTACCAGGAATGTAGATGCAGAGATTAGACAAAGGTTACAGTATGTCACCTTGCAAGGGTTGCGGTGCGTGTCCGTGGGGCTCAATCAATTAGCGAGCGGGGTATACCGAGCACTTCCGTTTCCGAGCGTTTAGGGACTTCCGGCGGGGGCGGAACACTGATCGCTCCCCATATTCCACGGTACAACCGTCAGCGATACACATATTAAACAAGGCTTATGAAATTAAAACTTTATGTGGTCGGCTTATAGTTTAAAATATATTGTAGGTTAGGTTTTAGTTTGTGCTGTGAGGTTGACTGTACTAATCACTAGTGTTCGACACGTCACCGCGATAGCCGCAATAAATTGTAATTAATGGCATCGTCGCTCATTAGTTTATATAAACGATTAAAGTTAGGTTGCTTGATGTGATTATAATAGACTTTAAACAAACATGAATAATTAATTTCATTCCGTTCTTATTTCACCGAATACGTGCAATCGTTCAATTTTCAATCGTTCGGTTTTCAGAATTCGTAGTACAAGTTTACCTACAGATTTAGGTCGGTACTGCTTTCTTTAAAGGTAACGTTATCTTTACTCGATGTCAAGTCGTATGATTTTTGAAGTGAAAACTTCTTTAGCGGCGCTGTGTACTTTTTTTGGAATGGGTAAAAACTTCTAAACTCGCGTCAGGTCACGTGACCCTGATCGAAAATTCGTAAGACGTAAAACGTAAGACGCGCGTTGTTGAGGACAGCGCCATCTATGCACATCGGGAAGAACTACGAGGGCCTCGCGTACTAACTACGTAGTTCATCCAACAACGACGAGATGGCGCTGAACCACGGATATATAACTGACGACGAGCTCCATGCGAGCGGCTTGCTTCTCTTACCACTGCCGCGACCAACACCACGAACTGAAGTCTATCCTGTGTGCTTATTTGTAAATCTGAATAAATTCCTTTCACGAGAAGAATAAACCAGTCACTTTGGTCATCATACCTGATTTGCAAAAAACCCTATAAAATAAGGAACACACCTTAACACGCGTGTTTTGTTTATAAGACGATTCACAAAATACACTCGTAATTGTTCAAGTTTTCACTTCTGTCGGCACTACCGGAGTGCCAGTGTTTTTTTTTTAAGTTTTGCTTTAGGTTATATGATCAATAGTGCTTAATCAATGTTTCTTTATGAGAACTTTAGGAAAACCTCTTCTTTCCTAAAGTACTAATTTAAAAACAGTTAATAGTTAAGTAAGTTATTAAATAAAGAAGCACTTCTCAAAGCACCTACGTGCCCAAGTCCTTCTGTGTTTGTAGGGTATCCTCTTCCTGCTAATGTTGTCATTGAATGGCATTTTATTAACATCCACCTCACTACACTCAAAGATAACGTTAAATAAATTGATATCAGAGCACTCACTATCGAATTGCTATCGTGAACTAATCAAACGATATAAATAAAACGACCCACTTGTGCCTTAGCTGTAATTAAATACATCATTTTACATAAATCAAGCAGACCTTTCAAGATTAATGAATAAATTACTGGATTGAAGTTCAGTGAAAAGGAAGCAGTGACGAATGGCATCGTGGAAAATATTGCACCCTAAATGCTCATACACACGAGTCAACGACAAAGGCAACTATAGCCGTCGATGAGTGTCGACGGTTGGCCTCGGTAACATGCTGCTCGCAATTTTTTTTTTAGAATGCCTTCTCGCATTTCATCCTATGAGGTTGTAGTCAGCTTAACCGGACATGCCTGTGGAAGTGGATGCCTCAATATATTAAGGCCTTCAGCTAGGCCTTAAAAAACTTAAAAACCAAGCGACTACCCACCAAACCCAAGTAACATTTTAGGTTTTAGAAAGGTTTTGAAAAGGTTCTAGAACCTTTGTATGGAAATCTGTTCGTAGGTCTTAATAGACTTAATAACGTTATATTAAGCTTATATTAACCTCCTGAGTGCAAAAAGGGCCCAAGTTTTAGAACCTTTCTGAGAGCTACAGCAAAACCTGTAGCTCAAATTCAAAACCTTTCAAACTACTTACACAGAACCCAAATATAACCTTCACAACCTTAATTTAACGTTAATATGACCTAACAAGGCAGCTTTTAAGTTCTAAATTAGTCATGGATGTAACTCAATGACAACTTAAAACCTTTTTGATGGACATGAATTAATGCCTTTCCAGGACTCTCAGGTTTTAAAATGTTTCTGTGTAAGATTTATTTTACACAGAAACACCAATCGTGGATTTAAATACTTATTTATAATGGCGCCATTCCCTTTCATTATACCAAGTTTCAAAATGGCTAGATGTAAGTGTTATTTTATTCATAAAAAATAATAAGTTGCTTGCTGATGTCAGGAAAAATCAAAAAAATAGTGCGACTGGCACTTTATCGTGAAACTTTAGGATAATAGTGCTGTATACGAGACGGGCCTTTCGTAAGTAAAAAATTTAGAAGATATTTTAATGAAATCTATATACTAATATAATAAAGCTGAAGAGTTTGTTTGTTTGTTTGTTTGTTTGAACGCGCTAATCTCAGGAACTACTGGTTCGAATTGAAAAAATATTTTTGTGTTGGATAGTCCATTTATCGAGGAAGGCTATAGGCTATATAACATCACGCTACGACCAATAGGAGCGGAGCATCAATGAAAAATGATGCAAAAACGGGAAAAAAATATTCCTTTTGAGAGCTTTCGTTGCGTACGCTGCGTAAACGGTTAAAGTTACGCAAAAATCATGTATGACGGAATTGTTTCCCTTTAAAAGTTCTAAAAAAAAGTCCGCGACAGCATATGTCTATCTTTTAAGGTTTACTCACTATAACCTTTTTTATGGTAATCAAATTTCTTCTAAACTAATGCATTATTTGCGAAGGTTTTCTTTATAAACATGATATTAATCCTTATCAATTTTTTTTTTTTTATCCTTTATTAAAAAGAACTAGGTTCTTAATAATTCATTACAATCTAGCCTATAAGACTAATAAGCAATTTTAATCTAACTTAATTTTTTACGTGATAATTATTTTAAAACTTAGAATAGTGTTCATTGTACTTTACACAAGTCCGTTCCACTTTCTTAGAGTCTGATATGATGATGTAAACACTTTGTTCATGTGTTATTATGTGTGTCATTAGCACTATTATTTCTACACTTTTTACACTACACTAACTCAAAAGGTTTTGTCCGTTTTAGTCTTCGCACTATATTTGTTTGGTCTAACAGCTGAATTGCCTCGATGTTCACATGTCGGTGGAGTCGGTGTTCATGGGCCTCAGCAAATTTTTGGATTATGTTGGTGACGGGTTCTATTTTTAGGTCACGAAGGAGGTCGTCATTTCTTATATACCAGGGCGCATTAACAATACTCCTGAGTACCTTATTCTGGAATGTTTGTATGATTTTGATGTTGGTCGGTTTAGTACAGCCCCATAATTGGATGCCATATGTCCATATTGGCATAAGGATATGCTTATATAATAGGATTTTATTATGTATCGATAGGCAAGAATCCCGTCCAATCAACCAATACATGTTTTTAAAGCGCATTTCTAGTTCCTGTCTTTTCTTTTTGACGTGCTCTTTCCAACGCAGTTTTGCGTCAAGCGTTATGCCAAGGTATTTGGCTGTATTTGCGTATGGCACTTGTTGACCATTTATGTAGATTGGGTGGTAATCACAATTCATGTTGGTGAAGTCAATGTGGAGTGACTTCGATTCATTCAATTTAATTCTCCATTTTTGTGCCCAGTCATGAACTTTATTTACAGCGATTTGTACCTTTTTGATTGCTTCCGTATGGCATGACGCTGTCGCCATAATAGCAGTATCGTCCGCAAACGTTGCAATAGTATTATTTTCCAGCTCTGGTATATCATGCGTGTACAGCAGATAGAGGACTGGACCCAGCACACTACCTTGAGGCACGCCAGCTTTAATAACTTTTAATTCGGAAAAGGCATCCTCGTGCCTTACTCGAAACATTCTATCTGTAATGTATGATTGTAGGATATCGGCAAAATCATTGGGCAGCATTAGTCTTAGCTTATATATCAAACCCTTATGCCAAACTCTATCAAAAGCTTGTGCCACATCTAAAAATACGGTGGAGCAGACTTTGTTATCTTCAAGTGTTCTCTCAATGATGTTGGTAATTCTATGTACTTGGTCTATTGTTGAGTGTTTCTCTCTGAAACCAAACTGATGGTCAGGGATCAGATTTCTCTCGTTTATTATAGGTTTTAGGCGTTTTAAAAACAATTTTTCAAACAGCTTTGATATTATAGGCAACAGGGAAATGGGCCTGTATGATGATGCTTCGTGAGGTGGTTTACCGGGCTTTGCAATCATAATCACCTCAGCAACTTTCCATGGCTCAGGAACATGCTTTAGCACAAATGCAGCATTGATGAGCCTAGTAAGCTTAACGATGGCTTTACGCGGGAGATGTTTTAGGATTTCTCCCGTAATAAGGTCATACCCTGGTGACTTTTTTAGGCTGATGTTTTGAATTTCCCTTGCAACTTCTTTTGGGGTCACAAGCTTAATTCTTTGATCTTGCAGAATATTGGTGAATTGCAGGTTGTCTATAGACCTATCATTTGGCTGAAAGGTATCTTCTAAGTGATGAGCAAATCTTAGAGCTTTTTGCTCATTGCTTATGGCCCACTTTCCGTTACCATCTCTAATAGGGGGAATTGGTGTAATTGGCCTTTTAAGAGTCTTTGTCGCTTTCCAAAGAGAGTATTTCGTTGTATGGTCGCTGCTTAACTGACGTAGGTTAGTGTTGAAAGCCTCATCTTGAAAAGTTTGTATTTTTCTCTTCAGTCTTTTCGTAAGGTTATTCAATAGAGTTTTATCTTGCGGGAATCTAGTTTGTTGCCATCTTTTTCTTTGAGTCCTTTTTTCATGTAATAGGTCTATTATTTCCTTTGGGTAGGTATTTCCTTTAAATTTCTTTATAACTTGTGGTGTGTTGTTCCATGCACATTGTTGGATATTGTTGCTGAACTTGTTTACTTCAACATCGAGCTGATCTTTGCTTTTTAATGAAGTTTTTAGGTCAATAATATTTTGCAGATCTATGCTAAAACTTTCCCAATCTGTAAACATATTGACTAATGTCAGGTGGTTTTCTCTTAGTAATATTTTGTGACTCAATTGTAATAATATTGGAGAGTGATCGGAGTTCATGTGGTACCCCTCTTTCACACTCAGATAATTAGTTGATATGTTTTTGACGATGAAAAAGTCGATAAGGTCTGGTAGTTTCTGGGGGTCAGTCGGCCAGTATGTAGGTTTTCCAGTACTTATGACCTCACAACGCATGTCTTTCACTGCACTTAGAAGCTGTCTTCCCTTAGTTGAAGTTAATCTCGATCCCCAATGAGTGTTCTTAGCATTAAAGTCACCGCCTAATATAAATCTCTGCCCAAGGAGTCTGAAGAAGTGTACATATTGTTCTTTGTTTATCGTGTGTCTTGGAGGACAGTATACAGCCGCTACTGTAACATTAAATTTATTTGTTTTCACTGATATCGCCACAGCTTGCGTGTCTGGCTCCTCGAATTTACACTGTTCATAATGGCAGATATTTTCTCTAATAATAAAACCTTTCAAACTACTTACACAGAACCCAAATATAACCTTCACAACCTTAATTTAACGTTAATATGACCTAACAAGGCAGCTTTTAAGTTCTAAATTAGTCATGGATGTAACTCAATGACAACTTAAAACCTTTTTGATGGACATGAATTAATGCCTTTCCAGGACTCTCAGGTTTTAAAATGTTTCTGTGTAAGATTTATTTTACACAGAAACACCAATCGTGGATTTAAATACTTATTTATAATGGCGCCATTCCCTTTCATTATACCAAGTTTCAAAATGGCTAGATGTAAGTGTTATTTTATTCATAAAAAATAATAAGTTGCTTGCTGATGTCAGGAAAAATCAAAAAAATAGTGCGACTGGCACTTTATCGTGAAACTTTAGGATAATAGTGCTGTATACGAGACGGGCCTTTCGTAAGTAAAAAATTTAGAAGATATTTTAATGAAATCTATATACTAATATAATAAAGCTGAAGAGTTTGTTTGTTTGTTTGTTTGTTTGAACGCGCTAATCTCAGGAACTACTGGTTCGAATTGAAAAAATATTTTTGTGTTGGATAGTCCATTTATCGAGGAAGGCTATAGGCTATATAACATCACGCTACGACCAATAGGAGCGGAGCATCAATGAAAAATGATGCAAAAACGGGAAAAAAATATTCCTTTTGAGAGCTTTCGTTGCGTACGCTGCGTAAACGGTTAAAGTTACGCAAAAATCATGTATGACGGAATTGTTTCCCTTTAAAAGTTCTAAAAAAAAGTCCGCGACAGCATATGTCTATCTTTTAAGGTTTACTCACTATAACCTTTTTTATGGTAATCAAATTTCTTCTAAACTAATGCATTATTTGCGAAGGTTTTCTTTATAAACATGATATTAATCCTTATCAAAATAAATACGTTATTCATCACAAGTATTTAATGTTGAATAAAATTGCCCTTGACATCATTTGATTTCAAGGAATATCTTAGGAGTTGCATAGTTTACAAGTAATATAGTCACATAGTTTACATGTATAAGTAATAATCTTAAGTAATATCTTAAAGTAATGGAATATATTTTTTGGAATATATTTTTAACCGACTTCAA
The DNA here is from genome assembly GCA_963855955.1 of Luperina nickerlii. Classification (NCBI taxonomy): domain Eukaryota; kingdom Metazoa; phylum Arthropoda; class Insecta; order Lepidoptera; family Noctuidae; genus Luperina; species Luperina nickerlii. Next base: position 7,673,458 of record OY979663.1, read on the forward strand.
AAAAGGAGGAGGTTCTTAATTCGGATGTTTCTATTTTTTTATTTTTTATGTATATTCGGGCATAACTCCCTCATATAATATGTATAGACAGACGGATTTGCAAAAATTTTTTTGTTCGAAATATTTTTATTCCGGAAATATTTTTACTCCGAAACTCATCATCAGATCTTTATGAAATTTAAATAGGACCAATTTAAATTTCATAAAGATCTGATGATGAGTTTCGGAGACAGACGACGGAACTCTTCAATAAATGCCAGCAAATCAACCCCGATTGCTGCTATAGCATATGTATGCATTGTTTACGCAATCACACAACATAACATTACGCCTGTACCTTTGAAAGGGGTAGGCAGATGTGTTCAATAGCTTCCTGTCACTGATATTCACATACCAAGTAGTGTTATATGAATTTGTTTGGGGTAAGCAGGTACAACTAAAAAGTGAAAAATAAAAACTTAAAAATAAAAAAAAACAACCGACTTCCAAAAAAATACTACAAAGTGAAAAATAACTTTAATTTCGAAAGTCGGTGTCAAAAAATGAAAATACAGAACCAACGACACCGACTTCCGAAATTAAAGTTATTTTTCACTTTGTATTCTTTTGGAAGTCGGTTGTTTTTTTTGTCAACAAGTTTTTAGTAGGTTTTTTCCTGAAATTACCGCGGGTGAAACGGCGGCGGGCGGGGCACAGCTATTATTAAATAAAGTTACCTTTAGCAGTTAACAGAACAGAAAAACAAACTGTTGTTTGTTTGTTTGAACACGCTAATCTCTGGAATTATCAATTATTTTTGCATTAGATTGTCCAATCCATGTGGAAAGCTTAATCACGCCAGGACTCTTTGGAACTGAGCAATAAGAAAAAGGTCAGGAAGAATGCTAAGAGAAAACGATGTGATAGCGCGGGCGGGTGATGCGATGCGATGGGTTGGGGGAGCAAGAAATTTCACGCGGACGAAGTCGCGGGCAGAGGCTAGTAAAAATTATAAAATTAGGTGGTTGGTAGTAAGTTGCATTAGAAATAAAACTTCTATTCATATAAAAATCATATATTTTAAATCACATAGCACACGTTACTTAATTTTGCCATGATGACTTAAAATATTGCTTTTTGTTTAGATTTTTTTTCATTTCAGTAAAAAAATATGGCTGGCGTTAGGAAATTACTAGAAAGCATTAAAATTAACCTTTTCAGAACTGTAACAGCTAAAAGCTCTTAATGTTTGCCAAAATAATAGCTACAGATCATCTCGCGGAGCTACTTAAAACTACAAGGCTGTTTTCGCAGCTTTAAGGTTATCGCCAGGAGTAGTTCAAGACTTGCGAGTCGCGAAAACAACCTCTGCGCATAATTAGTTGCTTTTAAGTTTTGGTTGTAGGAGGACATGCGTTCGACGGTTTGACAAGAGTGCTGAACAAACAGCTACAGGCTGCTCTTAAAGTAAATTTCTATTTTTTTCAATTATGTTTTAGGTAGGTACTTACTTACCTATTTTATTTATTAGGGGAGGCCGGGGCTGAAAGTTCCGATTTTCAAATAACATGAAAATTTATGATGAAAATGACAAGATTTCAATATTGATATTAGATTTTATTAAAATAAAAAGTCTTAATCGGTCTCTGTAATAGTACAGTCATTTCTGCTAGTTTCTCTATATTTTTTTTTGTACAGGCTTATTTAAATTTGCAAAATTTCGGAAGGGAACATTCAACCCCACTTTGGGGCGAGTTGTTCCATGTATGGGGCAAATTGTGCCACTTAGATAATATTAATAAAGTATAAGGATAATGTATGGTTTCTCTGGTTAAATAAAACAATAAATAATTTCTATAGTTAGGTTCATTTATTTAGTAGTTATGCAATCCTATAAACTTAAAAAAACAACGAAAAACATTACTAGCTACAACTAGATTCAAATTTTGTATTTGTTTACAAAAATTGAGATCTATTAGCTTATAAATCTTACTACCTACATACTTAAGGATACAAAAAATCGTACTGGAAAGGATACTCAAGATAAACACTTTTTTATAACTAAAAAATATTGGCAATTCCATAACAGAACTTAAAAAAAGACAACAAAATATAACCGGAAATCTTTAGATAAATGTTTCTTTGTTTAATTCAACTATAATAGAGATTTATCAAGTTGAAAACCTTATCACAAACATAACTGCACTTATTTTAACTACATAACACAACAGGTTGCCTTCATGCACACGTTTCATTAATAAATTTAATGATAAGTGAGATCAAAACACAATTATAATTAAATACCAAAATGAAACTGCTAACGTTAATACCTATTATTTATCATAAAAACTTACCGATGTATTAATTATTCGTAAGAAATTTTTACGCACTTTACGTTTAAAACTTCCACTCAATTTTTTTGATAACACCCTGTGTCGGTTCATCTTGCAATACAACGGAATGGTTTGAAGTCGCGGACACAACTAACATTATTTGAGGATGCCTCTAAAGCTTTAAAATATTCTTGTAGGACTTTAAGCATGCCTTCAGCTCATAAAAATAGCTTATTGGTTTAGGTTTTCACCACGCAGTCCTAATTTGTTTACTTAGACAACTATAACACTGCCTATAAGTTTTAAGTAGGTTTTAGAAATTACTTATAAGCAATTTCAACATTCCATAACTTTATGGTTATATCAAAGTTAAAAATTAAACCTTTAGATCTCACTTTAGCATAATGCTAGCCTTTCCAGAACTTAATCAAGAGTCTACGACAACTATAAGTTCCTAGGACTATATGCTCTTGAAACACAAGTCAAAATAACGTTAATTTAAACTCTTGTCAGCGGCTCCAAGGTTGTAATAATAAACAATTAGTTTTAGGACTTATTAATCATTCTCAAGTGCTTAATATGACTAGATAGCAAAGCATTAACCTTTTTACGACCCTTAGAAAACCTAAAGGCATTTTCTACAACCTAGGCCCGAATGAAATGTTACTTGGGAAGGCACCCCTGTGGGGTCCGGACCTCGGCTTAGGGCGTCGCTGGGAGAGGACAGCAAGGGACAGGCTGGATATTGGAATTAGCCGCTCACATATTTAGTACTGAAATACACGAGCGGCACGTTGTGGACGGGAGCAGCCGACACGTCGCCGGCAGCCGTCGACGCGTAGCCGGCAGCCGTCGACGGTTGCAGTCGCCTCTGTCGTTGTCGTTGTCGACGTGTGAGACGACGCGTGTCGCTCGTGTATATGCATAATTTTTTTATTCATATTTTAACTGCCATTGTCTTCTTATAATAAGTAGATCTTAAAATTTTAACAAAACACAAAATTCACAGATTCTTGGCTTTCCTATACCTATATATTTATGTTTCTAACATTTCATACAGTTACGATTAACATAATATTATAAATTGTAATGCGGCACAGCACACATGTATAATTGACCCCCACGAAGATACTGTATCACACACGACGCGATCACACCATTTTTTGTCCGTTGACAACGCGCTGGCTTCGAAAACGAAGGCAAAGCACAAAAAAGAATCATGTGTGTATGTACGTTTGTTTGAACAAAACATGCTCCTTTTACAAACAGCTGAACGTTGATAAGCTTTGCTCTGGAGTAGCTGAGGTTAAACAACCCTTAGTAAAACAACCCGTGAAGATTGGCTGTGATTTATTCTTTGTCCGTTAACGTGTCTTCATAAACGAGTTTTAGATCCTTTCATGTCTGCCACAAGAACTGGTACTTAGGTCAATTTTACATAAGAATGGCGACAACATGGTATTTTTATTTGGCAATCTCGTGCAGAAACGGATCCAGTACCTTCAGTAAATCGTACAGAATAAACTATTCATAAATTAATACGATTAACGTCGTGAAAGTCACGTTTTAAAACTTTCAACACTCATTATAATTTATCCCATATTTGAAATATTAGACCGAATTTTTTTGTTCTTTTAATTCTTACCTATATCGGTTGCTTATATACCTACGGATATTACCCAATAATACTCAGTAATCACTATTATTTTATTTTGTTCCTTGCTTTGGCATATAACAAATATGAGATTGTGTTGTAAGACTGTTCACATAATTTGTGGGTTAATGGTGCCAATATAGGTTCTAATACGAAGTGTTACACTACATTTTGTAGGGAGTATTACATTTAAACATGAAATTATTACCTACCTACACAAATTTTATGGCATGTTAACAATACCTACTAGTTGCCTTCTCTATGTCGACCTATTTCCCGTAGCCGGCTGTTACTTATCTTTAATATCGATAAGGTAAGCGTGTCACTGACCTGGCGCCAGGTTCCCTCTGGGCTTGGCTCCGAGAATGGCGAGATTGACGTTTGCTTTCCTCCCATCTATGATAGGATTCGGATCCTTGCACGCTCTCTCAGCCGCCGCTCGGTCACCCATTATTACCTGCAAACAAAAGTCCAACTTAGTCCTACCTTTATAAATTTAATTTTATAACGAAACCATTTTACTAACAAATACGTCTGAGGATGACGTAAAGCCAGCATTGCCTATTGTAATGCATGCGTGATCCGTGGGTCGCCACCTCATCGGTTCTACTATTGAATCGACCGATTTCAACTGACCTTCCTTGCCCCCCGCTTTAGCTTTGGGTGTCAATACTGAGAACCAAACAATATAAAACCGGGGGTTCAATTTAAATTGGAGCATTGGTTTAAGGCAAATGCTTGATGACCTCCAGATATCGAAAGCCTGGAAATCATTGAAAATTCAAATGAATTTAGGTTTGTTTTTGGATTTCCGTCCTTTGCGTGGGAGATACTACACATACTGTTGAATTGGATAGAAAAATATTGTGTCACTCAACACTTCGTGAAGACACCAAAAACCATTTTGAAAGTTGGTTATTTATACGGCAATCGGAAATTTATCAGAAATACCCAGCGAGTCTGAAATTCAGTAGGTAGGTATTGTATGTAAATTTCCCCGGTATCAAGGAACAAGTATAAATTAAATAAGTGAATCGGCTAGGTACCGACTTTATAAAGTTTGTAAACCGTACAAATCGTAGTTAGGCGCGGTGTGCGATAACGAACACTATCAACAGCAGCTAACTGCCAGTTAGTTGATTGGCTGTATGTTTGTTCTGCCGAACTGATCTTTAAGTAACTCCTAAGCAAAAGTAGGTAACTATTTCAAATTCTACGTGAATGTTATCCAGCACATGTCGTATCATAATGGGTTGTGTTCCTGAAATGAAAACAATCGGATACACTCAATAAACTTGATTTGAAATGAAGTTTATAGGTAACTAGTTTTGACAAGCATTACCAATATATGTAATTGAAACAGCAAATACAAATTTGGCTTCCTTAGTGTTGAAACCTATTCAGATGCAGTCTACAGAAGGTCAAAATTTTGGGCGATGAGCACTTCTAAAGCAAGCTTAGTTTAGCGGAACACTAACACCTGCAATATAATATAATTATAAAAGTAAAAGATACTGCTATTTCGTAAATAGAGCGGTTTACTCAAAACAAAGTGCTAAGGTAGACTGGTAGAAAATGCCCAAGGCATTAAGTCCGCCTTTGCATTATGTGCATAAAGTTTTAATAAAAAGTGCCAGTGAGCAACGTTTTCGCGGAATTACGATTAGTAGGCCCCGGGGGCCCAAAAAGGTCACTTTGGCAGAATCATAAAAGGATAACATTATGAATTATAACGGACAGTTAACTGTTAAGTTAATCGTATCAAATCCCATTGGTGAAGGATTTATCAGTTATTTTTTTGTCTGTGCTAAAATCCCTATCAATCCAATCCAAATCTCTTTGATTATACTTACGTAGTGCAGCGAAAAAAAGAAAAACACGGACTGTCTTCCCATATTAAGATCCATAATGTTATCCTTTTATGATTCTGCCAAAGTGGCCGTTTTAGGCCCCCTGATCAACAAATTAAAATAGATTAGATGGGACACAAAAATGACCCACACGTTTTATCTTACGTAGTTTCTTTCTAACTTTTAGCAGAGCAGACGCAGTCTGTTTGCTTTTACAAAGTAATAAAGTCTAAAACTAAAGATGTAATCAATATTGGCACTCAGTGTTAGTAAAAACAGTTTAATTTAACTGCTGGCTTATGATATCTTTAGCAGAAAATTCAGTCTCAAAAAATGTTTAGAGTCTTCAGTTTAATGGCAAAAAATTGTTTGTCAAACATTTAAACAGGTAGCCACATTGCCAACTTATCCATTAACCGTTCAACGGTTCGACTTATCAACTGTAGTTGTACATGCATAATTATTTGAGCGTCATGCATTTTACGTGAGCATGACAAGAATGCACAGCGTATTTAAATTTTACTTTTCCGATATCGTCTGTGAAGCCATAATTTAATACTTCAGGATTAGCACTACATGTTCAAGAATGTGTTACCTAGGTACCTACTATTCTTTCAAATTAAGGTGTCTACAGACTTCTATAATTTGTAGAGTTAATAGAATCAAACAGTCGAATGAAATGAAGTTTGTTAACCGGTGAAATTATCGATCGGAATAATCGAGCCCGTCTGCGGGCACCTCAGCCTTCAGCAACATCATTTACGTTTAGAGTATGTAACGGCAAAAAAAATCGGCCAAGTGCGAGCCGGACTCGCGCACCGAGGGGTTCCGTACAAATTTGTAGGTATGTAAATATTTTATCAGATTTTTTTTTATGTAACTACGAATTTACGGTTTTCTGATTGTTTTCTTTACTTGTGCTACATGATCTTGCTTTTTGCCAAATATCATGATTCTAGGTCAACTGGAAGTACCCTATACATTTTGATTCTCTTGAGAGTGTCGAAATATACGTTTTTTGCGGCATAAACGGCCGTATCTTTTTTTTTACATTAACATAGAAATAAATGACTGAGTAAATGGTTTTAATTTCAACTCGATATACCTCCACGCGTTCCCGAGATAAAGGGTCTTGACAGACAACGGACAACAAAGTGATCGTATAAAGGTTCCGTTTTTTCCTTTTGAGATACGGAACCCTAAAAACAGTGTGCATAGGAATAAACACGCACTGTCTATGTGTTAACTTAAAAGGTATTAAGCCATTAGCTCCACAGTGACATATTCCTCACAGTTGCGGAAACATAAATAAATGACACACGCCATTGTCTAGATAAAGACAGTCATTATTTTAATATTCGTCGACAAGACACAAGTTCGATTCACACATCAGAGTAAAATATTTGTAATGGCCTTCGCAATAAGAATCACAGTGAAACAACCTGTGATAGATATCGCTTTAGTTTTGTCTAATTATTAGGTTAGGCTAGGTTTATGAATTCAAAATACCAACCAAAAAAAAGGTATTAAACTATGTAATTCAATAAACACCCGGAAATATTAAGTTTAGATCAAAAATATAGTGTAAAAGTGGTAAGGACGCATTTCTTTTACAATGTAGCAGCAGCTTTAAATGTCTACGACGTAGCCCGTAGCCACAGGAGGCGTGTCCACGATCCGCCCATATTAACGCGCCTCATACGACACTCTTTATTAAACTCATATGGACAGTTGTTATTATCGTCTTATAAGTTTAATAATTGATTGACTTGTTACGTTTTTTTAATTTATTTATTTTACCATTTATGTACGCATATATAAACAGACAAGAAAAAAAAAACAGAACAGAAAAATAGGTACAAAGGTGAAGCTTATTTCATAAGAAATCTCTTCCAGTATACCTCCTCCTCCTTTTAGCATACTTAAGTAAGAATGGGTTAAGTCATTCTACTTATGGCAAGGCAGTTTTTTCTGAAGCAAATTCAGAGAATAGTTTGTTTTTCGGGTAATTATGTTTAATATCAATGAGACTTTAAGTAGATATATTTAACTATTGACAAAGTACTTTGGGCAAAAATAGTGCATTGTCTTTTATGACAAGCCTATGGTGACTTCAACCTCCAATAATTACCTAATGTATAAATATACTAAAATCTTCCTGAAAGTATGTAGATAACATTAATGAATTATCAAAATTGCTTCATTAGTTTTTGAGAAAATCGCGGACATACAAACATACATACATACGTACGGGTCGAATACAGAACCTCCTTTTTGAAATCGGTTAGAAAACATAAAAATTCCAGCATTGTGACACTTACAATCTTGAATCGAGTAGGTACAATTCTCTTGGCCAAGTCTTAGTAAAGATTTTATCAAATTATGAAGTGTTCATTGCCGACGATCTATTGTTGTAAAATATTATACTTCCAAATTAAATAAGCCTGCATTTATAAGTTCAAAAGCAATATGTTTAAGAAGTTACAGCCACGCTTTTCGAATCGAATGAATCCTTGAACTTAAGATTTCTCAATAATATGAATAGTATTTAGTGCCATTACTAAGTGAATAGGTAGTTGATACTTGAGACCTTGTATTGGCCGCGGTGAGCTAAACTTGCAAAATGTTCATCATGGATTAAATCCGAAGGATGTACGCGCATTACCAAAGTTACTTATATAACACAATTTGTACAGACAAATTAGATAAAAAAGAAATATTAATTTTATGTATTTTCTTGTACTAAACTGCGTCGTGTTTGTGCAGTAGGTACCTATAACATATTTTTCTTTCTTCCTTACTAATTAGGAATTTAAGGCGAATTTTTTTTTTTAATTTGAGGTCAGTAGGTTGTATGTTGATCTAAATATGATTCGTGTCCGTATCAATTACTAGCCTCTGCCTGCGACTTCGTCCGCGTGAAATTTCTTGTTACTCCGACCCGCCCCGTCGCATCGCATCGCCTGCCCGCGCTATTACTTCGTTTTTGCTTAGCGTTCTTTCTGACTTTTTTTCCTTTTGCTCGGCTCCTAAAGGTCACAGCGTGATGTTATATAGCCTATAGCCTTCCTCAAGAATTGGGCTATCAAATGCTAAAAGAATTTTTCAAATCCGACTGGTAGTTCCAGACATTAGCGCGTTCAACCAACCAAACAAACAAACTCTTCAGCTTTATAATATTAGTATAGATTTGATTTTAGAATTCTTAACATAATAATTATCAATACATCTCTTTAAGTTCATATTACCCTATTCAATGACTATTTCATGAAATCATGACATTTGTGGTCAATTCTACCTTAGGGAGTTAGTTGTATTGCTGATTCTAATGATTACAATTCTGTAAAAAAATATTTGTTACGGTCGTGAATTTGATCAACATACAACCTGATACTGACCTTCAAAATGTAAAAAACGTAAGTATATTTGAATTTCGCAGGTTACCTTAGCGCATATTGAATTCTGAAGAAGAAAAACTCACTGTAGGTAAAGAGCGAGAGGAAAGTAAAAGTTTTAAGATATGACAGCGACACAGGAAGCGGTATTAAACAAGTGAATTAAGTCCACATTCTGCGATCAACAAGTTTAATCAATGAATTAGTATGCTTCCATTAAAATAGTAATTTATATAAAATTAAACCGACTTCAAAAAGAAATGAACTCAAAATTATGAAATAACTTTAATTTCTGAAGTCGGTGTCTTGGGATCTGTATTTTAGTTTTTTGCCACAGACTTCCGAAATTAAAGTGATTTATATAATTTTGAGTTCATTTCTTTTTGAAGACGGCTTAATTTTTTTACTTACTTTTTTACTATGTAATTTTTAGGTTTAAGTAAAAATTGGAATATTTGTTTGTAATAAGTAGGTAATAGTTTTGTTGTAAATATACATACATACATACATACGTCTATAAAATTTTGTTTATTTGTTTGGAAGCCCTAATAGATTGTCATATGTGAATATAATGCAATTCCATTAATATTACTTGGGTACATACACGTGTCGAATTGTTAACCTCCTTTTTTTGAAGTCGGTTAAAAAGGTCCAGAAACAGAAACTGGGCAAGTTTTAATTCGTATATTCTAACTTTGTATGGCGTTCGAAAATTCTCTGCAAAAATGCTGTCTGCATTTTCAGAAATACATTTTCTTTTTATTAGACGTCAACAAATAGCTTTTTCAAGTTTTTTTAAAAATACGTAGGTAGGTAACTAATTTGTTTATTTTTGATCACTACAAGTTACTCATGTCTTTAGCACTTAAGGCGAAAGCGCCAGGGTAGCCCGCGATATTCTATTTTTTTAACGTTTTTTGCAATTCGCTGGTCAGTATTAAGTTGTACGTTGATTAATATATGATTCGCGGCCGTAACAAATATGTGTTTACAGAATTATAATCATTAAAGTCATCAACACAACTCTCTAACACCAACTAATCCCAAAAAATGACTATTTCATGAAATCATGACATTTTGGGATTATACTAACCTAACAAGTTGTATTACTGATTCTAATGATTATGATTCTGTAAATACATATTTGTTACGGCCGCGAATCATATTTTGATCGACGTACAACTTAATACTGACCAGCAAATTGCAAAAAAAGTAAGAAAATTTGAATTTCGCGGGCTACCCTGGCGCTTCCCCTTACGGTGGACCATTTATTGTATCCATGGACAATTTGAACTAGAACGCTTTTTATTTCGTACGCTGATTAGGTGATAAAGATTGCAATCGTTAGACATAATCACGTCGTTAAACATTGTTATCCGTATCTTCGCAAAGTTTACTGATTAGGTACTTCCTCAGAATCTGATTTGGAAGCATTACTTTGAAATAATATTTTAATTCCATAGATCTTTTCCTTTCTGATTATGCATGATGTATATAGGTACTTACCTACTTCAATTGCTTTTGAATATTGACAACAAAACATGACGATTAAAATTGAACTCCTTCAAAACAAAAACTTTTTAGTTCTTGTGATTCAATTACAGGCATTAAGGCTTTTAAGCATTGTAGGCACTGACCTCTATTAAACAGTACTTGTATAGATAATAAAAAGGCCACTTTGGCAGAATCATAGAAGGATAACATTATGAATCATAATGGACAGTTAACTGTTAAGGCGAAAGCGCCAGGGTAGCACGCGAAATTCAATTTTTTTAGGTTTTTTGCAATTTGCTGGTCAGTATTAAGTTGTACGTTGATTAACATATGATTCGCGGCCGTAACAAATATGTATTTACAGAATTATAATCATTGAAGTCAACAACACAACTTTCTAAGGCCACGTAACTCCAAAGAATAACTGTTTTATGAAATCATCATTCTTTGGAGTTACGTGGTCTTAGAGAGTTGTGTTTATTGATGACTTTAATGATTATAATTCTGTAAATACATATTTGTTACGGCCGCGAATCATATTTTGATCGAGGTACAACTTAATACTGACCGGCAAATTGCAAAAAACGTAAGAAAATTAGAATTTCGCGTGCTACCTTATCGCTTCCCCCTTAAGTTAATCGTATCAAATCCCATTGGTGAAGGATTTTTCAGTTATTTTTTTTATCTGTGCTAAAATACCAATCAATCCAATCCCAATCTCTTTGATTATACCTACGTAGAGCAGCGAAAAAAGAAAAAAAAGGACTGTTTTCACCATATTATGATTCATAATGTTATCCTTTTGTGATTTTGCCAGTGGCCTTTTTAGGCCCCCAGGTCAGTGATTGTAGGTGTTAGTTTAAGCAGTGTTTTTTTTCTCACCATCTATCGCGTTTCTATTTGTCGTTGTTAGATGCCAGTTCAGAGCCTGTACACTATCAGATGACAGTCTTTTGTTTCCTGCAAGTACTTTGGCACGTCCCGCCTGGAGCCGCCTGCGGCTTCGCCCCAATGGCTATGTAGAGCAAAGGGACTTGCACCAGCTTAGACATGTTTAAAGTTTTCACTCTAAAAGGAACTCATTATATCATATTGTATGTGTTTTAATATGATTTGGCAATTAGCTCGAAAGATTGTGTCAAAATTTTAACTACCTGCAGTCTAATTGAAAATTGAAGATTCTTAATTGTTGACCTAATGCAACTTAAATCTACAGCAGCTTATTTTAATTATTAACAACCAATTGGCGACAGATCGTCGATTATAATTAATTGAACACAATTCAAAGTTGACATCCGAATCAAATCTTTGATCTTTTCTTCTTCAAATATCATATTAATAACAATTATGTCGCAAGCATTAATCATTTCATCAAAACAAAGTTATTAAGTAAGTCAAGTTAGTTGGCTATCAAGTTTATGGATGGCTTTCCAAAATGAAATTTTAGTTTTAACACATAGTGAAGCGTTACGAACGATGAATTGCGATTATTACAGCTATTTGGATGTCACAGCGAGGGTGCTACGCGTTGTGTTCCCTCAGGGTCTAAACACCCCTAGCACGAATTGAAAATGGGGTTGTGATTCATTTCCCACGAGCCCCACGCTGCACCAAACAAAAAGCCTCAAACTCTATTACATTAAACTAGCTGCATTGAAAAAAGCGTCATTTATTGCATCTGTTGTTTAGAAATAAAAGTGTTATCGAACCAATCAATACTTGGTAATAAATCATCAAATTATGGCACGCAACTAATTCATTCTTCACACAATGTTTCGCTAAGGAGTACCGATGCATCATAAAGAAATTTTACTTAAGTATTGTAATACATTCCAGATTCACGTGTCCGTGACATCGACATGTCTAATTTTGGCACTGAAAATGTTTTTCCCAATATGACGCTACGCCACCCTGAAATGAAAATCGTCAGCGATGATGATGCATCTTAAAAGCATTGCGCATCGTGCCCTCTATTTTCAGTAGGTACCTAGTTTGTTTGACATTTACCTGCGTGAAACAACTTCCGTGTTTGATGTAATTTCGCGATATACCTTGTATGTATACATGTATGTATTTAGCTGCCGGTAGGTTAGGTATAATGTAGGTAGCTGTGAGGTGCGATAACGCGCTAACTGTGCGATACGGTCGCTGTTTTAGCCGACACGAGTCGACTGCGCACGAGCATTCAAAGTTTACGTGTCAATTCAGTTTCACATACTTAATGCTTTCGTTTCATGAAAATAAGCTAGGTGCGTTGTTAGTTTCAGGTGGCGTAAAATCATAAAAAAAGTGCGCAATTATTTGCGAAAAATACTTACAAAGCCATATCCTCTGCTTTTGCTGGTCTGTCTGTCCGTGATGACGACCGCCTCCTCGATGTCGCCATAGACCGCAAAGTGCTCCCTAAGGCTCTTGTCGGTCGTGTGGTACGGAAGTCCTCCAACAAACAGTTTGGTCCAGGTTGTGTCTTTCTGGCCTGGCAGCGCGCCCAGAGCCAGCAGCCCCTCGGGCTCGGCCGGCAGAGCGCCCGCCATCAACATGCCTTGCACAGCCTCCGTCGCGCCGGCCACCGTTGCACTCTGCTAACACTGTCACTGCGGCCGCTGTCGCGGTCTACCAGTCTACGGGTCGTACGAGTGTGTAGTTTAAGTTACAGTTGTAAACACTGGCGTGCGTGCGGGAGCGACCGTTCGTCGTGGTGGTTGAGCGCGGACTGATGCTCGTTCACAGCGCACGTGGCGCTCCGGTACTAATTTTAGCCCCCTCCGCGCCCCCCTCGTCACCAGATGCGTCGGCAACGTCCCGGCCACATGCGTTGCGTGCCCTACCATGCCCTACTGCCTGCTACCCTTCACTCACGCTTAATGATATGCCTCGTTATCACAGTTGTGTTGGTCTTCAAGTTTCTAACTTCGAGGCACCTATTGCTAATATACCTATCGTCGCCTTAGAGTGAAAACCTCGGGGATGTAAGTAGCATTTTATGCATTTCGGACAATCTTATAGTATCGAACAGTTCTGGAAAAGCGGTAGAAGACGCCGTACAAAAATTTTTGTTCTTTCTTCCTCCTAAAAAGTTACTTCTTTTACACTTACGAGGTTTTCAATCTAAGGCGTCGCTATTCTCTTTAAAAAATGTGGTGACGTGTTCTATTTTTGCCTCAAAAAGACTGTTTAGGCAGGTATTTCATTTTTTACGAGAGACACCTTAATCAAACATATTTGGTATGTTTGTCAAACCCAATAACTGTAGTATAAACACATTACCTAATGTTAAAAGCTTACAAAGAACCTTTAACTTGCTACTACCAAAACACAGATTTAAATGACCAAGGTATTGTCGTAAAAGCCAAAACCGCGCATGTCTATTAAAAACTAGAACAAAAGACAAACAATTAGGCAGTCACGCGTAAATAATTAGAAATGGTAATGAATTGGTCAAAACGTCTGAACAATGAGACCTCATAATAAACTGGAGAATAAACATTGCATGATATTTTTTCGACCTTGCGTGGTATGTCTAAGATACATTGCCAAATAGTTAACCGTGGTAGTCTCGTTGGTAAATCTTGAACCACAAACGTTTTTTTTTTCAGAGACCCTTTATTTTGTTTTCAATGGGAACAGGGTTTAGTTTTTTTTTTCTTTAGATTTAGTCTCTATACAATACAATGTACCTTACACCCAGATGAGAAAAAAATCTCGTAGCTATGATGCAAACAACTGTAACTTTTACTAAATTACTGTTTGTATATTTTTTCCATAATTAAGTCATCTCATCTGCCTAGCCTTTTCCCAACTATGTTGGGGTCGGCTTCCAGTCTAACCGGATGCAGCTGAGTACCAGTACCTATTTTACATGAAGCGACTGCCTATCTGACCTCCACAACCCAGTTACTGGGTAATACGAAACCCCTTGGTAAGACTGGTTGTCAGACTTTCGGGCTTCTGACGACCCGTAACGACTGTCAAAGATCCACGAATGACAGCCGGGACCAACGAGGCACGGAGTGATCTTGGTATGTAAAGATGGTCACCCATCCACAGACCAACCGCGGCAAGCGTAGCTTATTCTGATCGATCGACCCGTGCGGCTGTTATTTCTAAGCCACATAATTAAGTACATTTTTAATAATTTATTATCATATTTTTATTTCAAAGTATAGTTACTTTGAAATAAAAACTCACATTATTGCTTTTAGTTAAAAGACAAAGTAATTAATTAAAAGTCGGTTATATAAGTCTGAAAAGAACTCGTGTTTTTGCGGGCCATCTAAGAATAAAACTGTGGCAACTTTTAATTCGAAACCTTAAACCATTTCCTAGAAAAAGGGTCTTGAGCTTGACATAGAAACACGAAACAATAGAATGATCCGATACGGATTCTGTTTTCATATTCGTTACTCCAGGACCCTAACAAAACTAGTACAACGATAACTTTTAGAAATAAACAAACAAACCACTACATTGCGACAGTATTCTGCGAAGGGGAAATTAGAGGTGGAAATTTACGTTTAAGATTTATATAGGGTGTTTGGAAGCTGGATACAAAGCCTTAAGGGACAGGGCCTTAGTTGACACCATTTAGAGCATTTTGAACCATACATTTCTTAGACGTAATACCTGTCTTTTTTTTCCCAGCTTACATGTTATTTTGACTATAAGTTTGCTGTTAAAAAATATATATATACTTCGCCTAAGACATGGTATCAACTATCACTCCCTTAAAGGCTCCTTCAAACAGGTGTGACACGACACGCGACACAAAGGCACCGCAAGTCGTGCAACGAGCGGTGCCACTCAGCTTCCAAACATCCTGTATAATAGTTGTAGGACTGAAACGGTCCCCCCATTTCAATCCTATGGCTATTATATAAAACTGTACTGAGAGGAGCCTATACCGGGCTAAAATTCAGACTCAGGGATGCTACTAAGAATTTCCTACTGGAAAAAACCATAAGCGATGACGACGACGAGTCGCTCTTCCGACTGCCAAATCAACGAAGCAGTTTTCATTACACACACTCAACATAACATCACGCCCCGTTGGCTCGTTGTCCCGTAGGGTTAGGCAGAGATATACAGCCACATTTCGCCAGTGTTGTGGTGTGTGTTACGTGTAGTCTTTATTCTTAACCATCTCTAGGTATATAAGGTCCCATTAAAATAGATGGACAAACTTTTAGAAATCATTCAGACCACCGAAATAAGGACGATAGTAAAAAATATATAAGACAAAAACGCATAGATACTTACAAGAAAAATAACCAGCTAACGAAAATGTTTTAGGTTAAAATAAAATCTTTTTTTTTTCTTGGTTATCTTTAGTTAGACGTACTGAGCGCTGTGTTAAGACTTGTCCATCTATTTAAATGGGACCCTGTATAAAACAAAGTCGGGTTAGTTACACACTAGAACTGCAGGACCGATTCTTATGATCTTTGATTTGTTGGATGTGTCTCTGCCCCGAATAACAGAATAACTATTAAAACATGGGAAAAAATCACGAGAAAAAAAATCATAATCTGAGGCTGGACGAAGTTCGCGGAGTCAGCTAGTTATTATCATAAAGTATTCTACCAGTGTTTGTTTGATCAAGGCCAAATGTACTAATACTAACTAGTATTAGTACATTTGGCCGTTGTCTGTTGTGTACAATTCCGAAATGTATGCAGGGGGTCTAAAAAGGCCACTTTGGCGAAATCGTAAAAGGATAGCGTTATGAATCAAAATATGGCGAAGGCAGTCCGTGTTTTTCTTTTTTTCGCTGCACTGCGTAGGTATAATCAAAGAGATAGGGATTGGATTTGAATTAGATTGATTAGTATTTTAGCACAGACAAAAAAAAATAACTGAAAAATCCTTCATCAATAGGATTTGATTCGATTAACTTAACAGTTAACTGTCCATTACGATTCATAATGTTATCCTTTTATGATTCTGCCAAAGTGGCCTTTTTAGGCCCCCAGACCGAATGAGCGAACTAGGGTTAAAACCAGGTTTAATATTTATTTATATTTATGTTTCGTTAGTACCTAAATAAACGAAACCGCCATAAACTTGGGAAATGTCTATTTTGAAAATGCATTACTTTTCCGAGGTAAATAACGAATTATTTAGCCACTATTTGACCTCGATGGTAATGTGGGAAGTATAGAATAATATTGTCTGTGACATACCTACCTATAGATAAATTATCTTAGTGGTATTGGAAGATAATGCTTGTTGCTGCCCTTCCTCATATTAGGGCTGATTTTTCCAACGCTAGATAATTTTTCCGAGGAATAATTTTGAATTTTTGACAGTTCTTCAATACAAAATCTGTCAGACGTCAATTTTATTCCGCGAATAAAAATTACCTGTCGATTGAAAAATTAGTCCTTAGGGCAGATAAGTTTTTGTACTTACCTATAGAAAGAATTTGGAAAATACAAAAGTGCACGACTAGAATTTGTAGAATTATTATTATTTAAATTACGTGCTCATTTGATCGTATAAAAAAACCATAGATATTATTTAGTTTTTTATTAATTATAATTCAACTACTTTGAATAAAAGAGCAATTTTCAATAGAGTTCCTCCTATGGGTGAAACGAATCTATTAAAAAAAAATTACTCGTTTAATTGATTTTTTCGCAAGCTATACAATGTTTTCAGGTTTCACACTTGATTGACGGGATTTTTTTTTATATTTTGATGTTTTTTTCCTTTCTATTGCATTACTTACTTAAATCAATTTTTGAAAAGTACCGAATTAATCTCCATTAAATTATCTATGCAATCCATACTAATATTATAAATGCGAATGTGTCTGTCAGTTACCTCTTCACGCTTAAACCGCTGAACCGATTTAGATGAAGTTTTGTATACAGTTTAAGTCCTGGGAAAGGAAATAGCTTTTATCTCGATATTCCCACGGGATCGACATATAAGCGGGCGAAACCGCGGGACGCTGCTAGTGGTATATAAACTAAGTAAGTTCTGTCTGTGTACTAGCAGGAGTAAGCATAACAATAGAAACAGTTGTAGAAAGGAGGCAAAAAAACATTTTCGATCGAAAAGCACTCTGATGCTTCGCAAGTCGTGCAAAAAAAAAAAATAAAAAAAAAATTAAAAATATTGTGTTAAATCGCCATTTTTATTATTCTTCAGATAAAAATTATCTGGCGATTGAAAAATGAGCCCTCAATGGGGTTAAACAAATAATAACTGAATAAAGATTCAAAATAGATCCTGGGATACCTAATTGTAACCAATAACGAAATTGTTGCTATTTTGCAACTATGCTCTCCACTTTTGGATGACGTCCATTTCTGCAATACATTACAGATGGGTAGGTAAATAGACCATCGTAAAAAAACAGGACCGGATACGTGGCGATGAAGATGATATTGCCAAAAATGATCTCAAGATGACCAAATCTCAACAATACTGGCTAAGTTACGAGTATATTATCACAAGATATTTATAATGTCAATCGAAATCAATGGTCGGTTTCGTGTTCGGCCGGCCGGAAGCGTAAGTGCGGTGCGCCTGCTGTGGGAAACGCATTGTTCTTGTGAACACTATGTGGAACCGAACCGAACGCTTCCTCTACGTCACTAGTGCGGCCTGTTACGATTCATAATCACAAACTATTTCCTTTTGCATTACCGTAGGTAGATGTGTAGGTACCTACACACCTACCTACGGCACTGCAAATACGTTTGAGAGGTATTCAGGTGATCGTAAATAGCATTTGAGTTGCAATTCTAGTTCTTTCAGCTCTTGACTGTAAAGGCTCCTTCAAACAGGCGCGACACGACACGCGACACAAAGGCACCGCAAGTCGCGCAACGAGCGGTGCCTTTGTGTCGCGCGCGATTCGCGTCGCGCGTCGCGCCTGTTTGCAGTAGCCTTAACGTGAAAGTTTTGTCAAAATGTTACATGTACACATTGAAGTTATCCCCATTGAAAATAAGAATGTCTTTAAGGCTACTGACGACTGAAATTAACTTCCTTACACCTCTGAGACTATGTTTATGGGAAAAAACTACTGAAACTACAGTCTCAATGGCAATTTTAATGTAAGTATTTATTTTAGATGATTCTCAAACGGCCGTGCCTTCGGCTTCGGGCTATTCTCCTTAATCTTCGTGTTCTTTACCAATATTAAGATATCTATCTTCAGTATATTTTCTGCAAATCCAACCCAAAACCCAATCTCAGTAGGAAGATTTGAAGGTATAGATGCATCAGCTGTTCAAAATGTCTTATTTATTTTTTGTTCAATGTTCCAAAAAGTAGGTAGTCAGAAAGAAGAACGGTACGGTACCTGATATGAAGGGTGAGGGGTGCCGGGTTCATTGATCGCGTCTATTGTCGAAGCAGCGCGTGCGACGGCAGCTGCACCCCGCCGCCCTACGCTTGGGTTAGGCAGATGGTAGATATTGAACTTTTTTTTCTATCAAACAATATCTATTATGCGTGATAAGTGAATAAACTTGATGATAGATGAACGGGTACAGCGATATGGAAATGATTTGGGTGGAATGGAAATAAACCATAATCGTGTGCAGACTGTATTCCTACTGTGTAGAGTAGGAACACAGTCTGCACATGATTATGGTTTATTTAGTAGTAGTAGTACCTTTAACTTACAAACTCTTGAAGATTTTCTAAAGGGCCAAATAAGAAAAGTCGTTATTATTTACCAGCAACTAAAACAAGGTATGTAGTCTACCGTTGCATCTTATTCACACTGTAAGTAATCAGAATAAAGTTGTATTTCGATAAAAACATGTTCATCCCGTTCTTTGTTCAAAAAGTCCAGTGAACGTACCTACAATAAAATTCTCAAAGCATCCGCAAAAAAAAGGAATCCTTTTTTGTACAAAATCAATAGAAAGTCTGCGCCTTGCATCGGTCAGCTCGACGCTCGCGCACCCTTCTCTGGGGCTCGTATCCCTTGCAATTGCACGTCAATAACGGCGACTTTATCCAGAGCAGAGAGAATAGTCCGTAAATACCTACATACTATAATAATTATCTCATTTATTTCTCTAGTCGTAGGTAAATGATTCAGTTTGAAAATATTTCTTCATCCAACATCTTCAACATAGATGTATCTACGATCTATGCTAAATTCAACGAAACTAAAAATAATAGGTAGCCTAAAGATTACCCATTTCCCTGCAGAAATCGACTAGAAAACTGAGTGATGTATTTGTGAAAATACCTACTACTGCAGTGCGATTCTGTAACCATCTCACCGTGAAAACTTAGGTGAAGTGAGCGTGGAGTGAGCTGTCAATAGTGTCAATTCCTCTAGCAAAAAAAAACCGGCTGTTACAGAGACACGCCGCGCCGGTCGATTCTGTAAAAAATTTCACCGTGAAAACTTAGGTGATGCGAGTTTGTTTTTGCTAGGAATTGTCACTATTGACAGCTCACTCCACGCTCACTTCACCTAAGTTTTCACGGTGAGATGGTTACAGAATCGCACTGCAGGTAGAATGACAGCTCTTTTCAAGTTCATTTCACGTGTTTTCTCGGTGAAAATTTTACAGAATGGACTAGCTGCTACTAGTGTCAATCCTATAAGTATCAGTGGAATGACAGCTCACATCACCTTAGTTTTCACGGTGAGATTTCTACAAAATAGATCGACTGTACTGTAGCAGAAAAAAATCCACTTGCGACATTTTGCCCTTTAGCTTTTCCAAAGACTAGAACTAGTAATTATCTAATGCAGCCTGCATTAGATAATTACTGTTCTGTTCTCGTCTGCTACAACAAATAATAACATTAGTATTCCTATAAATAAATATGGTATGACAGCACCATATCTATCTAATCTATGAACAGGTACCTATATTAGAAAAGTGGGTTACAATAATAATTACTTAATAACCATTCGGAAATAGACAAACGACTTCAACGCGTTTGAAACGAAGCCCAAGGCTCAATAAAATTATGATTGGAAGATATAAAAACCATAATATTATTACAATTACTTTTTAAGGAATAATGTATCCATATTTTGTCAAATATGTATTTGGAATAGGTACCTATGTATTTATTTCACCACTTACTTAACTTGGTAGGTACTTACCCACTTAATAATAAAACCTGGGGACCTAAAAAGGTCACTTTGGCAAAATCATAAAAGGATAACATTATGAATCATAATATGGCGAAGACAGTCCGTGTTTTTCTTTTTATCGCTGCACTACGTAGGTATAATCAATGAGATTGAGATTGGATTGATTGGTATTTTAGCACAGACAGAAAAATAACTGAAAAATCCTTCACCAATGGGGTTTGATACGATTAACTTAACAGTTAACTGTCCATTATGATTCATAATGTTATTTTTAAGATTCTGTCATAGTGGCCTTTATAGTCCCCCTGAAGAACCAATTTCTAGGTAGAGACGATGTAAATTAGGTAGTTGCAGGTACCTCCTATCATTTGGTATTCTATGATTGCAGGCTGTTCCGCAAAGTACCGTCTAACTAATAGGTTAGTGCGCCCCTAGCGGTCATTACATATGAATTGTTTGCACATATGCACCAAGACTATAATATCTACGTTCAGAATTTTATGAATTACAGATTCATAATTTATTTTACATCGTTATCAAAAGGGGCTTACATGACCTAAAGCGCGGTCACTGTCGGACTGCATAGAAAAGAAAGAGAAGCGCGATGACACAACGTTGGTAATTTATTGCAAAATATGAAGCAATTATCTATTTACAAAAAATCTATTGTTCGGACTAAAAAAATAAAACACTATTGCTTTATTATGTTGCTTCTAGATAATCTGACAAAACATCAGAATGATTGTGTGTATATTGGTATGGTTTTTATTGTCAAAAGAAAGTTTTTAGAGGTATCTTCATGATTTTTTCTACCGTATCAAATTAGTTATATTATGTTTTCAGCAGACTATCTACCTAGCATATATCCTGAAGAATATCATATATTTTTCTGATTTTGTTTAATGTAGTCAATCTACTTTTATTGCTTCTAAAACTTGCGTTTTTTGCGTTTAGGTCCTGTAATCCCCTTAAATTGAAATTTCCTGAACAACTTCACTAACAACTCAAATTAACTTAATTCTGTTTGTTTGATTCTGCTGCATGTATTGTATTGTATAGCTATTAAATTGTAAATCCGTAATTGGCTGTAAGACTACCTTTATAGGTATTTTAAGATAAACTTTCAAGGAGCTGTAGATATTGTCAATAATAAATAAATAAATAAACTTAGTTAGTTTGTATAACAACAGAACTAAAAAAAAATGGTAAAATAAACTAAGGGCATAAACTCATGGCTCATTGGATCCACCTACAACAAGCCCACACGAAGCTGGCGAAAGTACCTGAGACAGTTCCCTGTCGTGAGACAGTTGGGCAAGCTCAAAGCATTTGTTTCAATTAAACCATTTACAAGCACTTTTGAATTGTTAAGGAGTCGGTCAGTTACTCAGGGCTTTTTTTACTAATCAAACAATTACCTACTAACATTTACTAAACACCTACGTAAATGCTACTATTGTTGTTTCTTTAGAAAGAACAATAATAACATCAAAGTGGATGTTAGTTACTCTGAATGTTAGCCGCGGAGCCACTCAATAGTTTTACATAGATACCTAAGCATCAGAAATAATACTAGTAATGTTTCACGTAAGTCAGTACAGTCCTACGTTCGCCTTACTAATCGATACTAATTTAATTAGGCACAAATATTTGTAATCAGCATTAGGCATTGTGCCAAAAAATGTCAAGTAACGTTTACAAACATTTATTTCTTTTGCAAGTTTGTCCAAAATTAGTTCGCCAGACCAGAAATTGTCCCAGAAATTCGATTATTAGATAAGTGGGGTAAGTTTATTCTTAGTTTTCTGTTCTTGCCTAGATTTCTGAATCACTGTCTAAGATTGTACAATTCTACATGTTGTTGATATAAGAAAAGAAAACTACGCGCTCTTGAACGCATTGATAGTCCTCAACACAATAATGTAGGTACAAGTAGCCAGTGGCCATCAAAACAATATACTTTCTGTCGCCGTACTCTATCAGCCAACGTGAAAACATTCCCACCACTGTGTGTATGTGCGCATGTACTTTTTTTTTTCACAATGTTTTAAGTATAGTACTTAGATAATCTTCCAATTAAGCATAGTTTCATTGATCATATTCGTTCCATTCTCGCTGGCATGGATATTGGGATTATGCATACCATCGAGAAGGGTCAGAAAAATACATACAGGGTGGCAGGGGACATCGACGGATTCAGTAGATACATGATTCTGAACCGACGAAAAATTTTAACGCAGGGGCGTTAAAATTTTTCGCGGTTATTAAATACTATCTAATAATATCTGTTCCATAAATTTTGACCGTGTAGGTATTGCACTTTTCTATTTAACAGCATTTTTTTATAAGCTACGAATTTTATTTACTCTAGGGCAGGGGTGGCGAACCAACGGCACGCGTGCCACTGGTGGCACGTAACAAAATAATTTAGGCACGGCATCATTTCAGAAATTAAGATACCTAAGTCATCTAGTTTGCAGCAGCAAAAGTCGCACTAATTTGTCATTTCATTTAAATAAATATAAAACTGTTAACCTTCCCCGACCGAGTCCTTCACCGCCCGGGGGTTGTCTTTGGGTGAACTTGCATAGTGCGAACAGGACACGAACAGAGTCGGTTGGTGTTTCATTTAATTAAAAACGTCTAACGGGCCTCTGCGAGTTGTTGTTGCGGCTCCTCGTACGCCTTCCAAAGATCCGGGACCCCAGGGTCCCAGGAAATGTCAAGAGAGATTCAAAATTATAATAATAATACGAAAGTACCTATACAGCTTTTTTTCCAATAATCACCAAGCCATAATGGCACGTCATGGCCGCATGAAATATTTATTTGGAAAAAATGGCACGTAGGTGTATAGAGGTTCGCCATCCCTGCTCTAGGGGCTGAATTCATGGTTTCAGCTTGCGCGTTGATGTTCCTGTCAACCTGTACCTACCTACATATTCTGACCCTCTCGTTGGTATTTATTAATCCATAATAATATAATAAACCCGAAAGTAACTCTGTCTATCTGGCTTTCTATGTGTCACCTTTTCACGCCTAAATGGTTGAACGGACATAGGATAGTTTTTATCCCGGTACGATCCCATGGGATAAAAGATTTAAAAATAATATTTGGTGGAAACTAAACAATGTAAACGTTTTTAATTTTTTTTTTTTGCTTGCCCTCGGGTTTAGAATGACTGCTGCCATTTCGTACAAGCAAGAGCGATCTAGATACTTGCAATAATATTGTTACCGATTGACTTGGCGGGGAGGAAACTAGAGTGTTCATAAAACCCATTTTTTTAAATATCAAGCTACTGCTGCGGTTTTTACATCACATATTATCTAATGATTAGATAATGAAAGACGTAGTACCTACTAATTGCCAAATAGATTCTGGAAACTTTGATACAATTAGCTCTTAACGATGCATCTGGGGGGCTAAAAAGGCCACTATGGCAGTATCATAAAAGGATAACATTATGAATCGTAATATGTCGAAGACAGTTCGTGTTTTTCTTTTTTCACTGCACTACGTAGGTATAATCTAAGAGATTGGGATTGGATTGAGATTGGATTGATTGGTATTTTAGTACAGACAAAAAAAATAGCGAAAATAACCAATGGGATTTGATACGATTAACTTTACAGTTAACTGTTCATTATGATTCATAATGTTATCTTTTCATGATTCTGCCAAAGTGGCCTTTTTAGGCCCCCTGATATCTATCAATATCAATGTCTTAAGCAATTTTTAAAGAAATTCCTTTCTGACATAGCGGGCGCATGTCAACTTTTCGAACTGTCATTTTCATTTAAAATGTTGGCTCATTGCCAACATTTTAAATAGAAAGAAAGAAAGAAAGAAAATACATTTATTTAGCACAGACTAAGAGACACACAATACACCAGGTAGTTAGATATTAGTCGTACATCAGAATAAAAAATAAGATAAAAATAAAAAGTGCAAAGTCCGATGTAAGAAATTAGCAGGAAAGTGTGCCTCACGGCTGCGCCAAAAAGGCCCAGTTCAGCAAAAATGCCAGACAACTGGTGCCTGACGCTGGTTTTCAACTAAATGAAAATGACGTAGTCGGAAAAATAATAAGGTTCAAGTAAAAATTGGCCCTAAGGTACTATCATATTTATTTCTTTACTGTATTTACTGTTATTCATTGCAGTATGCTAGGGAGTAGAAATGGTTAACAACTGTCTTAATGTGCAGTAATTTAAATTAGGACAAGCTGATCTCATTAGATAGGTACTTCTCCGATGTATTTAAAACGTAAAAGAAAACGGGTGATGCGCCTTTTCGCGTGATTTTCCCGGGTTTTTAATTTAAATTCAAGGTTCAACAATGGTTTTTAATGTGTGAATTACAGGTGTATAAAGAGTAACAAACCAAAAGTACTGTTTATGTTGCTAATAAAATGAAATCAGATTGCATTCATCAATCCGCGTGCTACGCAAAAAGGAATACTTATCCGTAGCACTCTTTGACGCAATCGTATTGTTCGTTTACATTATTACTAGCTTCCGCCCGCGGCTTCGCCCGCGAGGTATTTCGATAAAAAACTATCCTATGTTCTTCCCTTGGGATGCAATCTAGGTATCTCTCTGCCAGATTTTATCGAAATCTGTTCAGTGATTTAGAGGGGAAAGGTAACATACAAACAGACAGATAGAGTTACTTTCGAATTTATAATATTAGTATGGATGCATTGTCTACACCGTCATAGTAATTAAAATGACAATTTTTTCCTTTTCTAATACACCTCCAACCTCTGACCTCTATCATAAAACAGAAGGCCAATTCTCGTAATTTAAAACGTTCAAAATCTAGTCGCAGTCTCATCTCGGCAACAAGCAAATGTCAAAAACTTGTCAACATGTAGGAAAATTAGACGTATTTTTTGACAGATTGAGACTGAGATCAGACTGTGAACGTTGTTAAAATTAGTAGAATTGCCCCTCAAGTCTCCTCACAAAACTGGCCAAGAGCGTGTCGGGCCACGCTCAGTGTAGGGTTCCGTAGTTTCCCGTCCGTCACAACAAGTGTTCCCACTTATGAGTTTCATCCATTATGTTAGCGCTCCAGCAGCGCTCCGCGCTCCTGCAATTATTTTGTACAACTTTTTGTCTTTTTTGTACAAAAACTGTTGTTTCCATCAAGTTTAAAATGATTTTCCTAGAAAGTCCTTATAAAGTTCTACTTTTCAGATTTTTTTCATATTTTCTAAACTTATGGTTCAAAAGTTAGAGGGGGGGGACACATTGTTTTATACTTTTGGAGCGATTATTTCCGAAATTATTGACATTATCAAAAAATGATTTTAGTAAACCCCTATTCATTTTTAAATACCTTT
This sequence comes from Luperina nickerlii, assembly GCA_963855955.1. NCBI lineage: Eukaryota > Metazoa > Arthropoda > Insecta > Lepidoptera > Noctuidae > Luperina > Luperina nickerlii. Next base: position 7,699,598 of record OY979663.1, read on the forward strand.
CCAACAATATATCACACGTTAGGGTTGAAATTAAAAAAAAAACTCCCCACTTTACATATAGGGGGGCTACCCTAATATAACATTTTTTACCAATTTTTATTTTACCACTTTGTCGGCGTGATTGATATACATATTGGTACCAAATTTCAGCTTTCTAGTGCTATCGGTCACAGAGATTAAGCGAGGACGGACAGACGGACAGACAGACATGGCGAAACTATAAGGGTTCCTAGTTGACTACGGAACCCTAAAAAAGGCTACAACGCACGTCGCACAGGCGACGACAACGCCATCTAGTGTTCCACTTACAGACTAACTAACCCTCACACCGCTCGGCACACGAAGCGATTTACGTAGTAGAACGTAATTATAGAGAGAATTCGGAGAACTGTATAGTTGATGAGTACATAAATAGATGTCGCTGCTATCGACGAAAACTAAAATTAAATCCAGTATTAAATAAGTTATTATCAAAAATATTAGCGTAGCCTTATCAGCAAATATTTTACTAGTAATGATAATAATGGTTTTACTTTTACCATAGTACGTTTTACATTAATGAGAGGTTTTTTTTAGTAAGTATAAAAAACACATAGAGTCCAAGAACTCTGTAGATGGCGTTGAACTGACTACTTTACTAGGTGCTAAAGCCAAAACGAAGTTAACTAATTACTTCGTAGTTAATTAATTACTTTTTATGTACATTTCGTTTTACGATCTCAAAATTACATCCAAGTGAAATAATCAAAAAATGATGTGACTTTCTGTTGCTAACAGTAACTTACCAAGTTCAGCGCCATCTATCCAGCGATTAGGGAAGAGTTTAAAAAAAATCTCTCATTTTGTTTGGTGGAAAAAAATTAAGGACGATGTCCTTCTACTACGGCTACTCGTTATGGTACGGTGAGCCACGTAATGTACCTCATTGCTCAACAGTCAGACTCAACATCTATCATACCGCTCATTCATAATAACATAAATAATGATGACGTTCTGTGCCACGTCACACTTTAAAATAAATTATTGCGAGTGAAAACGTGAGGCGTTTCTCGCAACTGCGCTGCGTAGAGATTGATAAAACATAAACAGGTACAGGTAGGCAGCCTATGCAAAGAATAATATCACCTCTACTCTACTCTTTTCAAGGTTATTTTTTAATCAAGTAGCTACCAACTTGTGATTCTAGGTAGTTATTTGAGTTTAGACAGAAATAGACCAAGAACTTTCGGGTTACCTACAGTTAATTTTTATCTGAAAGTAACTTTGTAGCACACTATTCATTATCGTCCCGCACAGCTTTCTACAATATTGATAGATATAAACGCTGCGACTACGTCACGTTTGCTCACTGACATAATATGTATAATCTTGGGGTAATGTTTAGGATTATACACGACCGGACGACGCGACGTGTAAACAGCGTCGATAACTTCTAGCGCTTAAACAGCGCTAACGAGATAAGCAAGCAAATTAAATACACAAATACATAAGTGCAAACTATAGGGCGTCTACGAATGTCTACGCAGCGCCTATGCGACGTAGCCGCAGCATTTACGAAAGCCTACGCAGAGCCTACGCTACGTAGCAGCTGCATCTACGAGAGCCTACGCAGCCCCTACGCGACGTAGCCGCTGCGTCTACGATCGCCTACGCGATGTAGCAGCTTTATCTTCGAGAGCCTACGCGGCGTAGCATCGCTTATGCGACGTAGACGCTGCGACTACGCGGCGTAGGCATTCGTAGATACTCGGGCCTACTCTTATTTGTGTGTTTGCTTGCATATCCCATTTCAGTTGACGGTTGGCACCCAAATAAAAAGTGGAATGTTTCATAATAGCTCCGAGTGTGAGTATATTTTTTTAAATTCTGTAATTTTTTTAAAGGATAGTCTCAGTCGCGGTTTTCGGCGTCTTTATATTTATTTATTAATAATGCGGGATAGCGTTAGTTCAGTTTCCAGTAATTTCTACAAAAACCAGATGATCCTTCTCGGTTCTAGTCGAAGTAGAAGATTAGCACCTAGCTAATAAAAAAAATTACGCGCCATTGCATGTCACGACTACAATAGAATGATTCACAGTATTGTAGTAAGTCAGTCAGTCAGTCAGCGAGATCAGGCCACATCAAGGTCGCACCTCACTCATTGTGTACTAATAAAATAATATAATACTACTGTCCAGTGACGTCATAAAGCCGTTAGCTCGTGTATGTGACCTGGGACTGTGAGCTGGATTAGTTTTATATAGTTGATGACATCAGTTTATTGGCTGTAAACGAAGGCGAGAGGTGTCATGACGCCTTTACTGAGAATTTCGAAATTAGTTTACAATACAAACTACTCATTATCATCTGCCTAGCCTTGTCCCAAATATGTTGGGGTCAGCTTCCAGTCTAACCGGATGTAACTGAATACCTTACCTTAGTCCTTAGTAGTTCGGTTACCTTAGTCCGGTTTTCAACAGTGGAAACCAGTCTTCAACTAAATCTGAGGATCTTGGGTCGACATTCTACGTTCATCCAGAAGTATATTGGACACCTTTGTCGGCTCCGGGATCCGGGACTCTCAAAGTCCCTGGCCATTTATTGATTAATAACATTCATAATAACTGGAAGGTTATACCTTAAATTTGAAATTTATATTATTTAATTTAAACTTTTAAACGGAACAGTACTGGGTTTATCTCCAACTCCCCACGACCATAGCTCTTTCTGCTGAAATTTTAACTGGCTTGCAATATTAAGATATAACTATAATAACCTACCTAATTTAAATGTAATAAGGTAAATTAGTTCTTAAGGTTCCGTTTGGACCACATTTTATTGCGGTAGACCCGTATCGGCTACCGAGGGTGGTTATGTTGAGCCGATTTATTTTTTTAAATATACGGTGTTTGAGATAGTTTGTTGTTTCCTTATATTTTGATACCAAACCACCTGGAATCTGGGCTTATGTTAGTTAGCCACTAGAGGAAAAAAATCAAAAATGTAACAGTGACCACTGTTACATTTTTTATTTTTTTTAACAAACTATCTCAAACACCGTATATGTATTTATAAAAATAAATCTGCTCCACATAAACACTCTCGGTAGCCTATATACGAATACGGATACGGGTAGGGGTACGGGTCTATCGCAATAAAATGTGGTCCAAACGGAACCTTAACCCCTTGTATGCCGGGAGCGTAGATCTACGCGAGACACAATAGTTTTTAATTGTTTTCTGTAATTACGGCATACAACCGGTTAAGAACTAATTTACCTTATTACATATAAATTAGGTGGATTACTACAGTTATATCTTATTACTAGCTTCTGCCCGCGACTTCGTCCGCGTGAAATTTCTTGTTACTCCGACCCACTCCGTCGCATCGCATCGCCTACCCGCGCTATTACTTCGTTTTAGCTTAGCGTTCTTTCTGACTTTTTTTCTTTTTGATCGGCTCCTAAAGGTTATAGCGTGATGTTAAATAGCCTATAGCCTTCCTCAAGAATTGGGCTATCAAATGCAAAAAGAATTTTTCAAATCCGACTGGTAGTTCCAGAGATTAGCGCGTTCAACTAAACAAACAAACTCTTCAGCTTTATAATATTAGTATAGATACAATAGAAACTACTGTAAGGATGATATAAATATTATTTGTAGATTTTAGTGTAAATTCTTGAAAATATAAAATACAGTAATATTGTAATATCTCTAAAAAACGGGAATTGTAATGCCTGCAGTGGTTTTCCTTTATTAATCGATCTTCTCATCTGTCTACGTCTAGTAATTTCAGAGCTGTTCATAATGGTTGCTTGTTATATTGCAGGGACAGCTAATTCCATTGACTTCCATTTAATGACGTCACAGAATAAATAAATACATCATACCTTTTTCTTGTACCAGGTCTAGTGGTCGCAAGGGCTACTGCTGAAAATGAGGTCCTGGGTTCGACTTCCAGGGCGGTCAAAGTGTTATTGGGTTTTTTCATCAGGAATTTCTCAGTAACTGCCCGGAGTCTGGATGTGTGTCCGGATGATAGCTCTAAGCTCGCACCCTGTTACATGGGACGAAACTGGTACTGGTACGACATCTGTCTCGACCGGTTCTAACCCTTCGGGTATTATAGGCGTTATGTTTTGTAAGTGCTTTGTAGTGCTAATAGCTGTGGTCACTGCTCCGTCTGCTAAGTGCTGTGATATGGCGGTGAATAGAGTAATTGTTAGTTTATTGCAGCAGTCATTAAAGAGAGTTTGGAAGCCAAGTATTGAGCAAAGGAGCAATCAGTTTAAATCCACAGTAACAATGCAGCAAACAGAAACGTTTAAAATTTGTATCTAAAATTAGCTGTGTAGCTCGAGCTTAAGGGGCTTACATGACCTAAAGCGCGCTCACTGTTGCACTGCATAGAAAAGAAAGAGAAGCGCGATGATACAACGCTGGTAATTTATTGCAAAATATGAAGCAATTATCTATTTACAAAAAAAACTAATGTTTGGACTAAAAAATTAAAACACTAGTGCTTTAGTATGTTGCTTGTAGAATAACTTGACAAAAAATCTGAATTCAATGATTGTATGTATATTAGTGTGGTTTTTATTGTAAAAAGAAAGTTTTAGAGGTATCTTCATGATTTTTTTCAACCGTATCAGATTAATTGTATTATGTTTTCAACACACTATCTACCTACCTAGCATAATATATATCCTGAAGAATATCTTATATTTTTCTGAGTTTGTTTACTGTAGTCGATCATATAAATATAATATATGTACTTTTATTGCTTCTAAAACTTGCATTTTTTGCGATAAGGTCCTGTAATCCCCTTAAAATGAAATAATGGTATAATATTATATACATACTATAAATCAAAGTCGCGTTTCGTGTCTGTCTTTGAGATCGTGTTGTTCTTTTAAACTACGCAACGGATTTCGATGCGGTTTTTATCATCATTTAGAGAATTTATTCCGGTTTATGTGTATAATACATTTATATTTAACTTTGTGACAGCACAGAAATCTCAATGTTTTGACATGTCGCCAGATTAGTAGATTCACCTGTGTGAAGCACGGGAGGCTGTCGGGAGGTTCGGTGGTTCAGAATAAATACCTACCATTTTGCGCTCCTGTTGCCCGTGGTTTCTCTCACATTCTAGTAGAACTACTTTATGTAGGTACCCACATATCTATCAGCGCCCATTTTCGTCAAATAAGTATGTAGGTTAAGTAGTAACAAACACACGCATTCGTATTTAAAGAAGAAAAATAGTCTATCAAAAATAAAAGCTAACCTTGACGAGGATGTGTTGAGTTCATGGCGTAGATTAGGCACGTAATATAATTTATACAATTAAGTAGGTAATTAGCATTTTAATATCGTTGTTTGTGCGACGACATGAATCTCAAACATCGAAAACACATTAAAAAAATAATACACTAATAGGTAATAGGTAATACGGGCTTGTGTCCGCAACTCCAAGTCAATGCGCGTATTTTGCGTAATAATAATAATAATAAATAATAATAATACACTATCAAAAACAAAGCAAAACATCCACCATTTTTTAAATGATCTCTAGGAATATTAAGTGTTGTGCTAAGTTTTAGTACCGTCCTAGCAGTTTCGACTTGCGTTGAAAACCTGTCTACCCACTAAGGTATTTAGGTGGCCCGTATGCTTACGTCATACCTACTGAAACCTTGCTCTTTCCATGTTGTGTTCAAATTGTAATCGTCGTCGCCTCGGCTACCTCGTATTAATCTAGGTGAGCCACAAATTATGGGCGATAAAAATGGAGCCTTTTTCGTCATTAATTTCAGCTATGATAAAACCATGACGCCACGGAATGATTCATGAGATGACTGCTCATGACGTATTTTTGTTGATGATACAAGCAATAATCTCATTTCGGTAGGTATCCTTTTTTGACGCGGAAGGATTTCATAAAGGCGGTTGATTTACAACAAACGAACGAATACACATTTATCCCCACTTTGCCAAATTCTTTTTGTGTAAACAGGAAAAGAGCATTATTTCGTTGGTCTATTCAATACTAAAATGGAAAGAATATCAGGAAAAAATGCTCTTGTTCATAATTCTTTTGGTTCAAACCCACCTTTAATTAATAAATTAAAATATAATTACTTAAATTAAATAATAAAAAAGGAAATCAAGTCTGGTTTATTAACCAAAACCGTTTAATGCTTTTCAATTTCATAGAAATAGGCGAATATTAACTATCAGAACCACGATCAAAGCCTTAAAATTCTTGATATCCCATCGCATGCTTATTACCATTATAATATTAGTGCGTAGGTATACCTACCTTACGCGCTAATCAATCTAAAATCTAGTGTAAGCGTTAGGTCATGTTCTAGACTATTCCACAATGTCTAACATTACCTACCGTTTCGAGCAGCATAAAAAAAATCAGACGATAATATCAGCAATTACCAAAATAGCAAATAAAAATACAATTATTACGCACGCAAATAACCGTAAGTATCATCGGGTCAACTAGACATAATAAGAAACATAATGTTCGTAGGTGATTCACAGACAGTTTAAATGCCATTTGTATGATACATGACTGATTAGAGAAGTGAGTCTGTGGCCTTCATACATCTTCTTAAATAAGCAACTGATTAACTACCTACTGGTACACATGGCGACATATCAAGCATGTATAGGTTTTTCCTACAATGACAAGTCAGCTTATACTGGAAATGTATAGCTTGATATGTCGCCATAAGTACATGCTGGAAAATGTCTAGGTACCTACGCGGAATCCGAGAAAAACTATGAAAAAAGTATGCCTGAGACGAATTTAAATGCAAAATCTAAACAAGTTGAAAAAAAGAACGTATGGAATTCGGTGTACTTAGTTTTATTTTCATTTGTATTTGAACGTACATCGGTCTCGGTCATCACTGCGCACCCATTATGCGAATAACCTTGACCACCAAAGCAAGGGCCCGCGAAGGTCGTCTATTGTTTTATTTATGCAATACCTTGTCATTATAACAACACAGATATTCTTTATAGATTATCCTGCTTACTTACTGCATCGTAAGCTCGTAAAGACATTCCCATTTTGCGAACGCGAACACGCCAAACCTACTGACTCATTTGCTCGTTTGCTCCATATCTAAAACGTAAGAAGTACAATAAATATAATATAGTAAAAATTGTACTTAAGACTTTAATTAGAGAACTTTATTTCAAAAGTATAGGATGACATCATCTAGAGTTACGTCGCGTCGGCGGGCGGCGCGGCGAGGTGGCGAGGCCACAAGACGTGGTCGCACCAACTTCGCTCGCTCCATACAGGCCCCAGTTTGAAATAGCGCTCGCGGTAGACACCACGTACGTTACAAATTCAGTGAGAAAAAATCAAGTAATTCATAAATCATGGCGAATGTAATGGGTGAGTAAACTATCTTTACCTAATGAATAATTATAATTTTACCGAATAATTTTGCGACTAATTTCCGTAGTTTTTTCGCATCCTTGATACCAGCTGCCGACTGACGCCTTAAGTTCTCAAACATCTTATAGTAGGTAGGTAGTCTATAGTTCAAAGGATATTTCTAGGTTTACATAATTCATAGTCTAGTGTTGTTTTTTGAGAAGCCGGTGCCGCAAATACCGGACCGGCGTTTTCTTGGCACAAGGCCAACAACGGGCGTGGTGATGCGGAATAGAGAATTGGTTAGAAACACAACATACAACAAACATTCTTGCCGGCTAACACAAAAATACCTACCTAATCATTTATTAATGACAAGAACCGTATTGCTGCAATATGAGGTAATTTTGACCACATTACCCATTTAATTACAGATGTAAGTAGGTATTTTTCAACAATAATGTCGGGCTTAGTAATCTCCCACAATTAACAGTTTTTATTTTATTATTTATGTTTGCTGGGTCACATTGTTTGATAGTACTTTGTAAACGTTGTAGTCTATGAGATCATCCTCAATTCCGTCACCATTGAAGGTTACCTTACTGGTTCTATTGGTGTATTTGTTTTCCTACATATGGTATGTAAGTAGGTAGGATAATTTATAAAATATATGGAGAATATGCTAATCAACTCAACATCTAAATTAATAATTTTCGGCATATGAATGATGTTTACAGTCACGAGCACTAATACGACAACACTAACTTGGCAACTTTCAATTCCGAAATACAACACTTTACACAAACCTATGGGTTCGAAAATACTTTGTTCATAATAACATAAAATTTCATTCAAAACTTAAGGAGAAAATTGTCTTTGAATAGAGCCAAGTACTTCTTATAATAATAATAATAATAATGTTTATTTTTTTCTTCCACAAATAATACCTACTTATAAACTAACACATGTAAATGAATTGAAAAAGACCACTATGTTTATTTGTGGGAGACATACATACTTCTACTACTTCTAGTACTTCTTATACATACATACTTCTTATGCTCGTGACTGTACGTAGGTCGAACAAGGTTAACTGTACCTACATGCACTTGTCTGTTCATGTATTTTCCCTAATAATGTTGGATTCCTGAAAGACTGTAAAAAAAACTCAGGCTATCGCAGTCCACTGCTGGACATAGGCCTGATAACACCCAGCCCTCTGCCTTCCGCATCCAGTCTGTCCCAGCCACTTTCTTAAAAGGACTAACAAGTCTATAAATAACAATATCACTATTATGTACCGCCTCGTCCACAAAATATAGGCATGCACTCATAGTGGCTTAGGTCAGAATGTTTCATCTAATTGACCTAATAGATCTCTGCATACCGCTAAAATGTCTGAATAATGCTGAACTGACGACTGGCGACTCGAATGATAAATCATTGTTTCAAAACACGAAATGTAAACATTATGTCAGTCACAACTTATCACCTTCGCGCTAATCTATGTAAACGAACAATTTTAAACGTTTTACAATGAATTATAGCTAGTTACGGCATTTCAGTCATCACGGTGTATCTCTCGTTAATGGCTAATTACCATCCAAAGTCGTTTCTATTCTAGACTTTAAACACGAGATACTTAGTACCTAACTACTTACTGTCAGGTGACTCTCCAGCTATTTACAACTACCAACATAGTTAAGTACCCATTACATGAACAGGAAAGTTTTTTTATTATGTCTTCCTCCAGTCATTTGTTTCGCACTTGCTTGAAAACACGCGAATTGGAATAACGGATAAATTCAATATTGTTAGGGTGTGGCTAAATACCTGCTCCAGGCATAAAGTAACATAGATACCCACAAGGTTGGATAATGGATAGAATAAATTACATTTTATTGAAGCAACTATCTAATAATAGGTTGGTATAGCTGTCTGTACGTACTCGTCTGAGCGTGAAAAACAAACTTACCCAGATATCTAACCGAAGTGACGAAAACAAAAAGTTTACATTAGTTACTGAATTGTTTTAAAAGCTCACTATACCAAAATTCCACACTCCGAGCTGACTCAATTCGCAGATAAACTCGGCTACAGATAGGCAGAGGTTGAAACAGTATTGATTTGATAGGATGACATCATCGTGGACTACTTTCATAATATTTAAGCGACGCGACAGAGCCCCACAGCGCAGGCGCCATGGACATGTTTCTACCGTCCAGCGAAAAAACAATCTCTTATAAGTCAGCAATGAAAAGCTAAGGCTATGACATAATCAAGTTATGAATTCGTGGGTGCCGACACTGCTGACACTGTCGACAACCGGGACACCGAGCCCGCATACTCGCATACCAATACACCGGCCTATATTTAGAGCCGTGTAAAGACACATGCCTCGAATGGAAGGCAATGGCCGTATATCGTTATACTAAATAGGAATCGAGGAAAGCACTAAGAAGTGTTTACAGAATTTTAAATAGCTTTAATGCCATTGACCCGCCTTTAGAATTCAAGGACCTAGTTAAATAGAAGCGAATAGATATTTACTATAGTAAGATTTTGAATATTAGTAGTACCTTTAAATTATATACCTTTAGATTTTTAGACCGGGCAGCAACACTGTTTATTTTTGTCTGCTCAAGTGAAATCTAAACATTTTCGCACATCACCTTTGCATCTGAGGGGCAATTCTACTAATTTTAACAACGTTCACAGTCTGATCTCAGTCTCAATCTGTCAAAAAATACTTCAAATTTCCCTACATTTTGACAAGTTTTTGACATTTCTTTGTCGCTGAGATGAGACTGCGACTAGATTTTGAACGTTTTAAATTACGAGAATTGGCCTTCTGATCTATGTCCAGATGCAAAGGTGATCGTAAAATGTCTGCAGAACAGTTTTAATTTCAGCGAGATTAGAATATTATAAAAGCGGTTTGCACCTTTATTAGGTACTCAGGTATACTTAATTTAGTTATTATTGTTTACAGATTTAACTACTGAGGACAAACTCGCATACCACTTCTTCCCGGTATCGAGCGGCTCCGTACAGTTCAAAGTCAGGACTCCCAATGATGCACACATTGCCCTTACAATGGGACCCCAAGAGAGCGATCCTATGATTGAGGTTAGTACCTACCTAATAGATAAGATAATATATTTTGTCATAGTAATGTAGAAGTATAAATCAGTAATTGTACCTAATCGTTTCCTTCATTGCCAGATCTTCCTTGGAGGCTGGGGCAACACAAAGAGTGTAATCAGGAGAAACAGAGCCAAGCCCGACAAAGTTGAAATTGAGACCCCCAACATTTTGAACGGCGGTGAATTCCGAGGTTTCTGGATTCGTTGGGACAGCGGCATCATCTCTGCGGGACGTGAGGGCGAAGCTATTCCCTTCCTCTCTTGGGCGGACCCCGAGCCTTTCCCAATTGCCTTCGTCGGTGTGTGCACCGGATGGGGCGCGACCGGCACTTGGAAGATTGAAGGTAAATTCTCGTAAATATGTAATTGCTTAAAATCGACATCACATAAAATGTACCCAACAATTTAAATTTGTGCCCTTTATCGGTACAGATGGGGCTGAATTCGATACTCCGGACCAGTTAGCGTATAAATTCGGACCAGTCCTGGCGGGTTCTCTGAAATTTGAATATCGCGGTCCCCACAACTGCCATGTAGCCCTGACGCCAGCTCCCGCTGAAGTGGACCCTATGTATGAAATTATGCTCGGTGGTTGGGAGAACACCAAGTCGGTTATTAGACACTGCAGACAAAAGCCAGATAAGGTAGGATAGTCGTATAGAATGTCGTAATCGCCGTTGTGTTATTTGTTGGAACTTTCGTTAAAACATCACTGTTGACCCGTAGGTTGAGGTACCGACTCCAGGGATTATGAATCCTAACGAGTTCAGGCAATTTTTGATCGAATGGAGGAGTGGCAGAGTGATGGTTCGCGACGGCGAGTCGGGCATGGTTATCATGGAGTGGTCGGACCCCGCGCCATTCGGTATAACGCACTTCGGTGTGCGGACTGGTTGGGGAGCTCGCGGACAATGGCGTATCACCCACTTCAACAATCCCGGCGCACAGCCTCGTTGAGTTATCTTTTACTAGAGAATGCTTGGATGTTAATTGCTAACTTCTAATCCGCATTGAATGCGTATTATTTCTTAATGTCTTAGTCGTTATATCAACTAATTTTTTTATCGTTGTCAACTCCACCGTTAGATAATAAATATTGTGTCCTAAAGAAAATTGCGTGTTTGCGGAATCCTGAAGTATGGTAAATTTGTACCTTGAAGTCTGCATCTGGATGTTTTCAAGTGGTGTTTGGTACGTTGGGTACATTTTGTGGTTAAGCTTTTCTATTCTTGTTTTTTGTTTTTCTTTTTACACGCCTTTTCTTTCTGTATACTTACATTGACTATCTTTGCGAGCACTATAGGTACAGTCAGCATCAAAAGTCGATTAACACTTAAGTTTTTTTAATCTCGGTTATTGAGCAAAATATTAACCCTTCCGTTTTTTAAATCTCAGTTATTGAGCAAAATATTTGTTCAAAATCGCATTATGCTTCTGCTGCAATACCGAACAAATATTTTGCTCAATAACTGAGATTAAAAAAACTGAAGTGTTAATCGACTTTTGATGCTGACCGTACATATTCGTTCAGGTATTTGATTACATAAACATTATCTACCCACTGTTACTCAGCCTTTACTTCGACAGTGGGCAGAAGCTTGATATGTTTTTTAGTCCTGCAGATACCTAAACAAATCAAATATAGACAACTTTTTAATTAAAACACAACATTGCTAACGCAACGTGCATGTCATGGTCACCGAGTTTTCAATGCATTGATATCTGATAGTGGATCTAATAACCTATATATTTAATAACATAAGTATTAACTATTTTACTGTGTATACGTAAATAATAATATAATAAAATAGTTTTACATAAAAATCTGGTGATAGCACTAAAGTTATCGATGTGAGCATCCGTCTCGGTGTAAGTAAGGTAATAAAATATAATTGTACCATTGAAGTGATTGTAAAATTGTTCACAGGGTACATTTTTATTTAATTGCATCTAATTGCGTGATAATTGCCTGCTGCCTGCTATAGATAAACTGTCAGAACGCCAGAATATGTATAATATTTACTTTTATGCACTTTCTGCTTATCCATCCATTTGTTTTGTAAATGCTAGTTTTTATCATAATTTTATGTATAACTTTGTAGTTGCTCCTTCGGCACCCGTGGCTGCACCTCTGTACGCAGCGCCACCCGGCTACCCTGGTGTCATGCCCGGATTCAATGCGCCTCCTCAAGTGATGGCTGGTTCCGGCAACTGGGTAGACGCCAGAGCTGGACAGATCCCTCCCGGCGCCGTCGTCGGTGGACAGGACTGCAACGGCGAGCCCTTGTATGTCGCCAGGGCACAGCATGAGGGCGCTGTTATTCCTGGAAAACTTTGCGCTTCGCACGGATGCACCTTCGTACCGTGGGGCGGTCAGGAGCACGGCAAGCCTGAATACCAGGTAGGCTTCACGAATAATACTTTCGAAGTCCACTTAACTTTATCTTCAACTACATAACAACTACGTATATAAGTATGTATGAACTATGCAAGTAACTCTTGCAATCAAATTTGCATTCGAAGAAGTGCAACAAAAAGAGATTGCCCTTTGTAGCATTGTTGTTAAACCTCTCGAACCGAGGAAAGTAATTCGATAAGCATGACCACAGCCACGATCGTTAATTTAAGTTTACAAATTTTAATCTTATTATTTCCCTACTCCTAGGTGCTGGTAGGTGGCCCCAACAACTGGGTGCGCACAAACGGCTCGAACGTGCCCCCTGGAGCGTTCCGTGGCGGTCAGTCGGAGGATGGCGAGCCCCTGTACGTGGGCCGCGTCAACCACGAGGGCAGCCTGACCACCGGCAAGGTCCAGCAGTCGCACGGCGTCTGCTACATCCCCTTCGCTGGGCAGGAGCTCGGCTTCCCCGACTACGAAGTCCTCATGCCCTAAATAAAATGGCAAATTTTTAATGAATCTCAGGATTTGTGCGTACAAACATGTAACTTAGGAAAACTGCTTCCACAATTAAATAAGCAATTAAATGGTGCATTTTAGTACCTAGATACATAAAGCCTTGTCACGCTGTGCCTGTTCGTACGTATGTTAATTGTTTTACTGCACTGCATAATATTATTTAAATGTTATGTACCACATAAGTTACGACATCTATAATATATGTAATATTTTTGTTAAATTATTATTAAATATTTACCTATTTATATAACGTGTTTTCTTATTCAGTTGTTTTGATCATGTCCGTGACTACCGTCGGTGCACCAACGCCAATCGCTTCCATATTTGGTAAATAATCAGTACTCAATTGGTACTAATTAGTACTCTAGCAACAAAATTGGTACCTTAGTAATTTTCGAGAAAATCGATTTTGAAGGTGGTCCGGCGGTAGTCACGCTTCCTTCAGCAGGACCACCATGAGCGCCGAAAAAAGGGCACGCTACAGCTATTCTATGTATACAAATAATTAGTACCCTTATATGTGATTTATTTCGTAAAAAAAAACAGAACTGTAACAGTGTATTTACCGAGAAATCAACGATGATAACTTTCTCGCAATTGTTCAGCAGGACCGTGGTCCTGGTCAAATTCGTGAATTTGAATGTTGATTCCAAATTAGAGAAGCTTGTCGCTTTCCTCAAACCTACATTGAAAATTAGTACCCTGCAAGATAAAATTAGTACCCAAAATTCAAAATTAGTTCTCCGGTAGTTTACGAGATATACTCGTACCATGACATTGATGGGGTGGCGGTAGTCACGGTGCCAAATTTTCATTTCAAGATCTCCCTATTAAAAACTCTGTAATTTCTTCCCAAATTTATACAAAAATTAGTACTCCTAAAAAGTTATAGCGACCGAAAATTCAGATTCCTAAGTGTTGAGAGAAGTTCGCTTTCATTACTTTTCCATACTAAATCTCCACGTATAACCCGACCAAATTAAGTTGTCAATGGTAAAACAAAGTTAACAAAGGCACCACAGTCCAAGAGTTGCGATAGGTTATTTTTTTTTTTAGAGAGCGATTCAAAGGTTCTAAGCTTGTAACTGATAGTACTTGACAGACATAAGTATTTGAAATGTTGATATGTTATGAATACTTGGATTGGTGATATATTTTTAGAATACGATTGCATAATTTATTTTTAAAATATTTTAACACGCTTAGCTTTTTTTTAGCTTTACTTGTAACTAACTAACAATGTAACAAAATCTTCGAAGTCAATTTTAACCTACTTCTAATTGTCGTATCAAAATTAAACTTTGCATGTATATGTAGTTCAGAAGACAGAACTAAAATTTGGTATCTTGAAGCTGATCTGATGATGAAGCCAGGAGGTGGATAGTGGAACTCTTCAGTGGCTACTAGTAAACCCCTCGAGTTTGGGGTCATATGATTCATTTTGACGAGTCCAATATATTGCAATTGGTGTCGAGTGTCTGGTGATGGAGCCAGAAGGTGGATAGTGGAACTCTTCAGTGGACTGGTCACTAGTAAACGTCTTGAGTTTGGGCTCATATTATTTGTTTTGACGAGTCCAATAGTTTGCACTTGGTGTCGAGGGTCTGATGATGGAGCCAGGAGGACGATAGTGGAACTCTTAAGGGGCTACTAGTAAACCCTGCGAGTTCGGGGCCATATGATTCGTTTTGGCGAGTCCAATATATTGCACTTGGTGTCGATGGTCAAATGATGGAGCCAGGAGGTAGATAGTGAAACTCTTTAGGAGCTACTTGTAAACCCCTCGAGTTTGCTAGTAGCCCCTAATCGTCATAACTTCTTGGACTTTATACTTATTTACTTAATAAAGAATATACTAGAAGAAAAATAAAAAATAAAAATATATATGTAATTTAAAAGAAAAAACAAAAAAATTTATAAAATAATTAAATTGACTATAAGCGTGGAGCGCACTTATAATTAATTCACAAAGCGCTCCACGGTTTTAGAATTCACATACTTATATAAATTATTTATTTACATAAAACATGGTATACAATGCTGTTAAATATAATTATGCTTGTAAATATTATAATTTTTTACCGAAAAAAAATATAAATGGTTAGGTATTATACGACTCTAGGGTTATTCTCCACATAGCTATATAGTATTAGAAGTATCGTGACTAAGTATAATTATAAGAACAGCCGCACGGGTCGATCAATCAGCACTCTAATTGTGTAACACACTATCGATCTCGGGAACCAGCAATGCACAACACAGCAATGCACGGCACGAGAACGCACGACATTGGAATGAACGTGTTTTGAATTCCAATGACGTACATTGTCATGTCGCGCATTCTCGGCCCGGACCAAGAGTGTCCGGCTTGATAATGTACAGCACGGGAATTGGAATCAAAACAAACAGTGACGTCACAATAAAAAAGTAAAAAGCCATGTGAAACTAGGGATGAGATTTTGATTGATTAAGGATTGATTTTGATTGATTTTGTTTCATTTGACGTGTGGTTGACGTTCAATCAATTATTATTGAAGTAAATCTGTGAACTATTCGTTAAGAGGAAATACGGGCGGAACGACTTTTGAAAATTAGGTATTTGAAGAAACTATCGCTGTCGCTCTGCGAGCCCCCGCCCTCTAATGCGTGCGATAAGGACAACTGCAGATCCGACTGAATAGCCTAAGTAAAAAGTCACATTTTCGAGGTTTGGCTCTCGCCTATTTTCTTCACCAATATTGAACCAATTTAAAAGATATTTCATAAACTGGATAAGAAGGATATGTACTGTGCCGCTACATTATGGTTAACACCCCGACTCAGAGTACCCCGACTCGGATAGGTTAGGTTAGAAGGCTAAGGCGGGAGCGAAGCGTAGCGGAGCTCCCGCCTTAGCCTTCGTGGTTATTTTTTTTTAAACCACCCAGAAGTAGGAGCCCCGCGAAGCGGGGCTCCGTCGACCTATCTTACACTCTGAGTGCTTACCAAAATTTTATTAAACATGAGCAGCTGATTGCAGCTTATATAATTAATATGCTGTACAAAACTCTTTTTATAAAGACTTCTCTGCTTAAAAACTTATCAATCGCGCAATCAATCGTCTTTCGGAACAGCACTATCTAGCTCAATTACCTAGTATCCAAGTCCCAAAATTTCGAGTCACCTGATTGGCCAACCAATCGGCCAATCACGCGATGTCGCCAATTCATGTGTTGTACACTCTCGGGTCGGACCATCAAGGTACACCCCAGGAATTGGAGACATCGCGATGTCGCCAATTCTTGTGTTGTACATTCCTGTGTTGTACAATCCAGTGTCGTGCATTGCTGGTACGTGCATTACAGTGACGTGCATTATAGGGACTCTCGATCTCAATCCGAATCATTTTGAAGGATACTGCTAATCCATTGTTTCATACGTTTGAAAAATGTGTCTTCTCAACAACGTAAACAACGCAATGAACGTTGTTGAACCGTCAAAATGAAACCCATTGCTACTGATAGTGTGTTACGCAATGAGGGTTTTCGTGAAAATTTACGACACCAATTGGCACCACTGTGACAAGAGGTCTTCCAATATAAAATATATGATGACGTTCATCATTCGATTCATTCATTCGTTCATCATTCAGTCATGACTAAAGAAAATATAGGCTCTTTGACAGATGTCTGGACCTGACGTGTCAGTGCTGCCACCTGGCGAACGTCATTTTAGAAAACCCTCATTATTCCGCTGGTTAACCTGATTGATCGGTCCCCGCGCCTGCCGCGGCACCCGCGCCTGCTGGGGAAGTGACCATCTCCATCTTTGCATACCAAGACAACTCCATGGCTTCGTTAAGCCGTTGGTCTTGGCTGTCATTCTTGGATCTTTGACAGTCGTTACGGAAGCCCGAAAGTCTGACAACCAGTCTTAACAAGGGGTATCGTAGTAGCCAGTAACTGGTTATGGGGATAAGATAGGCAGTCGCTCCGTGTAAAACACTAGTATTTTGCTGCATCCGGTTGGACTAGAAGGCGATACCAACCTTTTTGGGAAAAGGCTAGACAGATTGATTATTACAGTACTAGTATTAACTGATTTAAATCTATACTAATATTATAAAGCTGAAGAGTTTGTTTGTTTGTTTGGTTGAACGCGCTAATCTCTGGAATTACCAATCGGATTTGAAAAATTCATATGCATTTGATAGCCCAATTCTTGAGGAAGGCTATAGGCTATTTAACATCACGCTATGACCTTTAGGAGCCGAGCAAAAAGAAAAAAAGTCAGAAAGAACGCTAAGCAAAAACGAAGTAATAGCGCGGGCAGGCGATGCGATGCGACGGGGTGGGTCGAATTTCACGCGGACGAAGTCGCGGGCAGAAGCTAGTACGTAAATAAGCAGAATATTTTATTTTATTTTTTATATAATGTGGTGGGTCTTTTTACATCCTTTAAATTGAAAAATACAACATAAATTAAAAGAAAGTCAGCTCGAAGCTGTTGTTTAGACGATAAGTAGGTATGAAAAAGGGACTTTTTTGAACTCTTGTAATGAGGGTTTTCTGAAATGACGTTCGCCAGGTGGCAGCACTGGCACGTCAGGTCCAGGCATCTGTCAAAGAGCCTATATTTTCTTTAGTTATGACTGAATGATGAACGAATGAATGAATCGAATGGTGAACGTCATCATATATTTTGTATTGGAAGACCTCTTGTCACAGTGGTGCCAACTGGTGTCGTAAATTTTCACGAAAACCCTCATTCGACGGAGAATGGCTCCACGAGTTTGGTTCCATGTTAAAAATGAAGAGAAAAATATATTCTTTTGTAATAAGTACTTATCGATTTTTTTTGTTTAATTTCTTGTCGACACTTTCACATAAAGACCAAAAATTTGTGAACGTTGAATGTTCTCCTTTTTTTTTACTAAATTAACATAAAATCGCTGAGAGGAGGCCTGTGTCCCAGCAGTGGGAACATTATAGGCTGATGATGATGATGATGATGATGAACATAAAATCAAAATGTTAAAAAAATGTGGTTAAGTATGTAAGCATTAACCAACATGTTTTTCATCATTACAGTCTCACCGGTCATACTGGAATCGGTATCCCGAAAAACATTTCGTGAAAGACTTCACTGGCTTCCTATGGTTGATGGGAAATTGCCTCCAGATGCAATGATTGGTGGGTTTGAAAATGAACATATTTACATAGCGAGAGCTTACCATAATAATTCGCTGTGTACTGGGAAATATGTGAAGTCAGCTGGTAAAGCATTCGTCCCTTGGGGAGGCAGAGAACATTGCAAAGAAGAGTTTGAGGTAAAAAGTATGAGGAAACTGCTTTTTAAGATTTTTTTTGTTTTTTTTTTTTACAAGAACTATTTTGTGCACTCCCGATAGCTCGACTCGAAGGATAAGTAGGTAGACATCTACCTACATGGTGTTGTATTATTATGCAAAGAACTACGACAGATAAGATAACATTATTTGAGACAATAATGCATGACTTAATTTATTTTCAGATATTATGTGGGTTTAATGCTAAATGGATAAAAACGAAGTCCAACTGTATACCTCAAAATGCATTCATCGGTGGTCGCACAGGTGGAGCTGAAGTGAATAATGAACCTTTGTATATAGGGCGAGCTATGTGTGACGGCAGACTTATATGTGGTAAAGCCTATGCCCGTTACAATTTGTGCTATTTGCCCTATAAAGGCAGAGAGATAGAAATATCATCGTATGAAATATTAGTTACACCTGACGACGAAATACAACAAGCTTTACCATTTACTACCTAATTACCAATTCTTCCCTTTGGGTGATGGAAAATTGTGTCAGACACGGTTGTAGAAAAAAAAACTATGATAGTAATAGTACCTACCTACTCCTATGAATAGAATAATTTATTTGTAAAATATAAACATACAAAGATTTTAAAAATAACGTAGTGCGCTATGTTTTGCCAATGTATTAATTATGTTAATTAGAGTTGTTATAAATTCGTAAGCGTTATTTAATATACTTAAATAAATATTATAAAAATTCTAAATTTGTGGTTTTCATCTGGTTATCATTAGGTGTCAGTCTTTTCCTAGAAATAGAAACGGGTCAAGAATTGTGCCCTGTGGAACTCCCATAGTGACATCCCGGAGATCGGTAAAATGAGGCTACTTTGCCCTGTTTTATGCTCCAAATTTTGAAAAGAAAAATCCTTCTTTGTTATGGCGCTTATCAATATTTCCACAGCTTATAACATTCTGGCTCTAATACGAGTATTTCAATGAAAAAATAGTTGTTTACTTTTATTTTCATTTATTTTTTAAAAAAGGCGAAAGCGCCAGGGTTCCGAGCCCGCGAAATTCATTTTTTTTTAGGTTCATCAACACAACTCTAGTCCAAAGAATAACTGTTTCATGAATCATCATTCTTTGGACTTACGTGGTCTTAGAGAGTTGTGTTGATGAATTTAATGATTATAATTCTGTAAACACATATTTCTTACGGCCGCGATTCACATATTAATCAACGTACAACTTAATGCTGACCAGCAAATTGCAAAAAACGTAATAAAATTTGAATTTCGCGGGCTACCTTAGCGCTTCCCCCTTAAAGGTTTTTGAATCGACGCCTGTGTGACGGTTTGATTTTATTGATTTTTTTGGATAGGATACCTCGAAATTGGTCACATGGAAAAATTGAAAATTAAAAAAAAATCACCCCTGTTTTTTCAGGATGGGAAGTCATCAAATGACCCCTCCCGTTCTGGGTGGAGCGGAAGGGAGTGTCAGACTCATATTGACTAAAGCCCACCCGTGGTCCTTCCTTAGCCCTTTATGTTCCGGGCCAGCGGTAACCCTTTTGGACAATCCCACTGACCCGGCAGGCTTCGGCCCTAACGGGCCCCTTCCATTGATGCTGACATCTGCATACAAAAATAAGGCTTGGTTGATTTTTTACCTACTGAAAATTTCCTGTTCCACTTTGAACCGATTCTGTGGAAACTTTGCACACATTGCAGTTCTGATGACACTACACCATAATAGAGACCTGGAGTTGATCATCAATTATGGCAACGGAAGGCAGTTGAGAGAGCTCCTCAAGAGTTTAAGTACAGCAGCTACATCGTGTTTGTGCCTAATTCGTTCATCTCGATAACGTCTCTCGATCTGGGTATAATAAACCGACGAAAAAAGAAACTGAAACGCAAACACGTACCTTTTCTGTCTTCAGTCGGTTGATTCTGTAAAAATCTCACCGTGAAAACTTTGGTGAAGTGAGTTTGTTAGGGTTCCGTACCAAAATGGTAAAACGGAACCCTTATGGTGAGACTGTCTGTCTGTCTGTCTGTCTGTCATAGCTGGATATCTCAAGAACTACTAATGCTATCAACTTCAAATTTGGAATAGTTTTAGATGACGTTTGCCCGACTACATATTTTGCAAATAAGAAAGAAATAAAAATATACCTATGTATATTTTTTGCAACAGGGACTAAAAGGGTGTCTGAAAATTTCGAAGTGGGGCTACTAGAGCATGTGGGGGGTATCATATAAAAGATCGCAGTTTGCAGATTCTCAAACAATTTAATTTTTTTAGTTCGCAAATTACGACTTTTGGTGAAAAATGTAAGAAAAATACCATCCCCCCCCTTATCTCCGAAGTTTGCAAAGAGAAAAATCTGAAATTATTCTGTGATAGACGTTCATGTAAATATTACAGGAAAAATAAAACGCAGTCTCTAAATAGCATACTTTTTAGTCAACATCAACAAAAGTTACATTAGTTCCACTATCGGTCAAGAGATGGCGCTGACATAAAACTGCAATATTCTATACCGCAGTGCACAGTGTTTAAATTCTGCGACAAATAAAGGCCTCGCCGATGAAAATTTAAAAACGTAATATGATGGTACGGAACCCTCGGTGCGCGAGTCCGACTCGCTCTTGCCCAGTTTTTTTTTTCTAGGAATTGACACTATTGACAGCTCACTCCACGTTCACTTCACCTAAGTTTTCACGGTGAGATTTTTACAGAATAGCACCGCTGGGCTTAGAACTATTATTTGAGTATGCACCAAACAAACAAGGAATAATACGTAAAATGATAGTTTGATTGATCTTCGTTGATTTTTTGTTTAGCGTTAGCATATTTAGTGAATGGGGAAGGAAACTGTCGCAGACTAACAAGAGATGGAAACTCTCAAAATGGTGCTGTCGGAACTAGTTCCCAAAACAAGCTTACCTACCACCACTGAGCTGTATTATACTTGTCTAATAGGTACACCTCAGTGGTGGTAGGTAAGCAGGTCAGTATTACCTACATAGTGATGGTGAGGTGGTTTTATTTTATTTTTGCGAAAAGTTGTGTAGGTACTTCTTATATACCTACTCTAATGATTAAAATTATGACATATGTAAAATTTGAAAATTATCTATTGGTTAAATCTATTTGTAGAATGTTTTATTTGTTAAACAGACTCTGAAACATTTTGAAGCAGAAAATAAGCAATATTTAAGATTTTAAATTCTGACACTTTCCATGTCAATACATAATTGATTTAAATCACCGAAAATACTTATAGTGGAGCGCCGTAAGGCATAAAAATTGTAAAATCTCGGAATCCAGGGCCTGTCAATGAATTTTCATAAAAACTGTTCTACTGCATTGTTAAAAGCTCAAATAAAAAAGTTAAAAATAAAAAATTGGCCGATCTTGATTACAACAATTTATAACAACAACTTACTGAAAAATGAGAGGGACAAGGGGAAAAAAAATGTTTACAGTAAAAATTTCAATTTTATAGCGAATAAATTATATTTGCATAGTAACTTTAATATTAATTTATAAATATTTAGCAAAAAATAACGAGTTACGAAAAAAAAAAACCATGCCACATGTCTAAATTATTGTTCATTATTTTCGTCGTCATCGTCATCGATCTCATTGATGTGGATTGTAGGTGAAGGATTAGTACAGCTGTTACCATTGCATTCTAAGCAAGCTCCAGTGCAATTTAATCCACTTTTCCTGCACCCGCAAGATGCTCCGCATCCTGTTTTGCATGTGCAAAAAATCATTTTTAGTAAGGCTTCTGGAGCGGGTAGCTGCGTCATTGTTTGGGGCATCGGTATTCCGCATTCATATTTCCAACCCCACTCTTCTGGTGATATTTCTCTTCCGAGCCATGTCTGAATTTGCAGATATACTCTTTTGAAGTGTCCAAAAGCGGCATCTGCGGTAGGTGGCAAAGACGATAGTTTAGCACAGGTATTTTTAGCAGTTGCTTTCAAAAAAGAGTTATATCTTAGTATATTTAAATCTTTTATTTTTTGGGTGGCAGCGTATAAAGCAAGAGTGCATGTAACACCAGCGTTAAAAATGTCATTAGCATCTTTGCATTCATTTTTGAAAACTGTCGCAGCATTTTGTAAGTCCAGCCGTTTTTCGAAATTTTATGCAAACACATTTTTGCAACGTTGGAAAAAAGCTGACGTCATGTCACAGCCAGTGAAAGCATGTAAGAACAGAATATGCTGTTTCGCGAGTATTTAAATACTGCGACAATCCATCCGCTCTTTCTGCAGAAGCAGCTTTCAGCGTTGATATTCCTCTAGTTACCTTTACAACTTCTCCTAGTTCGGAGCTTAATTGAGAACTAGATCCGATTTTGTCGCAAATGAGGCAATCATTACTTTGATTATCATCACTATTCGATGGTTCACTCATTTTGATAAGAGGCTGTAACAACAAATATTAGTAATATTAATAACTAACGTTTATATCAAGATTAATAATTAATGTTATTGAATTTTACTATAACATTCTAACTTTCAGCATCGATTTATTATAAATATAAAATAAACGATTAATTATTCAAAATGATTTTTATAAGCGAGTAATATAAATAAAAAACAAATACTATCTATGCCGCTATTTTCAAAGTTTGTAAAATACCATTATGTTCTGTAATTAACTTTTATCGTATTAACTGCACAATAAAAAAAAATCAGAAATATTTTTTCTCAAAACGCACTTTTTATTAGAATATGGCATCTCGTAGTTGACCTTGAGAGGTCGTGACTACTTAACCGGACAATCCTGCGGCTGCCTTGAGAAAACTCAAAGCCTCCAGCCAGGGGCTTAAAACTAACTAAATAAACTAAGCGACTACACGCTAAGGGCACCCCCTGTGGGGTACGAGCCTCGGCTTAGGGCGTCGCTGGGGGGAGGGCAGCAAGTTGGGACAGGCTGGATCTAATTTTGATTATTTAACGAACGATGGGGCCGGCATTTCCTAATTGACTACTCTGAGAAGAAATGCCGAAACAAACTCAGAGGTCAGAGTCGGGAATTTAAATCTACTGGCTCAGCTGCGGCGCGGGCTGGCACTACATCGAGCAAGGGTCGGTGGGGGGCATTTACTTGGGGACGTCGCGAGGGACCTCGTCGGCGAGGCCGGTATGTCGGTTTCTTGTATCTGTTTTTCCTAAGCGTGCTGGTTGCCCTACTGCTCTCTTGGAGGACGGTTATAGGGTCATCTGGGTCGGTGAGAACGTGCCTTGGACGGCGGAGTTTACTGATTTGGGAGGGAGTATATCTGGCGGCCTCGACAACCAGCGGGTTTCGATGGTTGGGGGCGGAGTCGAAGAAGTGCTTGGAAAGGCGCTTCATGAATTGGTGGATAGTGGGGATTTTGAGATCGACATGGAGGATCTCATTTCGAACGAACCAAGGGGCTCCCGTAGCCTTTCGGAGGAAACGGTTCTGGAGGGTCTGCATCCTATGGATGTGGTGGGGCTTTGCGTGTGCAAAGACTACGCAGGCATAGGTCATGATAGGGCGAATGCACGCTGTGTAGATGCGCAATTTGCACTTAAGTGACAATTTGCTGCGTGCATTTAGCATCGAGTGGAGGCTACCGAGGGCGAAGGCGGCGCGCGAGCGAACCGCCTTTATGTGCTCTGCGAAGGAGAGGTGCCTGTCGAGGATAACACCGAGATATTTGGCTTGCTTCTCCCAAGGGATCGGCTTGCCGAACATGGTGATAGGTCGGGGGGGGATGGGTTTGTGTCTCGGTTTCGAATAGAGAACCGCTTGACTTTTGTCGGGGTTTACTTCTATTCTCCACTTCCTAAACCAGTCAGCGAGCTTGTTGACTGAAGTTTGGAGGATGTGGGAGATCTGGACTAGGCTGCGGCCAGTGTACAGAATGGCAGTATCGTCTGCGAAGAGAGCCAACTGGGTCTTTTTACTCATTGGGATGTCACTGGTGTACAGCGTGAATATGAGCGGGGCGAGCACAGAGCCCTGGGGGACTCCTGCTCGGATCGGGTGTGGAGAGGATATAGCTCCTTCTACTTTGTAGCGGAAGGTGCGGTTTGACAAATAGTCTCGAAGGATGAGCACGAGACGGTCGGGCACACCGAGTTGGTATAGCTTATATAGTAAGCCATTGTGCCAGACTTTGTCGAAAGCTTTTGCTATGTCGAAGTATATCACACCTGTCAAGTATCCACGCAGGATCCCTGCGTGGATCTGTTCGGTGATGCGGTGGACTTGCTGGACGCTAGAATGTTGGGTTCGAAAACCGAATTGTTCATTAGGGATTAGGCCCTTGGTTTCGGCATAGTTTCTGAGACGCTTATAAATAAGCCTCTCGTAGACCTTGCCTAGTCCATTGAGCAGACTGATGGGGCGGTAACTCGTGGGTTCCGACTTGGGCTTGCCGGGCTTGGGAATGCCAATGACTGTGGCTTCTTTCCACTTCTGTGGGAAAATGTTGTTGCTCATGGCACCGTTGAAGATGGTGGCCAGTAGCACAATTAATTGGGCAGGGAAGAGTTGAATCACTCTATTGGTGATTCCATCTGAACCGGGGGCTTTCTTAGGTATGAGACCCTTTATGATGTCCTGTACTTCGTCTGGAGTGACGGGGGGTAGAGGATTTTCGGGGTCTTCTACTGGAGGGAGGGAGGCTCTACGCTCGACTTCCGCGTCGACCTCAGAGAGGTGAGCTTGGTCTACGGGTAGGGAGCTGGGTGTACACTGGGCTTCGAGGCTGTCAGCCAAGCATTCTGCCTTGTCATCGTCGTCAAAGGCGATGGTTTTGTCGGGGCGGATCAGTGGGGGCATGGAGACGATGTCTCGAGATCTAAGTCTCCTTTGGAGTTCCCAGAAGGCCTGGTGATTGGGTTCAAGATCGCTCAGCGTCTTATTCCATTTGACTTCACGCCACTCCGATATGCGAGTCCTCACAGTTCTCTGTAAGTAACGCATATGGGCTTTGTTTGGGCCACATGGAAAGCTGCTGTAGGCACGGACAGCCGCGTTCTTCTCGTTCAACAGTTCACGCAAGTCGTCAGGCAACTTCCAGCGATGGTCGTCCATCTCTGGAATTTCCCTTGAACAGTCGTTCAGGACTGACTGTACGTGTTCCGTGAGCGAGTCGATCGCCGCCGTCGTGTCCGCGATGGAGTTGAACTGATCGGGGATGGAGTCTAAGTGGGGGGATGTGGTGGATTTCAGGCATTCGCTTACTTTCCTCCAGTCCGTTACCACTTTAGTTTGAGGGGGTTGGTTAGGGTCGGGGAGACCAATGCGAGGGGCCATTTTGATGATGACTGGTCGGTGGTCTGAGGAGAGCTCTTGTACCACTTCTATATCGGTCAACCGTAGGTTGACGTTCTTTAGAAGTGCCACGTCGAGGACGTCAGGGGTATGGTTGGGGTCGTGTGGAAAATGAGTAGGACTCGTCGGTCCGATGACATCGAAATTCAGAATGGGGGAAAGGTCAAACAGTTGTTTGCCTCTGGTCGATACCCTGGTGCTGTTCCAGGCGTGATGCTTTGCGTTGAGATCGCCCGCTATGATAACGGAGTCACTCAAGCCTAGGAGCGTGGAGAGGTCGTTAGAGAAGAGTTCGGAGTTCTCTGTCGACGTTTGGGGGGGGAGGTAGGCCGAGACTAAGGTGATCGGTTGGTGCCCTGACATGCCTAGCCGGCAGATGGACACTTCGAGTCGTGAGAGTGGGGGAGGATCTATTGGAATGCAGTATAGTTCCTTTTTGTAATAAATGAGTGTGCCTCCTTTGTGACATCGCACCCTGTCGTTGCGAACCATGCGATAGTTTGCAATTGAAGGGTTACGGTGGTGGGGCTTGAGGAAAGTCTCTTGAGCGAGGAAAATGTCAATTTGATGGTCGCGTAGGAAGGTGGCGATCTCATCTCTTTGACCCTGAATGCCATTGGCATTGAAATGGGCTAAGTTTAGGGATCGGAGTTTGGTTCGTGAAATGATTCCTCTATCCATTGTTGGGCTGAGCAGTGAAAGAGGCGAGGATTCGGGTGATGTCAGGATAGGCATTGTAAATTGCCTGTATCCTGTTCAGGTCGCAGGAGTTTCTGGCAGCGAGAAGTTCGCTTGCCATTTTCCTGGCGCGGGGGGACATGAAGGCCGTGAACGTGCCTGCTATAATGTTAAAAGAGTCCATTGGATTAGGACCGACAGTTGGGACCGGGGCCGCAGTGTAGGCGGCGGGAGCGGCCATTTGAGTGGGCGTAGCGGCCATTTGAGTGGGCGCGGCGGCCATTGCGGTGGGGGCAGGGGTAGCGGGGGGCGCGGTGGTGGGCGCGGTGGAGCGGATGAGACGAGGGTCCATCCTAGCGGGAGTGGGTGGGGGGGGGCTGATGTGGCCATCAGAGCTGGGAAGGCTCTTTGGTGGTTTAAGAGATTCCAGGGGCTAGGCCTTTGAGGGCTTAGTTTCGCTGGAAGTGCGGTCGCGGTCCCTTGGGAGGGGATTTCTCTTTGCTGGCGGGCGTCTGCGCGCTTAGCCAGTTTGGGAGAGGATGATTTGGGGGCTTTGGAGCAGCCCCGGTAATTGGCCGGGTGACCTGTTTCACCGCATAGCACACAGCTGGGCGGCTCTGTGCATAGAGTGCGGTCTTTTGGTCGGGGGCAGTTTTCGGTGCCGTGCGCGCCCAGGCACTTGACGCACCTGGGTGTTGCGTGGCAGAACCGTTGGGAGTGGCCATAGAGCTGGCAGCGGTGGCACTGACCCACAATGCCGCTCCTCCATGGTTTTTCAATCTCGATACCGGTGAGATTGCAGATGGATTTTATGGAAAATATTGGGTGGTGGCGGCCCTCGGAAGGGGGGCAGACTACCAGGACCATGTCGTATGCGACTTGGCCCTTGGAGCGGTGCATGCGGTGCACCTCGGATACTGGAACCTCTTGGGCTTCCAGATCCGCCTTGATGTCTTCGGTGGCGATCTCTTTAGGGATCCTGCGGATCACCACTCGGGTCATGCGCTCCTCGGGGAGGGAGTTCGTGTGGAAAGACACGTTCCTTTGCCGAAGAAGGCTTGTGAGATCCCTGTAGTCTTTCGACGTAGGGATCTGCACCTTGATCCCCTGTTGGGTGGATCGGGCATTGGTGAAGCCAATCTTGCGATCGGCGCACCATTTGGACACATCGGTCCATTTTCCCTTGTCCTGGATGAACACGGGGGGAGGAGGGGGTATTTTCCTCGGGGCGGAGGAGGTTTCAGCACTGGAGCTGGGCGGTAAGTCCTTCTGAGAGGACGAAGCGATCGGAGTGGGGGCATTGGTGGGGGTAACCAATGGAGCGGGGGCGGGGGTGAGAGGGGTTGAGGTCGCGTCGGTCGCGACTACCTTCTTTGATTGCGCGGAAGAGAACTTCTTCCTACGCTTGTTTGACCTTCCTGACGCCAGCGTAAAGCCGTCGTCGTCGGAGGAGGGAGATGAGTTGGTGGAGTTCTGAGACTCCACGTCGGAGGGCGGGTAATGTAGCCTCTTCACCGAGAAGTCCTCTGTGTCCATAGAGTCGGGCACAGAGTCGGGTGAGGCACTACCGGGTTCAGCCGGCGTCGACTTTTGCTGCAGAGCAGCGAATTTCTCTCCGTATTTCAGGAGGAAATCGGGGTCCTTTAGGAGGACGTCCTTGACGAACGCCACTATAATGGCGTCCATCTTGATTAATGGGGGGGGGGAGACTAAAACATTAGTCAGAGAGCCCTAACTCTAACTCCCCGGGTGGATAGGCCCGGGGGTGTGTACCCTCCCTGTCGGGTATAGACAGGGAGGTGAGTGCCTAAGGGTGAGCCCTAAGCTTGTAACCCGACGCCAGTCTTAATGTGCGTACGGGGCCCTGACCAGTCTAGTGCGAAGGGTGTAGAGACACCCTAAAGACACTAGGTGTGTAGCTGTGAAGAAAAACTGTCATCCAGCGCCGACTAGGAGACCCCCCAAGGCCGAGGCTGGGACCCGTCCAATTGACTGCCTAGCCCTGAAGGGGTTCAGCGGGTGTATTGGGTCAACACCCCACTCGGTTTCGTTGGCACCGTAAGGTATCCACCGAGCGACCACGAAACTGTGGTTTTAACCCAGAAGGGGTCAACTGACTCTAATTCAAAACGCGAACGTTAAAGAAATAGAAGGTAGCCTTGAAAAAGGCAGTTTTTTCATGTGATCTTAATCGGCTGATAAATTAATATCCACCGGCGATCGGTCGTAGTCAGGGCGACTACAGAGCTCGTTACTTAAAAGCAACGAAAAAGAACAGAGGCCACTAATTCGGCGCGGAAGTTTAGGGACAACCGGTTCGAGCGAGTGACAAACGTTCTATCTGTCAAAACGCACAAAAACAGCTACGTATTTAGCTTAGCTAGGTGCAACGTGTACTAATCTGTTAGGGACCGCGTCAACAATGCCCAACAGCTGCTGTTGTCCCTTCTATAACTCCCCCCACCCCTCACCTTTGTACCTGCAGTCCCTTGAGGCCCAAGGACAAGTTTGTAATAGTTCTCCTTTTCAAAATATAACTTTAAACTAATAAAAATAGAAGAAAACTCCGAAAAATTATTAATTATTTATTTTAATAATTAAAAAATTAAGATCGGGCAAATTTTTTTTTTTAACATTTTTCTATATACTGTTAAAAACACATTTCAAAAATTTATATGAAGATTCATTGACAGGCCCTGGATTCCGAGGTATAAATCTTACGGCGCTCCACTATTAGTCTTAGTATAATGAAATAAAACCAAACTACAATGAGCTAAGGAACTTATATCCAGTTGGATATAAGTTCCTTGCAATGAGCACGAAATGGAATGAATGGGCGAAAGAAAATGTCAAAATTGTAAGTCCTAAGCACTGACCTCTATCATACCTTGAACAGGTCAGCCGGTCGATTCTGTAAAAATCTCACCGTGAAAATTTAGGTGAAGTGAGTTTGTTTTTGCTAGGAATTGACACTATTGACAGCTCACTCCACGCTCACTTCACCTAAGTTTTCACGGTGAGATGGTTACAGAATCGCACTGCAGTAGTCCTAAGGCTAAACTAGCTATGGCCGCGCCATCTACAAGAAGCTTTGACCAACCTTCCCCAAAACTGCAGATCTAATACGCGGTCATGAACTGTCAGTGCCGACATTTTTATTTTTCACTATTTAGTTTCTTTTTTTAAATGATATATAATGAGAAGTTGACTGTCAATAGGGAATATGCATGAATTTTTTTCATGGCATTTATTAACAAAATATGAAAATACCGTAGTAAAGATGACCAAAAGTGAAATTAAAATTAAAATCGGCCAAGAAACACGGCCGATATGAGCATTTAAAACTTCAAAACTATTGATTACACACCAATTAGACAGAGAGATCCGACATAGACTGTGACGTCACATGTCTTTCGTTTTGCGAGAAAGAGATAGAAACAAATCTTCGATGGCTCATATCTTTTTTAATTTCATAGTTATCCGAAAAACAGTTTTACTAAACTGTTTATTACATGAATGAGGATTAATTTTTTAAATAAAAAAAAATCATGCATATGGGTATTTCTAATTATTTCTTTATAGTACTTCTTAATTCCATTCATTATTTTATCTGTTGATCTGTCAATCTGTCGGCCAATGACGCTAATATCAGAGGGGCAATTCTACTAATTTTAACAACGTTCACAGTCTGATCTCAGTCTCAATCTGTCAAAAAATACTTCAAATTTCCCTACATTTTGACAAGTGTTTGACATTTCTTTGTCGCTGAGATGAGACTGCGACTAGATTTTGAACGTTTTAAATTACGAGAATTGGCCTTCAGAGATCAGAGATCAGAGAGCAGAGCACTCCGAGAGAGCTGTAGGCTAAGCTAAGAGTAAGAGTAGGCTAAGACGAGGCGCTATGGTTTATGACCACAGAGTACTTTTTGATAGACTGAAATGTCACACTCACAAGTCCACAGATTAAGAAGAGAAGTTACCCAATCAGTCAATTCAGTCATATAGTTGATATAGTAGTTTCCACTGCAGCTGCACTTTGTAAATTTGTAATATACTGAAAGTAGTCTGTATTCTTCTGGAAACGGATACGTACGGGATAATCGATTCATTTACTCTAAAAGCTGTTTATTTGTGCAAAAGCTAGTGAGTTATAAAAAGGCACAGCAGTTCATTTCGCTAGCCTTCGCTGTAACCAACTAGCAACCAAAATATTTACACCATGGGTGAAATATTCGGTAATTACTGTTTATTTTCTTTATTGATAAACTACTATAAGTTTGGTCAATTAAAAAACAATAAAATAATTATGATAATGACCAATTCTAATAATCCAAACCAAAGTTTAAGAGTTAAAATTGAATCATATTTTGTATTTAATACATGAGTCACTCTTTCAGAATTCACAACATGGCCAAGACATCAAAATATATTTTATAAAATCACAAGCAATGGAATAAATTTTGAAATCAAAGCTCCTGGTAATGCAGGCATTGGATTAGCAAGTAAACCAGGACCTAACTGTGATTTTTTAGTAAGTACATCATTATTGCACTATTTTTCCTAGTAATTGCTTGTGGAATTCATTGTTGAGTGTAAAAGATAAATGTTTTAGGTTACCTTAAGCATACTACTGCAGCTACTTGTTGTTTAATAATTTATCTAAATCAAAGTTCATTCATTTACAGGTTGGTATTGGCCATAACCGCAGCACTTGGATTAAGAAAATGACAGCAAGAGTAAGCAAAGAGACAATTGAAACACCAAACATTTTGTCCTCTCAGGAATACAGACGATTCTGGATTTCATGGTATGGAGACATTCTGCGTCTAGGCATCGATGGAACACCTAAACCGATAGTAACATTTAACAGTAAAAATTCAAACCTGAAATATGTTACTTTTACTGCCATCGATGATAATAGAAACCCTGTTTATTGGAAAATAGAATGTGAGTGATAGTTTTTTTTTATTATCTGCTTTATCCATAGAATGCGTTCCCTGCAAGCAACACCATACAACTGTGTGCATCCATTATCATTATTATTGTGAATGCAACCTTTGCATTAACTTGATGTTTTGACCTCCACATCCAAAAAAGCAAAAACATGCCCTCGGCGCCAAACTACGAATTACCTACAAAAGTCTGTCATGTAGTTGTGACAGTGGTGTGCTGGGCACATTTTGGTTTGTCATCTATACATCGCACCTTGAAAACAAAAGTGGCACTATACCGAAGATGGCAATATTGAGTTAAAACGACATCTAGATTCCTTGAAAGAAAGCGCTTATAGTGCAAAAACTGACACTATTATAGTTTCAATACTTTTCCCTAAAGGCCGCTAGTGCCAGTTTATACTTTTGCTAAGATATTGACCAAAATGCAGCATCAAAAACTTTAAATGGTCATACTGAAAAATGTAAGATTTTGTATAACGCCACTTTTGTTTTCAAGGTGCGACATGACTGTGGTGGTCAAAAGGTTAAATATAATAATAACCAGCCTGTATTGTTCCACTGCAGGGCAAAGGCCTCCATTTATGTTTTCCACTTAACTCGCTCTTGAGCCAATATGGAAAAATCCCTCGTATACGTGTCAAGTTCTTTCCGCCATCTACGCCTGGATCTGCGATGCCGTTGGATGTTTTCAGGAACCATGTCATGATGGATTAACTTATGAATTTTTTTTTCAGTGCCACCTCTACTCGAAAGGCCTCTTATGAAACCAGTAACAGGGGGTGAACTGTATTGGGTTCAGGTTGATGCAGAGACACAGTTTCCAGATGGTGCATACATTGGGGGGTATGAGAAAGAAAACCTATACATAATAAGAGCTAAGCACAGAGGGTCGTTGACACCTGGCAAGTTTGTATCCTCTGAAGGACTGGGATATATTCCTTGGGGTGGAGATGCTAATGTTAAAAATTCATTTGAGGTATGCTTTTTTTTTAAAGTTTATTAGAATTTCAAAAGTAAAATTGTTATTAACACAACATTCAAACATTTTTGTTGCAGGTTTTATGTGGATTTGATTGTACCTGGGTGCCGAGTAAATTAGACAATATACCAGTTGGAGCCGTTGTCGCTGGTTACTCAGAGGACAGTGGACATGAAAAACTGTACATCGGGAGAGCCAAATATTTAGATCACATAATCCCAGGGAAGGTCCAGCCAACACACAAGGTGTGTTACGTACCTTATGATGGAAAAGAAGTAGGCATGGACAACTATGAAATAATGATTGTCCCTGAGAAAAATAGATGTGCTAACAAGTTCTTAGTACCTGGCATAGAAGATAGTATGCTTGAATCTGATGACGAAAATGATGAAAATGATGATCACTCTATGAATTATGAAGAATATGATGAATTTTTTTATGCTGACAATATTATGCAATAGTACAGATTCCTGAACTCAAAAATCATTAAGTAGGTATACCTACTAAATTCTCAGTTGAATCAAATTATGATCTGCTATATACATGAAGAAATGCATTTGGCCTAGAAGTCTTAAAAGACGGCCAACATACAGTTAGGCTAGAAATATAATTAAAATATTAAACATAAGCTATCGTTATTATTTAACTTAAGTTCAACATAGTGAAAATTATAATAAACATTTGTTATATGTAATTTTTTATTGTTTGTTTTTCAATAATTTCATTAAAATAATTTATTAATATTTTACAAGTCGTTCTGGTTTATTTAATTTCTAAAACATTGGTATAGGTATCTAAAGCCTGTGGTATTTCATCACTAGTTATTACTAATATTTCATACATAGGTTCTTCAATCTCACGACCCTGAAAGGGCAAAAAGCACACTTTGTAGAGGACATGCACTTTCCACATAGGTATAAGTTTTCCCTCAATCATAGCTCTACCTATATACAATTCATAGGTCCATTAATCACTTCAGAATATCCAGCAATTAATGCATTTTGTTGAATATAGTTCGTGTCTTAAAACACTTGGCGTCCAACCCACATAATATCTGACAATAAAATAGATACGCGTTTGAAATAAATTACGTATTTCTTTTTGTCATAAACCTACCATGTGGTATACGGTTTACTGGAGCAGTTACTATAGTACCTATATTCCGTTGGATGATAATTTCTACCAAACGCAGTGGCACTTTTAAGTAGCATTATCGTAATTGCACAGTACCTAAACTGTACATATTTTGTAAAACTCCTCAGAGCTCCCCTTCTCTTCTTAGTCTGTGGAGCTACCAGATGCACTATTAGGGAGGGCGCTCACGAGCGACCTTTGCCTCCAGCAACTAATTTATCTCTCACATCAAGTCCACGGGTTTGTATGATGACGACGTAGCGACGCGACAGCTGGGAGCATTTTTGTCCGCTGATTTGGACGCAACTATCGCCTATTTATTGGTTGCAATGCAAGTGCGCGCACGGCGACAAAAAGCTGCCGGCTAGCCAGTTGCCGCTCAACCGAAAATTTTACAAAAAAGTAGCGTCGCTGTCGCTCCCGTGAGCGCATCATCCAAATCTCGGCAAGACACCTACACAGATAACACAGACAAAAAGTTGCTGGGTTACTAAGTTGCTCGTGGGCGCCCTATTTGCGCCCTGATTGACAGATCAGGGCTGCCAGTAAAGGCGCGTCCCCACTAGGGCCGGATGACCTTTTGGGGCCTCGCGAGGCTTTTGATGTTTTTTGCAACGCGTTCCCATTATAAGAGCCGCGCGGCCTGCCATGCGCAGTTGCTTTCGAGTGTACGAAGAAGAGATGGTGCTTTTAGCTTCAGAAGCAATAATATACAGGGTTATTGGTAAAACATTAACAACCTCTTAAGAAGTTATTGTACTCATCATTATGAACAACTTTTACTATGGGACCAAACCTGAAATCGCGAAAAAAAATCAGCTTTTCCCTACATTTTAGCGTGATGTTAAATTTCAAATCCGACTGGTAAGATCAACAAATAAAAGGTCATAAAAATCGCTCCAGCCGTTCTTGAGTTACTTATAGGTAAATGGTGTGTAATAACATTAGATACCTACACAAATATTTCGTAATGAAACTTACGTATTGATCTCAAGGATTGAACCCCAAAATATGACCTTTAGACCGTACAATAATTACAACTTCACATGGCTTCATAAAGTATGTATAGGTAATGCGAAGCTACACATTATGGACCACCACGAAGCAAATATATCATATTCATTGTAATTCATTGTAATCACAATCAGAGAACAACAGTGTTAAAAAACAACACCATTTAGATAGTGATTTAAAAAATAGAATATTATTTATGGTACGACACGTAAGAAATCGTGAGGTTAAATTAGAAAAAAATACTGGCCGAAAATAAGTGAGCTGAAAGAATAGTCACAACCGACATTTGAAATAAGTGTCATTCTTTAAAATGCAAGCAAATCGGAAGAACCTGATAATCAACTTTCAATTACATTAATATCTTCAATAATAACAAGGACTGTTTCTAAAACGCGTTACGAACTTAACAATACAAGATGTCGGGTACACCGTCAGAGTTAGCTACCAGCGAGGTGCCTGTGTCCGAAGGCCTGTCTGTGGTGCCGGATACCGAGGCCGAAGGTATGATAGCAACATTCTCTTGTAGCATAAAATATCAATGGAAAATGGTATGTATTAAATAGCACTTTAAATTTGATGAAAACGGCTATAAAATTGTATATCAGCACTTTAAAATAATAATACATATTCTATAATTTAATATTATCTTAATATCGGCCTGGCGTCTGTGGCGCACTGTGCTGTCTCTGTAAGATTCCCTATTGAAGATGCACGTGAATATTGTTTCTAGGTAAGTACATACATACTTGAAGGCGGCTTTCGAAAATAAGAATTGAATGCTAATCATATATTTTTTTAGTTTTACACGGTGGACCTCATTGTATTTTGATTAAATTATTATTGAACAGTGGAAACCGGAGCACCGGCGGCATCATTCCCGCCGTACCCGCCGTACCCGCCGTACGCCACAGAGCCTGCACCACCATCGGTTGCCGAGGCCATTATCGCAGGACGTGGGCTGCGGCTGCAGCACAAGTCCAAGCCGCGAAAATCCTTACGCCCCCTTCCTAAGCCAGCCAAACCCAA
Source organism: Luperina nickerlii (assembly GCA_963855955.1). Classification (NCBI taxonomy): domain Eukaryota; kingdom Metazoa; phylum Arthropoda; class Insecta; order Lepidoptera; family Noctuidae; genus Luperina; species Luperina nickerlii. The sequence goes on from OY979663.1 coordinate 7,735,456, forward strand.
GTAAGGAAACTTATCTTTCTTAAGGTAGGATATTCAATATCGACGTAAAACCAAGTAAATCATTGCAATGTGACTCAAATCTCGGTTAGGTATAGATTAGAATGATGACGAGAGTTTTTATCAAACTCACGGCAATCATACTTTTGACTCAATGAACGAAACCCCGCGTCCCCGCGAAATGAATGCGAGGTTGGCGTGATTAGCTAAGGAATTGACGTGTTTTCGAAGTAAGGAATCATTGAGTGGTCCATTAAATTATAGCCAAGATAAGAGTTACATTGCAATGACTTGCTGGTTTTACGTCATTCAAATTTGACGATGAATGCTGAAACAACGTGTGCTATGTTGCTAACTGTCCTGGAACTGTTGGCAGATAGTTAAGTAACTGCAATATACCTAACGCTGTAGTTACCTATTATGAAGGCGCTGCTGCCTGTCTCCGTGATAATTCGACACGACTGACACAGAGCATGTAACACTTTACGACTGACAAGCTTGATCGAATAACCAAACACTCCTAGAGGCGTTGCATCTAGTGTTGCCCAAAATCGGTCTTGGTCTTGCAGTCTTGGTCTTGTTCTTGCATTTTTGCAAGACCAAGACCAAGACCAACTTATTGTAGCAAGACCAAGACCAAGACAACCCTGCAAGACTTGAGCAAGAACAAGACTAAGCCTGCAAGACTCTTGCGTCTCGCAGTTAAGTCAAGCTGAGATTTGGGCGTTATAGTAGGTACATATTTGGTTTCAATCCCGAATTTGATAGACGTTCCCCAGTATCAAAACCGTATCGTCATAACACTAAAAAGTATTGTATTGATTATTATTATATGTTTCGACTATCTATTAAGTAGGTAGGTAGCGTGTTACTTACAAATTTGTTCCCATGTGTGATAAAAATGTACCGATCATAACTTTCTAGCAAAGTTCATTTCATACCTTGTAGGTATATCTACTTAGAGTATTATATTATACTTGTATAAGTCTAATGTGCAGATCTAACGTTAGTAGGTTGGTAAAAATTATGTAGGTATTTATGTTTCAAAGTTTATATTATTCTTCTATTCAGCAAAATTTAAAACTAACAGCGAGTCGAGTAGGTCGAATGCACTTTATTGTAATAATTTTAACGTTTATTTTCAAGTGCGTTAATAATACGAGCAGACCGCTTGGCGCTGCGGTCCCTTTGTCGCGGCATTTGAAAGCGAATAGCGTAGGTACGAAGACAGTGTTGACCTCGCAAATGAACTTTAGTAATACAGCTGATCAGGTAGCCCTTTCGAGTTTTATTTACATTGCTGTTTTAAGTGAAACAAGTGAATTTACTATTTTTTTATTAAAAATCTCATTGGGTCAGACAGAAATAATGATTTTATACAGTTTACAGTAAAAAAATTGCAGAAAAAAACGTAAAAATTAAGAAAAAGTCGACGAAAAATTTTAACGCAGGGGGGTCCAGAATCATGTACTGAATCCATGGTAAGCGGTTGCGCGTCGATGTCCCTGCCACCCTGAGCAATAGGCTAATAGGTATTTGAATGTAGTCTAGTCTAAGTAGTAGAGTCTCGCAAGACTTGCGAGACTCTTGCTGCAAGACCAAGACCAAGACCAAGACTGAGAGCGCAATACCAAGACCAAGACCAAGACCAGGTGTATAGACGCAAGACCAAGACCAAGACTGGCTAAGGTCTTGTCTTGGTCTTGCATTTGGGCAACACTAGTTGCATCGGGGTGTTATTATAGTAGATAAGCCTCAGCCCGCGACTTCGTCCGCCTGAAATTTCACTGTCCACCCATTCACCCTCTTAGGGTATATCTTCACAAAGAACACACCCTCCAAATTTCATGTCTCTAAGACCAGCGGTTTAGGCTGTGCGTTGATATATCAGTCAGTCAGAACTTTGAATTTTGTATATATGTACTTATAGATAAATGAAAAGTGAAAGTGTTATGCGATTTCCTGCCTTATTATGCGCAAACCGTTGACCTGCCCTGCACATCACCCGCCATGCACTTGTTGATGGTAACTTGCTTCTCAATGGGGTGCTTATTTCAGGAGCCCCAAAGCGACCGATGTGAAGATGTCGCTCCCAGCCATGCGGGCGCATGCGCGGTGCCTGCGCAAGCATGGCGCCATCTTGACCGACCGACTCGAGCGCATATCCAAGCCGCGTCGGCGCACTATCATATACTTGTGGCGGGATAATGCACAAAACCTGCCTCCTTATACGGTCAGTGCCAAATGTTTAAAGAACAAAAAACCACTACACGCGAAACAATTCCAACATTTAAGAGCATTTACGACGTACAGCATTTCAGACAAACTTTCAAGCCCTTGTTTTTCGAAATGAATGAATCGATTTTAATGAAACTTCAATACTTCATACGCATAAGCAGGATACAAAGCTCTAATAAATTAGTAATGAACATTTTCGAAAAATAGTGTTACAGCCATTTTAGACCAATTTTATTTTTTTTAATTTTGAAAATAAACGCTAAATAAACGCTCTTAAGCAACATTGAACATTGATTCGTAGCACAGGGAAGGTATCTAATAGGCAATCTTTTTTCGGTTTGTGCTACACTCGTGAGTCCTCGTAAAATATCCAAATTCAGCCAAGCAAGAATTCTTCACTCGTTTTGAGTGAATTGCGAGAATGTGGCGTTATTAATACTTCTTAACTCTTCATTTTTCTTTTCTGTTTAGATTTCTCGTTTGAGATCCATGTTGGATGCAGATGAACCATTCAAGCCAGATCAGTCTTACGAATATTTTGTTAACTTGAAAAAGACTGAGAAGAAAGCTGCTGCGTAAGTTAACAGCCTTTTTAGGGTTCTGTAGCCAAATGGCAAAAACTAAAACTTTACTTTGTCATGTCCGTCAGTCCATCCGTTCGGATGACGCACTGCCATTTTTGCCATTTTCCTCGGAGACTATTTATTTATTTTATTTTTAGCCGTTAATGTTCCATTGTTGGGCAAAAGCCGGCTCTCTTTCCACCTCTCTCTGTCTAGAGCTGCCAAGAACCAATCTTTATCAAAGCAGTCCAGCTCATCCCGCCATCTCCGTCTGGGCCTGCCGCGATGTCGTTTGCCATTAAGTGGTGGGACCCACTGGGTCGTACAATGCGTGCCACGAAAGATGAGACTTGGCACACCACGTGGTTTGACATGCGCAGTACACGATTTTAGGTATCTTTAGCGGTATGAGGTCTGAGTGCGGGACGTCATAGGGGCAGCGGAAAGAGCGGGGGAGGCGGGGTCAAGTCTCATCTTTCGTGGCACGCATTGTAAGTTTGGCCCATTAACATAGACTATTTACTGACACTATGTATATCGATGAAAATTTAAAAGAAGCTGTATTCGGTGCACCGCTAAACAATGGTGTAGCTGAATTAGGAAAAGTTATTAGGGGTGGCACTCCCCACCATACATCCCATACACAATGAAAAAAAAAATTTAATGCAGATAAGCGTGTGGGGTGTCGTTGGATCCCATAATTAAACTGATGATGACGTTTCAAAGTGACTTTTTTATTTGCCGAAGGCGGAAACACCCCATAACTCACACTGTTCGGTTGCAACCGCACAAAAGCTTTGTTTTGCTTGTTTTTTTTAATTTCAATAACGTTTCGGAAAGATTGTTCCAAATTATTATGCATTCGGCCATAACCTCAATCCGCTACTGCTGTTTCGGCTTTAAATTAAATTATTTCCTTCGCACTTCCCATCTTAAGGAAGCACACTCACCTTTTAGACAAAATGGACCAAATTATCACGCATACATTAACTTCGTTTTTAAAGGTGGCCATGGACGACCGAGCTTGGGCACAAGCTACTCTTCCCATTCGTATGGCGTCTCCCCCTCCTTCCTTTCCTTTCTTTCGTATGGCGTTTCCTCGGCGTCCGCAAAATTTAATACTAGAATTTAATACAAAAGTTAAAACTCTGTTTTCCGTTCAGTTTACCGGCTTTCATATCCTCGGTCCATGGCATTGATAAAAATAATCAAGTAAATCCTAGCCCCCTCGCTGATTCATTCTGACTATTTTTCGACAGCGATGCGGAGTATTATTTCGACGCAATATTTTAGTTTTTTAATAGTTTTAGTTAGATTAGGTTATTATATCGACGTCCCCGGGGAATAAACCGGTAATCGCAAAAATCAAATTTTACAGGAAAAATGATTTAGTGTTTTTGGGGTATATCTCTTCAACAAAAGGTAATTATGACAACATTGTTATATGACGGAAAAGCTAATTTTTATCCGAAAAGTTTAAAGTATTAACTGTAACTATTAAATTTACACAGAATTAGTTATTCACCAAAATACATATTACCGAAAATGGTTTCATACAATTTTTAGGGTATTGATATCTTACGATCCGGACTTATCAATATTATTCCAGTAATGTTAACTTACCGAATTATTCTTGTAAATTTCTTAAAAATCATAGGCATAATATTGCTTTACTGGATTATTAAACGTGTATTTTCATTACAGAGAGAGATTGTAATGTTCAGTTACCGACTTATTATAGTAAAATTTTAAATAACCATAAAGGGGTAAAGTAGTGTAACCCGTATTAAATAGAAAAATTTTGGTAGTCATATTATCGTAATCATTAAAAACCGATTATGTAAAATAAATTTGTCGTCGGTATCTTCGAGGGAATAATTAAAGAAACCTCACAAAATGTATTAAAATTATAACGTTTATTGGGAACAAATTTCTTATTGAGATCACAAATTACAATCAATAAAAGTATAAAAAAGTAGCCAAGTAAAAACATTAATAACTAATCGGTATTATCATTGGCATCATCATTATCATCGCGATCATCACTATCTTCTACAAAACTTAAGGATTCATAAAATGCGTGGTAATACCGTGGCATCGCTCCACTATTGCACAAAGGCAGTAAATCTGTATGCAACGCCTTGCTTATAGGAAGAGGTTGATAATAAGCACATGCCAATACAGCATCTTCTATCAAAGCATCTGTCTTAGGTTTTCGCCCACGTCGTTTGGTTTGAAATGAATTTGAAATATTTAATTCAGAATATTATACCACATCAAAATCATATTTAAAGAAAACCTTGTCTTGTTGGGTTGATGATACATAAATTTCCATTACATCAGGCCAGCATATCGTATTCCCACCTATATCGCGACGCCAATTCAAAGGGTTTACCAATTTTTTAATGTCTAAAATATCTGTTTGCTCCAATTCTTTCACAGTATATTTTTCTCCCGAGACTTTGGATCTCTATCACAATCAGCGTATTTTTTCTTTGGTAGATCTGAAATCAAAATAATATTATTGAATAAATAATTGCCAAAAATTCTTAACAAAAACTCAAAAGATTTTGGAAAAAAAAAAACTATAAAAGAGTTGGGAGCTTGGGAGCAAACAGACCTGAATGATCTCCTCAGTGACCGTCAATATGGCTTTCGCCGGGGACGGTCAACTGGCGATCTTCTTGTGTATGTCACGCACTGTTGGAGTGAAGCCATCGAGAAACACGGCGAAGCTGTATCGCTTGATATCTCGAAGGCCTTTGACAGGGTCTGGCACGCCGGTCTACTCAGCAAGCTTCCTGCTTATGGCATCCCAGCTGATTTTTGTAGCTGGATATCAGACTTCCTTAGTGAGCGGTCGATCAGAGTAGTCGTTGACGGCTGCTCCTCTGACGTTATGGGGAGTTCCTCAGGGGTCTATTCTCTCTGCAACTCTTTTCCTGCTGCACATCAATGAGTAGGTCATTGATATGCAGCAGGAAAAGAGTTGCAGTTTCAGTCTGGTATTGTTGGGTACGCAGATGACAGTACTGTTTCAGAGAGATACTTGTCCAGCACAAAGGCCAGCGGGGCCGAAGTTCGTTTCTTGAGAGAATCCATGGTGGAGCGGACAGATTTGACCTTAAGCCTTGTCTCCCAGTGGGGTGATGACAATTTGGTTTCTTTTAACGCCACCAAAACACAGGCGTGTGTTTTTACCGCCAAAAGGAGTCGTTTCGACCAGACTCCTACTGTTCGGGGTACATCTGTTCCTGTAACAGATCGGCTCGAGCTCCTGGGCATGGAGTTGACATCTAGTCTCAACTTCGGCGCCACCATCGAGTACAAAGCCCAAACTGCGGCCAAGAAGCTGGGCATCCTTAATAGGGTAAAGCGATACTTTACGCCTGGACAGCTTTTAACCCTTTACAAAGCACAAGTCTGATCCTGCATGGAGTATTGCAGCCACCTTTGGGATGGCTCAGCGAAATACCAACTTGCCGCGCTTGACTTGGTGGAACGCAGAGCTAAGAGGCTCATTGGCGACGTAAAACTGGTGGATGAACTCCGCCGAGAGCGAGCAAGTTACCGCCAATACGCATAGTAGGTGTAAATGTATGTCCCGGATGATACATGTAACAGTGCATTACCGAAAATGTGTACCATAAAATTTACGATAATAAACCTGTAACCGCGTTAACCAGAAATTTTGCTGAAATATTTTACAGTAATATTTCTTTACCGAAATGAAGCCACAGAATTTAATTTGTAATAATGTATTTCGTTATTTTTCTAGTAAAGAAAAAATGAAAAATTTCCAAAGAACAAAAGTGTTATTAGGAAAAACGTTGGAAATTACCGCAGAAAAAATTTGAAAAAAATTGCATATGTGTATCCCGACCCATAGATACCGTAAATGGTATAACAGTAAAAAGTCAGTAATAGTATAATACAGGTTTATTCCTTGGGGGCGTCGATATGTTTATTTTAATAATTTATAGTTTAAATAAATTATATTAAATTCTTATTTAACTTTACTGTTTTTAATAGGTTTTTCTATAATTACAAAGAAATACAAACTTATTTTTGTGGTCGATAAAATCAATAGTGAGCCATGCTTAAATATTCTTCCCAACTACGGAACCTGAACCGGAATCCTTCACGGCCGGTGTTTTCTTTTACCAAAGCCCAAGTTTATGTGATCGAATGTTTTTGACTCTGTAGGACCATAATCATACCTACCTACATTTCAAATATTTTCACTTATAAAGCCAAACCAAACGAAATAGGCATTGCTTGTACAACCCTAATTTCTTATAGAACTGCAGGCGTTCGGGCAATAAAGAAGGACATACTTGCTATGTGCGGCGAAAAAAAATTCGCGTGGGCACGAAATGCTACTGTAGCTTTTGCTAGAGGCATCCAGCAACGTTTATCTAGGCCTGGACGCTACGCGCTCGCTGACGGGTAAGTTTCACTCTGATTCACACAATTTGTATACTCACCCCACGTTTTATCAAACCTCGCATTATTCAACTAGACGCACAAAATTCCATGAAAAATGAGACTAATCAACTAATAGTTGAGATTTGGAACCTTCTCAAGTATGTAGCGCTACGCTTGGCTACGGCGTAGCTCGTGCTACGACTGCGTCGCATTCTGAATGAATTTAAACATTTTTTTTTATTTTTATTAGGTGAAGCGAATAGTTCTACATACCTAGATTTTAACTGAATTCGTTCGGAGATTGCTCTCAAAGCGTGCTCATACTTGCGAATTATATAATTACTAGCTTCCGCCCGCGGCTTCGCCCGCGAAGTATGTCGATAAAAACTATCCTATGTCCTTTCTCGGGATGCAATCTACCTTTCTGCCAAATTTTATCGAAATCCGTTCAGTGGTTTAAGCGTGAAAAGGTAACATATTGACAGACAGACAGACAGAGTTACTTTCGTATTTATAATATTAATAATATGGAAGTATGGATAATACATTTAATTTTGTTAGGTACTGATTTTTGTGTTTATTTTTGTTTCATAGAATGCTACGATTGTCTGATATTATCTTGCACGATATGTGCGGCTATATGCACATGAAAACACCGTCAAGGCGATGTACAAATCCCAAAGCGAAGTTCATGATGGAGATGTCGGACAAGGTACACATTTTCTAATGAAGCGATTACAATTGTAATTTATTTTGTAAATTTCGCGAAACATATTTTTATAAAAAGTGTAATTTTCTTGTGGGCAGATCGCGGTTTGGATTGATGAAATTCTAACTGAATCCGATGACAGAATGCTTATGATGGACTTCGATGAAGACGACGGTGAGTATAGTTAATTTTTTTAACGTTATGAGGAACTATTGTCAACATTTTATTTGGAGCCCGTGATATTTAACACAACGTTCAGAGGTAAGCTGTGGCGTTTGAAATTGTGACAATCGTTCATTGACGTGTTTGATCTTTTGAATATAAGTTATGAATTTTAAATAGCTCCGAGAAAAATGGTGATTAAACAAAAATTTCAAACGATACTGAACAATTGTTTACAAATTCAAATACATAACTCTATTTATTATGTTTACCCAATTTTCTCGGAAGCTCGCGAATTTCATGCAAGGCTTAAGGTACGTTACTGAAATCGTTTCATTTTTACGAGAAGAAGTAGAAAGGTTCTACAGCGAGGACGGGAAGCCAGCTGGGGACAATCCTGCGCCCGCGCCTGGCTTGCCCACGCCGGCGTCGCCGGCCGCCACGCCGAAGACACTTTCCACCGCGTCACTGTCAGGGTCCAAGACTGCCTCCTCTCCAGCCTCCTCGGTACCTGGCACACCTACCACCACCCCTGGTGATGCAACACCTCAGAGTAGCGCCACCGCAGCATCAGCTCCTAAGCATTAGGGTACTGATGTCAAAAGGCATTACAGTAAGTCCCTACATATAGTTTATTTTGCCTCTGCAATAAATTAAAAACTCACCAAAACCCTACTTATATTATGGAATAACGTGTTTGTTCACAGATGTTTTATTAGAAGCTAGAGGAGGTGGTTTATATGGTGCTGGTGATAGTGGTGCTGGTGATGATGGGACTGGTTCTGCTGGTAAGAGGGGCGCTGTAAGTATAATTATATCCTTGAACATTTAGTTAACTTGAAACTACATAATTAATTCTTACTTATTAAAGCAAAATTATTTTAATAGGATACAATCATCAAGTCTGACTTTACCGTAAACAAGGAAAGAAAGGAACCAATGGCATTACAATATTTTAATAACAATTTAGAAACAGCCCTTGAAATAACTTATGTATATAGACCTGAACCGACTGCTCCTACTTGATGCTTATGGTACAATTTTACTAATGAATCCAAAAGAATATGAAACGAAACTTTACAACACCGCAATCTAACATTAAGTAATTTTAAATAAAAAAAAGTAAAATTGAGACTCGATTATTTTTGTATTTTCCTATTCTATCTCTTACAAGTGAACATGGCGGGATGAGGTAAACAATTTTGCAAAAAGTTCTTGGTTAAATCTTCATTTTCCACGTCTGATCAGTCCTACTGTTTCACATTTTACTCAAAATCTATTCAAAAGTCTTGTTGCTAATTTGATTTGATCTAATCTCTCCGTTGTGTTCATTTGTGTCAGATGGAGAATGAAGATTTACGTTATTGTAATAATATGTTGTTGTTTTTGGAAAGTTAATACAGGTACTATGTTTTCAGGGTGGGCCAAGACGGGCTCAGAGAGCGGGTGAGTATATTAGGACTCATATTATAGATACTTACTTCAAGTGACTGATTTTCTTGCACAACTAATTACACTTTTTTCTTTTAGAGCGTCCCGCTTATTTAAAGTTTGACGGTGAGTCTATTATTATAATGTATAAATATTAAATAATCTATAACAAAATATTGAATTTTAATGATTATGACGTACTTTTTACTATTAGGAAATATGAGGAAAGCTTTCGATATACTGACGGATGCGATGGAAGCAAAGGGCAATGAGAAATTATTATCGGTTGGAAAATTTGACCAAACATACCACGAGGGCTCTAATGAGTAAGTTACTTATTCATACGATTTCGCCTAAATTATGGGCTAGGAACTATGTTGGTGGCCGTCGACGGCGACTGGTATATTGATTTCAATGCAAGAGCGAGCGAAGGGCACCCCGAGGTTAGGTTTGGTTAGGTTACTTTAAAACCTTTACACAGAAATAGGAGCCCCGCTACGGGGGACTCCGTCGAACTGGTTTGGCCTAGGCGAAACTAGATCCCCTCTATTGTTGGTGTATCATTTGGGTTAGGTTAGAACTGTGACCAGCGAAACAAAATATTTTTATTCAATAGTAAAGAATTATACAACGAACGCAATAGGCGACGTAGGATGCAAGGTTAGGTTTGGTTAGGTTACTCTCGGGGCCCCGTCGACAGAGGATGCAAGAGCGAACGAATGACAATATAAAATACCTTTAGCGTGCATCGAAATCAAGTAGTATCGCAGTGAAAATCTTACGCGGTAACGTGCATAGAAGTCAAGTAGTATCGCAGTGAAGATCTATCGCGGTAACGTGCATCGTAGTGTAGTGGCTTCGCAAAGACGGTCTTTCGAAGTAACTTGCATCGCAATTTTGTAGCGTCGTATTAGCCTTTATCGATATTTTGTGCGTCGAAATTTCGTATTCTACTCGTATATTTGTCATGCTATTCAGTTTTACAAGGCGTTTTTATTTCGGAATTATAATTAATCGGAACTTGTATTTTTGATCAGGGATTGAAAACCGGTACGAATTTGGGTTACGGTTCTTCATTTCGGTTCTTGATGATGATGATGATGATAGGACTCCCTTTTCCGCACTTAGACTCCCATTCGGTCCGTTGTGCGTGGGGATTCTGGCTAACAGAGCCAGCCTAGCTCCGCCCAGAAGCACAGAAGCTTCCTGGGAGCTTCACAGGCTTCGCGGAGCGACCTCATTGTTCCGAGGATTTCTTCACGTTGAGAAGCCACGGCCTCGCAATCCAGGATGACGTGGGCGGCTGATTCCTCGGCATCAAGGCAGCCCCTGCAGAGGGGGCTGTCCGTGGCGCCTATGTTGAAAAGATGTTTGTTAAGGAGGTTGTGGCCCGTAATTGTACCTATTATTATTCTAAGGTTATTCCTACTCAGGTTGAGAAGTTTTTTGGTTAATCGCGGGTGTATCATTGGTAGAGCCAATTTTGACTGTCTACAGTCTGTTGCCCGTGACCATCTGTTGTTATGGAGTTCGGTCGATCTTTGGCGAATCCACGCACGAAATTGTGAGAAAGGCAAAGGGAGAAGTGGGTACGGGCCTAGCACCCTCATGTCAGAGCCTCTCTTCGCAAGTTCATCTGCAGCATCATTGCCCAAAGATTCACTGTGCCCCTTGATCCACTGGAGAGTAATACGATTAGACGTCGATAAACTCTCCAGAGCTAGATGGCACTCAAAAATTAGCTTGTTGTTAGTTTGTTTGCTTGCTAAAGCTTTGAGCACAGATAGGCTGTCGGATAGGAATTTAATGCCATAGTTCCGGATGCCTAAGCGCTTTACTGCTGTTGCAGCTTGTGTTAAGGCAACACATTCGCATTGAAAGATCGAACTATGTGTGCCTAGCGGTATGTGAAAGTTAATGTTGAGGTCAAGGGAGTGTACGCCAGCACCTGAACCGTTTTGTGTTTTAGAGCCGTCTGTATAAATGCGCACTTCATTGACTCCTGACTGATCCCTTTCTTCCTGAACTGTTTGTATAATATAGTTTTTGTTGAACATCGGTTGGTTTGGTGTTCTGTCACACGGGGCAGCGATGAGAGGCTGGTACTCAATCGCCCGGTCCAGGATTTTAGCGTGTGGACTGGTAATGTTTTTGCCCCATATGCCCAGATGCATCAGCCTGATGGCGGCTAGCGCCGCTTCCTGCTGTATGTACAGGTCAAGGGGAGTTAATTGAAGGGCTATCTCCATGGCTGCTGTTGGGGTGGTTTTCATGCAGCCAGTGGTAGCTGAGCAGGCCAGTCGTTGGAAGCGTTGTAGTCTGGTAATGGTGGTCGAGAGTTCTGTCCTCGTCCACCAAACCAGAGCGCCATAAGCCAACATTGGCCTGATCAGCGCTTTGTAAATCCACAGAGTAATCTTCGGAGAGAGCCCCCATGATTTTCCTAACATTTTTTTGCATTGGTAGAGTGCAATTGTGCTTTTATTAAGTTTGTAGTCAAGATGCTTGTTCCAGAGCAGTTTGCTATCAAGAATCACCCCCAAGTACTTGACTTCGTCTTTCAATGTTAGTTCTGTGTTGAAAAGTTTTGGGAGCCTATGAGGTCCAAGAGTTCTCTTGTTGGTGAACATTATTAGTTCTGACTTCGAGGGGTTAACCGATAGCTCGTGCTTCGTGCACCAACTCTCGACTATTTTGAAGGCCTTTCTCATGAGATCACATAAGATGCCCTCAAATTTACCCGAAATCAGAATTGCTATGTCATCCGCGTATCCCACTGAGTACAGACTGCTGGCGTTGAGCTCTGAGATAAGCTCATTAACGACTAAATTCCACAGCAGTGGTGACAGCACCCCACCTTGTGGGCAGCCTCTACTCACGATACCTCGTGTGGTGGTGTTCACAGTGAATTGAATAGCTCGGTATTTTAACATGTTATTAATCCATTCTATGAGTGTTCGCGCAACACCGTGTGTGGCAAGTGCCTGTTCGATGCTGACGAAGTTGGTTTTGTCGAAAGCACCTTCTATATCAATGAAGGCGCCTAGGGTTGGGTTTTTGGCTTTTAGAGCATTACCTATGCGTGAGACTACGCTATGAAGTGCTGATTCAGTTGATTTGCCTGCACAGTAGGCGTGTTGATTAGGATGTAGAGGTCTTTGTACCGAAACCTGGGATCTGATCTTCCTATCCCCCAGCCTCTCCAGTGTCTTCAAGAAGAACGAAGAAAGGCTTATAGGTCTAAAAGATTTGGGTTGGGTGTAGTCACCCCTACCTGGTTTCGGTATAAATATTATTTTTACTTCCCGCCATTTCGGTTCTTAAAAAGGTTCTTCTTTTCGGTAGGGTTCCGGTTCAGGTTCCGGTTTGGTTCTGGTTCCATAGTACCGGTTCCAAATAAAGGTTCCAATATACCGGTTCCGTATCATCCGATTTAAAGGTTCTCTAAGAAAGAAGAGATAATGTTTTACGCGTGGCTAGCGTATCTTTTCTTTCAGCTCGCCTTCGAATTATTGGTGAGTAGAAGCACAGGTAGAAGTCTGTACTGTACAGTGTCAGCAAATATTGACAGTAATTATTATTACTGGTTTATATAATCTACAGTTACTGTTAATAAATTAATATAAAATGGACAAAGGACAATCTACAAATGCAATGTACCCCTCTCCCCTCTTACAAAATATCCTACCTTGCCGCTATTGTCCTGCGCTGAGCGGCATCGTATGAACTCGTTCGGACTCGTACTCGTACCGCTAAAGAACCGGTAAAATAAAGGTTCTAATTTAGATTCCGGTTCCGGTTCGGGTTCTAGCAACCGGAACCACTAAATACCGGTTCTTTACCGGTATTTTAGGAACCTTTTCAATCCCTGTTTTTGAAGTTTCGAATTATCATTAATTCGGACTTTTTGTTATTCGATTTATTAAAACTCGGTATTTTGGGAATAGTAATTACCTATAAACGTTAGGAATATTGAAATTTCGGAATTATAAAAATAGGATAAATGATAAATCGGAGTTGATAGATTAGGAATTTTGAACTATTCGGAATTATGAAAATCGGTATTTTGAAATTCGTATTTGTGACTGTCGGAATAAAGTTTTTCGTATAAACTTTGAATCCTCCCACTGAACACCCTGTATATTATCTAAACAGACTCGGAATAAAACACAATTAACTTATAAGGAAAATCACAGAACAAAATTATTCACAGGTTAAAAAATGCGACTGATCTGACAGCTACAGAATATAGTGCGATGGAAGGAGAAAAAATTTATAACAAACTTGAAGAGTTGACCAAAAACATCACTCCGCCAGATATCGCCAAGGCCATGATAGGTTGTTAAACAATTTTAAAGAAACCCCTCCCCCCATTTTCTAACAATACTTAACTTACATCCAAGTTCAGACTTACATGTAAGATACCGTACCTTTTAGTTCAGTCGTACCTAATGCCTTTCTCTCTATAGTCTGATTGAGTTTGATAATACAAGATAAGTACTTACCTATTTACACCTTTTCCAGATATGCTCGAAATATGTACGGACTACTTGGCGCAAAATGCAGAACATAACAGTATGGATTTAACGTTATTACATGTTTAAACAAACTGATAATACTTAGTTCTGGAAGATATTAAAAGATTTTTAATTCACACTTATTTAAATATTGATTCCTTTTATTGTTTCTTGTGTCATTCTGCTTCAATAGAAGTTACTTTCCAGAGGAAAAAGGTCCTGCATTTAAATTGTTACTCAAAGAACTGAATAAAAACCCAAGCGATAAAATGTATGAAAAAGGTAAAATAAAAAGGACAAACGCTCAGGCGGCCAAAGAGTTAGTGTCAAATCCTTTTTATTAGTACTGTAGTAAATATAGAACGCAAGCTGTTAGAAAAACCAACGGTCCATAAAAGTTTTTAAGTCTTTGCCACACTCGCTTTGTTTAATTTTTGGAGTCTGAAAACCTTGAAAGATATTTTGTCGAACAAATAATAATCGCTGAACATAATAGAGGTATTTCGGAAAGTTCTTGACGAGAGCCTTCTAAAATAATCTACTTGGACCCACTGTAAACGGGCCACCATGTATATTAACGCGAATCCTGTGCCATGTATATTAACGCGAAAACTGTCAAATTTTCTCAATTAACTTCCTTTTGCTTTAGTGATAAAGTTAAAAATCTATTAAAGAATTTGTCAGATTGTAGTAGCTTGATGTGCTGGCGTCTGTACATAATCCAAATAGATATGACGTAATGTTCGATTAGTGTGATGTGAGATACTAAACTTTTTAGACTTGAAGCGGCTAGAGGTTTGGAGGCCGATCATGACGATCCAAACTTATCACAAGCAATAAATTCAGCAATGAAAAGAATAATAACTAGAGTAACGCCGAAAAAATTAAAAAGTGAAATGGACGGTATGAGAGCAATCATTGAAAATAAATGCATCTAAGGTACAATGAAAAACTACTTATTTATTAAAATTATTAATTTTTCTAGAAACGGTGGATACTTGCTCAAAATATTTGTCTCAGAAAGCCGTGGATGACAGTAAGTACCATTTTAATTTGACATTTTTTATTTAAAAAAGAGGGAAGTCCTCAGTGTCTGCGGGAGTTTTTGTTTTCTTTTCATTTAACAAAAAATAGTGGCTAATTTTGTTAAATCCAACCAATTCAGAAACTTAATATTCTTTATTTGCTTTACCCAAAACTTTATTACTTATATTCTTTTTGAAGTCGGTTTTTCCTTTTCTGTAAAGTGTATTAGGACAAAAATGGTATATAAAGGTGGGGAACAAGGTGACATTTCTGTATTCCGTAGCAGCAAGAGCCATTTTCGTAGTTTAAGTGATACTCTAACGCGCGGCTAATTATACTTTTTATGAAAAAAAAATATTAGCCCTAGTAATGACTAAATTTCAGATGAACGTGGTCCAGCGTTTGATCTCTTGATAAAGGAACTACAAAGTCAAGGAGACGAACCCTTCAGTGAATTCCATGCTCTCAGCACAAGAAATGTAGCCGCATACGTGTGCGTATTACTGTTGTTATTATTATTATATTCAGTACATCGTTTCCCATGAGATTCACAGGATTCACAGGAAACTAAGGCATACCTATTCGTCAAAGAAAGCTGAACGAAGGAAATATTGATCCCAGTATAAGTGATCAAAGCTGCAGTTAACTGCACCCCATCAGAGCTGCTAAATGTTTGGGAAAACAGAACTTCAGACTTTGGCGGTACAAGTTTTCTACAAAAAGGCTAAGTTGTCTGTCAATGATGACTTCCCCCAAGATTTTTTAAGACTGATTTCCACAGCTTGATTTAATTGCCTATGGCATTCCATAAGTTGAAGCAAAAATAAAAGTTGAACTGTCTAAACGGTCTTCAGAGACGATTCATGTCATAAGTTGCTTCAATTTTATTGCATGCGACAGACAAGAAACTGATAGCATTTATATGGGGCTCTATGGTGATAGCAGTCTTTTAGACTACCTTACCTAGTAATAAAATGTTAACTCTGTTTTTTTTTCAGGTTAAAGTCAGCGCCTGGTTTAGGGAGCTCCAAGCCTGATCCTAAGACAGCGGATGAGTTTAAATTAGCGCTTCATAAAGCGGTAGACACGGCCACGCCTAAAGCATTGAAATCAGATATGAATGGTCCGTTACAATTTAATGCAGGGTGGCATCGACGCGCAAACTGTAACCATAAATTCATTCCATGGCACAGCAATTTTTTTTTAATAACCTACGAAAAATTTCGACGCAGGAGATTCAGAATCATATACTGATTCCACGGTAAAAGGTTGTGCGTCGATGCCCCTGCCAGTCTGTATATATTTTAATGATGTTCATGCACTCAATAGTTTTAGAGAAAATTAATCACGGCCTTCATGGCCTCATTCACCTAGACGTGATTGAATAACAGAGAATTTCAAAGAGAAATTAACAAATTGGTTAAAGTTGTTAAGTTATGATGAGACTGAGAAAGTTATTGAATTTGTAAAATAAAACTTAGTCCTTGAATTTTTAAATAATAATTTAACACGAAAAACATTTTTTTTTTGTACAAATGCTAATTATTATGTAAAATTGTTGTGTTAAATTTTAGTACAAAATAAAGCAGTGATACGTATACATCTAAAATAGTGTTGCCCAAAATCGGTCTTGGTCTTGCAGTCTTGGTCTTGTTCTTGCATTTTTGCAAGACCAAGACCAAGACCAAGACCGACTTATTTTAGCAAGACCAAGACCAAGACTGAACCCTGCAAGACTTGAGCAAGAACAAGACTAAGCCTGCAAGACTCTTGCGTCTCGCAGTTAAGTCAAACTGAGATTTGGGCGTTATAGTAGGTATTTGGTTTCAATCCCGATTATGCGAAAATGGATGTATTTTTTTTATGAAACAGTAAATTACATTGTTGAATTGCATTCAAAACTAAAATTATTGTTGATAATAAAAAAATATCGAAAAATTACGTGACTATCAATACACTTCTGCACGTTTTTTTTAATCTTCTTTACTTAAGGCGAAAGCGGTATTAGGTAGCCCGCGAAATTCACTGACCAGCAAATTGCAAAAAACGTAAGAAAATTTTAACTTCGCGGGCTACCTTAGCGCTTCCCCCTTAAATCGATGAAGCTTTAGAAAAATAATTATCCCCTCATAACGAATCTAAAATAAAAGTAGTAAATGGGTCATTCAATTATGTAGATGATTAAAATGCCTCATGTGACGCGTCTGTTAGATTCATTGGGATTCATGGCCGACTCGACGCCGCGCGGGGATTCCCGCAATCTTCCGCATTTTTTGTTAGGTTCAAGCATTTATGCACTTTATTGTTATAATTTTAAAGTTTATTTTCAAGTGCGTTAATAATACGAGGAGACCGCTTGGCGCTGCGGTCCCTTTGTGGCGGCATTTGAAAGCGAATAGCGTAGGTACGAAGACAGTGTTGACCTCGCAAATGAACTTTAGCGATACAGCTGATCAGGTAGCCCTTTCGAGTTTTATTTACATTGCTGTTTTAAGTGAAACAAGTGAATTTACTATTTTTTAATTAAAAATCTCATTGGGTCAGATAGAAATAATGATTTTATACAGTTTACAGTAAAAAAATTGTAGAAAAAAACGTAAAAATTAAGAAAAAGCCGACGAAAAATTTCAACGCAGGTGGTCTAGAATCATGTACAGACGCCAGCACATCAAGCTACACGAAACTGTCAAATTTTCCCCAATCAATTTTGAACCTTATGCTTTAGCGATAAAGTTGAAAATCTATTAAAGAAATTTGACAGATTGTAGTAGGTTGATGTGCTGGCGTCTGTACCTACTGAATCCATGGTAAGCGGTTGCGCGTCGATGTCCCTGCCACCCTGAGCAATAGGCTAATAGGTATTTGAATGTAGTCTAGTCTAAGTAGTAGAGTCTCGCAAGACTTGCGAGACTCTTGCTGCAAGACCAAGACCAAGACTGAGAGCGCAATACCAAGACCAAGACCAAGACCAGGTGTATTGACGCAAGACCAAGACCAAGACTGGCTAAGGTCTTGTCTTGGTCTTGCATTTGGGCAACACTAATCTAAAACGGCCGACCGCCGACTACCTAACCCAAGATACGAGCATGTCTCAGTTTGGGAGTCGTAGTCTTAATTTAAAATGCCTCTGTACATTCACCTCACTAAAATAGATGAAAAATTTTGTATCCTGTGAAAAAAAAATCAGGTGCACAACAGATCGCGTTCATGTCTTGTACACTGAAAACCGTGCCGCCACAATAATCATTCAAATGATAAGATGATGATGTTAAACTACCTACACGAGTTCTAAACATTTTGCTTTCTTCCAGATGTCATTGACCTTTGTGGCAATTACTTGTCCGCATTCATTCGTGACAGAGGTTGGTTCTTTTAAATGTCCACTAAAATATTTGTTGGCTGTGTTCAGGTATGTCACCAACTTCTACGGCGACGACTTCACCGAGATTCTCAACTTTCGTCAGAATGTTTGCTTCGTGACGACACTCACCCCAATTGAGACCCTGTAACTGCCGCTCTCAGAGACATCATTTAAAAATAATCAATCTTTAACTATAATTTACCAGTACCTATATCTTAACACCTTCTTATCTTACCTGATATTAGATCTTTGTCAGTCGTTCGTCGGTAGTCAGAAGCCCAAAAATCTGACAACCAGCCTTACCAAGAGGTGTTACCCACTATAAGTTCAGATAGGTCACTCCATGAAAAATACCGGTATTCAGCTGCACCCGGTAGACTGGAAGGCAATCCAAACATAGTTGGAAAAGCCTAAGCAATTTGATTGATCTGGGCATAATGACACCAAATTGAAATGTTTTCAATCTGTTTTTAATTTGATTTTCCAACTTAAACTTATTAATTAAAGTTAATGATGGATTCATTTTCAGTAACGACTACAGAGTCCAAATCTTCAGCTATGATTTCGATTTTTTTTTATTATAGGTACAGCTCCGTTACAGCTTTTTATATTTGTAGGTCCTGCGATGGATTCCTTGTTGGGTATGATGAGGAGTAAACCAAAAACTGTGTTTGCAAAAAGAAATGGGTACACAATGGACTACGGGACCGGAGCGGATGAGTAAGATCTATCATTTGGTTTTTTAGAGGTGAGTTAGGTACTCTAAAGGCCAACCAAGTGAATTCGAACATTGCTTATATTATAGAGTTGAGAATGCACCCTACCTAGTCCCATATCTACCTATAAAAGACATTGCTGATGAAGGAAAACAAAATTTAACTAAAGACATGAAGGATGTGACGCCTCCAGCACTGAAACTGCCAGTGCAAGGTAGGTAGGAAGACAGCACATTCACTTTACATAAGTATGAAATACTTAGTAGGTATTAAAATACTTCAAATTAAATTGTTTCTTACAGCATTGATCCAGGACGTTTCTAAACATTTGTCCCAACTGGTCGCACTACGAAGTAAGATATACCTAATTAATAAATTACAACCCGCAAAGGTTTACTTGAGACTTCGCTGGATGACGTGTACACATGGTGAGAACGGTAACTGCGCGGGGGCGGGAGGGGCTGCTCGGGTTAACTCTTGTAAGTAAACTCTTGCGGGTTGTAACCTATTTTTCATGGAACCTCTATTAATAGTAGCTGATGTAATACACATAGGTACTGTGTTTACTAGGTGGAGTAGCTGGTGACAGATACAAGATGAGCTTTTTGGCTGCCGTCAAAAAGTCTATGGGCAAAAGACCCCTTTATAAATATAAGTCCTACAAGAAAACCTATTCAGATGCGGCAGATGAGTAAGTAATAGCGTATAACTCGGACTCGAAACCTCGGACACTCCAACCTATTTTTATCTAATGTAGGTAATATTTATTTTCATGAATTATTGTAAAAGATATTTTAGTCTGTCTTACGAAGACAGCTTTTAACAGTTTAGCGATAAGTCAACCCCCCTCCCACCGCCTAACACACCACAACCAACCCCGACATTAAATTGTTCACTTAACTATTCAATGAGTTACCGACGTAGCTGGCAGAGTAAGCAAGCTGAAGTGGCAGTGGACTGGCCATGTTTGTCGAAAGACCGATGGCCGTTGGAGCAGACGAGTCCTGGAGTGGAGACCGCGGATCGGCAAGCGTAGTGTGAGACGCCACCGAGTTAGATGGACAGGCGACCTCAGGTGGCTCGAAAAGAATGGATGCGCAAGGCGCCGAGTTAGATGGACAGACGACCTCAGGAAAGGTGGCTCGAAAAGAATGGATGCGCAAGGCGGAGGATAGGGTGTTGTGGCGCAGCATGGGAGAGGCGTATGTCCAGCAGTGGACTGCGATAGGCTGAGTTAATTGATCTATTTAATATCTACAGATTAAAGGCCGCAGATTCTGTACCATTGAAAAATCTTTCGCCCCCTGAAGTCGCCTTGGGTCATGAAATCAATTCCGAAATGAAAAGAGGAATACCAACGAAACTGGCCCCCACTGTTGTTGCAGATATACAACGTAATCATCTGTTTTACTTATAACACAAATATAACTTTATCCAACAGCGAAGTTCTTAAAAACTCCACTCATATGTTGTTAAATGCTTTTATAATTTAAGTACGTAATCAAAAATATGTAGCTGTACCTAAATCTGTGTGTTATTATTTAACATTTGAGACTTATAAATAGCCCGTCATAATTTACTTTTGTATTATATTTATATATTATACTTCTCTCTTCTCTTCTCTTCTTTCTTCTCTTCTCTTCTCTTCTCTTCTTCTTCTCTTATTTTTTATTTTTATCTGTGCGCCAGAAAAATACGAAAAAAAAAATGTTACTAACTCATTGACTTATATTCTAGCTACTATGGATATAGCAGCTATGCATTTAGCTAAAATTGGAGTTGAAAAAGGTAAATAAATGGATTTATACAACGTAAAATAATATGACTATTTCCTAACTGTACAGTGTTCAACAGGCGATGCTATGGATTATGTGGTGCATCTTATGCAGGATAAGGGAGATGAAAACCTTGGCAAATTGCAAGGATATGAACAGACTTACAGTGATGGTGCAAGAAGGTTTGTACCTTCTATAGTTACGGGGTGGCAGGGACATCGCCGCGCAAACTATAGCCGTAAATTCAGCACATGATTTAAGACCCCCAAGAGTAGAAATTCGTCGGCTATCAAAAAATCTGCTGTTTCATAGAAAAATATACCTACGCGGTCAAAATGTATGGAAGAGCTGATTTTGTTTTTGAATAACCGACGAAACATTTCGACACATGGGGTTCAGAGAACCATGTACTTACTGAATCCATGGTAACAGGTTGGTCCTGTCACCCTGTGAATAAATAAGACAGATCATCGGGGTGATTGCGTAACACACCATTAGTAGCAATGAATTTCATTTCCATTTCCATCCCGTTCTTCTCCATAGGTACGCGCCTACGCTTTGGAATGGGCAACTAGCTTCATATTTTCTGACTGACCGACTTCTTGACAATTCAAAAGTGCCTGTAAATGGTTTAATTGAAATAAATGCTTTGAGTTTGAGATTTTGGCAGTTCAAAAACATTTTGCGTTATTTACGTTGTTTAACAGACAAATTTTTCGAACATATGACGCAACGGCTTAGCAATAACCTTCAAAATGATTCAGATTAAGATTCATAGTGTGTTTCGCAAGGTTGGTAGGTACAGACGCCAGCACATCAAGCTACTACAATCTGTCAAATTTCTTTAATAGATTTTCAACTTTATCGCTAAAACACAGTTTCGGGTAGCTTGATGTGCTGGCGTCTGTACCTGAAAATTATACCTTGGGTCTCACACTGTGCGAATCTTACACAAAATATAGAATGAAAATAAAATTTACTTAATTGAATGAATTCTTACTTGTAGACTTGAAAAAACTTTAACTCTACAATCTTCAACTGTTGATGTAGCTGCTTACTCATCTGTGAAAGGTAAACTCACAGACATGACAAAGGAGAAACCAGATGAGAGGTTTGCAGCAGTTCTACCGGGTAATTAATTATTATCCCCCTTACTAATAAACGTATTACTTGTATATCAGATGAATAGTTACTCACCGATTTGTCTCTTTCAGTCATCAGTAATTTGACTTTCGAAAGAAGAAGACAAAGCGTTATGTAACTATACAGACGATAGACAACGTTTATTAGTAAGGGGGTAAATCTATACTACTAATAAAGCTGAAGAGTTTGTTTGCTTCGTCGAGTCCCGTTATGTCGAGCCGAAAACCTTGTCTCGCTTCTATTACCGCTATGTCGAGCTTAGTTTTCTGTCCCGTTTCTATTCCCTTTACGTCGAGTTTAACGCGCTAATCGTCGGATTTCAAAAATTATTTTTGAATTTGATAGCCCAATTCTTGAGGAAGGCTATCTATAGGCTATTTAACATCACGCTAAGCCGAGCAAAAAGAAAAAAGTAAGTAAGAACGCTAAGTGAAAACGAAGTAATAGGGCTGGCAGGCGATGCGATGCGATGGGGTAGGTCGGGGGGAACAAGATATTTCACGTCGACGAAGCCGCGGGCAGAAGCTAGTACTTAATATTTGTACAAATTGTTGTATTTTAATGTAAATATGTATTAGGTAATTAATAAGTAAGTTATATACCTACATTGGAATATGCTATGGCTACAAGTACTTGTAAGCACTTGTAGGCTACAAGTGCTTACATTTTCGGTAGTTTTGACTTTTAAAGGCGGGCTCTTCAAAATCGGATCTTTAGTAACCATCCTGTTTAGTGATTTTTATAATCTAATTTTACAATTGAATCTCTATTGTGTTCTTCATACATGCTGCCTGTGACGATGTTTTTATTATTATTGTGAAGCATTTAAATGTTGATAATATTCTCATAAACATTACTTTCCATGCGCACAGATATAATCGAAGATTCTGCAAATTTTCTGGCGGCGCCTATACCTGAGAGTACGTAAACATTATAATTCTTTGCTTTCCTTTTTTTATTTTTAACCTATTTCAATGTATATTATTCATAACTAACTGTAAATCTTAGCAAACGCCGAACAGAAACAAGTTTTAGCGGATTTAATGGGCCGAAAAGGAGACACAGTTGTAGGAGAAAAGCAGGCTTATAAATTGACTTACGAACAGGGTGGGGAAGAGTAAGTCCTTTTTTACGTATTACTAATTAAAGAGCAATACGAAGATATATATGTAAGTATATTTATTTTGGATTATCTCTCTCACATGGTTAGGATCAAACAACGTTACGATTTCTTTACGTTTATTTTGAGTGAGCGTATTTTCCTACATTTCCCCGGTTAAATTATCACTGTTTTTTTTTCTAAACAAAAAAACCTAATAAGTACTTACTTAAACAAAATTAAACCTCTCATAACCCATAGAAGAGCCATCCATACTAATCCATACTTAATATTATAGAGGTATGAGGAACAGGGTGTAAAGTTCACTCAACCTCCATAGAAAAGGGAGGATCCTCCGACCAGACGGGTGTTGTGTCTGGCGGGCAACTGCCCATTGATTCATGTCGGGCCGTTGTATCTATGCTAGTTGCGCGGTAAACTCTGCTTGCGCGATGCAGGATTTGCGTGACGTCAGTATGACGCGTTGTTTTGCATGTGGCGTTGTAGATACCGCTACATCACTCCCCCCCGGAGACCGGAGGTCGATAGTGGGCTGAGTCTTGTATCTTGCGATGCTTGCCAGGCCAGCTGAGGTTCCAGTGAGTCGGAACCGGTTGCCGCATAGTTCACGGTGAGTCGGAACTGTCTGCGAAGATGTCCCCAGTGAGTCGGGGTGGCGCTGCGTTATGCTCCAGTGCGTCGGATGTCGTACAGCGCCGGGTTGAGGCTGACTGCTGCGTCGACCAGGAGAGGAATTGAGCTCTTCTTGTTGACCGGCCGAAAGTGCAGTGTGCTGTGCCAAGGTTGCTGATGAGGCTGAGGGTGATGACCAGGTATGCGCGGTCGCTGCATGCTGGTGGTCAGGATACCTGTTGAAGCCGTGGGAGCTGGCTGACTGGGTGACTCGCCGCTAACGCTTGCGGGAGTGATGATGATGACGTCACGCTGAAGTATTTGCACGAAGGCTGCGCTGACGTTCATGTTCGGGGTCACCAGTATAGAGGTATGAGGAACAGAGTGTAAAGTTCACTCATACTCTATAGAAAAGGGAGGATCCTCCGACCAGACGGGTGTTGTGTCTGGCGGGCAACTGCCCCATTGATTCATGTCGGGCCGTTGTATCTATGCTAGTTGCGCGGTAAACTCTGCTTGCGCGATGCAAGATTTGCGTGACGTCAGTATGACGCGTTGTTTTGCATGTGGCGTTGTAGATACCGCTACAATATTATAAATGCGAAAGTGTGTCTGCCTAAAACAGTCTAACAAAATAAATATGGGCCCGACTAAAAATATAAAATGACCGAATGATGAAGTGACTAGGGAAAACGCGCATAGCGGCGTGCGAACAATGTAGAGAATGATAAGCAGAAGACCTAGCATTTGATATCTAGCACCTAGTTCAGCAAGCCGCATAGCATAAAGGCTTCTTCAAACAGACGCGACACGCGATATAATCGCGCGCGACACAAAGGCACCGCAAGTCGCGCACGATTATATCGCGAGTCGCGTCTGTTTGTAGGCGCCTTAATAAGTCTTAGATATCTGTGTGTGGCAAGTGTCAGATTCTTTAGAATTAAATATTTGTAGATAGCAACTTATATAACCTTCCCGTTACACGTTGTTTGTATTATCTTTACATGACCTGGATGTTTAATTGTAGTATTAAGAGTTCTCCAGTGGGTGTCACGCGAGCCCACGATGAACAGAAGAATAAAGAAATGGTTAAGCAAATACAAGCTGTAATACCTGATAAAAAGATGGAGATGGTTCTTAAAGGTTTCGTTACTTTCATTACCTACTTAGTTGATAATTGGTTTGAAAAATAAGTATCACCTCAACACCAGTAAAAAAAGCTTTGATAAACCTTGAGTGATTGGCCAGACTGGCAGCGCGGGGCGGGGAGCGGTGCGGGTGCGGAAACGTGCGCGATCTGCCTGTCAGCAGTCGAGCGGACTCGAGCGCGTCTTCGTTCTGAGTGTTGCCGTTTCTAGTGTTTGTCAAAATATAATATGGATGAAGAAGACTTATTATATTTTTACTAGAAAAAAGCTCGAATTAGTTTGAGAACCCCGGTCCCAGCGCGGGCTGTCCCCGCTCTCACTGCGGCCACTTGTATGAACGAGCTAGGGCACGTTCACACGAGCGTGACTTTTTTTGCGCGCGCGACGCATACGCATCGCTCCCTCAAAAGAGTAGCATTTAATTCCAATGTTTTTCTAAAGAGGGAGCGATGCGTACGCGACGCGCGTGCGTAAAAAGTCGCGCTTGTGTGTACGCGCCCTTAAGGCTTGAGTTGCCCGCACGCTCCCCGCGCAAAGCAGCCCGCGCCGCTCACCGTGCGTTTGCAGTCTGGCCAAGCACTAAGACTAGTGATCTTTGGCTGCTTGAATTGCGTAATCTGCACGATCAAAATGTATGAAACAACTAAAAAAAAAAAAAAACACTGGCACTCCGGTAGTGCCGACAGAAGTGAAAACTTGAACAATTACGAGTGTATTTTGTGAATCGTCTTATAAACAAAACACGCGTGTTAAGGTGTGTTCCTTATTTTATAGGGTTTTTTGCAAATCAGGTATGATGACCAAAGTGACTGGTTTATTCTTCTCGTGAAAGGAATTTATTCAGATTTACAAATAAGCACACAGGATAGACTTCAGTTCGTGGTGTTGGTCGCGGCAGTGGTAAGAGAAGCAAGCCGCTCGCATGGAGCTCGTCGTCAGTTATATATCCGTGGTTCAGCGCCATCTCGTCGTTGTTGGATGAACTACGTAGTTAGTACGCGAGGCCCTCGTAGTTCTTCCCGATGTGCATAGATGGCGCTGTCCTCAACAACGCGCGTCTTACGTTTTACGTCTTACGAATTTTCGATCAGGGTCACGTGACCTGACGCGAGTTTAGAAGTTTTTACCCATTCCAAAAAAAGTACACAGCGCCTAAAGAAGTTTTCACTTCAAAAACATTGAAAAATTTCAACGCTGTATGGAGGGAAGGGTCTAGAATCCTACTGAATCCATGGTAAAAAAAGTACATACATATGATGCTTAGTTTTAGATCATCTGCCTAGTTGGAGTCGGATTCCAGAATAACTGGATGCAGCTGAATTATACATGGAGCGAGTATGGTGACCTCCAGAACTCTGTTACTCTCTCTGTTAAAATGGTGCCCCATTTTAGGATACCCCTTTGTCAGATTGGTTGTTAGACTTTGGTACTTCTGATTACCCGTACCTACGTCATGACAAATTATTATTTATTATAGTAGCTAATTTTACTTTTGTCTGTACGGTCAGCAACAAAAGTCGATTAACACTTCAGTTTTTTAAATCTCAGTTATTGAGCAAAAAATTTGTTCAAAATTGCAGCGGAAGTACAATGCTTAATTTTGAACAGATATTTTGCTCAATAACTGAGATTAAAAAAACTGAAGTATTAATCGACTTTTGTTGCTGACGACTGTACAAGCTCTTATTATATTTTCAGAATCGACTAAGGAAGGCGCAGCTTATTTGACAGATGCCATAGAAGGGAGAGGTACTTTATATTGTATCATTGTATGTAAAGTCAGGGAAATTGCTATTGTCCGTAAATTCAAATTCACAACGGTAATTCTTTGACATTCATATGAAATGTTTTTAACGGCTTTATTGACGTAGTAATGAGTCAATCTGGTAAAGAATTAAATGTCCGGACTGTACATAATCTTATGATTATCAACATAACAAAATAGTACATAATCTAAGGAAAGATATGTTCACTTACAGGCCAAGCGTTGGAAGTTTTAGAAACTGGTTTAAAAAAAGAAGGTCAAAAGGAATTTATAAACGTAGGAAAGTTCAAGAAAGATCACAAACAAATAGGAGAAATGTATGAATTAATCAAATAAACTTTTGAAAGCCCTTTGATTTCAACAGTGATAATTATATCTAATATTCATCGTTGCCAGGCTCCATACAGCACCAAATTTAAAGGGCGATCACCCTTCACCCGTCATTTTGGAGAATGTTGAGTACCACTTCGATGTGCTGCCGAAAGATACGCCTACGGATAAGCCATTGGCTCAGGAACATATGAAAAGTAAAGTCATTATTGTAACCACTGTGCTTCCGCTATTTTTGTTTGCCTTAGGTAATACGAATGAGAGTACACTGCGGGCAATATTCTGGTCTTAGTATGCAATAATATCGAGTTTAGAGAAAATATCGTCAATATTTGTAGACCGTCGACTCTGCGCGACTTTTAACGCCAGGGTGCTGTATCTACCATTTTATAGCTTTGCTTTGTTATTATTTGTTCCCTCCTTTTCATTCGTACAGACGCCAGCATATCAAGCTACCCTAAACTGTCAAATTTTCCAAATCAACTTTGTACCTTATACTTTAGCAATAAAGTAGAAAATCTATTATAGAAATTTAACAGATTGTAGTAACTTGATGTGCTGGCGTCTGTACAATGTAAGTAGAACTTTTGAAACAGTACAATATTGGGGCGACCCACCCCAGTGAAGCTATTAAGCAATAAGCTACTGCTTATGGCTATTGATCCTACCTAATTTATAAAAAAAATCAATGTGCCAATAGTAATTGGCAAAGTAGATGGGAAAAACAAAGATTGCAGAGGCACTTAAAAGTAGTTCCGTACTAAGTACTGCACAGTGTACAGTCATGAGTATAAATATAATACTGTGTACAGCTCGACAATAATATCTTATTACATTATTCATTCATTAATATCCGTCATCAAGATGACGGCAAATAGATGTGATCATTTGTGGAAGGCGTATACAAGAAGTGGCAGCGCAAATAGATGTGATATCGAAGGAACTCCAAAAGTAGCTGACGAGATAAGCGACGCCGAAATATAGGATGCTGCATTGATTTCAAAAATATGTGTCACCTTTTAGAATGCTGGAAACTGAGCCCATGTCGATTATTCTCCCAGTATCAATTACCCATCTTACAGACATTAATGGAAAAATCATGAAATCAGATATTACTGCCGGCTGTTCACAGTCATAATTATATTTATGCTCCTAACTATACCTACATGAAAATAATTTGCATTGTCCGTTTATTTAGAACTGTTTTATAATCACAGGTATGACTAATATCGCTGCTCAATTCATCGCTACTAAGGCCACAGATGATTGTAAGTGCAAATGTAAATTGTGTACATGTTATAAAGTACTTATAAATGCTCCAAATTTTTCCTGCAATACAAAGTATCTATACGTGGCTGCAAATCTTGCAATATTTTTAACTACCTTAACACCGTTTGCCGGCCGGTGACCCCCCACCGTCAACGGGACGTCGACGAGATTATTCGAACTGAGCGTAACTTCCCGGTAGCTGTGTGCGGTGGACACGCGGCCATAGTAAATTAAAGTATCGCTACTTCAGCGCCGTCATCTCGTTTTCGTTGACGTCCCGTTGATGGTGGCGGTGGACAAACGCTCTTAGTCAAATTATTTATTCACTGATTCACAAGAACAAAGCGATATTAACTAGCACATGTCTGTTTAGACATGTGCTACTCGCTTTGTAAATAATAGGTAATTGTAAAAATGTTAGTTATTAATTTATACTAATTACTTATTGAAATCTGTAAAATAAGTGAAGGTATCTTTAAAAGTGTAAAGTCTACAATTCAACTAATATGACCATTATTATTATTATCTTACAAAGTGACAGCAGCACTATTCATAGAACCAATCCGTTTACTCCCATGAATTAATAAATTTTACTGTGTCTCTGACGTCTGCGTAGCTTTGTAAATTTATGGTCTTTATATAAAAATGCAAAACGGCGAAAGAAAACTTCGTGAGAAAACAGGCATGTCCTAGAACCAAAATTTCAACCCGCGTGGTGGCCCACTCCTCGCCTATGTCCCATTGCAGCAGTGGGAACATTATAAGCTAATTATGCTTATACTTATGCTTATGCTATTATACATATCATACGCAACGCAACAGATGAGATAATCTTTAGATACACTCAGAGGATAACAACGGCATGGCAAAAAACATTTACATAAACTAAAACAGAAATAGTGTAGCCGCGCAATATTAATTTCAGAAGCAGAGCGATCGGTCATACTGAAACTATGTAAATAGGTATGCAAAGTATTGACGAGCCTTTCAAAGTTAACATGATAATAGCAACCTATTGCAGCCAAGCATTTAAGTAAAAATGTGATCCTTTTAAGAGCACATTAAAGGTAATGGCACATTATACCGGCACCGCAAAGACACCATTCAAACACAGAAATAAACCTAACCTAACCTTAATCCTGGCAGACTTTTTTTGGAAATAAAATAATCCAATATTTTAAAATATTGTCGTTGTTTAAGGTGGTTTGGATGCTCAGCAACTAGCAGCATTAGACGCTGCAGGATTTAACGCCGACGCCAAAGCCGCAGCGTAAGAAATTTAAAATAATTTTTAGTCATATTCCAAAATTCGATTCATTACCGAAATTTTAAATCCTAACTATCGTGAAAGCCTTATTTTAAAGAAATCTTATTTATCCAAGAAATAATGTGGTTTGCAGTGAGGCACGTAGATTAGCTGCAATAGCAGCTGGTCCTGGTGGCAAAATAGGCGCTGGTGACGGGACAGGTGCGGCTGGCGGGGCTGCAGAGAATTTTGATACTGGTACTGCAGGGACTGGCGGGGTAGTGGGCGTTGATACTGCAGGGGCTGGCGGGGCAGTGGGCGTTGGTACTGGTACTACAGAGGCTGGCGGCCTTGGTGGCCCTAGCAGCGTATTTGGTGAAACCGAGGAACAACTTCGTCGGAGATTAGCAGAGGCGGAAGAATACAGAAAACACGAAGAAGAAGAGAAAAAGAGGTTAGAAGAACAGGAGAGATTGAAACAAGAGTCGTGTGAGAACCGCATTTTTCAATTTACTATACACACGACATTACCTGCTATTCCCCGAAGGTTGGGCAGAGGCCTCCAGTAAGCCCACATTTAGCCAGTCACGTTTAAAGGCAGATAGAGACATTGCATGCGACGCATGCGCAGCGCACGGCGCTTATCGCATGATTCGCAATGTGTGGACGTTCATATTCGTGGTGAGGCATGTGCACGTGCCTCACCACGAATATGAATTATAATTATTAGAATCATTAATACGTCTTTCTAAGTTAGATTCGTTCCCTAAGAACAAATATCTTATGGAACAAATCTAACTTATAGAGACATACCTATATTAATGATTTTAATGACTATCATTATATAAATACATATCTATTATAGTCGCGAATCATATTTTGATCAAGATACAACCTAAAACTGCCTGCAAATTGCAAAAAACGTAAGAAAATTTGAATTTCGCGGGCTACCACTGCTGCACTGCGCATTCACCTTAAATCCTATATAACAGGGAACGAGCCCATTACTATCAATCGGGCACAAATCCAGGCTTCCAGGATGCTAATGAGAAAATAAATAAATTGATTGATTGTTTGAATATATCATTAAATTATTTATTATTGACTAATGTCTTGTCTGATGGTCGACAACGCTACTGCTGAGCATGAGGTCCCGAGTTCGATTCTCAGATCGGCCAACGTATTATTGGGGTTTTCCATCAGGAATTCAGGTATTTCTCAGAAGAGCCGTGATACCTGATTTGTGCACGGTTGCGATGGCAATGGGCTCGCCCCTTTTACATGGAATTGAAGCATAACTGGCGAAATATGGCTGTGCACACGTATCAAACCGGAAAGGGATCGGCACCATATCAACTCGAGCCGTTCCGTATTCTTTGAATGAAACTTCCTACTACTACCAACGCACACTAATCGGAATCGTAACGTAATCGCCTCGCCTCGGGACAAGCTCACGAACCGCGGTGCGGTGCGTTTCAGCTCATCGTCCCCGCGCTTACGTCTCTCCGTACCCGAGCTTACGTCTCTTCGTCCACCCTTGCCTCTTTCACCCCTCCGGCCTGCCTGCTGCACCATTAACCAGCGGTCGGCGAGCCGTAAACGCGGCGTCTCGTCTAGCGGTTACGTAGCCGAGTCGACGTATCAGAGCTTCTGATCCGCTTTGGTTACGTGCTTACGTTAGGTTGACTCCGGTTTGACGGCGAGGCGAAAGCCGATACGGTGCCGATCCCTTTCCGATTTGATACGTGTGCTATGACCTTAAGGTACACCACGAGCGATCCTTCGAGCTTAGGGGAAGAAAGGCGTCATATAAATGTTTTTATGTTATTTGTTATAACTAAAATGAATAAGTAATATCTATAATAAAGACAATTATTATTAATCTTTGCAGCAAAACATAAAAGAGCACTCGGCGCTGGTAAGTGCAAAACAATGCCTATTTTAAATTATCAACTTAATAAAGTACCCACTATTTAAAATATCCTAGGTACAGTGTACTTGATCGAAAAATAGTTTTCTTGTTGATTAACATTACACATTTTACTGTTTTTTGGAATGTACGGACGCCAGCACATCAACCTACCACAATCTGTCAGATTTCTTTAATAGATTTTCAACTTTATCGCTAAAGCATAAGGTGCAAAGTTGATTGGGAAAATCTGACAGATTGTGGTAGGTTGGTGTGCTGGCGTCTGTACATTTCTTGTTTGTGTGGAATACACATTTTTTTCTTTATTGTTTTCTTTTCTACTTTCTCTCATGATATGTGCAGATTATGACCCGGAGCACTCGAAGTCGCTAGACATCTTGCACCAAGAGTTGAAAGCGCGCGGCCCCGAAGTTTTCTACGAGCAGCCGAGAACAAGCCTCACACACGCACAGGCTTCAGACTGGTACAAATTCTTTCACAAAACTATTATGATGAAATCAATAGCACTACCTGTTAAGTTAATAATCTATACCAATACTATAAAGAGTTATTTGTGAGTTTGTATGTAGGAGGTGGGGGCAATCTTTGGAACTACCAATCCGCAGGGTAATTGCGTAACGCACTATCGCAATGGGTTTCATTTTGACAGTTTGGAACTACCAATCTGCGGGGTAATTGCGTAACGCACTATCAGTAGCAATGGGTTTCATTTTGACAGTTTGGAACTACCAATCTGCGGGGTAATTGCGTCACGCACTATCAGTAGCAATGGGTTTCATTTTGACAGTTTGGAACTACCAATCTGCGGGGTAATTGCGTCACGCACTATCAGTAGCAATGGGTTTCATTTTGACAGTTTGGAACTACCAATCTGCGGGGTAATTGCGTAACGCACTATCAGTAGCAATGGGTTTCATTTTGACAGTTTGGAACTACCAATCTGCGGGGTAATTGCGTCACGCACTATCAGTAGCAATGGGTTTCATTTTGACAGTTTGGAACTACCAATCTGCGGGGTAATTGCGTAACGCACTATCAGTAGCAATGGGTTTCATTTTGACAGTTTGGAACTACCAATCTGCGGGGTAATTGCGTAACGCACTATCAGTAGCAATGGGTTTCATTTTGACAGTTTGGAACTACCAATCTGCGGGGTAATTGCGTCACGCACTATCAGTAGCAATGGGTTTCATTTTGACAGTTTGGAACTACCAATCTGTGGGGTAATTGCGTAACGCACTATCAGTAGCAATGGGTTTCATTTTGACAGTTCAACAACATTCATTGCGTTATTTACGATGTTGAGCAGACACATTTTTCGTTCTTATGGAGCAATGGATTAGCAATATGCTTCAAAATGATTCAAATTGAGAGAATATTATATCACTAATGGGAAGAAACAGTATTGTTGAGTGTTATAGGAGAGAAGTCATGGACAGAAGCTAGCGTACAAATGCGTGTTAATGTGCCTATTATATCTATTAACTAGCTGATAAGCTGACCCGACAGACGTCCTGTTAAAAAGTTCATGCAAAATTCCTATTTTTGTTTGCTCATTGCACGATAGAATTTGCTTTACCTACTCAAAATTATATTAAAGTCCTTGTCCTGTTATTTTAACTCAGAGGGGCTATTCTCGTAATTTTAAGAACGTTCACAGTCTGATCTCAGTCTCAATCTGTCAAAATAACCCTCGAATTTCCTTACATTTTGACAAGTTTTTGACATTTGTTTGTCGCCGAGATGAGACTGCGATTAGATTTTGAATGATTTAAATTTCGAGAATTGGCCTTCTGATTTTACATCACTGTCCAAATCACAGTGATCTTTATTCACATTTTAATAAGATTGCTCTTGGGTTGCTGCCATTAACAAGTCTGTCAAAATCATTGTGATATTGTTAGGTTCCTGCTGTCAGAGATAAAATAACTGTGAACATAGGTACCGCAAAATGACGTTCAGCCGTCTTAGACCAGGGGGCCCAAGTTGCGGTCGAATTGACCGATGTCAATTCTACATTGACAAAAGGTGTATTCTATTTTGATATTTGTTTTCAAATAATTAAATATAGTTTTCTATGCAGTAGTCTGCACAATGCCGCAGCTGCATCTGTCCTGATCATAGAAACTTTCATTTAACTATGAAAGTTTCTATGATATGTCCTGATAAAAGATTTGATTGTGTCTTTATAAATTAATATTTCATCCCCAGGCTTGCTGCTCCAGATCCCGCAAAAATAGACAAGTCAGTGAAAGATTCCACGGACACCGCACGCCTTCATATGAAGTTTGAAAGAAAATTGAGTGGGGTCGTCAAAGACAAAACCCCACCGGAGTTGAAGGACAGCATGCAAGGTATGTACCTAAGGTTACATACTTACCTTTTTAATATAGGTATAAGTCTTTTCAAAATAAGTTAAGCTTTTATGTAAATTAGGGCTGATCCAAAATTACCTGTTTGTAAACAAACCTGTTTAGGTAAAGTCCTTACGCACACAGGAATTAGTAACATATTCATCTGTATTTCAAATGTTTTAACTTTGTACAGGATGGATCTTTGAGACTTTTTGCGATTGGTGACGTTAATTATTATTATCCTTTATATATTATATATTAATTAAATTTTTAAATATTTTTATAAAAATCATTTAAAAAATAGTGGCTACCAAGAACAGGTTCCAAGCTGCCGGTGGTCAGGAGTCTAGAAAGCGAATGAAAAAATGTGTGACCACGCAATAAAAGAAGATAAAGTTTCGTGGTCACGACGCCGTTCTTGATAATATAACGGAACGATTCATTATTAAGACAAACGACATATCAGACGAGAGTGTTAATGAAAATGATGAAGATGCAATGTCCGGTGTAGAATGCTCATGCTCACTTAAATGTCTCACTGATGGTGGCGCGTGTGTTGGATCATTCGGTTCCCTACAAAATGGTTGAGCTGGATGGTGCTGATCCACGCGTCATGTTCGTGAACGTGCGCCGTCGGTTGAGACTGGTCATCTCTTAACTGCCAAAACTTATTTTTAATCTTATATTTTGAATTGTTTCTTCATTTGTGTCATTAGAGTTTCTTGCCCGTTCTTCTCCATAGAGATCTACGTTTTGGAAAGGGCAACTAGCTTTAACTTTCTGACTGACAGACTTTTAATTTTGACAATTCAAAAGTGCATGTACAGGCACTTTTGAATTGTCAAAATTAAAATTCTGTCTGTGGTTTAATTGAAATAAATGCTTTGAGTTTGAGTTTGAGAAGAATTGTTATAATATTTTTATATTTGAATTTTCAAAATTCAAAATTTAATTTAAGTAATTAAGTTAAATTAATTTAATTTTATTTATTGATCTCGGACTTCTCAGTCACACTTACAATGTACACATGCTCATCAGTCATACATATCATAGCTGGCCTTTATTTTAATAATTTTTACTTTTTTAGTATTATTTTATTTTTAAACTAGAATACCTCTCCCACTTATGTTATGTACCTACCTAACACATAATAACATTTATTTTTTAAAGTTTTTTGTCGGACTACTTTTGGTGAACACTCACACAAATGCAAAGATCAGCTTAGACCTCGCGGAATGTACCAGTCCTTACAGCCCCGTCCCAAAAATCCACCCTGTAACAATATTTTTTATAATAATATGAATAAAATTGTAACCAATTGAAAAATCGTTGATGACAGGTGAGGTTATTAAATAAACTCACTTCTGAAAAACCTTTGAAAAGGTGCTTTAAAAATAGTATTTAAGGATTTAATTCTATCACTCAATTTGTAATAATTGTAATTTGACGTCTATATGTAGGTACATACAGCTCCAGAGAAACCTCACCCCCTAGCAATGTATGAAAAGCGATATCTATTAAAGGATGATATACTCAATGACGTAATATTAATAGACGCGTCATGAGCATCACGGCACTCGAAAACAGCGTAAATACCATTGTCAGTAGCTAGATAGCTACTTATACGCACGAAGAAGGGGAAAGAAAATTAAATGTCATCTACGGAATTTCTGTTGTTAGAGAGAGATAAATATATTTCTTTAATTACGTTGTCATTCGGTGGTGCATGCCGTGTATGCTCATTGGCCGAGCGCATACAAAAGGAGGCATGTGGGGAAAAATAAACACTCGATTTTCTCGTAGATTTACGGGTAAAATAATATTATTTTCGATCCTTAAAAATATGAATGCAGTATTTCTCAAGGGTAATTATTGTTAATTAATTAATAAAACAAAGTGTAATATTATAAACATAAAAATTATTCTTCGTATGTCGCTGGCTAGAAAATGTTCCGAGCTGACCCTAGAGTATTTTGTGGGCAGCCAATCGCCTTCACGCCGTTGAGCCCTTATAACGCTTAATCACTTTCACTAATAAGCCCATCTTTGGGAAATCTAATTATTACATTGATCATTAGGTTCCATCACATATTATGTTCAAACAATATAATTCATCAAAATAAAAACAATGTAGGTTTTATAAATACTGATGCAAAGTACCCCATCTTCCCCTAACGGCACGTGACTTACCTCAGGCGCCAGCCGCCATTAGAAGGCATCGAAAAAAATAAAATAAAAACATTTTTCTTGATACTTACGCATGAAATGATACTTTTTTATCTTTCACAGTTGCAGTATAATTTTTATATTTCCTAAAAACACAGGACGACATTTTTTTTTAATACCTATTTGAGGAAGTTATTCTCACAATTAGTTATTTTATTGTCACGTACAGCCGCGGCACTGGTTGGTCGTGCGGTAATTACCTCGCATTCATGTCACGTTGCCACTACAGAGCGCGGGCAACGATACGGACTCGTATAAACACTATAGGTGTTTATACGAGTATATCATTGGATATACTACGATGTTTACGTGCGCGCCATCTCTGTGACAGTAATGAAGTTAGTGTTCTATAAATATTGACATCGATTCCACAAGTAAGCGTGCAAGATATCCATTTAACAATAATTTATTTTTTACGTTATTGATACAAAATTTTCAAGCGCTAACCAACATCAGCATATTTAGGTAACCCTGGTGGTGACTGTAGGGCGATAGCAGGGTGTTGCGGGTTGAGAGGGAAAGTAGGTGCTTATAAGGCGGTCTTTCGGAATTATCATCATCATCATCATCATTTCGGCCGAAAGAAGTCCACAACTGGACATAGCCCCCCCCCCCCCCACCCAAGCACCTCCACTTCGACCGGTTTTGTCGGCTCCAACGGGTAATTAATAATTAATTAATATATTAGGCGGTCTTTCGGAATAAAGGCGATTCACTTATATACGTAGTATTTATTTATTATTCTTATGGTATTGATTAATATCATCATCATCATTTCAGCCGAAAGAAGTCCACAGCTGGACATAGGCCTCCCCCAAGCACCTCCACTTCAACCGGTTTTGTCGCCTCAAACGGGTAATTAATAATGAATTACTATAATAAGGCGGTCTTTCGGAATAAATACGATTCACTTATATACGTAGTATTATTTATTATTCTTATGATATTGATTAATATCATCATCATCATTTCAGCCGAAAGAAGTCCACAACTGGACATAGGCCCCCCCCAAGCACCTCCACTTGAACCGGTTTTGTCGGCTCCAACGGGTAATTAATAATTAATTAATATATAAGGCGGTCTTTTGGAATAAAGGCGCTTCACTTATATACGTAGTATTTATTTCAGCCGAAAGAAGTCCACAGCTGGACATAGGCCTCCCCCAAGCACCTCCACTTCAACCGGTTTTGTCGCCTGCAACGGGTAATTAATAATGACTTAATACGGTCTTTCGGAATAAAGACGATGCACTTATATACGTAGTATTATTTATTATTCTTATGGTATTGATTATATCATCATTTCAGCCGAAAGAAGTCCACAGCTGGACATAGGCCTCCCCCAAGCACCTCCACTTCAACCGGTTTTGTCACCTCCAAAGGGTAATTAATAATTAATTAATATATGTATAAGGCGGTATTTCGGAATTAAGACGATTCACTTATATACGTAGTATTTATTTATTGTTCGTATGGTATTAATTAATATCATCATCATCATCATTTCAGCCGAAAGAAGTCCACAGCTGGACATAGGCCTCCCCCAAGCACCTCCACTTCAACCGGTTTTGTCGCCTCCAACGGGTAATTAATAATTAATTAATATACTAACCCAATTTACATTAAATGATTTCAATGAATATCTTAGTAGATATCATAGTTTTTAAATAACTCCGCAAGGTGGCCGGTCATGAGGGGGGAGGGTGCTGGCCGACCACCGGTAGTTCTGCGAGGTACCAAGCCGCGCGGTTGAAACCGCGGGGTCGCGGGGCACGCTTTTGAAACAAACAGAACAACAATTTACATTTCTCGAGATTTTTCATAACTGTTTACAAAAAACAATTACCTAACCATAAAACCCCTAACTATATGACCCACTGACCAAAAACAAGTTATAACCACCTTTTTTTTAAGTCGGTAAAAAGACAATGTCATTGTCTTTAATTTTCTTGTCAAAAAATATAAACGGATTTTATTTTAGATTACACTTCGTCGACATTTAATTCTCAAGCA
This sequence comes from Luperina nickerlii, assembly GCA_963855955.1. Classification (NCBI taxonomy): domain Eukaryota; kingdom Metazoa; phylum Arthropoda; class Insecta; order Lepidoptera; family Noctuidae; genus Luperina; species Luperina nickerlii. The sequence continues at coordinate 7,773,534 of OY979663.1, forward strand.
ATACGTACTCTACGTACTCTTTAAACTTTGATTATGTTCCCAAAGGACGATTATTTTCACTTACAAAAGTTACTCAGGCATGTTTTTGTTTGTGGAACACGTTTCGAAGTTTAAAAATATCAATAGGTAGGATCATGGGATGGATATTATCTACCTAGCGGTCACTTGCATGAGCGCCGTCAGTATTTTATTTTTCTATTTAGAATAACTTAGCAGTTTCATTGATTTCACAGGGATAGCGTACTTTTATACATTTCTAGGGGGTGAGGTTTCTCTGGATCTGTATGTACAGACGCCAGCACATCAAGCTACCCGAAACTGTCAAATATTCCCAATCAACTTTGAACCTTATGCTTTAGCAATAAAGTTAAAATTCTATTAAAGAAATCTGACAGATTGTAGTAGCTTGATGTGCTGGCGTCTGTACGGTTTCTGACCCATTTGTTTACATTTCTATTAAATTATGAAACAGAGTATACTTACGCGCTCACTGTGATAAATCGCCAAAAAATCACAAGTGTATCAGTGTAAGAGCCTGTCTCTCTAGACAGTTGCGGGTGCGGGTGCGGGTGCGGGTGCGGGTGCGGTGCGGGTGCGGGTGCGGGTGCGGGTGCGGGTGCGGGTGCGGGTGGTGTTATATTTATGCCTGTGGCTGTTCTGTCTCTACAGAACAGCCACAGGCATAAATATATTACTATGGACAGCTCGGAAATAATATCTGATTTCATAATTCATCCATTAAAAGATATCTGTCGTCAAGATGACGTTCACATATTGCCAGTACGATATCACATATTTTTGCACTGATTACGTTTTAGAAAAAAAAACTCGGAACAAGAAACTTTTCGGTTTTTATGATGTATATTCTTGATCGATCACAGAGAGGTATCACATTCTTCTGAATTTAAAGATACTTATAAAGCCTATGTCCGATATTATTGCATTCTAAGAAGTTAGGTACACATCTAGTAGCCGACGCAACATCGTAAATTGTTGGTGTCGCATGCATTGTCAGATAGTTTTGATAGGTTTTGATGTTCCTTCGATGTCATATAGGTATTTGTACTGCCACTTGTACGAGTAATTATGCCTTCCACAAATTATCTGTCATCTTGGCCACAGATATTAAATAGACGCATCATGAAATCCGACATTATTGCCGAGCTGTCCGTAGTAATAGCTCCTGACAGTACCTGCTGCGATTTAAAACGCGCGATTTACTACTGAGCACATACGCCCGTGAATCACCGTCTCTGGACAGGGTCTAACGGCTGTTATTGACAATTTTACCACCAATTATTCAAATAGCGTTACGGTTTTGTATTAAAAAATATTAATTTGATTATTGTTTGTTCACAGATGTCGTCATTGAGGCCGCTCGAAAAACTGCAGAATGTTTTGTCGCGGCAAGTGAGTTAAATTTTTACTTAGATGGCATGACTGTTTTAATTTAAATTAATGTGTTGACAGTTTTAACTATTACACTTAGGAACGCTACTTTAAAATAATCAATCATTAAAGATTGACCAGCATATCTTGGCACATGTCAACAAAATTTAATTAATGTTCTAAGTCGGTCGTATTTCTGACTGACCTCCGAAGCTATCTCAATTTTCAATTTTCCATACTTTGATGTCATTGATGTTGTTTAGTATTGATTAAAATAAAACCATAAAAATGTGTGCGATTTGCAGAGGATCCATTAAAAAATTTGTTGAGGGAAAAGAAGATAACATTGGTGAAAGAGTAGATTTAGTGGATTGATGGCTTCAATTTCTTTCTCCCATAATTTTCTTTTTTTGACATTTTTATGGAATAAATGGATTCCAGCATTTATGCAATTAACAGCTGCGCAAAGGTTTCGTATTAAATAATTAAAAGAATACTTACTCAATTTGTTTAAAAAAAATGTATGTATAGATAGTGACAGCTCTGTTCCTAAAGTATCTGATGAAAATGTAAAGAAATGGGTCAGTAATTATGCCTTTAACCTGAACAGAGCTTGTTTACATTTTTATGAGATACTTTTGGAACAGACTATAGCAGTCAAACTGATGGTCTAGTTATATAGTAGCGACATCTGAAACGAGCGAGTGGCATTATTTATCCCCATTAGGTATAGTTATTTATTGATTATTTTTAAATGACATCCCTGAGTACCTATGTGAGTAAATAATTTTTAAAAGGATTCATAAATCATCAATAAATTTTTATTTACACCCCAGATTACAACACCCTTGTAAAAGACAGTCTCGTGTCAGAAATGCAAAAGCGCGGAAACGAAATACTCACAGAAGTGGATGGCGCAGCAGAAACCTATTTCTTTGCCGCTCAAAGGTTTAAAATCTTAAAAATGTTTTTACTCACTATAACGGGTGTAAAAAGACCCATTTCCGAACCGAGGGTCACATAATTGTCGTTCCCGTCATTGAGTTTATTTTTAAGGATTCGTATCCGAATAGGAAAAAACCGAATCCTGAAAATATGACTTTGTGAATCTTTCTGTCGGTCTGTCAAGTTCGTCAGTAGGTCAAACCAGTTTCATATGCTTTAATTTTACTTAACTAATTCATGGAGGTGAGTAGTGGTATGAGAGCAGTGGTGGCCCTGTGGTAACGACCGTGACATAAGAGTTCTAGGGGTCATACTGTTCGAACCCAGATAGGGCGGTTTAATTTTTGTAAATTATTTCATCACCACTGCTTTCAAAACGGTGACGGAAGACATCGTGAGGAAACCGCAAGTCATAGAACCAAAAATTTGAAGACATGTGACATCTACCAACCCGCTCTAGACCCGCGTGCTGTATTATCGCCTACCATCTCATAGAGAGGAGGCCTGTGTCTTAGAAGTGGGAACATATAATATAGGATGATTATATGTTGACAGTGAAGGTAACGTCTTGTTCTATAGACACGTCATCACAGTCAGTAGTGGTTTCATAGCTAGAATAAAATTCGTATCCCAGCAGTTAGTTATTCTTGCTCCATATTACTTAAAGCTGTGCCTAAACTCCCCGTCACGAGAAGCTATAAATTTTGTAAACACATTCAGGGGTTCGCAATCTTTTGACCAAAAAAAAAAAAAAACAATAATGTAATGATTTTTATTTTTATATAGGGACATAATTATGTTAACCCACACATCTAATTACTTTCGTCAGACGATTCGCCACTCATACAGGCGCGCGAGGACTATCGCCTCCAGATCCCATGGCGGCAGTCCGGCAAGGAGGCTTGCCGCCTCGCCCGAGATCGTGCGGTACCCCCGGATCAGCCTTGTGGCTACCACCTTCTGGGGCGCGTTCAAATAATGGGTGGCTCGCCGCCGCAGTGAACGCGCCCACACCGGGGCCCCGTATAGGGCCATGGACCGCACGACCCCCGCGTAAAGCCTCCGGCAGGAGGCGTTTGGCCCCCTCAGGTTGGGCAGGAGCCGCTTGAAGGCGGCCCCGGCCCGTTCCAGTTTGGGAGCCAAACGTCGGAAATGTTCGACGAAGTTCCACCGGCTGTCGAGGACGAGACCCAGGTATTTCATCGTCGTCTCGACGCCGATGTGAACCCCTCCTACCGTTAGTTGGGATCCCGATGGTGGCGTGTTCCGGGGCCCATGAAACGACATGGCCTCGGACTTGTGCAATGCCACCTCGAGACCCAACTGCCGGATCCTCTCCACGACTATCGCAACCCCGCGTGTCATCGCGTCGGCCGCCGCCTGATGCGACCTCCCATGCGCCAGGACTAGCGTGTCGTCAGCGTAGCAAACCACGCTGACGCCATCAGGGAACGGAATGTCCCTTAGATAAACTTAAATCTAAGCATTTTTATATAGGGACATAATTATGTTAACCCACACATCTAATTACTTTCGTCAGACGATTCCGAGTATTATGCATTGACGGCGTCAGCGTGAACTTACTTAAAAATGGCGGCCCAAATGTTTACGTTCTATGAGTCAGACGCATTCCAGTACCAAAAAACATTAGACGACAGCGCTTTATATCGCTAAAATATAACCCAACCAAGTGAAATTGCTCGATAGTTTCGTATTACACGTAGGTATGTTACTTGGAGTTGATTGAATTTGGGATTATTTGTTGTTGATTGAATTGTCGCTACGAACTTATTAGAAGTTCTTTATTTACAAAATTTATAGCTTCTCGTGGCGGTGACTTTAGTTAATTTTACAGAACGCAGGATTCTTTTTACACTGCAGTAACAGTAAAATGTAATTGTAGGGTGAAGAGAAAAGACTCGGCGGCGGCCCAAAAAGAACCATGCTATAAAGTCGCTAATGAATTAGGGAAGAAATTGGATGATATGGTTCGTAGCCGCCCTATGCCAAGAAAGCTGAACATGACTATGAAAGGTAGAGCGACAATACAAGGTCATATGAAATTAGTTAGCTAATCTCTGCAATTAATGTGATGGAAATTATCGACCCGTATCGATATCTGAGCATGTTTAAAATAAAATTTAAAAAAATGAGAAAAGGCGACAAAATTTGTCTTTTCTCATTTTTTTTTGTATATATAGATCTAATCATCTATTCAGTTTCGCTACCTGATTTCATTTGACCCTGTACACAAGAATTACTTGTAATCTTAGCCATTTCGTATGTTCATGGCGAAATCCTCAACTCTACTGGAGTTTAGGTTGAAGAATATTGTTACAAATGCACCTCTTATAACTAGTACTTATTAATATGTTTCAGAGCACGTCAAAGATACCTCCAAGTTTTTATCAGCGGTGGTAACCAAACCTGGTAAGCACCTTAAGTAACCACAACTTTTATATCACACTAATATTATAAAGACGAATGTTTGTGAGTGTGTGTGTTTGTTTATATGTTTGTTACTTCTTCACGCTCAAACGGCTGGACCAATTTTGATAAAATTTTGTATGGAGGTAGCTGACACCCTGGATTAACATATAGGCTACTTTTTATCCCGATATTCCCACGGTATCGAAATTTATGCGGGTGACACCACGGGGCGCAGCTAGTTATAATCATAAATCTTGAGCTTACAAATCGAACGACCTTTTCAGATGATTACATTGAGGCTTATGTCGCGCTGTTAGCTGAAATGGAAAGCGCTGGTGACGCCGTACTTATTGAGGGCGACATCCAGAAGACATTTAAAGAATCAGCGAACTAGTTAGTTCTCATTTATAAGTACTACAGGAGTGATATTAACTACATTACATCATTCGTAGATAGATATTATTGAAAAATAAGACTCGGACTCCGCCAAAGCAGAAACGAGACGAGAGGAGAGGAGATGTGTTGGAAACAACCAACAGGATTTCGTTATTTACGTATTTCGTCTCCACTTGGCTTCAGTGGATACGGGTGAGCGGAGAGGAGATGTATCATACTTGCTTAGCTCGAACAAAACACAGATGTGAGCTGTGCCTCGCAAGCTGGCGGTACCGCTAGTTCCCCCGCGGCGCACAACCTGAAAGCTGCGCTTGCGCCACATCCAACGCTCGCACCGCACGCAGCTCAGCTCCGCTCTAGTCAGTAAACAAGTCCGGACAGCTTCGGTGACCCTAGCTTTTAAGCATCTCTCCGCTTCACTCATCTCCGCCCATCTCCGCTTTGGTGGATTCCGGGCGTAATACTTGTGATTCGAAAACTGTAGAAAAATCGTCAAAAAATATGCATTCACGTCAACGACATTGATATCTCGGAAACGACACTTTTCGGGGTTTGATCTTATTATGTTTTCTATTTGCATTGATTTCAGCTATCGATTTATGATTCACGCGTGAAATATATTTTGAAAAAAAAAATTACGGACAGGTAGGTACTAGGTAGGTATGCTACGGACCTTCAAAGCCCTTTTTGATCTATTTGTAGTTTTCATTTCATCCACCTTTATACATATACGGAATGTCCCTTAGATAAACTTAAATCTAAGCATTGTCCCATTTTATAGCTAAGTAACATCAGTACCTACTTACTTACTAGTTTCATCAATACTTACCTTCTACAGTCTTCGTCAACTCACCACATTTAATGACACTATTGGAATGCCTAACAAGCCAATGCAAAATGATATTCAGAGCAAGCTCAAGCACTTGATGGCTCTCGCGCCTCCAACTGGGAGCAAAGGCAGTAGCTCAGCTATGGATTGTAAGTGAATTAAGAAACTAACCCATTCAAATTTTAGTAATCTGCTTTCGCGATTTATTTACCAAAAATGTAAACCAATATGAGTTTATGGAAAAATAACTTTAAATCCTACATAATAAAGTTCAGTTTACGCTACAACTTCTAAATTTTTCTAACTTTTTCAATAGTGCTAATCTAATCACTATGAAATCAAATTAATTACCATTAAAATAAAGTTGATATTTGTTTAACTTGAAATAATATTAATTTTAAACACAAGTTTGAATAGACTTAGGTCAATTCAAACTTGAGAGTTGTATTGATGATTTTAATTCTGAAAATACACACTTGTAACGGTTACAAATCATATTTTGATGAACATACATATAACCCGACACTGGCCTCCAAATTGCAAAAAAATGTGACCGTGCAAGACTTATAAGAGTTAGCTAATGCAGCTGTAAAGATATTAGCCAGTCAGCATAGGCATAGTCGAGCAGGTGCTATATTAATTATTTATTTTGTAATTTACTTTGATTTTAGCCGTCATCACTGAATCATCAGGACTATTGGTGTCGTATGTTATGCTTCAAGGTATGTACATCATGCTTGTACAGACGCCAGCACATCAAGCTACTACAATCTGTCAAATTTCTTTAATAGATTTTCAACTTTATCGCTAAAGCATAAGGTTCAAAGTTGATTGATGTTCAAGGTTGCTGGCGTCTGTACATAAATATTATCGATTATTTTATTTTAAAATTAAAGATGGCTTAGTGGTTAAAGACCTCGCCTTTTATGCACAAGGTTGCGCGGTCAAATCCGGTTATGGACCAATGTGACTTTTTCAATAAACATAAGTATTGAAAAAGTCATATTGGTACATGACCGGACCTGTCCAGTTTATCTTGGACATTTGATACAGTTTACTGACATCATTGAAGGAAAAACATCGTGAAGAAACGTCGAAACGTCGTGACTTATAGTTAAGAGTAAACTAGTCGCGAACTCACTGGTGGTCATGGCCAAAAAGCACGCTGTCTGACTTGGCTTCGTGTCCGACAGACCTAGTATCAGTGATAGCAGGTAGACGCTAGTCTACACGCACAACGTCTAGTTCTCACGCACAGAAACACCGTTCCGAACTGACAGAGGCGTAAAAAAAAATCGAAAAGTGCTTTGGAAAATCGAGTTTTATGAAAAAACCACTGCATAAATCAATTACAAATAAAATTGAACTGCGATAACTGCGCTTTGTTGGTACGGACTTGGTTTTGAAGATTTTAGTTCTTTTATTACTTATTTACAACCAACGTTACGTTAAAAATAGCAAGAAAAATTTATCTTTGTTGGCTCATAAAATATAATATCAAATCAGTTTTAATGAAAATAATGAGTACATAATTTAATATACTTATGACTTTGACTTAAATAAATAACAAAATTAAATTCTAAGTTAACTAATACTATACAGACTATTAAAAAATGGCGTCGAAAAATTCATCCGCATCGCTGTCGACTGGTAATGTACGGACGCCAGCACATTAACCTACCACATTCTGTCAGATTTCTTTAATAGATTTTCAACTTTAGCTTAAGGTTCAAAGTTGATTGGCAAAATCTGACAGTTAGGTGTAGCTTGATGTGCTGGCGTCTGTACCCAAGAGACTGGCGGCATTACCACGTTGTATCGCGATACTTAGCCTCTGTTGGCTCATAACTTTTTAATGTTTTTTTTTTATTTTACTATTCTGTTTCCATACAGACAAAATTAATAATAAGTCAAAACGATATCATATTTAACTTTGAATGCATAATGTCAAACAGTGGAGTAATACTCTCCCAAAATTTGCATGGAAAATTATCGACTAGTGGCGCCTTAATACAAGTCTGAAATTGCCAACCCGTCTGGAGCAAGCGTGGTGATCAATGATCGTGTCATTTCTATATGACAAGAGGCCTTTGCCTTGCAGTGGGTCAATTATAGACTGGTATTAAAGATGTCATCCACATTTGGACCCTTTGATCTTCCTCTACCCTCATATCCAAACATTCCTCGCGAAATGTTTATCCACATCACATGCCGACCGGCGGCTTACGGACTACTCACACTTATTCAGCTCTATTCAGCTTTTGTCCATAGAAAACAACGATTTTGTATGGATTCCGTTCTGCTTTCCGCGGCTGAACGGATGCGTACGCATTACATACAAAATCGTTGTTTTCTGTGGACAAAAGCTGAACAGAGCTGAATAAGTGTGAGTAGTCCCTTAGTGTTCATGCACACGAGCTGCACGAACGCAGAACCTACTGCAGCCATCGACACGCGTCGAAACTCATCGATGGCCGCCGTCGACAACCTGCCGCTCTTGTGTTTGAGCACCGCTCTCAAACACACGATCGGCACATTGTCGACGGCTACAGTTGCCTCTGCAGTTTTTCGATCAACCGCGCCACTACATAGGTACAGACGCCAGCAGATCAAGCTAGCCGAAATTGTCAAATTTTCCCAATCAACTTTGAACCTTATGCTTCAGCAATAAAGTCGAAAATCTATTAAAGAAATTTGACAGATTGTAGTAGCTTGATGTGCTGGCGTCTGTACTTTAATTTCTTATTATATCCATTCGCGAATAAATCAATACTTATTGCTTTATTTTAGCTGCAAAAGCTGGAGTATTGGATATTCTTATAAAAGAGATGCAGGACGCAGGGAAGGGAGCGCTGTTGAGACATGGACGTCTTCTCAAGTCATACAAAGATGGTGCCGAAATGTTAGTATTTTATACCTTTTAGGTAAACAGTCTGGTGATTTAATCACTAGCAGCTTTATACTGAACAATTTTCCCAAGTAGAACTACCCCCGTTACAATCCATTGACACTTGCAGCTGTGATTAAATGGCCAATTTATAGAGTATACAGACTCTTTGACAATTCCTACAGTATATATAGATAGAGTGTAGGTACGCATAACATGATTCATTGTAAAATTTAAGTGTTGAAAAAATAATTCTAGTCTATGGAATGACGATTGTGTAACATTGCTGTCACTAAAAACTTTAGGTTGAGTGGGAAAACTACAGATGAACTGGCCGTACCCAGTGACCCAGACCCTGTCGCCTCCAGAAAGATACAAATAAAACTAACTAACTTGATGAAAGATGAAACCCCAGCTCAGGTTCAGGTACTTATGGCTGGTAAGATACAATCTACATTTTTTTAAATCGTTTCTCCAATAAGTGTGTAAATCTTATTCCTTGGGTTTAAAATATAAATAAAGTTCTATGGGGAGACAGGGATTTAAATCAAATAGCAAAATATACCAAATGTTGTACCTAATGATAAACTAAGGGAATTTGCCTTCCCTCAAGAATTCCACCAGTGTGGTGATAGCATGTGTAGTGATAGTAGCAAGGATCACTTGGCAGCGATAGACGCGCTTTATGGTGACATTGTGAGAACGTTGCAGGAGGCAGCTGTTGATAGCTATGTTGGTCGTGGGGGTAGCAGTAGACAGCACCGCGGTCGTCATATTGTCGGCTGGAACAAGTATGTTCGTGGCGCTCACGGGGAGGCTAGGCAGAAGTTTTTAACCTGGGTGTGGTGTGGTCGACCTAACAGTGGTAACATTTATAATGAAATGTATGAATCAAAAAAAATATTTAAAAGCAAACTTCGCTATTGTCAGAATAACCAGGAATTAATAAAAATGAATATTTTAGCTACCAAACACAAGAACAAAGATTTTAAAGGATTTTGGCAACAAACAAAAAAGTTAAACCCAAAACCTAGCGTCCCGGTGAGTGTCGACGGCATCAGCGAACCAAAACATATTGCTAATATGTTTAAATATCACTTTCAAGTGGAGTCTCCGCTTAAAGGTGAGCAGAGCGGGGATGCGGGGGTCGTCGTGTCAGCGGTGCCTGAGCGGGTCACAGCAAAGCAAGTGGCTCTAATAATAAAGGCCATGACTCGAGGGAAGTCTCCCGGACACGACGGCCTTAGCATCGAACATTTGCAGCATGCGGGGTCACACCTCCCGAGGCTCCTGGGACTTTTGTTTACGCTCTGTATTAGGCATTCCTACCTGCCAAGTGAACTGATGAAGACGGTGGTAGTGCCTATAATTAAAAACAAGACTGGAGATAATTCTGACAAGTGCAACTACCGCCCGATATCATTAGCTACTACCACATCTAAGGTGCTTGATAGCCTGCTTGAGAGACAGCTTAAAGAACACCTAAATTTAAACGATGCACAGTTCGGTTTTAGACCAGGACTTTCGACGGAATGTGCAGTTATGTCTCTCAAGCAGACGGTCAGGTACTACACAGATAGGAGCACGCCTGTGTATGCAGCGTTTCTTGATCTCTCCAAGGCATTTGACCTGGTTAGGTATGATATTCTCTGGCGTAAATTGAAGGATACGGGTGTGCCGGGTGAGTTAATTAATATTTTTAAATATTGGTATGACCACCAAACTAACCAGGTCAAATGGCTTGGCGAACTTTCTGACGAGTACAGGTTGGAGTGTGGGGTGAGACAGGGGGGGTTAACATCTCCCTCACTCTTCAACCTGTACGTGAACGGGCTGATTGATGAGCTGAGCGACATCGGAGTAGGCTGCTCGATCGATGGTCACTGTATCAACAGTATAAGTTATGCCGATGATATGGTGTTGCTCAGCCCATCAATGGCCGCGCTTAGAAAGCTGATAAGCGTATGTGAGGAGTATGCGAGGGTTCACGGTCTCCTATACAATGTAAAGAAAAGCGAGCTCTTGGTATTTCAAGCCAGGGGTCGTAAACTGGGGGACGTGGCACCTGTGCTGCTTAACGCTGTCGCTCTTCGAAGAGTGAGAGAATTTAAATACCTCGGCCATGTGGTCACAGAGGATTTAAAAGACGATGGGGACATTGAAAGGGAGAGGAGGGCGATGGCGGTCCGCTGTAACATGTTGGCGCGCCGATTTGCTAGGTGTAGTTTAGAGGTAAAGATCACTCTGTTCAAAGCATTCTGCCAAACTCTCTACACCTGCAATCTGTGGGTCAACTACACGCAGCGGGCCATCAACGCTCTCCGAATACAATATAATAATGCGTTCAGGGTGCTGGTGGGGCTCCCACGCTACTGTAGTGCGTCTGCGATGTTTGCGCATGCGCACACAGACGGATTTCACACTGTTCTGCGGCGTCGCATCGCTTCGCTGATGGTCCGCACGCGTGGGAGCGCCAACACCATCCTGAACGTGCTCAGCCACAAGCTGGACAGCCCCCTTCTGGGGCACTGGGTTCAAGCACAAGTGCGTGTGCCAGGAGCCCCAGTGGGCGGCAAATACTTAAATTAATTTTTTCTTTTATTTTATCTTTTATTTTTCTTTTAATTTAATTTGGATTTTAATTTTGATTTTAGTTTTAATTTTGATTCTGATTTTAATTTTGATTTTTATTGTAATAGTATTTTTTTTAATTTAATTAATTTAATTTAATTTAATTCTGAATTTTACTTTTGTTCTTTTATTTATTTTATTTCTTTTGTAATGTGTCTAACATAGTTGTACTAACAATATTATGGGCAAAATAATGCCTGAATTAAAAAGATTTTATTTTATTTTATTTTGATTTTATTTTATTTTATTTATTTTTTATTTATTTAAAAACTTGAAACTTACCTGATTAAACGTTACTAAAAATGTTTTACTGAGTAAAACATTAACTTTTGTATTTTCAAACTACTCATTATAGGGTTGAAGATGATGCCAGAATTTTTAGGGAATCTGTAGATGAAAATAACGAAATTCACGCAGACGAAGTCTAAAAAAATAGGTAGTTCACTATGACAAGCGTGGGACTAGGTAGGTACAGACGCCAGCACATCAAGCTACTACAATCTGTCAAATTTCTTTAATAGATTTTCAACTTTATCGCCAAAGCATAAGGTTCAAAGTTGCTTGGGAAAATTTGACAGTTTCGGGTAACTTGATGTGCTGGCGTCTGTACCTACCTACTTACTCCATACCTGTCTGATGCAGGTTGGAGTACCACATTAAAGAGTCGCATCATTGCGTCTTGATTTTTTTTAGAAATAACTCGTAACGTTTTATCATTGAAAATATGTACCTACTTACCTTGCAATAAAAATAGGAAGAGAGAAAACATTTAATATTGGACACGGACATAATAAAATATAATGTTTTCAGAGGTCATCGAAGACGCCACAATGTATTTGGCTGTGCATCTTCTAGAACCACGTAAGATATAAAACTGTAATTAAAGTACCATTTATGGTAAACTTACCCATACTTTGCTTACTATTTTGATTGTTGTTGACAGGGGTATTGAAGGTGTGCAAATGTTACAAGAACGTGTTCGTGCAGTGCGAGCTGTGGTGCGACGAGATACTCCGGCGCGTGGCACGGCCGTGCTGCACGTGCTCGCGCCACGTGTCCGTGCAGGCGCTGCAGGACCTAGCGCCCGCTGACCCCCTGGCCGTCACGCCCGACCAGTCCCGCGTGTTAGCACCCGGCGTCGAGATCACCTTCAATCCTTGCCCCTATCAAGCCAGGCTACCTAAAGGAGTAGTAATTCCCCCCTGCCCTGCCCAACGACCCACTACTTCCTACCTCATGTATGAAACGATACACAAAAGATTTGGCACCGACTCCATGCCAACGTCACCATCACCGAGCACTTCGGGTGCAGAACCTCGCTCACCTACATCATCTTTGTCGTCAATTTCTCCCTTACGTACGACGAAACAATTCTCGCCCCTCAAATCTCTTCTGCTTGAAATGCACGTTGATACCGCACAGTTTATTCAAAAACAACAAGAACAACTGCAGTCTTTCGAAACTGAAAAGCAAAACCGCATATTTGAGAAGATGAAATCACCCTCGTACTTTGCTTCGACCAGTTCTGACAATTTTGGAACATCAACGACACAATCGGACCCTGCCACCTGCGATCGGTGCCAAAAATTTTCAACTCCTATTTCTGAAACATCTAAAATGTCAAATGCTAAGAGTGGATACAGCTCTCGTAAGTAATTTGATCCTTTATTATTCTAGTTGGAAACTTAACTTTTATTTATGGAGCCAACTACAATTCTCTAGGAACCCCGATCACATCGGCGGAGCACATGGTGGACTGGGACGCCACGATGGTGAGTCTGTTGTGGAATGTGCTGGCATGGCGGGATTGGATTCAGGAGATTGTCGATCACGCTTTAGAATACCAACATAGCCCAGGTTTCGCTACGGCTAGAGGTATTTATTACCTACTTTACCTTACTTGTCAGTTGTCACATTTAGCATGATATTCAGTTCTACAGGAATTTTCAGTTCTTTAGGAATTCTGCAATTTGAAAACCCAAACGTATATTTTCTTAAATTATGCTACACTTACAATTATCTTGATGATGTAACACATAAAATAGTAGATTGTTTGCCAAGGGAGCAAACAACTATTTTGAAGGCTAGAGTGTTTCACTCGAGCTCAAAATAGTGCTGCTCCCGAGGTGGACACTCTACTTTTTATGACCCTCTATGAAAAAATAAGTAAGTGCAACTTATGAATAAGAATAAAGAAGTACGTTTATTTATTTACATACTACAATTACTTGAGGAAGGCAGACTCATTTTTTATAAAACTAAGTAAAATCCTAATTTGAGTAGACAATTACAAACGAAGGCAGAATGCTTTTCGCGCGTTTTTATTTTTTTATATACTTTTTTTATTTGGCTCGCGTGTTTTACTTTATCATACAGCCTGTTACTTGTTCATACAATGTTCGTGATTGATCTATTTGGTGATTGGAACTTTTACTAACAACATCCACATTCCAAATTCAAATCACTTTTGGTCCCTAGGGATTAAAGAGTTATTTTAGTCCCTTTTTACGAAGAATATTAGCTACTAGCTCTTTTAGAATAGGTGCGATAAAGAAATAATTTGTAAACGAATTTATGAGCATTTAAATAAATTCCAGGAGAAAAAGCAACCTCTTGGTGTTCATTCTATAGGAGGGTAACTACGGAAGCCTTACAATGGCGTCAGTACAGTGTGTTCAGCCGTCAACTGACGACTCGTCTACATTTGCGGTACAGAGAAAAAGAAGTAAGGCAGAGATTCTTGACGCATATCCTTACTTATCACCCATTTAATGAAATTCAAATCTGTTAAATTTTGATGTCTTGGGATGGTAGACCCTAAATAGTCCAATCCAATTATGTGAGCTCAGAATCCTCTCAGAGATGGTATTGCAATCATCTCAATCAGAGATGCTAATGCATATGCCTATTACATATATTCTGAGTAGTAGTAGGTACTTACGCTTTGAAATGGGCAACTAGCTTCATATTTTCTGACTGACCGACATCTTGACAATTCAAAAGTGCCTGTAAATGGTTTAATTGAAATAAATGCTTCGAGTTTGAGTTACTTCTGCCCGCAACAACCGTCTGCGCGGAAGTCTGCTATACAATTAAACATAATTTTTATCCTATGGCATTTTTGTAATAGGATATCAGTACCTACAAACAGGCAATTTTAACTCTTTATAATATTCGTTTACTTAGACAACATTTTATATTTTAGATCGTGTCCCCGAATCGGTCCAACGTAAAAACCAAAACCTACATAGAATGCCAGGAGACAATGTTGGGCATAATAGATATGTTCAATAGGTGGACCCAGTGGCTGAATTTAGTCGTAAGTACCAACCATACCAACCATACCAACTGTCTGAATTTGTAGAAGTTTAAAATACGTATCGCCACACATACTATGAAATATTATTTCCTACCAATTTATTTTACTTTCTTAAAATAGGTCAAAGAAACCGATTCGTTGCAACAAAAGCCTGGCTCTGTGATCCCCTTATATCAAATGTAAGTAATTATTTTATAATACTTTTAGGGCAGATTTTAACCAGCAGATTACTTTTAACCGCAGAATAAATGGCATATTGTCTACAAAAGCTGTGGAACTGCTATATTTCAGGTTAAAAAATCATCCGGCAATTACAGCGGCTTTATCTCATTACTTTACCGCTGCAAGTGAGAGCACAGTACCGGTCGATGAGGCGACACTTGGGGGAGGCATAGGGCCAGCAGCAGTGGGCGTGTTTCGGCTTAAATGATGATGATGATGGCGGCGGCGTTTGTAAAAAGAAAGACGACAATTCAGACCTTTTTTAATGTTTAAAAACAGGCGTTGGATTCATTTGAAGACGAAAGTTATAGAATATTCCAAAGATTGGGCGAATTACAATAAGGTTTTGAAAGTATCCTGGGAACAAAAGTACAGTTCGGTGATAGCGGGTATGTTTTTGCACAGCATGTTATTTTGGTACAGTATAGTAATTTCAATTGGGGCATGAAGGGCAGCTATCCCTTAACGGCTTTAACCATCGCAGCAACAGGAAAACGTTCTCATGAGACTATCTCTAATTTTAGAATACATACGGAACTAATATAATTCTTACGTTTAATCTTATGATGCTAATCGACACAGTTTCTTGTCATCATATAAATAAAACAAAGTCGGGTTAGTTTCACCATTTATAACTCAAGAACCTTCGATCAATAATTGTACTAGATGCCCGATAAGCGCTTCAAAAACGGCCCGAAAAATAAGAGCACAAATACTTTTGTGCTCTTATTTCAAATTAGTATGGTCCAATCATAGCCAACGTTAAGACGTCAAAATGCCTCAGTGCGCGTTCAAAAATTGTGTAAATAACCACCGTAAATTTTGGAAGGAATATCTTTTTTCGGTAAGTTTCTATCATTTAATGTTTTTCATAAAATAATAACACAATTAAATAGTAAATATAAATAAATGAGCAAATATTATGAATGTTTGGCCAATGTTTGCGACAACGCGCCAACTATTTTAGCAAACATCGACTATTGTGGAACAGGGGCATGGAGTGGTGTTATTTTAAATGTTATTTCTGTTTGTAGATTTCCTAGCGACCCATTTCGATGTGCAGAATGGGTATCTATTGTCGCGAAAGAAAGGGGAGAACAAATATACAAACCTTTTAAAAATTCGACAATATGTTCGATTCATTTTGACAGATTGGACATAACAGGAAACACGCAAAGGCGTAGATTACTAAAAACAGCGGTTCCCAAATTGCAGGTAATTATCATAAAGTATTAAAATAGTTGGAGTAAAATAACGTTTTGAAAAAGAAACCGCTCAAATAAAAATTGATTCCAAAAGACAACTTTATAACAAGCTGAATCTGTTTAAAGGAAATTAAACATACATTACGTTTAAATACACCGATTAACACAATGGTACTATTTTAGTCCTCCTACTTTTTTAAATCGGTTAAAAATATTTGCCACCGTACAAAACGAACCTTCGCCTAAAAATATTATATTCTGCAACTCCAATACTTACTGTGTTCTAAGCATTGAAATGCAATACCAAGAACTACGTCTAGTTCCAAAATACAGTAAGCACGAAATTGTCAACAAAATGTTTTTAACCTTATTGCTTAGAAATTAAGTTTCATTTTAGAATAAATATTTTTGTAGTTATTATAAAAATGACTTTTTATTTTCAAGTGACATTTTAAATTTATTGCTTTTAACCTATCTCCGATGACAGAAGGACTTAAATATTTATCATTTGCATTCGTAATACAACTTTATGTTAGAGTGTTAAGGTTTATAATAATTTGAAGTTGTTAATATTATTAAACGTTTTTCTACAGTTCGTAGTAAGAAATATAAATGTTTATGTGTGTGCAAACGTGGCCACTTTAGCGACTTACTTTTGTTCCTGATCATTCATCTAGTACTATTATTGATCGAAGTCAAGAACGGCTGGACCGATTTTTATGATCTTTGAGTTGTTGGATTTGTCTCCGCCCCGAATAGCAGAATAATTATTAAAACATGGGAAAAATTCATGGAAAAAAATTAAGATAATCTGAGGCGGGACGAAGTTCGCCAGGTAAGCTAGTAAAGAATAAAATTAAGTTGAGGACCAACTGAAGTTAGTCCTATAATATTGCGATTAAGATGCCCTCCATGCCCGATGAGCCCGATCTCAAATCACCACCCTGTGTTTTATGGTAAGAGACACATCTTCATCGATAGCAAAAAACTAAAGTAAGAGTGAAAAAAAAAAGTGAACCTTATCCGGGTACTTGGAACGTTGCCATGCTGAGGCTGACTGATAATCGAACCTACATGCAGCAATGATCCGCTTTAAGCTGCTGATGATAAAAAATACTCTAGTAGAACCACAGTTGAAACGTACAAAGTTTCAAGTGTCCCTCAAATGTTCTAGATGGCACCTAGCTAGACTAATACCATCTTAGTAGTAGTGTTGCCCAAATGCAAGACCAAGACAAGACCTTAGCCAGTCTTGGTCTTGGTCTTGCGTCAATACACCTGGTCTTGGTCTTGGTCTTGGTATTGCGCTCTCAGTCTTGGTCTTGGTCTTGGTCTTGCAGCAAGAGTCTCGCAAGTCTTGCGAGACTCTACTACTTAGACTAGACTACATTCAAATACCTATTAGCCTATTGCTCAGGGTGGCAGGGACATAGACGCGCAACCGCTTACCATGGATTCAGTACATGATTCTGGACCCTCCTGCGTTGAAATTTTTCGTCGGCTTTTTCTTAATTTTTTACGTTTTTTTCTGCATTTTTTTTTACTGTAAACTATATAAAATCATTATTTCTATCTGACCCAATGAGATTTTTAATGAAAAATAGTAAATTCACTTGTTTCACTTAAAACAGCAATGTAAATAAAACTCGAAAGCTACCTGATCAGCTGTATTGCTAAAGTTCATTTGCGAGGTCAACACTGTCTTCGCGCTCACGCTATTCGCTTTCAAATGCCGCGACAAAGGGAACGCAGCGCCAAGCGGTCTCCTCGTATTATTAACGCACTTGAAAATAAACTTTAAAATTATTACAATAAAGTGCATAAATGCTTGAACCTGACAAAAAATGCGGAAGATTGCGGGAATCCCCGCGCGGCGTCGAGTCGGCCATGAATCCCAATGAATATAACAGACGCGTCACATGAGGCATTTTAATCATCTACATAATTGAATGACCCATTTACTACTTTTATTTTAGATTCGTTATGAGGGGATAATTATTTTTCTAAAGCTTCATCGATTTAAAGGGGAAGCGCTAAGGTAAATCAACCATGAACCTTAATGCTTTAGCGATAAAGTTGAAAATCTGTTACAGAAATATGGCAGCTTGATGTGCTGGCGTCTGTACCATAACATCGGCTGGCTTAAAAACTGCTACTAGTACTAGACCTACTCGACTCGCTGTTAGTTTTAAATTTTGCTGAATAGAAGAATAATATAAACTTTGAATCATAAATACCTAGGTACATTATTTTTACGAACCTACTAACGTTAGATCTGCACATTAGACTTATACAAGTATAATATAATACTCTAAGTAGATATACCTACAAGGTATGAAATGAACTTTGCTAGAAAGTTATCCTAGGTACATTTTTATCACATATGGGAACAAATTTGTAAGTAACACGCTAGCTACCTACTTAATAAATAGTCGAAACATATAATAATCAATACAATACCTGTTAGTGTTATGATGATACGGTTTTGATACTGGGGAACGTCTATCAAAATCGGGATTGAAACCAAATACCTACTATAACGCCCAAATCTCAGTTTGACTTAACTGCGAGACGCAAGAGTCTTGCAGGCTTAGTCTTGTTCTTGCTCAAGTCTTGCAGGGGTCAGTCTTGGTCTTGGTCTTGCTACAATAAGTCGGTCTTGGTCTTGGTCTTGGTCTTGCAAAAATGCAAGAACAAGACCAAGACTGCAAGACCAAGACCGATTTTGGGCAACACTACTTAGTAGGCCTGCGTCCTTTAGGCGGCACACTTGCTCGATTCGGCACATTTAATTCGACAGTACCGTAGGTATTGCATGAACAACAGACCCGAAACAAAATACGTTCAGCATCTACCTTCGCTAAATTGGCATATTGTAGTTGGCTTTTAGGCACCGCCCGGAAATCTACGTTCCTATAATCAATTTTACCGCCCATCTGTGCCTAATAACGCCGACCCGTACAAGTGTGTACTGTGTGTACCACACCTAATACATAGTTTGCTTGTCGGATAGACTACTTGCCTTCGTGGAAGAAGCCTGGCCCGGTGTGGGTGGCGAGTGCTTGCGGCGCAGTGCCGAGCGGAGCGGTCGCCGCCGGCATGTACGACAATGAAGTCATCTGGGTTGCTAGGACAATGCACAGGTATACAAATAGAATACAGACACATGGTCACGGTTGTATTCGGTATATAATTTGTTAAAGACTTTTCGAATGTTGAATGGTTAACTGTCTCCTGTGCATGCAGGTGTACGGTGCTACCAGCCACGTTGTTGCCCTCCAAGCACTACTGCATAGTTTACGCGGAGGGAAAAGTCCATCGCTACAATAAATATCAGGTAAGATAAAAACCATAAGTTCATCTTCAGACATCTGGACTGCTTCTAGTCTTTCCAACAAGGCTACCAAATATCCTATAAAAGGTACCTGTCCCACCGCCCCGCCAAGAAACGTACAAAAGATTATAGGTCCCATGTAAGTAAACGAAATACAAATACGTTGATCGCTAACTGTGCACACCGCTGGCGAGTACTCGTTTGTCGTAGCGACTAGAGCTGTCAAAGAGAGTACCCGATCAGCGACGCTCGCTTGGCGGGTAGAACACTCGCTGGAAGACTGGCGCTTAGTACCAAGTTATAGGCCGACCGCTTAACTGAGGCGTTGCCTGAGGTAGCTGCGCGGTGCGGGAGGGGTGATAGTTGTCACAAGTTGACGAATCACTGAGCTCTCGCGTCACGTCACCACACCCCTCCTGCACCGCGCTGCAACCTCTGGCACGGTCGGCCTATACCTAGTAAAGTTGGTGAGGAACGAGTAAGTAGTGAGTGCACGACGGCGACAAGCGATTATTCGCTTCTCGGTAATCGCCGGCGGTGGGACAGGTGCCAAACCTTATTAACTTTCACGCTGAAATGTCTTTTCGACCAGTTGTAACGTAAGCAAGTTATTATCTGAGCCGACAAGAAGTTGTATAAGTTATTTAGGAAGCCGACGGCTTGAGCAGGGCTAACAGGGTTCCGTTGGCATCCTTTGGGTACGGAACTGCTCAACTGCCTACTCCAATCCAACATAAACCCTAAGCGCACGTTCAGACACGCGCGAACCGCGTCGGTACAAGTTGCAAACCATGAGATTTAGGTATTTTCAGCGATTGAGTGGTGGTAATCGTGAAAGCACAATATGAAGGTGCAGGCTCGAGTAAACAGATTAGAAACGCGCTGTTATCGCCGTGTCTGGAGGCCCGCTAAAAGTTGTGCTGTCTGTTCAGGTGATGTGTAACGCGGAGGTGCGCTGGGTTGCGTGGCGCGGTGGCTCGGTGAACGACCGCGCAGTGTGCGTGGCTCCCGGCATGCACATCGGCCGCGTGCACTACCACGGCGACCATCTCCTGGGCGCTGTTCACGAACCACACTACCATTGCCACGTCGTCATTTTTGGCAGGCCCTTTGCCTTCAACTGCTTCGAACTCCTTATGCTCGCAGGCGATGATGACCAATGAGCTTGTAACAATTTACAGTAGGCGACAGCGTATTAGAAACAGGCAGGTAGGTTATTGGGGTTTAGTGGTTAATGCACTTAGTTTTTGAATTTATGTCGTCATACGGCTGTTTTGACATTTTTATGAAACCATCTTGGAATGTAAAGCTGTCGCGTACTGTACTTTGCATTATCTTTAGGGAATTGATGATTTGATGCGTTCAGCATATTCGTAATCCTTTAAGATATTTTGATAGAAAAATATAACCTCAAAGGTGGTCGTCCTCTGGGATTATTTCAGTCAATCCGATTCGGATTAAGTTACTAGAACAAATTATACCAAATCGTGACATCTTATATACCTATTGGTTTGAATTTGGTGTATCCATGGGTTTGCGAGAATGTTTTAAATTGCCTTATTGTTTTTGTTTTGTATTTATTTATTTCAATTATATTTATTTCTATACAAAATTATCTTTTACTACATTGCACCTTTACTCGATGTATTCCCGTTGTCCCCGTAATCCGTGTCCCCGTTACGGGGACAACGGGACGTCATAAAATTCCTTACCGTTGTCCCCCTTATGACGTATGGGGTAACGGGGACAACGGACAATTAAGATTTCACGTTCCTTGTATTCCCGTTGTCCCCGTAATCTGTGTTATCGTGGTCCACTTAAAATTTTAGTTCTTTTTTAAACGTGTGTAATTTGTAACAGAGCACTTTCAAGTGTAGGTACAAATTAAATTTATCAAATCTTAATCCTACTAATATAATAAACTAGCTTTTGCTTGTGACTTCGCCCGCGTTGAGGTTGGAAATTATACTAAGGGAAAGTACTACCGGGGTCAAAAGCATCGTACATCCTAACCCTGATCATGATCTTCCATGTGTGCCAAATTTCATCTAAATCTGTACAGCCCTTACTCAATTCCGCATTATAGTATTTCTTAGATACATATTATACAAAAGATTTGAAAGTCTGTAAGTTTGATGTTTGTTCGCCTCAACGGCTGATCGGATTTGATTGAAATTTGGTACACTGGTAGACCATGACGTGGAATAAGACAGAATACTTTTTAACCCGGTAGTTCATTCCCGTGGATTAATTATTCGAAATGATATCGTTTACCAACCTCCACGCGGACGGATCCATATTCAAAAGCTTGTAGTTTTAAGTATTTAGGAACACAACAGTAGGTATCTAAATTAAACACAGTCATCAATTAACTCAGCCAAGGAGTATCGCAGTCCACTGCTGGACAAAGGCCTCCCCCGGCTACGCCACAACACCGAAGGTGTCAACACCGAGGTGGAGGACAGGGGTCCTCTACCTTCCGCAACCAGTCTGTCCCAGCCACCTTCTTTAGGCCGTCGGTCCATCTAGCTGGGAGGCGGCCCACAAGACATTTGCCGATACGCGTTCCCCACTCCAGGACTCATCTGCTCCACCGGCCATCGGCTTCGATAGACATGGCCAGCCCACTGCCACTTCAGTTTGCTTACTCTGCAAGCTATGTCTGTAACTCCGGTTCTTTTCTGGATAATTTCATTCCTGATTTTATCCTTCAAAGAGACTCTGAGCGTAGCTAGCTCCATAGCGCGCTGAGCGGCCTTAAATTTGTGGACCAGCCCGACCGTCAGTGTCCTCGGCACCTTATGTCATGACGGGCAGGACGCATTGGTTGAAGACCTTAGTCTTCAAACACTGCGGGATAAGCGACGAGAAGACTTGACGAAGTTTTCCAAATGCTGCCCAACCCAACTGGATCCTTCTGTCGGGTTCTTTCTCAAAGTTGTGTCTACTGAGCTGGATGACTTGTTATCGACATAATCCTTTCAAATCTTCGAGAAGCGGCCCTTGGATGTGGATTGGATTCGTTAAGATGTGCGAATTGTATATGAATTTTGTCTTGTCTATGCTGAAGCCAACCCGCCAAGAGGCTCTATTTCGGCTGGAGAGGCTCAGCCAATATGACGATGTTATCGGTAAATCAAACAAGTCGAACAGGCGCTGGAACAGTTAGACCAGATGCTGCACAGCCTAAATGGAGCCTTCATTTAGGCTGCGCAGCATCTGGTCTAACTGTTCCAGCGTCTCTGCCACTATAACGATGTCATCGGGAAATCAAAGATGTAAAATGTACTCGCCGTTCACGTTGATATCCTGTCCAGTCCAGTCTAGTCCAGCGCGGCAGCGTCTTGAAGAAGTCCTCTAACGCATGGGTGAACAATTTTGGGGATATTACATCTCCCTGTCTCGCCCCTCTGAGCAGTTGGATGGGGTGGTTTTCTGATCCTGGATCTGAATAGTCACCGTGGCAGCGTCGTACAAACATCTCAAAGCCCGCACGTGCGCGCGCGCTCTCTTTATCTTTCGCTCTCTCTCGTCTCTCTTCGATGTAGCGCCAGTTAATTCGACATCGTTGCATTTGATGGAGTCGAAGGCTTTCTCGTAGTCAAGCAAATGCACAGTGACTGGTTATACTCCGCGGTATTCCGTCAAATTTGCTGAACATGGATGTGGTATATCATATGGTACTGAAGCCTTTTCGAAAACCGCCTCGATCTGGCGGCTGGAACTCGACAAGTCTCTTGGCGAGACGGTTCGTGACAATCCTCTAGAGCAGCATGTATTCGTGGTGGCGGTGAGATGGGTCTATAGTTCTTCAGCGAGGATTTGTCACCTTTTAGATGACGGAATTAAAGAGATTCTCTAGAAGTCTAGTCTTTGTTCTTATTGTATTTATTTTTTGGATCATTTTCTTGTAGTATTTAAAAGTAAGTAAGTTTTGATTATTTGAAAAGTATATATTACAATATATTAACGGGGACAACGGGAAGTAATTTTAATTATTTTATTAAATTCCCTTTGTCCCCTTTAACGGGGACACGGATCACGGGGACAACGGGAATACATCCTTTACTCGTAGGTATGTACACGACATTGTGATTCTTATTAACTCTCTATACTTGAATCTTGTGGCTCTTCTTTCACCTCCACTTTTTCTATAATACCTTTGGTACCTGATAGTCGCACTAAATCTCCAGTTTTGAATACATCTGTGGCGTTTGCTGCGCCTACGATGCAAGGCAATCCATATTCTCGGGCTATAACGGCACCTGGAAATTGGGAAGCAATATTTTTCTAACTTACGTTTTTCATAATCATGAGTCTTATATATTTTGTATATAATATATCAATGAATATTTTGGTTTGACAAATCGTAAGTACCTAATTTTCATAAAAACAGTTTTTGTTCAAGGACTGAATAACTAAAATAAGATCCTAAAGATAAAAAAATATATTGGGCCTTCATAGTAGAACTGCAGATCTGTATTATTATGACTGTATAAGTACCGTGTGAAATAAGTCCACCGAGCTCGGTGACGATGCCAGTCAGGAGCGGGAAGTAAGGCGACCAGCCGATGTCAGTCGCGTGCGTTATCAGCACATCACCACGGCGCAAATCACCAATCTGTTCAAAGGAAAGCATTAGTACCGCAGGTGCCACTATAATAAACCAGCTCCACTGGTACGGAATTGCTAATGTTTTCGACATCAGCATGGCATAGCTATTGACAACCATTCGAGACGCTTCCGTGCCGAATCAAACATCAATCAATGTTATCGATGGAATCCTCCAAACGCTGTTTACAAATCCAAAACCCGTGTCAGTTTAAATCAAATAGACGACAGCTATTCTTCCGACAATTATTTGCTGTCGGGAGCAAGGCAAGACAGCCTGTCGAATGGTTGTGAATGCAGAAGAGCAGATTTAAAATAGGGTAACGCAATAAAAGCAACGAACTTCTGATTCGAGATCCTTGATAACGCAGGCCCTCGCAACCACCTCCCCTCCACACACGGACGTGGCGGATATCTTCACGTCGCCAGCCATCAGGTTCGGTGCCTTAGGTTCTAGCCTGTCCACCCAGCCGGTGTTCAGCTCCGCAAACTTTAGCTTACACCAGCCTGGATGGTACTGTTGACGCTGCATTGCTCTGAAATGAATGCGTCTTGTAGGTATTCACTGTGGAAAGAACTCTAAAAGTCTGAGACTTACCGAGTACTTTCAATCTTTCAAATTTCGTTTTCAATTATTTCGTTTCCAGCGAACGTTCTGTTTATCTGTTATGAGTAATGAACACATACCCTAAATCAAATCAATGTATGGTCATGAGTTTGATGAAAAGTTTATTGGGCTTTCAGTTTCAGTAAATGAGCTCATTCAAATGTTTTTAAAACTAAGGTTTTAACGTAAGCGTCATCATCATTATCATTCTCCTGCCCTTATCCCAATTTATTTGTGGTCGGCGCAACATGTCTTCTTTTTCCATACTTCTCTTTAAAATCATACATGTGTAGCGGTATCTACAACGCCACATGTGAACCGACGTCACGCAAAATCCTGCATCTCGCAACGGCCCGACATGAATCATCGGGCAGTTGTCCGATAGACACAACACCCGTCTGTTCGGAGGATCCTCCCTTTTCTATGGAGGATGAGTGAACTTTACACCCTATTCCTCTTTCGTCTATACATGCAAAAAAAATTAGGTAAGTACGAGAAATTCTTACTTTTTCAGTAGAGCGGGATCTCTAGTAGCAAGATATTTCCTGAGCTCTTCCTTACGGAAGAAGAACACCAGATCAGGATTTGGTATGAACCACTTTTTAACTAACAATTTGCCGAGTCGGATGAAACCGATTCGTAATTTGTGTATAACAAGCACCAGGTGTGCCTTCGTGCACTCTCTGTGGCGTACGGTACGGTGACATAACGGCAGAATCCAGCGAAGAACTTTCCTGTAACAATTGATGTGAAAGTATGTAGGTACACATATTACATAATTACTGCAGAGACTTGAAAAGATCACTAAAAACCTCAGGTCAGTAACTTGTACAAGAACAATCCCAAAGATATATTTGGGTACCTACCTAGTGTTTGGCTTCTCTGGAGTTTTCAAAGCGTCTACAATCTCCTGGCTACTTTTGGTTTGCTTTATTCCTTCAGTGGTAACGTGTAAATTTTGGAGTACTGTCATCATATTCTCTGGGACCAGAACCCACGGTTTAGTTACTAAATCAAACTAAAAGCAAATACATTGTAAACAAAAGAACTTTCGAAAGCATAACTTGTTGGCACCTATTCAGATTCAATATTTATACCTCCATTACGGCTCTGTAGCCGTGGTGCTCCAAAAATTGCCGAACATCAACGTAAATGTCATCATGGGCGTATTCTTTTAGCCATCGCAGGGCTTTCTTGGGGTCCTGTGCTCTAAATTCTTCGGCTAATCCAGACTGCTCCAACTTCTGCACTATGCTAGCCAAAGCCATTGGCACTTCTGCTGATAACACGTCACCCGAGCTAAACAATGTACTTATTTCACTGCATTGTTCTGGAGTAAATTCTAAAAGAGAAATGTTATTATAAACTACAATATCTACTTGCTAAATTATCATCTAGCTAGACTAATATTTTTATTGCACTTATATAATAGAAAGTTACACTATTCCCGCCTAACATAGGATATGATACGATACACGATTCCTGTAGGAATCTCCATGCAGGTAAAACGGAGAGGCGCAGGTAGTTTGTTATAATTTGATAATTACCACACATTTGGTGCACAAGTTCAAATATTAAAATAGCATGAAACGTTACCTGTTTTTCCCTCCAAAAATACTGACATGGCAACGAACTGGCTGCAAGTGCTTGCTGTGCTCGTAAAAGCATGGTTGTAAGCAACGCGTTCCATTACTTTTCCTGATTCCAAAAGAGCTTCAAACAGCTCTTCGGGGTTGTCACTTTTAATGTCATAATTTACTACACTGGCTTTCACAGAGTCATCGACTTTCCATTTGGATAATGCAAGCGTCTGGAAGGCATATTGTAATAAGAACTAAGTATATTTGTACAATCTTTACTGTTCCAATAGGTACCTACACAAAGCATTTTGGTATAAATATTTTTACGAGCTTGGGGTTCGTGACAATAAAAACTGCCGATTTAATAACCAAAAATTGTCACAACACTATTTACAATTTAAACACACTAGTTATGAAACACAATTTCACTTACTGAACACTCTTAAGTCGCACTTAAATATCGCTTTCGATGTACTCGCTTGTATCGCTTATTTAAAACTATATTTGTCTCGCGGCCCACCCGGCCTTATATAGTGCCGCAGAGCTAGTACATAAACATCTAGAACGTTCGAGTACATACCGGCCCCGACTAACCCGATATCGATAGTTCTCGGAATTTCTAGGACATTGACCCTACTAGTTCTGCTACCGATACTAGATGGCGCTAGTGGTAACTAATGTCGCCATGTACGCAGGCATCTATTGTGGCTCGCAACAATACCAATTATGCGTGTTGTAAATCTGTGCTTCCCGATAGATACAACTTTTTACTTGCACAACTGCTGACCTTCCTTGAGGAGCTGGGGTGGATCGAATAACCGATTTGCCCACCCGAACTCAAAATACGCGAATTGACGTGGAGTTGCGGACACCAGCCCGTATTACCTATTACCTACCTATTAGCTACAACTTTGATGTCTTGAGAGAGTAGGTACTTCAGTAAGCTGCGATAGGTACATACCGTAAATGGTATAAGAAACGTAATACGGTTTTACCTTTATCATAACGTAGATCCCCTCAGGCTGGTCAAGCCAGTGAGGCGGGCGCCTGTGCTGCGCTGTCCGCAATATCTGCTCGTCTGCTACTGTATGTCCGTGAATAGCCATTTCCATCATACGTACATTTACGCCTAGTTCTTTGGGGGCCTTCTTATATAAGGTCTGCCAAATAAAGTAATAAAATTATTTAGGGCCTGCGTCCATGCATATCAGATATTCTACGAGTATATCTAGATATCAGGGTAAAGGCCTTCCGGGCGAAAGTCTTAATTTTTTTTAGTCTGTCCTCAGTGCTCTAGTGCATTTATATCTCACTGACCAACATCACAGATCCTAAGGCGGCTCGGAGCAGGAGTGTAAAAATAAATAAAAGGCTGTACAAACATTATAAAGCGCTAAGGCACTTCTGTTGTGGGTCACCACTATGGCTTTGTCGTAACCGCTCCCGTTGACGCCGACTGTCTTCTCCGTGCCAGTCACCAACGGAGTAATCACCAGATCAAAAGTCATCGGAGTGAATGGTTTAGGTAGGACCTGTGAAAAACATGTTGGCTTCATAAAAACTCGTTACACGCTCGAAACCCTCATCTTTCGCAACTCCGAATTCATATTAATTACTTTGAGTGATGTATCACACAAAGTAATTCATCATCTCTCATAATATCCAGCTTCTTGTAAAAAGCTTGATATTATGAGAGATGATGATAATACGATAAACCTTGCTCATCATCATCTTCCTCCCCTTGTCCCATGTTACTTGGGGTCGGCACAACACATTTTCTTCCTCCATTCTTCCCTGTCAACCGTCATGCTGCTTTCATTCACTGCCTTTTCTTTCATATCATTACTAGCACAATCTCTCCATATTTTCTTTAGCTTTCCTCTCCCTTTAGGTACATCCATAAACATATATATTCGTTACTCTTTTAGTCACATGCGACACGTTGCGATGAACCTTGCCATTGATAAATAATTTATTCATTAGATTGTATTGTTAAACTGAGGAATTAATGAAGGAAAAAAAATGAATGAATGAATGTGACTTTGTGGAGGAGTATTTTGTTACGTTGATTTGTAGTTATTTTTGTTCTCTTACCTCTCCACAATTACCGAACGAGGTGATTTCGTCGTCTGCCATGACAGGTGAGTCCAATTCAAACAGTAACTCCTCCTCGGTCCAGCGATCTAAAGACGTGATGGGTCGCGCTTGCAGGAGGAATATATCGTTCTGGGGATTAAAGATTGTATTTATGTAACGTAAACTTCAAAGTAATTCACATATCTTAAGGGCTAAAACCACTTGCACTTCACCAACATAAACATTCTGCAATGTATCATCTGTGTCTTGATCGTGACGATAGAAATTTGTCTTGTTAAAAGTATATCTCGCTTGTATATTCAAATATTTAGACATGTTCATATTTAAACAACAACACACACGCATGCACACGGTTTGTTTGCAATACACTAAGTACGCTTATTTCTATATTAATTATTATAGTTCTTCTTATTTTCTGTCATCACGATACTCGCAACGCAACCATGGGCACAGCTAGAATCAACGGTCGTCAACGGACGCAGTGAGAAATGAACTAAGGTTCATTTCTCACTGCGTCCGTTGACGACCGTTTAACCTTTATTACTATGAATGCTTAAATTGATGTTACTTAAATAAAGGTCACCTCTTTAATAGCCCACTCGATATCTCTGCCAGCGCCCCACAAATCTTCTTGAGACACTCCGATGGTGGCTAGTTTCAATGCTTCTACATCAGTGATACAAGCCACGTTCCTTTCCTCCTCCGGTACATCTTCCATAGCGATGCCGCTGCCCTCTGTCTTGACGCGGTGACTTTTGGACCCCAACTCTTTCTTCGAAATAGTGAGCTGACCATTCCTTTTCCGCTTTATTATCATGGTATCAGGTTCTACTGCGCCGGATACAACACTCTGTAAATAAAACATTATAATAAATAAAACAATTTCAATGGAAAATGTTTGATGACGAATGTTGGAAATAACGTTTTATTTTTTCGAAATATTCTGTTCATTAAAATATGTTCTTAGTATAACTCAACTTGGCGTAATTGGTTCTGAAGTGCAACGACTTAATTAATGTTATTTGAAAAAAAAAATGTAGCATTTGACAAACTATAAAATTACCTCGCCGAGTCCATAGTTAGCAGTGATGAGCAGTCTCGAGGGGTCTCCATGCGCGGGGTGCCGCGTGAACATGACGCCGGCCGCTCGCGGCGCGACCAGCGCCTGCACCACCACGCCACCGCCGCACAAACATGGCTGCCCGTTCTGCCTGTACCAAACCAAACATAAATTAACCTGCGACTAATGTAATGTATACATACATCTTCGGGAATAAATTCTATAAATGATAATTAAAACCGCATCTAAACCAGTTGCATATTTTAGAAGAAAAACACGGTCATACAGACAGACACGAAAAGCGTCGTGTAGTTTATACGATATATTTTTTATTGATTTTATTTAAAAAAAAAAAAACAGGGTGTCCGCTTAAGACCACACGATAGTAGAAGGTGACAATTTACGACTGGAGACGGGATACCCGATTCAGCGTCACCGACCCGAGCGTGATGGTTTTGTTTCGGTCACTTCGAAAAGAGCGCAAAGTGCTCCCAAAAAATTTTTCACTCAGTTTCAAAAAATTTCTCGTCGCAAAATGTAAGCGTGATTTTGTTTGTTATTAATCCAAGATACTAAAGAAATGGAGAAAAACAAAGTAAGTAGGTTTTTCTTGATCATGTACCTGCGATAATAAGTACTAGTGAAGGCAAACATTGATGCCCAGCACTTCTGGACTCCCTCTATGATATCGCTGTCGCTGATACATCCAAGAATTGTTTCGTTCTGCCCGGCAGCTGACAATTCTTCACTGTCTTCTCCTACGGCTGTATATAACAATAACTTATTTGAAGCATTTTCCGCACTTAAGCCACGCTTATCTGTGACTAAAGTAGTCCATTTATACACAGAAAAACGTGACTTATGAGTAAACTAGTCGCGAGCTCGAACTCACTGTTGGTCATGGCCAAAAAGCACGCTGTCTCACCTGGCTTCGTGTCCGACAGAGCTAGTATCAGCGATGAGCTGTTACACGCTAGTCTACACGCAAAAGTGCTTTGGAAAATCGAGTTTTATGACAAAACCCACTGCATAAATCAATTAAGTACAAATAAAGTTTATTGAACACTTCGATAACTGAGCTTTGACGGTATGGACTTGATTTTGAAGATTTTACAGTTCTTTTATTACTTATTTACACCCAAAGTCACGTTAAAAATAGCAAGAAAAACGAATCTTTGTTGGCTCATAACTTTGCAATAGCTTTTTATTACATTCAAAATTAATAATAAGTCAAAACGATATCATGTTTAACTTTGGATGCACAATGTCAAACAGTGGAGTAATACTCTCCCGAAATTTATATGGAAAAAATATCGACTAGAGCACCTTTGCTCGTTTAGATCATACGTGCTATAAAGTAGTATACGATACGTGTGACTTAAGTAATGGACTACTTAAGTCACACGTACCGTAAATCATAATGTATAAGTAGCCAAATATATTCTATAAGTAGCCAACTTACCGGATGATCGAACCGCAAAACGCAGTTCAGAGCCCAATTTCTCCTCGGTTGCTTTTATTCTTAATTCCTTCATGTTAATCAATATTTCATCTCTAACGTCTCCCTTTATCTCTGTGGTTACAAACAGTTCAGATGCTCTGAAATTATAAAAATAAACTCTTTCAGTTCTTCGAAATCTTACTCTTCATCACCAAGAAGAGAATGATGTTAATGATACATTCTCTTACCCTTATCCAAATTTATTTGGGCTCGACGTAGCTCCATCTCTCTTATCATCATTTTAATCACCAATAATCACCATTGAATCGTGAGAAATACGTACTTTTTACACATTTCTTTAAATGTAGCTTCGTTATAATTTTCATTAGCAGCTTCGATTTCCCGAATCGCGGCCAGCAGTTGAGGATTTATTTCCAGATGCTTCTCCAAAGCTTTAGTGGTCAGGCAGAATCCGGGTGGCACTCGGTAACCCTGCAAAGCGCACCGTATTCAGTAAAGTAAGAACCATTCATACAATGCTCTAGTCAAATAAGGGTCAAAATAGTGTGCAAATTGTACCTCATCCTTCTGCATGGAAGCCAGCAAAGCCAACGAAGCACCTTTGCCTCCAACATACATGGGGCATGCGGCAGCGCGATCCTCAAATGAAACGCAGTAGCCCACCTCACCACCTTGCTTCTCCGTCGACCACTTCAACAGACGTGGTGGAGCAACACGCGAGGCCGGCTCCGAAACAACTTTGGGAACAATAGTTTGGTTTCATAAATAGGTACGAAAAATCAAGTGTGTAGCCATGCTCCTTAACTTAATTTACTGTTCGGTGCGTACCTGAAGGTTCATATCCAAGTTCTAGGATGCCAGTGCCTGGTATGCAGTTAATGTCAACATGCATGGTACGATACACCACTTCTTGTTGGTAAGGAACCCCGCTGAACAGCTTGCCGCCATCAGCATTAATTCTTAGCACCAACGTCAGTAAACCGTCGTCAGCTGGAAAATCAAGATTGAACTTTAAATGAGGTTCAAGGATGTGTTTTTATTAGAATATTTTCGCCAGACTTGAGTCCAATGAGATATTAGTTGATAAATGTCCGACGACTCTCACTAAGTTGATACATTCGTAACAGAATGTCGACACACACATTCGTCTTATTTTACTTGAACAAAATACAGGCACAATTAAAATATATCTGTCTAACTTACTAGTCACATTTATCGTGTAAACATCGGGCAAGCCATCAGGTCGCTCGCAGAAGTCCGACATCACTATATCAGTGGAGGTAATACCCTTCGTCATACAGTCTGGGAATCTAACACAGCCAGATATGCAACTGGAAAACAAAACAGTAAAGTATTACTAAAATAATAGCTTTACAAAGTCTAACAGAAGTCCAAAGAATGACAACTGCTGCTGCTAACCCACTGCCCGATCGTAACGCATCATCGCGTCAACTCATCACCATCATTATAAATGGTAGGAGGACCGCTGATAACTTTATTAAACCCTTGTAGTTTTTAACGAAAGTTTACAATATAAAACCAGCCAAAATACTCACTGGGTCAATACATTTCTGTACGAAAAGCATCGCAATTGCACAGCGGTTCCATCCCGTGCCACTGCAGTTATGTTGACGGATCGTCTGAGGCCCTCGTATGCTCGGGGTGCCCATCTCCGCTCCTTCACCCCTCGAGTCCGCAAGAACACGCTTTTGTCCACAATTCCTTCCTTATCGAACGATTCGAAACGACCTTGTGCCACTCCCCATTGGAGCCAGCCACCTTCATCCGATTTGCTCCTGTGAACGTTATGATGGTTCTATATAATCTAAGTATTCTCCCAATTTTTTTCTCTGTTTTATAATTGCTAATTAGCAATAACTTATCTTGATATGAACTTACAGCATAAAGGGCCACTTGTTGTCTCGCCACGATTCAAGGGCCAATGCCTCCGCTGCTAGCTTATTGCTCCAATCATCGGGGTAACGGACCGGTTTCGTTGCTGAGGCCCAACTGAAAATAACATTGAAACCTTTAAAAATTTAGAAAAACGTTTATAAATTTGTGTGCATCAAAAAGTCTAAATGGGCATTCATTTCACAGCTCCAACTCCAACTCCAACAACACGCAGCTCGGCATATTACCACTCTCCTCAAACTAACTTTTCTGAAGACTTTTTCTGCACTCCCGCACCGTTCGCTTTACGCTTTGAGCTTTGTTACAATAGGTTGATGATAGTAGGTTTAAAAGTCACTTACACGAAGTTCAGTTTCGCGTGCTGTGTGACACCGTCTTCCACTCTAGTTAAGAGACCGTTGTATAAAAATCTATATCTTTCTCGGTCTTCTAGAACTTGGATCTTGAGGCCATCAGCACTCCAACCACCCTCGACGTTCTGCCATGCACATACTGCTGTATCTGGATGCTCTGGAGTCATAAAAACCGCGAATGAGCTTAATATGATGCGTTTTTTGAAGGTATGTACTCATAAAAATGTAAACGAAGTGACTTCGAACCCCTCCCGTTGTACCAGCTATTAAGTATATTGACGAACGGTGATATTCGCACAACAATACTCTTGCTTGATGTAATATCGTGTTATCGTCGGTAATTTCGATAAGATGTCCACCGCGAAATAATACGTGCCAATATAACAGTAATAAAACTATTAAACTTACGCGGTAACGTGTAAGTAGTTCCATCGGGTAACTTGAGGTGCACCACAATTTCTGCAAGCGGCTGCCGTCCACACAGCTTACGTATGACCAGCAACAGCGCCGTGCCGTCGGAGTCGCAGGTCCGAACCGCAAAGCTGTCCCATCCCTGGTACTGTTCCGGCCGAGGCAGCTCGTCCAGCCGCGTCGGCTTCAGCTGCGACTTCCAGCGACGAACGGCATAGCGTGCGAATAACAGACGCAGATGGTAGTTCCAGCCTATAGCAGAAAGTTGAGATGTTTACAAAGTTGCCTATGTATCTTACATTTAAAAGGGAAGTATTATAGATGACAGACACATTTGCCTTGCAGTGGGCCAACAGGCTGAATAATAACAAGGGATCGAATTACTTAAGTTTGAGAAAGTTGTACCCACCAAAAACATTTCATGTAAAATGTTGCCAAGACAACCACATAAAGTTTGCCTTGTGAAAAAGATATCAGATCTCATGTAGAGCCAAGCTTCTGAATCTACACGGCCTAACTCTACCGACCCTAACTTCACAAATTCTACATATCAGTAAAAATGTATGGCTTCGCCGTTTCGCTACCGTCGTGGTGATGCGAATATTTAGTTTCTGAAGCAAGTAACGAAACAGCCAAGCCATACATTTTTACTGATACCTATGTAGAATTTATAAAGTTAGGGTCGGTAGAGTTAGGCCGTGTAGATTCAGAAGCTACCGATATTGACGTGTCGGTGTCGCAATCATCGCAGTGTGAAAACGGCAATTGGGTACAGAATCCAGCACTTATCTGATGAATGATCTTTGACTCGTTATCGCTTGACTTATTGGGAATGCGTAAAAAACATTATGAACCTTCTGAATACGGAGATAATGACTTTTTAAACAAGTTTTAAATGTTATTTTATCTTAACTTAATTTTATCTGTAATACCCCCACAACTCCTGTACCGTTAGGCACGCACCCATTAGGACAATATTTTGAGTGCGTTACATTGCGCCTGCCGTAAACGGCGATTTCTCACACCAAACGTAAAAGTAGTTTTCCAGCAATAATTTTAGCTCAATTTTACAAGTATATCTACATATTGTTTAGAATGCGTAGATAACGGATATAGGTATGATGGGTCTTTTGAAATTGTATATTTCCCTGTAAGTATATTAAAAAATACTACAAAGATAAAAAGAAACACTGCTCCAAGCTACTTTCATCTGTTTCAAGCCGGTGCGAAAGAAAAGAACGATGAATTCATTACATGCAGTTTAAAATAAGCGTATTATTCCCATAATAATGTACCTACTAGCTAAATAAGCATGTAAGATAGCACTATCTTGCCCAAATAAAGAACAATTAAACTCACTCTTATGCACCTAAGTAACTTATATGTACCTATAACTAACACAATGTAATTCGACGGAGAATTACCTTACAGCCGGTCGATTCTGTAAAAATCTCATCGTGAATATTTAGGTGAAGTGAGTTTGTTTTTGCTAGGAATTGACACTATTGACAGCTCACTCCACGCTCGCTTCACCTAAGATTTCACGGTGTTACAGAATAAATCTAAGTTACAGAATCGCACTGCTGCCGATCGATTCTGTAGAAATCTCACCGTGGAAACTTAGGTGAAGTGAGTTTGTTTTTGCTAGGAATTGACACTATTGACAGCTCACTCCACGCTCACTTCGCCTAAGTTTTCACGGTGAAATGGTTACAGAATCGTACTGCTGCGGTGCTATTCTGTAAAAATCTGCGGTATTTTTACGGTAAAACGGTATTTTTTTTACATTTTTCATCAAAAGTTGAAAACTATGTGGCCTAAAAAAAAAGAAATATTTGAGAATGTGCAAACTGCGCTCTTTCATATGACACCCCACATGCCCTAGTAGCCCCACTTCGTATTTTTAAGAACCCCTTTAAGTCCCTGTTGCAAAATATATATATATATATTTTTATTTCTTTCTTATTTGCGAAATAGTTGGGCAAACCTCATCTAAAACTATTCCAAATTCTAAGTTGATAGCATTAGTAGTTCTCGAGATATCCAGCTGTGACAGACAGACAGACAGAGTGAGTCACACCATAAGGGTTCCGTTTTACCATTTTGGTACGGAACCCTAAAAATTAAGAGTAAAACGTATTCATTCGGAATATAGCTTTCTTTGTTTGACTTTCACATTTATCCCAAAAATGTATGGATAGTGAATATTCTCCTATAATCACACCATAATCATAATAATATCTAATATAATCATAATCGTCTGTGACGGCTTTCATGCACGTCCAATTGTTGTCAGGCATAGATTAAACCAACGATTTAATCATTTCATAGTTTAATACCCAATCATTAACTGAATTAATCCGTCACACTCGTGTGACTTGGACCAATTATGTAATGGATCCTTCTGGTGGCACAAGATACATATACTAAATAATAAATACGTTCTAAATATAAGCAGTCCTATAAATAAATGAAAGCTTGTATGTTTAGATTATTTTTACTCAATCACGCAAAAACGGCTGAACGAATTTGAATGAAATTTGGCACAGAGTTAGGTAGCTTATAACCTGGATCAACACACATGATACTTTTTATCCTGGTAAACTGAGATCCACTCGAGTGAAGCCGCGACCAAAAGCTAGTAGTCACTAAGAAATTTAAAAAAAGTTGTTTTATAGCTGTAGACGTGCTGCGCCTCGCGGTTTCACCAGCACAAGTCACGATTCCGGCGGAATATCGGTGTAAAAGTATTAGTATTCGTAAATAGTATTAGTACCTATACTGTGTTCTGATCTAGGCCATGGTCTACATTTATGTGCCAAATTTCACCCAAATCCGTTCAGTCGTTTTAGCGTGAAGGCGTATTAAACAAACACATACATACAAAAAATAAATCTTGTCTCTTTAAAATATTAGTATAGACAATAGTACAGTAATTACTTACCAACTTCCCTATAATTTCCCTTATTTAGTGATTGCTTCTTAATAAATACCAAATAAAACACTATAGCACCGGTTATCAATCCAGACTGGAGGAGGATATCGTATATATCCATGTTAGTTAATATACTACACGAACAACATTAGTAAACAAATAAATTGTGATCACAATCAATGTTCAATGTCAGCCGGAATTAGAGACCTTGTTAATGGTAGAGCGAGAGCGAATAGCGAGTGGACGTGCGTGTGTCCGCGTGTTGAGACGAGCAAGCACAGAATGTTGACATCACAGCGATGCAACTTATTATCTGATAATTGATAATAAAGTAATCAATGCTAGATAGGTAACATAGTACCTAAATCGGGCAGGTGTTACTACTGATTCTACTGAAATAGACGTATGTGACCTTTTAATCTACTTATCTTAAAATTTATCGCATTGTTAGGTATTTACAAGCAACAATTGTAGGTATTAGCAACCTTTTGTTTTAATGATGTGTGTTTAATAAATTGTTAAATAATTAATGTACCTAAGTAGGTAGGTGCCTAGTGGTGGGACCGTAAGATACAACGGGTGCAGTTGCTCACCTAGGTCGACCAAACTGAACCTAAATCTCTAAATTGGACATAAACATAGTTTTATATTCTAGGAGGTAGTTAAGTCGTATTCATCTTCGAGAAGGCATACCCATTCTCGAATTAGGCAAAATAGGTGCCGAGGGTTTTTTTTAAAGGCTCTCAAGGCTTTAGCGGGATTGTCCGAAAGGGTTACCGCTGGCCCGGAACATAAAGGGCGAAGGAAGGAACACGGGTGGGTTTTAGTCAGTAAGAGTCTGACACTCCCTTCCGCTCCACTCAGAGCGGGAGGAGCCATTTGATGATTTCCCATCCTCAAAAAAAAAAAGGTTTTAGAAATCCTCTCCCCCTCCTTTCTCAGAGAGAAACACCCCCTCCTTTAGCAAAAATCTAGATCCGCGCCTGAGTACCTACTTTGATGAGTCAGTGCAGTCGTAATAGACGAAAACTTACAGTAGGTACCTATATGTAGACACCTACCTACTCAAATAAAATTGATAAATCATTGTTCCTAAGTATATTTTTCTGATTGTGGTTCCAAAGTACTTTAAGTACCTATATATATATACCTATAAGTACGACAGGATTAAGATATCCAGATATCCATTGTCGCGTTATTATCTATCCTCCTGATACCAAAGATTATACATAAAAGCATATTGGGCAAAATAATAATAAGTAATTATCATTTTGCCCACTATGATTTGGAATGCGAAATCATTCATACATAAAAATATAGTTACATAATTTACATATAGATATCAAAATATTGCGCAGTATGTAAATAACGCGGTGAGTTGGCACCATCTTTATGGCACCTCTCCTACCTATGTAATATGTATACATATGTAGCGACGTTAGCCCAGGGCCCGATCTAGGGTGCACGGAGTCCTTAATTTTCTCACTAGAAGAGCAAAATCTTACAAAAATTACCATGCCTATCAGACACAAAAAAGTTTTTTTTAATGATTTTTCTTTTAAAATAATGCTATTTTAGCGGCTGTAAATTTTTAGACGGACCAACATATTTTAAAGTGCTATCCATACTAATATTATAAATTCGAAAACAACTCTGTCTGTATGTTACCTTTTCACGTCTAAATCACTGAACGGATTTCGATAAAATTTGGCAGAGAGATAGATTGCATCCCGGGGAAGGACATAGGATAGTTTTTATCCCGATATTCCCTCGGGATCAACACTTATGCGGGCGCTGCTAGTCTTCTATATACGCGTACAGACTTTTCGGCGACTGCCATCAACTGGACACAAAATCCAGACTCCCCTGGCTGCTCATGAGAAATTCCTGATGGAAAAACCCAATACGTAACATTTTGCCCGACCTGAGCGGGCTGAGAACCGGAGCTCATGCTCCGCAATAGCAGTAGCACTTGCGACCACTGGACCAACGAGGAACTGTGCCTTCCTAAAATTATTCCGCGGTACCCCGGTGACCCGAAAATCTTGCCGGTCTGAGCCTAGTGCCATCAATCGGGCTCTAATCCTGGCAACGGACTCCTATTGAAAAAACCCAATAACACTGACCGGCCTGGGATTTTAATCCATAACATGACCCCACAAATATTCACGACTACGTTTCGATGGACATGGCTACAGCGGTGTGGAGAATAGTTTTATTAAGCTTAATTATTAGTACAACCGCGGAATGTATCAGAGATACAGGTACAGTCACGGGCATAAACGTATTTCTATGGACAGTTCGGCAATACTATCTGGTTTCATAAAGTAAAATACACCATTTGAGAACGTCGATACTACCAGATTCCCGGAGAGATTTAAAGATGTGGATGATAGAACTGGATGAGCGAAGTGTTCGAGTAGTTAGTGTATTGAGTTGTTTGTAACCCATCGTCTATATGCACACCCAGGTATTTAGCACGATCAGTTCCAGCAATAGTAACTTAATTGCTATCGAATTATTCTGACACGAGTGGCCTGTTATGGCAAAAGTACTTAGGGGTTTGGTGTTACATCGGATTGCAAAAGGTAGATAACAGGTTTTACTTAGATTTAGTATCAGCAAGTTCTGATTGAGCCAGTTCATTATTGAAGACAGTGCAGATTAAACTTTTATTTTGACATCTTCCCACATAGGTCCGTAAACTAACATCGCTATGTCATCAGCATAATGGTTTCTTACATTCAACAAAGTTCGTCTATGCAGATTTGAAAGATTGTGGGACCTAATATACTACCTTGTGGCACATCGTATGACACAATTTCTTCGTCACTGTAATTCGAGTCTATTTTAACGCTTGCTGCAATTTCTCAGGTAATCTCTGAAGATCTCTAGAGCTATTCCACATACACCCAAAAATTGTAGCTTAGATACTAGTCTAGGAAAAGAAACTGTGTCGAAGGCCTTCGACAGGTTCAGAAGTAAAGTACCGGACATCATGAATATCTGTAATTTTCACAATTATTTGACATTAAAGAGTGAAAAAGGTGAAATATTTGCACACCCGTTATTGTGAACGTTGTCTACTTTCTTAGGAAACCAACGCTTTTGCCAACGCACCGTTTTATACATAAGCAAAAGTAAGAGTGAACAGGCTTCTTCTGGGTAAGCTCATCCATCGTAGACTTTGTCTCTGTCATCTCTGACCTAGACTAGAGTCAAGAGTAGGTAAACCCATTACAAATAAAAAAAAAAGCACAGCATAATCAGCCTATAATGTTCCCACTGCTGGGACACAGGCCTCCTCTCTGTGAGTATAAAATACTCCCTTTTATACACACTTACTATAACATTTTTGACTCTTTTTTCGGATCTGTGAATGTTCAAAAGAAAATGAACGGATCCACGTCAAGTTTG
Source organism: Luperina nickerlii (assembly GCA_963855955.1). NCBI lineage: Eukaryota > Metazoa > Arthropoda > Insecta > Lepidoptera > Noctuidae > Luperina > Luperina nickerlii. The sequence continues at coordinate 7,813,568 of OY979663.1, forward strand.
AAAAAAAATCACCTCTGTGTGATTGGGGCCCAATTTACGCCACCGTGTGATACGTTTTTTGCCTTTTAAATACATGTGTTTATGTAAAATAAAGAACTATTTATAAAGTTGAACGAACCCTAACGTTGTAAATTCCTGGCTATGGCCTTGCCCTTCTCTAATACATATAGCGAGGGACTGGGAGGGGAGTAACGTTTTTTGTTGTTTTATACCCGATAGCTGTGCTGCTGGGGAGTTTGTTGCACCACATCTTCCCAGCTAAAGAACAAGAAGGTAGTAAAGGACGGGCGTTTTAGGGGACTCTCTTGTTTAATTTTCGACGTTCAAAAAGTGCTGATCCTCAGCCTTGTTTGAATTAGTGTCTTTTGATTTTGAATAAATAAAACATCAATTTAATAAAGAGACATAATTTTATTGCGCAATAAAGTGAAACAAACATATGAATCGATTCCATTCATAAACTAACAATAAATAAATACGTTCCAAGTCTCATTTTAACTAACAATTAATTGCAGTACCTACCTGAAAATAAATATGGCACATCGCGCTTTAGAAAGAGACTCACACGGGTACCTATCAGTGACGGAGATGCGGCTCTAAAAAGCTAAACTTCTCCTAAAACTCGACGTGTCATATTTACGACCGGGTACAATACGGCCGATGAATCATGACCGGTCTAAACATAGGCTCTCCGAACCTCCGCCTCATGTCACTATTTGGTTCCTAAAAATGCAATTGCATTGCGCAATAACATCTGCGCAAAGTTCGGGCCAGCCAGCATTCATCAGCCATATAGTACAAGCATTTACATTATTAATAACGGCAAGCAACAAAACAACCTTTACACTTTATGGATAGATAGATACATTTATTCACTAACTAGAAGGTAGTCTCCACATTATTGCTATGTTATAATAGTTTTGTATATATAGGTCAACAGACGATTGCGTAATGTTATCTACGTTTGTCTGCAACAGTATATGGAAGGAAGCTTAGCTTTAATATGTACTTAGGTATAATTGCACGGCCCTATAAATATTTGCATCATCACCAGCCTAAGGCAGACCACGGCTGAACATAAGCGTCAATGTTTGAATAGCTCCCATAAAATGTAAAGGTGAATAATTTGCCCAAAAATAATGTTTCTGCAAAATGACATAAATATTATGCAATGTGGAGACGACAACACGATAATTAATGCAAACACTGGCAATACTAATGCATTCGTTTGAAATTTTGTATGCAGACTGGAAACGTTATTATATAATATACAAAATTTCTACTAGTTAATTAAAAAGTACTAGTAAATTTCTACTAAAACTCTACATTTCTTTTTTACTTCTCCTTTCGCAGGTCTGCTAGAAGAAATTTCTTAAGAAATAAGCAATACCTCAGTACCTACTCAAATTATAATAATGTCATATCCCTATGTATTTTACTGTGTGTACATAAATTATAAAATAAATAAATAAATATAATTTACTATCGTATTGTCGTCTCGACCTTGTATGTCATAAAACAAATTGTTTTCAATCTAAATAAATACATTTTACTATCTAATATAAATAGCTCCGATTATTGTGATGAGTCAATATTTAATTTAATATCGAATTAATTTAATAAATGCTTTAAATATTTTTTTCTCTTTATATCATTTTCTCATTCTCGATTTCGAACAAAACATGTCCTACGTTGTTCGTAATAGTAGCTCGTTGATGAAATCGAGTTTATACATAAAAATGTAAAATAGTACACAACCACACAATATATGAAATCTACATAACATTTAATACGTCCACATATACATTTACATAAACCAAATTATTGTCTTTAAATAATAAAAATGTTGCCGTAACATAAGACTCCGCGCGGCCCACAGAGCAGGGAATTTGCTGATCACATTGAATAATATACTTTATAATATCAGTGACATAAAGTCCAAAGTTGTAGAAAAATCGACCTAGGCACAAAACTTGTCATCGGGTGTCCTAAAGCGCGCTATCTCAATTGCAGTTTATATCCCTAATAATAAGGTTTATTTATTATTTAATGTCATCAGAAAATCGTCGTCTCTGCGTTCATTATGGTCTGCGCTAAGGCTTAATCAATAGTCATTATATACAAATCTGATGAATAACTGCGAGATTCAACACTTTGATTTCGTTAGATGGCCTTTAATTGACATTTAAACATGGTAAATAGCAGTACCTATCTCACTAGGAAAACACACAAAAACAATAATTTCTTTATGAATTTTGCCGATTATACAAGTACACATCTGCACCTACTATTAAATAACATGAAACTACATAAACTACTAGACTTTCGACACAGCGAGTATTTAACAACCATGATAAGGTAATAAAACCCATATCTTAATTCTCCAATTTGATACACAGCAAGTTTATTCAATTTCAATGAAATTTGGCGAAGAGGGAACGTTGCGCAAGGCGTAAGCAGGATATTAAATTGCATACGAGGATAATTGCATCATTCATCGAACAAAAATGTGGCGCCAGACTGAAACAAAACTAAGTCATACTATTTTTTTTTTGTGTAAATATTGTGTGCCTTACTTAACCTGGGTTAAATAAACTTATTTTCTTTCTTATTTACATTCCACATCGAATTAGGCCCTTTGTACACGGCATGATTTTCACAGTAGGGCGTATAAACCGCGTCATACAAAAAAAAACAGTGGCACTCCGGGAGTGCCGACAGAAGTGAAAACAAAACACAAACAGAATACTTTGCCATCACTCACTGACATATCGGATATACATTAAAACCGAGTACATCCCGAGGACAGCCAAACACATCCGAAGCGGGTATTTATTTTAGGTAATCGTCTTATAAACAAAACACGCGCGGTGTCGCTTACGGTAACAGTGGCGCGAGTTCAATGGTTTTTTCCCATCTCAAAAAATGCCTAACGTGCCTAAAGCAGTTTTCACTTCAAAAATGTGTCCGTCAACAAGCTTCCATAGTGATCCATACTATTGGAGCGTTCTATGTAAACGAATACAATATAAGTCAATCTGTCAAATGTCATGCTTATGTCATTTGAGTTTGACGTTTGAGATATAACTATCTCTCTCTCTCTCTCTGCTAATGTCTGTCGATGTGAAACTATGTATCTGGCTCCCTGAAATTATAATCATTTTTAATCAGAGTATTGAGTTTACTTTTCGCCATAAACCCATCACATACATCACTGACGACCGTGCCTAGATACACACGGCGAATAAACCGTACCTTTTCACAGCAAGAAAAACGTGTGTACAAAGTGCTTTACGTTTTGTCGGCTGCCACTAGTTCCTAAATGTAGAAGCCCTAAAATTTAATATCAACTAAATAATTCGCAAAAAAAAATCGCAAACAATCGAATAAGCTAAGCAATCACCCAAAATTATACTAATATACAGAACACAACCCTATATTATTTCATTGTTTCACAATAAATGTTTATCACAAATCAATTTAAATAAATAAATCCGTCGAATTAAAGAATCTCTTTCAAATCTCTTATAAATACGAGACGCATGTGCAGAATCTCCCTGCGTCCTAACTAAAAGCGATCGTTACGTGAATACGCAATCGTTGCATTCATAAATTTCACTTTTTGTTCGGTGAATCGTGAGTCTCCGGTTTTCCGAATAAAAAGTAAACGCGACGATCGCGTCCGCCCCGACCCTTGCTCGAGCCAGCCCGCGCCGCAGAGCCTGTTGTAGCTTTAAATTCGCCCCCCAGCGACGCGTTAAGGGAGGGCAACGAGCAACTTAGTTGCCCAGCAACGTTTTTATCTCTGTCGCTGTTTCGTCGCCGAGATTTGGACGATGCGCACACGGGAGCGACAGCAACGCTACTTTTTTGTTAATTTTTCGGTTGAACGGCTAGCGCAACTTTTTTGTCGCTGTGCGCACACTTGCATTGAAAACAATAGACGGGCGACAGTTGCGTCTATATCCGCAGACAACAAAGTCTCCCAGCTGTCGCATCTCTACATGAGCGCACTTTTATAAAAGACTCCCGAACCGTAGACTTGACGTGAGAGACAAATTAGTTGCGGAGACAAAAGTTGCTTGTGGGCGCCCTCCCTAAGCCGAGGTCCGTACCCCACAGGAGGTGCCCTTAGCGTGTAGTCGCATAGTTTTGCGCAAAATTCTGACTGACATTCTTTGAAAATTTAAAAATACCTTGTTTTGAGTTTAAATTTCAGCTTACATTCAATGGCATGTCACTAGGTTGGATGCATTGTTTCATAATGGCACAATGCAATCACCTCTTTGTTTTGATTGTATCCATACTAATATTATAAACTCTGTCTGTCTGTCTGTCCGTCAGTTTTTCACGCTTTAACGGCTAAACGGATTTCGATGAAATTTGGCACACAGGTTAGCGATGAGAATATTGGTTGAAAATATTCGTTAATATTTTTATTCAAGTATCTGCAACATGTTGAATAGTTGAATATTCTATTAACTAATGCATGTTGAAATTGTTAACAACTTAAATTAACCATTAACAGACCGAAATATTTGTTAAAAATACGTTGCCAATTTTGCGCCGAACAAGTTACTAAGATATTTTTATTCCATAATGGTAATTTTGTTTATTGAATATTAGTGATGCAACGGATCTGTTTCTGTTTCCGCAAGTGCGGAAGTTCCGCGCGATTTCCAACATCCGTTTCTGCTTCCGTTTCCGCAACTTTTATAACGAAGATTTAAACGGAAGTTTACAACCGACGGCTGAGAGTTACGCATGACCACGTAAGTCCCAAGAATAACTGTTTCATGAAATCATCATTCTTTGGACTTCGTGGTCTTAGAGAGTTGTGTTGATGACTTTAATGATTATAATTCTCTAAACACATATTTGTTACGGCCGCGATTCATATATTAATCAACGTACAACTTAATGCTGACCAGCAAATTGCAAAAAACGTAAGAAAATTTGAATTTCGCGGGCTACCTTAGCGCTTTCCCCTTAATAAAGAATTATATTTGTAAATTTGTTTTTTTTTTTTCATATTATTTACACTTCCGTTTCTGCATCCGTTTCCGTTTCTGCATCCGTTTCCGTTTCCGTTTCTGCTAAAATTTACTTTTGACATCTGTTTCCGTTTCTGGTTCCGCTAAGACACTTCCGTTGCATCACTATTGAATATCATAGTTAATTTTAAAAATTTGTTAAATTTAATGGTTGATGGTTATATTCATCATTTCTAACACAGGTAGAGCATGACCTGGGCTCCTGTGGGACAAAGGATACTTTTTATCCCAGTAGTAAGAATGTAGCAGGTGGCGTTCTGTACTTTCTGCCCTCATGAGAAGAAGGCGTAAGTTCCCGTGGAATATAATTTCCAACCTTTACGCGAGCGAAACCGCGGGCGGGAACTAGTTTTACATAAATCTCAGGCTAATTGGGCTAACGATTAAATTAATAAACGGCCAACAGCTTAGTCTATTATGCGATTCTAATCTGACAAATAATTACTAATATTAGAGATAAAACCCTGAACACAATATGAGCGAAAGTCTATAAAAAAATCAAGTCTATAAAAAAAATCTAGTCTTCTATACTATAATAGGAAATAAACGACGTAATAGGCCAGTCACCGTAGACACAAAAATCACATTAGGTCGCAAAACATATCACTGTACTGGTTTTTTTTGGAATGTTGTTTGGATAGGTACCAATAGTGTAAAACCAAGTTTGCAGCTTCGAAAGACCTGTGCTAACGGCGTGGTGCTTGAAAAACCTCGAAATTTTCGGACTTCTTTCTGTTTTTGACTTCTAAAAGGTGCATTCTACGTCACTCTATACATTTTTATAGTATACAACATTTGCTACAATTTGAACGTTTGAAATGCTGTATCGGGTTCTATTGGACCTACAGAGCTACGGTTGCGCTCAATTGCAAATTTTAAAATTAAAAATTTTGCGTAAGCGGAGTGTAATTTTTTACGACCTACGATTAAAATGTCTGGCCTAGAGCTATAGAGATATAGTAACGCAATAAAACGTAATATCGTTCATAATTTATAATAGTCTGTTTCATATTAAAGGAACTATCATAGTCTACTGATTCAGGTCACTTCAAAGATATCCGATCGAAAATTTTTGTTAAAAAAGATGCAAAAATATTGATTTTCTTAAATAAACGTAACTATGATGCAGTCTACTAAATGTATGTCTAGTCTTTAGTCAAAATATGTTATTGTTCTTGTAAACTTTTTGCATAACATATCAAAGACAAAGAAAAATGTCTTTTTAATAGTACAGTCGTAGCGCTGACTCAAGTAGCACCTTAAACAGCCTCTTTATGGTAAAATAGGAATCTCAAAAAAAAAAATCGTTGATCACTATTCTTCTTTCTGCTTGATTGGCTCCAACTCCTCCGGGTTCTCATCCATACTGGAAGCGGTGTCTGTGCGGGACTTGTCCACTGGGTACAACCTGAAATACACAATATGTTTTATTTAGATAAAGTATAAAATTCATTGTTATTATTCATTTGGATAGGAAACAGAATTCATTCGATTTCTTATGAAAACTTTGCTGCTGCTATAAACTAAGTAAATTTCTTCTAGATTCTATAATCGTTAGTTGCTGTGATTATAGTAAATCCACTACACATAAATTACCGCTAGAATGAACGGAGCTATAATTATCATGTTTAGAAACGTATTAGTTACGGCGATAACAAATCTGTTTGCTAAAACATAAAACGCATTATGTTGATTGTTATTTTTAGCAGTAAACTCTACTTTTATGGCTTTTATGAGCGGAAAATGACTGAATCTTTGGCCATTAAGTAACTGCGAATAATCGAAATAAAGTACCAACACACATAAAAATAAATAATGTAAGTAACATATTATAAGAAGTCAGGTCGTATCTAAGTATGTCTTTTGTTGGAGATTCATAATAAAATGGTGGTGGTTGGTGTACGGGAGATCGACACTTAATCTGTTACCATGAATTTAGCACATTATTTTAGCTAGACACCCCAGCGTAGGAATTTTTCGTATGTTATTAAAAAAAAACAGCTGTTTCATACAAAAGTGAAATACCTTTAAAATGTATGATCCCCCTTACACCCTGTATATAAAAATCTACTCACCATCTCTGATACAAATAAACTAAGAACACGAGATCATCCCTGAAGCAGGCAACCCGATGTGCGGTGGGCATCGTTATAATAAAGGCGAACACGTCGTCTATGAACGTATTGAACGCCTTGTACATGAAGGCGCGCCACGGTAGCGCGGCGACCGAGCGTAGCCGATAGTTCACGAACAGTTGCGGTAACATGAACAAGAACCCGAATGCGTACACGCCATTCACAATGCTGTGTAGTGCCCAGGAGTACCAACTGGAAATAATAATTTAGATTTTGTTATTAGTTAGGACAAGATAACTACATAGCATAAACATAATTATAGCATAATCAGCCAATGTGCCCACTGCTGGGACACAGGCCTCCGCTCTTCGAGAGGGAGTGGGCTGTAATCCACCACGCGGGCCAAGTGCGGGTTGATAGATATCACATGTCTTCTAATTTTTGATTCTAAAACACGCCGGTTTCCTCAGGATGTTTTCTTAGCTAACCAAGAAAACTACAACCTAGACTTTTATAAAATGGGTAAAATAAAAAAGAAATAAGGAAAAGAAGAAAGATAAGGAACGGTTGAGATTTTTTGGAATACGAATCGATAGAGTTTTATAATTCTTTTATATTTTATTTATTTGAGAAAAGTAAATAAAATATAAAAGAATTATAAAATTCTATTGATTCGCATTCTAAAAAAATCTCAACCACTTATGCATTTATGCGTACATACCTCTTGTGCGGTTCATAAACCAACGAGTAGATGGCGCCAGCGAAGCACAGTGGGTACAGCAACATAGACAAGTACTTCATGGCCTCGGCGTCCGCCTTAGCCGTGCTTCTCTCTCCCGCATCCGCGCTCCTGTCCCGCCACACGCGCACCCTCCAACCGGAGAATGAAATGCGAAGGTGCAGGACTTTTGTCACTTTCCATAACTGAAGATTAATTAATATAGATCTTAATTACATTTGCTAATAGGATTGGTAACATCATAAATTTAATCTTGTTTTTTACATCTTCTGCTGAAATGAGAGTTTGCTGGAAAGTACTTTATTAAATAGAATCAATGAATGAATGAACATGAATGACTAAATATATTTATATATGTATATATCGACGAATGAACTTATATGATTGATTGAATACATATGAATGAATGGCAAAAAAATCAAGTACAAATAGGATCTCTGAATTGCCTTACCTCAATAATCGCGCTGATACCGGCTGGTACAAGTACAAGAAGAGAAGTCTGTTCATCAAGCAGATAGAAGAATATGACCATCTGTGAGAATGCTCGCCAAAAAACGGTACGCGCGGACAATCCCGCCAGGGAGCGCTTGCGGCGCCAGAAAGATACGTCATTCTTGAAGGCCAGGAAGTCAAACAATAGCTGGAATGGAAATGGTTTTATTACATAGATATGTAACTAGGAAGCTAGAACTTTCTAGTCAAGGCAAAGAAGTATGCAACCCTTGCAAGGACTCTGATTTATGCCAAGTACCTGATAAACTTTTTATGGTTTATCATTTATTCTTAGTATTAGGTACTTAATTTGACTAAAATTATAATTTAGTAGTTTCGTGAAATTCCTCACAAATGTTATGTTGTGGCGTCACATATTGTGCATTTGTGAACGCACCTTAGAATACGTGGCATCGCCTGTATTATGTTTTTATAAGTTAGTCAAGAACGCACCCTTGTTAAGTGGCAACACGAAGCTACGATCCGGGGTGCTACCTGTAGAGTTTCTTAGGTAGCATCCCTCTCTTGCTTGCCAACCGTCACAGGACATGGACTAGATTTAAGTCATTAGTTTATTTTATCCCTACTGGTTTTAATTAGATAAATGTAGTAAATAGTGTACAGTCGCCGTCAGATATATTGTAGCAGACAAGGTGACCAAATACTTCTGAACAATTTAAAATGTCAATAAGTTCCATACACTACAAGTTACCATTAATATCTGAACATTCATTACTTCATTAATATCTGAGCAGATGCTTGTCAATAATTTCTATACACACAACTTACCAAAAATATACACTTACAACGTCAAGTGTATCTACGCAGACAAACATTGAGCTTACCTAAAATAAAAACTACATACTACACAACTACGAGCTTAAAATAAAAACTACCTGGCAAATAATAAACAATGAAACAGGTAGGAAAAAACAGCGTAATACTGAATTTAATTTAGAGACTGCTCGTGGCCCCATCAATTCAGATATAGAAATTGCTCAGGAATTTGAAAATTTTTTGCTAATATTCCCCTTAAAACTACTGAAGCTTTAAATTCCTCACCCGCGCTTTCTGCTGACTTGCTTAGAAAGAATGTTGAGGCATGCCCTTCGGAGTTTGGGTTTCAACATACAAACCCCCAGGCTGTTATAAAAGCTTTTAAAGATCTTAAAATTAAATCAACAGAAGATCTCTGGGGAATGTCTGTAAAAGTTTGTAGATCTATCATCGAAACGATTGCGCTCTATTTAGCTTTCATATTTAACATCAGTGTAGACCAAGGAGTCTTTCCAGATCTCATGAAACACAGTAAAGTAGTTCCTTTGTTCAAATCCGGTGATAGTAAAGACCCCAACAATTTTAGGCCTGTCTCAATTCTGCCGGTTCTCAGTAAGGTGGTTGAAAAGTTGATGCTCAATCAAATGTTACGCCATTTTAATAAAAATTCCATCTTTCATGAACACCAGTACGGTTTCACCAAAGGGCGTTGTTTAATTTTTTTACATTAATATTTTATCGTATAATGAGTCAGAAAGGAGATATTGTCTAAAACCAGTTATTAGGCGCCATTTTTCCAATATGGCGGTGCGAGCGGCAAAGATAAAACAATGAGCGACAAAGTGAAAATTCGAAGAGAACACGTCGAACTCAATAAAATAACCAATTTTCAAAACTCCCGGAAAAAATTCCAGGTTCCACACCCTTTTTGAACACCAAATGACTCTTCTAGGTATAAATACGATGAAAAGGGAATACAAACTGTATAGAAAATCATTTGTTTAGGGTAAAACTGATATTTTATGTTAATGTCAAACTATTGATAGAAAATAGATCTTGGTTTTGTAATGAAATTATAAGTTATTGTAAATATTTTTTTATTTGTGACAACGTACGTATATAAAATATTATTATTTTGTGTAACGTTGTAAGTGTTCAGATATTTTTGGTTAGTTGTGTGTATAGAAATTATTGACAAGCATCTGCTCAGATATTAATGAAGTAATGAATGTTCAGATATTAATGGTAACTTGTAGTGTATGGAACTTATTGACATTTTAAATTGTTCAGAAGTATTTGGTCACCTTGTCTGCTACAATATATCTGACGGCGACTGTACCTAACTTGAAACTATAATGTGTGTGGCAATTACAATATTATTAACTGCAAGTTGGAGTTTCATTTCTACTCTTAGATCAAAACTTCACCTCCAATAAGCGTAAGAGGAGAGAAGTAGAATACCTTCCACCTATGTCTCCAAAATGTATTCTACCAAATTTTTTACATCAATTTCTTGTTGATAAAACTTACATGACAACTGGCAATCAATACAGTAGCTGATAGTAAATACAAGTTGGTGTCAGCGAATATTCCTTTAACATCATCCACATCTTTCTCACTGAAGCCCAGAGAAAACAGCTGTTCTAGCGCCAATCGGACATGCAGTGCCAACCGTAGGGAACCGTACGATGTCGGCGACACATTCACTGTTATGTTGACTTCCGTTGAGCTAATATTTAACAGTTGGAAGTGTGCTAATCTGGACTTCAAAACATTGTGTTGTAGAATAGGCAAGAATTTGCCACTTCTGACTCTGAAATAAGACATGCAATTTAATTAGATCAAGGTTGTTAATAGTATGTATTTGTTTTGATATAATAGGTACTTAGCAAGTTAATTATGATTTGTTATACAATTGGAGGAAGTATTTTGTTTTACTAAATTTTGTTAGTCAAAAAATTTTTTTTTCACCATTGTATACTCATTCATTTACATTTTTATTTTGATACTTATATTTTTTATTTTGTTTTCTGTATTTGTATGCTTGTATTAAAATGCTGTTTTGTTTATCTTCCATGAAATTCATGTGTCTGGCGTCACTTATTGTGCATTTGTGAATGCACCTAAAAATATGTAGCATTGTGTGTATTATTTATAAATTAGGAACGCATGCACCCCTTCACTCTATTTTATCTCTTCTAGTTTAATTAGTTATACCTATTGTGTTCCTGATTTTATATCCAATTTGCATAAGAGGAGACAGAAAACCTTCCACCTATATCCCTAAAGGCGAAAGTGCTAAGAAGTAAAATTATTCCAATTTTGTTATGTTTTGCAATTTGCAGGTCATATGTATTTACTAATAAAATAAGACTAATGGAGAAGTATGGAAGAAAATTACATATTGCCCTGACCCCAAATAAATTGGGACAAGAGCAGGAGAATGATATATGTATTTGCACACCACAACTAACAATAAGTACTTATATTAAAAATTATACCTTATGTAAGGATACAATTCACCAGGTATTTTACTACTAGGTAGTCTCAGATCATCTGTGAGAATGGATAGTGGAGCTACTGTAGCGATGTGGGAATATGGACGAACTGCTTTCTTTTCTACAACTTTTTTACCCTCATCCTGTAAAAATAACATACAATTACAAATTAATAGACCATAACCACCAACCTGGTTGAAAGCATTGACATGAACAGGTGTAAACAAACATTAAAGAGCTCACATTTTGCTGAAGAAGATTAAATGTTTCAGCTTGAGGTTCCGTATGTGTCACCAGAGGGAGAGTGTGTATGGACTCCGTGCGAACTATTTCATCAAACTCCTTGTATAAGTGGCCGTCATCCAACAAGACCGCATGCATAAACAATGAGCCATTGTTGCGAGTTTTACGAGGCACTTTCAATTTAATATCACTAAAAATAAGTCATAACTAATTATTACACGAAATCCTTATAACTTGCTTTAGATATGTGCAGGACCCAGACTCGGAGGATACTTACAAAGTTGCCGGATTTCGATAGTCAAACTTGAGAGAAGTATACACTTTTGAGACACTTTCCGCTGTAGAACCGTCTAAGTATGGATGCTCTTTTACAGAGGTATACAGAACTAAATGCTGCACGGGATTTGAAGCTAAATAAGATGAAAAACATCTCTCGCCACGACTACATTCTGGCGGTATAAATATTTCAGCTAATGTCCATATAGTATTAATAACATAGACAGCAAAAATTAAAGACAGTATTAAACTAACAGACATATATTTCATTCCGGAGAATTATTGACTACTTTTAATGAAATAAAAATATTTGTATTTAGTTAAATTAGAAAATGCACGCACTCAACTGGAGAAAGATGTCATTTGTGTCAAACAAATTGACAAAATCAAAATGTCAAACAAGCATGACAGAGAGATCTCTTCTCTTATGGCTCAATCCCGAGTAAGGAAAAAAAAAAGAATGATCTCTCATGTTTTTGAAAGCTGCATCCTTCGATCGAAGACTGCATCCCAATTCTTCTTACAAAATAACACATAACGTTATCCGTCAGTGGAGCAAGCGAAGTGCGAAAAAATTCTCACATCGAATGCAAATTGAGTGATCCACAACACAGAGTACTTTTTGATAGACTGATTCACAATGCAGAAGACCGCATAACTTGGCGACGCATTGTATGTGGTCACAATCATTCCTCAACATTGAGCATTGAGGAAACGACGAAAAAGAAGAAGAATGCAAGATCAAATCGCCGATTGACGAATACCCGCTAAAATGAATACGTCAAACAAAATCGACTAACCCAACCAATTACATTTTGCTCTCATTTTGTATCTTTTGATGTATTTTTTGTATACTTATTTGAAAATACAACTTCAAATAAATATTATTTATTTTTAGGCATGAATGTAAGATAGGCATGAATGTATTTTATTTTAGAATAGCATTGATATTTTTTTCTTTTCATACTCTAACGACGCACAACCCAACCTTACTGTGTATTGTTTTTTTGTTTGGGTAACATCATCATAATTTATGGGCGACTTCAAAACGTAATAAATCGGTGTTTCCTTGGAAATAATATTGATATTTCATGAAAATAGAAGAAATACTAAAGGTATATTTGATATTTTAAGTTGATATTCGAAGTGTATGCTTTGCGTCCCAAATCTAAGGGGGGCCTATGTGGCATATTGTTTTGACAGTTGTCACTATAAATATCTGATATTTTGTTTATATTTCAGAATGGAAATGGTTTTGTGCAACCTCTGCTTATTGAGTTATTCCAAGGAATTTAAATTAGCCCACAACTGAAAAATGTTAACACCGAATAAGAATATGTGTCCAAGTAACCGTGGCAATGGATGCTAAAGACTTGAGGACCGACTCTGCTGTGAGTGAACGCAACAATGACGGCAGCAAGTACTCTCAAGGCGGCGGTATCGCGCTCCACTGTGACAGGAATAAGTCATATCAAGATATTGGATCAAACTCATTGGGCAAAGTGGATGTACAGAACGCGCGGCCGTGCGCCGTCATAGGACCCGACCGAGTCGTGCCTCCGCCCGCCGTCAGTGAGGCGTATCTTATGAAAAAAGGTCCCGCGGAGCCATGGCAATGCATGGACAACGCGTATCGCCGTCCACCCGAATACCCCCATAAGTTAACCAATTACCAAAACCCTACAAGAAACATATCCCCAAGACAAACATTCCAAGAAAACATGCAGCGTATCATGGTGCCACCTACATACAACTCTATCAAAGTAAATGATGACACCAATTATGCTCCAGTATCAGATAGAAGTAACGGTCTATCTAAAAATATCAAGTTAAACATGCCGCCAGAGGCAAAGTTCTGTGAAGTGCCTTATGCTATTAATCCTACTAATAATGAACATAAAAATGTTAGGAACCCTGAAATGTGTTTACCTAGTGTGACGCCCACTCATACCCGGACTGCTCCTCATGGATGGCCTCCAGGCAGTGTTAATTTACGTTCTACAAGGATGTATGGTGCTCCTGAACTGTACCAATATCAAGACTACCCCAGCTGTGCTGGTCCTCGACCGGTAGTGCCCAGACCACATAGAAATGTTCCAGAAGAACAAGGCTATGTGTATACTGATCCATATTATCAAGAAGGAAACATTCGTTTCAAGCCGTATCCAAGTTTAAAGGAACGATATCCTCAGCAAAGGTATGAATATATTGGTAATTATTCTAATCCATTCCACCCCCCACCTGGCTTTGCGTCTCATAAATATGAGATACAGAAGTCTATTCCACCTCACCCCTATCCCCCATATCCTCCCATCAAATATCTGGATAACCGAGTTGCTGAACCTGTTATGGAAGCATATCAAAGAAATCCTCAAGGTTTAGGCCCCAACTACAATATTCAATATCGTAATCAGGTAATCCATCCAACCTATGGACCAGTAGTTGGAAATGGTCCTCAAAATAAAATGCATTCATACCCACCTGATGCTCATATGAAAGCTATACCTCCTAACAAACTACCTTATGATAGCAATGCTAAAACATATATTGATTATGATAATAGTCGACAGAAAATATATCCCCCAACTGAGAGCTACTTTGTCAATGAAATGGCAAGAATGCCCATAAAGAGCCAAGTAATTATGCCTAATTATGCCACATTAAATATGCATAGTATAACTCCAAATCCTTATTACAAGAAAGACACCCAGCAAATTAAAAATTATGACCATATGGCTCATTTTAGAAATATGGACCCTAATTTAAACATACATAACCCTATGTCAAGACATGCACCTGTGTTTTCACCCAATACACTAGCAATTTCACCTACTGATTCTAACACCAGTAATGACACCACACAAACTCTTGGAACTTCTCAAGAAGACTGTGGCTATGTGAGCCAATCATCTACTGCAAGTGTTAGAAGTATTGATTCTGGCATCAACAGAATACCAAATGAATATCTTAGAAAATATTATGATAATCATAATAGATATGGACCAATAGTTAGACCTATGATGTCCAAGTCTCAATTAAATTCTAATAATAATACATCCAAAGACAAGAAGCAAATAGATGTTAGACAGTTCTTGCAAATGTGGAATGAAGGGGATGAAGAGCAAGAAGAAAACAGTTCTAAAGAAATAATAATACAGACAGGGTCTAGTGATAAAAACAATTTCGGCAAGTCACACTTACATGAAGCTAAGAATAGTCAGGAACAACTGTATGTCCTTGGCCTTGTGAATGTTCCCAGTGACGAACTAGCAAAATATGAACATATTCAAAAAGTTTCTAAATTACCTGAGAATATTAAAGGATATAATAGTATTGAATTACTCAATCAGTTTGAAGAAGTGATAGAATCATCACATATGAATAACTACAAGAGTCCTACCTCTAAAGAGTCAATATACCATATGCCAAAAAAAGGAGCTCATCCAAAACAGGCGACAGCAGTAATACCACCGAGACCAGTTTCGCCTTTAGATGTGGAATCTAAAATAAGTCAGTCGGTCATTCATAAAGAAGTTGGATGTAATTTCGAAATAAAGCCTTGTAGTCCTAAAATGCTCAATGTAGAAGTTGCAGCACCAGTCCAAAACATTTTAGCTGAGAGGGCAATAGAGAAAGTTGCGAATCCAGTCATGTTGAAATCACCCATGTTAAATGGCATGAATGAAAATATTGACTGTAACATGATGAAAAGAACTGATCACCGTATGAATATGAATGAAAATTTAAGAATTCCAAGCTGTAAAATGATAAATACACAATATTCCAATAGTAACTCTATTGACCAAATGAAAAGTAGCTACAGTATACAAGACTTGGAAAGTAACTCTGGCTTATGTCTAGCTTCACTACCCAGACTTGACAATGATATTGAATTGAACTTCCCTGAAGTCAATCAACAGTTCATTAATGCAAATAAAGGAGATAGTACCGTTTTAGCAACTTCGATAAGAGACTTGCCGACGCTAGATGTATTAGATCAGTCACCCAACCAAATTCAAGATAAATTTAATAATACAAATCCATCTAGACCAGATAGAGAATATGATGATAATAAATCACCATATATAGTTGACTCTGAAAAAGAGTTTTCTAAATTGAGTAAATACCGTAAAACTAAAACTTTTGAACCCAAAGAAACTCTTATACACCAGAACGTTAATGCTTTTAGAACTGACAGTGTTATTATAAAAAACCCTGAAAACGTAAAAAATCATGAAGACAATTCCGATTTTTCGAATAGCTTAAATAAAGTGATCATGGATATTCAGCAGGCTCCAATAAATTTGACTTCACAAGGAAGCCTTTCATGTAATGTAGAGAGTCATCCTGATAACATTGATTTGCAAGATGCAGAAAAAGGACACCAGTTGCCTATGGAGATTGCAATAGACTTCAGTTTGAACAAAACAGGGATTAATAGTACCGAATCTATAGAAACAAAAATTGAGTCACAAATGACTTCGACTCACATCGATGAAAATCCTTTAAACACATTAATTAAAGATGACTCATCGGATTCGGTTAGTTTACTTCCTGCATTTACTGAAGAAAATGAAAATTTGACTAACGTGGATGATATAGATGGAAATTATAGTCTTGACGGTATAAAAGACAGTCATGATGTACCTAAACTGATTACAAAAATTAAGGATAATAATGATGATATAGACACTAAACAAATTCCAACAAATAATGAGAACTATCAAAAAATACAAACCGAGATAAACAAATGTGCTAGAAATAGCACGGAGGAGAGGATTGTCGATGTTCGCAATGCATTATTGACTTCAAAAACAGAAATATCTGTCAATGAACTTTTGAGTCTGAAAATCTGCAACAGTGAGGACTCAACAACAGATGAATTGACAGAAGACGTGAACTATACTACTCTAATGGAAATTGATTCAGAAATTTCGCAAAATTCTAGGGAAAGTTTAGAAGAAAATTATGAAATGGACACAGCTGAAAATGCCACAAACGTTGCGATAGATGAAGACTTTGGCCACAATCATAATTTTGTTGATAAATTTAATAATCCTGTACATGCTGAAACTAGAACGGAGATTGACACTTCAAAAATAAATAATCTACACAACGTACGCGATCCGGTAGAGACTGAACAAGTACAGCAACATGAAAAAAATATACTCTTAACGAGTGGAGAAACATGCTGCAATGACTGTGAAAGTTCAGACTTAATCCAATCTCAAAATACGAATTCGGAATCGCAACCAGTTTCAAAGGACTATGTGCCAGATCATATAAATGATAGCATTGACACGCTAGACAGTACGACTCAATCATCAGAAGAACTTTCAAACAACGAAAAGGTATTGAAGGATTTTGAAGATACATATTCCGAAGATACACAGAGCATTCCAGAAAATACAGATCTATTTGACCATTATCAGTTAGTCGATAAAGACTCGGAACACCAATGTGAGGAACCGTTTCAAAGAAACATATGGTATGGAAGTAAAGAATTGTATTCACCTTGGATTCAAAAATTACTTACGTTTACTGAAGGAAATTGTAATAGTGCAACAAAGAAAAATGACATGCACAGGATTAACGATATTTTAGTAGATTCAATCGAAACGTCTAATACAACAGAAATGGCTTATGCAACCGAAGCGTCGAATACAACTGAAATGGCGAATACAACCGAAACGTCTAATACAACTGAAATGGCGAATACAACCGAAACGGCTAATACAACCGAAACGGCAAATTCAAACGAAATTACTCATACAACCGACACGGCTAATACAACCGAAATGGCTAATACAACTGAAACGGCTGATACAACTGAAACAGCTAACACAACCGAAATTACTAATACAACTGAAGCGTTTAATGCAACCGAAACGGCTAATACAACGGAAGCAATTAATACAACCGAAACGGCTAATACAACTGAAATGCCTAATACAACGGAAGCAGTTAATACAACCGAAACGGCTAATACAACCGAAATTACTCATACAACCGAAACGGCTAATACAACCGAAGCGGCTAATACAACTGAAATTGCTAATACAACCGAAGCGGCTAATACAACCGAAATTGCTAATACAACCGAAGCGGCTAATACAACCGAAATTGCTAATACAACCGAAGCGGCTAATACAACCGATATGGCTAATACAACTACAGAAAACAATGATGATAACGATATTTCTGATTGTGATTTGGAAATAAGAAAATCAGAACCACTAGAAGTTTCTCATAAAGATATAACAGAAAATGTAGATGTAGAACAAGACAATTGTAACAGTACAGTGGAAGTAACAGTTGATACCAGGGTTTTAAGTTCACCTATTTTAGACAACAATGTAGATGGAACTGTAAATTCAAATGATCACTTCGAATGTGAAGATAGTACTAAAGATGAAGTCATTAATAATAAAGAAAATATGCCTGCAGTGGATGAAGCTGATAACATTATTTCTGCTGGCAATCAATTGGTCACTTGTGAATTCAACGAAACCAACGTGATCGATCCTTCTTTAGAATCTGAACCCGATAGCAATGAAAATACAGACATAATTGTGGAAACGCAACTCAACAATGATATTAAAACCCAATGTGAAGTACCAGATACTTATAATATAGAAGAAGTTTTGTGTGAGTCGTTTCAAGAGGAGGCAGAGCAGTGTGACGAACAGCCTGAAGATAAACATGCAGAACTAGAATCATCTAATCACTTTGAACACGTGCGATTTTCTTTTAATGAAATACAAGCAAATGACGTTCAATATAGAAAATGTCAACGGCTTAAGAGATCATTGTCGGATTCAGCATTAAATATGTACAATAATGATGAACGGCCGAAACAGGACAACGAAGATAATGTTCAATTTATCTGGCCATATAAACGCAGAAAAATGAATACTGTTGATAATGACTTGCTAGCACAGAAATTGTGCAACATCATACATCATAACCGACGAAACTCTGTTTCTTCTTTCTATAACGAAGACAATGTTTCGTTTTGTATTTTAATAGACAATAGCTGTATTATAACGGAGGAAGAAAGCGAAGAACCAGATAAAGTGTGTTATACAGAACTGTCAGAAGAATGCTTAGCTGAAATACAAAGTAGCTGTACAAAACATGATGAAAGCAAAGAGACATTGACGGAAGTTGCATTAAGTCCACAACAAGAAAACGCGTGTGAATACTCAGATTCCTTTATGTTGGATTGTGAAGAAGATAAAACACTCGAAGAATCTTGGGATGAAGATGTAGGTTGTGTAGAAACAGTTATTAGTGACGATATTGCAGAAGATATTGAAATCTGTGGGCCTTCTTCTCCAAAAGTTGACGCTTTGTCTGATAACGACGAGTCCGGTATTTTTAGTAGCAGTAAACACACTGACAAAGTTAAATTCATATATGGTGACAAAATGTGCAATGATGACGCTCTCTTTGTAGAAACCTTGTATAAAACTCCACAAATGGATGTAAACAAAACTTTATATAACAGAGAAACTCGCGTTTCTGATGATTACGATAGATATTATGATAACGATTCTTTAGAAAAAATTTTATCAGAATCTAATGAGCGATCAGTGTCACCTTATGTTCCACAATATATGGAAACTATGTTTCCTTTTGGAAAAGGAAACTCTAAAGAAACTCCAGAAAACAAAGAAAATATGGACATAGAAACATTCTCTCCATTGCAAAGCACAAGGAATGCTTTAGATATCGTTGTAGACATTAATGTTGATAAAATGGAGCGTGAAAATATGCATTCAATAGAAATAGTTGCGAAAACTAGAGATGATACTGAACATTCTTGCGAATCAAGCGTTGATAATGTATTTCCATATAACCAAAAAGATGAAGACGCAATTTATACATCTAGTTCTCCAGAAGTGTCTTCAACAACATCTGAAGAAAAAAACTCGGGAATATTACTAAAAATAACAAACTATAAAGGTTCTAGAATATCACAAATTAATGATGTTAGTAGAGTTAATAAAAGACCAAGTTGCAAATTTACCGAAGAAAAGGAATATTTACATACTCGTGCTAATTATTCTTCTAACCGGCCATTATTGACAAAAGCAGCTCAAAAATATATTCCTCCATTAAAAGAATCAATTCGTGACCTAAAAGTTCAACTGTCATTACCTCAACACAGCCTTATGAAACTGAAGCAATTAAAAATATCCAAAGATGAACCAAAGGTGAATAAAAAAAACGCTAATATTTCGCGTATTCCTAAAAAACCAAAGCCTAAATTTGAAGACGTCCTTAAAAGTATTGATGAAATTCAATTTAAAAAGCATAAAGAAAAGACTAAAAAAACAAAGAAATCTATTCCCAAAGTAGTCATTAAGAAAAATCAAAATGGTTCTCATTATGCTAGTACTTCAAATAAAGATGATTTCAACCCAGATATGACGGGTAGGAAATGGCAACCGTGGGTGTTTATAGAAAAAAGCCATTTCATTGATAAAATGGCGACCAGAAAGAAAACGAAAGCTATATACAGTCATAGGAAAAGAACATATGTTTTAGCTGAAAAATTTCAGAAGTATAAGTCTGCTAACAACAACAGCGCTAAATTTGTGATAACGCCACCGATGTCAGATATCCCTTCTTCGGGACTAAAATACACCATAAGATTGAAACATAATTACTGAGGTAGTTTGTTTCGAGCATCGCAGTTCTTTGGGTCTATTTATGATGATTAACAGCCATATTGGCTATTGTGTTAATGGATCCCACCCTAATAAAGGTCTCGTATTATCATTCCTACGATTCCACTATATTCTTTTTAGTAGTTACCCAAGTTAGTTTATTATGTAGTTTAATAACGAAGCCAAATTCAGTACTAAGTGTGATATGGAAAAGAAAGCAAAGACATTTTATTATTTAATAGTGCAATTTGATCTGATCTGTAATTGTTACTGTGTTTCAAATTTTATTATAATCGTTTAACTGCTGTGCCTGTCATTCCATTTTTTTTAAATTAGTGTAATTGTAACTATTTATTTAATAGAATTGCACCTTCAAGATTTTAGGTAGCCATAATTTATGAGTATTATCTCCGTTAAAATATTTGATTCCAAATAATGTTGATATTTCTAGTTATGTTTACACAATATGTAGGTGATTTTTCAGTAATTTTAATTAATCGTATTGGCGGCGGAGTCCATATATCCGAAAAAGTCCGGTATATTGTTTGTAGATATTGTTCTTGTGTGATGTTGTGTTTAATCAAGGTCAACATTAAATGTACTTATACCTAGTTTATGATAATTGGTAATAGAAAAGTCTTATTCCGATATCTGATATTTTTGTGTACCTGTATTTAAAGAGTTTATTTTTAATCATGATATCGATTAGTCGAAAGTCACTCCATTTGAATGTAATATCTCGTTAACCTCCTTCTGTCTTCCGTCGCCAACGTTGAGAACGTCGCCGCCGTGCGTATTGTGGTGCTGCAATCTGAGAACCAAGTTGGTGAGCACCATCTGTGCATTATGTGCATCATCGTTATATCGTCCGGCACGTCACAGCTTGCCAAAGACGAGATGATAATTATAAGTGTCCAAAGAGCGCTGCGCTGTATCATCGGCCGATATAAAGTTGATGTACGAACTTTGATATTTATCTAGGCAATGAAATAATCACTGTGTGGTTTTGAAGATGTTATATTAGTGTTAGTATGGTCAGTGCCTTCGGTACTGTCGAGATTGCTCACATAATTATATTATATTGTAAGCAAATGTCTAATCATGTCTGTTAGATATTGATTTGACTGCGACATGTGTACAGTGCCGGATTAAGACTACTTGATGCCCTAAGCAATACACGCCTGTGGGCCCCCTATCCACTAGTCGACTCGTATTTTTTAAAAAAAAAATCGACGTTCGATTTATTAAGATTAGCGCACGTCTCAAGTGACTTTTGGGTCTTGTAATATCTTACTGACGAACAGCCTTGCCTTTTATTTACTAGCAAATATTTTTCGGTGCTGTTTATGGCAGGCGCGGTCGCAGCCCAAGATTCTTGTGGGGGGTCACCATGGTGCCGAGGAATATTTTTAGGGTGGTTGATCTCGTTGGTCTAGTGGTCGCAAACGTTAGTGCTGACCATGAGGTCTTGGTTCGATTCCCAGCTCGGGTAAAGTGGTATTAGGTTTTCCATCAGAAATATCTCAGAAGCAGCCTGGAGTCTGGGTTTTATGCCCGGTTAGTGGCAGTAGGCTCGTCCCCTACGACATGGGATTTAAAGATAACTGGCGCAATATAGGTGTAACTACTATAAGTATGTAGTACATATCTGCCTAATTCTTCGGGGATTAAAGGCGTTATGTTATGTTCATATACATCTCCAGCTCCACATTATTTAATTATGCTATTCAGGGACGCAGCTTTTACGTGCTGCCAAATTGGTCGCAGCATTTTTTGATAAATAGGTCATAGATTTGGGGGTCATGATCCCAATGACCCCCCTGGGACCGCGCCTGGTTTATGATGCCCCCCGAGACGTGATGCTCTAAGCAATTGCTTAATTTGCTTAGGGGTTAATCCGGCACTGCATGTGTATCAATGCTACTGTGTAGGCGAAGTACAAAATTTGCACACTTTAATTGTTAATACCATATAATCCTATCATGTATTTTCTAAGAAAGTGTTCGTTCAATATCATTCAATAATTTTGTTTGTAATGATGTTGCAGTGAAACAACATAGTGTAGGTAGGTAATAAAATTAAAGCGTGAAATAACCAAAGCCAATACTCAGAAATAATAGATGTTGAGAAATTGTGTACGTAGGTACTACTTTGAATTTATACCAACACGGCAAAATAACTACCGCTACGATAAGTCTGGAACTTATTGAAGCGGTAGCCGTATCATAATGAATATAAAATATTATCAAATAAAAAATTATTGCACCCAGAATATTTTTTATCTGGCATATTTTCATATACGTACCTAGGTTGCGAAGTTTAATGTCCAGTATACAGGTACTTGTCTTACTAAATGAGAGTGCGATAGAATGCGCTGCCAGTGCCTTTAACATTGTTCTGATATTAAGATAATTATATCAAGTATATCATATTTAGGACTACTGTTATTACTTCATACGTTTTGGCCATTTTAAACATTTTGGAAATATCTGTTGATCTCATAAACAAGGCACTCACCGATTCATGTTTTGCCTTATCGTGCCTATAAATATATTTTATTATTAAATACATACACTATTTTGATATCATGTACAGGGTGTTCAATAAATATACCAAATATATGTGCTTTTAAGTCCTGCTACATGTATTTGCAAAGTGTTGCCTTCGTAGATAAACTATTATAGAATTAATTATTACATAGTGTAAGTTATTAAAATAATATTTTAATGTGTTAAATTTCGTATAGTATGACCGGTTAAACTGTTTAATTTATTGATAAATCATAATATATTGTATGAAAAATGGTAATTTTAAGTAATAGATTAAGTTTTAAGTATAATAAATGTACAAAGGTAAAGTTAAGAAATGCGTTGATTTGTGTCCAGTGTTTGTTTGGACGTCATAGCCTTGGTTGATGTCGAGGCTGAATATTTACCAAAATTATAATTTGCTAGTAGCACGTGTATGTAATGACTATGCGAGGAGCAGCACCGGTCGCTCGGAGATGCTCGGCGCTGCCTCTCGGTGACTGATGACTGATTACTTCACGTTTACTTACCAATACCATAGAATTTATTTTCATCGTAGTTTTCGGTACCTTGTATGTTTGTTATGCACTATTGAGTGGATTGTTGTTTTATTTTCCTGCACTTGTTGGCCATTGTTATAACTTTAAGTTATGGTATATTCTATTGTGGTTAAATTATTTAAATTAAGGGTTATGGATTAGTTATTATTGATGATTTTAATAATTAGATATTTGTTTGTCGTTTAAATGTTAATGCATATCTTCTTATGCCAGTAACGCACGTGATAATGTATGGTGATAGACGTAATATTGGATACACTTAGGTACAGACGCCAGCACATCAACCTACTACAACCTGTCAAATTTCGTTAATAGATGTTCAACTTTATCGCTAAAGTATAGGATCAAAGTTGATTGGGAAAATTTGATAGTTTCGGGTAGCTTGATGTACTGGCGTCTGTACTCTATAACTGAGTGTTTATAAACTGAAGTGTGACACATTGTACTGTTAATTAATGGGATGTTATTGTATTACGTTTTCGAGTGGTACCTAGTTTTGAAATTGTTCTATAATTGACCAAAATTAAAAGTGTTCGCAGTAATATACGTTTATTATTTCAAAATGCATTACAATTACACGGGTATATTAACTTTTACAGCTTCTTGCCGAATGGCGCTGATCAATTCTTGATTCACCAGGAACACGAAGCGAAGACCGGCAATCTGGATGGAATAAACGGAAACATATCAAAAAGTGTAAATATTGTTCTTTCGGAAAAGTTCGAAAGTTTTTCAAAGAGGACTCAAACAGAAATCAAACAATCCCACGGATATTTTATCCAACGGCGGGGCACCAAGGTAGCTATATGAAGCAGGTACAGACGCCAGCACATCAAGTTACTACAATCTGTCAAATTTCTTTAATAGATTTTCAACTTTATCGCTAGAGCATAAGGTTCAAAGTTGATTGAGAAAATTTGACAGTTTCGGGTAGCTTGATGTGCTGGCGTCTGTACAAGCACTCTCCTGCCAACCAATTGAGTATTTTCAACACTTTCCTCGCACTAAAATTGCCATACATTAATACCTAATGACGTGACGGCCAAAATCAAGGTTTGTATTGTACATTACAATGGGCATGATATAATCACGCAAAACATTACGAGCACCTACCTCAATGACGGTGTTGTGATTAAGCTTCACTTTGTTCCCCGGCAGCACCGGCCGGCCGTCCACAAATATGGGTCGTTTGCCCTCAGATGACATAAAGAAGTCGCCACTGTTCCGCAGACGGATCGTGGCTTGCTTCCGCGACACTTTCGCCGCTGGCCCTTCCAGTGTCAAGTCCACATCGATAGAATTGTCCCGCGTGCTGCGACCAACTGCGATCTGATAAACAAAAAAATATTTTAATTATATGTTTATTATTTATGTGTTAATGAAGTTTTTACTTTTATATTATGTGTTTGACGTAGTATGTAATTTACATACAATGCCGTTTATAAAACGTACGAAATTAACTTTAAAGGTAAATTACAAGTTAAAGATCTTTATAGACTGTTAAATTAAAAAACACCATTATGTGCCTATAAATGAATTCGTATGTGTCTGCGTCGTCGCCACCACGCGCGATATTGAACTAATTATTATATTACCCTAAGTCATAAATGCAGTCGCTAATTGAAATGATCGATTAAAGCAAAACGGTCGAACGATGAAACACTTGTAACCTCAGTCGAAGTTACCTGTCCGAAAAATTACTACATCGTTTTCAAGTGGATAGCTTCAAAAATCCTACCGATATGATAAGTTTGTTAGGTACCTACAATGCGTGTGTGTGTTAATAAATATTCACGTTTTCCCCATAATAAAACGTCTACGGTATAACTGTTCACATAGTTACCCACGTGTCGTAATAGTGTGCAACGATCTTTCTTCACATGTTCGTAACAGAAGCCATCAAAATACTGAAACCATTGTACAAGTTTTGCGTAAAATCGACGTTTATTAAACACGCACGTAAGCAATTAAAATACAATCGAAATCGGAAACTAATTAACGTAGGCACTCTTGAAACGAATGGTTTTGATAATAGCCGTTTAAATTAAATCAATACCTGGTTACAATAATTTGTAATGAAGGCAGAGAAGCGTCAGCACACAAAATAATACATTGTAGACACATGTCTTATCTTCATTTGCGTGACTATAAAAGCTGTTTTATTATTTAAAGAATGCATAAAATTATGAAATGTAGACAGCGTCACTGATATTTAAATTCTTAAATAAATTACATATAAAACATGATACTTCTCGTATAACTACTTATTTTATAAAAGCTAATGTGAGCAGCCATAGTTGATAGTCAAATGGTCTTGATGGTCTTGACTTTTTGTACGACTGTACTGTTTAATGATTCTGTTCATTAGTATTGTGTTATTAACAAACCAGATAGAGCTGTTGACATACTAATTGAACAGATAAGGTTATCAAATACATAACTAGTTATTCGTAAAGCTGATTATGTGTAAGTACCTACTTCGCGATGTTTGTTACCGTTTGTGTCGTGCATTATTTTCCTGTCTCGTTTCCAGTGCGACAAATTTTAAATGTTACTTCAATTCAGTTCTTATTGTTTTAATTTTATAAAGTGGGACAAGTTTTGTGTTTTTTCCTTGTATTATTTTTATTAGTATATATATTTTTATTATCACATAGTAACAATACGTGTTTTGCGTAATACTTGGTTATGGATACCTGCGGGGTAATTGCGTAACACACTAACTAACAGTAGGAATAGCTTTCATTTTGACAGTTCAACAACATTCATTGCGTTACTTGCGTTGTTAAGCAGACAAACAAATATTCCGAACATATGAAGCAATGGATTAGCAATATCCATCAAAATGATTCAGATTGTGATTCACAGTGTGCTACGTAATTAGGAAGCAGGTTTCAAGAGCATTTTATATCATTTTTAAACTAGATTTATTTATAGGTACTTAAGTTTTCTATTTACATCCTATCAAAACAAAAGATCCATTTGAAAATTCAAATTTGTACCAAAATGCGAATCGCGATCCCCACTAAGTTTTCAACAAGTCAGCCAAATAGTGATAGAGTGCACATGTAAAATAAGTCTGCGCGCGGCCGAAATCGGAAATAATTATATTATTTGCCGCTATCTGGACGTTTATTTCAGTTGTAAAGAGAGTGCTGTGTTCAGAGTTTTCCAATGTAAATAATTTCCATCATTACGCCCAAAGTGATTAAAAGTGCTAGCAGGGATATAATCTTGAAGTCAAACGTCGCGCGTAGACTTATCTTGCGCGCACTCTAATGGCAGTCATTTGTACATACCTATTGTTTTGTGGCATACCTACTTGGGAGGTCGACGTACACGTTAATGGACACTTACGGGTTAAACATGATAAACTCTTTCATTAAAAAAAAATCCTAGGATGCCTACATACTGACTGCGTCACAAGTTGGCGAGAGGTTGGAGCGATTAGACGATACGGAGTCTTTGGACGAAATATTGCACTAAGTAACAATCCCCAATGCAACTAACTAAGCAAGAAGTGCAGTAGCTCATTGTCACGGATATTAGGTACAGACGCAGTGGCTTAGTGACACGGATATGCACTTTCATTGGCCGTGGCACGGTGGTTTCAACCACAGAGCCACAAACACGACACGTAGACTTCCTGTTGCAGAAGCACCGTTCTACACACGCATAACAATGGATTAGCAATATTCTTCAAAAAAAAAGAAAGAAAATGATTCAGAATGTCATTGATTATGTGTTAGGTACGCAAACTTACCAACCACCATTTCTCTAAAAGTTCTTTGAGGCATCAGTTCTAAATTAACATGGCTTAATAATAGTCACAACTGTGACATTGTTACAATTAAGGTTCCTACAAACAGGCGTGACACGCGATAAAATCGCGCGCGACACAAAGGCACCGCTCGTTGCGTAGCCGTGATTCTCTAAAATGCGGGTAGAATAACAAACTTTACGATTAACCAATATGATTAGTACTAATATTTCCTCAACTTTGAGAGACATCAATCAACACAATCACGACAAAATATTGAATTTAGAATCATAGAGTTGCAAATATGTAGGTATACCAGGTACCAAAGTCCGTGCGGAAAACTATTATACCTATTCTACGAGCGAAAGCGACTTTCGGCCTCGGAATCGGTTTCGGCCGAAACCGAAACCAGTAATTTTTTACAACATTTTTACGTTTTCTTTGTCCGTTCCTCTGCTTTCTACAGTTTTGGAGCTCTTTGCTCACGAAACACGAAATCCATCCCGAAACGATTAAGTTAGGTACGTACGTAACTTTAAGTTTCTTGAAAATTGATTTGAAACTGTCAGTTTTCAAGTTACGAATGGGTCGGTCGCGAGTTTGTAAGTTACTAATAATAGAAGAACTGTGCTGTCTGCCTAGTGAAGCGGCATTGCATGTAGATGGGAGTCTACGCCCGCATGCGCCTCGTGCCCATAATTATGGTAAACTGTTTTTTTTTTTTATAAATTTGTAAGAAATTGTCACGGTCACCTTTAATCACTGTAGCAAAAAAAAAAACAACAGAATCAACAATATGGTTCTCTATGGACAGGTAGACAAAACTATTTTGTAATTCTTTGTAGACCTGTATAAAGAATGGTGGCCCAGGTTTCAAGAGCTTTTATATCAGCAAATTAGCAACCGCCTCTTTCTGTTTGTCATTTGCATATGAAAGTCGGTTGCGATATCATGGCTAAATAAATAACATGGGCGGTAAAGCTAGATACAATAAGTTACTGATTTCTTTTCATTTTTGGGATGTCACTGGCTGTCACTGACACTAAGAGTATGTAATTATCATCAATATTGAAAAACAGTGGGTTCATTTCAGATATTGAAACAAAACAACCCAATAAGTATTTATATTTCTTAGGTCACGACCTCTAAACACGCATCAACGTTAATCTGAAACAGCGCATTAAGATTGCACTAGTCGATGACGGTTAGAACTCGCTGGTAGATGTCGCTAATATCCATGACATTTAAATAAGTCATTCATAAGCATTCATTAATTCATTCATAATTTAATTATTGACTATTTATTATTATTTCACTAGCTTCTGCCGCGACTTCGTCCGCGTGAAATTTCGGCCTCGGACCCATCATGTCGTATCCCATCGCTCGCTTGTGCTACTACTTCGTTTTCGCTTAGCGTTCTATCTGGTTTTTTTTCCTTTTGCTCGGCTACTGGGGGTCGTAGCGTGATGTTAAATAGCCTATAACCTTCCCCAAGAATTGGGCTATCAAACGCAAAAAGAATTTTTAAATCCGACTGGTAGTTCCGGAGATTACCCTACATACACACAAACGAACTTACCTCTTTATAATATTAGTATTGAAGTATAGATGAAGAGACCTTTGGGCATATCGAAATTATGAAAAATGTATTTATTCGAAACAAATATGTCAGTTTCAACGCTCATAACTATCTAACCAATTTTGTTTTTTTTTTTAATTATGTGTCCTTACAGAGCTAGATAATGACGAGACAGGTGGATATCATTTTAAAATTTTAATGTTTTTAGTGTCAAACTGTTACTATTCTGTAAACCATACGACGCGCGACGTTAGTATGGAAGAATAACTGAATTGACTAGTGTAACCTTAAAGATCAAATTTAAATGACGTAAAGCCATTAGTAAGTCATTGCAATGCAACTCTTATTTCATGTTTATAAAGGATAACTAGAATGGTTGCCGTGAATTTGATAAAACTGTCGGCAATCATCCATACTAATAACTCTGTCTGTCTGTCTGTATGTTACCTTTTCACGCTTAAACGGATTTCGATTAAATTTGGCAGAAAGATAGATTGCATCCTGGGGAAGGACTTAGGATAGTTTTAATCGACATACCTCGCGTAGGGTTGCCAACTCAGTTAATCAGAAATCCGGGAGGTGAAAAATAAAAATAAAAAAAGGATAAACATATTTTATTTAAAGTTGTATTTTTTTACACTGCGAGCCGCTTGTAATACCTTTTGATTAGAAACGATAAAATCATAAAAAATTTTACAAGAGTATTTGAAGTTT
This sequence comes from Luperina nickerlii, assembly GCA_963855955.1. NCBI lineage: Eukaryota > Metazoa > Arthropoda > Insecta > Lepidoptera > Noctuidae > Luperina > Luperina nickerlii. Next base: position 7,843,538 of record OY979663.1, read on the forward strand.
GTGCACACCTGTATCTCAGATTTTACGTGCATTTCATTCAGCCGATTTCGACTTTTCGACCACAGTTCATTTACTACGCTGAAAACACGTTCAGCGGCGGCGTTGGAGATAGGGATCGATAGAGTGAAGGTAACAAGTTTTTTTATTTCGTTGCCAGTCTCATCCTTACATTTTTCAAAAAAATTAACCCAACGCAAGTCTACCCTCTTGGTTTTGTTTGCCACTACGTCACGAACTTCTGGCAGTAAACAATAATCGTCATACAATTTATCCTCATTTAATGGTACATTCAGAGAAGCATCCAGATCTTTCAATTCATTCCAGTCAATTTCTTCGTCCATTGTCAAGATGTTCATTTTCTTGTAAATAGAGTCATTGAATTCGTACCACTTAACCAAATAAGTCAAACATCGCTCCAAATATTTGTCTGCCTCTTCTTTAAAAGTATTTTCATCACTTTCCGTCAACTTCCTTAGACATTGCGTCGCTGACTGTCCGTAGAACTTATCATTCTTTCAGTTAGTGATTTTAGTTTGCAATTCTGTCATAATCGTGTGTAGTTCAGTGCATGTAATATAGTCACTTTCCAGTTTTTTATAGCAGTATCAAAAATTTGCATAATATTGTGAATAAAATAGCAATAGCATAATGGAAGACAGTTCTCATCTTTAAAGGCACTCCAAATTATTGCTGCACATTCATCTTCTCCTTCATTTAGAAAATATTCTCTCAAGGCAGGCCAATTCAAAAGAAGTCTGTCTAAAGCTGGAAGCAATGATAGCCATCGTGTAGGCACATGGCGGAGAAAAGATTTGTACTCCAAATGAGCGAAATCGAAGAATTCCTTAAGCTTTGCAGTTCGCTTGGCAAACGCAGAAAATTCGCTGTAAACTTTCAATACCAAAGATTCTACGTCAAACTGTAAAGTTTTTAATGCATGTTTGTTACAATTGTGTAAAATGTGGCACTTACAATTCGCCTTCAAAATATTAGAATTTTCATTTATAAGTTTTTGTAAAACTGAGTTATGAAGTCCATAGTTGACTGAAGCATTATCTGCGGATAGAGAAGATACTGATGTCCAGGATAAGCCATTTTCCTGTAAAACTTTACAGAGCTGTGTTTTAATAGCTTCACTAGTTTCAGCAGGGTCTTGATAAAAGTCAAGTAAACCTTGTTTCAAACCATCTTTAAGCGAAAACCATTGCACAGTTACTGGAAACATTTTTAAATTTCCTTTGTTAGAAGAATCTGTGCCAATAGAAAAATATTTTGAATCCTGCAATTCAGATAGCAGTATTTCTTGCGCCAGCGGGGCTAGAACATTTTCACAAATAGTTGTAGCTTTAGTTCGACCACACGCTATTTTCTTTGCAACTTCTGAATCAGGAAATAAAGTTCGAAACAACTTATTATTACAGTCTTGACTTGAGTAGCTGTGATGAATCTCAAGCTGGCAGCTCCGTAGGGCTGACGCGCACGATCGGGCCAGGGCCGAATCGATGGCCCCGGGCGCTTTAGTAGAAATAGAGATTTTAAGCAAGACCCAATATGTTCTACATAAAAACTCTAAATTTACTGAGAAGCAACAATTGGTAGATTTTTTATAAACAATAGAAAGCAAGAAAAGGCTTACTTTCCACAGTTCTCTGCCTCTAGACTACGGAAAAAAGACTCAGAAAATTATGAAAAAAATTACAGATGATCTCTCCAATATGTTCTACTCGAAAACTCTGAATTTACTGAGAAGCAACAATTGGAAGATTTTTTATAAACAAAAGAAAGCAAGAAAAGGCTCACTTTCCACAGTTCTGGACATCTAGACTATGGAAAAAAGACTCGGAAAATTATGAAAAAAATCACAGATGATCTCTCCAATATGTTCTACATGAAAACTCTAAATTTACTGAGAAGCAACAATTGGAAGATTTTTTATAAACAAAAGAAAGCAAGAAAAGGCTCACTTTCCACAGTTCTGGACATCTACACTATGGAAAAAAGACTCAGAAAATTATGAAAAAAATCACAGATGATCTCTCCAATATGTTCTACTAGAAAACTCTAAATTTACTGAGAAGCAACAATTACAAGATTTTTTATAAACAATAGAAAGCAAGAATGGGCTAACTTTCCACAGTTCTCTACCTCTAAACTATAGAAAAAAGACTCGGAAAATTATGAAAAAAATCACAGATGATCTTTTCAATATGTTTTACTCGAAAACTCTAAATTTACTGAGAAGCAACAATTACAAGATTTTTTATAAACAAAAGAAAGCAAGAAAAGGCTCACTTTCCACAGTTCTGGACATCTACACTATGGAAAAAAGACTCAGAAAATTATGAAAAAAATCACAGATGATCTCTCCAATATGTTCTACTCGAAAACTCTGAATTTACTGAGAAGCAACAATTGGAAGATTTTTTATAAACAAAAGAAAGCAAGGAAAGGCTTACTTTCCGCAGTTCTCTGGCTCTAAACTACGGAAAAAAGACTCAGAAAATTATGAAAAAAATCACAGATGATCTCTCCAATATGTTCTACATGAAAACTCTAAATTTACTGAGAAGCAACAATTACAAGATTTTTTATAAACAATAGAAAGCAAGAATAGGCTTACTTTCCACAGTTCTCTACCTCTAAACTATAGACAAAAGACTCGGAAAATTATGAAAAAAATCACAGATGATCTTTCTAACATGTTCTACTCGAAAACCCTTGATTTATTGAGAAGCAAAAATTGGAAGATTTTTTATAAACAAAAGAAAGCAAGGAAAGGCTTACTTTCCGCAGTTCTCTGGCTCTAAGCTACGGAAAAAAGACTCAGAAAATTATGAAAAAAATCACAGATGATCTTTTCAATATGTTTTACTCGAAAACTCTAAATTTACTGAGAAGCAACAATTACAAGATTTTTTATAAACAATAGAAAGCAAGAATAGGCTTACTTTCCACAGTTCTCTACCTCTAAACTATAGAAAAAAGACTCGGAAAATTATGAAAAAAATCACAGATGATCTTTCTAACATGTTCTACTCGAAAACTCTGAATTTACTGAGAAGCAAAAATTGGAAGATTTTTTATAAACAAAAGAAAGCAAGGAAAGGCTTACTTTCCGCAGTTCTCTGGCTCTAAACTACGGAAAAAAGACTCAGAAAATTATGAAAAAAATCACAGATGATCTTTTCAATATGTTTTACTCGAAAACTCTAAATTTAGTGAGAACCAACAATTGGAAGATTTTTTATAAACAAAAGAAAGCAAGAAAAGGCTTACTTTCCACAGTTTTCGACATCTAGACTGTGGAAAAAAGACTCGGAAAATTATGAAAAAAATCACAGATGATCTCTCCAATATGTTCTACTCGAAAACTCTGAATTTACTGAGAAGCAACAATTGGAAGATTTTTTATAAACAAAAGAAAGCAAGAAAAGGCTCACTTTCCACAGTTCTGGACATCTACACTATGGAAAAAAGACTCAGAAAATTATGAAAAAAATCACAGATGATCTCTCCAATATGTTCTACTAGAAAACTCTAAATTTACTGAGAAGCAACAATTACAAGATTTTTTATAAACAATAGAAAGCAAGAATAGGCTTACTTTCCACAGTTCTCTACCTCTAAACTATAGAAAAAAGACTCGGAAAATTATGAAAAAAATCACAGATGATCTTTCTAACATGTTCTACTCGAAAACCCTTGATTTACTGAGAAGCAAAAATTGGAAGATTTTTTATAAACAAAAGAAAGCAAGGAAAGGCTTACTTTCCGCAGTTCTCTGGCTCTAAACTACGGAAAAAAGACTCAGAAAATTATGAAAAAAATCACAGATGATCTTTTCAATATGTTTTACTCGAAAACTCTAAATTTACTGAGAAGCAACAATTGGAAGATTTTTTATAAACAAAAGAAAGCAAGAAAAGGCTCACTTTCCACAGTTCTGGACATCTACACTATGGAAAAAAGACTCAGAAAATTATGAAAAAAATCACAGATGATCTCTCCAATATGTTCTACTAGAAAACTCTAAATTTACTGAGAAGCAACAATTACAAGATTTTTTATAAACAATAGAAAGCAAGAATGGGCTAACTTTCCACAGTTCTCTACGTCTAAACTATAGAAAAAAGACTCGGAAAATTATGAAAAAAATCACAGATGATCTTTTCAATATGTTTTACTCGAAAACTCTAAATTTACTGAGAAGCAACAATTGCAAGATTTTTTATAAACAAAAGAAAGCAAGAAAAGGCTTACTTTCCACAGTTCGGGACATCTAGATTATGGAAAAAAGACTCGGAAAATTATGAAAAAAATCACAGATGATCTCTCTAATATGTCCTACTCGAAAACTCTGAATTTAGTGAGAAGCAACAATTGGAAGATTTTTTATAAACAAAAGAAAGCAAGAAAAGGCTTACTTTCCACAGTTTTCGACATCTAGACTATAGAAAAAAGACTCGGAAAATTATGAAAAAAATCACAGATGATCTCTCCAATATGTTCTACTCGAAAACTCTGATTTTACTGAGAAGCAACAATTGGAAGATTTTTTATAAACAAAAGAAAGCAAGAAAAGGCTCACTTTCCACAGTTCTGGACATCTACACTATGGAAAAAAGACTCAGAAAATTATGAAAAAAATCACAGATGATCTCTCCAATATGTTCTACTCGAAAACTCTGAATTTACTGAGAAGCAACAATTGGAAGATTTTTTATAAACAAAAGAAAGCAAGAAAAGGCTCACTTTCCACAGTTCTGGACATCTAGACTATGGAAAAAAGACTCGGAAAATTATGAAAAAAATCACAGATGATCTCTCCAATATGTTCTACTCGAAAACTCTGAATTTACTGAGATTGGAAGATTTTTTATAAACAAAAGAAAGCAAGAAAAGGCTCACTTTCCACAGTTCTGGACATCTACACTATGGAAAAAAGACTCAGAAAATTATGAAAAAAATCACAGATGATCTCTCCAATATGTTCTACTCGAAAACTCTGAATTTACTGAGAAGCAACAATTGGAAGATTTTTTATAAACAAAAGAAAGCAAGAAAAGGCTCACTTTCCACAGTTCTGGACATCTAGACTATGGAAAAAAGACTCGGAAAATTATGAAAAAAATCACAGATGATCTCTCCAATATGTCCTACTCGAAAACTCTGAATTTAGTGAGAAGCAACGATTGGAAGATTTTTTATAAACAAAAGAAAGCAAGAAAAGGCTTACTTTCCACAGTTTTCGACATCTAGACTATGGAAAAAAGACTCGGAAAATTATGAAAAAAATCACAGATGATCTCTCCAATATGTTCTACTCGAAAACTCTGAATTTACTGAGAAGCAACAATTGGAAGATTTTTTATAAACAAAAGAAAGCAAGAAAAGGCTCACTTTCCACAGTTCTGGACATCTACACTATGGAAAAAAGACTCAGAAAATTATGAAAAAAATCACAGATGATCTCTCCAATATGTTCTACTAGAAAACTCTAAATTTACTGAGAAGCAACAATTACAAGATTTTTTATAAACAATAGAAAGCAAGAATAGGCTTACTTTCCACAGTTCTCTACCTCTAAACTATAGAAAAAAGACTCGGAAAATTATGAAAAAAATCACAGATGATCTCTCCAATATGTTCTACTCGAAAACTCTGAATTTACTGAGAAGCAACAATTGGAAGATTTTTTATAAACAAAAGAAAGCAAGAAAAGGCTCACTTTCCACAGTTCTGGACATCTACACTATGGAAAAAAGACTCAGAAAATTATGAAAAAAATCACAGATGATCTCTCCAATATGTTCTACTAGAAAACTCTAAATTTACTGAGAAGCAACAATTACAAGATTTTTTATAAACAATAGAAAGCAAGAATAGGCTTACTTTCCACAGTTCTCTACCTCTAAACTATAGAAAAAAGACTCGGAAAATTATGAAAAAAATCACAGATGATCTTTCTAACATGTTCTACTCGAAAACCCTTGATTTACTGAGAAGCAAAAATTGGAAGATTTTTTATAAACAAAAGAAAGCAAGGAAAGGCTTACTTTCCGCAGTTCTCTGGTTCTAAACTACGGAAAAAAGACTCAGAAAATTATGAAAAAAATCACAGATGATCTTTTCAATATGTTTTACTCGAAAACTCTAAATTTACTGAGAAGCAACAATTGGAAGATTTTCTATAAACAAAAGAAAGCAAGAAAAGGCTCACTTTCCACAGTTCTGGACATCTACACTATGGAAAAACGACTCAGAAAATTATGAAAAAAATCACAGATGATCTCTCCAATATGTTCTACATGAAAACTCTAAATTTACTGAGAAGCAACAATTACAAGATTTTTTATAAACAATAGAAAGCAAGAATGGGCTAACTTTCCACAGTTCTCTACCTCTTAAACTATAGAAATAAAGACTCGGAAAATTATGAAAAAAATCACAGATGATCTTTTCAATATGTTTTACTCGAAAACTCTAAATTTACTGAGAAGCAACAATTGGAAGATTTTTTATAAACAAAAGAAAGCAAGAAAAGGCTTACTTTCCACAGTTCGGGACATCTAGATTATGGAAAAAAGACTCGGAAAATTATGAAAAAAATCACAGATGATCTCTCTAATATGTCCTACTCGAAAACTCTGAATTTAGTGAGAAGCAACAATTGGAAGATTTTTTATAAACAAAAGAAAGCAAGAAAAGGCTTACTTTCCACAGTTTTCGACATCTAGACTATGGAAAAAAGACTCGGAAAATTATGAAAAAAATCACAGATGATCTCTCCAATATGTTCTACTCGAAAACTCTGATTTTACTGAGAAGCAACAATTGGAAGATTTTTTATAAACAAAAGAAAGCAAGAAAAGGCTCACTTTCCACAGTTCTGGACATCTACACTATGGAAAAAAGACTCAGAAAATTATGAAAAAAATCACAGATGATCTCTCCAATATGTTCTACTCGAAAACTCTGAATTTACTGAGAAGCAACAATTGGAAGATTTTTTATAAACAAAAGAAAGCAAGAAAAGGCTCACTTTCCACAGTTCTGGACATCTAGACTATGGAAAAAAGACTCGGAAAATTATGAAAAAAATCACAGATGATCTCTCCAATATGTCCTACTCGAAAACTCTGAATTTAGTGAGAAGCAACGATTGGAAGATTTTTTATAAACAAAAGAAAGCAAGAAAAGGCTTACTTTCCACAGTTCTCGACATCTAGACTATGGAAAAAAGACTCGGAAAATTATGAAAAAAATCACAGATGATCTCTCCAATATGTTCTACTCGAAAACTCTGAATTTACTGAGAAGCAACAATTGGAAGATTTTTTATAAACAAAAGAAAGCAAGAAAAGGCTCACTTTCCACAGTTCTGGACATCTACACTATGGAAAAAAGACTCGGAAAATTATGAAAAAAATCACAGATGATCTCTCCAATATGTCCTACTCGAAAACTCTGAATTTAGTGAGAAGCAACGATTGGAAGATTTTTTATAAACAAAAGAAAGCAAGAAAAGGCTTACTTTCCACAGTTCTCGACATCTAGACTATGGAAAAAAGACTCAAAAAATTATGAAAAAAATTACAGATGATCTCTCCAATATGTTCTACATGAAAACTCTAAATTTACTGAGAAGCAACAATTGGAAGATTTTTTATAAACAAAAGAAAGCAAGAAAAGGCTTACTTTCCACAGTTCGGGACATCTAGACTATGGAAAAAAGACTCAGAAAATTATGAAAAAAATCACAGATGATCTCTCCAATATGTCCTACTCGAAAACTCTGAATTTAGTGAGAAGCAACAATTGGAAGATTTTTCCCGATCGCGATCCCGATCGTGCGCGCCAGCCCTACGGAGCTGCCAGCTTGAGATTCATGTAGCTGTGATGGTGTTTAACTCCATGATATACAGATGTGACTTCTGCGGCAGTTATAAGATCTTCTTCTTGTGAATGCTTTTGCACAAAAAAACCGGAAACGGATGGTGTTGAAGACTTATTTTTTAGAAATAACTTATGTTTCTTACCTTCCGAATGCACAATCAGAGCTCTTTTGCCTTCGTATTTTACCGAAATATCGGTTTTGCATAATTTACATTCAGCGGAGAAATCATCTCGCTTTTTAAGCCAAGAACTAAACAGAGGATCGTTCAACCAGTTTACATCAAAGCTCGTATGATATTTAACTTTTCTCTTCTTCGGCGGTGCCAGCGCCGTTGAGCCTTCCGAATCTGACATTACACTTTATTTAGAATAAAACAGGAACGAAAAAAATACTCGCATTCCCGTGCAATGTTTACAAACACAAAATGCGTCCAGGATTCTGGCTGTTTATTATGCAACTAAATAAAGTGCGGGGCGGTCGGCGGCGTCGCGGGTCAGGGAGGGGGCGGGGCGGGCGAAACGAACGGCAGCGCCGCGCGCGCTGATGCACAATCCCCGCGGCCGCCCCGCCCGCACCACTGCCAGTGGCGGCAGTGGCCCACTGCCCGCCAGCAGGCCAAAAATCCGGGAGATTTTAGCTGCGTTCCTGGAGCCGGGAGGTTTTAAAATCTTATGTCCGTTTTCCGGGAGAATCCCGGAATTCCGGGAGAATTGGCAAGCCTACTCGCGGGCGAAGCCGAATCTTACCTTATAGAGAGATATGAGTTACATTGCAATGACTTACTAATGGTTTTATGTCGATTGTGATTGTCCTGTCCTATCTTATTGAAATTATTGTTTTAGCAATATCGTTCTTTTGCAGTACGGTCAGCATCAAAAGTCGATTAATACTTCAGTTTTTTTAATCTTAGTTATTGAGCAAAATATTAACACTTCAGTTTTTTTTAATCTCAGTTATTGAGCAAAATATTTATTGAAAATTGCATCGTACTTCTGCTGCAATTTTGAATAAATATTTTGCTCAATAACTGAGATTAAAAAAACTGAAGTGTTAATCGACTTTTGATGCTGACCGTACCTATTTATTGCCTTTAGGTTTACTCAGACAGACAGAAAGACCGAGGTACGACTGATTGCAACATAACAGGAATGAACAATTTCTGTAGTGTGGGCGTGGTGCCCCAAGACCAATAAGTAACTATTAGAGAAAAATATCGCTATATTTGTATCAATATTACTATTAGAGTACACATTTTACCGGATGTCGTATTAAAATAACGTCACGCTATTTTTAGTATGGCGGGCGCTGACGGCTTTTATTTTCCTTGATAGGCTTATCGTTCCAACTTTGTCCATAGATGTTGTAAACAGCTTTCCATAAAGATATAAATATTAAGATAATTTATTTTTTGTATCTACCTGTTTACGTTATGTTTTCAGGGCTATGTTTCATACAACGTTTGTGTTTAATTTGGTTAACCTTTTATTTTATTTTTAATAGTTACTTTAAATTAAACCTGTTTTCATTTATTTCACGAAAATTAACAAACGACACGCCAAAGTTTTGTAATTTAACACCGGTCGCTACTCGAGTTTCCATTTGCTTGCATTCAGTTGAAGTGCAGCCATTCTTGGTACTAAAGCGATAAAGATAATGCTAGCTAAACAACGTTTGCATACTTTCTTCGAACATTGAACAATCGATATTTTGAGTGTTACTTTTTTATTTAAATGTTTTTTGAAGACAGATTTTGAGCAGACCAAGCCAGGCCTCCTGTGGGACCCGTAAGCGGCTATGGGATTTACATTTATGAGTGAATGGTCAGCAATTCCTACCTTCCTGTATGTAAATTCAGCAAGAGCAACAATATAATAACTACAACGCCCGTTTCCAACGACAATTGTACGATTACTAGTAAGTATACTCGTACAATACTACTGTCTCAATTTCTCAAAGCATAAAGTGAACAAACAATTTAGGTATTCGGTCCTCAAATTATGTAATTAAATTAATACAAATATCTTTTATTTGTATTAATTTTAATTACAAGGACATTGATTTTATGATAAAATATTTTAACAGATATTATGTAATTCCCGTTTTCTTATCCGATCGTAAGAAACAAAGACTACTTAAAACAAATTGATAGAGTGGCTATCTTTATCGAAAATAACAATTAGCCGTCAATCGATCACGATAAATACAATAGATAAACACACATAAATAATGCTTTTTTGCGTTAAGTGTACCTACTTCTACGTACAGACTTGAATGATTGCTGGCCACTTGTGCAACTACTGTGACATCGTGCCCTTATTATAGATTAGTTACCAATTTTTATGAAACAACGCGAATATGACTTACCAAACAATAATATAAATAATTTATTTTCTATACCAAACTCAAAGTAAACCTTATTAAAGAGTAATCGCAATAATTGTCTAATTAATAATTTAGCCCTTTAAAATTTGTGGACATTCGACAGATGTCTTCAACAGGTGTTCACCGTAAATAATTGTTTAAATATGTGTGACTCAGTATGTTTCCACAACTTAATAAACAATGTAGTTGGAAAATACCTAAAACTAAAATTACCACTTGTCTTAAAAATTAGCTACCGAGTGTTGCGCGCTATTTGCGATTAATTATTACCTACCAGTCACCGTTTCAGCTTGTCCTTATCAATTGACTGAGGTAATTAAACGCTTACTTATCAAATAAATATGTTCACTTATATAAATATGTTTCTACATTTAGATAATGTTCGTCGCAAGTTCACAACTCGCAGTGCAATGAATTATTCGCACACCGCGCCGTAGCAAAATACAAGTGTTGTAGGGGCAGTCGCTTTCATAAATGTTGACGTAAGTAATAATATTGTCAGCAAAAAGAATAAACTGTAAACATGCGCTTAACTACAACTTACGAACCTACTACGTACCTACTTAATAAACTTTATTTTACTATTTCTGAATAGCGCATAATCAAATGACATTGGCCTGTCGCTGTCCTCGAGACTAATTTTGTACTACCCTATGTGCGTAACAAAGAAATGACCACTACCTATCTGTATAATAAATTCGTATTAAAGTGTATCCATATTCATTGACAGACGTAGTATGAATAGCAATATTATTCAAAATTGGACAGAGCAAACTTATTTGTTGGCGAGTGCTGTGATTGTGACAAAGATTCGGAGAAACCGCTTTTCCTATTTGCGGAACCTATTAGTGCTTCTAACATCGTTAGCGAGATGCTAACGGTAACGTCTGTCGTGTATACTTTAAATTGTACTAAATGAAACAGCCGTTACCCGGTGGCAACAACGACCAACTCATAAGACTTACTGTTCCGAAGAAAAGACAGTTCCACTTAGTTATGGACTGGTTCAGGTAAATAATTGAACAAGAAATGTTGGCGGGACATCGCATCTAGAACCTTGCTACTGGCACTACTTACTCATTCAAAAGCTGGTTTGAATTTCATCTTACTTGTACAGGGTTGTGAACTAATAGCTATTCAGGACAAGAAAATCGATAAGTTATGATTATGAATAACCTACATACTGCTCCCTAAACGCAGCAGAGGTTCACATCTGGAAAATATTTGCCGAAGCCTTGAAACTGAAACAATATAGTAATATAACGACGTGTTTTTAATTATAATTATGTCACTATTTGTAGAAGATTTATAATTATTATACTTGTTTACTTGTGGATATTATTGTTTCATATTAGGTAATTGAATTACATGCAATTACGTCGTGTTACCTAGGTCCGTGAAAAACGTTGCGGTTATAAAGAGTTTGTAATTGTGAGCAAAATTGTGGGTTAAAAGTTTTGTTATCGCTGTGCAAAACAGGAAAACCCAATTTGTAAAATAATGGGTATTATTTAACTAAATAAATACCTACCTAATATAGTGGGAATATTAATTAAATTAACCACTATTATTTGTATTAATCGATAATTTAGGAATAACCTAACCAGTGTATTTACAAAATGATTGGTCAGACTGCTTTGTAAATGAAGAACATGTTCACGTTTTTACATGAAGTTCAGAGAAAAGTGAAAAACTTTATGACATTGACAAAAATATTGCCATCAGCAAATGTCACAATTGATAATGATGGCCCATAAAACCAAAAGGTTATTTATATATTTTCATGGAGGTAGTTAGGGATACTAATAGCGCTCGTATATAGCTGCTTATTTACCTATGTATATAAAAATGACCCGATACTATCTACGACACAATCGTGCATTTTAACATCAGATAACGACTTTTATTTGATGTGTAATTTTGTTTACAATCGCAATAATGACCTTTTTGACTGTTCACGATAGCGTTGACTTTACGTTCTTTGTTGTTCAATAAGATACTCGTACCTATACAGAAAAACTGTTCAAAATCCAAAATAATACCTTTTTTTATCGAAAACTTTATATTCCAGTGTTTTTGGTTTCGGTTTTCGGGCCAAATAGGTTTCGGTTTCGGCAAACAAGTTGAGCCCACATAGTGATTCATAATAGGAAATGAAGAACGATGCTCCATCACAGGCTGAATAATTATTTCATTGCTCAAGGTTTAACAGAAGGTAAAAGAATCGATCTATTGCCTAGAACTCCAGTTTCGCATTTTCGTGTGAAACTAAATTTTACTAGAAATAACGTACTGACACGATTAAGCAGGTATTGATTTAGCAGAATCATTATGGATCAAGCTCACAGTATTTAGAAATCCGACTCAAGGATTTAAGGATACAAGAATGCAATGAATTAAACCAATAAGTAAAAGACAATTTCGATTTCTTAGTTCCAATCGAACAAATGATTAATTAAGTAAAGTGTATATCTATGTGACCTCGTCGACCCACTTGAAGTACGTAAGCCCTGCAAGGAAAGGTTACCGCTTAGCACCAAGCTTGGGTTAGATTCAAGCAAGTCGTGCAAAGTGTACTTAGGGCGGTTTTTTTTTTAAATAATTAACTAACAACTAGGATAACATCTGTTCCTAATAAATTGGTGACACGTTCGCTTCTTAGAACTTTTAGAGAAGACATTGATTGATGATGATGATTCATTGATGGGCTGAATATCGTAATTACATTCAGACTAGAACTGGCTGCCTAACTGGAAGTATAATTAGTATACTAGCTTCTGCCCGCGACTTCGTCCGCGTGAAATTTCTTGTTACTCCGACCCACCCCGTCGCATCGCATCGCCTGCCCGCGCTATTATACTTCGTTTTTGCTTAGCGTTCTTTCTGACTTTTTTTTCTTTTTGCTCGGCTCCTAAAGGTCATAGCGTGATGTTAAATAGCTTATAGCCTTCCTCAAGAATTGGGCTATCAAATGCAAAACGAATTTTTCAAATCCGACTGGCAGTTCCAGAGATTAGCGCGTTCAACCAAACAAACAAACAAACTCTTCAGCTTTATAATATTATATAGTATAGATATAGATTCATTTATGTTCTGAACTCCTGATGGTAATTCAGGGGCGCGCAGATCACCTCTATATATTCTGGAAATTACCGGACACAAATCTCCGAACATGCATGTGTAGCCAACGCTACAATATGGCTGCGACGCCGACGTGTAGGAGGCGAACGCGGTAAAGAGAAACCATACTCAGTACGATACGAGCGTTTCGAGTGAAAGAGTTATTGGTTACACGACAATAACTTTCGTAGAGGAAGTTTTCAGCATGACGTTGGACCCATCATTTCTATCGAGGAAGTGGGCAGCCCCAGTATATTTTGTAAGGTGTAGGCTCACTAACTCGCTTCAAACATGAGAACGGAAGGCGTCGATTTGTTCGGGTGCTGGACGAAACCTTGCCTCGGTCCAAGGCATTAGCGACACAACAAATTCCGAAACCACAAAAAACTTTTTCGAACTTTTTGGGGTCGGCTTCCAGTCTAACCGGATGCAGCTAAATACCAGTATTTTACATGGAGCGACTGCCTGTCCGACCTCCACAACCCAGTTATTAGCTAACATGACACCCGGTGGTGAGACTGGTTGTCACAGTTTTGGGCGTCTGACTACCCAAAAAGACTGTCAAAGATAGCAGGGGTCAACGACTTAACGTGCTTTCCACAACACGGAGGGGGGTCTCGATATGTAATGGATGCTTTGCCATCCACGAACCAATCGCGGTTAGAGTAGCTTAACCTTCGAAGGACCCGTGTGGCTGTTATAATTTAACCATAAGCCCCTCCGAACTAACAAACAACAGTAACAAAGTTTCCAAATATATAGAAAAACCCTGGTATGTCCATTGGTACAACGCACTGTCTGTCAATGCTGGACTGGCTGCCCACTCCAGCTTAGATCTAAGGCTTACACCCTTAGAACGAACAGATTGAATCTCTATTGAGGAGCGAGTAACGTTTTCCTTCTAAAACGAATATCGACCGACATTCTTAGGCCTATTAAGACATTCGTATGACAACCGGGCCCGGCCTACATAGCCAAGAAGAACCCTCGAAGCGGAAAAAAGGGCACTATCCTTAAGACGTGGCAAGCGTAGCTAAACGTCACAGATTAGTCCAGCCAAATGGGCTTCTATTTATCAATGAGCCATTGAATGCTACTAAATAGGTACGGTCAGCATCAAAAGTCGATTAACACTTCAGTTTTTTTAATCTTAGTTATTGAGCTAAATATTAACACTTCAGTTTTTTTTAAATCTCAGTTATTGAGCAAAATATTTGTTGAAAATTGCATCGTGCTTCTGCTGCAATTTTGAATAAATATTTTGCTCATTAATTGAGATTAAAAAAACTGAAGTGTTAATCGACTTTTGATGCTGACCGTACATACTATTTAGCAGTACCTAAATGCCTTATATTATGATGAATGTGATCACAAAAATAAAATTATAGTTTATTCTTTTATCACGGAAAAGCCATAATAAATAACTGCCACGGTATTATATTGACCATCACATAAATATCATCCGTGTTGGATAATTATCCGCGATCAATTATAATAATGTCTACTTATTTTAAATACACTGATGGCCTCATATTGAGCATGTTCCGCAAATTATGAGGATTAAACTATTCAGTAGATTTTATTAAATGTTTTGCATTCATATTTCATTCAGGAGGTTTTTTTTTGTCAATTGATTTAGATGATATCTATTTTTGATGTTCATTGTTAACAAAACAGCATTTTACAAAAACAATTCAAACTTTTATATAAATTAATAACATGAATAATGTAATGAGACACGTCATTACTTTACTTATCAAGCAAATGGGATCTTTTTATTCATGATATAATTTGGAAAATGTCTTATAACACTTTGCCTTCAGGGCTTTTTCTTTTACTATGACATATTTCTAGAAACTTATTTCAGAATTACCTACAACGTCTACAGCTTACATTGAGTCATCACCTTTGATTGAAAATCAGTGTTTTTCACTTGTTTTAGAATTTCCTTAAACTAACTCTGCTCACTGATTTGCTCGTGAGGATAAATATTACCAAAAAATATCAAAAGAATATTCCTATGATTTAATTTTAAAAAATGTATTAATTGGCTTGTTGTTCCCAAAATGTTGACTAATCCTAAAACGCACTAATCAACAGGCTGAGAGATTGTCCCCGTGTTGTAATATGTAAGGATATAGCTCAATTGACTTCATTAAAATCAGAGCCAAGACTGAGGAGAAATGGAAGGTACTGTCCCGAGGTATACAATAGTTGACATAAGCCCCGCCCATTTATCCCCACCACCGTACAAATGCTGAACGAAATCACTAGTTTTAATGACTGTTAGTTTACTAGACACTAGTTTTAAAATGCATAGCCTACAATGTTCCCACTGCTGAGACACGAGCCTCCTCTCTGTGAGAAGGAATGTGCCATAATCCACCCCGCGGATTCAGTGCGAGATGGTGGATGTCACATATCTTCGAATTTAGGACATGCCGGTTGCATGAAGGTGTTTTTATTCACTGTTTTGAAGGCAGTGGTAATGAAATCATTTACACAAAGTAGAGTAACTGTCTGGGTTGGAATCCATAACCTAACACCTCGTAAGACGCAGCAATTACAATGAACTATTGCTCTCTCTGTTTAAAATGCAATCTCACTCAACTGAAATTACCTCGTCCTTACATGTTACAGTTCATTTTAAGCCTATTGCGCGTTACATATGGACTCAAATCAAAATGCAAGGAGGTCATCATCTGCCCAGCCTTTTCCCAACCATGTTGGCGTCGGCTTCCAGTCTAACCGTATGCAGTTAAATACCAGTATTTTAGCAAGGTGCCTCATAGCCATGCCGTAGCCATGGTACCTCATGGCAAAAAAAAACCAAAAGTGAAGTCAAAATATAAAAAAGAATAGTGAAAAAGGAGTCATAAGTATAACTAAAATCATGCTTACACGAGTCTTCACTTCCACACTATCTATATCTATAACTGTAAATATGTAAAGCAACGGTAAAAAAAAAGAAATTGTATGTACAGAGTGGTCGTGGTCGGGTATCAGAAACTTCGCTCAGTGGATTCACCGGACATTGACCAAGTTCCACAAGTTTACCATTCCATCCTCTATTGATACTTGTTGTTTTGAATATCCAATTCACTTCTAGTGGCCAAACAATCGCCTTGTTATAAAAGAATGTTATGTAAACAACGCCGGCTACCACCGATCAACTCTCAAAACATGAGCCATAGTAAGATTTTTCCTCGGTACATACTTATTAGCTTTGCTCACAAGTGAATTGTTAACAGACCCTCGAGGAAAACAATAAACTTTAAAATCCAATTTAATTAATTCTGTACGTAATTATAATGTAATTTACACCGTTTCGTATCGCTAACTACAATACTGTGTAATTGCAGAGTGAGAATTTTAGCTTAATTCCAAATTAAACAATAATAATTGCGCCTCGATTGTATTGTTGGGTGTAGAAATCCCACTAATGTTTTATACATGACGTAATCATGTAGGTGAATTTGCTTGGAATTCATCAAATAAGCATTATTTCAAAATGGTCGGCTGCGGAAAAGTAGCTCAATGATAACCAGGGAGCTATGTCAAAGGACAAATACGGAACCTTAATAGGTAGGTGTAACAATGATAAAAAGATAACACAATCTCAGACTTCCTTGTGAAGATAAAGCCTGAAATTGTGTATTTTAAAATAGACAACATAAAGTTATTGAAATGAGGGCAATCGATACAATATGACGATATATGGGCTAGATAGTGAAATGAATAGATGTTTTTTTATGTTGGCGGGTGGTGACCGTGTCATTAGGGGTGGGGTGTCCTTGAAACTGTTGTCAGGGTTCACACGAATACCAGTCGATGCGTTACATTACCCCATATTGACGGACGAGGGGGAAATGCGCCGTGGAAAGCGTAATTACGATGCATAACACTTATTAGTTTTATTTGCTATTTTGTGGACTTTAAAAACATGCAAGTGCCTTTTGTTATATGAAAATTAATTATAGTTGTATGTTTTAGCTTTTTATGTTTGCCTAGTGTCATTATGACCAACTAGTTTTCGCCAACGGTTTCACTCGCATCCTAGGGGAATTATACTCCATTTGCCTTGATAAGAAGTATCCTATGTATGGATTTGTCTAGGATGTACCTAGTGTACTGGTGTAATCCGTTCAACTGTGCGATTGAGTAACAAACAAATATAATACTAGTATAAATGATTACTTTTTGTTATTTTAAATTATGGTGGTTCTGTTCTATAGTACTGCGCACATGAAGTGCCTACGTTGGCATTTTATGACAGACCAACGACCGCTGAGAGTAATTGCGCCTAAAATCCACGTATGTATGCTGCGTTCGCGATTTAGTTTCCAAACATGTAAACAAATACGGGTATTTTATACGAACTTTTAGCCATCACATACAGTTCGCGATACAACTTAAAAAAAAAATGAAATGTCAATACAAGTAGGTATAGTCATTCCGAGAGTTGATACTCGTTTAACATAAATTGGAAACAAGTATTTGAATAGACTTTATGTGCACAGGAGACGTCAATTATAAGATAGTGGCTATGGTAAGGTGGTAGTAAGATATCGTTTTGAAGTCAAATGAGAAAAAAGATAATAGAAACTCTTGTTCTTTCTGTCTGGGCTGCGGAAGATTTTCTTTATTTCAGAGATCAACATTGAGTGTCGCACATTCCCACAACTAAAATTGTGACTTTGCAGTTTAAGTCTGCTCAAGTTATGACACGAAAATGATGAACAAAAGGGATTTAAATTTCAATATTTTTTATTTATTTATTTATTTATTTATTTATATTGGTTCACCAACAACTGTTTACACTGGTAATATGCTTAGAGTAACAAAAAAGGTAAAAAATGTAACAAATTAGTGTAACAATCTCTTATAGGTGAACTCCGCATGCATACAAAAATTTGGTTGTACAAGGAAAACAACAAGAGAAAACAATAAGAATTTAACTTAGAACTAAAGCTTAAACTACGTAACTAAAGTTAAATGAAAGTTATATGTTTTAAGTTGTATGAAGACATAGGTCAAATGAAAAATTAAACTATTGGGGAGAAAAAAAAAACATGTTTCATTATATGCCAGAAAGTACCTACTTAATCTAAATTCGGAAGACATTTGTAAATTTTAGCTTTCAATTTGTTTAGAGAGTCAAAGTGCAGATCAATTTGATCGCTACAATTATTCACTACCTTACAAAATCTTGCAAATGGAGAATTAGCGCCTAAAACCGTTCTACTTTGTGGTGGACATAGTGGTGTTATTGGATTGCGAGGAATTCTTGAGGGCGCACGGAAGTTGAATGTGTTCAATATCTGGGGGCAGTCAATTTTATGGGACATTACTTTGCACACGAACGTTGCGTCATTTAGTCGTCGGCGTTTTTCCAGGGAGATCATATTGTAGTGTTTTAGTCTATTACTATAGGAACGTATTTTTTTTGCCAAGCCGCTGGAAAACGCTAGATGCCATAGAAATCGTTTTTGAACACGTTCTAGCCGCAACGAATGTGAGGCATAGTGCGGTCGCCAAATTACACTACAGTACTCCAAGACGCTTCGAATTAGACAATTATATAGCATTATTTTAGTCTTCGAACACTTAAAATGTTTGGAGTTTCTTATAACAAAGCCCAGCATTTTAGAGGACTTTTTTATGATATTGTCTACGTGCGGAATAAAGGTTAATTTTTTATCAAATGTGACACCAAGGTCTCTGATTGTCTCCAGTTCGCCAACTTTGACCCCATTAATAAAATAATTATGTTCAATTAAATTGTGATTTCTCGTGAATTTTATGTGATAGCATTTGCCTGAATTTAAGTGCATATCATTCGTGTCACACCAATGGATCAGCCTATCCAGATCCCACTGTAAGTCGAGGGCATCGTCCTTCGATTTGACAATTTTAACAAATTTTAGGTCATCGGCATACATAAATAAACTTGAGTTGTGAAAGCAGTTAGGGATGTCATTTATGAAGTAATTAAATAAAACTGGGCCCAAATGTGAACCCTGCGGCACGCCCGACGAAATATATCGTGAATTTGAATGAAAACCGTTGACCACTACAAAGAAAGACCTATCCACAAGGTATGAACCTAGCCATGAAAGCAGTGATCCAGTAATACCGTGTGCTTGTAATTTGCCAATTAATATACTATGTGAGACTTTGTCGAAAGCTTTACTAAAATCTGTGTAAATAACATTAGCTTGGTAACCCGAGTCAATTGTTCTCGCTAACAGTTCCGTGAACAGAACAAGATTAGTACTTGTAGACCTAGACTCCACAAAGCCATGTTGCTCTTCACTCAAGAACAGTTTTAGGTGTTTTTGAATATAAGGACATATGAGAGATTCAAAGACCTTAGCAAGAGTCGATAAGATCGATATGGGTCTGTAGTTAGAAACATCATCATCATTGTTCGTTTTGTGGATGGGCACAACCTTAGCCACCTTCCATTTTGAAGGGAAAACGCCAGATGCCAAAGATTTATTGAAGATAAGTGATAGGGGAATAACCAGCTCGGTTGCACACTCATAGATGAAGATCGGTGGTATTTCATCAGGCCCTGCACCCTTGCTACAATCTAGACTTTTTAACTTCTTGAATATAATTTCATGACTAATAACAATATTGGATAAACCCAAACTATAGTTTTGAAGGTTGTTTAAAAGGGTCGCATCATGTTTATTATGCTCGTCCTGAACAGAACTATAGACAGAAGAAAAATAGGATGCAAAAAACTCACATATCTCTGTCCCATCAGAAGACCTATTAATACCGTCGGTCATAGATATAGGGTACGTGCTAGACCCGCCCCGCTTGGATTTTACATAGGTCCAAAACAGCTTGGGGTTATTTACAAGTTCGGCTTCCATTTGCATTAAATAATTATTGTAACAGACAGTGGCGAAGTCACAGCAGCGCTTACTAATTATTTTTAATTGAATTTTATCTAACGGGTTCTTGTAAACATTGTAGCGTTTTCTGATTTTATTTTTTGAATTTAACATCTTAATTAGTTTTTGGTTAAACCATGGTGGGTATTTTCTATTCTTGGGTACTCGAGTAGGTACAAACTTTAGTATCGCTCCATTAATATAATCGTAAAATATTCGTATCATCTCATTAACGTCGTGCTGTCCCTCAAACAGTTCCTCCCAGTCCAGTTCTTTTAAGTAGTTACGGATCGGTATGTAACTCGTTTTGTGAAAGTTAGGTCTTCCAGTGACTGTATTATATGGAAGTTTGGCTTCTTTCTTTAGAGAAATTACTATGTCTAGAGGTGGATGATGCTGATCAATATTACAAATTGAACTTATACCTTTGCTTACATTACACAATGAGTGGTTACATAGTACCAGATCGAGTATGCGATCCGAGGTATTATTTACGTTGTTAAATTGCATGAGTTTGTTGACATATGTAAAATCTAACAAAGCTTCGCTAGTATTGAGTAGCTTAAGGTTATTATTTGAATTGCGGATCATATTCCAGTCAATATTACCTAAATTGAAATCGCCTGTAATACATACGTAAGAATCATTAAGGTGTTCAAAGGCAGCATTACACTTATCCAAGAATTGTTCCAAGTAAGAAATGCGAACCGGCGGTGGCAGATATACTGCACAGAGAGCTATTCGACGGGCAGGGTGAGCGGCAGGGAGATCCAAAAGAACCCAAAGGTCTTCACAGCTACTTTCGAATTGCACTGCACGCTTAGAATTGAAACATTTTTTGACAGCTATTAAAACACCTCCACCCTCTTTACCACTTTGCAAACCAGAACTTTCTCTGTCTCGTCGGTAAACCACGTACCTGTCGTCGAATAGCTCGCTGCTTTGCACGGTGTCATTAAGCCAAGTCTCTGAAAGAATTATTATATCATAGTTATTACAATACACATTGCGACTGACAATATGCGTTTTTGTTCTTAAACCTCTACAGTTTTGATAAAATATTTGTAAATTATCGAATTCTGTTAAATATTATAGTAAAAGTTACATGTATATTTAGTAAAAAAAAAGAGAGAAAAACATAAATACGCGAATCATGTTAGCTTATCTAGAGTATCTAAATCTTTAATGAGGATATGGTCGGCTTCCACGGTCTTTCTGACAAAAATCCTGCCGTTTCGTACCCATACGAATCTGTATCCCTTCTCTTTTGCTTTTTGTCTAGTAGCAGCGTGAAGAGCTTTATTAAAAGAAGACAAATGTTCGAGCACATATACTGGTTTTCTGTCTCCAGCTATCCCAAGATCGGCACTATTGAGTTTGTCAGTATTATTTTTCTTTTCTTTATTGTAATTGATTACCGACGCCAGAAGACTATCACGAGTTCTCGGGGAGGCCAGTTGCACGACGATAGACCGCGGGCGAGTATTGGTAGCTTGGAGTTTGGCTACGCGGGTACAGTGAAGAATATCATTGTCACTTAGCGCGCATCCGACCACTGACCCCAGCTGCTTCACGACTGTATTAAGATTCTCCTGCTTATTTTCTGGCAGACATTGGATTTCTACATTGCTTGAACGTGATTGCTGTTCCATATAATTTATGCGTAGCTTTAATTCTGACGTTGATTGTCTAAGATTATCATTTTCTTTGGTAATGTCCTTTAAAGCGGTTTTTAACGCTTTGTGTTCCGATTGGTAGTCCTCAAACTCTTTAGTGTGAAATTCTAATGATGCAGTCAGTTCTTTAATATCATGCCTAATTGGTTCAAGTTCTTTGTTGACCACACTAAGTATGCTGTTATTAATTTGCTGAAGCAAGGAAGCGAACTCAGTCTTCATAACTTCTTGAATAATGGTGCGCACGTCTTCAGTGGTTACCAGTGATGTCTGCGGGGGTGAGTATAAAGCAAGTCTCTTGTTTCCTCGTGTAGTGGAAACATTCCGATTAGGCGTACCTTCCGTTTTGGAGGTGTTCGAAAAGACGCTCACACAACCCGAACATTTCCATCGGCGATAATCGGCTGAATCGGTTGAAATTATCGGAATAGATTGACAATCGAAATGATAAGACTTATTACATTTAATGCAGTTAATAAATTCCGCAGATTCATCACCGACGGCACAGCAACCCCACGAACGCGTTGGTTGATCCATGATGTCTTAATTTTTATTATTCTCAAGTTGTAGTCTGTCACTTACGTAGTTCAGTGTTATGGTTCCTAAAACGGCACACCAATAAAGGCCCTCTCAGATGTAATACAACTTGGAAAGTAAAATCGCACACTAAAAAAGGCCCGCGGTGGGTGCCGACAGCGAGCGGTGCGAGCTGGTTCGCGAGAAGAATGTCGTAAGCGCCGTGCTTTATCGGGCACTTACGCGTTTTAACGCGCTGTGCTGTTATAACTTATAACTCACGATTGACGGTAGGCGGGAATCTTTCTAGATTTAATTTCGTCTAGATTTTTAAGACTACGCACTAGATCACCACAGGTTTTCAGCAAGCCAATTGTGGTAAAGTTCGTCTATCCGTTTTGCACTTGACACTGCACTTTCACACGCTTTTTGCACGAATTTTCGATATATAGGTGGAGCAACAACAAACAGCTGTTACTTGTACAACGACCGACGACGTTTTTTGATTTTGTTTTTTGATTGATTATTTATCATATTATTTTGATTTAAAAGAGTGTCTGAGGAATTTCTTGCCCTTTCTTTTCCATAGGTACCTACTACGCTTTGGAATCGGCTATGGCTTCATCTTCCTGACTGCCCGTCCCCTTGACAATTAAAAAGTGCCCGTAATATTGGTTTATTTGAAACTAGCTGACCCGGCGAACGTCTTACCGCACCGCCAGCCGTTCTGCCCCGCTTTTTAAATCTCTGATATCTTCTAAGATATTAATTTTAGTACTGTAAAGGGCAATTTTGATCTACATGAAATGCACAACGCATCTAATGTATTTAATTGGATAAGGAATAATACTGTATTGTTTAAAATAGCTTGGTAAATAACCCCATAATTTTTTTGTAATATGTTAAAGATAAAAATGGTTACAGTGGGTTATCCTTCTTAGGAGATAAACATATACCATCACGGACTTTTTTATCGAAATTCCGTAGTACAATCATTTTATCTCAAAGGTTTAGCCAACGTTTACAATGTAAGCGCACAAAAATATGTTTGTTACGACATCACATTACAAATCTTTGAATTTCTTGGCTTTTCTGTACTATAATATGCATGTATTATACATATAAACCTTCCTCTTGAATAATTCTATCTATAGCTGGAAACTGCATTAAAATTCGTTGCGTAATTTAAAAGATCTAAGCTTACAGATAGCGGGAGCGACTTTGTTTTATATTATATAAAGAAAAGATAAATGCTTTGAGTTTGATTTTGAATATAACACAGTCATGATTGCCGATATAGAAATGAGACTGCTGCTGCTGGTCCTTGCGCTTTACGAACACTTATCATATCAACAATATTAATAAGTTAGCCAAGCGCCCTGATAGATAAATTCCGTTTTAAGACTACTACGTCTTATCATAATCTGTAATTATAAAACTTGCGTAGCGGCTTTAAAAATATACCTTAAATTATTCTGTGTAGAGTACAATATTCAAGTCACAATTTTTTTTTTAAATATTGTTGATAACAGTAAGTACCTATTGACATTATGCATGATTGTTCGATCCGCCTAAAGACAAATAGTATCTATATTACCTTGGAATAGTGATGGAATAAATATAATTAAGCTAGAAATTAAAGTAATGTACGTTTGAAGAAACATGTTTTTATTTTAATTTGTCAGTCATATCAAACATGTTTGTGCTTCTGAAACAAAATAAATTTTGACACGTTGGTCGAACTGTTGTTCTTTTAGTATGACCGACCAATGTCTATTACTTACAACAATTAAATAAATTCACAATTGTCTACTTCTTGTTTTAATATATTTTTTCCGTGTTTAAAATTAGATAAATAACATTCCTATTGGAATTCCACAAGGATGCATAATAAAACCTTATTTCCTTACCTAGTCCCAATTATTTCTTAGTCACCGTCTGTGTCATCAAGCCGCCTGTAAATCTATTGGCTATACGGACCTATAATTGGTAACGTGATGTTCGTCCAGAAATAACAAGAAGTCAGTCTAGAAATAAAAATACTTTAAGTACAAAAAAGTTTCGGTCTATGATGAGAAAGCTCTTAATTTAACGAGCGTTAAATTAACGTTTAACGATATTATCAAGTCACTTGAATTTAAAGAGGTAGGCAAAAATACCAATGAACATTTAAAGCAGAAGGATAATTTAAGGAAGCTTCGTTAACTATATGGAGACTACTATTTATTGCAGTAAGTATCTTTCAAAGAAAATACGTATCTTTAGAAATTAAACTGGCGACCTTTGACCATATTTCGCTAGGTAAAGTAAAAATAGACGATTCGCTGAAATAAGCATAGTACCTACAGGAATAATCTTAAAGATTAGATAAATCTTAGTTTTTAAAACACAGTATTTACAAAATGGGGAAAACCCAAACTTGAAACACTGACCAATTTATTACACCTTTGAAAGCCGAAACCGAAATCGATTTTTGGTATCTGTCTTTGTTTTGGCCGAACCCGATTATTCAATTTCAATGATATATTATATGCGTAGATTGATGCTCGTACTAGTTAGTGTTTCACGCTGTCATCACTCAGGCTGTAAAAATACCTACATTGCGAAATTTTAGTGTATAGAGTGGTCGATCTCGATTCCTTCTCATTCATTATAGAGCTTAGGAGCTAGTGTCAATTCTATATTACAAAAGGCTATCAGGATTGTCGTTGGATTTAGTGAATTCGCAAGCCATAGTTTTAATATACTGATATTTTTTTTGTGGCAAGACAGTGAGGCACGGTCGTGGCAGACCATGCCAGATAGGAGATGGCGGGATGAGCTAGATAGGTTTCGTCAAAATTGGAAGGAGGACGCGCAGGCTTGCGAAAGATGGAAAGAGTGGAGGGAGGCCTTTGCGCAGGAGTGCGAAAGAATAGACTGGTAAAAAAAAAATCGCCGAAAAAACTATTTAAGTGACAACATTCGTCATTACATCACTGTTATAAAATAAATACTTGTATATAAAGGAATAAAGCTACTTATCAAACCCTCCTGAAAGTCACAAGGTAAGAAAAGTCTGCTTCGCAGCTCGGCCAGCGTTTTCTTTCATACCTCTAGACCTAATGAGGAATAAAACAAGTCTGCCTCATAGTAAAACAAGCACGTAGCACCAAACTCTATAACCATATCATAGTTTATACTAGCTAAAAGCAGAGCTTTGTGAGGGCTCGCGTCGTTTTTCTGCGTGGTAATAATCTTTAAGGCAGTTTTTTTTTATATTTTTATATAATTTAAATTATTATTTTTTTTACTGATAACACATCTACATATAAATAGAAATTATTATGTTAAAGCACAAATCAATAGGCGTAATAGTTTTTCCGTAAAGTGTACCACAAAATGCTCAGGTTGTGGGATATAGCAGGGCTCGCTTCGCTCGCCCTGACAAATACTTAAACGTATAACTTACCTGGCTGGACCTCATGAAGTAAGGTAAGAAACAGGTCTGCCTTGTTGAGTGAAGTATTTTTGTGCAGTTCCACAATACACACCACTTACATAGTTTTGGGCCTACCCCCACACGTGAGGCCCTTTGTTCACGGAACAGTTTCTTTACGGTACGGCGTATAAACCGTGCAATAGAAAAAACGTTTCTGTCGACAAGCTTCTATAGTGATACATACAACACAACACTAATGCCCGTAACTACACACTGCGGTTTTTCACGGCAACAAAAACGTGTGTGTAGAAAAGGGCCTAAGGCTGCCTTTCCACCTGAGATGAGCGAGGATGCGTAGCGAGGGATGTGTGTAAAACCAGCCAATAACATCGCTTAATTTTATAGCTTGAACTAGTTAGCGTTGGTATTGGTTAGTTTTACACACATCCCTCGCTACGCATCCTCACTCATCTCTGGTGGAAAGTCAGCTTAAGGGTTAGGAATTTTCTGTTTCCAGGCCAAGCTCAATTATGGCTGGAAAAATTATTATTTGCAACATTATTAAATATGAACTTACATGTTCCTGGGTCATAAGTTAGCCTTGACTCAGAAAGGCATACATAAAGTTTAAAACGAGTAAAGCCACAGAACCCACCTCTCTGGACCTCATAAGGAAGCGAACAAGTCGGCCTCGCAGCACAGCAAGTGTGTTCTTGTCCAGCTCCACAGAAGTCCCTGACAGTGACTGCACTAACACTTGCCAACGCGTCAGTGACGTTTCAAGAAGGCGGATGTCCTTTTTGTCAACCCTGAAACATAATATTGATTTTCAATGTAGGATAGTCCCTTGAAATGCCTCATTGGGCTAGTGGTTGCAAACGCTACTGCTGAGCATGAGGTCCTGGGTTTCTTTCCCTGACTGGGCAAAGTGTTATTGGGTTTTTCCATCAGAAATTTCTCAGTGCCCGGCTGATGGCGACAGGCTCGCCTTGTATTACATGGGACATAAACATAATTGCCGAAATGTGGGTTTATTATAAGCACACCTCTGCCTGACCGGAGTTTAGGGCACTCGAACGCTTATGTCGTTCTTGGTACGTAAAATACGCGCTAGGACGTGGAAATGCTGACAGCAGCCCGTTATACAATATAATAGATTGTTCTCAAGAAGTCTACCTGTCTCTACAATACTAGACATTGACTGACAGACACCGTAGCGTAGGAGACAACGGCGCCAAAAACTTTGTAATATTTGAAAATTCTGCCACATGCCTATTAACCAGACAACTGCTCTTAAGGTATAAGTGATAATGATAAATGATTTTATTTTTGTAAGTAGGTTTGCACACTTTTACACGTCAATCATATATTTTTTAAACTAGATGAGATCGGCGTTTCCTGTCTGACTACTCTGAGAAGAAAGGCCGAAACAAACTCAGAGGTCATAGTCTCTTTTAAAGTCCAGACTTAATCTTGGTCAGGTTATATGAAGACCATGTAGGTCGATATCTGAGATGGTCTTTTAGAGGTCGAACAATATTTCTTAACAAAGTACATTGTGTTGCTTTACTAACTATTTCATTAGGACTTTGCAGTAGGACTAAAATAAATACAAAGTTTTTAAAAAAATATGATATTTATGGCGTGGTAGCCTGGTAGGTATACAAGTAAAATAAGTACCTGTCAGCTAGCTGCATTTCAATATCTGTGCCATCTTCCTTGTAGTCTGGCAACTCATTGTCGTTCATTGTCTCTTCAGCATCAGAGAATGTCATCACTTCCGATGAGGCTGGAATATTGCAGCAGAATATTAGAAATAGACGAAACTGGCGAATTGTGGGAGGGGTTAGAGGCGTGATGGTATGTTAATGATACAAATGATCATAGAGGTTTATCAGTTTGTTTTTAATAAATTTTTAGCTATACACAGCTATTGTAATGGCATCATCATCTGTCTTGCCTTTTCACTAATTATGTTGGGACGAGTTACAGTCAGTTTTGATACTTTACTAATGGCTATTACAAATATGTAAAATTTTTCCACATAAATCTCTGAAAAACTAAATTTCAATGATTAAATGTCTTACTTTTTGGCAATGGTTGTACAGTCTGGTTTGGCAATAGGTGATACTGTTTCAGGAGCTGCCAATGTGCCAACAAAGTCTTAGCATTCCGTGAAGGATAGAAAACATGTGGATTCTGGTCCAACAACTCTTGAAACTTTTCCAGTGGTGGGAGAGATGACTGTAATCAAGATAAATTAATATAGATATTATTATCCTGAATCCAAAGTTAAAAAAAATCACATAAGTGATGATATTTTCACACTAAACTGGTTTTATTGTGTGTACTAGCAGCGCCCCGTGGTTTCACCCGCATAAGTTTCGATCCCGAGGGAAAATCGGGATAAAAACTATCCTATGTCATTTCCCGTGACTCAAACCATAAAAAAATTAAATAAGAAAGCCAACTCGAGCCCCGAGCGAGCGATAATAGCCTAAACACGTAGGGCTGTCACTTATAGATTATTCAATCGTCAAAAATACATAGTCAATTTCTATACAAAACAATTTTCCCTTGTAGGGTCAGCATCAGGGATCTTTAATACAAAGCTTTTTTTAAATTATTTTTTCTACATAGACCATGAGCCGACTACATTTTTTTCATTACCTACGTCATGTTATCTGTTTAGTTATTTGAATAATTACGATCGAAATATTAAAAATATTAAAACATGGTTTTACTGAATCATGTATTTATTCAAATAAAATGATTATGAAGTCGTATTTTTACACTATAATATTTTTTACTTTTTAATTTGTCATGAAAATTATAATCTTTAGGTGCAGCGCAGACGACAGACCATCCGTGACGGACTTTTTAGTCTGTGAAAATAGAACCTATGCAATTATATGCAGTAACGCACACGACGCGCAAAAAGTCCGGCGCACAAAAAATCCGTGTAATTCGTGCAGACCGCACCGCGCCGGGCCGCGCCGCTCCGCACAAAAAGTCTGTGAAAAAAGTAGAACGTTTGCGTCAACGCGCGCTAACGCAGACAGCGCACACTTTAGTCGGCAATCTGCATTTGCTAGGGGTGGAAGTAACGCACGCGATCTATTATCATGGCGCCAGAGGTCGATGTAACGATGTTAATTCAAGAAGAGAAGACCAATACACCTCCTCATTGTTGTTTCTGAATGAGTCAAAGCAAGTCTTAAAATAAATAGCAACTCATCAAATGTAGTAACAGACATTTTATACTTAATATTTGAAAAAAAATTCCGGATGTTGTTTCAGAATTGAATGTTATGGAACTGTCCCTTCAGTAATCTTTCCGAAAGTATAGGATGTACCCAAAATTGTCTATTTCTTCTTCTTTTTCTGTACTTCATGTACAAAATAATACTTCGCGATCTCTGCACGATTTCCATAGCGTCTACGTCCCTACAGCTCTGCCGACAGAATGATCGAAGGTGTGCGTCGTGTGCGTTGAGTCTGTGAAAAATTCGCGACAGACTTTTTGCGCACCATGCAGACTTTTTGTGCGCCGCAGACTCGATCGCACAAAATGTCTGCCGTCTGCGCTGCACCTTAAATTCGGAAATTGAATATATTTTTACAATAACCTCAAATAATAGGCATTAATTAAAGTGGTTATTAAACTTTTCTAGCGTTAAGAGTCGCGTCTCAAACCGTGGGTTCGATTCCCACCTTAGGCAATTCGATTTTTTCATTTTATCGCGGGCAGTATTACGTACGGCGTAGCACCTATAGCAGCGATAAATTTTGTCAGTGTGTGCATGCGACGACCCATACGTACGAGCGCGCTCACGTACAAACCATGTTCGGTGCGTATGTATGAAGATATCCTACTCATTTGCATTTACTCTGCTCAAACTATCTCTATACCAAATTTCATCTAAATCGGTTCAGCTGTTTAAGCGTGAAGAGGTAACAGACAGAGACACAATTTCGCATTTATAATGTTAGTATGGATAGCTGCGCCCCGCGGAATCCGAAACGAAGAGATAAGAAAAAGAACAAAAATAACAGATGCCCTCCAGCACGCTTTACGACTGAAATGGAAATGGGCAGGTCATATTTCGAGATGCAGAGATCAGAGGTGGACAATGGAAACAACGAAGTGGTCTGGACCGAGAGGCAAGAGGAACAGAGGCAGACCACGCAAGAGATGGGCGGACGACATCATTGAAGTAGCTGGTCCGAGCTGGATGGAGTCGGCCCAAAACAGGGAAAATTGGCACGGGATGGAGGAGGCTTTTACCCAAAAGGGATCCATATCCAAATAAAATTAAAACTATTAATTTGTAAAAACGTTTTGTAAAGAAAATATGGAATAAATGAGCTTTATTATAATGTTAGTATGGATAGTGGTATTGTCTAGTGTCCGACCGAAACAGGTTTTTCAGCCGAAACCGAAACCGAACTTTCGGCCTTGCTCTTAGTTTCGGCCGAAACCGAAACTTACTTAAATATATTTAAAATTTCTATCGTATACAGAAATCTGGTGTGTTTTTTACACATTTATTTGAATATAGGTACAATGTATATTATACATACAGACAGTTGAATTTACCTAATCATTTATGAGGTCGGTCCCATAATGAACTGCCCTGGTATAGTTCTAGGCGACATGTCGCTACATGTTGTGTTGCATTAAATAGTACGTTTATCGTGCACTTAATATAAGAAACACGCATCGACATGAAATGCTTAGTCTTAGTTTAGCAGGCATTAGCATAACGAGAGTCGCGTATTTTTTCAAAATGTCGAAAACTGAGTATCGTAGTGTCATAAAGTTTTTGTTTAAAGGTATACCTGCCCAAATAAAAGAACGATTGGATGACGTGTATAAGGAGTCTGCCCCCTCCTATAGCACAGTGAAAAATTGGGTGAAAGAGTTTCGCCTCGGGAGAGAAACCGTCGAAGACATTTGCCACGACGGTCGACCTGTGGAAGTGCTCACTCCCGAAACGATTGCTCTTATCGAAGAGGAGGTTCTGAGTGACCGCCGTTTGAAGATTAGAGAAATTGCAGCTAGGCTTGGGCTCTCTTAAAGTACGTCATCGTGCGATCCATGAACATCTTCACATGAAAAAAGTGAGTGCAAGATGGGTAGCGAAACTTCTTTCAGCGGTACAGAGACAGGAAAGAGTGCGCTGCACTTCGGAGTTTTTGGATCTTTGTGGCGAAAATTCAAAGACTGATCGAGCGGCTAATGACTGGTGATGAAACTATGATCTTGTATTATGACCCACAAAGCAAGCGCGAATCAATAGGATGGCGTTATAAGGGTGAAAAGCCCCCTAGAAAGGCAAAGGTGCAACAATCGGCTAAAAAACTGATGTGCACACAATCTTTTGGGATTTTCAAGGCATTTTGATGGTGGATTTTAAAGAACGTAATACAGTCGTGAACGGCTAATATTATGCTTCTTTAATATATAAATTACGAGACAATTTAAGATAAAGGAAAAACGAAGAGGCAAGCTGTCTAAAGGTGTCCTGTTGCTCCATGACAACGCCCCTGTTCATAACGTTGGTGTTTCGAAGGATGCAGTTCGTCAATGCGGGTTCACAGAAGTTGAACATCCACCTCACAGTCCAGACATGGCTCCGTCCGACTATTATTTATTTCCAAATTTAAAGCGAGACTTAAGAGGAAGAAAATTTTTAAGCGATGAAGAGTTGCAGGCGGCCGTCTTCGGTCATTTTGAGGCTAAAAATTGTGATTATTTTTATAAAGCTTTAGAGATATTGATTCACAGATGTCAGAAGTGTATTAGTAGTATATATTCATGGTGATTATATTGAAAAATAAAATTGGTTTCGTTTCATTTCCTTCATTAGTTCATAGTTAGGCCAATTCATTATGGGACCGCCCTCGTATGTGCAAAACACAACTTCAACTCCATGCGATTAACGATGGACGGCGGCGAACTGGGCCGGCGACGCGACGAGCGAGCACGAGCTAGCCGCGAAGTTCGCCGAACGATGGACGATAGGTAATTCATGAACACTCGAGTTTCGGCGCGGCCGAAAGTTTCGGCCATTTTCTGGCCGAAACCGAAACTAAGGCCGAAACTAGATTATTTGGCCGAAACTGGCCGAAACCGAAACCGAACTTTCGGTCTGTCACTAGTATTGTCAGACCGAAGGTTCGGTTTAGTTTCGGCCGTAGTTTCAGTTTCGGCCAAATAGTGTCACGACCGAAACCGGCGTATGGCGTTTATGAGCTGTCGGATTTGATAGAATACGAACGACTGGCAGAAAGACACACAACTTAGACTTAGTAATGGAGTCCCGTTTTCAGACTTTTTGTACAAAACCCAAAAAAATAAGTGTTTACTTGTAAATGGAAATAATTTTGTCTCAGCGAGTAGGGATTTATTCGCTTACTGGATGATTGATACTAGCTAACAGCAGACGCATTTTAGTGACTGCGTGTTTGGACATAGTAGCAAAATTACATGTTTCAGCGATTACTTTGACAGTGCATTGTTTGTCGGTGACTCGTTCTGTTTGAGAATGGTTTAAATATTGCTAAAATGCTGATTTGTTCTTAATGATGCAGATTTGTTCTTAACAATGCTGATTTGTTTGGCGAAGAGATAAAGCATAGTTGCTAGATATATCATAGATATATTGAGTTTCCAGAAAGCCATTATATCGCTGATTGCTAATGCTAAAATTATGCATTGTAAAGAGTTGAATTAAGTATGTGAAAAATTACTAAATCGCAAAAGCCACCAACAAGGCTGCTAAGGCTCTTATTTAAGTTAGGGGTCATTTTTTATTATCATTTTGAAATTCTATCAGTTTTTCAAAAGTACTTTTTGGATGACAGAAATCTGATAATTGCAAAATCAGCCCTCAATCAAATTATTTGTAACAAATCAATCTTGGAACAGGCTGGCAAAGAAACTAAAGATTGGTACAAACAAAGTAAGGTAGCCCAGCCACAGCTGGCCTACCAACCAACCCACTGGTTGCGGATGACGATGAAATAACAACTTACAGGAACCATTGATATTGTGGCAAGTAATTCTTCTTCAGCATTAGAGTACAATGCTTGTTGCTGCACCAATGCTACTAAGTCTGGATGCAAATTACGCATAGCTGCAATAGCCACTCGTGATATTTCCGCATTGTACAACAGGGCATACCAACGAGACTGCAGCTCACTGACTGTAAAGCGACAGGAGAACTTCACTCCTCGGTGGACTATGCGCAAGTCATTGGTCTGAAAATATATGAAATTACTTATTAGCACCTATTTACTGATAAAACTGAAACAACTTATTTTGTAGATTTTTAAAAAGAGTAGACATAAAAAGTTTGGTTTTTCGAAATCCTTAACATTATTGAATTTTCAATAATAATTCCATGACAATGAATGAAGATAAACACATCCTTACCTGTTGTACACCTAGTATCAATGCAAGATCATCTGTAGGCTTCCAACGTCCCAGATCTTTGGTCGATAGGTGACTCAGTTGGCCTTTACGGCGAATCTTGCGACCAAAGCTCCCTCCAGCAGAAACTTTGCTGGAAGCCCTGCGACGCTCTGGAGCCGGGAGCACGGCGGGCGAGGGCGCGGCAGCTAGCGGAATCTCCGACACTTGGCTGACTTGGCTCGTATACGACTGTGTACGCATTCTTTTGTCCCCTTTCCCGAGTGACGACCCAGGCAAACCACTGTATTCCACCAATTCATCGTCAAATCGCCTACGTTTTATTGATCTTGATGAACTGAAACGTGAAATAATTCAACCTATTACAATCACATTCTAAGAGTTTTCTCTGTTTTTCATAAATCTAACAAGAAGTACCTGCGTCTTTTATTGTCGTCTGGCGTATTATGAAATGGAGATCGCGTAGTGCTTGGATATTCATTGCTGTCCGAAGCATTGGATGGTGTGGCGGGGAATTCCATTGTTAACTCTTTAAACACTTAAAACATAATTTAATTTACAACGAAATGACCATTTTAGTCGCAGATTTGTTTCTTTTTCGATAGCAAAGTGATCCTGTCAATAATCATAATAAAATTACAAAAAATATCACAGAGTAAAAATAGGTGAATTCCGACCGAGTATTGATCGCAGACGAAAGCTTCAAAAATGTTTGGATGATATTCTCGATAATGCAAGACAAATGACAATTCCGTTTTTTATTTAACTCTATTGTCTTTGACCGAAGACGTGCAGATTAGTCGATTAATTTTCGGATTTGGGTATTCCACTACTTATTTATTAGCACTAGCAACTATGATTTCGGAGTCAATCTGTCAGTCAGTCAATAGTGGCAACTGTCAATGTCAAAAAACAAGATCATTTTCTTAGGTTATGTTGTGGAAAATAAAATAATTAATAATTATTTTTCCAAGCATTTTCTATTAAAATGGCTCAATTAATTCGTGCAGTAGCGTTTAGACCAAGAGAAATAATTACAAGATGTTACAATAAAATCGTTGTAACAGATGATGGTTCAACAATAGTGGCGCTTCATAAAGACCAAGAATTTCCCTATGAACACTCCAGACCACTCCCAGAAGAAACTGTTACTGATACATCGATTTTAAGAATGAGTGATAAAGAAGAAGTGTACAGAGTATTCAAGGATATGAAGCCTGAAATAGCAAGAAAACAGCTGTCTTCCCTGACCTTAACAACAGAGCACCGATGGTGGCCCAGGTCTAGAGACAAGAAGGCCAAGACAACAGAAATGAACCGCCCTTACTTGTAAAACAACCAATGTCTTAGTATAGGATACTGTAGTAATAAAACAGTTCAATAAACTATTATTTTACTTATTAAATCCTCATAATACTTTCTGCAAGTACCATATTATTTATTATATATCTTTCGTTTTGAAAAGAAAATATGATAATGTATGCAGTATCATACAAAAAAATACCTCATGACATCTCGCCTGTACTCCCCGAAGGGTTAGGCAGAATTGTACTATCATGTAACTACAGCTTCAAAATTTCAAATGGCAAACACTAGGTATGGTATCAAATCATATTATGCATCATTGTCCAAATCACTAATCTTTATTCTCATTGTAATAAGGTTGCTGTCACAGAGTATAATATTAAGTTGCTGTTGCTGCCACTGACAGGTCTGTCAAACTCATTGTGATTCTCGTCACATTATGGTTGCGGTTGGATTGCTGCTGTCAGAGGTAAAATAGGAACTAGAAAACGAAATGAATTAAAACTAAAAATATCAATAACGTTACAAAAAAAACTTTATAGAATATCATTTTCGTAGAACAATATTATAAGCAACGTTCCGCTTGTAATAAATCGTTATTGTTCATACTTTTTCGTCATCTCTTATGTCATGAAGCTGGCAAAGTTTTGAGTGTCGAAATGAATAACGTTATTATATCATTATATTAATAACGATATATTTATCATAATATTCTATCTCGCACACTCACCTGCGCCGCAGTACCTGAAGCGGCCGAACTCCCCAAGCCGCAGCTGATGACGTCACTAACGCCGGCCCGCCCGCATCGGACGCTGCGGCCGGCGCGGCGCGGTTGTCGATGTCGTCATTCGCATTCAGATTATAACATTACACGTTTATTAGTAAGGGTTAAATAAATATTTGATAGGCACGGTACCTAACCTGCAGGTGCTGTTGTATAGTTTTAATTTTGAAATTAGGACTTTTTTAGGTAAGTACTTACTTAGTTAATAACTTTTATGTAGATAGGTGTTAGCACCTACAATAATTTTACTTATCAGAAAAACTGAAAAGTTATTAGACCATCGTTGGTGACTGTACCTGAAGTTTATTACAATTTTTCGGCGTTTTATTACATTCGAGTTACGAATGCGACGTTGTGAATCATTGTGTAAAAATACTGACCCTGACATAGCCAGACTGGCGCTCCGAGACCGTGGTATGTCTGGAACGAGGCTATGTCTGGCACCGACTCAGTTAGGCCGATCGCCACATTGTGTGTAGGTTACCTACTGAGAGCCACAATTATTTGACCTATGGACCTCACCCTGTCACCCATCGCTTTCCACCAGGCGAGATCGGTACGTATCGAGAGTAGGCCAATTTATTATTAGCCATTAATTTCCCACTGCTGGGAACAGGACTGCCTACTCTTCATCTCTCTGCGGCAGATCCAGACGGAGATGGCGGGATGAGCTGGATTCCTTTAATATAGATTGTTCCTTGGCAGCTCTGAACAGAGGCCCATAAGTAATAAAAAATTCAACTATTACAAATGACTTTAGTTTTTTATGTCAGCAAAATCCACATTTTTTTTTTCAAAACATTCGCCTATTTATGAAATTATTGTTATTCTTGTCTGACAATAGCCTCATTATATATTTATATATAAAATAAAACAAAGGCGGGTTAGTTACACTATTTATAACTCGAGAACAACGCCTGGACAGATTTTTATAATCTTTGCTTCGTTGGATTTGTCTCCGCCCCGAATAGCAGAATAACTAATACCTTTGTTTAAATCAGGTAGCACATCAGACCCCACAAATTATAGACCTATTTCTGTACTACCTACCTTTAGTAAAATTTTTGAGAAACTAATTTTAGACCAAATGCAAAGATTTTTTAATAAACATAAATTATTACATAGCAAACAGTTCGGTTTTACAAGGGGTCGTTCAACTACTGATGCCGGTGATGAACTTTTAGGAAATATTTATAATGCCTGGGAAGATAAATGCGATGCCTTGGGCATCTTTTGTGATTTGTCCAAGGCATTCGATTGCGTTTTTCACGAAACGTTAATCAGGAAACTCCACCACTACGGGATCCGGAATACTGCTCTGGGTCTTCTTACTTCATACTTGAGTGAAAGGATTCAGAGCGTTGACGTTAATGGAGAAAGATCACCCGGATCTATAGTAACGATGGGAGTCCCACAGGGCTCAATTCTTGGTCCTTTCTTGTTTCTTATTTATATTAATGACTTGCCGTACATCATAAAGGATAATCATGATATAGTGTTTGTTTACTGGCTTTTATTTTGTTTACTTTATATTATAATATCTATGGTTTGTTAAAATCCCTCAGATATAACTTTCATAAAAACGTTTTTATTGGAAAGCATGCTCATAAAATGGCAACACTAAAAAAACCCACTTCATACACACCCACACAACACTCAACTAACATCATAATTAAAACTATCTCTAGTTTACATCTCACATCCACTCATATATCCATTGTACCCTTCTTGGAACTAAAACTTCAACTGTACATTTTTGAAATAATCCTGATTAATATTTATTCTCCTCAGTATACATTTTTTATCATACACTGTGAGTTAGGTCGTTTAGACTTCTTGAAACAAAATGGATAGTAATTTAAATACACTTGATGAATTAGACCAGACTGAAATTGCGAACTCAGCCTTAGTTAATATCGAACATATTTGCACGTCTTTGAAACTCGAAAATACTTACCTGACGGTAGTGACCCAGAACATGAGGAGTATTTACGGTAATTTTGACGACTTGCAGTTGAATTTGGCTCTTATGAAGTTTGACGTGGATGTTCTTATTCTTACTGAGTGTAGATTAAATAGTAATAAACAAATACCACTACTATGTAACTACACGTCTTATTTTACCTCAATCCAGCTTAACCAAAACGACGGCGTGGTAGCCTATATAAGAAACAAACATTTGGCCCTGGTAACAGAACTACCTATAACACATGCTTCTGCCCTTAAAATCACCGTGTCTAATTTTACTTTTATAGGTATATACCGTTCCCCTTCTATTGCCTGTGCTGACAACTTCATTAGCTCATTAAACAATCATCTTGAATCTTGTAGTACGCACAAAAATATTATTATCATGGGTGACGTTAACATTAATTTGTTACATAAATCCACAGAAGTATCACAACAAAGATCAAATAGGCTAAATTACCTGAACATGCTCTCTGTTCACGGCCTCCTACCAGGACATTGCCTACCCACTAGAGAACAGAATTGCCTTGATCATACCTTTCTGAAGCTTGATAAAACTAAAACCTCTGCCTTTGTGGCAGTGCTTAATACAACAATCACGGATCATGCTATGGTTCTCCTACATATAACTAGCTCCAATAAAGCACAAAGAACTTGTTCAAAAACCACAACCGTCATAGATTATGAGAATGCTTACAAATGCCTTAGTAGTATAGATGTATCAATTTTTGAAAACTACACGCTCCCTGATAGCTTTGCTATTAAACTAGTGGAGGTAATCAGGACGTCCCTTCTATGCAACTCAAAAATAAAATCCGTTTCTTGTGGTAAAAGAGCTTTAAAGCCCTGGATTACTACGGGAGCACTACGTTGCATAAGGCTTAGAAACAAAATGCAGCGGCAAACTAGATTAGAACCCTTTAACATAATTTTAATAATAACTTATAAACGCTTCCGTAACTTTTGTTCCAACTTGATAAAAAAGATAAAAAGACAATATTATAGAAAACAAATAGAAGATTCAACCAAAAGTCCGAGACATCTTTGGTCAACAATAAATGAAATCACACAGTTTAAAAAACCTAAAACTTCAAATACCCACCTTCTTAATATTACCGCAAATCCCCTGAACTCATTAAATAGAGTAAACTTGTTCTTTATCACCGTGGGCAAATCTTTAGCAGAAAGTATCGTTACTCAGACTGGAATGCCGGTAGTGAACAGCTCCTGTAGTAACACCAGGGCTTCCTCGATCGTATTGTTGGAGACTGATCCACTGGAAGTGGACGGTATTCTAATGAGTCAACTTGACTCTGATAGTGCACCAGGTTGGGACGGTATACCGACAAAATATTTAAAAATGGCCAGAGATTTTGTGGTTCCCCTGATAAGCCAGCTAGCTAATTTATGTCTCAGAACGGGAATTTTCCCGAAAGATTTAAAGCGTTCCGTGGTCACTCCTGTGCATAAGGGTGGGGACGTTAACGATGTTAACAATTATCGCCCCATATCTGTGCTGTCATCAATTTCAAAAATTTTAGAAAAGATAATAAATAAGAGACTAGTTAACTACTTAGAAAAATACAGTATTCTATCAAATGTACAGTATGGGTTTAGAAGAGGACGTTCAACTCAAGACGCTATTACGGCATTGACATCTGACATTGTTAGTAAAGTAGATAAGGGTCATAAATGCTTAACAGTGTTCTTAGATCTTCAGAAAGCTTTTGATACCGTTTCCGTCCCGATCCTTCTGCACAGGCTAGAATGCATAGGTATAAGAGGTACGGCTCTCTCCCTTTTTGAAAGTTATCTTAAAGATAGACAGCAAATGGTTAAACTAAATAACTTATGCAGTGCCGAGGAGAACGTCTGCTACGGAGTCCCACAGGGGAGTGTCTTGGGTCCGCCGCTCTTTTTGATTTATATAAACAGCCTATGCAATATGCAGATCAATGGAGGGCGAATTTTCTCATACGCAGACGACACTGCAATTGTTTTCTCAGGTACGTCATGGCAACATGTAAAAACTGTCGCTGAGGAGGGTCTGGCTGAGATAGCTGGCTGGCTTAAAGCAAATCTATTAACCCTTAATACTACCAAAACTAATTTCATCTGCTTTTCCCCAGACCAGAGGTCACAGCCCGGATCTGATTTTGGTATTGCGATTCATGTTTGCCAAAATAATGCAGTCCATAACCATAATTGTACCTGTCAAACCATTCAACAAGTCAGCTCCACAAAATATTTAGGCATAATTGTTGATCGAAGACTGTCATGGCACCCTCACATCGAAATCCTTATGAAAAGGATCAGGAAGCTCATTTGGGTGTTTAAAACATTACGACATGTTATGTCCGCGCAACTTATAAACAAGATCTATATAGCTCTGGCGCAATCTGTAATAACTTACTGCATTCCAATTTGGGGTGGAGCTACCAAAACTAAATTTCTTGATCTGGAAAGAGCTCAGCGATCACTTATAAAGGTGATGTACTTTAAACCATTTAGGTACCCTACAACTGACCTCTATAGAGTTAGCAACTTGCTCTCAATTAGAAAACTTTATATTCTTTACGTGTCCTTAACCCTGCATAAGTGTCTTCCTTTTGACTCAGCATCCCAAAGCAGAAGGCGCAGAGATATGGTGGCCTACTCCCCAGGGATTCGAACTGCCTTTGCTAGACGTCAATATGTTACTCAATCCACCTACATCTATAATAAACTTAACCGTAAATTAAATATATATCCCCTGTTGTTATACGATTGTAAAAAAACAATAATTGAATGGTTGGTATCCCTAACGTATGACGAAACAGAAAATATTATGACCAGGATTAGCTGAAGAAAAAAAAATATATATATATATAATAGATAAATATTGGGTATGTACACTCACACCCTCAACACTTACACACTTACATTCACACACAAACACACACTGAGAGCTGCTAAATTAATGTTTTATTTTATTTTTACTTTTATCTCTTTTTTTTTTCTTTCTCTCTTTTAAAAACCTTTTACGCCTCATCATTGTTAAGTTACCACTTATGGGAAGAGCAAGGCAGCTCCGACACAAGTACTTTTGTAACTTACTGGGGCTGTCTCAATTTATGTATGACACAATGTTTAAGTTGAAATAAATATTTTTGTATTTTGTATTTGTATTTAGTGTTGTTTGCAGATGACACTTCACTTTTGTTTAAACTTAAACGCCAGCAGTTGGATACTGACGATGTAAATAGCGCGATCTCGAAAGTAGTCCACTGGTTCAATGTTAATAATTTGCTTCTAAACGAGAAGAAAACCAAATACATTAAGTTTACGCTACCCCACGTTAGGCAGGTGAAAACTAATGTGTTGATAAAGGGCGAGGAATTGAATCCTGAAGACAGCACAATATTCTTGGGCATAACTTTGGATGCTAAGCTTCAGTGGGGTCCACATATAGATACATTGTCAAAAAAGCTAAGTTCCGCAGCATACGCTGTTAGAAAAATTCGCAATTTAACTGATATAGAGACTGCCCGTTTAGTGTACTTTAGTTATTTTCATAGTGTAATGTCGTACGGCATTCTATTGTGGGGAAATGCCGCCGATATTCAGACTATATTTGTTTTGCAGAAGCGTGCTGTTCGATCAATTTATAAATTAAGTCCGAGACACTCTCTCAGAGACAAATTTAAAGAGATTAATGTAATGACTGTGCCTTCTCAGTATATTTATGAAAATCTTTTATATGCCCATAAAAATATAAAATTGTTCAAAAAATATAGTGATATCCATAATATAAATACTAGAAACAAACAGAAATTTGTTGTAGCTGCAACAAGGCTCAAGAAAATAGGTGGCTCGTTCAGATGCCAATGTATACGCTTTTATAATAAACTACCAAGCCACGTTCAAGATCTTAGCCTTAAGAGCGTTACTCCAGAGCGGCGCGCCTCGCGTTTAGGTAAATTTACTCACACAGCTATACAGTTAAACGCACACACAGCCGTCTGTGTTGGAGCGCGTATCATACACCGCTTAGAATCATTTTGATACTTAGCCAGTTTTTAGTTAGTAGGGAATGTTTTCGTTTTCCGTAAGCGGGGATTCAGTTTTTTGTTTATTGTAATAAATGAGCAATTAAATTATTATTAGTTAGGTTAAAGTAAATAAAAACAATTTCGTGTAAAATAAAATCTTAATATTTGTTGTCTCTAAGTTTCATGGACCTAGCTTTTCGGGGATCAACAATTTCGGGTAACAGGCATTTATTGTAAAAGCTGACTAGCCGATGTTCCATATTTTCGCTCCAAAATTATCGTCCCTGATTGTTTTCAGTCTTCAATTTAAAATCTTTGCCTGTCCACACAGCAAACAGACAGTAATTTCTGTTAGTTATATGCAGCTGCCCCTGTATCTGATAAAACCAGTCATGGCGTCGATTCACAGATCCATCTATTTTCCAGAATTTAATTTTTTTTTTTGGCTAATAGCAAAATCTGCCTCTAATCCAAATGCCGAACTAGGACATTTAATTTCGGTGATGCCATCATCGTCGATTAGTCCATCCGGCGAAGCACCTGTAATCATAATAATTTGAAACTCAATACTCTAATTACTTCTTTTTAATAGAATTTAAGAATACAAAAATAAATTGTTTGTTAGAAAAATCTAAACTTGTACCTGCAACTGTTCTATGGCCACTTTTTCGTTTACTTTCCCATGTTGAATACTAGGGATATGGTCCAAGGAATATGAGTAAAGAAATTGTTTAACCAAAGGGGCTGGGCTAATAGTCGATCGCCGTTTGCACACTTTACAGAATGAAGAGGCTGTCAATAAACAACGTCGTAGCTCTAGCCAAAGTGCACTCTCTGCCTGAAGTACAGTATCCCTTTCAACTTCTTGTCTATTATTTACCTATAACATAAAATTTGGAAATATATTTTTAAGTCTAATATTATCAGAAACAATGTACAACATGTATCTGAACTTATGAAAGTATACTGTAAATACGCACTTGTTCTTGAAGGTTCTTGTTTTATTTGTCCTAAAATATGTTTATAAAGACCAAGTCATTCTTACAAAATTCCCTGCGTCAGGATCTTGAATTGAAGCCGTTTCTAATGCCTGCAAGTTTTCCTGAATTTCCAGTGTTTTATCACTGTCTTTTTCATTTTCTTGAGTCTGAAAATAATATGTAGAGTATAATATAGTGACACAAACCGTATGCACCATGACAGGCGATCGATTGTCGGCTTAAGATAGCACATAACTAACAATGTTTTTTTTGTGCTAAAATATGTATACAAATGACCAAGTAATTCTTACAAGATTCCCTGCGTCAGGATCTTGAATTGGAGCCGTTTCTAATGCCTGCAAGTTTTCCAGAATTTCCAGTGTTTTTTCACTGTCTTTTTCATTTTCTTGATTCTGAAAATAATATGTAGGGTATAATATAGTGACACAAAAAGTAAGCACCATGACAGGCGATCGATTGTCGGCTTGAGATAAATAAATAATGAAGAAAGGTCTTATTTAGTTTTGGTTTAACAACTGCTCAATCAAAACCAAGGAAACACGTGTCTGCCGCAGCTAGTAAAATATAAAGTAAAAAAATAAAACTTACAACAGCATTTTTATTTAAGTCCTGGTTTTGAAGTATTTGAACTTCTCTTTTCTGCCTAGAACAACGAATTGGATATTAACTTTATCTTATTACTACTGTGTTTCATAAAAATAGCCAAACAAAAAGTAATTAAAAAAAAATTACTTCAAAAAGTAGTAAGTATATTGTTTCTTATTACACCTAATAAAAATATATTTTTTATAAGTAGAGAACCTCGGTAACATACCTTTTAGCTTCATTAGCCTTGGCCAAATTTTCGTTTTTTTTTTGTTCCCATATAGCGCCTTTTGTTAGCCATATCTGAAAAAAAAGTAAAATGAAAACATACATAAAGAAGTCTAATTTAATCTTTCTTAAGTTAATAGAACACCATTACATTAAAATATGTACTCACCAAAGTTTTGTAATATAATAAAAATATATTATAATAAAAAGTATCAACATGTCCTACTCGCGCTAAAAACTCGCGAAAGTACGATAATATTTTACGCGACTCGCGGCTACGGGAGCGACACACGTCCTACCTCTGAAAGGCCTCAGCCGGCACTGAGCGCTGGCGTGATTCCGCGCCGATTATATAGCAGCACTAAATAATTCATAGTAAAATAAAAAAATAAGTTATTAAAAAAATATTTGTACCATGTTTTAGAACGTAAATGTCTTCGTTTACTAGGCCTAAAATAACATATAAATATTCCAGATTTCATCCTAAACTAACGCGTTTAATATATCGAAAAGTGGCTAAAATTGACACTTTTGAATATACTTTTCTTGAATGAAAACTTACAGTAATCGTTTTTTTTTTTCAGCCATGCACTAATAAATGCTATTATTATTTATAAAGCAACGTTGTTATAAGTTTGTCGTATATGGTTTTACTAATACCTTGCATTTGCGTAGACCGTCGATCGCTAGTTTAAAAAAAGGCTTTCATAAAAACTGTTCTAATGAGAAAACTGTACGAATAAATGAAAATGTTTTTCAGCCATGCACTAGATTATGAAATTCCCATTAATATGACGTCAATATCTTATCTATAAATTAAACAGATTATGGTTTTATTGTCCGTCGGAAATCATCAATTTTGACTCCAGCGTGGCTCTAACGGATCAACCCTCTTAATAAATTTAAATTATTAATTAAACGTAAGTTGTGCAAGAAAGCCTTTTATACTGTTAAAGATTATATTGAGGATAAAAAGACTTGGGATTGAGCTGCTTCCAATTTATGCATTTTGAGTGTTTTTGTTGTTCTTTTGTTGTTTTTTTTTTATATAATATACACATTGACATTAATATTTTTTTTAAAACAATGACATTTGCTTACTTTGTAAAGTATTACATTATTTTAATTTTTGTGAATATGAAGACGATGTGGGTCATTTATTTGGTATTGTTCGTCGGATCGTTGAGCTCCTTAAGTCTTGAGTTGAGCTGCACGATTTCTGACAAATGCGTGCACTGACTGGACAGGTCCTCTCAATCTGTGTGGTTCTTTCCTCAAAAGACCATCTCAGACATCGACCTACATGGTCTTCATATAACCTGACCAAGATTATGTCTGGACTTTAAAAGAGACTATGACCTCTGAGTTTGTTTCGGCCTTTCTTCTCAGAGTAGTCAGATAG
The DNA here is from genome assembly GCA_963855955.1 of Luperina nickerlii. Lineage (NCBI taxonomy): Eukaryota > Metazoa > Arthropoda > Insecta > Lepidoptera > Noctuidae > Luperina > Luperina nickerlii. The sequence goes on from OY979663.1 coordinate 7,888,200, forward strand.
GAAACGCCGACCTCATCTAGTTTAAAAAATATGATTGACGTGTAAAAGTGTTTGTACAAACCTACTTACAAAAATAAAATCATTTATCATTAACTATTAAAACATGGGAAAAAATTATAATGAAGATAATTAATTTTCTCATACATTTTGTATTTATTCTGAGGCGGTAGTTATTTATACTGTACTGTACTGTTACCCGCGACTTCGTCCGCGTGGAATTTAACAAAAAAGTTATTGTTCAGTTCGCAGAGTTTACGATAACTTATATTAATTCTGTATTCCACGTAAAAAAATAACTATGCTAATTTTAATGAAATTCTTCTATTTTATGATTCGATATTTTGTTTTTGTACAGACGCCAGCACATCAAGCTACCCGAATCTGCCAAATTTTCTCAATCAACCTTGAACCTTATACTTTGGCGTTAAAGCCGAAAATCTATTTTAAATAAATTTAACAGATGTAGTAGCTTGATGTGCTGGCGTCTGTACGTATTTCCCCATTTAGTTACTTTTTTTCGTTTTCGCATTTCTAATTTAATTATTTAAAGTCACTCTTTAAAAGTATCGGCGTTTATTACACTTAACGCGTGGGTACATAATATTTGACAACAAGAAAAGATTTACATAAAAAAAACTTCCCGAGACATAAAAATGGCGTCGCGAGCTTAGAGTCGCGGAGGATTTGATGACGCGACCATGCGCGTCTACAGGTCGGGGCGCACTGTTCTGCCGCTCCCGGCGTCTCGCTCGCGCTAGCGCGCGAGGTGCGCGGGCGGCGTAGGAGAGGTCGGGCGGGCGTACCAACAACAATATTATTCCCCGCGCTACATCCTCCCCCTCTAGCCTAACTAAATGTCCCCACAGTTGGGCTAGTCCAAATACCTACGCGGCCTGCCGCGTTTGCGTTTAGCTCGGACAGGAGGCTCTACTTGTCCGGTAAAGGGCGTGAGGTGCGAAACGTGGTATTTGCCTACGTTGCTACCGGTTTGCACGTTCTCCAGCGCATATGTGGTCGGGCTGATAATTTTCCCAATTCGGTATGGACCGTCACGACGTGGGATAAACTTCGCGGTTTGCCCGCGGCTTGCGTCATTCGGTCCTTGCGTTTTTAACAAAACTAGGTCACCTACCTTGTGTTCAGGTGGTGGCCTTCTCTTTTGGTCAGCGTGTTCCTTCTGGACGGCCTGTGCTTTCTCATGGGTGTCCCGCGCCTCGTCCAGCGTTGCAGCCATCTTCTTCAGGTAAGGCGTAATGCTGGGCACGAAGTTATCGTGTTCCACGATAGCCCTCATGTCTATAGCAGAGTCGGAAGGAGCTCGTAACTCTCTTCCGAACGTGAGATGTGCCGGTGAAAACCCTGTGCTACTGGTAATCGCAGAATTCATAGCAAACCTGATTGCAGCGAGGTGTATATCCCACGTGGTATGGTCGTGACCGACGAGCATGGCCAATTGGGGTTTGAGGTCCCGGTTCTTCCTTTCTATAGGATTGGCTTCAGGATGATAATAAGGCGTGAGAGACTGGCTGATCCCTAGAACATGGCAGACTTGTTGCATTACCTCGCTCACGAATTGCACGCCGTTGTCACTAATGAGGCGGCGTGGTACTCCATACCTGAGAAATACCTCGTTCGCGAGCGTCTGAGCACATTCTACGCTGGTGGCATTCTCTAAAGGAAACAATTCCACCCAGCGCGAGCAAACGTCTTCTACGATTAGTACCCACCTGTTCTTCCTGGGCGTCTCTACGAGCGGACCAAACAGGTCTACGGAGACCACCTCGAATCGTCTTGATACAGCAGGGGTTTGTAGCAGTCCTGCTGGTTTGCGGTTGTCAGCTTTATACCTCTGGCAAGGTACGCACTCTTTTATGTAGTTCGCGATGAACGTGCGCATGCCAGGCCAATAATACCTTGCACGAACGCGGCTTAAGGTGCGCTCCACGCCGAAGTGGCCGGCCGTCGGCGCGTCGTGGAGGTCAGCCATGACTCGCCTGCGCTCATGCTCGGGTACGACTAAGCAGCAGTCCTCTCCATCATCCGACTCTAAACTGTACCTGTAAAGTATCCCATCGGAAATAGTGTACCCGCGGTCGGACCACGGTCTCCCCCTAGAAGGTTCGTCGGACTCCATGTCCTCAATGATTTTTCGAACTTCTGGGTCCAATATTTGATTGCTGCGGATATCACCGCTGCTTCTCTTTGGCATATCAACGACAGTCATGCAAAGGTCACACTCGTTCTGGTCCTCTCCACAAACGGGTCGCGACAACGTATCTGCGACCACGTTCGATCGACCGGGAGTGTACTCGATGCTGAGGTCGAACTCTTGCAACGTAAGGGCCCACCTGGCCAGTCGGCCACTAGGTGACCTTTGGCTCATCAGCCACCGCAGGGGTTGGTGATCCGTCCTGACCGTGACCTTCGCGGTTTCTACGTAACCGCGGAACTTACCAAGTCCCCACACGACGGCGAGTGCCTCCCGCTCGGTCGTGGAGTAGTTCCTCTCGGCGCTGGTGAGTAGTCGGCTTGCATACTCAATGGGCCTCTCGTCGTGTCCTTCCCCCTGCATAAGAACAGCCCCAAGGCAATAAGCGCTGCTGTCAGTACAAAGTATGAATGGTTTCGACTCGTCCGCCTGCCGGAGGATGGGAGCAGATACGAGGAGAGCCTTGATGCGTTCGAACGCCTTCTGCTGCTCGTCGTCCCATCGCCAAGCACTTGACTTCTTCAGGAGGTTAGTCAGGGGTCTCGCGACTTCAGCGTAATTATTAATAAAGCGTCGGTACCAACTCGACGTCTGTAAGAAGCACTTTAAGTGTTTTACGTTCTGAGGGGCGGCCATGTTGTCAACGGCCGCTGTCTTGTCTGGATCCACCTGGATTCCGCCTGGCACGATAACGTGGCCTAGGAATTTGACAGAATCCCTCGCAAAGAAACTCTTGTCCCTATTCACTCTTAACTTGAACATGGCCAGTCGCTCGAAGACTGCCCCTAGGTCAGCCAGGTGCTTCTCGAAGGGCCCCGGTGACAGCACAATCAAATCGTCAAGATATGCGAGGAGTTCCACTTCCTTCAAGTTGGAACGGAACCGGTCCATCATCCTCTGGAAAGTGGCTCCCGAGTTCCGTAGTCCCATAGGCATCCGTTTAAATTTGAAGGTACCAAGAGGTGATGTGAACGCGGTCTTATCTCGGTCCTCTGGGCAGACGCTCACTTGATGGTAACCTGAGCGTAGGTCGAGGGTGGTCATATACTCACTGGTCTTGGCCGCGTGCAGTATGTCCTCGATGCGTGGTAGGGGGTACCGGTCTGGCTCGGTCACTGCATTAAGTTTTCGGTAGTCTATACATAACCTTAAACTCCCGTCCTTCTTGGTCACGAGAACGACATTGGACGCCCACGGTGACTCGCACTCTTCTATGACGTCATCTCGTAGAAGCTTATTAATCTCCCTCTGCAAGGCCTCTTTTTTACTTTGCGATATCCTATAAGGTGGACAAGCAATCGGTTCCTGTTGCGGACTTACCTTTATTCGGTGCGTGGCGAAATCTGTCGCAGGTCCTTCACGCGCGAACTGCGGCGCGCGGTGTTCGATAAAGGTGTTCAGTGTATTCCGCTGCTCGGAGTTCAATTTACAACCTTCGTCTGAGCGCAACGATAACTCGATAGACGAGGCGCTCAACAGGTCAGCATCGGTAGGGTCAAGCGAGTACGTGTACACGAAATCGTAATAATGCTCCGGACTATCCGAAAACGACCACGTGCGTCGGGCGACGTCTAGTACCATGCCGGCCCGAGCCAAGAAGTCTACTCCTAGGAGTGTCCTATTATCACTCCCGGGTAATATTAAAAAATCACACTTTACCCTACGGCCTTTAATAATAATCTCTACCTCGGCTGACAACAGGTCTCTCCACCCTTGTGTACCATCAGCCAGGCGCACGAAACGTTTAGTGTCGTTAAACCGAACTCCTGAATTTATTAAAAGTCGGTGCAGTAAGGGGCTGGCGATACTATGCGTAGCACCGGTGTCTACAATCGCCACGCCGTTACGGCCCATAACGCTAATATTCACCATCGGGTGATGTTCGCGCGCACTAATGTTTGTTATTCGAACGCACGAAGCGGTATCACTCGTACTAATGTTATTACTATCATGACAAACACAATCTAAATCAACATTGTTCACAGATGTTTTCTCATCTGGTTTCGGCAGTGATTTCGCGCAAACATCGCATTTCGACCTCACGACGCACAGTGGTCCGGGTTTTCAAAAAGGCGGACATAGGATCGAAAATGCATATTTAACGTAACAAAAAATAGTTTCGTATAGGAAATTTAACGCTGATTAATACTTATTACTACAACTTTTCAAAAAAACAGCTCCTTCACGTCAAAAAAAATATTGAAAATAAAAATGTATGGGAGAAAATCTATTTTATTTTTTTTCTCCGTTCAGTATCAAAGTGTAGCAAGCAAACCTTATATTCTGGTAAGTACCTATTGTTCTTAATACGACAACATATAAATTGCTTGCGTATCCCTGCGGCCTTGACGCCTACGATGCTTCAAAGTTTAAAATTTCAATTGGGATTTTTTTAAATTATTATCGAGGTTTTCAATTAAGCTGAATTCAAAATATAATTTTTTAATTATATAAGAATTAAAACATACGCATTCAAGCATTTGGCAAGTATTTGTTTATTTTATTTTAATAAAAAGTACTAATAAAAGTCTTCAACTTTAGTTATGTAATAAAGGACACGTGCTGATTCGTAGCCTATTTGTAACTGACTGAAACGACTCCTGTGGTAAAAGAATCATTTACCCCCACCACCGGAGATTTCGACGACGCTGATTGGCTGTTGAAGATGTGGTACTAATTTCGTCAGTCACTACTTGCGAGCGTGTGTTTGTTATTAATATCTGTGCATGAAACAATTAAAGGCACTTGTTTCTCAACCCTTGAGGAAGCAACATCAATTATCCGTGCTGTGTGAAAGTTTAGTGAGTTTCGTTATGGCTGCATTTGTTACAAACTTGGACATTTTTATGTTCCTCCGTGTTGAAGGAGACATGAAAAATTGGGCACGACTCTATGAAGCTATTATTCTACATATCCCAGTTGAAACATGTTCGGAAGATTTAGAAATAATCAAGACCTTTTTGAAGAACTACATGAGTAATATCAATCGCAGATGGGCAAGTGCTTCTAGAAATCAGAAGACTTTCATGAATAGACATGCTGCGTGGTTAGAATCAAATATTAGTTGGCCAATTTGCACTACTGTTAATTTATCCGAGATTTTTCAAGCCCAAGATGAAGTTATCGAAAACATATCGTCAGACAATACTTCAGTTGACATCGATACTACAGCAGCTGTGATTCCGTCGACATCAAGTACAGCAACTGTGGGCACATCTACCGAAGTTCAGATTAGGAAGCCTTTTGTTGACCTCAGCAACAAACAGAAGAAAAGACGTTCAGAGTCTCTTTTGGACTATTCGCCGGAAGAACTTACTTTTGCATTAGTCGAAAGACTTAGGATAGACAAGAAGAATGACTTAGCTTGTGTTATTGATCATATAACGAAGAACCCTGATAGTGTTACTATTGTTCAAGCCACATTGTTTAAGAAAAATAGGAAAAAATCTTTAGATGAAGATCATGCTCTTGGTCTTTATACATCATTGAACCTGTCAAAATGGAAATACTTGTGTTTAAGGAAAGCGCTGTTAGATTGTGAAGTTCCAGTGTTACCATCGTATCACAAACTCCTTGAAGCTAAAAAGAGATGCTATCCACATGATTTAGAAATTACCGAGAGAGGAGCCAGAGTGAAGCTTCAAGCCCTATTGGATCTGACAGTCCAGAAGATTCTTCAAATTACCGGTACCCAGATTGATTCGTCAACTGAAGGATTGAAGTTAATTAGTAAATGGGGTTTCGATGGAGCTTCTTCACAAAGCACCTACAAGCAAAGGAGTGAAGATGTAGACTTCAGTGATTCATCGGTTTTCATGTCAAGTCTTGTCCCTCTTAAATTAGTTTCTAATAATAGCACCATATGGGAAAACCCAACACCTTCGTCAACACATTATTGCAGGCCCATTAAATTCGAGTTTTGTAAAGAGACAGCAGAATACATCAAGCAAGAAGAAGCTGCATTGAAGGAAGAAATAAAGAACATCAATTCTACAAAATGGGTCGGGCTAGAGATTAGTCACGAGCTTCATATGACAATGATCGACGGAAAAGTGGCCACTATTATAACGGATACTTCGTCTGCATCTGCCTGCAATATTTGCCTTGCTAAGCCGACTGAGATGAACAAACTGTCAGAAGTATTTTCAAGACCTGTTCGAGAAGATGTTTATAAATATGGACTTTCTACTCTTCATATGTGGATTCGTTGTATGGAGTGTATTCTACACATATCTTACAACATGGACTTTGAGATGTGGACTGCACGAGGTGCTAACAAGCAACTAAAAGCTGCGAAGAAACATTTTACACAAGAAGAATTCAAACAGCAAATGGGAATACTTGTGGATTTTGTGAAGCAAGGCTTTGGAACCACAAACGACGGAAACACAGCCAGAAGGTTTTTTAGAGATTATGAGAAATCTGCCGAAATAACCAATATTGACAAAGGCCTACTGAAGCATTTTACGGTTATTCTTCAAACGATTTCATCGGGATGTGCCATAGATATAGAAAAATTCAGGACTTATTGCAGAGAAACAGCTGAGATCTTTGTTCATCTATACCCATGGTTTTATATGCCCGCAAGTGTGCACAAGCTACTCATACACGGTGCAGACATTTGTCATCACTTTGGCCTCCTACCAATTGGCATTCTTTCCGAAGAAGCGGGAGAAGCAAGAAATAAAGAATTTCGAAGAGTTCGTGAATATCACACAAGAAAATTTAACAGGATGAAGACCAACGAGGACTTGCTCCATAATTTTTTAATTAGTTCAGACCCATATTTATCCCATATTCGACCAAAATACAGCAACTCAAAGCAATTCGATTTTTTTCCAGATGTTAAAGAGCTTTTGTTGTTGCCTGAGGTAGTAACAGAAGAAACTGAAAATATGGATCTACAGGAGTTGCAGCCTGAAGATGATCCATTAATGTAAACGTGACAGATTTAGTGATTTTGTTATTGTTAGAATTGAGTTTGTTAGTAGTAGTAGTAGTTGAGTTGTAGTCCTTTTCAGGACCACTTAAAATAGTCCTTTTCAGGACTTCAGAAAAAGCCCTTTTAAGGGCTACATCTATTTCTAATTGTTTCTTTTAAGATGAGTCACGTTAGTAGTAAAACCAACAATATCAACCATGATTTATCAATAGGAAATATCAACAGATGAAAGAATAACCAACAGATGATTATTAAAAAAAAAATAAGCAGAAATGCTTATTTTATCATAACATCACGCTTTATATTCCCCGAAGGGTTCGGCAAAGGTGTATACTACACTATAGTACACTGTCATTTCGCCAGTTATATTTAAGTCCCATGTAATAGGGGGCGAGCTTAATACACGGATGAGGCGCGCGGGGGGCTTGTTTTTATTAAAAATGATATTTTGGATTAATTTCAATTGAAAAACTCGTTAATAATATTAAGATAATTCAACATTAAAATTTTAAACTTTGAAGCATCGTAGGCGTCAAGGCCGCAGGGATACGCAAGCAATTTATATGTTGTCGTATTAAGAACAATAGGTACTTACCAGAATATAAGGTTTGCTTGCTACACTTTGATACTGAACGGAGAAAAAAAATAAAATAGATTTTCTCCCATACATTTTTATTTTCAATATTTTTTTTTGACGTGAAGGAGCTGTTTTTTTGAAAAGTTGTAGTAATAAGTATTAATCAGCGTTAAATTTCCTATACGAAACTATTTTTTGTTACGTTAAATATGCATTTTCGATCCTATGTCCGCCTTTTTGAAAACCCGGACCACTGTGCGACGCCTTGTTTACCACAACCATAACAACGTAATTCCTTAGGCTTAGTGTCATTATTATTTTTATTAGTGGTCGCTTTCTCGCGATTACGACACTCATCAGTAACATGCCCGAATAACCTGCAATAACTACAACGGGGTCTATTTTTGTTGTTGCTACGCGACGCATTCTCACTCGTTGTACTTAAACTCGATTGCGTGAGATTACGGTCAGTGGTAGTCACTGGCGATGTTTTGGTTTGAAACATCGTATTATTATTATTATTACTGTGAACAGAATTGGTTACCTTAAGCGCCTTGTAAGTATCCTCCGCAATCCTAGCCTTATACAATAATTCGTCTAGATTACGTACACAATCACGCGGCACTCTTTTCACTACGCGTCGGTGCAGTAACCCGTAACAAATGTCTACCTGCACAACTTCATCGAGCGTATACGGTAACTTAGCAATTAATGCTCGCACTTTGCACAAAAACGATTCCGCACGTTCTTCATCTCGCTGTTCCGTAGCGAAGATCTGTCGTAGAACTTGGTGCGCGGGCTGCGCCACGCCGTAAGTCGCGCGAAGGCGCGCGATCGCGTCAGCCCACGTGCCCGCCGACGTCTTGACGCCGCGCCACCACACCGCCGCTTCACCTTCCAGCAACATCGGCAATCCGCGGAGGGCGTGCTCGTCACTTACGGCAGCGCACTCCTTGAAGATCTCAACGGCGTCCAGGAACGCTTCCAGGACCTCAGCGTCCTGGGATGACCCGTTGAATCTCGCCGTGCATTTCATGAAGTTCGCGTCGACGCTCGGCGCGGTCGTCGCAGCATTACTTCCGCTGCTCGCGTTAGGTGTTGGAGAGGCCCCGACTGGGGTGGAGGCCCTGAACTCGCCGTTGGATGTCATCAGCGAATTGATGAGGCTTCTATTGGCTTCCATTTGCGCTCGCGTTATCGTCTCGATCAGCGTGGATAGGAAGTCTGGGGAAATCTGAGGAGCTGGTTGCTGCGTCGACCTCGAGCCGGCGCTCGCGGTTACGTCCGCGTGGCCGCGCTCGACGACGCTCTCCTCTTCTTCAGTGAGCGTGACGTTCTCCTCATCGTCTCCTCGTTGTTGACGGAGCGCTTCCCTTCTCGTTGTCGGCATCTTCACCTCGGTGATGACAACGGTAAGGTCGAGTGTCCGTACTTTTCCTAACAAGGATAGTAGGTATACGATCGGTCACGTAGGCACTGTAACGGTCGTAACGGTTTATAACGATCCGTGCCACTAGTTGGGGCGCCAGTTTAAAGTCACTCTTTAAAAGTATCGGCGTTTATTACACTTAACGCGTGGGTACATAATATTTGACAACAAGAAAAGATTTACATAAAAAAAACTTCCCGAGACATAAAAATGGCGTCGCGAGCTTAGAGTCGCGGAGGATTTGATGACGCGACCATGCGCGTCTACAGGTCGGGGCGCACTGTTCTGCCGCTCCCGGCGTCTCGCTCGCGCTAGCGCGCGAGGTGCGCGGGCGGCGTAGGAGAGGTCGGGCGGGCGTACCAACAACAATATTATTCCCCGCGCTACAATTAGTATTTATTTTTAGTTTTTCGTATTAGCTTTATTGAAAATTTTCTTTATATACAATATTTGGTGGTCGATTTTCTTGGGCTAAAACTACAACACTATGTATTATTTATTCAATCAATTTCTATGGAGATTAAGAAATCTTCACTTATAAACATGATTATACTCCGTTTCTTTATTATGGTTTGTTCACATTGGTTAAGTACCTAAATTAACGGAGTATAATACAGCTTCTATATTTGAATCGCATATTATTCAATATTTGTGTGTGTTTTGATCTTGATGAAATTATGTAGGTACTAAGCACATTAATTTTTAAAGTCTTGTTTAGGATTTTATCATTTGAGGGCCCCCCAAAACCGGAGGCCCTGGGCGAGCCGCCCCTTCCGCCCCCCTGTTAGTCCGCCACTGGTTGGTATATGTACCGTATATACATCCTTAGGCATTCAGTAAAAAGCGGTTATTTTAATATATATTACAAACAGACACTTCAATTTTATTTATTTGTATAGATGTATAATACAGGTTGATGGTAATTAGTACCAATATTTTTGATGGCAAAGAAAGAAAAGTAGGTATAGTTTCAATTATATAACTTTATTTTTGATAGTTTGTATATTCATTACACAATTTAATAAATTAATGATGCTATTAATGCAATCGATAGCCTAGTGTTCATTTAATTAGGTAATATAATATGTTAAACTGTTATAACGTATTTAACAGGTACATGACATAATCGTTATTATTGTTAGATGTATTACATGCAATTTATACTCCTATGTTATTTTGATAAACCATGTATTAATAACGTGGCAAAGTAACATTTTATTAACAGGATAACATGCCTCATCTATCATTTCGTAACTACCTAGCAAGGCTTCGGAATTAGCCATAGTAATTTAAGACAACAATTAACAGCTTATCTTATTATATTGCTAATAAATAGAAACTATAATCTGTAGGTACTATGTTCACAAACTACAATAATTTCTCTTTCTAAACAAAATATTTATTCCTTCACATTCAATATCACAATGATTGCTTCCTTTGGTGCTCTTTACATCTAAATATTGCACTTATAAACATCGACTAGTTCATCATCAGTCACGAACCACATCTTAATCCAACCACGAGTTTCCTACATAACCGTTGTAACTGGAAATAAGTTGTTAGCTTATTAACTGTGCTAATTAGTATCTATGTAATGGTTAGACCTAAAATAAATAAAATGATAAGTGTAACAAAAATAGGTCTTCTGATTTATTGCACTATGTGATGAAGGTATGATTAAAAATAGAATTAAATAGTGACACATATGTGCAGCCAAATGTCACGTGTGTTGGCAACTAGTGCGAGTCCTCGAACAATGAGTGCTCACGGTGTGTAACACCTGCCCACGAGGCAATGACAAACATGCTAAGCTAAATACCACTACAATCAGTAAGCCATCACTCAAGTGCCATAATTGCCAGTCTTGAAGAAAAACTTAACATTAATAAAAATATACTCTCGGGAATACAGACATTATTGCATACGACGAAGTCATCTCATGACCATAAGGCTAGGCAAATTGTACTATAGTCAGATACCAATAGTTACTCGCTATATAGAAGCTTCAACATCGTATAAACTGGACATAGTCTTATTCTACATTAAAAGAGTTAAAAATTATTTCTCCGTCTCTATAAAAATAACAGCCATAAATATATCTATCGATACAAAACAAAATGGCACACGAGAATATAACCCAGATTATACAGTTTCATTTAATATTTAAAAATATAGAACTCTTAGTGAAATATCATTGTATCAAAAAATATCAAAAAAAATATGGCGATGAAATCACAGTAAAATAATAAAAAATAACATGTAGGTACTGTGGATAAATAAAGCTTTTTAAATAATTTGATTAGGTATCCATAAAAGTTTTCTTATAATACTCAAGTGAGTTGAAATTCTACAAACTTTTTACATTAATTATTTCCTTGTTTTACTTTATTTATAAGTATTATTATTTTAATTTAATATTCAGTAAGTATGATCAAATAACAGTCAAAATATGTACAGTACATAAAAGATAGACTTCAATTTCAGACCCTATACACAATAAGTTTCAAAAAATGTTATAAAATACTTTAACAATTTCAAAATATTGTAGTCAATCTCACAAACAAAACCACTGTCCGCTAGATTTAAATTTTTGGCGACATGCGGGCGCAATCTCTCCAGAGCCCTCCATATAACACTAGGCCAAAAAAATCCGATAAATAACTTTATGTACTATATTATAAAAGTTACTCTAAATTAGTGTAAATGTTGTAAATGTCACGAGTGCTGTGCTCTCTTCAGTTCTCCACTATAACGAAATTGGATACGGCCTTGGGGAAGTAGTAGTGTAGTAGATAGGTATGTGCTCATTTGAATCTTACTACGTAGCAGTAACACACAAATGTTCACACACAGTGAAAATATTTTAAATATCTCGATCGTCTTCTAAAAATGATAGAGGTAACTTCGATCGAGACTTCTTACTCGGCGTCGTCTATCTGCGTCGTCTAATGAAAAATTGAAGAGAGACTGAAGAGAACTGTTTCGGTAGGGTCAGCGGATCCGATTGAGGCGCAGCTCCCTGTCCAGCTGCTGCAGCTGACGGATGAAGCCCTCATTGGGGTGAATATCTCGGCGACAACGGACGGTTCCCAGCGCTTCGGCCAAAGACATGCCACGTTTAATCATGAGAAACGCTAGAGCACATGTGGCAGACCGAGACACACCCATAAAACAGTGAACCAAAACACGTCCTAAAAATAAATAATTATTTGGTCAACCAATTTCTACTAATAAAAATAAATAAAATATGGCACTGAACACATACCTCCACTCGAAATTGCTTCGTCGATGAAGTTAGCAGCTATATGGAAATATCTTGAAATATCTGTTGAGGGCATATCCATAAGCTGAAAACCTTTGTAGCGCAGTCCGGGGCAGTCACGATAATAGAGATGGTCTGTGTCCACCTGGGTGTAACGCTTGCCTTCAGCGGTATTAAGCACATAGTTTATGCCCATACGCCTTAAGAATGCCTTGTCCTTCGCAGCAACTCTAAATTAACAGATGAATCATAATTGTATAATAAGGCATATACCTACTCGACCGTATAATAGATATGCCTGCAAGGTAGCCAAGATTCAGTGTATCATCACGATAGCATCCGGTGTACAAGCCATGCAAGAGGCAGGAAGAAATTAATACTTACCCATCTCCGACATACAGGCCCGGATAGACTTCATTTAGATCCGGAGTGGGATTGTATGAGATATCCGCGAATGGGCGAGAGCGGTACGACGATAGTGAACTCAGCACGGATGAAGGCGACGAGCCGAAATTCTGCGTACGAAAGGGACGCGTTATACATTTACACAAATTCTGACCCATATTTTGATATCTTCAAACAGTCAGTATGTTAATGTCTAAGAGCACGAAAAGTTAGAACACCGATTCTTGAACAGATAATGCTCGTAATTTCATTGCAAATATTGATAAACAACTGCAATAATTAGTATTTAGTGTCAAAGTGAGATAAGGATATAAAGCGCACATACATTATACTATATAAAGCTCGATTACCACTCACTCACTCACTGACTGACATAATTGTTCTCCCAGATGGTGAAGGGGGAGGTGGGTATATTTTTACAGATTCGTATAGAAGTAACTCTCACGAGTATGGGAAAAATCCCAAACCTCCCCTTTTCCACCCCACTCTCCCCCCTCCCTATCGTATCTCGGAAACTAAGAGTCCCGTGTTTTGTTGTTTTACGGATTCGTATAGAGGAGGCTCGGAAAAGTAAAATCCATTTTTCAAAGTTGCCCCCTTGCCCCCCTTCTCCCCCCCCTCTAGGTAGATCTCGGAAGTTAAGAGACTTGGAACATTTTTTTTTTCAGATTCATATCAAGGGGCCCAGAGTTGGTCAAAATCATTTTTCAAAACTCCCCCCTCTCCCCCCCTTCACCCCTCCCCCCATCGTATCTCGGAAATTAAGAAACCTGGGTTTTGTTGTTTTATGGATTCGTATAGAGGTGGCTCGGAAAAGTAAAATCCATTTTTCAAAGTTGCCCCCCTTGCCCCCCTTCTCCCCCCCTCTAGAGGTAGATCTCGGAAGTTAAGAGACTTGGAACATTTTTTTTTTCAGATTCATATCGAGGGGCCCAGAGTTGGTCAAAATCATTTTTCAAAACTCCCCCCTCTCCCCCCCTTCACCCCTCCCCCCATCGTATCTCGGAAACTAGGTAGCGGTAAAGCGAACCGTAGCGTAGGTAGCGTAGGGATAAGGTCACGATAGCTTTCCGGTGGTAGGTAGGTCCTGAGTGGAGCGAACCTGCGAGACCGAGTTATTATATTACCGGGCAATCAGCATTCGCTCAGAGACTATGAACGAATGCTATAAGTGTACTCATTTGCGAAGTCACGTCGTTAGATTTAGTCAACACGAGTTTTGGTGACATCTGTATTTAGTAGCATAAAATAAAACGCTTTCAACTTGAGAAGTTCGAAAACGCATTGGGATCATTATGCTAGCCTGTAGTGTCTAATTTGGATGGGTAATAACTTCACAGCGCTGTCACTGTCAATGTAATACACAAAAGATTTAACGTGGGAGCAAATGAGACAGAAAGCATTATACAGTGGTTTTGTGTTTTTGAGTGTTATTGAGTGTTGTTGAGTGTTGTTGAGTGTTGTTGAGGGTTGTTGAGGGTTGTTGAGGATTGTTGAGTGTTGTTGAGTGTTGTTGAGGGTTGTTGAGTGTAGTTGAGTGTTGTTGAGTGTTGTTGAGTGTTGTTGAGTGTTGTCGAGTGTTGTTGAGTGTTGTTGAGTGTTGTTGAGTGTTGTTGAGGGTTGTTGAGTGTTGTTGAGTGTTGATGAGTGTTGTTGAGTGTTGTTGAGTGTTGTTGAGTGTTGTTGAGTGTTGTTGAGGGTTGTTGAGTGTTGTTGAGTGTTGTTGAGTATGGTTGAGTGTTGTTGAGTGTTGTTGAGTGTTATTGAGTTTTATTGAGTTTTGTTGAGTGTTGTTGAGTGTTTTGAGTGTTTTGGGTGTTGTTGTGTTGGTGAGTGTTGATGAGTGTTGTTGAGTGTTGTTGAGGGTTGTTGAGTGTTGTTGAGGGTTGTTGAGTGTTGTTGAGTGTTGTTGAGTGTTGTTGAGTGTTATTGAGTGTTGTTGAGTGTTGTTGAGTGTTGATGAGTGTTGTTGAGTGTTGTTGAGTGTTGTTGAGTGTGGTTGAGTGTTGTTGAGTGTTGTTGAGTGTTGTTGAGTGTTGTTGAGTGTTGATGAGTGTTGTTGAGTGTTGTTGAGTGTTGTTGAGTGTTGATGAGTGTTGTTGAGTGTTTTGGGTGTTGTTGAGTGTTGTTGAGTGTTGATGAGTGTTGTTGAGTGTTGTTGAGTGATGTTGAGTGTTGTTGAGTGTTGTTGAGGGTTATTGAGTGTTGTTGAGTGTTGTTGAGTGTTGTTGAGTGTTGTTGAGTGTTGTTGAAGGTTGTTGAGTGTTGTTGAGTGTTGTTGAGTATGGTTGAGTGTTGTTGAGTGTTGTTGAGTGTTATTGAGTTTTATTGAGTTTTGTTGAGTGTTGTTGAGTGTTTTGAGTGTTTTGGGTGTTGTTGTGTTGGTGAGTGTTGATGAGTGTTGTTGAGTGTTGTTGAGTGATGTTGAGTGTTGTTGTGGGTTGTTGAGTGTTGTTGAGTGTTGTTGAGTGTTGTTGAGTGTTGTTGAGGGTTGTTGAGTGTTGTTGAGTGTTGTTCAGTGTTTTTGAGTGTTGTTGAGTGTTGTTGAGTGTGGTTGAGTGTTGTTGAGTGTTGTTGAGTGTTGTTGAGTGTTGTTGAGTGTTGTTGAGTGTTGTTGAGTGTTGTTGAGTGTTGATGAGTGTTGTTGAGTGTTGTTGAGTGTTGTTGAGTTTTGTTGAGTGTTGTTGAGTGTTTTGGGTGTTGTTGTGTTGGTGAGTGTTGATGAGTGTTGTTGAGTGTTGTTGAGGGTTGTTGAGTGTTGTTGAGGGTTGTTGAGTGTTGTTGAGTGTTGTTGAGTGTTGTTGAGTGTTGTTGAGTGTTGTTGAGTGTTGATGAGTGTTGTTGAGTGTTGTTGAGTGTTTTGAGTGTTTTGGGTGTTGTTGAGTGTTGTTGAGTGTTGTTGAGGGTTGTTGAGTGTTGTTGAGTGTTGTTGAGTGATGTTGAGTGTGGTTGAGTGTTGTTGAGTGTTTTTGAGTGTTGTTGAGTGTTGTTGAGTGTTGTTGAGGGTTGTTGAGTGTTGTTGAGTGTTGTTGAGTGTTATTGAGTTTTATTGAGTTTTGTTGAGTGTTGTTGAGTGTTTTGAGTGTTTTGGGTGTTGTTGTGTTGGTGAGTGTTGATGAGTGTTGTTGAGTGTTGTTGAGGGTTGTTGAGTGTTGTTGAGGGTTGTTGAGTGTTTTGAGTGTTTTGGGTGTTGTTGAGTGTTGTTGAGTGTTGTTGAGTGTTGTTGAGTGTTGTTGAGTGTTGTTGAGGGTTGTCGAGTTTTGTCGAGTGTTGTCGAGTCTTGTCGAGTGTTGTTGAGTGTTGTTGAGTGACGTTGAGTGTTGTTCAATGTTATTGAGTGTTGTTGAGTATTGCCGAGTGTTGTCGAGTGTTGTTGAGTGTTGTTGAGTGTTGTTGAGTGTTGTTGAATGTTGTTGAGTGTTATTGAGTGTTGTCGAGTGTTGTCGAGTGTTGTTGAGTGTTGTTGAATGTTGTTGAGTGTTTTGGGTGTTGTTGAGTGTTGTTGATCACAACAAATCACAAAAGACGTTAAGCCGCGTCCCCACTAGAGCCATGCGGCTTAACGTCTTTTGGCGCGAAAACTGTTTGACGCGCTAAAATAAGAAAAAAAAAGACTTATTTTGTTGGTTGACGTATTTTGTAGAAACAATTTTCTTGGTAAAGTTTAAAGTATGGCGGTGTAAATCACAAGTTAAAATAAGTGATTCCAGTGACAATTATAGCAATTTATTAACAACAACTCCACAAGTGTAGTATAAAGCAGTATATATCACTCGAGGGTAAGTACAGATTACTCCCCTTGGTGAATAAATAGCTATTATTACAAAATCCTATAAGTGCTAAGGATTACTGTCCAATTCTCAAAATTTTACAAGGGTAAGAAATACTCCTCAAAAACACGACCCCGCGAGCTGCTTGCAGCTCGCGCAACGCCCAAAATCTAGTTGATTTATAAATTTTAAGAATGGCAACTGAATAACGCTTCGTACGATAAATATTTCCTGCAATCTCCGTTTGATACTAAACTTGCAATAAAACTTATTCAAAAAGATTAAAAGTAAATGATTCATGAATTATGTATCTGTGTTACTATAAAACCGAAGCATGCAAGCCTGATTCTACACACCCACATACAACTCCAATGAAATTAAGAAATAATTTTGAGGAAATTGTATCATGCTGTAGATATATTTAGAAATAATTAATTGTTGAATGAACTAAATTAGACTTGGCAACACTCGGGCCATTAGTAAGACAGCATTTAAATAAATGCGTGAATTCTCATCTTTATGATACCCAAGAAAATTTTGTTTAAAACCAAATTACAATTTCATTGAAATTTCACAAGAACCTTTACCATAAATTGTCTGTGTAGTTGGATAAAAACAAGCACAGTAACTGTGTGATTTATGCACGGGTCACACAAACATAGGCCGATGATAAATACCATTAGGGTCCTTAGGAAAGATCCTACACGTTGCTCTTTAGCCGCACAGTATGAATGAGTTCTTGGGAATAGTGAGTACTGCCAATAACATAACATAGATTATTATGATGTTATTAAGCAACAAATATTATTTATATTATATCAGCATTATGAAGAGAGTGTAAACATGTTACATACATATTAATAAGCATAATATGTGATGTGTGTTAGATGTATAGAAAAAAAAAAACAAACTAGATTGCATGAAGTACTACATGAAAAAACCATGGAACCATGGAATTCAGCAAAATACTGCTGAATTCCATGGTTGTTTCTTTGTAAATGCTTTATATTAATAGATATATTATGTACAAGTTTCTGACCTTTTATCTTTTAAATACAATAGAATTTTACTACTTGTGTAACAATATTCATGATCATTTTTGTTTTTGCCTTCCTAACACTGTACAAAATATGTTTTTTATTTATTAAATATTTTTCAGTGCATTAGAATCAAATAAATATCATTTGAGTAAATTAAAAATAAATAAATAAGTAAGTATCTACACAGATAGGTAAAGTGCACTAAACTGTGGAAAATAACTAGTTATCTGTAATTAAAGACTATTAATTTTAAAACTTAATACCATTTTTTACAGAATAAGAACTAAGTATGTACAGACGCCAGCACATCAAGCTACCCAAAACTGTCAAATTTTGCCAAACAACTTTGAACCTTGTGCTTTGGCAATATAGTTGAAAATCTATTAAAGAAATTTGACAGATTGTAGTAGCTTGATGTGCTGGCGTCTGTACATACATAATAATAAATAAAATAAAGTAAAATTCTAAAAGTATTATTATAAGTAGGTGCAGTGCTTTTCTTTCAAATCAATAGAATATCTTATGGCAGAAAGATCAAAAAAACAAAAGTCATACAAAATTAAAGTCCTATCATGTTTCACAAAATAATCAGAATACAGCTAATTGTACTTTTTTTGTTGTAAGAAAAACTTTGAAAACAATTTCTGACAGCAGAATCACTACAAACAATGTTAGATTTTGTACTCTGCTTGATTATTAATAAAAATAAAAAATATATTTTTGATAAATTCTGTATCCTGAAGATTTTGAACATAATAATATAGTACATACATCGCAATAAGTAACTTGACGTCGGGAATACCGGGGGTATAAAAGCTGTGGAATAATTAATTTGCTATCTTTACTTTCACTTTAAAAACAAGAAAGATAGTATTAAATAAACAATAATAAATCATACAATATTAAAGGATGGTATAATATAGCAGTTTTAAGTACATATAACTGCCATACCATCCTTTAATGTCCTAAAAGAAATAGGTACAATAGGAAAATTGATATCCCTTCTTCAAGTATGGTATAGACCACAGCAACCTTGAAATCAGTGACTACAAGGGTAAAAATAGATCAGGGTAAATATGTAGCAATCTATTTTGGGAGATATAAAAAAATCCTTAACAATTTCTGAGTATAGTTAGATCTCAGATAACAAGATATAATTACGTGTACTGGAAAAATAAATTGTTTAAATAAAAATCTCATTTTTGCGACGTAATTTAAAATATCACTTACCGTATCCCTGTAACTCATGTTGAATAATTATTTGCTTTATATATAGTTAGATAACAATGAATAAATATTTATTATATGCGTGATATTTTTTTTCTTTTCGAAGTGAAAACACTGCGCTCGCAAAATATCGAAATTTATCAACTGCGCGCCATGACAGGACCAGGCACAGAACACTATATACTCTGGACCAGGACCAGAGCATAGATTAATATACTAATACTATACTGAGTCATAGAGTGGAGCTAAGATAGAGCAAATCAGTTGGATTTAGTCTATGGTTTTAGTTTACTATTATAAATTCTAAAATGAGTATTTTGCAAACGAATAAGCATACTTTTGCTAAGATACGTTTAAAATAACAATATAAATCATCCTCGGTGGAATGCTTAAATAAAATACTTTATTCTAATTAAAAATTTATTACTGATGAAGAATGGCAGAAAAACCAAGGGCCAACCAAAAAAAAAACAACTGATTATTTATGGGTTTGACTTGTTTCGTGGTCTGTAGCTTATGGTATCACGTAGGGAAGGCCGTCAAGCGAGATTTAATCGATCCACTGAGAACTATCATAATCAGTTTGTTGCAGCGATTTAAATGAAACTTGAGTCCTAATACATTTTTAGGTAATGTTTATTGAGCACTTCACCCACGACTTATCCGTGTGGATTTTGTATTTTACCCACCTTTTAAATTGACACCTCTACCCCCTCTCCTTACATCCTTTCAATTCAAACATAGTTTTCGAAAATGTATGTTTAAGATCTATTTATTTATTCAATTTTCAAGTTTATTGATCAAAAGAATTTAAAAACAATTTTCTTATTAACTGTACTTTTCACGTCGAAAAGGCTGACTTAAAAAAAGTCTTAAGTGTTTCATCATATCGACGGCGAAGTGCCAATAACTCCTAACTGACAAAGTCAAAAATTTACACATACTGGATAAAAACGTTCAAAAATACACACGTTATTTTAGTTGGGAGGTAATATGTATTTCCACATTTTAATTTAATGTTGTTGTAATAAAAATACACTTTGCGATTTCACTAAAACATGCGAATAACGCCTTTAAATACAAAACGAAAAAAAATTGAATTTCTCAAAAAAAAATCAGTTAGGAGGTATTGGCACTTCGCCGTCGATATAATATTTACTTTACTTTTGATTAATCCTGAAACGCAGTAAAATCTCACCTAAATATTTAAGTATTGTTCCGTTATGGGTCTATTTTAGAAAAACCCAAAAACTGTTAGGGTTTTATTTTTTGTCAAAAATATGAATACCGTGTTTTGAGGTATGTAATTGGACCGTGCGCTTTGATTCTTCCATAAAAAGTTCAACAACCCTAAAAATTTTTTAAGTGGTAGTTTTGAAAAAGTAAATGACAAACTTATTATTTCTTTCGATAACTTTTCTCACCAAGGTTTAAGTTTATCACCTCAAGGAATAAGATTTTTCATTAAAACGAAAGCTACTTATAGGTTGAATTCCCAAAAAAAATAATCTCAGTGCTCGCCATTGTTGTTTAGTTAGTATTTGATGATAGATTATCATTACGATGGAACTGGCAGATCATACTATGTATTTACTTTGGTATTTATGGTATTTGTTTCATACCTGAAGAAATAATAATTGAACATTACGTTATTAAATTAATTATTTATGGCTGCTAGCGACTGCGTATACTTATTATTTTACTAAGGCTAGTATTTAAACAATCGAATATAAATTCAAACTAAATACTGATTATGGCGTAAGTACTGAAATAATGAGTGGGCGAAAGACTGAGGGCGAACACAAATAATGAAAACGGCGATTAAGATACGAATTTGAAGTAAGAGTTATTCAGAACGATTAGTATAATAATTCTTAGGCGAACAAATTTAAAACACTACAAACTACAGTTAGTCATTTTAATCGTAACTTACTTTTTATAGAGCACAGCATAGCCTGGTTTAAAGTAACCTAACCAAACCTAACCTCGGGGTGCCCTTCGCTCGCTCTTGCATCCTACGTCGACGGAGCCCCGCTGTGCAGGGCTCCCATTTCTGTGTAAAGGGTTAAAGTAAACTAACCAAACCTAACCTCGGGGTGCCCTTCGCTCGATCTTTCATCCTACGTCGCCTAACGACCGACCGCAACCATGCAACCGATGTCACCCGAAGTGCGCACGAAGCGCCCAACTACTCAGTATTTTTTCGCCCAATTTAGTATTTAATTCGGACACTTGGAATTTTAGTTGCTAACTTAAATTAACTGTTTCCCACTGCTAGTGGCTCATTTTACGAAATTATCACCAGTTAAGTTAATTTTTCGCAAACATAATTTAACACCGCTCAGTTTAGTATTAAAGTATCTCCTTAACAGTTATCCATATAATTATTATTAAATTTTATTCGCTTGGTTAATAACTAGTGGGAAAGTTCTGTTGATCTTTATTTACGTTAGTTATAAACGTTAAAAACGATGAATCGATTTTTTTGTAATCGAATCAAATCATGGAAAAAAAGACAGATTCTGTTAATTCTGTTAAGTCACGTCACTAGTTCGTATGTAACCGCGCCTTGTTTGCGTGATAATATTTCTAAATACTGTAAATCTTATTACTGAAATATGTTAAAAACTTTAAAGTTGTAGCGTTTCTTCAGATTCCGGCTCATTTTCTTGTGAAAATGGATGAAAAAGAGGAGTTGCATTTAACCTCTCAGGAGTTGCAAGTTTTGTCAGAACTTGACAGGTACGTAACTATAAATATTAAAACAACTTACAAATGATAGTTTTTGGCATTTATCTGAATCAATTTTGAGTGCTGCTCGTTACACAATTTATAAAAATGTTACTTTCTTGGTGCTCAATGTGTTGAAAACTTGTGAAAATAAAAGAAAAACAAATATTCAACGACGACTTGTTTCTCGGTGCCTAAGTTTTACTTTAGTTCTCTTCTCTTTTGTGTTTTTGCGAAAATGCAAAATAGTTCTGTAATTTAATATCCAGTGAATCATATTTTCCTGATTTACCTAGTGCCCTAGTTTTTTTTATTTTTATTGATGCAATCCCTTTTCATCTTCCCATCATTATGCCCCTTTCAATGATGAATATAAAAAAATTTGATATCATCTGTAATTAAATAATTGCTTGATTTTAGCCGGCAGTTTGGTTTCCTGAAGTTGCGTGGTACTGAACATGGCAGAACGCGAGCACTTGTACTCAAAGCTGTCAAGTATCTTGAAGGAATGCTGGTTCAAGTCAAGGTACTACATTACTGAAATTACCCTGGAATATTGATTACTCAAAGTTAATGACTTCTAGGTCTAGTGTGGGACCAAGCACTACTGCTGAGCATGAGGCCCTGGGTTCGATTCCCTGCTGGGGAAAAGTGTTACTAGGGTTTTTTTACCAGGAATTTCTCAGTAGCAGCTTGAATCTGGATTTTTGTCCAATAAACGAGAATAGATTCGCACCACATCGCTTGCATGGGACTTAATAATAACTGCCGAAATGTAGGTATACTGTCAAAGTCATAGCATTTATTTAAATAGGCACATAAAGGTACTTTTGAACGTCAGAAAGGCACTTTTGAATGTCAGAAGGTAGAGACACCTCGTCGTAGGTCACCTCTGCCTAACCCTTTGGGGATGTTATGTTGAAGTTAGTTGGTGTTATTCGAATACTTTTTACAGAAATATGTTGTACTAATAAGAACTTAAAGAGCAAGCCTTGTCATAGATTGTATTTGAGAAATATTGCCAACCTTCTTGGCAAATAGATTTGTAGTCATAGTTATTTGTAACTAGCACACAGGGAAAATACTGCTTCATCATATTAATAAATCTCTTAATTGTCAGCATGTTCACCATTACATAATCATAACATAAACTCACGCCTTATTCCCATGAGGGTAGGCAGAAACTACAGAATGCATCCAAATATGATCCTTACATACTCCATAAATATGTTCTCATTACTCAATAATTTATTGCATCCCACAATGGTACCGATTCCCTTTTTCACAAACTAAACTAAATAAGTTCAGTGCATCTTTTTCTTTCTATTTCATTAAGAAAAGGACAGAAGACCACTGCTACATACAAGTTTAGATGTGATTAAAAACTACCTACTAAAATTACATCAATTTACGTCAGGCGCTGATTAATTTTGACAGGACTAAACAAATGTGAGACAGTCAGACATCAAGGCGTTGCTGGCCTTCCTTGAGGAGCTGGGGTGGATCGACGATTTTCCCACCCGTACGCAAAATACGCGCATTGACGTGGAGTTGCGGACACCAGCCCGTATTACCTATTACCTACCTAAATGTATCTTCTGTCCTTTTCTTAATGAAATAGGAAGAAAAAGATGCACTGAACTTAAATTTAGTTTAGTTTGTGAACAACAGAATCGGCACAGAATCGTTTGTGAATAACTTAAAATATAATGAGATCATTATGGAACCCTGTTGGGCACAGCAAAGTGGGTTGTAGGAGAGAGGAAGCTTTATAACTTAGCAGTTTACATCAGCTTTTGACATTCCATAAGTGCCCATGTAGATTTATGTGAAATATTTTTTTTTTATTTCACATACCTGTACTGTATCTAATGTTATTAGAAGATATTTACTATTTCATTTGTATATTTTTTTTAATAAATATAATATCTGTACTAATCATTATTATGTAACATAGTACTACATAGTAATACTTAGGTAATTAGCACTAGTTAGTTTATCTTCTAGCATAGAAGTAATAGATTCTGGTTTTATATCAAGCAAATCCAGATTTACTCATAGAATGTTGGGTTTTTGTTTTTTGGCAAATAAATTCATCAAAATCTTCGTAATTTTTCAGACTTTTTTATTTTATTTGGCTCTTTAATAATGAATTCACTATTACTTTACAATTTGTACATTGCAAATTTAATTCCCATTACTTAAAGAAAAGTACAATGTGCATGCATTTGTACATTGTACATTCAACCTCATAGCGAGAGGGACTGACTTATTCTGTTGCTCTCTGAGTGAATTCACAAGGAATGCATTATTTGTAATATATAATATAATAGTTATAGATTTTAGTATGTTTAAGTTAGGATAAGCGCATTTACCGCATTGCGTTATATCCTGTCATGGTTTTTGTAAGTAGATAAATAAATAAATTATGTAAATGTATCCATTTCTCATAAAGTGTTTCTTTTTCAACACATTAACATATTAAAATTATTTCGTTACCAGGAAGAAGAAAGGGCCTGTTCACCGGGAGCTAGGAGAGAAATATGCATAGACCCTAAAACTTTCTGCAAACTCGGACATTTTCATCTGCTACTTGAGGATTATGCTAAAGGTTAGATATTTTCCAACAACCATACTTACTTGAAAAAGTGGTGTATTGTAGTGGCTTTTATATGAAAAAATGTGCTTTGTTCCTAAACCCACCAAGGAAAGTGGTGTTTTTTGATATAAGATTATGCTATAATCCTATAATTTGTTTAAAAAATACATATCAAATTGGGAAACTCCTGCTTTCATACATAAGGAAGTTGCTTAAGGCGAAAGCGCCAGGGTAGCCCGCGAAATTCAATTTTTTTTACGTTTTTTGCAATTTGCTGGTCAGTATTAAGTTGTACATTGATTAATATATGATTTGCGGCCGTAACAAATATGTATTTACAGAATTATAATCATTAAAGTCATCAACACACCTCTCTAAGACCAAGTAATCCCAAAGAATGACTATTTCATGAAATCTTGACATTTTGGGACTATACTAACCTAACAAGTTGTATTACTGATTCTAATGATTATGATTCCGTAAATACATATTTGTTACGGCCGCGAATCATATTTTGATCGACGTACAAACTAATACTGACCAGCAAATTGCAAAAACTTAAGAAAATTTGAATTTCGCGGGCTACCTTAGCGCTTCCCTGTCACAGATCTGGTGAAGAACCGAGCGGCACGATTTCCGCTGCCAAAACAATGAAAAAATGATGCTAGTGCTAAGTGCGTAAATTAATAAATATCACTCTGCCTTAACAGCACAGCTTACAGAGGCTCGCACTAAAATTAGGTAATTTCGAGTTTATTCCGAACGGCGCAATGTTGATATTTCTTTAGCACAGAAACCAGGCTACTCTTCATCAGATCTGCACTGACCCTTAGACAGCTATCACTTATTTAATTTAATGATATAACTTGTTATCGAAAACGATTATAATAACTAATTCCTGCAGGGATTTTCATTTGCCAACTCCCATTCAATTAAGCAGTAATTTTATCAAGTGGATCGCTCACCGGTCGCGGTAGCGACCCGCTTGCTCGACTGTGAGAAAAGGCCAGAAAGTTAAAAAGAGGTTCATTTATTTTAAAAAGTGTGCATCATTAGAAGCCCAAAAAGTTTTTACGGGTTTATTAATATAAAAAAGAGTACATGATTATAGAAGGTTAATAAGTTTTTAGAGGCATACTTAAAAAAAATCCTTAAAAGAATTTGTTTTCATTCATTGCTCCCACTGTCACAACCACAATACCAGCGGGAGCAGGTTGTGCTGGATGCCAAAATATAATTTAAAAAAAAGCTTTGCTTTATTTACATATTTTGTGCTTGTAGATTTGCATGCTTATTATTAAATACAAATAATTGCTGTATTGTATGCCTATTCTGCTTGATAAATCTTTCTTTCTTTTTTTTTTTAAAATGCGAATCTGCTTTTACACTCTGCTTGATAAATGCGAATCTGCATCTACACCCACGTGTAGATGCAGATTCGCATTTATCATATCAGTCAGGATTTTGAATTTTATGTATACCTATGTATAGATGTGGATCTATCTATATAAAATTCAAAGTCCTGACTGATATATCAACGCACAGCCTAAACCGCTGGTCTTAGAGACATGCATTTTGGAGGGTGTGTGAAGAGTAGGTATCCACTGAGAAGGGGTTTTTGGAAATACAACCTTTAAGGGGGTGAAGAGTGGGGATTTTGTTTGTATGAAAAATCTTATTCCTTGAGTTTATAACCTTGAAACTTGGCACGAATACTTATCTAAGTGAATTTGAGGTTTGGCATTTTTCGTTTTTCCAAACTAGGGGGTAGTTTGAAGGGGGATTGGGTGGTGTCAAAGTTTGTATGGAAGAATTTTAACGCGCAGTCCGATTAACTCGTAACGACCAAAAAAAACAATAACGTGTATCAGTTTTTCGAAAATTTACTGCGTGGTTTGATTAACTCGAAAATTGGTATAAACAATCAATCTTTAAGTCAAATAATAAACACATCTCAAACGATTTTACGAAATTCCACTCCTGTGGGGGTGAAATTTAGTTTATAAGAAAAATCCTATTCATTTAGTTAATAAACTTGGCAAGAATACTTGCCTAAGCAAGTAATAAAGTTTATCATTATTAGCTTATCAAAACTACCCCTCAAAGGCGGTTTTGGGGTGTTAAAGTATGTAAGAATTTAACGCGCGGTCCGATTAAGTCTAAACTCAGAATTCATACTTTTGGCAGAAAATAATCAATAAGTGTATGGGGTTTTCGAAAATTGACCCCTCACGGGAACAAAAGTAGTAATTCGATTTTTAAGGGCATTTTAGTGAGTGGCTTGATTAACTAAAAAAATGGTATACATAAATAAATTTGTTTTCAAAACTCTACCCCTGACGGGGTGTAGTCAATTGCACGGGGAGTATTTTATAACGTAGCTTGATTAACTGGAAAATTGGTATAAATAATTTTTATGTCAAGTTATTGAAACATCCTAGACGATTTTTCAAAATTCCACCCCTATGGGGATAAAAAGAGGGGATACAGTTTATATGAAAGCTCTTATTCACATTTGGTTAATAAACTTGAAACTTGGCAATATTTGGCTCAGTAAATAGTAAAGATTGTCACTTTTAGTTAAAAAAAAAACCCACAGCGGATTTAGGGAGTGACATAGTTCATAATTTAGAAAAAAAAAAGATAGATAGAGAGAGTTAGTTAGATTTAAAATATGTAACCTGCTGTCGGATTAACTCGATACTCGGTACTACTAAAACAAAAAATGACAAAAAATTGTGTTTTAGGGTTTTTCAAAAATCTACTCCTACCAAGGTGGAAAAGGGTAGGTAATAAAGTTTAAGGAGTGGGTCTTTCAGTCAAGTTATTAAAACAGGTAATTCTCCAAATTTTGAGATCGTTCACAGTCTGATCTCAGTCTCAAAAATACCTCTAATTTCCCTACATTTTGACATTTGTTTATCGCCGAGATGAGACTGCGTCTAGATTTTAAATTACGAGAAGTGGCCTTCACATCCCAAACGATTTTTCAATATTCAACCCATAGGGGGTGAAAAGCGGGCATACAGTTTATTTTAAAAATCTGATCCCTTTGATCTATAAACTTAAAATTGGCCCGAATACTTATTTATATAAATAAAAGAATCGTAATCACAAAAATTATACTGGTTCAGTGTTGTGTGTCTGGTATTGTATTGTTACTATTGTTGCGTTTTTGATTTAGGCGCAAATGCCCACTTCTCACAATGGCAACTGAGTCTGTAATGGACTAATTCTATAAATGACTAATTCTCAAAATGCCTAATTCTATAAATGACTAATTCGCAAATCGGCCACTTCTATAAATACCTAATTCTCAAAAGGACAAATATTGAAAAAAAAAATAAAAAGAGACTTCATCGTAATAATATATTATAATATGTATATACAATTTCCAAATTAAATAAATCAACAACAAAAGCATAACATAACACATAACTTAACTGTCACACATTTGTAAAGGTTATTCCTAAACAAAATAAAAAAAAAAAAACTAATCAAATGTAATCAAACGAGAAGTTAGTATTAACTTAATGCCGGGTACAGATTGGCAACATAGACGTTGAAACAAATTCGCCTAGGTCTTGTGTTACATTTTATGTGACGGTACAGTAATCTGCGGTCACCATCACCAATCGACCTGGCATTACGTTACTTGTAAATAAAATTTAAAACTTACTTATCACACTAATATTATAAAGGCGTACGTTTGTGAGTGTGTGTGTGTTTATATGTTTGTTACTTCTTCACGCTCAAACTGCTGGACCAATTTTAATAAAATTTTGTATATAAATAATTTTTTGTTTATTCTTGTTTTGATTTGGTTAGATGATTTTCATATTATTATGTAAAATGAACTATCATACATAGATAAAGAAGTAGGTACTACATTGATACAATAATATTTTGGCGTTCGAATGACGTTGACAGGGCGCTGTTGGTAAACATTTTTGCAATTGTTATGTAAAATGTCACTTGAAAATATGTATTAAAAAACAAGATGGCGGCTTTAGTTCCAAATTTGGCCGCGCGTCAAAATAACCGTATAGCGCGATACCTAATTTGAACTTTGAGTACAAAATTTTGAATAACATAAAGTCTGGATTTTGGTCGCACTAACAACACTGTTTGCAGTTGGTAAAGTAGTAATTAAAATACTAGGTTTCAAAACAAGCATAGTGCATGGACTCCCAGTCGATTTAACATAAGCAATTGTACAATATTTTGTTTGACTGCAGCTTATTTCGTGTTCTTGTACAGGGTGTTTGGGAACTGGATATACTTTATGAAAGGGATCGTATGATATTCCTTTGATTTTTATACATAGGTTTGGCCAATTTGATCACAATTCTTTCATCTAAATTCTAATTTAAGTAATAACTTTCCCTCTGTGCGATCATGTCCCCAATTGATTCCAGTTTATACTCCATACCTGAGAAATAGTCACATAACAGAACAGACAGACAGACCGTTGCAGTTGCATAACTGCCATTATTCCTATTTTCTGTATAGACAAAATGAGTCTCTTTCTTTTTAAAGTCTGTTAGCCATTAACTTTGCGCATCGGGCTTAGACGCCTTTGAATAGCGGTAAGATTTTATAGGCTGCCAGTAACAGTAATAAACAGAGTTTATAACTATTACTGCGAGAGAGACGTTTATGTACAGCGCGTAAACGGCTACAATCAATATATTAGGAACGCACTCTAATGTACCCACCCTCCTCGTACGCTCATTAGTGCTTATTTTTAGAACTTTAAAGACAACAGTCGTTTTTATTTGGATAGGTAATACCGCGTGTTTTGTTTCAACTAAGTATGTATGTAATTTTGTCTTGATTCGACCAAAAACTTTGGAGATCTGGAATTCTTCAATGGATGAAAACGAATCCTCTGCGATTGCTGTATCGTCCAGTGACATATTCATCTTCGATAATATTCCACCTCCAAGCCGAAAATTAAATCGAATTTTTCTAAGAATTCTTTCCAAAATCCAATTTATATAATACCAACACGACAATTAATAACAATGCTTGATGCATTGTTATTAATTGTGTTCAACGTGTGATTAAAAATATGTTTAAAAAGTAAAATGGCGTATTATAGTAACTAAATAGTATCGTATTGAGGAAGATCATGAGACGCCCTTCTTTTAACAAAATGCGTAAATATAAATAGAAGTCGGAGAGGTTGTAACCTTGACCATTGAACTCTTAGAGAAGCTTTATTTTTATTTCCTACTTTTCTCAGAATTTTGCAGTTTCCTGTAGCAGGTAACTGTAGTAGCTTTTCCTAGAATAAAGTTGTCGTTCCGTAGTATTTTATAAGGTTTACACCCTTGCGTAATACTGAATAGGGCTTGTTCAAAATGTAAAGAAAAAAAAAAAGTTCTTAACGACTTTAAGAAAAGTTTTTTCCTTCGGAAAGCTTTTTGGTGTTTTTCCTTATTTACAAGTTCTTGCTCTAACAAATAAGTTTGTTATACTCCATAGTATTTAACTGGTTTTGTAGGTATTGGTAATACATAACTGTAATAAGTGTCGGAATTTATGCAGCTGGGTTCCGAACTTCCGACTTCATTCATCCTAATTCAATAGTATTATTTTATTTTTGAGTTATTAAAAGATGGGTTATTGTGCATGTTTCAAAAATCTTTGCTTTTCCGATTGCGTGAAATATTATTTATTCAAAGGAGTATCGAAAAATAAGAGGTCACACTATATTGGGAATATTACCAGACAACTACGTACGCTTGACAAACGCATTGCTGATGTAACAACGCAAGATTATCTATACATATTATATATAGAATTCAGTCCTGACTGACTGATATATTAACGCACAGCCTAAACCGCTGGTCCTATAGACATAAAATTTGGAGGGTGTGTTCTTTGTGAAGAGTAGGTATCCACTAAGAAAGGGTTTTGAAATTCCACCCCTAAGAGGGTGAATGGTGGAGGGTGAAATTTCACGCGGATAAAGTCGTGGGCATAAGCTAGTCATAATATATAATTATTATGATCCTCTGGCGACCTCTTATTTTTCGGGGTTAGGTTCAGTAGTAGACACTTTCGAGCATAATGGTAATATTGTAACGTACCTACCTATCTCAAAGGCCTGATTTTCCTACGTATTAACCAGTATAATGTGAAAACCCCAGACAGCGAAAAACATGTTTTTCTGGAATTATGGTTTTCACGTTTTCTCACGATATTAATATTATACTATTGGAATATAGAATCATTTATTATGTACCAATTACGTTATCACTTTTTCATTCGTATTTTAATATTAATTATTTAAACAACGCTATGCGTCAGACATACCACGACATCGGATGACCTAATACATATTTTTATGTGGCCATCATACGGCCATTGACTATTCATGCTGAATAATTTAATATTAAAATTTCCTAGTATTCTCTACCTCTAACTACAGGACAGGATAAGGTAATCAAGGCAAATCCGTGGTATTCCATAATCGGCCTGTATGGCGGTGTTTCCCGACTTACGTAATAGATGGCGCTATCTTTTATTTAGGTGCAGTATAAATCGTATAATCTGATATATTTAACAATATTATACATCATGAAAATAATATTATGCAGGGTGAATAATAATATACCGGGTTATTGTAACTACATTATTCTATATACATTTTTAAGTTGGGCTATATGTGCAAAATAATAAATAATAAACAGAGTTAAGGTTGTATTTTATGTATAAATGTATTAAAAAAACGAACATACTTATTTGAATACTGTGAGTGACATGACGAGTGTTGGTTTAAAATTTAGAACTGTGCTAGATCGTGTCACGATTTTCACGAGGGTTTGAGAAAGATTTAAGACTTTTAAAATCAAGTTCGAAATAGGAGGAAAACCAGTTTTTGATAATAACTGCATAATTAGTGATAGTCTTTTGGGTTATGTATATTATGAAGTGTCGTATTACTAATAAACTCATTTAATAGCATTTTTGTAAGAAGCAATGTCTTAACTAAAGCGTGTATAAAGAAATACTCATACTCAGTCAGTAGTTTATATTCAGGAAGACGGCAGTCGAAAATATGCTGCTATATTTTTTATTCAGGTTTTATAATATAAACACCTTTAAAAAATAATTGATTCCTTAGGCGATAGAAAATTCTGTCAGCTGCTCACTTTATATGGGGTATAGAAAGAGCAGATGGGCTAAGTCCAAGACGGTATTAAAATACTTTGAAATGTCAAATAAATTCTGTAACCCTGATCCGTGAACCGGACAATAAGGGGTGGAACCGGTATCGCGTGACATTGATTTTTAATAAGTCTTTATGTAAATCGTGAATTAAAAATACTATATGGTTGCTTCTTTCGTTTCCTATTAGCGTACATATTATATCATTTGCGTTAATTTCAAAACGGCACGTTTTGCTCACTATTGTTTTATGATTTACACAATATTGTTGCCGTGTGATAATAATTTTTTGTGTCAACTTTGTATCTAACAATTTTTTGTTATACTTATAATTATGCAAAGTGGGAATATTATACGTTTTTATATGTTATTTTTTTAGTATTCAATTTAATCATCATTCTCTTGCACTTATCCCATTTTATCTGTGGTCGGCGCATGTACATGTCTTTTTCTTCCATACTTGTCTATTAGTCGTCTTCTCGGTAGTCACCCCCTTTCTGGTCATATCATCTTTTACAGTTTTTATAGTATTCAATATGCTTAACGTGTTATTTAAAATGCTTTTATTGCTATAAACTTTAACAACAAAACTAAAATACTGACACTTCTCACTATGGATAGAATTTTAATATTGGTCAATCCCTTTTACAGCAATGTCAGCGTATCAAAAGTTCTACGCCCTGGAGCCAGATAATTGGAAGGACCCACTGTTCCTTTATGGATTGGGGCTCTGCTATTATCACTATAACGCTTTTGAGTGGTAAGTGTATCAACTAAACGAACTACTGAACATATTTTATTGAAAATAATAAGTTAAGGTTTTTGAGGGAGACCCTTGTCCAGCACCCCGGGCAGTCAATTTTATAAACAAAAATGTTTTGGAGAGCAAGAGTTTAATTATTTCGGTTTTTGCTGCAGTATGTTGTTTAAAATAGATATTTTTTATCAATCTTTCCTTCATTTACATAAATATACGTGTAGGTATACAATTAAGTATAAGGACTGATAACTATTCAATTAACTCAAAAAAGGGAACGCGTGGTCGGTGGTTATGGCGCCTACAATCAATTATTATCAGTATACACATCTAAGACTAGGCCATTTTTAGGGTTCCGTACCCAAAGGGTAAAAACGGGACCCTATTACTAAGACTCCACTGTCCGTCTGTTACTAGGCTGTATCTCATGAACCGTGATAGCTAGGCAGTTGAAATTTTCACAGATGACGTATTTCTGTTGCCGCTATAAAAACAAATACTAAAAACAGAATATAATAAATATTTAAGGGGGGCTCTCATACAAAAAACGTGTTTTTTTTTTCGGCGTTTTTGCCTTGTGGTACGGGACCCTTCGTGTGCGAGTTCGACTCGCATTTGGCCAGTTTTTTTTCACCATTTTTAAATTCTCATTTAATAAATGGTGAAGGACCCGTAACTTTTAGCAGTTATAGGTTTGCTCTATGAACATTACAAAAGTGAGGGCTGCGCTACTTTCTAAAGACGCTACGAGGCTACAATGCTTTCAGTACGTACCATGATTGATTTTCGCTGTACAATTATACAAACTATATAATTATTTCAATTTATAAATAAACTTTACCAAATGGACGTCAATTAAACGAATTCCCGTATAG